>OY720677.1:123530444-128410663 GCA_963170755.1 Amphimallon solstitiale | reverse complement strand
TAACGTAAAGCTCTTAAGTAGTACACTTTATTTATGAATAAAATGTCGAGAACAAGGAAATCTATACAAGGTTCGCTTTTATATGATTCTTTTTCCGATTCTATTTATAAATAGAATATATTATGAAGTCTCAAACAATTTCATTGATTTCCTTTGTGTTGTTTTGCGTATTTCTTATATACATACAATAATCAACTGTCTTCCGAGAAACCAGCCACTGGCGCCGATTTATTTCCCGAGAACTTTTAATATCATAAACAGTTGTCTTTACATATCTGAACATTAATTCTGAGACCACCATGTTGTCTGTTTCAAATAATTCACAATAACTGTAATTAACACATTGTACATTTTTATGAATTTGTCAAACTCATTATAATTTTATCTATCTAATATATAAATTTCTCGTGTCACAGTGTTTGTCCCAAAACTCCTCCGAAACGGCTTGACCGATTCTTATGAAATTTTGTGTGTATATCCAGCAGGTCTGAGAATAGGACGTAAACTATTATTCATACCCCTAAGTGATAAGGGTGGTCCACCCCAAAAATTTTTGTTTTGTTTTTTGGTCAAAATTTTGTATTTTATTTTTTTCATGATTCGGCATTAAAAAATACATACCACCCTAAATTTTCACCCTCCCACCATCAACCCCAATTTTTTAATAGCGATATTACTACTTTAATAATTGTCTTCTCTCGGCGGTCGATAATTGATCAGTTACCACTCGATCAGTTATTCCTGCCAGGCGTATACCGGTGTCACTTCTCACCCCGTAAACAGCACAGAGTAGGGATGAGAACGAAGCCGGTCTCCTGTCTTTCTCACACAATAAGCTTTCTCTCACTAACTAAAGTTTAGGGCCTAAACCGTTTTCGGCCATTATTGTTGATTGTGCGTCGATCGTAGCAGTGACGCTTATACTTATCATTTTACTTTCTCAGTGCAACTCTCATATTAAGTATATTCTCATCAAGGCCAAACGATGTCTGTTCGTGGCTTAGATTTGGGCACACCGTGTTTTTCACATACCACATCCCCACACACTTACAATAAGTTACTTATTTTTTATTAGACTACCAAAATATTCACTAGAAATAATTTATATTCCAAAAAAACTTTTGCTGGGCCAGCTAGTATACTATATAATTCATTAATTCTTTAAGAGCTGTCATCTGGTGGAATATACCGCGTCTCTTAATCTTTTTCATAGATTAATATTAATTAAATTAGCGATGGTCTTACGAGGTAAGATCAGTAAGTACTCGTGTTTGAAGACAGGTGGCGCTGCTGAGGGAAGTTGGCATTACCGTCGTGTACTACCATCTGTCAGACAACATCATAATAAATTTCAGACTGATTCATAGGTTAATTTTTATTTGGCAGCCAGTTGTATCACACGTGTTTCGTGTTTCTCGATAAAATGAAAAAAGAGCAATATCGATCCGTAATTCGCTTTTTATTTTTGGATGGAAAAACATGCGAAGAAATAAAAGCGAAGTTGGATGCTGTCTATGGGGACCCTTCACCATCTATGGCAACCGTAAGATATTGGTTCAACGAATTTAAACGTGGTCGTACATCTGTTTTTGATGAGGAGCGCGCAGGCCGCCCGGCAGACGTGGTTACCGAGGAAATCGTTGAAAAGGTCCACGACATGATTCTCACTGATCGCCGAACGAAAGTGCGCGAAGTAACAGAGGCCGTAGGCGTGTCGTACGGAACGGAAATTAATATTTTACATGATAAGTTATCGGTGAGAAAGGTGTCGGCCCGATAGGTGCCGCGATTGCTTACGGTGGACAACAAGCGGATACGCTTGTCAATGTCGAAGCAGTGTTTGGACCTCTTTAAGAGAAATTCGCAGGAGTTTTTGCGTCGAGTCGTCACCGTCGATGAAACCTGGATCCATTATTATACGCCATAGTCCAAGCGACAGTCAAAACAATGGATTTTTCGGGGTGAATCTGCTCCGAAGAAGGCAAAGACGGTCCCATCGGCCGGAAAGGTCATGGCCACGAGTTTTTGGGATTCCAACGGAATAATCCTCATGGACTTTTTGCAGAAAGGAAGAACGGTCACGGGGCAGTATTACAGTGAATTATTGGACCGATTCGATATAAAATTGAAGGAGACACGGCCCCATTTGGCTAAGAAATAAATGCTGTTTCACCACGATAATGCACCAGCACATTCATCCAGAATTGTCGCGGCAAAGTTGCATGAACTGCACTACGAATTGCTGACGCACCCACCGTACTCGCCTGACTTGGCTCCCTGCGACTTCTTTCTGTTCCCCAACATGAAAACGTGGCTCGGGGGAAAAAGATTCAGCTCAAACGAGGAGGTTATCGTCGAGACAGAAGCGTATTTTGCAGAGTTTGACAAATCGTATTTTTTGGAGGGGTTAAAGATATGGCAGAAACGTTGGGAAAAGTGTATTGTACTAAAAGGTGATTACGTTGAAAAAAAAAATTGTAAAGAACTTGCGTCTTCTTTCCAAACACGCGTATTTATTGATCCTCCCTCGTAATTTGGGCATTTAGAGGCAATAGTTTTAAACATGTTCCGATAAGAATTATCTGTAATATATTTGGTTGAAGAAAGTTTTTGGACTAATTAATGAAATGCAATACTTTGGAGAAGTATACAAAAGTGGACTAAGAGTTCTATATAGTCGCAAGGTGAGCCCAATTATTTTTGCCAGGAGTTCCTGTACAATTATAAGTTATGATGCCGTTGTTGCGTAACTGCCTTCAATTAAATTGTTTATTTATTTGAAACATATTAATAAGAAACACCACGTAAGCGCTAATAAAATATAATAATATCAATAGTAAAAGTACGAGTAAAATATAATAAGTAAATAACTATACACACAATATATTTCGTCAGGTAATTTTATATCGGTGTTTATATATGCGCATTCTCTCATTTATAGAAAGAACTAGCGATACCCGGCAGGCGTTGCTACGCCCAATAAAAAATACAATTTTGAAAAATAAGGTTTTTTTCTATTTTTTGTTCGATCGGCACCAAACTTCAGATTCACTTCACACTATTTGCTAAATTTCTGTGAAGAGAGAAACGTCTCTTGCTCAACCCTCGGCTACCAATATTCAGCAACTCGGTTCTACTTTTAATATGCAATGGGCAACCATTTCCTCACATATCTTATACGTAAAACGATCAATGCAACACTTATACAACTCAAAAAGTCGAATTGCTAGCAGTAATAAATCATGGCTACGAATATTTGAAGACTTGACAAGCTACGCAAATTAAACCCGAGCTGGAAGGAGTTTTTAGGAATTCTGTAAAGGCGTTTTTTCTATTTGGAGGAATCAAGTTAAGAATTGTCAAAAAAAATGCACTAATGATGAAGCACGCCATGGAGGACCTGTTCTGGTCATTATAGCTAAAGTATATCTCATTGATATCAAAATGCGAACAAGCTTCTACTATCTTGTGTTTACATATTTTCAAACGTATATATTATGCAACAAAAAATGCGCTTTTATGGGAAAAAGAGACAAGAAGACGCTTCTATTCTATATTGATATAAGTTTTTAATTTGATTGGTCGTAAGTAATAAAACATTTGGCAACATGGTTAACTTTTTTCAAGCAAAACAAGTTTGTGTATTTATTATCACGCATGGGTTATGTGAATTTCAAAACAAATATGTATCTTCGGAAATTTCTGCCTTAATCACAAAAACATTACTGATAAAAGCATAAGTACTATAAATAGAATGGGTTGGTTCTCTTTGAAGCGAGGTCTCTAAAAATAAATCTTAATAAAACCGAATATGTGTGTGTTGTTGGAGAGCCTTCAGAATATGGAAGATGAAAGAATAAATTGATAGACCTTTAACCGGTCATACATTAAGACAAGAAATGCTTAAGAAATACTGAGACAAGGTAAACTAGAGGTAAACAGGCAGCTGTAAACAAACAAACAGTATGGTATAATATGAAATAGATCTATGCGAAAAAAATAACTTAAAGGAAATAAAGCATAGTATTGTACAGAATATACATTTATATGGAGCCGAAGTTTAGCCAATTGCGAAGAGAATAAGTAACAAGTTAGGAAGAAATCTCCAGCCTAAATGCGAAAATAAACTCTGAAAGGAAGAAGTATGGTGGCAGATGAATGTTACGTGTTTCATAGCAAGAACCTTATAGGAAACAAGCGTTTCAGTGATACAGACATGGGAAGAAGAAGAAGAAGAAGAAGAAGAAAAAATAAGCACCAGCACTAATGTGACAAAAGTACATGCAATAAACAACGGAAGAAAGGGATTTGGAAGACAGAATCTGAAGTGGTTTGTAAAACGTAGACATGAATGATAAAACGCTCTGCAATGAGAAAACGGCAAATTAGTAATCAGATAAAGCCAAATAAAGACAAGAATGTTTTGTTTGGTAAATGTTTGACCTGTTAGGCATCATCACTAATGGAGTCAATTAGTTTATTTTTTGTGATTTTAGTAGGCACATTGAAGATTGTTTGGCGTGTTTTTGTGTGTTTTGATTTAGTACAATTATTGTGAAGTGCTGTGGAGGAGTGTGTACGAGGGCTACTATTTATATTTCGGGAATAGCAAATAATAACAAACATTTTCAAACGAAAATGGCTTTATTGTTTTTCGAAATATTCCCCTTGATGATCAATACACTTTTGCATTCGTTCAAACCATTTGTCATAGCAGTTTTTCCATTCCTCTTGAGACACCTTTAAAACATGGTTTTTGAACACTTCAACTGCTTCTTCGGCGCTCGTAAATCGTTGACCACGCAGTTTACCTTTGATATTCGGGAACAAGAAGAAGTCATTGGGTGCCAAGGCAGGACTGTACGCATGAGTCATCAATTCGATGTTTTGACTGTTCAAAAATTCACTTGTTTGACGAGATGTGTGAGAGCTCGCATTGTCATGATGTAGAATGATTCGTCTTCGGGGGTTAGTTTTACGAATTTCTCCGAAGACTTCCGGCAAACAAATGGTCGTGTACCTCTCGGAATTGACAGTTCTACTTTGCTCAAGCGGAACAGTTGCCACATGACCCATTCGGCCGAAGAAACAGGCGACCATTTGCTTCGCTGTGCTTCTTCCACGAACAACTTTTGTTGGATTTAGCTCGTCTTGGAATACCCACACGGTCGATTGCTGTTTTGTTTCCGGCTCATAAGCATATATCCATGATTCGTCACCTGTCACGATTTTATATACGTCTTTTGAAGCACCACGGTTGAACTTTTCCATTGATAAATTATGGAGTATCCAACGAGAACAATTTTTTTTTACAACTAAGTGTTCATGCAAAATCGAATGTATTGAAGTGGAATTAATGTGCAAGGATGCCTCTATCTCACAATATGTCACATGACGATCTTGCATTATCAGTTCACGCACTGCATCGATGTTTTGTGGCACAACAACCGATTTTGGACGACCTTCACGGAATTCGTCGGCGACGGAACTACGACCACGATTGAGTTCACTATACCAGCGATATACTGTGGTTTTTGATGATGCTTTATCGCCATACAAAGAACTGAGTTCATCGACACATTCCTGTTGAGATAATCCACGTCGAAAGTTGTGAAAAATAATCAAACGAAAACCTTCTCTTGAAATTTCTATTATTTTGTCAAATTGATTTTCTGAACTCACTGTAAACAAAACACGCGTAAAACATGCGTAATAGCACTTGTACATCAAAACGTTGTGAGTACTTTTATGCTAAAAAATGTCAAACTTTATTATGGTGTTGTCAGATTTTAGCTATTGACATTAGTGTTGCCAATTCCCAAAATATAAATAGTTCCCCTCGTACTAAACAATCTAATTTAAATTTAAAAAAAAACCGATATTTCAACAGCAAAGAACCGCTATGAAAACTGTACAATACGTTATGGCTAGTATCACTGTGGATGTCCAAAAACGTAGGTACGTTTAGTCTTTGTCATCAGGACTTTTTGTGTTGACAAAAGGTGGATCCAAAATACACATAAAGAAAAACATGATGAACTTGCTCTTTTTTACAACGCCTATTAAACAATCTTCGTATTTGTTTTAGCAATATATAAAATATTTTTTTATATGTCTTGCTTATTCAAAATAAATAATCGCTTGGAATTAAAAGTTACTATCATTATATTTATAAGATATCTATATACATGCCGCATTTTTTTATGGCAACTACAAAAATTAATGTTACATCTAAGAGAAATAACGACGCTGTATTAAAATATTAATGACAGTATAGATTAAGTAATATAATCATATTTATCTAATGATGTATGACATATTTAGTATGTTCTCCTTTGTAAATACAAGACTAGTGTGGAATTAGATAAATTACGTAATGGAAGCTGAACGTACCGAAGATTATTCAAAGTGTTTCAACTTATCCGGACATAATTTCAAAGTTATTAATTTTAGTGCTGGAAGATAATTTAATCATTTAATCGTAAAGTGTTTTGCACGCTCTATATAAGAGTTGAATGTGAATAACAGTTTTCCGAATAATCGACTTATGTACGTATGTATTTATTTATTTTCTTAATTGTGTTCTTATTAATAGATTTGGGTATTAACTAATTCTGTACTTAATCACCAAGGCTCAAATTTTAAAAAAAATACTGCAAGGTTCTTAGTTGTAAGTGAAAAAAAATCACTTTTAAATCATTTAGCGTTCGAAATACAGAATTATTTTAAATACTTACCTACCCTTTAGTCATTCTAACAGAGAGTGGTATGACGTTTTTCCTGAACATTGGACATGTTGTATGGTACTTTTAAGTTAAATTGATGAGCAACGCTTCTTCCTTCTGGCAATTTTCCACGCATCCTAATCTATTAAAATACGTTTTATTGAATTAAATATCATCTGTGCCGTAATGCGTAGTAAGATATTATTGGCAATTAACGTGATTCGTCGAAATATTATTATTTGCGAATGTAAAACGAATACGAACAGAAATTCAATAAATACAGATGATATAATTTAAAATATGTAAAATAGTGTTGCTATATTTTTCTTCATAGTTTTGTGATAAGTTGGTGGTATACTCACGGAAGTTTAGTCAAGAGAAAAATTCAAATGAAGTTAAAAAAAATATTTTATTATCTTATCAACTTTATAATAAGTAGTGAACTAAATGGTGAGGTAAGAAGGTTTCTGTTATCGTGTATTAACGTGTATACTTCTCTCCAGTACTAAATTGTATATATAGTATTAATTATAATGTTCTGCTAAGCACTAATAACTTAATTATAAAAATTTATGCAAAGGTGAAGTTCGAACTCACGACCTTCCGAGCTAGTCATCTGGTCTAGCCTTCGGGTCACCGAGGGTGATTAGAGCTTGAGTCTTTTAAATCGTACTGAATCATATCAAGTAACAGATGTTAGGAAGCCGATAGCCTGACGTATTTATCAAATTTTTAAATTAGTTTTTATCAGTGTTCGAAAATTCTAATTTTAATTTTTTGCTTAGCACTAAATTATAATTTTAGAAGACTCACAAAAACTAATTTTAATAGTACAGTAGACGCGCGATAGTGTGAACATCGGGTAAAGGAAATTCGGGATAACGTGAACAATCATTTTCATAACACTGATGGCCGTATAAAGTGAACAAACCGACATTCGATAACGGAAACGCTTGTTTCATGCGACGGTATTTACCCGGGCTGTGTTCGAGTTATATACTGTGATGCGGCTGTACTTTCCCGTATTCTATGACGCTAATTTTCGAACTCATAACTGCGTTTATTGCATACACAGTACAGTTGTTAACCGACCGTACCAGGAAGAGTTTGAAGTCGAATTGAATTTCATCAATTTCATGATGCCACCGAAAAAATCAACGTGCTTGACTCTCCATCAAAAGACGCTTATAATTCAAGAGTTAAAAAAAGGTGTAAGTGTGACAAATTTATCAAAAAAATATAATGTAGCAAAATCCACGGTATGTAAGATAAAAAACAAAGAAGAAGCAATTTTACGTGCAGTGACCGATACGTATACAGGAGCAGGTAAAAGAAGAACTTTAAAGGAATCTAAACATCCAGAAATGGAGAAAAAGTTATACAAATGGTTTTTGAATAAACGAAAAAGAAATGTTATGGTCAGTGGGGATATGATAAAGGAAAAGGCGAAAGCGTTACATTTTGAAATCAATGATAATATAAATGAAGAATTTAGTGCCAGTGATGGCTGGCTACAACGCTTTAAGAAAAGGTTTTGAATTCGATATTTAAAAATTACGGGAGAGAAACTTTCATCCCAACCAGAACTAGTAGAGCCGTTTAAAGTGCAGTTAAAAGATAAAATTCAACAACTGGGAATTACACTGGATCAGCTATATAATGCTGATGAAACAGCATTGTCCTGGAAGCTTCTACCAGAGAAGACATTTGTTTCATTTCAAGAAAAGACAGCTCCTGGCAGGACACTAGAAAAGCAGCGATTAACATTTCTGGCTTGTACTAATGCTAGTGGAAATCATAAAGTCAAGCCTTTAGTAATTGGCAAAGCCAAAAATCCAAGAGCATTTAGAAATTTTTCACTTCCTGTAGACTACAACAATTCTAAATCGGCTTGGACGACAGAGTCAATTTTTAAGACTTGGTTCCACCATTTTTTTTGTTCCTCAGGTAAGTTTCGCATGTAAACTTATGTAATTTATTAATCAGTGAGTTCACGTTTTCTAAAATCAAAAGGTCTTCCAATAAAAGCATTACTTCTGCTAATGCTCCGTCGTATCCCCCAGAGGATGAATTGCAGAGCGAAGATGAGCAAATCATAACAATGTACCTGCCGCCAAATGTAACAGCCCTTATCCAACCAATGGATCAGAACGTGATCAGGCTCACCAAATTATACTACAGAAGTAGCCTTCTTCGAAACATTATTGCAAATGGTTGTGATATAGGAACATTAAAGGATCTCACACTAAAAGATGCGGTTACTAATTTTATGTCTGCATGGAACCGATTAGATCCTGCAATAATTGCTAAATGTTGGAACAAACTTCTAGATTTCAGTGATCAAGACGAAGAGGATGATTTGCCACTTGCCGAATTACTGCGAAAATGGAGAGAAAGCCAAGCAAGAGCAATAACTGAATCACGAGATATGTTAAACATGTTATTACCGCAAGTATGTAATTCGTGAATATCATAACTTTTAGTATCTACATGTAAAGTTATTTCTAGGTAGACACAGATATAATTAGTTGGAATGACGTGGATACACAAGTGGAAGGTACTAATGAAGATGAAAATGAAAATCTAACTGAGGAAACTGCAGAAAACTCAAAAAGGACGGTTACCCTAGACAGTGCAATAAATGCTTTGAACATCTCAATTCAATGGGCAGAAGAAAGTGGAGTTGAATGTAACCACGTTCAATCACTAAAAGACCTGAGAGAAATTGCTGTATCGCAAAAGGAGAAACAACATAGAAAGCAAACCAAAATATCGGATTTTTTTAAAAATCATATTTATTTATTATTAAATGTTAATATATTGTAAAATGGTCATAAGTCATAATAAAAAAAGTATTTATATATATAACATATTATTTGTACAGGCTCATCATATCTTTTAAGCATCAAATTACCCTCTCGTTAACGTGAACAATTTGTTAGGGTGAACACTGTGTGTTTTATTTTGTTCACGGTACCGCGCGTCTACTGTATATTGAAATACAAGTTTCATAAGACATGATTTTTGCGCACGCCTAGCGGCTCGTTTTCTAAAGAACGAGTGCATCTTTTAATTTGAGATTTCGGTTTTCAAAATATGTGATTAGTTTAGGCAAATTTCCTGTTTGTTCCTGAAGGAATAACAACTGATTTTTTTAACTTGGGATTTGTGTTACCGTAAATTCCGGCGTATAAGACGCACTTTTTTGGCCGAAAAGATAGGCTCAAAATCCACCTGCGTCTTATATGCTGACTATAGAAAATGAGCATTTTCAGAATGCACTAAAAAAAAATAAAGAACTTTTTAAATATCTATTGAACTATTAATAGGTCACGTAGGTACACTATATCATACAATTTTTTAGTTACACATCAGTAGACATAAAAAGTTCATTATACTCATCTTCTGTAATATTTTCTGGTACGTCATCTTGATGAATATCACCATTATCATTTTCGTTTTCTTCATCTAACCACAACAAGTCATCTTCTGTCCCGTCGAGATTATTTGAAATTGAACATTTTTTAGAAGACTTGATCACTACATCTGTTGGAATATCTTTCCATGCATTAATTATCCATTCACAGATAATATCTAATGAAGCATGACGCATTTGACCCCCTTTGGTATAAGTTTTCTCTCCCTCCAACATCCACATATTCCATTGTTTCCGTAAATTTTCTTCGTATGGTTTGTTTATGCACACATTTAATGGTTGCAGCAAGGAAGTCAATCCTCCAGGAATAACGGCTATATCAGTGTTACACTGTTTTACATTTTCTTTAGTTTTTTCGATTAAATGAGATCTAAACATGTTCCAAACTAAAAGAGATGGTTTTCCTAGAGCTCCGGGTCGGTTTTTCCAGACATGTTCTACCCACAACTCAATGCTTTTTTCATCCATCCTTCCCTTTTCGTGGACATGAACAAAAACTCCAACAGGGAATTTTAGTTTCGGTAAAGTTTTCATTTTAAAAATTAATTACCATTGGCCTCAATTTTGTACCATTTTCTGCTAGACAAGATAACGCAACAGTAAACCTGTTTTTTTCATTGCCAGTAGTCCTTATATTAATTGTTTTAGTTCCTTTCAGGTCAACTGTTTTATTGCCGATCATGTCCATCATCAGTAGTGTTTCATCCATATTGCCAATTTGAGACAATAAATAATTTTCTTTCTTGCCTGAATCACAAATGTTTGAAACTTTCGTACCTTCTCCTCCAAATTGTCTGGCAATTTTTGTGAAATTTTGGTTTTTTCCTCGAAGCACTAGATTGTTTCTATTCATAAATCCTCCACACCAACTTTGAGATACCTCGAAATTTACACTTTCTTCTTTATTACATTTTGCCCATTTTAGTGCAAACAAACGAATAGAGCTTCTTGTTACAATCAATCCATTTTTACGACTTTCTAAAATCCACTGCTTGACATGTTCTTCTAATATTAGCCACTTGGCTTGTCCCTTGTCCTTGAAGCATTTTGTGCAAATTCTCGTCAATGGTTTTAGCAACTGTTTCCGCATCAACCGTATTTATAACTGTAGATGCTATTACATATGCGTTATATGGAATAGTTGGATGTAGTACACCACTGCAACATTTACCACACAGCGTTCTAATATATCGACAGTTTCGTCGGCACTTATCCATAAGTACTGATTTGAAAGTGTCTTCTAATGCATACTGCTGTTTTCGTGAAACACTCAAAAACATAGTATTTGCGTAAGGTGGATTCATCAGGAACATTTCGACCAGTATATTTTTGAAGAAATGTTTTGAAAGTGGGACTGTCAAGTTTCCTTAATGGGATATTAGCCGCCATTAAAGCTTCACAGAGTTCTTCGTTAAAATTGTCAGCTTTCAAGGGGTCCAATTTCTGTGTATGTTTTAGCGATGCAAAGTGGCGTTGTACGTGCGCTTTTTGGACATTCTGTAACGATATTTTACAGACTTTGCAATAAATTTGGGAATCACTGACAATGGAGGACATACAATCAGTATGACCCTTAATCCAACTCGCCATTGTTTCACGATGCCATTCTCGACGTTCTTCCATATCATAGTAACACAAACAATGTTCTAGATCTAAATAAATGATAACTAAAAGTGTATGCGTATGTTATTGAAACTTAACGAAATTCAGTGCACACTTAAGTCAAGATAATTGCGAGAAGTAGATTCAATGAAACGCTCTTAAACAGGAACTATTACAAAAATTACGAAGTATATAATTAACAGTCAAAACAATAAAAAAACGAAACTAACATAAGTATGAATAGGTATATACATATATAACTTTATTTATCTTGCGAAATATAAGGAACATATAACAAATTTTAAAAACCCTTCACGCTTCTACCTACGCCGATGAAAAAAGGATTTTACTCATAAATTCCTTTCTTGATGGGCATTTTTTGTTGTCGCTTTCAAGTAAACAACAAATGTTGCAGTTTATCATATGAATAGTGATATTCATTGACTGCGTGTTGTTTACATTATTTCTTTGCTCCGTTCTAGTTTAAACCTGGGGCGTCCGCTTCCTACTTATGACACTCGTGCTTTAATATACTATTAAAATTTAATGTAGGTACACCTAGTATTTTGCATTAAATTAATAATATTTGGTTAAATTGTAATACTTATTCAGTTTCTTTAAAAATGTACTTAACAATTCTAAATATGTACTTTACTTGTGGATTATTTGTTAAAACTATTTTGCTAGCGCATTTTTGTGAACAATATTTTGAAAGACGATGAAGAATTCTGTAACTGCAGCTTATATCGTTAATTTGTAGAAAATGATTTGCGAAAGTTGTACTGGTTATTATTATAAATATTCTGACTTTCTGATTTTATCACATTGTTTCTGATGGCATTACGATTTAAGTAAGTAATGTATTTAGTTGCACGGAACTCTCTTAGCAATTCGCAATTTAGCAATATAGCATCAAATGCGATGTTGAATTTCTAATTATTTCTTTTACTGCACGTTTATACCTATCATTACATATCTCGTCATTAATTTAACCGTGAAACATTTGTATAACGTGCTAATTAGAATTATATATATATATATATGATATATATCTTTCTCTTGGTGTTAGCGACCTTAAATAACTCAATAATACATAGTTTTAAACGTTTCGACAATTTTTTATTGCCTTCATCAGTAAAACTGTAAAGAAAAATACAAATTTTAATTAAATACAGGAACGGTCACATCTAAGCTTTTGAAACTTACCTATAAAATTTATTGTTTTATGTTATTGTATATTCATAATACCTGACAAGGTATTTTCAATACCATAAAATATACTTCTTATTAATTTTGTAAATGTTATAGCATTTAGAAATAAAATTAAATCAATCTTTTTTTGAAAAACTGTCAAAAATCAATTTTAGAAATAAATGTCATTTTGAAATTTTGTCCAAACGCACACTATAAATATATTACATATATTAGTATGTTTACGTTATAAAATATGAAAATAGATTTTTGATAAACCATCAATTTCATTCCTATCATTAACTGTATTGCTGTTTCGTTTTATTTCAATCATCTCAAGAAAATTTCGTACTTTGGCATTGTTCTCGGTTTTAAGAATTTCAACATTTTCAAAATTGAAATTGTGTTTCATCTTATCTTTATGTTTCTTGAGTGATGTAGGATTTTTTGCATACTTATGTCCTTTTATTCTTTCCTCAAGGTATTGTTGAGTTTGACCAATATATATTTTATTACAATCATTACATGGAATGCTATATACAACATGTGTTCGTTTTAATTTTGGAATAGGATCTTTTAAACGTGTGTATAGATAACTTAAATTATTATTACTACGATATGCCAATTTTAAATTATATGGTTTAATGATATTATTTAATTTCTCAGATAGACCAACAATATACGGAACAGGAATATATGTAATATCCTTTTGTATTTGTTTATTTTGATTTTCCCATTGTACTTTATTATATATTTTGTGTAATCTTTGTTTGATAATTCGTTTAATAAATGATCTTGGATAATTATTTTGTTCTAATATGGTATAAACTTTTGTTAATATTTCTGGTTTATATTGTGGGCTTGTTAAGCATATGGCACGATCAACTAAAGCTGTTACAACATTTCTCTTGTAACAGAGTGGCACACTAGCTTTATAATTGATATATCGTCCAGATGATGTAGGTTTACTGAACCACTTTGTTTTAATTTTGTTATTGTTTTTGATTACAGTTAGATCAAGAAAATTTATAGTATTATCTTTTTCTACTTCAATAGTAAATTTTAATTTTGAATTAAAAGAATTAAAAACATTTAGTATATAATCTATTTTATTCTCTGGTATCAATGCAAGGCAATCATCTACATATCTTTTAAAAAAGGTTGGTTTGAAATTTAAATCTCTTAACATTAATTCCTCAACATGTTCAAGTACTAATTGAGCAACAACACTAGAAATTGGTGCACCCATCGCTACTCCCTCTATTTGTGTATACCAATTGTTATTATATTGGAAATATGTTGTAGACAATGTTAATTCAATAGCTTCTATAAAGTCTTCTATGGGCAAATTAGTATAATTTTTAATATCATTCCATTTCTTTCTAATTACTTCCTTTGCCAAGTCTAAGGGAATATTAGTGTATAGAGATATAACTTCTAAGGAAATTAGTATGTGCTCATTATTAATGTTTATTGAATCTAGAAATTGTTTAAACTCAAAAGAATTTTTAATATAACAATCATTTTTACCTGTTATATTTGATAGTATGTTTGCTAAGAATTTTGAAGGATTGTAGATGGACTCTGAATACATGATACAATAGGTCTTAATGGCACATTATTTATATATATATGTATGTAGTAATAATACTACACTACACTAGAAATTGGTGCACCCATCGCTACTCCATCTAAAGAGATTTAAATAATTTTGTATATTATATTACATAGTACAAGGCACTTCTAATTTTGTGATGATATCAATATATTTTTTTTAAATGTCATTTCTGACAGAAAATTCAAAATTTTTAAAAAACATCATTACCATTTTAATGTTTCCACTATTATTTTAAATATATTGATGTTTTTGCCAGTGCTAACTCATTGATGTAAGTAACATTTTAACTTCTTATGCTTCCTTTTTAACAAATTCATTACGATTTTTGATAGCACTCTCCCGATGAAGATAATAAACATTATCGAAATATAGAGAGAAGAATGAACGAATTGAGTTTCATTTAACCAGAATACACGGACCGATAACCCTAATAATTTATTATTGTTATATATGTATGTATATATTTATATATGTGCACAGACGTATCATATATAAGATTTTAATTAACGTAATATGGGGTGAAACTCAAAAATTAAATATGGTATTTTTTGTATTGGTACACACTGTTTAAATATTTACAATACATATTAAACACTGATTGATGTCATAAACATTAGCACAAAAATATGAATGACACCCCTATAAAAGTTTTTGTATCCGTAGGGATAGCATATAATATTTTCGTAGAGTGGGCCAGTGTGCTGTGAGACGTTAACAAGTGTTATTATTCTAATGTGTTAATCTTTTGTGTATTCGTGCTTTGTGCTTTATTAAATGTGTTATTTTAAGGCTATTATTTAATTTATTAAATGTTTGTACATGTGTACATGAATCTGTATTCGACGATTAAATTATCAGGTATGTTAAAAATGTATGGAATTGCAATCGAAAACGAATGACAGCTTCTGAAATATGCACAGAAAATCTTCTGAAACGATTTTGTTCTGAACAGTATACGCATTTCATCGCTATTTGCGGTTAATTGTGCTCTTTGCAAGAAATTATTTGCTATAATTTATAGGAGATATACAAGTAGAATGGCTACTGTTGGTTTTTATGTGCAAATGGAGTATTATATCAGTGGTGCTTATTTCATTTACAAAAACAATAACTTCAGAACTATTCAAAAACTGCTTACTAAAATTTTAAAATGGAAAAGCATTTAAGGTAACATGTATCTTCCTTCAAATGGCATTTATTTACTGGTGTCAAATAATAATGTCAAATTGAGTTTTGAGTCATTTTCATTATTGTTGTGTATAATAACGTATACCCATTTTGAATTATTGACATGCCATTACAAACGTATTTTGTGTTGTTGTTAATAGACATCAGAAAAAAAATAATATTTATCCATTGTCCCTTTAAAAGAGTATTATAAATTGTCTCAATAAAAATGGTGCGTTCATTAAGCATATTATTCCTCCGTAGAGTTTTGCATGATTTTAAGTTTATCATTAAACTATCTTTCTCGCTCCCCACAGTCTAACGTGTGTGTACAGAAATAATTCCAAATAAAATACCCGCCTGATAACAAAAATATACGTATATACAGGGATGCGTTTAAAATTTAGGAAATCGGACACTATAAACAGCATCATGGCAGTTGTCGCGTTTTACGGGAAATTGTGACAAAGATGTAAGCAGACGCAAAGAGGTGATTCAAGCTCGAAAAGATTGACGGGCCTTCTAGCATAACCTATAAATGCCAAGCAATAGATTTAGCGTGGCTGTAGTGTATTGCTCGTTTTTTCACTTGATTACTTTGAGTTTCTAGTAACGAGACCATTCCAGCTGGTCACATGACTAATATATTTTTTTAAATTTTTTTCTTCTTAATTTAGTAAAGGTGGCTCTAAACACCTGTGTTTGCAACTTCGAACACCTACATTTTGAAACTTAACAAAACAATCTCGTTGGATAATCGTCTAGACAAACAAACAAATATAAGTAAGCTTCGTCAAAAATAGACATGTGCGCCGATCGAATCCACCTCCATGGAAGCAAGCCGGAAAGAAAGTGTAAGGTTATGCTTTAGAAATTCAAATCATTTAATAAACTGCAGATAATCCAAGGACAAAACAGATAACTCTCGTAAATTACACAAATGGTGTTTTCTAGAATAAAAAATGTGTTTGTCTACTTTATATAAATATTACATGAGGAAATAAAACTTACACGTAATTTGTAAAATAATTAAAATGCTAAGTAAGTTGAACTCGTTTCTCTTCAGGAATAACAATGATCTTTCTTAATTTTGTCTTGGACTGTACGCTTATTTGCCTACGTAGATTGCTGAATCACTTCAAACTTGGACAATTCTAATATAGTTACAGTGATTCACATCTAAAACCGTATCGAGATGAAATACATTTTTCTGTTTGATAAAGATTCTTAAAATAAAATGATTATAGAAATAATTATATCGATGAAGTAACCAAAAAATAAAAAGTGTATTTTAAACTAATTTAAATCTATCTAGACATACATATTTGTTCTGGAATCTTTTGATAGGCTGAGTGTAAATAAGAATATCTTAGTCATTTTCTTTTGCTTTTCCGCTTTTGTCAATTGCGCTTCACTATTTTTCAAATAACTTTCATGGAAACGCGAAAATATATGTATTTGTATTCCGTATTCGGCAATGAAGAACATTGTTTCTGTTTCCAAGATCATTCTGTTATACTGCACTGCGTAATCAAAGCGAGCTTGAATAATGACCGGTGTATTTCTTCTTTCAGGAGCAAATGACACTTTTTTAACAGAATAATGAAAGTTTCTCTATCAATCGTAGATAGTGATATTTGTTGAAGAAGTGGCCATTGGTTGAAGCACTTTTCTTGTAACTGGCGGAGGGTTAAAGAACAACCCAGATCAGCACAGTTACAAATCTATTCTTTTTGAGCATTCAATAATTTTCGTTGCTGATGTCCTTGGTCGATCACTTACTTTTGCCGTATTATTAGTTCTCTTATATGGTGCATAAATTTTTCTAACTGTATCCGGCAAAACGAAATGAAATTTTGAATTAAGTTATGTTTTATGTTATATAGATGTATCTAAATACAAAATAAATTTCTCACTTTAGTGTGTAAATTGCTATATATTTTTGTGTAAAATGGAAGAGGTATATATACCTACATATAAACAAGAAAAGCAATTGATATAAAAGGAAAGTAATTTGACAAAAAAAGAATTCCATTTGACAAATACAGCTGACGTTTAAAACATATATTGTTTAAGTTCACTGACAGTCGCTAAACAACGAAAAGGAAATTCATTTCTCAAATATAAAATCTCTATTTGATCGTTTAATTTAGTAGATTTAATTAAGACAGACTTGAATAAATTGTATTTTTTCTACGTCTACAGCAGTAACACAGAAAAACGCTGGAAGTCTTGCTGTGAGAATAATGAACATATATAGCCACGCCTTTCACCATGTACCGATGCATGTATAAATAACGCACTAATACAATTACTTTTATGTTTTGTTGGTATTACTGTGATTTTAATTCCTGGTAAGCGGGTAGCACTCGCATAGTTCGTATAGCGTGCCCCCGCCATAATAATGAGTGCTACCTCCTTCCAAATCTAACGGGCAGTTTGAGAATATTCGTGTCATAGATTTTAATAAACAAGATAAAATTTAGGATGTTTCGAAAGCATTATTAGAACAATGCATGAAGAATTTCCTTTCGGTTTCTCTATTTTACCATAATATTTACTGGATAGATAAATGAAAATGAAAAGTGTTAAATACTTAGATGTTAGAACTAACATAAAGAGGTAAATACTATTTACATATATACATTTATACGCAAGACATATATGCATGTGTTGGAATACACTCATACATCTAGTGTCATTACCGGCAGTCGCACGTAAACTGCCGAGGCCTTAAAGGCTGAAACACGGTGTCTGTGCGTTGACTGTCGGTAATGATACTAGATGTATGAGTGTATTCCAACACATGCATATATACGTTTTGCGTATAAATGTATATGTATGTATGCAAATAGTACTAGATAGATATATGTAGCAAAATCTAATAGGAATTAATAAATATATTTTCTTGTGCAAAAATTGAATATGATCATTGGAATATTTAGTATGATTGAGAGTTATACGAAAGTTGCTTATAATACATATAGCTCAGGATATACGGAAAATAGTGCAAACTGTCATCAACAGAAATCTGAATCCAAAAAGAATTCAATCCCTGTCATAAAATTACCGCCTGTTTTAAGAGTAATATGAACAAACTTTGGTCTACGTGAATAACAAAACGTAAACAATTGTCAAAGAGTATTTTTTTTTCGATAAGAGCGATTAATTGTTTGCTTTGTTTGTTGGGCAAATTCTATTTATAAAATTATATTGCCATATGTTTGAACGTAGGTCAGTGACACCTAGGTAATAGGTAAACAGATTGTAAATTAATAAATCAAAGAAAAATATATAAGAGTAAAATCACATTATGTCAATCATGTAATATATGTGCAGGAACAGGAACTCTGAAGGTATGTCATAATGCCAAAGAACATTACGATAATTTTGTGATTGACAAGTATCACATAAAACATGATCTCAAAACTAAGTATTAAGTGGAATATCATATTATACTATTTTCCTATATTTATATTGAGTCGACGTGTACAAGTACGTTAAGGCCAATCAGCAGTCGCTTACAATAATACGTCTAAGAAATACAACAAAAATAAGTGCTACATCATTAAAAGGCACCACAACGTCTGCTGGTATACAAACCCAGACTTTAGACAGTCTGTGTGAAAGCATTTGATTTGACAGCACAATTAACTAACAATTATATCGACTTTGCAAGGAGTAATCTGCTACTTAAGTCTCCCACACTGTCAGTATTTACAAGCTATATGACGTTATACCTAGAACTGCGCATTAACACAGTTATTACATATTAATATTGCTGTAATTCATTTTTAATACTTACGGTGAAAAATTACCTTTAGGACATTGTAGTGTTATACTTTTCATATTTGCGTTAAGCATGGGTAACAGTTCTTAGTACATTTAAGTCACATATATGTGTTATATATACAGGGTGTCCAGAAACTCTCCTGACAAACGAAGGCCGGAGATTCCCCAGATAATTTTAAGACAATTTAACCCAATTCACCCTAGTCCGAAAATGCTTCCTTAGGGAGCTAGAGCTCTTTGAAGATGGCGCCTTGTATTAGTTTTTTTTTAATATCTCCCGAACGCTTCTATTTAGAAAAACAAAAACTGGTATGCTTATTTATCCTCCAGAGATGAATCGATTCCATCAATTGCGAATTTCTAGTACCGGTCATAGGCGTCCGTTTTGGGTAGGTAAACGGTTATTTTAACGCATAACTTTTTTGTCTTTAACCCATAAGCATTTGTGACACTAGATTATTAAATTTTCAGGTATTCTAGTACTAAAAGGTACTCTTACTTTAAGTCGGTAGGATACAACGTTTTCTAGAAAAATCGGCTTGAAAATTTTTCGTTTTTTCGTCATTTCAACTTCGCGAACTGACAACAATTTGACAATTAAAAACGTGGGTTTTATTTCTGTTGGCAGTTCAGAGCGAACTAGTGCAAAAAATAATAAATTGAATTTTAATGACGAAAAAACGAAAAATTTTCAAATCGATTTTTCTAGAAAACGGCGTATCCTACCGACTTAAAGTAAGAGTACCTTTTAGTACTAGAATACCTGAAAATTTAATAATCTAGTGTCACAAATGCATAAAAGTTAAAGACAAAAAAGTTATGCGTTAGAATAACCGTTTACCTACCCAAAACGGACGCCTATGACCTTAGGAAGCATTTTTGGACTAGGGTGAATTGGGTTAAATTGTCTTAAAATTATCTGAGGAATCTCCGGTCATCGTTTGTCAGGAGAGTTTCTGGACACCCTGTATATACAGGGTGGTACACCGGGAACTGAATCGATCGATTACGGAAAAACTTTAGCTAGGAATGATCTGAAATTTTGACACTATACTAAAGTCGATGGGGGCCATTCGCCTAAAATATTTTCAAGATGGCGGCTCTTCGGGCTATGCCGGAAGTAGGCACCAACTTCCTAATTTTAAATAGAATAGCCTGTATATTGCCAGATTTTTAGATTCTACGTGAAATTCCAAATATATTTCATGTATAATTTTATATCTCTAAAAGATTTTCTGTATATATGAAGTTCAGATAATAACTTGAGTTGGAATATAATACATTGCATAGTGAAGTAGTGACAATAAACGGATGCTGCAAAATATCGTCCGTAGTTATGTTATAGAGACTTGTCGTTCTGGAAGAAAATATTGAAAATTTAATATATGTCGAAGTTAGAAAAATTATAATCACTTCTACAAATTAAAGTACAATGTTTATATCGAATATACAATTAAAATATTTATATCTATATTAATATAAAGGAATAAGTGAATAAGGAAGGTGATCAAGCATATCTATACGAAAACAATAGAAGTAGCAGTATCAGGATTGGAAAATTATATTGGCAGGATTGCAGGATGGACATATAAGGAGGTATTCGATATAAAAAATCAGAATGTGTAGTCGTCTTTTAGAAAACATGAGTTTTAAAAAGAGGTTACTTGAGACATTTATTCTACCTTGAATTTTTCCCAAATTAAATGTTTGTCGACCTTAAAAGAATGAAACCGGTATGAAAATGTTCAAAAATTTCAATATTTTTAAAAGAAAATCCTGTATCTCTTAAATTAGGCAAAATAATAATTTTCACCAATATATTTCTCATAAAAATTGAACTTCAGGTGCGTAGGTCAGTCTTTTGTCTTACTCCTATAGTTCCAATTAATTGAATGACCAACTGGATCACTGTCGCTGGAAGTGGCGTGTACCAACGTGAACGTAGTCATTTAGTTCTTACCAAAATAGTCTGTGTCAAAACGCAAGTAATTCTCAAGCACTTCAAAAGATGACAATTAATTATTTGAAACGTAGTACATATAAGCAAATTCTTAGTAAATAGCAATAATGTTGCATTTTTAGGTTGAAATTAGATTTTAATATTTGTATATGTTCAAAGAGAAATGTTTTTAAATTCTAATGCTGTTTTTAAATTTTAATGCAAAAATTGACTGCACTGAATATACCGTAGTCGACATATTTTAATTTCTGATACGAAAGTAGAAAGAGGAAAAGAGCGCGGCGAAATAAACTAAAGATAAACATAAGCGAGGCTGCCAAGACAGTACACTCGACAAACGTTTCCTATGAAATGTAAGGCGTGAGGGTCCCCCGACACTGCGTTGCTCTCCCACCACTGTTAAGCAAGCAGGCATCGCTGCATATTATAAGGTCATCTACTGCATGGTATAAAAGTATAATCCGAAATTAAAATTTGACGACTACGGTATATATAATATATAATATATTGGTAAACATTATTTGGTCACTAATATTAACAATAAGTATGAATACTCGTAAAGCATTTGAGGGCTGTGTTTCCGTTTAAATAATCATATTTCAACATTCTCAATTTTTGTTCTGTAATTAAACTTGTTCCTATTTCTATTCTTTTTGAGTTTATTATTCTACTACTAGATGGCGTTGAGGATATTTTGAGGTTAGCAGAATCAATTTCAACAATGTAAATCGAAGCTATGGTATGGCCTTGACAGCGCGCAGCAATAGTTAGATCCAATTGGCCATGGTAGCACTGTATTCCTGCGACATCTATGGTTTTATATTCAAACTTCTTCAATACATTTTTAAACATTGTTTTACTGTGACAACGTTTGATAGATAATTACAATTTATTTTTCTTATAATTCGTACAACTATAACCTGCGTTTTAATAAATTAAAAATCATACTCGACAGACGAACAGATATTTATTAATATAAAAATGAGCAATTTACTAGAGTTTCATAATTATACACATATATGAAAAAGTCACACGAGCTTTTAGAAATTAAAAACTTCAAAAACTAGCAATAATTTGTTCTGTAACACCATTATTAGCTTCTCTAATTGCAGACTACAACTAAGGTAACGTTATGTAATTGATCTTGATGTATTCTGTTTTTTAAATAGCTAAAAAGGAAATGTTCCAAAAAATCAAGTCAGGTTTCTGTTAAAAATCACTCATGAAATATCCTTGTAGAAGATTAATTGTATTATACATAGTGTAAGGAATATTATCCAAATTATATTTCATTATTATTGAGTTGTACAATGAATAATCATAATTTAATGAAATGCAAGAGAAGAAGGTAAGAAAGAACGGAAAACATAAAACGGCAATAGAATAGAATAGATCTTCCAAACACCTTTTACACACATTGTACTAATTTGGTAATTGGGAAATTAAGTGTTATTGCGAATCCTAAATATTTTGTAGTATTCGTACTAGTGGTGGGCAAGATAGGGGAATACGAGTACATTTTCAATGGGACTAGGCAGACTCATATTTTGTCGACTCTTGGACAACACCGTCTTGCTTACCGGTTTGGTAAAATCGACCGACAAAACGCGAGTCCGTTTACTCGCATTGAAAATGCTCTTATGGCTTTCTGTACCGCCTGCTGATGTTTTGGACTTCTATGGTGGTCATGTAAGGCCCGGGGTGGATGTTTTCTCGTTTGAGGTGGTGTCGGAGTCTTAGGTGGAACGAATTGTAGGTGAATTTTCTTTTCTGACGCACATTTGTAATTTTTCTATCATAAATAGTGTATTTCCAACCATTTGGGAAGAGGCTCGTGTGGTTCCACTTCCGAAGAATAATAACCCCACTGCCGTGGCTGATTTGAGACCAATAAGTATCTTGCCGGTGATGTCGAAGGTCTTGAAGAAAATTATGGCGGGGCAGTTGAATAGGCATAGTAATAATTTCATATCTTATCGTCTTTTCAGTCAGGTTTTAGAGCATGATATAGTTGTGCTACTGCGATTACTACTATTTCTGCTACAGATAGAGGTCTTGTAACTCTATTGGTCCTTCTGGATTTCTCTAAGGCCTTCGATAGCATTAACCACAAAATATTAATCTCCATTTTGCACTATATAGGTCTTGGAGAGGGAGCTGTATGTCTCTTTCAGAGCTACTTGTCTGATAGAAGTCAGCGGGTGGTTGTCAATGGTGATGTTTCTAATGTTACTTTTCTGAAATGCGGTGCTCCACAGGGTTCTATATTGGGTCCTTTGCTGTTCTCAATCTATACTTCACATTTGCTATTTAGTAGTTCTTTTCATCTATATGCGGACGACACTCAGTTGTATTAATCATTTGATGGTGTGGAGGTTGCTGCTGCGAGCATTAATCAAGATTTGAATAATATATTTGATATTGCCAAAAAGCATTCTTTATTGATTAACGAGACGAAATCTTGTTTTGTTGTTTTTGGCAATTCTTGAAGAGTTTCATGTTTGGAGGAGGGACGGGTAGAGTTGTTTCTTGGTGGTGGACGCTTAACTCGTAGATCATGTGTGAAAAACCTTTGTTTGTACATTGGTGAGCGTCTGGATTTTCATGACAATACTAATCATAACATTAGGCGGTCTTACTGTAATTTAAAGATGTTTTTTCCTCATCGTCATTCCCTGAATATTTCTATAAAAAAAAATGTGGTGCTGTCTCACTTTATTTATTATGACACAGTGTATGGCCCATGCTTGCGCGGTGGTGACGTCAGGAGAATCCAGGTGGTTCAAAACTCGTGCCTTCGCTTTATGGCATTCGGAGACGACATAGCATTTCTCACAAACTTAATGAGACTCTGTGGTTGGATATGAGCAGGCGTAGATTTCGTGTGTTTCGTTCATTAAATAATTAATAATAGCATGCCTCCCCTTACCTTGCACGTAGAATTTTGACAATATTTCGTCAACTACTAAATTTAAACAAATCTATAAAGAATTCATATTCCGGGTGTCCACACTTAAGTGCGCACTATTGATAACTCTGTTATCTTTGGAGGTGCAGAATCGGTCAAATGGGCAAAGTAGTACCAGTTTTTATGGCGGTTACAATTGTGAAAATAGAAAAACAATTGAACGTCGGGTTCTCTAGATATTCGACCAAACAAATTTTTTTTAAATGGAACACCCTGTATATTTTTTGGCGATTGGAAAGAGAATCGCAAACTGAACAAAAGAGTCTTAGTACACTAGTATAAAAAAATGTCAAATAAAGTAGTTACTGAGAAATCTGTATCTTTGCTTTGTTTGCATGAAATCGATATACCTATGGAAAATTAAAGCGTCACATTGTCTAGTAGCTGTCAAATTATTTGTATTTGCTGTTGTTAAAGTTACTGTGTGGAAAAAGTACTGGTTTTACAATTTTTTCAACCGTAACAATGGCATTTACTCATTTGGAAAAGTGTAATATGTTGGAGTTGTACTTGAAGTTTAACAAAAATTCAGATAAAGCGCTCGAATGTTACATTCAGCAATTTCCTGATCGTGATGTACCAGATCGTCGCTATTTTTTAAAACTTTATCGAAGATTAAGAAGCAACGAAACAGTTTTTATAAAGAAGAGGATCAAAAATGATTTTATATTATCACAAGAGACAGAAATAAATGTATTGGCATATTTTCAGGTACATCCAAATAATTCTGTAAGGGATTTGTCCAGAGAATCAGGTGTTTCTCGTAGTACGATCCATAAAATTTTGAAAAAAAATAAATATGTTCCCTTTAAATATCAGCCTGTTCAAACTCTACTTTTGGGTGACTATCAAAGACGATTAACTTTTGCTCAATGGTTTATCAATGCTTTTGAAGAAAATCACAATTTCTTCAGACACATTTTATGGAGTGATGAATCCAACTTTTCTAATCGCGGGATGATCAATAAAAGAAATAATCATTACTGGAGTCGTGAAAACCCATTTGTTGTTTATCCTTGTAATCCACAACACCGATTCAGTTTAAATGTTTGGTGTGGTATAATCGGATCCCGAATTGTTGGGCCATTTTTCTATCGGGGTTCTTTAACAGGAGAAAGATATGTGGCATTATTGACAGAAATTTTAGAAAATTTTCTGGATGAATTAAATTTGGTAGACAGACAGATTATTTACTTTCAACAAGATGGAGCGCCTGCCCATAATCACCGCGAGACAAGGGAGTTATTAGAAAGATTATTTGGCAATAGATGGATTGGCACAAATGGTCCTATTCAGTGGCCCGCACGTTCGCCTGACATGACGCCATTAGATTTTTTCTTGTGGGGAGCAGTAAAAAATCAAGTGTACAAACATAGATATGCAATAGTGGATGAGCTTCAGGAAAGAATTTCCAACATCATTAACGCCATCGATGGTAGGACCATTTTAGGAGCTACTCGTAATGTTCACACAAGATTGAGAAAATTTATTGAAATGGAAGGAGATGTCTTTGAACATTTAATTTGAATAATTTTCTTTACTATTTTTGTATTTATTTTTATTTGTTTATTAAATTAAAGGCTTTAATGAATGTTTAATTGTCCGTAGATATATCGATTTCATGCAAACAAAGCAAAGATACAGATTTCTCAGTAACTACTTTATTTGACATTTTTTTATACTAGTGTACTAAGACTCTTTTGTTCAGTTTGCAATTCTCTTTCCAATCGCCAAAAAATATACAGGGTGTTCCATTTAAAAAAAATTTGTTTGGTCGAATATCTAGAGAACCCGACGTTCAATTGTTTTTCTATTTTCACAATTGTAACCGCCATAAAAAATGGTACTACTTTGCCCATTTGACCGATTCTGCACCTCCAAAGATAACAGAGTTATCAATAGTGCGCACTTAAGTGTGGACACCCGGTATACTTAAAATTAAAATTGAGAATAATTTTTTTAAAAAGTTTTTCGAAATTCCTACCGGAAGTAGGTCTTTTACTCTTATCGAAAATCAGTTTTTTGCGAATATTTCGCAAATCATGCTTTTTAGACAAGTACGTTACGGGTATAAAAGTATTTAAAACACAATTTTCAATATCTTTTGTATAAAAGAAATTTCAAAATTCAGACCGGAAGTGCCACTTTTACTCTTATCGAATAGCGATTTTTTGCAAATATGTCGTAAGTTATGCATTCTGTATATATTTATCAAGAGTACAAAAGGATTTAGAACTGGATTTGCAATATTTTTTGTATATATGAAATTTTAAAATTCGGACCAAAAGTAGCACTTTTACTCTTAGCGAAGAGCACTTTTTTGATAATATCTTGCAAAGTATGCATTCTATAGAGATTTATTAAGAGAATAGAAGTACTTAGAATAGGATTTTGAATAATTTTTGTAAAAAAATTCTTAAAATTCTATAATTTGAAACGCTTATACGTATAAGAAAGTCGTATGGTGGCCACACCTCATTTTTTTCTTTTACTTTCATATACGTTGTATAAGGAAGTATTGTGATGATGAAAATTTTCAACCTCGAGATTTTTGCAGATGTCCACGTTTTGAAGTCCCATGATACCAAAAAAGTGGTTTTTAAAAAATGTCTCTGTGTGTGTCTGTGTGTCTGTCTGTGTGTGACCACGATAGCGGTCAAACCGCTGTAGATATCTATTCCAAATTTTGTATTTACGTATATAATCTCCCTCTTGAGATCTGATTAGTTTTTCAGTAAAATCGGTAGACCAGAAGTAGTAGTTGACTTCAGTGAAAAAATCGAATTTTGCAAATATTTCGTCAATTACTAAGTTTAAACAAATTTATAAAGAATTCAAATGTACTCAAAATTAAATTTGAGACACATTGCCTTAAAAAAGTTTTTTGAAATTCCTACCGGAAGTAGGTCTTTTACTCTTATCGAAAATCAGTTTTTTGCGAATATCTCGCAAGTCACGCTTTCTAGGCAGGTACATTACGAGTATAAAAGTATTTACATGAAAATTTTAAATATCTTTTGTATAAAAAAAATTTCATATTCGAAGAAAAGTGCTACTCGCTAAGAGTAAAAGTGCTACTTCCGGTCCGAATTTTGAAATTTCATGTATACAAAAAATATTGCAAATTCAACTCTAAATACTTTTGTACTCTTAATAAATATATATAGAATGCATAACTGTTTTTCGAATATCTTGCAAAGGATGCATTCTATAGCGATTTATTAAGAGAATGAAAGTACTTAGAATAGGATTTTGAATAATTTTTGTATAAAAAAATTCTTAAAATTGTATAGTTTGAAACGCTCATACGTATAAGAAAGTCGTGTGGTGGCCACACCTCATTTTTTTAAATTGTATTACTTTCTTCTTTTATTACTATATTATTTTGTATTGTTTACACTATCTTCTCCAATGAGAACATCAGGCAGAACAGGGTAGCTTCGGCAGAACTGATGGTGTTTCCCTTTGGCTCAGTTTTATAATATTATTGTTATTATCATTATTATTTGTTTTGTAAATTACTGTCCAATAAATTATTATTATTATTATTATTCCCCTATCTACCTCATCACTAATTCGTACCATTTAAGATACGAGTCACTGTAGTTGTTCAGGATTAAAACACTTAACTAAAAAAAAACTAATCGATTTTCTTCTGGCGTGTACATGTCATTCCTTTGGGACAGGCTGTATTTGTAAGATTTATATAATCAAATATAAAAGTTTCAGAATTGCGGAGTTATTTTGCCCATAGTCGTAATTAACAAGTTATTTAGAATTAATATAATTAATATATTTTATGCGGTAAACAATTTTTGTCTGTGAATTGATTGTTGTGTGTATCAGTGGTGAAACTAAAAAAGAAAAACAGGACTATTATATACTAAAGAGAATGCCTATTTTAATGTCATTGTCGTAGTCCAAAAAATAAACACCGACAATTTGTACCCATTAGCCCGCTCATACCGTTCATACACTATAGCACGTTTATCTCATACCAACAACAACGAATGTACTTTAATCACCAATTGATTGCTGCCTACACGAGTGCCGGTCTCGGAGTGTACCTAATCTGCGTTAATGTTTCTTTACTTGTTCTCTTCTCTCTCAAGTATGCACATCTTTACATTTAAGTATATATATTACATATTTATTAATGACACACAGAGATATAATTATATGTACAGTTAGGGAAGGTTCGCTTGTTTTCACTAAACACAGATCATGTAGTAGTGTCTTCTGATTCATCCCTTCAAGTGTTATATTTCGACGAGGATCGTTCTCGTGAAAAAAGACATTTAAATCCGAGTGGGTCGTGTCCAAGAGGTTGAACGTCAACTGTTTTGTTCTTGCGTATGTATATTTTACATACGTAGTTGTTTGTTTTTTTTTTTTAATATTTTTACTGTGCGTGTTTGTGGTTCGTATGCTTGCAAGTATTAGTTATCGCCGTATGATACTTGATGAGAATTTTCGTTATCTCCAATCGGAAGGAAGTAAGTGTTCTTTTTAGTTTTCGGTCGTTCTTGTATCTTATTATTTTTTTGTGCAACCGGATGTGTTCGGTTAGTTTTAGGAAATGATCGGTTTAGTGAAAATTTTTTATTAATATGCAGTTCGTATTTCATTCACGAATAAGGTATTTTAACGTCATTTACATATTTATTTATAAGTTTGTATTGGTCGCATAGATGCTGTCTAATGTTTTCTTGTGAGTGTAATTAATGTGTTGCATGAAAATATCTTGGAAGTGCAGAAGAAAGGATGAACATTTTGGAATATTTGGCAACATTATATATTAACCAAGTAGGGAAAATTTGATATTTACCGTATAAATCTTTATCATTAAGACTCAGGAGTATAATTAAAAATGGAGGACATTTCTTTTGAAAACTTATATTTATGTCTCCTATGACGAGCTCACCACTCTCTCTAAAATTATTTATTTGCATAAATTATTAAGTTCTAGTTATTCTAAAGACCGGACTAAAAGGCACCAAAAGAATAGAAAAAGGCATAAGAATCAGGTAAACAGCACAAAAATATATACCTAATATAACATTTTAGTTTCACCAAAAATACATTTTCAACCCAAGCTTTTATATAAAAAAAGCTTCTTTGTCAAAATTTATGCCTTTTTAAGTGCCTTTTTCTGTTTTTTTTTGGCGCCTTTTTGTCTGGTCTTAAGTTATTACATTTAAGAAATACCTACTTAATATGATATATAATCGTAAATTTCCGTCAGCGACACCTGATACTTAAAACTTTACTTACTAATTTTAGATTGAGTACGTACAAATCGTAATTGTGGTCTAATATTTTCACAAAAAAAAAAAATGAGGTGTGACCACCACACGACTTTCTTATACGTATGAGCGTTTCAAATTATAGAGTTTTAAATTTTTTTTATATGAAAATTATTTGAAATCCTATTATAAGTACGTCTATTCTCTTAATAAATCTCTATAGAATGCATATTTTTCGAGATATTCGAAAGAAAGTGCTACTCGCTAAGAGTAACAGTATTATTTCCGGTGCGAATTTTGAAATTTCATTTATACAAAAAATATTTGACCGCTATCATGGTCACAGACACATACACACACAGAGACATTTTTTAAGAACCACTTTTTCGATATCAGAGAACTTTAAAACGTGAACATCTGCAAAAATCTCGAGGTCGAAAATTTTCATTATCACAATACTTCCTAATACTACGTATAAGAAAGTAAAAATAAAGATGTCAATAAATCGATTACAACACATAGAGAATGATTTTCTAATGAAAACTGTGGGAAGGAAAACTTTATATGTAACAAATCAACAACATGCATTAGAAATTATACAATATTGACCTATCAAATATGAACATAATAATATTGGAGTAAGAAAAACTTGGCTAATGTTCCAAGGAGCATTTTATTGCAATAACTTGCGAGATTTTTGCAAAACACTGTTTTTCAGTAAATGTTTCAGTAAAAGATTTTCGAAGAACTTTGTTAATAAAACTTCGTCAAATTCACTTTTGAGCACATTTCAAATCTTCATTAATTTGTTTAAACTTAGTAGTTCACGAAATACTGATATTTGATGTTTTCACTTAAGAAACTCCATACTTATGGTCTACCGATTTTACTAAAAATCTAGTCAGGTATCCAGAGGGAGATACTCGTAAATATAAAGTTTAGTATTCATTAGACACAGCGAGAGAGAGAGAGAGAGAGAGAGAGGGAGACTTTTTTAAAAATAATTTTTTTGGACATCTGCAAAAATCTTGGAAAAGTTGGAAATTATCGTCATCACAATACTTCTTTATACTACTTATGAAGTAGTAATAATTTATAAAAAGAACTGTACCTTCTGCTAACTATCCAGTGCCGTTTTGGTATGAATGGCACTGGACAGATTTAGTTATGTTTTTCAACCTTTGAAACAAAAGGAGTAATAATGTTTTGCCCAACATTATTATGAATATTGCTGTGGTTACAATAATGCAACTACAATTGTAACGTTGTAGCTTTAACGATACAACATTGCATATCTATTCAATGAATGCTGAGATTGTATGAATATTATTAAAATATTCACCTATAAATTTATAAATCTAATCCCTATTAACATTTCTTGTGAGTTATAGCAGTGATCTTTCCTCCTTTCCTCTGGTGTGTTTCTTATTTAAGTTTTTATTTGGATAAGATTAATAATAAAATAAATTCTTAAATTTCATAAAATATTTATATTCATCTTTTAATTCAATAAACAACATCAAAAAAATTTATTAACAACATGTGGCTGTGTTAAGAATGTCTCTTCACAATTATAAAATATAGAAAAACAAAATTCCTTTTTTTTTACGATTCAAGAAAAATATTATTTTGCTATTTTTATCCTTTAATATAATATTTATAGATTCAAAAAAATAACTATTTCCCATACGAAGCTAATTTTTATTTCAACAAAGATATACATTCGCACATAGTGCCTTTGATGATGTAAAACTTTGCAAAGAAGAAAATATCTTGAAAATGACCTATACCAATCGTCGAATGTAAATATTCGCACATAGTACACCCGACAGATTGGCGCTTGTCCCTCAACAATATTCTTATCTATTCATTCATCTACTTGAAATTTTAATTAAATTTTTACCACAACAATCGTAATAGTGCCTAGTGATACACAGGAAGCAAATATTTGCACATAGTACCTCCAGTGCCCTCAACAGTATTATCAATCTTCCCATAATTTACAAAAAGAATTAATGTAATTCAGCAAAACAATATTTTATCTAAATATTGATGATGTTTAACGCCTTGCTAAAAGTAAACATTTTCACGTAGTACCCCTAAAGTACGTCTTACACCATCAACTATTCCAAATTGTATATTTATTTCAAAAAGAAAAACTTACTTATATTCCTCAAACAAATCATCAAATTCTTTTTTATTGATGTCTACCATTTCGATATATTTGAAAATGAAATTATCAAATGTAGCAATTAATTAATAATAACAAAACTAAAAATTATACTGGAATTCAGAAATAAACTTAATACATTAAAACTAATATAATATAACGTAGTGTATCAAAACCCCTACTATTATTTGCAAACGATATCAACAATTTTTACGTCTAGTAAATTCGAAAGTTCGGCTTCATCTCTCCTTATATCGTTGTTCGCGCTCTTTTATAACTTTTCCTTTTAAAACAAAAGACGACTATCCACTTATAGCGCCACGACTGCTACACTAACATTTGTGTTGGCATTGTCCAGTTCATATTTGTTTTCTATAAGTTTTTATCAGTCACATATACCTATTCCACTTCTGACAGTCAATGAATATACAAAATGTCACCACTTACATATTGTTTATTAAAAGTTTATGCACACTTGAGATTCTTCATCTTCGGTAGGTATATTCTTCTTTCTTAATGCCATCCCTCATTATGCTTGTAAATGAACCTATTGCCTCTCTCATTATTAATTATATACTTCCTTTTCCCGTTAATTAAAGTTATTCGTATTTTCTTCTTGTAGATATCTTTGTTGGTTATGATCGGAAATATATTGTACACCACTGGAATCCTCTTCATTAGAACTGCATCACAAGGAATACCGACTTCTACAGCATCTCTTCTACTTTCTACCCAGTTCCTTTCGGCTTCTTGTAAATTGATTTGCATACAACTGTCAACAATGTTGATGTTATTTCTTCTTGCAGATTATTAGAAGCACACAAGATTTATCCTGCTATCTTTGGTGCCCTTACATTTATGCAAATAACATTCAAAGATGTGTTCCTACCCATACATCTAGTATATACTAGACATGGGCCAGAGAGGGGAAGTCGATCCGATTTCACTCAGACTAGACCGACTCGTGTTTTGTCGGCTCTCGGGTACCGTATTACCTACCGATTTCCCCGAGAGCCGACAAAACACGAGTGGGTCTAGTCTGAGTGAAAACGGAACGACTTCCCCTCTCTGGCCCATCTCTAGTATATACATAAACTTATTAATGTATTGTCTCGGATAAAGAACACCTTTTGTATATATCCTTTAAAATGTTTTTAGATATCAGTATCAGGTATTTATTATACTCTTAATTATGATCATAAAATTCTTTTAGAAATTAAAATCATTGTACAAATTTAAAATCTATTTTTTATTCATTTGAATAGACGTTTTCATAACAAGCATGCCGAATATGACCTTGCTCGTACAATTTTACTGCATTTAAATGATTCACCCTCTTCACAGTTCCGTCTTTCAACATCACTCTCTCTCTCTGTTACTTATTTTTAGTACATTTTTATTTTTGAACAGTGGTCCATTTCTTAGAATATTTAATGCTATTCTTACACATTGCAAGAAGTTTGGTTCTGTTTTTGTATATGCAAACCACACCTTGTGCTCGTCTTTTCTACAAAACACAGAATGCATAGATTTATTTTGTGTTTATTTTTATTCCTTTCTTAATATTTTTTAAACTTAAATTACTATATACATTTTTCATAATTACATTGCCCCTTAAAGATTATGCAACCCATTAAGCGCCTACTAAATATGTGATTTCTTATTATTTTACCTTAAACTATATTTTTAAAATTAATGTGTAAATTATGTTCTTATTCTAAAGCTGAACTATTTAACAATTTTTACTAATTCTTAAACTATAAAGATCACGGCAATATGTATGGCACAAATTCAAAAAACAGTAACTAAAAATATTGTTATGAAAAGGAAAAGGCAAGTATTTAGACATAAGATTTTATTTTTAAGAAAAAGAAAATTAACTAAAATTCAATGTAACATATTTCTACGTTATTTTCTTATGGTTTGCATTTCAATAATCCGTTAGATTGTGATGGTACTTTATTTCAACGCCGTTTGGGGAAAAACATTTGATTAGATTTTAGAGTTTATCACATTAATCATTTTCACTTATATAACACCGAGGCTTTTCATCCTGTATTTCCCTTCAAGTTAAGGATGTATTTAATTTGTCTAAAATGTTTGTATATTGTGTGAAGATATCTTATTAGCTAGATAAGTATTTATTCATTGCTTCATATTTTCAAACTAAATATTTGATGAAAACATGTTGTATTAGAAGAATTTGTGCTGTAATTCTTGACCATTTTCTTAACACTCATGTCTTCACTTATGTATGAGTTAAATGTTAATTCCTATGTATATAATATTTAGTCTGCGCTATAATCACAGCAATGTTCTTGGCGTGAAATTTAAATTATAGATGCTCGACAGAGAATGCTAACTGTAAAACTTAATGCTATCGTAAAAAGTATAATAACACTATAATGCATATTTTAATTTATTATAAACACATAATTGGTATTTTAATTGATTTACTGATCGGCCATTTGAATGTCACAGAATTTTACGTCTTACAATTTCCTGAAAATTATAGACGTAAACTAATCAATATCAACTATTATCAACATATAATATGGATTTAAAATAACAGGTTATTAATGCTATTTTATCATATCACATGCTGATATGATTATAAAATTATGTTTATTTTATAAATTAAATATTTACGCACGACTCTGATGGTAGAGGAATTACGGAAGACGTTTCCACATTGCCGATTCAACAACGCTACGTTCTTAATCGCAATCCTAAATCAATTACTGACATTCTTTACGCTTACACATGTGTAAAATGTGATAAAAATATGATTACACTTACCTTAAGAAACAATCTAATGCTTACTACCATTATTACTTGTAAATAAATCGGAATTTAAATATGGTCTCTGATGAAAGCTTTATTTAATATTTTATTGCTATTTCTTGCTTGGCGATTCTTTACTGTTGAGTGTTTGATTTAGTCTGTATTTATTTGTAGAATTTGTGTTAAAGTCCTGTTGTTGCAAATGTGCGATAATATTTGAATCCCATCGATTGTGACAGAGAATCTAATACAATAGAAATACATATTAATAATCATGTTTTCATTAAATTTGATATATTCTTGAATTGTACTGATTAAAGAGTTCCAATAAATTTTTAATAAGGGGAATCATTATTTATAATAATCATATCTCGCAATGATAAGAATAATAATATGTTTATTGTAACTAAAATGATTCAAGTTCCATTAAATATTTATTTATTGATCACATACGCCTATTCCGTTATTTCATTTTTAGTAGTCGAAGCATTTATAACTTTATTTTCGAGTATAAAACAGTTTTCTCATGTATCATTAACTATTTCTAAAGCTGATTATTGGATTTTATTTTATATTGTGTACGCACACTGTTTTTTTAAAGGAATTTCACTTGATATTTGCAATATTAATACATTTAATTACTTCTTCCCAGGACTAGGAGCCCTCCTGTTTTTCTTATTCAGTTTTTGTTGTTGTGGACTATACGTTATCTTATCATGTCTTTTACTTTCTTATACGTAGTATAAGGAAGTATTGTGATGATGAAAATTTTCGACCTCGAGATTTTTGCAGATGTCCACGTTTTGAAGTCCCCTGATACCAAAAAAGTGGTTTTTAAAAAATCTCTCTCTCTCTCTCTCTCTCTCTCTTTCTCTCTCTCTCTCTCTCTCTCTCTCTCTCTCTCTCTCTCTCTCTCTCTCTCTCTCTCTCTCTCTGTGTGTGTGTGTGTGTGTGACCACGATAGCGGTCAAACCGCTGTAGATATCAATTCCAAATTTTGTATTTACGTGTATAATCTCCCTCTTGAGATCTGATTAGTTTTTCAGTAAAATCGGTTGACCGGAAGTAGCAGTTTACTTCGGCGAAAAAATCGAATTTTGACAATATTTCGTCAACTATTAAGTTTAAACAAATTTATAGAGAATTCATATATACTTAAAATTGAAATTGAAAATAATTTTATTTAAAAAGTTTTTCGAAATTCCTACCGGAAGTAGGTCTTTTACTCTTATCGAAAATCAGTTTTTTGCGAATATTTCGCAAGTCATGCTTTTTAGACAAGTACGTTACGGGTATAAAAGTATTTAAAACATAATTTTCAATATCTTTTGTATAAAAGAAATTTCAAAATTCAGACCGGAAGTACAATCTTTACTCTTATCGGATAACGATTTCTTGCAAATATGTCGTAAGTTATGCATTCTATATATATTTATCAAGAGTACAAAAGTATTTAGAACTGAATTTGCAATTTTTTTTTGTATATATGAAATTTCAAAATTCGGACCGGAAGTAGCACTTTTACTCTTAGCGAGTAGCACTTTTTTGATAATATCTTGCAAAGTATGCATTCTGTAGAGATTTATTAAGAGAATAGAAGTACTTAGAATAGGATTTTGAATAATTTTTGTATAAAAAAAATCTTAAAATTCTATTATTTGAAACGCTCATACGTATAAGAAAGTCGTGTGGTGGCCACACCTCATTTTTTTCTTGGTCTTCCAGCTGGTTCTTCTGCTATATGGTTTATTGTTTTTGGATATGTTTGCAAGTTGGTTCGGCCTCTTTCTATATACACATTCACCCCATTTTAAATAAAACTACCAGCACTCGTAAAATACTTCTATAATAAAGAAATATGTAATATTCCTAATAGTTAAAGAATTAAGCAAATTTACAGTGTACATTACTTTCTTTTAAACACACTTAATTCAACTTTCTTTGATCTTCTTCCTCTTGTTCTTTTTTCGTGTTTTCTTTTCTAGCATATTCGTTTTTGTCATCTCTGATCTTTCTTTATTACAATATGACTGAACTATTTTCAATGCTGTCTTTAGATATTCTTTCCTCACTGTTTCTTTTGCTACTCTGTCCCTTTTACTTTCTTATACGTAGTATAAGGAAGTATTGTGATGATGAAAATTTTCGACCTCATGATTTTTGCAGATGTCCACGTTTTGAAGTCCCCTGATACTAAAAAAGTGGTTTTAAAAAAAGGTCTGCGTGTCTGTCTGTCTGTGACCACGATAGCGGTCAAACCGCTGTAGATATCTATTCCAAATTTTATATTTACCTGTATAATCTCCCTCTTGAGATCTGATTAGTTTTTCAGTAAAATCGATAGACCTGAATATATATTTCGTCAATTACTAATTTTAAACAAATTTATAAATAACTCAAATGTACTCAAAATTAGATTTGAGACAAATTGTCTTAAAAAAGTTTTTCGAAATTCTAACCGGAAGTAGGGCTTTTACTCTTATCGAAAATCAGTTTTTTGCGAATATCTCGCAAGTCATGCTTTCTAGGCAGGTACATTACCAGTATAAAAGTATTTAAATTATAATTTTAAATATCTTTTGTATAAAAAAAATTTCAATAATCGGACCGGAAGTACCACTTTTACTCTTACCGAATAGTGATTTTTTGCAAATATGTCGTAAATTATGCATTCCATATATATTTATTAAGAGTACAAAAGTATTTAGAGTTGGATTTGCAATATTTTTCGTATACATGAAATTTCAAAATTCGTACCGGAAGTAGCACTTTTACTCTTAGCGAGTAGCACTTTTTTTCGAATATATTGCAAAGTATGCATTCTATAGCGATTTATTAAGAGAATGAAAGTACTTCGAATAGGATTTTGAATGAGATTTGTATAAAAAAAAATTTAAAATTGTATAGTTTGCAACGGTCATACGTATAAAAAAAAGTCGTGTGGTGGCCACACCTCATTTTTTAAATTTGAGATTTGTGTTAGTTCTTTGTACTCAGAAATACTTCGAGTATCGTCATTTAAATAAACATGTAACGAAATTTTGTAAACTATCAAAATTCTCTGCATAAAAACTATTTCTGTGTATGTTTTAGCAAAGCTAAGTGACGAACGTGCAATATTTTGGCATTCTGTAACGACGATATTTTACAGACTTTGTAATAAATTTCGATATCACTGACAATTCATTTTCATATTAGAAAAACAACATTCTAGATCTAAATAAATAATAACTAAAAATGTGCGCGATTGTTATTGAAACTAAATAACAGTAAGTATATATTACATATTTACATTATTTCTCTTGGGAAATATAAGGTAAATATAATAAATTTTAAAAACCCCTCAGGCTATCTACGCCGATGTAGAAAGAATTTTACTCATAAATTCCTTATTTTATGGCAGTTTTTTGCTCTGATTCTCGGGCACTTCTCAGGCTTAAACAGATGTTGCAGTTCGCCCTATGCATTAGTGCTATTCAGATATAATGTAAGCAACACACAGTTGACATTATTTCTTTGCTCGCTTGTAGCTCCGTGGTAGTTTAGCTCGCTCAATTCCGCGCCCTACGAGTTATTACGGTCGATTTCAGATAAAATGTTGTGCAACTAGGTAGTAATGTTATTTTTCATCACTCATAGTTGTTATTTGGCTCGGGCTTTCAACTCAGTAACAAATACCCACATTTGTGATGAAAAACCCTGAAATTTCCTTCCAGCATATTAAAAAATACTAGAATCGTGTGATATCTTGCTAATTAATAAATATTTATCGTTAAATTAAGATATTATTCTTGTGTAAATGTTACGTTATTGCCTGTTATTCACAATGTATTATTACGAATGCAAGTGATAATTTGTTATAATATTTGCTTTGTCGTGCGATAAAATTCTCTTTCTGTGATAAGATTGATAATCCTCCTAAGAAAAGCATGGAATTTCTTACTTCAATAAAATATTTACATCTATAATTAGCAATGTGACGAGGATGGAGGAAATTTTTATTTGTCAGGAACTTCAAAAATAGCGCACCTTACAAGTATTCTATTTTGATATGTACTTCCTGAGAGTGAGCTGCGAAAAAAAATAGATGGTAATAATAATTAACATAATAATTATTAGTTTATGCAATAAACAGTAGTATGCGAAATTTGATGAATGTTTTAATTAGACACATATCACTTCATCTTATTAATTAAGCGCTTTTTGCTCAGCGTTAATTAAGAAATAGAATGTATGTAAATTTAGTATTTGTGCTTTAATGAGTTTTTAACTTATAACGCTTGTATGATATGTTTCAATACATTTATTTTATTTTCTTTTTAAACAATTTTTTTTTGCAAATTTAATGTTGTGTCCCTGAAATAAATTATTTATTTATGACGTTTTTTTTTAAATAAGTAGTCTATAAATAATTTTTAAAAAATAGTACTTTTTAGACAAAAGTACTTGCATCAAATAAAGATTTGATTCGTTAGAAGCTATTGCTAGATATCCTATTCTACAAATTAAATATAAAAATACCTGAATAAAAAATAAAACATAAATGTTAGTATCCAATAACAGTAAGGCCGTCGTAGCTTAACGTTCTACTATACACTTGTCTACAATTTCAAAGGTTTCGGGTTAGATCTCTGGATCGGCTGCTTCTAGCATCTATGGCAAGTTTCCCGGGCCCTGTTCAACTCAGGCTTTTTTCTTTTTTTGAAAATGAGTACTTGGGATCAGTGGCGTGATTTTTTGGGACAGGAGGGCACCGGGGTGTTTAATATCAAAAATTAAGTACAGACAAAAAATAAATTCAATATGCTATTTAATTAACTTGTTTGAAAATAAAATCCGTCCGCCGTTCCTTACGATCAGCAAAATGATTAATAACTCATTCATTGAAGGTTGGTGTTGATGTCAGTAATTGTTTTTCAATGGAACACATTGCTAAGGCACATAGTCTGCTTTCCCGCATGGTATTTCTAGAAAATGTTTTAATTCTCTTCAAATTAGAAAAACACCGTTCACTTGATTTTTTCTATTTTGCACGCGGCCAGAGATTCGCAAAATAGCAGAAGGCAATTTACAAAATCTTTCGCCAACATAGTCTCGACATATTATCAAGAACAAACTTTTATAACAGTTGTACTACTTATTCAACCTTGGAAGTAAATCACAATAGTAGCATCAGAAAACTTATCATCCAACTCTGCTTAACAATTTATATTGTTAATTAGTAAATAAAATGTTAGCATGTGTGCTTTTTATTCTTTGTACAACTTCTATTGCATATGTTTGTTACATTAAAGGCTTACATTTTGACATTTAAATATAATTTCCTTCCATTTTTTTTTTGTTGCCAACAAAATTAGCGTGCGATAAAGAAATACTTTTGCAACCAAAACGGATGTCGTAAAGTGAACTTTATAGCACCGAAATAGAAAATAGTATATTAAAATACAAGTTTCATAAGACACGATTTTTGCGCACGCGTTCAAGTTTAGAAAACGAGCCGCTAGGCGAGTTTTCTAAAGAACAAGTGCGCAAAATGTCTTATGAAACGTGTATTTTATACTATTTTTTCTATTTCGGTTATTAAAAGTTCAAAAAAGCTTAAAATAAGAGACATGTTTTGTTCGAATATTTTAGAAATTTTGCTTTTTTGAAGTTGGTTACTCTGATTTTTAAGTAGAACGTTTTAAATATTTAAATATCGGTGGTGCTATATGTAATTGTGTTTAAAATTCAGACTGATTTATACAATAAATTATTTCAAATTATCAACAAAAAGGACGAAATAAATAACTGTACGCCCCCAGAGATTCGCAAAATAGCAGAAGACAATTTACAAAATCTTTCGTCCACAAACTCTTTACATATATATCAAAACAAACTTTTATAACAGTTGTACTATTCAACATGGTAAGTAAATGTCAATAGTAGCATCCGAAAACTTATCATCCAACTCTGCTTAACAATTTATATTGCTAATTAGTAAGTGAAATGTTAGCATGTGTGCTTTTTATTCTTTGTACAATTTTATTGCACATTTTTGTTACTTTAAAAAAGGCTTATATTTTGACATTTAAATACGATTTGGTTCCATTTTTTTTGTTACCAACTTCAAAAAAATAAAATTAGCGTGCGATAAAGTAATACTTTATGCAACCAAAACGGGTGTCGTAAAGTGAACTTTATAGCACCGGAATAGAAAAAAGCATTTTGCACATTACACCCACACAACCAGTCTGATAAACTGTAAGAGCTTCTGTTGAATTTTCTCGTCACGGTTTTATTAGTTTTCTAATTGTGATCTTCTAGTTTAATCAATAAATCTGGTCTAGGGAGACCTAGATTTTTTAATTCTGTCTTAATGTTACTAACGCAATTCATAGTTGCATTTCCACCGATAGAAATTACAACATACACTCACCGCTGTATATTACATACTGGACCGCCACCCGGACCCGGCACCATAGAGTAGTGCCCCGCCGCTTACATATATACGCGCGCTACCCGCGCCAGTTTCATCGCTCGATTTCTAATACAGACGGGGCAGTCGCGCGAGATGATGCGATTTTTAAACGCGCTGAAAAGACGGACTGTTACTTCCGAAAACATATTATTTGTCATCAAACAAATCAGAAAAATTACATACAAATTAGGTATTTATAATTAATTTATCTGTTAAAAGAAATTTGTCACGGGGGGGGGGGGCAGTGCCCCGTTGCCCTCCCTGCAGCAGCCGCCACTGCTTGGGATAATAATAGACAGTCGGTGCTTAACGCTAGACACACTACCATTGTAGTATAGCAAAAGATTCAGTCAGTTCTTAAATGCTGTACATTTACAATTAAACTTTTAAGAAGTACATTATTTATCCTAATATTTTAGAAAGAAAAGTTTTTTCTCTTAAATCTATCATTAGGATAAATAGAGTTTCCCAAATATGTAAATTTATTTTGATTACAAGAGTGCCAACTGTTTGTTAATAATACCATTTATTTTCGATAGTGAATTATTTACTTATTTAAAAGAACTATAATATATATAGTAAAACAATATCATAAATATGTTTATATATTTATTACAAAGTTTAGATGTGGTTTTTAATGAGTTTGGGAACCAATATTATGATTATCTAATTCAAAGAGCAACTTCCCGAAAAAAGGTGTCATACGTACTTCTGTGAATTTGAAAAATCTACGTTTTCTTAATCTTCCTATTGAAATTAGTTTTTGCCTGTTTCTCTTTAATTATTCACACAAATACTATGATTATTAACCCTGCTACTTTGAACTTGCCAAACAGTCTGGATCGGTAAAATTTAAATTAACATGTACTTATTATCATATTTGTTCTATGATAATAAAATTCGATGAACACGATATAGGCGCAAGAAATTAATATGACAACAAACAAATGTCGCTTAGTTATCGGCTGACATTTCGTCGCTCCCCTTATTCTGCTTTAACACTTCTGCTTGCTTTTGTAATTATAAAATTTAACAAATGTCAAAATACTAATAAATAAATTTAAAGTTTGACGTTCTTGTCAAAAAAGCTAGCTAACTTACTACTACTATTGCCAATTCTCACTATTTCGATAGTCATCATTACCTGTTTCCAGTTAGTTTCGGTTTAGTTTTGCAGTCATATTATGGTACTACAGAATTATTTATACAAATTTCTGTGAGCTACTCCCGTGTTTCTGAGGGCAAAATCGTGTCGATAGTCGTTAGGTCATGTTAGGAGCGTCTCTGTTGTCTGAGATCGACAAATTGAAGATTTTTGCTTGAGGTTTTATGTACATGCTGAGTTTACAATAATCGTAATATAGGTAATAATAAATTATAAATTAAAGTAGATATTAGAATAAAAAAGTACCGATAGTCAGATTTTTATGATTATCTGATTATGATAGTCATGATCATTGGTTCCATCTAGTTCAGAGAATTCTAGTGATTTATAATTCTACTATTTGAGATTTTTGGCGGCACTGGCAATGTTGAACAATATACTGAAATGATTCGATCAAATAGGTGACGCACAATTAGCATTTTAGAAAAAACAATACCCCTGAAGTTGGGCGCCAGTTAAATATATTTTGTGGTCCATAGTTTGGACGTTAAATATATAAATGCTGGAGTTGTTGCTATAAATAATAGTAGTTTATACAACGAGTCAATAATGACAGTTATTATTCCCGATAGCCGAATTTACGAACCGAGCCGTGAAGCGGCGAGGGAGTAACTAGATTCGAGGGAATAATAGTCATTATTGCGAGTTAGTATACACTACTGAAAATTACTAAAAAAAATCAAAATAATTAAATTAAAATGTCAGATTACTATATCGATATGACGTTTGACGATTTGACAGTTGGTAAAATGGCGGACTTATCTATCGTTACTACGATAACGTTGGTAACGTTATGTTCTTATGGGCGGAATGCAGGAAATAATGGGAACGTTATGGCTCATTATTCCCCGGTCGCATTTCATTATTCCCTCCGGGTATTATGAGTCCTATTATTAGCCAATAGTGATTAATATAATACCTACTTTATTGTTTAGTCGTCGATAACTATTTTTAAATATATAAAAAATATATATGTTTTTTTTTCTTGGGTTAATTGGGTAAATTAAATTACAAATTAAACAATACGATCTATTTACTTTGACGTTTCAATGTTTATAACATCTTTTTCAAAAAGTCCAATCACAATATTAAAATTTGCAAATTCCATACACATATAAAAACGTCGACATATCGGAACACAGTTTTAAAATACAAATTAGGTACCAAATTTTAATAGTATATTATACACCTAGGGAGTGAAATGATGTTTTTTTCCGAGGTGCAGTTTGTAGCCCGAGGGCGAAGCCCGAGGGCTCTACAAAGCACCGAGGAGAAATTCATTCACTCCCGAGGTGTATATACTATTTTTTGCACGACCCAAACGATTTTAATTGAAGAAATCTAACTTTTTTTAAAAATTGTCAACATGACGTTTCCAGTTGTCGAACGCAAAAATCATGCTGGTTCTGATGGAAACCCTTGACGACCGATAAATAAGGGTAGCCATATTGGTTTTTTGTGAATATCGAGAAACTGCCCGTATTTTCTTCGCTTCGTTAAATAAGCATTGGAAAAATGTGTGACGAAACTATTGAAGAAACGGCTTCAAAAAGAGTTGTGAATTTATTGCCAGAAAAATCTAGGAAGATCTACGAAAAGTGCTTCAATGAATTTTGTGATTGGTGTCTGGTAAAAGAAGTAGATGAAATTCATAGCGAGAGTGTGCTCCTGGTATATTTTGCCGAAAAGGCGAAGCATTTTAAGGCTTCAACACTGTGGTCACATTATTCAATGATAAAAGCTACTCTTAGCGTGAAAAATAATGTCGACATCAGCAAGTACTCACGATTAGTAGCATTCCTTAAAAGACAAAATACTGGATACCAGGCAAAAAAATCAAAAATTCTTACTAAGGAGCAAGTTCATCAATTTCTAATAGACGCTCCAGAAGAAAAGTACTTGATGGTTAAGGTAAACTAAAAAAGTTAATGTTTCTAATTTAAGATAATTATACACTATGATTTCAGGTAGCAATGATTATGGGAATTGCTGGGGCTTTAAGATCGGATGAACTGGTAAAATTGACAGTAGATGATGTCCAAGACTTGGGATCAACTATTTTGGTATCTGTAAACAATACCAAAAATCATGTAAATAGAGCATTTACGATAGTCTCCAAAGAAAACTGTGCAATTGATTTTGTTGTTATTTGTAAAAAATATATGGTTCTGCGGAAAGAAAACACAGATCATAGACGGTTTTTTGTATGTTACAGAAATAACAAATGTTCCACACAACCCGTAGGTAAGAATACTTTTGGAGGATTGCCTAAGCAAATAGCTTCATACCTCAATTTACCCAATCCATCTTCCTACACCGGCCACTGCTTTCGGCGCTCATCAACATCTTTTCTGGCCGATTCAGGTGTTGAAATTGGAGTTATAAAACGTCATGGCGGATGGAAATCTGATACTGTCGCAGAGGGATATATTGAAAATTCATTAGTTAATAAGAATTTGATTTCCGAAAAAATTCTAATCGGAAAAGACTCGGAAAAGGAAAATCGACCGTCAACTTCCAGTGGGTCAAATCAAGTGGATATTAATGTAAAAGAAAATCGACTGTCCAATTCTAGCGGCTTTAAGCAACGTGTGATTAGTCCATTAACATCTTTGTTCACTATTAATGGTGGTACTAACATTAATGTCAATATTAATATTAAATAAACGATTAAATTCATAAATTGAGTTGGCTATGTTTTTTATACCAAGGGAGCAAAAGAGTCACTTCACTCCCTCATTTAAGGGAGTGAACGTGCCTATTATGCAAGGGTCGTGCAAAAAATGATATTACAAAGAGTAAAAAAACCTAATATAAAATTTCGTATACGCAACTTACTTCCCGATGTTGTTTTAATTATAAAAAACTAAAACAAAACAAATTGTGTGTCAGAGAGTTGTTATGTGTGAAAGTGATGTAATTTGCAAATTTTAATATTGTGATTGGACTTTTTGAAATAGATGTTATAAACATTGAAACGTCAAAGTAAATAGATCGTATTGTTTAATTTCTAATTTAATTTACCCAATTAACCCAAGAAAAAAAAAACATATTTTACAAAAAAGGGGTAAAGAAAAGCAACATTTCATTTATACTATAAAAATATAAATATACTCGTAACTATAGATTTAAATATGAGGGACGCGAGCTTATTAAATTTGTTCCACGTGCTTTGAAAGTCGCACAAAAGCAATTCCTATTATCGATTTTGTTAGGAGATGTATGACCACGTGGCTTGGGAGTCATGTTTCGCCTTCTAATATAATTGGAAATAATATTGTGAACTTGAACTATTATAAAGGGTTAAAACGTGTCGTCCTACTAAATAGAATTGAAACCTGAAGCAACACTACCAATTCAAAAGGCACATTCTGATACAAAAAAGTTATTTCTGTTAATTTCAAATACTTGCAAATTTTTGACATAATAGTTATTTACGATACAAGTGTTAAAAGTTCGATTTTATTTCACGAGTAAAAGTTTGCGGCACGAGCATTAGCGAGTGTCGCAATTTACGAGTGAAATAAAATAGCATTTTTAATACGTGTATCGAACAATATTTTTTCTACAAATACAATTTTTATTATAAAATATAATGAAACTCCACTGACCAAATCTGACAGCTCATGAATACGTTTTGACACAACTGGACGCAACCGTTAAATTACGTCAAATTAATTTGTCACAATTTGTACAAAAGATGAGTTCTCGTGTATTAATAAAGAAAATGAAGTAATACCGAGTGCAATAATTGAAGCCGCTGATAAAGCGACATTAGATTTGTTGCCCACAAAATCTAGGCAACAATATGAAATTGCGCACAAAAGGTTTATGGAATGGTGCAGATGCAATAATGCGATGGGTAAATTTTGCGAAAATGTTCTAGCATATTTTAAAGAAAGATCTAAAAAAATTATTGACAAGACAAGAAATTGATAGATTTATTTCTGAAGCATCAGATGAAAAATATATGATGTTCAAAGTAGCTGTTGTGTTGTTATGGGTATATTTGGCGCTTGTCGCCGGGAAGAGTTATGCCGTATGACTGTGGATGATATTGAAGATAGAGGAAATGTGTTGGTAGTTTCTATACCAGATACTAAAACCAATACTCAAAGAATATTTACCGTTATTGGCTCATATATAAACTTGTACGGCAAATACAAAGCATTACGTCCATCTAATATAAAACAACAATACTCAAAGAATATTTACCGTTATTGGCTCATATATAAACTTGTACGGCAAATACAAAGCATTACGTCCATCTAATATAAAACATCGATGTTTATTTATTAAATACGCTAATAATAAGGCTGGAAGAGTTCCACCGTGCTGAAGGTTACCTAGAGGATCCTCTAGAAATAAAAACAAAATTGATCACTCCATCTTCCCAGATCTATCTAATAATTCTATTGCAAATGATAATTTAAATCACGATATTTTAGTTCCTATGAACTATTTGTCTGCAAATAATAATTCTGCAAGTACAGCAACACATGGAATAAATATCTCCAATTGCATAGACTGTACATTTAATATTAATTATCCAAAGAATATGTAATTTTCATTGTAATAAAAATCATTTGATATGTACGGAATTTTCTGTTGTAATTTTTGACAAACTGTCATTTACTTTTAACACTGCGTGTTAAAAGTGGCCTTTTTAACAAGCTACGCTATAGAATCGTATTTTTAAGTGAAGTTAGCCGTGTCAAAATGTCAACTTTTAACGGTGTTTGTAGAAAAAAAATATTTTGATACCACCCTGTTAACTAACACACATACTTTGCGTAAATTATGATTTGCTGGTTTTATCATGTATTTCAATTTATTACAGTTACATTTCTTTTAGTAAACATGAACGTACTATACACAATTTGTTGGGGTTACGCAAAGGCCGTGACATTATAATTATAACATTTTATCTTTAGATAGAAAAAAAGTGTATGAATGATTCACAATGAGCAATGAAAAGTGGGATGAGTTATTGTATTGTAAGGAATAAATATATGTATATATAAAGTGCGTATCAAGAATGACTATACTGCCTGATATGTCCTATGTATTGCGCAAATATCAAGTGACAAATTTTATGTTGCTATGCTTATCGCTCGCATTCAAATTCGGCTAATAGTGTCATCAATAAGCTTCATTTGCAAACATTATTATTGTAAAAAAATTGGCAACGTCATGGCATATTCTTCTTATAGTCTTAACATCTCCCAACATGTTTACACAAATTAAATAATGCGTTGGCGGCCATAGTCAGTATAACGCTAGCGCTTGCCTTTCCTCTTCGCATTTGCAGAAGAATGTGCAAAACATCAGAAAAACTAATGAGAGAGAAGGTACCACTACAGAATCTAGTGTGCAAAACAACTGCGCTATTACGATAATGCTTAACAATTACGCACTATTACCTACCAAAATATGTACTTGAATCTTTTATAAGCATTAAAACCATCAGTATACAACAGATTACCAGCGATGGTATGTCGAGAGAGCTCGGGCTGTTAAATCCAAAATAACTTAAATTCTAACTTATAAACTATAGAAGTATTTTCAATTTGAAACATTTATTAGAAAAACTGGACTGCTTTCTGCTTTATGTACATACTGTATATATTCGATCAGTTTGATGTTTTACAACCGGTATAATTTCGAAATTCTTACGACCTTGTAGAATAAAAAAAATATTACGTGGTCTAGACTTTCTTATCCAAACCACATTTAACTCCTATATTTGTCATGCAGAATGCTATGTATGTATTGTTATCTACTGGGATGTTATGACTCTTAAAAATTTATTCCATTAATTTTTTATGAATTCCTTTCGAGATCATTTGCGTATTTTACATATCGTCATGAAAATAATTAATGTTTTTATGACAGTCAGTTAGTTCATTGTTTTCTATTTCAATTTTAATATAATCATTCCAAAAATATTTAAATTTCCTAAGATCATTATACATCAGCCAAAATGTTATCTAAAAAAATAAATGGAAAATTTGCTTGTTTTTTTTTAATGATCTATGTAGGTAGTGGTTAGTCATAAGCTTATTGTTATTTTATTAATGTAACATCCTTTTCTTAAGTTCATAGATCAATGATGTTCTATTAAGCGTGTTAACCTGATACGAACAAATGTACTGAGGCCGTTATATTAGCTCCTATCTTAGGCACTATATTAGACAAATTACAATTTTTAAAACCTTAATTTTTGCATCCACTATACAGATTAAATTCCAAGTAGTTATTTTCCTGTTTACAGGTTTTCTTTTATTTTTAGTGCCTAGGTCCATGCCCGGTATATTTGTCAATTAATTCGCACATCTTGGATGCTGGCTGACCTTCATTCGCATGATCAAACCTTGCCTCGTCATTTCCCTCACTTTCTCTCTATTTTTTGTTGTAATTAATCGACTAATGCCCGGTAAAATTACAAGTTTGTTGGTTAATATATAATTTTATTATTTATCTGATAAAAAATCTTCACTAAAAAGTATGCATCGCTATTTTCAAAAGATTAGGTGTGGGCATTGCAGGACTTTTGAGAATACGATCAACGAGAAGCGACAAAGACATTAAAAGCATGTGCCTGTTTCTTCTCTGTACGGGACGAGCTTGGTTGTCACTGCCACGCGGTCGTCTAGCCAGACTTAAATAAGATTATAATATTATTATTTATTATTATAACAAATGACAAATAATTATTGTAAACATATTTCCAGTGTCCTGATACAACAGTATTAAATTAAAGTCAATTACTGCGCCCGGTTAGCTTATTGCTGATATTGAGGGAGCATTGTAAGTTATAAGTGAACTATTTAACTTATATCTATATAATTCTTATTTCAATTCCTCGTCCCTAGGTTTCTGACTACCCTGGGCCATACTGCGTCCCAGTCGAGAGTCTCAGAGTATACTGACATTTTCTTCCGTGTATCTTTTTACTTTGCTTTTGAACACCCTGAAACTCGAGTAGTTCTTTATTTTCGACGGAGTTTATTAAATATCTCTATGGTTCCACACTGAAAACTCCTTTTCTCCGTGACGCTATCCACTCCAGGGATATAATAATCGTTGTGGTTTGTACTGTGTTATACATATCACTTAACCTCTGCAGAATGAAGTCGTTCTTCTGAATGTTATGAGTAGTCTCGTATATCTGTATACAGTGTGCTTACCGACGATCTGCGTATAGGGCTTACTGTGAGATAAAACGACGACACCGAGAGTTTGTATGAGTTAGTACGAAAAAGCAATATGCAAACTGCTCCTTGGTCGAGTGTAGTGTTGGAAAAGAGGGGATTCGAGTAGATTTACGCTGAGGCTAGAACGGGCTAGGCTGACTCTCCGTTTTAGCAGGGCAACGAGGATAGATAGCGCAGCTGCACTGCAGTTTGTATATTGCTTTCTCGTACTAACTCATACAAACTCTCGGTGTCGTCGTTTTATCTTACAGTAAGCCCTATACGCAGGTCGCCTGCAAGCACATGGTATATTCTCAGTATGGGTATACCAATCCAAGTCAAAGATTAACTTCATGGCCTTGTTTTGGATCATCTGCATTTTTTAGTTTTTTTTTTTATTAAGTAGCGTATTTTCTAGATGACATGGCAATGATATATCATTAGTTTATATTTCGATTAGACAAAAATATATTCTTCCGGTAGGAGTTTTTTAAACACTTTTTTTATAAAGCTGTTCTCAAATTATTTTTTTTTTACTGAAGTTAACTACTTCCGGTCTACTGATTTAACTGAAACTAATCAGAGATTAAGCAAATTTACTTCTTTCTGTATGTTGGCACTGCTAATACCACCATATAAAACTAGTCGATTTTAGCTCGAGTAAGGTTTGTTAATTCCAATTTAAGAGTAATCATTGAGTTATTTTGTTCAATAAATTAATTTTCTATAGATAATATAATATAATTAAGATAAATATTATTGTTTGGCATTTTTTCTTTGTATATCTATTTATAATTGTGAAGATTGAAAATACACAAAATCACACCTGATATAACATAAATATCTATGTATATTAAATCTGCACTTATTTTTCTTTCTTTAATCTTAAATTCCAATTGTATATCTCGTTTTTAATTAATTATTGAACCAGTTTTCTTGAGGAAGTCAGGGCAAACAATATTTTTAGTAAATATTATGTTTTATGAAATTTATCATTTTTCGAATACAAATATTTACGACGTAAATACATTTATTTTTCAAGTTTGCTCTTTATTTATTTATTTGTTTTAATCTTGCCATTAATAGACTAGATTGAAATTTAACGTTTCTTAAACGTAGTATCACATGTTTGTTTACTTGTATACATTTATTATCTATTTGGAACTATAGACTTGGACTTGACTATATGGAGATTAAGATAATACTAAAACAATTGAGAAAATGCATTTAACATTTCCACTATTTCTAAGATATAATGCCCAGTTTGATGTTCTTTATTATTTAGGAATTTCATAATTTAGTCAACTCACGCAAATTTTCATTCTAGAATTCTTGTAACTATAACTAATTAGAGCGGAGCCAGGTTTAGAATGCCGAAAATTGCATAATATTTAACATTTTTTTTTCAAATATAAATCATATAAATCAGTACAATTACTTCTTAGCTTTTAGAGAAAACTTATATAAACATTTTTTAATTTCCAATTCTACTACACAAAAGCGTCGTTGTCGACACCATGCTGCTAGAGGAGGCCCTCTACTGTGATCACGATAGAGGCCGCCCCGTTTTTTTTCTGAAACATATGAACCAAAACATTTGTAATTTCATGAAAATACCTTTTGTTTGAACTAAAAGTGAACTAAAACATTGGAAATTGCAAATTATAACTGTGTTCGTTTCTTTTTTACCAGGGAAAAAATGAGTTGTGGTCACCACACGACTTTCCTATGTGTATGAGCGTTTCAAATTATACAAAATTGTTCGAAATTGTTTTATCTTTTTTGTATATAAAAATTATTCAAAATCCTATTATAAGTACTTCTATTCTCTTAATAAATGTAAAAGTGTTACTTCCGGTCCGAATTTTGAAATTTCATTTATACAAAAAATATTCCAAATCCAGCTCTAAATACTTTTGTACTCTTGATAAATATATATATATATAGAATACATAATTTATGACATATTTGCAAAAAAAAAAATGCTATTTGATAAGAGTAAAAGTGTTACTTCGGGTACGAAATGTGAATTTTGAGTACATATGAATTCTTTATAAATTTGTTTAAACTTAGTAGTTGACATATTTCGTCAAATAAAATAACTGAAGTAAACTACTACTATAGCTATAACGGTTTGATCGCTATCGTGGTTACACACACACACACACACAGAGAGAGAGAGAGAGAGAGAGAGAGAGAGAGAGAGAGAGAGAGAGAGAGAGAGAGAGAGAGAGAGATTTTTTAAACGTCTTTTTCGGTATCAGAGGTCAAAAATTTTCATCATCACAATACTTCCTCACAATAGGAAGTTGATTTGCAAAAACAATTTTATATTACTTTTTAAGTCACATTTTTGAACTTTCGTTTGATAGTGGCGTTTTCTCCACATTTCACACTACAGACGCGATTGTGTTAAAACTTTATATTTATACTAATAATGAGTCACTGAACACGTTTTCGACACGAGAGCGCTCTCTTACTATTATCCAACCTCTTCATTTTGCGAAGTTAAAAACGCACATCCACATTAAAGCTTATACAGAAAGCTCGCAGTATGCACAACGAATCGTCGAATGATACCACGACGACACGATGAAATCCAAGAAACAATTGTTACTAGAAGTGATATCGACCGTAAAAGGCTACGGAATTTTATCATATACTAGGCAATTCTCACGTTTAAATATTGTTGAATCATAAAATTAAAATTTTGAATATTATGTACACCTTCAGGCATGAATTGCTGCATCGTCGTGAATATTTGTGGTGAAAAGCATGTGAAAATCAATGAACAGAAATCATCAATATTAAAGGTATCATTTACGCCATCCAGCTATCATTGTACTGTGTATCTCTCCTGTGTATGGATGTCTGTTGTTTAAAAGTTTGTTTTTCCCTTTTCAAGTCATTGTATTCCTTTGCTTTTGCAAAAAAGTGGTAATTCCCCTAAGACTTTATCTCTTCAAGTGATTGTACATATTGGTTATCTATATATATATTGTCAATAGTCTTATTATCTGTAGCATTTGTTTTATTTGTCGAACATTAGTTGCCAGGTAGGACGTAGTCCGATGGCAACGGCTCAATACCAAGATTGCTTCAAATTCCACTTAAGGCGATTTATCGGGATCGGTCAAATCTTCTCTTAGACTGGACTAATGATCTTTCGATAATTTCAAAACCACTAGGCACGTTAAATCGTCACTTGACTAGCTTATAACACTGCTATATTACGTACACTAGGGTAACAATCTTAACATTTATATTGGTACTGAACTATGTGTCAAGCATCTAATGATCGACGACCGCCCACGGTCCACACTTAAAATTACTCAGATGTGTCGAGTGTCACTATCGGGTTACCAATAATCATATTTTTAAGCGTTCTTGCCTTCTTATTAGTACCGTTGGAGTGGGAATAAGGAAGAAGCTACGTCATTTCCACCCTTCCAGAATCTTCGAGAATGCTCTAAGAAGGAATTTCTGCACACGGCACTCACGATGCAGTATATTCAATTGCTCGGTTCCCAGGGTATTTTAAAATAAAGGGCTATTGATAACACGAGCGTATTCGTGGCGCCGAGATCTAGTTTTCATCGTGTCATACAAAGGGGTATTTGAGAAAAATTGTCGTACGTGACTATAATATTTGCTTTATAAAAAGAATTTTACTTTAGATTATAAACGTTGTTATTCAGATGTTATTTTTAAGAAATAACTACGTAATTGAAAATAAGATATAACGGATAATTTCTTCAAGAATTTGAACAAGCTTGGCTGTGGTATTTATGACATATGTATATTTTTAAACTTTGAATATATTTTACTTATCAAGACTAATAATTGTGTACAGTAGGAGCCAAAAGAATGATATAATTAATTTGGAATTCTTAAGTAATTTAGTACTTGTTAATTTAAATAAACAGATATTATTTAACATTTTGAAATTAAATTAGTCAGAAGTGCCAAAAGCAGGCAACAGTGCGACTCTGCCAACGTTTTTTTTAACGCGCAATTCGTTAAAAGTAATAATAAACTAAATATGTACCTGACAATAAAAAAATATGATATTACATATTCACTTGTTTTGATTATATCATTTTAATTTTTCAGAAAAAGTCTAAACTTCCTCCATCCGCCAAGAACAATGACAAGGAAAACAAGAAATTGGAAAAACCAGATAAGTCCCACATATCTCGAAAGGATTCCTTGAAGAAAGCCGAGAATAAGGAGCCAGAAATCCCACCGGCATCCAATCTTGAATCCCGCTTAGACAGCATAGAGTTTATAGACCACGCTCCACCTCCGGAAAACTTGGACCGAAAGTCCAGCAAAGGTTACGTCACGATAGACGAAACTGTGCCGTGTAAACACCATCACATTTCATCCGTCAGACCCACATCCAGAATCCATAAGACCAGTACTAACAGCACCGAGGATGAATGCCCATCTAGTCGCTTGAGACAGAAGGCGAAAGTCAGAGGAAAACCCGGGAACACCAAGAAAAAATATAGGAAAGATAAGGGAAAAGACGGTGGTGTGAGAAGTTCGGGTAATTTCACGACAGATTCGAGTTCACCAGAGGACGTGACCAGTGGTAAAAAAGAAATAGTAACGACAGTTAAGAGTGTGAAAACTGATGTGGAAACTACGAAATATGTCACGACTACTACCAGTCTGAATCGGTACACTTTTATGAAGGTGCCCACAGAGGAAGGCGAAAAGAAACCGGATAAGAAGTTTAGAACTCAGAGTTGTTCTTCCATACCTTACGATGATATCATCGACAATTTAGCTGTGTTCAGAAAAAGTTTCGATAACGTTCACTTTTGTCACGATGAACTGAATTTTCTTCCGATGGAAAGTAAAGTTGCGATCAAGAAACCCAAAGAGGATCCGAAAGTTATATCCGACATGTCCGAAAAGGGTTTGCGAAGTTTTGCGTCCGTTTTCGTCGGTGATGTTATCGACTCTGCTACTAGGATTATAACCCATAATCATCCGCCATACGTAATGGGCGATTCGAAAATGAACGACGTCACCAATACCGTATTCAGTTGTGACACATCGAATTTAGTTCCTGTGTTGTACGTCACGAAGAAAGAACCATCACCGGACAACTTGATAATAGATGCCATGAACTTCGTCGAAGAGTACGAAGAGTATCACGATTCCTGTACGGAAATAACCGATTCCCACTTAGCTGCCGGTCAGATCCTAACTGAAATTACCGACAACGTCGATAAGATACTGACCGATAAGAATAGGTGCAGGAAAAAGAAAGACAAGAGTGTTACTCACCAGGGTGTCACGAGGTGCATCCCACTGGAAATACCACAAGAGACTGATTCCAATGCTGACGATGATTCCGATTTTCCAGTCGGAGAAATGCAGCTTGTACCGTATGACGCTAGATATAATTTACCTAAAAATATTTTCAGTAAAATGAACAATGCCGAAATGGTGGAAATCACCGATCAAAATATAGATATTTTACATAGAAATGTAGATAATACTGAGAATAATTTAGATATTACCGAACAACCCATCATAGACCTTTCCACCACGACTAAAGTTGATGACGACGATGACGTTTATAAGCCCATCGCTGTGAGTCCTTGCGGAAAATTCTTCAAATACGAAGAAGAAATCGGCAGAGGTTCATTTAAGACTGTTTATAGGGGATTAGACACCCAAACCGGAGTGGCTGTGGCTTGGTGCGAATTACAGGAGAAGAAATTGAATAAGACTGAAAGGCAGAGGTTCCGAGAGGAGGCCGAAATGTTAAAGAAATTGCAACATCCGAACATTGTGCGTTTCTATAATTATTGGGAAAGTATTACCGCCAAAAAGAAGAATATCGTCTTGGTGACGGAGCTAATGCTGAGTGGAACATTGAAAACGTAAGTAATTTTTGTAAAATCATTACGTGCGAATGCTCTTACGTATTTGAGACAGTAAATCAAGCTTAAAACAAACATTCATTACATAAATGTAAATATTATGTTATCTCTTGTACTTATTTGGACGTTTAAAATAAATTGATCTTTAGTCATTATACTCACAATTCTTCATGTTCAACTGCTTTTAATTAATATGTATATTTACTAAGTAATATCGACTACTACCGCGAGTTTCACTTTATGCTAATGCTAGAGCAATGGACAAGGTCGCTAGTAAGAACTTGTTATCTCTCGCAGTCTGTATTTGTTAGAACACCTAAGTATTTATTAAATGACCTATTACCAACGTCACAGGAGTACCAAATCATATTCAAACATGGAATTAAATCACTAGGAATTATTTTATTTAGCCTTAAGGAGGGAAACCAGTTTAGGAAGATAATTTTTTAGCGTTTCACGTTGCTTTTTTTTAACAGGGAAGAAATAATTAGAATTTGTTTGAACTTACTCTATTAATGGTTTGAAGTATATCGGTTTTTTATGTCATTTCCGCCAGAAATACCCGAGTTATAAGTTATAATAATGTGAAAGTTGCCATTTTTATCTAAACTCAAATCGCTGAACAGATTTCAGTTATCAAAACGTATTAAAATTGTATTCTCTCTCTGTATAATAGCATGTAGTAATCCTTAATATGAAGGAATAAACTATTTTATCGACGACTAAACAGTAAAGTAGGTATTATATTAATCACTATTGGCTAATAATAACACTCATAATACCCGGAGGGAATAATGAAATGCGACGAGGGAATAATGGGCCATAACGTTACCATTATTCCCTGCATTCCGCCAATAAGAACATAACGTTCCTAACGTTGTCGTAGTAACGATAGACAAGTCCGGCCATTTTACTAACTGTCAAACGTCATATTGATATAGTAATCTGACATTTTCGTTTAATTATTTTGATTTTTTTAAGTAATTTTCAGTTAATCGTCGATAAAGTAGTGTATACTAACTCGCAATAATGACTATTATTCCCTCGAGCTGAGTTACTCCCTCGCCGCTTACGCGGCTCGGTTCGTAAATTCAGGTCTCGGGAATAATAACTGTCATTATTGACTCGTTGTATAAACTACTATTACAGATGAGAAAACTGTCTTATTGTAATATTTGAAATAATTTTCTCTGTTGTTTAAAAGACATAAAAACATATGAACACTCAAAGTGGCTATAAGCATAAAATAAGTTCAAGTTTGTTAAATAAAAAAAAATAGGTGTGCTTAAGACCACACGGCAGAAGTGAACTTCATCAAGGCGAGGTTAATAATACGAAATACAACTTTTTTTTCGTTCTATATTCATTTACATTTTCCATTTTCGTTCTATATTACATTTAAAAAATATATATTTATTATTATTGTGTATACATTATTCTAGTACATTTCGCTCGGTTTGATCAAGTTTTCACTTCAAAAATTCATACGTACGCATGTGTATATACAAATAGACGATATGATAATTCTCATACGAGTACCCGCGCTGGTCTAATGGAAACGTGCCGGCCTCATACCTGGGCGGCTCGGGATCGCATCTGCACGCGGACAAGAATTTTTCAGAAAATAAAAATACAATATTTCGCGTATTTCTAATTTTCAATTTAATTGAAATTAAATACCGCTAGTTAGTGTTATAATACAAAGCCGAGCGTGAAACGGTTGCCGAGCGAGTATAGCAGAGACCGGCAGAGACGCGTTAATTATATCTCTCTCGCTCCCTTAGTCGACTCGACTGGAGCCGACTTTACCCGAACGAGCGTTACATTTCGAGTGTGACGGCTCAGTCTCGTTCAGTGCCCAATAATCAATGCATCAACGCGCCCATAGAAGTTTTCACTTCAATAAAATATTTTTATTATTGATGAGAACTTTTACATTTAGAAATTGGAACACAATTAGTCGTCTTCATCCGACGATGTTGATGAATCACTCCCAGTGATTATTATGGGTTCTATATGTTCATCGATTATATTATCCAGTGCGCACATTTTTTTTCCTTCTCCAAGGACACGCTTCACTTCATTTTCCAATTTTTACTGTAGGAATAAGTTCTTCACATCTAATAACTTGAATGTCGTATTGTTTCTAGCAACATATCCTTTTATTTGTATAACTTGACGTAGGTATCTTCTTCTCCACGCAATAATTTCTTCTTTTTCGGTCAAGATGCTATTGCGGTTTCTCTTTTGATAACTATAAATATAACATTAGCTTAACCGAATCACCATGGTTACGAGCCGAACCGTCAAAATCGACGAAAATTGGCAAAACGGAAAAAAGTACTCGTCCCTGGAAACGATGAATTAACAGTTGTCGTTAAGGGTGGGCGTAGGGGCGACATTAAATTGATCATCGACGGAGAAATTTTCCTCCTTAGTGGACCGTGTGCAGAGATATCCGCCGTCAAAGAGGAGCGTGCAAATATGTTGTAACAGAAAAATGGCTTACGTAATTGAAATATATTAGTGGATACGAAATTCATTATTAATAATAGCTAAGTGCAGCTTATTGAACTTAGATAGTATACCGAAAATTTAGTTCCTTTAATATCATCCTGAATGTCGTTACTTTAAAATTGGGCAGATCGACAGTTTCATTTACAGCTGTGAGAATTTTTTGCACACTTGGTGGTTTATTTTTAAAATAGAATGAATGAACAATTCTTCGAATTTTGTTTTTTATTTCTTCATCAACAATGTCCAAAACATCCTTCTTCCTCTAATATTTTTTTGGTGGATTAAACTGTTGTTCAGCGTCATCTTCTTTCAATATCTTATAAACATAATAATAATAATTTCTTAAAACAAAAATACTACCTGCCGCTTTTGCAGTCGTTTGAACACTGTCAACTTTTGATGAACCTGTCTGGTCAAGGTTTTAAATATATTCATAACATCTTTTTCTTCCGCTGAGAAGTGTTTTGCTGGCCTCTTTCTTGATGGTGAATATACCATAGCCTACCATGTATAACTTTGCTAGAAACAAAGAAATTGAAGTAATATTTGTATTACTGTCGAATTCTAACCTAGAAGATAGAATTACTTATGTAAATAAACACCTGCGATACTATTACAGTTTGCCTAATGTTAGCGATGTTTGCCGCCGAGCGTTTTTATGCACAGGATGTATTGGTTACGTTGCGATCACGCACATTTATTACTGAATCTGTTCGATGATTCTAGTACTATGATATCAAAAATTAAATTGGTCAATGTTGGTCATGGAATGTAAAACGCTTGTCTTAGTTTAAATCATCCTTTTGAAATAATTCAATCATTGTCAAGCTACACTGACATTATCAATAACCTACAAATGTGTTACCTACTTAGTTCAGCTGTAAAATAATAATGAACTACAAGTTATGAAATAAATAACGTTTTTATTAACTAGAAAAACTAAATTACAATAATTGTTGGAAATGTCCCCCGTTTTGTTCAATGCACAAGTGTACGTGCCTCCTCATGCTGTCAAAAGCGTTTTGCAGCATTTCTGGCGTTATGGTTGCTTATTGCTGAACAATTCTTTGTTGCAGTTCTTGCAAATCATGTATCGGATTTGCGAAAATCTTATTTTTTAAATAAGGGAAGATAAAATAGTCCATAATTGTCAAACAAGGTGATCTCGGAGGAAACTCAACTTCCGTATGCAAACTTATCAGCCGGTCATCAAAAAACTCGCGGAGAAAAGCAAGATTTTCTCGTGTAGTATGTGCTGTTGCACCGTCTTGCTGGAAATAGCCGTATTGAAGTTCATCATCGTCTAACTGTTGCACAAATTCAGTCAAAAAGATATTTCTGTACCTTTTGCGTTGACGGTGAAATTGAAAAAAAAATGGCCCAATTATTCTTCTGCAAGAAACTGCCATCCAAACACCAATTTTCTGAGCATGTAGTGGCGTTTCAATAAAAATATGCGGGTTATCAATGCTCCACATTCGCATATTCTGAGAATTGATGTATCCCGAAAGGTGGAACTAAGCTTCGTCAGAAAAAAAAGTTAAGTTCATCAGATCGTCATTCATTAAATTATTAACGAACCAATGGCAGTAGGCAAGGCGTCTGGGGTGGTTTGCAGGCAGAAAAACTTGATATGATTGCATCTTATATGGATGCATGTTCAGGTCCTTCTTTACAATCGTTTGGCATGTTCCATAAGAAAGCCGAATTTCTTGAGAGAGACGTTTTAAAGGTTCTGTAGGCTCTTCTTCCATACGTTGACGAACGTCATTAATAACTTCTTCTGTACGAACTCCTGGTCTACCAGCACCTTTTTTATGCGTCACAGAACCAGTTTCGCGAAACACTTCAACACAATTTGTAAGGCATGCATAAAAATTGTCCGGTAATACTGCTACGGCTGGGAAGTTCTCTCGAAAATTGTCCGACCACAAACGTTGACTGTATTCCCAAGTTCCATTAACTAGCACACCCGTTCGAAAATAGGCTTCAATCATGTAAATTTTGTGCTCTGTGGTGAGAACCATGATTCAAAAACCGTGCAGGATTTGAAAACTTCAACACAATAACTTGACAGATTTTGACATTCAAAAAATTATGACATACCTAAATCTACGATGCACGTTACGTCAATAATTTTAAAATCCATGACCACCATTGACCAATTTAATTGTTGATATCCCGGTATAAGATCAATACTATTTTTGAATTTTATTAACAACATATTTTCGAAGAACATGAACTAAACTCTTGATAATAAAAAAGAATTTTGAAAAGTGCCTGTATTTAGGGGTGTTTAAATAGTGACTTTTACCATTTTTTGCACTTCTTTGCTAGAAAAAAATACTACAGACAATAATGTCTTAGTTCAATATCAGTCGTAATTGAATAAAGAAACTTCGCACAAATATTATAATGATTGGTCAATAAATAACTTTTTGATTGAGGTACAGTCCCCACAAGTTTGAAAGCAGTTGTTTCGAGAAAAACGCGTTTGAAAAGAAAATTACCGAAAATTAGAAATTCAAGGAAATAATAAATGTTGTAAACTATCTACCAGTTAGTCAGCTATTTCGGCATCATACAGCAACGCTTGTTCTTCATCATATGCATAATTTTGAGCCTGCATCTGCTGTTTTCGTGCTTTCCGAGCTTCCTTGGCCTCCAATGCGCTGCGTCTATTCTGTCTGTTCATCTACTGGTCATTCATTTGCTGTGCGTAATTGAAACTCTGCGACCCGACCACAGCTTTTAACTCGTTCATCAGCATTAGAGGTGCTGAATTCCTTTTATTGAATAAGGGCAACAGCCAAAAATGCTGCAACTTTTTCGACTGCTTTCAGGCCAGACTGCAGGAGCTTTGGAGCTAGTCGCCAAATGATCGAGTTGAATCTTTTATTTGCATTCTGCGTGTGTACCTGAGCATCTCTTTTTTAATACATCTATCGATAACTCTACATATATAGAAGCAATTTCTTTCTGAACGACGGGGTACTCTAAGCTGTTAACTTGCTGCCACTTGCACCAGTTATCATTTCCCCTCTGGACAGTTTCGTTGTGGATTGTCGTCTCCATATCATATAATAAAAAGTTGCCAGTATAGCCTTCTTCATGTCTTCATTCTAACAGCCGCGGGCACCCGTTTTACCTGCTGTGTGCACCAGCATTGAACCAACCAGCGTTCATTTTATTGCTCTTAATATCGGAACAAATTTAGAATTTTGTTATGAAATTATGAAAACACATTCGTGAATAATTTTACTAACAATTTGTGGAATAAAAAAAAATCGATTCTTTGAACCGGTAGTTTCTCTCCTTAACTGCAAAAGCGTCATAAAGCATTATACCTATTGGCAGTTAAAAAAAAGTTAATATTTTTGTATTTGATTATCCCTGTACATTAATGCATTGATATGTAATTGCCATTCTATTTAAAATCCGTTGGCAGTACGTGAAAGACTCTTTTCCTATGCCCTAGTTAATGAACTTGCAATAGAAAGAAGTGAGACAACAATCAGCTTTTTTTTTATAGGCAAATAAAATGTGATTGGTAGGCGCAATATGTAAACAGAACTTGTATACTCATAAATTTGGCGCGGTGACTATAACCCTGTCTCAGAATAAGAAGAAGTGATTCAAATATCCCGCCAAAACCCAGAACACATTCCGTGCGTTCAGGGAGTTACGGCGCCGCTAGCGCTGAGCTGTGCTAGCTCGAGCGGTGTCCTGAACGCGACTGCTGAGTGCCGGCGCTGGAGCTAGCGGTCGCCATCTTGCCAAGCGAAAATAAATTTCGCTCGATGACCTAGCGGCGCTAGAAAGAAGTGGGGATAAGCGGTGAATATTCAAATATGAATTTAAAAATTCAAATCCGCGGATTAATAAACACATTAATTTATTAATTGTAGTAGTAAATATCATTTTTACGGTTGCTGTTGTACTTGTTGTTATACTTAACGTTATGCGATAGTTAGGTAAATTTATCATATAAAATAGATATTGATAAGTACTATTATATTCGCTTTACATATAAAGTGAATATCTTTTTTCTACTTGAAATAGATTATTTATTTCTAATAAACAAACAACTGTTAGTGAATCCTAAGTAATATATGAAAATATATTTGGCTCGATGACAGCAGCGGTAAAAGAAAGCGGTTAAAATTCAAATTTGAATCTTGTGAATAATACGATCAATAAACACTTCAATTATGTTGCACAATAGATCTTAAATAGTGCCTAATAAGTCTTTTTGATATGTTTATATAGGTATTGAAATGTATTTTGAAATAGATATAACTAACAAGTAATGTCAAACAGCATAATTCCTTCTAATTTGGCACTAAATTTAATCAAAAATATTAAGAGCTGCTACTGAAACTAATGAGCTATATATATAATATTGTTTGTTTTTGGGCCTTACTTTCTTATTATATTTTCGTATTCTAAAATACATTAGTATTGTATGCATAAGTATAGATAGCTACATAGTCTATTAGGTAACGTAACTTAAGACTTTTACACAAGATCTACCATCAGATTCCAGTACGATAAATGTTGGAATAATATTGCTTCTTCAACCACAACAATAAAACAAACACACAATGTTATCAGTGTATGTCATATTTATTTATCAATAGGATAGGCGATTTATTTATTTATTTATACACTTATTACAAAGTAGCATTCAAAAAATACATCAATTAATTAAAATTGAAATTAATACTGTTCACAGTGCCGATAAATATCTCAGCCAACACTGCTAATATAATACTGTTAATCGTTACATCATCTTCAACTAAAACCTCAAAACATTCCAACGAATTTGCTAACATCAGATTTCAATAAGTTAAATATTGGAAGAATATTGTTCTTACAACTACAGTAATAAAATAAATACACAAAGTTATTTCTTTGTAATAAATTTCTGTGGTTATACCTACTCTTACTGCAACCGTTGATTGAAGGAATATATAAAGATGCGCAACGCTTAGTAAAATAGCGTGTCTTTCCGTTAAGTCGTCCCGCAAACCCCTTGCCGAGAAACAACATCGTCTCGGACTGTTTCGAATCTCGGATCCAAAGGACTGACGCAGTCGCTATGATCTCGGATCCAGTTTTGGCTACGCTCAGTGCTATGTAGTGGCGCATCTTTATGTATTCTTTCAATCAACGCTGCAACATTAGCATTCAGAAAATTCATCAACTAATTAAAATTGAAATGAATACTGTTCACAGTGCCGATAAATATATCAACCAAAACTGCTGATATAATATTGATAATAGATTACGCCAACTTCATCGAAAACTTCCACATAATCCATATAATAATACACTGTAAAATGTAGTATTAAATATTTAGACACACTTTATATTATAGTAAATAATTTACCATCTCCTCGGTCAATTCTAAAATAAGGATTTTATATTGCTATCATATATTAATTACAAACCAAATACGTTGACTTTATTTTTAGTTTAGATTTTAAAAGTACTTCAAACAATAATAATAATAATTAAATTAAATAATAATAAACTTTACAACACCATATTGCCGTTGTCAGACTTCAGAAGTAGTAAAAGTACGCATGTCCAAGCAACAATTTTAAAATGTACTACTGTGACCCGTTCAATGACTTCAGGCGCTGGCCACAAGCTCTAGCGGTATACGCTTCCAGCGCCGTAACTCCCTGAACGCACGGATTGCTGAAAATGTAGTAAAGAATTTGATGTGACATCCAAATAATTTTAAATTTTATAATGTTTTCTGATAAGTGTAAAATATTAATAAAATTATTGTACAAGAGTGACTTTTTGGATTATTATATAAAATCTACTCAAAATTAGGATTGAATGCGATGTCATGCGATGTCTGACATAACCTATTGTGGTAGGCTAGAAACTCGAACATATAAATATTTCATGAAATACTGTCTTATATATGAACGTAATATGTGCATACATCGTAAATTATTGATATTTATATTAGGTTTGCTTGTTTAGTAGTTTATATTTAAAGTAAAATGTACACTACTTATAAAATTTATTATGACAGTATCTCAAAAATATAATAAAAAAAGTTATAAATATATACAAATTAGCTGGAGAAATTAGAATGATTCACTCGACAATGAGTCACTTTTTACACTATCACTACTTTCAACACAAATAACAAATGGTTCTATGATATAATCCATAAATCTATCCCACATGTTTTTCTAGGTATCTAGGTAGCCTTTCCACTCTATGTGAATGATATGATGACTATTACAGTATTATGTGGCAGTTTATGTAATAAATACTTGTTCAACACATTCTGTAAAAATATTGCCTTTACTTTTATCATGGTACTCAGCTAATTTTCTATCTTGAAAAGGGTTCGTTCTTAAAAAAGAAACTGCTCACCATCTGCCGTATAGTATTTCTGACAAATCATCTTATTCTGGTTGTTTCAAATACCTGCCTAGTCGGTATTATGAAATCTTCGTCTGTTTCTTAATATTTTTTTAATTATGCGATATGCAGTTGATTTTGCCAACCCTATATAAATACGTTTGTTATAATATATTGTCATTGAAATAATATTTTAATCTCACTTAGTTTTCTGGAAATGATCAACTATTGTTCCCATTTTGTGAGTTTCTAGTGTTAATATTTTGTACATATTTAAAACTGTTTTATGTCGTCTTAAGTGCACAAATCGTTGACGAATCTAACTGTTTGCTTGGATCTGGCTGTTCACCCTTATTTGTGACGTACTTAAAAGTACAAATTGTATATAATAGCAAACTAAAGTATAACAACAAAATGGGTGTGCTTAAAACCACACGGCAGAAGTGAAAACTTCATCAAGGCGACGTTAATAATACGAAATTTAACTTTTTTTTTTTCGTTCTATATTACATTAGGGTCATCCTGCATCGACGAATTCAGTTGCTGAGATTTAGTGTGCTTCTTTTGACGATATTTCTTCACGCGCGCATTAGACAATTCCCTTTTTCGTTTTAATTTGTCATCGATTTGATTTTCTTCATCCATCCTGTGTAACAGAAAAGAATCAAATGCTTATAAATTCGTATATAATGAGCAATTAAAGCAATGCTCTATTCCCAACGTTTCTGTTTTGCATTGGTATACAAATTATAGAAAATGCATGTGGTCGTTATTTAACACCCGGAATATACTGATCAGTTTCCGAGTCATCCATATCATTTTAATAAACATGCTAAAACTTACCTGAGCGCGAAATATTGTATTATATTATTATAGAGATCATGTCTCATACACGCACAACAAATTTTTTGGTTAACCGTCCGCGAAGTTCCCAATTAGCGAACGCAACACAGTCCGCGAAATACAATTTCGCGGCCGACGCATTTATATATATATATATATATAAATAGACAATATGAATACTCGCTTACGAGTCCCGCGCTGGTCTGATGATAACGTGCCGGCTTCTCACCCGTGCGGCTCGGGATCGAATCTGCTCGAGGACATGAATTTATTTATTCATTTAAATTTCAATTTAATTGAAATTAAATACCTCTATATGATATATTTCTCTCGTTCCCTTAGTCGACTCGAGCCGACTTTACCCGAACGAGCGTTACATAGCCGAGTGTGACGGCTCAGTCTTGTTCAGTACCCACAATCAACGCAACGCGCCCAAAGAAGTTTACACTTCAATAAGCCAAAGCAAAAATGCAAATTATGGTTACAGCTTATAGTTATGTTATAAAATATGGCAGATATCGCTGTCTTATTTTTCCATATTAAATTTGCCTGCGAAAAAACCAATGAAATGTCTTAAAAATATGTACCATTTTGTCTTTATTTGTGTCTCTTGTAAGGTTAAAGATTATTAATTGTGTGTGTAATATATCGATATCAAGTTTCAAATTGTAGTTGTGGCATACGGTGTTTTTAATGGAAAACTGTAACATGCAATACAGGATTGTACCGTAATAATACCTAAATAATTCTAAGAAAATGAAAACGTACAGGATTTGTGTCGTCCTGAGCCAATGTCCAAAACCGATAAATATATTTTACAAAAAAAATATTATTTCAGAGTAAATTAAATACTTGAACATACTGTAAATAGATATTCGCTATATTCTCTGCTTTTCCTTTTAAAATAATTTTTGCCAATATTTTTAAAACATATTATTGCCCACGCTATGGCTTCAACCATTGAAACACTGTTTTTTTATATACATATCTATGCATGTGCCTACATTTCTCGACCTTGACCTCTAAAAATTGTATCTTCGCGAAGTACAATCTCGTAAATTATAATTTATTATAGATATTTGAGGAGATTCAAGAAAATCAATCCGAAAGTGCTCAAGTCCTGGTGTCGTCAAATCTTAAAAGGTTTAGCCTTCCTTCATTCAAGATCGCCTCCTATAATACATCGAGACTTGAAGTGCGACAATATCTTCATCACCGGTACGACTGGTTCTGTCAAAATAGGAGATCTCGGCTTGGCTACGCTCAAAAACAGAAGTTTTGCAAAATCTGTGAGTATTGTTTATTTATTTTTAGCAGTTCTTTGTAGGACGATCTATATACAAGCAACACAATAAATATTCATCAGAATACTTGTGGGCGAATCCTTAATTATTTTACGTGGGGTCACATCGACCACATTAAATTATACCATTCATAAATAAACATTCAAGGGAGATGTATGCTTTAAAACCGTCATAGTTTTTAACTAAATAATTTAAGTAGCTATACACATTCTACAATTATTAATAGTTGCACTTCCAATAACACAACAATTATTTTATGTTTTAAATTGATTCCGAAATTCTCAATCATAGAGACTCTTCTTAAATATAAACAAATTATAAAATTCAATTCATGTATTTATTAAATATAGTAGCTTTCTTAGAAATGCCAAATGTTATTACAATTACTTTATTCATTCAATAAGTATATCTTTATATTATGTATGTTCACGTCAATTTTTAATTATTGAAATTTGTATTGTTGAATGTTTCTTTGCGCATTTTTAAACACACACTAGAAGTGATTGAGTATTTTAGTTGTTGTTAGTATAGCGTTTTATTAGTTTTTTGATTTATTAATTTATGTGATTATCATATTCAAAATTATAGATAAAAATGCATAAAATTATAGATAAAAATGCATAAAACGGTTAGCTCTAATCTTTTCTAAACTAAAATTTATTATTATTTTTGAAAAATATTGATACATTTATTTTGTTTTGATACGAAATATTGAATTTACTTAAAATTTAACACATGACATTAAAACGTTGGTGAATTCCTTGATAATTTCCCGAAAATGTATTTAGAAAGTGCAGATGGATGATGTCTTTGTACTTTTAATTATTTCCAATAATAATGTTCCTCTAAAACACTTATTGGTATGTAGGTGATTGGAACTCCTGAATTTATGGCACCAGAAATGTATGAAGAACACTATGACGAAGGTGTTGATGTTTATGCGTTTGGAATGTGTATGTTGGAGATGGCAACCAGTGAATATCCATATTCAGAATGCTCCGGTCCAGCTCAGATATACAAGAAAGTTATTTCCGTAAGTAGATAGGTATTATGTTAGCATTTGTATTTCTCAAATTATTGGCGAACTCACTATCGACGTTAACCGTTTTATATATCAAGCATTTCTGTTTTATCTAGGGTGTAAAACCGGCCAGTTTCGACAAAGTGGAAAGCTCTGAAGTAAAAGACGTAATTGAGAGTTGCATTAAACCTCGAAAAGAAGATCGACCCAGAGTGAAGGACCTTTTGGTTCACCCATTCTTTGAGGAGGAAGTCGGTCTTAAAATAGATTTTGTCTCCAAAGAAGGCAGCAAAGTAACTTTTAGGTTACGTGTCATTGACCCGAAGAAACGCACTCATAAGCATAAAGAAAATGAAGCAATCCAGTTCGAGTTTGACATTGACACAGATAGAATTGAAACTATAACGGAAGAAATGGTATGATGGCTTTTCGATATGCTTTTTTTGCTTTTACTACCCAGAAACATTGAGTTCATATCTTAAACTATTTATTTATTTCAGGCCAAGTCAGGAATCATCTTCGATGATGATGCAAAAACTGTGGCTAGACTCTTGAAAATACCAGTCACACAAATAACAAAAGAGAAATTGGAACAAGAAAAACAACAGTTGCAATACTTACAGTATTTGCAACAACAACAACAACAGCAGCAGCAGCAACAACAACAGCAGCAGCAGCAACAACAGCAACAACAACAGCAGCAGCAGCAACAGCAGCAGCAAGTCCAGCAAAATGTGAATCCTCAACCAAATTTTGTTCAAAACACGCAGCAAGGCGTACAACAACCGACCATGGTTGGTATGCCACAACAGCAGTCTAATGTGTCTCAACAAGCTGCTCAAGGCTACCAACAAACTCCTCCACAGCCAACACAACCATATCAGAGCGGGCAACAACAAAGTACAGCTGCATATCAACAGCAAGCTTATGCTTCAAATCAAATGCAATATACTGGTACTGAAACTGGCAGTGTTCAAGATCAGCAAGTCCAATATGCTTCTCAAGCAAGTGTAGTTCAACAGCATACAATGTTACCTACAGAACAACAAAGACAACAAACTGTATCACAACCTGTTTACCAGCAACAGCAGTCCATGCCAATTGAGCAAACTCAAGGACCTCCACCAAATATTCAAAGACAGGGTTCGGTAGAACCGGTTCAACAGCAACCAATAATTCACAAACAACAAATACAACAACAGTATGTGCAGCAGAACCTGCAACAACCTCAACAGGCAGAGTTTATACAACTGCAACAGGATCAGCATCGTTTGAGTACTATATCTCAGCCTGATATGTTACAAACCCCTGTACCTCCACAAGAACATAGAAGAAGCATAGATAGTCAAATGGATATGCAAAAACAGCAGCTGCTACAAGAGCAGCATAGAATGAATTATTCACAGCCATCCATGCAAGAAATTCAGCAGCAAATGCAACCCCAGATAATTCAGCAAGTACCTGAGCAACATAGAAATTCTATTACACAAGCTCCAAACTCTCAGGAATTATTGCATTTACAACAGTTACAGCAACAGCAAGCCAACACAGAAAATTTGCTGCAGCAAGGAATGTCGCAAGAACAGTCTCAACCTCCACAACACAGATTGTCTACCACTAGACCTCCGCCACTTCATCAAATTTTGGAGCATGGCGGTGTTCCAGATCTACAACAGGGACAAGTATTACAACATCAACCTCAAGTACTACAGCAGCAGCCACAGCAGCAGCAAATTCCACAACATCAAACGCAAATTCAACAGCAGCAGCAACCTCCAACGGCTCAAATAATTTCACAACAAAGCCAATTATCTCAACAACAAACGCAGATTGTGCAGCAACAGCCTCAACTAATACAGCAGCAGCCTCAGATGGTACAACAGCAGCCCCAGATGATACAACAGCAACCTCAAATTGTTCAACAACAGTCTCAAATAGTGCAACAATCCCAAATGGTACAACAACAACAGCCCCAGATGGTACAACAACAACAGCCCCAAATGGTACAGCAACAACAGCCCCAAATGGTACAACAGCAACAGCCCCCAATGATACAGCAACAGCAGCCCCAAATGATGCAGCAGCAACAACCTCCACAAATGGTACAGCAACAACCTCAAATGTCACAGCAGCCACAAGTGCTACAACAGCAACCTCAAATGGTACAGCAACAGCAACCTCAAATGGTACAGCAACAGCAGCCTCAATTAGTACAACAACATCCTCAGATGATTCAACAACAGCAGCCACAAATAGTTCAACAACAACCTCAAATTGTTCAACAACAACAGCAGCCACAAATTGTTCCACAACAACAGCAACCTCAAATTGTTCAACAACAACAGTCTTCAATTATTCAGCATACACAACAACAGGCACCGATTATCCAACAGCAGCAACCTCAAATTGTCCAACAACAACCACCTTCCATTATTCAGCAGTCTCAAATGCAGCAACAACAACCTCAAATACTCCAACAGCAGCAGCAACCCCAAGTTTCTCAACCATCATCACAACAACAAATTGTTCAGCAACCTCAAATGCTTCCTCAGTCTACCCCTGCAGTACAGCAGCCTCAACAACCTCAATTAAATCATATTGTGCAGCAACCATCGCAAATATATCAACAGCAGCCTCATTTGATACAATCACAATCTCAAATGCCCCAACAAAATGTGCAACCTCAAGCGCAAACGCAGTTATCCCAGCAACTTCCACAAGCACAGTTAGTGCAGCAGTCTCAATTACCCCAACAGACTCAACATCAACCTGTTCAACAACCAACAGTCACCCAACAACAGCCGCAATCACAAATAATTCAACAACCTCAACTTACTCAGCAGACATCGCAAACTATTCAACAGCCACAACAAACGCAGTCCCAAAATATTCCGCCGCCACAAATGGTTCAACCTCAATTATCTCAACAAATATCGCAAACGCAAATTATACAACAATCTCAAGTGACAGTACAACAACAGCCGCAACCACAACTCATGCAACCACCACATCAAATTCCTCAGCCATCGCAACAGTCTATTCCACAGGGACAGTTATTACAACAGGGTCAAATGTCTCAACAATCTTCAATTATTCCACAAACTCAAATTAATCAACAGCCCTCGCAACAACAGCAACCACAAGTACCCCAACATCAACAGCAATCTCAAATAATTTCGCAAATGCAGACCACGGTTCAGCCTCAGACTCAACAGCAATCGCAGGTGCCATTAACGCAACAACAACAAACAATCCAGCAGCAACACATCATGCAATCTCAACAAACTCAACAGACAAATCAGATAGTGCAGCCATCTGAACAGCAGCAGTTAGTAGGAACGCAGAATCAAGGAGGACAAACGGTTATTATTCAGAATAGCGATCAAGGTTCTCCAGCGCAAATTCAACCTCAGCAGATGATGCAACAGCAGAACATGATACACATATCGCAATTGCAACAACAGCAAAATGTTCAGAATGTTATGCAATCTCATCAAGAGATAATGCCGGTTTTCAATGATCAAATAAATCAACAACACCAAGAACAAGTTACACATCAGCAGCAACAGATACAGCAAGAAATCAAGCAAAACAGAATGGAAGCTCCTGTGAATCTATCTGAATTGCAACATCATGTTGCCATGGTTTTACAACCCCAGCATGCAATAGAACCGCACCGATTATCTACTGCTTCTTTACCGCCATTGCCAACGTTTGAACAACAGGCTGGTGATCAGAGGAGACTGTCGACAACATCACAACCAGCTTGTCACACGGATTACAACCAGCAGTCTCTCATACAAGACACATCGAATCAGAGTTCTCAGCAAAGTATCCCAGAATATGAACAAACAGTTTTCATTGGTCAAGGGCAACAACAGTCGACCGTGCAGCATCCGAATTTGCAAACCATAGTTGAGCAAAACCAATACAGGGATTTGTTAACCGATTTGGAGTTGAATATCAACGACACGAAAAACGAAGATCAAGAATTATCAACGTCAGAACAAGTAAGTGAAGCAACTTCATCAACTAGCGATCCAATCAATACAAAGTATAAGCATTCATCGAAACAATTTGCTGTGCAAAAGGTGCATCCGGATGGCACCGTTGAATGTCAACTGATTTGCAAACAAAAGACGATTAGTTTTAAGTTTAATAGGTTCGATACTCAACCTAACGATATCATCGACGGCATGGTCAAAGAGAATTATTTAAAGCCTGGATCTCACAAAAAGTTGAGGTTACAAATAACTGATATTTTGAGTCAGTTACAGGAGAATCCCAATATGTTACCGGAGACGCCAAGATATGTTCAGAAGGTAAGGTGTACATTTCATATAATGCATTTGATAGATAGTGTCTAAAACAAAAAAACAAAGAGATGTTAATAAACCAATTTGTAAAAGTTTTATATGATACTAGTTGAAACCTTTCGAGTAACTTTTGATATTGTACATATTGATCTTTACTATTGTAGATTTAACTTTTGTATATATAAATCAAATCAGTACTCCTCAGTCAACATTAATACTGATAATTAGTGAGAAACATACAAACTTTTGACATTCATTTTAGAATGTGCAAAATATTAAAATAACATGACATTAAAATGTTGTTATAATTACAGTAGAACCTCTGTTAACCGAAACAAAGGGGGGAAAGGTGATTTCGGATAATAATCAAAATGTCGTTTTTGGAGATCAGGGATTGTTTTTTGTTTTTGTTTTTCTTAAGTACAAGTAAATGAAGATAATACATATACAAAATTAACAAAGCATTTTAATAAGCCCAAACTCTGTATGTATTTACAAAAAAAAGAAAAAAACATTTTACATAGTGAATATACTATATGTATTGTATTTACTCTAACTACATATACATACATATGTAGTATGTACAACTAATACAACTATTTTTTTTTGAAAAAGTCTTCTATTTTCTTTTGTTTGTTGTTTTCATACCGCTTTCTAGCCGCTATATCACGCCACCGTTTCATTAAGAGAACGTGAGAAGGTTTTGATTCGTCACATCTTTCGACGAACCTTAATGCTATCTGCAAATATAAAAAACTGTGAGAAAACGCGTCCTTTATAGAGCCTAATTTTATATTCCATGTTTTAAACTTTTACCTCTAAGGCATTCAATACTTCTTCTGTGGTGTTATGGCTAGTGCTTTCTTCTACGTCATCATCTTGATTGTCTGCTGTATCGTTGTTATTCTGTGATTTGGGGACAACCATATCAATAATATCTTGGTCATTGATATCTAGGTCCGAGTCATCACCATTTACCCATTCACTCATTTCACTCTCGTTGATCCCTTCACATCATGGTATGTTTTTAATTAAGTCCGCAAGGTACTCGTCGGTTTCAGTATTGTCGTCAATTAAAATCCCGTCAAAAAGTTTATTCCAGCACTTTTCCAGGGTTGATGATTTTATTTTGTCCCAAGATTGCGCACACCAATAAGTAACATGTTCCATTTTAATGGTTTTCAGGATTTCAGGAACACTTTTTGACTCGTTTGCCTCTTGCAACAGATATCTCAGAAAGAACGCCCGATAGTGCCTCTTGAAACATTCTATTACACCTTGGTCTAGCGGCTGAATCAGGCTTGTGACATTTGGAGGTAAAAACTGAACAATAATGTCACCATTCTGCAGATTCTGTGGGTGTGTAGGGGCGTTATCGATTAACAAAACTGCTTTTCTTGGAAGATTTTTAGACTTTAAAAATGACTCAACACTGGGGACAAACTCATCATTAAACCAAACCAATCAGTGAACAAGGCAGTGGACATCCAGGAACTGTTTTGGTTACGATAGTAGACAGGAAGAGCATTTGCCGAAATGTCTTTCAAAACCCTGGGATTTTTAGATTTTCCTATACACATGGGCCGTAGTCGGTGAGTCCCTGAAGCATTGCTGCAGAACAAAACTGTGATCCTTTGTTTGTTCATTTTGTGTCCAGGAGCGCTCTTTTCGTTTCTTGAAGCAAGTGATTTTTTCGGTAACATTTTAAAATTCAAACCTGTCTCATCTGCATTAAAAATCTGATCTTTACTGTATCCTTGCATCAATTCATCCATTTCTGTTTTGAAAATGTCTACAGCATCAACATCGGCAAATAACTTTTCCCCACATACATTCACTTGACGTACGCCGTACCTATTTTTCCACTTTTCTAGCCATCCTGCACTGGCTTTAAAGCCTTCACCCTTTTCAAAAATTAGTTCCGATAACATTTTAGCTTTTTCTTGAATAACTGGTCCTGATAATGCAACTCCCTTCTCTCGCAGTTGGGTGAACCATAAAAACACAGCCTCATTTACTTTCTCACATCGACAGACCTTCATTGTTTTCTTGTTAGGCATTTTTGAAGCATGCTCTTCAAATTTATTTTTCATTTTGACCCAATCAGAAACAGTCGAAACACCAACACCAAAATCGGCTGCCACAGCACCCAAAATCTCACCATTCTTAATTCTTTTAATTGCATCTAACTTTTCTTCTATCGTTATCACGATTCGTTTTCGCTTTGTTGACATGACGTACAATCAAAACACTTCACAAAAAAATACGATCACTGCACGTACAGTTACTAGCGCACGACTAACCTGAATAAGTGAAAGGCCCAAAACACACTCCGTACTCATAGTTGACACTTGACACGTCCCTTTCTGATAGACACTGCGCAGAACAAGCGTGTGTGCTTGCAGCTGTTAAGAACTCTTTAGGACTCTTAATTAAATTTCTTAGGAATTTTGATCTACATATGTAGTTATACATATGTACATATGAGTTTAAAATTACTAATACCGGTGGTACTTTTATTGTTATCTATCAATAATATTAAATTATATTTTGGTAAAATGTCTGATGACTTTTCTAAAATTACCGCCTAATATAACTAATTCAAAGTTTGTTTGGTCGTTTCGGTTAAACGCTATTTCGGTTAAAAGTGTTTCGGATAATAGAGGTTCTACTGTATATTCTAGTGATTTGCTTATGCAGTTAATACAAAGTTTAATTAAAACCATATGAAAAAAAAGTATGATGTACATCATTTCTAGCTTTTGGGGATTGAGACCGTGATATCTCCTTTTCTGCTACCAACTTTTCATTTACTATCAGTGATCTTATAGTATGGTAGATGGAGCATTGGTATATCTAGCGCGTATGCAGCATTGCTGCAATCATAAGAGGCAGAAAGCAACAACGTGCAAATTTCAAGAGCGACAAAGAACGAGACACTGATATCACGTGGGTACGGGCAAGTTTTAAATGATTTGTATTAAGAGGGACATTTACCATCTGCATCTGGAGAAATAGAAACTTATGCAACTTGTGTTACTAGCGGGACGGTAGACGCAAGGTGGTGTGAGTAGGTGGAGCTAGACGATATTCTGGTTTCGATCAGAGCGCTTCGGTTTTATTCACAGATTCTGTCGCTATGTAGATCGGGAAAAGACTCTGCGTTCTGAAGGAAAAAAATTGGCGGTTCTAAACCGGTGATTTAATAGTAAGGGCAACCCTTCAAGTAGGATAACGGACAATTCTTATTTTTAAACGTTTTCAAAAGAATTATTAAAAATTACTCGAAGCAGCTACTGTGGGTTGAAAATTTTAATATATAGGTACATAAAATTAATCGTCAAATATTTAAATTCTGAAATCTACTCGCATATTGGTATTATGTACTTAGTTAAATTGAATTGAATTAACAGATATCAAAATAAAATAAATATTTACTTTTTTTGTTTTGTTGATTTTTTGTAATTCAATTTCCGCTTGCACATCTGTTATATACACTCCAATATTATAGGTACTGCATTTTTTTCTAATTGCAAAAACTGTCTGCCGTCCGGATTCAAGTCTGCAATAGCCGACCGATTCCGATAGATTTGCGTGTTCGCTAGGCCCGTTAAAGATACCGAACAGTGGGGATAGATGATGGAATCGCTTCGAAAAACACTTGCCTGAAATGTGTGTGACAATGTTTACTATTTTCAATTTTTTATCTTCAAATATAATTACATAAATTTGTTTTTTTTTATATCGTTCATCAAATGTGCACCAGCGCGTAGAGGTTGTTTTTTTCTTTTGCGCACCAGCCTTAATAGACATTAATCAAATGTATGCATTTTTGTGGTTATTTCTAAAACACAACTTTTTTAAGAAAACAAATTAATACAAAAACTGGCCTTGACATTAATTTATGCCTTTTGCATCGCTAACCCAAATTTGAGATTCTAAAATTACAAAAATAAATTTAAAAAACGCAAAACGGCGATGCCTTACGGGGCAATAGTTTTCGATATGTAAACGCTCCTCGATAGTGGATCTGTGAATGGTTGAAAAAAGCAGATTTTTGATGCAAGATATTTTTATTGATTTTAAATTTGGGAAAAACCTTTCATCGTCAACTTATGAAGAATTTAGTAATCTACCGCACTGAATAATCAAACTTCGAAAAAATTTATCTGATTAAACTAAATTTATTAAAATGTCAAAATATTTGAAACCAGTTTTTTTAAAAATAGTTTGCAGCAATTTTTTTTTTGCTTTAGTTCACGTTAAAAATTTAATAAAAAACTACCTCGCTCTTCACTTATTTTTTCGTTCAACAATTCTTTACTTTGTTTTAAATCAATAAATAATAAATTATAAAATTAGGCAACCCACATTACAGTGAATATTATTCTGGTAAAGATCTTTCCCTCCGTTTTATTTTCCAACCAATAGTTGTCTAGAGGGCGGTGTAAATATTCATAAATGAATTTTTATTCGCTTACATATTGAGTTATAATTTTAAATATTTATTATATATTCGCTGTGTGCACTTTCTTGACGCCTAGAAATATTTTTTTTGTAAACAGAACAGGTAGTTTTTTTTTCTCGTCAGTAAATCTATATAGTTTTTTTCTACATTTCTAATCTGCAAAGTTGAACACAAGTTATACGGCAATAATAATAAAGAGCGTGAATATTCCTTATAGCAATTTATGTACCTATTTTATTGTTAGAAATATATCTATGCATAGGTCCCTTTGTTTAAAAATAAATTTCCACTATGCAAGGAGGTAGATTACTAAATTCCACATAAGGTTAATGTGCACGGTTTTAATAAAGTTTTGTGGTTTAACTTTTATTTACTCAAAGTTTGAGATAATTGAATGCTTTAAAACCTAGAAAACAATGGAAAACAAAACAAAAAATAAGTGAGTAAATAATAAAGAAACCTTCAATTGTCTTTATTTAAATTGAAAATTACTTTTAGCTGTGTTGCTTTCATTTATTACGTATTACTGATCTCATATTTATCCTACTTTTTAAATTAATAATATAGAAAAAATATAGCAGGCGCGTATATATCAGTATAATGTTATCCAATATTCTGGCATAAGGAAAACTATTGATTATGTAGGTTACGCCCCTTATAGGAGAAATATTAGCAGTGGGGGGGGGGGGGGGAACTATGTCGTATGCAACCCATTTTACTTGACATCGCGGTTCCCGCTTCAGTAGAGAAGAGCCTCAAGTCAGATTACTAATTTAATTTTAAAAATCGTTACGTCGAGTAGACACGAATATTGAGGTATAATTTAAGTAAGATAATTAAAGTGCAACAATGAAAATTTATCGAAAACACTAAATACAATTTAAGTAATTAACTATCACAATAATAGTACCAATTACATAACATGCTGGATTAAATAAAATTATGTAATATTAATAATCCAGTAATTCATTACAGCATGTATGAAAACAAACGGTTATTTCGGTAACAGTTTTTCTGAAATAAAGAAATACATTAAATCAAAAAAACAAACAAAACAAAAAACAACTATTCAAGGAATTTTCTTTCAGAATATGAAAAGGAATTACGTATTGATTTTTAAATAAAATTAGTTTTGAATATTTATGCCCAATTCTATCTTTTACCTCATTCATTTCTGATGGAATAATTAACTGAAAAGTAATATTTTAATATTAAGTTTAACATTTGTAAGTGATGATTATTAAGTGGACCCTGATTCAAAATATGATTATTAAAACTGGGAAAAAGAGTATTAATGTCTGTTTTTAAATCTTCGCCTTCTTCTTGATCTCGTTCAGCCTCTTGGGAAGCAGATCTCCTGCTCTTGCACCATCTTTTGAGAGGTCATCCTTTGCCCATTTTTCCCATCAATCCTCTGTCTTTCTCTCGACGTGCTCTCCAATATTGTCGTCACGATCTCGTAAACTGCGCCATACAACTGAATTTTGAGATCTGCTCTTATATCTTTGCTTCTTATCTGGTTTCTCAAGGTTACTCCTTTAATATCCCTCAATGTCTTCATCTCTGCTGCCCTCATCACGATGAGATATGCTGTTTTTTAAGCAAATAAATTAATTTTAAGACAATGTTTCCACTATAAATGTTGTAACTTCGAAAAATAACGTTAACAGTTTTATAAATACTGATTATATCACTAGATTGTGATATACTTTTTTTATCTAAGTATGCTATTGTCTTCTTTTGCTGACTTATTTATTGTTCATGCAAAAATGTGGGAAATTGCACCACTTTTTTTGGATTAACTAGCTGACCCGACAAACGTTGTTTTGTCATATAAATTATTTCTAGTGAATATTTTGGTAGTCTAATAAAAAATAGGTAACTTATTGTAAGTGTATGGGGATGTGGTATATGACTGAAAGAGGAATGGAGCGCTGTGAACGATGACGTCCTATAAAAATAACAAAACACCAAACATTCATTTGAATTCATTGTACTTTTATTATCTTAACTAATAAATTTCTAATTACATCTCTATCACAAATAATGACAATTAAAAAAAAAGCTTTATCAGTCTCTTAGTGCAATGGGGTGTACGATATTTTTAGTGAGTCCATCTTAAGCCAACATAAACAAACTGGATGGTTTACCCACGCGAGAACATGCCACGCATAATTGTCCGTGTGAAAAACACGGTGTGCCCAAATCTAAGCCACAAACAGACATCGTTTGGCCTTGATGAGAATATACTTAATATGAGAGTTGCACTGAGAAAGTAAAATGATAAGTATAAGCGTCATTGCTACGATCGACGCACAATCAACAATAATGGCCGAAAACGGTTTAGGCCCTAAACTTTAGTGAGTGAGAGAAAGCTTATTGTGTGAGAAAGACAGGAGACCGGCTTCGTTCTCAACCCTACTCTGTACTGTTTACGGGGTGAGAAGTGACACCGGTAGACGCCTGGCGGGAATAACTGATCGAGTGGTAACTGATCAATTATCGACCGCCGAGAGTAGAAAATTATTAAAGTACTAATATCGCTATTAGAAAATAGGGGTTGGTGGTAGACGGGTGAAAATTTAGGGTTGTATGTATTTTTTAACGCCGAATCATAAATTAAAATATAAACAAAAAACAAAACAAAATTTTTTGGGGCGAACCACCCTTATCACGTAGGGGTATGAAAAATAGTTTACGTCCTATTCTCAGACCTGCTGAATATACACACAAAATTTCATAATAATCGGTCAAGCCGTTTCGGAGGAATTTTGTGACAAACACTGTGACACGAAAATTTTATATATTAGATCATGTTTTCTAATGATAGGTCACACATGTACACTGGTTGACTTCTTTTCCTAACAAAGAAAATCTGTGTTGATATCAGATAAATAAACTACACCTTACCTTTTTCGTGCCTTGTAATATTCTTGATTTTGGTGGTAATCCATTTTTGAAGTTCTACAGATAATGGGGATGATTCCATTGCAACAGTACATGGTTGTTTATTGGTATTTGATGGTATTAGCTGTCGAACTACATTAAATAATTTTTACTAACGTTAACATATATCTAAGGCAAGTTTTACCTGCCAGAAGGGTCTGGTACACTTTTCAACCTTGAAGATCATTCTTTTGTTTTGTTTTTTTGTCAAATGTGATGAAAATTTAAATACTTGGCAGTGCACCTGATTTCACAGTTTTCAAACCAAAATTGTATATAAAATCGGCTTCTTGAAAATGATCTGCGCACAATTTTGAATATTTGGATGGTACATATTTCTTTCGTTTCAGAACAATTATCCACTTTTGACCCAATGTCACAGTGGAAGACTAAAAACCATACTTTATTTAAAAAATAAATTTAAAATTTTATTTAATTGTAAAACAATATTTAATGAGATTGAATTTCAAACACTTTTCAAATGAACTAATTTCATAATATACATCATACATAATTTGCACCACAAAATTGAAGCAATTTGTTATAATACCTTAATTATTAAAACAATCAAAATTAAAGTAATTGATATACCCACAATATTAAATCACTAAAATAATTATTGTTTTTTTTTTTTTTGCAATAGTCGATCACTGCATTAGTCTGTAGTATCCTAAAGCACTAAACAGAAACACAGTCTAGTTGATATACACTGATTAATTGTATCAAGTAATTGTTCACTGTAATACCTTGTTAATTCATAACATTCAATTATTAATAAAAAAAAAGGGGAGGAAACCGCGTCAAACTAAGGCTGAAAACACACAAAAAAAATAAACCGGGTACCGGCTAGTATTGCAATTATAAATTGGCGGCTCCCAATGTTTTGCTCGAACATAACTGATCGCGCATGCGCCTATCTCACTCCAGTGTTGATCGCAATACCTCTCGCTCATCTACTCATCTATACTAAATATAAGATTGATTTTATTGTTCACTATCAACAGCTTTGAAGATACCCCTTATGATAATGGACGACACATCAGCAGGAAAAGAAGATAGATAACACGGTTTCAATTCAAAAAGCAAGAAGTGATGCTCGGTAATAACTGTAGAAGCCTATGACTTATATTTACTATATTAATAGTTTTGGAGAATCATTTTGTTTCCATCTCATAATAACCGAAGCTTCCTAGAATGGAATAATGAAATAATTAAATAGTACATATAGATTCACTGCAGGGTTTCAAAAAGATATAATTGGATAAGTGTTTTTAAATATTCGCTTGCTTATTTCATATTCATATCTATTACATTATTATAAATTTCAATGTTTACACATGCTGCTTGGTAACTAAAAGGTGAGGCACGCTTCTTTAACAAGACATAGTCAAAGGAAGACCCATAGAAGACATAAATCGGTGAGTAGTCTTGTATTAATTAATATCATATTTATTTTTTCTGTTGAAAATATTTTAAGTCATCTTTTTAATATCTAAATCCTTGGCTAAAAACAACTTTTTAAACACATTGCGCAGAACAAGGTGTTTTAAAAAATTTAAAACACTAAACAAGTAGCAACAAAAATGGTTTATTAACTATGAATAAATATAACTATTCATAATAATGTCACTTGTAGAAAACTCAGTTGTAGTTGTGTTACTCCCAAAAAAAATCGATCATGAGATATGTTCACGGGACGTAAAGATGCATATTTTCTGCATTTGGTTAAAGCACTTTCTTCCTAAATCAGTTTTGGTATCTCGAAGTGTTACATAACTCCTTGCGCCGGCATGCTCCAGCAATGCCGAAAATTAAAGCAGCCTATAAAATAGGGGAAAACTCTTCTTCTTTAACAACCAAAACATATAATATACCTTCACAAATAAATATGTTTCGTCTACAGCTTCTAACAAACAAATTACAATTTGTTTGCGAAATAACACCTTTGATTTTTTCACATGATATAATACCCCACATTTATTTGTTTAAGGTAAGCAAGTACACTACTAAACTTCTTAGTGCACAAGTTTTCTTTCACTTTTAAAAAGGACTTCAACAACGAATAATGCGTTATGCAGGTGTTATGCAGTTCCTTGCCACAAATCAAAAGAATTAATTATGAACTATGTAAATCAAAATGGATAATCGCAGACTTACCCCTTTACTCTTCTAAATAGGCGAGACTTCCCTCTTCTCTTACCGCGGAGACTTTGTTATTTCCTCGCCTATGGCAGAAACTTGCTTAAACCTTCTGATAAGCATCTTTAAATTTCAATAGTAACAATTTTTCCGCAATAAATTCGCTTTCTTTAAAATATATTCAGGAAATTCATTTAACATTTCCATTTTCGTTTATAAAATAAACAACTCATAAACAATATATCCACAGCAACTCGTGACCAACAGAAACATTTTTGAATAACACTCTTGCGAAATCACTGAAAGTATCTCGGGGTGTCTATGCAACGATAACCTCGATCTTTAAGCTTAGGTTTTCGCACTTGTACTATAAATAAGTATAGTATATTTATACAGACTGATTCATTTTCTGCCCTCACTATGAGGATCTCGCTTATTATTGGATATAGAGTATAGGTTTAAATTTGGCGAAGTTGTTAAATTTTGTGTTCGTTATGAATCCTTAAAGAAAACGGACCTGTGGCAAATGATGTTCGTTTTTTTTTTTTAAAAAAACGCTAAAACCCCGATTTGTTCTTTTGCCTGTAGCAGCTACATTTAGCCTTGTAGAGAAAAAAATAAAAACACATTCTTATGGCCACTTTTCAACTTCTATCCAATGGTGTATTCGAAATTTTTATATGACATTTCGTTTCTTTCTGGCCATCATCAACTATCTAATTTCTTATAGGCGCCATATTGGATTTAGACGCCTTCAGAAAGAGTTTTGAATTTCAACCATCTACTATAGGCTGACAAAAGTTTTTGATATTATGCTTTAATTGAAAGATTAAATTAGGTAGCCATGAAATTTCAATCCCTCAAACATTTTATTTCTCGTTCATTAGTAATACAAAAATGTCGTACGCCAACGAAGAGAAACGAGATATGTTCAATATGTTTTATTCTTCAGCAGTAGCGAGTACAAGATATTTACAATTGCATCGAGAACGACAACCGCCTCATCCTACCATTTTTCTAGATCTTGATAGAAATTTGGTCGAGAATGGATTGTGCATTAATGAAGATAGCCAGATAATTGAACATTTACTGTAATTGTTTATTGTATACTTTTCTATGTCTTTTTATTAATGTTTTTGTTACTATTCTTCTTTACACATGAAGTGTAAAAATTATTTAAATACATATGTATTTATTATTTTTAATTTAATGTATGTTAACTTTGCAAAACACGCCTTAAATTTACCATTTGTAAAATATTCTGTCGATTTTCATTCAAATTTCTGTTGACATAAACATTACGCGGCTTAATAAACAATCATGCCATGAAATTTCATGGCTACCTAATTTAATCTTTAAATTTATTCTTTCAATTAAAGCATAATATCAATGTGAAATTAGACAGTTGATGATGGGCAAAAAGAAACGAAACGTCATATAAAAATTTTGAATATACCATTGGATAGAGGTTTAAAAGTGGCCATATTATTGTGTTATTATTTTTTATCAAGGCCAAATGTAGGTGCTGCAGGTAAAAGAACAAAATAGAGTTTTTGCGTTTTCTTTAAACAAACGTCAGTTGTCACAGATACATTTTTTTGCGTATTCATAACATACACAAAATTTAACAACTTCGCCAAATTTAAACCTATATTCTATATATAGTAATAAGCTAAATCCTCATGGTGAGGGTCAAAAATGAATCAGCCTGTATAGTGCCATTAATTTATTATGCGGTATATCCTTGTATTGACATTTCTAAACAAACATACATACATTTAGGTTATATCTACATAGAAACAATACATGAGCTAGTGCTGTCATAACTATCGGCTTTTATTTGTCAATATAATCTATCTTAACCTTTTGTTTTGGATGTAAGATATGGATATTCCTAACAATAAATATGTCGTTTTCCGTATTCCCACTTAATAATCGTACCCCAAATGAATTGAGATTAGAAAGAATAGCCTAACGATTGTGAATTTTTCATTGTGTATGTGTTTGTATAATGTTCTCACAAATCTACAGTACAGAACAATAAGATTCTATAGCCCACACAGTTGGCAGACAAGGATACTAGACCAACATTTTCTTACAACTAAAGATCCCATTCGTTGTTTGTTATACTGATTCTACATATGCACATTATGTACCAAAAATTCTAATGTTTGGTTGATCTTTTATCTTCCCACATGCAAGTTAGAAATATTATTTTTAAATTATCGCATTTAAAAATCGAACTGATATATGTGTAACTTTGGTTGCTTAGATGGATGTATACATTGCTTTGATTTGATAATTTTAAAATGTTCTATAAGACATATTGCATATTATTTAATATTTTGCTAAATCACATAATATTTTTCATTGCTTTCTTTTACAAATATATTAATTTGGTGTATTGTGCGTTACAACTTTTATTCAGTAAGCATGTATACAGAGATTGACTCAAAATAAAAGCAATGCTTGCAGTTGAGTCTTAGGACTCTATACATAAAAGGACTGTGAAAGTATCTCATTGTGATTTGTAATAACAAGTTTTAATTTTGCTATAAGAAATGATCTTTATATTCCATCCTTAACTGACATCTAATACGAAAATAAGGAAATTTATTAATGGAAGTAACAATGGTTCACTAATTTTAGATATGATTCTTCTTCGGCTTTCAAGTGTCTGTTATTATATACAGTAATGTCCGGTTATAGCGAACTCCAAGGGACCGGCAAAAAAGGTTCGTTATAACCGAAGTTCATTATAAGTGATGATTTTGAAAAAACACCACTATTTTGAGGGAGTCAATTTTTATTCTTTTTTCATATAACAAAATACATTACAAACATTACATGTCTGAAACTATTATGATACTATTATTATGAAAATATTAATTATGTACTAAAAAAACGTATTTATTTTAGTTTGTTTTTTTTTGGCAAGATTAATCTCTCTGATGTGCACTTCCACTTCGCTTAGCTTATTAAGAATATGTTGCGGAGTATTCCGCGTTTGAAGAAAATGACGAACGACTTCAATATTTTGGATTGCATTTGAAGTGGTTGGAACTAGTGGTACTTCGTTATTTTTGGTTTCCTCCTCTTCGTTCTCATCTTCTTCGTTCTCATCGTCAGTCTGATTAGCTGCAGAAGACACAGAAGCTACAATGGCATCATCATCCAAAAATTCCACATTTACAAGGTTGTCATCAACGTGAACGTATTCATTAAAATCATATTCACCAAGAGTGAGTTCATCTTGAACATCGTTAACACTTTCTTCTTGATTTTTTGTGAGCCATTCGACTAATGGTAGATTGTCATCTGAGTCAAATTCATCCTCACGCCTGATAAATCCGCCGTGTCGAAAACAATTAGCGATTGTCTGCTTTGACACTTTTTGCCATGCCATATGGATGAAGTTAATTGCATCCAAGAGACTCACAGTGAAGTTAGTTTGATCATTATCAATAGAATTTATAGTTTTCGAGAGTAGGAACCGTCGGTAATTGCTTTTTAAGCTATGGATAACACCCTGGTCCATGGGCTGCAATTTCGAACTTGTATTCGCAGGCATAAACACCAACTTAATGCACTCCAAATTTTTTACATCCGGATGAGCCGGGCAATTGTCCACTAGTAATAAGATTTTTCGTTTCTTACGACGTAATTCATCATCCCATTCTCGTAGTTCGTTTGTAAAAATTTCGGAGGTCATCCAAGCTCTTCTGTTACATTTATAATTGACTGGTAATCGTACCACATTTTTAAAACATCGGGGGTTTTTGGCCTTTCCGATCACCAATAATTTTCTTTTCTCTGTCCCCAATAAATTTGCAACAACCAAGACGGTAATTCTTTCTCTAGATAACTTTCCGCCTGTACAGGTCTCCCCTTTGAATCTTAATGTCTTGTCTGGTGTGAGCTTATAAAACAACCCCGTTTCATCGCCGTTAAAAATGTCCTCATCTCCAAAGTTTTCTCTAATTATTGGCCACTTATTTTCCAACCAGTCATTCACAACATCCATATTAACTGAGGCTGCCTCTCCAACAATTTTTCCGCTGCTGATGTTGTGTCTTCGTTTAAACCTTTCGATCCAACTTCTACTAAATTTTAATTCAGGATCTTCCATCAATTTACTCCCAAGATCTTCAGCTTTAGATTGCAACACGGCACCGCTTATAGTTACATTTTTACTTCTTTGCTGAGAAAACCATTTCAAAAGTCCTTGATCAACTTCGTGCTTAGTAGGTTTTTTGATTTTTTTCACATTTGAGTTTCGTACTTGTTCGAAACTCTTCAATATGGTTTGCCTTTGCTTCCAAATTGTAGCAACCTACAATGAAGTTTTTGTTTAATACATACATGCATTATCCTGAATTTAGTTTTTTATTACCGTTGATTTACTTAGTCCCATTTCAGTACAAATTTCGCTTTGTTTGACACCTCGTTGCAATCGTTTCACAATATCATGTTTACTTTTCAATGTAAAAGATTTCCGTTTTTTCTTCGCAACTGCGTCACTCATGGTCTTAAAATCACGTTTGAGAATCAGCGTAAGCACAGATTGATGACTCGACGTCGACTGCTTGCACAAACTGCTAGAATCGACTACTGCATTTTTGGCGAGATACTCGGGGAAGTCCCTTGTTTTCTAAATATAAGTTCGTTATAACCGAAAACTTTTTACATACAAAATGGAAAATAAGGTTCGTTATATCCGAAAGTTTGTTATAAGCGGGTTCGTTATATGCGAAAACAATTAACACGTTTCTTATGGAACCTTGGTTCGTACTTTTCAAACTGGTTCGTTATAACCGAAAGTTTGCTATAACCGGGTTCGTAATAACCGGACATTACTGTATATACAGGGTGAGTCAACTACGCGGGTAAGACCGATTGTGCCTTTACGAGTAAAGATATTTCGAAGCGGTGTTTTTCTTGTGGTAACTGTTCATTAGGGGCACATTTTAAAAATATTTTGTATTATACAGAGTGTTCCATAACTTGGTGGCTAACCATAGTTATAGTTTTTTAAATGGAACGCCCTCTATATTATTGCATTTTTGAATTCCCCGTATAATTTTTAGTCAAAAAGTTATAAGATAGTATAGGCCTAAAGTGTAAAGCTTTTGACTTATTCCCATTTTTCTGAAAAATTCAATGTTTGTATAAAATTATATTTCTAGAAAACAACGTATTAGATGGACAAAATTTTTTGCAATATTGTTAACAATAAGAGGTCCTAATAGAAGCATGTTTTATTTTTTTACAGTTACTAACTGCATGTGCAGGAAACTGGATTAAAATTAGATGACACGTTTTTGTATAAAAGTAATTTTTTTTTAAAACAAAACAGCCTGTATATCAGTTCATTTTTGAATTGTTTATTAAATCTCGTGTCAGAAACATATAATACGTTAATACAGAAAAAGTGACTATAACTCTTTAATAATCACTTTTAAAGTATTAACGTTTTACATATTTCTGACATGAAATTTAATTAACAATTCAAAAATGAACTGATATACAGGGTGTTCCATTTAAAAAAATTGACTTTTATACAAAAACGTGTCATCTAATTTTAATCCAGTTTCCTGCACATGCAGTTAGTAACTGTAAAAAAATAAAACATGCTTCTATTAGGACCTCTTATTGTAAAGAATACTGCAAAAAATGTTGTCCATCTAATACGTCGTTTTCGAGAAATATAATTTTATACAAACATTGAATTTTTCAGAAAAATGGGAATAAGTCAAAAACTTTACACTTTAAGCCTATACTATCTTATAACTTTTTGACTAAAAATTATACGGGGAATTCAAAAATACAATAATATATAGGGTGTTCCATTTAAAAAACTATAACTATGGTTAGCCACCAAGTCATGGGACACTCTGTATAATACAAAATATTTTTAAAATGTGCTCCTAATGAACAGCTATCACATGAAAAAACCGCTTCGAAATATCTTTACTCATAAAGGCATAATCGGCCTTACCCGCTTAGATGACTGACCCTGTATATTTCCAAATTTGAAAAGTTTAAATTCGTAAAAATTGTATCACAGAAGAATCGGTAAATATAACGCATAACATCGATTTTACACAACTGAATATGACAAGAAATTAATCAAATTGCCCCGAACATTATTTAAAAAAGATGAGTGTAAGCAACATTTGGGCTATTGTCAAGAATTAAATGGCTCTCAGTTGATACATTTGATATAAATATTATTTCAAACTTACTTACTTTTATCAACAACAAAATGGAATATTTAATTTCCTTTTGTTAGAATTTTGCAAACATTTTCCCAATTTATATACATTAAAGACTGATATTTATCGCGATTTTAAGCAATAATCCTTATTAATTACTCCTAATTAAATATTATAAATTTATCCCCTACATATTGACCTGACTATATATAAATTTAACAGATTTAAGGTTTCCTCATCGCCGAGAGTATTTTATTGCGGTAGGTGTTTACCACATCCACTTAACATAAATTATGGTAGTAGCAAAATTAACAAAAGTTAAAACACATGGCTTTTTATGTATCTGGTCACAATGAAAATTATTACACTTAACGTAAATTAACATTATACTAAGTTGGCCGAACTTCAAATTCCTTAATTTACGTTTATTAATTCCACCAAGCAGCAACCACGAGAAACGTTATAGCTGTATATGCGTACTTTTTTTATTTTCTAATCTATCATTTGAAACTAGCATAACCGAAATTTGCTGCACAATTTGCCACAGTTATTTTATTGTTTTGTACGTTACTGTTTTATATTATCATAAACGACGGCATTTTAATTGATTTGGTGCATAGCTATCCCTATTTATATAACAAAAAGCCGTTTTACAACCTACATGATTGGCACTCAAGCTGCTCATAGGCCTGCGCACTTAACGTAAATTAAGGCAATGTGAACGACTTCATAAATTTTGTGTTAATTTTACGGTACGTTAATTAAGGTTTAAGTTAAGTTGATGTGACCGAGGCTTTAGTCGTGAAATTTCAATAAACAACATTTTTATTTATGAACAATTGTATTTAACTATGATTTGTTGTCAATATTACCAAAATTACGACATCTACGTAATACACTAGCTATACGATTTATTTTAAAGCACTAATTTAAGCTTGTATCAGAAGCGTCTATATTATCATCAATAGTTAAATAGTCTTCCATACAAATATCTTCACTTTTACTTCTATCAATGTCATACCAAGAATATCTAGGTTTTGTTATTCCTGTTATATGCATCATCATACTGGTATAAGTGAACAACGCAGTCTTTTGTATATTACTCTTCCTTCTCCACGTCTTCAGTGTTTTATGCATTTCATCGAGTTCTGCTTTTTTCCGTATGTACGACATGACGTCGGGCACCACGTAAAGTCTAACTAACTTTTTAATATGTATATACCTATCCTTTTCTTCGTATATTTCATTTTGAGTCGAATCATTTTCCGCTTCCAGGTCGACTATTCTTTTTTGCGTTGTTTTGATAGTTTTTTTCAAACTCTTCAGTTGCTCATCTTGCCGTTGCAAGATTTTTTTGTGGTTCGTCAACATTAAATTGGCTTTACCGTTGATTCGCTTCAGTTCCAACAGATGGCTGTTCTTCATATCGATTGCGATCTGGAAGTTTTTGTTTTCAATTTTCAATTGTTCAAAATCGACTTCGTGCACACTATCGCCGAGTTCTTCTTTTTGAACTAAGAGACTCCTCAGCCTAGATTGTTGAATGCGTAATGAGCAGGTTCTCAAACGTAGCTTTTCCAACATAAATTGTGCGGTTTTTAACCATTCTTGCATGTATCTGTATGGGCACACAGAGTTTAAAAACTACATTAGTTATATATTTTTTATCTACTTTTCACTAAAATTTGAATTTAAGTTTTTTTTATACTGACGCGTCAGTTTCGAAACATGCAGGGTGCGCCCTTAATAAATCTCCGCTAGATGTCACTAGTACAGTATACATTCAAGGCAAACTGTACCAATATCGCTGCGCGATATAAGACTTCGTTTTATATTGATGGATTTGATTCTGGTAACCTCAAAATATTGATCCTTTTGTAACGCCATCTTGTAGTACCCAAAAGAAATGGTTTCTGAATTTTTATTGAAATAACACTTTAAACATTAACTTTACAACAGGTAATTAATATTAATAATTTAAAAAAAAATTAAAAAAGTGTTGCGGATAATAAAGTTGTTGGGTAGTGCCGAGAAATACAATTTTACTTACGTTTCTAATTTTTTATAACAATTCAAAAGGAAACACTAATTAGGTAGGGTTCAATTACGTTATAAAGTGTTCGTTTAACGTAATCGCTGCTTTAAATGTATTGGAAGATTTTGAAGCTTTACTATTCCACATCGCAATATTTGTCGGATAAAATATTCAGGCACTCTGGCATCAATAGTATAATTTGCACTATTTGCCTAACATGTCTACTGAATCGCAACCAAATGATATTGTTATGACAAAATAACTTTCTTGTACAGTATACTCAAATATTACAATAAACTGATATACATGCATGTGCACTTATCACTGTAGAATAAACAACACGGGTTAATAAAGTAATATTAACTAAACTCTTTTTCTGTGTATTTCGGTACATATTTGATGTGTTTTTTCCATTTATCGCACTATTACAATTTTCTAATTTAGTTAGTTACAGTGATGCACTCTTTGGTGCTGCCTATTACCAAATCCGTTAGTATTTCTACGCATACATTTCAAGACAGACTAAAATTTGCTTTATAACACTAATCAGTTTCTTGTTGGCAATTTTCAACCTTACGATGATAACAAGGAGCATTACTGGTAATAATTAGAGCATTTTAAAATTAATATAGCATCTTTATTTATCCAACAAGTCCAAGTCTAATTACAGACACAAAATTTGACAATGTTGAAAAATTCATAATAAACCAACTTATATTCTTTCGAAATTGTACTAAATCAGTCTTCAACTCAAATACCTTAGAGTTCACATATTCAGACTTATTGTTAATATTAGTGACCAAATAACATCTAGCGAACCTGCTTTACTTCAGTCCGACAATTTTTTCATTAGAATTTTATACATCTACAAATATTAAGACATAAATTTAACCTAAAAATGCAACAAATTATAGCTATTTATCAAAAATTTTCCTAATACTACATTTAGAATAATCAATTCTCATTTTTCGAAGTATCTTGCGAATTACTTTTAGCGCAGACTATTTTGATAAGAACTAAATGACTCATAACAGTCACGTTTTTCCCGTGAGAAAACTATAGATATAGTTTTCTGTTGGTACTCGACGTAACATCCAAAATACATTATAGTAAATTAAATTTAAAATCAATGAAACGACTGAATGTGTGTAGTATTAGAATAATTTAAGTAGAAAAGAATGTAGAATAAACAAAGTAAATGTCAAATCAGGGTTTCATATAATCCAATCATATTATTGCATATTATTAACACGTGACTTTAAAAATGCTCAGCGATTACCAAGTAGTTTATAATGCGTTGGGTAGATGGCGCCACTTACGGATAGATATTTTGAAGTTACCAGAATCAGAAAAATCTCATTATGTGACGGCTTTATATCACGCAGCGACAGCAGATAGAGTTAGCCTTGAGCATAGATTCGCATAAGCTTGTATTAGGTATCAAACAATTGTCGCCCGTATGTTATACTGGTGCAAATGATTTTCGACCTTATAAGTTTGTAATACAGAATATTAGTGTGGCAGTAATCCAAGTGTGTAGTGGTTAGTTACTGGCTTTACAACTTAAAGGGACTAGGTTCGATTCTCGACCACGTCATCTTGAAATTTCTAAGAAGAAACATTTCTCATATCTGCTGCTGCTCTAGTTGATATCGATTACTTAGGTAGTGGTTTAGTTATGAGCCGATTGAGTCGTTTGTGCAGTCTGAAAACGTCTAACACCCTACCTTTCTCAGAAGGTATACAATATGATTATTATTTGTTAGGAGCGGATTTTAATGTTCAATACATATAAATACATCGAAGATGTTTTTCGTTAGTAGGTTTCAGTACTGTAACTACTGTCATTATCGTTCAATACTTTCTGCAGTAAAAGTACGTTTCTGTAGAAAGTACAACAAACTGTCAATGATCTTACTAATTAAATTTGTCATGATTCGCTACCGCAACTATTGTGACTCGATAGGCAATTGCAGTACCTAGTAAAAGAAATTTACAAAAAATGACATTTAAACTATATTGTTGTAACTTTCCGTTGACTTTTCTTTTTGAAATATTCTCTATATAATTCCTTACTGGTGTGAGTATTTATGTTTATAGTTAGAACAATCCATTTCTCAAATAGACTACATTAAAATTACTTCAAAGACATTATGGTCTTCTTAATTGTATATTGGTTGTCATATGCAATGCTTAGCACATTAAAATAAATTATTTTACAAGATGACTGATCCAATTATTAACGTTTTTTTATAGTAAATTGGACATCAGCACCTATACAGCACGTGTCAATTTTCATTAGCCATAGGCGATTAATTCATGCAATACGTGACAACATGGCACCCCCTACTTTTCTCTTCAATGCGAGCGCGACCGCTGCAAGCTCAAGTTAGCAGTAGCTGTTGGACTATTGACTTGGATGTTTGTACTGCGCTTAGAAATAATATTTACGCCTTGCAAGGATTTTTCTTTCTCCTTTCAATAAATGCAGAGAATTATTAAGCATGACACAAACAAAAGCGTAATTCTAATAAAATTAAAAATAAGGTAATTAAAAAAGGATTCTGAAAATAATAATAAACAAGTAGATCGCGCCGGCCATTTGATGATGACGGATTTTATTGCAGACTATATCTCGGAACGTGTTCGCAGCTGAACATTTAATGTAGAAGTGGCAAGATCGGTGAAAGTCGCTGTGATGTCGATTGTTGCCGGGAGACACACGTTGCCACGTATTATTTGTATACGTATAAATCGCATGTAAAGATTGAATCCCTATAGCTAATGAAAATAGACACATACGGTATAGTTTCTTTGACATGATTTTTTATTAATCCCTATAATAATATTGTGCTTTGAAAATATTTTATATAGTGAGATTTAAATATTCAGATACACTCGCTTGAGTTGGATCAATAAATTAAAATGGCGTCAAGTTGTCAGCACTGTTAACTATCACAACCACAATACTTGCGTTCCTGTCTCATTTGTGTTATGTATTAAGTACGTTTTGTGAGGCAGAGTTAAAAATGTTATTGTGTAATAGTATTTCCTGTAAAAAATGGAAAATAATATTGCTTTCAATGCACTATACCTTGTCTCAGAATAAGAAGGAGTGATTCAAATATCCCGCCGAAAGATGGAACACACAGCTTAAAATGTAGTAGACAATTTGATATGACATCATGACAATTGAGGTTAGAACAACTGTATTATTTTTAACTAAGAATTTAGCTGTTTTATGTTTCATTTACTAAATTAATGTAGTAGACTTTGTTCTGAGCGTTTTGAGGATTGCCATTATAAATACATACAAGGTTGCGATTATGTATGGATACAGCTAAATATTTTGAAAACGGTTTATTGAAACTGGCTGAAATTTGACACACTGTTAGAAGGATTTAGACTACATTATTTGAGATGTGATCCAACTTTACATCGTCGTTTGTTTCCGAGGTACAAGGCTAACTTAATGTTTTTTTAAATAGCGGGGTGGGGGGTCAAATGTAACATTTCTGAAAAGAGTGTTCTTTTCTCTATTCAACGATGTAACACATGCCTGCCTTAATTTTCATAAATAGTATATTACATACCGAGGTGGAAAGTGTTTCATTACTGTCGAGAGATTAGGTAGTTAACCGAGACGCGAAGCGTCGAGGTTAACTTTATCTCGATGATGTTTTAATCTGTCGTCAACTGTTAACAACCTCACGTCGACGAAAAATAATAAAAATAACGCATTTTATTAAAATTGAACTCGTACATTTTAAGAATAATGAAAAAAAATTGTATAAATATTTTATATTATAAAATATGCTCAAAATGCTGTCCTTTAACTTCTTGACAGTAATGAATTCGATGTACAAAATTCTGTCAATCAATGTATGAGGAGAAATCATGGCAATCTCATTTCCTATTCGTTATTTAATGGTCTGTTTAAATAAACTCGATTTTTTAAATGACCCCACAAGAAAAAATCAGCGGGGTCAAATCATGTGACCTAGCTGGCCTTTCAATTGTTCCCCTCCGTCCTATCCATCTATCAGGAAACGTTTGGTTTAAATATTGACGTACTACACGACCAAAATGGGCGGTGCCCCGTCTTGTTAAAACCATATAGTGTCTGCTGGGATATGTCGGTTATTGTAGTTTGGGAAGATTTCTCTGAGCCGGGGAACAATGTTTTGTTGTAAAAGTTGTAAGTATCTTTGAGAAGTTAAATTACCATTAATTAAAAAAGGACCAATAGGTAATATTCCGACCAATAATTCCACACCAAACATTATTTTTTGGGGGATGCTGCATATGAACTTGCTCCATCCAGTGCGGATTTCTGTCAGACCAATACCTACAGTTATGGCGCCTAAAATTCTCATTTAAACAAAAAATTGATTTATCTTGATTTATTTTGTTCATCATTGTTTCGCAAAATTCGATTCTGCTGTCAAAATCATCTTCACCTGTTCCTGTAACAGGTGGATTTTGTAGGGATGATATTTTTCTCGTTTCATTATATCGTGTATAGATCTTCTACTCATATTATGATTTAGAGGGGAATTTTTTGAAGCAACTTCACCTTCTAGTTGGGCCCAAATCATTTCAATCGGATTGCGCTCGCAATGATATGGAGGTAACCTGTGCAGCTGTTCAACTTGTGTAATATTTGTTGTAACATCCTTCAAAAATGTTACCGTTCATTTCATGAATCATACAATAGTCCTTCCCCCACATATACCAATTTAGAGCCTTGCGTATCTTTACCAGTAGAGCTTTTTAATCCTGTCGATAGGCTTTCAACAAAAGCTTGTCGTGCACTCATTATACTTGCGGCAATCCAAACTTTTTTCTTTGTGTGTCCTTCATTTAAACATGTTTGATCTAATTAAATATTGGACGACGATCATAATCTGTACTGTCTTATTATTCTCAGATATTCTCCACCAGATATTTTCACCTTTCTTCTGTTACTACAGGTTTCTTACTACTTTTGACATATCCGAAATATAACATGTCTATGAACATGTGGTAATATAATTAGTATTTAATTAATACTTACTCGAAATTAATGACTTTCAGAATGTGTGTATAACTGCTCAGTTCATTTTTGGTATGGACTCATCTATAGTTATTTTTGCAATGATATTAAGTGTAGGACGTTTGATTCTAAAAAAGAAACTGTGCACTGCCACATAGTGTTTTTGACAGATTCATCAAATTCAAAGATTCAAATGTCTGATCACTTGTTCCTTAGGTCTTAAGTCGTCTGATCACTCATGTTTATGTTGTACGTAAAAGTACGGATTTTACTTCATAACACAATAAAGTATAATAAACCAAAGTAACAATGTAAGAGACTTGGTTATGGCTTGGGCATAAATATAAAATGACGTTTTGCCGAACTTATTTTCCTATGTTGAACCTGCCTACGCACGAACCAATGAGATACCTTCAAAATATACACCATTTTGGTGCGATATCTGAATCACTCCTTATTCTGAGACAAGATACAGTTACATACATCAACCGGTAATTTAATCTAACATTAGTAACATTGAAGTCATGAGGACACGGATTTACAGACGAAAAAGCTATTTCTGATTCTACACTCTATTGCAAATTATATATCAACGCATATCTACAACAATTATACACCCGTCTTTGACGGGAAATCACCGTTTAACAAACGATAAATTTGCGATGTATAAATGTCTGTGTAAAAAATATATAGGTTATGTTTTCTAATGTACACATTATACTATAAAATAAAAGTAATGATGGAAAACACTTTTGAAAATCCAGAAAAGTCGTTGTCAAATATTCAAATAGTCATAACTATGGAAACCAACAATAACAACTAAATACAAACATATGTATTTTACAAAACGCAGGGCACAAGTGGAATTCTTAAAACAAAAAAAAACATCAAAAAAATAGCATTTTTTGCATCAATTGTCGAGATAAATAGAATATCTTTTTTGTAAACCAGTGCCTTTTTGTTTTAACCTATCTGGTATTGGCCGTTCTGTATTTTTTAAAAAAGAAAACATTTTCCAAAAAAAAATTATCAATTCAAAAACGACGTCAAAAGACGTGTATACTAGAATCGCTCTCGCAACCGACATGCGCCACCAAAATTAAAATGGCGTCAAATTTGAGACGTTGCAAAATTTGATCTGTCAAGTAATATTAATTTTGACACTATAACCCTAAATAATCAATTATACTTGTGATTTTAGCACTACCGACAATAATTCTAATATGTAACTATTAATTTGATAATAATTTGGCTTAAGTACTATTAGAAACCGAATATAATGATTATTTTATATTTGTATGAATTTGTCTGCTGTTAATAATTAAATAAAAGTACAATAAAGGTAAGATTTTCAGACAGAATTGAACTTTTGGGGTTCATTTAAATTCAGAAATGTATTAAGTAAATATGTTCCAGTTAGTTTTACTATAGACAATAAAGATATATCCATTAAATGCATTAACATTAAAGTAATTTTACATGCAACAACAAGGTCAGAAAAGTATTACACCAATTATAAAAACTTTTTTTTTGCCAGATTCTTACTGTTCACTATGATTATTACCATACTCACTGACATACTAAAAGCAACTTGTTTGAAACATTTCTCGCAGGTATATCATTGATTACAACATAGTTTTTGCATGCTAATCAAACAATTTGGTTAAGCTAAACTCATCATTATTATTTATTTAAGCTTTAAACTAGTATAAATTCTATCCATTCTTCTATTACAGTCAACGTGTTTAACCCTTCTTAAACTTGAAAATTTCCTAAATAATATCACATTGATCTTCAAACATTTATTATTATGTGACAATCACCTGCTTCTTCGATTAGATAGCTTTCTGTCTTATTACGGTACCACTGTTCTGTGAACATGCTTTAAACTAGTATACATTTCTTGTAGTTAAATATTATATTTAATGCTGAATTAAACAATTCAACATCTTAAAGTATTTCAAATGTTGAGTATTCATAAGCTGAATCTTTGTTACTGATCAGAATTCAACTTACCAAACAACTTTAAATCATAATACAATAATGAACAAGTATTTTTACTATCCCAATTTATAATGTACTACATTAATATTATTACAATACCATCACATATTTTTTAAATTATATAATCTTAATTCCATTCATAACAATAAATAATTACAAAATTAAAAGCGTACAGAAAATATACAGAAGTTATTTTCGAAAAACTATAAAAATAATATAACAGAAATATGTTTTAACTGCATTCCCCTATGCAAATGCTTATATTGTTGTCACATTAATAAACTCGATCATTATTTTATTGTGGATCAATTTCTTGGAGAAACACTAATTTCAGTTATTTAATTTTAGAACCGGCGCACTTTATTCCACAACAGTTAGATTTCCTAATAGGAACACATGTCTCGTACAATGTGTCATGCCTAACTTTTCCTAGTGTTTCTTTATGCTTTCCGTCTATGTTTGAAAGACAGGTGCTGACATCAATCATCTACAATTCTTCTATTAGTCAACACAATTATACCTTCTTAAAGTTGAAAATTTTCTAAACAGTATATAATCTTCAAACATTTAGAATCTTAGTGAGAGTCACCTACTTCTTCGATTAGATAGAATTTTTCTTCAATAGACCAATGTAAGTTAACAGATTCCGAAATCTGTCTTTGATCTTTGATATAGATACTGAATTTAATCCATCTCCAATTCTATATATGCAACATTCGTTTTATCAGTTGATTATGCTAGATAACAAAGTAATTACAAATAAAACCAAACATTTCTGTTGAATAAAACTTACCTTGTCTTATATACTTTGAGATCAATATATTCGATTTATTTCTGAACAGGAAAGTGTGCTGATTAGTTTTTAATGAGGTTGTTTAAGAAAGATTTGCTTCAGAATAAAAATAATCAGCGTTTCTTATGCCTTTTATAAGTAAATTGGAAAACACGTTCAGACAATATTTAGCTTGTATTCTTTTGTCATATATTAGGTTATAAAATCCAACCTGCAAAACGTACTAATATGCAATGTACTAGTAAAATCTCAAACAGGTCATGTAATTATGTGTAATAAAAGTTCTTTGTTCAGTTTCATGTACATAATCTTGCTCTTTGCAGATCGTTTGCAAACACAGGTTACAAATAATCTATGAAATAATCTTGCGATAGTTTGGATCACTTGACTGCTTCAACTTAACGACACACTCGCATCGCCATCTGGTTACCATCACAAATTACTCGTTCTCGTACGGTGTAGGATTTAATACTTGAAATTTTCTAAGGGGACTTAAAATTGTGATAATAAAGATGACCACAATGTCATTCACATTAATATTCGCTACGCTTGTCAAGTGTCATCCGCTCCGTGAAAATAAAAATCTGACAACAATGCTCAGAATAGCCATGTATTAAATAAAATATTGATATAGAAAAGTAATATTTAATAATTTTATCTATAATATTTAATTTCTATCTGACTTTCATGTGATAGTATTTTACTAGCCGTAGCTATTTATCCTAAAATACTAATTAATTATTTGAATTTTATTGTTCTAAAATTGTTCCGGTTGACTGGAATTTGTAGTGGTATTGAATCACCGTCTTTAGTTCGTAGTTTTGCCATGTCGGTTGCGAAAACGATCCGACTATATGCATATTATTATGATATTAATAAAAATAACCCACGAAAATTAAGAAAGAATTCTTACCGTACAAATTTTTCAGCTGGAATTTTTTGCGTTAATTTTTCCACGGCTCCTATAACAATCGCTTGCTCAAAGTTGTCCTTGCATTCTTTGACTTCGTGCTCCCTAATGTTGGTTTCTTCAATTTCCGCTTTTAATGTACACCTGCGTCTATGAGAAGTTACTATGAATTTTTTTAATGAATTCTGCATTTCTTCAATCTCTCTCAAGACAATGTCGGTTTTTTGCGAGAAATTGATTCTGGGACCTAATAATTGTGCCCCGCCCTTAACAGCCATCAACAAAACAGACTGCGTGTCAGATTGCTGCGAAGGCTGCAATCCACTTGTTTTGGACACGGAATGCGGGGAAGCAGGTATTACATTAGCTTGGACTGCATGTTGATGTTTGAAAGAACGTTGCATCCTCTTTACTGCTTCCAGTGTCAATTCCATGCTGGCTATGAGTGCTGGTTCATGGACTTTTATGAATCTTTCAAAAATCGTATTTTCTAATTCTAACCTTTTCGCTTCCGTTTGTAAGTCGTGTACTACTTCTACAAGATCTGCATCAGTGAGATCTTCTATATTTTTTAAATCTTGCTTGCTTTCGACGGACATGTCTAATAATTATAATACGAGATTTCTTTTACAAAAAAAAATAGTTTTTCTCGGTGCTTTTTTTCAGAAATTGTATCTTGACAGTGACATATTAGTTTAGGCGTTAGCATCACAGATCACTTTAACTATAGTAGGATTACCGAACAGATGCAGTAGCAACATTGCATTGAGGTAATAGCTTAAAAAGGCAAATTCACAACGCTTAACGCATAGCCTTAAGGGTCCTCGCTAGTGAATGGGAAATGTAATATTGGTTGCATAGCAGTTAATAAGCCAAATATATGAAATAATAACTCAATATCTAAGCGAATAAAAATTCATTTATAACCAACTCTTTACACATTTGTAACTGCGGGAAATATTTATACCAGAATAACAATTCATTGTAATGTGGGTTGCCTAATTTTAATTTATTTTACATTCATTTTAAACCAAGTAAAGAATAGTTGAACGAAAAATAAGTGCACAGCGGGGTAGCTTTCTATTCAATTTATAACGTGAACCCAAGCAAACAAATCTCCTCCGAAGGATTTTTGAGAAAACTGGTTTTTAATATTTTAACATATTAATTAATTTTCTGTTATCCGATAATTTTTTTCTAAATTTGATTCTTCAGCCGGGCAAATTATATAATTCTTCATAAGTTGACGTTGAAAGGTTTTCTCCATCTTTAAAATCAACAAAAATATCTGGATTCTAAAATCTGCTATTTTGCCATTGTTGACAGATCCACTAGCGAGGACCCTTAAGGGATATTTTTGTTGATTTTAAAGATGGAGAAAACCTTTCAACGTCAACTTATGAAGAATTTAGAAATCTACCCGGCTGAAGAATCAAATTTAGAAAAAAATTATCGGATTACAGAAAATTAATTAATATGTCAAAATATTAAAAAACAGTTTTCTCAAAAATCCTTCGGAGGAGATTTGTTTGCTTGGGTTCACGTTATAAATTGAATAGAAAGCTACCCGGCTGTGCACTTACTTTTCGTTCAACTATTCTTTACTTTAGATTGCAGCTATGTCTACAAACTGATGGATTTCAATTCGAACAATTATGTAGGTAATAATTACATTGATTTCTATCAAGAAGATGTACAAAAATTAGTCAATATTATCAAAAATTTTTTAAACTTTGTAATATTTTCGTAATAAATATGTAATCTAAGAAACCAATTTTATTTCGGTTGTTTCTTTTTTAAATTTAAAATGTAAGGTTCACATGACGACGTGTAAAAATGTTCCGAAGATTATAACTAGCACATGCGTGTTCAATGTTGCCAAATGTATGTTTCTTTCAAATTCATTCTGAAGACAAAGGAAGCCTGATACATCGTTTTAGGATTAGGACTTTTAACTCAAAATTTGACCAAGAATGTCGCCACGTGTAGTGGGTCCGCCAATTTATACACACCTTGTATATTCCCTATGTGTAAAAGTACTCGGACATCCTTGGCTTATTAAATTATGTGCTATGCAACCAATATTACATTTCCCATTCACTAGCGAGGACCCTTAACCATAAATATTTTGACATTAGACATTATAAACAAATATGTAGTTCTAACCCCACATTTCGATGCAAGTATTCTACATTATCCTATATAAATGTAATTATAATAGACGAAAATTAATGCAATGTAGGTACGTAATATAAGCTCTGTTTAAGCAACTAGTTACTAATAATTTTGATTACTTTAGATTATTTTACGTATAATCGAAAGGAAAATGAAAACAAAATAAAATACAAGAGCCGTCCTCTCTAGGTTTATGCGAACAAGAAATGTGATATGATAATTTGTTTGACGTTTGGAATAGTACATTATAATAAAGAACTTTGTTTAATATTCTATATATAGTGGCATTTGTATAACAATTTATTAAAAGCAAGCTTAAGGTAGCTAAAGTGGTGAAATCAAAGAATAATTTTCTTCTAAATAAATGCACATTTAATGAATATATAGTAATTTAATTTTAATTTTTTTCCATTTCGCTTGTAAATGGGAGAAATGGGAAGAAATAAAGAAAACGACAGGTTCGGAGATTTTTAATGCAATATATACACTATTAGGAGAAAATATATGTTAAGTTTCTATGATTACTTACATGATACAAAGAAAATGTGTTTATTCATTCATCAATAGATGAATTTACATATGAAAAATAAAGTATAAGAAAGCAGTGATTTACAAAAAGAGCATATTAAATAAAACAGCATCAAAATAGTCTCACTAATAATTAGTCGTCACTTGAAGATGATGTAGTGGAATCATCACCTGTTATGATTAATGAGTCTTCTTGACAATCCATTAAATTATCAAGTTCCCACATTTTGTTTTCCACATTAACCACATGTTTAATTGCGTTGTTCCAATTTTCACATGAAATATTGAACACACCTTGTTGAAATAATTCCTTTACATCTTCTAGTTTGAATGATACATTGTGTCTAGCAACATACCCCTTTACTTGTGCCCATATCAACTCTATCGGATTTAATTCACAATGGTATGGAGGTAGCCGCAATACCTTTCTATTTGATGCTTCAATTACCTCATCTACAGCATATTTCGCAAGGGCGGTCACATTTTCCTTAACTAATGCTAATAATTCTGCCTTCACCATGTCATCTTCATATGATATGTTTTGATTGACAAGCCATTGTTGAATTTCAGCTTTGCGGTTGTTTGCTGTAGGTGGTTTATTTATTTTGCGACTGTGATATGGTGCGTTATCCAAAACAATCACTGCATTTTCTTTCAAATTGGGCAGAATATGTTGAAGCCACTCTTCAAATCTCTCCGCAATGTCTTCGTGGTAATCACCTGTCTTTTTAGATTCAAAAAGTAGCAAGCCATCTTCTTCAAATCCCTCGTCAGAACCTATGTGTAATATAATTAACCTTTTCCCTTTTCCGGAAGGAGTTTTAAGGCCTGGGGACAAACCATCTATAAATGCTTGTCTCGCAGTAAGCACTGATGTGTTTGCCCACACTTTCTTTACTGTGTGCCCAGCGTTCACCCATGTTTCGTCTAAGTAATATATCGGTGTTCCATCTTCACGATATTTTCTTATTTTACGTAAGTATTGTCTCTTCCAAGCAATAATATCATTTTTTTCTTTTAGAATACTATTACGATTCCTCTTCTGATAACTACAAATGTAAAACTGTTTATAAAAAGAAACAAACATTTTCATTATACTTTACCGAAAGTTCAGTTCTCTTATTAATTTTCTGAGAGTTGAAATTTTAAAGTTTGGTAAATCGTCTCTTTCATTTATCACCATAAGAATTTTCTGTATAGTTGGAGGTTCGTTTTTTTAAAAAAAGGAATGAATAATTCCTCGAATGCTATTCCGCATTACATCATCAACGTTGTCCAGTATGGCCTTTTTCCTATGGTATTTCTTTGGTGATTGAAATTTATGCTCAGCACTATATTCTTGCAAAACCTTGTAAACACTACGTTCTGATATTCCTGAATATAAATGACCAAAATGAGACTTTATTATTCAAAAAATAACATTAATATTTACCTGCTGCTGTTGCTGTAGTTGCAATGTTATCTATTTTTGAAGTACCTGGCTGTTCTTGTAAGGTTTTGTATATATTTAAAAACCTCTCCTTGTCCTCTACTGTAAAATGTTTGGAGAGCCTCTTCTTAGGAGGTGAATTCTCCGTAATGTTACGCAAAGGGGCAGACTGATACCACAGGTGATTAAACGGAGGATTGAGTTTATAGCCTATAAAGTAGATATTTCAAAATCATCTTCTGATGTTATATTTCATGCGCTTACTTACGTTTGTCACAAAAACAATGTACAGTAGTATTCAGAAATACCTTTTGTTAGATATTAAGCAAAGAAACTGAGAAAGAATAAAATAATAATAATGCAAAATTGAAACTGTCAAAACACAATACTAAATTTATTCTATTGTGGGCGTCCTTGCAAACGAACCAATAGTAAGCGTTATTTTACGTATGACGTTTAAGTGACGCATTTCTCGTGCGCTGTTGCTACTGAATCTGTTGGGTAATCCTACTATAGAACAAAACCGGTTTAATAGTAATATTGCATCTCTTATTATCTTAATTTCTTTATAACGCTATTTTTATATCCGGCGGCGATGTTGCAAATTCTATCAAACATTATATATGGCGTAATTGTTCATCGTTGCTATCAGTGATAAATTGCTGCATAGGTAACTTATACGTAGTAATTTAATTTTATATTTTACAAATGTTACAGACTCATCTCTTATCGCCTTTAGGTACTAAATTAAGTGAGTTTCTGTCAGTTGGCAGTTTTGTCGTGATATTTCTATTTTTATTTTTCATTATTGGTTATTATATTATATATACACCCTTCCTCAAAATAAAAAGTAGTGAATCAAATATCCCGCTAAAACCTGAAATGCATTGCTTAAAATATAGTACACAACTTGATAGAACATTAAACAGTAATTTGTCAACTGTTTTAAATTTTATGTTTTCTAATAAGTGTAAATTATTTATATTAATAAAATGATTGTACGGGAATACATTTTTGGATTAACATGTAAAATCTACTAAAAATTGGGATTGAATGCAATGTTCGACTTAACCTATATATTAAAGTCAAACTCGAGCATATAAATATACAAAAATAATAGAATTCACCATAAATGACAGACAGCAGTACAAACACTGATCAATAAATAATGTCAATGTGATTACGTACTTGTTTACTTTTATTATTTACTATATAATTATTATTTATTTATTATTTTATTAATTATAAATGAATGAAAAAATAAAGGCAAACGCATTTATGAATACTTTATATTTCACTATTTACTTCTTTACAAACATTAAAAAAACCAATATTGGTGCATACCAATTATAGAAAGCAACTTGTTTGCCAAACAAAATGTTTGGTGTATGTCAACCTCCATTAAATTATATGGGAATGTTTGAAGGAGATGCACACCAATCATACAAACTGTTTGACAAACATTTTAAACAGATTTCTGGCAAATTCAAAATTAATAATCCGTTAATACATTTATTTGCACACATTTTGTATAATTGGTGTGCACCTAGCCTTAAGCGCACCATTCGTTGACGGTGTTTCTAACGGTTTGCTGGGATCTGTTTGATCACCAATGTTCGTGATAAGTACGTCACGAGTATTAGCACAGATTGTATTTATTAATAACATAGTAATTATAATAAGCCAAAGCAAAAATGTAAGATAAATTGACTGATCGCACTAGTAGAAAGTGAGATACTTGTCAGAGTTCTTTTCATTAAGGCACCTAAAATGAATGCAATACTGTGGGCACGTTTAATTAGTACATTGTTGTTGCATGTGTTTTTATTTAACTTTTTTTTTTTGTTACATTTTGGTTTTATCTTTTAAGTTAATTTGCAAATCAGTTACATTTTTAGACAGCGTTTTATTTAAATGTTTATAGTTGTATATAATTTTTATATTGTGTATTAGATCTTGTGGTATAATAAGTGCATTTTTTCCATTTGTTCAGAGTATACATACTAAATGCGGCAATCATCGCTCAAAATTTCCAAATACGTTGCGCATTTTCCCTTTTCTGTCGTATTTTTTTATAAATTCGTCTCTTTTTTTTTAAGTGAAAATACCTGGAAGTATCACATCATATTGCAACACTAACATGTTTCTGTCCGTCATTGTTGACCTTTATGTGCATTTCTGTCGATCATCACTTCTTTTATCGATTTTTTCATAGTTCTACCACACGTAAGCCCGTTTATGGAACGATTTTTAACACGTAGTCCAGTTTTCAAATCTCATTAATCTGGAGCTACCACATGAAACGCATGTTTGTAGAAAGAGTCCGCCGGCGTCTTTTGTTGTATACAGGGTGTAACAAAATAAGTGTAAAACATTTCAGGGGGTGATTCCTTAGCGAAAAAGAGATAGGGTCTTTCATATAAAAAAACTTCAATGAAGCATCCCTTGTTAAGATACAGCCCCATAAAGGGGGTACATAAAATTTGTTTTACAATTTTTCTCACAAACACTAAAAATGTAATTTATTTCCAATGTAATTTTTTGTCTGATTATTTGTTTACCATTTAAAAATCTATTTCCAATACCTTGTTTCATTCGAAACAAAAACTGTCTCCTGAATTTTTTGCCCAAAAGTAATCAGTTCGCAGCAAAAAATTATTTTACGAACAACTACAGAGATACATCGTCATAAATGCGAACTGGATTAGTATTGTTATTTTGTAGTTACTACCTGCATCAAAATACATATGATTAAAGATGAATAAACAAAACTAATTTATTAATAACAAAACATAAAACATGTAGCAATCATAGTAAATGTTCAATATGTCCACCTTCAGTCATTACACATGCGTCTAGACGTCGGCGCATTGAGCCACGTATTCGCTCAAATATTCCTGGATTCTCTCTAATTACCCTGCACGCATCGATGATGCGGTTTCTTAAGTCCTCTACATCGCGAACAGGAGTAGGATAAACGAAAGCCTGTAAATGGCCCCAAGTAGAGAAATCGAGAGGATTGAGATCCGGGGATCGAGCGGGCCAATTCTGTGGTCCTCCTCGACCTATCCAATGATTTGGATATGTTTGGGTCAAATGCTGACGTGCTGCTTGACTAAAATGGGCGGGAGCCCCATCATGCATAAAAAAAACATATCCCTTCTGACGCCCAAAGGAACTTCCTCCAGCAGTACTGGATGCACTTCTCTTAAAAATTGAGTGTATGCCTCACCATTTAATCGAGGAGGTAGAAAATGAGGGCCAATTAAATAATCCCCAATAACTCCGAGCCACACGTTAAGAGAAAAGTGTTCTTGATGGTTAGCTTGTACAATAGCGTGAGGGTTTTCATCAGCCCATATGTGGTTATTATGAAAATTAATTATCTTGTCCCGAGAAAAAGTACATTCGTCTGTGAATTCGATCATCTTCAGAAAGTCAGGATTTCTTCTAATCATTTCCAGCATCCAATTGGAAAATTCAAGACGGTTCGGAAAATCTCGCTGTAACAGTGCCTGTACTCGTTGCAGATGGTAAGGGTATAAGAGTTGTTCCTTTAAAATTCGAAATACCGTCATATGATCAACATTTAACTCGAAAGCAATCTTTCTAGTACTGCTAGTAGGTTGTTCTTCAACCAAATTAAGTACTGCTTCTTCAAGATGTGTTCTAACTTCTCGATGGCGACCACAATCCTGCGTTCTTTTGTCGAATGAACCATATTCTCGTAATCGTTGATCAAGTCGGGCAAATATTCTATGCGAAGGAAGCTGCCGTTGAGGATACATTTCAGCATATCTTCTAGAAGCTTCTAACCCATTCCCCTGCGACAGACCGTAAACGTAATGCATATCAGCCATTTCCTCATTTGTGTATGCCATTTTAATAACAAGTGAATTATTAAACTAACAAATTACGAACAAAACAACGACACACAATTAAGTATTAATTCAATTTCAAAAATGTACAAACTGACAGCGTGATACCACTACTAGCAGCCTACTAAATAAATTAGTATTACATTTTCGTTTTATGACAATGTATCTCTGTAGTTGTTCGTAAAATAATTTTTTGCTGCGAACTGATTACTTTTGGGCAAAAAATTCAAGAGACATTTTTTGTTTCAAATGAAACAAGCTATTGGGAATAAGTTTTTAAATGGTAAACAAATAATCAGACAAAAAGTTACATTGGAAATAAATTACATTTTTAGTGTTTGTGAGAAAAATTGTAAAACAAATTTTATGTACCCCCTTTATGGGGCTGTATCTTAACAAGGGATGCTCCATTGAAGTGTTTTTATATGAAAGACCCTATCTCTTTTTCGCTAAGGAATCGCCCCCTGAAATGTTTTACACTTATTTTGTTACACCCTGTATACAAACAAAATTGACTTTAAACAGAATTAATTACCTGCCAATTATAATGAAAAATATTTTTAAAAAATTATACATTATACAAAGTAGTCAGATATGGTGCAAAATTACACCTCCAGAAATGTTGAATAAATATAAAAAACCTAATGAGTTTTTTTTTGTGGATGATTTCTTTTTAATCCACTTTTCTTCACCCCCCATCTTCCAATTTTTCTATGACTTTCTTACTTAATATTTGCCGTCATTTTTCCTCTTTTCTCTTTATAATGATATAGAATTATTATTTCGACATTTCTCAACTTCCTTCATGTTTTATCAAACTATGGTTGCTTCGTTTTTTATATAGTTTTGTAATTTTTTTTTCTTCAATAAATATTTTTTCGTTTTGAGCCATTTTTTTCTCGATTCTTGTTTGTTTTGCATCCACGCATGCGCAATAGTATTATTTAGTTGTTTCCTCTTGAATCCTATATTTTTATTTTCATTTATACACTGTCAATTTGGCGATGCACTTATTCCACTTTGAGGGCTTTTTTAAACACTTCTTGTGGATTATATTGTTTGTTTATTTTTTGTTTTACATTTTTCATTTAGGTAGTATATCATATTTTCATTTCTTTTCAATACAGAGAGATGACGCTAATAACGAACAAGTGATCAATTTGAAACGAGAACACGAATCTCAAAGAAAAGGCGAGTTCGCCAAATTCCAAGAGGATCCAGCTCTGCAAGCTTTGAAGAATGGTCTACCGGAAAAGATAAATCAGCTTCAAAGCAGAGAAAGCCTCAACAGTTGCGGCAGCGTTTCTAGAAAAACGAGCACCGCCAGCGATTATACTCCAGAACATACTTACGTCCAGGATTCAAAGTCTCAATTTTTAGACCAGACCAATGTGATATTCAGCACAGACAGTTGCATGACGGCCGCTTTAGAAAGTGCAACACAGCCAAAAGAGATCGATAATGCGCCAAAATTGGAAAACGGCGCCCATGGTGACCATTTAGAACTGAAGCTAGGTCAAAAAGTAGATGTTAAGATTTTACTCTTGCGTCAAGATTCTAAGCATTTAGATGACATTAAAAAAGAGATTAAAGTTGATTTGAACGATGTAAAAGAGGCCAGTATGATTGCCTCGAATGTGGATAAGTTGCAAGAAGTTCAAAATCAGGGTGCTGGTGAGGAAGTGAAATCTAAAGCTCCACAGAGAAAAATCTCACGTTTTCTGGTCACGCCTGTTCTTTCTGCTTTGGAAATTTCAAAGGATAAAGATTATGGGCAGACAACCGTAGATTCTCCCGTTGTTGAAACTACGGATATAATTAAGAACGAATCGGAAACAGAACAGGTTAAAATTGAAATTAATAGGGGAGATATGGAAAGACGAGATTCCATTCCACTTGAGATAAAACCTGTGTCCGAGGTCGAAAGGGGGCAGGAAGTTGTGTTGGAAGTTGGGCCCAAGGAACAGACGGAAGGTATGATAGGTCCTGAAATGATCACATTGGAACAGTTGAAGAAAAGTTTAGACGATTTAAAATATAGCGGTGGCGTCAGAGAGCCTCTGACAGGAGATAGTAAAACGCAGAAGGTATCTCAAGCTGCTACCCCTGTTCCTCAGGTTCACACAGTACCAACTCCACAAAATCAAGTGTCCACTATATCAATGTCGATTTCACAAACACAAGCTACAACACCACTGGTGAGTAGTGCTATACCTCCTCAAACATATCCGGCTAACATACCCAGTTCTGCTGCTCAAAATAATTATTCACCTCAAGTGTCGCAAACGCAGCCTACTCCGCCTCAGCCTCAGATAATTTCACAGCAAATGCAGATAACGATGTCTCAAACTCAACAAGTTCCGCAGACCCTGCCACAGTCTCAAGTTCCTCCAACTCAACCACCACAGATACTAGCAGCTCAAACTCAAATGCCCGCTATGCAACAGCAAATTCCTGGTGGGCAAACGCAGATATCGAGTGGTCAGGCTCAAATTTCCGCGGTGCAAACGCAAATTACAGCGAATCCATCACAAATAACAGCCAGTCAACCACAACAGCAGCAAATATCCGCAGCCAAAATTCCGATTGGTCAACCTCAAATTCCTACAGTTCAGTCACAAATAGCTGCGGGTCAATCCCAAATGTCAGTCCCACCTTTGGTGTCTCAAACGGAAATTCAAATCAACACTACATCTATTCCTCAATCTACATCTCTCCCCCAAGTGTGCCCCATCATTCCACAAGGTCAGCAAATAACCATATCGCCTCCTGTGCAGCAACCTTCGATTGCTGTAAATTTTCCCACAGCGACATCGATTCCGCAAAATGTTCAACAGCTTCCAACAAGTATAGGTGGTGTATCACCGATGGTTCCTCTTCAGCAAGGTTTGATATCACCACCTCAAGTAGCAACCCCGTTACCGACGCAGCAAAATATTTTGCAAAGTGTTACTACACAACAGCCTGTTTTGCCGAGTACAGTGCCACAACAGACTGTTCTACCGCCTGTAGTCTCTCAACAACCACCAAATGTAGCTCCTCCCTCTAATGTACCTACATCCAGTCAACCTGGTGTAGAAGATATGGATAAGAAAGCTATACCCAATTTAAAACTAGTGATAGACAGGTAACTTTTCACTATAAGGCAATAAGACCTTCAATTGAGTTCGATCTTTTTTGTACTCCATTTCAGTTCTAACCCAAGCTATGCTCAGACTCCAACAGATGCTAAATATAACGCTCACATGCAGTTCCTACAGCAGAAATTATCTTCAATCACCATGACCAATCAAGTACCGGTGAGTGAGCTTTGCGTTTGTGAGAAGAAAAACTGTAGCATGTTCCTACTAACATATTTTTATTTTTTCAATTTTATGTACTACTAAGGCTGACAGAGAATTAAGATTGTACAGAAAACTGTAGACATATAATTATTGCTATTGTGTAAAGAGGGTCATTTCGTAGTTGAAGAAAAGTACTATGGCGTATACACACTGACTTTCGCAGGTTACGTAGAGTATTACCGATATAATTATCTAAATACAAGAGTCAGTCAATATCTAATGCCTCCTATTTTTTCTACCTAAATAAAGCTGGTTAAGTGAAAAATATTAATTTGGCGCTATTTCTCAAACCTTCTTCTACAATTCATTGCAATAGTACTTTCTGCGTCCACAAGTGGCAGCACTGCAGTCGCTTGCAAAATGGCCGACATCGATGTTCGTATTAGACAGCGTTCTGTAATTGAATTATTGAATGCATAAAGTGAAACGCCCATTGGCATTCATAGAAGACTGAAAAATGTGTACGGTGATGAAACAGTCGATGTCAGCACTGTTTCATTACCGAACATGAGTTCGCCGCTGTCATTCATCTGCAGTCATCCGGCAGTCACCACGAATGATTGAGTGTTGCGTGGAGTCACTGCAGTCAACGGCCTGCCGCTCCGCTTTTCGACAGCCAACGGTGTTTGTTACAGCAGCGAATCCATCGTCTAACATAAATTAAGCTTTCCTGCTCATAGGATTGGGGGGGGGGACTGTCGGCCCGCAAAGCATACGGCATCGTCTAACAGTGCTGACATCCACTGTTTCATCACCGTGCTCTTTTTTTCAGTCTTCTATGAATGCCAATGGGCGTTTCACTTTCTGCATTCAATAATTCAATTACAGAACGCTGTCTAATACGAACATCGATGTCGGCCATTTTGCAAGCTACTGCAGTGCTTCCAATTGTCGCAGAAAGTTACTATTGCAGTGAATTGTAGAAGAAGGGTTGAGGAATAGAGCCAAATTCATATTTCATCCACGATTTTAATTATCCTGTAAAATCTGCTAGTACTTAAGCTGACATAAGAAGAAAATAATTGGGGAATGTGTTCTTTTCTTCATTGAAATTCGAACTACATATTTTCACTGTACGAGGGAGGATCAATAAATACCCGTGTTAGGAAAGAAGACGCAAGTTTTTCACAGTTTTTTTTTTTATTTTTCAACGTAATCACCTTTTAGTATAATACACTTTTCCCAACGTTTCTGCCATATCTTTAACCCGTCCAAAAAATACTATTTGTCAAACTCTGCAAAATACGCTTCTGTCTCGACGATAACCTCCTCGTTTGTGCTGAATCTTTTTCCCCCGAGCCACGTTTTCATGTTGGGGAACAGAAAGAAGTCGCAGGGAGCCAAGTCAGGCGAGTACGGTGGGTGCGGCAGCAATTCGTAGTGCAGTTCATGCAACTTTGCCGCGACAATTCTGGATGAATGTGCTGGTGCATTATCGTGGTGAAACAGCACTTTTTTCTTAGCCAAATGGGGCCGTGTCTCCTTCAATTTCATATCGAATCGGTCCAATAATTCACCGTAGTACTGCCCCGTGACCGTTCTTCCTTTTTGCAAAAAGTCCATGAATCCCAAAAAATCGTGGCCATGACCTTTCCGGCCGATGGGACCGTCTTTGCCTTCTTCGGAGCAGATTCACCCCGAAAAATCCATTGTTTTGACTGTCGCTTGGACTCTGGCGTATAATAATGGATCCAGGATTCATCGACGGTGACGACTCGACGCAAAAACTCCTGCGAATTTCTCTTAAAGAGGTCCAAACACTGCTTCGACATTGACAACCGTATCCGCTTGTTGTCCACCGTAAGCAATCGCGGCACCCATCGGGCCGACACCTTTCTCACCGATAACTTATCATGTAAAATATTAATTGCCGTTCCGTACGACACGCCTACGGCCTCTGCTACTTCGCGCACTTTCGGCGATCAGCGAGAATCATGTCGTGGACCTTTTCAACGATTTTCTCGGTAACCACGTCTGCCGGGCGGCCTGGGCGCTCCTCATCAAAAACAGATGTACGACCACGTTTAAATTCGTTGAACCAATATCTTACGGTTGTCATAGATGGTGAAGGGTCCCCATAGACAGCATCCAACTTCGCTTTTATTTCTTCGCATGTTTTTCCATCCAAAAATAAAAAGCGAATTACGGATCGATATTGCTCTTTTTCCATTTTATCGAGGAACACGAAACACGTGTGATACAACTGGCTGCCAAATAAAAACTATCCTATGAATCAGTCTGAAATTTATTATGGTGTTGTCTGACAGATGGTAGTACACGACGGTAATGCCAACTTCCCTCAGCAGCGCCACCTGTCTTCAAACACGGGTACTTACTGATCTTACCTCGTATTTACACTAAAACGCTATGTTCTGTACATAAAAGTCGATTATTAGAAAAACCACTTTATTATTAATATCCATACAATTCAATTTTGGACAGTAATTTAAAGTGATTTTTTTAATAATCGGGTTTTATTGTATTGTATACAAATAAAAATTGAGAAAGAAATAAACCTCGCATATACTCAATATTCAATGTGTTTATGATTATTTTTGAGATTCTATTTATAAATATAATTGATTTGCGCCGTCGCCGTTTGTATTTTACAATTTCCACCCCTGCAGGGAATTCATATTGATTGTCAAATTTGACCTAAGAATCATCACATAAGCACAGTTTGAAGGATTTTCAAGCAGTGATTTTCAAAATTATCGACATCAACTAATCAACGTCGATAGTGACTATAGTGAGCGACTATCGATAATCAAAATGGACAGCAGTGCCCATTACAAATACAGCTAGTTTTAATTTGTTTGCATATTAGTTTTAAAATTAAATGTATCAATCGTTTTCCTCCGTCTTCTTCGTTATCCTCATTTAATGTGGACACCCAATAATCTCTCCAATGTTTAGGACTGTTTCTTAGTGTAGATATTAAGTGCAGCGACGTGGGGCTGCTACTTTTCCACATGCTCTCCTAAATTTGCGAGTTAATTCATCTTGAAACTAGCCTGCCAACTTTCTGGTTCGCGTTTTGCCGCTAGGGCGTATAGAGTTACATTTCCTACTCAGTAAGCCCAGCATCGTCGCCAAAGAAGGTTCCGTACGGTTTGTTTGCACTTTTTAGTTACAGTTGGTTTGTGTGCTGGTCGTTCTTACAATTGACTGATTGTCGTGAATAGCGCGCGGCCGTTTCTGGATCGTGAATGTAGCACCATTATTTGTCACCTGTGATCTTGGAAAATAGTTAGAAACATTTCGGAACTCTTATTTCAAAGCATAGAATACTGATACGCGATCTTGGTTTTGTTCAGCAGTCGATGCACGATTTGACAGCCATCTTTTTCACACTCACGCAATATCTTCAGTTAAAATCCGCTGAATTGAACTCCAAGGCACTCCAACACAGCTCCTCATTTTCAGTGATCCGTCGTGGATCTTCCGGGATGATTTCCCGAATTTTTTCAACATTTTCATTGGTTCGGGCCGTGGAAACCTTCCAAAGGAAGGTTTGTCAAGAATTAAAATTTCACCTCTTTTGAAATGAGAAACTACTCAAACACTTGAGTTTTCCCAATAGCTTGCCTGGCTTACTGACTCGAAAATGCAAGCCTGTACAGTTCGTTTCAAGTAATATGGCAAATCCCATACAATTATAATACGGATAATCATTAAGACAGGTACTTATGTGTCATAAACGTGCCGAGTAAAGAGAACGTAGTAAGGGCCGGATTAACAATATTTATTTGAGAGAAACACTCACTTAATTGTATTTACATTACGTTTGGATATTATAACGATATATGTATAAAGTAGTGTGACAATATAATATATCTATAGATAATAAAAAATATAAGAATTTACATAGCATCTGAAGATCTGAGATAAATATATGTGTAACGCATGAAACAATATAAAACTAAAGTAATAGGTGTTATTCAGAAGTATCTGTATCGTCGTCAAAATCTGTTTCACTAGAATCTTGTTCATTGTTGTTTACATGGATTACGAAATCCGGAACTGTTTCTATGTATGATTTTTCAATTTTCATAACATGGCGAATTGCATTGCACCATGCATTTATAGACGGCCCTTCTAGTTCTTTTTTTATTAATTTAATAACAGTTTCACAAAATTTTGGAGAGTTATTTCCTTTTCGTATATTACCCTTAACTTGTGCCCATATCAATTCTATAGGGTTAAATATACAATGATATGGCGGCAAGCGTAACACAATGTGATTATATTTTTGGGCAATAGTATCTACTGCATACTCCTTGGAGAATTCAAACGATTTGATACATTCAAGTAGCTGCTTCTTTGTGTAGAAATCTTCGAAATATATATTATTGGCAATTAGAAATTGCTGAATGGTTTCCTTTATAGAGCTGCTATTGGGAATTTTATTTTCTAGCCGGGAATGATACGGAGCACTATCAAGAACAATTACACTATTTGCTTCTAACTTTGGTATAAGCGTATTTTCGAACCAATTTTCAAATAATGTTGCCGACATGTCCTGATGATAATCTAATGAACAAGTTTTTATGTTTTTGGCTGATAATAACGCGGCTCCTTCGACCCACCCATTTACAGACCCACAGTGTAATATTATTACCCTTTTTCCTCTGGATGGAGGAACGTCTAATTTGCATCGATCCGAGTTGTCATTCCAGCCTTTTCTAACGATGTCATGTGTATCGTACCATGTTTCTTCTAGATAGTATATATTTCTTTCTTCTTGCCTGTACTTTTCTATAGCCATTAAATAATCATACCGCCACTTACATATTCTTGAACTCTCCATTATAACTTGCCTTTTGTTAATGTCCTTGTATTTAAATCCATTATTTTTTAAAACTCTCCATAATGTTGACCTAGAGCAGTGAATATCTTCGCTTATTAAAGCAACCCGCAAACTGTCAATAGTAGGTACTTCATTTTTTTTGTAGGCCGAATACATAGTCTGACGGATTATGTGCACCTCTCTCGATGTTATTTTCTGGAAGGAGGTACCACTATCACATCTTTTTTTCCTTTCTAAAACACCGGTATTCACAATTCTTCTAATGGTTGTTTGCGGTACTAGAGTCAGTTGCGAAGCCTTTGCCTCAGCTGCTGAATTTGATAATTTATCTACTTTCACCAAAGAATTATAAACATTTAACAGAATTTGTTTAGCATCCGTCGATAAATATTGTCGTTTCTTTACATTTTCATTATCACTATTATTTACTTGCATAGGCACTACTTTGTTTGCAGAAACTGCGGAAGTATCTTCCCACGGTCTGAACATTATAAATTTTTCAATATACGTTAAATAAGCTAATTTTAACGTGATAAGTGTACTGTAAATAACATTTTCAATAAAGTGGGGGTAAATTGTTTTCATTGGGCGATGATAGTTACGTATTTAAGAAATATGTATTAATCATAATGTGATTTTAACTACGAACTAGTTTGGCTTTTATTTTCTAATTATCTGTAGACCGTACCTGATATTTTTCAAGTGCTTCTTAATTACCCGCTGCAGCTCGAGGAAAGGGTTTCTCTTTAATCCGGATTATCACCTTATACAAGTCGCTCATATTGCTTGAAACGAACTATACACCCCTAGCAGCAGAACACGCCACTACAAAAACTCCGCTCACCACCACCGGCTCATTAGTCACGGGCTGAAGCTAGCTCTAGGTGTTTTTATAGTAAACATCAATTGAAACTTAAAATTATGTGGGTTGACACTTGTTTTCAAAGTGTCGAAATAACCCGATGGAGCACGACAACAGACGAAGTAAGTAAATTTGTATTGTTTTGAATATTTGCTGTCGTCTAAAAAATATAATACGAAACGCGTTTTATAAATTTGTTAGTCACTCATTTTACTAAACACTCGCTCCGCTACGCTTCGCTAGTGATTAAAAAAAACTCGTGACTAAAGTGAGGTTTATAAAACTTGATACATAATATACTATATTAATATAATTACATAAAGGTAAACTCAAAAACTATCATTGGATACTTATCATGAATGACCCCTCCTCAATACATTACAACAAAGCATTAATTATATGAACGCAGTCGCATATTATATCTTCAGCTTTTATTAATAATTTTAGTTCAGTTAAGTCAATATATGTACAATTACACCAAACCAAGTATGATTACAGTCATATCGGTCAACATCCACAACTTAACAATCTTGTTCAAGTATATCTTAGCAAAATTTTCATCTTTGCTCATTACACACGCCTGCAACCAAAAAAGTGTTTAGCAATCAATCACTCGTTCTGATAGAATTTTGGATGTTGATTTCAGAGAAAAATAGTCAAAAAACCCAACTCACACCATTTTTTCACAAATTGAAAATTTTCATTGTGTTTATGAAATCTGCCGAGGAAGGGGATGGAGCATTCAGTGTCATGTCATCATTATTAGCGGAAACTGGAGATTTTAAGAATTTATTGGCTCCTGGTACCACTTTCTCATGGTTCAGAAAGCGAGAAAGAGATTTCATTCCATACCTTTTTCAAGATATATTACTTGGAGAATACCCTTAATAGAAATAAATTAATTGATCAGAGACCATGCCCGTCGCGGCGTCTCCAATCAATCAATATTCTCCCCAGAAACACTCAATTAATTAGTGACTATGCTCGTCGCGGCGTCATTAATTAACGAGATCTACCAATTCAGGGTGCAAGATAATTGTGTAAATCATACCGTTAATAATTATTATTAATCGCTTATGATTAATAATATTTCCAGATGTTGACTTCGAAGTAGAACCGTCGATGTTATTATATCTGTGACGCACCCTGTATATCTAGCTCAGATTATTAGTGAGAGCGTGAGATTACTCAAAAAGATGTTAACTAATGCCCCTTGCGCCACCCATTTTATAATAATAAAGGCGGGGGTCACTGTTGTTCAAGTATTGCACAATTAAAATGGGAAATTGCACTAACTAATACTAGGCCTGCCTCAAAGGAAACATATAAGTATGACTTTAACTTTTGGTTGTTGTCAAAAATTACACAATGTACACTAAATTCACTTGAGTTTAATTACAAGTTGGTTACAAAGAAAACTAAACTTTAGAGAGACAGTACATACAGAAAATCGAAACAATAAGTACAGATTCAACAAATAAACAAACTAATAAAATTAATTGGTCAAATTCAGAAAAACTAATTGATCAAATGTGGTGCACCATTTACCTTAAAATTTTCATAAACTCAATATTACAAATATCAAAACTTTACTAATATTTAATACATTCCAGAATAATTTGACCATATATACAACAACAAAAAAAAGATAATAGTGACTATTACAACAGAGAGGTTTAAAAGAACATATACAAATTTAGACAAACACAAAGATTTAATGAACATATACAAATTTAGACAAATACAAACGTTCTTGATGATCGTGCCTTGCGCACAATAATATTTAACTTTATTAAACAAATATTAATTTTTAAAATTTCTGACAGCCTGGTAGTCGTACAGTTATCTTGCTACACGAAGTACAAGAAATAAAAACTCAAATACCTGGAAATTTAGAGTTCCAGTACGCCAACGAAGATTGTCCCGGACGCCTATTTCTGCCGCGCTTCCGTTCGATGTTGTTAACGGGCCCTGAGTTGATGTTGTCGGTGAGATATCCACTAAATCCGGACCAACGCCGTAAATTGAAGGACGATAGATACTCCAACAATTTATTATTTGGAAATCGAGATTTAAATCACCCTGTAGACATTAACACCTCGTTTCAACGGACATCTTCACCAAAGGGCTAGCGGACTCTGGCCGACGCCGGGACCGGAGTTAAGATTTATTCAACTACCACTCACTGTTTAATTGTACTGTACTAACTGAGATGTAACAAATGAAACTAATGGTGAATGTAATAATGATGTCATGCTATGGTGCTGTAATAGTGAATGATTTTAGACGAACTTCGCCCTTTTAAAGACTCGGAGGTGGGAGAATAATGTTCGGGGGAATTTAGGCATCGGAAAGACGCTGTTGGATCACGCCACCAAAAAATGCGAAATACCTACGCAATTTCATGCAACAAGAAACTATGAAACTATTTAGATAACATAAGACGGACAAAAAAAAGCATACGTCTCCAATCTTAAATTTGAACAGAGTCCTTCATACCCCAAATATTTTAAAACGGAATATATATGCGACGCAGATTTTAATATTGAAAGTTTTATAACGTATTTTATTTGGAATTTGAACATAATTTGAATTATGACTGATTTAAAAATATTTAACAAGTAATATACAGGGGTGAATGAATTAAACGCTGAACGCGTCTTTTTAAACGTAACAGATAGTGGCATGGTTTACTATAGCAGTGTCCTTAGATTGATGGAGATGTTTGATATACAGTATGAGTGAAGGCTCTTTATTGACTCATCAAAAAGAAACCTCAAAGCAGTGCTTCTGTATAATAGTCGCAAGTATGATACAGTGCCACTAGGGTAGCCTGTGTACCTGACAAGCTAATTTTTATCAAATTGAGGTATAAAGACATTGGATGGACGATATGCGGTGATACGAATGTGCTTTCTATGCTTGTTGGACAACAGGCAGGATACACAAAGTACCTTTGCTTCTTGTGTGAATGGGACAGTCGGGAAAAGAGCAATCACTGGGTCGAAAGGAAGTGGCCGCCTACGATAGTATTAAAAGCTAGAAACAAAAATATAGTGCAAATGCAGACGTCTTGCCTCCAGTTCACATCAAGCTTGGCTTGATGAAACATTCTGTTAAGGCTTTAAAAAAAGAAGGAGATTGCTTTAAATACCTCAGGTACAAGTTACCAGGACTCTCGGAAGCGAAAGTAATAGAAGTTGTTTTCGTAGATACAAATATTCGGATACTTTTTCAAGTATTTGAAAGTAAAATGAAAATGAGGGAATTAGAGGTCTGGAGGCCTTTTAAGGAAGTCGTCAAAAAATTCGAAACTATAAACGTCTCTTGGAACATATTTTAACTAAATTTAAAAACTTGGGCTGTTCGATGAGTTTGAAAGTTCATTCCTTAAATTTCCATTTGAACTGCTTTCCCAAATAGTCCGGGAGGTAGCGTTGCATTTTAGGTAGTCATTTTACGCCGATCGACTGTTATCTTTTGCGATAAGTATGTTATTACTAATAACTAAACCAAGCGTCAGCTGACGCACCCGCGGTGGGTGTAGTTGTAAGAAGCCGCGAAACGTGAAAAAAAAAAAGAATTAAAAAAAGTCATAGTACACCGGCTGGTTTTTTTTTTTATAAATAGTTGACATCATAGTAAGTTGAAATAAAATCGTCAGCTGCATCGTGGAGGGTGGATTATGCGTCAGCTACGCGCATGAACTTGTATAAAAATCACTTCAAATAAAGTAATAGTACGCCGGCGGATTTATTTTTTTATAAGTAGTTGACATCATACTGAGTTGAAATAAAATCGTCAGCTGCATCTTGGAGGGGGGATTATGCTTCAGCTGTGTGCATGAACTTGTAAGAAAATAACGTCAAATTAGGTAATAGTACGCCTGACGAAAATTAACTAGGATATTATTTACATAATTAAAAGTAGGAAAAAAAAATCTGTGTGTTTAGTAGTGAAAAGACCTTCATCCGACGCAGTAAACAATGTTATTCGGACCCCCTTCATCAAATGTGCAGGGTGCATCTGCGTTTCATGTTGCTAGGTAGACCATAAGGGATGCACGCATCTCTTTCACATACGTGACAGTTTCGAGTGTACTCTTTGAAAGATCGGACGGAAGTGCAAATATGTTTAAAATTCATCCGTTTTGTGTATTCTTTTGCAAAAAGAACGAATTATTATCGTTTACGGAAAAAACATTACAAATTAAATAATTAACATATTAAATAAAAAACAACAAAAATAAGTTACGACCATAAATTTTTTTTTCAAATGGAAACATGTTTTTTATTTAATTTGTTAATTCTGCATCGAATTCTAAGTATGTTTCATGTACCATGTCCTATAAACAAACTCAACAGTTATCGAAAAATTTACAATTGAACATGCAGTTATTGATATGTTCAATTGTACATTTCTCGATAACTGTTGAGTTTGGGTATAGGACATGGTACATGAAACATACTTAGAACTCGATGTAGAATTAACAAATTAAATAAAAAATATATGTTTCCATTTGAAAAAAAAAATTGATGGTCGTAACTTATTTTTGGACCACCCTTTGTACATCAATTTACCATCAAAAAAACCGCAGCTAAAAATAAAAATCGACCTATCCGAGCGTTTTTCCATAAAACAACCAAACATTTTAAATGAATTTATTCCAACCCGCGCGTCCTCCCTGTATGTAAGTCACAGTATTTAGATATAGTTTTACACATATTACTTTTTTCCCGATATTGTCATTCATTTGTCACTACCCCGGTTGAAATTTGACAATACCATAGTTTAATAATTACGTCTGGGAAATTAGCAGTCAGCAGAGTGCGAGCAGGGGGGGAGTATTGTCAGCTGGACCCTGAAAGATACCGTGCGTAGCTCGAATAATATTTGCTTTTACAGCGTCAGCTGATGGTCTTTCCACAACTACACACTCGGCTGATTCTTGTTTTCATACTTTTAATTATTTAAACAATCACCTAGTAAAGTTCCATGCGGCGTACTATAACTTTATTTCAAGTGTTTTTTTACAAGTTCATGCGAGCAGCTGACGCATAATCCCCCCTCCACGATGCAGCTGACGATTTGAATTCAACTCACTATGATGTCAACTATTTATAAAAAAAAGTTTCAGCCAGCGTACTATTACTTAAAATTTAATTTTTTTTACAACTTTGACGGCCTCCCATACCCAGACCCACCGCTACTTGAGCAGCTGACGGTCGGTTGACTGATCAACTACCGATATTAAAATCAGCCGGCTTACTATGACTTTTTCTTTTGCAACGCTACCTCCCGGACTAAAAAATCCTGTTGCTATTAGTGAAGAACAGGGAGAAAGATTACAAGGATCAGGAGCGTAGGTACTAAGCTAGGAGGTACGTCAATTATGAGTCTATTAGATGCTACATAGAGAAGACCCGCATGCTGTCTACAAGTGGCAAAGTGCCAAAAGAATCTTTCAAGGAGACATGTAAAAGACAGCATATGGACCTATGAATGCCAAGATAATTTAGCAAATCATTTCCAGTAGCTTGAAAAAAATAAATTTGTAAATAAAACACTTCGTAAATACTTTGAAAAGAATTACTTTTTGTCAAACTATGTAAAATACGCTTTGCCTTCCCCCATTTTTTTTCTCAAGACGAAGTACTGGAAATTAGTGAAATAGAGGTTTGGAGATCTTTAAGGAAGTCGTCAAAAAAAATTCGAAACTATAAATGTCTCTTGGAATACATTTAACCAAATGGAAAGACTTTGGCTGTTCGATGAGTTTGGTAGTTCATTTCTCAAATTTCCTTTTCAACTGCTTTCACAAAAATCTTGATGCTATTAGTAATAAACAGGGAGAAATATTTCAAGGATGTGGAGCCTAGATACTAAGCTAGGAGGAACGTCAATATAATGTCTATTAGATGCTACATAGAGAAGACTCGCATGCTGCCTACAAGTGCCAAAATAAGCTTTCAGGGGGAAGTGTAAAAGACAGAATATGAATATCAGGATAATGTAGCATATCATTTCCAATAGTTTGATAAAAATAAATTTGTAAATACAACATTTCGTAAATATTTTGGAAAGAATTACTTTTCACCAGAATGCGCTTTGCCCCCCCCCCCGCCCCCATATTCAAGTTTATTTTGTAAAAAATCCTTATATGACTGAGAAAAATGGATATTGTATTTGAAATCAGGGCAACAAACAATATACCAATCAGTCATTCATTGTAAACACTTTTTCATTTCTTAAATTTTTTAGGCCTGTGTTACATAGCAAAGAAGAAAAGACCATTTGCAAATAGTGAAGACAATACAGTATAAAATGAAATATTTCTTCACTCTAATGAGCGTTTGTAATTTTGCTTATATGTGTAAATGCTGTAATCTGTAAGGTTTGTTTTTGAAATATATTATAATAATATTAATGGTATAGAAATCAATGCCTTTATACATACTTAATCTCTCTGTATCTGTATCATTTTTACTTGCCAATGCATTTTAATCGACGAGCACTAGCTTTTCGTCACTAACAGAATTTTTAGCTTATTTGGGTTAAGCAACATTATAGGGTCTTGAGAGCTTCCAGATTTGCAATAATTTTATAACCAATGGATATAATTTCCTCCTTATTAATTTCTACCATTTGTTTAATAGTAACTAACTTTTATAAACATTTCACTTTTTGCTTATCCGCTTTTATCATTGAATTATCTATCCTCAGTGTAATTGCTTGTAAATCCTCATCTACCATACGCAAAAGCCGTTCTAGAAAGAAGTCGAAGAAAGGCGATTTTATTTTGTTTTCCATTCTTATTTTTATTATTTTTTATCCCTTTGGTTTGGTAGATTTCTTATTCCCTTTTTTATGTTTCTTTTTCCTCACTGCAGTATAATTCTTTTATAACCCCTCAACTTAACTTCATCTACTAACCTCTGTTCGATCATTCATCCTGGCCTGTTTTTTAGGGTCCCTTGAGTCCTCAAACAACATTAATTTCTCTGGATTTCGGGAAACCGATCGCCGATTCCAATTTGACAAAGGTAACGGGGCCCGATCTGTAACCTACATTTCATATGTACGATCTTTTTGCAGGTAACTAGCGCTACCGCTACGTCATCCGCCGCCCCGCATATGACGCCGGAAATGCCGTCGTCTCCTGTGATCGAACAGGACAGCTTGCAATTTCCGCCGAAAGCTAAACAACTGGCAGATTTGAATACGGAAATAGCCAAGATTAATTTGAGGAGAGACAGTGGTGATTTGTCTCTTGAGAAACCTATCGAATCTGTTCAAAAAGAAGTAGTGGAACAGCCGTGCCTCAATACGACTGTCGGAAAACAAAGTGATATTCCCGCGAACGAACGAAAAGTGTCGAGATTTAGGATAAGTGTTGTAAAAGAACCTGATGGTAATAACCTAGTTGTTCCTGAGAAACACGACGTTACAGCTACTGTGCAAGAAGATATTGCAGAGACATCAGCTGGTGGTAATGAGGAAACTCCAACGAATGTTAAGCCCGATGTGCGTGCTGCTATAAATGATACATATGAGATATTAGAAAACATTATTATCAAATCATATCCAGTTCAAGGTAAGATTTATCATTCTTTTGTATATTATTAAGTATAATTGAATCGTTGTGACAACCGACACGGACAAAGTATGAACTACAGAAAACAATGCAATGCCACTATAAATTTCCATCGACCGGAATAATTTCAAAACAATAAAATTAAACCAATTAATTATTTCAGGATGTAATAGGTTCCGCTAGTAAAACACTATTACGTGAAAGCCAGTTGGAAATTTATTGTTTCAAATAAAGTTATTAAATATTCCACGCGTATATCTATATTTTATTGAATACTTGGCTATTCAGTTTAGTACTCAAGCCTTGTTGACAAATTTGTATGAGTAGGATGACAGTTACAACCAACGTCAAAAGGTATATATAGTCGGGTCGTTTTCGCAACCGACACGGCAAAAGTACGAACTAAAAACGCTGATTCAATACCACTACAAATTCCAATCAACCGGAATAATTTTAGAACAATAAAATTCAACCAACTAATTAATATTTTAGGATAAATAGCTACGGCTAGTAAAATACTATTACATGAAAGTCAGTTAGAAATTAAATATTATAGATATAATTATTAAATATTACTTTTCTATATCAATATTTTATTTGATACATGGCTATTCTGAGCATTGTTGTCAGATTTTTATTTTCACGGAGCGTATGACACTTGACAAGCGTAGCGTTTGACAAGCAGGTGACTAGTATTCAGTACCTACAGCGTTTTTCAAACAATTACACATGAAACTTGGGCTACCATCACTCATATTGAACAAGAAATAAAGACGTCGTAGGATAGGGAAATAGAAATTGATAAAGCAGATATTAATCCAGTAATATTTTGTATTAATGATAGCGGTAGTAGCGACTGTGAAAGTTATTAAAGTCAAATATATTGATCTAAACCAAATTATATACGAGAAGGTAAGTTTTATTCAACAGAAATGCTTGGTTTTACTTGTAATTGCTTTATGTTAATTAGAATAATCACGTAACTGATAAAACGAATGTAGCTTATAAAGGATTGGAGACGGATTAAATTCAGTATCTATATCAAAAGTCAAAGACAGATTTTGGAACCTGTTAATATATTTGTTCATAATGCATCGGCAGAAGATTACGATAGTTAAAATAATTTGTACTTATATTGATCAGTTGAAGAAAGAACTCTGTCTAATCGAGGAAGTAGATGATTCTAACTAAAATAACAATTGTTTGAAGATCACATAAGTAATACTGTTTAGAAAATTTTCAAATTTAAGAAGGTATAACCATGTTGAATGTAATAGAGATGGTGGATGATTGATTTCAGAATAAAATAATGATCGAGTTTATTAATGTGATAACAAGATAAGCGTTTGCATAGGGGGATGCAGTTAAAACATATTTATGTTATATTATTTTTATAGTTTTTCTAAAATAACCTTTGTATATTTTCTGTAGGACTTTAATTTTGTATTTATTTATTGTTATTAATGGAATTAAGATAATATATAGTTTCAAAAATATGTGATAGTATTGTAATAATATTAATGTAGTACATTATAAATTGGGATAGTAAAAATACTTGTTATTGTATTATAATTTAAAGTTGCTTGGTAAGTTAAATTCTGATCAGTAGCAAAGATTCAGCTTACGAATACCTACTCAACATTTGAAATACTTAAAATACGATTGAATTGTTTAATTCTGCATTAAATATAATCTTTAACAACAACAAATTTATACTAGTTTAAGCCTAAGTCAACAATAATGATGTGTTTAGCTTAATCAAAAATGTTTGATTAGCATGCAAAAATTATGTTGTAATCAATGATATGCCTACGAGAAATGTTTCAAACAAGTTACTTTTAGTACAGCAGTGATAATGGTAATAATCATAGTGTACAGTAAGAATCTGGCAAACAAATGTTTTTATAATTAGTGTAATACTTTTCTTACCTTCTCGTTGTTGCATGTAAAAATACTTTAATTTTGATGCATTTAATGGAAAAGCAATATAGCACTATTAGTAAGGATACTGCTGTACAACTGTCTTTGCTACTAAATATCTTTATTGTCTGTAGTAAAACTAACTCGAACATAATTATAATTATTAAATATATTCCTAAATGTTTAAATGAATTTCAAAAGTTCAATTTTCTCTGAAAATCTAACCTTTTTTATATTTATATCTAATTACTAACAGCAGACAAGTTCATACAAATATAAAATAATCATTATATTCTTCTTTTGAATAGTACTTAAGCAAAATTATTATCAAATTAATAGTTACATATTAGAATTATTGTCGGTAGTGCTAAAACCACAACTCTAATTGATCATTTAGGGTTATAGTGTCAAAATTAATATTACTTGACAGATCAAATTTTGCAACGTCTCAAATTTGACGCCATTTTAATTTTGGTGGCGCATGTCGGTTGCGAGAGCGATTCTAGTATACCGTGTGTTTCGAAAAGAATTTTATCTAGTAGTCCATAAATTTATCCTATAAATTATGATTTCCGCATTTATGAAATGCGGATATAGATTAAATAGTACTATGATATCAAAAATTAAATTGGTCAATGTTGGTCATGGAATGTAAAACGCTTGTCTTAGTTTAAATCATCCTTTTGAAATAATTCAATCATTGTCAAGCTATACTGACTTTATCAATAACCTACAAATGTGTTACCTACTTAGTTCAGCTGTAAAATAATAATGAACTACAAGTTATGAAATAAATAACGTTTTTATTAACCAGAAAAACTAAATTACAATAATTGTTGGAAATGTCCCCCGTTTTGTTCAATGCACAAGTTTACGCGCCTCCTCATGCTGTGTAAAGCGTTTTGCAGCATTTCTGGCGTTATGGTTGCACATTGCTGAACAATTCTTTGTTGCAGTTCTTGCAAATTATGTATCGGATTTGCGAAAATCTTATTTTTTAAATAAGGAAAGATAAAATAGTCCATAATTGCCAAACAAGGTGATCTCGGAGGAAACTCAACTTTCGTATGCAAACTTATCAGCCGGTCATCAAAAAACTCGCGGAGAAAAGCAAGATTTTCTCGTGTAGTATATGCTGTTGCAGCGTCTTGCTGGAAATAACCGTATTGAAGTTCATCATCGTCTAACTGTTGCACAAATTCGGTCAAAAAAATATTTCTGTACCTTTCTGCGTTGACGGTGAAATTGAAAATTGGCCCAATTATTCTTCTGCGAGAAACTGCCATCCAAACACCAATTTTCTGAGCATGTAGTGGCGTTTCAATAAAAATATGCGGGTTATCAGTGCTCCACATTCGCATATTCTGAGAATTGATGTATCCCGAAAGGTGGAACCAAGCTTCGTCAGAAAAAAAAGTTAAGTTCGCAGATCGTCATTCATTAAATTATTAACGAACCAATGGCAGTACGCAAGGCGTCTGGGGTGGTCTGCAGGAAGAAGAGCTTGATGATTGCATCTTATATTGATGCATGTTCAGGTCCTTCTTTACAATCGTTTGGCATGTTCCATAAGAAAGCCGAATTTCTTGAGAGAGACGTTTTAAAGGTTTTGTAGGCTCTTCTTCCATGCGTTGAAGAACGTCATTAATAACTTCTTCTGTACGAACTCTTGGTCTACCAGCACCTTTTTTATGCGTCACAGAACCAGTTTCGCGATACACTTCAACACAATTTGTAAGGCATGCATAAAAATTGTCCGGTAATACTGCTACGGCTGGGAAGTGCTCTCGAAGATTGTCCAAACACAAACGTTGACTGTATTCCCAAGTTCCATTAACTAGCACACCCGTTCGAAAATAGGCTTCAATCATGTAAATTTTGTGCTCTGTGGTGAGAACCATGATTCAAAAACCGTGCAGGATTAGAAAACTTCAACACAGTAACTTGACAGATTTTGACATTCAAAAAATTATGACATACCTAAATGTACGATGCACGCTACGACAATAATTTTAAAATCCATGACCACCATTGACCAATTTAATTGTTGATATCCCGGTATAAAGGTTATCTACCTGTCATTGTCAAAATTTATAATAGAGCGATATGGTGATGAAATTAATAGCAAGTAAAATTGGATTATTAGATTATTTAATAAGATAACTTGGGATATTAATCATACAACTAAGGTAAATAACTTGTTGTAGAAATTTTAATTAATTATAATTTAGAAAAAGTCTTCAAAATTGTTTGCAGTCAAAAATATTTTGCAATACATTTGGTGTTATTTCATTACATTTAATTGTAATTGTATTCATCAGGTCATTTAAGTTATTAATTCTCGTCTTATATACTCCATTTATTAGCAATCCGAAAATAGAAAAATCTAACGGAGTAAGGTCCGGTGATCGCGCTGGCCAAACATCTCTGGCTTATAACTCGATTAGGGAGGTAATGTTCTATAAAAAACTTATTTGTCAGAAAAGTTATATGTATTGCATATAGTCACAAAATTACAAATGTCAAAATGACATAGTTAAATAATTACTTTTATCGACGACTAAACAATAAAGTATGTATTATATTAATCAATATTGGCTAATAATAACACTCATAATACCCGTAGGGAATAATGAAATGCGACCAGTGAATAATGGGCCATAACGTTACCATTATTCACTGCATTCCGCCAATAAGAACATATAATGGGCCATAACGTTACCATTATTCACTGCATTCCGCCAATAAGAACATAACGTTCCTAACGTTGTCATAGTAACGATAGACAAGTCCGGCCATTTTACTGACTGCCTAACCATCAAACGTCATATTGATATAGTAATCTGACATTTTCGTTTACTTATTTTGATTTTTTTTAGTAATTTTCAGTTAGTCGTCGATAAAGTAGTGTATACTAACTCGCAATAATGACTATTATTCCCTCGAGCTGAGTTACTCCCTCGCCGCTTACGCGGCTCGGGAGTAAATTCAGCTCTCGGGAATAATAACTGTCATTATTGACTCGTTGTATAAACTACTATTATCGACGACTAAACAATAAAGTAGGTATTATATTAATCACTATTGGCTAATAATAACACTCATAATACCCGGAGGGAATAATGAAATGCGACCAGGGAATAATGGGCCATAACGTTACCATTATTCCCTGCATTCCGCCAATAAGAACATGACGTTCCTAACGCTGTCGTAGCAACGACAGACAAGTCCGGCCATTCTACTAACTGTCTAACCGTCAAACGTCATATTGGTATAGTAATCTGACATTTTCGTTTAATTATTTTGATTTTTTTTAGTAATTTTCAGTTAGTCGTCGATAAAGTAGTGTATACTAACTCGCAGTAATGACTATTATTCCCTGGAGCCGAGTTACTCTCTCGCCGCTTACGCGGCTCGGTTCGCAAGTTCAGCTCTCGGGAATAATAACTGTCATTATTGACTCGTTGTATAAACTACTATTAAATAAAAGGCAAGTGGCTTGTTATAATTTGCAAGTACTATAGTCCGTCTCAACCTTATTATGCAGTACAGGTCTTATGGGAATTGATTTCATGGTTGCCAAATCGTCTCATTGTATAATGTCGTTACAGTTCCGGTTCAATATCTGACATTTTTTGTAATCAAAACATAACCTATACGACTGTTTGTCATTCAATTGATGCATACTGCATACAAAAAATTAATAGTAATTTGAAATACTAAAAGGGGAGAATATATGGGAAGATGGATTAGTTAAAATATTTGTAATAATATAATCCTTTGGGATTGTTCTGTAAAAAATTATTTAAAATCTAACTGAATATAGTAAGCCAGAGTAAATGAATTGATATTTCAAAGAAACACTTAAGGTATACAATTTTCTTCGTTACTGAATATTGACATCTTAATCAACTATCCACTATACATTTAGACCAAGACAAAGTTAATCACAAGTTTATTTTTCATAAAAAACTTTTCTATTTATAAAAACAACTTAAATAATACATATTTATGAAAAGAATAACAATAACCACACACAACATGTACTTTTATTTTTTAATATGTTACATGACTTATATAGTCTTATTGAATATTAATATGTTAACCTACATTGTGTTATACACATTTAAAGACACAAATTCCTCACAAATTCATTTTGCAAAAACATATTTTCCCATTTATAAGAACAAGTTAATAATACATGATAACATTTATGAAAAAACTAACCATGACCATACAAAGGAGTAGGTACACATATTGTTTTATTTTTCTTCATCATTTAAAGAAACTTGATCTGATGATGAATGTGTGACGTTAATTATCAACATCGTCTTGCAAGTTGGCAAGGTGGCCAATGTAATTCCGCCAGTTGATCACTGTTACATTCTGATAACCCTTCACAATTAATTGTTCAATATCTCTTTCTTTGAATGTCGTATTGTGCATTTGAACGTAGTGCTTAACTTGTGCCCACACCATTTCAAATGAGTTTAATTCACAATGATAAGGTGAAAGCCGAAGAACATAATGCCCTTTATTCGTTACAAATTCATCAATTTTGTTTCTCTAATACTGAGACCTAACCTCTGACACACAAGCCAGTAAATCTCTTTTTAACATGTCATTACCAAGTGGAATATTCTTCTCAGTGAGCCATTCAATAATTTGGTCTTCTCCGTGCTACTGCTGGAAACTTTTCTAATTTTCTCGTGTGATATGAGGCATTATCGAGACCAACAACCGAGTTCTCTGGTATATTTGGAAGCAATTTATTCTTGAACCAATCTCTATATGTATCTGCATCCATTTCGCTATAAACATCAGCAGTATTTTTCTTACAAAGAAATGTACATTCAGCACCAATAACAAAACCTTACTCGCCTCCAGCATGAATTAATGGAAATCGAGGCCCAAGACCACTTTGTGATTTTAAACCAGTGCTGAGTCCTTCCGTAAAAGCTTGTCGACTGCTTTGAACAGTAACGTCAGTCCACTTTTTATTTACCGAGTGTCCTGCATTTACTCATGATTCATCAGTATATATTATAGTTCTACCTAAAAATAAAACAATCACAATCAAACACAAGCAAATAATAAATTGCGTAATGAACATAAAAGTATAACAAATTAAATGATAAACTATACCTTTGTCTCTGAATTTTCTGATGTCTCGTAAGTATTTATGTCTCCACCTAATGATGTTATCTCTTTCAATAAGATACTCTTTCGTCCCACTTTTTTAAATTCAAAACCCATATCATGTAGCAGTCTGTAAAAAGTATATGTATATAGGTTATCACGTTTATCAGAATTATAGATCTAGGTATGCATACTTACTTTTAAATGCTTGAAAAAGATAATATGCTTGCTAAAAAGAACGATTTAACAGAAATTATATATAGATAAATTAAAGACAATATAAAAGTTTACACACTACGGCAAAAACTGACAATTGACGGCAACGATTACTCATATACCCATCACATACTTTGCATAATAGAACTTGCAACAAGGCAACCGGATATAAAGATGTCGTTATTAAGAGACTACTAGAGATAATAAGAGATGCAATATCCCTATTAAACCTGTACTGCATAATAGGGTTGAGACGGACTATAGTTGTTTAGTATCTACTAAGATGAAGTACTTTTAGAAACACGTTTATAATAATGACAAATGTCAAAAGGTTATGAGTATTATTACTTATAACAGTCCTGAAATAGCTTACGTAGATTATATTGCTTGACAGGCACAACATCTCACGTCATTTTAAATTATTGGCACATGTCGGTTGCCAAAGCGACTCAAACCATAGTATAATAAAGTACCTATTTTGTAACACGATTTTTGCGCATGCGTAAAATGTCTTATGGAACGTGTATTTAATACTGTTTTTCTTATTATTTCGGTTAATAAAAGGTCAAAAAGACTTAAAATAAAAGACATGTTTTGTTCGAGTATTTGACATTTTTTTTAAGTTTGTTACACTGATAAAAAAATAAAGGTAAAATCGGCTGCCATTTATGCATTTCCGGTGAAATCGCAAAGTTAATCGTTTAGCCATATTTGATAGGTCTAGTTTATAAATTACTTCCTTAAAATCTCTGACTATTAAAGTGACAGCTAGTGTAGAAATCACACAGAATTTATTATTAAAGTGACAATCCAGATAACAACCACAGCACTACTGTTACGTAGATAGCAGTTAAAAATTATTATTATTATTATCCTGTAATAGTGAATTATTTTTTTTTCCAGTTATTTAAATATTATGTTTTCACGTATTTATGCATATTTTAAAATTTGAAACAACATCTTTATATTCATAATTTTGATATCTTTAAAAATAAGTGTAGTTTACACTCATGGTAAAATTATTTTCTTTTAATTTCCTCAATAAATAAGTATTGTGAAGCAATTCTGAATAAAAAAAATGTGGTTTCTTCTTATGCTCGAACTTTTTCTTAATTTTTTTGTGAAATTAATAACAAAAACATGTCCCATTTGCCTCATACTTACGTGGTCACGTTGTATAGGTACATATAGCGAAGGGCAATCTAAACTACTCCCCAGGTATGAATAAACTGATTTAAACTCTTCCTTGGTTTGTACTCAATCAGAAAAAATTACTTTAATAATGGCTTAATATTGTCGAAACTGCAGTCGCAAGTTGTATGAACTATTATGCGTGATACAGTAAAGTAATCATTAACTTTTCTATTTCCTTTGGTATATGTATACAGCACGTGTCAATTTTCATTAGCCATAGGCGATTAATCCATACAGTATGTGGCAACATAGTATACCCCTTCTTTCCTTTCCAATGTCAGCGCGACCGATGCATGCTCGTAAGTAAATACAAGTTAGCGTGGTTAGCAGTATCTCTTCGACCAGCGGGTTGGATGTTTGTAATGCGTTCAGAGATATTTACGAGTTACAAGGATTTGTTTTTCTTTTTCCTTTTAGTAAATGCAGAGAATTATTAAGCTGCGTTCACGCTGCATGACACAAACAAAAGCGTAATTCTAATAAAATTGAAAATAAGGTAAATAAAAAAGGATTCTGAAAATAATAAATTACTAGATCAGAAGATCGCGGCGGCCATTTGATGTTTCCCGTTCCAGTAATAAGACGGCATTGCAGATTAGATCGCAACGTATTCGCAGCTAACATTGAATGTAAAATCTGGTCGGGAGAAGTGGGAAGATCGGAGAAAGTCGTTTTGATGTCGATTGTTTCCGGGATTGGTGACGGACGCTGTGGGGTGGCACGTTGCCACATATTACTTGTATATGTATAAATCGCATGTAAAATTGAATCCCTATACCTAATGAAAATTGACACATACGGTATGTACGTTCAATTTATTCCATTTGTTTTTGTGATTTTTTTTTACTTGAATTGGTAGAATAAATATCTATCTTTCTCCGTATGTATCTATACATGTACTCGTCTTTGTTACAGATTCCATAAATCCAGATGTTCCGATTTTGGTAAGAATTTTCATATCTCCTAAGTTGGTATTTCAATAATAAAATTGTGTTGTGTTGATGTATTAATAAATTTGTTTCTGTCTGATACTAATCCCGTACTGTGCAAGTTATTTTAATTTTAATATTTATTTGCAACCCTCTAATAATTTGCGATTTCTTCTACACTGAAAATTTTTAGCATATTTGAAATACGATATTATGTATATATACACACACACGAGAAAGCTTTTATTGATAATTTTATTTATTTGTCGGAAAGTTTATCAAACTTATAAGTCATCATCTTCAATTTGTTTCATAAATATATTTGGAGATAAAAATATTAATACTCAAAATTATATATCTTTTTATTTCAAGTTCTTTGTCTAAACAGACCAGTATCATGTGTTAATTTATTTTATAGATTAATACTTTTTTCGTTTTCCAAATAAGGTCATAATCTAGCTTTCAGCTATTATACGTTTAAAAATTATTTTGAATTACTTTAACATATTGGATTTCCATTTAAGGCATTTTCAGGAATGTATGACCAAAGGGATTTAATAAGATTGTCTATTTCTTTTTCATGCGTTTTGATGAATATCGATAAGTATGGTACTCTTATCTTAGCAACTTATTCTAAATTTGGGTATCTTGGCATAGCGTAAGGATGATCCCCAATTAGTTGAATTGCCAGGAGATTTCTATGTTTCATATAATTGGTTGGAATAACTAATAAGTAAAAAACACAAATTTTAGTTTCAAAAATATTTCATATAGACACTACATATGTTTCACCACACTGTGGCTTCATCAGGTGATGAAAATATACAAATTCAATTTCTGTTACAATGTCACTTATAAATACAGAAAATAGATGACACAATTATTGTTGTTAGGTAGGGGTATTCAATTACAGTTTTAAATTTAGAAGGGGGGAGCTCTTTAGGTCCAACTGGTCGTTTAATATTATACCTATTTTACTAAATTTATTTATTTCTTGACTTTCCAGTAAGTTAAGTTTTTTACTTTTTTCTTGAATATGTAAAATTTCAAATTGTTTGTTAAATTTATGATTCAATTCTAGGCAGTGGTTAGCAAAGGTCGAATCTGTTTTCTTATCGTTATAGCTTCTTTCATGTTCTTTTATCCTGGCTTCAAAAGTCCTCCCTGTCTGTCCGATGTAAACTTTATCACAATCTTCACATGTTAACTTATAAACTCCTGAGTTCAATTTTTTGTTTGTTTTATCTTTCTTATTGTTAAAGAGTTCTTTGTATTGAGTTATTCGTTTTGAAAGAGATTGATTCATTATTCGCTTTCTTAATAATAGTCCCTACTTTAATTGAAATGTTTCCCAAGTATGTGATAAGATTGTAATTAGAAGGTATGGTTTTTGTTTTGGGGTAAATTAAGGAGAGTGTTTTTGACTCTAGTTGTTTTGTTAAAATGCCTTTTATCGTGTCCATCGAATAACCATTATTAACCGCTATCGTAAATATTCTATTCTTTTCTAATTCAAAGTTTTCTTGACTCATGGGAATGTTAATTAATTTGTGGATCATAGATGATTGATTGATAAGCTGATAATTTGTGATACAGTTATGTCAGAGGAAATTTATGGTTTTATTTACTTCTATTTCCATAGTAAATTTTATGTTAGGGTGAATAGTATTAATGTGGTTGTGTAATGATTTTAGTTGTCTGTGGGTACCGTTAAAGCAGACTAATACGTCGTCGACATACCTGTACCAATAAATGCAATGTCTGAATAACGGGTGTGTGCTAATGATGTTTTCTAATTTATCCATAAATATTTCTGATAATAGCGGACTTAATGGATTTCCCATGGCTAAACCTTTAGTTTGTTTGTAGAATTCGTATTGAAATTGACAATAATTTTGTTCTAAGCACATTTCTAGGGAATTTAAAAGTTCCGTTTTTATAATGGGATTAGTTCTATTCTTCTCGAGTTTTACTGTAATTAAGTTTAATATGTCTTTGGGTGAATTGCTCGGGAACAGATTTGTGACGTCAAAAGATATTAATTTACTGTTGTTAGGTATTTTTAATTTAGATATTTTGTTAATTAGTTCGAACGAGTTCTTTATAGCAAATTTAGGTTTGAATTTGTATGTTCTCGTATTAAGGGGCGTTGATATTTTGAAAGATTTGAACAAGGAGCTTTTACATGAGTAACGACCGGACGTATAGGTCTATTCTCTTTGTGTAATTTAATTAACCTGTATAGTTTGGGGGGCTGTGGATTCATATTACATAGTTTGAAACTTTGAGATTTATTGATTAGAGCTTCTGACTTATTTATTGTTTGTTTTACTTGTTTTTGAAATTTTGTGGTGGGAACAAAAACAAGTAAAACAAACAATAAATAAATAAATAAAGCCACAGTGTGGTGAAACATATGTAGTGTCTACATTAAACATTTTTGAAACTAAAATTTGTGTTTTTTACTTATTAATTATTAAAATGAATTTTCAACAAGAACTCTGCAATCAATCAGTTATTTAATTGGTTGAAATTTATTATCGCGCATTATATTAAGTTAATATGTATGTGAAAATAGTTCGCATCCCAATATATAGATGATGTAGTAGTCTCAATCAGAAACTTACTCTATATGGATGTAGTTTTGGTCTGAACTGGTATTAATTAAGTATGAACATTTTTATGGAAATCGGAGGTGTTTGAAAAAAAATAATTTTCCGGAAAATTCTCAACCAAAACACGAGGGCGTAGCTAAATTATTCAAGCTGTCGGAATAATTCAAATTCCAACTATGAGGAAAGTTTTGCTCAATATGTATGCCAAACGGCAGGCAACTCAATAAGTCCAATACTTTCTGAGAAAAGTGTGCGCATGATTTGAAATATGAAGTTTCGAGAGAAATTAAGTTTGCCATACATGCAGCACTGATACGATTGAACTTCTTATGGCAATTGATTATTGTAACCTACCCTTAATGAGCTATACCGAGACAATAAAGCCCACCTTCCTTAGTTTCGAAAAGGGAAGAATGAAGCAAGAGCCAAAGGATAGCCGGTATACAGTGTGTCCGTAAAGTGTGGAATAAATTCGATATTTCCTAAAGCAAAAGCCGTTTTAAAAAAACCGGAAACGTGGATTTTTAATTTTAATATTCTACATTCGACAACAAAAATTCATTATACAAGGTGATCCACATTAATGTGATGACGTCATCGGCATATTTTGTAAATACAACACCCTGTATTTGGTGACACTTTTAGATTATTATTAATGAGCTGATTCCAAAAAGGTAGATACTTGGGGTCTAGTGGACAGAATTTGAAGGATACGTGCTAACAACTATTTCTTATCAATTGCAAAAAAGTAGGCTACTAATCTTATTTATCAATTTTATTGTAGCCCTTGCTGTATTTGACAGTAACCTAAACGATGAATAAATTCCTGTTGAATCTTGTTTATGGTTTCCTGAGAAATATTGTTTATTTCTGTTCGAATTCGCTCTTGTAATTCTTCAATATGTGCTGGTTTCGTTTTATAAACAACATTCTTGAGATGGACCTACATAAAAAAATCCAAAAGATTAAGGTCTGGCGACCTCGCTGGCCATTCAATATGTCCACGTCTACCAATCCACCTGTTCAGAAAAATTTCGTCTAGGTACTTTCGAACATCTACAGCATAATGCGCAGGCTCACCATCCTGTTGAAACCATAAACATTGATCAAAACTTCCAGGATTAATTCTACCAGGGAATAAATTAATAAAAGTAGGTACCAGAAAGTCCCTTCAAAACTGAAGATATTTTGCCCCGTCTAAATTACCTTCGAAAAAGTAGGGTCCGATGATTCTATTTCTTACAATACCAGCCCATACATTTATCTTTTTACGGGTATTGTCTATGATGCTCACGCATCCATTTGGGATTTTCTTTTGCCCAGTACCTACAATTCTGACGATTGACCTCGTCATTTAATGTGAAAGTGGCTTCATCAGAGAAAATAATGTTTGATACGAAGACAGGGTTCCGGTGGTAGTTCATAATTGCTTCACAAAATTCTATTCTTCTATGTGGATTATCATCGTTTAATTCCTGTACAAGTTTTATTTTAAAGGGATGCCATTTTTCCAGTTTAAATAATTTGTGTACCGTTGTTTTGCTAACATCAAGATCACGACTAATCTTACGAACAGAAGTCTTCTTCAACAGCAAGTAGAACATCTACTTTTCTATCAAAATTTACAGAGGGGCGGCCTGATTTGCGTGCACTTTCAACCGTACCAATTTCTCGAAATTTCTTTTCAACCTTACTTACTGTTGATTGCGTTATGGGTCTTTCTGGATATTTATCGTTAAATATAGTATAGTGTGTGATCTGTCTCCATGCCCAATCATCATAATAAGTATTTCAATTTATTTCTGTACACTTACTTTCATTTTCACTTTAGATTAATTCGAAGCAATAATACAGAACATTCACGAATTAATGCAATTCTTGTATTATTTAACTGTTAAGGTGCTCGCACAGTGTATGGGCACCTTTACTGGACATCAATAAAAATAGTGACATTTCACAAAAACTAATCGCCTCCTTTTTTTTTGTAAATAAATGCACACAATATTAAACGGCTAAGTGCAAAAGGAATGTCAATAAAAACTGTGACAACAAAGAAACAATCTATTCAAACTGTAAACAGATGTGTCTGATTTCAATAGCGCTATTATACAGTGATGTGCAAATGTATGGAACCAAGTAAATATCTCTGGAGTTTCTAGAGATGTAGAAATTAAATTTGGTGGGTAGATATTACACTATATTTTGTATTTAGTTCGAATGTTTTTATCGCAATTCAACTTCCAGTTTAACCGGAAGTAATGTCAGCTTGAAATTTTTAAATAGAACACCCTGTATATTATTTTAGTTTTGAATAGAACACTTTATTGCGAGTACAAAAATAATGGGTTCGATATGTTTTATTTCATGGCCAACCGTGATATTAACAAAGAAAAAATTATTTTTGAATGAAAATGTAATAATATCTGGTAGTCCATGTAATAATTGTAGCAGTGACAGTTATTGTCAAAATAAGTAGTATTTTAGTTTTAACGCAAAAATGGCTCATTTAAGCGAAAGAGAAAGAATTGAAATACTAATGATGATTGGATTTGGCGACAGAAGAAGAACGCATCAAGAAGTTTGTGACCTTTTTAACAATATTCATCCGAATAGGCAAATAACACGTTCGATAGTTACAAAGACTTTGCAAAGGTACAATACAAATGGCACCGTCGGAAATTTAAGAAAAAGTGGACGTATAAATACTGCTACAAATGAAGAAGTAGCTCAAAATATTGCTATATCTTTAGAGGAAAATCATAATTTGTCTACTACTGAACTGGCCAATATGCACGAAATTAGCCGTCGTTCAGTAGGGAGGATATTAAAACGAGAAAGATATTACCCGTACAAAATTCGCCTTGTTCAAGAACTTTCCGACGACGACTTCAACAGACGGCTAGAATTTTGTGAATCAGTTATGGATATTTGTAACCGTGACGATAATTTTGTACAAAATGTAGTGTTTTCTGATGAAGCAACTTTTTGTTTGAACGGTACAGTTAATCGACACAACTGCCGTTACTGGTCCCAAAATAATCCTTACTGGGTACAAGAAGCTCATACGCAACACTCTCAAAAACTGAACGTTTGGGCCGGTATTTACAATAACAGAATTATTGGGCCTTTCTTTTTAGAAGGAAATTTGAACGGGAACATGTATTTAGAACTTTTGGATGCACAAATAATTCCGGCGCTGGAGGAAAATGGACAACTGCCAAATAATATCTGGTTTCAGCAAGATGGGGCACCACCTCATTACGCTCGCATTGTTCGAGATCGTTTAAACAGGACATTTCCTAATAGGTGGATTGGAAGAAGAGGTGCTATAGAATGGCCTCCTCGATCACCAGACCTTAATCCACTGGACTATCTATGGGGTTTTTTGAAGTCCAAAGTTTATTTTAATCGACCAGATAATTTGCAAGAATTAGCTGAGAGAATAACTCAAGAGATTCAAAGAATTCCACCAGAAACAAAGGCCAATGTTACAATGGCATTTAAAAATAGACTGGCCTACTGTCAAGAGGTAAATGGTGCTCAGTTTGAACATTTAATACACTAACGGTATCCTAACGCTTTGTCGTAGTCATGTTTTATTTTACTATGTTTAGCGCCCTTTTCAGTAATTTAAGTACTGTTGTACTCAATTTCAGTTTTGGTATTTAATGTTATTGTTACATTTGTGATTTACACTCGCAAAATACTAGATCTTAGCATTGTAACAAAAATCACTCTTTTGTTAATATCACGGTTGGCCATGAAATAAAACATATCGAACCCATTATTTTTGTACTCGCAATAAAGTGTTCTATTCAAAACTAAAATAATATACAGGGTGTTCTATTTAAAAATTTCAAGCTGACATTACTTCCGGTTAAACTGGAAGTTGAATTGCGATAAAAACATTCGAACTAAATACAAAATATAGTGTAATATCTACCCACCAAATTTAATTTCTACATCTCTAGAAACTCCAGAGATATTTACTTGGTTCCATACATTTGCACATCACTGTATATAAAGCTAAACGACATGTATGATACCTTTTTGGATTCAGGGTGTTCCGTATATTCTAATACTCGAGCAATATACAGGTGTTCCATTGTCGATCACGTCATTTCTCACATATGGTTCACTCTATATATTTAATTATAACGCTAAATTAAAGCAAATTAAAAGCAAAAATCGACATGTTTCGGGAAATTCGTTAAAATTTGTTTGTTTCGCCAAAAATGAATTTATTTCATACTTTACGGACATACTGTATAATTGAACGGTCGAAGAAATGACTAGCTACTGCTGCTTTTCATGACACATTCTCTAACACCTGAACTATATAAAATCCAAAAAGAATAGATTTGAAATTCTACACGCTAATACACTAAATTATACCCACTTAAATAGTAATGGTATTAGCAAATTAACTTCAAATGCGGTTTATCCCGTACGCATAGAAATGGCTGAATCATATAAGAAAATTGATAAAAAGAGCAGAAAGGACATGTCACATTTTTAATTTATATGGCAAATGTATGTAATTAGAAAATTTCGCCTTTTGTCAAGAAATTATCACGTTTAACTTATTTTACAACAGGAATTTATATAATACTAAAACATTGTAGAAAGGGCACCATCTACCGGCACTTCTGATATATCTTTTTTTAAATGCAAATTGAAACGGCGTTATATGCGTAGCGTATGAATGGAGTTGACCATGGAAGTTTTGATTAGTTTTTAGTAGGCACTAGGCATGGATGAGGCGATATACTCTATCTACAATTATGTTATGCCAAGTTTGTGAAAAGAGTACATTTTAGATTACTTATCGACGCATTAAAAACATTATTGTAAAAATACGGCACATATATAAAATTTCTCGTGTATTACTAGACCGGCATAGACAATCTTTTTAAATCTCTTTGTATACGAGGGGAAATTTTATATTATCTATTTAGCCGTGAAGGAAAAGAGTTTGGAGAAAGGTAAGTTATTTCGGACCAAATAAATTGTGCAAAATTTTTGCTTCCGTTATTCGTACGTCATCTGTCCGCTAAGACCAACACCTCAACTTGTTTTCAATTTTGAGTCTTGCTTCATTCAACAGAGCTTTCGCATTTTGAGTTATCTTTATTTGATTCCCTATCTCATCGAAATTGTTTGAACGAAAATTCTATTAAAAATATTATTACTTGGGGAAAAACCCTAATTGAAATAAATTAATTGATCAGAGACTATGCTCGTCGCGGCGTCTCCAATCAATCAACATTTTCCCCAGAAACACTCCACGGCGTCACCAATTAATGAGATCCACAAAACCAGGGTGCAAGATAATTGTGTGAAACAGAGCATGCACTTACCGTTAATAATTATTATTAATCGCTTATGATTAATAATATTTCGAGATATTGACTTCGAAGTAGAACCGTCGATGTTATTATATCTGTGACCCACCCTGTATATCTAGCTCAGATTATTAGTCAGAGCGTGAGATTACTCAAAAAGATGTTAACTAATGCCCGTTGCGCCACCCATTTTATAATAATCAAGGCGGGGTAACTGTTGTTAAAGTATTGCACAATTAAAATGGGAAATTGCACTAACTAATACTAGGCCTACCTCAAAGGAAACAAATCAATAAAAAACAATAACAATTTATTAAATAAAAAGAAGATAAATTTGAAATATAAAATTTAGTTACATTACAATAATAATATTAATTGAAGTATTAATTACAGAAAAGAAATAATGAAGCTAAAATATAAATGACTTGAATAAACAAATATAAATTTAGTTGTTAAAAAAATGACTCAATTTACAGTAAATTTCATTTAAATTTAATAATTACAAATTTAATACAAAAACTAAGAAAACTAAATTTTAGAGAGGCGGTACGGAAAAGCAAAACAACAAGAACAGGTTCGACAAATAAACAATCTAAAAAATGTATTGGTCAACTTCTGTAAACTAATTGATCAAATATAGTGAAAGTAATTGATCATATGTGGTTGCACCATTTACCTTAAAATTTCTATAGACTCAATATTACAAATATTAGAAACTTTACAAACACAAAGATAATCGTACCTTGCGCTCAGTTTTATTTAACGTTATTAAACAACAAATATCTAACTTTTAATATAACTGACAAATTGGATGTCGTACTATTCTCCAGGTTTCAAAAGTACAGGTAATAAAGACTGAAATACCTGCAAATTACACGTCCAGAACGCCAGTGAAGATGGTTCCCCCGTACGTCTCTATTTCTGTCGCTCTACCTCTGTTCGATGTTGTTTAACGGGCCCTGTGTCGATGGTATCGATGAGATGTCTCCTAAATCCGGACCAACGCCGTAAATTGAAGAACGATAAATACTCCAACAATTTGTTATTTGGAAATTTAGTTTAAAATCACCCTGACCATACTTAGGATATTAACAACTCGTTTCCATGAACATCTTCGACGCCGGGAGCCTCAGCTAATACTTATTCAACTACCACTTCACTAATTACTGTTACTTACTGAAGTGAAAATAAAGATGTAATAATGAACCGCAATAGTGAATGACTTTAGACGAGCTTCGCCCTTTTAAAGACTCGGAGGTGGGAGAAGAACATTCTGGAGAATTTTAGGCGTTGGAAAGACGCCGTTGGATCACGCCACCAGAAAATGCGAAAAACCTACGCAGTTTCATGCAACAAGAAACTATGAAACTATTTAGATAACTTTAGACGCACAAAAAATGCCTACGTCGCCAATCTTAAATTTGAACAAAGACTCCTTCATAAACTAAATATTTTAAATTGAATATTTTAAAACGGAATAATGTATGCGACGCAGATTTTAATGTTGATAATTTTAAAACGTATTTTATTTGGAATTTGAACATAATTTGAATTAATGTTGATTTAAAAATATTTAACAAGTAATATAGTAGTAGTAGTATTTTATTTCGCCATCAAAAAAAACTTACATGGTATGTCAGGTACAAAATAGTGTAAAACTAAAATTCAGAAAAAAGGAAACTTCCGAACAACTAATTACAGTAACATGAATACACATATCTTACTAATAGTATAAACACTGTGTACAATAATGAGTCAACACAAGTAATATGAATGCACAGAGTCATCACCTGAAGTCGTGTGACAGATATTCCTCAACATCGTAGAAAACATTAGTCAATAAAAAACGCCTAATTGTTTTACTAAACTTGTTCACACTCAACTCCTTAACAAAGTCTGGTATTTTGTTGTAAAGCTTCACATCCCAATAACTGATCGATTGCTGCGTCTGCTTCAATCGGTGGCGCGCTGTCACTAATTCATCCTTACTTCTAGTATGGTAGCTGTGATTATCGGAATTTCTCATAAACTGGGTTTTATTTGTGTGTATATATTTTACACAAGCCATTATACAGGTTAGGCCTGTTTTTATCGTGCATGCCAGTTAAAATGCATGTATTGAAACGAACGTTGTTGCCAATATGTACATATGTGGGCGACAAAAGTAGTGGGGAAGCATAGCACGCTTCTGCAGCAAAAGGACACGTCCCAGCCCCGACGGTGTACCCCATATCACTATCGCATACGATGCTATACAGGGTGAATGAATTAAATGTTGAACGCGTCTTTTTAAACGTAATACAACGTATCTTCCCCATATACATTAATGTTGACGAATATTCTTCATATATTCCTTACCTCCTCAAAATGTTGGTTATGCTTCTATGTTTTTTTTTTTAGTTAAGTCTGCATAGAAACAACTCAACTCTTTAGAAATGAAGCAAATTTGTAAACATCAAAATGTCATAGCAATTTGACAGCAAAAGTTTGCGATCGTCACTTGTTTTCGTCATGGCTATATAGATAATATATGAACATCTCCTTTTGTTATAATTCTTTAATATTATAAATGTTGGAAAAATACTTGCAAGTAATCGTAATCATTATTATAAACATTATCAATGGACTCATAGCAGAGCATAAGTTTTCAAAGTTAAACTTTTCGACAATTTAATTTATTTTAGGCAGTATATTCCGTATCATTAATGTTAGGATATTAATTTGTTTTATACATTTTATTTTTTGTTTTTTGGTAGCTAGTTTTTTTTCTTGTAGCAGCATGCAGTTGACAACCTTGCGCCTCATATTGGCACCACTGCAACGTCGTCCGTTATCGTTGATCACAAAGCCGCACAAAGACTTATCAAACAGAACGCCGTCGATTTCAATTCCGACGAGGACTTTCAAACTGACAGAGTATCGACTGACAGAAAATCCCACTGCTCTGACAATGATTATGCCGGCTCAATAGATCATCTTGATTTCAAGTTGCGAAAGATATTCAGCGGATCGTCTTCATCGATACAAATGCAAATTTTATATCCCAGATTTACCAAGAAACAAATCGAGAAATCCTTACCCGATATCGTAGTGCATCCACCCGATGAACAAGTTTCGAAAAGTCTTCCTGATATATCTGCATATTTCAAACGCGACCAGGAGGACACTAAGTGTCATTCTGAACATGAGGACTCCGATAGCGAGATGTATGATAATAGAAAGTTGAGGGAGTACAAAAGCGACACCGATAGTAGAAGTATTGATTGGTTCACGTTTCATAAGAAAGATCCACCGACAAGAAATATTCCTAGTAAATACAGGAGGCGAAGAAAAGTAGCTATTCGCACGTTAAATGGTGAACGTGGTAAAAGTCGCAGGTTAAGTTTACAAAGTCAAACCGTTACAATTAATCCTATACAAACCGCTGCATCTCATCAAAATCTCTTCAGTATTGAAACCCCTGAATGTTCGGAAATCAAACGTAAACGACTCTGCAAAGATATTACGAAACCTAAAGTTCTTCTTCCCGTACTGGAACCGGCCACTTGGTTGAAATTTAAACAAAAACAGTCCCTTTCGATGCACAACGTTTTTTCGAATTGCAGCGACGAATCCCTGAATAAATATCACACGATACACTCCCCGTGTGAGTCCGGCATGAGTTCGAGATTTACCAAGCGCAGGGTCGTGAAGAAGACCGCCAGTTTCGATGGCATCATCGAGAAACCCCCTTTCTTTAAGACTGAATACGTAGACGTAGATGACGATAGACTTTCACTCTTAGAATTAAATAGTAAAAGCACGCAGTGCGACTGTGATAGGGACGACTTGACGAAATGCTGTTGCGGAAACAAGGTATGTTCGACAGTGGTGCCAATCCAACAATACTTGGAAACCTATTATAAGAGAACGGTAAGAAATTCAGAGATTCGATTAGAAAATAGTAGGAACAGATTGGGTCTGTTTGGGAAAATGTGTTTTTTTTTTGTGGGACTTGCGCTTTGTTATCTTGTTTTTTTAATTTAATTTCATGCATTTTGTTTGTTTGGGCACTTTGCAAGTATATTTTGAAATGTATAGACGTGGTTTGTTAGATTATTTGAATAGGATAGTAATATATTTTTGTATTTGTTAACTATCAAACATTCGAGTACAGTAAGACTTGGTACAGAGAAGTATTGAAAATGAGAGCATACAATTGAATGAATAAGTCTAGTATGGTTGAAATGTTTCGGCAACCGACACGGCTAAAGTACAAACTAAAAACGACGATTTAGTGCCACTACATATTCCCATTGATCGGAACAATTTCAGAATAATAAAATTAAACTAATGAATTATTATTTCACGATGCCGCGATGTATAATCTCCGCTAATAAAATACTATCACATGAAAGCCAGTTAACAAGCATAATACCACGCGATCATTTAAATTCTAAATTAGAGCATGCGGGATTTTTTTTATTAGGTTGTCTAGAATGTCAATTATTGATTAATTAACATTTTGAAACGTCACTTTGACAATTCAAATTGTAAATTAGTACTTATATACCAACTTAATTTAAATTTCACAGCCTGCTCTAATTTAGAATTTAAATGATCGCGCGGTATTAATATTCATACACCTTTTGACACTTGTCATAATTATTTGTTTGACGTTTGCTTTAATTGTCACTACTAAATACCGCGAGATCAAAAATTTTGTTGATAAAGGTTTGCCATGGAATGTAAAACGTCTGTCATAAGTTAGGTATATCATTAACTGTCATACTGTCATTAATATAATGACAAATATTAATGACAGTATGAGACTTAATGGTATAACTCCATGGCAAACCTTTATCAATATAATTTCTGATCTCGCGATAGAATAGCCAAGTATTAAAGAAACTATAGATATAGAAAACTAATATTTTAATACATTTATTTATGAAATACAATTTGAATATGGTTTTCAAGTACTTGTATTTTATTAGCGGATTATTCTTAAATATTAATGAATTACCATAATTTCTTTGTTTTGAAATTGTTACGGTCGATGTCACTTTGTAGTGGCATTGAATTGTCGTATGTAGTTCATACTTTTGGCGTGTCGGTTGCTAAAACGATTCTACTATAGAAGTTCTTGTTTAGTTAAATTATGAATTTCTAGAAAATTTAATTTTTCACTTAATAATACAGCAAATAATAAGCATTTTTTAAAATAATAATAATTGTTTGTACACATCCTGCCATAAGAATTTTTTTGTGAGCTGCTTAGACATCTGTACCACAGTTGGTACTTAAGATACATAAACATATATACATGAGAAATTGACAATTTTCGCAAAGTCTGTACAGGGTGTCATTAGTAGCCGCTTCTTCGATTGCTCTTTTGTGTTTTAAATAAAAGAAAAAACAATTAGTAGAAGATCCATGGTTGCTTGTGGCGCATATTGTAAAAATACCTTAAACTCTGACGCACTTCCGGTTTCACCGGAAATGAACGTAACTTAATTTTCTTAATTGACTCACCCTATATATTTTTGTATTTTCTTGTACGGCTTTAAATTGTTTGTTCAACTGTTTTTCATTTTTCAAAATTGAGCCAATAGTTTTTGAGTTATTAATTTTTTTTGAAAATATTTGACCGAAACACGTGTTCAGAAAAAAATCATTTTCACATTATTTTTAAAAGTAAAAACATTAACTTTGGTAGTGGTTGTAGCCAAGAAAATTCTGCATCATTTGGTAAAATTGCACTCTACAATACCTCAAAAAAACTTTTTTTTTTCTATTTTCTAAAATTTTCACATACCAAAAACCTATTTTCTTTAAATGGAACACCCAGTATTTTATTGAGACATTTTGTTCCTTTTTTTATTCTCTTTCATTTTTGTTAACAATGTACTATACCTATCTTTTGTAATTTCTGAGATAATCACTACAGGAGCAATTAGCGGTCAATTAAAGAAGTACGAGCGCCGTTGTTGTATGCACCAAAATATTCTTTATATATGTATATCCGGTCCGAATTTTGAGAAAAATAATATACCAAAGTTGTTTCAAATTACAATTTTTTTTGTAACCTCTGATCAATTTTTTTTTTTTTTAATTTTAAATAAAACCAGCAGTTGGGCAGACATTCGCGTTGAAGTAAGTGCTACCTCTGGGGCCAAGGCTAAGAAAGCTTTTAATTTCTGTCTAAATAATCTGTATGCGTTCACACCCTTGATGTCACTAAGTAGCTTTTGAAATTTGTAGAGCGCATGCATTTCTTTTGTAATGTCTAACCATCAGTACCCAGTACATGACAAAAGGGGAATAATTAAATTTGATTTTATTGGTCCACAAGGGCCAATCATTATTTTTCACATATTTTGGTGGATATCAGAATGCTCTTAATGAAGTGTTGTTTAAGTGGTGGACCACAATAAGACAAAAAACTGTTATATTCTGATATTTCTACAAATTATCGTTCATGTTGGTATTGTCTTTCACCTAATCGTACACACCATACTGATGACATCATTTGAAGTATGCCATGCAAAAATTGTTCATTTAAATACAATGAATATTTTATCATGCCTTTGTCATTATCGATGAAGGTCAACTACTACTAGATATATTACAGATAATGGAAATAGTCTTACTGACGTACAAAATCCAGCAATAAATAAATGTGCATGATTTATATTATATTGCTATAGTATTGCATCTTCATTACATATTTTAATATTATCATGCATACTGCTTATATTAAAGATCATATTAAAGATTGATGCTTATCATGGTCATATATTGACTGATATTTGTCATTATTACATCAAGTGCTAATAATGGCTAATTATTTTAAAACGCATCTGAATCTTAATAAAAATAATTTTAGAATATTTTAATTCTTAGATATTGTTGATAAATATTTATTTATTTATTTTCTTATACAGATTGATTACAATAAGGGATTTTCAAAACCTTTATTTATAAATAATATGAATTTTTTAGTTTTAAATTTGAAGTTTTATTAGAAAAAATATATACAAGGGTTTCTCTCTTAATAAACGTTAAAAACTACTAATTTGCTCATTTCAGCAATTTTGTGTCTTCAATAATAAGATAGAAACATGAATTCAAGCAGATTATGTTTTATTGTTTGTATGCAGAAGAAAATTAAATTTTTTTATTTATTTTGAAAGTAAATACCCTGGCGAGCAAAAAATTCGAGCCACTTAAATGTTTTTTAAAATTCCTCTCAAAAAAGATCCAACTGTTTAAAAATTCAATAACATCACGTTGTAATTCATTATTAACAAATGAAACGCTTTAAAGCTCATACAATTAGTATTGGTAAAAAAAAAACATGAAAATGCAAGATCATGAACAAGCTAAATCGAGTTAAATTACAGTGACTAAAAATAAGCAGCAAAACAATGGAAAATTAAGAAATTAAACACATTATTCCGGTATTTTAATATCCTTTTCTCTTCTTAATGCTTGCATTCATTTATTCATACCTGTCCTAATTTTTTGGATAGATTCTTGTGGCATAGCTACCCACACTTCTGTTATTGCAATTTTAAGTTCTTGGACAATGGATGGGCTTCAAAAGAAATACCAGCCCAGACCATTGAAAACTTACACGACGGGACAAATGACATCTTACCGCAGTAATATGACTTTTTCGTAACACAGTAAATACAATAAAACGATCGTCCCGTTGAGAATTAGATCTTTTCTGTCCTGATCCAGGTCTTCTGATGACGTTTATACACCCATTGAACTTGGAAACGACTAAGTCTTGTTGCAAATATGTATTGGATTTGTGGCGTTGTGTGTTCAATTAAAGCAACACTTTGAGCCGCTTGAGTTTTACTAACACGCATCTTGAGGGGTATTCAAGTAATTTAAAATTCGGAACACAGTTTTTCAACATAAACAATTTTATTAAGTAAAAAATAAACGAATGTCTTGTCTATGTAATTGCCCCCGACATAACCGAACTCACCAGCTGCTACTGATGATCACTCTAACTGATTGAAATACTGAACACCCGTGGTGAAATCAAATGTATAACGCACCCAATAAATATCATATAACACTGTGCCAAAATTACAGACAAGATGATTCTCACTGGTTTTAAACATTACTACCTGCTACGTTCTTCTCGAATAAGTTACAAATAATTTTTATCAATCCCGAGAAAAATTTAAAGATCTTAAAGTGGTTCGAATTTTTTGCTCGCTTGTGTATTTAACGTTGATAACGATTTTAGTAATATCGAATCAAGCAAAAAAAATCATTAAAATTTATTGTGTCTCCCAAAATTGATATTAACATCGCTTTATATGTACAACATTGAATGTGATGTAATGTATTAAAAATAAAACACCGTCGTTCAAATTGTATTTGTAACATAAGCAAACCATGTCTTTACAGTTTACATTAACAATGGGGAATGCTTTTCAATAACAAGCTGTAATATATTGCTTATATTATGTTAAAAAAAATCTTTCACAACCAGCATTTCATTTTTCATAGTACTTTTCATATGTGAATCCTTGCAGGCAGAGGAATCGTTTGAAGAAATGCTGAACCGACAGAAAGCCGAACTGAATGCTCTTATGGAAGCCCATCGCAAACAACAGCTCGCGTTCATGCGCATAACAGGTAAATATCACAACAAAATAACTTTATAGAAGATTTAATGATTATTTATATGCACTAATTTTTAATTTATCAAAACTATAATCGTCTGGTTACCTTACAATAGATTTAAGTGTGCATATCTTACTAGCGAATCCGGAGTGTAAAATCAGTTTTCAGTTTCAGTCAAAATTTAATGAATTGCACAAATCACCCGTGTGAATAATAGCCATTATATGCGAGTAGAATACTATACTTTGTCCACGACTGTTAGGTATTTATGTAAATACTTTTATTGTAGTATACTCTTTGATCTTTCTTAAATTAAATTACACTTATACTAATTCTATTTACAATGCAAAATACCCAGTTTGATCTATGTATATTACAGTCCAATATTTATACTTATTTCTGTATCCTCACGACTGTTTTGGAGCCACTAAATTAATATACTAAATAAATGTATTTACTTTTATATTAAATTCTCGTATATTTTGGTTTTTATATTTCTTATTGGCATTATATTCATAATAAGGATCTATTATACATATTTAGACGTCTGGTAATAGCGACTGTCATAAATTGTGGTTTCATTTTAACCAAAAAGTCGTATTTTTCTCATAAAAAGTAATTTTCAAATTTAAATCAAAATATGACATTACAGTCAGTTTTTTATACTGCATTTCCTTTGGTTTGTAGCTAAAAAAGTTGAAGACAAATCTCTGAACCAGGCTATAAATTAGTATCCTTACATAATAATAAGTTAGTTTTGCATGACATATTTGTGGAAAGATAATAATTAGTCGAACTAATACTATACTCAAATCGCTGAACAAATTCAGTGATCACGTTGGGTTCACGTGATCACACCAAAGTCGTATGCACACGAGCACATAAAGTCATTAAAGTATCAATATCTGTAAAATAGTTATCGCCGTAGTATTTGACATAAGAAATTGTACATATTCAAATGTTTTCTATCAAGACGTATTAAAATTGTATTGGCTCTATAAAATAGCACGCAGTAAACCTCAAACACCGACGATCTCTGATATTATTACAGTTTACCTAATTGCCAAATGTTAACCATCTTTGCCGCCGACCGTTTTTATCCATAGGATGCCCTGATTACGTTGTGATCCCGCACTTTTATTACTGAATCTCTTCGGCGATTCTATTATAGTTTGATTAGCTAATTATTCTCTTCCTAGACTATTACTTGTTTAGTGATTACTTAATTTCGTAATATTGGATAATAATAGTTGGGCCATTTGAAAGTTTGTTTTTAAAAACGCTATAAAATCAGTACCTATATTATATTTTTTTTGACTTCTTTTCTATTGCGAAGGTTTTAGTCTCCGATTTAACAATGAAAAACTATTTCGCTCATGTGGCTCCCTCTAGTGCCCTTACATTAAGCCATTCTCTGAGTCCAGCTTTGAAGAACTTTTTCGCCGTCTATTTCGCCAATAACAGTCGCAATGTAATATATCAAAGCTGGAATTGTCTCTGGATTATCCGGATAACATCGATCCTTAAAGGCACCCCCACAGAAAAAAATCAAATGGCGTCAAATCGCAGCTCTGCGCAGGCCAATTGATATCTCCAAAACGGCTGATTATTCGATTGTCAAATTTGACGCGCAAGAGATCTATTGTCACTCGGCTTGTATGGCAGGTGCCATCTTGTTGGAACCAAAGGGCGTCCACATTCATAGCGTCGATTTTGGTCATAAAAAGTTGGTTAACATGGCTCTGTAACGGTCGCCATTAACAGTAACGGCGTATTTTCAAAGAAAAATGGGCCTATTATGCCACCACTCCAAAATTCACACCAAACTGTCACTTTGTGGATGCATTGGCCTCTCTACGATTACATGTGGCTGTTTCGAACCCCAAATCCGGCAGTTCTGCTTGTTTACATAGACCCCGAGATGGAAATGCGCTTCGTTTGAAAAGGTGATTTTTCGACAAAAATCCACGTCATTATTGAGCTGGTCTATAGCCCACACAGCGAACTGATATCGAAGCGAATGGTCATTTGCTTTCAACTCCTGAGTCATTTGGACCTTGTAGACGAATAATCTGAGGTCTTTGTGCAGTATTCTCCTCAGGCTGGTGGTGACTAGTGGCCAGTTGAGGACGATGGATTCTGTTCCACACTGTGGGCCACAGCCTCAATATTCTCGGGGGTGCCTACTGTCCGAGCTCAGGGATCACTTCTGTTGTCCAATAGCAGCCTGTTTCAAGAATTTTCTTTACCAATTTCACTACTACTATAAGAAGTAAAGTATAACAAAACTCATCATATTCTTAGCTTTCTTTGAATAACCTATTTCAAGCTATTTAAAAACGTCGAATCTATCAGCAGCGGATTTTTTGTTTTACACAGTTTTACTCGATTTTTTTCGGTTTTGTATACATCCTGGAAAATATTATAATATTAAGATGGTTTATTTTACATTAAATGTCTACTTTTAAAATATTTTTTTGCCGTGCTACTTCAGTATAAAATCTTGAATTTACAAAATTTATGCTTGTTTTATTTTGTTGAACATATTATAGATAAACTTTAAAATTATTACTTAGTAAAGTACCTATATAATAATTATTAAAATTGCTCATCAAAAATAAACCACATTTATATTAATGAATCACATTTAGTATAAATAATTAAATGAAGTGATGGAAATCTCTTGGTGAAACATGTCGAAATATAAGCAAGTAGTAACAAAAAAAAAACACTTGGTATTGTTTCACAAATAAATATAATTAAATACTCGATGTACATTTCGCCTTGCGGCATCGTCAGGAGTTCTCGAGAAACTAAAGTAAAATTTAATATACTGTAACTATCTACTTCTAACAAAAATGTAAATAAAAATGTACAAAAATAGAAAATTATGAAAAGGTCATGGCTTATCTGGAAAGACCGTTTTTACAAGGCTAGGGTTTATTAGCGGTGAATTTATGAGTTCTGTTTGTTCATTAAGAACATTGCCTGGTTGTAAAAGTAAGCTTTCTTTTATAAAATAACCTTCTATAGTATGGTTCGAAAATTGTAGAAATGATTCATTGCGAACGACTTGGACAGTAGCGAGGGATGAAGGGGCGAGGCAGCAAATTTCATAGGCGTGCGCGCGGTCTCTAATAATTCGTATGCAGGTACTTCTCCGTACACAAGAAAGGCGTAAAATTAAGAACAAAAGTAAAGCAGCTTTATTTAAACATGCGTATAAAATTGTGATAATATAAGCAAAGCATAGGTTACAAGTTAAAATACATTCTAAAATTCATTAATTAATAACTATATTGTATTTCTGGCTAACGAATCCGTATTTTTATTATTTTACATTATTGGACGTTTCGGCCTACAAATTATGGCCATTTTCAACATTTATACATATTACCTATTTTAATATTAATTACAACATACATAAACTATTTAATCGGTTATTCGTGTAACCTCGTTCTCGTTTTATTGTTAACTGTTAAATAGTTTATGTATGTTGTAATTAATATTAAAATAGGTAATATGTATAAATGTTGAAAATGGCCATAATTTGCAGGCCGAAACGTCCAATAATGTAAAATAATAAAAATACGGATTTGTTAGCCAGAAATACAATATATTTTTTAAGAAAACAAATAAGAATCCAGGGGAGAAAAAACCCAACTTTTTATTAATTAATAACATTAACAATTGTCAAAAAAGATGGCATTTGCGATGATCGGAACAACTAATATTTCATTGATCCGAAAAATACAGTTCTGAGCTCTCACTGTCACTGTCACTGTTACTGTCACTATCGCTGTCATCGGGGCTTAGTTGAATCACCAGCGGTTCAACAATAACCTCCACTCTAACATCCAGGTCCCACATTCGGTCTTCCTCTTTTTCGGTGTGGCCAATGCATTTTTTCCAGGTGTCGGCGGTAACATTTTGAATGGCCTCTTGAAAAAGAACTTTCAAATCGGTCATTTTGAAAGTTGTGTTTTTTCTCGCAACATCCCCCTTAACTTGTGCCCAAATGAGCTCAATGGGGTTGAACTCACAATGATAAGGGGGCAAACGGAGAACTTCCACATTGTGTTGCTTGGCCATTCATCAACTACATATTTCATATGTTGGCTTTTATGGCGTCGTGCTAAGTTCAACAGTTCTACTTTTAACATTTCATCGTTGTGTGCAATGTTTTTATCTTGTAGCCAGTCCATTATCTGGCCCTTGCGCCACGCTGAAGTTGGTTGCGGTTCTAGTCGGCGGCTGTGATATGGAGCATTGTCCATCACAACTACAGAATTCGGTTCCAAACGTGGCAAAATTGATGCGAACCACTTCTCAAAAGTTTCGGAATTCATCTCTTCGTGATAATCGCCTGTTTTCTTGCTTTGAAATGAAAGCAATCCTCCGTCTAGGAAACCTGTGTCGCTACCGATATGGGTTATTATTAAACGACCGCCTTTACCTGAAGGTGCCTTTAATCCGGTAGATAACCCTTCTAAGAAGGCCTGTCGGGTACTGGTTATTGACAAATCTTGCCAAACTTTGTTGACCGTATGACCCTGATTTAACCACGTTTCGTCCATGAAATAAATTTTTGTGCCAAGTCTTCGGAGTTCGCGCATTCTTCGTAGGTACGTTCGACGCCACAAAACAATTTCCGGCTTTTCAATTAGATAACTTTTTCGGTTTCTTTTTAGGAAACGGAAATTCATTTCTCTCAATGTGCGTAATAAAACACCTCGGGATATCGGAGGAATGTTCTCGTCAGCCGCGATAGCAGCAGAAATTTTTTTCACATTTGGAATTTCATTCCGAAAGAAAAAAGAATGCACAATACGTCGTATTGCGTTTCGTGTATCGTCGTCAACAATTATTTTTTTCCTGCCTCTTGTTTCTTTCTTTGGAGTGGGTGCTTCTTGGGGCTGGCTTGTATTTTCACGCATCGATGTATGGCTGATTCAGACACTTTCGTTAAAATGCTGCATAATGTAAGTGCGTCGGTTGCAGACAACTTGGAATCGCGTTTGCGAAGCCCATGGTAAACATTACACAGCATTCTTTTTTCTTCTGGCGTTAAATTTTTTCTTCTACGTTTGGCCCCTGGTTCTGCCATTTCGTCAACTAATACTACGGAACACAAATTGTAAAAAGTGACGTTTATTTACGGAAATGTAATCCTTACCAAATAATAGTATTTTACTTAGCACTGTCTTGAAAAAGACAGTTTTTTTCACAACTTTAACTTAAATCACCAATAACTCCTATATACCACACTGCCACTCCGCCTATGAATGCCTCTGCATAAACGTTCAACGTTCACGTTTAGGTGCAACAGCGCAGATTGCTTCGGGCATTGTCGGGTGGAGAAACAGGTTAACAATCGGCGGTACTCGGAGGTTGTACGATCGTAGCGTGCAAGCACGATGCAAGGGTAGCATAGCGCATACTTGCGTTTGAAGCGGCAAATGGGTTTTGCCTGTAAAATCCATCGATATCGGACCTAACGGGCTAAATGCTCGATAGAGATTATGGCCCCATACTACGAATGAGTCATTTCTACAATTTTCGAACCAAACTATAGAACATTCATTTTTTTACTTTTATTTAAACTATACAGTACTTCTAAATTGTCTATTGAAAATTGATGTCCCGTGTCTAAAACATGGTTAGCTACACTTGAATTTTTTTTTAAATTATGAAAATTCAAGTGTAGCTAACCATGTTTTAGACACGGGACATCAATTTTCAATAGACAATTTAGAAGTACTGTATAGTTTAAATAAAAGTAAAAAAATTAATGTTCTAGAAGGTTATTTTATAAAAGAAAGTTTACTTTTACAACCAGGCAATGTTCTTAATGAACAAACAGAACTCATAAATTCACCGCTAATAAACCCTAGCCCTGTAAAAACGGTCTTTCCAGATAAACCATGACCTTTTCATAATTTTCTATTTTTGTACATTTTTATTTACTTTTTGTTAGAAATAGGTAGTTACAGTATATTAAATTTTACTTTAGTTTCTCGAGAACTCCTGACGATGCCGCAAGGCGAAATGTACATCGAGTATTTAATTATATTTATTTGTGAAACAATACCAAGTGTTTTTTTGTTACTACTTGCTTATACATTTAGTATATTAACTATGTCTTTATAAAAAATTATAAATATTTGTGTTTATAATGATTATAATTATTCTTTTATTTACAGAACAGAAGAAATCTCAATCGAAAGATGATGAAACTAATGCAAATAATTGAAAAGGCTGTATAGTTGTTGTTTATATTGTATATTATTACCTATTATTATAAAAAAATATATCTAATTATGCAGTAAGAGTTTTTTGCTTCATTTTTACCGACTCATCACTTTTTCAGGGGTGTTCCTTTGGTAAGTAATAGATAATTTAAATTTGTAGCATATTTTTGACATTTTAGAGAAACTACAGAGGTTAAGACTCATATATTCGCGCCAAAAATTCTTGTTATTAAAATAGAATTCATGAACTTTATACTCGAAACTACACAAAAACACTAAAACACCTTACCACACTAAAGCACAAAAATGGCTAAATACGTATTTCAACAACTAAGTTGTCATCATCAGAACAACACAGTGTTGTTCTGTACGCTACGGTGTGTAGACAGCGCGATTTTTAATCAGTGCTACTGATGATGACAACTTAGTGCGTACAGAACAACACTGTGTTGTTCTGTACGCTACGGTGTGTAGACAGCGCGATTTTTAATCAGTGCTACTGATGATGACAACTTAGTTGTTGAAATACGTATTTAGCCATTTTTGTGCTTTAGTGTGGTAAGGTGTTTTAGTGTTTTTGTGTAGTTTCAAGCCACAGACTCCAAGTTTAGTTTCTTTTATACTCGAATGTGAAAGACAGACTAAGAACGTTTCCAAATGTCATTTTCTCAAAAGATACTAACTGAAACTTGTAGGGCTAATAATAGAGGTTATAATAGTGATCATATATGCATTTATATAAGAACTTATTGGTAACTGGCTGATGAAATACTAGTAATAGCAAAGAGCATATATTTTTTTTCGTATGAAATACTATCTTTTTATAAAGTCTGATTATTTTAAGTAATCATTTACTGCAAATACATAATGAAATTCACTTCTCAAAATCGATTTCTTGTAAGCCTAGACCACTGCCGCATGTCGGCTATTTTGTAGTTTCAGGTAACTTTATATAACGTAATGACAACAAACAAAATGACCTAGAAGTTGCTCATTCCTACTACTATTCCGACTACATAGCTCAAAATGTAGTAAATAAATTGATATGTCATCTAAACAGTTGATAATATAGTTATTTATTAACAATTTTAATATTTTTTTTAATAAGTGTAAGGAATTTATATTAATAAAATTATTATACAAGAGTGACTTTTTAGATATTCGACATAATCTACTCTGGTAAACTCTAAACTCGGGCATATAAATATTTCATAAAAGTTTCTTTAACCTTCCGTCGGGCGCGGAGTTTGGAGTAACGAGAACGGGCGCGGTGTATCAAAATGATCACGCTACGAAAGTGTTAGTTTCCTGGCAGAATTTTCTAAATAAATTATCTATTTAACTTGGAAAGTTAATTATATTACGAAAAAATTGGAAGGAAATTATAAGAAAATGCACAAGAACATGAAATAACGCAAAAAAGGTATATTAAAATAAAATAACAATCATATTTTTCTTTACAAAACTTGAACTCTCTTAACAATTTCTTACGATAAAATAACTGAAAAATAAACAAATTAATTTTAAAAACATTAAACGGAAATTATACTAAAAAGATAAATTATAGTTATAAAGCTAGTGATCAGTCAATTATTGTTCTCAGCTTCATTCCGCTGCTGTAAATTCTTCACAAATTCGCTGTATTTTGAACAGAAAGGTTCAATATGCATCAAGCAAACTGGATCCTTGCATTTCTTGCAATTATATTTAGTCAGCCGATGTTTTACAGTTCATACCTTACACCGTTTTCTTTTTGTTCCACGTTGATTTTCATCTTGCACGTTGTCTTCTTCTACATCATCAGATAAATTTGGCGGTCTATTGCTGAGTCTCTGTACAAGGTCATGACGCAATCCTACAGTGTTTACACTTCTCCGAACAATATGAGGTAAAACTAGCTCGTGAGACAATTTTTTCAAAAAAGTCCTCCTGCTGATGTTGTTTCCTTCTGTGATGTTGTTACTCAAATAGATGACCTGAGCGTTAATTTCGCTCATGTTTACCATTGCGAAAAATATGACCATTGGCCATCGTCGCACGTTCCTTGCGACATTGTAGGAAGCACATAGTTTGTCTGTGGTGTCGACCCCCCCCCCCCTTTGGTCTGATTATAAAAGGTTATAATGGATGGTTTTTGTTTATCCGCACTGTCGGGATCTATTTCATTATCACCATGCAAACTAGATGCCAAAATAACAGCTTTGCCCTTTTTTGGAACGTAAGAGACCAACGCGCATTCGTTCCTGAATCCGAATATACTGCTATTGACTTCTCTTTTTTTAGCTGTGGTAAATTCCGGTGGAAGCTCTCGTTTGTTCTTTTTGAGAGTTCCAACATATGAAAGTCTTTTTTTCGCGCAATATATCTATTAGAGGAAAACTGGTGAACCAATCATCCCCAGTAATATTTCGGCCTGATTTATAAAGGGGTTCACAGAGACGTAAAACTATGTCCAAGGGTTTATTGCTGAGACGAAATTGACCTTCAGGTTGTAAACCTGCATATATTTCAAGATTGTATACGTAAAATACCTTGGCATCAACAAGTGCAAAGATCTTAATACCGTACTTATTCGGCTTGCTCGGTATATACTGGCGGAAGCTACATCGTCCTCGGAATCCTTCTAACTTCTCATCAATTGTTACGTTTTCGCCTAGTGTCTAAGACTTTTGGCAGTTTTGAACAAAAATCGTGAATATTTCGCGAATATGTGTACGCTTGTCTGTTTGTTTTCTTTCATTCCGTGTGATTCTGTTGTCAAACCGGAGACATCTTGTGATAAATTTGAAACGTTTTATATTCATCACAAGGCGAAATTTTTCAATCCCGTCTCCTTCAGAGCCCCAAAGATCTTCCAAATTCTGCCTGTTACTCCGGTTGAGTCCGGCCAAAATTAGGAGTCCTATGTAAGCTTTCAGTTCAATTGCGTCTATTAGTTTTGAGTCCCGGTCACGTTCAAATGATCCTTGTATAGTTTCGATATATTGATTAGTATATTGGACAATAGAATCTAAAATGTCCTCAGAAAAAATGCAGCTCCAACATTCAAGAGGCGTTCGTGCATCTTTTGCCTTCCGTATTGTGCCTGGAAGTTTTTTTGTAATATTGAAACTTCGGTGGCGTACTCTTTGCGACAAAGGATTTTTATTCCACTTTGTTTCTTTATCTTTCCCTAAAAAATAACTTTTATCGTCTTCAGGTCTTCTTTCATCATCTTCAGGTGCCGCTTCCTCTTCTAGTTCGGATTCTCCTGAATCTTCTGGAATTTCTACGTGGTCTTCACCATCCGTGTCGCTCTCGTCTTGAAAATCCTCTCTAGTAATTCGTCGTCTTCTTGTTCTAAAAGCAATCTTCGTAACTCTTCAACATCGCTGTCTTTATCTAAATTATAACTATTTTTGTATTTAGCCATAATCGGGGTATGATAAAATCTAAAACATAAAATACACAACTACAGTCTTAGACGGGCGCGGTGTATCAATTTGATATTTGATCAAAAATGACGTCTGAATAATTATATAGCTAAATAATACGAATTTTACATGCATAACTACAGTAAATGTACTCACCAAAATAAGTAAACAAAGTTTAAATATAAAAAATTTAAATATGACGGGAACGGGCGCGGTGTATCAAAATGATCAATCTTGATCTGTCGTGATCCTCACACTGCTGATCGAATACTAACAGGGCTGCGTTCATAAATGAATCGTTATAATTGTGTGTGTGGCGTTTGAGTAATTCGCTTTGCAGCTGGGGTGTCGACAGAGCGTTTTGGTATTTATGAACGGTTTTAGAGTGGTGACAAGTATGACAGCACATGTGTCATATAACCCCACATAACAGAAGCGGCAATTAGAATCATATTTCCATGTGCGCATGTCGAGTCTTCTTCACCGCGGTTTCAAATCCGGCGTTTTTCAAACGCTCGAGTGATTCGAGAGCGAACTTTATGAACACATTACACGCGTACATCATCGAATCACTCATCTGTTTTTGAACGGTTTTGTGTGAAATTTTACCCTAGAGTGCACGCAGCGTGACGTTTATGAACGCAGCCCGTTGGCTTCGTACAGGGGAGTGGAAGTTAGGAAGCTACTGTGACCGGCGCATTGATACGTCCAGTTTGAAAAAAATGCTGGTACAAAATATGCGCGTTGTATCAGTTTGATCGACCGCGCCCGACGGAAGGTTAAATATGAACGTAATATGTGCATACATTGTAAATTGTTGATACCTATATCAGATTTTATTGTAAAATTTAAAGTAAAATATAAACTACTTTTTAAATTCATTATACAAGTATCTAAAAAATACAATTTCAAGATAATAAATACATACAAAAATTGGTATGATACAGTGGGCCAAAGTAAGACACTTCTCCAACATAAATAAATGGTCTGTTAATCCATTCTGCATTCTTTGTTCTATGTAGATAGTCTTTCCACTATACGTTGAATGATACGATGAATTGCCCATACTATTACAGCATTATCTAGTAATTTATGTAGTAGTGGTTCTAACTATTCTTCAAAAAAGAAATACATTTCATCATGGTAGTCATCTATTTATCGAAAAGGTTAATCTTTAAAAAAGAAATGGCACACCATCCACTCAATAGTACTTTTGATATATGTATTCATTACATTCTAGTTTGCTTCAAATGCCTGCCCACTCTTTCTTTAGGAAATCTGTTCGTCTGTTCCTATAATATTTATATGTATATTGTAATTGAAGTAATACCTATACTTTACTTAGTGTCTTTGATATGTTCATTAGAATTAGTGTTGTTCCCGTTTTTGAACTTTGTAGCGTTAACATTTTGTACATATTTAACTGTAATTGTATTTCGACGTCTCAAGTGTACCAATCATTGACGCTGTTTGGGTGGTAAATTTAACGGTTTGCTTGAACTTGCTTCACCACCAATGTTCGTCACGTACAAATTGATAATAATCCAAAGAAATGTAAGAGAATAATCAATTGTGGCGGATATTGATTACTTATTCTATATTAAATTTGCCTACGTAAGGACCAACGAAATTTCAAAAATATGAAATATTTTGCTAGAAATTTGAATCACCTGTCATTCTGAGATAAGGCGATGACAGACGATCACATAAAGGAGAAGGGTTCTTTCAGCCAACGGTTGAATCTGCTGAATGTGACCATAGGTGGTGAAATCAAATTTTTCTGTAATTTATATAAAATTACTATAGTTATTTCTTCTCATTTGATACATCTGCTACACTACTGTAATATAATCATATTTTGTGTTTTTTGTTTGTTGGAAAGTCACTTTGTCAGACATAATAGCATTATTATTGAAGTGTAAACTTCTTTAGGCGCGTTGCGCTGATTGTAGTAGGCAGTGAACAAGACGGACCCGTCACGCTCGAATATGAAATGCTCGAATATGTAACGCTGGTTCGGGTAATGTCGGCTCGAGTCGACTAAGGGAACAATTTTATTATTATTTAATTTCAATTAAATTGAAATTTAAATGAATAAATAAATTCATGTCCCACCCAGAACAGGTTCGATCCCGAGACCGCACGGTTATGAAGCCGATACGTTACCATTAGACCAAGACCGGGACAGTAAGCAAATATTTATATCTTCTATTTATACAGACACTTACGTCCGAACTGACCAAACAAAACGGACGCTCGCGTAAATGTAATAAATGTGCGAATATGTTTTATTTAATACGTTACTGAATATTATATGCGTGTATTTCGTATTATCTACGGTATTATTAACCTCGCCTTGATGAAGTTTACACTTCCGCCGTGTGGTTTTAAGCACACTCATTCTTCTTTTATTATTTTAAAAATGCTGATACAGGATTATGTAAGATTTTGGTATATTGGCATTTCAATTATATTACCTGCAGTATAAAATAGGAAACATATAAATAAATGCCAATAAAGCAAGTGGTCGAATTAATATACATAGAATAATCGAATATACTTATATAGAATAATTTCACACAGCATTAAAATATATTATTTTTAAATTAGTACGTGGAAGCTACTTTAACTAATGATACAAATACACTTTTTTTGCTATATTTGTATGGTTTGTAAAAAAAGTGTTTTATTTCTATCATTACTTAATATGGATTACCACTAAGTATAGATCAACAGCATAAAGATTTATTGCTTCTCTTACTTGTGGAATGAACCTGCAACGAAGTTGAGTGGATAATTTTATTACACGAGGAAGAAGTTCAAGTTTCACAAGTAAGTAATTTCCTTTGTTGATATAAATACCAGGTAGATATACAAATGTTGCCCTTATCCTGACATTTGCTTATACAAATGTTGCCCTTATCCTGACATTTGCTTTAGTGATTTGTTATATCATTCTGGATTAGACATATATTTTTTTATTTATTTCAAACATCGCATTCGCTGTCATTGCAAGCTGAATGATTTGTTTTTGTTTTAAACATTGAAAATATGTCTTTTCCTTCTCTTTATTGATATAAATATAAAATATCTGTCAAAACCGTATGCGCACATTGGTCGCATTCAGCAGACACAACAATTGCGCAATTCAGCGATCGGATTTAGACGATGCATGCTCACTCTCAATATGTGGTGGAGCGGTTGCCATTTTTGCGAGCGGAAAAATTCTAGGCAGTGTATTCTGTCCGCATGCGCCATTAACGCATCCCAATACCAACGTATCACAATTTTGAAGAAAATTACTAGAAAAGTAAGATGAGCAAATTATAGGTACTGTGTTTTATAACCTTGGAGTTAGCAGAGTATTTTAATCGGGCTTGAAAAAAGCAGCCCTTACACTAAAAACTACGCCGACACTTAATGCAAGAAAACATTTTTTATTATTATTGTTTATTCGGTTTAATCTGTATAATTTTAACATATGGCAGCAGTGAAAAGTACCAAATGGAAGGTGATCACATAAAGGTAAACGGTCCTGTCCAGCGAACACTCAACTGTTTTCAAGTGAACAGTTGGAGCAACAACGGTTCCCGATCTGTCTGTTGAATGCGATCATTTTTCAACTAGTCAAGGTCGCCAACTTAAAAATTTATGCCATGCAACTTTCACTTGAGATTGAACACATGCAAACACATTATAGTCTGATTTACTGTACGCGCATACATGAACATGTACTTCTGTGCAATAAATTGGCGTACACTTAATATACGCTTATGTAAATATGACTTTTGTTTGAATACCTGTCATGTATGACAAATTGAATTGAGGCTATAATTCCATTTGTCAACTTAACTTAAGCCATTTTCACAATGGCAAAATAATGTCAAAATTAGCAATAAGACGTGTACGCTAATTTATTGCACAAAACTGTACCATTCCTAAATTTTTCTCGAAAATCAAATAACTCATGAGATAACCTATATATTGCCAAATGTATTGCTCCTTTAGTCCTTTGGCATGTACTACAATTTGAATGGAATGAATTTTATTTTTAAATTGTGTGACTGACTTGAATAGCTTGATCCCAGATCTACTTTGTTGGTACAACGGCTCTTTCAAATTATAACCCGGTTCAACGCTGAACTTGCGTTGAACTTCGTTGGTACATCCGGCCAATCCGGCCCTAAATGATTGGTTGACACATTACTAAATTTGAGTTATCAAATTTAAATTTACAAACGATCACATACGCCTTTCTTTAAAAAGACTTGATTTGACATAATCTAGAATTTTTTCCAAGGATGGGTGCACACCAGTTATACAAAATGTTTGATAAACAATTTATTTGTAGCTATTATTTGACAAATTATTAAGTTGTTGTACACAAATTATGCAAAACATATGTAATACTAAATTATACATTCATTTAGCATTTATAATTCATGTCAAATAAATTTATAATTAAGAATTCTCCAAAACTGTGTTCACAATTCACAATGATTGTCAAACATTGTGTTTGATAAACAAATTGTTTGTATATATAATTGGTGTGCACCCAGCCTAAAGGTCACATAATTTTATGGCATATATATATGACCCTTAGAAAAACAAAATGTAGTTGGATAGTTTTAGCAACCGACATGGACAAAGTACGAACTTAAGACAATGCCACTTCAAATTATCATCGACCAGAATAATTTCAAATTAATAAAATTTAAATTATTAATTATAAATAAAATATAAATTTAAAACATTATTTCAAAAATGCAACACAAAAATCTTTTGAATCTCTCTGTATAATATTTGTAAATTTAGAACATAAGACTACAACGATATCAGTTAATTTGTTCAGGAAGGCCAAACCTAGTCATACGTTTTCTTTGCTTATTAATTTTACCGCCTATTTTTATGAGAAATTATAATTTTTAAATATAAAAATAGCTGTAGTGGTGCCATCTTCACGGAATGAAATTAATCACTATAGAGTCTGAAATTAGCTACATTCAGTTTAAATGTTTTTGTTTTATGTTCGAAGATGTTCATTAATTATTGACACTAATTAGTCCGTCAGTGTAGCAATACTAAATTTATTTTTGTAGTTTTACTTAAAAAATCTAATTAAATAAAAAAAGGAAGATGCACGGGATGCCTTCTCGTTGAAATTATCGACGTCATGATATTGCGTCACAGAGCTTGCGCTCTATGCAACCCATTTTACATAGTGTGGTGATTCAGTCGGTGGAATTTTTCGCGAGCAGTGGATTGTTCACATGTTTAATACAGTTTTTTTAACAAATACAGGATGCTAATTAAAGAATAGTGAGTATCAAATATCCTCCATCATTGAACGTTCATAATCTCATTCACTTCCATTGAAGATTTTTACCCAAAAGCCGAATTTTTCATTTACAAAGGCAGCTGTCAAAAAGCCTGCAAATTTACTATTTTCCACGTTAATTTTCGACTCTATCTGGTTTAATTGGTCAAGGTTCCAACCGATACGATCAGCGTTTTTCATTAATACCGCACTTTTAATCAAAAAACATCAAATTTCCTCACTTGAATTTTCCAACCTTGAAAATTTTTATGTCATGATGTGTGCATGTACTTTTAAACAGATGCCTGAATTAGTGACACTCATTTAATTAATATTATTTTTTGATTTTTAGTCGAGTAACGTTGCCCCTGACCGTAGAAGAGGTAAGTACATTTATAAGAAACACTAGAACTATTATTTATAAAGTAATGTAGTGTATTGACATGAAAAATATCATATTTGGAGGTAATTTTAATAAATTAATATCTCTGTTGGTGTGGCTTATCACATATTTAAAATGAATAATGTAATTTTGAATAATGTATAGGCAGATTACCATCAAGGTTTTAAGATATGAAATATATATCTTATTACTTAACCGTTACTTATGGATTGAACAAATATATCATTTATTAACCAAATTTTATTAAATTACATTTAACTTTATCACTTTATTTATAATTTAACTATTGTAGAATCCTATTTCTTTTAAGGTATTATATGAATCATTTTCCAAATATCTGAGTTGTAGGTATGTGCAGATACTAAAAAAATCTTATCTTCAAAAATTATTTATTTTTCCCAAATACTAAATCCACTGTGGATATTTAAGTATTTATTTATTTACCACCTATGTTTAAACTGTTGCAGAGGTTTTATTCCAAAATTATTATTAAAAATTATTTTGATGTTTCTCAATTTTACCAAAAGGGTAAAAGTAAACAAACCAGTTAAAGATATGGAGTTTATATTTGATATATTTTATCTGAATCCATTTTCATTCTTTTTGTAATGATACATATGCCTTAAAATATATTATATTCCTTCAAATAAATGTAGTTACTAGCTTTTCCTTTGTCTAAACTACTGACTCCCAAAAATGAGTTCTCCGCCAGATATTGACTTTTATAGTAATTATTTACTCTCAGTTTTAAATAACAGTATTAATTTAAAGATCTTTCTTAATTCTTGAAGCTTAATAAGATAATTCTTTCATGTTTCCAACCAGTTTCTAACACCAGCTTGATGCATAGTTAATTAAGGAAGATAGGAAATGGCTTATAAGCGTCAGAAAACGATCTGCAGTATAAATTATACCTCAAGGTAATTAGTTATTACATAAGAAAAACGGAAAAGTATATTACAGTACAGGAAGCATTGAAATGAATCAATAGTGATAAGAATAACAGATCAGAAGGGTGTCTTAATATGACTTGTTTGGAAAGAATAATTTATTAGTAATAAATAATTTGAAGGAAATAATTGAACAGATAATCAATTTAACATTCGACTAAATCATTGTTTGGAAAACAACAAAATCAATCTTCAAAAAAAGAAAAAGGAAAACAAGCAATCAGCGGAAGAAAGATAAATAAACATGAGAGCAGAGAAAATAGACACAAAAGCATATTAATATCCATATTAGAGTTCTTCTCTAGCGTTGAGTTCTTATTTCTATATTTCCTTGCATACATCACTAATATATCAGTAAAATTTATATCTTTAACTTGATACTTCATCTGGTTACTTGTGAGCTAGATATAGAAATTTTCAGATACTTTCAATTTACAATATAGGTACATTAACTTCAGGCAGATACCATGCATTTTGTTCGAATCCTGCCATTTTCGACTTCATTACGAAATATTGGAAGTATTGCATTTTTTTCATTGTTTCATTGTACTTGGAGGAAAAACCGCAAATTATGGTATTATGGTGGATCTTAAAAAACTTAAAAATTCCATCGGACGATGCTTGATTTTTCAATAACGACACCCAATTCATTCTTTGCCCATGCTTTTAAAAACGACTGAAGTACTATAACAAACATGTTAGTAAATATTTTACAATATAATTGTGATATGTGACATATGTACTCTTTTTGTATTACTTGATTTTGTATTAAGAAATACTTGTTTTATTACTTCACCAACAATAAATACTACTTATAACTTACTAAATACTGAATGTGACTCGGGTCATTTAACGCATGAATTCAGGTCACAATGTCTACTCGATGGGGACAAGCATTATCGTTCATACAAAATATGTACTCTTTTTGTATTACTTGATTTTGTATTAAGAAATACTTGTTTTATTACTTCACCAACAATAAATACTACTTATAACTTACTAAATACTGAATGTGACTCGGGTCATTTAACGCATGAATTCAGGTCACAATGTCTGCTCGATGGGGACAAGCATTATCCTTCATACAAAATAATTCTATTCCAGCTGCTGTGGCATACAGAAGAACCACACGGGTATGATCTGATCCGTGAGAAATAACTTCATTGTATGCGATGTAAACTTCGCTGTGCACTCCAGTACTTATACAAAGTGTTTCTCGAGTCTTTGATCAAATTTTAATACTTCTAAGCTAAATATATTTAACATATGAAACGTGATGTATACCAGGTGTCCACACTTAAGTGCGCACTATTGATAACTCTGTTATCTTTGGAGGTGCAGAATCGGTCAAATGGGCAAAGTAGTACCATTTTTTATGGCGGTTACAATTGTGAAAATAGAAAAACAATTGAACGTCGGGTTCTCTAGATATTCGACCAAACAAATTTTTTTTAAATGGAACACCCTGTATATTTTTTGGCGATTGGAAAGAGAATCGCAAACTGAACAAAAGAGTCTTAGTACACTAGTATAAAAAAATGTCAAATAAAGTAGTTACTGAGAAATCTGTATCTTTGCTTTGTTTGCATGAAATCGATATACCTATGGAAAATTAAAGCGTCACATTGTCTAGTAGCTGTCAAATTATTTGTATTTGCTGTTGTTAAAGTTACTGTGTGGAAAAAGTACTGGTTTTACAATTTTTTCAACCGTAACAATGGCATTTACTCATTTGGAAAAGTGTAATATGTTGGAGTTGTACTTGAAGTTTAACAAAAATTCAGATAAAGCGCTCGAATGTTACATTCAGCAATTTCCTGATCGTGATGTACCAGATCGTCGCTATTTTTTAAAACTTTATCGAAGATTAAGAAGCAACGAAACAGTTTTTATAAAGAAGAGGATCAAAAATGATTTTATATTATCACAAGAGACAGAAATAAATGTATTGGCATATTTTCAGGTACATCCAAATAATTCTGTAAGGGATTTGTCCAGAGAATCAGGTGTTTCTCGTAGTACGATCCATAAAATTTTGAAAAAAAATAAATATGTTCCCTTTAAATATCAGCCTGTTCAAACTCTACTTTTGGGTGACTATCAAAGACGATTAACTTTTGCTCAATGGTTTATCAATGCTTTTGAAGAAAATCACAATTTCTTCAGACACATTTTATGGAGTGATGAATCCAACTTTTCTAATCGCGGGATGATCAATAAAAGAAATAATCATTACTGGAGTCGTGAAAACCCATTTGTTGTTTATCCTTGTAATCCACAACACCGATTCAGTTTAAATGTTTGGTGTGGTATAATCGGATCCCGAATTGTTGGGCCATTTTTCTATCGGGGTTCTTTAACAGGAGAAAGATATGTGGCATTATTGACAGAAATTTTAGAAAATTTTCTGGATGAATTAAATTTGGTAGACAGACAGATTATTTACTTTCAACAAGATGGAGCGCCTGCCCATAATCACCGCGAGACAAGGGAGTTATTAGAAAGATTATTTGGCAATAGATGGATTGGCACAAATGGTCATATTCAGTGGCCCGCACGTTCGCCTGACATGACGCCATTAGATTTTTTCTTGTGGGGAGCAGTAAAAAATCAAGTGTACAAACATAGATATGCAATAGTGGATGAGCTTCAGGAAAGAATTTCCAACATCATTAACGCCATCGATGGTAGGACCATTTTAGGAGCTACTCGTAATGTTCACACAAGATTGAGAAAATGTATTGAAATGGAAGGAGATGTCTTTGAACATTTAATTTGAATAATTTTCTTTACTATTTTTGTATTTATTTTTATTTGTTTATTAAATTAAAGGCTTTAATGAATGTTTAATTGTCCGTAGATATATCGATTTCATGCAAACAAAGCAAAGATACAGATTTCTCAGTAACTACTTTATTTGACATTTTTTTATACTAGTGTACTAAGACTCTTTTGTTCAGTTTGCGATTCTCTTTCCAATCGCCAAAAAATATACAGGGTGTTCCATTTAAAAAAAAATTGTTTGGTCGAATATCTAGAGAACCCGACGTTCAATTGTTTTTCTATTTTCACAATTGTAACCGCCATAAAAAATGGTACTACTTTGCCCATTTGACCGATTCTGCACCTCCAAAGATAACAGAGTTATCAATAGTGCGCACTTAAGTGTGGACACCCGGTATACAAACATATTTTCCTCTTGGGAACGTACTGTTATATTACACACTGATTGAAGAGAATATTTAAAAAAATCTAGATCAATATCATATTTTTTTAATTGTCAACTAGTACTTTGCAATTAGTTTAATAAATATGTTCAGTGCAAGCGCTTAGTCACAAATAAAAGAAAATATCGTTAACCATTGATGTATACCGGTGAGAGATTACATTGGTGCGAGATTGGAACATTACGCTGAAACTCCTAGAGAGAGTTAGGTGGGATGTTACATTTTCAAAGATGTATTTATATTATTTTCGACTATACAGATTGTTCCGTTTTTTCGGAAAAATTGCCAACTTTTTTTAATAGATTGATATATCTGGACCTGAGTCTTAAAAAGGCCAATCTCCACTTTCATCTATTTTGAGATATCTCCAACACTAAAATTCCCGAGTTTATTTTTGTTGATATAAAAAAGGCCAGTCTCCTATTGCTAAGGGTACATGATATACCATTTTAAGTGTAGGGCTTATATCCAAAACCGTTAAGAACTAAAATGGCCATGTCCAACTGACATGGAGATTGGCCCTTCTCACACAATAATTACCAACAACCGCAACAAAATAATGAATGGAGATTGACCCCTTGATTAAACCCAACTCAAAAATTTGTGTACCACACGACGTTCGGTGCCGTTTTTGACTTTTTATTAAAATGTATTCTGAAAGAACCAAAGGACTTCTATCTTTACTTAATTGTGGTGAGAAGAAATCTCAAGGTAACTTGCAATAATAAAAAAAAGTAGTAGCTATAATATTTTGGTATTACCTAGTGTCATGGATATTTCATTATCTTGTACTCTGTAATCTGACAATTAAATCGATTGACAGCTGTACTAATCCAGGAGAGGAATAAAATAAAGAGAAGGAGAGGATACAATTAAAAAAAGGAACACTTAGATTTGGCCGAAAAAGCATATAAATGTAGGCTGAGGACAAACAGAAAAGCAAAGTAGATCCTAGTTTTGTAATAATCTCTTTCGATTTGGAAAAATGTCTCCCAACACCATATTTAAGAAACGGCGTATCTTTTTTGCAAAAAACAGCTATGGACCTATAATCTAACAGCATACAAAACAGATACAGATGTCAATGAGGCAACCTGCATTTTGTGAAACGAAACGATAGGGGGTCGTGGCGGACAAGAAATTGCTTCCTGCATAAGAAAATTTATATTGTCCTTGTATTCAAAGAAAATGCAAGCTTTGAATTTTTACAGCGGTTCTTGTTCAGGCCAAAATAGAAATATTTACATAATGTTTTGTTACATTTTAAAGGAACTTCCACCAACCAGTACAATTGCTGAGATAAATCATAAGTTTATTGAACCAGGCCACACTCACATGGAGGTTGACACCATTCATGCCGCTATTGAACGAGCCAAGAAGAAGACGACAATGTGTATAGAAGTTCCACATGATTGGATTAATTTTATTAAAACATCTAAGCCTATGAGCGTGATTGAGATGTATCAAAATGAGTTTATAAATTACGGGACTTTCCTTGAATCCTCTCTAGTCTTAGAATTTAAAAAAGTTGATTTAAGAAGAGGATCGTTAAGAACTCGACAAAACCACAGTGATTTTGAATTGAAACCTCTGCACGATCAACTATTACCGATAGATGATTTAAAAAGTATAATAATTTACGAAACCTTTTGCCTTATGTTAGTGATTACAATTAGCCATTTTATCAAAGCCTTCAACGTTCGTCTACTAAGAATCCTGAAGATTTCACTGCTTCAGACAATGAATTTTAAAGTTTTGTTAATTGTTAAAATGTCTGGAATGTTCCGAAACTTTTTTTTTAAGGTTTATAATAATATAGAATTAAGTTTCGTTTATTTTTTCTACTAAATTTTTTGATTAGTCCAAATAAATTTAAAAGTTTACCTTTTAAATAGAGACAGTTTTGTAATGTTTTTAGTTATTCTTTTACCCCACTTCATAAAAAAACTAAAAAAGTGGGTACTATTTCCCATAACAATAATGAATAAAAGGGCCAATCTCCATCTAAATCATAAAATTTCTGTTTTTTTAATCAACAACATAATTTTAAAATAATATACATTATTTTGAAGTGTTTTGTCGATATTAATTACTTGAAAATAATTATTCACACACTTAAAATTATAGTCATATTGCTTTTAAACGTTGCGCAATTAATATCTCAGAACACTGTAAATGGAGATTGGCCTTTTTAAGACTCAGCTCTAGATATATTTTACGTCGTATTGGCTAGATTATCTGTTCAACCGTGACGGTGATGAGGATTTATTGATTTTAATTAAAAATTTGTCCATTGTTTTCTGATTTTTAGTTATCAAAAGTATCGCCAACACACAAATAGATTTCTTCAAGTGTTATATTCTTTCTAACACAAACACACCCACGTCCGACCGACATGACATTTTACCAACAGAGCACAACGATGCGAAATGCGCAGAGAAGAGCAGCTTTGCGAAAAGTCACAGAATATGCAGAGACACGATGTGCAGTTGCAGTTTGGTTCGTGTGATGTTTCGCGGAGCGCTTATGTCTGGTGAACGCGCGTACCAGCCATTGCGAATTCTGGGCGCGTAAATTTATAATTTAATGACAGCAAAGCAAGAAAATGAATGTAATAACTGTGCTGTTTGCTTATTTTGTTACGAAAAATATAATTATAAAGATTAAATCCATTGGGGTAATGCCCCAAATTTAGTTCATACGCTTATAGTTCTGCTATGAATATAATTTAAAATAGATATTGTACCGGGATATCAACAATTAAATTGGTCAATGGTGGTCATGGATTTTAAAATTATTGTCGTAGCGTGCATCGTACATTTAGGTATGTCATAATTTTTTGAATGTCAAAATCTGTCAAGTTATTGTGTTGAAGTTTTCCAATCTCGCACGGTTTTTGAATCATGGTTTTCACCACAGAGCACAAAATTTACATGATTGAAGCCTATTTTCGAACGGATGTGCTAGTGAATGGAACTTGGGAATACAGTCAACGTTTGTGTTTGGACAATTTTCGAGAGCACTTCCCAGCCGTAGCAGTATTACCGGACAATTTTTATGCATGCCTTACAGATTGTGTTGAAGTGTATCGCGAAACTGGTTCTGTGACGCATAGAAAAGGTGCTGGTAGACCAAGAGTTCGTACAGAAGAAGTTATTAATGACGTTCGTCAACGTATGGAAGAAGAGCCTACAAAACCTTTAAAACGTCTCTCTCAAGAAAGTCGGCTTTCTTATGGAACATGCCAAACGATTGTAAAGAAGGACCTGAACATGCATCCATATAAGATGCAATCATATCAAGCTCTTCTGCCTGCAGACCACCCCAGACGCCTTGCGTACTGCCATTGGTTCGTTAATAATTTAATGAATGACGATCTGCTGAACTTAACTTTTTTTTTCTGACGAAGCTTGGTTCCTCCTTTCGGGATACATCAATTCTCAGAATATGCGAATGTGGAGCACTGATAACCCGCATATTTTTATTGAAACGCCACTACATGCTCAGAAAATTGGTGTTTGGATGGCAGTTTCTCGCAGAAGAATAATTGGGCCATTTTTTTTCAATTTCACCTTCAATGCAGAAAGGTACAGACACATTTTTTTGACTGAATTTGGGCAACAGTTAGACGATGATGAACTTCAATACGGTTATTTCCAGCAAGACGGTGCAACAGCACATACTACACGAGAAAATCTTGATTTTCTCCGCGAGTTTTTTGATGACCGGCTGATAAGTTTACATACGGAAGTTGAGTTTCCTCCGAGATCACCTTGTTTGACAATTATGGACTATTTTATCTTTCCTTATTTAAAAAATAAGATTTTCGCAAATCCGATACATAATTTGCAAGAACTGCAACAAAGAATTGTTCAGCAATGTGCAACCATAACGCCAGAAATGCTGCAAAACGCTTTACACAGCATGATGAGGCGCGTAAATTTGTGCATTGAACAAAACGGGGGACATTTTCAACAATTATTGTAATTTAGTTTTTCTGGTTAATAAAAACGTTATTTATTTCATAACTTGTAGTTCATTATTATTTTACAGCTGAACTAAGTAGGTAACACATTTGTAGGTTATCGATAATGTCAGTGTAGCTTGACAATGATTGAATTATTTTAAAAGGATGATTTAAACTAAGACAGTTTTACATTCCAATTATCAACATTGACCAATTTAATTTTTGATATCATAGTATGAGAGATGATTATACAATTTATTTACTTGATAGTTAAGAGATATGAAATAAAACACACATACACAAAATGCTAAAATTTAAGATTTTATTTATTTACCGAAACAATACGTGTTTGTCCATAGATTGAACAAATACGCAAAATGTTCCGAACACAACTGGACAACTGCAAGTTCAACAGGGAAAAAAACATTTTAAAATTGGTCCAAACTTTCAACAAACAAATTACAGACGAACAAGAACTGTCTGTCTTTATAAGCGAAAGTATTAAAAAAAAATTAAGAAATGTCGTCACTATACACCGTGTGTAAAAAATGTCGCAAAAGCTACACGCAGCGACATTTTGCGTTCGGTTCTGAATAAAAAATGTTATTGTTAAAATGTCATATCATGCTTCGTATGCGTTCAGGGACCATTTGAAAGAAACATACATTTGGCAACACTGTAGCCGCATATTATTGTAAGTGTAGATACCGCTATAATTTCCGTATTTCGATCTTCGAAAACATTTTACTCGTTATTAGTATTATCAGATAGTAAATCTGATGTTTTAAATTCTACACATTACACGAGGTATAATTTGCTCTTCAAATTATTTATTGTGAAAATAATATAAAGGATGTCTCAACGGGAGGTTTGTTTTTGAAGTTGCAATTAAACACATTAGCTTGTTGAAAATTGTCAATGTTTTTAATTCATGATAAAGTACGGACATGGACATTACACGTGGAACACAATATCTGATAAGTGGCCGCCACGACTACGTTGACAGATGTCCATTCTGTTGACGAAATTTTGTATGACTCTTGCACACAATTGCGGCACCATCTCAGCAAACGCGTTTCGAATCGCGTATTTCAGCTCTTGAAGTGTTTGAGGATTGTTAGCATAAACCTTTCCTTTCAAAAATCCCCAAACAAAAAAGTCCATCGGCGTGATATCGCACGATCTTGGTGGCCAATTTTGATCGCCATGACGAGAAATTACACGACCTTGTGCGCAATAACTCAATTGTTTGGTTCGCTGTGTGGCTGGTGGCACCATCTTGCTGAAACCAGAAGTTATCCACATCCATACCATCCAACTCAGTCCACAAAAAATTGGCTATCATGTCACGATAACGATCACCAGTGACGGTTACCGCGGCACCAGCAGCGTTTTCAAAAAAAAATGGTCCAATTACACCGACGGCCCAAAATCCGCACCAAACAGTGACTCTTGGTGGGTGCATAGGTTGTTCTTCAATCACACGAGGATTCTCAGCGCCCCAAATTCTGCAATTTTGTTTGTTAACGTAACCATTAAGTTGAAAATGCGCTTCATCACTGAATATGATTTGTGCTGCAAAATCGGGATTATCCTGTTGCATCGATAACACCCAATTGCAGAACTCACGGCGCTGTCCATGGTCGGCTGGTTTCAATGTCTGCGTCAATTGGATCTTGTACGCGTGTAAGTGCAAATCCTTGGTAAAAATACGCTGCACAGTACTTCTGGAAAGGTCTAATTGCTGTGCATGACGACGAATCGAGGTGCACATTTTCTACCATTGCGGCTATGTTTTCAGCCGAACGACCGCTACGAGGACGCAGGACTGTTTTTACGTCTGCCACAGAACCAGTGCGTTCAAACTTTTCAATTAATTTTGTAATCGCGGTCTTACTTGGGCGATTAGGAATACCAACATGATCACGTAAATTGCGAAACGTATCCACGATAGATTCTCCATTTTGGTAATAGGTTTTCACAATAAGTACACGTTTCTCGTTTGTATAGCGCTGCATTCTTGAAATGTCAAGACTTCACAATGCTAACTGTCAAATCTAAGCGCTGTAGTACCAACTTAACCATATTTCGCACGAATTTCAAAAACAAACCTCCCGTTGAGACACCTTTATATAGAAAAATGTTTAATTAGAGCAGGATTAGTTCTTTGTTTGGGTTATTGTCTGACTGTAAATGAATGACACTATTACCTACGTAATTGTTGGAATTGAAAACCATCTGTCTCTAGAAATAGTTGCAATTTACGATAAATCGTCTGTACTACTTGTTCAAGTCTTTCTGGTGTAATTTTCAATAATGCCGCGTTAACTCTGTTTCTGACTTCGTTAGCGTCTTGAGGAGGCGTTACATAAACTTTCTCTTTATGAAACCCCAAACAAAAAATTCTAAAGGATTGAGATCGGGAGATCTCGCAAGCCATAAGATAGGACCGCCGCGACTAATCCATCTGTTTGAGAAGTCCTCATCCAGCCATTCTCTTACATTACGAACACAGTGCGCAGGAGTTCCATCATGCATGTAAATAATGTTATGGCGTATTTGCAATGGCATCTCGTCAATGACTTGTTCCAATACATTGAGATACCCATTGGCATCAAGACGATTTGGTAGATAAATTGGCCCAACGACCAGGAGATTTATGATGCCCAGCCAAACATTAAAGGAAAACCTCCTTTGGAGGAGACCATATTCTCAAAATGCATGCGGGTTTTCATCATCCCAGTGTTGAAAATTATGGGTACTAAATACACCATCTCTGGTAAACATAGTCTCATCGTTCCAAAGAATACGTCTTAAAAAGTTGTTATCTTCGTGAATCCTATTTTTGTGTTGCAAAAATTTAATCGATAAATGTTGTTGACCTTTACAGACATGATGTGGGCGAAGAAGGTTTTCTCGTAGAACCAAATGAACGGTTTTATTACTAGGGATATTTAAGGTTGAAGTTAACTGGCGCGTACTAACGGAGGGATCTTCTTGTACTGCATCTAGAATTTGCTCTTCGAGTTGTACTCCTTTTTCTTGGTCGACCAGCATTAGCAATTCTTTTAGTAACCGAATCAGTTTCACGTATCCAACCTTCGAAATACATTTCCACTAGGATGTCTCCGATTTGGGTAACGTACGCGATATTGGCGTTCTGCCATATTAGCATTTCCATTACAGAAACCATACACCATGTTGTACGTACATATCGACATATTCATTAAATGTAAAATCCATTGTGAAGGAATAAAATAACACCAAAAAGAAACGATAAAACACAGTAGCACAACACAACTAATCAAAACAATACAAATAACCACGAAGAAGCAGAGTTTACACGAAATGAAACACGATAGTCGAATTAAATACACAGGTAAATGTCAAAATTTGACAGTAATGATATTGATTGAAATCACATTGAAATACAAACTGATTACTCTACAACGTTGTTAAATGTGTTTTTCGTGAAAGTACGTTAATGAAGAAATGTTAAAAACAAACTTATTAATCAAAACGAAAACGTTTACGAAATAATACTCGTAAAAATTATTTTTTAAACTAACTTACAGCTATCTCTATTGACAGATATCGAAGAGGAAGGCTTAGTTACGCAGTAAAAGTCTGAAATTCAAGAACCCCGTGATAACAAACAAAGGATGATACGACATTTTAACATTAATATAGGTCAGTTACCCAAACAGACGATACACGGATTAGGTTGACATTTTAAAATATTAGCAAATACTATTAATATGTTTTAAATTATTCGACTATGTCTACAAAAAATATAAACAAATTCTAAATACATGTGAGTTTATTTATTTTAGACTACATTCACAAAAATAATATACACAACATCTATATATTATTATACATATTAGTGATTAAAAAACTAATAACATTGCGATAAGCATATGATAAAAAGAAAATAATATTAAGTTGAAATGCTATCATTTACATTAATTATAAAAGGTAAGATATATTGGCTTTTAAAACCTACTTCCCTATCCCACCATTTTGGAATTTCAATTTCACAGTGGTTAACGCTATTTGCCCAAATGTCTGGGGTTACTTGTGTTAATGCCTCTTTCCACAGTTTTATGCATTCGTCCACTTTTCTACCATATTTTCCAATGTAATTGTTATAGTATGTTTTTGTTATTCCCCACACTAGTTCTATGGGGTTAAATATACAATGGTAGGGTGGAAGTCGAAGAACTACGTGCCCATACTTATCTGCTAAATCATCGGTTTCATATACAAGTTGGTGGTTTATGCCTTTACGTAAAGATATAAATGAAATTATTGAATAAAATAATTAAATGTATATGTACTAACCGTTTAACCAAATCCAGTAGTAATTGTATTTTTAAAGCAGCTCTGTCATAGTCAATGTTATTATTGGTGAGCCATGTCTGAATTTCATTTTTAGTGGCAGATGATGTTGGACTTTTATTTTTAACAGTACTGTGGTAACTGGCATTATCCAAAACAATTATGGACGGCTCTTTTAAACTTATAAGAAGTTGGTGTTCAAACCAGTATAAAATGTTGTCTCTGTTCATATCACCGTGATAATCTAAATACTGACTATTTGTCGGAAATATTAGGTCTGCTCCAGGAATAAATCCATTAGAACTACCTGCATGTAATACATTATATCTAAAACAAAATAATATAATAAATATACATAAGATAAGAATATGTTGTTCTTAGAAATATAATGTACCTTTTTCCACCTACTTTTGATGCTTTTGTGGTTTCTATAGCTTCATTTTGCCAAGATTTACGAATTGTTCCATCTTGGAAAACCCAGGTTTCATCAGGAACACAAACTGGCGAACATTTTCATGTTTCATACGAACATATTGTTGCAAGAATGTATCACGTTTTAATAGAATTTGTGGTAGTTCCATTAAAGCTCGTTTATGATCATCCTTCTTGTAATTAAAACCAATATTGTGCAATACTGTCTGTAAAGATGACTTGCCACCAGAAAAGACTTCCTTTTCTTTAAGAGTAATATTCAGTGAATGAAGCGTGATATGTTGTTCTGTAAAAAACTCAAATATTAATTTTATAAACGTAAATTCTTAAGAACTTACTGTTCCTATACATGTCATATACTCTATTTCTTAATGCACACTGAGTAAAGTCATCAACATTTAAAACAGGCTTACTTCTAGGCCGTTTTCGCTTTGGGATAGATGGTCCAACCACCTGCTTTGATGTAGATGATATTTTATTTACAGTTGCAATGTGAATATTTAAAGCACTTGCTACTCTCTAAATGAAAATTATTATTATTAAAACGTTTATTGTATAAACTATAAATAACAGAAAATATTACCTCTCGAACTGCTGTTAGGGGTAGCAATGGCGCATTATTATCGCGTTCTGTTTCAAAATACCCGATTAAGGGGAGAATTATTTCTTTCGCTTGCTTACCTAACGGTTTGGGCATGATTGAGTTGTGAAAACAACTGATTGTTAAAAATAAAATCGGCGTATAAATATAGTAAAAATGGAAGAAATACGTATGATAATGAAGTGACTGAAAAATGTAAACAACTATGACAGTATGACATCTGACAGAATAAAATGTTACCATCTTATATGTTGCAACGGCGTACAGTTCTGGTAACATAAAACGTTACCGGAAGCTAGAATAATATTAGGATTAGTAGGTATTATTGTACTTTAATGTTACTTGGACCGAAGTTATTGTTTATGACGTGTATCGTCTGTTTGGGTAATCGACCCATACACACGTTATATAAACTTATATTACTAAATTTAAACTAATAATAATAAAATAAAGAAAATATTCAATAATCGTATAACTTTCTGTTTTTACGGTTAACTTTAGTCTGTCAACAATTTGGAAATATTAAAATTAAAATTGGAGTATCTCTAAAAATTTTCATCAATTTTTTTCTATCAAGCCGCTACCAATTCAGTATACCTTCACAAATATCATACTGCTTAAAATAATGGTGACACACATAATCAAACTGAACAATTCAGCTTTAAAGTTACTTTTCGAATTGTACTCCCCACTATTAATCGATTTCAACGCTTCTCGTACTTTATTATACCTTAATGTGTTTCTGTCATAATAGCTCATTGTTCGTCATTGTTCGAATTTATGGGTGAACCGTTTTTTGACTCTTACAAGTAATTTCATATTTTCCTTAGCTACGCATAAAATTAGCTTCAGAAATTGTCATAGATTTCGGAAAAATCTGATTAACCACTGTTATTTTCTGATCATATAATTATGCTAAAAACAAGGTAAATATTTGCTATTTTAAATTTTCCAGGTATTCTGTAAACCGATATAGCATTTAAACCAAATATTTTCCTGTATGAGTTTAGAGGCTACGTTTTAACGAATTTTCTAGGAAGTCCAGTAAAAAGTATAAATAGACAAACATAGGTATTGCAATTTTACGTTTTTAACGCTTAATATTTACATCCAGTAAAATTACGAATTATATTTCACCTATAGATTAAAGAGCCTTGCTGTAAATACGTGTTTAAATATCCTATATCAATTTACAAACTTTAATTATCTTGAACATAAATAAATTGGGACACAATCAGTAATTTTTCTTATGCAAGAAATACTTTTCAGATACGTTTAACCGTGGTTTACAATAAACTTTATGTAAACACTGTATGTGCAAATAGTCTTATGTTCAATAATAAAAGTTAAGCGATAAAGTTTATGTTCCGTAATTTACAACCATTGTTTCGTCGATAATTGTTTTAATTGTTCATATGTACCTACATAAAATGCGTACGTTTCAATCTAATCTAGAAGTTCCTTTAAAATCTGTCTGCTATTAGCTTAATGATAAGCTTAGGGTTGGAATTCAAATCTTGTCTCTGTACTTTCGCATGCCTTTCGGTGTCGAGGAGCTCCATCATTCACTGAAGGAATACATACGAGGTGCGTTCAATGTATTCCCGGTATTACAGAGAGATCAAAAAAGCTTGACCGTGTCGCTTCATAGTCATGCTGCAATTGCAGCATATATCATATTCTGAATTGTATTTCGTCCGTGCGACATTTATAATTTTATGCATGAACTAATTTCGAGAATGTTTGATAAATTTACTTGATTTGATTACTATCCTTCCGGTGTCTACCCTGAAAATGTCATAAGGAAATTCGCCATTATGACGAAGTTATAGCGTTTTGCAACTGACCGGGTGAGTAACGAATAACGGTCGGGGCGCAGGTAGACGCGAAACAGTATTTTCAAAATCGGTACCAGAAATATCTCCGCAACTATTGGACTGATCGGGATCAAATTTTGCACAGTTATGCTTCACACAATAATCTAGTACTTATCGAGCCGTTTTTTCGATATTTGGCATAGTTTTTTTTTTGTCATAATTACTCAACAATTTTAAGGCGAAAAACCGCCAATTTTATTCAAATGACTGCCATGACCCGAAAAAATTGAATTCGCAAATTCCGGCTCGATAAGTACTAGTTCTGCATATCTACTTTGAGAAAATATTTTTTTTTTTTTGAAATAAGAAATGACAGAGGCACGTCCGGTACCGCGGACGCTGTCGACAAAAACCCAAGTCAAAAAAACGACTGTAATTTTTTTACCGTTCGAAATTTTCGAACCCGATTTTCACACAATTTATAATAAATGCCATACTTCAAAATGTATATTATGGTTTAAAAAAAAAATGCAATTTTATACACGAAAAAAAAATCTGAAACGTGACCTTACTTTTAGGTGCTCAGGTATATGTGAGCCCTTAAGAGAATGGGAAACATTTGAATTATTACTTCTGTTTCAAGGAAAAATCCAATGGAGTTAAATTTGGTGATCTAGCAGGCCATCTATTTCTGCTAATCAGTCCGTTATTATTAAAATATTTTAGAAGGAATTCAATTGTAGTATGTGCAATGTGAGCGGTGTCAGCATCCTATTGAAAATAGCCAAATTGTTTTTGATTGTCGTCAAGTTGTCTAATAAATGGTTCTAAAATAAGAGTTCTATATCATTCTGCATTTATTGTATCATGGAAGAAAATTGGACATATTCTTCTTCTTCGTGATATTGCACACCAAACACCTATTTTAATAGGATGCAATAGCAATATACAATCCCGCGGCTAAATGAACGTGTATGTGCGTGTAAATGTGAATGGGAACCCCTGAACTTTGTGGGAAGCGGGGAACCCCAGACATTCTGATATAAAATGGAAATACGCGTGAGAAATAGAGATGGTCTTAACGGTGATTCACCGTTCTAAAGCAAACGGTGATTTCAAAATCGCGGTGATTTTAAACAGCTCTTTTAATCACAGCGAAAGCAGGAGCCGTTTATTTTCACCGTTTGTTTTCACCGTTTGTTTTCACCGTTTGTTTTCACTGTTTGATTTCACCGTTTGTTTTCACCGTTTGTTTTCACCGTTTATTTTCACCGCGCATGGTAAAGGGTTCCTCCGAGCTGTTTACCGTGAGCGGTGAAAATAAACGGTAAAAACAAACGGTGAACTCGTTTTTGCCGTTCGCTTTATTTGAAACAGCTCTTTCAATCACCGTTCTCCGAGTTGTTTACCAGGGTTCGGTGAAAATAAACGGTTTCTGCTATCGCCCATGTTTCGCCGTTCGATTTTAAACAGCTCTTTGAGCTGTTTAACTATATGCGCAGTGAAAATATATTTGCGGTGAAAATAAATATCAACACAATTTCGCGTTATATAATGGAAATTAATGATTTGTTGATAAACTACGGAGGTTATAAAATATTAATATACGCATATTATGTATTCAGTAGGTATTTGCTTTTAATTTATGTTTTATAAGTATGTATATAAAACACGAATGTGCAAAAAGATTTACATTAATAATACATGATGAATTGTTTTTAGTTATATAAATGATCATGTAAATGAAAGATAAGAAATTATCGCGGATACATAAAATATCAGAAAAAGAAAAATATTGGGTATAATCCGCTGTAGAGCAACCGTAAACACGTGTTTCTGACTAATTGGTCGTCATCAGTACGGTGTAGCCAAGGAATAAGGTGGGATAACCTTGGAGATGTAAGCTAAACGGAAGACCATCAGGTGACATTGTCTTCCTCGTGGCGACGTTAGTTGTTGTCCTCAAAACCGAGGATCTTCTAGTTGAAGCTGCAAATGGTGGTCTGTCACCTGATGGTCTTCCGTTTAGCTTACATCTCCAAGGTTATCCCACTTTATTCCTTGGCTACACCGTACTGATGACGACCAATTAGTCAGAAACACGTGTTTACGGTTGCTCTACAGCGGATTATACCCAATATTTTTCTTTTTCTGATATTAAATGATCATGTATGTACATAAATATTTGTAAAAATTGTATATGGATAATAATTTAAATATAACTTACAAAACAGAAAATAAGTAAAAAGTAACTCCAAGCAATGAAGTATATTTTATTTATTATTTGTTCTATATGCAATAATTAAATACATTTCAGTTTCTCTTCTAATATTATATTTATTAAATATAAAGTTTACTTGAGCACTTTTTAATTATTAATTTATTAAACTACATTATTAATGTTATTATGAAAATATAAGTTTACTAACTTTGTTAGAACGTAATCGACTTCGCCTATCCGATAATTAACATTGAAAATAATATCATAATTGCTACGTTACAGCTAGTGTGAAATATATTTATGTCAAATTGAATATATTACTTAAAGTTAAGTAAATCTTAGAAGCGCAGACAGAAATATTATTTACATGAAAAATATATTTATTTGCCCATATTGAAAAGAACCTTTTCCATCATAATAAATACGAAAGTAATCACTGTTATTCCACGAATTTGCAAACGGTGAAAACAGTGATTAGGAAATCACTGTGAAAAATCACTGTGACCAATATCTGCTCTCATCTCTAGTGAGAAACGAGAGAGTCGACAGCAGGATACGTTAAATATCGTATCAAAAGGCTAACTCCTAACATTAGACCACGCATAAGAGTCATCGTTAATATAACTTCAATAAGTAATTTACTACCGAGAAAACGTAGTAAATTAGTGGTCAAAGTTGCACCTAAGAAATAATTGTGCAACGTGTTATATTGTTAACATAAAGATTGTATTTCGAGTCGCAGAACAAGCAGATGATGCCGTTGAAAACATCGTAGAAATGAAGAAGATTTCGTCGATAACAAGCAGCCCGAAGTTCCTGCTGGAAACAGTACAAAAAGAAGGTGAATAAGAAGAATTTAGATAAGGTAGTAATTAAATAAATATCGTCTAACAAATATGTGTAAAGTAACTTAATATGTTCACAAGTATCGATATAAACACGTATAATATAGAATGTGTATTGTATGTAATAAATTCTGGCGTTTATAGCTGACGATTGAATCGAACAAAGGACCTACAGAAATGTTTGTGTTAGTTTAATGTTTGTAGAAAAAATTCAAATGTATTAGAATTGTTTTTTAAATATTTGTTACTTCTTGTGTTGTTTGTAAAATTATAGATACAGGATTCATTGATTTTAATATGAGAATTATTAAAATTTTTAAATAGTATTTTTTTTGTTAATGTACAAGAACCCCTTTTACTTAATCATTTCGAATCGCCCTGACATAATTTGAGTTGAGCTAGCAAAACAAATAATTTTATATTTTATTTCTAAAGTTTAACTTTAAATTAAATATCTTAATTTAGAGATAGGGGTTCCTCTACATTGTGTCACCCAACTTTTGGGTAGTACCTTTACATATGGCTGACAAATATGTATAAACAATATCAGTGACAGAATATCGAATTGACAGCAACAAACTAAATATTCATATTACAACAATGAACGTGTGGCGAACTCGTTCTAAAGTTGATATGCGGTCAAAAATCCTCCTAGAATTTTTACCACAGAGCTGCAAAATCTCTCTACAGCAATCGACCAGCACTTGTTTCTGAGGTGCCGTGAGCTTTCGCGCATCTATCTTACACTGACATTCGAGAGGTTGAGATGGTTTGAAGAATAGTGTTAGTCTTCAATAGCGGCAGTACCGGGGCCTCATCTTCTAGGCTTTCCCTGGATCTTTTCATTTCGCTTGACCACTTCTGAACTGTAGATAATGAAGGTGCAAAATCGTGATAAACAACCATCATCTTTTCGTGAATGATTTTTTGACACTTTCCTTGTTTTGTAAGGAATTTATTCACATCGCAATGTTCGATTTAATTCAACATTTTCGCGCCAGTCTTTGAGATATATATTATATTATTATATTTTTATATTATTAATTAATGGTGAGATTCTGGCCGATTTCTGTAACTTGCACAAAACTTCATTTTCGTCTATATTTTAAGTTTTTGAAAAAGTAGAGACACTTTTTTTTATGTTTTATATTAACCCCAAATCATTCGTATTTTATAGTTTAAAGTGAAGCTGAGTTTTGTATTATAATTAGATGTTTAATAATCTCAAGGTTATGAATAATACACATGCTCCATAATTTTTAAATTTATTTATTATTTATGTAACCATCTTTAAATTTTGCTTTTTAGGATTTAATTGTTTACATTTGAATTTATAATTTATATTAAATCTTATTAGTAATAAAAACATGGCGGCATATTTTTAAAAAATTACAACAACGTATACATGATTTATTGGACAATACGTTTTTTGATTGCAACTTATTTAATATTATTACTATGTTAATGGCAGATTGTTATGTAATCAATAACAATAAAACAGTATCTATTTCTGAATATCCAGCGACAATTATCTACACTAAATGTAAATATTGCATTGTGCTAGTGTTCATTCGTGACACACAAATAACATAATTTAATTTAACAAATATACAAATTCCTAGTATTACTGACCCATAGTAATACAGAGAAGTAGGACATGCTAAAGTCGCAGCAAGTATTATGAAATACCAATGAACACAAAATATTGAAAACGTGCTTGTTTTAACAGCTATTTATTTAATGAACAATAACACTGACAGAAATTTTGCGTCAATTACGCTCAATATTGTCTAGTTATAAATAACGCGTAAGTAGAATCATTTTTCGGTTTATGTAAGCAGAATAATGATCAGCGATCCGTGTTTTAAAAGATCTTCCTGTTTGACCTATATATCCTTTAGTACATGTACCACAATTTAACCTATAGACTCCCGATTTATTGTTGTGATTAGTTTTTCCTTTATTATTTTTGATGCATTTCGCAAGGTTATTCTTAGTTTTGTATGTAATGTTAATTTTATATTTTTTAAGTAATTTTGTTAGTTTTGTTTAGTCCTCCCCTAAGTAAGTGAAAGATTTGAACTTTTTAATTGTATTGTCTTTAGTAACTGGATAAATTTCTTGTAACGTTTTGTTGAATAATCTCTTAGAAATTAATTTATCTATTAAATTTGGGTCGTATCCATTATTATAGGCAATTTGTTTAATAATGTTATATTTTTTCCTATAGTCTGAAGTGGACATAGGTATACTAATTAATCTATGGGTCATACTGTGGAAAGCTGCTAGTTTGTGTTGGTATGGATGGTTGGATTTGCTATGAATGGTTATGTCAGTATGTGATTCTTTGTGGTAAATTGAAAATTGCACTTGGTTATTGACTCTTTTTAACGTAAGATCTAAGAAATTGATACTATTATTCACTTCTTTTTCTAGTGTAAACGTAATATGAGAATTAATAGAATTAATAAACTCAAAGAAATTCTTCAATTGTCTGTTTGTACCTGTGTATCCTACCAAAATGTCGTCAACATATCTGTACCAAAATAATACGTTCTTAGTTAGTATATTATTCTCAAAAATCTTACTTTCAAAATTGTCCATAAAAATTTCTGCTAAAAGAGGTGATAAAGGATTTCCCATAATTAAACCACTATTGCACTTATAAAATTTATTCTCAAATGAAAAGTAATTCTGTTCTAAGCAAACAGATAATAATTGTAAAATCTATAGCTGTAGCGAAACAGCTGTCGTTGTTATTAAATATTAAATACAGTGTAAATCATAAACATTTGTTTGTTTTATTTCACATGAAATGGATTTACATCAAGTAAAGACCAACTCAATCCAAGGTATAAGGAAGTATTGTGATGACGAAAATCTTCGACCTCGAGATTTTTGTAGATGTCCACGTTTTGAAGTCCCCTGATACCGAAAAAGTGGTTTTTAAAAAATGTCTGTCTGTCTGTCTGTCTGTCTGTCTGTCTGTCTGTCTGTCTGTCTGTGTGCGTGTGTGACCACGATAGCAGTCAAACCGTTGTAGATATCAACTCCAAATTTTGTATTTGCTCCAAATTTTGTATTTGCATGTATAATCTCCCTCTTGAGATCTGATTAGTTTTTCAGTAAAATCGGTAGACCGAGCAGTAGTTTACTTCGGTGAAAAAATTGAATTTTGCCAATATTTCGTCAATTACTAAGTTTGAACAAATTTATAATGAATTCAAATGTACGCAAAATTAAATTTGAGAAGAATTTTATTAAAAAAGTTTTTCGAAATTCCTACCGGAAATAGGTCTTTTACTATTATCGAGAATCAATTTTTTGCGAATATTTCGCAAATTATGCTATTTAGACAGGTACGCTACGAGTATAAAAGTATTTAGAACTTAATTTTCAATACCTTTTGTATAAAAAAAAATTCAAAATTCGGACCGGAAGTAACACTCTTATCGAATAACGATTTTTTGCAAATATGTCGTAAATCATGCATTTTATATAGATTTATCAAGAGTACGAAAGTATTTAGAGCTGAATTTGCAATGTTTTTTGTATACATGAAATTTTAAAATTCGCACCGGAAGTATCGTTTTTACTCTTAGCGAGTAGCAATTTTTTTCGAATATCTTGCAAAGTACGCATTCTATAGAAATTTATTAAGAGTATAGAAGTACTTAGAATAGGATTCTGAATAATTTTTGTATAAAAAAATTTGAAAATTCTATAATTTGAAACGCTAATACGTATAAGAAAGTAGTGTGGTGGCCACACCTAATTTTTTGTATACCTCGAATATAATTACAAAAATTCTCAATTAAACTTAGAGGATACCTGCGATTATGTCTTATAATAACCTAATTTCAGATAATCGGCATACTATAAGTGATATGTTTACGCATGTCTTTAAATCGATCTTATTTTAGGTAATTTATTATATTCTCTTAGAGCGTCTGAATGACGTAGGTACTTTATCATATTTTAATTGCTTGCATATTTCTTACTCTGGTTGCGGTTGTTATAAATACTATACTGTCAATTCTCCTAGAATTAAAATATATTATTTTGTGATGAAATTTTATTTTTATCCGATTGAGTTTGGTTCGTTCTAAATCATCCTAATTTGTTAATTTTTAAATGACATTGGATAATAATTTGTTTAAATTAACGAAAATATATTTTAATCCTGTCCAAATGTTAAAATAACACAGAAACTCTATTTCTCTATAATAAAGTATGTTAATATTACATATTTATAGGAAAAACATATATAATAAATATTGAATTGGAAATGGTTTGAATAAGCAACAATTTTAGACAGGTTATTTATAAACGTCAAATTATTTTTTTGAACATAAATCAAATCTTATGATGTACAATTTGAATTATATAAAGTACAATCACAAATAACAAACATCAGTTTGGTTTGTTAATCTTTTCCAGATAGTAAACTGTTACACAAATGATAATCAATCAATAACAAAATTGTTACGTTTTACCATCCACTAATCTTCATAGATAGATTTAAAGTCTAAAGTGGCGTTCACACTGATGCAATTTCTTACAGCGATTTATCGCATGTTGCATGAACGTTGCAATTTTTAAGAGTTCCGCGGCTGGTTCACACTGATCAGGAAGTACAAGCAATTTTTCACAAATGCAACTTTTTTTTTAAGGTACTAACAATATGAAATAATTATATGTCATCATTACTATCGATGCATAACGATGAAAATTTACGACCTCCAGAATAATAATATATGATGTACTTTGGTATATTTCATAAGACAGGTTGGCAGTGTAAAAGTTACTAACAAATCGCATGCAATTTCTTCAGAAAATAGAACACGCTCTAATACATCCAACTTTTCACATGCGATAAATTGCTGCAACAAATTGTATAGTGTGAACGCGAATTTTCGTGCAACTTTTCATAAAATTGGAATTACATCAGTGTGAACCCCTCTTCACAGTTTATTTCCTTACAGCTTGTATCACTAGAACACATCCTCTAATAGTTATTTACGAACCAAGTGCGTGAAATCATATTTCGCGAATGAGTGACAAGTTTAAAGCGCGAGCCGAAAGGCGAGCGCTTTATGGACACGAATTCGCGAAATGTTTCACGCACGAAGTTTGTACAATATTTTTTGTACGAGAACTATAATAGTAATACATATTGTTAAATACGTTATCGTTTATGACACACTACTAATCTCTTGATATTAATTAAAAGTTTTAATAATTGTTCCGTTTCAATTTTTGAAAAGAATGAATAATGGTAATTTATATAATATTTGTTGCTGTTCTGACATTGAATTACATACCTTCCAAATATAACAATTTCTATTTCATTTCCTTTTATTTTCATAGAAAAACAACGAACTGGGTAGCATATTATTAAGGTTAGGGATTTATGATTTTAAAATGTCACTAAATTAATCAAGTTCTACGAAGTACCAACTTTACTTTTACGCACTCGTGTTTAAAGTGACTTTTTACGCACGCAAATCGAATCGTGAAATGACAGGTTTTGATAAGCGAGTACAAAAAATGATTTACACTTGATATTCCTCCCAACAACAATTTATTTAACATTTACATATTTACAAAATAGGTAAACTTATGAGTTTTGGATCTTAATCCTTTAAATTTACAGACATTTACAATTTTATGTTAAGTTTTTCAAAAATCAATATTATTATTATTTTGTGTATTTTTTTTCCATAACATCCAAACAAATTATAATATACCGGGTGTCAACGAGATCATGTATCAGCACGCCATTTATTTATTAGTTAAAATAAAACTTTGAAATTCGGACCGTATATATGAGTGATTGGTGGGCTTCTTCAGGTACACTCAGTTTTTCTATAGCACTTCCGGTCAAACCGGAAGTGACGTTAATTTTGAATTTTTAAATACAACATTTATTATTTCTGTTCATATTCTGTTTCTTCTGAAAATTTGCCATCTAGTGCAGGTTAACTTTTGACATTTCTGTCAAAGATGGCGGTATCTGTTAAATTTATCCATTAAAGTGAAACTGCTTCGCAACGATTGTCGAAATGTAACAACCATCAAAGTTAGCTTTGAAAACAATTAAGAAACGTATTTTTCACATTTACACGCATTGGCGAAGGAAACATGTATTTCACGTTGAAATTACTAAAGAAAATAGAAAAAAAAAAATGTTCATTTTCAAATGACAGGTACTCGTTTTTTTAAATAGTAACACCTATTTTTTATTACAGTGCCATATTGGCATAATTTTTAGCCTTCAAGTGATATAAAATATGCTGTGGTTTAGTGGTAGACAGGTAGTACAAAACATAAAATGTTTTAAAAGTAGTCTAATTCCAAAGACTACTTTTAAAACATTTTATGTTTTGTACTACCTGTCTACCACTAAACCACAGCATATTTTATATCACTTGAAAGCTAAAAATTATGCCAATATGGCACTGTAATAAAAAATAGGTGTTACTATTTAAAAAAAACGAGTACCTGTCATTTGAAAATGAAAATTTTTTTTTTTTCTATTTTCTTTAGTAATTTCAACGTGAAATACATGTTTCCTTCGCCAATGCGTGTAAATGTGAAAAATACGTTTCTTAATTGTTTTCAAAGCTAACTTTGATGGTTGTAACATTTTGACAATCGTTGCGAAGCAGTTTCACTTTAATGGATAAATTTAACAGATACCGCCATCTTTGACAGAAATGTCAAAAGTTAACCTGCACTAGATGGCAAATTTTCAGAAGAAACAGAATATGAACAGAAATAATAAATGTTGTATTTAAAAATTCAAAATTAACGTCACTTCCGGTTTGACCGGAAGTGCTATAGAAAAACTGAGTGTACCTGAAGAAGCCCACCAATCACTCATATATACGGTCCGAATTTCAAAGTTTTATTTTAACTAATAAATAAATGGCGTGCTGATACATGATCTCGTTGACACCCGGTATATCTAGGATACATATGGATCAGCTTTGCTTTCTCAAACTAGTAATTACATTTGTTTAATGTTCACTTCTTTTGTATTATTGTATGCTTTTTCAGTAGTGTTCCATGTTTTATTTCGCTGCATTTGTAACTTGTTGATGTTTGCATTAGTTGTGTTTCCCCATACCTTTGTTAAATAATTTATGTACGACATAAAAACAGCGTTATTAAACGGGTTTTCGCATGTTTCCAGGTATTATTTCTCTTATATTTTTGATGCCAGCTGTTGCATCGCAGTATTTTATTTGGTCTATTTGCTTGATAGTGGGTTTTTTTATTTTTATATATACTCGAATAATTATAATGGTACACTTTCTAATATACTTATTATCACCGATTTGGTATTTGAAGGGCATTGTATGCTAAAGACATCTTTTTTCCGGACCAATATCAAGTTCCATTGATCTTCTTAAAGCCGTGTAGTCTGTGTCTAGGCTAGCCTTTCATTTTTCATACATTTTACTTCTTATTTATTACGTTTAATTTTGAACCAACTTGTTATTATTGATTTTTCTTTAAATATTAATTTTATTTCATTCATTATTTATGTTCCTTCTAAATAATCATTGTCCACAATCACTCCATAAACGTTTGTGACAATTTAAGCGCCTAAAACGTTTTTGTAACAATTTAATAACAACGTAATACAAGTTCTGACAATTTGGCGCCCAACGTGTGGGGCATTTTGTGGCAATTGCTTTAAATATAGTAAATTTCTATTATTTGCAGCCGATTTAAAATTGTTTTCTAGTGTAAAATGTTTTTCGGATATTAATAAATCTAAAAATTCTATCAGAAACGTGGTAAGTGCTGAATTATGATTACATGTTCCACATACTACTCATGCGCATGTGCAAACTATTAAAGATCGAGGGATAACTTTCGATAGTTCATTAAAATTCGATGTCCACATAGACAATATTGTCCCCGGAGCCAATTGGATTTGTGGTTTCATTAGATGTTAAACACAGGAGTTTACTAATGGTTTTGGCATTATTCGTCTTTATTTATGCTGTTCGTATTACATGGCTTATAACAATAGAATCCAGCATATCAGCGTCATTTCATTCATTACTTATTATTTAAAACTGATATCTACAAAAACAAATACGCCAGTCTGAACAACTATAGTTGCTGAGTTTTTATCTATTATCGGCCCTCAGGAGAGTTGCACTGATAAAGTTTGGCTTCAAATTCAGGTGCAGGTTTGTTTCGAATAATTCCATTTCAAATAATGACATTTTGGACTGCTGTATGTATTCCTTCTTAAGAATTGTTAGGTCCATGTGTTTTGGTAATTAGTTGTTTTTAGGCGTTAATTATATCTGTTCTGCGATTTTTCTGGAATAAACTTTTAACATGTTAATTTATGCTGTGTAATTTACGATGTTTTTTTGTATGCTCCCTTACGTAATGTGGTATTTTTTTGTTAAGTTGTTACTATTTTTGTTGGTTTTATTTGGGAGATTTCGGCGAATTTAAATAAGCAAATAAATAATTAGGTACATGAAATCAATGTTAAAAATTTATATATTTTATTGTAAAATTGAGTTCTTATGTGAAGTTCTAAAAGTCTCAACTATCCTGTGTAAATTTATCTATTTATTTTTCAGTATTTTGAATGCGTTTTGTGCACGTAACATTCTCTCTAATTCTTAGAAGCGTATAAATACAATTTGCGTGGAGACCAAGAAGCTGATTATTTGATAACTATGTTCGAACAGAGATTACACGTAATAAATGCAGTTTATCGGGCAGTTTTATGCGATAATAGAATTCACTTATAATGAATGACATTGAAGGGAAATCGCAATTAGGAAATACTAGGTGGATTTATTAGAAAGAAATATGAACATAACATATTTTGTTTATTAGGAAAAATAACAACGGCTTTTAACAAACTTTTTCAACGTGGAAAATATCAGTTTTCTGATTTGGTTTTCGTATGAACAGTATTAATATGAAGAAGACATAGCATTTTTAATTTGTTTATTGTCAGTGGTCTTCACTACAAATCATGATAGCAAATATGCAGCTTTCAATGCTTCTTTTTCCTCAGACTCCAGCTTTTCATCTTTACTTTTGATGTCGTTCATTTATGATGTATGTACTCTTTGTGGATTGTACGGATGTGACCACGTCGCCGTCAACATCAATGTAATTTTCCGACATTGTAGTTGAAGCTCGCGTCTGTGAATTAAAATGTTTACACATAAAGATAGTGGAATTTCGTCTTCATTATTATTAATGTGTTCTGTGACATCCTGAGATGATGGGGCGTCACTGTTTTCAAAAAATCCCGTGTGTGAAACAATTGCACTAAGTTTTGTTCCAGGATCATATCCAAGACCGTTACCTTTGTAGCAGAGAGGTCTTGAATATAGTCTTATGTTTTCAATCGTTCTAAACACGAGATTTTTCCTGAAATTACTTTTGAGCGTTCATATACTTTCCTGATCCATAGGCTGTGTTGGACAGAAGAAAAACGAGCGATATGGTCTTCAAAACACTAACTTTCGTATGAGCCGAACAATTGTCAAAAAGCATTTTTTTTTGTCAAGTCGCCAATTCATTTCACGAAAATATCTAATGTAATTCATCAACGAACTAAAGACGCTAAAACACCAGGTTTCTTCGACTTTCCTATAATCTGAAATTTCTCGTTATTAGTATTACTCACGTTAGCTGTAACCATTGCTTTCATTCAGCAGACACAACATTTGCGCAACTGTTAAGTGATCATGTCCAGTAGACGACCGCTCATTCTGAACATGTTCAGGAGCGGCCGCCATTTTTGTGAGCGGAAAAATTCTACGCTCACCTGCTGAGCGTATTCTGTACGCATGCGCCATTGATACATTCCAAGACCAACCTAATACATAATTTTGAAGAAAGTTACTAGAAAAGTAAGATACAGAAGAAAGGTATTGTGCAGAAATAAATGTATTATATAGTATTGGAGTTCATCCAGTATTTTATTCGGGGTTGGAAAAACTAGCACTTACACTAAAAACTTCGCCAAAACTTAATGCAAAAAAACAATTTATTATTATTGTTTATTCGGTTTAATTTGTATAATTTTAACATATGGCAGCAATGAAAAGTACCAGATGACAGACGATCACATAAAGGTGAGCGGTTCTATCCAGCGAACACTCAACTGTTGTGAAGTGAACGGTTGGAGCGGGAACGGTTTCCGATCCGTCTGTTGAATGAAAGCATTGTGTTTTCGTAGATTTGGGCATACTGCTGTCACCCATTCCGTTGAAGAGCTTTAGGGAAAAGCGAAAATTCGTCAACAGTTTCGCCAAGATATCTCGTGCGTAGCTTCAAAACGATTAATCCCGCTTGCTGCCCAACTCAGATTGACGATATTCAGCTGTTTTGAAAAATAAACCTTCTCCAGTAATCATTTTTGATTCCTTTGTTTTTATCATCTTGTAAAATTAAAAACATAGTTTTTTTTTTAAAATTAATGTGTGCTGATCTCTAGTAATTAATTATAAACGAACTCTACGGTATATACAGATAAACAACATGAACTACGAAAGCCTATTGATAGGAGAGGGTAGTTGGAGTTAAAATTAAATGTACCCATTTTAGTATTATTAACTGTTTATATGACAGGAGTGTCAGTAGTTATGTCAATTACTTTACAATTAATAAGCAACCAGCAACCCCACCTTCTCCTACTCTCGGCTATCAATCACATAAATGGTGTATATTCGCAGTTCAAGTTGTTACTCTGTAATATATTGTGTTAGGGTCCAGCTGCGTCTACCAAAATACGAATGAATGAGAGATAACTGGTCAACTGTAACTAAATAAGGTGACCCTAGAAATTCCCTTTACATTTCTTTTTGTAGGATTTCACTTAATACAGGATGCCCATTTTCTGTCTCCCCATATGGGTTTTTTACTTTCTTATACGTAGTATAAGGAAGTATTGTGAAATTTTCGACCTCGAGATTTTTGCAGATGTCCACGTTTTGAGGTCCCCTGATACCAAAAAAGTGGTTTTTAAAAAATGTCTGTCTGTCTGTCTGTCTGTCTGTGTGTGACCACGATAGCGGTCAAACCGCTGTAGATATCAACTCCAAATTTTGTATTTACGTGTATAACCTCCCTCTTGAGATCTGATTAGTTTTTCAGTAAAATCGGTAGACCGGAAGTAGCAGTTTACTTCAGTGAAAAAATCGAATTTTGCCAATATTTCGTCAAATACTAAGTTTATACAAATTTATAAAGAATTCATATGTACTTAAAATTAAAATTGAGAACAATTTTATTTAAAAAGTTTTTCGAAATTCCTACCGGAAGTAGGTGTTTTACTCTTATCGAAAATCAGTTTTTTGCGAATATTTCGCAAGTCAAGCTTTTTAAACAGGTACGTTACGTGTATAAAAGTATTTAAAACATAGTTTTCAATATCTTTTGTATAAAAAAGATTTCAAAATTCGGACCGGAAGTAACACTTTTACTCTTACCGAATAGCGATTTTTGGCAAATATGTCGTAAATTATGCATTCTATATATATTTATTAAGAGTACAAAAGTATTTAAAGTTATATTTGCAATATTTTTTGTATACATGAAATTTCAAAATTCGGACCGGAAGTAGCACTTTTACTCTTAGCGAGTAGCACTTTTTTTCGAATATCTTGCAAAGTATGCATTCTATAGCGATTTATTAAGAGAATGAAAGTACTTAGAATAGGATTTTGAATAAGTTTTGTATAAAAAAATTCTTAAAATTGTATAGTTTGAAACGCTCATACGTATAAGAAAGTCGTGTGGTGGCCACACCTTATTTTTAATGTTGAAGATACAGGATCGGTGAAATAACTAACGTAAAAATGGCACCTGGTAGTAATTTTTACGTAGAATTTAATAATTGATGGCGCACTTAATTATCAAGATATAAAGTTAAATTTTTAAAAGATAACCATACCAAACCCTGTATCTATGAAATCAGAAAAAAATACGCATTTTAATAAAGTCATGGCTAACTGCGACTTCCATTTAAAAAAATCATAAGTTTATGTCATATCTTGATAATTAAGTTGGCCATGAATATTTAATGAAGATTATTAAATTCTACGTAAAAAAAAATTTTTCCAATTTTTTTTAAATACCTTCAAAAGTTAACAATAAATGTCCAATCTGAAAATGCTATCAAATACTCTTCAAATTTCTGAAAAACTTTGCTTTGCAATTTAAAGGATCCTGTATCTTCAATGTTAAGAAAATTGTCCATATAGGGAGAAAATGGGTACCCATGTATAAATTTTAAACATTTTTGTGTAATGTTTTAATATTTTTTTTCGATTCTGCCGTGAGTTCGCATTTGATGGTGTTCGTTGTTTTACTCGATTTTAAAGTATAGAACAAATCTGTGTTTCTCCGTATTTAATATTTCTGATTTCATGTATTTTTGAGAACTCATCTAGCGTACAAAAACAAAATTGGTTGCATATTTATTAATGATCGAATTAATTAAAAAACAGACTACTGTTAAACATTTATATAGCGTTAGAGAAGTAGTTGGAAATAGTGTTAAATACAAGTAATTCATGCTATCGAAATTATTGTAATCGCTTATTATCCGAAACATTAACATTGTAATGATAGTCTAATTACATAATGCGAGCTTGAAAGTGTCCAGTTAAATCATATATCGCAACAAGGCAACTTTTGTACTTGATTAATTATATCTTAAAGCAATCATAAATTATGAGAGAAGTATTTTATGAAATATACATAGGTAGGAACTTGTGTTTTAACGTCCCAATTCATTATCTCTTTGCTTTCCGAAGCGTCAGAAATCTTAACAAGCGTGAGTATTGGTTTTTGTATGATTTTATTATGTTCTAGCCCCACATCCGATCTTCGGACGGGGAAAAGTTATGTGCTTGTTGCCTGAGAATTCTGTAAGTGCTTGTATCTTTGTGTTTGTGATGGTCGGAATTCACCTACGAATTTTCAAATATATATTTTGCTTCTGCCACCGTATTTTGAATTTAGTAGTTTTAATAATATATACATCCTCGACACGACTTGAACACATGCTTATAGTTGAATATAGTGCACATGCATCTTCGTTGTTGGTCTTAGTAAAACTGCTCAGTATTACATATTATTACTTCCATATTTGTTGCCACATTTCTTGCCCTCACTACATGTCAACTCCTATTGTGTTGTACGCGTTGTAGGGTGTTGAGGAAAAGCATGTATATGGTATACATTCATCCAGCGGTGTAGATTACATAGATCGCATTATTGTCTAATAAACACAAACTCTGTTGATACATTCATCGTTTGTTACTGTATGGCTGTCCTCGGTTCACGCTTGATCAGTTGATATACGTGTTAGCCTATATAATGCGTCTGTAACAGATTTACGCCGTCGCCATTTGCATTTTAGCGATTTTTGCGTCATACAATTTCCACCCTTACTTGAATTCATATTAGTTGTCAAATTTGACATTAGAATCTCTAAGGACAAAGGTTTTTTTAGCAGTTACTTCGAAAATTAAACTAGTCAACTTTAACAGAAAATGGATTCGAAATTAGAGGTTATAAGTGTCATTTCATCATATTGGCAATGTTATAGTTTCACGTAACAGATGATTATAAAATTATATTTATTTTGTAAATTAAATATTTAGGGATGGCTCTGGCGGTAGAACAAATGAAGGAAGATGTTTCCAAGTTGCCGATTTAATAACATGATAATTTCTATTAGTAATTTATACGCTTTTTTTTTATTTCCCTATATTTATCAATAGAGTTCATTAATATTTACCAGGACAATCGGCTAAGCATTTAATTTATTAGTTTGAAATGAATTATTTTAATCTATAGATGTGGCTTTAATATTATATTATGATAATGACTATAAAATATTGCAATTTATAAGTTTAATTACAAGCTATAAAAAAACATTACCAGTATTCATAAAATATTTAATGCTTATGATTATTGAGTTTTTAGAGGTAGGTGTATAATTATAATTACACCTAACTCGGTATTGTTGATGCATAATAAATATTATTACTGACGCAGAGCATACTACCACTTTGTTATAGGTTTAGCCGTTTGCGAGAAACCACACAGAGAAAAAATTGTTGTAAATTTTCAAACAATTGTAAACTTTATTACAACAAATTGTTTGACATATACGGACGAGAACAACATTTATTAAATTTTACTACAAAATTGTTGAAAAAAAATATTGTATTTTTTACGACAAAATGTATAATTTCGTTATACAATTTATGTTGTAATAACTTCAATATTACAGTTGCATAAAGTACAGGACACATGTTGCAAATAGTACTATTGGCGAGTGGTAATAATTTCAACTACTAGTTATAAAATTTATCGCAAAATTGTTGTTACTATTACAAGTCCCTGTAGTGAATTTTCAAACAAGATGTTGAGAGCAGTTCAACTATGCTGTTGCAATAATTAACACAATGTTGTTGACATAATCTATATAATAATACTGGAAAGATTGCAAGTCGCTTGTTGCAAATAGTACTATTGGCGAGTGGTAATAATTTCAACTACTAGTTATAAAATTTATCGCAAAATTGTTGTTATTATTACAAGTCTCTGTAGTGAATTTTCAAACAAGATGTTGAGTATAGTTCAACTATGCTGTTGCAATAATTAACACAATGTTGTTGACATAATCTACATAATAATACTGTAAAGATTGCAAGTCGCTTGTTGCAAATAGTACACTTACCTGTCGTAATAGTTTCAACTAATTGTGAAGAAATCTTCAACAGTATTCTTGTTATAATTACAATACCCTGTAGTAATTTCTTCAGTAGGATTTTGCCTATAGTTCTACTACGCTGTTGCAAATTTTAATAAAAGTTGTTCTCGTCCGTATATGTCAAACAATTTGTTGTAATAAAGTTTACAATTGTTTGAAAATTTACAACATTTTTTTCTCTGTGTATAACATATGAAAAGAATAGAATTATCCTATACTGCTGGACAAACGGACACATTTGTTGAACTTAAACAATCTAATATTAAATATTATAAAAAGACAAACTTTTATTAAAATTGGCTGTAGAGCGAAATAGATTAGATCCAAACAGCACAAATTAGATCGTTCGCCCATCCACCGTATTTTTTGGACCGTTAGAAACTATATGAAAGAATTATGTAATTATGCATTAACTTTATGAGTGCATAATTTTTGCAAAAATTTAACAGAAAGTATTTTACAATGGATAAAAGATAAAATGTACTTTATATTAGTTTTCAAACGTTTTATTATAATGCAATTCAAAAATTTCCAAGCATTAAACACAATATTAACACACTATAATATATATCATACATTCAATGAAACATAATATTGTTTAGACAATTTAAGGACGTATTGTAAAAGCTGTGTATTTTGTTTTCTCAGGATTAGGGGTTCTGGTAAAGATCCTATAAAAAATGATGTAAATTGTAATGGTTCGTAAAGAAAAGATTCAAATCCTAAATAAAACAATGTTTTCCAACAATATATGTCGAAGCGTATAAACACAAGGGCTTCAATGTATACAGGGCCTTGATTTTGATACAAATGCCGCGAATTCACAATTTTAATTCATTTCTCTAATAATAATATGGTGCTTTCCTCACTGTTAAAAAGTAATTATTAATACATAATATTTGAAAATACGAATATTCTAGAAAATATATTTTCGAAATAGTATTTAATATAGTATTAAAACTATAAAAAAATAGAGTACTTAATAATATGTAGCGTGATATAATATTACAAGGTATACCTGTGAGAAACAAATGTTTGATTATTTCGTTTTACCATTAAACATGGCATGTAGTTATGAAGATTTTCAATGTAAATCATAGAAGTTTCTTCACCTTCAAACACTTCAAATGCGTAATAATGTCGGTTGAAAGTTATACTTCGTAGAATTCTATAAATAAAGTAAATTTTATCATCTAATAAAGCAACATGTGTTATAATTCCAAAATCTGGATAGTTTTTGTAGCTGATAATTAACGCCTGGTTTATATGTAGTTCCTTTATATTTAACCCACTTAGCTTCAAAAATCTCTTTATCTGGAAAGTATTCCTTTAAACGGTTACTTGTAGGTGTTAGTTGGTACTGTCTATTTGGTAAGTTAACGCGTAATAGTCTATAGCAAAGTTTTAGTTGAGCTTTTGTTCCCAGTGTTTTAAGTATACCTTTAAAATTACCGCTGATGTTGGAGGTCATCTTCAACTCCCTATGTTTCTGTTCAAAACGCATACTGGACATATGAACCAAAGGACCTGAATTACGCAGTATGGCGGGATAATGTATCATATGATGATGTTTGGGTTTTAATTCTCCGAAATACTGTATGTATAGATTATGATGTTCCATTATTAAAATTTCTAGTCTGCTAAATTCAGATACTTGTAATGAAGGCGATGTTGTTACGTCTATTATTTCTCGAAGACAAATCCATAGGTTCCAAATTTCTAACCCCGGAGGAATGAGATCTCCAATTAATAAACCAAGATACCTGGTTAAACATAGCATCTCACTGGCACTGAAATTGATCAACTTTTTTTGGAGTTTTTCTTCGATTATGCGACCTGGCCTGTTACGGCATTCTAATTCCCCATAATTGAAACACTGTATTCTGTCATTCAAAACGCTCACTGTAAAAAGTTTATAGTCAAAAATTAAACGACGTAATAGGAAAGTGATATCATATGCGCACACACCCTCAAAGAGGTCATGCATAATATCAACTGTGAAATTTTCTGTTACGTGAAAATTTGTCAAAGTATGCCACGCTGATTCCTCCTTAATACCCGTTAATGATGGTTCTTCACCTAAGTCCAATTTGTAATTATTTACATTTCGCAAAAGATCTACCTTTTCTACACATGCAGATTTAGTTTCTGATTTATGCATCTTGCAAAATCTACAGCTATAAGCTGCTGAAAAACTTTCGACAAATCCCAAACATGAATGTATTCCTAAATTGTCTCCAAGTATTAATCCTAAAACAAAATAATTTTTTTTCGAAGAACCATTAATGTTAACAACAATACCCTCGGTTTGTAAATAATTTAATTCATTTAAAGCAGCTGAAAATGTTTCTTTGTTCCCAAATTTTTTCCGGTTATTTGAATGCAAAATACTAAATAAAAATATATTATCTAAAGAAGATAAAAATTCTGTGGGCATTGCTGGCAAACTTGTATACAATGCACCCAATTTATTACGCCCTGCTCTTGATCCTAGAGGGCAGCCAATTTCAAAGTCATCGTAGAATAAAAATAGGGGGAATATAAAGTCGGCGTTATATTTTTTTAATTTACTTTTCCACAACGTGCCTTGAACAAAATTATTAATAATGTTATTGTGGGATGCATTCAGGTTTCTTAAATTGGTAATCATTAAATTAAAAAAATCTGGATTTTCAAATAATTTTTGGAAAACAAACCTCAACGGAATAACTAGTCCTTCCACCGGTACAGGTTGTAAAATAATATGACTGTTTTCAGATTTGGTTTTCATTTCTTCTCCAAAAGTATACGCTTGCGGCCTAATAAAATAACCCTTATTTTCAAAGAAATTAATACACTTATATTCGGATCGATGTTCCTGAAATATGTTGGCAAAGTCATCAAAAAAATCCGCAAGTGTTTTCAGTATATCCTCATCAAGTAAATTTTTAAACAATGAAAAAATAGCCCTCATAGTTTCAACACTTTTTTGAAAAATATTTTGAATTTTCTGTATTACATCGAGTACAACTTTGCGTGGTACTAAAGAGTTGTTGAACATGCTTGACACAAAAACTGCAATATCTGTTTTCACATCATTTTGTGCGTTTTTTACTAATTCGATAATTTTATCTAATACATTCTCACTTATGTTTAAAGGCGGGTCCATTTCTGAATCGATATGCATTGTATCATTCAAATTTAATGGAAACCTATCATTACTGTCTGATACTATTTTAGGCAGAACATTACCATCAGAATTTACGTTAGACTGAAATTTACTAATTTCAGAGCAATCTCTTTCATGAATTTTAAAATGTTTCCGAATAGAGTTAATGTCATTAAATTGTCTATAACAATGTGACCATGTGCATGTATAATTATTTTTACTTTGCAATTCATGCACTTGCCTTAAATGAAAAATAAATGCTTTTGAGGAAAGCAACACAGTTGGACAATAATTGCAAGGATACATTTTACAGGTTACAAAGGCAACTAGCGCAAAAATCAACAACAACAAAATAACTATACATAACTGTTAACAGAAATGTTTATTTGTTAAGTTGATTTATTTCGGCTATTAATGTATTAACTGACACAGGTTCTTTTTCGCAGCTAGTAGTAATGTCATATATATACTTTTGTACAAATATCCAGGTAGTTTCGGCTTCAGGTGGATAGCGCGCATCCAGTGCATGATATATTTTGAAGCAAGCATCGACACAGCGTATAGGATTTTCTAACCGGTACCGAATATCATCTACGCAAACATAGCAAGCAGATATGTTGTTCCAATCGCCAACTATGACAGGAAGCGGCTGACTTGTTAATTTATACTTTTCGTAATTTTCGTCGCGTTGTTTTAATTTAGTCTCTAACTCATCCACATTCTGAAACAACAATCTTATGTATACATATATAAAAGCATATTACTGAAATATTAAGTACATTTGGATAAACACCTTCGTATCTTTACTTATAAATTTCAAAAGAAAGTTTGAACTTTACAAGGTTTGAATAAACCACCCTAGACCTAGTTTGAATATGTCCACATAGGTATTCAAAAAAAGGCAAAAATAGAATGACCAAAACGAAGCTCAATGTGCAATAAATTGCTCATAAATTAGCTATTGTTTTCTGATTAAACATTTAATTGACTATTTTTACCTCAATATGCAGTATAAATCTATGTTGATTTTCTAATTTGGAAGGTCGCCAATACTTCTGTCCTTTTCTATTACAACCAACATGAGGTGAATGAAATAATAGGGGCAAGAGAGTTAATACAAACCATTGCAGTCTCTCTAAAAAAATTATATATTTTCTCATACAAAGTAGGACCAGATATTAGCATTCTTTCTTACCATCAACAGGCTCCTGATTTCTTTCATCAAATTCTATTATAAGTCGTTTAAGATATTCGTCGTTCCTTTTGCTGCATATTTGTAATATGTTATTATAAAGCAAGGGCCACTTTGTTAATAATTTGTTGCCGGCAGAAGTATATTTCCAATTGAAATCTTCCTCTAACTAGAATGGGATGTATCTTATTAAATCTATTAAATTCAGATTACAGAAAAAGTGTTTATTTTTTATATAGGATTTAGATTGAATTGTCATTCTAAATTAATACAATAAATGCTTAAGGAAAGGAACTTTATGCATATTCGGTTCGACGATGGTATCCTTTTACTGCACGTAGTTAGACAAAATTAGTTGACTTACAAGTAAATATCCTAACGGATGTTTTAAAATCGGATATTCTTTATAGTATTCACAAATAATTGTTTCAGAAATTTCCCTCAATCTTTGCGGATTGTACTTTCGTCTGTTTCCTCATTCAATTTTTCAGTTATATGTTCCGGTAATACTTCATACTTTTTGTAACATCGTCGCAGATAGATATACGTATTCCACAATTTGCCTCTTGCTGCTTGAGGCTTGCGGGTGTGTTTGTTAATGTACGGTATATAATACGCTTCTACTAATTCGTGGGGAAATATTTCCACTATCTCTTGGGCTAGCTCAAGAAATTTGCTGGTTGCGATTCTGAAAACAGATGTGCAATTTTTCTTTGTTCAAGTGCATTTACTATACTCACCTTCTATCTGGTATCTTCCTGATTTCGTTTTTAATGATCAATTCCGATAGTTTATTTCGCAAAAACGTTTTGTTCTTTCCATAGCTACCATATATTAGTTTACCCTCTTCGCTACTGTCGAGCAATTTTTTTACTGTTCCCTTCTGTCCTATATGGGGAAAAGGAGACGACGTATATGGAACACCAACGGAAGATAAGCTGGAATAATTGCTACGAACAGGTATGAGGTCCGGATCTAAAACAACTACAGCAAAATGTAGGTGGTTACTAATCAAATCTTTGAAACACAAAAACACACTACCTTCTGTATTATCTTCCGCAGTAAGTAACGAGACGCTTCCAGTCGACGTGGAAGCAGATACATTGGAAACATCCGATATGCTTACAGTGTCTTCGCTGTCTGAATTCTTTACTTCACTTTCCTAAAACAATTTATGTCGATTGCCATCAATTTGCCATTTTCATGTAACTGTATGCTATTAAATTACCTTACTAACGGCTGTATATCTCCTCCAAAATTTTTTTCTTATACCTAATTGCGGAATAATCTTCTCTAAATCTTCGTAAGTTAATATCTCAAAAACTTCTTCATCAATATGTTCGTCTAAAACAACATGTAAACGTGTTTATGGAAAAAAAATGCGTCAGAAGTTGTATAGAACTTTATCTGAACCGTTTCACTAGCTATAGAACAAAACTTTAATAAAAAGGCTATTTTCCGAATTTCTATGCTTGTAAATATTGTACCATAGTTGAGGTAAATTTCGATATTGTGTACAGGTGACTCTGAAAACGTTAGTGCGGGAAATCTATATCTAACTGCAATGTAGTTGAATACTGTCGTCTTTTAAAATGTTTAAGTTTTTTTTTATATTTTGCAGGGATAATTTACTATTAGCAATTTTAGCTGTATACAGGGTGAGTCATCTAAGCGGGTAAGGCCGATTATGCCTTTCTTGTGTAAAGATATTTCGAAGCGGTTTTTTCCTTGTGATAGCTGTTCATTAGGAGCACATTTTAAAAATATTTTGTAATTATACAGATTGTTCCATAACTTGGTGGCTGACCATAGTTATAGTTTTTTAAATGGAACAACCTATATATTATTAGATTATTGTATTCCCCGCATAATTTTTAGGCAAAAATTTATAAGATTAGTATAGGCCTACAATCTAAGGTTTTTGACTTATTACCATTTTTGTGAAAAATTCAATGTATCTATAAAATTAGATTTCTCGAAAACGAAAATTAGATGAATACAATTTTTGGTAGAGTTGTTTTTAACTACTATCACAAGGAAAAAGCCGCTTCGAAATATCTTTACTCATAAAGGCATAATCGGCCTTACCCGCTTAGATGACTCACCCTGTATATATCTTAATATGCCTGTTAACTCTATTAAAATTATTTCAGACTAATCCCCTATATACATATCGCAATGCGTCTATAAACGAACGTATAAATTCATTTTTAGGTAAAGAAACAACGGTTTTATAGTATTTTCATATATTAATTCGATATACAAGGTGAGGCATCTTATAGTAATCACACCATGGATTTTTTTCTTAATGGAATATTCTATATTTTCTTCATTTCTTAGGCATTCCTTGATGAGTTAATAATGTATCACATTTTCTTGAATCAGCTTAGCAATAGATGCTCAAAAAATTGGTGAAAATATAGTAAGTTTAATTTAAAAAAACTTCCGATGACGTCATCACTAGAAGATGATTCACTCTGTATACAGAATATGTAAAAAAAACAGTAAATTAAAATAAAAAATCGAGCTACTTTGGCGCTTTCGTTCAAATTGTTTGTGTATCTAAAATTGAATTTATGTGTTACTTTAAAGAACATTGTATACCTATATATGCAATCAGAAAAACAAGGTTCATTCTTTTTTAGAAAATATGTAGGTTGTTCCAATTTGAATAAGTATTTCATTGCTCAATAGCAGCGCTTGACGTATCAGACAAAATCCTGTACCTTCAACTGACATGAATAAAAATTAGATTTAGGATATATGAAAATAACAATTGAATGAATTAGAAGCAAAATGGTATAACTGAAATCCCTTAACGTAATCTTTAAATCTAGTAGTAGATGGTAGTCCAAGGCTTAAACTTCATTTACTACTGGACAAAATAGGATAGAGAAGTCTAGAATCGCACTCAACTTATCTTTTTCAAATTATCACTTATACCATTTTGCTTCTGACTCCTTCAATTTATTTTCTACTGGAGGATAAACTTAAAATAGTAACTGACACCTAACTTGTAAGTTATGTAAAAACCTATATGCTTCCAAATAAATAATAAGCGAGATATTTCCAATAATGCCCTTTTTGTAGCATTTTTTTTATGGAAAATGCGCTATAAAACTTTTGTATGAATTGATATCATAAGCTTTAATTATTGTAAACTGAATTTCCATTAAAAAAGCAAAACAGGTATTAAGGAAAATACTTTATTTATTTTTTTTATCAACTGCAAAGTAACCAACGTTAAGAATACCACCTGCCTAATTTAAGCTGCTTCCTAACTTAAGGGGGCTTACGCAGAGGTGCCGACTAACTGCCGTGAGGTAGGACGTAAGGGGGTAGTGGCATATGCGCTAATGTAAATTCCGCCGATGTAAGGTATTCGTTAAAATAAAACAAACAGCAGAAATCTTTTTTTTCTTATTATGTTTTTGCATTAAATTGAATACAAAGGATTAATTAAGGCTTCGTTTGGAGTACTTTCTTATAATTCAAATTATTTACTCCTACATTTGAATCTTAAAATTGGTAAAATTTACAACACCAAAACACAGTTTCAGAAACTTTATTTTAAAAACTAATTCCAGTCAAGCATGCACTGAGCCTTTGTTTATTTGTGTTTTAAATTTCGTTTTGATATTTCGTAAATAAAAGCCATACTATTGTTTTAACGAAACCTTGTAAAGTCCAGAATTTACATTAGCGCATATGGCGCCACCCCCTTACGTCCTACCTTCCTGCAGTTAGCCGTCACCTCTATGCGTAAGCCCCCTTTAATAGGGAGCAATTATTTTAGACCAATCTGTAGGTATAATATATTACACTATACGTCAATTAGTATTAAGGGGCCCACAGACTGCGTTTTTGTTCGACAGTTTTGTTCGACGAACAAGTCTGTTCGAACAAAAACGACGAACATGAGTTGCCCACAGACTATAGTTTTGTTCAGCAGTTTAATAATATGAAGGCAATATATGAGTGTGCAGTGGCGGCACTAATAGAATTGAAAAAAGAATTATTTTTTTTGCATAATCGTACTTGTTAGGGACTATGTATACATGTACAATCAAACCTCTATATATCGAATTTGAAGGTCATTTAAAAAGATTCCATATACCTACAGAAATATATTTTTCATCATTTTCAAACTAAAGACAAGTACAGTTAATTTTTTAAAGATAGAGGCATTTTTAACGTTAAATATAACAAAATAAACAATACTAAATTTATTTTAAAAATAGTATTAAATAATTACATACTTATGTAATACTTACATTATGTGCGTATTTGAAATTTTTTTACAAAGAAATATAGAATACATATAATGTGTATATCAAATATGTATTCGTATAAGTATGTAACAAAAGGAATTATATATATTTTTTTTTTGAACGACATAGCTCCTAATGTTCTTTTGATTAATTACATAGAACTACACCACTGCAAAAAATCGTCGTCTTTTAAAACTGTTTACCCCACACACTTCGGTTTTGCGTCGTTTTTGTTCGAACAAAACTGTTGAACAAAAACGCAGTCTGTGGACCCCTTTAGTATAAGATACAAAACAAAGATATATTAATATTAAAAAGTATTTTAAAAATAAAATATTTCAGAGAAAAATGTGTCTAAGTTTATTGTATAGATAAGTACGTAATAACTATAATAACAAACAGCATGGCTGTTGTTTAAGGCATTAACTGTACTTACTTTGAAAAATTTCGCCCAGGTCTGCCCATAGCCCGAAGCTTCTTAATTTATTTTCTACATACTCATCCATACTGCTACACAAATTATAAGATATATTGAAGCAAAATCATAATTTAAATACTTACATTTTTAATTCCTGAAACCCAGCACACTGACACAACACAAATATGTATCTATATACATACCTATACACAGCCATGTATCAGGATCTAATCAGGATGCCCGCACAAACTTGCAAAATCCCTACTCCAAACTTCAAGGCCACTGTATACACATTTTATATAAGTACATATATGAACATCTGCTGCCGAATGAATGCCGATCACACTTAGGAAAATAAATACAACAGGTGTATTGTCAAAATATGCATAACTCCCTATAACCTATTTCACTTCATCACATGCAATATACTATATTTACTAGTTGTAAAATATTGTAAGGAATTTCACTACAATTTGTGGTGAATTTTCATACAACATTTTCTAACAATTTTATTGCGTTTTATGAAACTACGTTATAGGAAAACACAACGACGTTGTTGTAAAACTTCGCGCAATAGTTGCAAATTTTACTACAATTTCCGTCAAACAGTAAAGTGTAAAAATTACTATATAGATTTTTCTCTGTGCACTATTCCTGATTTTGTTATTATTGCTGTATTTGCTCTATGTATGAATTTTCCTCCCATCTGTAAAATTTTTGTCAGCCTGTATTTTCTATATTTAACGTGTTTTTTTTTTGCATTATAGCCGGGGAACAAAATATCAAAATTTCTGACATACAGGTTGTGTGATGAAACACCAAGTAAACATTGCAATTCTGATGTATTTTGGACTTGCTATATCAAGTGTTCCATTACACAAGGTGTATATCGGATATATTGTATATGTATTATGATATTTTGATATTTACATAAATATCATGATTTGCCAACTCTAAACTTCAATCTAACTGGTTTTACCTATGAAAAAGGCCTACATATTTATTTGGAATTGACTAACTCTGCGATTGTCACATACATATTTTTTTTTCTTGGCTTGTATATAAAAAGTCGTGTGATGGTGCATATACTAATTTATATTAGTACAATTTTAAGAGGATATCTAAAAAATAAATGAAACTAAATAAAACTTCTTAAAGAAACCATAAAAATCAGATCAGATAAATTGGTTAATTTACTGGGAACATATACATATACTTAGCCGCTTCGAATTTTATTAAAGTAATAAATTTATCAAGTATAAGCATAAACTGTTTATCATTCTCATAAACTTTTCACGCAGGAAAATACGTTTCACGTTTTCTGAATTTTTTGATTATAGTAAATGAAATTTACAAAAATAATCCTGACTTATGTGAAACATGTTTCTATTTAATACTAGAGTCAACAGTAAATAGGTCAATTGAAATGAAGCATAATTTTCATTTATATGTACATACTTGAAATTCGTGGTTGGTTAAACAATTTACGTATATGTGATTTGAACTTTGTATATACATAATAATATGTGAAGGTGATTATATTTAATTACGCAATTTATAAATTAATTTACCTCTCTGCCAATAAGGAATCAAGTGTGGACGGAATTAAGAAATTTTACTGTTATAATTAAATTAGAAATATATTACTTAGAACTCTACTTTCTTTGGTAAAAAATGAGGTGTGGCCACCACACGACTTTCTTATACGTATAAAAGTGTTACTTCCGGTCCGAATTTTGAAATTTCATTTATACAAAAAATATTCCAAATGCAACTCTAAATGCTTTTGTACTCTTCATAAATATATATAGAATGCATAATTTACGACATATTTGCAAAAAATCGCTATTCGATAAGAGTAAAAGTGGTACTTCCGGTCTAAATTTTGAAATTTTTTTTATACAAAAGATATTTAAAAGTATGTCTAAATACTTTTATACTCGTAATGTACCTGCCTAGAAAGCATGACTTGCGAGATATTCGCAAAAAACTGATTTTCGATAAGAGTAAAAGACCTACTTCCGGCAGGAATTTCGAAAAACTTTATTAAAACAATTTTTCTCAAATTTAATTTTGAGTACATTTGAATTCTTTATAAATTTGTTTAAACTTAGTAATTGACGAAATATTTGCAAAATTCGATTTTTTCACTGAAGTAAACTACTACTTCCGGTCTGCCGATTTTGCTCAAAATCTAATCAGTTCTCAAGAGGGAGATTATATTCGTAAATACAAAATTTGGAATTGATATCTACAGCGGTTTGACCGCTATCGTGGTCACACACACAGAGACACAGACATTTTTTAAAAACCACTTTTTTGGTATCAGGGGACCTCAAAACGTGGACATCTGCAAAAATCTCGAGGTCGAAAATTTTCATCATCACAATACTTCCTTATACTACGTATAAGAAAGTAAAAAGATAGCTTATTACTAGATAATTTTCAGATGGAATCATCGAAATAATTTTATTAATTCGGGAAAGTAAAAATCTCCTTTAATATGTTGTATCAGACTTAAACATCTATTCCTTACGTTTTTCTATCTAATAAGTCCTAAAATAATTTCCCACCGCTTCCTTCAGATGTTCATTGGAACGAACAAGTGCATTTTTGATTTAGGAAAGAGATAATAGTCACTCCATGCCAAATCTGGACAAACCCCCTCTCGTCGAATACTTCACGAATTTCACAAACTTCCTGATTGGTTCCTTATAGATTTCTTCTGTTATCATAGCATTTTTTCATGTATTAAATCAGTATTTCATTTATTGATAGTGTATATCCCTCGTGGATCCATGCATGAATTCTTGTTTTGTCGGCGGATCTCTGTGTTATATTCGAGTTATAATTTTAGAGATAAAACTCTTTGTCATCAGTCAAATCATCACTAAGTTTTCTTCGTAAATGTGTTGCCAGCACAATGTGTAATCGAAAGTAAGCAATTTCGGAATTCAACGTGCTGAAACCTTATTCATTAGTATATCTTCGTGCAGCATTTTTAATATTGCAGCAAGTTATATTTACAACTGCCTCACTTAGTTAATTTTGTACGCCAACATCACATTGGAGACGATATAATGTTTTGGCCCGATTTCGCGCGCATTATGCAAAGGAAACGCAAAATTGGCTTCACCAAAATAATATACCTTTTGTACCAAAAGAAGACCCCCCCCCCTTAATTTATCTCAGGCCCGGCCAATTGAACCAACGAGATGTTTGTTGAAAACTGCGCTAGTTGAGGAGCTCGGGCCCCCCGCTTTGTTTAAGTTAATAATTTTGTTAGTTAGTAAACTGTACATAATACTAAATAATAAAAGTTTAAATAAAATTACTTATTACAAAAATATATGGTTAAACATTTTCTGCCAGAACTATAGAGACATATGCAAGAAAACTTAAAAATATTTTTATCTTAGGCTTTTGAAATAGATATCATAACAATTTTAACAAATACAAAAAATAAATATCAATTAATATTTTCTTATAACGCTGTTCACCTTGACCTACTTATGTCATTATTGCCAACTTGTGAGTGATGTTTTATCATTAATTATAACCACATACTGAATCATTACATAATTACATTTTCCATTTCATTTTCTAGCTTTATTAGGATCATAGTTTATAGTGCTTTCGTGATAACAAGTTTTTTTTTTAATTCCAATTGATATTCAAGAAAGTTAGGTATTTGTACTCGCGACGATATTGATCTGAAAAGAATTTACTGTGTAATGGACAAGTTTGCTTTTCTGGTTATCCCTTGTCATTAAAATCCAATCCGTTTGGAATTTAGGTACATACGCACGTTAAATATTTAAATTATTGGTCGAGCGAATATGCATTAACGATAATATCGCCACGTCAGCAATGTTTTTGTTCTGCTAACCTCGCACCCGTTGACATATTTTTTCGAGATTTTTTTTTTCAAACACTTTTTCAATTGTCAGGTGATAAGTATCGATCCGTCCGTCGGTCGCTGAAAATCGCTAAGGACATTCGTAAAATGGGAAACCCTTGCAAAAGAGTCGGAAATAATATTAATGGTATTCCATAGTCTGCGTTCTCATTTGGGGTTAATTTTAGTTATTTTCTTTTTGAGGAACGGAACTTTTACATGAACTAGAAAAGACCATTCCTTACAGAACTTATTTTGCTTGGTGCTATTCTATTATTGATACTGGCTAATTTGATAGGAGCAATTAATAGAGTAGAAGCAGATCCATATATCTACTTTAATAAACTAATTTTTAAATAAATATCATGCGAAATTCGACTTTCTCGTTGTTTATTCATGTATATGTAACAGACCGTATATGTAAAACAGGTCGTATTCAAAAGGACTAGTCCATATGTAAATGGACTGCACATATTAGTTCATATTTGTAAGAAGTCTATCCTTCGACAAACGGACTAATCGATTTGCAAAAGGACTAGTCCATTTGCAAGTAAATCATATACAGTCGAACTTCGATAATTCGAACTATGTCTTGCCACAAAAGAAGTTCGAATTATCGAGACTTCGAGCTGTCAAATAAATTACATATGTGTATAAATAAAAGATATTTTGTATGTATATATGAATTTATTTCAGAAAAAATGCGTTACATATATGTATTACGTAGTTTTTATTTTTGTGTAAAAAAAGTCCGTTATTTGTGACTGGCGAGAGGATTTTTTATTTTGATATCCAAAAAGAGCTTTTAAATACGACCGCAAAACGCTCAACGAATTTGCAACCAACTCGTTTGAAGGTGGTTGCTGCAAATCGTTCACGAAATTATCCTCTATTGTGTCACTGTCGCTGTCATCTTTATTATCGAGCTGTACAGATTTGGATTCAGATCTGTAGAGTAATCAAGATATTCGAATAATAAAAGTTCGAGTTATCAAGTAAAAATTACACATATTTTTCACTCTTGGCGCTAACTCCAACCAAATTGATTCGAGTTATCGAAGTTCGACTGTATCACGTTAGATTTAAATCATTATAGGAGGATGTATGTTTTTTTTTATTTTTTGCAACAAGTTAAGCTACTATGACATTTAGGGCCGGCTTTTCCAACTCCCATTAAAATAATCGATTAACTAATCTACTAATACATGATTATTTCTAAACGGCGTTTTTCAGTGTGAAGAAATACAACGGTTATCTAAACAGTGTTTAAGGATTTATTGTATCAAATTTCTGTAGGATCAATAAAGCCATACTTTTATTGAAAAATCATTTATCAGCTATTTATTATAAATAGAACATTCTAATTAATTTTATGTTCAAATTCCTTTAATCAAAGAAGTTTTCCTGAGAAAACCTTGTTCCCAAATAGGTTTACACGATTTTATTTTAAAATATGTTTGGTTCTAGAGGGCTCGGATTGAACTAGACGGTGCCAATAATTATTAGTGTAGAATTTAACTGCCTGTCAATATTACAAGCATGTACATTATTTATCTAAAGCCAATTCAGCCAAAAGAACTTAAAGTACCTCTATAAGCTTTCAACGTTAACTTGCCAGCTTCTGTAGAATTTCTTCCATGTTTTCAATTTCATTTGTAATTTTTTAATGTAATTTAATATTTTAATGACATCTAGAGTGAGTCCAAAATATGTTCGACTAAATTGATTTTTTAATGTGTGCTGTTAAATGCAGTAAATGAGTGCTGTTAAATGAAGTTACAAAGAGGGAAAGAGTAATTGCAAGCATTAGTTGCCACAGAGTATCTAAGACCTTCATGAATTGAGAGAAATTCCCAGAATTGTAGTGGAATTAAAGAACTTCCATAACTGAATCGTCCTCATCAGAAAAGATAATGCATTTGTGGCTTTAATTTTTAATTTTACCGTTGATTTCATTTATAAAAGAAGCAATACAATTACTAGATCACTAATAAAAATAATTACTAAGAAATTCCAAAAAATACTTTCATACAGTAAAACAAATACATATGAAACCATAATCGCTGTCAGTAATAGCAAAAATTCATATCTCCTAGGTTATGTAGAGACCGGATACGAGCAGCCGATGACTCATCGCCCACGGGCGCACTATTGAAATGTATTTTTAAAGAGCTTTTAATTTTATTTCTATAATTGGATAACAAGTGGCTTGTGATCTATAAAATACAAAATACATTCTTATTTGTTCATTTTGTAGTTCAAAACGAGTAAACTCTCCGTACTTTATTTATCTTACGAAATATAAGGTAAATAGAATAAATTTTGAAAACGCCTAACGCTTTAATTTAACAGTAAAATCGACTTTTTTGCTCTCCATTTTCTCGACGAAAACAGATGTTGCAGTTCACCATATGAATAATTGCTATTCAGTAACTGCGTGATGTTATACACTATTTATTTTGTCCGTCGTAGTTTCGGCCTGATATGTCCGGTCTTTGAAACACCGATTAAAAATTCTTCGATTAACAACGTTCTTATTCAATGATCAGCGCTAACTGGGATTGGAAAAACGCAAATTTGCACTAACCGATACTTTAATCAGTGATTACGCTAGTCGGCATTTTAATCGGAATTAAAAATACGTCTGTTAGAGTTACATAATACTTTATTTTTGCCACAATCACACCAACATTTATCCTACAATAATATTTTTGAAAACCTTGCCCATGTTCATTAGATTGAAAGTATATGAAAGTATGTCAGATAGCACTCACCCAAAACAAGGACAAAGAAGCTCCTCTTAATTGGGTGACTATGGTTCATTCATTTTGCGTGTACCTGTAATCCATCATAGGCACTGTTTGTGGCATTTTGTTTCTTTTACTTCCTTATACGTAGTATAAGGAAGTATTGTGATGATGAAAATTTTCGACCTCAAGATTTTAACAGATGTCCACGTTTTGAAGTCCCCTGATACCGAAAAAGTGGTTTTTAAAAAATGTGTCTCTCTCTCTCTCTCTTTGTGTCAGTCTCTCTCTGTGTGTTTGTGTCAGTCTCTGTGTGTGTGACCACGATAGCGGTCAAACCGCTGTAGCTATCAAATCCAAATTTAGCATCTACGAGTATAATCTACCTCTTGAGATCTGATTAGATTTTCAGTAAAATCGGCAGACCGGAAGTAGTAGTTTACTTCAGTGAAAAAATCGAATTTGGCCAATATTTCGTCAACTACTAAGTTTAAACAAATTTATAAAGAATGCAAATGTACTCAAAATTAAATTTGAGAAAAGCTGTGTTAAAAAGTTTTTCGAAATTCCTACCGGAAGTAGGTCTTTTACTCTTATCAAAAATCAGTTTTTTTTGCGAATATCTCGCAAGTAATGCTTTCTAGGCAGGTACATTACGAGTACAAAAGTATTTAAAACATAATTTCAAATATCTTTTGTATAAAAAAAATTTCAAAATTCGGACTGGAAGTAACACTTACTCTTACCGAATAGCAAATATGTCGTAAATTATGCATTTTGTATACCATAGTCGTCCAATTTTAATTTAGGTTTGCACTTCTATCATATGCAGAAGATGACATGATATGCAGCGATGCCTGCTTGCTAACAGTGGTGGGAGAGCAACGCAGTGGCAGGGGACCCCCACGCCTTACATTTCATAGCAAACGTTTGTCGAGTGTGGCAGCCTCGCTTATGTTTATCTTTAGTTTATTTCGTCGCGCTCTTTTCCTCTTTCTACTTTCGTATCAGAAATTAAAATATGTCGACCCCGGTATATTTATCAAGAGTACAAAAGTATTTAGAGTTAGATTTGCAATGTTTTTTGTATAATTGAAATTTCAAAATTCGGACCGGAAGTGGCACTTTTACTCTTAGCGAGTAGCACTTTTTTTATATCTTGCAAAGTATGCATTCCATAGAGATTTATTAAGAGAATAGAAGTAATTAAAATAGGATTTTGAATAATTTTTGTATAAAATAATTCTTAAAATTCTATAATTTGAAACGCTCATACGTATACGAAAGTCGTGTGGTGGCCACACCTAATTTTTTCTACTGCAACAATTGCATTTATTTTCCAAAGATGTATTTTCAAAATTTGAAGCGTCATGTTTCGTTGAATTAAAACAAATACTGTATATTCAATATAATATTTCTTGGCCATGATCATAATTTTCTGGTGATACAACTACACTCGTTGATTGCTGTGATTGCTCGGTTGTGTGCATTGTTAGTACTAATGGATGTAACAGTAAAAGAATCAACAGTGTTATTTAAAAAAATAAAATATTATGATAAAAGTTTTCTTTAAGTAAGTTCCATCCAATATTAAGAAATGAAAAAGGATTCAAAGCCCTTAAGATTATAAATCACCAAAATACGTAGTTTAATCTACAATTGTCAAGAAATAAGTACATATTTAGAACAAGTCACCGAGATGAAATAAAAAAAAATATTCGGAATATTCTATTTACATATTAAAAATTGATTTTGTTTCGGTAGAGCCGGAAGTATTTTGAGTATAATTTTTACTTACAAAACTCTAGTATCATATTTTTACAGTTGGTTTTATTGAAGATATTTTCTTAACGAACATAGAACGACAATGAATAAGATAAAACAAACATAAAATACATAATACGAATATGCATGTAGTAATCTTTATGGTTTAATAAATGACTAGGCTGAATATGTAATATATGTATATTTATTCACGTGCCATGAATAAAACAACACAGGAGCATGCATTAACTTCAGATGTTGTTTTTATATAGGCGTGACATTTGATACACGTGAAATTGCTGGTTCTTTATTGGTACGAAAATAGTTTATAGGTAATTAAGTGTAATTCGGTATAGCATAAAGAAAGTTCATGTGAAGTGTCAGGAGAAAATATGCTTGATTTCACTGCGTGATAATCAAAATTAATTTTTAATTTGTTAACAATTATTAATAGAAAAACGAAATGAACTTGAATATTAAAAAAAAAGAAGAATATTAAATTTAGACAGAAGTATTGATTTTTGAAGTGTAAATGTCGACATTAGATATCAATTAAAATATCAGTCCAATAGCCACCGTGGGTGGTCCCTTTGACATGTACATATCCATTGGACTAAATTTCGGAAGACTTTTGTAGTAAGGGCGATTGAATTTCATGAATGTTGCTTTCGATTTCTTTTCTGAATTGTTGAACAGTTCCATGGCGGTGCACATTGACTCTATTTTTCAAAGAGGATGACGTTCAAAGGGGTTAAGTCACATTAAATCAAAACATTGCGGCGGCCAGTATCGCTCTCCAACGCGAAAGATAACACATCCTGGGAACTTTGCAGTAATGTTCACAAATCACTAACTCTTTAGATACTTGATGCGATTGCATTCATTTCAAAGCGAAAAACTGGTGTTTGAAGGAAGAAGTTGTGGAATTTAGCGGTAAATTCAAGCGAATGTTAGCGATAATTTTGACATGATTTATAAAAACGGTATTATGCCTATAAACATTTCTTTTATTCGTTGACATGTGATACATCTGGGGCCTGATTCTCGAGTCGAGAGAACAGAGATTTCGAGAGAATAATGGAGGGGATTCTCTTGAAATGTTAAAAATCGTATTCTTGAACTTGAGAGATAGATCCCTTCCCTCAAGAGTTGGGAGAATTTACATCTATCGGTTCAAGTCAAGCGAATATATTAAAAGTTAAGAGAAGCATGCGCATATCGACTTAAATTTTGTACATATGACCGATCAATGCTTGTTATTAAGGGGAGAAATATCATTATTCAGCAGATAAGTTTTATGTTTTTTCATGTATATGACTTCCCACATATCTAAGTTTCTATTGTTGCTTTGTTTAACTAAACTATCATTTTCTAGGCTGAAGTTGTGACATGTATCAATATGATGTAGAGCTAATGCGGATTTTTCTACATTGTGTAATTTGACATGAGCTATGTGTTCTTTATATCGTATTTGAACGTTTCTTCTGGTTTGTTATCTTGTATACCGACATCGGATAACACTTAAGACACTCTTGAAATATGTATTAAACTTTTGAGTAATAAGTATCTTATTTAGAATTGTTAATCCATAATCCTGTCACTGTTAAATTAACCCGTTGTCTTTCTCAGAAATATTTTGTATTTCCCATTGAACTAATTCACAGAATGATATATTGTTAATATTCGTTGTAATTTTGCTTTAATCGTTTTTCAGCTACCTTTAAAATTGTTCTGTATAAAATGTATTTTTATTATAAAATGTCTCGTAGATAATAGGTTTAAATACATAATTATATATTAAACTTTTCATTAATATCTTATTTAGAATTGTAATTCGTAATCCTGTCAGCGTTAGTTTTACCCGTTCTTTCTCATTAATATTTTGTATTTCCCATTGAACTAATTCTCAGAATTTTATAGTGTTAATATTCGTTGTAATTTTGCATTAATCGTTTTTTCACCCTACCTTTAAAATTTGTCTGTATAACATGTATTTTACTTATTATAAAATGTCTGGTAGGTAATATGTTTAAATAGTTATAAATTAATTTTGTGAAAAAGGTGTTTTATTTTATTTTATTATTTTTATTACTTTAATATATGTTACATTATTTCTACATGTATGATACGTAGAAAACAATATTCACATTTCGATGTTTAGCCTAACACTTTTCGGAAATCCAACTGATATAACCCATAAAATGTTAGAACATTAAAGTCTTCTTGAACACTATTTGTATTAGGTAACAGATTATTATTAGTAGATGTTGAAGGTTGATTTTCAATGTTTTCAACTGCATGCATTATCTTATTCGCTATGTTCAATTTGTTGTTGAGGGAATCTTCGATATACCCTTCTGCCACTTTGCTCGATTTCCACCCACCATGTCGCTGCAACATAGTGATATCCCCTCCGGTGTCAATCAACATGGTTGCCGAGCTTCTTCGGAAGCAATGTCCCGTGTATGACTTCGGATTTGGTAAATGTAAAAAATCTGCAATTTTTCTTGGCATGTTTCCAAATTTATTAATACCTACTACTTGTTTTGTGCATTTTTTTTGATAATTTAGAAAAAAACGATTTTCAGCGATATTTGGAGGGCGCAGTGCAGCGTATTTTTTGCATTGTTGGTAATGTGTGATTGTAAATGTTGTAGTTATTTTTGTTTTGGTGTCCGGCAATCTAACTAATAGCGCTTTGCCTAAATCTTCAGTCATCAACTTTTAATTTACATAACTCTCCTCGTCTACAACATCCCATAATTCCTATCACTAGCGCAACCTGTAAAAACAATAATTTAATTGATTATTATTTAATTGATTAAGTTAATTCACCTATAATAACCTACCTTTGTTAATAAATACTGACTATCTGGAGCTTCTTTCAAAAATGTTTTTATATCTTGAGGACTGAGTATATTTGCCTTTTTGGGCTTATAACCATCTCCTTTTCTTTTAGGCAATGTTCTGAATTTCAATTTTATGTCGAAGATTCAAAGTAGATCGTAACATTGAATATTGATTCCATAAAGTGGATGATTTGAAGTTTTTAGATAGATTTTCAAAGTAAGCGATAACAACGTTTTCAGATAGTGATTTCGTATTATTTGTAAGTTTCCAGTCCATGAAACGTTTAGGCTGCTTCGTATTTTGTTTTCGAAGTTTCTGGTAACAGGTTATCTGTAGCTTTTGTAGCGGCTTGCACTATATCAGGTGAAGTTCCACTAATTTCTTCATCTATGTCCATTTTATATTCCTTTTAAGAGGATTTAAAATTCAATACGGGCAGTTAACGACTACACTGCAAACTTTACGTTTGACAGATTTGACATTTGAGCCATCAAGCGGGACTGGCAGGAGATTTAAATAGTGACATGTGCATCAAAAATTATTTAACACATTAAGTTCAATTATTAAATATCACTATTATTACAAAACTATCACTGATTGTTTTAATTTCTTTGGATTCATTTATCACCATAAAGTGTAATGTTAATCCATTGGACAAAATAAAAAATCGTACGCAAACAAGACAATTTGCTAAAAGTCATGGTAGGCTTGTTTATTGTGCACTAAGTGGTACAATATTATGGTACATGGGTAAGGCAAAACCGTCCATTCCAATACTCTGAACTATATATAGTAAGCAATAGTCTATATTGTACACAAAATCATGTATATATATATACTCCAAATTACTGTATTTCACCGTGTTCATTTTAATAGATCTGAAATCTATTGACATAACAAACCTCTAATGGCTCTATTTGAAGGAGCAAAGTATGCCAATTGCAAACCCCGATTCAAACTGGGTGCGATTAAGTAAAACGTCTTTTTTGTGTAAGTTGTCGATGTTAATGTCATTGTTTCGTGTTCATTGTAACGTCGTGTCATCCTGTTGAATGAACATGTCTATTTACTTGCATTTCATCCAATTTCCATCAGAATAAGTTATGTTATGAACATATCAGGACATCGAACGCCATTGATAGTAATAAACGCACTTTCATCATTTTCAAAGAAGGACGATGTGATGATCTCTCCTATCCACACTTTACACTGAAGTGTCACTTTTTGAGAATGCCTCGAAAGGTTCTGCACGACTTGTGCAATGGGTTTTCAACTCGGAGAATTCTGTTTATTGACGTAGATATTGAGATGAAAGTGTATCGCATCACCTGCCACCTGACTTATTGTTCCAAATTCAAGTTGATCAAAGTTTTGGACTGTTCGACTTCTCTCCTTCTGTCTATTGGAGATGATTTTTTTTTGCTTTTAGGGTTATTTGAGCAATCACTTAAGAAGACTAATTTGAAGTATTTGACTTAGATCTTTATTTCTAGAGATACGTACATGAAACAAACAGCATAATAATATGCATCCGTTATCACAATCGTAATTGAAACAAGTGCAGAAAATTTAAGCTCTGTGCAATTACATATAACTTTTAATGTGTTACCCAAATTACTGCTTCAAATGATTTTGTTTTCGAAGTAAACTAATTTGGAATAAATTACGTATAAAATGTTATTTGGAAGTGTTAATTAAGTAGTATTTAATATTAATTTTGTTTGATCTGCTTTATGAGAAATTAACGCTAATTAAAAAATTGCGATCAACAACTGTTGCAGAGGGTTTATATTGACTACTCGTTGAACAATGAAATGCAGACAGCTAGTAAAGTCTAGAATACTGTTCGGTATATACTGTGTGTCCAAAAAGTCCGGAAACACCCAAATAAAATCGAAAGGGATGATTTTTGAGAAAAATGCAAAAACAGGTCAATTAGTATTTTCAAAAAACTACTGGCTGATGGTATCTGTTTGGAATTTTTGATGACCTTGAAAAAGTTATGTCATCAGAAAAAAATTAAATGGCAACGTCGCATTTTTAATTTTATTTTTGATAGATCTTTTAATTGTCTAAATGACTGTAAAAAAATTTTTCATTTTACTTAAGAAAATGACCGAGAAAATTTTAATTACTTCTTCGAAAATGGAAAAGTTTGTCTTTAAAAAAAAAACATAGTTGGCTTAAAAGTCGATTATTTTTCAAACCCATTTTGTTTTATTTGTGACATTCTGTCAAATACGAATTGTGCGTAAGTTAAAAAAATCTGTTTAAAAATGGTTTTAAGTGAGAGGGAACGTATTCAAATATTGATGATGATTGGTTTTGGGGATAGGGCTCGTTCAGTTAGAGAAGGTTGCGACTTATTTAATACAGAACATCCGGAGCGTGCCCCAATTAGTATTTCTGCAGTGAGTAAGATTCACAAAAAATTTCAAGAAGGCCATGTTCGAGATCGCCCTAGGAGTGGTCGTCCAAAGATCGCAGAAGATACGCAACTCGACGTATTATTGTCAGTAGAGGAAACTCCAAATTCTAGTACACGGCAGCTTGCTCGGGAGTTTAACGTGTCGAAGAGTACAATTGCTAATATTTTTCGGAAAACTAAGTATCATCCCTACAAAATCTGTTTGGTTCATGAGCTGACTACAACAGGCGTGTACAGTTTTGCGAACAACTGATGCCTATGTGTGATAATGATCCGTTTTTTATCAGAAATATCTTATTCTCAGATGAAGCTACGTTCACATTACATGGGACTGTTAATAGACAAAACTGCAGGTACTAGGCACGCCAAAATTCACGCTGGATGAGAGAGGTACGAACTCAGTATCCTCAGAAATTAAATGTATGGGCTGGTTTAATTGGTAACAGAATTATAGGGCCTTTTTTCTGCAACGGTAACCTGACGGCGGAAATGTATTTGGATTTTTTACAAAATTATTTAATTCCGTCATTAGCAGAAATATTTCCGAACCATGAAGATCCTAATTTGCCCAGCTAAAGAATTTGGTTTCAACAAGATGGGGCTCCACCCCACTATGCGGGAAATGTTCGGCATTATCTCGAGAATACCTTCCCAAACAGATGGATTGGCAGGAGGGGGGCTATCGAGTGGTCGGCTAGGTCGCCAGATCTAACGCCTATTGATTATTTTTTGTGGGGTTACCTAAAAAATATGGTATACGCAACTAAACCTGAAAATTTGGAAGACTTGCGTCAACGAATTGAGATTGAAGTACGAAGGATCACTCCTGAAATGATAGAAAACGTTCAAAATGAATTTTATTATCGTTTAGGGTATTGCCAAGATGCTCAAGGACAACATTTTGAACATTTATTGTAAGAGCTTTTGCTGATTTCTACGATTAAAATTTTCTTTGTTTTCTATAATGATTTTTTTTTTCAAAATTTTTCTTAAGTAGAATGAAAAATTTTTTGACTGTCGTTTAGACAAAAAGATCTATCAAAAATAAAATAAAAAATGCGACGTTGCCATTTAAATTTTTTTTGATGTCGTCATAACTTTTTCAAGGTCATCAAAAACTCCAAACAGATACCATCAGCCAGTAGTTTTTTGAAAATACTAATTGACCTGTTTTTGCATTTTTCTCAAAAATCATCCGTTTCGATTTTATTTGGGTGTTTCCAGACTTTTTGGACACACAGTATAGTGTTGTGCAATGCTGAGAATGTTGATATTGTAATTGCTGAAAGTTCAAGGTTTAATTTTGGTGAAATAGCTTTAATTCAAATCTCAGATATCAAGTAAATAAAATAAAATTTAATGGAACAAAATGTAGAATATCTATGCTTTCCTTCAGTAATTTCATTTCCAAAACGTTTCTGATATGACTATTAATGTATATTTGCCTAAGTAAAAGAATTAATAATGTTGTATTGTTGATATGTTTATTATTCAGTTAATTAAATAATTCCGAAATTTTTTATCTTAATTATTTGCTGTCGTAGAAAAAGTATATTATACAACTATTTTTGTAAACACGTTAGTCACTCGTTTTTATAAACACTCGCTCCGCTACGCTTCACTCGTGATTTATAAAACTCGTGACTAAAACGAGGTTTATGAAACTTGATACATATTATACTATTATATATATTTTATGTACTTCCATAATAGTTTGATGTGATTAAACTCTTTCACAATTGAAAACTTTAATATATATTTATAGAAGGTCTACGATTTAGTTATTGGTTTTTTTGTTTTAGCAATTATTCCAGTCATACTCGTCCATTTTGTTCATGAATTGCTTATTGTCATTGATTGACTAGCAATGAATGTAAATGATGAGGGTAATGAATATTCGACCCATCAGTACTCTATACCCTTGCGCTAGTTAAAATAATAATTGTATTCTTTTTTTATATTTCATTTTGATTTTTTATTACATTACCAAAATAATTGCTGTTTGAAGAAAAGTAAATTACGAAATCCGTGTGTGTAACGTAATTCAATACTCTCTTATTCTGTTACCAAGGTAATAGATAATTATTGACGAAGTCAAAGTATATTATAAAAGCTATACATCTATGTAATCTAATAATTTGTTGCGATAACAGCGTAGAGATGTGTTTAGAAAATCCCTTTGTCATAATTATCTAAATCAAGAAGAAGAGACAGTGACTGTGCGAATTTTAGAATCACTGTAATACAGAAACATGACGAGCACGAGGCAAAGTGAACGCTGTAATTAAACCTCAGTAATTAAATTGTATGAAATTACAGTGCCAACGAGAACTATTGCCTGCACGACACACACACACACACTACTTTATTGATATTGTGGAAAAACAATATAATCCAGTATGGAGAAGCATCCTCATTGCACTATATTATTAAAGGAAAATATGAGACGACATTGCATGAAGCGTACCACAACACATTTACAGTGCGAATGTAAAATAAAGAATAAATTAGATGAATTGTAAAATATTGATTTTTATGGAAGTTCTGTTATTTTGTATTCCTTTTTATATTCAGTATAGTTTTTGATGAGTATACATTGTGATTTATTTAATGAGGTCATTGATATTTTATGCCAAGAAGAATTATACTTATTAAGAAAATCTATCTATACAACTTGTCCCAAAAGTCACGGAACATCTCCACACTACGGTTTGAAGTAGCGATAAAGGAACAAGGAAAAATATTAAAAAAATTCCACATTGATCATTTCCTTTTTTTAAAGGCAAATTTGGCAACACGTTTGATTTACCGCCATATGTTTCTTCAGGTAAAATTAGCGTAAAATGATTTTCTGGAAATGGTATAATTGGAAGATTGATGAATTACAAACATGGTTGTAGTAGTGGCGGCGCAAGGCGAGGGGCAGCGGGCAGCCGGGGTAATCATAAATCATGACGCCGTCGATTTGATTCGATTGCCCCGCCTGCCCGCTGCCACCGCGGCTGTTGAGGGAGGAAAACCTTTCGGTTTTGAGAATTTTACAACGTATAAAGGTTAACCGAACACATCTTTCTAATAGTTACGTAAATGTTTATCTATCTTTCGGTTTTCAAATTTTTACAAATAAGGAGGTTAACAAGAATAACTTTTATGGCTGTGGTTGATATAAAAGGAAAGATTTTCAATACTTCGATCACTTATAAGTTCGCTGCAATACTATCGCAAACATCATGTCAGTACAAGATCTTTCTAGTGTATTAGTTGATTCACAAGTCGACAATCAGTCAAACACAGAACCAAATACAGAACCGCAAGTACAGAGAGATCGTAAATCGTTGACCGTGCCGCTTCATAGTCATGATGTAATTGCCGCATATGTCATATTCTGAATTGTATTTTGCCCGTGCGACATCTATTATTTTAATGCCAGACACTGCCGTCCGTACATATACATAGGAGATCTTGCATCGCCTTCGGTGTATAGTCGTGTACTCGGGCCGGCAGACAATAAACTCGGTCGATGAGACTGTATACGCCCGAAAGCTGCTCCGCATCAGTATGGTCACAATATTTGTAAGTAAAAAATACATTAACTGACAATATAATTAAAAGTTAACAAAAATGAAACATACATTACAAAAATATAGTAACACATAAAAATAAAGATAAACATTCATATATAGAGCAGGAAACAATAATAATATAAAAAATAAAATAAAATATGTTAAATTCTTAACAACAAGGTTTGTGCATTTTAAATTCTTTGGTATGACCTGATAGAGAAAAACATAGAATTTTTATTAATTTTCCCAAAACTAATTGCAAGTTGGCCGTAGCTTTCTGAAATCAAAAATATTTACTTGGTGTTCTTAATTAAATGCCAGAAGTTTCTTTAATCTTATTTTGATTACGGTACACACAAACAAGTACAAGAAAGAAGAAACGAATTCAATGCTTTGGCTAGATTGCGTCTCATTGGACCTTCAATGCCTTTTCCTTAAGTGTTTCCTTGTTTATACGTTTTTTAAAATTCTATCTACTTTTATTGATGAATACGGCAATACCGTGTTGCTTTATGCCTTAGCCTTACATTTTTTAAATCTCCATTTAAGGCAATTGAATTATCATTAATATAGGTATATTTTATTCCAGAACTGTATTATTGTGAGATTATTTAATAATTAATTCAGGCAGATCAACCTATTAACATCAATACAAATACTTGTAAATAATTATGAAAGATTTACTAGCGAATTGAAGTTTCAGTTGAAATGAAAATGTATTTTTTCTTGTTTCTAACTACCACTGATAATTAGCGATATTTTATTATACAAATTTCACTAAAATTTTACTGACAAGTCTTAAAATGTCTCAAGTTATAGTAAGGAACAGATATAAATCGACACGTATTCACACTTGCTTAAGCAACGCTGAGGTGGCTGCAATTGGAAGACATTGCGACCGGCATTCGGATGATGTGTGTTTTTCAAGTCACGATATGTTGTGAAATTTGAATAATAAAATTTTGTTAATTAACGTAATGACTGTCAATAAAGAAAGATATTTCTCAAATAATTTTTTAGCATATATTTTAATAATTTCAGTTTATAAAACAATAAAATGCTCTGTAGACATTTAATGATGATCATTTATTTTAATTAAAATAATACAATAAGCGTATAAAAGCATAATTATAAAACAATTTTACAAGGTAATTTTTCTGTTATTGAGTCATGTGTAGCTTTATTGAATTATCGTAACTGTTGCTATTAATCTGCGTCAATATAATAAATTTGGCAAATCATTTATGAACATTTAAAATGAATTGTCACGAACAAAACGTTGAAACGAGATTATAACAAACGCATTTTGTTGAAGAGCAAATTAAAATACATAATTCCTGAAGGTAATATAGGTCAATAAATCAATAAATGCAAATATTTAAATTAAAAGTTTAGAGGAAACGCATTACATTCAAATTGTACGTTATACCAGATCTATGACACTCCTCTTGCTTATGTTGGGGTTCTATTTTTATTTCTTTCAGAGACATTTGACATAAGCAAACTATAACTTAATATATTTTGTAATTGAAATGCAACTTATTTATTGTATTGATTTAGATTGTCGAAAAACCTTAAATGTTTCATAACGTATCCATAATAAAATTAAAATAATATACGCAACATACATATGACAGATGTCGCTGAGATATTCTCACCGGCACTTTGCGGTTCAACGGACATAAGACACGATTTTAGTTGTGGATCATTGCCAACAGCACCACGTACACTGAAGAGGCCTCAAAGGCCGAAACACGTGTCTGTGCGTTCGCTGTTGGTAATGACACCTAAATGTATGTTGTGTATCTCAACACGTACATATGTACATATACGTTTATGTATAAATGTATATATGTATACTTTTGATAGTTATTTATCCGTTAATGTACGTTACACCTTCAAGTATTTCATATCCTATTTATTTGTAACTTTTTTAGTTCTTCTAATACAGTTATGACAACATGTAAACGTCATCAATGACGTACAATTGAATATAACGCGTCTCCTCTATAAATATGAATATTATTCAGATTGAAATAGCTCTCTCTTTGAATAATACAGACCTATGAACCTTGAATTAATTTTTTAAGGTAATATTATTATTCCTGTGCCACGCATCTACTTATCTAATGGTATTTAAGAGGTTTACTTATATAGGTAATTAAAAGTTTTCGAATTTTGGACCTCGTGATTTTTGCAGATGTCCACGTTTTGAAGTCCCCTGATACCGAAAAAGTGATTTTTGCAACCATCTCTCTCTCTCTCTGTGTGTGTGTTATGTGTCTGTCGGTGTGACCACGATAGCGAGCGGTCAAACGGCTACAGCTATTATTACCAAACTTTATGTTTACGAGTATAACCTTCTTCTTGAAATTTGATTTGATTTTCAGTAAAATCGGTAGTAGTTTACTTCAGAACAATATTTACTAATACTTCGTTAACTACTAAGTTTGGACAAATTTCTAAAGAATACAAAAGTACTAAAAAATGAATTTCAGAAAGATTTTATAAAAAAGGTTTTTCCAAATTCTTACAGGAAGTAGCGCAAGTCATGCCTTCTAGGCAGATACACTAGGAGTATAAAAGTATTTCAAGCTTGATTTTAAAAACTTTTTTATAAAAGAATTTCTTAATTCGGATCGGAAGTAACACTTTTACTTTTATCGAATAGCGAGTTTTTGCAAATAAGTTATGCATTCTATATACATTTTTATCAAGAGTACAAAAGTATTTAGAGCTGAATTTGGAATAATTATTCTATAAAGGAAATTTTAAAATTCGGACAGAAAGTAACATTTTTAGTCTTATCCAGTAGAACTTTTTGCAAATATCTCGAAAAGTATGCATTCTATAGAGATTTATTAAGGCAATAGAAGTACCTAGAATAGGATTTTGAATAATTTTGGTGTAAATTTTTTTTAAAATTCTGACCTGAAGTAACACTTACTCATAGGTTTATTTTTTTTTAGAAGATAAAAGGATATAAAACTTAATTTACAATTAATTTTAAGCGCACAACATGCGTATATAAAATTCGTATGGTGGCCACACCTCATTATTTTGCTGGTATTTAAACTTACAGAGACACGAGAGAAAATTATATTTATGGCGTTATGTTCATAAAAAAAAAAACACATGAAAAAAAAAGACTTTAAGACTTCTTAAAACTTAGCAGAAAATCTTTGAATACACTCTAATAATACTGATATATTATTTCTAACATTTGATTAGGTTTGTAGTTTCAGTCAATATATTTTGATGCGTCTGTAACCGCATACATGTGGTCGGTAGAGTATATATTTGCTTAAGGCGATTACTTAAATCTTATCAGTAGATAAATTTGTATAAAAACATATTGATTTTTAGGAGGAGCACATTTCTCGAATGAAAATTATGATTTTAAGATATGTCATAATCCTGAGAGATAAACTATCTCTCTGGGTTATGAGTTTTATTTTTTAAGAAAAGTATGATATTTAAAATAAAATTTAGAAAACACTTTGAAAGTAACTTAATTCATAATGATGTAACAATCAATTTATACCCACTATTGTATCGAACATTAATCAAAGAAAGATAAACGAGAATAGATAGACCGGGTGTCCCAACGCAAATATAATAAACAACTTTTCTCGATTACTTTAAGCTATGCTATCTGAAATGCAAGCGTCGACAACTCATATTTTTACATTAATAAGTCATCATCAGGTTTATTCACAAACAGATATAATAGTCATGTAAATATACAGGCTGTTTTTTTTAAATATTTTTTTAGGATTTTTAACTTTAGCGAATGGTATGTAATTCTAAAGAACATGCGTTGAAATGTCAAAATAAACATTAAATTCACGTACTGTAATGATATTTCTACTAAAGAAGCCCATAATAGGTTTTTCGTCCTTCGTTATTTCATAGCAATTTTTCAAAAGTTTACAATTTTAACTAAAAATTGCCATATCTCAGTAACATTTAAAAATCGAGTAATACATATTATTCATGCCAGTTTAATCAGCTCTTAAAGGGCTACCATAAAATGTAAATTGTGTTAGTTCGTCGTTGTGGAACACTCTGTATAAATGAAAATATTTTTAAAATGTAAAGCTAATGACTATGTACTATCTTTTTTTATTAAAGAAAAATTACGCTATCTATATTATTAGATATCAATACTGGACTTTATCATTTCGCTGAGCCACGCCGTATATGTCTGATTATTATAGAGAAGACGCGTTATGTTCAATTGTACGTCATGATGATGTTTACATTTTGTCGTAACTGTATTAGAGAAACTAAAAATGCTACTTTGTTAAATTATATTTGAGGGCTTTTATTTCATTTGTTTAAGGCTGTGTTCCCAGATTGTAGAAACTCCGATTTCAAAGAGGCGCGTCCTGTATTTCTCCAATTGTTGTATACACCGACGTACGTTTTCGACCGTCGTTCTAATCGCAAGTGGTGCGAATGAGATGGAATATTTATGTTAAGTTGCAGCCGTTAGGTCCTCTGATTTATGAGTGTACCGCGCGTTTGATTTGTTGAATCCACACTCGACATGTGTCACTCAAATCCACGTGGACTGTTGTAGAACCATAAAAATGTTGGGACACAATACAATACAGGCTATTTCAGGTACCAGATAAAATTATTATTCTTCACCCAAAATATTGCAAGAAGTAGGTATTTCTTGTCTTTAGCAAGTAAATTATTATTAAAAAAATTAATCACAAAATTCCATCTGTAATATATATTTATTTAGGTAATATAACAAACATATAACAAAACTTAGTTTCAATGCAAAACATAAGTATTTCTTGTCCTTAGTATGTAAATTATTATTTAAAAAAATAACAAAATAACGTATATAAATTTACAAAATTATATCTGTAATATATTATATTGTTAAATCTGTTTAGACAATAAAAATAAAGGTTTTCCCTAAGTAAGTAATTAGGTATTGTTAAAGATCACAAATAGCAATTACAGTAATATTTGTCAGTAATCCAGTATAGGGGTAACACTTGATATAAAGGTAGAAGTTTGTATGTAATGTTAGTTTATAGTTATCCCTTAAAAAAGCTATTGTGTGTCTTTTAATAAATTAGTGTAAATCTCAAAACTTCATATTGTTGTTTTATTATAATTTAATTGGATATCATGGATTTACATCAAGTAAAGCTCCAAAAATTCGAAATTTTAAATCTAGTCTAAACACTGAATGAATGGGGGTCGTAAAACCCTTATTTTTATGCCTCTGTTAGAGTACTCAGAACCGATAAATCTCGTCTGGCCAAACTCCGCCTGCCAGCCGAAACCGTACCATGTTTCACTTTAACAGTTCTCCAACAAATTAGTCTTGCAGAATGTATTCTATTTTCCAAATCACAAGTTTAATTAAGAAAATATTTTTTCAACTATTTCAAGGACGTGGTCAGAATATTTTTTAAATTATTGTGGTATCGTTAATTTTTGGATATTTTTCTAATTTCAGTTTTTTTTTCTACGTATATTTTCGGAAAAAGGACTATGCTATGATATTTATTTTATTTTTTTAAGTAATTCAACAAAATTATTGTCTAAATATTTCAAAAAATAAAGTCAGGATTTGGAAGAAACTGATTGAGGTAGTGAATACTCCCCCTTAAATAGGAAATGGTCGTAATATACGCATTCATGGTAAATAAACACATAATTTCCATTTCAATATTAAATTGGTCTCTTACATATTTTTAATAGACTAATAGTTCAATTCGGTGTTGGCAGATAATTCATATCATTCAAAAAGGCGTGTGATGTGTATATTTTTTCTGTCAAATTTTCGTTTTTATTTTTGCTTTGATTACGTTATGAAAGATGGAAGTTGAGAAAGATTGAAGTCTTAGAGAATTTCAATTACTAAATATATTAAATTATAGTTACTGTATTTTGAATAATTTTTCTTTTGGGTATATAAAATGTCACTGACAGAAGTAAAAATAGATCCGGCAACATAAACAAGACAATTCGTCATGGATCTAGTATGACGTACAATTGATTGTAACGCGTTTTCTCTATATGTATAAACCTTTAGATTCTACCAGAGTTGTTATTCCGTTTCTGTAACCGTCATTTCCCATGATATTTTCTAATTTACTTTGCAATTATACTGCTGGTCGTGATGGTTGAAGTGTTTCATATGATTAGATTGTGCTGCCCATTTATTATTAAGCTCATTACGAGTATTATTAGCAGTTGTCTTATAGAGAGTAAGTTTCCGCTTATGCGGAAGCATCCCGGTGGTTATGCCGTTGCACAAAGTAAATAATCCAGCTTTCATTTAGTGATTATAGACCGATTAGCATATTGCTAGTGCTTTCTAAAAGCAATGGATACCCAGCTAAAGAAACATTCATCCCTCCACAATATTTCTCCAGAATTTCAGTCGTCTTTTTGCCCGGGCTTTGGCTGGGCTACTACTTTATTAAATACTACCGATAATATACCACGGGCAACTGACAGATTTAAACTTTCACTTCTGATATTTTTCGATTTTAGCAGAGCGTTTAATACCATAAATCACACAATATTTTTGCTGTACTACTTACTAGGAATGTCTTTTATTTTTCGGGAATAGGCGATACAGCTGCTGTCATCTGACAGCCGATGTCTAATTTAACATTTTTGACAGACTTACTCGACGTACAGGTGCTATTAGTGTTGTTTAGAGTGACGTGAAAAATTCATCTCATCCTAAGAATGGAATTAATTCGTGAACATTTCCATACGATCTATTTTTACAACTTACGACGTGGATTATCACAACAACAGTGCATCGATGAACTTAATTCGACTTTTAGCGATGAATCACAATCAAAAACCAGTCTATATCCGTGGTATACTGAATTCAATTATGGCCGTGCTTCGCTCACTGACGAATTTCGCGAAGGTCGTCCAAAATTGGTTGTTGTTCCGAAAAACATTGCTGCTGTGCGTGAACTGATAATGCAAGATCGTCATGCAACTTATCGCGGTGAGGTAGAGGTATCCTTGGGGATTAGTGGGACCAGCATATATTCAATTTAGCATGAACATTTGGCCGTAAAAAAATTTTTTCGTGTTGGATTCCACATAATTTGATAATCGCTGAAAAAAAGGCTCGGTGCTTCAAAACACGTCTATGACATCGTAACAGGTGACGAATCGTGGATCCACGCGTATGAGCCTGAAACTAAACAACAGTCGACTGTATGGGTCTTTCAATGTAAGCCTAATCCAACAAAAGTTGTTCGCGCATGAAGTGCTTTGAAGCAAATGATCGCTTGTTTCTTCGGAAAAACCGGACATGTGACAATTGCACCATTAGTGCAACGTCGGACGGTCAATTTTGAATGGTACACAAACATTTGCTTGCCGGAAGTATTCGAAAAAATAAGAGACATAAACCGCCGAAAACGGATCATTCTCCATCAGGACAATGCATCCGCCGTTCAGTCCTGATTTAACACCCAATGACTTTTTTCTTTTCCCGCACATAAAAAATAATTTACGAGTCAACGTTTTTCATCGCCTGATGAAGCGGTTGATGCTTTCAAAATACATGTTTTGGAGTACCTCAATCGGAGTGGAAAAAGTGCTTCGAAACGCATGCAAAAGTGTATTGATCTTAATGGAGAACATTTGAAAAAACAATAAGCCATGCACGACGAATAATTTTAGTTTCTGTTCTCTATTCCCGAAATATAAAAAATGAGGTGTGGCCACCACACGACTTTCTTATACGTATGAGCGTTTCAAACTATACAATTTAAAGAATTTTTTTATACAAAACTTATTCAAAATCCTATTCTAAGTACTTTCATTCTCTTAATAAATCGCTATAGAATGCATACTTTGCAAGATATTCGAAAAAAAGTGCTACTCGCTAAGAGTAAAAGTACCACTTCCGGTCCGAATTTTGAAATTTCATGTATACAAAAAATATTGCAAATTCAACTCTAAATACTTTTGTACTCTTAATAAATATACCCTGTGTTGCATCGTCGACCTGAACATAGGAAATCCCATGTTAATTTTAAACGTGGTGAATGAAAGTTTCCCAGTTTATTTTAGAGAAAAACTTATTGAGAATTTTTTAAAGAACTCATAAAAATGAAGCGAATTGCAAATTTCGAATTGTTTTTGTCAAGTATTTTCTTAGATATGAACAATAATACACTAGTAAAATAAGCCGAAATTGTAATCCAGTCATAATCGAAACAACAATCAAGTCACTTGCAAATTCAAATAAATAAAAATGTCAAATTGACGTTTCGCGATAAGTCAAATTGACGTTTCGCGATAATTTTGCTCAAAGTCATTGCTAAGTTAAGAAATATGAATTATTTTACCACAGAAGAAAACGTTATTAGGATTAAGTGGTATTATGGAGGAAATAGTCTACAGGGCGTAAGAGATATGTTTTCCGTGCATTTTCCCGACAGGCCGATTCCAAGTAAGGCGACCATTAAAAATGCCATTGAACGTTTTGAAGCAACGGGCACAGTAATTAAAGATTGTAAATGTATAAAGGAGAATAATGGTAGGGTTCATCAACAAAGAAACGAAAATGAATTAGATATCTTGCTTCAAGACCAAGAAGAAAAACAAGTAAGCACGAGAATTCTTGGAGAAACAGTGGGACTATACCATACTACAAGCGTGGTGCATTTTGAAGAAACATAATTTTAAATCATTTAAATATGCGAAACATCAAGAACTGTTGGTCGGGGATAGAGAGCGTAGGGCAAATTTTGCCTTTGAAATGATGGAGAGAGCAAATAACGATAGGGAGTTTTTAAACAACATTTGCTTTACAGATGAATGCACGTTTACTCTCAACAATGAGTCAAATGTTCAAAATTTAAGATATTGGAGCCATGAAAATGAGCACCTTTTTCTCTCTACGAAGACTCAATATCCACAAAAAGTTAACGTTTTTATTGGAATTTTCGGACATCATATTATTGGACCTCTTTTTGTAGAAGAAAATCTTTCTGCTGAATGTTTTCTAAATTTATTACAAAATCAAATTGAACCTGCTTTAGAAGAAGTTGTTCGTGAAAATCAGCAAGTTTGGTTCCAGTTAGACGGATGCCCTGCGCACAACGCCAGGAGTGTAAGAGAACACCTTCAAAATGCCTTTAATGGAAATGTGATAGGTCCAAATCAAATAATATGCTGGCCCCCCAGGTCCCCTGATCTTTCACCGAACGACTTCTTTTTATGGGGACATTTAAAAACGCTATTTATAAAAGTGTACAATATGAAAACTTGGATCAGTTAAAAAATGCAATATCTCTGGAATGTAGGAAAATTAATCAAAATCAGCTGAGTAACGTACGAAGGTCATTTTATGATCGCTTGGGGCATTGTTTAGCAGTAAACGGTGGGATATTCGAACATTTAATTTAGTTTGTTAGTTGTTCATTTTTTAATAATGTTTTTACTCCAATATGTAATGTAATAGGTATAACTTCGTATGTATTTGAGTTCTAGTGTAAAAGATATCGCATAATGTCAATTTGCCTTTTTTTTTAATTTGAATTTGCAAGTGACTTGATTGTTGTTTCGATTATGACTGGATTACAATTTCGGCTTATTTTACTAGTGTATTATTGTTCATATCTAAGAAAATACTTGACAAAAACAATTCGAAATTTGCAATTCGCTTCATTTTTATGAGTTCTTTAAAAAATTCCCAATAGGTTTTTCTCTAAAATAAACTGGGAGACTTTCATTCACCACGTTTAAAATTAACATGGGATTTCCTATGTTCAGGTCGACGATGCAACACACGGTATAGAATGCATAATTTATGACATATCTGCAAAAATCACTATTCGGTAAGAGTAAAAGTGGACCGGAGTGAAGTTAGCAACGAATGCCAGCAACGAATTTTAGTGCGGTTCGCTATATCATGAAGGCGGCAAATCGTTCGAGCAATGTGTGTTTATCATCGATTCTTCAGTTGTAAAAGTATTGTATGGTACAGCAATGTTCACTATAGGTTGCTAATGACCACATGAGAGTCCTCGAAGCAGAAAAAAAAATCAGGGGTCTAAATATTGAAAAATAAATATTTTCGTTTTTATAGGTATACACCCACGACACGTCCGTTATTAACTTTTGTGCCACGATGAAACTTTTACAGCGGGTTTCTATCGACAAAAGGAACATATCCACAGAAAGAAATTTTCAAAAATCAGAGGTCTTGGGGATGAAAAAAAATAATTTCGTTGTTATAACATATACACCCCCGATATCTCCGTTATTAGCTTTTGTGCCGCGATGAAACTTTTACAGCGGGTTTCTATCGACAAAAGGAACATATCCACAGAAAGAAATTTTCAAAAATTAGAGGCCTTGGGGATGAAAAAAAATATTTTCGTTGTTATAACATATACACCCCCGATATCTCCGTTATTAGCTTTTGTGCCGCGATGAAACTTTTACAGCGGGTTTCTATCGACAAAAGGAACATATCCACAGAAAGAAATTTTCAAAAATTAGAGGCCTTGGGGATGAAAAAAAATATTTTCGTTGTTATAACATATACACCCCCGATATCTCCGTTATAAGCTTTTGTGCCGCGATAAAACTTTTACAGCGGGTTTCTATCGACAAAAGGAACAACTCCACAGAAAGAAATTTTCAAAAATCAGAGGCCTTGGGGATGAAAAAAATATTTCGTTGTTATAACATATACACCCCCGATATCTCCGTTATTAGCTTTTGTGCCGCGATGAAACTTTTACAGCGGGTTTCTATCGACAAAAGGAACATATCCACAGAAAGAAATTTTCAATAATCAGAGGCCTTTGGGATGAAAATAAATGTTTTCGTTGTTATAACATATACACCCCCGATATCTCCGTTATTAGCTTTTGTGCCGCGATGAAACTTTTACAGTGGGTTTCTATCGACAAAAGGAACATATCCACAGACAGATATTTTCAAAAATCAGAGGCCTTGGGGATGAAAAAAAATATTTTCGTTGTTATAACATATACACCCCCAATATCTCCGTTCTTACCGTTTGTGCCACTATGAAATTTTCACAGTAGGTTTCTGTCAACCAAAGAAACATATCTGCAGAAAGAAATCTTCAAAAATCAAAGGCCATCGGAATTAAAAAAAAAAAATTTTCATTAATTAAAATTTATTATTGTATATCAGGAAATCTATAAATATAGCGGTAAAACTATAAGTATAAGCTACACATATGATACATAATAAAATACATATTAACAATGGAGGGAATCCCAATGAAAGTAAATTTAATAAATAATAATAATAGTGAGCATAAAGGACGGTAGGAAAGGAAAATACAGTGAATGTTTAGAGATTAGATGTATAATCGTAATAAAGTACAAAATATACATTAACGTGATTTACCTAGAAATTTCCATCTTTTCATGAGATAAAGATTTAATTGACTGTTCTATGCTAGAGAATATTAATTTGAAAACTTATTTATGAATTCCATGTAGCAAGTATTGCGATATATAAAAGTTAATATAATGACAAATTAAGTTAATCTATATTAAATATGGAATTTCGGTATGTATGTACACTAGTACATGCCGCTATTCTTTAAAATATGAATGAATCTTGTCTTCTGCTATACATGTTTACACTATTTAGTACTTAGAAGTAAACATATTACACTCAACCTTCAAGCATCTTACTTTATTTCCTTTATTAATACTTATTTTTATTACACAGTCAGTTCGAAATAGTTTATTTAGTTTACACTTGTTTGAGATATTTACAGAGTCGGTTTAGGCTTGTACGCGTTCAGTAAGACTACATATACTTTCTTTTTTCTGTCTTTACGTAGAACCATAATGTATCTTCTACATAATACAGAAGAAGAAACTTTTTTCGACCAATTTCACACTAACCGAAATTCTTTATTTATAAACATATCCCAAACTGTTTATTTATATAAATTAAGCCAATACATACATCCATCAATTACAAGCAAAAGGAATATATCCTACTAGTACTAATCCTAGTCCGAAAATATTTTTCTCTCCCCTAAATTCTTTAAAATTCCATATGGAACAAAGGAATTTACAGTGAATAGCGCCACTAAAGCTAACAATGGAAAAGTTGGGGGGTGCACATCTCATAACAAAGATACGGTCTCGGATTTTCGAAATTTCTTTCTGCGGATATGTTCCTCTGGTTGATAGAAACCTACTCTAAAAAGTTCACCGCGGCACAAAAGCTAATAACGGAGATATCGGGGGTGTAATTGTTATAACAACTAAATATTGTTTTTCATCCCCAAGGCCTCTGATTTTTGAAAATTTATTTCTGTGGATATGTTCCTTTTGTCGATAGAAACCCGTTGTAAAAGTTTCATCGCGGCACAAAAGCTAATAACGGAGATATCGGGGGTGTATATGTTATAACAAGGAAAATATTTTTTTTCATCCCCAAGGCCTCTGATTTTTGAAAATTTCTTTCCGTGGATATGTTCCTTTTGTCGATAGAAACCCGTTGTAAAAGTTTCATCGCGGCACAAAAGCTAATAACGGAGATATCGGGGGTGTATATGTTATAACAACGAAAATATTTTTTTTAATCTCCAAGGCCTCTGATTTTTGAAAATTTCTTTCTGTGGATATGTTCCTTTTGTCGATAGAAACCCGTTGTAAAAGTTTCATCGCGGCACAAAAGCTAATAACGGAGATATCGGGGGTGTATATGTTATAACAAGGAAAATATTTTTTTTCATCCCCAAGGCCTCTGATTTTTGAAAATTTATTTCTGTGGATATGTTCCTTTTGTCGATAGAAACCCGTTGTAAAAGTTTCATCGCGGCACAAAAGCTAATAACGGAGATATCGGGGGTGTATATGTTATAACAAGGAAAATATTTTTTTTCATCCCCAAGGCCTCTGATTTTTGAAAATTTATTTCTGTGGATATGTTCCTTTTGTCGATAGAAACCCGTTGTAAAAGTTTCATCGCGGCACAAAAGCTAATAACGGAGATATCGGGGGTGTATATGTTATAACAAGGAAAATATTTTTTTTCATCCCCAAGGCCTCTGATTTTTGAAAATTTCTTTCCGTGGATATGTTCCTTTTGTCGATAGAAACCCGCTGTAAAAGTTTCATCGCGGCACAAAAGCTAATAACGGAGATATCGGGGGTGTATATGTTATAACAACGAAAATATTTTTTTTAATCTCCAAGGCCTCTGATTTTTGAAAATTTCTTTCTGTGGATATGTTCCTTTTGTCGATAGAAACCCGTTGTAAAAGTTTCATCGCGGCACAAAAGCTAATAACGGAGATATCGGGGGTGTATATGTTATAACAAGGAAAATATTTTTTTTCATCCCCAAGGCCTCTGATTTTTGAAAATTTCTTTCCGTGGATATGTTCCTTTTGTCGATAGAAACCCGCTGTAAAAGTTTCATCGCGGCACAAAAGCTAATAACGGAGATATCGGGGGTGTATATGTTATAACAACGAAAATATTTTTTTTAATCTCCAAGGCCTCTGATTTTTGAAAATTTCTTTCTGTGGATATGTTCCTTTTGTCGATAGAAACCCGTTGTAAAAGTTTCATCGCGGCACAAAAGCTAATAACGGAGATATCGGGGGTGTATATGTTATAACAAGGAAAATATTTTTTTTCATCCCCAAGGCCTCTGATTTTTGAAAATTTATTTCTGTGGATATGTTCCTTTTGTCGATAGAAACCCGTTGTAAAAGTTTCATCGCGGCACAAAAGCTAATAACGGAGATATCGGGGGTGTATATGTTATAACAAGGAAAATATTTTTTTTCATCCCCAAGGCCTCTGATTTTTGAAAATTTCTTTCCGTGGATATGTTCCTTTTGTCGATAGAAACCCGCTGTAAAAGTTTCATCGCGGCACAAAAGCTAATAACGGAGATATCGGGGGTGTATATGTTATAACAACGAAAATATTTTTTTTAATCTCCAAGGCCTCTGATTTTTGAAAATTTCTTTCTGTGGATATGTTCCTTTTGTCGATAGAAACCCGTTGTAAAAGTTTCATCGCGGCACAAAAGCTAATAACGGAGATATCGGGGGTGTATATGTTATAACAAGGAAAATATTTTTTTTCATCCCCAAGGCCTCTGATTTTTGAAAATTTATTTCTGTGGATATGTTCCTTTTGTCGATAGAAACCCGTTGTAAAAGTTTCATCGCGGCACAAAAGCTAATAACGGAGATATCGGGGGTGTATATGTTATAAGAAGGAAAATATTTTTTTTCATCCCCAAGGCCTCTGATTTTTGAAAATTTCTTTCCGTGGATATGTTCCTTTTGTCGATAGAAACCCGCTGTAAAAGTTTCATCGCGGCACAAAAGCTAATAACGGAGATATCGGGGGTGTATATGTTATAACAACGAAAATATTTTTTTTAATCTCCAAGGCCTCTGATTTTTGAAAATTTCTTTCTGTGGATATGTTCCTTTTGTCGATAGAAACCCGTTGTAAAAGTTTCATCGCGGCACAAAAGCTAATAACTGAGATATCGGGGGTGTATATGTTATAACAACGAAAATATTTTTTTCATCCCCAAGGCCTCTAATTTTTGAAAATTTCTTTCTGTGGATATGTTCCTTTTGTCGATAGAAACCTACTGTAAAAAGTTCACCGCGGCACAAAAGCTAATAACGGAGATATCGGGGGTGTAATTGTTATAACAACTAAATATTGTTTTTCATCCCCAAGGCCTCTGATTTTTGAAAATTTATTTCTGTGGATATGTTCCTTTTGTCGATAGAAACCCGCTGTAAAAGTTTCATCGCGGCACAAAAGCTAATAACGGAGATATCGGGGGTGTATATGTTATAACAACGAAAATATTTTTTTTCATCCCCAAGGCCTCTGATTTTTGAAAATTTCTTTCTGTGGAGTTGTTCCTTTTGTCGATAGAAACCCGCTGTAAAAGTTTTATCGCGGCACAAAAGCTTATAACGGAGATATCGGGGGTGTATATGTTATAACAACGAAAATATTTTTTTCCATCCCCAAGGCCTCTGATTTTTGAAAATTTCTTTCTGTGGATATGTTCCTTTTGTCGATAGAAACCCGCTGTAAAAGTTTCATCGCGGCACAAAAGCTAATAACGGAGATATCGGGGGTGTATATGTTATAACAACGAAAATATTTTTTTCATCCCCAAGGCCTCTAATTTTTGAAAATTTCTTTCTGTGGATATGTTCCTTTTGTCGATAGAAACCCGCTGTAAAAGTTTCATCGCGGCACAAAAGCTAATAACGGAGATATCGGGGGTGTATATGTTATAACAAGGAAAATATTTTTTTTCATCCCCAAGGCCTCTGATTTTTGAAAATTTCTTTCTGTAGATATGTTCCTTTTGTCGATAGAAACCCGCTGTAAAAGTTTCATCGTGGCACAAAAGTTAATAACGGACGTGTCGTGGGTGTATACCTATAAAAACGAAAATATTTCTTTTTCAATATTTAGACCCCTGATTTTTTTTTCTGCTTCGAGGACTCTCATGTGGTCATTAGCAACCTATAATGAACATTGGTGTACCATACAATACTTTTACAACTGAAGAATCGATGATAAACACACATTGCTCGAACGATTTGCCGCCTTCATGATATAGCGAACCGCACTAAAATTCGTTGCTGGCATTCGTTGCTAACTTCACTCCGGTTAAAAGTGGTACTTCCGGTCCGAATTTCGAAATTTTTTTTATACAAAAGATATTTAAAATTATAATTTAAATACTTTTATACTCGTAATGTACCTGCCTAGAAAGCATGACTTGCGAGATATTCGCAAAAAACTGATTTTCGATAAGAGTAAAAGACCTACTTCCGGTTGGAATTTCGAAAAACCTTTTTAAGATAATTTGTCTCAAACTTAATTTTGAGTACATTTCAATTCTTTATAAATTTGTTTAAACTTAGTAATTGACGAAATATTGGCAAAATTCGAGTTTTTCACTGAAGTAAACTGCTACGTCTACCGATTTTACTGAAAAACTAATCAGATCTCAAGAGGGAGATTATACACGTAAATACAAAATTTGGAATTGATGGCTACAGCGGTTTGACCGCTATCGTGGTCACACACATTTTTTAAAAACCACTTTGTCGGTATCAGGGGACTTCAAAACGTGAACATCTGCAAAAATCTCGAGGTCGAAAATTTTCATCATCACAATACTTCCTTATATTACGTATAAGAAAGTAAAAACACCCCTCGTACATTAGATTGGTCCAATCTGAGTGCCATTTCTCTGCTACAAAGTTATCCGACGGGGCGTTTGAAATTTACAAAAATAAATGATAACTCTTCGTCGATGGTGAAATTACGTATAGTGGAGTGCCACAGGGCTCCATCTTGGGTCTTATTCTAAATTTATATCGCGGATTAAACCAAAGAATTTAATGATTGGATTTTCTTCTTACAATACATCAATGGCATACGTCTATATTAAACAGCTGATTTTACATGCGTTTATATAAAACATTGCATTTTTCAGTACAATTTCGATATCATTGTTTCTAACGCCATTTACGAGTCAGGCCAAAAACTTTTCAGGCTTCCCTCGTATGTCCGGATACTTATCACTGTATCATAATATTGATATTGTACATGCATGAAATTAGCCACAATGAAACATTAAATTACATATTACAAATTTGTATTAGATATAGAAAATAATCTACCCGTGTTATCGGTTTTGTTAGTAGTTTTACAAAAAAAAATTATTGTGTTTGATCGGAGTAAGAAAATACTTCTATAATATTAAAATATATGTAGATTTATGTAAGTTTGATATAAAATCGATCACATCTCATATGTATGTGAGAAAAAGTATGTTTTATTTTATTCTACCCTTATGCTTTACTTTCCCGACTTGATTAATACCATTTTGCTTTTACACTGCCGCGGTTTTTATCGATATCTTCTTGGTTTCCGGGATCAACCGCGTCTTCGCTGCTTCCGTTACTGTTATAAACTCAATTTTACTTCGTTTTATCCCCTCTTATGCCCACTTCTTTTTCGATGTAACATTCTTTTAATTGCATTTCTAAGCTTGCATATCACCGAAAAGTGAATGCAACATAATTATGTATTTTAATAGACCGTTAAGTCTCTTATTATGAATTTAAGGTTTATAACTTTTTAAAATCTGAATAATTAGTTGCTGGTACAAATTAACGTATTTATTTGTGGAGTGACGTATGTTGATCATTTTAATGCATTGTCTTGGTTTTCCTGGCATAAATTTACATTATAATAAGAGACATATGACGCATTTAGTTATTCTTTGAATAGTGACGTTATTCGTTTTATGAAATAATTATTGACGTCATTGTTTTTTGTAGTTTATCATAACAGGTGTTAATTAAGCATTAATAATACGTATAAAGTTCAAGAATGTACACAAATCAGTTTGGCATTTAAATACAATTAATAACACAATAAATTGCATATATGTACATGAATTTACTATATTTCAACTGATTTCGTAAAAGTTTAAACCTGACTTTTTTTGGATATGCAACCAACACATCGAATTCTTAATTCGGGATTTTAAGAAAATATGTACTTGTTATTGATTTTTTAAGAAAATACAGGTTGTTTCATGGGGAATACTAAATATTTTCGGATGTAAAAGTATAGAGTATTTTGAATAATAGAGTTCATACAAACATGTGCCCAATTCCTTATAGTAAATCCAGGGCTTAAAACAACCACCACGTAATCAGTGCTTTGCTTGTTTGAAATAATAGTTGGGCTGAAAAGTTCGTATCGTTTCTATGAGATGGCGCCACTAGAATAAAATCCATATCATTTTTAGTTAGTACCAACCTTCAAAAGATACGTGTATAATTTTGACAGCTGTCTGATTATTAGTTTGTGAGATACAGCATTTTGAGTGAAGCAACTTTTGTTATTTTGAAAAAAATGGATAAAAAGGAATTTCGTGTGTTAATGAAACACTATTTTTTGATGAACAAAAGTGCTACTGATACCAAAAAGTGGCTTGACGAGTGTTATTCGGACTCTGCGCCGGGCGAAGCAACTATTCGTAAGTGGTTTGCTAAATTCCGTACAGGTCATATGAGCACCGAAGACGATGAACGCCGTGGACGTCCAAAAGAGGCTGTTACGGACGAAAACTTCAGAAAAATCCACAAAATGATTTTGGAAGATCGTAAATTGAGGTTGATTTGTATAGCTGACACTCTAAAGATATCAAAGGAACGTGTTGGACATATCGTTCATGAATATTTGGGTATGCGAAAGCTATGTGCAAAGTGGGTGCCGCGCGAGCTCACAATCGACCAAAAACAAGAACGTGTCGATGCTTCAGAGCAATGTTTGGAGCTGTTCAACCGCAATAGAAGTGAATTCTTGCGTCGATATGTGACAATCGATGACACATGGATCCACCACTACACTCCGGAGTCCAGTCGGCAGTCATCTGAGTGGGCTGCACGCGATGAACCGAATCCAAAGCGTGGAAAAACACAACAGTCGCCCGGTAAGATTATGGCGTCCGTATTTTGGGATGCACATGGAATAATTTTCATCGACTATCTTGGAAATGGAAAAACCATCAACAGCGACTATTATATAGCGTTATTGGAGCGTTTGAAGGACGAAATCGCGAAAAAACGGCCCATTTGAAGAAGTGTTGTTTCATCAAGACAATGCGCCGTGTCACAAATCGAAGAAAACGATGGCAAAATTGCATGAATTGGGCTTCGAATTGCTTCCGCAGCCACCGTATTCTCCAGATTTAACCCCCAGCGACTTTTTTCTGTTCTCAGATCTCAAGAGAATGCTCGCTGGAAAGAAATTTAAAGCCGATGAGGAAGTAATCGCCGAAACAGAGGCCTATTTTGAGGCTAAAGACAAATCGTACTACAAAAATGGTATTGAAAAGTTGGAAGATCGCTATAATCGGTGTATCGCCCTCGAAGGCAACTATGTTGAATAATAAAATCGAATTTTGCCAAAAAAATGCGTTTTTCTATAAACCGATACGAACTTTTCAGCCCAACTGTTAATTGTGAGTGAAAATGAAAATTGGGCAGCTGTTTTTATAACATTAATGTCACTCAGGGTTTTTCGATGCTTCTCTTATAAAAATAGTCATTGTTTATTATCTATCAAATCACATATTGCAAAATATTATTTTTGTTAATATCTCACCCACTTACGTTGTTGTTGCTTTAAAATGTATTTCTATTCAAATTACTCAACGAGATACTTGAAATTACCGTTTGCAGGTTAGAACTTGTTTCTGTATCCACTACTCATTGCCACGTATAAAACGTCTTAAGGTCTGTGGCAGTAATGATATGGCTCTTGGCAAATTTAAATTAAAAATTAAAAATAATTGCAAACAAGATTGCCAGACGAGTCGCAACCTCCATGCCCACCTATCTGCTATTCTTGTCACTTAGGCTGCCGCTTTCTCAGTTGAAGATGCTATGGGTCGAAACGTCGTGATGCAAATTATAAGGGCGCCACCGCGAAATTTAAGCGTAACAAATACTAACTTTAATTCAACAAAATTGAAGAAACACCATGAATTATAGAACATTATGATGTTTCTAAGAATATTACAAAAAAAGGTCAAGGTGAGTAAGTCACTGAAATTAAATTAAAAACAAAAAACAAAATATAGAACAAGGCCTATGAATCGCATACAGGTAGATGCGATAAATCACCCTGTATAATAAGTCACGTTACTCGACAATCTTTAAGGATTTAAAAAAAGCAACCAGGAGGCATCTTTCGAATCACCCTGTATGACACAAAAATATTCAAAATTTGAAGCTGAAAGAAAAATTAAGTCTAAAGTAATAACAATAATTCAACAAAGTTTGAAGGTTATATGAGAACTGTAAAACTTTTAAATTTAAAATACGCATAATATGTAAATTTTAACTGAAAGTTTGAAGTATTTGCAAATCTTTCGTACAACAAAATTATAAAATAGGTCAGACGACCAAAGTTAAACAATAAAATTCTCCTAGATCAGGGGTCGCCAAACTTTTTTGATCATCGACCCTCATAAAAGTAATTTTCAGTTAATTAAAATAAAACTATCTATTAGGTACTGTGTTTGTACAGTTATTTTATTATTTTAAACATCTATTAAAGCAATTTTACATTGTGTAACAATAGTTTTATGAAAAATATCTTAATGTTGAAATTTAAAAACCTTAATATTTATTAAATAATAATTAAAGTTACTGCAGATTTATTGCTTCTTAATCAATGAGATGGGTGTGCCTGGTGTTTCTTTGCAAGTTTCGATATATTTGTCAATTTTAATCTTAAATCTCCCCGAAACTCCACATTTAATTTATTTCTGTACTTAGTTAAGATTGAATTTACGTGACTGAAACCGACTTCAACTATATAGGAATTTGGAAACGCCAGCATAAATGGCTGAGCTATTTCGGAAAGTATGCATTATATTTATATTTGTACAAAATTTGCTTTTTGTTAAATTTTTAAGAAGCGACTTTGCTTTAAGATCCGATAATAATTCAGCAATCTCATCTTGCAGGTTGACGTCCACGTTTTCAATTTGAGCGGAAAATGGCGCAATAATCCATTCAGGGATGTCAATGTTTTCCAAATCAACAAAGCGCAGTATAAAATCGCAGCTTAATTTTTGAAGATGACTTGTATATACTTTCAAGTCTTCTTCTTTTATTTCTAATTGTCGCAGATTTGAAAAATACTGATAGTCCCTACATAGCAATGAAGATCGAAATAAATTTAATTTTACTTCGAAGCCTAACAGTATTGTCCGAGCTTGGATAATTGTTACATCTTTTCCTTGCAGCTTTGTTTGGACGTTATTAAATTTTCCAAGTCTGCTAAATAAAAAATATGGTTCTTATTGTTTTGGAATTCACCACTCAGAACAGAATTTATTTCGCTGAGAAGTTCTGTCTTTGAGCCAAACAACTCAACGAGCCGTTGCAAGCATACACCTCTAGACAGCCATCTAACTTCGGTGTGCAGAAGTAATTGGTTAAATACCTCGTCGTTTCCCTCGCAAAGTCTGGAAAATATTCTTGATTTAAGAGGTTAGGTTTTAATTTGATTGATACACTTAATACAAAACTGTAAAGCTTTATGTAACTCTGGACTCAAATATTTTGCTACTAAGTTGTTTCTATCCAACACACAATGAATAGTACATATACCGGGCACTTTTTCTTTGAGAAATGTAGCAAAACCTCGGTAACGCCCTACCATAGTAGGTGCGCCATCTGTGGCTACTGCTATTATATTTCCAAGCGGAATATCATATTTATTTAAATATAATACACGTTTATTAATTTATTTTCAATAAAGAAACTGATATTAAGTCAATTATAAAAATATTCAAAAATTTTACATAAGCTGTTAGGTTTGTGTGATTTGCGTATTAAGAATTGTTTTTTCTTCGACCCCCTGGCTCAGATCGACCCCTAATTGTATTAAATAGACTCCTGGGCGTCTATATAGACCACTTTGGCGACCTCTGTCCTAGATCAATCAAAATTACGATAAGCCAAACGTGCTTATCTCTTTTACAAAAAAAAAAAAAAATTACAAAATATATATCACAGTTAGTAAGATTTATTCAATTACACCCTGTATGATGGGCTTATACGTATGGAAATTTAGGTTATACAAAAAAAAACTATTCAAAATTCTACGGCCTTAAGGACCATCTTACAACAACAGATAATAACCTGCGTATTCCAATTAATAATACGTTAATTTGAAAATTGAACTAATAATAAGGGGTCACTTATCTGAAACCAAGAGATTTCCACTGGTCGAGTTTTACAGCTCCAGGGTAAACAAAGGAAAACACAGCTGGTCACAAGGAATAATCCGGGTAGCTCAGCAAAATAAAGATATTTGACTGTAATTTGCTCTTCCAATAGGATTTTTAAACATGTCCAAAATTACTATTCCAATTATTACCCTGTCTGATTTCTCCAAGGGAATAAATCTCTGTGAATTTTCTCCAAGGGAATAAATCTCTGTGTATTTTCTCCAAGGTATTACACCTCTACTATTTCCCAAATAGAAAGAAATAATTAATTCCTCGCATAAGAAAAATATCAAAAGAAAACACGTGACGTTGCGGAATGAAAAGAGATATTAACAAATTTAAATAAATAAATACCTGACGCAAAAGAAGATGTCCTAATAGGCATTTGAATGATCCTATATATTGTCTCATATACCAAGGCCTCACACCATGTGGATTTAACCCAAACTAAAGCCGACATAGGCCGATAAATAGAAAATTGCACTATCAATAAATCCAAAACCAAAGGTCAACTTTCTTGATCAGAATCCCATTTAAAAATACTTCGCAAATTAATGATGCTTATGGACGGAAAAAGAGTAAAGAAGAACAATATAGACAAAAGAAATTCTAATAAAGCCAAATTAATTAAACTTGAATTACAACTTGAATGTTAAAGGTTATTAAGAAACAAATTACAAGAAATTAAAACAGTGCGAAGTCTAATAAGGTTGAGATGATAAATAAATTACAGACAACTGCACCAACACTACGCTAGCTTATCGACTTCACAAACGTTCTTAAAGTGACTTTTTACTGGATCGATATAATGTTTTTCATGGTTTTAAAGTAAATTAGTTTCAAACTGATTGTCACAGAAAAATTTGAGTCTTTAGCAAGAAGGACATTATTTATTTTGAAAACATTTTTTTTTGAACTGACTATATTTAATATTTGCTCAGATTACAGTCCACTTTTATATATTTTATTGAATAAAGTGGACAAGGTTGGGACACGAAAACCTGATAATATAATAAATAACTATATTTTTGTATAACTAAATAAATCTCCAGAAGTAATTAAAAATTTTTCTAATGATAAGAACATTAATTTGTCGTTATGAGATTTTTTGTTATCACGTGCGAATGTTATGGATATAATACTCTATAATTTGCTTATTTGCATGACAAGTAAATGTGATTTGACGCATGATTGATGCTTTTTTATTTCCTTGAAAATTGCACATAATTATGATCCGTGCCTGCTCTTACCGCCTACGAAATAAATACAAAAAAAAATGTCGTAAATAAAAGAAATTTTATTTCGTGGACGACTTGATTGGGCCGTAGAAAAATAATGGAACGTTTTCCGTTTTCGGTTTTCCCCTTCACCTCTTCCATTGTCCTTCGTTGATTAATTTCAAATATTGTCATTTTATGTTTTTGAATAAGCGCCGTGTGTATGGCACGAAACTCGAATGCCCGCGCTGAATGCCGTCCGGGTGACAAAGGAGAGGCCTACGAGTCCCTACTACAATATATTGAGGACGCTTGTGATATAATCTCGAGTACGCTTGACGTCAGGATTTTCCTTTGGCATCTCCTCTACTTCTAGGGAATAATACATTTTTATGTATTAATGAGGGATGTATTTTTACAATAAAGCTTTCTGTGAATTCTTTTTTTATCCGATATTGGAACACTTGCTTACAACTATTCACATAGAAATAGAATAAAATCGATATATACAGCCGCAACACTTTCGAATTGTACACCTTAAACATTATTTTCACGTCGTGCAATCTCTTCGTCGTAAATATGTAATATACTAGTAATAATTTGGGCATATAAAAAAAATAGACGATAGTATAAGCAACACTTTTCCAGTCCAGTCTGTTATAGGTATTACATATTGCTATGGTTTGTTTTATTTATACAGGGTGGGCCATCTACTGGTTTATTTTTAAATCATAGGGTATGGCAACACTTGATGGACCAATTTGTTTTAAAATTTGACGGTTCGTCATTCTGATATCCCGCAGTACGAAACAATCATGTTTTCACTCGAGGAGCGTTTCGAAATATTTAAAACCTATTTTCAAAGTCAGTGTTGTGTAGCCGAAACGGTGCGAATTTTTCGACGCCGATCGCAGCAACTGGCCACTAGTCGCACCAGCTTGAGGAGAATAGTGCACAAGGACCTCAGATTATTCGCCTACAAGGTCCAGATGATTCAGGAGTTGAAAGCAAATGACCATTCGCTTCGATATCAGTTCGCTGTGAGGGCCATAGAGCAACTCAATAATGGCGAAAAATCTTTTCAGACGAAGCGCATATCCATCTCGGGGGCTATGTAAACAAGCAAAACTGCCGTATTTGGGGTTCAGAACACGTAATCATAGAGAGGCATTATTGCATCCACGAAGAATGACAGTTTGGTGTGGATTTTGGAGAGGTAGCATAATTGGTCCATTTTTCTTTGAAAATGCTGCTGGAAACGCCGTTACTGTTAATGGCGACCGTTACTGAGCCATGTTAACCAACTTTTTTTACCCTACTCGACGCTATGAATGTGGACGACCTTTAGTTCCAACAAGATGGCGCCACATGCCATACAAGCCGACTGACGATAGATCTCTTGCGCGTCAAATTTGACAACCGAATAATCAGCCGTTTTGGAGATGTCAGTCGGCCTGCGCGTAGCTGCGATTTGACGCCATTCGACTTTCTTTTGTGGGGTGCCGTTAATGATCGATGTTATGCGGATAATCCAGTGACAATTCCAGCTTTGAAACATAACATTGCGACTGTTATTGGCGAAATAGGCGGCGAAATTATAGAAAAACTTCAAAACTGGAGTCGGAGGATGGTTTACTGTAAGGCCTGCAGAGGGAGCCACATGAACGAAATAGTTTTTCATTGTTAAATCGGAGACTCCAACATTCGCAATAAAAGAGAATTCAAAAAAAAATAATGTAGACTTATTTTATAGCGTTTTTAAAACAAACTTTTAAATGGCCCATGTATTTAAGACGAATATAAAGATGTTGAAAACCTGACCATGCAAAATTTAAAATGGCAGTAGAAATTTATTGACAATGACAGTTTATTGAAAGTAACCGGCTTGACATTTATATTTTAGACTAAGTACGTACTTGTTAATTGAATATTTTATAGAGAGAAAGAAATGTTGTTAAGAAAAGATAGTGGTATAACATTGTGCCATTACAATTTTTAAGTAGCTAACGTGAGGCATACTACGACAATTCTTTGGCGCCCAGCGTGGGGCACTAAAAATTGTCGAAGTATAAATAGTGGAACGTATATTTTACTAAAATGTTATATCTTAGAAATTTGAGCCGCTAGGCAAAATCTAATGTCATATTTGATTTCAGGGCATCAAATTCATACGAATCAGCTCCAAATAACACGGCACAAAATAACTGCTAGCTTATGTTATTTTTTAATGACAATTCCGGTTATACCGCAGAATAATTGCCAAAAAAATTTGGTTCTACAAAGATGTATTGGTGGTCGTAGAAATCCAGCGGAGTATAACAAATAAGATTTTGTTGTTTATCTAATCCGAAAAAAAATTGTTGTTGCTCGATATTCTGCATCAAATTAGACGTTATCGTTACAGTTCGCAGTTGCAGTTCCAGTTCAAAGTTGAATACACGGGTAGCTGTAGGGCCATTTATAAACTCCGTTATCATTGGAGGTCAACATCGCTTGACGTTGTGAAGTTTTTTTCTACATAACCAACTTTTGTGTGTTGTCCTTGCCGTTTGGTTAACAATTAACCTATCAAGCAGCAGGTAACATGTAAGGCGCACCCAGAAAAAAAAATTTGGGGCAGTGTTTGACGTTTTTTATAGTCTTTTGTTTTTATGCATTAAAAAATATTTAAAGAACAAGGTTAAGGTTTAAATCTTCTTTTATTTTGAGCCATTGAATTTAAAATGTCTTCAGTTTTAACTTCTACTAACATCCATGTGAACTTTTGGGAGCACTAGAGCCTATGGCCCCATGTCTTCCTGTTTTATGTATGTTTTCAGTCTGTAATTGTAATAAGAAAATCAATATATTTTGATAAACATACAGGAAGATTTATTTGACCTCCACGTTTTCATCTCATCTACGAAATCTTCAGCGCATCCTTCTATATCGTTAGGCCATTGCGATTCCAAAACACGAACTGTTTCCAGCATTTGTGGGTATATCGTAGAGATTAATGCAGCCTGCGATGCTTCAAAAATCGTTCTTGGAGTTGCTCCAGAAAATGACCAAAAAACAGCATTTAACTGAACGTCGGTAATATTCGTTGGGTTCGCCGTCGTAATTATCCCGATTGGTTTGCCGGACTAACCAAACATGGAATTTTAATTTCTTCATCTATTTCTGCGGCGATTGTTTTTACTGTTTCAAACATAAGTCTAAACAATGTTCGGTATTCCCACGCATTTCATTTACTTCAGAAAACAAATTATTTATAAAATCAACGCAGCTCTTCAAAATGGCTCAAGTCACAGTCTACTTGCTGCAAAACTTGGCTTAAATTTTTGGACAAAGCAAGAATGCTCTTTAGTATCTCCATAGCAATAATAAATTGATGCGAAAAATTGCAGCCAACAATGCACGTGTGGCTTTGATACGTTACATCTCAAGTTTCACTATCAAACTCTTCCAACGCCATACAGATCAATTGAAATATATCAAAGAATAGAAAACGTGGGTTTAATCCCCAACTCTATCCCTAGTGCGCGCGCGTGTGTCACATGATCACTAAGTATGCACAATCTACACAGCTGAACATAATAAAGATTGGAACACAGATACAATAGTCAACTTTGTATTATCTTCTATCAGTGAATCCATTTTTGAAAATTTTTAAATTGCAGATAAAATCTTCTTTTATTATTATTCTTCGAGAAGACCTTTGAGGTCTGTTAATAACGAAGGCTGTCTTTATTTGGTTGGTTATCTTGTGAGACAGAACTCCAGCTGTCCTTGCATCTTTTGAGTGGTGTCCCCACTGGTCGCCTGCTTGCTGGTTTTCCGTCTTAGGCAATGTGTGCCAGTCTGGTTTCGATCCATTCTACCTACATGGTCACGCCAGTGTCTTTCCTACGATGGTTTTTAAGGTTTTCATCTCTACTGTTGTCAGGATGCCCTTTGTCTTGTTTATGTCATCTAGAGTCTCGATGTCAATGATCGACATTTTATGTGCGCATAAAATCATGAAAGATTCGTAGGTTATATGTGCTCTTATTAATTTGTCAACGTTTGTATTCGCAGTTCGCACGAATGGAACGCTTATAAATGCTATTTCTGAAAGTACAACAACGAAAAAAATACAACGAACGACAATTGATAGCGTTAACAACAACGTCAATTCAGAATCAAATCAGATTTAAATGTAAATCGGGACTTAAATCATATAGTACAAGTAAATAGGAAAATCACTGACACTTACATATATTTAATCAGTACTTAGATTTTTCACAATTTAAGATTTGTCCGTGGGATCGGGCATGTGTGAGCCGTATAGTACACATACAGAGAGCCCAGAGCTGCGAAATTCGGATTGCGGAATCCCTTGAGGATTCAGTGTGCACCTCCAACCGAGTTTTCCAAAATTCGATTTAGTCCTTTTCTTATTTAATATTGTAGCATGATATATAGATATATAACTTTAGCTTGTGCGAAAAATGGCTAAACTACTGGCATAAACCCTTTTTAGCTGACGCCGACGACAGTCCAATAGAAATATTATTTTGCTGATATGCTATAATAGAGTTTGATTTATCTTTTAAGAATTGTTGCCTGAAATGGTTCCATACATATGTATTGTATCTATATAGGGTATTTTACGAATACCCATCATTAAATGTTTTTGGAATTGTATGCGTGTATGCGGAATTGTCAAAATTTATAATATTAGTGTATGGAAGCATTGATTATAAAATATTTATAACAATAAATTACAGTAATTCTGCACTTAATTTGCAAGTATATTAGTTTAGCATTTCCTATCTCTCTCACAATATTTTAAATATATTTCTCTTATTCTTATTTTCTGTTATTCTTGTAATTACTAATTACAACATTTTGACATTTCACGCCAAATATTTTGTTTGTTGTATTACTTCCGCAGTATGATTGATCCTAGTTACATAAAACGAGTTATTTATTATTTTATATTTTCTTATACGTAGTATAAGGCAGTATTACGATGACGAAAATTTTTGACATCCTGATTTTTGCTTATGTTGTTCACGTTTTGAGATCCTCTAATACCGAAAAAATTGTTTTTTTCAAACATGTCTCTCTCTGAGTGTTTGTATGTCAGTGTGTTTGTGTGTGTTAACGATAGCGGCCTAACGGCTAGACCTATCAATTCCAAATATATTTACGAGTATAATCTCCTTCTTGAGATTTGATTAATTTTCAGTAAAATCGGTAGACAGGAGGTAGTAAGTTTACTTCAGTGAAAAAATCGAGTTTTATTAATATCTTGTCAACTACTAAGTTTAAACAAATTTATAAAGAATTCAAATGTACTCAAAATTAAATTTGAGAAGTATTTTGTTAAAAAAGTTTTTCGAAATTCCTATCCGGACGTTGGTCTTCACTCTTATCGAAAATCAGTTTTTTTGCCAATATCTCGCAAGTCATGCTATCTAGGCAGGCACATTACGAGTATAAATATATTTAAAGACACCTTTTGCATAAGAAAGTTTCAAAATTCGAACCGGAAATAACACTTTCCTCGAATAGCCATTTTTTGCAAGTATGTCGTAAATTATGCATTCTATATACATTTATTAAGGGTACACAAGTATTTAGAGCTGGATTTGGAACAATTTTTATATTAATGAAATTTCAAAAACTTTTACTCTTAGCGAAGAGCACTGTTTTTTCGAATATCTCGCAAAGTACGCATTCTACTACTGAGATGTATTAAGAGAATAGAAGTTCTTAGAATAGGCTTTTGAATAATTTTTGTTTAAACTTTATACTTGAAGTGACACACTTACTCACAGGTTTATTTTCTTAAAATAATAAAACAATTTAGGACAAGTTTTGTATAATTTGAAACGCTCATACGTATAAGAAAGTTGTGTGGTGGCCACACCTCATTATTTTTAAAATTGTGTTCAATATGTTGATTGCATTGCGATACTGAGTTCATATGCTAAATAGACTTCTTCTAATTCGTATATGCTTTTATCCTTTAGTATCTTACATGGCAAATATACGACATGCGTTGGAAGTTGTTTATTATTGTTACATGCATTAATGCAGTGGTTCCCAAACTTATTTTGCCTACTGCCCACTTTGAGAATAAATTATTTTTTAGCGCCCCCATTTTTTCACCTACTCAAAAACCACTATAACTTCAAATTAAATTAATTATTGTGAGCTATATTAGCGGAGATTAAACATTCATTCTAAACGAGACTTTTACTATGGGTTATAGTAAAAGTCTCGTTTAGAATGAATGAGTTAACTTGAGACCTGAGCGTAGTAGGTAGTTAACTTTTACGGGCTACACCTGCCAATGAGAATGATTATTGAAACGCAACTTTATAGTATTCAGACAAAGTATCTTTTATTCAAAATTCAAAATAAAACAAACATAATCGATTCTAATATAAAAACTAATGTGAAGGATGAATCTGATGCTGTTTAATAAGTTTGTTGATATCAGGTTCCAATTTACTCAAGAACAGCCGCAAGTCACCACGTTCGGTAACATGCAAACGATTTCTCTTTTTAGTAAGCAGCGTTGCTACAGCACTAAATCCACGTTCACACAAATATGACGATGGGAATGCTATCAAGAATCGTTGAATGATTGACCACAATCCAGGGTACAATTGCGGGATCGGTTTTTGTAGCCAAAATTCTTGGTAGCCATTTTTGAACCTGATTTTTATTTCCTCGTTCGTTGTCAATTCTATAAGTTCTTCTTCCAGATGTGGTGATATTGCTGTGTTGACATTTGAAAACGGATCCAACACCCAGTCTGGTATTTCCAAGTTCAAAATATCCTGGTATCGTTCGGTGAAGTCAATGTGGAGCTTTTCCAAATGTTGGCAGTAGGCAAACAAGTCGTCGTTACTGCAGGATACTGATAAATTCGGAAAATTATGAAACTCACGTCTGCCCATATTCTTTTTGTGTAGAAGCAGTTTGGCTGCGAAAGCAGCAACGACATTTTTTGTTTTAATTAAATTTAGTTCATCGCCTTGCAGTTGGAGATTCATGTTGTTGAACAATTTATACAGGTCTGTCATGTAAGCTATATCATTTTTTGATGTAATGAGCTTGTTGCGCAATTCTGTATCTTTAGTTTCCAAAAACTCTATCACAGAGTCAAACAGGTTGTAAAATCGAGTCAGACAATTGCCTCTTGATAGCCAACGAACTTCGGTATGAAACAACAAACGGTTGAAATCTTCGTCATTAGTAACACAAAGCTGATGAAATAATCTATCATTCAAAGAGCAGTTACGGATTTTATTGACTGCTTTGATGACATATTGCAGTGATTGAAATAGTCGTTCACTTAAATTTCTAGCAACCAAATGTTGTCTATGAATAACGCAATGTACAGCAAGGACATCTGGAATTTTATTTTTTACGTACGCTATGAAGCCTTTATGGCACCCTGTCATAGCCGGAGCGCCATCCGTAGCAACTGATATAATATTTTTCAAGGGAATCTCTTTCTCATCACAAAACTTTTCCAATGTATTGAATATGGTTTCGCCTTTTGTATCGGTCTCTAAATTTCTAGCAAACAATAGTTCTTCACATATTTTCTCATCTTTAATAAACCTCACGTAAGACAGCAACAATGCTTCATTAGTTGGTAAAGTGGACTCATCGAGCTGAATTGAGAATTGACTAGTCCTCAGATGATTGCACAATGATTCTTCTATGTTTCCGGCCATTTCATCAATTCGTCTTTGCACAGAATTATTACTCAAAGGAATTTTTCCGATAATATCTGCGGCCGGTTTATGAAGTACAGTAGTTATTACTTCCTTTATTGCTGGCAAAATTAACACTTCTCCGATGTTGTGTGGTTTGCCTTTTTGAGCAATTAACAAAGAGATGTTGTACGAAGCTCGAAGTCCGTCGTCATCTTGCTTAGCAGCCGCCGAAAAGAGTTTTGCTACACTTGGCCGAGTATTATGCTTCTTCTCTAGGTCTTGAAAATATGCTACATTCTTGTCTTTCTTATCTGGATGCATTTTATTTAAATGATCTTGAAGTCTTGAAGGCTTCATTGCTTCATTCGAAAATGTTTTTAGGCATAGAAGGCACAAAGGCGACGATGGGTTTGTAGGATTTTCAATGAATCCGAATTTAATATATTCCGCACAGTATTGCCGTCTCTTCTTTTTTACTTCCGACATTGTTTTGTTTTGAGAAATACGTAAGTATAAGTGTTGAACTTAAGTACTGCTTATCTATTACGCGCGAAACCGCAAATGAAAATAAAATAAATATTACGTTGTTTATATAGGATTGCATAAGCAGCACGCACCGACAGGAATAAGACAAACATGTATAAACTCGTTTATCTCATTCGACGCTCAATCGTACTCAACAAGTAAGAACAAGTATTCTATGAACCAGCCGATTGATACAGTTGCCTTTTTATTTGTTTGTTTGTGTCTCTTTTCGTTTCGAAACGGAGCGACCGATTGATATGTTTTTTATTTTATTTATTCAATAAAACAGGACAGATATATGAACTACTCGGAGAGAAATATCGAACCGAGTTGGTTTGAGCAATCTCTTAATTAATATTAGTTGATGTTCACAAGCTGTAGTCGAGAGTAGGGATGGGACATCGGTGGGTAAACATCGATATCAAACATCGATGTTAACATCGTTGATCAACATCGATGGTTGCAAAATATCGACTACCAAACATCGATGTTTTTAAACATCGATAATTATATTTATAGATTTATTTTTTGGCAGTTTAACAAAAACTTTATTATAACTTAATTAATTTACGTCCTTAACAAAATGATATAAAAGATATCACTATTCAAAAAAAATAGTAAAAGAAATATATACATTTATAATATGTAGTTAACTTTAGAAACTACTCAAAAAAAACTATATAAAAAAACAATATTATGCAATTACGCATGAAACAACCACATGACTTAAATCGTCTGATACTTAAAAAATATATACATTTACGTGTATCAAAGCTTTTTAAGAGAACGATTTTTATTTGGGATTTTATAGTCTTGCATTTTTTTTTGACTACGCTGGCAAATACCGAGATACATATGGATATGGTTTTATATTTCTGATGTGTCATCTTGCATTTAATACGTGTATCGTCGTGTATGATTGTACGCACTAGGGAATTTCCCGAAGAAGTATACATCGGTAATGTCTATCTCCCTTCTTTTTCTATGAAAATACGTTTACCTCCTTCACTTATTCTGCATGCATACATAATTTAACTTTTATTCTGCACATTAAAAGTACTATAAATTTATGTATTTAATTATATATTATTTAAATATTTATACTGAGTAATATTTAAAAGAGCCTAAAATGAAATATTCGAATTTATATGATATAGCACTGTGTAATTTAAATACTTCTTTTATTCGTAGACAATTTTACATCCTCGTAGCCTGTATGTGAGCTGTTAATTTGGAAACATTTTTGTATTTGTCAACAGAGGACGCTGTTTTATTTTGTGATTAGTGCAAATACATTTTGTCAAGCTTAAAAGTTCGATGTTCACTATATTTCTTCTAACATCGATAGTTTATCGATAAATCTAAATTGCAAACATCGATGCAAAAACATCGAACATCGATCCTAAAATATCGATGTTCAATGAACATCGATGTTTATCGCCCATCCCTAGTCGAGAGTCGAGAGCTCAGTCGGTGTCTAAGAGTCCTCCTAGATTCTAGATGAAATTACAAATCGCCCCCTAAGCCTTTACACAACGCCCCCATTTTTTTTCTGGGTCTCTTACCGCCCCCTTTAGACCTGCAGCGCCCACAAGGGGGCGTTATCGCCCACTTTGGGAACCTATGCATTAATGGATGAAAGATAAAGTTCGGCCGTAAAACATGTATGTAATACAGTACACAATTAATTAATATCTCCGAACTATTTAATTACTTCAGTTGCTAGAGGAATCCTAATCGAATTAGAAGTAATTAAATAACGACTTATCGTTATAGGATATTCATATTAAAGAACATAGATACATATCGGCGTGAATTGCATATTGCAGCCTGTTTGACAGTACAATTGGACGGTTAATGAGTTTTAGTTGAAACGCTCTCCGATGTCATTGACATCTATTCTAACATTGAATACACAAGGAAAAATGAGGATTTCCGAATCTGAGTATGTAGTGCTTGTATATATATATATTAACATAATGACATTAAAATTTCAACAGTTTTTAACAATTTCCTTCACCTATTGCTACTATGTATAAATGTATTTTTTCTTAGCGTTGCGATTTTGATTAGTCTTAAGAACTAGATAAAATAGTTTCGTTTTAATGTGTCCACTTAGTAATTTAAAAAAGCGTTTTATTGAAATTAAGATATTAATTTTTGCTGCATTTCCATTTAGCATCTATATACCAAATGGTATTAAATGGTGCTAGTTCTGTTTACAATATAACGTCTTATATTTATAGTTCATTTACGTTAACAGGTGATGTAGGGATGTTCTAGTAAATTCGGACCTAAGAATACATGAATTATAAAAGTACCTAAGCATTATTACCGTTTCTTATGACTTAGTGTACATATTATGTTGGATGCATTGTATGGAATATGCCTAAAAATAAAGCGGTTTGACAAATACAAAATAAGTGAAATTTGGCAACATGATTGTCCCGTTAATTACGCACCACCTCGTCTATTAATAATATCTGCTTGTATATTGTGAAAGTTTATATAAGCATAAAAACCTTACTTTTGAAAAAAAGGCTATTTTGAAATGCCATGTCTATTCATACATTAAAGCAATATCTATTTTTACCAAATTTCTAGTTTTTCAATTGTCGACATTCTATCACAAAATGTTAACGTACTAGTATTAAATGAATTAGTTTACATTAGATGTGAATATTTTATTGAAGTTTAGTTGTACTAGAACCTCTAAAGTATGTGTAATATTCTATTAATTGAACAAATTAGCAATACAAGGACAAACGTGATAGGTCATCCAATTTTGTTGAAATGGATAGAATTGCTTTTGGCTTTTGTTTCGGAATAATATTTCTTTATCGTTGAAATTAAAAAAAAAACGCGACTCTTGTGGACAGGAGCATTGTCGTGTAAGAGACAATACTCCCATCCACAAAAGTCGTATTGCGCTGGCTGCCCTGCATAAAGTGAGTTCCGATATTTTGAATCTCCCACCCTATGTAGCCCAGACTTGGCTCGTAGCGATTTTTAGCTATTCCCTAAAATGTATTTTTCAGAGAGATAAAACATTTTTTATGAAGGCATACACAAACTAATTGAAAGATCTGAAAAATATATTAGGTTTACATGTGAATACATAATTTTTATTTTCTTTCCCTTACCCCACCTGCTTATATAAAAACGCTTCCTCGTCGTAGTAATGGTTTAATCGCTCTACGCTAACTTACCAGTGTTGAAGTTCCGGATTCCAGGCTCGCCCAATTGAATTTCTTTTTTTTAATATTTTTAAAGGTGAAATATGTTTATAAAGCTCTAAACTAAACTAAAAACCTAGAATAATAACTCCAATGTCCAAATACTAGATTGAATACAAAAGTTACGTAAAACATGGAATAAAATAGTAATTTAGTATGTAGACATTGCGTGATATTAGCGGATAGGTGGAACAAAAGATAAAATATAGTGTATGGAGTAATAGTTTCAAAATATATAGTAATATATCCAGTGCGGAAATAAAGTAATGGATAAATTCATTAACTTAATTTAGTAAATGTTCATTTTTCGAAAAAATCTCGAAGGGGTATAGCGATTTTAAGAGGAATATTATCAGTCTATTTTCAGTTTCTGTATTATATAGACCAAGTCCATAAAATAACGAATGTTATAGAGAGACCCTTAAAGAAGAAAATGTCTGCTCTGCAATCCATCTGGACGTAGCGCAGGCTTTTGATAAAGTGTGGCATGATGGTTTAAATTTTAAATCATAAACGACGACTGCTCCACTCAAAGCAATATTCTCAAATTCTTCAGTCTTACATTTGGACAGAACAAAGCAAGAAAAGGTTTATTCAAAATTAAAAGAAATTAAAACGGGAGTACCACAGGGGAGTGTGCTGATCCGCTTCTCTACTTACTGTAGTACACATGTGATATCCCTAAATTAGAAAACGATACCATACCTACATTTGTTGATGATACTGTAATTTTAGCAGTTGGAAGAAATAATATAAAGCCAACTCAAAAGCTGAACCAAAATATTGCGTACAAAACTAAACGAAAGCAACTCAGTACACATTGATTTTACAAATAAACAAATTGAGTCTAGTCCAGTCAACTTAAATCATGTTCCGGTTTCATACTCAAATACATAGCTAAAAACTTAGGTATTACACTTGATACAAAGCTACGTTGGAAGGCCCATGTCAAGAAAAAAAGGAAGAAAAACTAGGTATTAAGTACAACAGAGCCTTTGTCTCTACATAAGTTGTTGCATTATAAGCAAATTTTAAAGCCTGTGTGGACATACGGCATACTTATAGTTATGGGGTTGTACTAAACTGAATAACATACAAGTCATTCAGAGATTTACTGACGTACATCGGCACCAGAACGTGAATACTGTTACCAGTACGATTAAGGAATTTGCCAAAAACCACGAGGAAAGGCTTCATCAACATAATAATGTCGAGGCTGTCCAGCTACTGGACACCACAGATTTAGTGAGAAGACTCAAAAAGACCAAACCCTTTGAGTTGATTTAAGTGTTAGTGCACGTTAACAATTATAGCACTTAAGGATTAGGAAAAAGAAGGCCTACTATTGGGTAAAACTTAAATTAAGATTAAACATTATTCAATCAAGTTAGTATTAAACTGCTTATTGGTCAGCTATAATCAGGTTGAATTTAAATAGCTCTTCGAGTAAAAAATTGTTTTTCAGTTTCTTAGACATTCGAATTTTATGTATGACGTCGTAGACTTTTTTAATGATAACCTGTAATTTTTTGATTGATTTCCATAGTTCTTTCTACTTCGTATCCAACGATATAGAATTTTTAATATGTTACGTAATTGAGAAAAAAGTCTTGGAAGTCAAATATTAAAATTTCATTATAGTGGCAAAATGAATTTAGTTACCGGTGCATAAAACAAAAAACATTAGTTACGGCTGTCAGAATAAAATAATTTGTGTCATAGTAAAACAAGTATTTTTTTTCTAAATTAGAATAATTTACCTTTTGCAAGCTATTTTATTAATAAAAATGGTACTATTCAGCCCGGATCAGCTCATAAGTGAGTAAACAATTAGTAGGATTAGGACAGGAGGAAGTTATTTCGGGAAAGAATCTTCTAAAAACTGGACGTCCAGCGGGACGACGGTTAACAGATAGAATTATAGATAATGGGCAAGGAAAATCTCCATTTGATGCAGGATATTCATATACAATATCCTCAGAAGGTTAACGTATAAAGTGTAAAATTGACGAAATAATTTGTAAGAAGTTTTTTTCTGGTTGGTTTTAATGTAATTATTAGGGCGCGGACATGACCGGTTTAAACTACGACGAAGTTACAACGGAGCAACGAAATAATGTAAACAACACACGCTTACTGAATAGCACTAATTCATATGGTGAACTGCAGCATCTGTTTACGCCCGAGAAGTTCCCGAAAGTGAGAGCAAAAAATGCCCATAAAATAAGGAATTTATGAGTAAAATCCTTTTTTCATCGGCGTAGATAGGAGCGTGAGGGGTTTTTAAAATTTATTATATTTACCTTATATTTCGCAAGAGAAATAATGTAAATATGTATATACTTACTGTTACTTAGTGTTAATAACATACGCGTACATTTTTAGTTATCATTTATTTAGACCTAGAACGTTGTTTATGTTACTTTTTCTGATATGAAAATGAATTGTTAGTGATTCCGAAATTTATTACAAAGTCTGTAAAATATCGTTACAGAATGCCAAAATATCGCACGTTCGTCACTTAGCTTTGCTAAAACATACACAAAAACAGTTTTTATGCAGAGAATTTCGATAGTTTACAAAATTTCGTTACATGTTTAAATGACGATGCTCGAAGTATTTCTGAGTGCAAGGAACTAACACAAATTCCAAATTTAAAAAATCAGTTGTTATTCCTTCAGGAACACTTTGGAAATTTGCTTAAACTAATCACATATTTTGAAAATCGAATTCTCAAATTAAAAGATGGATTAACCACATTAGATGTGGGCTCTTAATAATTTCAAAATTGTTCCAAGTGACTTCGGATGTGGCCTTCAGTAAAAGTGAGACGCAATTTTTAATAGAAATCTAGATTTAATAACATTGCGACAATTGTGTATGCTAAATACGCTGAAATAAAAGAATATTTCCAGTACGCGCCTATAACCAGTTGCGATGTAGAAAGGACGTTTTCTATCTACAAGGATGTACTTAATTCAAAGAGAACAAATCTTACAGAAGAGAAAATGAACAAATAATAAGGTATTTTATATTTTATAGATCACCAGCCACTTGTTATCCAATTATATAAGTAAAATTAAAACCTCTTTAAAAGTACATTTCAATAGTGCGCCCATGGGCGATGAGTCATCAACCGTTCGTGTCCGCGCCCCAGTAATTATTAACTTCGAATGAAGCGGACATAAATTTATAGTTCGATTTTTCAACATTTTCATAATTTCACAATAAAAACCAATGTGCCGTGCCGTCAATCTTTCCTTCAAAACTTAAGCGACTATATTTATTTAATGGATTTCTAGTACTTAAATTTAAAACTCTTTTTATCAATTGTTTTCAGATGTAACGTGTTAAAAAATTTTATTCCGTTGGATAGGAAATAGAAAGTACCTACTTCCGAAACCAATTAAAAAAATTACAGGGTGTCATTTAAGAAAACAGTTGATGACGTCATAACATGAAAGACAAATGTCATAAGAAAGTGAAAATAGACTAAAAATATTCCCCTTAGTTAAAATCACTATACCGCTTGGAGATTTTTTTCAAAAAATTAACATTTACAAAATAATGAACTTATGCGTTATTTTATCTCCACACTGTATTATATTGTAGTTAATAGTAGTACGATTGACCTACCGAAATCAGCAACAAATCAGTCGTAAAACAATCTTTTTTTTTTAAGGCGAAACAACACTGAAATATATGAACTTCGCTAAAATTATTTTGGATTATATTAAAATGAAAATTTAACAGTTTCAGAACTATGAATGCTATGTAATATTGCATGTTATTTGTAATATTCAACTTTGTGTGGCAACAAAGATGTATTGTTATTTATTCAAAAACAAGAAAATTTAATATGTTAGTAAATTGTGTATTTAGTTGCACATTAAGTATTCTGATGTATCCATATTTTTATTGAAATTCTCTCTAATTGGGTACAGTATCGATTTTTGTATACTCCGGGTTCATGCATAAATTTATTCGCTTTTCCATGAATAATTAATTCCATGAACGCCTGTTCTTCATTTCGGATTTGAGCATATGACGTTAACTTCATGTTTACTATCAGGTTCAACGTGGTAATATGTGTACCATCAATATTTGTTATTGTTGTTTTCATAAGGGTGAAAATAACTTGTTTTCCACTTTATGTAAAAAAGTGATTGGTAAATATTTGAATGTAAGCATGAAACATGAAATTATACTGCCCATAAATGTCCATAAGATTTTCTGTTACATGCTCTTCAAATATGTACATATGTAGGGTAAACATATATACTTCTTTATCACTATTTTATTAAACAAAACTTATAGAAATACTGACGCTTAAACTACCTATACGTGTGTAAGAAAATTTCGAAGCGTTTTATACGAGGGGCGTTCAATGTATTCTCTGTAACAGTATGAAGAATAATACAAATAGAATTTAATTAACATATATTTTTTAATGTAATCTCCCATAACCTAAAGATAATTATTAGGTCATGAAATTAACTTTTCAATACCCTGTCAAAACTTTCTTTCTTATCGGAAAATTGTGCTGCCTTCAGCTCTTCATCGTCGGAAAATCGTTTTCCACGAAGATAATTTTTTAAATATGTTAACAGATAATAATCACTAGAGGTGAGGTCGAGGCATAGGGTGATGGTTGTCGTGAAATAGCAACACACTGGCGTTCAGTTTTCCTCACCTTTTTTCTTTAATTTATTCCTTTAAATTACGCAAAGTGTTTTTGCGTAAGATGCTGCGTTTGTTTTCACATTGCTTCATGCAGTCGACCAGCAAAATTCTTTTAGAGTAGTAGAGTAACTTTCCCGGCAAATGGAGTGACTTTAAATTTCTTGTGATGCACGCTAAAAAGTAGATTTTTAAATTAAGAAAAACAAATTCTCAAAAAAATTATATTCATACGAAATATAAATAAATTGCTTCAAACGAATTATATTATCCTTATGTTAAGTATAGTCTGGCTCAAGTGAATGCAATTTTTCTCAAATTAAAACTAAATTTACTTCCCTATATACAAAACAGAGAATTCTTGATTTGAAACAGATTTACTCAACTCAAAATAATATTTTTTAGCGTGTGGTCTGCACTCTTATTATGCCATTGCATAGATTCCTGCTTACTTTCAGGGTTATAATGATGAACCCATGTTTCATCTCAGGTAACAATGCGGTCGAAAATACTCGTGTGATTTTCACCACAGAGCTCCAAAGCCTCTCTGTAGTACTCGACTCACTACTTGTTTCTGAGGTGCCGGGAGCATTCGCGGTGCCCATCTTACGCTGACTTTAGAGATGTTGAGATGGTCATGAAGACTAGTGTGAATATTACTCCCTTAATTTATTTATTACCCCGATAGTGAGAATACATTGGACGCCTCTCGTACATACAATAACTTTTTACTTTCTTATACGTAGTATAAGGAAGTATTGTGATGATGAAAATTTTCGACCTCGAGATTTTTGTAGATGTCCACGTTTTGAAGTCCCCTGATACCGAAAAAGTGGTTTTTAAAAAATGTCTGTGTCTGTGTGTCTGTGTCTGTTTGTGTGTGACCACGATAGCGGTCAAACCGCTGTAGATATCAATTCCAAATTTTGTATTTACGTGTACAATCTCCCTCTTGAGACCTGATTAGTTTTTCAGTAAAATCGGTAGACCGGAAGTAGCAGTTTACTTCAGTGAAAAAATCGAATTTTGCCAATATCTCGTCAACTACTAAGTTTAAACAAATTTATAAAGAATTGAAATGTACTCAAAATTAAATTTGAGACAAATTATCTTCCAACCGGAAGTAGGTCTTTTACTCTTATCGAAAATCAGTTTTTTGCGAATATCTCGCAAGTCATGCTTTCTAGGCAGGTACATTACGAGTATAAAAGTATTTAAATTATAATTTTAAATATCTTTTGTATAAAAAAAATTTCAAAATTCGGACCGGAAGTACCACTTTTACTCTTACCGAATATCGATTTTTTGCAGATATGTCGTAAATTATGCATTCTATATATATTTATTAAGAGTACAAAAGTATTTAGAGTTGAATTTGCAATATTTTTTGTGTACATGAAATTTCAAAATTCGGACTGGAAGTGGCACTTTTACTCTTAGCGAGTAGCACTTTTTTTCGAATATCTTGCAAAGTATGCATTCTATAGCGATTTATTAAGAGAATGAAAGTACTTAGAATAGGATTTTGAATAAGTTTTGTATAAAAAAATTCTTAAAATTGTATAGTTTGAAACGCTCATACGTATAAGAAAGTCGTGTGGTGGCCACACCTCATTTTTTTATTCTAAAATTGCTTGAAAACCATTTATGTGACAATGGCAACTTTACTTTACGTTGGAAATTTGCCTCTTGCGGTTACATATATTTTTTTAAATTTCTAATACCCCACAAATTATTTACATTTATTTAATCGAAATATCCCACGATGTGGTTGTGGCGGAGTTCCCATTTTTACAAACGTCGGAGGGTGGGGGCCGCTTAGTTAACGCGTCCTTTTAGACTGTGATATTAACTTTGTTAACCCATTACTGGCCAAGACAAGAAAAAAACATTTTAAACATTTTTTTTTATGAAAGTAAACTCACAACACATTAATTAAGATTCATTTTTGGTACAAGAAAATTAGGTATTATTTTTAACAAAAAAATATATGGGTGCATGTACGCACCTTTGGCGAAAAGCAGGTTATTATAAAATCAAATACTAGTCTCTTGTATGAAAAATATCAAAGCAATCAGGATGCAAATGCACATTACATTTCTTACACAAGTAAATTGTATTGCTTTTGCAAAGTCGACACTTTTTTCTTGCACTCTTAGCATTTCGAATTATAATGTGCCCGATATTGTCAAATCTTATGTCACCTGGTAAAGCTGATTTAGAAGGTCTTCCATAAGACGAGTTGGATTTTGCTGAAGTGGAAGCCTCATTGTGGGTGTCTTCTTTTTGTCTCTCGTATTTCAGCAGAGACAGCGCTAAACTTGAACGAAATTCTATTTGGGAAATTTTGGTTTCATTTGCGATATTGAATGTTTTCCAACTGTTTACAACCATAGTATCAACAACATTGGTGAATAATGGCCACCACCACTTTTTACCTCTAATCCCAATGCGATAATTGGCAATACCATTGTCGTGAATGTCTACCCCACCCATGTGTTGGTTGTACTCATGAATCACTTTTGGTTGATTGATAAGCATTTCTTAACGCACTTTGCGGTTGTAACGTTTGGCTTGAGTGACTGGTAAGACACTACAGAAATTCGTCATAACAGTAACTACAGAGTTGTCATTCCACCGAGTAACCAGAACTTTCAAGTTCGAATCAAAAGCGGAAGTGACAGAGCCTCTTTCCTTTTTTGACATGATTTTATTATCTTCAAGTGGACATTTTGCAATACGGTTGTCTCTTACCGTTCCAGTCGCGAAGAACCCTTTTTCACCTAAGTTTTGAAAAAGAGAATATGATGTGAAAAAATTATCAAAACATGTTTTATGCTGTTGCGGCAACTTTTGATCCTAATGGACCCATGTTTTCAGTTTTCTCGGTCTTTCCACCATATGGAATAAATTTGAATAGGTAACCGTTATCGGAGCAAAGACACCACAACTTGAATCCAAATCTCACAGGTTTTCCACGAATAAACATCTTGCATGAGTGCCGGCCAAAATATGGTACCATTTCTTCATCGTTTGAAAGATGTTCTGCAAGTATACCAAATTGAATACATTTTTTATTTATAATATCAAAAATTGGTGTAAGCTTCGCAAACTTATCGCCCTTATTTAGCGAGGTGTTGTTTGACAAATGAAGGTTTTGTTTTATTGTCCTAAATTTATTGCGACTCATGCTTTCACGTACAATACGCACTTCCTTGTCTTCATCTTTTGACCAGTACATGTGAGTTTGTGGCAATTTATGATATCCTGATAGTATAAGTATACCAAGAAATTTGTTTAGGTCTATTTCAGTAAGCTCGTAGTCATGACGGTTATTTTGTGCTGTGTAAGTATTCAGAAAACTTAAAATATTGCTAATTACTTCCTTGTCAAAAAATAGCGAAAATATTTCCAAGGGTGACTTCCCACCATGCTCAGATACTACATTTTCAATTCCATGGTTATCAAACTCTTCGGGAACAGTAATGTAGGCAGTTGAAGCGGTTTTTTTCCAATTTGGCACGGAAGTTTGTTTTAGTTTTGGAGTTTCTTTGGGTATCAACTTGTTTCGGCTTGCAATAGCACTAAGTGGTAGCTCATCTTCCGAATCAAAATCACCCTCTTGATTTGTGTGAATTTCATATGTCCCCCGCAATGTCCTTATCTACATTGTCTTCCCCAATTACGTTTTCGTCAATATTTTCCTCATCTGTCATTTCGTCAGGTTCTGGATGCACATAAACAACATCAATCGATGTAGCATTTTCAAAATCTGAGTCTTCTTCTAACGCAGCTATTAACTCTACGGCTGTGAGCGGCCTTTTCATCTCCCATTTTGAATATTTTTTACTGAAACAAAAACAAACACCAACATAACCCAGATATAAAAAAAAATTAAAAAAAACAGAATCACAAAACACTGTCAAAAATAGAAGAGAAGAGCCTAGCTGCCAGATATATTTTGAACTTCACACTAGTATTATACCTAAACAAAAAATGTCATACCTCATTTTGACTATAGATATCTAAAACACAGATTCAAAACTCTAAAGCACTACTAAGAAGTACCGCTACGATTGCTGGCAACCAACTGAGAGAGATATATCAACATTATCAACGAGTCAAATAATTTTCCGTCAACATGCGAATCGTGTCTCAACCTGCATGAAACCGCTCACGTCCTTCAAGAATGCCATGCTGCAGTAACCAGTGCTGCCGTTTCAGTACAATTGTACCGAATTCAGTACACTATTTACAAATCCAGTACGTCAGTACGCCATTTTGCAAAAAGAGCTAATTTCAGTACAAACTTGAAAGTTTTAGTACTAAATTAAATCCAAGTAATAATAATAATGTAATACTAATAAGAATTACAAAAAACGAGTATAGAAATAGTTTAAATATAGATACGATCAAAAATTTATTATTTTTACAGGGTTTTTGGGTTACCTTTCACGATTTGTCGTCCTTTGTGTTTCACTATTAATGAAAAGACATTTGCATTTGTCAAATGAGTTTCACCTTTTGTCAAAACAACTTCATGAATTTTCATTATTGCAACATGGAACGTGTGAGAGTGAGAAGGCGAAGGCAAAATGCCAAAATTAGTGACGAAATACGCACATTAATTATTTTCTATGAATCAGGAAAAATCTTCTGTTGAGGAAGACAGTTTAATGTAAAATCGAATACAAAGTGTAAATTTTATGCAAAAAATGTGCAAACCAGACAAGTACTTAATCGACCCCCCGACCACAGAATACAAGAAGAATAGAAATTCTTTCGTAAATTGTGTATGAATTTGTTTATGAATTTCATTATGTATTTACTGTCTATTTTACACACATGTAATAAATATGCATTAGTTCGACTGCTTTCAATTATTTTATTATTTGCATAAGAAGAGGGAAAATCATTTGCCAAATAGTAAAACTGAATACAAAAGACAAATCGTGAAAGGCAACCGAAAAATCCTCTATATTCAAAAATTATTGTAAGAAGCTAAAAAAAAAATTTGGATATAATATGGATATGGTAAATGGTTATTTAAGAGTGATTTGTTGTTTTGTCATATGTTTCAAATCAATATGTTTTATGAAAGTTGAATAAAGTCATTACATATGTTAGTGATGTATTTTATTGTCCCTCGAGATTAAAAAAAGGTCATCCATAAATTTTTCTCGATTCAGTACATTTTTTGTAAATTCAGTACGAAAATTCAGTACGTTTTTAGAGCTAGTGGCGGCAGCACCGGCAGTAACCAGTGCGGTCGAGCAGCTTGGCACAGGCCGCGCCAAAGGTGCGTATACGCATCCGTTACAAAATACCTGTCATTCTAGCTGTCGTTTTCAAACTATACTATATAAAGATGTGTATATATCAAAGAAGACATATTTTAAATATACACTGCGAGAAGAAATATATAACTAAAAAATAATTAGTACCCAAAAAAAAATAATTATTTGAAGGTGCGCACAAAAACCAAAAAAACAGATTTTTTTTAATTAAAAAAAAATTAAAAAAATTTAACTTTTTATTGGATCATAATTTAACATAAGATTTTAGCCTGTTAAAAAAGCAACCCTTGCGACATAATGTATAAAAAAATATTTTTGATGCCAAAAAAAAATGTTTTTAAAAGGTTGCGTTTACGCACCTTTGGCAAGTAATGGGTTAATGAAATTGATATTGTAAACGTATTATTGAGTTTTTTAACAGTAATAAGTCGTAAGAAAGCCTCTATAATTGTTACTTGTAAATTTGATTAATTCATTTCTAGATGCAAGTGTTTTTATTTTAGACCAAACCAGTCTTTATTATTTTTCTTGTACAATTAAATAATAAATCGATTAATTTTGTAATTTTTTTTAATTGCAGTATCAGGTAGCGCAATTGTTTAGCGTAGCGGAAGCTTCAAAAGACAACACAGGTGGCGGTGAGGGAATCGAAGTCCTAAAAAATGAACCGTTTTCCAATCACAGTCTACTCGGCGGAAAATACAATACGGGCCAGTATACTTACAAAATCTACCACTTGGCCAGTAAAGTCCCCGCATTCATAAGGCTGCTAGCACCAAAAGGAAGTCTAGAAATACACGAAGAAGCGTGGAATGCGTATCCTTATTGTAAAACTGTAATATCGGTGAGTATAATATAGGAATAGACATATTATCATATACTTTTCCGAAGGTTTTCAATTTATTAACTGTAATCATCACTAATAATTTGATATATATACAGGGTGAGTCATCTCCGCGGGTAAGGTCGATTGTGCATTTATGAGTAAATATATTTCGAAGCGGTTTTTTTCTTGTGATAGCTACTCATTAGGAGCACATTTTAAAAATATTTTGTTTTATACAGAGTGTTTCATAACTTGGTAGCTAACTGTAGTAATAGTTTTTTTAAATGGAACACGCTATATATTATTGCATTTTTGTATTCCCTGTATAATTTTTAGTCAAAAAGTAATAAGATTGTATAGGCCTAAAGTCTAAAGTTTTCGACTTATTCCCATTTTTCTGAAAAATTCAATGTTTGTATAAAATTATATTTCTCGAAAACGACATATTAGATGGACAAAAATTTTTGCAGTATTGTTTACAATAAGAGGTCCTACTAGAAGCATGTTTTATTTTTTTACAATTACTAACTGCATGTGCAGAAAACTGGATTAAAATAACATGACACGTTTTTGTATAAAAGTCAATTTTTTTAAATAGAACATCCTGTATATCAGTTCATTTTTGAATTTCTTATTAAATTTCACATCAAAAATATGTAAGACGTTAGTACTTTAAAATTGACTATTACTGAGCTTTTTGATATAATCTTGTCAGATTTATGGTCTTAATTAATATAGTATAGTATTGACAAAATTATATCAAAAAGCGACAATAGCTCAGTAATAATTACTTTTAAAGTATTAACGTCTTACATATTTTTGATGTGAAATTTAATAAGAAATTCAAAAATGAACTGATATATAGGCTGTTCCATTTGAAAAAATTGACTTTTATACAAAAACTAACAAATTTATATCAAAAAACGACAGTAGCTCAGTAATAGTCACTTTTAAAGTATTAACGTCTTACAGGTTTCTGACATGAAATTTAATAACCATTCAAAAATGAACTTATATATAGGTTGTTCTCTTTAAAAAAAATTACTTTTATACAAAAACGTATCATGTAATTTTAAACCAGTTTTCTGCACATGCAGTTAGTAACCGTAAAAAAATAAAACATGCTTCTATTAGGACCTCTTATTGTAAACAATACTGCAAAAAATGTTGTACGTCTAATACGTCGTTTGCGAGAAATATTATTTTATACAAACATTGAATTTTTCAGAAAGATGGGAATAAGTCAAAAATAGAAACGTATAAAACTAACGTATAGAGTCTTACCATTAATAATCCCAATACTCTATAAACCCTATCCATGTTTACACTGTTAACCAAAAGTAGTTAGTAATATTTTGAACCGTGTAAATACTATGTTTTCATTTCAGTCAGGCACATTATTAAGGGTAAGGTCACACTGTACTGATGAGAACTAGCGAATCTGAAACACATGTCTGCGGTTGCACCATACTAGAAGTTTCCTATAATTTCTTTTTAACCTACATATTTCCGCGTTACCATCTTTCTATATTTTGTCACTGCTGGGTCAATTAACGCATATGTTGGTATTGTTTACCACAGCAGCTATAATATATTGAAGAAACATGTACTACTAATCTAACCTGTCATTAATTACATTAAATTAATAACAAAAATAAACATAGGAAGACAGCCTGCCAGTCTGTAGTTTCTTTCAGAAGGTCCTCAATTTATTGGAGACAACAACCTACTTCACTACACACAATGCCGACCTATATGTTAAATGACTCACGATTGACAGAACATGATAACGCGGAAATCTGTTTTAATAATGAATTTGGGAGTTTTTTTAAATGTAATGCTTCTGCGGACGCTTGTTTCTAAATCGTTAGTCTTCGTCAGTAGGGCATAGCTAACGAAATATATTGATTTGAATAATATGTGTAGTATAAAGTCTTACCCTTAAGAATCTCAAGCTTCAAACCAACAGTAGTAAGTACTGTATTCCCTACTGTGCAAATGCCATATTTTCAACGAGGCATGTTAATAAAAACAACTAATTTATTAAAGATACGTATAAAGCTAATTTAAACTGTCATCTTCTTAAATGCTTTATTCACAAATATATTTCACTAATAGCAAAAGTAAACATAAGAAGTAGTCGTCCTGCTAATTAGTATCTTCTGATGAGGACTAACAAGTCTGCAACACGTGTTTTGCACTACACTAGAAGTTTCCAATAATTCATTTTACATTTTCACATATCTACGTTATCATATTTCTACGTTTTGTCATTCCTGGGTCAATTAAGGCATACGTTGGCATTGTCTACCACGTGGTGAAGATGGAATAATTTGAGGACCGAAGCTATAAGTGGGGCAGCCTGTCTTCCTAGTTTGGTTATTAGTTTACTATGATTGTCAATGGAGTCACTAATTCAAGATGACACTTTAAATTAGTTTTATACGTTTCTTGAAAGACACATCAAGTACAAATAGATGGAGGTATTACGATATGACGTAAAATAATAATCTACATTTGCTGCTTTTGTTTATCTCCTAGTAAAGACGATTTTTGTCTTATTTTTATATTAAATTTTATTTAGCAGCTGAATTTTGAATTTTGCTTTCTCCTCAAATATAACGTTTAAAGAACAATTTCTGACGTGTAACTGATATACTATAATTATATCTGCAATTACACAGGTCTAGCAATAAATTCTTTTCGAAAATTATTTTAGTTTGAAAACTGATTTTTATATTATTTATTCAAAAATGGAATTAGTTTTTTTCTATAACGTAAGGTTTTTCCACAAAATGATCACATATTTTGTAGGAAATGAAGCAAATCATAACATTTCTATTTTTTGTTTATCACTTCAGAAGTTTTACATTTGTATCTTACCTCTAATAATAATTACAATGAAAAATGTTTTATGGGAAGGATTACAATCCTGATAGTAACTTTTTCTTCTTTTCAAAACTGCTTTTTACGCTTTGCCTCTTCTATGACGTTGCTGGAATCGTCTCTTTTTTTCCCCAGTCTTATCCGACTTACGTTTCCACTTTGCACCGCAGCCAGTAAGACAGATTGTGCTGAACCTATGTAGCTATGATATCCACTCCAGTCCTTTTGTGTTCTGTAAAAGGCTGTACAGGTTTGTTTTCAGTACTCCAGGGCGTAACTGTTTCTGGTTCCTTACTGGTGAGCTTGCAGGTAAGGTTGTCGTCATCATACAGGCCTATCTTATTGAGGTGCACAACCGGTTAAAAAAACAGTTGCATAGTTACCCAAGAAATTCCATACCATGACTTTGCCCGGGAAGTTTTTAATGCTTATGTTTTTCATATATCCAGTCTTTGATGTATGTGGCTTGGGGTCATACTTTTTGGTACCCTCAGAGCCGTGTCTAGCATAGACGCAGATACATACTTCCTCACTGCATAGGAGTCTGCTCTGACAGAGTAGACTTCTGCTCCAATGCCAGCTGCGGTTTTCGAAACTTGTATACCAGGTCTGGTCCCGCCTTATGACATTCTGCATACCATTTTCCCAGTCAATTTATTCTGGAAAGCTTACTTCAAATGGTCTGTTGTCACCTTGTGCTCTGTCTTCATGTCTAGAACATTTTCACCCACAATGCATTTACATTTTTTGAGTGTTTGTGCTTTGTGAAAACTTAATATATCAGAGTTTTAGGAGTCATGACGTGGATCATCATGATACCCGTGGAAACAGACTAGCGGGGCTTGAAATATCCCAACAACGAAAGCAGGTACGAGGTAGGCGCCATAAATTATCGGCCTGATATACAAAAAAGACACTTGGAACAATATAAGATTTTTTATTTTTCAATGTAATCTCGCCTAACATCTATACATTTATTACAACGATTAATTAATAATTCGATACCCTTGTAAAAATACTCTGAAGTTTTTCCGTCAAAATGTTCTAGAACAACTGCTTGCAACTCACTGTCGTCCTTAAAACTACGTCCCCTAAGGTCTTTTTTTAAAATTAGAAATCAAAAAAAATCACAAGGAGCCATATCCGGACTATACGGTGGATGTTCCAATTCTTGAAAGCCGCATTCGCGGATGGCAGCTTGTGAAATTGCGGCAGTATGGACGGGAGCATTGTCGTGCAATAATCGCACACCTTTTGTCAATTTTCCACGACGTTTTGCACGAATACTGTCCCTTCATTTATGCAATAAACACGCATAATATGTGTCGTTCACACTTGTATTGCGCTCTTTAATATCAATTAGCAAAATACCCTCATAATCCCAGAATATTGGGGCCGTCACCTTTTTCGTTGATTGAACGACTTTCGCCTTTCTGGGACGAGGTTTATCAGGTCGCCGCCATTCCATGGGCTCCCTTTTTGATAGAGGATCGTAAAACAGAACCATTGTTTCATTCCATGTGACAATGGACTCCAAAATCGGTTTTGGGTCGTCTCCACACATGTTTAAAAACGACTGCGCACATTCGACTCGTCGTTCATGTTGGAGAACAGAAAGAAGTCGCGGTACCCATCTAGTACTAATTTTATTCATACCCAAATGGTCATGGAGAATTCGGTGAACACTTGTTTCGGAGATGTTTGTTATCACTGCTAATTCCTTCACTTTCAAACGGCGATCTTCTAGCACTAAATGTTCAATAATTGAAATTTGTTGAGGCGTTATCACTTCAATTGGTCGACCCGGCCGATCAGCATCTTCCAGGAATTCTTGTCCCAAACGGAAACATTTTGCCCACTTTTTACACATTTGAATACGAAAGAGATGTGTGTGCAACAACTGTGTGTTAACACAGATACTGGGAATCTTTGAGCAGCTGCCAACAGTTTGCAAAAATTTCAATTATATACATTTAAATACATGAGAAAGCAGATTTCGGGGAAGAACCCATTACATACTGTGCAAGACTACTTTCTTTGTTCAAATTTTGATAAACTCGTCTAGTGGAATTTTGTATGTGAAAGATATTTTTCTTTTCTTTATTATCTTTAACATTGACATCTTGACTATCTACGCGTTTTGTTGTATAAATATTATTATTATTATTATTAATGAACTAAATTATTATTTAAAATCCATAGATATGTTTAATAACATAGATACCTTAACCCTTAGCTACTACCCACCAGAAATGGATACATTCAAACTATCCACGGGTCACAATGACCCAATTTTTAAAAGGCATTAATAAAAATTATTTGAAGAAAATAAACATATTTATTTATTGTTATTAAACGAAAATATACTAAATAAGAAAGTAAAAAAACATAAAACACCTTAAACGCAATTTGGACAGATTTTTTTGAAGCACTTTTGGCAGACCGGTATTTTGCAAGAATCACAAAAGGTGCTGCATTTTCGATCCTTTTTTGACGGACAGAAAGCACATCTCTTCCTTTTTGATGCTGGTTGGTGTTGTTGAGGGACTTCTTGAACTTCTATAATAACCCCAAGTAAATCGGCTGTCAAATCTCTTAATTTGCGTGGTATTTTATTATTGTATATTCGCGATCTCATGTGTGGCTCACATAAGCTACGTCCAAGATCCCTGAGGAATTTAAGTCGTGAAACTTCGTTCCCGTTCATAGAAAATTGATACAATACTCTGGCATTAATTGCAGATACGTTTAAAATCATATGAAAGATCGCCATTGTCCATCGGCGGGACCTACGAGATGTTGAGTAGTTGGAACATTTTTGGTCCAGTGCGTCAACTCCAGCTTTTGTATTATTGTAAAATAAAATGATATCCGGTTTTTTTGACGTAACGTCCACACGATCGTCGTTATGCATAGTTGAGATTAGAAGTACAGCCTTGTTGGGCTTGGGTACATGGGACACAATAGTGTGGTTGGAAGTAAACCCAAAAATGGATGAACCAAGTTGACGCTGTTTGGAAGGTAAAAACTCCGGTGGGATAAATCTTTTATTTTTTTTCAACGTACCGACATAGGTTAGTTTCCGTTTTAAAACTTCATTAGTTAATTCCATAGAGGAATACCAATTATCACCGGTTACGTTTCTGCTCGTACCAGTTATAGGTTCAACAAGGCGAAGTACAGTTTCTGTTGGTATTGAAAACTTAGAACGTTCATTGCGTTTTCCACTGTATATTTCTGAATTAACCATGTAATGTGTCTTTGAGTCCGCTAAAATCTGCACTTTTAATCCGTATTTCGCCGGTTTACTCGGTATATATGTCGCAGGCAAATAGTAATTTCAGGAAAATAGTATCTACCTAGGCAAATAGTATCTGCCTTGGCAAATAGAATATTTGTTTCTATAACAGTTAAATGACTAGGCAGATAGTTTTTGCCTAGGCAAATATTATTTACCTAAGTAACTTTTAGGCAAATATTATTTACCTAAGTAACTTTTAGGCAAATACATTTTTAAGTGAAAATAATGGTGAGGTTGTGACAGTAAGATGTTGGGAAAAAAACAGACTTTATTTTTGCAATAATGATTGTATTTTGACAAAAGAAACAGACAAAATAAGCTGGATATTATTATACGTAGGTAGGTATTTACCTACTTGTTTTGGCAAGTATTGCTCGAATGACATCTGCTGTTGCACATATTGTTGGACTTGAAACAGGTACATCGTTTAGTGCGGCACTGGGCTTTCGAAGGTTGACATTGACATTTCGAAAAGCCCTGGCCCGAAAACATAGATTGCGCAACGCAGGCTTCTCTTAAAGAAATAAACCTATCTTGAGGAATATCTTCAGACTTGAAACTAATTGCCGATACAGGTGTTATGTCGCTCCTTGTCAACCAGTTCTTCAAAACGCCTGTTTTTGTGCCAATACGGTAAACATCGTTCTTCTGATCAATTATAATTCCCTCTACATTTTTTTTGTCTAATGGCCCTCTATCAAATTGTGGAATTGCAACAGTTACAAATTTACCTGTTTCTAAGTCGCCAAAAATGGTTTTGCTCTTTTTCCTCATTATCTCTGCTGCTTTGGTTTGTCCTTCATAGGATTGTTTTCGATTAATCCTAATATTTTTTTCATTGATGCAGAGTCTGCAAATAATTTGAGTTCCAGACCCTTCATCGTTTTCATCAACACTGCCACAAATTACATGTACGATTTTATTGCACTGTAAACAAGTCGGAGCACTCGTGGTTTCGTTGCCACAAACGCAGCAATATTTGTCATTAGAGCCTGTGTCACAACCTTGACTAGTAGCTTGGTCTGAAGCATTTACCACAACGTTATCTATTATTATAGGAATACTTTCTATGGCATCTTCTATGTTGGTGTCAATTTGATAATTTTCAATTTCTACCATTTTTGCATCACTTGAATTTTCTTCTGCTTCTACTAGTGCTGCAACACTGCCATCAGTGCCTTCATGCAATGAACATTCCCTGTTACCATCAGCATTGTTTGTGTTTAAGATGTTTAACTCCACTTCCGTCAGTATCTTATCAATAAAATCTGATGGCAGATTTGTAGATCTTAAACCTATTTTCGGATCTGCACCATATAAACTTTTGTAAGGAGATCTTCCAATGATGCGATGGTAAGATGTATTTTTTTGCCATTGCACAAAGTAACATCCTATGGACCAGTGGGAACTTTTATTTTCTTCCATCCAAATTCTTAACATTTGTTCAACGTCTTGGTTTGCCCTTTCTACTGATCCTTGGCTTTGTGGATGCCTGGGACGTCCATGTACGATTTTGCATTCTGGCCACAACAAAACCAATTCTTCTATTACTTGTGCAGTAAATTCCCGTCCATTATCACTCTGCAAGATCACTGGTGCACCTTGTTCGAGAAAAATTTTCAGTAATTCCATGGCAACCTCCGCAGCCCTTTTTGTTTCTAATGGTCTTAAATACAAGAATTTTGTCGAATGGTCTTGATAATTTAAAAGCCATTTATATTTTCCATCTGAGCAGGATTGAAAGTCAATTAAGTCAATTTGACCTCTTACATTGAAATCTTTTGATGTTATTGGCTTTACAACCAAACCAGCCTGCTTCTGTTTTTTTTTAAGTTACACGTCTTACACAATTGTGCGTATATTTCAACCGCCAGTCTTGGAATATTACACTTCTTTTTTAAGTTATGAAGCATTTTGTCCCTTCCCCCGTGTCCTGTAGCTTTGTGTTGTTCTTCAATTTTATCGAACATTTCTTCAATTGGTGTAACATAAATTAGATCGTCCTCAACCGATTTTGCTTTTAAAATAACTTTTGTTACCCCAGATATATCGAGGAGATCATATGTTTTGCCGTAGTATTTTTCTTTTGCTGTGAGGGCTTCACCATTATTTTGAAGTAATTTTGAACGGAAACTTTTTAAAACATTATTAACTTCATCGATTCGTTGTTGGTTCCATGGCTTCTTTGTTGTGGTTTGTTCGTACTTTGCATGAAGTCGTAAATAAAATTAATTTTTATCTACCATGTTATATATACTAATAATGTACTAAAAAGGAACACAGCAGATATTACACAAGATTAGATAAAGTGAATAATAACTTACTTGATGAGAAACTTGGAAAATAACTAGGATTATAAATGGAACAACTGAACGAGCATAAACATTAAGTGAACATAACCTCAAATACGAATGAAAAATCTATTTGCCTACGTACGACTCCGGCAGATACCTTTTACCTAGGCAAATGGCTTTTAAATAGAAATAAAGGTTAAAATACCATTTGCCAAGGCAGATACTATTTGCCTAGGTAGATACTATTTTCCTGAAATTACTATTTGCCTGCGACATATACATTCTGAATCCGCAACGTCCTCTAAAAGGCACTAACATTTCGTCTATCGTCACAAATTCTGAAGGCGAATAACAAGTTTTTGAGTTCTCGACGAATTCATTATAGATGTCTGAAATTGCTGCCAATTTGTCTTCTTTAATTCTATCTCGCCTTGTACCTTCATCGTCAAATCTCAGACAACACAGGAGAAAAGAAAAACGCGCTAGAGACATTGTGCAGCGACAAATGTCTCTACCAGTCCCATCAGTGGCCCAAAGGGAATGCAGGTCTTCGTGGCCCGATTTGAAACTGCCTAGCAAATACAAAAGTCCCAGTAATGCGTCTGTTTCATTTCTATCGGTTTCCTCAACAAAAACAGGCGAAAATAGCAACTTACTATTTTTTCGTTTTTTAAAACTTTTATACTGAACTTGCATCTTCCTTATTTTTGAGTTTGTGTGCGTAACAATTTGTTCAATGATAGGAGTTGATATTAGCAGCCTCCAGGCTTCTATAGCAGAAGAAGGGGGATTTTGTCGGGCTTCGCCTTTCAAGCCGGGAAGTACCTTTATTATATTTTTCGAATTTGCTTTTGCTCTTGTTGGTGGTATTTTTGACCATTTACTTCTATCTTTACCATACCACGATGGCCTTTTCTGTACCGTTTGTGTTATGTTTTCATCTTCGCTCTCAGTACTAGAGCGTTCCGAAGAAAGAATTTCTTCATCATTTGGCCCCCATTCGATTTCACTATCGGTACCGTGCTCACTCATTTCTTCAGCATCAGTCTCTTCAAAATCACTTTCATCTCCTTTGTTAAATAATTGACCACATGCAGGATTTCTATTTTCAGTGTCATTTGTGCTGGTGCTTGTTGTCGGAATCGAAATGTTGTCGCTCGCCGTATCCTCTTCTGGCTCGACATCTTTCCAAAATTCATCATTATCTACTATTTCCAGCAATTCAGCGTCAGTAAGTGGTTTATTTTCCATAATCTATAAATACACAAAGACAGTATAAGAAACAAAAATTACATGTGATATTTAGAGCTATAAATTGCATATAAATAATAAAAGACAATATCAGTTACACGATAAAATACTTACGTTATTACTACCCACGGGTCAATTTGACCCACTAGCCCTTATAACACTACCAAACAGCTACTTTCGCTGGCTCGCGCTTTACTACTGGTACAAGCCGGTAATAACCCGAGAATACTGAAGCGGCGAGCGTCCCCATCCTCGCGGTTCACGAGATCTTACACACATGGACATATCGTTGGGTCATTTTGACCCGGGGGTAGTAGCTAAGGGTTAAACATACAACATTTGTAAAAATTAAACCTACGATTTGTAATAAAACTGTGCGTGATGGAATTGTCAATTTATTTTTTCAATATCAGTAACCGCAAAATTATTTAAAAAAAAAAACATTATAATTATTGATAAAAAAAATTTCATGGTAGATTTAGGTTATGTATGCTTCTCTACTAGGGGAAACTGCAAGAGACTGCAAATGTTTGTCATTTTGTTGCATATAATTTGTAAAATACGGGATTATTTAGTGGAATAGTGTCTCAAATATGCCGCAGATTTTATTTTTTGGTTTACAGAATCCGTAGCATATGCAAGAGGATTCAGATTGGTAGTTGAACATTTGCATCTGCATGGATGTGCAACAGTAGAAAATGTAAGTGTTAATTATGTATTTTTTTCTTTTTTTTTCCCGGTTCTCCAACACATTTAACATCGTATCCAATCGCACCATCTAACATCTACACATCTCCGCTACTCATTGCATCTGCAAGAATCCGGGATATATGAAAGAAAATTTCGTGATATGCATTGAGAGCTTACACGTGGGCGACACGGGACATCAAAATAACGTAAGTTGAACAATATAAGAATTAGATTTATCATAATATCAAAGTAAATATTTGTTCTTTTGACGGTATGTGGAAGCCATATAACTAACATCGACCAAATGATTCAATCTAGTTAATCCAATGGTATTTACACGGTTTTTGACAATTTAAGGAAATTCAAACAATATCGTCGGCATTGTTGAAAATGGCGTGAAATTAAAATTTTATTATCGACACGGTATCAGAATGTTTCAAGATTCATTTCCTGTTACAAATTCTTCAAGTCTGGTAAAATTATTCAGCAGTTAATACAATTTGTAGAGAATTTTCTCGTTTGTCAGATGAATTAAATTGAAACCAAAATATGTAACACAATTGGTACTGTTGAACATGTTACAAAGTAGATAATTAGCAGTGTTGCCAGGTCGTGATTTTAGATTCAATCTAAAGATTCAGTGAACAAAAACGTTTTATGTAAAGACTTTGAGAATATTTCTGGTCATTTACATATAAACATAACATTGTAAATTGAATTATTATATTATTTATTAACCTAGATAATATTATATAATAATATTGAAATTTTTAGTTTATTAACTCTTTCAATTATGGTCCAATAAACAATATTATATATTTTTTTGTATTATCAATAGTTCGGATATGGTATATATTAATGATTATTTAAAAATTAAAAGTTCAATTTTGATTATGGTACTCAAATATAGCATGTTTTCGGGAATAACCGTTGCACGTATTGCATGTAAACTGCACTTTCTTGTGGCATTGTCGACATTTAATCTCTACCATCAAATCGAGAAATAGCATTTTTATTAACAATTATCGTACACGTCTTTGCTTGGTCGTTTGCTTATGAGTTAGAGAGCGGAATCGAGCGAGCTAAACTACCAAGGAGCCACAACCGTGAAAAGAAATAATGTAAACAACTGCGTGTTGTTTACATTATATCTGAATAGCACTAATTCATAGGGCGAACTGTAACATCTGTTTACTCCAGAGGATCAGAGAAAAAACTGCCATAAAATAATGAATTTTATGAATAAAATCCTTTTTTCATCGGCGTAGGTACAAGGGTGACGAGTTTTTAAAATTTATTATATTTACCTTATATTTCGCAATATAATATGTATGTTTCGATAACATACGCGTACATTTTTAGTTATCATTTATTTAGATCTAGAACGTTGTTTATGTTACTTTTTCTGAGATAAAAATTAATTGTCAGTGATTCCGAAATTTATTGCAAAGTTTGTAAAATATCGTCACTTAGCTATGCTAAAACATACACAGAAATAGTTTTCATGCAGAGAATTTCGATAGTTTACAAAATTTCGTTACATGTTTAAATAACGATGCTCAAAGTATTTCTGACTGCAAGGAACTAACACAAATCCCCAATTTAAAAAATCAGTTGCTATTCCTTCAGGAACACTTTGGAAATTTGCCTAAACTAATGACATATTTTGCAAATCAAATCTCAAATTAAAAAATGAGGTGTGGCCACCACACGACTTTCTTATACGTATGAGCGTTTCAAACTATACTATATTTTTTTTACACAAAAATTATTCAAAATCCTATTCCAAGTACTTCTGTTCTCTTAATAAATCGCTATAGAATGCATACTTAGCAAGATATTCGAAAAAAGGACTACTCTCTAAGAGTAAAAGTGTTACTTCCTGTCCGAATTTTGAAATTTCATATATTCAAAAAATATTGCAAATCTAGCACTAAATACTTTTGTATTCTTGATAAATACATATAGAATGTATAATTTACGACATATTCGCAAAAAATCGCTATTCGATAAGAGTAAAAGTGGTAATTCCGGTCTGAATTTTGAAATTGTTTTTATGCAAAAGATATATACAGTAATGTCCGGTTATAGCGAACTCCAAGGGACCGGCAAAAAAGGTTCGTTATAACCGAAGTTCATTATAAGTGATGATTTTGAAAAAACACCACTATTTTGAGGGAGTCAATTTTTATTCTTTTTTCATATAACAAAATACATTACAAACATTACATGTCTGAAACAACTTGAAAATATTAATTATGTACTAAAAAACGTATTTATTTTAGTTTTTTTTTTTTTTGGCAAGATTAATCTCTCTGATGTGCACTTCCACTTCGCTTAGCTTATTAAGAATATGTTGCGGAGAATTCCGCGTTTGAAGAAAATGACGAACGACTTCAATATTTTGGATTGCATTTGAAGTGGTTGGAACTAGTGGTACTTCGTTATTTTTGGTTTCCTCCTCTTCGTTCTCATCTTCTTCGTTCTCATCGTCAGTCTGATTAGCTGCAGAAGACACAGAAGCTACAATGGCATCATCATCCAAAAATTCCACATTTACAAGGTTGTCATCAACGTGAACGTATTCATTAAAATCATATTCACCAAGAGTGAGTTCATCTTGAACATCGTTAACACTTTCTTCTTGATTTTTTGTGAGCCATTCGACTAATGGTAGATTGTCATCTGAGTCAAATTCATCCTCACGCCTGATAAATCCGCCGTGTCGAAAACAATTAGCGATTGTCTGCTTTGACACTTTTTGCCATGCCATATGGATGAAGTTAATTGCATCCAAGAGACTCACAGTGAAGTTAGTTTGATCATTATCAATAGAATTTATAGTTTTCGAGAGTAGGAACCGTCGGTAATTGCTTTTTAGGCTATGGATAACACCCTGGTCCATGGGCTGCAATTTCGAACTTGTATTCGCAGGCATAAACACCAACTTAAAGCACTCCAAATTTTTTACATCCGGATGAGCCGGGCAATTGTCCACTAGTAATAAGATTTTTCGTTTCTTACGACGTAATTCATCATCCCATTCTCGTAGTTCGTTTGTAAAAATTTCGGAGGTCATCCAAGCTCTTCTGTTACATTTATAATTGACTGGTAATCGTACCACATTTTTGAAACATCGGGGGTTTTTGGCCTTTCCGATTACCAATAATTTTCTTTTCTCTGTCCCCAATAAATTTGCAACAACCAAGACGGTAATTCTTTCTCTAGATAACTTTCCGCCTGTACAGGTCTCCCCTTTGAATCTTAATGTCTTGTCTGGTGTGAGCTTATAAAACAACCCCGTTATCGCCGTTAAAAATGTCCTCATCTCCAAAGTTTTCTCTAATTATTGGCCACTTATTTTCCAACCAGTCATTCACAACATCCATATTAACTGAGGCTGCCTCTCCAACAATTTTTCCGCTGCTGATGTTGTGTCTTCGTTTAAACCTTTCGATCCAACTTCTACTAAATTTTAATTCAGGATCTTCCAACAATTTACTCCCAAGATCTTCGGCTTTAGATTGCAACACGGCACCGCTTATAGTTACATTTTTACTTCTTTGCTGAGAAAACCATTTCAAAAGTCCTTGATCAACTTCGTGCTTAGTAGGTTTTTTGATTTTTTTCACATTTGAGTTTCGTACTTGTTCGAAACTCTTCAATATGGTTTGCCTTTGCTTCCAAATTGTAGCAACCTACAATGAAGTTTTTGTTTAATACATACATGCATTATCCTGAATTCAGTTTTTTATTACCGTTGATTTACTTAGTCCCATTTCAGTACAAATTTCGCTTTGTTTGACACCTCGTTGCAATCGTTTCACAATATCATGTTTACTTTTCAATGTAAAAGATTTACGTTTTTTCTTCGCAACTGCGTCACTCATGGTCTTAAAATCACGTTTGAGAATCAGCGTAAGCACAGATTGATGACTCGACGTCGACTGCTTGCACAAACTGCTAGAATCGACTACTGCATTTTTGGCGAGATACTCGGGGAAGTCCCTTGTTTTCTAAATATAAGTTCGTTATAACCGAAAACTTTTTACATACAAAATGGAAAATAAGGTTCGTTATATCCGAAAGTTTGTTATAAGCGGGTTCGTTATATGCGAAAACAATTAACACGTTTCTTATGGAACCTTGGTTCGTACTTTTCAAACTGGTTCGTTATAACCGAAAGTTTGCTATAACCGGGTTCGTAATAACCGGACATTACTGTACTTTTATACCCGTAACGTACCTGTCTAAAAAGCATGACATGCGAAATATTCGCAAAAAACTGATTTTCGATAGGAGTAAAAGACCTACTTCCGGTAGCAGCTTCGAAAAACTTTTTAAATAAAATTGTTCTCAATTTTAATTTCAAGTACATATGAATTCTGTATAAATTTGTTTAAATTTAGTAGTTGACGAAATATTAGCAAAATTTAATTTTTTCACTGAAGTAAACTGCTACTTCCGGTCTACCGATTTTACTGAAAAACTACTCAGATCTCAAGAGGGAGATTGGACACGTAAATACAAAATTTGGAATTGATATCTACAGCGGTTATCGTGGTCACATAGAGACACACAGACATTTTTTAAAAACATCTTTTTCGGTATCAGGGGACTTCAAAACGTGGACATCTGCAAAAATCTCGAAATCGAAAATTTCACATTACTTCCTTATACTACGTATAAGAAAGTAAAAATGGATTAACCACATTAGATGTGGCTATTAATAATTCCAAGTGACTTAGACGCAGTTTTTAATAGAAATCCAGGTTTAATAACATTGCGGCAATTGTGTATGCTAAATGCGCTGAAATAAAAGAATATTTCCATTACGTAAATATAACCAGTTGCGATGTAGAAAAGACGTTTTCTATCTACTTAATTCAAAGAGAACAAGTCCTACAGAAGAGAAAATGAACAAATTGTAGGGTATTTTGTATTTTATAATCACCAGCCACTTGTTATTCAATTATATAAATAAAATTAAAACCTCTTTAAAATACAACATTTCAATAGCGCGCCCATGGGCGATGAGTCATGACTCGCTCGATTCCGCTCCTTACTTATGAGTTACCAAAATTTAGCAAGTCATCGGCTAAAATTAAATTGATCCAAATTTCTGTTATTATAGCGATGAAATTGCCAGGAATTTTGTATAGCCATATTCAAGCAATGACTAATTTTAGGAAAGTACCACCGACACTCGCCCGATAAAGACAAACATTCTGGTCTGCTCTATCTATTCCTCTCATATTCTGATTGTGCTTTTTGATTATTTTATAGTAGGACACAGTCAGGTTTTTATTTTCCTTTTGAGAGAATCAAGAATGGAAACGATATTATTGTCATTCCAGCGACAGATTCTCGTCTCTCTCTCAGTATCAGTACCTTTTAACCCTCGGTAGTAGTATAAGCAAATTCCACGACGTAATCAAGTTATCGAAATAAAAATTAAACGGCAATTGTCCTTTTTTTGTGATAGTTTTCACAACAAATAAAAAAAACTACACTTGTGCCCAAACGCAAATTTTTATATTTTTCTAATAGATTGTGCTGGATCCTGGATATGGCACGAAACATTCGATCTAGCCGGTTTTACAAGTAGCCATGCTAAATTTATAGCCCCATCTAATTGGGTGTTTTTGGTAAATTGTTTTGAACCGCGGCTATAATCACACAACATTTGCCACAGTTTTTCATCGCAAAAAAAGTCAAATAAATGAAACTGAGACATGTTTTTATTAGCAATATTCGTCCTGCCGCTACGGAAAATTATTTGTTATCTCTTCATGAATCCAATTATTATTTTCAAACTTTTTCTTATATGCCATAAAATATGACAAAGGGAGATTACATCTTCGTTAGCATTGATCGGTGGAAGAACGGTAATGGCATCCTTTGATCATCATCATATACTCTACTTCTTTAACAACAGAACGTTATAATGATTGTTACTACCAGTTGTCCATGACAGTCTACTACAAATTTAAACTATTAAAATGTAAACTTTATGCACCATCTCTGTTCAAGTACTTGAAAGTGAAAAGTAATTTTTGTAGCGACCTTTTAAAAGGATGTTGGTTGTATTTGGGTTAATTTATTGACATCGAACTTACTATAAATAAAAACTACTAATGTTTTGACAATCCATTATCCAATAGTTTATACAATATATCTTGAGAAAATCGGTAATTCCCTGAGAAATATTTAAAATGTACAAATATAGATAATAAATTCTTATAAATGCAAGTCGCTTTGAAACGTTTGATAAGCTCGTATAGATATATTTTAGTTAACAGCGTAGTTAATCAAGATGCAGTGCACGCGTTTGCTTTAGTTTTGTACAGTGTCATTAAATAACCAAATTTAACAAAGAAACAAACAATTTAATTAGGACTGAGTCAATGGAACTTTTGTGATTAATTGTGTTGTTCAATCTAAAGTGAACTGCATAATTATCCCTTAACAAGAAAGTGTACAGATTCCTACTAATTATGTTTGTTCTTATATCTTAAGATGCATAATGTATTCCAATAAACTATGGGGGCCATACTCTGTAAGCATTTTTTTTTAAATTAAACATGCAGTTAATTTTAACAAGCTAAATAACAGTTTATAGTATTTTGTATGTCACTTGGCAACGTTATTTTTAACAAAGAGCTGTCAAAACAAGCTGCCAACCTGTTAATTTTAGAAGCATATCCGAGAACTATAAAACAAAGTAGCTTACAAATTACTACAGAAGCTGGTAACTTCACGTTGAGAGCTTATGCAATGTCGTATGTTTCAATTTTTTTTTGTAAACGCAAATTTCATATGAGTATATGTATGTATATTGTATTAGTTTGTTTATTTTTCACAATATTTTTGTATTTCTCAATAGCAGTAAGTAATAAATAAATTTGTTTCAGTATCACTCAGGTTTGTTGCACTTTGTTTTGCTAATTATACAGAGATAATCTTAAAAAATCAAATAAAGGCAAGAAACACAAAGAATAAATTCAAATGTAGAAAATGGCGTCAATATTATTAAAACAAAATATACTAATTTAGATCAAATGCAGTAGCAAATACCAACTTTATCAACTTGGTACAATAAATCCAAACACAGTTTAGATAACCGGTATATTTCCGCGAATTAAAAAAACGCCGGTTACAGATAATCAATGATCAGGTTTAATTAATTATTAGTTGACTGAGTATTTTAATCGGAGTTGGAAAAACCGGCCCAAAATATCTTAATTATGTATGGAATTCTAGCTCGTATGTGACCACTACAACCCCGATTACGCTTTAATTCTTGATTCCAAGAAGGCGGTGCGTGTCGCAAATTAGGTTAGATATTATTTTTAGGAGCAACAGGCAAGCATTACAATCGGATTTTAATAACATATCAGATTTGAAATTGAGTGTTATCACAACAGCTACAGCCATAAACTCTAAAATACAGCAATCATTTTCTCTACTTGTCTATAATAAACATATTACTTAACAGCAGAACTCTTTTATTTATTGTATGCTGTCATGTTTCGTTTGAAATATACTTTGTACGGAAATTGTACATTTAGTTTTACGTTCCTCCAAAGATTAAAATGAGTATTATTTAACCTGGGATTAATTTTGATTTATTACTGCAGTTATCTTGTTTGAATTAAGATTGCCTTTTATTTAACTTGAGTAATGTTATTAATCTACATAATTATGAGAAATATTAGCATACTCCTCTCAGCACAATAAGCGTTATTGGTTGCGGTGCAAAGTTGGGACGTAAGTGGGACAGGTGTGGGGAGAAAACATGGACCTCTGATACAGCTCAAGATAGAGTATCAGTATCAATCGAGCAAATCCTATTATATCTTCACTTTCTGTTTTATTCTATTCTACTTTTTTGTAAAGAATATGTTTAATCAAATGGTATATCTAGACAAAACGAGAAGATTTAAATTTCCAGTCGTTTGCATTTAAAATTTTGGAAGTTTGGAAATTTCCTGTAGATATTGGAGTGATTTAAATGTTCGTTTTTAAACTAACTCTACTTTTTACTTTAATTTTTAAATTGGGTGTAATTGAATATTAATTTTTTTTATCCCAACTCCAACTATACGAGTCACCAATTATCCGAATCAGGAGCTCCCTCGACAAGACTAGTGTAGTGAGAGCTTTTCGGCCTTTCTCTAAATGAACGAGCTCTACATACTATGGTTATCTTCAAACCAAGGGGTCGCTATCTAAGTAGATGTGGTTCATGTGACAAACTTGTTAGTGTAATTGATAGTGTGCATTAAAAGACAAGAACTTAGTCACAGGTTGCAGTAATTAAATGTTCTATTCGATATTAGTTAATGAATTGTAAGAAGAGAAATGCATTGAGGGCGTATAAAATGAAGTGATTCAGGATCATCATAAGGAAATTGACTAGCCTTCATTTGCGAGTTGAGGTTTAGAGAACAATGAAGTTGAGCCTGACTTTTTCAAATAAACTCATATTGAGCGACGAAGTAAAGTTTTCTTTAAATGGTTGAAGGAATTACGATATAATATTCAAAAAAGAAAAAAAAGAACAATGAAACCATAAAAATATATTTTTGGTGTGCATCGTGGAATTGATAAAAAAATTGGAGATGCTAAGTAACTTCGTTCCAATCAAACAATTTGAACTTGTATAATATGTGGTTTCAACAGGATGCAGCTAAATGCCATACATAACGTGAAATACTTGCTTTATTACTTTACTTCAGATAAATTCTCATGGTCTGGTCTTGCTTTCGATGGGTGATGGGTGACATCGATTGGCCACCGAGGTTTTAGTATTGTATGTCGAGGTATGAGGTAGTTCATTATTTAATTTATAGTGACGAAAATCAGTTTACTGAACATGGGACGACATGTACTTGTCTAATTAGGGTTTGCTACACACAAGAGTATCATTTCTGGTTAGCAAGCGATGTGAAATGGAATTTCCGCATCTTGATGTATTTGAGAAAATAACGAAAATGAATGTGATATATGCCAAATTGTTTATTCGAAGACATACTAGAATTAAACAAAATTAAAGAAACGACTGATTTTGCAGTTGGTCATTTTTTTTATTAAGTATTATTTTCTGATGCGAATGCATCAAACAAATATCTTTTATGACGATACTGGGAAGTCAACGAATGATGCATGTATATAAAAATTAGTTTCGATGTAAATCAAAAATAATTAAAAAAAATATATAATTTGAAAATGATTAAAATATTCGCAGTATTTTTGAATAAATTTTTTTGATTTGCAAAATCCTAGTTTATTCTAATAGATTAACGTACGTACATACCTTGAACTTTGATTATTTATATAAATAGGTTTAATAGTGCTTCTTATGCACATTATTAACTGACTAATAATACATAATTTATTTTGAATTTACGTTCATTTATCATAAAGAGAAATAATTGTTTTTAAGAGTACAGTGCTTTCAATTAAAAAAATGCAACTGCTTAAAATTGATTCAAGTTTAAGTCAAGTTTTTTGTTATATGTAATATATTAGCAATCATAACAAAGCGTTATGGGTAACCTCATTGAAAAAGACTTCGGACTTTGAAATCAAATGCAATTGAAAATGAGGAAGCATTAAATCTGATTAATAATCTTCCTTAGAATAGTTCAGTTTAATATGAATTATTTTCATTTACTAGTGACACAAAAATATCAATAAACAGTAAATATGTATTATATTTTAAGTGATCTATTAACATTAGCTTAGAAAAATAGTAACGACATCAAATAGATTATGCAAAAATAAGAGATAAACGCACAATTATTGCATCTTTTAGATTTGCTGTTGACGAGCTCTTCGTCGCCGGCCAAAGTCTTCGTAAATGTGTTTTTGTTCGTGCGTAAGCAATTTCGGAACCCAGCGTCCTGAAACCTTATTAATTCCTAAATCTTTGTACAAAATTCTTTATACATTAGCCATTGTTTGTACTTCAAAAGAGGGTATTACGCTCAATACTTTGTTTAGATGTATACAGTCCTGCAGAGGGAAATTTCAGCAAAATAATATCTTGACAATTGCAGCAATTTATATATTTGAATGGTTAATATTTTTATTTCAGAATAAACATATCTTTAGTATTCACTTACCTCACCATTCTTACCCTACAAGAAATAGGATAGACTATTGCTACCCTAAGCATCGTTTAACACTGACAGAAAATAATCTTATTTATTGCTGTATGAATTTTTTTAATGCTTTACCGCCATATGCGAAATCTATCTCTAACTTATATATCTTTAAAAATGCTACATTTGAGTTATTATGTAATCTGGAACCTTATAATGTAACAGAATACTTGGAGAATATATCCGAACTGAAATTTGGTATATTAATATTTATTTTTCTTGACGTTTGCTAATTGTAATTTTAAATTTATACAAATTATGCAACAATAAACTTTACTTTGCAGCGATATTTCTACTTTACCGACACTCATTGAAACTATTATACATTCATTTGTTAAAACCCTGGCTAAAACCAAAACCTCAACTCTTTCTCTTCAATTGATTACCTATCCCATCGAATTTGTTTGGACCAACATTTAATCGTAAAATATGACGGCACATATTCTTGAGTCCATTTTCTTTCCTTGTGAAGTAATTGAAATTTTAATAATTACTTTCTTATATGTAGTATAAGGAAGTATTGTGATGACGAAAATTTTCGACCTCTAGATTTTTGCAGATGTCCACGTTTTGAAGTCCCCTGATACCGAAAAAGTGGTTTTTAAAAAATGTCTGTCTGTCTGTCTGCCTGTGTGTGACCACGATAGCGGTCAAACCGCTACAAGTATCAATTCAAAATTTTGTAGTTACTAATATAATCTCCCTCTTGAGATCTGATTAGATTTTCAGTAAAATCGACAGACCGGAAGTAGTAGTTTACTCCAGTGAAAAAATTGAATTTTGCCGTTATTTCGTGAACTACTAAGTTTAAAGAAATTTATAAAGAATTTATATGTACTTAGAATTAAAATTTAGAACAATTTTATTTAAAAAGTTTTTCGAAATTCCTACCGGAAGTAGGTTTTTTACTCTTATCTAAAATCAGTTTTTTGCGAATATTTCGCAAGTCATGCTTTTTAGACAGATACATTACGGGTATAAAAGTATTTAAAACATAATTTTCAATATATTTTGTATAAAAAAAATTTCAAAATTCAGGCCGAAAGTACCACTTTTACTCCTATCGAATAGCGATTTTTTTGCAAATATGTCGCAAATTATGCATTTTATATATATTTATCAAGAGTACAAAAGTATTTAGTGCTAGATTTGCAATATTTTTTGTGTAAATGAAATTTCAAAATTCAGACCGGAAGTAACACTTTTACTCTTAGGGAGTAGCATTTTTTCTGGAATATCTTGCAAAGTATGCATTCTATTTGGATTTATTAAGGGAATAGAAGTACTGAGAATAGGGTTTTGAACAATTTTTGTGTAAAAAGGTTCCTAAAATAGTATAGTTTGAAACGCTCATACGTATAAGAAAGTCGTGTGGTGGCCACACATCATTTTTACTTTCTTATACGTAGTATAAGGAAGTATTGTGATGATGAAAATTTTCGACCTCGAGATTTTTGCAGATGTCCACGTTTTGAAGTCCCCTGATACCGAAAAAGTGGTTTTAAAAAAATGTCTGTGTGTCTGTCTGTCTGTCTGTCTGTCTGTGTGTCTGTGTGTCTGTGTGTGACCACGATAGCGGTCAAACCGCTGTAGATATCAATTCCAAATTTTGTATTTACGTGTATAATCTCCCTCTTGAGAACTGATTAGATTTTGAGCAAAATCGGCGGACCGGAAGTAGTAGTTTACTTCAGTGAAAAAATCGAATTTTGCAAATATTTCGTCAATTACTAAGTTTAAACAAATTTATAAAGAATTCAAATGTATTCAAAATTAAATTTGAGACAAATTGTCTTAAAAAAGTTTTTTGAAATTCCTACCGGAAGTAGGTCTTTTAGTCTTATCGAAAATCAGTTTTTTGCGAATATCTCGCAAGTCATGCTTTCTAGGCAGGTACATTCCGAGTATAAAAGTGTTTAAATGATAATTCTAAATATCTTTTGTATAAAAAAAATTTCAAAATTCGGACCGGAAGTACCACTTTTACTCTTACCGAATAGCGATTTTTTGCAAATATGTCGTAAATTATGCATTCTATATATATTTATTAAGAGTACAAAAGTATTTAGAGTTGGATTTGCAATATTTTTTGTAAACATGAAATTGCAAAATTCGGACGGGAAGTAGCACTTTTACTCTTAGCGAGTAGCACTTTTTTTCGAATATCTTGCAAAGTATGCATTCTATAGCGATTTATTAAGAGAATGAAAGTACTTAGAATAGGATTTTGAATAATTTTTGTCTAAAAAAATTCTTAAAATTGTATAGTTTGAAACGCTCATACGTACAAGAAAGTCGTGTGGTGGCCACACCTCATTTTTTTTTGTTAGTTATGGCTACACAAAACTTTTTGAATGTGGAATAGCAAACATTTGCAAAGCGTGAGAAATTTTAATATTTTTTTGAAATATACGTCACAACTAATAATTTCCTCTGGTTGAGTATTATTTTTATATGTTATCACCTGCTTGATACTCAAAATATTTATATTTGACAGTTTTAAATCTGCTTGTTAATTGAACGCATACTTAGATTTATAAAAGTCTTTGTTTTTCTCCTTAATCTATCGAGGTCTTGCTTATTCACGACATTTTTAAGTTACGTTTACAACATACAACAACACAACATACAGAGTTGTCCAAAATAAGTAATTTATACTAACAAGAACTTAGAAGAAACGTAAGCTGCAAGTCTACTTTATATGGAAAATGTGGGTCTCTACAAGATATTTTAAATGCTTTACTAACATCGAGATTACTAGTATTTCCACAATTTACAACACAGCACGTAGACATCTTTTCCTAGGAAACACTTATAACAGAAACATAATAGATATTTACAACTTCCAATTAAAACTAACATCAATTGAATTAATATTCACGTTATTGTAGAATAGAAATATTACTTAATAGTATTAAATCTTTTGTGTTATTTATTAAGAAAAGAATGTTATGAAATGTCATTTTTGACATTCAAGTAAATTATTGACTCAAAATTTTTAAGATCTAATATTTCAAACCAGTGTGCGATCTCAAGACGAATCTATCGCACTTACAGCCGTGAAATTTGGTACACAGGTAGTCGTAATGGTAACTCAATGCACCTCGAAGCCCGAATATTAAAATTTAATCTAGAAGTTTTTGAAGTGTAAACTTCTTTAGGCGCGTTGCGCTGATTGTAGGCACTGAACAAGACTGACTGCAACGCTCGGATATGTAACGCTCGGATATGTCTAACGCTCGTTCGGGTAAAGTCGGTTAAGGGAACAAGATAAATAAATATATCATATATGTAGAGGTATTTAATTTCAATTAAATTGAAATTTAAATGAATAAATAAATTCATGTTCCAGAACAGATTCGATCCCGAGCCGCATGGGTATGAAGACGATACGTTACCATCAGACCAAGCGCGGGACCGTAAGCGAGTATTTATATCGTCTATTTATACATACACATACGTCCGAACCGACCAAACGAAATGGCCGCTCACGTAAATGTAATAAATGTGCGAATATGTTTTATTTAATACGTTACTGAATATCATACGCGTGTATTTCGTATTATTGAAAATTGACGCATGAAAGTGAAATTTTAGATACGGGGGTGTCTTAGGTCGCCGATCACCAATCCATAGTCAAAATGTCAAAAAAAAAAACGAAATGGCGGAAGAGTTTTTTGAAAATTGACGTATGAATGTGAAATTTTAGATACGGGGGTTTTGGGGGTCGCCGATCAGAAATCCAAAGTCAAAATGTCAAAAAAACAAAATGGCGGACGAGTTTTTTGAAAATTGACGTATGGATGTGAAATTTTAGATATGGGGGTTTTGGGGGTCGCCGATCACGATTCCAAAGTCAAAATGTCAAAAAAAGACAAAATGGCGGAAGATTTTTTTTGAACATTGACGTATGAATGTGAAATTTTAGATACGGGGGTGTCTTAGGTCGCCGATCACGATTCCAAAGTCAGAATGTCAAAAAAAAAAAAATGGCGGACGAGTTTTTTGAAAATTGACGAATGAATGTGAAATTTTAGATACGGGGGTGTCTTAGATCGCCGATCACGAATCCAAAGTCAAAATGTCAAAAAAAAACAAAATGGCGGATTTTTTTTTTTTAAATTGACGTATAAATGTGAAATTTTAGATACGGGAATGGTTGAGGTTTACGTTTTATTTAATACGTTACTGAATATTATACGCATGTGTACATGTGTAAATGTAATAAATGTGCGAATACGTTTTATTTAATACGTTACTGAATATTATACGCGTGTATTTCGTATTATTAACCTAGCCTTGATGAAGTTTTCACTTCTGCCGTGTGGTTTTAAGCACACTCATTCTTCTTGTTTATTTAATGTTTTGTGTTATTTTGGGTAATCCGAGAACATACATAATAATAAACATCTCACACGCAACGCCGTGCGGGTAATACTAGTATTTCATATAGGAACTTTTATAACATGGCTACAGGTTGCCATATTGATTTCAATCTCATAGCTTCTTGGACATATCTATAGTATATGGCACTAACGTCTAAACGAAAACTAAAAAATAGGTTTGTATGGTAAACTACACATAAATATAACTCCAAACGTTATAAGTAGATATTTTACTTTCTGTAGAGCCCTTTTTAACGTCGTTACTGTACGATCGTTTTTATTCGATACAATAGGACTACTGCCATTACAAACTTCACTTGTAGGCTAATTCTAATTGTTGTTCGTATATTCATGTTGTTCGATCAGTGAGACCTGCCACCTGTCTAAGAACATTTCCGTATTACTGCGTATCGATTTCATTAATTTACAATTAGTTTTAAATGACTACTCATCTAGTCGAAATGTTATCATAAGAAATGGATCTTATTTTTCGGTAATGACAATTTATATTCACCAAGTCATTCGGTTTTGTGAGTTGCATTTCGACACAATCAAAGTAAATGAATTGTCTATTTAACATTCTTGATTGGCAATTAAGAATTCCTGCGTAGTGTTTGCATAAATTTACTACTTGCCGCTTTCATCGATCCAGTTTTTGATTACGTTTGAATTTCGGCCAGACTTTATAATTTGTAAGTTTATTGCAAATTATATTTCTGCAAATACTGACTGATACTGATTGATTGTACAAAAATCAGATACATGTAGGTATATAACTTGTTTTATGTGACCTGGCTAATCCCTGAATTCCAGTACACTCTTTGAATGTTGTTTTTCTCTGTGGCTTTCCACAATCTCTAGTGAAAGCAGGAAGTAGAGAAAAAAGCACCGTAAGATTAAATATTAACCAGTAGGCGCACTTTAATTTTTTTTCTTTGATTTTTTGACCGCTTTTGTTTGAGACATTTGAAAGTTGCTAGTATCTGTATGGTACAAACTGAAAGTACCAATGGGGTACCAATTTATTTTGAGCAGTTGGTGACATACAATTTATTTTCGAATAAAATTAACATACGTCTAGAACTGTCAACGTGAAGTTAACGAAATTGCCTATACTCAGATTGGAAGCCCCCCCCCCCCCTAGCATGTAATACAAAATGTTGGTAGATGACCAAAATATGCGGAACGAACACGATTATAGTTGCGTGGCAAATTTTAAGTTTCCAATAAAAACTTCTTTAAAACTACTTGATACGCCGCGAGTCGTACTAATTTTTTCATATACTTGATTAGTATCTAAGTTTGTTATACTATGATTACTGTGAAGTACATGAGATACTGTGCTTACTAGCAAATTGAACTGGTTTATATTATAGGTTTGGACCTATTTTTCCAAACGATTTAGACATACAGTGCACATGTGTGATATGTAATACTCACTATACCTTGTCTCAGAAAAAGAGGGAGTGATATCGCTTCAAAGTGGTACATATTGTAATGAAACAAGCCCACAGAGAAGCAGACATACGGGAGACGACAAAAGAAAGACAAATATTCGGCGCGACTGGTAAACAAAGTCGAAAAGCAATAAATCACATGTACGGCAAGAGGCGACGAAGAGTCTCGACTGTCTCTCGAATGCTTCCAGGCCTATCAAGAAGCACACTAGCGTTTTTCTGGTGTGTTCCAGATATGTCGTACGCGTATATAAAGGCAGTTGAACGGATGGATGAGTAATTCCGGAATAAGAAAGTCCTTAAGTACTCGTCACGCGGAACAGACTAAAGTAAAAATAAATATAAGAAATAAATAAATAGTTCCTTGCGTGGTACGGTGTTATATAAATAGAAGTGATATAAATACGGTAGTGTTACATAAATATTAGTAATATAAATAAATACCTAATTTTAATTTAAATCGTAGTAGTTTAAGTGCGATACATTAGTTTTATATTTTTATATAGTAATTAATTTTACGTGTGTGAATATACAGACTGTTTTAAATAACTAAATTGCACGAGTTGTTTATTGCGAACCCGAAAACGTTACAATATTTTTAGGATATTTGATTACTGCTTGCGTATGCAAATTAAATATGGAAAAATAAGTACGCGATATCCGCCATATTTTATAACATAACCAAGCCTTAGCCTGTTACCATTCTTTTACGTGTTTAAGGTAATTTATTATATTTTACTGTGTTATTAAATACAATCAAGTACGTCACGAATATTAGTGATAAGGCAGGTCCAAGTAAACTGTTAAATTCACCACCCAGTCAACGATTGACACTCTTAAAATGACAAAACAGTTTTAAAAATATACAAAAAGTTAATGCAACAAACTCCAAAAATGGGAAGAACAGGAATTGTAATGAACATCTCCAAGACACTAAGAAATATACATATTGCAGTGATCTTGAATAAATAATAATATGTAAATAAATAAGTATAATCAAGATCACTTTAAGTTTTATTTAAATTAATTTTTACTTTATTCATTTTTACCATAATGTGTATATAAATATTCACTATATCGATAATTTACGAAAACTTTATTTTTATTTAAGTAAAACAATAAAAGGATCTTAGTAAATTTTTATAAGGTTATAATATTAAGACGTATCAAATGTTACGTGAAAAGGAGCGAGCAGGTGTTTCCGGCACAAGGACTTCTGACATTGGCAAGGATCGACTGTGTAGACCGGCGCAAAAAGTATTGTTTATCAGGTGCACGCCTGAGTCATAAACGTATAGACGAATTTATATTCGCATGTTTGTTTACCTTTTTCAAGGATTATTAATACACTGTTTCCCCATGTGACCGATAAGGGCAGCACCGTCGATATACAATTTTGGAAGTGGATTCGTGTTTGCCGAAAGTTGCCGGATGTTTTTATAAAGAAATTTAAGCATAAAAGCGCGGACGGATAAAATTTCCGGGATTGCTTGGTGAAAACCGCAATATTAACTAGTCTAAAAGTAGGTGAAAACCACTTCCTCCTTCTTTTTAAAGGATTATTTTAAAATCCGGACTTAGAATAAATTTTGAGATTTTCGATACTTATAAAATTTTAACAAGATTCCACACTTATAATATTTTTATTTTTAACATGCAGCGCGTATCACATTGAAATGTCTAAATGTATTTGAAAAATTACTTATGTATGAAAATACTTTTATTTATGAACTCGGTTTTTTTTAATTTGTTTAATTTCATTTTATTTTCTTTTTCTAGAGAGTTTTGTTTTGCATGTAGGGGTACTATGCCATACATTATGACAAAACTTTCTAGTATTTGTAATGATAACTTTGGATAACATAATCATTTTCATTTCCGTATAATTTATTTTTCTTTTAAATTTATTTATCCTACAAAAGATATTTGAAATTAATAATTTTGTTTTATGTGTATATAGGTTATATAGATAAGTGAATCAAATTTTTCATTGAAAATTTATGATGGATGAGTTTAATACGATGTACGAAGAATTGAGGTGATTAAACAATATTTGTTATAAATGTGTGTATAGTGGCGTACCGAATTCTTTATTTGTAGTGGTGTTTTTGTATTGGAATTTCGCGAAAAAGGTAAAGTTTATTTTTTTAATGTATATATTATTTCTTTTGATATGTGTATTGAGTATATTTTTGTTGTATTTGGGTGTTCAATATTAACGTGTTGAATAATACATCAGGGATGTGTGAAATGAATTATGTCATAATTTAATTCATAGCATGGAGTCCTGGTGAATTTGAAAAAAAACACGAATTGGTCTTGGTGGTACTGCGTTTGGGAGCGAGAAAAGGCACCAGGCAGAACTAATCAGGGCCAAGTTAATTTATTGAATGCGCAGAGACATTATTTTATTTCATTTATTTATTTAATTTAAAATATATATATTCCTTAAGGAGTGTGCGCATTGTGATGTATGTTCGGGTTGCGTCCAACGAGTTGAAAAAGACATGCTCGTAGGGTGGAACTTTGGGATACTCATCTGTGTGAATTTGTTATCTGATGGTACTGTGTTGGGAGCGAGAAAAGGCGCCGGACAGGACTAATTAGGGCAAAGCCACTTCCTTAATGTCTATATTTTGTTAGCAAATGGTAGACCGTACAAATTTTATTTTTATTTATATTCCAGTACAATTCATCACGGGTAATTTATTTTATTTTTGATTGTTTACATGTATCTATGGCAAATATTAATCATAATAATCACGTTCACATTTTCTTTTAGACATAAGTTTTTCACGACATCATAATGTCATTTATTCTTTATTTCTTGTAATATTTTATTGATGATGATGTATAAATTTGAATTATGACTGAATATTGATTTTTTGTGTGTACATATTTGTAGATTAAAAACTTTTGAATTCGTTTAAAATTATTTTATTTTAATAAATTAGATATTAAGATTTATTTTGTATTTTATTTCTTTACCTGACCTGGAGATAATTAAAGAGCAGGAGAATCAACTCATATTTTCTGCCCCTGAGAGAACTATTTATTTTCAAACTGAGCTAGTTGCATGTAAAATGTTTTGCTTAACCTACCTTTCAGCAGAAAGTTCACCGTATCTTAGTCTAGCATAAGGCCTAGCACTGGGATGCGTGCTTGACTCTCAGTTACGCTTTAATTAAGTAAATTAAATTTATTTTATATATTTATAAATTTATAAGAGTCACAGCATAATTATATGGACGCTAGCCAACGTGGGGCCATGATACATTTATATTTATATATATCATTTATTAACACTTTCTATAACAATTATATGGCGACCAACGTAGTGGGGCAAGGCTTTTACATTTTTAAACTGTTTAGATAAAAATTAATTGATTATTTAATATTCAAATAGCTGTGTAATTAAAGGGAGGTATTTTCACCTTTAAGTGCATTTGAATAATTAATAAATATAATTCACAAATAAAATTTTGTCAAGTTTTGATTTATTTTTCTCCACAAATAAGTCTCTTTAAGTGCCAGGACAGATAAAGTAAATATGTCTGAGTATAAAGGTGAAGGTGAAAATCCTGAAAGTAGTATGGATACCAAATATTTATTTGAAACGTACAGGGAACCACAAGGCATTTCCTCTGTGACAGATTCAGAAAAGACGCTACCTCTTGATGAGGATGAAAATGTAACTGAAAATGTAAAAATTGAAACGAAAGAAATGCCAGGCGGAGACAGATTTGATATTTTATTTGAAAAACTTTTCTGTAAATTGGAAAGTGACAAGATAGAAATGAAAGAAGATATAAATAGAAAGTTAGATGAAAATAAAGCTGAAATGAATGAGAAGTTTAAAGAAAACAAAGAAGAGATGAATAGAAACAAAAAGGAAATGAACAAGAAAATGGATGAGAATAAAATAGAGATACAAGCTGTAGTAAAGTCGATGAATGAGAAGATTGATGAAAGGATTAAAGCTTGTAGAATGGAAATGTCTACAATGAACTATAAATTAAAAGAAGATGTGAAACAGAGTGTTACACAGATCAATGAAAAAATTGAAGCAAATGAAAAGAAGTGCAAGGATAGCAGTAATTTTTTAATAGATGAAATGAATCAGAGGGCCGGTGTAGTAAGAGAAAATTTTAGACTGATAGAAGAAAGGATTGGAGGACAAGATGAAAAAATACAATCCTTGAATCTGAATTTAACAAATAAATTTGAGGACTGTAGGGTTAAATATGGTGCATGCACAGACTCTCTTTTAAAGCTACAGGATATGACATTAAATTGTCAAGATACAATTAAGAATTTAAAAACGAGAGTTGAACAAGGTACAATTACACCTTGTGTTGTACCACAACAGATATCAATTGGTACGGAAAATATACCAAAATTTTCTGGGTATAATAAAGACAACCCAATGGCATTTCTTAAAACCATTAAGACATATATTCGTGGTATCAATGATGATATGTCAAAATTACATTTCGTGAGAGGATGTCTTAGAGACTATGCGTTACTATGGTATGATATGGTAATTGATGAGGTACAGACGTACGAAGAATTAGAGAACATGTTTATTAGACAGTACTGGGGACAAACTCAGCAAAGACGCATTAGACATGACCTTACCTTTGGAAAATATCGTTCCATCACGTCTAGAGAAAATTATGTTATTCGGAAATATTCTTTCTTGAAGCACATACAGCCTGTGATCCAGGAGTGTGACATTGTTACCCAATTAGCTAATCATTTTGAGCATGAGGTAGTACAAGCAGTTGCTTTACAGGGTATAGACACCGTTGAGCAACTCTTGGAATTGGTAAAGCGTCTGGACGACGTGGAAGATAGGAGTGTATCTCAGAATAAAAATGGGTATAAAGCAGGTAACAATGGTAACTATTATAATGCCCAGCAAAGATATAATGGTAATTACCATAATAACCAACAAAGATACAATGGTAATCGGTATCAGAATAATAGTCACCAGGGAGGAAGGGTGGAGAATGGTAACAACAAGAATATGAGTAATAGTAGTAATGGTAATAATAATAATTGGAGACAGGAGGGTCATGTAGGAAGGAAATACGAAAAAAATGAAACAGAAGATACCCGAGGATTTAATAACATAATTATAGAAAATAAAGAAAATAAAACAGAAGCTGTGATGAAAGATGCGTCAAGAGGAGCAATAAAGAAGGACCTGGATTTTTGGTAGGTCCAACCAAAGGGAAGAAAAAGAAGAAACAACAAAACAAGAAAAATTTTATAGATTTAAGTAATATAACCACTGAATTTCCACTGGTAGATGTTAAAGTAGGGGATGTATATGGTGTAGCTATAATAGATAGTGAATTAGAATTGTCACTTTTAGATGGGGGATTATTTGATAAAAGGTTTGAAAAATTAGGTTTTTACAAGCAAGATAATGTATTTTGTATAAATATAGAGATGGGGGATGTAGAACTTGTAACACAATTTATTGTTACACCAAGATTAAAATATTGCTGCGTACTTGGGATGGATTTTTTGAGTCTATATACATCAAAATTGGAAAGGGAAAATAGAACCTTCCACAATAGTAAAGTAAACATGTCTTGGGACAAAGGCGCTCAAGATGATAAAATATTAGTTAATAATTCAATCATTGATAATTTTGATAGGGACCTCACTTTAAAAATAAATAATGATAGTTTGATTGACAAGGATAAAGGTTCACACCATGTGGATGATCTTCAAAGGGAAGAGTCCATGTTTGCCACGGGTGACATAAATAATAAATGTACACACCATGTGGAGGGTCTTCAAAAGAAAGACGCCACGAAATATATGGGTGACATAATAAATAAATGTTCACACCGGGAAATAATTATGGGTGACAAAAATTTGATTTGCAACAAACAATTTAATAATGATAATATGAGTGATCCTTTGACAAAAGATGTTAAATTATTTAATGGTAATATAGATTTAACAGTAGGCTATATAAGTTGTATTAAAACAGAAAAGACTCGTCCATTTTCCCAGTACAAAGTAAGTGTCAAGTTTAAAATTAAAAGTTTGTTAAAAGATGAAATTATTGAAAATTTAGTATATAATTTAATGAACCCCATCACAGTAGTAATTAAGGAATATTTAGATTATTTAGAAAACATTGAGAATAATAAATTAAGTTTATGTTTATTTCAATCAATAAAACAACAGCTACAACTCCCCAAATTAATAGAAACATTATTGTTAATAAGTACTAATGCAAAGTGGTTTGTAAACGTTAATTCTCTTTGGTTGGTACAGCTATATAAATGTTTCGTGAAATTATATCCAATAGTGGTAAATTTATTAGTGAATTTAAATAAAATTGTTCATAAGGAACAAAATATTTTACATTATGGGTATGTAAAGCCCGTACAGCACATATTGAACTCACATGATGAAAATGTGTCACATCATGTGAATGATAAAATGATTTTACAAGAGGGTGTGAAATTTAAATGGACCCATGCGAGAATAGAGGCTTTGGATGCAGTTGAAAAGTACCCACAGCCCAGATATTTAAAAATGTTAAGAAGTTTTCCCAAAATAGTGGACTACAATTGCCACTTCATTTTAAGGGAACTCGATGATGCAATTACAATATTTGTAATACCTATGAAAGGTGTAAAATTTAAAGAATTTAAGTACACTTTTGTATATATATTTATAAGTAGTTTAATTAATTTAGGTGTTTTAAATGTCATTTGTTTAAACTTTCTCGTCATGAAAGGAGTAAAGTTTAAAATAAACTCCAAGAGTTTTGCATATTTACTTCTGACTTGTATATAGATAGAATAAGCATATTATAGGGAAATTTCATGTCTCTATGCTTTATATCAATAATATGATAAGCAATCTATAAGTATATTAACTGGTATTTATGGGAAATCTTGAATTTATACCATTGGCATTAGCGATTCTCGCTTATAAATCGCAGATATTCCCATAGGGATATTTATGCAGTGATCTTGAATAAATAATAATATGTAAATAAATAAGTATAATCAAGATCACTTTAAGTTTTATTTAAATTAATTTTTACTTTATTCATTTTTACCATAATGTGTATATAAATATTCACTATATCGATAATTTACGAAAACTTTATTTTTATTTAAGTAAAACAATAAAAGGATCTTAGTAAATTTTTATAAGGTTATAATATTAAGACGTATCAAATGTTACGTGAAAAGGAGCGAGCAGGTGTTTCCGGCACAAGGACTTCTGACATTGGCAAGGATCGACTGTGTAGACCGGCGCAAAAAGTATTGTTTATCAGGTGCACGCCTGAGTCATAAACGTATAGACGAATTTATATTCGCATGTTTGTTTACCTTTTTCAAGGATTATTAATACACTGTTTCCCCATGTGACCGATAAGGGCAGCACCGTCGATATACAATTTTGGAAGTGGATTCGTGTTTGCCGAAAGTTGCCGGATGTTTTTATAAAGAAATTTAAGCATAAAAGCGCGGACGGATAAAATTTCCGGGATTGCTTGGTGAAAACCGCAATATTAACTAGTCTAAAAGTAGGTGAAAACCACTTCCTCCTTCTTTTTAAAGGATTATTTTAAAATCCGGACTTAGAATAAATTTTGAGATTTTCGATACTTATAAAATTTTAACAAGATTCCACACTTATAATATTTTTATTTTTAACATGCAGCGCGTATCACATTGAAATGTCTAAATGTATTTGAATAATTACTTATGTATGAAAATACTTTTATTTATGAACTCGGTTTTTTTGAATTTGTTTAATTTCATTTTATTTTCTTTTTCTAGAGAGTTTTGTTTTGCATGTAGGGGTACTATGCCATACATTATGACAAAACTTTCTAGTATTTGTAATGATAACTTTGGATAACATAATCATTTTCATTTCCGTATAATTTATTTTTCTTTTAAATTTATTTATCCTACAAAAGATATTTGAAATTAATAATTTTGTTTTATGTGTATATAGGTTATATAGATAAGTGAATCAAATTTTTCATTGAAAATTTATGATGGATGAGTTTAATACGATGTACGAAGAATTGAGGTGATTAAACAATATTTGTTATAAATGTGTGTATAGTGGCGTACCGAATTCTTTATTTGTAGTGGTGTTTTTGTATTGGAATTTCGCGAAAAAGGTAAAGTTTATTTTTTTAATGTATATATTATTTCTTTTGATATGTGTATTGAGTATATTTTTGTTGTATTTGGGTGTTCAATATTAACGTGTTGAATAATACATCAGGGATGTGTGAAATGAATTATGTCATAATTTAATTCATAGCATGGAGTCCTGGTGAATTTGAAAAAAAACACGAATTGGTCTTGGTGGTACTGCGTTTGGGAGCGAGAAAAGGCACCAGGCAGAACTAATCAGGGCCAAGTTAATTTATTGAATGCGCAGAGACATTATTTTATTTCATTTATTTATTTAATTTAAAATATATATATTCCTTAAGGAGTGTGCGCATTGTGATGTATGTTCGGGTTGCGTCCAACGAGTTGAAAAAGACATGCTCGTAGGGTGGAACTTTGGGATACTCATCTGTGTGAATTTGTTATCTGATGGTACTGTGTTGGGAGCGAGAAAAGGCGCCGGACAGGACTAATTAGGGCAAAGCCACTTCCTTAATGTCTATATTTTGTTAGCAAATGGTAGACCGTACAAATTTTATTTTTATTTATATTCCAGTACAATTCATCACGGGTAATTTATTTTATTTTTGATTGTTTACATGTATCTATGGCAAATATTAATCATAATAATCACGTTCACATTTTCTTTTAGACATAAGTTTTTCACGACATCATAATGTCATTTATTCTTTATTTCTTGTAATATTTTATTGATGATGATGTATAAATTTGAATTATGACTGAATATTGATTTTTTGTGTGTAAATATTTGTAGATTAAAAACTTTTGAATTCGTTTAAAATTATTTTATTTTAATAAATTAGATATTAAGATTTATTTTGTATTTTATTTCTTTACCTGACCTGGAGATAATTAAAGAGCAGGAGAATCAACTCATATTTTCTGCCCCTGAGAGAACTATTTATTTTCAAACTGAGCTAGTTGCATGTAAAATGTTTTGCTTAACCTACCTTTCAGCAGAAAGTTCACCGTATCTTAGTCTAGCATAAGGCCTAGCACTGGGATGCGTGCTTGACTCTCAGTTACGCTTTAATTAAGTAAATTAAATTTATTTTATATATTTATAAATTTATAAGAGTCACAGCAATATGTATAAGGGTTACTTCAATTACAATATATTAAAAATATGTATATACATTATTGGACTAGCAAAATCAACTGTATATCGCATAATTGAATAATAGAAACAGGGGATGTAAAATATCCTAAAGAAAGAGTCGGGAGGTATTTGATAAATATGTCAAAAATACTATGCACTAGGTGATGTGCAGATTCTTTTTTAAAAATGAACCTCTTCGACGGCATAAAACAGATGACTACCATGGTGAAATGAATTGATTTTAATATAATTATTTTTGAGGAATGGTTTGAACAAGTATTGGATTATTTGCCAGATAATACAATAATAGTCATGGACAATGCATCATCATTAGAAAAACAACGCGAGATGGTTTAATGACATCGAAAGAAATATTTGTTATTTTTGTTGGAAACTAGTAAAAGTGATATGTTATGATCCAATGAAACATACTAATTTCTGCAGCTAATTTTTGTACAAATATAACTTTGAAATTGTATTTTTGAGATACTTTCATAAAAAAAATTTAAAAGTAGTTTATGGTTTACTTTAAATTATTTAATCTAACCTGATATAAATATCAATAATTTACAATGTTATGCACTTATTACTTTCATATTAAGAAGAAATTTTTAATGAAATATTTATATGCTCGAAATTAGAGTTTACCAGATTAAGTTATGTCAAACATCACACTAAATCCTCAATTTGAGGATATTTTACATATTAATCCAAAGTCACTTTTGTACAATAATTTTATAAATATAAATGCTTTACACTTAGTAGAAAAAATAATAAAGTATAAATTTATTGATAAATTACTAACATTTTCCCGCAAAATATACATGCCCAATACATACTGTAGTCGTCAAATTTTAATTTCGGTTTTTACTTCTATACCATGCAGAAGATGACCTTATAATATGCAGCGATGCCTGCTTGCTAACAGTGGTGGGAGAGCAACGCAGTGTCGGGGGACCCTTACGCCTTACATTTCATAGGAAACGTTTGTCGAGTGTACTGTCTTGGCAACCTCGCTTATGTTTATTTCGTCGCGTTCTTTTCCTCTTTCTACTTTCGTATCAGAAATTAAAATATGTCGACTACGGTATATATGTATAATATAAATGGTTTTCATGGTACAAAACTTAGTGCAACTGCTTGACATATTTCAGGTTATCTCCGACAATTCAAAAATGTATAACAGAGGGCGTATTGCTTCAGCAGCGATCGCCAATGGCTTCTAGATTGAAAAAATAGAAAAAAGCATTTTATCAAAAAACTTTTTTAATTTGCTTTTATAATTACTTATTGCATTTGAAGATTATTAATATGAACCTTAGAGTAAGTAAGATGTATAGAGAGAGCATAATGTTAGTTTGTAGACAAATGGTGCAACCTTGATGGGTATATGGTAATAAAATTGATTAAACGATCTCAATTTGAATATTACATTTTTAAATAGTTTTTAAATTAAAATTACTTCTCTAATAATTATACTTTCGAAAAACAAATTATAGGTTTTTCTGAAAATATTCCTAGTGCCAATACATAATCAAAATAAAAATTAATGTTATTTCTAATAATGACTCATAACTATTAATAGTTATTTACTCCACGCCATATTAAGAGTGGCGTTTACCAACAAATAGAAACTTATGCAACTTATATTACTCGCGGGACGGGTAGACGCAAGGGGGCGTGAGTAGGTAGAGGTAGACGATATTCGGTTCTGTCACAGCGCTTCGGTTTTATTTACAGCTTCTTTCATAGATAAAGAAATACTATAGATAGGAAACATGATGTATAAAGAATGAGTACTTGCGGAACTGTTGATGTCGTTGAAGTTTTATAATAAGCCAATTTTCGCTTGCCCATAACTGTTATATTATTATACACTCGAATATTATAGATATATATGACATTTAAATGCGAGTGACAGTTTGCAATTAAACTGTCACTCGCATTTAAGTCTGCAATAGCCGACCGATTCCGATAGATTTTCGTCTTCACAAGGACCGGTAGAAATACCGTAAAGTGGGGATAAACGACGCGATTAGCTTGGGAAAACCTGGTGTAGAATGTGTGTGACAATGTTTACTGTTTAATATTTTTTATCGTTAAAAATAATTACATAAATTTGATTTTTTCTTTATATCGTACATCGAATGTGCAGCTCGCGCGTAGAGGTCGTTTTTTTTCTTTTGTGTACCAGCCTTAGTTAGTTGACATTAATCAAATTCATGCATTTTTGTGGTTACTTCTAAGACACATAACTTTTTTAAGAAAATAAATTAGTACAAAAACGGACCTTGACATTATAAATTGATGCCTTTTGCATCACTAACCCAAATTTGAGATTCTAAAATTGCAAAATGAGTTTAAAGAACGCGAAACGGCGATGCCTTAATTTTCGATAGGTAAACGCCCCTCTTAAATACTAACAACTAAATTAAGCACAAAACAACTAACTCTTAAATAAAATATAAAACGGGAAACATTTCTTCAATTCTTAACCTAATACATTATGCCTACCGTTAACTTGTTAATAAAATGGTAGTATCGAAGGTATTAAATCAAAAATAAATTATAGTTTAACTTAAGAAGATAAGGCGATAATCAAGAATAAAATACAATATATATATCGGACAAATAAGCAAGTAATGACCGACCCACCAGTGGCGGATGTAAACATGTCCCTCTCGGCTTCACTTCTTACTGAAAATGCTCTCTCCTTCTCTTCTATTCTTGCATGAACCATATAAATTCAAAATTTTAATATTAATTAATTCCTTTACCAACCTTGTCTACAATGCTCATCCAAGTCCAGTCTTTACGTCTTTCGAAATTCAACAATTAAATGCCGTATATCGTTCTGTAGACGGTTTTTTGTGATAATCTCCGTCCACATGTTGCACATACAACCTTAAAAAATGCTACACAAGCTAAGGTGAAAAATGGTGCTTCAGCTATCATGTACTAATCTTTCCCTGCCGCCAACTGATATATTTTCTTAACCCTCTAAAAATAATGGACGTGACAAGAAGGAAGGTTGAATCAGATACAGACGTGATGATTATGTATGTATTGCTGTTTGACAGATAAACTATAAACTTTCTTCTGTCGAGATTTGTAACTTGAAAAAGCTAGCGTTGAGATTTATGTATTTATTAAACGCGCACTCTGTATTGTAAAAGTATTTTCATTTTGCTACGTCTTTCTTTTTATTGTTGTTTTTGTATGAAAATATCCAGGTCAAATCGATACTTCCCTTTTCACTTAAAATTGTTTTTGAGAATGTTTACCGTCTGATTAAAGTATTACCTGTTGCTTTCTCTAAAGTAAAGATTTCTTTACATTGATAACCTTTCGGTTTTTGTATCCTTTTAGGTACACGAACTGACACCGGAAAAACTGAAACACAGAGATGTCGTTCACATCGACATAGCCAACGATCCAATTGCCGCGAACGACTATAAAGAGGACGAAGATCCTGCTAAGTTCAAGTCGGTAAAAACGAATCGAGGGCCTCTGGTCGGAACCTGGAAGGAAAAAGTAGAACCCGTAATGACGTGTTACAAATTGGTCACCGTAGAATTTAAATGGTTCGGATTACAGGTAAATATTTCATTTCATTTATGTGTGTGTATAAATTGTGTGAAACACGTTCGTTGAATTTTATACTGACGATTGTTGGACCCGAAATTAATTAAAAAGAGTTTCCTTAATCCATTCAAATATTGAATTTTTTTCGTCCTGTTCCATATCAGTATCGATTTTTTTTTCTGAAAGTTGAGGAAATGTAAGTATTACGAAATACTGTAATATATATAAATCTGGAATAGTTATTTAGGAACCAAGTGCGGGAATAGTTATTTACGAACCAAATGCGGGAATGCGTGGAAGATGTCTTCACGCAAGTGGTTTGTACAATATTTTTTGTACGAACATTAAATTAAAAAAATATTATTGATTAATGTCATTAGTATCATACCTAACCTAAGATAGATTACCTAATTAATTTAAGCATTTCATATACGTAACTATTACTCACCTTTCTCTAAAATTGAGTTATTATATTCTTACACATGGCAAACATGAGGTATTTATTCTTATATTTTTAAATTTATAGTACATTTATTGCGTTTTTTTTTTGGGTTCAATTACAATTTATTATATGAATGTCAATAATAGATGGCGTTTGAATGTCGCGTATGATGTCGTCAAATAGATGGCGCCACAAATTTATTGTTAATTTTTAATTATTACTCCTATTTCCCCAACTTTTAATGAAGAATAGTCGCGGGAAGTAGTATTTTATAAACGAAATTTTATTACTATCAAGTTAGATTGTTTTTTAAATGTCCCAAAGTGCCAGTGTTTTTTTCAATTTTTAATGTCGCCTCGACCGGGAAATGCTCTTTCCTGGTCGAGCGACACATGCGCCAAATCTCACTTTACAGGCTGGTGAGTTCAAAAGAATATTTCGCGAATGAGTGACTATTTTTAATTGTATGGACACGAATTCGCGAAATGTGTCACGCACGAAGTTTGTACAATATTTTTTGTACAAATACTTAAGTAATACCTGCTGTTAAATACGTTATCATTTATGACACACTACAAATTCGTTCATATTCATTCAAAAATTTTGAGTTGGCAGTAGTTATTATTTGAGTTGACATATAATTTAAAATTAGTCAAATTCCAAAAATTGAATACAAAATTAAAATCTCCTCTAAAACATGCATTCTGATGAAGAAATATAATGTACACCTCCTGAAATTCGTGAAGCTGCCAATATAATATTGCAATGGATACTTTATTATCTACAAAATCAAAAGACACATCACCATTGTAAATTCATAACTTGGGCTAGATGTAAAAATATAGAAACTTTCTCAGAAAATTGTTTAATAGTTTATTTTCAAAGTTTACAATCCAATAAATCATTATGGTCTACTTATTCTATGATAAAATCATGTTTAATAATATATGATAATACGGATATATCTAAATATGCAAAACTCATAGCATACTTAAAACAGGCAACGAAACACCTTCAGCCTAAAAAATCGGCAGTATTAAGCGAAGAAGAAATTACTAAATTTATTGTTGAAGCACCAGATTCCTTGTTCCTACTGATGAAGGTAGTTATTGTCAGAAAACTCTAAATTCTCTAAAATAATTTGCTCGTGAATAAGTGAATCCTCATTAAAAGGAATATTTGTCTCGAGGGAATCGATGAGAATACAAGCAAGGGAGTTCCCGATGAAATTTTGTTACCAGAAAAATCAAAGAGAAGATATGAAAAAGAATACGAGATCTTTTGCAAATGGAGCTTAAGGAAAAGCATTCCAAGTATTGATAAAGAAGATATTTATTTAGTGTATTTTTCTGAATTATCTGCATCCTGTCAACCGTCCACACTCTGGTCAAAATATTCAATGCTGAAAACCATGCTCAAGCTCAAGAGCACTATCGACATAAGCAGCTATTTCAAGGTAATTGCTTTTCTCAAGAAAAAGATGGTTGGTTATAGACCAAAAAAATCAAAAATTTTAAGGCCAGATGACGTAGAGAAATTTTTATCCAATGCTCCAGATCCAGATCTTCTCCATAAAGTGGCGACAATTTTCGGAATAGCTGGGGCGTGCAGGCGGGAAGAATTAACAAATTTATTAATTCAAAACGTGAAAGAGGAAAGCTCCATGATTTTAGTTATAATACTCGACAATAAAACGCACACAAGTAGAAGTTTTGTAATTACTGGGGAGAGGAACTTAAAGTGTGTCAGAAAATATACATTGCTTAGACCGAAACATACTCCTCACAAGAGATTTTTTGTCCAGCATCACAACGGATAATGCAGTATCCAGTGTGTTGGTATAAACAAATTTGGGAAAATACCGTCGGATGTAGCCGCATATTTAAGACTTCCGGATCCAGAAGCCTACACTGGACACTGCTATAGGCGCTCTTCTGCCACGGCCCTTGCAGATGCTGGAGTAGGGATAACGAATCTTTAACGTTATGGCGGGTGTCAGTCAACAAAAGTCGCCGAAGGATATCTGGATGAACCCTGGAGAATAAAAAGTGTATTGCAAGTAAGATATTCAGACCGCAATCAGCCACTACCAGCAGCTCTATCGCCTCCACTGACATACAGCCAAGCCCAAGTACTCAGCACAACTTTGAACAGGAATTCGAAAATGAACTACACTCGACTAACATTATTATCCCAGAACAGCAAAGATCAACAGATCCAAAATTGCAGCCATTCAACAAGCAACTAACATACACGTGCTATAAATTTAAGTAATGCAAATAATTGTACTTTTACAATAAATTATAATATAAATAATTAGGTATTAGATTTTGACATGTAACTATTATTGTTAATAATATTTTACCTTATGTTTACTTTATCAATAATCTAATAAAATATATTTCTAAATAAAATATAAGCACGTATACACAGTTAAAAAAATCTCAACTTTTGATTGGTTCTGTTGACTTTTTTCACGCTCGTAGAAAAACTATTGTACTTAACACTTGTGGAAAATGTGTTTTTCTATTGCGCTGCTATAAAGTTCACTTTACGACACCCGTTTTGGTTGCATAAAGTATTACTTTATCGCACGCTAATTTTATTTTTTTGAAGTTGGTAACAAAAAAAAATGAAACCAAATCGTATTTAAATGTCAAAATATAAGCCTTTAAAGTAACAAAAATGTGCAATAAAATTGTACAAAGAATAAGAAGCACACATGCTAACATTTCACTTACTAATTAGCAATATAAATTGTTAAGCAGAGTTGGATCATAAGTTTTCGGATGCTACTATTGACATTTACTTACCATGTTGAATAGTACAACTGTTATAAAAGTTTGTTTTGATAAATATGTAGAGAGTTTGTGGACGAAAGATTTTGTAAATTGTCTTCTGCTATTTTGCGAATCTCTGGGGGCGTACAGTTATTTATTTCGTCCTTTTTGTTGATAATTTGAAATAATTTATTGTATAAGTCAGTCTGAATTTTAAACACAATTACATATAGCACCACCGATATTTAAATATTGAAAACGTTATACTTAAAAATCAACTTCAAAAAAGCAAAATTTCTAAAATATTCGAACAAAACATGTCTCTTATTTTAAGCTTTTTTGAACTTTTAATAACCGAAATAGAAAAAACAGTATAAAATACACGTTTCATAAGACATTTTGCGCACTTGTTCTTTAGAAAACTCGCCTAGCGGCTCGTTTTCTAAACTTGAACGCGTGCGCAAAAATCGTGTCTTATGAAACTTGTATTTTAATATACTATTTCCGCACTTGGCTGCTTTACCGAACTCCGCTACGCGTCGTTCGGTGAACGGCAGACTCGTGCGGAAAAATTCATTTTCCGCACTTGTTAGGTAAATAGCTATTATCGTATGTGTTTCCATGATGCTAAGTGATCTTTCCAATACCCTTTAACAACCTGTGACCTCGTGCGCTATAGTCACGAGGTGAACTTAGGCAACGGGCTCTTTAGTCACGGGCTGAAGTTAGTTTTAGAAAAATCACTTGAAACTCGATGCAGTTCGTCGACACTTGTCATCAATCTGTCTGCCAACCTGGTGTAACTAAAATGTTGTTTATAAAATTTGATACCTACTTCTATACACTTTTTCACATTTGTCGTAATTACCTTTTGACGGTTGTTATAGTTGCTTGCCTACTAAATAGATATAGCCAAGTATACAGATTGTCGTATTTAAAAGTTAATATGCATCTTCAAATACACACACATAAACATGTACCTATGTATGTATGTATACAACAGTTCAAGAATGTGGCTCTCGGTTTACCCACACTACCATAAGACCGGTGGTGTGGGGAGACCGAGAGCGCGAACACCATGCGCACATGGCATTCGTTGCGTATCTTTAGAGCGTGAACTTACATTGTACCTGAAATGCTATCGAATGTACGAAATGGGTTTTATAATCGTTTAGGGTACTGCTTGATGCAAGAGGGACAGACATTTGAACATCTTCAACATTAAATTTTGTATAGTTCATTAAGTATAATATTTTGTTTCGTTTTAAATGTGAGAATTTTATTTAATTTTTTATAAGAATTTTATTTTAGTTACAAATTTTATAGAGTTTTGTTTCAGTTCAATGTTAATACATTATACATCAGTTACCAAAATATTATACAAAAGCCGTACATAGCGTAACAATTCCTTAAAGCAAACGTCTCCATACTAGCTTTCAACGTTTTGCACTGAAGCCTCGGTCTCGGTACCCCGTGTCCCGATATGAACTCATCTGTATTCCCCTATTATCGTACCCCTCCATTTCATGTTTGCATGCACATGTGTGCGTGTCTGTGTTTCCCTATATCTACTTTTATTTCAGTCAAACGGTATATAAAATATGGGTACAGAAGTTACATTTTTATCATGGATGTAACTTTAAATGAGTGATGAAATAGTATATTACATACCAAGGTTGAGAAGATGACTATTATTGCCCGAGTGGCGAGATTAAATTCCGAGGCGCAAAGCGCCGAGGAATTTAAGCCACAAGGGCAATAATAGTCTTCTCAACCGTAGTATGTATACTATTTTTTGTACCAGTAGTCTAATTGGACCTTAAAACCTTAATAATTATGAATAAATTTACTCATATATGTAAGAATGCCCTTGTAATAAAACTTCATGTAAACAAATAAGTAGGCTATATTTTGATGTTGACAAATAAGTTTTGACATAAATGCTGAAACTAAAAGTCAAGTATTTTTAGATTATTTTTCATTCCATTTATAATGTCTGAAGAGTTTAGATGTACACCACCTGAAATGCGCGAGATTGCAGAACAGGCAGCTGAGAACTTGCTTTACAAATATACAGTAGTAACTTCTGAAAACGTACTTCTGGCTTATTTTCATGAGTATTCAAAAAATAAAAAAGCCTCGACTTTATGGGCGCAATATTCAATGTTGAAAGCTACACTTGGCCTAAAAGAGAATATTAACATATCAAAATATTTTAAATTAGTTGCCTTTTTAAAAAGAAAAACTTAAAATTATAAGCCCAAAAAATCATTACTATTTACTCGAGGAAATTATAAAATTCTTTACTGAGGTACCCGACACAAGTTACATTGCAACTAAGATAGTATGTTTATATATTAATACTTTGAAATTATTGATAATTTATATCTCTGTAGACTGGTCTTGTAATTGGTGTTGCTGGTGCATGCCGAAGGATGAGTTGTGTAATTTATTAATTTCTGATGTCATCATGAGAGATAATTTAATTGTTATTCACATCCACAATAGCAAAAATGGTACGTCTCAAAAGTTTGTAATAATGGAACCACTTTGAAGCTAAAAGTTATATCGAAGATTCCCTAGTAAATAAAAAAAATATAGAATGTATGTTACAAGATCTACCTACATCTACTTACGCAACCACACCTGCAATATATACAGGAATTTCAATATGAATTAAATAATTATTTGCATCTGTAATAGTTAGGTGATATATTGATTCCATATTATACTATCATACATATTTTATGTATTAATAGACAAATGCTTTTTTTTTTCATGTAAACAACAAAGTATTGTTAGAAAATATAAAATTAATAGCAATTGCTAAATAAACGTATATTATATTCTGGTATTGTTAACCTAAAATTGTGCCTAAAATAAGAGTTATTTATTTTGACGGTTCACAACTTGACATACTACTACTACTACAAGCATGAGTGCATGGTTGCGGCATTCGTTTTATTTGTTTTCATTATTTCCCTAGGTCAATAATGGCCTCATTATTTACCTCTTATTAGTTCCAGGTCGTGAAATGTCATTTCGTGGCGCTTTGTTATGTGTAAAAATGCTATGATTTTTTACTACTGGTACAAAATAGTATATTACATACCGAGGTGGAAAGTGTTTCATGACTGTCGAGAGATTAAGTTAATTTTATCTCGAGACAGGAATGAAACTTTTTACCGAGGTTTATGCCAATTTGTAGTGGTATTAATTAAATCACCGTCTGTTCGAATTTTAGACGTCTTGATTGCTAAAACGATTTGATCATAGATTTAATTATAAATAGCGACAGGTAGTATAAAAAAATAAAAAATAAATAAGTTGTATGAAACTGAATCAAAACAAATGCATTGACACCACAAATTAAAACATAATAAAAACTTAATATTCAAACAGCACAACTATATAATGAAACTAACTCGGAATTAAATAGAATCATAAAATTGCGAAACCTAACACAAATAACAATTATTTCGACTGCTCAGGATTCATACGAATTTTAAATACCAGTCTATGGGCAAAAACTATCAGAACTGTTCTGGAACGGATCTTGAATTGCGAGTTTTAAACGACCGAACATTGAACTAATAACACACAGAATATAACTGGTGAAGTCAATTTCAGGCGGTAAAATTTAAATATTTGTCTCAAAATATGAAATCTGTACCAAATTAAATTGTATATAGATTCTTCAGAGATAAATCCACAATTAGGGCAACAGAATGGTAAATGTAGTAATCATAGCACATGAAACTAAATAAATTTGTCTAGAAAACAACCAATGTCAAAGATATCAAAATATTTGACAATTGATAGCGAAAAGCAAATGTATAGTACGGTGTTATTTCGTCTTGTCAACCAATAAGAAATAACTGTCACTAGGGTCTGTTCAGAATTTCGCCTCTCTCTCTTTTTGGAATAAGGTATAGAACTCCGAATAAAGTTTACATAAACCGCATTCAAATCTTAATATGTAATATCAGTTATAAAACTTGATATAATTTTGTAAAGAATGCTAGTGAAATAATGTAGAATTATATCTGGAAATGTTTTTCTTGGTAGTACAGCTCGCTCATAATTGAAACATTCGAATAGTCCACTTCAGTGTCTCGATATTTTATCACCCCAGAATTTATCTTCTGAATGTTAGAGCTAACGCTGGTAGAGCATATCACTAGTCTTTTCTTTGTTATTTATTGAATAATCATTATTGCAAATCTACTGGAGGCAACCAGCGTGTTATTTATTAATCGTATTCGGGGAAAAAGTGAACTTCATATCACACATCAGCTAGATTCCAACACGATAAAAAAATTACATTCATGACGTTATAATATCAAATTATGTTCAGATTAGTTCAAAGGATTGATTATACTATTGAGGTGTCTCTGTTTTACTGTTTTGTATTAAATGCCTAGTTGAACGTTCATCCAAAAATTGCACCTTTATCGTTTGCTTTATCCCAAATTTATTAACTCAATTAGTTTTATCTTGTTTGTTACTATTATGTAATTTTTAAATTGAAAGCATTACATATGATATACTGGATGATTTGTTATCTACCGTTAATAATGATGTACTGATTAACAACGTAATCGTGAATAATGTATTTAAGTGCACATTGCATTAGTTGTTGTTTTCTCTTTAGAAAATGCAAAATGATTGGGATAATGATTATTATATTGTCCCTCGTGTAATTTGAGGTTATGTTATCTGCTTGACGAAAATTTTCTACCCTGCAGAATTAATTCGGCTAAATGTTTCATGGTTTTGTTACACCTTGTCACGTTGATGTCGTTAAACAATTAGGTCTTAACAACTAAGCGGAACGTGCGAGCTACGATCTTCGAGCGAACAGATTTTTATTCCATCTGCCGGCCGGGTGCTTCGAACCTACTACGTCGGGGAACATTCACTTTCAGTATCTGCCCAGTTGACCATGAGATCAAGCAATCTATAATAATATTATTTCAAATCTATTCAATAATATTTAGAAGATTAGTGTTTGACTTAAACTACTTTCGTAATCCCGAGTCACTTTATTGTTAGCTGTAAGACTGTGATATTGAGTTGAGTTTGGTTTTCTATCGTTTTACGGAAGTTAGGAGTATGGGCTAATTTGGAAGAATCCAGTGAAACCAAATTTTGTCTTCTGCCAATTTTTACAGGATCACCCTTTTCTGTTTTCCCTTTAACTCTTATTTTCAACTCCTTTTGGTCCCATCTGGTATATTATTATTTTGAGGACGACATGTCTTAAGTATCTTGATTGTCGTTCTAGCTTCCATTGGTTTAATGCAGTTGTTCTATGGGTGATTTTCAATAACCTTTAACTTTTGGCTTATATTACTTTCAAAAAATATACTATTACCGATTATACTGTTATACTTTTTATAGTGATATTTGAAATGTTTAGAAATTAATTATTAACTTGTAAATCGAAATTTTTACCGTCACTTTTTTATCATTATAATCACGTATTGGCTGTTTTGCGAACGTGGCGGTAATGTTTGAACAGTAGTAAAACAGTGTCAGAAATGTTACATCTAGAAAGAAAGACTAGAGGTTTAAAATATTGGACAAATGTGATGATAACGATGGCTACTATTATAAGTAAATTGTCCCATGGGACGGTAATGTTAAGAGAAAAAATACGCCGCCTAAAACTTACCTTTTTTATAGAAAAAAAACCTGTATAACGGCAGTTATTTTTGTAAAACACGGACTCGCAACATCCACTGGGCTATAGATTATAAAAATAAACAAACGATCAACCGACGCCATACGTTGTTTAAAATTTGTGCCAAAAGTTGGCGTGACGGTAATGTTAGTGCTCTTAGGTATATTTCGTAAATATTTAAAAACAAAGAAATACGGCTATATCTTTGAAATTTTACATAAACATGGCGAAGAACAATTGTTGAACGAATGTAAGAAAAAAATAATTTTATAAGATATATACAAGATATGATAAATATATAAAGCCAAATTTGAAAAACTGAAAAAGTATAACGTGACGGTAATGTAAAATGGAATATTTGAAGTTTAAAAATAAAAAGAGATAGCAATTTTAGGTTATTATTTTTCTTTAAATTGACACACCATAACGTAATATACCTAAAAAAAATTAGTACGCCCTAATATCATTTTAGATAGGATTGTAATTATAGGGTATACCGTAGTTGACATATTTTAATTTCTGATACGAAAGTAGAAAGAGGAAAAGAGCGCGACGAAATAAACTAAAGATAAACATAAGCGAGGCTGCCAAAACAGTACACTCGACAAACGTTTCCTATGAAATGTAAGGCGTGAGGGTCCCCGACACTGCGTTGCTCTCCCACCACTGTTAGCAAGCAGGCATCGCCGCATATTATGAGGTCATCTTCTGCATGGGATAGAAATATAACCGAAATTAAAATTTGACGACTACGGTATGTAAAGTTAAAAGTTATTGAAAATGTTATTTAGCACTTTTTGCTTTTGCTTCATTATTGTAAGCAATCGCTGAAGCATTTATACTATTTTGAGTCCTCCTGTTGAACTGTCATAACTCACTTTGGTGTCACTATTTTCTCGCTAACACTACTTTTGTTTCTTTGAGTATGTTCTTTTTCCGAAGAAATTTGAACGAAATGAGTTTCTGTCAAGACCCTTTTATTTACTATTGCGTCTAAGCGTTTATTATTTTCATAACAATATAATAGATGCCAAATATTTAAATTTTATTGCATATTTGTCTCCTGTTTCACGTTTTCGTATTGTGTTTTCTTTCTTCTGTTCAAATAATAGTGGTTTTGATTTTGACATCTTTATATTTGAGGAGCTGACATTCAATATGCGTTTTGTCCAAATTACATAATTTCTGTAAAACGCAAAAAACTATAGTCTAAAAACGATACAACTTATAGTAAAATTCAACATGTCATTAAATATGAAAAAATGTGAGTTTTCATCCTATCTTTTTTTTCAAAAATTCCTGTTTCTAAATAATTGCAAAAAACTAAAAATTGGATAGTTTAATGCTTTTTGATTGTCCAATGTGGACAAAACTCACTTTGTTTGTAAAATAAAGGACTTAAAACTGTTTGTTAGGAAACATGCAATTTTTGTAAGGTAGGTAAACTTTATTCATTGTTAAAGAAAACATTCTGAAAAATGAAGCTAATACTTCACAACCTAACCCCACCATCATCTTCCTGGCATTGACACAGCTCTTCCTGATCATGATCAGAATCATCTCCATCCTCACTCTCTTCGTCATGATTTTGAACATTTTCAGGTAAAATTGGATTCAGCCATGCCAATTCTGGGTCATTCCTCCAATTTTCAGTAGCCAGTTCAACGAGCAACTTTGTTAGACTCTTTACTTTCTTTGTCTTGATTTCTCGATAAAGTGGTAGTTCTGGCAGCACAATATTCTCTATCTTCTTGTTCTTTTTCAACAATGTTTCATACTTTTTTGATTCATCATTATTTCTGTAGTACTGCTCAGTTTTCACGCTCACACCTCTATTTTTGGTTCTTGTGATAAAAATTCTTTTTGCTTCGCTGATCCCATCAACTTTCTTCAAAACTGTTAAAGCTTCTTTGAAATTGTAAACACAAGTCCACTCCATCCCTAATTTTCGTACTTCCCCAACTTGAGAATAAAGTTCCCAGTACTTTTCCGGCGATTTTATTGTACTTTGTGCTCTTATCAATTTCTCCGCTCTTCCAAATGCACGGTCGGCAGGAAGGTACGAATGCCCACGAACTGGAAAACACATCCTTATGCACTGTAATGTTGGTGGGGCACGTCTATGGAGCCAAATCATCAACATGTGTATTATATGGCTATTCTTATTTTGGCCACCACATCCATCTGAGTATAGTCTTAGTTCCCTCACGTGGTCCGGGATTTCCAATTTCAAAAGAAAATCATAAAGCGCAGATCCTACTTCGATCGATCCCCGACCAGCTTGCGTCTCTAGCCAGGAATAGAATATGGGTGTCTTGCTGGAAATGTCGGTTATGCAGAATGAATATAAAGAAACTTGCTGTGCATAAAAAGCATCTCCTATCGGAACTTTCGGTAGCACCTGCACTTGCTGCAAGTCAAAGCAAAAAGAAAGAGAGTCATCCGAATCTTCTTTCATCATGGTATAAAACTGTTTCGCCCTCAATTTGTGTACTCTCAAGTTGGTTATTATCTTTGTTTTTTCTTGCGGATTTTGACTTAATTCTACTTGTCTGCGATGACGTACACAAAATCCACAAACATCGGTGGCGGGAGAACCAAATCCAATGTTGAAGTGACCATTGAAGATGCGACTAAAAAATTTGTAGTTCACTTTATAGCTTAGGTCTACGGAATCGTTATAAGCTTTTGCGAGTTTGGTGATATTAAGCTCAGAAGGTAAGTAAATTCTGCGGGATTTGGCTCGTCCATAGTGGCTTTCTGTGCCCTTCAAGCTCTTGATGAATTCCATAACTTTAAGCTTTTTGGTGATATTTTTTCTTGAGCGGCGATCACCACCACGATTCTCCACTATTCCGTCACCACTTTTCATTTTCTTGGCAACTGTCTGAACTCGCCTTTGGCTGACGCCAAGAACAGAAAGAAACATTTTCTGGCAAACATCTTTCTTCCCAGATCTGGTCCACAATTTGTACTTCACACTCATGCTATGGTGCTTCGGATTTCGAGGCCTCCTACTCCTTTTCCTTTTTGGCGATTTCACGTGAAGACAGTGAGAAATCTTGGTGTCTTGTTTAACTTTATCTGGGTGCTCATAAAATTTTGCGCGGCTCAAGCGTAATTCCCGCAGTGTAATACTGTTACAAGATTCATGATGGCAAGGATATGTTAAACTATCTAAATTGGGATCACTGTCAGAATACCTAAAAGTATGCACCAAAATCAAACCAAACCTAACCACAAAATATAATAAAATTACCTTATCTGCTTTTTTCGCTCTCTGGTTGTCACATTTTTGGCTCGCGTACGACTTCCTCGATCGGTATCGCCCACAATGTGCTCACTTTCCATATTTTTTATCAATTATCAAGCAAGCACGTTGGCACAACGACGACCGACACATCAGAACAATATAAACAAACATTCAAAGTGCAACAAGTCCGCAGTGCGAGGACAAAACGCAATTTGACAGTACCGTTGTTATGGACAAAATGCACTTCGAATCTTCGAATGTCCAAGCAACATTCACCATGGATTTTGAACTGGACAAAATGTACTTGGAAGGTCCAGGATGCTGCGAAAAGATGCGCTGTATTTCAAAGACTAGAACGCCATCTCTAACTCAAAACTTGAAATTTTGGACAAAACGCACATTGAATGTCAGCTCCTCATTTATCCTGTTTCTTTTTTTTACGTCCTTTCAAAAATGTCTATTTTATGTTGTAATTTGCCATTTGAATCTGCCGCCATTACCGTGACATCATTGAACTGTGACGAAACTACTCCATGATTTATTGATTTTTGCGTAAAAACAAACAAAAAAGCATTTTTCTCAGAGTGTAACTCATTGTGCATGTTTTTTTTAACACGTAACAATTTATAACCAAACAAGTCTCTTTTTTCCGCAAAATTTTATTTTCAATCGATTGTGTGGTGTACTTCGAAAGCTACGAGCGAAATATCAGAAGAAAAGCAGAAAACGGGTTTACTACCGAAATGGCTTTTTTTGTATTAAATCCTTCACAATTTGAGCTTCCACTTAAATTCGATTGACCAGAAATTGCGATACATTTAAGCTCGTACAGCCCTCTTTAGAGTGAATTGAATACTACTACTGTCAGTCAGCAATTCTCAACGTGTTCCCAGTTTCCTTTTGTACGTACATACACATACGAGTACTTACAAAGCAATTGAAAAATTAGTTACAATTTTATTACATCGACTAATACATTTCAACTTTTGATTTTGTCATGAAATGACATTTATTTTAATAAAAGGTTGATTATCAAATTAACTCCACTTTTGTTTGGTTTCTAATGGGGAAATAAATCTGTTTATAACTTACTTTAGGGGTCCTCGCTAGTGAATGGGAAATGTAATATTGGTTGCATAGCACATAATTTAATAAGCCAAGGATGTCCGAGTACTTTTACACATAGGGAACATATAATAAATATTTGAAATAATAACTCAATATCTAAGCGAATAAAAATTCATTTATGACCAACTATTTACACATTTGTAACTGCGGGAAATATTTATAGCAGAATAACAATTCATTGTAATGCGGGTTGCCTAATTTTAATTTATTTTATATTCATTTTAAACAAAGTAAAAAATAGTTGAACGAAAAATAAGTGCACAGTCGGGTAGCTTTCTATTCAATTTATAATGTGAACCCAAGCAAACAAATCTCCTCCGTAGGATTTTTGAGAAAACTGGTTTTTAATATTTTGACATATTAATTAATTTTCTGTAATCCGATAATTTTTTTCTACATTTGATTCTCCAGCCAGGTAGATTATATAATTCTTCATAAGTTGACGTTGAAAGGTTTTCTCCATCTTTAAAATCAACAAAAATATCTGGATTCTAAAATCTGCTATTTTGCCATTGTTGACAGATCCGCTAGCGAGGACCCTTAATGTATATTCAAAATTCTTGCAATTAGGAATGTGACGAAATCGCAATTCTATTGAGGCAACATTGTACGACATGATTCGTGCTACTGCCTGTTTCTAGGTGTGCGCCACTTGACACAGCATGCGTCTAAACCTATTCCATTGAGGCGATTTCAGTTTGTTGCATTATGTCTTCGCGAACAGTTGCAGCCGGTAATAGCATTCAATAAGAAAAAAAGGAGAAATTATAGGTGCTCAAAGAGCTAATTTTTACAACAAACTGACTGCTGACGATGAAACTTTATTTCGAAATTTTAGGCGAATGAGCAGGAAAGATTTCAATTACTGGGAAATATCTCGCCGATTATAAAAAAAAGTGATACCAACTGTTGAGAGACAATAACAATTCGTGTGAGATGTTGTTGGTGTGGGTAGATCGGCGCCTAATAAAAAACTGCAAAAGCAAACCATTCTCCTTAATTGTAGATTTTTTTCGTTCATGATGGAAAGCAGAACGCAAATTCTTGATTTTTTTTCCACCTGAACCACATTACGTTCGTATTTACTTCAACTAGTCATTTTTAATCTGTTTTCTTTGTATTCCGTAATTTTATTATTCCCCAGTTCTGGTGAATTGTGATCATTTTCAATAAACAAAGTAGTTTTCTCAATATTCCACTCCATATCGCCGCAAACCTCACCTTGACTGTAGGATAATGACATCTTGTCGCTTCGTGTTCCTTCAGTTCAAAGATAACACGTTTAATCTCAGTGGAATTGCGCCTTTACGTAACACATCCACAGGCTCTCTTCTTAAGGTCCAACAGTAGTAGTCTGCAAACATTATAGGATTCTATTTGTCCCGGTACTGTTTTTCTATTCCCAAAATGTCTTAGTGAAAGCGCTCGCCGTGGTAATCGCTAACGTCAATGCTTGTATCATGTCCTTCATTAAGGGTTTTGTAATTTTCTGCTTTTTTGTTTCTAAAAAAAAAAAACTATGAGTGGATGGCAATGGGAGAGCTCTTTCGTGTCATAACTGGTTCAGTGACTCATTATTAGTATAAATATAGAGTTTTAACACAATCGCGCCTTTAAACAGTCGTCGACCAAGCAACTTAATCGGGAAGAAAGTGTGAATGAAATATGGAAAACATCGAATATTGAAGTAATAGTTTAATACTCAAAGAGTGAGGACGTATTTTTATCAACTTTGCATATAGGGCAGTGTCGAAAAGAAAAATATTGTTATTTATTATTAAGACATACATGAATTTGTGATGATAAAAACTATTAGTGAACTGCATCGATGAATCAAATGGACGATTAATCATTTGTCAAGTGGGTCAACATATATAAACCAACAAAAATACGTCATACAATATTTGCCGAGTGGAATTTCTGAGAACAGAAAGAACGGTAACGTATTTCGTATGTGAGGAAGACAGACACGGTAAATGCGCTGCAGTCAGTGACGAAACAGCTAAGAAGTTGAGTAACACAGATATAATTACATATGTATGCGATATTTACCTAAAACAAAAGTGTGTCAAACAATGAAGGAAATTGATCAAAAACTTAATAATTGTCTCCAAACAATATCAGAACAAAATGTATTGATTCACATAATTTTAAAGTTTATTTCGAACACCGAATATAAGGCAGAAAAGAAGACGTTATATAGCGATCTATTGTAAAAGAAAAATGATGTGTTAATCGTTGAACCTTAGAGGATGATCAAAAATCACACGAAACAAAAAGGGATATTAAAAATAAAGTGGATCCAAGACTTAAAACTAGCACTTGGATTGAAACAATAAAAACTGTTGGAAAAGCTGGTATCGCTATTAATTGTAGTCATAGCAATTCTAAAAAAAATTAAGAGAAAAAGTCATAAATGAAATTGGAAAGAAATATGTAGTTTCTGAACCGAAATTAAGGAATCCGAAAATAATAATTACTGGTGTTGAACCAGATGTTTTGATGAAAACAATGAAAAAGTGCACAAATAAATGTTGGATGGAAAAAATGTAAGGTGTATGAACACCTACAAATAGTTGTATGTTATAAATGTGCAGGGTATAATCATTTTGCTAAATATTGTAAAAATGCTGAAATATGTGGTAATTGCCCTGGTAGTCATTTGACAAACAAATGTGATAGCGTAATTATATATACCTAAGTGTATAAATTATGTAAGAACAAATGATAAATTTAAAGTGCATATTGACAATAATCAGACAGCGTTTGATAGAGACTGTATAAATTACAAACGAATAGTAGATAAACAAAAATCGAAAATTAAATATATATAGCAATTAGATTGTAAATAGGATTGATTCACTCAGTAATGATTAAATTGTAGTTTTTTTAAGTGAAAATTAGAATATTTGAACAATTAGTGCGTAAGTATATTATAGAAAAAGTTTTAGTTTCGGTAATTTGTAATTGCTAATAAAGATTATTATTATTATTGAAGAAGGTCAGTGCAAGATAATAAAAACCACATTATCCATCCAGAACAACACTGTTAGAATTGTCTACTTCTCTGAAACGACAAAATCGGCAAATGATTAGATCACTATACAAATTTAGTTGGATAGAACAACAGAGTCCACTGTGGCAGAGGATTCGTTCCTATACACCAAAAAGTTCTGAACTTGATTGGTAAAATTACAAAGTTTATAAAAATATCACTAACATTAATGTAATAATTGAATGAATACAGTGACTTACATATATACATTTATACGTAAAACGTGTATGCATATATGCACGTATTTGAGATACACACATACATTAAGTGCCATTGCCGACAATCGAACGCACAGATACCGGTGTTTCGACCTTTGAGTCTTGTCAGTGTACGTGGAGACTGTCGACAATGGCTTCAAGACTTAAAACGCTGCTTATGTCATTTTTGCGTGTTAAATGCAGTGAGAGTATCACAGCGACATCTAACACCCAAAAGATTACACATAAAATGCATATATGCATATACGTTTTACGTATAAATGTATATATGTAAGTCACAGTATTTACTTACTGCTTGATGTTAGTTTTAACATCCATGTGTTTACACTATTCATTTTCGTTTTAATAATTGATTGATTAATGTTTATGAAATTTGGTTGTTAATAAATTTATACTTAACAGTTATATAATTCATGATGATCTGATTTAAAATTATTATCAAAATATTTAGGTGTTTGACCAACATACACATATTGAAAATGAACATTTGATTTGATTACATATATACCTATCTAGAATTACGAAATTCTAGAACAAATATTTTCCGTCTCAATTAACCTTGTATATGGTAAAAGCTATGTCAATTTATTTAAGTAGGTATGTATGTAATTATTTAATCTATTTTAATTAGCAAAAAGTAATAGTGAATTGGCAAGTTTTTTTTTTGCTCATACATAAAACGGTTATTGGATGTTTATTTAATATCACACGGTGAGTCAGGCATTTCGTATAAAAGCAACATTACTTGACCACATCTATCACGTTGTTATTTAATAGACAATATATATTTGACTATCTTAGTTGTTTCTATACTATTCCAGTATATGTGCATGTTTCAGTTTTGGTATAAGTTCGTGTGGTTTAATATATGTTGGCAATAATTATGCATTTTCCCGCATTCACTAATAGCTGCATAATTAATATTCATTAAAGTAAGGCAAGATAACAGATTCTTTCTAGAAAAACTAGTATTTTTTTTAAATATATAGTACATATTTGAATGCGTTTGATGTTACAACTTCACGTTATTTTCAATTAGAAATAAAAATAAAATGTCCTGTAATATATGCATAGAACACTATCAAATACCAATTATACTAATGAGTAAATTACAACGCCCTTGGGATATACGTCATGGTGGGTGATTTTTTTCTAGTCGTAGGTAGTTAAATGGGAGAAAGTCCCGAGTTTCTATAGTAATGGATATTAATTGAGTTTAGTGTAAAATTTACTGTCCGGCCGTGGCGTTCCACAGGGTTGAATTCTTTGACCATCTCCTTCTTGATTATGCAAATATTAGTATTTAACATTTTTATTATCTATTTGATTCTATGCGGTTAGAACTCTATTATACTATTTATTGACAATGTCCATGTTCGCTTGAACCTTGATAATAAATTATATTATTATTTTTATTAAAACGGGCATTTATTCAATATTCTGTCTTATATAAAAAAAACATATAATTCATTCAAGGAAACACTGAAAACTCGAAAATTCAGATTTTGATCAAACTTCATAGATTTATTGAGTCCTTTTGTACAAAAACAACAGATTTTTTTAAGTGGTCGCCGCTTTAGTTTTTTTAAACGAAAACCGTCATTTGCAGATATCTCGCAATTTAGGCGTTGTTAATTTGGGCTGCTATATAGGGCTAATAAAACCCTTGTGTACCCTAAATCACACACAAGTGGCATGAAAACTGTATATTGGCAGTAAAAAGTACTAAAATTTTATTATTTAAAAATACAGTGCGTATGTGAAAAAAATTGTATTTAGTTTTTCTTTCTATATTTCAGAATCGTGTAGAAGCATTTATCCAAAAACAAGAGCGCAGGCTGTTCACGACTTTTCACAGGCAGGTATTTTGTTGGATAGACCGGTGGTACGGATTGACGATGGAAGATATTCGAGCGCTCGAAGACAAGACCAAAGAAGAACTCGAAACCCTGCGACAGAAGGGCGAAGTTAGAGGCATGCGTGCGGACGCCGACTAAACTTAGGTTACTTAGACTTTAAAATAGCTCCCCTGAACTATCGCAAAACACTTAATTATATATTAGGTAGAAAATAATTTTCCAAAAAAGAAACTCGAAGATGCTATATGGTGTAAAAAATGAAACTGCAGGCATACAGTTTTCATCCCTATTTTATAACCTATATGTATGTACAGTAACTGTGAATAAAATTTTAATCAATTCTTTAATTAGGAAAATTAAATGAAGCGATGTTACCAATTTTTAGGATTATTCATACTATTATTTTTTATTGTAACATTAGATAATAAATGGTGATATTTTTATAGTGGTGAAAATATTAATGTTAACAAGAAAAGAAAGTATTTGTGGTATTTTTTATTCTAAAGATGCAGTTAAAAAATATACTTTTTCTTAATTGTATTTTCTAATTTATTTCAGTTTATTACATAGATACACATATGTATATGTAATTTTTTGGTTCAAAATTCAAATATAAAAAATTATTGATTGATCGATTGTTCTATTATTAAAACCTCGGTACGTTACTGGCTGAAATTTCTAGGTAGCCAACCAAGATTAGTTTTTACATATTTAATGTGACCACATCTGTATAGCACGACATAAGTTTTTTTCATTAATTGCACCTTTTTGTTATGATACATCTTGTATCTGATTGATACTTCATGCAAATATGATTGACATATATTGATGTGAAGTTGCATCATTTATGTGTTTATATGACAAAGTAATTTACGTATGTAATCCCAATTGTGACAGAACAACAACAGTAAATTAAAATCTTGACCAAAGAATGTTTAAAAAATTATTGGGAAAATTCTTAGACGTTTATTGGGGAAGAAGCAACTAATTAACATTGTTTGCAACTGGTTTCATGTTAATGTCGTTATTGTGATTTAGAAGCTGTTTTAGAAACCTTATGTGTAGGAATAAATGTATATAACTTACCCGACATAACCTCAAATATTAATTTCATCAATTGTTAGGTGTTTTGTCTATATTATAACAATTACTTAGGACCAGTTTTCGAAAAAAGAATTATTTTTGTAGACAGCCATGTTTTGATATGTTATGTGGTACTATTTTTTAATATTTGTGTCATCAACATCTTTAGTACATAATTCTTTCAACTCTTTTCATGGAATGCTCTCATTAATATACAATTAACAAGAATTTAGTTTTCGAAGAAATACATTGTGTTTCAGTGTCGAGGTTAGGAAGTTGATAAAGAACAGTACTCTTTATTTGTCTAGAATATTTATATTAGAATTTTAGTATATATTCAATAATTAAATTTATTCTAATTGTAATAAAATTGAATTCCAAAAATATATTCAGTCTTAAATATAAAAACCTGCAGGGCGGAGCTGGTAAATTATTGCATACTAGGATAACCTTAAAAAAATGAAATTGTAAGATAAAAGTGTCAATTGTTGAAGGTAGTAGCGATGGTTGTTAATCTAGAAAAATAAGTCAATATGTACAGTAAGGATGACCATAAGTACTACATTTAAGAATGCTATTTGTCTATATTATAATTTTAACTTTTTTAAATTATCTTGATAGGCAGTAAATATTATTATATAATATTTTTGTAATTTCTTTTTATTGCAGTTGTACAGTGTGATCAATCTCAAGTGAAGGTTGCGTGGCCTAAATTTTTAAGTTGGCAACATTGACGAAGTGGTAATATTGAGAAACATTTATGTATAGGCACTGTGTATAGCCGTAACAATGTGCACAAAGGGTTTTGGCAAATATGTTATGTAATATTTATATCAATAAAGATAATGGAAAGAAATAAAAAGCAAATACTCTAATTTGTGGATTTTTAAGATACCATCACACTTATCTTGAGATTGATCTCATTGTAATAAGTTCATTTCTTGAATATACAGAGTGATACATCATTAATGAAATATGAAGTGCTTAGGCCTGTACATACATATTACATATTTTGTTGCTTTGGTTTTCTTTTTTTTGGAAATCTCTATGAATATTAATGTTTTTCATAGGCATTATATAAAGTTGAAGTCAAGTTTCCAGCACCACCAACTAACGAGCGACCAAATAAATACGGACTCGATGTAGATTGTGCATGAAAAAACGTATTTCCTACTTACACATTTGCGGGTAATGTGAAATGTCAATGTTGACAACCAAATATCAAATGTTAGAGTTGACAATTATATATATATGTTGATGTCACACATATGTAAGTTAGAACTTACTTCGACTCTGGATTTATTTGATTGCTCGTTAGTTAATGTTGCCAACTTAAAAATTTTATTCACTAAACCTTCACTGTTATGGATCAGTCAGTATATTAAAATATTTTCACCAGAGTAATTTGACTTCTTATCGAAGTGTACTGTGACCTATACATTCATGGAAGACTATTATTCATCATCAATGATAAAAATATTGAATAGTAAACCAAATCTCTTCTTTACATGAGTAACTAATATACTGCTTCTTTTACATTGTTTTCTGTAATTGATAATTACAAAAACCCTAGTTATAACAAATAAAATATTTCCTAACATTTCTACTAAAGTATGTGTAATGTTTTAGTGGAAGTGGAACTTGATTAATTTGTCAGGATTCTAATATAAATAGCAAATCCACTCATTATTTTGTACTAAAACCCAGATAACGTGTAATTTTAGTTTATTGTCATATGGCAATTTGTGAAAGTTTTTGTATGTGTGGAAGAAAAATGTACAGTTATGGCTGTGGAATTCTGGACAGTAATTTTACAGAAGACGTTTATTTCATTAATTTTAATTAGGTTATGATTTTTCTACGTATGTGTACTTCATAAGGCGTTTTCGGAAATATATAGCATTTAACTGACCCGGTCAGACGAGTTTTACAAATTTTACCCGGTTATTTGAAACATTTCCGAACGCAATTTGCGGTCCTGTATAGTAACGTAACGTAAACAAAACCTACATTTATAGCTTATAATCAATCTGTACTGGCAGAACAACAAACGAATGGATGTCACAGTGAATACTCGAACTCCAGATAATCGTAAAATCAAGCAGTTGTCGCAGAATACAATTAATCGGTTTTTATAACTTGTTTCCTGTCAGAAAAAAAGTGCTGTGTATTGACACTAACGCTTTTTAAGGTTATATCAAGTGAGGGAATAAAACAACTTACGCTACCCTAGTCACTTACCAGGGTCTGAAAGCCGAAACGGGTTATTGAACTGACTGAATTAACGAACGGTTTACTTTCCGAAAACGCCTATAGTTACGTAACTTTCAATTAATTGGTGTCAGTGATCGACAGAGGGCATTGTTTTCATAGAGTAAAGTACATTCAAGATTCATAATAGAATGACAGCTTATCTAATGGTTTTTCGAGGGGGGGGGGGCTTATGGCGGCATTTTACTTCCATCATGTTCCAAATTATCATCTACAAAAATATAATTATATATCGTTATGAAAAAAACATAATAATTATAATACTGTCACACTACGTCATAAATAGTCATAAACCACGCCCATACCGTAATGTATTAAGATATAGGGAACGAGCGAACTTTATACAAGCTGTTATTCCAGGAATTTTGAAGTACTATTGATCACAATGATATCTACATTAAGTAACATTCAGTTGAAGAACAATAAATATCCTTGTTTATTAATGCCATAATTGTCTAATCTGCAATTAGTATTTGTATGACTCATCAGAGTTATCAGTTACTTTACAATAGAAAAATAAACTGTCCAGAATTGAATCCCCATAGATGTACAATCTATGCAATTATACAAAAATAAATCTGCATTTGTATGAAATTATAAAAATAAATAAATGGAGGTCAGTATAATTTTATCAGAGTTAATCAATTGCAGGAAATATGATATTTATGGTAATATATAGCAGTAAAAAAAAATTTTTGTGTGTAGAAACAAGAAAAATAACATTTAAACTATAAAGTTAAGAATATGATGCATATGCCTATTATAAACGTTTGAATAGTAACATATTGAAATAAGCTTTATTGAATGCATTATAAAAACTATATTATACACTGTGAATAATTCAGCATTACTATTAGAATGAACAAAATATTATAGGCTTATTCAAAGCATATTTTAACATCTTTTCAATTATTGCCAGTAACCATTAGCTGTCCAATCTGAGTTGTGAATCTTAAAGTGTGCTATCTGCAGAATCCCTAATGAATATAGACAAATGAAATGCTATGCAACAACATCTATTCTAATGTTAATTAAAAAACTGATGAATTTTATCTAGGAATGGCTTTTAAAAACAAATCTAGTAACTAATTAAAGAATTCAACCGATTACATATGTGGATGACATTGAACTGAATCTAAAAAGCATCAAACATATGGTAAATGGAAGAGACATATACGAATAATACGAATAATATCACCTGTGGTGCGTTCGGATTCACATTGTGTTTGTTATGAGAACATACGGTTGGATAACTACGTCATATACCAGATTCGACTAAAAAATGCAAACGAATTATTAGACGCTGTTTTACGGAAAATTAAAATTTTGAATTCGAGGTTATTATTAATAAATATTAATAAGCGTTTATTGAGTTAATTAAAAAGAAATAGGAACAAATTTTTATGATTTGAAATGGCTACAGCCCAAATACATTTTGATAATTATTAAAAAGCAGTTGATCGAGATAATAAATTGATAATGCATAGGGAATATATTCTGTTACAATACATTACTGGTCAGTGTTAGCATAAATTTATAAATCTATACAAATTGTATTTGTTTGCCTCAAATAAAACATGAAACTCAATGGTTGATTCCAATAAAAATGTTTTTCTTTAGATAATACAGTAGGTAATTAAAATGATGCTTCTTTAAAAAAACGTCTATATTTTATTCTAAAAAAAAATATATAGAAAAATCTGTTAAACTATACTAAATAAATTGAAAATAACAGAGTGCAAGAATGAAGTAAACTCATGTTCTGATTCGGTTAAATTGCTGTCATACTTATTTTGCTGTATTCTGCGCAGGACGAGCAACTTTCGTCTACCTCGGGAATAGGACGTAGAGTTGTTTCAGCCGGCAGATATTTGAACGCAGTATTGCGTCACATCTACTATATACGAACGGGTCTTGAATCAAATTTATGTACCTGGACGACGCACACTGGTTCAGGACCGGCAAAAGTCGATTCTGTGAAAAAGTAGATTTTACTATGTTTTTGCCGTAAATACTCAATTAAATAAGGAAATTTTATAAAAATATAGTATTTTTTACGAAAACAATTATAATACGCTCTTTGAAGAATGTTACATTGTATCACTACTTTTTGATTACTGTGATAAAATGGACATAAAATTCGCATAGGCTATTAGTATCCATCAGCAAGTAGCTATAAGTTAATATTTTGCATATATGATCAATAGTAATATCACAAGAGAGTGAGAATAAATTGAAAATGATTCGACAGATTTTCGAAAACTTGTTGCAATAAGTTTGAGAAAGACGAGAATTATTTTCTAATTAATTCTCACTCTCGAGTGGTATTCGAAAGATTATTTTTTAATGCTTAAATAAAAAATACAGCATAAAAATACAACTTTTTAATATTATTTATGTACAGGGTGTTTCATCGGTTGGGGTATCGCGAATTAAAGTGCCTAAATATAAAAATATCGACTTCAAATTTTAACCACTTATAGAGCTTTTAAACCGCTACCAGCAGGTTAGGTTGTTTTTGATAATATTATTTTAATTAATGCGTAAATTAAAAAAAAACGTATTATCAAAAATTAAAAGTGCTCAAAAAATGTTCAAATTTGAATGGTGATACGTGGAAATATCACCCATATTAACTTCACAATCAGAATTTTTATAAACGAAACCGTTTGTCAAATAAAGTCAATATTAAATAATGTCGTTTTTCTTACGACAGATTTATGGTACTTAACTTTCTAATTGTGCTGTCCGCAAACAGGTAGTCCTTTTAAATTTATGACGGATAATAAATAAAAATTTATTATAAACTCAACACACAACACTGTAATAAAAAACCCATAAATTCTTCAACGTCCGCAAACAGGTAGTCCTTTTAAATTTATGACGGATAATAAATAAAAATTTATTATAAACTCAACACACAACACTGTAATAAAAAACCCATAAATTCTTCAACGTCTTGCCTTTAATTTTGAAATTATTGTAAAATATTCAATAATTGATTAAGTTTTAATTTTTTTTTCAATTGCATAGTTGATTTTATAGACATATCTTTTTAACACCTGAATTTCAATAAAATCTGAGTACTTTTGATTTTTTGAACGAAGGTTTTTTTTTATTTACGCATTAAATAAAATAATATTATCAAAAACAACCTAACCTACTGGTAGCGGTTTAAAAGTTCTATAAGTGGTTAAAATTTGAAGTCGACATTTTTATATTTAGGCACTTTAATTCGCGATACCCCAACCGATGAAACACCCTGTACATTTAACAAAATTAATTAGTGTTAAAAGTTTGTATGTGAAATACACAATTATTGTAAATGTTTTGTCCATGAGTGGTGGATTTTGCAACATTCTTCTGTTCTGTTGTGTTAAAAGTTATAACTTCTTCCTTGTCTCTTAGGATATTAATCAAACTTGAATGATGTTCATTATTCAACTGCAGGTACGGTTTCACTGAACTAGCTGAGCTGTGGCCCGTAATTTTTATTATTTCCTGCTCGTTAACACCTGCTTTCGCTAGATGAGACACTGCACTTGACCTTGAAGAATGGTTCGTAATTTTTATTTTTTTAGTGTCCAGCCCAATCATGTCCGCCGATTCTTTCATCCACTTCGACATTATGTTCACCCCCAACGGCATATTTTTGTACCATCCTGAAGAAGACGGTTTATCCAATCTGTTGTAATACCTTACGTTTTGTATTTCTGGCTTCTCTCGCAGATTTAAATTCGATATCTTAATTTTCTACTAAATTCGTTGTAGTACAACTCTTGCATTAATTTGGCGGTTTTATGCCACATTGTTTGAATAACGGCTTCTTTGTAATCTTCTCCATTGCACCTTTTCATATTAAACCCCCAGTCTTTCAAAATGTTTGCCAGGTTTGTGACTGGTGTATTTCCTTCTAATTTGTAACCCCCGTTCGTCGTAAAATGATTGTTTCCATATTGAATTATTTTACTAACCATAGTATTTTTGTACGAATTTTGTTTAATCTGTGCGTTTATATCTTCCACTGATGATGAACTAAATCGCTTATGGTTCATTACTTCCAATTTGCAATAATACTGGTGACAGGTGTCAAAACTAGAAACTACGTTGTCAACAAACAGAAACAAAATACTAGAAAATATTCTCGTGAGATTGCACAGAATTAAACACGTGTCCGCAAATACTGCGAAACGATTGGTTAATAAAATTATTAAAAAATAATCCCTATAATATCTCTTAATAACCCTATAAATTTCAACTGCTCCTTTTTGCTCGTTTCTGAGAAAATGCCATCTGGAGAAGTTCGTAATATACGTTATTTGCATGGGTATATGTGAACTTATTGCAATTCATTTTAAGCGATGCGCAGAAAATTTTTGCCGCAAATATGTGTATTTGAACCACTGTGCGAAGTCCGGATGGATGTCTGAACGCACCCCTGATAGAACTTAATTTTTCATATCTTTGTAATACGGTGAAAATATTGAATAAGTCTTATATCTAGGACACTATGTAGTAGTACTAAAGAGCGTCGGAAAAAATAGCATTAAGTTGAAATTACGTTATCCATTTTCAATCTAAAATTTTAAGAAGTTTTTATACATTCGTATTAACGCAAGTTTTGGTATACAAACTGTTGTATAGTAATGATAAAGACCAAAGTACTGTCTATAGTACCAATGCTGCGTATATGTACGATAAATATTAAAATTTCCATTGCAAAACCGTACCGTCAAGCCGAAGAGAACCAATAAGTTCGAAACACGTCTTTGTTTCGGTGAGGGGTGGCAATACGTTTTTTTCACTGTTTATATTTAAATAAAAAACAAGCAGTGTTGTACAAAGGAAGAATCTAAGATGTGCTTTATAATGTTGAACGTGGTTTTATCTATTGATTTATTTGCGAATAATCACTCAACCACATACATTTTTTCCATATTTGTTAATTTGCGACGCATTGCATTGTGAATTTCTTCGTTAAAGCATTTATTCTTGTTCATTAAAATAGAAAAATATTTAAAAACATCAATATGACATGACATCTGCAAGTTAATAAAACGAGTGACAATCCAAGATAAACCAGCTCACGTAAAATCATGTTATATCATAGAAACTGCATATCGTGTCAAAATTAACCGCGTTTTGAAGAAAATTCGATTAGAATTTGGTATATCAAATTGTAAAAGTTTTTAGTAAAATAGGTAATTTCAACTTTATACAAGCTAAAACATTTTGAAGTCGGGAGATTAATTACTGATTCGACTTGGAGATGCTAGAGGGTAGTTACAAAAACAAAAATATTAATTATAATAATAAAATAAAAAACAAGTGTAATCCCAAAAATATACATTATGTTACTGATATATTTATATAAGAAAAGCAAAAAGGATAGCATGAATGCCATGTAACATAATAATTGAAAAGTCGCCTTTTTAAATTGACTTAGTTTATTAAATTTTTTAATACTCAGGGGTAAAGCGTAAAATATTTCATGCTCCAATAACCCACCAGACTACATACAGCACGTGTCAATTTTCATTAGCCATAGGCGATTAATTCATGCAATACGTGACAACATGGCACCCCCTACTTTTCTCTTCAATGCGAGCGCGACCGATGCAAGCTCAAGTTAGCAGTAGCTGTTGGACTATTGACTTGGATGTTTGTACTGCGCTTAGAAATAATATTTACGCCTTGCAAGGATTTTTCTTTTTCCTTTCAGTAAATGCAGAGAATTATAAGGTAAATAAAAAAGGATTCTGAAAATAATAATAAACAACTAGATCGCGCCGGCCATTTGATGATGACGGATTTTATTGCAGACTCTATCTCTGAACGTGTTCGCAGCTAAACATTTAATGTAGAAGTGGCAAGATCGGAGAAAGTCGCTGTGATGTCGATTGTTGCCGGGAGACACACGTTGCCACGTATTATTTGTATACGTATAAATCGCATGTAAACATTGAATCCCTATAGCTAATGAAAATAGACACATACGGTATATCGCTTCGTACGTACTACATTGCTTTGTCGTCTATCTAGAGGCAAAAGATAGTGTGCTATTGAGTGCTATTATTTGTAAATATATTCATCCAGACTTCAATATCGCAACACTAATATACATAAAAATTACACCACTAATGTAACAGGGGTTTGTTTTTTAACTTGTATACTAAATACATATAAGCTTTTCATGTACCGTGAATGAATTAAAAACTAAAATATACTCCTATTGTACTTCGCAACTATAAATGTCTTTATTTCCTATAATTGATTGAATCTCGAGAAATATAACATAACTTTTATATACGAACATAATTTGAACAATGAATTTTTGATCATTTCGAAAGTTCATAGAAATGAAATAGGCCGTCCTCGATAATGTTAATGAATTATATATTAACTGCATTTTTAAAATAAAAAGGTCTGTTATTTTTAATTAGTCTTGAATATATTAAGTGTAGAGATGATAGTATTATTTTTTTAATATATAGATATAGTTCAGGGTGGCTGTGTTAATAGCTGAATTATAAAACAAATGAAGGATAATATACAAAGTGACAAAACACACAACACACACACACACACACACCACAACATCCGCGATTGCCGGACATGAAAATAAGTCAAATAACAACAATTTTAAGAATCAATGTGGTACCGCCGCGAGTTTTTCCATAGAAGTATAACTTTAGCTTAAATAGTCGTGTTTAAATAAAACTGAGATTAGCCGAGGTATGCATGGGTTAAACCTCCTAGTTATCAATATCATTAATTACTGTTAATAAATTCATAGAAAGGATGAGGTTCTTAACGCAATAATTATGCGGCGGGTACATGTTGATTTTGTGGAAGGTCCTGCCTAGAGCGAAAAATTCGTGTGAATTACTCGTTGTCCATGATGGATTTTGTAAAAAGAAAAACAAAAGTTGTTCTAGGTGTCTTCGATGCATTTACTATCGTAACTATACATACTATTATTGATACTGCTCGGGATGAATATGTGAGGGATGGTAGGAGTGTTTGAAATTTAAGACGATGAAAATTGCAGTTTTGCCACTTACAAATATTTTGTGTTGTTAATTAATTAATAATAATTTTTTCCTACAATCGCCACTCGTATCACAGCTGTTTACATACATTTGATAAATGAACTTAAACAATGACATTTGAAACACGGCGATCTTTGAAATATTAGTTAGGCTGGATGATCACCAATTATGCAAAACAATACGGGTATTTTCTGACGTCACTATTATCCTAGGGAAAACAAACCGGATACTTCGTTTTATTGTGTGCAAAGTATATGGAGTCAAAGAAGAGACTATTTCAAAGTAACTTTTATAAAAGTTGTACACATAGATTGACCTTTTTTGGTGTTAGGTGTGATATTTGAAATGTATTCTAACGATTCATTATAGTTTAACACATAACATACTTGCATTTTTAAATTTATAGACGATATATCTTTGTGATTACAACAGTGACTGTTTTTTCTTCATTATCCTGTTGAAAATCTTTATGAACTTGCAAGTTAAATACAAAGCAATATACTGCAAGGAAAGAAACAATATTTAAATTATCTCCTTGATTCGTCGATGCTACTGTAACGAAAGTTTCCGTTTACCAGGAAACCTTGCCCCACGTTGGGCGCCAAATTATTACCCCGTCGATTGTGAATGACGATCGAAAACAAAATCAATAAAGTTTCTTATATTTTTAATCGAACAGATCTTTAAAAATTATAATTACCACGATCAGGGAATTAACTGTCTTTCCTAATCAATTTGACAAAATTGCCATCTGTCTAATTTTTCATGTGTCATTCCAATATTGATTTTTTTACAAATAAAAAAAATGGAATGTGTCAGTCAAGTAGTTCTGTCAAAAATGAAAGAACTAAGTAAATTACTTACTAGTTAGGTACGAATAAAATCTTCCAGAAAAAACAATGTTGTGTTGTGTATAAATCTGAAAATACAAGTATATTGTTTGTTAAACTATAGTAAATCATTAGAAGAAATTTCACACATCATACCTATCACTAAAAATGTCTATTTATGTAGGCACTCTTTATTAAAATACTTAGAAATACTCTCTTACTTTTACACGTATAATTTACACGCGAGAAAAATGACTGCTGTTTGTTTGGATTATGAACCTTGGCCACTCTCAATAATTACGTCAGAGAATTGTCCCGCATTCGTTTGTCACACAACATTTAAAAAGTACCGTCAACATCCATTCAAATATATGAGAATATTTGAAAGCGATCCACACCAATCAAACAAACTATTTGACAAACATTTTAAACACTTTCTGCAAATTCATAATTAATAATGTGTTAATAAATTATTTGCCAATAATTATAAATATGAGATTAAAATAAATGAAGTTTTACAGATATTTTCTTATAAATTGGGTTTAATAATCTAATCATTTGTTTTATTATGCCTTCAAACAAATTGTTTGTCATTTTGTATAATTAGTGTGTATCCAGCCTTAAAGATATACACTCTGTTATAAATACCCTTAATTTACCTTTTATACTACCTATATGTATGTGTACTTCCATTACTTTGTGATTGGATTGAAGGGAAATAAGCTAAAGTATTAATAAAGCTCTCCATTACGCTCTCTAAGCATATGCATAGAATTTAATCTACTTTGTGTAGAAACAGATGAAATCATGTCAAACAACTGCTTGGAATATTAACATTAGTACAATCATATAATTATGAATTGTTGAAAAAAAGCCTGGTCTTGATCAGCAAGTAGGTATTCCAAGTGTACCAAACGAAATTTATAAAATGATCCACGTTTTTTTTTAAGTTAAAATGAAGATGGCATGTCATGAAAATGAGAAAATTCAAAGTACAATAAATAAAATTGAAATATCAGTATTAAAGATGCCTTAATCTACTAAACGAATCAATCCAATCTTACGGTATTTTGTATTTTATAAATTATCGTTTTCTGTAATGTACATATTTTTAACTAGATTAATATTAGAATTTTTTCTTAATAACCTTGCATACGGACCATATTCATGGATGCTTAAATTTCAAACACACTGTATATAGTTCAATTCCATTTTGACTTTGCTCGAACTCATAATTATTTTCATGTAATTTTCTTTATAGTAAATAGGGAATATATTTTTTTAAATAATAATTTAAACATTCATTAAAACATATATACAAGAGCATTCGTTTTCGGGGGATCATAATTGACAATATTTTTAGATCATAATTAGATGAAAAAGAAGGTATGTGTATAATATCTGATATATAGGTTTTTATGATGTGAAAGAAGAACACGCTAAAGGGACGGTTCTCTAGTCATGTAGAGGGTTCATTGTTCTGGGCTGCCGTTTCTCATTTCTTTTACGGCACATGATTTGTAAAGTTTTCGTATGACACCAATAAAGATGTTGTCCAAAAGAAAATTGAGTCAGGGCATCGCCGACAATGAATTGGTCAAAATGGATCTTTGAAATAATAATAATAATAATAATAATTATAAGGGAGGGCAAAGGAAAGAAGAAAACATGTAAACAATTAAATTCACAATGAATCAATCCCACGGGTATTCTTTTTTTTTTTGAATCGCACTGTATATATAGAGAGGCGAATTAAATTTTGCATTTCTTTCGGGAATTTTTTATGGTTATCAATTACTTTGTGGTCTTCTTTTTTTGGGAATGATGGAATGAAGTGGTTACTTAAACATCTTACAAGTAATTCTTATTAGGTATATAGAAGCTACACGACTTCTTTTAGATTTTCTAGTTCCAATATATACCTGATTCGCTTTACTTGTATCTCGTAGAATATGTTATTTAGTATTAAAACCAGTCAAAGTCAATTTAAATAAAATTTCGAACGTTAAATCAAAATAGTATTAATTTTTAATATTTTATATTTAAGTTATTTTGCTTGCCATAGTGTTTTTTATGATACATAATTAATATAGGAAGTGCAGAAATTACAACTCTATTATTGTCATGTTATAGTTATTTGAACAATATAGCGACCCGAATTTTATCGCATATTAGGACTATAACAAACCTTTACAAGTGTTTATGAGTATTATCTATTATGTACACAAAAGGAATCGATACCCCACCAGGACCGTATTAAAACAAAATTACACAATGCACATATATTTTTGTAAGAATACAATACATACTAAATACAGGGTGTCCCAGAAATAAAAAGACGGAGTAGCACAAATCGGAAGCTAGATTGTGTAAAAACGTACCCTCAAAATATCAAGTCTTTATTCGTGCGCAGACGGCAGAAAAAAAATAATAAAGAATTCAATTGGCCTTACGCCGACCCTGCACTAAATATCCACCTGCTTGACTTTCACAAGCGGTGCTTTTCAGAACCATCATATTACTTGTATTAAAAAAAAGGAGGAGGAATAGATACTTCATAATAAATATCAAACCATTAATTACTTTAATTTTACACCTCCTAGAAAAATACGATTTATTGAATATTCTAATAATCTAATCTAATCTAATCTAATAATAACCGACTACATAGCTGCGTTATTGAGACACATCCCGCAAAAAATATGTTTTTACAATTTAACGGTTTTTCCCGTTTTATGCAAATAAAAGCGTATTTTTCTCTATGAATGCGTCTTCGTTTCTATTTACAAATGAACATTCTTACGTGAATTTTAAACATACATTCTGTGCCAGGTCCGTAATGTAATTTTGTTATCTAAAAAACAACATAGAAAATTAAAATTTTAATTTCTTCGTTATTGTGGTATATTTGGGCCTATTTTTGTTCGGACGTTACATATCTGCTACTCCGTCTTTTTATTTCTGGGACACCCTGTATACTAACTTTTGGCAGTTGTCAGAATCGCCATAGTAAGTGCTATTAGTAACCAATTAATACATGGGATTTAGAAATATACAGCTTGTGTAATGAAACACTTGATATTACCAGGTAAATATTGCAACGTTGTATTCTTTGGACGTACTGGGAGCGCGACGAAAGACAGGAGAGAGTAGAGATAACTGCTATATTACCAGTCGATGCTTCACCGTTAAATGTAGCGAGAGCGAGGATACAGTCCGCGACGTTGCAATTCTGTTGTATTTTGGACTTGCTATATTAAGTGTTGCATTACACAACCGGTATAAATATTTCGTTATACTTGAATACGTTCCATTTGTATTTCGACCTTTCTAAACATAGCTCCCGCTGTACTCAGGTACTTGCCCGTAACAAACTTAACAGCTTTAATCCTTTAATTGGGTCGCTATATCGTTGAAAAAACTATAATTATATAATTACGTTTATCAAAATTGTTTTTAGAATATGTACAATTTTCGCACACTCCTAATCATCAGGACCTTGTGTGCATTACTATTACCAAACCAAAAAGTTATTTTATTTTATTATGCCCCCTTTTTTTTAACGGAATATACCGAGCTTTATGAAATAAAGGCAATTACTTATGGTACGTGTTTTTTTTTGTATTATTGTAATTGTTACTTTTTTTTTACCATACACCTACTGCTATGTTTAAGTGAATGTAAATTGTTATTAATTTAATTTCCTTTCATAATAATAATAAAAAAAGAAGATTTAAAAAGGAATATTACCTAAGAGTGTGCTATCTATTTGAAAAAAAGAAATATTTATAAGAAATTGGTATTTTTCATCGTGAATGTCTAGTTTACTGTCTGTATGTATTGTGTAAATGATATCTATACAGTCGTTATAAATACACTTCTAGATTACCGTTAAGTATGTGTTTTCTTGTATACCAATTCCTCATGTTTGACCTTTGTTTACAGAGATGACGGTAAGGAAAGCATACATTAGCCGGGCTTCCGTTTGTTAGACAAGGAGACATTATATCGATACATTTAGATTCAACTGAAGTTCTGTTTTTCCTTTAAAAACGTCTATTCTTCTATCCCAGTACTAATAATAATATTTATTTCAAAATAGGAGGCATCTTCAGTCAAAGCCAAACTGAGATCATGATCATCATTATACTATTTTTATCTTGACCGCCGCCGCAACCGTCTGCTAATAAATGTACGGTATTTAAACTTATTTAATACATCCCAAACAGCTGATGCTATAGCATTTGAGTTCTTACCAAAATAGTCTGCGATATAAGGCAAGTAATTCGCAAACACGGATGTTCGCAAAGTACTTCGGAAAATGAGCATTGAATATTCGAAATGTAGTAGGTATAAGGAAAGTTCCTGGTAAATAGCTATAATTTTTTTTAGATTAAATTCATATCTTAATATTTGTAGATGTATAAAATTCTAATGGAAAAATTGCCGGGCTGAAGTGAAGCAGACGTTAGTTGGTCATTAATATTAACATTATGTCTGAATGTGTGAACTCTAAGGTATTTGAGGGCTGATTTAGAACAATTTTAAAAAGGATACAAGTGGATTTATTATGAATATTTGAACATTGTCAATTTTTGTTCTGTAATTAGACTTGCGCATGTTAAAGAAAAGATAGATGCTATAAGTAATTTTAAAATGCTCTAATTATTACCAATAATGCTGCTCCTTGTTATCATCGTAAGGTTGAGAAGTGCCAACAAGAAACTGATTAGTGTAATAAGTAAATTTTGGTGTCTTGAAATCTGAGTAGAAATACTAACGGATTTGGTATAGGCACCACCAAAGACTGCGCTGCGTAAGTAACTAAATTAGCAAATTGTAATAGTGCCAAGATGGAAAAAAAAGTACACCAAATATGTACCGAAATACAAGGAAAAAAGAGTTTACTGAATATTACCTTTTTAACCAGTGTCATTTGGAAATATTGTATATTTCTTTTAATAAGTGTATATGCATGTATATCAGTTTATTGTAATATTTGAGTATACTGTACAACAAAGTTATTTTGTCTTCCATTTAAATTGTTATAAAAAATTAGAAACGTAAGTAAAATTGTAATTCTTGACACTACCCAACAACTTTATTATCAGCAACACTTTTATAATTATTTTAAAATTATTAGGTAATATTAATTACCTATTGTGAAATTAATGTTTAAGCTGTTTTAAGGTTTAATTCAATAAAAATTCACAAAGTATTTCTTTTGGGTACTACTAGATGGCGCCACATAAGGATCAGTATTTTGAGGTGACATGAATCAAAATCATCAATGTAAATTCCAGTTATGTGACGGCCTTATATCGCGCAACGATATCAGCAGTGCTGCCGGAGCCATACGTCTGCCTATCCGCATAAGCGAAAGAAAAATACCCGCTTTTGCCCGGCATTTCAAATAAAAAGCGCCAAATTTAAAAGTGGTCTAAAATAATTTGAATGTAAGATCTTTATTTATATATGTATATATATTTTAGGAAAATCTACTAAATAAGACTAGTAAACACAGTAAATATTATTTATTATTACTATAAATACCACACCCTTAAGCAACTTGTTCAATTTCAAATTGGGATGCATAATTTTTCAACATTTCAAAAGATTCAGTGGCGGATATGCCTAAATAAACTTTGCAAAGTGGAACAAACAAGCGAATATTTGTGTGGTCAACAGCTAATACATTTTTCTCTTTCAGTCACCGAAATTGATAAAATTGCTGTATAAATGTATCAATAATCTTTCTGTAGCGTTTAGATTTGATAGGCAATAAAATACATATTGATATCTGATGTTGATTAAATCGAGTTAAGAAAAGGAAACTTTAATTGTTTTATGTGAAAATACCCGATTTTACCCGCTTCACAATTTTACCCGACATTCTGATTAAAATACCCGCAATTGGCAGCACGATATCAGAGAGTTGGCTTGTTGTTTGACTGTGGCGCCATCTATCAATGGGTTTTTCCTGTCTGGTAAAACCGACCAAATAATTGAACCATTTGATGTCATGTGAACTCCAGAAATAGGAATATTTTGTAAGTGTTCAATAATTTGCGAAACTTTTTATATAGAGTTCTGTTTGGTAATTACATAATTGGAAATTCAGATACATGGAAGTTTTACTATTAGCGACTAGGTGGCGTTGTACTGCTTTGATTGAAAAAATATTTTATTTTTCCAAAGACTAATGAATGAACAAACTTTAGAATTTCACTTACAAACATACACCAGAAAGAGATAAAAGTCTGTCTTGGAACAGTGCCATAATTGGAAAAAATATTTTAATTATAAATATATTCAATGCTACTAATTTTAACAAAGTTGGTTTTGTTTTCCAGAATTTTATTTTATCTAAAAGCGGTTGTAGAGAACTCCGAAATCGGAAAATAATGTAAATCATTATTGTCCACGTTGGCTTCCATAAGTGGCCACTAGGTGACAGTGGACAGCTCATTTTGATGGGCACTCAAATTCGACATGTTTTAGCTACGAGGAAAGAATAAAACAGGAGAGATAATAAATAAAGTGGTGGGGAATAGGTATTATTTAGACGGAAGTTAGCACTTTAAGGCAGGTCAGTTATGGCAATATTGACCAATCATAATTTATAAAATGAGTATTTTGAATAACTTGTAACCGGTATGTTTGATTATGTGTTCAGTGGCGTAACATACATATTCAAGGCATGTTTTTTTTTACAGTTCGAATAAATATTACTATATTAAAAAGAATAAAAGGATTGAAAAAATAATGAACTCACGATATTACTTTAATTATTATTGGACTAAGAACCTATTTTAAATGATTTTCGAGAACATACGAAGTGTACATATATACCTACCCTATACAAAATACTTATGCACGCCTATGCATTGCGGCGGCCATATTGAGTTACCACTTTGGACAAATATTATTATTAAGGAGACTCTCTCCTGTTCTATTCTTTCCTCGTAGTGTTTTAGCTAGTTAACCGCTGTCACTTTTGACATTATATTGCCATTTTACCAGTGGCGGCTCGGGGCGTGAGCAGCCACACAGACAAGACCGACTCGCCCATTATCGGCGATGTACTCCCAGATGTCGAGCATATCACCGACAACAAACGAACCAGTCCCGTCCACGCAACTGCACCTCCAAATCTGGGGCACCAGCCGCCACTGCATTTTACCAATAAAATTTACATTAGTAGAAATTCAGATGTCTCGAGATTTTTTGCTAACTCATCGTACCTACATGTTTACATTCAATAAACGGCATATGTCACACTTGATGTGCTAGAACTAACCCACTTAATTCCAATTTCATTTTTGTGTTGTAAATTAAAGAATAATAGGAAGCGTTACTTCCTATTCTACTTTTTAATTTTTTTTATACAAAAATCCCTCCAAATTCATCTTTAAATATTAATTTCAGAATAAGATTGTTCAAACTTGGAAAACGATACACTTTAATTTTACAAAAGTTTGTCAATAAATATTTTTCATTAATTCTTGTTTTTAATTTTAAATACATATATACTTTATGATTTATTCGCTTTGATATCCAAGTATTCCAAATTCTCACTTTTGAGCAACCTTCAAAATGGCGGAGTTTAATTATACAAGGTACGCAGATATTGAAGGTCATTCTCCCCTCCTTCATTTCTCTGACAGAGAGACAGACACATAGAAGGAAATATTTGGAGAAAACACTTTTTAGGTATCAGGGGACATCAATACTTGAACATCTGCAAAAGTCTCGGGGTCGAAAATATTCATCACAGTAAAGTAATACATCTAAACGTTCTTTAAAAGAAAGCCCAAAATCAAGATTTCGTTATATCGATGTTCGCAGTATAAAGGTTCTATTATACTTACTTCTCTTCTAGAACGTTTTAACGTATATGTAATGATCAGGCAGTAGGAGAGTAACTTAATAATTAAAAAAACAGAAATATTATTAAAAAAGATATTTAATGCAATAATTATATTTAGATACTACACAAGATTAAAGTTTTTGTCATGTATACATTATAATTATTACGAATCGGAGTAGTAAAACAGGAATCAAATAAATAAATAACAAGTACAAAAAATATATAAATTTGTTAAATATATATATAAATAAATCTTATACTATATAATATATGTACAATCAATATGATCTACCAGTTAATTTTAATATAAAATTTATTTAAAATTCAGGGGTATCAAGTACGTTAAACCTCCCAAGAAACAAACGGAAAAATCAAAACAAAAAAATATACGCATTTAAAATGGATTATCACAAATCGCCCATTATTTTAAGTGTTACTTTCGAAGACCCCAACGTTGCTGTTCCGCTTCATAAACTTAGAATACGCGTGGGCTTTCTAATATAATGTAATTCCAGCAATCTAGTTTTTGAGTTAATTAATAATTGATTAATAATAAGATTCAGTCTTGCACGTTATAAAAATCAGGCTCATTAAAGTAGAGTGCAGCAAGGAAAATTTATATATTCTGTTCATTACAACGTTTATTTTATATATACATAACTATCTTTGGCTTCAACGAGTGAATAAATATTATTTCTTCTATATACAAGCTGTCCAATTTGAAGTTCTATACATTGATTGAGAAAATTTATTATTAATTAAAGAATTAGAATTTTTAGGTTAAGAAGATATGTATATCATCAATAGTGTATTCAGAGTGACAATTACAATGTAAATAAAATCACCAGTGTTAATAGGTGGCAACACTGAATATTGTTATGCGATGATTTTAATGACACATCCATTGATGACATATACGTTTTCAATACGTAAAAGTGTTACAATTTCTGTCAATATATAAAACTCTTTTAAAGCATATTAATTTTTTTCAGTACTAGTTAAAAAGAGAACGCTTTGTGCACGAGATGCAATTGGAAAGACTTATTTATACGATCATGTAGGCGTGGTCGCGTAACAATCGGAAAGTTCCTGTCATTCTTCCGTTGATATTTGCGTGCTCGCACTAGAAAACGATCCTCTGGCATCCAGACAACTATCAGGTACCGTTATGAAGTTGCACTTTTTATAATTCGTCCAATTTTTGCTGCACACTCTCTTCAAAATGCTCTTTTTCTCGTTCTCCACTTTACAAGTCACCACCACTTTGGGTATTTGGAAATTGCCGCTGATGAAAGGTTCGGATATGTCGGCGTCTTCACGCGCAGTTTCGTCCGGTTTCGTCACGTCATCTCCGGGACTTTTCGGAAAGTGATGTTTCGGTGAATCACCGCTCGAAGATCTCACCGGCATTAAATGCAGGAATTTCAGCAGTTCCCTTTGTACTCTGCGACTGCGGTAGGCGAACAGGAATGGCGACAGGATGTTGGAAATTACGAGGAGCATCAGAGAGACGTAATTGAAGAAGTGAGGCATTTTGGGCTTGTACAGCTCGGTGTTCAATAGCACGGCCAATCCGTACGGCGTATAACAGATCAACACCATAAATATCACCAATAAGCTAATTTTAGCTGCTCTCGTTTCTTCCCGGTACTTGAATACTGATGCGTTCGAAATCCGGCATTTTAACGAAATAATTATGTTCTTGTGGGATACTCTGTCGCTTGAACTTCGAGTGACTCGAGCGGGCGCTTCTAAACGATCCTTTTCTTCAGGTATGTTCACCAGATTGATGAAATTAGGTGCGGAATGCACTTTCGGTATTGTAGTTTTGTTGTTGTCTTCATTCAAGCTTTCCTCACTCGAATCGTGGGTCTTCAGCGGCAATTGCGAATACGAATTGGGCGTTGCCGTGTTCGTGGTCGAAGTAGATTTACGCATTCGGACGCTGTTCTCGTGGGCAGCGGTGTAAATGCATACGTATATGGCGCATATAGTAATGAATGGCGTCACTATAACTACGAAGAAATAAATAAAAGAGAACGCTATGCGCAAGGAAGCTCTTATCACGTCGGCTGTCTTCTCGTTGCTCGCGCAGAAATTCCAGAACTCACAATCAGTGGATATGAGCACGTCCATGGTGGCTATCACAATCGAGAAGATCCAACATGATCCAATTAGTGCCGTCGATCTGTACTTATCGATGTAGAAGTGGTAGCGCAGCGGATGGACGACCGCAAAATATTGATCTATCCCGATGAGGAGTATGCTAAATATTGACGTCGTGCAAATTAAGTTCGTGACGCTCTGAGCGAAGTAGCACATGATATTGTTTTTTCTCGAGAATGACGTCTTGTTGGCCGAAATGTCGACTTCGATTCCATCTCGGGCGATGGTGATCTTGTCTTCTTCGAAGATTCGACCGCCGTCGATGACTTCTTCGGCTTCTTCTTTGAATACGACGCGATCCACGAGTGATGTCGTGGAATTCGTGATGACACTGATTTCCGTGGAAATGTTCTCGAATACTGGCGCAGGCGAGACATCTGTCGGCGTGTGTTCCTGGTCGATTATCAGTAGGGGCACCAAGAATACGCTCGATAGGAGGTTCGTTATCAGTAGATTTATTACAAATCTGTAAAGAAACAGAGTGTTATTTACAGTTGTACTCATATACACTTATATACATAAATGAACATTAATTATAAAGATGATAATGTACGTTTTCAGGGATGATTGACCGATATATTTGAGGTTATTTATAATTAGATAATCAACTTTATTATTATTAATCATTAAAAATATGTAATATACATTCAATAGTTTTTGAAGTGTAAACTTCTATGGGCGCGTTGATTGTGGGCACTGAACGAGATTGAGCCGTCACGCTCGGCTATGTTACGCTCGAGTCGCCATGGTTACCTACCGAACCGTAAAATCAGCAAAACTGTGCAAATAACTCCTCTCCGGATACGCGAAATTGAAAGCTGCCCTTTGGCATTGGTGTACGGGCGACATTGAATTTCCGGTCGACGGAGAGATTTTCTTCTTAAGTGGAGCGATTGTAAAGATATGGGCTTTTAAAGAACAGCGTGCACTCGATGTTTTAACAGCAAAATGGCTTACGTCATGACGATTCACGTGACAATCAAAAAATCCCGAGAAACGTCAAACTGACAGGCGAACTGAGTTGCACCACAGATTCACTCTTAAGCGTGAAATACGAAATTTTGAAGTTTGCGAGGGCTCATCAAGACTCGGGGTCTTAAGGAACCGGCTTTCTGGGACCTTTTGTATGCTTATTTTGAGTCGGCAGTCGCACGCAATCGAAGGTACCGGCAATTTAAAGGTCGTTTGCTTGGTAAGAAAAATGGCCGTTTAAATGGGCACTGATATCAATGTATTCCGGACGGGCGAAAAATAAATATCAGATTCTCATGTGCACTGGCGATCAATGTATTACGGTCATTCGAATTGCATCTACACACAATACATAACGGTCTCCCACATGACTTGATATTTTTATCTATACAGGGGTCGATTAATATTTTAATAATGATTTGAATTAAAATACGATAATTCCAGAACGTGTGCATTTGCTTAAAGGGGAAAAGGAGGATTGCTTTCGACATTTATGTGCACCTACTACGAAATAATTTTATTTAAACGATTACGCAAACGTGCACAGTGGGCGGAGCCGGCTGAAATCAATTTCTCTCTCTTCTGATTAAAATTAGGCACTTGGGAGTTTTTACGGTCGCCCATCACTAATTCAAATGTCGAAATAGAACAAAATGGCCGAAGGATTTTTTGAAAATTGACGTACGAAAGTGAAATTTTCAATACTGGGGTGTCTTAGGTCGCCGATCACCAATCCATAGTCAAAATGTCAAAAAAAAAACGAAACGGCGGAAGATTTTTTTTGAAAGTCGACGTATGAATGTGAAATTTTAGATACGGAGGTGTCTTAGGTCGCCGATCACAAATCCAAAGTCAAAATGTCAAAAAAAACAACAAAATGGCGGACGAGTTTATTGAAAATTGACGTATGGATGTGAAATTTTAGATACGGGGGTTTTGGGGGTCGCCGATCACAATTCCAAAGTCAAAATGTCAAAAAAAAAATGGCGGACGAGTTTTTTGAAAATTGACGTATGGATGTGAAATTTTAGATGTGAGTGTTTTGGGGGTAGCCGATCACAATTCCAAAGTCAAAATGTCAAAAAACAAAATGGCGGAAGAATTTTTTTGAAAATTGACGAATGAATGTGAAATTTTAGATACGGGGGTGTCTTAGGTCGCCGATCACGAATCTAAAGTCAAAATGTCAAAAAAGCAAAATGTTGGACGAGCTTTTTGACCTATGAATGTGAAATTTTAGATACGGGGGTGTCTTAGATCGCCGATCACCAATCCAAAGTCAAAATGTCAAAAAAAAACAAAATGGCGGAAGAATTTGTTGAAAATTGACGTATGAATGTGAAATTTTAGATACGGGAGTGGTTGAGGTCGCCGATCACGAATCCAAATTTAAAATGACAAAAAAAAACAAAATGGCGGAAGTTTTTTGAAAATTGATGAATGTTTGTGAAATTTTGGATACGGGGGTGTTTGTGGTCGCTTATTACGTCTTCAATTTGGCGATTATTTCGGCGACCGTTACATGGAAGAGCCTTGATGAAGTTTTCATTTCTGCCGTGTGGTTTTAAGCACACTCATTTTTCATACGGAATCGAATCGTTTTCAAGAAATATACTGTCTGTAAAGGTAGGTCATCAAGCCATCAAGCCTTCAGGACAACTTTGTTAATTAGTAAATTTGTTTCGCTCTTCGCTAAAGAGAACGTAACTGACTTACTATCGAAGACATAACCTTAGTTATAACGACCTAAGGGAGTCAAATACATTACATCTTCGTGCTTAACAATGATAGATAGATAAAAAATTTCATTACCTAGAGAAAGAAAAACAATAACAACCGCTGTGGTGTATATTGTGTTGCATATATTCAACACCATTACGAATACATTCATCACGACTGCTTACATCCAATTTGGCAGTTGACAAAACATCAAAGTTGTGAATAATACATTTTGTAATTATTTAATATCAGTACTTTTGTACAAAAAAAAAATTAAGGTAAAAATTATGACGTTGGCGAAAAAATGTTGTACGCAACACGGGAGCAAAGTAATATTACAGTTTCGACTGTAAAATATTATTTTACTGATTTGATACCTAAATAACTTTTATTTTAGAATTATCATATTACAGAATAAGAGGCTGAAAAACATAATGTTATTAAAGTAAAAAAATTAATAATAACAAAATAGTATACCAAAAAGAAATAGGTACAATGTAACTGAATTACACAATATAATAATAAATAAAAAGTGAGTAAAAGACAAACAAGACACAAACATTAAGTTTGGAAATGACAGGATGCATGCATATCAACTGTCTAAAAGTCCAGTTGTTCTTCCTATACACCCGGATAAACTTGTAATTATAGTAAAAACAAAAACATACCTAATATATGTAAGAATGAAGAAATATAAAAAAGGAAAACCACACTGAAAACGCGTTATTTGTGTTGTGTCAAGTTAAAAATTTTCCCGTATTGTTTTAGTGACTTAATCAACACCCGCATTTAAATTGCACTATAAAAATAAACATAAATTCAGCAATGTTTATGTTAGACGTGAAAGGTCACCAGTATTAAATAATGTGTATAATTAAACGTTGTTTATCTTGTAAAAAACAATTATAAACACACTTACATATTATATAGGAATATAAATATTAAAATTTTATTTACCTGTTTGATATCGTACGGAGGCCTCTTCTCCTGAAGAACACCAAGAGTAGGAGCGCATTTGCCGTCACTGCTATCAAGGACGATACGACCAGAGCTACCGTTACGAACCAATGTTGATCCAAAGCCATCAGTTATTAATATCAGAGTCTGTAACAAAAAGATAGTTCCCATCAGACGAAATGTGATTTTAAGCGTTTTCTTATCTCACAATATTTTAAATATTTAGATAACTGTTCCGGAAAGTTCAAATTTAAGAATGCGGGTTTAACGTTAAATATTTATATATAAGTGTTCGACATAAAGTGTCTTTACGTACATTATTCCGTTAATTCTTCTGGCGTTCGCACAGTCTTACGTATTCTTTATAAGGTCTTGATTGTTTCTTTTCATAATTTTACGCTAATCTTCATATTTAATATCTACTCGGAAAGTGGGTGTAAAAGTAGTGTAAAATCCGTTTCTATTACGCAAAACAACATTATTAATTGTGTGTAATTTTCACATGGAGTGTTTTCCTTTAATTATTGAATTAATAATTGCGCATATTTAATTTATGGAAAATACAATGACGTATGTTTTAAATACTTGTTTACAAATCTAAAAAATTTATCTTGGTACTATGGTAAGTAAAAATATGTAGCATTCCTTAAACTTAATTCCTCTAAAGGCGAATTTAGATTATACACTTTGGATGTACACCCTGGATGATTCATCCCTAGTGAATGTGAAAGATGAAAGCAAATACTGTTTACACGTTTCTTCCAATTAAATTCATTTCACTAATTTACAAGATGGCTACGACCGAAGAAATTGTGAGTGTTGGTATTGAATTAATCGGTTTAGTGCTTGCAGAAGAATGTCGCAAAATTTTGGAAAAAAAGAAAAAACGTCGACCACGCCGATGGTGGGTAAAGCCTTGGATCCGACGACGCGAACAATTGGGTGCATCAACACAACTATTAGTAGAACTTGCTGCAGAAGATCCTGATAGTTATAGAAATCATTTGAGAATGAATGAGAGCCAGTTTGACATTCTTTTAACCAAAGTTACCCCTTTAATTAAAAAAAGAGACACCGTTCTGAGATCAGCTTTACCTGCAAAATTAAAATTACAAATCACTCTCCAATATCTTGCTACAGGAACATGCTTTCGTACTTTAAGTGTTCTCTATAGAGTACCGACTTGTAGTATATCGTTAATGATTCCTGAAGTTTGCCAAGCCATTTATGAAACATTACGTGAATTTATTCAGGTAAGTAATAATTCTTTACAAAATAGTATGAAAAACTACAAAACATGAATTTTAATATAAGTACAATAGATATATATGGTTATAATATTATAATACATAGTCATTAATTTTCAAACTGATTAAATTCTCCTATGCTACTAGCAATTGCATGGCTTAAGATACTAGAAGAACTTTCCTGATTTTGGGAAATATCTGGATAATAGACAGGACGTGCAGTATGATCTGAATATGTGCTTGCGGGTGATGGTGTCGAAGAATATATGTATGCTGGTGAAGCATGTGTCTCTGACGACAGAAGAGATAGTCGATGTTGCGTCATCACTGTTTGCAATTTGTCTTGGCAAATAAGGGCCTGTCGAAGAGGCATGTTTTTTAATTGAATAGCTAAGCTATTGCAAAAAACATCAAATTCATGCAGCTGCTTTTGAGTCTGATTTTCTTGTGATAGTTTTGAAAGCTTTGTTATTGCCCCATGAATCGATTCGACAGTATTTGAAGTTCCCCGTTTGCTTCCATTTCTTAAAGGTCCTCGTTTAGTTCCACGACTTGTCGAAGGAGTAACTTGATTTTTAGCTGTTACTTGGTTAGTTGCTTCCTCTATAAGTTCCGAATCAATAGTGTCTTGACTTTGAGAATCTGCATTATGGACTTCTGTATCTAAACCTTCATCGAGTGCGTTCGTTTCGTGAATAGTTTTAGGAGTAGCTAATTCCGTTGTATCTGACTGTCTTGCTGATTCTAGATATTCCTAAAAGTAAAGTTACAAATCAATTTAATACCCAAGATATCTAGTGTAAAATATGTATGTATTTGTATATTTAAAACAATTCTTATCGATTACAGGTTCCAACAACTGCAGAGCAATGGAAATCTATAATGAAGGATTACTACACGACATGGAATTTTCCAACCTGTTGTGGATCTATGGATGGAAAACATGTAATGATCCGTTGCCCCCCAAAAAGCGGAGCATATTATTATAATTATAAAAAAGACTTTAGCATAATATTGTTTGCAATTGTTGATGCAAATTATAATTTTCTATATATTGATGTGGGCACAAATGGAAGGGCAAATGATGCTTTAGTTTTTTCAAAGTCTACGTTCAATGCAGCTTTAGAGACAAATCTTCTGAATATACCGACAGAAGGCATTTTTGTCGCAGATGGTGCCTTCCCATTGCGAACAAATATACTGAAACCTTACTCGAGAACAGCGGCGTTAAATGAAACACAATTAATTTTTAACTATAGACTGTCAAGAGCTAGGAGAATTGTTGAAAATACTTTTGGGATACTAGTGTCCCGCTTTAGAATTTTTGAAAAACCAATTCCATTATAATGGTACTCACAGCCCCTATTTTATCGGATGGAATAGTAACAAAAATATTACTGCCTAAGTGATTATTCCTGACCCACAGTGAACAGCTATTCAGGACGTGACTACTAGCTATCGGCTCTCAGGGTACATTGGCAGAATTTATATATTATGACTAGCTAATAGCTATAACATATAAATTCTGCCAATATACTCCTAGTGATTACAAATAACGGAAACGGATGAACAATAATTTTTCGACATATCTATAAGTTTCATAAATAAATTTGCTTTCACATCAAGAAACGGTAAAATCATCAAGTTTTATAGATGTGAAATGATATTCTTATTATTCCTATTATAGAAACTTGCGTATGGTAGTTCATCAAAATAAATGCTGCTAAAGAATTCCGGATGCTTAAGTTATAAAATAAAGAAAAAGATATTTCAAATCATCATCAAAGCTGTCTACACCATTTTGCTAGATAAATCACTAAAATATGTGTGCAAAGAAGATTATTCAAATAAATTTTGGTCGTTACGTCGCTGATTTTATATAAGCTTGCTTAAGTAAAGTTTCTTTAAGGGCGTGGATACAAGATATTATACATATGGGTGCCTATTTCGACAAGTTTACTTGTCAACTTTTGCTGGTAAAGTATGTTCCTCGTGAAATGTTTGTTTTATTACAAAAGGTGTAAGAAGTTCGTAAAACAACCCATGGTACAAATATATAAGGTAGGCCCACTCACAGGTTTAGATAATACATTTTCGATAATATAGTTTCATTTATTCTACCTCCCAAGAAGTCGATTAAAAAAAGTGACCAATATTAAGACAAGGGGTGAATAAGGATGCATCTTAGAAATGCACGAACTGGGCGCTTTTACTTTCTTATACGTAGTATAAGGAAGTATTGTGATGACGAAAATTTTCGACCTCGAGATTTTTGCAGATGTCCACGTTTTGAAGTCCCCTGATACCGAAAAAGTGGTTTTTAAAAAATGTCTCTCTCTCTCTCTGTGTGTGTGTGTCTCCCTGTCTGTGTGTGTGTGACCACGATAGCGGTCAAACCGTTACAAGTATCAATTCCAAATTTTGTATTTACGAATATAAAAAATCTCTCTCTCTCTCTCTCTCTCTTTCTCTCTCTCTCTCTCTTTCTCTCTCTCTCTCTCTCTCTGTGTGTGTGTCTGTGTCTCTGTGTGACCACGATAGCGGTCAAATCGCTGTAGATATCACTTCCAAATTTTGTATTTACGTGTATAATCTCCCTCTTGAGATCTAATTAGTTTTTCAGTAAAATCGGTAGACCGGAAGTAGCAGTTTACTTCAGCGAAAAAATCGAATTTTGCCAATATTTCGTCAACTACTAAGTTTATACAAATTTATAAAGAATTCATATGTACTTAAAATTAAAATTGAGAATAACTTTATTTAAAAAGTTTTTCGAAATTCCTACCGGAAGTATGTCTTTTACTCTTATCGAAAATCAGTTTTTTGCGAATATTTCGCAAGTCATGCTTTTTAGACAAGTACGTTACGGGTATAAAAGTATTTAGAACATAATTTTCAATATCTTTTGTATAAAAAAAATTTCTAAATTCTGACCGGAAGTGCCACTTTTACTCTTATCGAATAGCGATTTTTTGCAAATATGTCGTAAGTTATGCATTCTATATATATTTATCAAGAGTATAAAAGTATTTAAAACTGGATTTGCAATTTTTTTTGTATATATGAATTTAAAATTCGGACCGGAAGTAGCACTTTTACTCTTAGCGAGTAGCACTTTTTTGATAATATCTTGCAAAGTATGCATTCTATAGAGATTTATTAAGAGAATAGAAGTACTTAGAATAGGATTTTGAATAACGTATAAGAAAGTCGTGTGGTGGCCACACCTCTTTTTTTACTTTCTTATACGTAGTATAAGGAAGTACATATTGTGATGACGAAAATTTTCGACCTCGAGATTTTTGCAGATGTCCACGTTTTGAAGTCCCCTGATACCGAAAAAGTGGTTTTTAAAAAATGTCTCTCTCTCTCTGTGTGTGTCTCTCTGTCTGTGTGTGTGTGACCACGATAGCGGTCAAACCGTTACAAGTATCAATTCCAAATTTTGTATTTACGAATATAATCTCCCTCTTGCGATCTGATTAGATTTTCAGTAAAATTGGCAGACCGGAAGTAGTGGTTTACTTCAGTGAAAAAAATGAATTTTGTCGTTATTTCGTCAGCTACTAAGTTTAAACAAGTTTATAAAGAATTCATATGTACTTAGAATTAAAATTGAGAACAATTTTATTTAAAAAAAAAAATCGAAATTCCTACCGGAAGTAAGCCTTTTACTCTTATCGAAAATCATTTTTTGCGAATATTTCGCAAGTCATGCTTTTTAGACAGATACTTTACGGATACAAAAGTATTTAGAACATAATTTTCAATATCTTTTGTATAAAAAAACTTCAAAATTCAGGCCGGAAGTACCGCTTTTACTCTTATCAAATAGCGATTTTTTGCAAATATGTCGTAAATTACATTCTATGTATATATATTTATCAAGAGTACAAAAGTATTTAGTGCTAGATTTGTATAAATGAAATTTCAAAATTCGGACCGGAAGTAACACTTTTACTCTTACAGAGTAACACTTTTTCTGGAATATCTTGCAAAGTAAGCTATCTATAGGTATTTATTAAGAGAATATAAGTACTGAGGGTTTTGAATAATTTTTGTGTAAAAAAGTTTTTAAAATAGTATAGTTTGAAACGCTCATACGTATAAGAAAGTCGTGTGGTGGCCACACCTCATTCTTTAAATTCTGATTGGCATATCTTATACGTTTGTATCACGGTAAAGTCATTTATAAATCGTATTTATAAAAAAATATGCATGAATTCATTATTAATTAGATTTAAGATGCCTTTTTGTCTGTAACCCAGGCCTCACTTCTAAAAGACGGTTTTACCTTAAACTAATGAATTTCTTCCTGAATAAATTTGTCAGTCTATTCATCAATTTATTTGATCGTATAAATATAGTTTTACGATACTTAAAATTTTGTTATTGGAATTATTAAGACTAGATACACACAGATCTAGTTTGTTTTGTTGTAATTTTTTGATTCATTCTATGTATTCCACCTGAAGAAAATGTATACTACTTCTGTTTATGATGTTCATCAAATCATTTGTATATTTTTCTAGTCTGATCAAGGAAGGTATTTTTAAACTGTTTCAAACAACGTTTCAAAAAACAATATTTTTTCTTTATATATGTGTGTATCTTCCTTTTTTATGCAATTGTCTCAGCGGATTTGAAGTGTTTAACCCCTTTCTCGTTAAAAGCATTGAACGCACATTGTTCGTTGACCTTACTCACAACGATCCTTTCGTAGCGCATCTTTATATGGACAAAATGTAGTAATCATCACGTGGAGATGATTACCAAAAGTTTTCATTTAGTTTTTGGTGTGTTTGGATGACAGGATGTTGAAGAAGCAATACGCCGACCTCATATTTTTGATAAGCTGCTATCACTTTATACTCTTACTCATCATAAAAGCAAATCTTGTGGGGGAGAATATCTCTCTATTCCCATAGATCTTTGCGAGGCACAAAAAAAAGGTAAGAGCAATTTATATTTCACCCAACCTCGTATGTTCAGTAAACTTAAAATGTAATTGCTATTATTTATAGTTTACATAGAAACAAGTTAGTTTTGCGAAAACAATTTGATATATGTGTTTGCAAAATAAATATTTTTACACCACTTAAAGTCTCACTAATGAAGGTTAATTTAGAAAACATATTGATATTTTGTAAATCTAAATTTCACTAATCAGTGTAGTATGGGCTGTTTTGTAGTGATTTAAATAGCGCAAAATAACAATATAATTATCCTGTTTTATTTTTGAGTCACAATGTAGCATGTGACTTATACTACATACTAATCTAATATGTATATCTTTGTTACATTTCATATCTACTTTTAAAAAGTCTTCATTAATAAATGAAAATAATTTCAAATAATCTGACGACAAGAGAACAAGTTCATGTATCATAATTTTTTACCAGTATTGTTCTTATTTTATTTCACAAGACAAAATCATGCGACAAGGGCCTAATAAAGATATGTACCAATCAAAATTGAATAAAAAAATTATTAATTTACACTATTCTTCATAGAAATTTAATTTTATCCAGTCTCTTATACTTTTGAATATTGTCTTTCATTATATTATAGTTCCTATTTTAAAGTGGGAAAACCAAATATTTAAAAATGTTTTAATTTTTTTCTCCTTGCTAATAGTTGACATATTATATAGTAGTTTTTCCCTATTATAAATTTATTTCCTTCGACTCGATTTTAGTAAACATACACAAATTGCCGATAGTTTTCTATTATAAATGTATTTTATATTAACATCTCGTTACTATATTTCTATTATAGTATTCAGATACTTTTATATTTTATATAAACTAAATATATATACAACAGAAATAATATGGTTTGTTAGTATTAAAGGTACATAATTTCGTAAATACTACAGTCTTAAGTTTTATTCAAGCCTTTCAACAAAGCAAGAGCATAGTTACCTCTATAACTTTCAATTACTCAAGGTGGTTATGTGTATATTATATAACTTAACGACCGAAATTACAACAGGTGAACGAGTATCTCCACAAGAAAGCACCGAAATACCTAGAAAATGAATCAGCTTTCCATCAGCGAGTGGATGGATATTGTAATTTGTAAGTAGGCGTGCTAATAAATATTTTTGCCAGCAGTTAATCAATCTATTTATTACCGTTCGACATTTTTATAGACCAGATTGTTTTCATATGCACCCACGTTATGTTATATGCACGATTTCATTGTTATATTTTGGTATTGTTAATGGATTTCATGTATATTTGGTTGGAACATGTGTGAATTATGTTTGAATTGTGTTTATATTATGTTAATAATAATAATATTATGCTGTAAAATCTGTAAAACATATATCAATAAACAAGTTATATACTTAAATGAGTATTTGGGTGGTTATAGCAAGCAGTCAAATACTAAATTTTTAGTATTCGACTGCCATCGAATAACGACATCAAATTTCATTGACGAATAATTAATTTACAAATTATTAAAAACAGCATTGGACAAGATGTAGTTCCTTATACCGTAGTCGTCAAATTTTAATTTCGGGTTACACTTCTATCCCATGCTGAAGATGACCTTATAATATGCTTGCTAACAGTGGTGGGAGAGCAACGCAGTGTCGGGGGACCCTCACGCCTTACATTTCATAGGAAACGTTTGCCGAGTGTACTGTCTTGGCAGCCTCACTTGTTTATCTTTAGTTTATTTCATCGCGCTCTTTTCGTCTTTCTACATTCGTATCAGAAATTAAAATATGTCGACTACAGTATATAAAATAAAAAAAAAACCAAAATGGTAAAGTAGTATTAAGTTATTATTATATAATTGTTTCTGAAGAAGACATAGAATAAATACTGTCGAAACGTTAATTTTGTTTTTATTTTGGTTTTTAATATGGCCGCTATTCCCAGGAATTAAGTATGATTTATTAAATACACGGCCAGGATCTAAAAAAGATTATTTTCTTTAAATTTTATACTATAGTTAATATACCTATACATATATGTATATAAAGAATAAACAACTATATCACTAAATATAGGGAAGAATAGTGATTAATTATTAATAAAAAATAAATACGAGAATAAATATTCAAATAAGCAACAAACAATGTTCATATGCGAATATATATTATTAGGAATGAGTGAGGAAATAATCCAATTGCTAAGCATACATCCACACTCCGTGCGGGTTCGATGTGGTATTAGATGCTATCTCCTCTCCCACTAGGACGACGCCGCCGGGCTCGCTGCTGAGTTTTGCTCTCGCCCCGACACTTTTCTGTACGTTGTGTGTCGCATTATTGCCGTGTAGTAAGTAATAACGATAAGGATAATTATGATACTAACTGGATTTGCACTAATTTTTGATTTTTATCGATACCAACACTTTAGGCACTATCTATGTACAAGATTTCAGGAGCTCTAGGTTAATGAAAAGTATCCTAGACTTATGATGATCTATGTATCAGTCAGTCAGTCATAGTGCAAAATCGTGATCTTTCGATCTTCGTATTTTAGAAACACAGATAAATGAAATTTGGAATACTGCTTTTTATTGGTAATTAACTCAGTAAGTCATTTAGATTACCTCCTTTATATGGTTGATACATATACATATATCACAAACTTTAAAGGTCCCAACACCGAGCCTTGTGGAACTCCGTAACATATTTTGATACCTATCATTCCTATAATTGTGCGTTTTCTCATTTAACCTTAAATTATTATCATTGCAGCATGTATTTATTAGATTTAATTTATGTCACACTTGCTTTAGAATTTTATCATTACTTGTACAAAAGAGCTAAATATCATCTGCATACAATCACAGTAAGTCATTTACATTACCTCCTTTTATATGGTTGATACATATATGTACATATATCACAAACTTTAAAGGTCCCAACAACGAGCCTTGTGGAACTCCGTAACATATTTTGATGAGATCACTACATATCTGAGAATTTAGTAAATGTTCTTGTGTTTTGCGAGCAACAAATACTGTTTGTGATTGTCCGCTTATATCAATGTTGTTTATTTTTTAAATTGCTGATAACAATAATTCCTTTTTTTATTTATTCCTACGCATATGATTATATATATTATTATAGACTGATTGTTTAGTGATTTCGTTTGTTGTGTTATTTCAAACATCATCAAATACGTTAATATTATTGATTTTAAATATTCTTTATTGATTGATGATCTTTCTTTTAATTAAACTTAAATTGTAAAACATTTCAAATCTATTTCGCCGCCGTAACCAATTGACATTTAAGGATAAATTGACGGCAGATGTTTAATTGCAAGGTCGACGATGAATTGTCCGAGAGAAAAACTGATTGCGTGTCAGAAAACAATGGTATGAGAATTGAGGCGACCCACCCATAAAACATATAACCTCACACTTGAACGGCCTTCCCGCAGCGAATCTCTAAAAATATAATAGCCGTTCTTGTGCTCGGTTCGTTGCTCTTTTTTTACTTGTAACCCACTTGGATTTCATTTTTCATATGTTGCGTGACTATTGTAATCATGAAGGAGAAAATCCTTTTATTAACGAGTAAAAAAATACTTCTTCTAAATGACTGTTAAGTAAGTAATGCACACCCCAGATATATATTCAGCATGTAATAATACTGTGATTTTCATAGTATACACTTCATTGAATTTGGTGAAGGAATAAACGTTCATTTTTAAATAATAATAATATTAATTTTCTGTCTACACACTTATTTATATACATATTTACTTGTGCTTGTCCTAATCCACGGTGGCAAAAAATGGTGTAACTCTTGTAAAATTTTGCGAATTTCGCGGGTGTTTTAAGTTTCCACTGGACGCAATAGAATACATCTAGAGGTGTACTCACTGATATTTTATTGGAAAAATAATGAATAGAAATGTAATTTTAAAAATAAATGTTTCTACATTTATTTTTTGACCAATCCTCTTCTTGAGTATACGGTTAGTCTGGTAATTTCGCAAGAAAATGCGAATGAGCCTACCTGTATTTTATTCGATTGTCTTCGTAGCCAACTTAAAACACCTGCAAAACTCTAAAAATGTTACAAGGAAAATATCCCAATGAAACTGCATCAACAATGAAATAATTATACTATAAATTGACTTTAAATTAACCGTTGAATGGGAAAAATTGTGTGGCTTAGGATTCCATTATGAAGTTTACAAAGAACAGCTTGAATCATGCAAGAAAGAATCCTATGGTATATACCGTGTGTTTGATTGAAACCATTCATTAAAAGAATTAAGTATATGAAAAGAAACACCAATTCATACATGTAAAAAAACAATCAGGAACTGCGTTTGAAGAAATCTACGGTAAATCTTTTCAAATGCTTAATTTTTAGAAAAATTTCAAAAAAAACTAACGGAAGCTTTACTAAAATAAGTATGAAAGTTCAGAAGTACCATGAAACCTTTATCTTCCCATTTAAAATAAGGATGTTGATAACTACTTCCGCTATAACCGGAAGTAAAAATATTTTAACTTAAGTTCGTTACAAATTTTCAGAAATCCGTTACGATCAGGCTTACCAATACTTTTAATGAACAATTTCAATCAACCACCTTGTATGTGACGATGACACTTAGTCTTTAAGATTAAAAAAGAAGTTATACTGATAATGAATCTTTTGATAATGTGTAATTTAATATCTTATAATTTACTAAATGCTTTTTTGTTTGTTATTTGTTAATTTCACAAAGTTAGGTGATACTTTTTTACTCATTGTCAAAAATCTCTGTTGATTGCATTAAATGTCATTCGTTTTTTCAAAATTTGGTCATAAGGTATCCATATTCTAGATTCTAGAGTTATAAGTTTTTTTTTCTATAATGGAAAGAACTTGCAAATATTAGCTTTGGTGCTACGTATAGCAGCAGTAGTATTACAAAATAGGAAAGGAAACAAACTAAATTTCTGAAAGTAAACAATAAATTTGTATGAAACTAAACAAGATGTTTCAGTAAGTATAAACGCAATAAAATTAATTTAATTGGAAGTTAAAATGGAATTATTAAAGAAAAATGAATTTCTACAAGTACTTAATTATTTATTAAATGCTCAAATAAGCCTCCCTCTTGAAGTGAACAGTAACCCTGATGATTATAAAAATTTAGACGGACATTTGTTAACATTTCCGGGGGTAACATGATTCGAAAATTCAATAATTTTGGAGCGTAATTTTTTTAAATTAGATGGATGAAACGCGATTTAAAAATGTTCTGGTCGACCAGAAATCGACCGTTAACAAAATTAAAATGAAATGCGCAGTACAGCTCCTATCCTTGTTGCGTTGATTAAACGCGATTCAGTCTAGCCTCAGTGAAAATGTTCTCCTATCCCCCTATATTTTCCAACACTAGACTCGACGAAAAGAACTGTTTCTATATTGCTTTCTCGTACTAACTCATACAAACTCTCGGTGTCGTCGTTTTATCACACAGTAAATGCATCCGCAACTTGCAGGCAAGCAATTGGTATATGTATTTCTATCAATTTGCCTATCCCCACTAAAATTGCTTTCCTTTTTTATTTCTTTCGCGTTTCTGCCAAATTCTGCCTACTTTGTACTACCTACATGTTTTTTAAGATCTCCTTTATAAAATTTATTTCAATATTTTCCTATTTTAATTTTTTTACGCAACAGTTTATATTGTTTGCTTTACGTCTCCAAAATTATTATTACTAATGCCTTCCGTGAGAGTTTTAGGCTTTATACATTTCTGTAATAAAGAAAATAGTCTAATTTCAGAGCAAAACCACAACACCATTAAACTATACAAAAATAATAATGAATAATGACATAAACTATAAAATATTTTTTCTCTTCGAAGTATATTTGCTCTTCTTTTAAACAAACGTTTTTCCATTTGTTTATATCATGAATAATAGCCAACAGTGAATGAGATTTATGATGTTCCTGCTATATGTAAATCGAATAAACAGCACCATTTTCTAAGTTTTAGTTAACTCAGTATATTTATCTTGTTGTATCAATATTTTTTCAAAATTTAATTCGTTATTTTTATAACCAGGAGTGCCTTTTGAACTTGTAACTGCGAAAATCTAGTTTTTTTTGAGTTAATTTGTTTATAACATAGGTCTGCGTACAAGTGCGTTTTAAAATTTTTGAATAAGTGTGCCGTCTTTGACTCATAACCGTATACAATGATACGCTTAATTTTCGTATTTCTTTTTTCTTCCATGGTCAACTGATGTTTATTTACAATATATGTAAATCCCGTGAAATTTAGAAAGAAGCTTTTATAAAAGGAAGACATTCAAATGACTTGTTTTATTTAGAGTATGTCTGATATACAATGATTTTGGAATTTAGGCAATATACGTCATGTATTGCGCAAAATGACAAATTGTTAATAGGTGTTTCATGGTAATTCTGTAATTCTGTATATAAAACTTTGTAATGTAAAAGTCCAAAGTACACTTCGATTGGTTCCTCGACCTTGGGATCGATTTTGAAGTGATTCAGAAAGAAGAAATAATCGTTTTCAATAATAATATTTATTTTATTCTTGTAATTTCGGAATTTGCATTGATTTTGAATTTGTAAACTTGTCTTGAGTTATGTAAGTACAAAGATTAACATTAAAAGATAAACTTTACTTATAGAAGATCTATAAATATCTTTTTACATTAGTTCCCTTTTGTAAATGTATTCTGATATTTATAAAATATAATCTATTAAGGCTATATAGATAAACCATCACACGTTTAAAGGTATTCGATGTATGTTTATCATACACATAAAGACATATACAGCAACACAGATATCTAATAGTGTTGCTGCGTATTCCCCAAACTGTGTAAAACGTCAAAATAATCACCAATTAGGCGAATTTAAAAAAGTTTTTGCTAAATATAGTATTCTTACGCCTGGATATTATGTGAAACACCTCACATCATGACGAAGACTACAAGCAAAGAATCTGTGTCGTCCAGTAATGGATACGTATTTCGACCTTTTTTATCTCATCGGCACCGTTTTAACGGAAAAATTCAATTGCTTATATCCTTTCGCGTGTCAATTCAAGAAGAAGAAACAGTCTAGGTGCCGTTGGACACTATATGGCTTTTGGTTTGGAGTCTCAGTGTTCTTCAAATGAATTGACTCGTGAAAGGATCAGTAAAGCAATTGAATTTGTTCGTTAAAGGGGTAAGCCCATAAGGTCGAAATACGTATCCACTGATAGGTGACAAAAAAAATATTGCTTCCCACCAAGTGCTTTGAGGTTAATTATAACTTGTATCACTCTTGCTTTTTATAATATATAATAATTCATGCCTTGACATCTCCCAACAGCTTTGCGTCAATTACAGGATGTTTCGACACTGTCAGGATTCACAAAAGGAGTTTGAAAAAACACTCACAATGGAAGTACCGAGCTTGATCCCGGAAGGCCCATGACGCATGTTTCTGCAAAATAAAATTTGGTCTCATAATCGTTACCTTACCTACACTCGTGATATTTTTTACTTATATCTTCTACATTATTTTTGCTGTAAATATTTAGTACTAGTACTAATTTGGTTATCTTAAAAACGTATTTAAATAGAAGATATAATAAGCCACATCCTTTTCAATCCGAGCTATTATCAATATTGCTCTTTACTGCCGCGAAAAATAACCTATGGATGTAAGAATTAATTATTTAGGAAGTATCTACATACATATATCACTACGTGTGTCCATTATATTTAAAATAGAGATAAAAACAATTTTTCATCAATTTTTGAAACTATTATATACCGTTCCTGAATGAACTATTGCGCTAATCTAAATTGGCCAATCTGTCATTTGTTAACCCCAGTAATTTACAGATGAATATCGTATCAAATTGTATTTGTTCAACCTTGAGAGTAATTTGATCTTTCCTTCCAAATACTATTGAATTTGTTTTTTCAATATTCATGGGAAGTTTATTTGCTAAATACCAATGCGAAGAAGAATCATGCATTCCGATGAATAATGTTTTTATGAATCTGAACTATTCAAATGTATTATATCAATAAATTACTAGCGATTATACAATGATGACTCAAAGTGTATTTGAAGGAATTGGGGATTGAGTTATGTGCTAAACTTCGGTATCTAATGCTTGTATTAATTAACAGTTGTATTAAATCGAAACACGAAATATATGTGTAGTATATGTATATGTCGTAATTGTTTGGTACAATAAAAAAAGTTTACAGTGGTGACGGTATTTAAATAGTTTTAAGATGCTTTAGATAAAATTAATGACTACAATAATTTCGTAATTTATATTATGGTGCCAAAAATAATAAAGTGCATAAAATGTAGGATATATTGAGTATGACATCTCCACTACTTAGAGTCTGGAACCCTGGAAGTCCACTGATTGCTACTAGGGAGCGGAATCGAGCGAGTCATGACTCATCGCCCATGGGCGCGCTATTGAAATGTTGTATTTTTAAAGAGGTTTTAATTTTATTTATATAATTGAATAACAAGTGGCTGGTGATTATAAAATACAAAACACCCTACTATTTGTTCATTTTCTCTTCTGTAAGACTTGTTCTCTTTGAATTAAGTACATCCTTGTAGATAGAAAACGTCCCTTCTACATTAGCATACACAATTGCCGCAATGTTATTAAACCTGGATTTCTATTAAAAACTGCGTCTAAGTCACTTGGAATTATTAATAGCCACATCTAATGTGGTTAATCCATTTTTACTTTCTTATACGTAGTATGAAATTTTCGACTTCGAGATTTTTGCAGATGTCCACGTTTTGAAGTCCCCTGATACCGAAAAAGATGTTTTTAAAAAATGTCTGTGTGTCTCTATGTGACCACGATAACCGCTGTAGATATCAATTCCAAATTTTGTATTTACGTGTCTAATCTCCCTCTTGAGATCTGAGTAGTTTTTCAGTAAAATCGGTAGACCGGAAGTAGCAGTTTACTTCAGTGAAAAAATTAAATTTTGCCAATATTTCGTCAACTACTAAATTTAAACAAATTTATAAAGAATTCATATGTACTTGAAATTGGAATTGAGAACAATTTTATTTAAAAAGTTTTTCGAAGCTGCTACCGGAAGTAGGTCTTTTACTACTATCGAAAATCAGTTTTTTGCGAATATTTCGCATGTCATGCTTTTTAGACAGGTACGTTACGGGTGTAAAAGTATTTAAAACGTAATTTTCAATATCTTTTGCATAAAAACAATTTCAAAATTCAGACCGGAATTACCACTTTTACTCTTATCGAATAGCGATTTTTTGCGAATATGTCGTAAATTATGCATTCTATATGTATTTATCAAGAATACAAAAGTATTTAGTGCTAGATTTGCAATATTTTTTGAATATATGAAATTTCAAAATTCGGACCGGAAGTAACACTTTTACTCTTAGGGAGTAGTCCTTTTTTCGAATATCTTGCTAAGTATGCATTCTATAGTGATTTAGTAAGAGAACAGAAGTACTTAGAATAGGATTTTGAATAATTTTTGTGTAAAAAAAATATAGTATAGTTTGAAACGCTCATACGTATAAGAAAGTCATGTGGTGGCCACACCTCATTTTTTAATTTGAGATTCGATTTTCAAAATATGTCATTAGTTTAGGCAAATTTCCAAAGTGTTCCTGAAGGAATAACAACTGATTTTTTAAATTTGGGATTTGTGTTAGTTCCTTGCACTCAGAAATACTTCGAGCATCGTCATTTAAACATGTAACGAAATTTTGTAAACTATCGAAATTCTCTGCATGAAAACTATTTCTGTGTATGTTTTAGCAAAGCTAAGTGACGATATTTTACAGACTTTGAAATAAATTTCGGAATCACTGACAATTAATTTTTATCTCAGAAAAAGTAACATAAACAACGTTCTAGATCTAGATAAATGTTAACTAAAAATGTACGCGTATGTTATTGAAACATACATATTATATTGCGAAATATAAGGTAAATATAATAAATTTTAAAAACTCGTCACCCTTGTACCTACGCCGATGAAGAAAGGATTTTATTCATAAAATTCCTTATTTTATGGCAGTTTTTTCTCTGATTATCTGGAGTAAACAGATGTTACAGTTCGCCCTATGAATTAGTGCTATTCAGATATAATGTAAACAACACGCAGTTGTTTACATTATTTCTTTTCACGGCTGTGGCTCCGTGGTAGTTTAGCTCGCTCGATTCCGCTCCCTACTAATAACGGTCGGTGGTATGTAATCTTACCATATAGATGTTTTTATTGTTAGTTTTTGTATATTTATGTTTACTAGTGGTCGCCCAATGGTCGAAATTCGATCTTCAACAATGAATGTTTTATTTTATTTAATTTAATGTATTTGTAACACAGATTATACAAAAATTTTATCTTTCTGCGCCCCTTCTCCATATGAACTTTAACTATGCCAAATCTCACAGTCCTCCGTGTGCACAATATGCTTAAATAGTTTTTTCATCACGTATTAATATATTGATATAAATTCTTTAGCCATAATCTCTACTCAGTACGACTGTTTGACCACAGACTTCTATGTTTTTGACATTGAATATTGAACGTTAACAAGGAATGTTTTATTTTATTTAATTTAATGTATTAGTAATACATATTATGTACTATAATATATGTACTCCTATATTTTTTTTAGAGACAATTTCTACTCTGTGCGACTGTTAGACCACAGACTACTATGTTTCACATTGACGCATTTTGTATTTCACTCAGAAGTTTTTTTATTCCTTCACCTATTAATATATGGATGTTTTATTATATTTAATTTAATATATTTGTAACACACATTATACATAAATTTTATCATTCTGCACTGCTTTTCCACATGAACTTTAACTATGCTAAATCTCACACTTCTTCGTGCGCGAAATTTGATTTAAAAGGTGTACAATGTTTTTTCTTCATGTATTAATATATAGATAATGCGGTCATTATATATGTATATACGATAATTCGCGGCGTATTTCGGAGTTGTGCTCAGATCTGAGTACTTCTGACTGGTAGCTGCAAATGGTGGTCGATCATCCTGATCGTCTTCATATTGCTTCTATCTCCAAGAATATCTCACCTTATTCCGTGGCTACACCGGACTGACTATGACCAACGAGTCTGAAACACATGCGTATGGTTGTTCTACAGCAATTTCCCTGTTATCCTTCTTTTGTATTTCAAGTATCCATGATAATTCCTTTTAATATATACAGTAAATTATATATGTTAGCCATACATAATGTATTGGTTCTTTAAATGTTCTTCAAATGTATGATTAGTTCTCATATTGTAGACTAGAATTGTTGATTAGACTTCGATAGGGTATATAATAGATTACTCCAATTATTGCAAAAAAGGCATGATTTGAATATATACTTTTTCTTACAATAAATTAGAAAAATCATGATCAGCTTCTATGCAATTAAAGTGTTGTTAACTAAAATATCGCTTATCAATAAATAAGTCATATAGTTTTATAGTTAGATTGGTTATTCATATGTTATATGTGTACTTGTCTGTTCTTACGGCGTATATTTATTTATTTAAGGCAATTGGTAAAAATATGTCATTTGCGTTATTAAAGGCAAACAATATGGTTAATGTTTAAATAGAAAATAAACATTCCAGTCTTTATACGTCAATTATATGCTAAACATTAACTAACTTCGTCGGCTAAATTTGTAGAATTAATACTAATAAATAACGTATCGTTCTGAAGCAATTCATGAATCTTGTCGTAAAGGCAATGCAAGGTAAATTGCACCTTTTACATATAATGACATTTTTTTGTTCTATACATACAGGAGTTACAACAAACACAAAATCAGCGAATAGAAGCTTCCTTCTTAGTTCAAAGTATGATTCTCGCTTTTCTTAGTAAGCCATTGACTTCTTATTTATAGGTTAGTCCTTTGAGTGAGTCCCATTGAAGTGTGTTCCATGTTTTCTTCCAAGATAAACGAATGGTGAGTAAGGAATAAGAGCTTCTAGAAAAGCCAATTGAGAAAGTGGCCCCATCAGAATCCTCTTTACTTGGAAATTGAAATAATTATCACGGAATTTTTAATCGTACGATAACAAAAAGGTTGAACCGTATGACCAAATACGTGATTGTAAGTAGCTTCATCATCGAGGTTTTACTGAATAAGCAAGCGCATTATTAGACCTAACCTAATATGGTCATAAACAAATGTTTGTGAATTACCTTGTATTGGATATTCCAGCATCAGCTTTAAATATATGCTGCCATGTGGCATGATATACACCTTGTATTGGAAGCTAAAACTTTTTTGATGTCTTGCAAACAAACATCCGATACCTATACAAAGAGTCTGGTTTACTAAGGAAGGCTTACTTGTTATTAAAAAAAACTAATAAGTAAATTTTTTAGGTGAGTAGATTGATGAATTCCTGAATTACAAACTTAATTTATAATAATAGTTTGTTATGGCACAGGAATTATTAATAACTACATGATAACTATTTGTTTTATTAATTTGCAATTAATTGTATGAATGCAATGGTACAAACAGTTTTTGTTAAGTTGTAACGGATTTTACATATTATCAAACAAATTAATTCCAAGCAATGCTTGCGCAGTATTTTCAAATTGCACTGTTTTTTAACTAGCCATGGGCTTTATATTTATTGATTTTGGCTTCAGTAATATATGTGAAATAAAAGATTTGCTTACGGCCACAGTCTAATTTGTTTAAATAGCTCCTAGCGAAACTCACATTCGGTATATTTCTAATAATACTCTCAGATATAAGTAATTACCAAGTGCCAGTAAACACATCTTCTCCAGAAGCAATATTGCAGGGTTCATAAAACATATCACATATGCTGACTGTTCAAATAAAAGTAAATCCCCATTAGGGGTTCTTCCAATAATAGAGAAATTTATGGTAAAGCATCCAATGAAGTTTAACAATATTACGCAGACTATTGGACAACTGGAAACTAGTATGTGTTAAAGTTAAATACATAAAAAAGTAAGGGTTGTTATTTGGTGTTTTTTCATGGTTAAACAGGTAAAATATAAATAAACAGTTCTATCTATTGTTAGTAACATATTTATCTTATATTTATCGCTCACTAAGCGCTTCTTAAAATAACTCACTAATATTTGCGTTAGTAATTATGCGATTTCCCAGAACACTTCACTCAAAAACATTTATTGGAAGATTACTCTCACGTATCTGCTTTATTTGCCAGTAAAATTCGTCTAGAATGCCCGACATTTCACAACTTTTAATCCTCATGGTTAACCTATATAGTAAATCTGAGCTCTGGAGAATTTAAATCGTTCGCCACTTAAAATGAATTCCGAAAATATACCGCGCGGCTCCGATGATGATTCGGTTTAGTAGATACTTCGAGATGCTAACGACCTATTTTTTAAACGAAAACTTCTCGGTCTCTTTACAATCCCGATGATTTGGTCAGTAGGTGTATAGTACCACATAACACGCAATAAAAATGATGGATACGCGGAGTATTTTGGTAGTTCATAATGAAGTATTTGTCGGTAAAGTGATGATGAAAACTGGATTGTTGCCAAATAGACGTACCGCTTATGTACATACAACGTACGTTCTAAATAAAGTAATTTTTTTCAGGATGATGTGAGTCGACTTTAACAAACAAATATACGAAATAACACCGTAAGCTAAGTTATTATTATGAAGATTGTTGATTGTTTATGTCGAGTTATTTAAGTTACAAGAAGCACTGGAGATATCTCAAATTACGAATTATTGAAACATAAAAGCAAATAAGTCTTCGGAACTTTTAAAATTCAAGCCTAATAGCTTTTTTCCATCGTAAAGTAGTTTAAGTAAAAATACAAGTATAGTTTGGGTTTGTTATCCCAAATTGCATATAAATCTATTATACAGGTTCGGTCTGTTTTTACCTTGCATGCGAACTAAAAGTCCATATATTGAAACGAACGTTGTTGCCAATATTTATACACATGTGGGCAAGTACTGTTCGACTCTAGACGACAGGCCGATACGATCATTACGATCATAAGCTCCCAATATAATGCATGTGTGTATGTTGCAAGGGTTGTAGTTATTATTCCCATTCGTAATATTCTTAAAAAAAATCTTCAGTTAATATTATAAGAATTGCTTCAGATGTATTATTTTTATGATTGAATTTAATTTGGTTTCGCTGAAGGTCTACTTGTCGGCTCTCGTATGTATATCTGTTAGGTAGGTACGGTTTGGCAACTCCTTCCGGGTTATGTACGCAAGATAATCGTAGGCCAAACGCGTATATGTTAAGAGGATATATGATACTTATTCCTTTAAGATAATATACATGGAATAATGGCATCTGCTTCTATTCTAACTCATAGATAATAAATTGATGGAGGTGTTTTCCCTGATTTTATCTGTTTAATTTTTCTCTCAAAGATTAAGGTTACTCTTGCTAGGGCTAGTGATCGGATGGATTATATAATGCACACCGCATCAGAAAGAGATATTTCGTGCTAGAAAGCTTTGTTGAAAATATATTATCTTATACATAAGAGATTTTGAGTATTTTACTTCAAAAGCGTGTCCTTTGTGGGCGTTGTCTGGAGGATATATAAATATGTAGTTTTTACTTAGGTAAGTTTATAATAGGTATATGAATCGCTTATTTATAAAACATATTAACTAGCATTCTGTAATTTTTACAGCAGAAGAAAGAAACGATTTCGGTCTTTTGTTTTTTTCCAGTATCGCAAATTTATATAATAGTTGATATTGATAGTATTACATAAAGTGTAATTAGCAGTATTAAGAGTTTAATATAATCTATAGAAGAACACCACATTATTTAAAAGATACAACACAAACGCGCATCCTTAATTTTTTTTATGTTTATTGCTTTACACAAACTACTACTTCTTTTGAATTAAAAAAATTAGGCGTGGCCACCACACGAGTTTCTTATATGTATCAACGTTTCAAATTATACAAAATTTGTCCTAAATTGTTCTAAATGCTTAAATTTTCGTCATCACAATACTTCCTTATACTATAATACGTATATAAAAGTAAAAATGATTTCAGTGTATTACATGAGTAACATTACAGTGTAAATATAATTACGTTTTCTGAGTGTACATCAATGGATCCGATATACTATCACTTCACGTTGAACGTTGTTCTCTGCTCTAATTTCGTGAACTTTTCTTTTTCTACGTTTGCAAAACAATGAAATAAACAATCAGAATTGCGTCATATAAAAATGTAATAATCTCCAAAATTATTATTTTACTGAAACTGTTCTCTGTGACTTAATAGTTCTCATAATTTCCTTTATAGATCGATCGTAATTGTTTTCTGGTCACATTCTAGAAGCAATACGTTTGATTGTTCTTCTATTACCTCTTGGAGGGTCAAATCCGCATGCGAATAGGGTGGCTTTTTCTCGATTTATGAATTTTTTCTTAGAAATTAGAAAAAAGCTAAGAATTAAAATAGAGCAAATAGTAAATAATAGTATTTATATATAAAATAATTGTTAATACATATACTAATTTTCTTAGTTCTCGACTGGAAGTCAAATATAATAAATATACTATACAAGTATCTCATATCTCATCAACAGATAGAGTTATATAAGAACAATCATGCAACATCTTCGTTATGCCAGTATCAAGCAGCTGCTTCAAACTCAACATGATGAATGCTAGAGAAATGCTTATTATATAGCCAAATTACATAAACTATTATAAAAGTAGTGCCAATAAGTACATGGAATTCATAAAATCCTGTAGTAATAAAAATGTTGATCGATAAACATAGTCTGCAATTGTAAAAGAGGTTTCAACATATTCATAAGCTTGAAGAGGAATAACATAAACTCCTAGAATAACAGTAATTCTTAATTCTTGAAAGGCTTACTTAAGTTATTTTCTATTAGACTAAGTAAATGTTAATCCGGAAGTTAATAAAATCAAGGTATTCAAAAGAGGAATTTGTAAGGGCGGTCATATGATTCCTAGTTCGATTGTAGGTGTTAATCTACTATAAAAAAATGGGTGTGCTTAAGACCACACGGCAGAAGTGAAAACTTCATCAAGGCGAGGTTAATAATACGAAATACAACTTTTTTTTTCGTTCTATATTCATTTACATTTCCATTTTCCATTTTCGTTCTATATTACATTTAAAAAATATATATTTATTATTATTGTGTATACATTATTCTAGTACATTTCGCTCGGTGTGATCAAGTTTTCACTTCAAAAATTCATAGGTACGCATGTATATATACAAATAGATGATATGATAATTTTCATACGAGTACCCGCGCTGGTCTAATGGTAACGTGCCGGCCTCTTACCCGGGCGGCTCGGGATCGCATCTGCACGCGGACAAGAATTTTTCAGAAAATAAAAATACAATATTTCGCGTATTTATTCTAAATTTCAATTTAATTGAAATTAAATACCGCTACAAAGCCGAGCGTGAAACGGTTGCCGAGCGAGTATAGCAGAGACCGGCAGAGACGCGTTAATTATATCTCTCTCGCTCCCTTAGTCGACTCGACTCGAGCCGACTTTACCCGAACGAGCATTACATTCCGAGCGTGACGGCTCAGTCTCGTTCAGTGCCCAACAATCAATGCATCATGGCGCCAATAGAAGTTTTCACTTCAAAAAAAGCTCAGAAAATGATACAAAGAAAAATACTTCTGATGTAACAATAGTATATTCAACGAATTTGATTGAATAATTTTATTACACGAGGATGAATAAATATCAATTGGCCAGGGTCTTACATCTACTAAGTGATAAGGGTGATTTTTATGTCTACACATTAATTTACTTCTCTAAAGTACAGAATTCCAAAGACTGCAAAGATGTATGATTGAAAAATTCTAACTAACTTAGACATAATATAATCTAGGGCCAGTATTACATAGAAGTCAAAAGCCAACGAGCTGCGATTATATTAGCTGCCAGTCGAACAGAGTAGGTACCAAAGCGAATAATATTTCTATAATAGTTTCAATAAGTACTATAAAAGGCATAAGACTAGAGGAAATGTAATATAAAATTGCTAAACTTAAAGTAATCGCCACGTGTCATGTTTTAGTGAAAATATATTAAAATATAATTATAATAAGAATTAAAAGGTAAACGGAAATAAACAAGACTAGATTTCTACAATAAATATACAGATTATCACACAGAATGTTGTTTCTTATGTGAACTACTAATATTTACGTAAGAACTAAATCAAACAATTGTAATCTCAGTGTGACCTAACTTTCTCTTATTTATAGACCATTGTACTATATAAATTCGTAACCATTGTCGGTTGAAAACAATCACAGACAAACGGGAGTCTACTATAGTTACTAATACGGTAAACAGAGCATGTTTCCAAGAGATATCGATAACACTATTTGCGGCAAATCGAAAACGTGAGCCCCACAGATACAGATTAAAACAAAATAAATAGACTATATCCCACACAGTATTTATAACGACCTCAAATAGAAAATGTAGCAATCATAACAGTATTAAAATAATAAATAATTATAATAATGACACTAAAGCATTTATTTATAAACGTGACTTCATGACTTTGTGGGAAGATTTCAGGACATTTTGCAGGATGTGGACGTGTTTGTAAGTGATGAAAAAAGTCGTTTCTCAGTGTTGGTGTGCATAATTAAGCAATAACTTACAAATTAAATCGGGAGAACATTACTTAATGAATGAGTTTCCGATTATGATCATTGTCATTCTGCGTACGTTCTTTATGCATATTTATATGTCTGTACGATGATGAGTAAGATTTAAAGTATATAATAACTGCTTTGCGTAAAATTAACCACTGCTGTTGTAACTGTAGTGTGATAAAAATAAATTTGCGTAAGACGATCGTCTTGGAATATGGATTTTTTTCGCGTTGAATGACATTGATTAGGTTCATTACTACTCGCGTTCCGACATAAAACGTCTTTAAATACTTTCTATTGTGAGGTGGGCGGAATTCGAAGGTCACACCACAGCCAGCTGTTTCACAACAAACGTGCATAAATGCTCGTTAAATCCTAAGAGAATTGTGTAATTCGATAATAAAATTAGAAATAAAGCATTCATTATTAGCGTTTTGTTTGAGTTTTAATTGAAACATACATTTTTTGCAAGCATGTTTTATTATTTAAAACAACTGTAAAATTGTAATATCAAAGAACACAATAAATGTGATCATAATAAAATGAAAATCATCACAAAAATTTAACATAGTGTACCTCGCTGTTTATAACAGAACAAATGTAAGCAAAAGAAAAAGGAATCATAAATACTAATAATTTAGAGAGTTTGACCTCCAGTACTTATTTTCAACACCCTGACCCGAGCTGGAACCAGAAAAAATGCTATAGAAATGTATATGCAGGTATGTCAGAGATCGAATCCACGACCATAGGGACTTGTAGTCCCTATGGTCGCGCTGAGCTACTGCCACGTATAAAATGTAAATGGCCTAAGTGGCAGTATAAAAATTAACTGAATTAGACGGTTAAGTAACACAGGTCTACAATACTTAAACGAAATGTGGAATCATAACTAAAAACTTCGCAGAGAAAAATGCGTATCAGGTCCCTAGGATTTTTGTACATCGGCATATGTTTTGGACGGTCTTGCGAATTGCAGATGGTGTGAAAAAGATGGAATATTCATGTTAAGTTGCATCGGTAAGACACCCTGATTTATGGGTGTACCCAGTGGCGGCTGGTGAGTACGTTTTGGCAGTGCACGTGCATAGACAATACTTATTCGTTATATTACAACTAACCGAAACTGTACAATGTTTTACTTTAAAATTTCTCCAACAATTAGTCTTGCAGTATTTAATTTATTTTCCAAACCGCAGGTTTAATTGTGAAAATATTTTTTCGACTCTTTCAAGGACGTAGTTAGAATGTCTTTTAAATTATGATAGTACCCTTAATTTTCGGATATTTATATAATTTGATTTTTTATTTATTTTCTACACCTACTTTCGGAAAAAGGACCACGTTATCATGTTTCTTTTAATTTTTAAATTATGTAAAAAAATAATTGTTTAAATATTTTCAAAAATAAAGTCAGGGTTTGGAAGAAACTAAATGAAGTATGACTGACTTAATTAGAGTGCCTTTATAATGAGAGTGGTGACATGAGATAGGAAAATCAATGTAAATTAATTCGGCCATTATGTGGGTACCCTGTGGGTATCTGTCAAACGCTAAAATTAAAAAAATTCAGTATTATTAAATATGGAATCTGGTAACATTACGACGGTTCTAATGACTTACTATTAACGGCTCTAAATAAAGAAATAGAAAAGGCATTAAAGACATGTTAATTACTTCATATTTATTTATAACCAAAAAGAAACATTTCTAGTGCCAAAAAAGTGGAGGTATATCTTTCAAAGAAGCAGCATAAAATACCTATAATCAATATTGGATATCATAACTAATTTTTTTTATGGAGACACTTGACCACTCTTCGTAAAAGCGTCCAGAATATATATCTACCACAATATCTAAGAGACTAAAAATTCATGCATGCCAGAATATTTTCACAGTTGTACCCGCTTATTAGACGAACTATTGATTAGAAGGTGACAGGATGGGAAAATCTTTTCTAGAATGTAATGTTGGCTGCCTAATTTTAATTTCTTTTATATAAAATATCTAACAAAATATCAATTTTGAAGAAAATGTGTCTCAATAGCGAGCAACAAAAAAAAGTTTAATCTTCTATGTTAAGAAACAAAGACAAAAAAAGAAATATATGTTTCGACATTTTATTTTATTTAAGAAAAATTTAAAGACTTTTTTGAAAAAGGGCTTAATAGATACCTTGCATTCATTCGTAAGTATATAAAAAAATAGTGCATTGCTTCATGTTACCAAATAAGCAAGTAAAAAGAAATAAACGCTTACAAGTAATAGATAGCATATACCTATAATTTGGGTAACCTGGGGCCTTAAAGGGGCGTTTACTAATAAATAGAAACTTATGCAACTTATATTACTCGCGGGACGGGTAGACGCAAGGGGTGTGAGTAGGTAGAGCTACACGATATTCGGTTATATTCACAGATTCTGTCATAGATAAAAAAATACTATAGATAGGAAACATACTGTATAAAGAATGAGTACTTACGGAACTGTTGATGTTTTATAATAAGCCAATTTTCGCTTGCCCATAACTGTTATATTATTATACACTCAAATATTATAGGTTTACATGATATTTAAATGCGAGTGACAGTTTGTAATTAAACTGTTACTCGCATTTAAGTCTGCAATAGCCGACCGATTCCGATAGATTTTCGTCTTCGCTAGGATCGGTAGAGATACCGTAAAGTGGGGATAGACGACGCGATTAGCTTGGAAAAACCTCGTGTAAAATGTGTGTGACAATGTTTACTCTTTAATGTTTTTTATCTTTAAAAATAATTACATAAATTTGATATTTTCTTTATATCGTACATCAAATGTGTAGCTGTCGCGTAGACATCGTTTTTTTTTCTTTTGCGTACCAGCCTTAGTTAGTAGACATTAATCAAATTCATGCATTTTTGTGGTTATTTCTGAAACACAAACGGATAAATTGGGTAAACGAATAATAATTTGACTTCTATAAATTACAGTTAACTTATAATAATACAAGTATAACGAAAATATAGCAAGAAAATATGTCACCTGTGGTGCCTACAATCTTTTCAACTTTTATAGTAATCTTTAATAAGTTTTCAGTATTAATATGCAGTTAGATAAAGGCGTAATACTGTATCATAACTATTTATATACAAGAAAGGTTATATATATATATATTTAAATATAATTATTAGCAATGCAATTATTTGAATGTCACTGAAATAAAATGCAATTACGAAACTTGATTTATAATTTAAGTATTTATTTTATAAAAAGATTTATAAAATTAGTAGCAGATGTTCACAATTTTTTACGTAAAATGTTAAATTAACATTTACATAAATAAAAGATGAAGATTAGAAAAAACGCTATAATGAAAGTAGACGATTCTTGATCCTGTAAAACAGCACAAATTATAAATTCTTGTGAGTGTCTCGCTAAAATTAACACATATTAATCAATGTTCAATAGTTTCCTTATTATTTACCAAATGGTTTTTATAAAAGTATACTTTCTTCTACTTGATTCTTACATAATTGTGAGAAAGGCTCCATGATAGACACAATTTAAAATTGTAATTTCTTGTTTATTTCCTCAGATGTCTCGTGGATTTATATATGACTCGTATACCCGCTTTCAATAATTTGAATCTGTTAATTAAATTGTAAAATATACTTGTGCACCTAAGATAATCTTTCTATTTTATATCGCACCCTGATGAAGCTTTAATTATAAGCGAAAGGTTAATTAAAGAAATACTAATGAGTGTTATCTCGCATAATTTTGCATATATCATTACAGATCAACTAATTTAACAAATATTAAAAAATGTAATTTCTTAAATTGCATGTACTTTAGAATTACGATAGACCTTTGAAATAAAGTAATGTGATATGATCGATGTTAATTATGTTGTATTTTTTATCAGTCCTATTAATTACTACTAAAATTTACAAATAGCTGCAATTTAATTTCTTTCTGGCAACATTAATCAATAACATGTCACATCATCACATATCACATATGAGGAGAGTGACTTAACATACAGTTTATGAAATAATTTCTTTTTTTTAGTAAAAGATGGCGTTAGCTAGCTTAAAACGAAGTCTTTCCAGTGCATTACATGTACGAAAACGAGATTTTTGTCAGTGTATTCTTGATATTCTACGATTGCAATAGTTTGTTTAAAAAATAAAGTTGTGTTCTCTATAATAAATCATAATATTGTAACGAAATGTGTTTACATTAAATAAAAGAATCAGATCTCTCGGCGCGATAAAAACGAAATTGTCACACGCAAAAAAAAGGACAGACCGAGCAACGTATAAAAACGCTCTTATTTACACACTGCCATAAATCATCTCTCTCGCTGCTGGTAAATATCGTAAATGCAGTGAGTCATCTCACAGATGTCCGACGTATGTTCTGGCAAATATCGAGAGAAAGATGGAATGTTCCCGAGTATTACGAGAGTCTTGTGTGCCGGTATAAAAAGCAGCCGATACAGAGAAAGGGACATTCATTACGGGATTCATTGCGGGATCGAGTGCGAAGAAATAAATAGTGGTAGCCAAATAAATAGTTCTTTATTGTAGTGCCGTCTTATATAAATAGAATTATATAAATAAATACGGACAGAGATATAAATAGAAGTGTTAATTATAATTTATCAATAGTAGTTTAAGTGTGTTAAGTTAGTTTTATGTTTTTATATTGTTAAATAATTGCACGAGTTGTTTATTGGAACCCGAAAACGTTACAATATTAAAATAACAGCAATTGTTCGTATTTAGTCTAGAGCAATAAGTGAAGGTGAGATTTTCATAAAAGCTGGATCTGTAGTATCTGGAAAAAGAGCTAAAAAACTGCATAGACAGCAACGTGACAAGGAGACAAGGTAAGCATGTAAAAGCTAGGTTATCTCATATAATTTTTATTAATTTATATAATTTCAGATACTCCGATCGCACTTTCCTAATTTGTAGAGATTTAAAAAACCTTGTCAGCATGAAAAAAACAATTTAGTTTGTAAAGTAATATGTTGAGAGGTGATAATTGAAGCGAGGAGAACGCTTTTCCAAATGCCGAATCGAATTGTTCAAAATCAGAAGATTTCGCCAAAGGTAATAGAGGAGAGTTCAAGTCCTACTTGTGCAATATAGGTTTTATCACAAACACGACAAACTGCAACCAATTTGCCAAAAGCTTTTCGTGCCGCACTATCACTTTCCAAGCGTCGAATCCTAACTATATCAAAAACAAAATCTTCAAGGTGAGGGGATAAAATAATGCAGAAAAGGTGCCCATCGATCAAAAAGTTGCGAACAAAAAAGAAAGCAGTTATTGCCTTTTTTGGTAAACTAAAGGCTTCGCAGTATAGTAGGTAAAAATCTTAAGGCTTTACTTGTCATCGCTTCAAGTACAAAAGAAACTTTTTTGCAATATTTTTGCTACATCATTTAAAATTGGATTCGGTAGTCTCGCTACAGACGTGTGTAGTTTTCGCTATCAAAGAAAGATTCAAATCAAAATTAGACAAACTGAAACAGAAAAATCCCATGTCATGTTGCACCTTAGAATTCACAGACTGTCGGCTATGTAATTTAACTTCATATTGAACAATGAATACATGTCCCTTTGCTTTGACTTACAGCAAGAGTACAGGTGCTACCAAAAATACCGATTCAAGAAGCCTTTTACTCCACACAATGTTTGTTGTACAATTTTGTATTGCTAATATAAAAACCAAATCGCCAGTTTTCTACAGTTAGTTGGAAACTCAAGTTGGCCGAGATTCTGGTGAAATTGGGTCTTCACTGTAAGTTTTTCTTTTCAAATAAAACCACCTGGCCAGAAAATTGCTCCATGTTCAAAAATTTTTGCGATGGGTATTCCCATCAAAATAAGAATCAATTTATTATAGGTATTTTGGCGTTTTGGTTTTATCATCAGGCTCCAGAAACGATTAGAACAGTCCTTCTTGTCTATCCTATGGGAGGACACTCATTTTTCTCTTCGTCGACCGAGTCTTCGATAAAGTAGGAAAAAATTCAAACTGAAATCCTCAAGATATAAGATTATGGGAAAACGTTTGCTGGGGTTGCAAAACTAATATACTTGTGAAAAGATGCAGCAAAAGAATCAGTATACGGATTGAGCCTTTTTACAGATAAAATATACACATATGAGTCAAAACCATTACTATAAAAGCAGGAAAATCTATGCAGAAGGTGAAGAGCTTCGAGAAGAAAAGTTAGTTGGAGATATGAAAAGAAAGAAACTGAAAGATATTGAAAAATTGCGTGATAAAATATATCCAACAACAGACGAAAGTAATGTAAAAACTAATTGGAGGGAAAATAATCTCTGAACATTATATAAAGACATCATGGTAAATAAAATAGCAATTACTGACAACAATGATAACGGCCACAAAGAAGAGTGCGAATGTACTCAGGAAGATTTTTATAGGTATGCGGCAATTTTACATGTTTTGCAACATTACGTTTAATGGCAGTACCTAATTCAATAATTTTTTAAATTTTACATCTGTATTTTTATGATTCAACTATGTTTTTGTCATTATTTGTTATTGAAATAGTTTTCTTAATAAATAAAAGTGTTAAATTCAACAAAATTTGCCTTCCCTTCCCGTTAGTTCCAAAACGCAGTTTCTCATTTTTACGGAACAAAATGAGTTTTTGTTGTCTTCGCAGCAAATCGCAGTTTTTGTATAGGTATGTTTTTTTCATTCTAAGTTATTTGAAAACGAACAGTTTATAATCAAATGTATAATTAACATTATCGTCAAGACTTGATGTTGTCGAAAAACCAGTTCTTATCGTAATAACGAAAATTTAAGTTGTAGTAACAGAAATCCTTCAAATTTTTTAGAAATCCATTATCTGAAATACTGCGTTTTGGAATGTCACGTCTCATATATTTAAATAATATAAATTAATATAATATCGTTTAATTACGCTTTACTTGTTACATAATTAATTATATTGAATACTGCTTTAATATATGATTTTTTTATCGAAGAGTTCCACTTCATATTGTTTTATTTATACGTGTGGATGGTTTGATAAGCATAAATTAAAGACCAGGCTAAAAGGCACAATAAAAACAGAAAAGGCATAAATTTTTGAAAAAAAAGTTTTTTTTTTTTATAAAACTTTGGATTGAAAATGTATTTTTTTATGAAATGAAATGTTACTTGATCAATGAATTTTTGTGTGGTTTATCTAATTTTGATGACTTTTTTGGAATTTTATACCTTATTAAAAAATAAGGCTTTTTAATGTTTTTTTTTGCCAAAATTGCATGCCTTTTTAAGTGCCTTTTTCTGTTTTTATGGTGCCCTTTAGTCCGGTTTTTAATCATTAGATTCTATTTTCTTCTTAAATACCTCGCATTATATATTAAACGCATTTTAGTTCTTGTTACATGGTTAATAATCACTAATTAAACACTGATTAATAATTATGACAGGAATTGCATTAATTTTTAAGTAGTTAATATGTGTGTAAAGGGGTAAGTATATTATAAGGCGGCAAATAATAGATATTATTAATTGAAATGAATTTACATAAAACGGGTGAATTATGTAAGTATATACATATTTAACTAATATGTAATGTAGTACGGGCTATTAATGTTTATAACCATTAAAATTAACATGTTGATGGACGTGAAGGTGAATCAAAGGCTAATTTCAGAAATTAAAAAAATGATGCATTAATTTTAATAATTGCCTGGAGATTTTTCAGTCACGCGATTCTATAAAATGCGCAATCACTTGAACGATTGCCGTCGAAATAAACGGTCATTTTTTCTCATTTTCATTGGGAGGTTTATTGATATTTTCCGCTCCTTGTATCTGCCAGCCCGCGTTTTCCAAAAATAAATTAAAATCAACACGCACCAAGCGTACAACTTGACGAAAAAGGCCCCGGAAATACATTGAATTCTAGGTCGTTTTTATTATTTCTTCTTACTATGTTAAAAACGAGTAACATTTGGTTGTCATAAAACGATTGGATAAAGCATAACACATTGACTTTTCATAAACTGATTATTTTGAAGTGGCCTTTATGTTTAATTATTTTATTTCTTTCTTACATAGATAGCAGTTAAATATTAATAAATTTATACCGGGTGACTCAGCGAAGAGGTAAAGTCTACGACTGGTAAGTAATAATATACTCAAACATTTTCAATACAAAAATTGTAGATAATCATGAGGTCTAGAACTTAAAAAAAAAATCATTTATACAGTGTTCGGCAACGACAGACTTAATTGTATTTTAAGTGAAATACTAGAGTTTCGTTTACATTTTATGACAGCTTTTTAAGAACTGATTAAACTGACATAAACTTGTATCAGTCGATTTTCAACTGTTTTCGAAATAACTCGATTTTTTGTCAAAAATTGTGCAACTTTTCAAAAATTGCTATGAAATGATAATTAACAATAAAAGATCTATTACGGGTTCAAACGGGCACGTGAATTTTATTTAGAATTACATACCATTTGCTAAAGTTAAAAAATCTAAAAAAATAAATAAATGGAACATTCTGTATTTACATGATTACTGATTATATGATTACTAAAAATATACTATTTAAAAATACCTACTTCTTGCGGCTATGGGCGATAAATGTTATAGAATAAAGTCAGTAATAATGAACATAGATAATATATCTTCTTTTGCTTTAGAAATGTAGGAATATTGGACGCTTATACTGATCAGGAAAGATATCAATAAATATTGTAAAAACAATATTAGATTTATTCTATAAACTCTAAAATAATATTTGTTTGTAAAATTGTTAATTAACATAAATCATTTTTTGATCAGGAATTTATTCAAACCCAGTTGATTTTGATAGATATTGAAACTAAGCAATTTCTTCTCTTCCTTTAATTTTAGTTGATTTCATTTTATAATTCCAGATAATATTCTGTATGAGATAACAATGCTGCACCATTTACAAATACTATTACTCTTACGAGAATTCACAGTTTAAATACAATATTGGTTTATACGAAAAGTAAATGAAAATAAGCTAGTACGAAGCCTCTATCTATTGCCTCAAATTTATATTTTACCAATTTCATTTCGTTGATCTACATATGATTTTTGAATACTCGTATTGATTATCTCTCACTTCATAAAATTTCAGCTTTAATATTCCAATTTCTGTGCAAAATTTGTAGTAAACGTAATCAACTACTGCGCAGGTTGAATTTATTATGTAATTCAGGTACATTTTAGTATATTATTAATAACACATTAATTTATAGAAAAAGAAAGTAAACAAGTTCGAATCTGCGGAACACCTCTGTTAATTATTGCTCCCGATAATATCTGTGAATTTTATTTCACTAGTCAGTTTTACATGCCATCTTGGTAATTCGTATTTAGATAAATTAACAATTAATGATAATCAAATACTGTACACAACGAATTTATTATCTGTGTGATTATATGATTCAGTTACATTTTAGTATGTATTTATGCTATACAGTGTGTTTCACTTTGATACTTGAAAAATCAGTATTTTTTAATGGAACATCCGATTTAATTTTTTCTTTTTTAAAATATATTGCACTTAAAAAGCTCTACACAGTGATGTGCATTTTTTTGTTTAGGCCCTTTGCATGGCCTGCTGTGGTATTAAATGTAACCCCAAAAATGGCAAAATCGTATTAGGCATTTTTTTAACAAAAAAACTATTTATGCAATCGATTTAGCCATGCTTCGCAACCCTTAGTACCAAGTTCCAAAGTCGCATCTTATACAGAGTGTTTATAATTTAGGTGCAAACTTCGAAAAATACCAATGTTTGGGAGCACCCTGTATTAACACAATAAAATATTTTCGAGATTTTCTTCTTTCGATGGAGGTGTAAGTACTATGGCTTTGAAATTATACTCTTTTTATTGGCCTAGTTAATACAGGGTATTCGTAATAAAAAATCAAATTTAAGGAAAAATCGAATTTTTTCGTTTTTATTTACTGAACATAACAAACTACAAAATAACCAAATATCTTTAAATTTTCGAGTTTTCTATTACCCCTCCTTCAACTTGAATACATTTTTCTAACCTTCTTTGGCAATGATTCATTACTTTCGCGAGTTCCTGATGAGAAATTAACTCGCACTCTTCTGTTATCCTCCGCTTAAGTTCTTCCACATTATTGGGTCTTGTACGGTAAACATTTTCTTTAAGTTTCCCCCAAAGATAAAAATCGAGTGGCGTCAAATCTGGCGATCTCGGAGGCCACTTAATTTCTTGACTATAGCGCCCAATCCACTTCTAGGAAATTTTTGATCAAGCCAGTTGTTAATTATTGCTGCAGTATGGACGGGTGTACCGTCCATTTGAAATATCATGTCGGCACGTTTAGCAATTGGCAGTTCTTCTAAGGCATCCCAGAAATTCGTATTTAGAAAATTCAAAAAATTTTGGGCCTTCAAGTTATGTTGAAAAAAAAAGGAACCAATTATTTGTTTATCAAAAATTCCGCACCATACATTAATTTTCTCAGAATATTGCCTTTTACAGTGAATAACCCAGTGAGAGTTTACTTCCGACCAGAATCTACAATTTTGTGAAGATACACCCCGTTTGTGGTGAAGGTTGCCTCATCCGAAAATAAAATTTTATTTAGGAAATTGTGGTCATTTAGATAATGTCCTTGACACCACAGAGCGTATTCCATTCGAGAATTTTCATCACCATTTTCTAAAGTGTGTAGGAATTTTGGTTTGTAAGCAACCTTTTTATTTTTCTTAAGACATCGCCAAACTTTGCTGGAAGGTATATTAGTGTTTCGCGAAATTTGTCTAACGCTAGTTTTAGGGTTGTGCCGAATTTGATTTAAAACAATGTTTTCTCTGTTCTCAATTAAATTGTTTCCCCTTTTATTTGTGGAAATAACATTACCAGTTCTATCGAAAACAGAATTAATATTTGCTACAGTTTGAAAACTCACTGGTTCTAGTTCTTGATGTCTCCTGTTAAATTCTTCTGCAGCTTGTTTATAAGTTTTTGCATTGTCACCAACTAGTCTTATTATTTCAACTTTTTGCTGTAAAGTTAGTTTATTTCTAACCATTTTTACACAACTTTAATGGTACACACAATAACGTTTTAAGCAATATAACAGCAAGTGTCAAATTGTTTGAAGTTTGATACATTTTTGTTTTCAAGGCCTGCTTCACTAGCGTTAGACAAATTTCGCGAAATACCTTCCACCAAAGTTTGTCGATGTCTCAACAAAAAATTTTGTTCGGATGTAAACCCTAACTGGATTATTCATTTTAAAAAACAATATTATGAGAAAATTAATGTAAGGTGCGGAATTTATGATAACCAAATCACTTGTCATTTTTTCTTCCAACATAATTAAATAATTAATGTCCTCAACTTAAGCAGAGAATAACAGAAGAATGCATGACTAGCACTAAAATATTTTATCTTATTTATTTTTACTTATTTTGTAGTTTTTTGTTATATTCGGTTAAATTTCTTTTACTAAAAATAAAAACGAAAAAAATCGATTTTTCCTTAAATTTGATTTTTTATTACGAATACCCTGTATTAACTAGGCCAATAAAAAGAGTATAATTTCAAAGCCATAGTACTTACACCTCCATCGAAAGAAGAAAATCTCGAAAATATTTTATTCTGTTAATACAGGGTGCTCCCAAACATTTTTCGAAGTTTGCACCTAAATTATAAACACTCTGTATAAGATGCGACTTTGAAACTTGGTACTAAGGGTTTCGAAGCATGGCTAAATCGATTGCATAAATAGTTTTTTTGTTAAAAAAATGCCTAATACGATTTTGCCATTTTTGGGGTTACATTTAATACCACAGCAGGCCATGCAAAGGGCCTAAATCAAAAAAATGCACATCACTGTGTAGAGCTTTTTCAGTGCAATCTATTTTAAAAAAGAAAAAATTAAATCGGATGTTCCATTAAAAAATACTGATTTTTCAAGTATCAAAGTGAAACACACTGTATATGATTTATGCTGTGTTTACACGGTCAAATAAATTCATGAAGTTTTTGATCTTGAATTTATTGGAGCGTGTAAACGCTCAACTTGCCGTCAATTTTTTCATGTCGAATAAATTGTCGAATTAGAACCCGCACTATTTTTTCGTCAATTTTCTAGGGAAATATAGTAACATTTTAGTTTAAAATAGATTCCAACTTTCGCATTGTGAACCTTCTGCCCCGTGAATATTTTTTTTTATTATAAAAGATTGATAAAGTAAGTAAAATCAGTCATATTTCTAAAGAAATATTAATGTTCCAATAAATAATATGCAACTATTGCTATTCTATACAAACGTTGCAGAGGACCGACAAAAAATCCATTGCGAGAAGTGAATAATTTCACTAAACAAATAATTATTTTAATGATCATGATCAAGTCTCACAAAAAAGATATTTGTGATTACTACAATCAAGTACATATAAAAATATTTGGATATGCTTTTGTATCCATCAGCAAGCTATAAGTCCATATTTTGCATAAACAATCGCCTATTATTAACCCCTACAAATGTCAGATTAACAAGTTCCGCATAACCTCCAAATTGATAAATGAAAACAAAAACATTTAAAGGTTGCAAGAAAACAAATGTCACTATTTGATGGTTGGTACTAGTGGATATCGTCAATAAAATATTGGATGAATCTTTGCGTTTACACGGTCCAATAAATTGATGAATAAATTCATGAATTTCTTCGTGAATAAATTCGTCAACTTATTCTCGAATTTATTTGACCGTGTAAACACGGCATTATAAACAGTACCGTGCGTTTGCGATATGCAATTTTTATCTTACTTTAATATTTATTATTGTTTTTGACTAACACTCATATCTCCAATGCGATCTCCATTGCCTATTCTGAAGTGCAATTATGCAACAATCCAAATAAACATTTCATTCACAACAAACATGTTTGCCACGATCCCACACACATACAAAAACAGCATGAATAATATTACCAGAAGTAGGTTATCATTTGAATCGACCTTGTATATCGCAACTAGTGTCATATTCAAAATAAGATATTAATCTCTTCTTATGTTTATGTCCCAACTGACGCCGATCGCTGTATAAGTTTTGTTATTTTCCTACTGGCGCATATTTTATGCGTTGTTGAACGCGGGGCTTACTAACTTCTTGCGAAACCGATCGGGTTGACAGTCGCCTAGTCCTTGCGAAAGTCTGGGCGGCTTTTGGAGACTGTGAAAATAGTGATATATAGCAACCGCTGTTGCTGCTATAACGAAAAGATCGTTAAGTAACCGAATTCTTTTGGTTCATTTAATTGTTTGCAATAAATAAAGGATGCTTGAAATAATGTTGCCCCATTTTTTCGGATTAATTTTTGATTTCTTTATTTAGTAATATTGCGGTTTCTCTGATTGATTATTTCCATTAATGCCACGATACAAAAAAAAAATGAAAAATGTTATTCATAAATTTGTTATTCGGAAAATAATTTTTATAATCATATACAGGCTGTTTGATAAAAAAACGTCCCATCCCGTAACTTCTTTATTTATTATGCGATTTCAATAGTAAAAAATGAGGTGTGGCCACCACACGACTTTCTTATACGTATGAGCGTTTCAAACTATACAATATTAAGAATTTTTTTATACAAAACTTTTTCAAAATCCTATTCTAAGTACTTTTATACTCTTAATAAATCGCTATAGAATGCATACTTTGCAAGATATTCGAAAAAAAGTGCTACTCGCTAAGAGTAAAAGTGCTACTTCCGGTCCGAATTTTGAAATTTCATGTATACAAAAAATATTGCAAATATAACTCTAAATACTTTTGTAGTCTTAATAAATATATATAGAATGCATAATTTACGACATATTTGCCAAAAATCGCTATTCGGTAAGAGTAAAAGTGTTACTTCCGGTCCGAATTTTGAAATCTTTTTTATACAAAAGATATTGAAAACTATGTTTTAAATACTTTTATACACGTAACGTACCTGTCTAAAAAGCTTGATTTGCGAAATATTCGCGAAAAACCGATTTTCGATAAGAGTAAAAGACCTACTTCCGGTAGGAATTTCGAAAAACTTTTTAAATAAAATTGTTCTCAATTTTAATTTTAAGTACATATGAATTCTTTATAAATTTGTATAAACTTAGTATTTGACGAAATATTTGCAACATTCGATTTTTTCACTGAAGTAAACTGCTACTTCCGGTCTACCGATTTAACTGAAAAACTAATCAGATCTCAAGAAGGAGATTATACACGTAAATAGAAAATTTGGAATTGATATCTCCAGCGGTTTGACCGCTATCGTGGTCACACACAGACAGAGAGACAGACAGACAGACACACAGACATTTTTTAAAAACCACTTTTTTGGTATCAGGGGACCTCAAAACGTGGACATCTGCAAAAATCTCGAGGTCGAAAATTTTCATCATCAGAATACTTCCTTATACTACGTATAAGAAAGTAAAAAGCATAAAAACGGTTTGATAAACTCTATAAACTGCATAGTTTTTTCGTTTAGTCTGGTAGATAATTTTCTTCTGAATCTAGTAATATTCATTTAGTTATCATTTGTTGATACTTAATTAAAAAAAATTGAATTATCTGCAATTTTTATCCCCTTACTAGGAAATTTCAAGTGTGCCGTGAAAAAAAAAACGCAACACAAATGTGACAAATATGTCATTTACATAAACGTCTGTCATTCGAAAATTAGTTGGGAAGTCTGCATCTGTTATTTACATTTTTTTATTTGACACTGTCACAGTACTCATTTATTATATGTCGATTAAAAAAAAAGTTGACTATCGTTACGTATTCATGACCACGTTGAAAAACTTAGGATTATGGACAGTTTATACAGTTTGTCAAACCATATTTATACATTTTTTATTTATTGAAATCGGATACTAAATAAAGAAGATACGGGATGGGACGTCTTTTATGAAACAGCCTGTATATTATGAAAATTTTTTTTTGTCATATTGTGTATGGTTTACATTGGTTTGAACCAATACTGAGGTTAAATAAAATTATAAATATTGATTTCGATTCGGTTTTCCTCAGTTACTAGTTAATATGGAGGTACCAGCATAATTCTTACCGCATTAAGCTATTGGAACGTATACTTATTACAGATTTTAAGAAAGTAAACCATAAAAAAAAAAGATTATAACGTTTATTGAAACATGAAAGAGATAGTTAAAATAAAATGAAATTAAATGCAATGCAATAATAAAAACAATTTAAATGTGCAAAGCGAATTCGTAAAACAACCATACTAATTTGTTACACAATCAAAGTCAATTTAATAAATCACATATGTTTGGATGACATCTACAAATAATGAAAGAAAAACACTGATTTTTTGTTGTTGCTTAAATAGCAGAAATATTTAAAAGATATAATATACATATATAGAAAAAAGTTGCCGATAAAGATGGTAATAATTTAAGGTTTTTCTGCAATAATATTAAAGATAAAGATCCTTTCCGTAAACAAACACATGTAGTATACAAAATTCCATGTGGATATGTAATGGCGTATATATACTGCTACTAAATGGCCACAAATATGCTAAACGTTACCAGTTTAAAAAAGCATATCAGCAATGCAAAACATAACATTACGTAAAGAACAAAATAACATAACTATTCTAGTAATATTCTAGAACTTGTACGAATAAAGAAACATGATAATGCAATAAATGAGCAAACCGAAATTCAAAATTTCGCAATAGCTTAATAGTTGTTAATATTATAATTATTTATTTGGTGTGAGTTCATTTTACAGCTCCAAACCACGAAATTGAAGTGTTTTATCAAATAGCTAAGAAAGGTTATCTATGTATATAGAACGTTCCTTTCATAGCCGTTTAGTAAAACAATTCCATCTAATGGAATCTATTATGTATTCCATTAGGTGTGTTTATAATAAATCTCTTAATTATCAGTTAATACAATGTATCTTTAATATAGCATACATATAATGACATAACCTTAAATATGATTACGGGTGACGTTTAGCAAAAAGTGGAAACTTGGCAACGGCTACAAAATTAACGTACGATAACGTGCACTGCTAGATAAAAAAAACACCTACAGTATGTGTTAAATGACCCAGTAGTGATAAACCACAAAAATATAAATGTAAGAAAGTTTAAAGAAGTTATATGATTAGTTTTCAAGAAATACATAATTAAAAGCTTGATGATAGACTGCTGCTGGATGTTGTAACGACAAAAAAAGATAAAAGACAAAATTTAAAAGACCCATAGGTAGATTATTAAAGTTAAAAACCAACACCTGAAAGGTTTCTTTGTTTATTGTTTATTTTTTAATTTCGTTATAGTATTTAACATGATCAACTAACTTTGAAAATCTAAAGAAGTTATATTTTCTGCCATCAAAATAAAGCAAAAACGGAAGACAGGTAGAATACCACTTCATCAAATGCAAAGAAAGTTTTAAATTCAATTCTAGCCTAAAATTATTCTACTTAATATTTGATCCATTAGTCACGAAGTTTATTATATTTTGGCTGTGTATATTTGGAACTAATTTTATTTTTTTTTACAACGCACATTTATGTCTTTGCCGAATTCACAGTTTTTCAAAAATTTTTTTGTTAGTATCTTTTAAAACAAAGTCGTTAGAATTTAATTCAGTTGACCATTTAGTAAAGGAAATACGTAATAAGTAGGTACACGCGCGAGCACTAATAAACTCATCATCAAATAGCTTCTTTAAGTATTTGATCCTCTTATGTGACATAAAAAAGATACTTTGGTGATTCCATGTAATCTAAACTAAAACTTTCGAAAGACTTGGCATCGCAACAGTTGCAGGGAATTCTTTACACATTTGGCAGCTCCTTCTTTTCCAATGATAAATACATTGTTTTCTGTGTCCCAAAAATCATCTGGTTTATAATGAATTCCATAATTTTAAAGCATTGTTTTGTTGGCTTCTCAAATAATAAGTAATTCGCTAATCTTTTGTGTAAACAAAGGATCTAGTTGTGACAGTAAAAGGAAATATGGAATACATATTAGGTAGATCATGCAATAATGGTATTTTTTTTCATAAAAAAACTGTATTTAAATAACGAATTTAATTTTAATTTGTTAAAATATTTATTTAATATATCATATTAACGATATACAAAATTAGAGAGTGTGTGTGTGTAAATATATTTTTTTTATTATTCCATGCGTTAATCACTAGCATTTAGTGAAAATGGAGTGTATAGTCTTGTGTTTTAACTATTTATTATATATAGTCATATAATTTTATAATTAAATACAATATAATAAAGAGTATTACATGAACCTAACACCTGTCAGTAATACTAAAAATATATATTAGAATATAGCTACATTTACTTTTATTTTATACATAGTACACAAAAATATTTGTTTTGTAAATATTTTAAATAAAGCATACGCGATAAATTTCGCTATTGATGTTGACATTGCAGACTATTTCAGTAATGTTTACTGCTTGGTCATTCGAGTGCGTGTGTGATGTCTCACATATCATCGACAATTTGCAATAGTTTAATTGATTCACATCCATATACGAGTACTTTTTTTTTAAAATTTGCAGCGTATTTACATGAATGATATATACTAAGGCCGGGAATTTTCGAAATTTCAGTATTCAAATATTCATTTTGATAAATATTCGAATTACTTAAATGTTCATTGGAATATTCAAGTATTTGAATATTCGAATCCAAAAATAAAATGCAATAAATTGCAAAAAAGCGAAAAAATCATATTAAAATGATAAGTAGGTACTTAGTTACTTACCTTCATTTGAATTGATTGTTCAAAAGAAATAATAAACGATCTTACCAGACAACTAACAAGTTGTAGATACAAAACACGTTTTAATTTGGTAGGTATAGTTCATTCGTAAATATAAGAAAATAGCTTTTTGAGATGTAAATACTTTAAGTACGCACCCTACGGTGAGGGTCAAGAGAAAGCAGGGCAGTATTAATTTTTATTTGATAGGGCTAACAATAAGTGTTAATCAGGTTTATTTTGGTAATATAAATTGTTTATTATATAATCAAATAATAATATAAAAAATGATTTTAATTTAAACAGATAGGAAGTATTACATTGTTTTATTACTTGGATAGCAAAACGGAAATAATAATTTATATAGATATACACGTGTGTCACAAAAGCTATCATATATGTACAATTCAATAAAAAAAGGAAAATGTCAGAAATACAAACTGTCCCAAGAAAAAACGCTGGAGTCAGCTGTAATGAATGAGGCAACTAATTTAACAAAATATTTCCAATTTATTAATTATATAATACTTACAAAGTAGAGATTGTTACACTTTACATATGGATATGCATTAATCTTTTCCGGAATCTTCAACACTTGTTTCATCACCATCACTTAAATGAATTATAAATTCCTGATCCATACATGTGGTTTGGTGATATTCATTTTCTATAGTAACTGTATGTCGAATACAATTACTCCAGTCCTCCTGAGTGATATTCACTGCAGCTTCCCGAATAAGGTTTAACGAACATTCGCTAAATTTGGGATTGATGTTATTACGACAAACATTCTTCTTCAATTGACTCCAGATTAATTCTATAGGATTAAATATCCAATAGTACGGAGGTAATCACAAAACTGTGTGTCCCGCGCTTGCAGCTATGTTATCCAGCTGATATTGTTTCGTAAACGTCCTTGTACTTTCGTATAACTGTCCTCGTAATATAAATCGTGTGATTCAAAAAATCGTGCTATTTCTGCCTTTTTGCTGCTACAGCTTGGTATTTTACTGATCTGTCGTGAATGATATGGAGCGTTGTCGATTACAATAACACTATTCGAGGGCAAGGCAGCCAATAATTTCTTTTCAAGCCAGTCTTCGAATAATTGTGTTGTCATATCTTCGTGGTAGTCAAGATGAGATGATTTGATATTTTTTGCTGATAGCAACATTTTTCCAACCCAACCATTATCCGAACCACAATGTAAAATTATTATTCTCTTTCCTCTTGATGAAGGAACATTGAAACTAGACATATCAGTATTATCAGTCCAGCCTTTTATTACGGTGTCGTGAGTATCATACCACGTTTCGTCTAGGTAGCAAATAAAACGGACATCTTCTCTAAATTTTCTTATGCTTCGTAAATAGTCGTAACGGAGCTTCCGTATCCTTTCTGATTCCATGATGACACGCCGTTTATCAATTCTGTGATATTTAAAACCATTGCTTTTTAACGTTTGCCATAATGTTGTAATGGAGCACTGAATTTCCGGATTGTCCTTAAACTTGACGAGGTAGGAGGAACTTGGTTTTATCTATACATATTATAAATTATCTGACGAATACTTTCGACTTCCCAATTTGGAATTTTCCTTGAGGATCCTTTATCAATTCTACATTTTCTTTCTGGATTTTCACAAAAGGAAATTATATTACTATATATGTATTAGTATTTATTCATGATAATCCATCAGTAAATTTTCGAACTCTTAAAATGATTATTATTTAATTGTAAGTATATATAAATAACAATAGCCCCAATATTTTCTGTTACTGTCCTTATATTTAATAGACGACTGACCGCATGGTTCTTAATCCGTGTGTAAACAGACCGCAATAAAGTACTTATTGAAACCCTTAGGCGTTTTTTATTGCCGAATGAACTATACATGACATACTACGTATTAAATACACAAATAAAAATAATACAATAATACATTAGAAAACTATGCGTCAAGGAAACACATTTTCTTCCATTTTCGGGTTTCAAGCAAGAACGTTTCGCCGTTACAATGTTATCGGCTTTAGAGTATGCCCCTTTTGGCATACAACATTCCGAAAAATATATTACACCTTCACACAATCGCACAATCTACTTGTTCATTGGAGAACAAAATATCCAAAGCGAATTTTTTCTGGTTTATGTTACTTTCATAAAATTCAACTGATGGCTTCCCTTTGTTTTCCAAGATATCTTGTAGGTGCCTTTTTTGTTTTAAGCAGAGATTTAAAAAATCTTTCTTTTTTGACCTTGGATATAGAAATGTACTAATGTCAAATAGTTCAATTGGTGAAGCACCGGTAACCGAAACATTACTAGCGAAAACTTTTATGAACTTTGATTGAATTTTCCGTTGCAAAACAGATTTCATTTTTTTTTATCTCTTCTGGCCATCCTTGTCAAGCGTTGAAATTAAATTCTCCATCAAACATTGCAAAATGATCATCCCCATTGAAATCGTTGGTTGAGATTCTGATCAGAATAACGTTGTAGCCAAGGGTTACAATATTTTAACAATATTTTCCATGATCGACCATTCATCTTCAGTTAACATTAAATGTCCTGTATGAGCTCTTGTGATTATTATATAAAAAATGTTGAATTCTAACAAGTCTTAACAGACTGAACGAGTTTGTGTTTTTGTAAATTCAATTGATTTTTTGTTGCAAGTTAAAGCATTTGTCGCGATGTTAGAATGCTTAAAATGACCAACAATATTGCTGCATTTTCCAATAATGAGCTTTGCCTCTAATGCTTTGTTCAAAACCAATTCCAGTAAATGTGTAATGCAACAAACTGAATTGTACTGCAGCTGCCGCAATTTTTTCCTTCAAATAACGTTAATGGTTAGTGAAAATTATTCAAAATCTATCTTTAAACACTTTGCTAAACGTAATTGGTCATAAAATGCATGTATAGAACGCATGACTTGCGAGATATTTCGATAAATTATTTTTTGATAAGAGTAAAAGACTTACTTCCAGCAAAAATTTCGAACTATTCAAATATTCGAATAATTTCGTTTTGAAATTATTGCGATTTGCGATAAAGATTTACATTTTTCTTTTTTTCCGTAACGTCTAATTAAAATAATCTATGAGAGCATTAGTTGAGATTGCAATGAATATATGTTACATGAAATAATTTATTAGTGATTATTATTTTTGATAGTAATAGTAGCAGCAAAGGTGTTATAAAGAACATAAGGTCTATGATTAAGTGCATTTTTAATATATATACCTATATTGTGTCAATAACTATATTATTTGAAGAGTATTAACTATGAGCTCTTTAGGTTTCGACTTTATATTTTCTTTTATTCTGAAGTATTTTTTAAAACTAGAAAAATATAAAAATTATACAATGCACAATAGAAAGGTGAGAGATGGAAAGAAAAACTGCAGGACAGAAGAAAGTGTAGCGAGATTGTGTAGAAAGCAAAAACACATATAAGGCTATAAAAGGAAAGTGGAAAGATAACAATGGCGTGACCATCCACTCCAAACTGGTCAATAGGACTCTATCAAATCAATTGCTACTACATCAACTGAAGAGCACAACTGTTTATATATATAAATTGTTGTAATACGTTTCTGTTTCATAATAAAGATTTTTTATCATTTTACGTATAAGAAAGTAAAAATTGATGATTTCATTCCCAAAAATACTTATAAGTGTGTTTACAATTCCAATTTTCCCATACTAGCTTCTGAAAACACAGATATTAGGAATTTAAAACGTATATATTTCTTAAAATGATTAAAAAAATCCCCTAGGTGATTTGTTTTTCTATTTTGCATATCTATTTCTACATGCATATATTAAGGACGGGTGTAGATTTAATTTACATAATATTTTCATAGGTATGAGCTGAAGATATACATGAATATTTATAGAAATACTAATTATTCGTTTCCTGCATTTATTTTTTTTTAATCCAGTTTCAATTACATTCTTTCGCGTCAGCTCCTGGAATTGATACATAAATCTCTTACGTCAAAGGAACCGAAATAATTGGAAATTAATATCTCAATCAAATAAAATCCCATACAAAAATAATGGTATAGTATTTCTGATATTCATCTCACACATGCGTATGTTCAGTGTGAAATGATGCAGGTTATATACTATACACATGCCTACATAAAATGTTTATATGTAAATACCTAAGTATCACATGGTTGATCAGAAAAATGTGAAGGTTTATGTTGCACAATGATCTACATGTTAGTTAATTTTATATACAAACAATTCGTTGTGAGCAAACAGATTGAAGCAATTCCTACTTTGAAGATATTACCTTTTTTTTGTTTAATATAATTGTATGCGTCAATATCGTCTAAATTTATTCACATCGATTTACAATAGACCGTGATTGTATGGAATTTTAAACATGTCATCAATAGTTATGAAATGAAAGAGAAATTAATACACCTTTAATATTTATAAATATTTTTATGCAATAAATGAAATATAATCAAGCATATCGTCTGGCTGTCTCCGAACTCGATTAAAATTGATTTTCTATATAAATATCCATGCATATATTGAAAACAATGTTTGCTTCACTGTATAATATGTTATTTCATAAACGCGATTATAGTCTTTTATGGGTATAGGTGTATATATATGTGTATTGGCTATAGATAAACAGGATATCGAGTGAATGTTTTGTTTATATAAGAAATACATATGCCAATACAGCCTGACATCTCGTCTCCTGTCTGTGATTTTATTATGACTTTACTGAAAAGCAAAAAGTAGTAATTAATTTTGTTTTGATATCATATATCGTTAGATAGTAACGCTGTCTTCAGTTGTCATTATAATTTGAGTTGAATATTTTAATATATTTTCAATCAGAATAAGAATAATTATAATAAATTTAATTAAATCATCCGATCACATAGTGATATCAGTTACGTCGCAGTGTACAAAAACAGATCACATACAATTTATCATATACCTAAAAAACAATAAATAATAGATTTTTCAGCTTTTATTTTTAAATATATTATATTTGTTGTGGAACACTGTATACACACAGACAGCAATACATGAAAAATCTTTGAAAAACCGCCGATTTATGTACAGCTGCACTAAACTTAGTTTTGTACTTTGTCTTTATACATGAAAGCAACGACTGTGCGATTATACACAAACACAGATGAAAATGTTAGTATTTTGTATAATATATAATAATGACACGAATGCATGATCTCTAAATCAAATATCAGCTGCACAAGTCCTTTCCTGAGCAACAAATACGCGATTCACATTAGTGCTGTACAATTTTACATTGTAACTCAGATGCGAATACGCGATGGTATGAAATATCTCTAACTGCTGAGAATCCATAGCATTTTTGAATTTCAAAATGGCGTAATATGTACTACTGAGTTTTCCGACCATGTGTTCCACATGCCTTTCCCATGACTCAACTCTGGTCATGTAGAACTCTTGGTTGTTCATATTTAGCATAAGGTTGTTGATATACAAATACAAAATTCTATAAACGAAGTTTGTGGTGTGTAAATTATTTTTAATTACTTGTTTTCGCTAATATGTAATCATATTTTCAACGTTATTTAACATTGTAAATTTTACATTTTTTTCTAACATTATATATTTTTGGCGTAACGAATAGTAGCATTTCAGTAATATATACTATCCTTTTCCTATTTTTCTGAATGTTAACATTCGCCCTGCAGTAATACATTACAATTATTTGTCTATTTCTCTAAAAACATCACTGTATTTCGACTGACGGCATGGTATTATTAACCGCCACAAAACGTGTTTACCTTAGCCGCCTGTTTAAATAACGCATTTTCCACGCATTCAGTTTAATTGCAGATGAAAAATTAACAAGAATTAAGAGGGATTTCTACTCCCAGCCGCTGAGGCCACTGTAGACAGTTTGATTTCCCCATAAAATTAAACGTAGATGTTAATCAATTTTTAATTTTTTTGTACCAAATGAAAGAGAATTTGAATATCTATGTACGCCTAGTAATATTTTTTCCAAAAATATATTAGAAATTGTCATAATTAGCAGCAGAAATAGGTCAATATTAGACATTTTGTCGAATTTATTTTGAAATAAATAAAAAGAAATTCCAAGTTTTACTACTAAGCTTACTTAAATAAATGTTTTCTCTACAAATTCCTGTAATTATTTATAGCATTGGTTAAAATTTGATATTAATTTTAAGGGGAAATCGTAACCCCTGCAGTGATAATCTTCATGATTTTTTTACATTGTCAAATGGACTGGCCGGTCCAGTAGAGATCTCTCTTAACCACAAAAAAGTCCACGACGCAACGTCACCGTCTGTTGTTTGAGTATACATACATTCATTCGTGAACCACTGGGAAAAAGTGATCTGATTAGACAGGTATAATATTCTGGTATATAAGTTTCAAAGTGAGGTTGTGAACCACCATGATTAGAATAATAAGCCATATAGAGCGTTGGGCATAATAGTGCTGTCGACTAGCTATTTTGATGAGTCTTGATGTTCTCTACGTTCATTAAAGCACTTTGGATTAAATACAAAAAGGTAGAAACTTCCGGTAACTCATTGACATACCAGTCAATTTGTTATTTAATTAGTCATATATCGCTATATTTCTCATAATTTCAAGCTTCAGTTACCGTCTCTTCCGACAAAATATGTATTAGTTTCTTTTATTGTTTTGTAAAGCTATTTCCTGTTTATGTATAATTTTATTTACCTACTCCGCTTTCGTCAAAACCATAAATTTCTTATGTTATCTGTTACCATTTTAGTTAATATTATTGCAGCTGCTTAGTTCTATTATTGTAATCATTGATGATACGTTATTAATGTATTTATTTCCTTTTTTGTCATTTTACTTTCTTGTACGTAATATAAGGAGGTATTGTGATGATGAAAATTTCTGATTCCGAGATTTTTGCAGTCCACGTTTTGAGAAGTCTCCTGATACCGAAAAAGTGGTTTTTAAAAAATGTTACTCTCTGTGCGTGACTGTGTGGCTGTTAGTGTGTGTGTGTGACCACGATAGCGGTCAAACAGCTATAGCTATCAACTCCAAATTTTATATTTACGAGTATAATCTCCCTCTTGGGATCTGATTAAATTCTCAGTAAAATAGATAAACCGGAAGTAGTAGTTTACTTCAGTGAAAAAATGGAATTCTTCCAATATTTCGTCAACTACTATGTTTAAACAAATTTATTATTGTGCTGTGAATTTATATGTTTGCAGTTAATTACGACTATTTACGTGAATTCCCTGTAGGGATCTACTGCGTATGTACTTTTGCTTATCCAAATGTCAATAAATATTGTCATTGTTATTATAAACCTGTAGTTTTTTTGCGAATAAGTTTTGCAACACTGAACAGCTTTTCTAGTTCATTCGGGCACTTCTGCAAAACTGGTCGCGCTTCTCCAAATCTTATATCTTTTGTAAGCTGCTCATGCTTTCTCATTCCCGAGTGAGTTATAAAAATGTGAACCGCGAGAATTTTGCAGTTATCTGTCCGAGAAGTTACAGAAAAGTTTCACCGATTTTGAAAGACCATAAGGAAGCCAAAATATCTATCATACACTGTTTCCTTTTGTCGTATATTCATATTAATTATTTTAATTAATCCCAGGTTTCCATAGGAAAAACCCACGTCTATAATCACTAAGCTTATAGTTACGTAGTATTATCTTATTTCATCATTATAAATAAACAAATTGAATATAACTATTTTAAGAAATATCATGTGGAAAAATTAATAATTAATGCTTCAACATGTCACAACAACTTTATGCTAATTACGGTGGACTTCGAGTCCCATGACTCATTATTAGAGCAGTATTCGCCAAGAAGTGTGGAAAATTACACAGAGTACTGGGGCTAGAATTATGGAATTACGGACTATGCACTATGGAGCGAAAATTTACAAAACAATTTTCTAGCATATACTTTGCTTCATGTCATCACAAAAGCGATCAACAACAATGAAGATGTCCCCATACTAGATTGAACGAACCTTCAATAGAAGTAATGATGATGCAACATTATAATGGTGTCGCCATCAAACATATAGGGAGTAATTTTACCATCATGCAAATAACATAAATCTCTTTGTATCATCTGCTGTTGCTTGAGAGGTATTAAATCTATCAGCGAAAAAGACAAGGATTGCTTTTTACTTTCTTATACGTAGTATAAGTATTGTGTTGATGAAAATTTTCGACCTCGAAATTTTTGCAGATGTCTACGTTTTGAAGTCCCCTGATACCGAAAAAGTGGTTTTTAAAAAATGTCTCTCTCTCTGTTGCGTCAGTGTGTGTGTGTGTAGATGATGTGTGTGACCACGATAGCACTCAAACCGCTACAGGTATCAATTCCAAATTTTATATTTACGGCTATAATCTTCCCCTTGAGATCTGATTAGATTTTCAGTAAAATCGACAGACCGGAAGTAGTAGTTTCAGTGAAAAAATCGAGTTTTGCCAATATTTCGTCAACTACTAATTTGAAAGAAATTTATAGAGAATTAATATGTACTCAAAATTAAATTTGAGAAGAATTTTGTTAAAAAAGTTTTTCGAAATTCCTACCGGAAATAGGTCTCTTACTTTTATCGAAAATCAGTTTTTTTGCGAATATTTCGCAAGTTATGCCTTTTAGACAGGTACGTTACGAGTATAAAAGTATTTAGAACTTAATTTTCAATACCTTTTGTATAAAAAAAAAATTCAAAATTCGGACCAGAAGTAACACTTTTATTCTTATCGAATAACATTTTTTTGAAAATATGTCGTAAATTATGCATGTTATATATATTTATCAAGAATACAAAAGTATTTAGAGGTGCATTTGCAATGTTTTTTGTATACATGAAATTTTAAAATTCGTACCGGAAGTATCGCTTTTACTTTTAGCGAGTAGCACTTTTTTCGAATGTCTTGCAAAGTATGCATTCTATAGAAATTTATTAAGAGAATAGAAGTACTTAGAATAGGATTTTGAATAATTTTTGTATAAAAAAATCTGAAAATTCTATAATTTGAAACGCTGATACGTATAAGAAAGTAGTGTGGTGGCCACACCTCATTTTTTTAACTGCGGATACTTCTCGGATTTCATAATATTCCTTACTTACTTTGATGCTTACATTTCATATATGCAAGGTGTCTGCGAAATAGTTTTAAAATTCATATATATATATGCTAATTCGGCATTGATAAATTTGCATATTTTGTTTCTCCCTGAGTCTATGGGAGGTTTTGCTGCTGTTAATATTCTTGTAACTAGTGTGTTTGTAATGAATAAAAATAATACTAATATTCATCTCTAAAAGCTGTTTAAACGCTCTTTATAAGAACTGATAATCTTTAACATGACGTTTTTGATATATTTACTGTAACACCACTGTGCTACCAAATTGTAACAACCTGCACCTGTGGAATCGGAGATTATTGTTTTCGCTGCCACCAAATGTAAACTATAGTTACATTAATTAGATATAATAATTATATTAATGTTCTTCCACTCAGGTGTAACGTGCTGTTGAGTAACGCGTCGAGCTGGTCAAGTAGCTATGATCTCTTTAAGCGTGGGGTGTTACGGGATTGAGATAAAGAAAACATGTATTTTGTAATAACAACTAAGTATTTAATAGTGCTAAGGTACTTTTGTTATAATAAAAAAAACATTACAGAATGCCACAAAACATTAAACACATAAATAAAACTAAAAGAATGTACTTGGCGCTATCTCGGCCTCTAAAATCTTATATACGCAAAGCTGTAATAATCCCGCTGATGATTCTCCGTAAAATTAAGCCCAAACTAACATTAACCACAACAAAACAAAACAAAATATACTAACGACTTACCGACCTTATTGTCATCCAGCCTATCGTCTACAACACCACAAATTAACCAAACTCACAAATCAAATATCACTCACTGGTGAATTTAATTATTTATTACAATAGCTTGAACGTAATTTATACAACGCAGAAAAGAGAAACACATACAAAAAATTATAAAACACAATTTTACAAAAAAGAATTAAACTGGTTATACAATTATAGACAGTTCATACTCTATTAGACCGACTTCTTAACACACAACTTAAAACTGCAATTGTTTATAGGATAACTCAAGTCGAGGTTGAGATCCTTTTCGAAATTGTCGAACTGTTGTAACTTCTGCCGGAACTCCCGGGACTTTGAAATTGTCGGAACGGTCGGAGCGGTCGGAGCCCCGGCGGGACTCCGCCGAAAGTCTCTCTATTTTTCTTCTGCACCTAGTTTTATCAGTTCTTGGTCTAATTATGTCACGCCCTGTATACAGTTAACGAATCCATTTTTAGTTCTTATTAGTGGAAATTATTTTGCAGATGTTACTTGAAAGTACGCCTTTTACATGTACCTTCTTATTTTGGACTTGTCATTAATATAATTTAAACACCACTGTGTGTGATCTAATATTTTTTCAGTAGACGTAAGAATGTCTAAAACACACTTGCCTAGAGGTCAGCCCTAACACATGTTGTTCTTCGGGTGTTGTCTATGCTCTGTTACAACTCAGAATTCTACATACTTTCCGCATTACCAATTACTATTGACAGATTCATGCAATTTTAACAATAGAGTTTCTAAACCCACCCTATAATAACTACTTGAAACTAATGTAACGGATATCTACTGACCGTCTGCTTTAATGTGGCTGGTGCCAACCGTTGCGTATATCGCTTACACGTAACAGCTTTATTTCAGACACTTATACTTGTCCTGAACGAATATTCATGCATTCTTTTAAAGGTACTTGTATATTTCATTTCCCTTGACAGACTTACAACTAATATATTGCTTTTAAGCAATATGTATAAATTTCTCATTGGTCCTTGTATACAGTAAACCACAACATACTACGAATATATACTGAAAGGGGAATGTAGTGGGGATTGATACATTACACCTGACGGCCAGGCAACTATATCTTACTTGATCTTACTGACATATTGCTGTGACTCTTACAAATTTATAAATATATAAATAAATTTAATTTACTTAATTAAAGCGTAACTGAGAGTCAAGCACGCATCCTAGTGCTAGGCCTTATGCTAGACTAAGATACGGTGAACTTTCTGCTGAAAGGTAGGTTAAGCAAAACATTTTACATGCAACTAGCTCAGTTTGGAAATAAATAGTTCTCTCAGGGGCAGAAAATATGAGTTGATTCTCCTGCTCTTTAATTATCTCCAGGTCAGGTAAAGAAATAAAATACAAAATAAATCTTAATATCTAATTTATTAAAATAAAATAATTTTAAAACGAATCCAAAAGTTTTTGTCTACAAATATTTACACACAAAAAAACAAAAAAAACAATATTCAGTCATAATTCAAATTTATATATCATCATCAATAAAGTATTACAAGAAATAAAGAATAAATGAAATTATGATGTCGTGAAAAACTTACATCTAAAAATGTGAACGTGATTATTATGATTAATATTTGTCATAGATACATGTAAACAATCAAAAATAAAATAAATTACCCGTGATGAATTGTACTGGAATATAAATAAAAATAAAATTTGTACGGTCTACTGTTTGCTAACAAAATATAGACATTAAGGAAATGGCTTTGCCCTAATTAGTCCTGTCCGGCGCCTTTTCTCGCTCCCAACACAGTACCATCAGATAACAAATTCACACAGATGAGTATCCCAAAGTTCCACCCTACGAGCATGTCATTTTCAACTCGTTGGACGCAACCCGAACATACATCACAATGCGCACATTCCTTAAGGAATATATATAAATTTTAAATTAAATAAATAAAATGAAATAAAATAATGTCTCTGCGTATTCAATAAATTAACTCAGCCCTGATTAGTTCTGCCTGGTGCCTTTTCTCGCTCCCAAACGCAGTACCACCAAGACCAATTCGTGTCTTTCAAATTCACCAGGACTCCATGCTATGAATTAAATAATGACATAATTCATTTCACACATCCCTGATGTATTATTCAACACGTTAATATTGAACACCCAAATACAGCAAAAATATACTTAATACACATATCAAAAGAAATAATATATACATTAAAAATAAACTTTACCTTTTTCGCGAAATTCCAATACAAAAGACACCACTACAAATAAAGAATTTGGTACACCACTATACACACATTTATAACAAATATTGTTTAATCACCTCAATTCTTCGTACATCGTATTAAACTCATCCATCATAAATTTTCAATGAAAATTTGATTCACTTATCTATATAACCTATATACACATAAAACAAAATTATTAATTTCAAATATCTTTTGTAGGATAAATAAATTTAAAAGAAAAATAAAGTATACGGAAATGAAATGATTATGTTATCCAAAGTTATCATTACAAATACTAGAAGGTTTTGTCATAATGTATGGCATAGTACCCCTACATGCAAAACAAAACTCTCTAGAAAAAGAAAATAAAATGAAATTAAACAAATTCAAAAACCGAGTTCATAAATAAGAGTATTTTCATACATAAGTAATTATTCAGATACATTTAGACATTTCAATGTGATACGCGCTGCATGTTAAAAATAAAAATATTATAAGTGTGGAATCTTGTTAAAATTTTATAAGTATCGAAAATCTCAAAATTTATTCTAAGTCCGGATTTTTAAAATAATCCTTTAAAAAGAAAGAGGAAGTGGTTTATCACCTACTTTTAGACTAGTTAAAATTGCGGTTTTCACCAGCAATCCCGGAAATTTTATCCGTCCGCGCTTTTATGCTTAAATTTCTTTATAAAAACATCCGGCAACTTTCGGCAAACACGAATCCACTTCCAAAATTGTATATCGACGGTGCTGCCCTTATCGGTCACATGGGGAAACAGTGTATTAATAATCCTTGAAAAAGGTAAACAAACATGCGAATATAAATTCGTCTATACGTTTATGACTCAGCCGTGCACCTGATAAACAATACTTTTTGCGCCGGTCTACACAGTCGATCTTTGCCAATGTCAGAAGTCTCTGTGCCGGAAACACCTGCTCGCTCCTTTTCATGTAACATTTGATACGTCTTAATATTATAACCTTATAAAAATTTACTAAGATCCTTTTATTGTTTTACTTAAATAAAAATAAAGTTTTCGTAAATTATCGATATAGTGAATATTTATATACACATCATAGTAAAAATGAATAAAGTAAAAATTAATTTAAATAAAATCTTAAAGTGATCTTGATTATACTTATTTATTTACATATTATTATTTATTCAAGATCACTGCAATATGTCATTCGTTTATGTGAGTTGTTCGTGATCTGTCAAGTGTCTGTTATAGTAAAATTATGGATATGGTGTATACAATTGATGAAAAGGTTCAGATTGTAAAATGGTATTTTCAAGGCCACTCGCTGATGTCTATTATAGCTCTCTTTCGGGATACTTTTGAAAATCGACCTATTTCTTGTTTGAATGCCATTCATCGCATCAAAACTAATTTTGATAAATTCGGTTGTGTTTCGCCATCGTTTCATGTGAAACCTCAAAATAATGATAACCGGGATCTCAATGTAATGATATGTGCTAGCGTGGAAAACAATTATACTCTGACAACATCATAAATAGGACAAGAACTGGATGTATCACGTGAAACTGCGAGAGGAGCCTTAAGGAAAAACAAATATCACTCTTATCATGTTCAGAAGATAAATGAAATTTTTCCACAGGACAATTATGATCGCATTCAGTTTTGTTTAGACATAATTGAAAAATGTGCACTGAATGAAGGGTTTATTTCGAACATCCTCTTTACGGATGAATCTACGTTTTTCTTACATGGCCAGCATAATCCAGCGATACTACAATATTGGTCCAGAACAAATAAACACATTGCGTATACTGCTCATACACAATACCCACAAAAGGTATGCGTTGGGATATTAGGCAATAATATCATTGACCCATTTTATATTGATGGCATGTTGAACGGACAGAAATACTTAGATCTACTGCAACACAGTATTATTCCTTTTATACGCGGAATACCTAACATTGTAATGGAAGACATTTGATATCAACAAGACGGATGTCCTGCCCATACAAGCAGGATTGTGCTGCAATATCAAAGAAATACGTTTGAAGACCGAATTATTTCAAAACGGGGCACAATCCATTGGCCTGCCAGGTCTCCTGATTTGTCACCAAATGACTTTTTTCTCTGGGGTCACATAAAGTCACAAATATACGGCTACGAAGAACAACGTGCAAATAATTTAGAAGAATTGCGTATAAAAATTAGAAACTGTTTGTTAACAATCATCCCCGAAGTCTTGTCCAATGTACGGCGTAACTTTTATAATCGAATTGCGTATTGTTTAGAAATAGAAGGAGGACGATTTGAACATTTAATGTAGTATAATCAACCGAGAATTTTTGCTTATAAATTATTATTTTTAAGTTCTATTTGTTTACTTAATAAGTATTTAATACTTTTATATTTTAACGCCCACCACTACGTCATCATCGTGACCTTTCTACCAGATGCGTGCGCTGCCGACCACGCAAATTTTACAACAAGAATAAACCACAAACACGCTATCAACACAAAAATCAGGTAGCAGTAAATATGCAGTAAATGTTGGTATTATTGGTCACTGTTGGTGGTAAGGACAGCCGCGAAGTTTAAAAATTTTATACCAAAGCCATCTATTGTCCTACTTTCTCTTATACCGAAATACCGTTGCTGTTTCTCTCCCGCGTAAAATATAAAGGTCCATTGAGTTCGCCCCACCTTTCCCCTATTATTGCTAAGCGCCAATGACATCACTGTGCATTTTCGTAGTTAACTGTGTAATACTGTATAGACGATAGGTGTGGTTTTAGTTTATAAGATTCCTGTGCCGCCCTTTTTAATTTAAGGAGAGGGGTTTTAGGAAATATTGACCGGAATAATATAAAAATAATAGAAAATAATTAAATAAATGCATGAAACAAAAATATAAAATTTTAACTAATAAATCGCGTAAGCCGATTTATTACATTACATTAGCAGTTTAAAATGTTCAAAATGTGTTACATAAATATTTCTAACATGTTCTCTTAAGAATAGGTTAGAGGTCATTATAGACAATTAAAATACTTTCAAATTTGCCGCTTATATTTCGCCCAAATAATTGTGGTACACTGTATATCTAGCGATTTAATCCTACGAAGATAATCGCTAACAAGAATACCTGTAGTCGTTGTATTTATGGAGATGCATTTTGACAGATATGTTGATATTCTTTTGTATTCACGGAAAAACCGTGTTTTTACACTAAATTTATATTTTGCTTTTATAATATAGGCGCGCGAAAACTTTTCGCACTAAGTGTATGTCAAAAATTCTCCATAATACGGAAATGTGTTGCCACAGTTTCTTCACTTTATTATGTAACTAACTTCTGTATATAAATACAAATATACAATTGAACCTAAAACTCATGAATTGTAGAATAACGTAGCATTTTATTTTTTGCCATTTCGTCAGTCATTTGGACTGATTCCAGTATTTTTATTTATTTTGGCGTTTATTATTCAGAAAAATACGAATGCCTAACATTCTGAAATATTTTAAATAATGCTTCTGGTAAGTTCTCCTTAACTTTAGTGATGGTCACATGGCGTTCATTAATATATACGTTTTTCTATTGAGGTGAAAGTTTAGTTCATATTTGCGAACAATGTTTATTGTTATTTCAAAGCGCAAAGACCAGAAGGTATTAAACATTTTAATGCAAAACATGAAACAAACAGGAAAAATTTGCAATCGTGACGTTAACTCTAAACAATAACTGTTTTCATTTTTTATTTGGACGATGTTACACGGGCGCCGTATTTCATATTCTTTTATTATATATCTACATATGTTGTCATGGTCTGCAACAAGCATATATACATATCATAAATATTAGAAAGAAAGTATAACTATTACATAATATATTCGCAATTTGTTGTACGAAATCCAAAATTAGTTTTATTTTAAGAAGTATGTAATAAGAAAGACTTGTTTATTTGTTTTCTATTGGAATTAAATCATTTCAAGATTAATTAAAAAATATATGAACAAAATGAAAGTTTATTTGCAAGCCATTTACGTAAATCGACTGTAAACGTTTATAAATAATAATCTTGCGAAGGATAAATTTTGTGCTAATTACAGCTCCAAGTTACGATAAAAATTAAAGGAAAGAGTCTATAAACTTAGTATTAATGAGTGTGTGGCTTTGTAGTTATGATGGACAGACATTGGAAGCTAACGATCTCAGGAATGAGTAGATTAGAATCGCTCTACAGATAGATTGAATAAAAATCTGTTCGTTTGGTGATCAGTACCTTTCTCGCTTCTCATAGATATTAGGAATACAATTGAACAATTATTCCCCTCTAGCGGCTTTGAAGTGAAATAAGAATATTAACACTTTGTACAAATAATGTACACTGGATGTCTTCAATGGACTTGATAAGCGAAAGCTTAAGATAAAACTGCAGTAAAAAGAAAGGATTTTGATTGATATAAATAGATTAGATTAGATTTCACTTCTCTGGTAATGTTTGTATTCTATATTTTTTACTGTGACAAAGTATTCCAACAATTCCATTTTATTTTTTCAATATAAATAAGCTTGATTAATTTATTAATAATTAGAACAAAAGATAAAACTAAAACATTATGCTGTTTTTTTTTGTTTAAATCAAATTTAGTGGTTTTATAACAGTGTTTGAATCATTTATCTACATCAAGACGTGGCGTAACTATTTAAATTATCTCAGAAAGTGATTATTGACTAATGAAGCGAAAGGTCTTATATTGTAAAATAATAATATATAGGAAAAAAATAGATTTACATTCATTGAAGTTATAATAAATATTTATATTGGTAGTATAACATTTGGGACTTTCCAGTGTGTTTTATTAAAATGTGTTCGAAATATTCACATTTTAATGAAGGATAAAGCAATTATTTTTCTTGCAATAGGAATCCAACGTACCATGTTTGTTTTGTGATAGATATATACAATAGATATGGGTATATATTTTTAATTATTACAATGGCTATAATAAACGGCATATTTTTGCATATTAGTGCTTAGTTAATGCTTAAGTATATACTATTTTTGGATAGAAAGTAAACAGCTAGTGGTTAGAGCCTTAATTTCACAAGTCAAAAGTATGGTGGTTCACATTTTGCTTTGTCGAAGAATGAAAATAAATATTTCGTTAAGGCGAAATATAATAGGTATAGGACAACAAGTTTCATTTACTGAAATGGAACTGGTATGTTGTCATTTATTATCAGTATTTTTTTTTGCATAATTATTATTTACAAAATCTTCAAAACACATACCTGGAGAAGTTATATGTAATGTTTATCACTATACTGATATACGAACATGTAACGTTATGATAGAAGGGTAAATTAAACTTTTGTTCATTTTTTTAAATAACAAATTAGTTGCTTAATAGTGTCTGTTTAGATGGGGTATTTTTTACTCGTAATATAATATTCGATAGCCACATATGGGATAAGGAAAACTTCACATTATCGGAGTCAAAAGACACCAGTATTAAAACGAACATCAAATTTTGACCTGGTGTACTTATTAGTATGCCAGGTATTGCCACTTCTTTGGAACGGATATATTTATATTAATTTTTTCCTTCCTCCGAAGCAATTTGAAGTCTTTAGCATGTAAAATCCCTGTCTTCGGAGCACCTAGCTGGTATAGCGGAAGAGAATCTGATAGTGTAGTTGATAGTACAGGTGCTGCCACCTTTTTTGACCCTACATATTTGTTTAGATTTTTCTTTGTTTGGGGAATATAAAGTCTTTGGCATATGGAATCTGCGTTTTTGGAAGTGAAGAAACATGGTACATTGCAATGACAAGCAGAGAGTTGAAAATAAGGAAAACTGGAATAGATATATCATTACCATCAAAAGACACCAGCATTATGTTGGGTATCAAAGTTAGAGCTGGTATAGTGGACGTGAACCTAATGGCATATTTCCTGGTATAGGTGCTGCCACCTCTTTTGAACGAACACTTTTTTTATTCCTTTAGGACAATATGAAGTCCTTGTCATGCGAACTCCCTATTCTTCAAAATGAAGATCAGGACAAGAGTCATGACAGATTGCGAACATGTGCCGATATAACGGAAATCTTCATATTATAGCCTTCAAAAGGCACCAGCATTACATTAAGCATCTACGTTTGTGCTGGTATAATCGACGAGAACTTAATGGTGTATTTGGTAATGGAGTTGCTGCCACCTCTTTTAAGCAGAAGCACTTATTTCATTTTTACTTCCTTTGGGGTAATAAGAAGGCTTTGGAATATTAAGTCCCTGTTCTTGGATATGAATATCTGGCAAGAACCATGGCAGATTGTGAAAATGTGCATATTGTTAGGGATAACAAAAATCTTCTTTTTATTGCATCCAGAGACACCAACATTAAACTAGCATCAAGAATTTGAAGGTGTAATTGCTAATGCAGGCGCTGCCACCTTTTCTGTATCCAAACACTTAATTAGCTTTACTCTTTTTGGGGCAATATGGAGTCTATGGCGGCATGTAAAATGAAGATCTGGTTAAGAGGCACGTCAGTTCAGGCATATTTTATAGGGATTTCAAAATAATTATATAACAATGAAAAAAATGCATAGCAGAAAATAAAAAAATATTTTCACCAATTACTATAAATTAATATTTTTTTTTACTATATTGCTGTACCAGTCCCTATATTTTTGAATATGAGTATATTAATAAAAATTGCGTCTTTAAGCGTTATCTCTATATCCTAGGACTTTCGCTATGCATTTGAGAGAGCCTTCATATAGATAATAAGTGCTCTCATGTGTTATCAGTTTTGATTCTGTGAATAATTATTCCAAAGAAAATAAATAATTATTTCTATTATCAAAAGGTCTTTGGATAAGGCAAGAACTTGTTATTATAGCCTGGAGTATGTTATAATAACGTAAAAGGTCGTGCTTTTATTGCGATGAAACAAATCGATAATATTATATTGTTCCAGCGTTAAAGAAAACCTTGCATTAATATAAATTAATAAACTGAATCGGCACATAATAAACAATGCAGCAATAATAATAAAGAGACCGTCGTTATAAATTAGACAAGGGCAATTTACATGATATATTAATAAATGAATTATTACCTTGAAAACTCCTGTATTGATATTACTCCATTAACATAATTATTAATTGTAAATATGTAGATCATTAATAATATAATAGTGAGCGAGTTAAACAACACAACTCTAAGCATCTACACTTCACACTCACCACGTTTAAAATGAACAAGATTATGACTTTGTATCTTTTCATTACCGGTAGTAGTGAGATATTAATTCCGCGGAAATTGAAAAACGTACTGTCCGCAAAATAACTGTGGTGTTACACTCTACGATAACGCTCGTCCGACCGCTTTCGCTGTACTAGAGGTTTATCCGAAACCGCATCTCACATATGTACGTCTAAATCTCAAACTAAACTTTAATGAAAACTACAAACACACGTTTAACTGTGCTGCTCCTGCTGCGGTTACGTACTGACTGTTGATAACGTTTTCATTCACATTTTGAATGTGACTGAATAGGTGTGAAATACCGTCCAATTTTATCATTCGATATCTTGCGTTTGACCATTGTATTCCATCTGTTTCCTGTTCTAATCAAGTTTTTTTTTTATTTTTATCATCACAAAGAGGTTTCCTGTCGCATGCACATTACTAATATAAAAACGGATATGTACGGGTTTGGGATTTGCTGATAAGCTTAATACTTGTGGCTGGCAATTACGGACATAAAAGACAGGTAATTTTTTTTATCCGCGGGTAATCTATCTCGACTGGGATTTATGATGGAATATGATAAATTAATAGCATATATATAGCTGCTGTATATGTAAAATGACTGATTGAGTTATTCAAGCATTTAATAATGAAACACATGTGTTCTGTTGTTATGCTGTTAATAAAAAAAAATATATATAAATATATTTCTTTCGACACGCAGTGTATTAGTATTAATTTACTATAGATATAATGTGTAATAAGTACTGGTTGTTCAGTGCTTTGCTTATCCAACAGCTTTTGGCAAAACAAAACACTGCTGTGTTGCCGCATCCACCCTATTCTCCGGACATGCCCCCCTGTGACTTTTTCCTGTTTCCTAAATTAGAAAGGACACTTAAAAGACAACGTTTTTCAATAATAGATGAGATAAAGACAAAATCGCAAATCGAGCTCAAAGCGATACCTAAAGATAAAATATAAGAGTAAATGTTACTGAGGTGGTTAGTATCTGATTTGAAATTTATTGTATAAAATATTAAAGTTTTAGCCAGTGAATAGTTATTTACGAACCAAGTGCGGGAAGACTATTTTCCCGCATGAGCGCACATTGTAAGCACGCGCGACCGCAGGAAGCGAGTGCTTTTAATTTTATCTTTGTTATAGTTGTTTATAATAATTACAATTTAAAATTTAAATAATTTAAATTTAAAATCTATAACTACTTTCTTGCTTATACCTGACATATTAATCAATATAATTGATACTCTTGTCATGTCAGTCTAAATTATATTCAATTGCATGTTTCTGTGTTTTTAACTATATTTATAACCATCTGTTTTTTTAATGTTTTGTGATATACAATATTTTTAGATGTACTTTTTGCCAATGTGCTAACTCTATTTTGTAAGTGTTATGAATTTTTATGTTATTAGTTTCAAATGTTAAACAACTTTAATTATAGTTCCTCCTGATAATGTTTATCAATTGATAACGAAATATTGAGGATTAAACAGAAGAGCACGTAATAGCTTTTTATTTGACCAATATAGCCTATGATTACATTATTCTCAAATATATATACAGTTTGTGTCAAATATCATTAGGTATAGGGATTCAATGTTTACGTGCGATTTATACGTCTACAAGTAATACGTGGCAACGTAGTACCCCTACTGTCCGTCACCAATCCCGGCAACAATCGACATCACAACGATTTTCTCCGATCTTCCCATTTCTCCCCACCAGATTTTACATTCAATGTTTAGCTGCGAACACGTTGCGATCTAGTCTGCAATAAAAGCCGTCTTATTACTGGAACAGGAAACATCAAATGGCCGCCGCGATCTCCTGATCTAGTAGTTTATTATTACTTTCAGAATCCTTTTTTATTTACCTTATTAGGGTTATGTTTTAATTTTATTAAAATTACGCTTTTGTTTGTGTCATGCAGCGTGAACGCAGCTTAATAATTCTCTGCATTTACTGAAAGGAAAAAGAGAAACAAATCCTTGCAAGTCGTAAATATTATTTCTGAACGCATTACAAACATCCAAGTCAGTGGTCCAATAGTTACTGCTAACTTGTATTTTCGAGCATGTATCGGTCGTGCTGGCATTGGATAGGAACGTAGGGGTGCCACGTTGTCACGTATTGCATGAATTGATCGCCTATGGCTAATGAAAATTGACACATGCTGTATATATATGTTGGTGCGCATGTTAATGATCGTGTAACTTCTGAGTACATGGCTGATTCAGGCCATTCACACATATATTTGTTTTGTCGAGACGATAGTTCATGGCTATGCTAGGAGCCGATAGGTGACATTGTAGTCACTTTATTATAACAAATTCTTATTTATGGACCAAAATGATTCTTATTCACAATATATCTTAGTTTAGTGCCAAAATGAAAATCACCAAATTATTTACAAATCAAACACATCGCGCCAACTACAACAAAATATGTAATGTATATATATATAAATAAATATGTAATACATATAGAAAATAATAATAAAAAAACATGCTTTTATTTCTATTCTTCTTGTTGATTTACTTTACGAATTTAACATTTCGTGTTTTCGTGCTTACATATTTATGACTCGACTAAAACCGTGAAGGATTTAATTTAGAATATAAATTTAGAGCACTTTAAACGTCTTAAATAATTACCAGTGAAATTTTCCGTTTGTTTACCACGAAACCATCGGAAAGTACAAGAATGTTACTATTATAACATTAAGCTGTTACGGTTTCTGTTAATAATCATATTAGACACACGCCATAACCCTGTAAACATGTAATTACATAAATCAAATGTTCTGCTTCCACCAGTTGATTTCCCATGTACTCATTCATATTCATATGATCAATTTATCCTATTAAAGCCATTGATGTGATGTATCTATCGGTTATAATTCTTTCGTATCATATACAAGTATTCGTCCGGTCAGCTAGGCAATTAGGCAAGGTTATATTAAATACCAACATGTTTGAATGTGTGTTGGTGTGTCTATGTGTTTTTAAGACAATCTCCGCTAATATCTATGTAATTATAGTTTATACGTTGAAGCAGCATCCGGATTATCTATATTGTCTGCTTTCCGACGCAAGTTTTTTTTATTCACATGCCACGACTAGTCCTACATAGATGCTTGACATTTCGCATTAAATATCCCATTTTAGATTCAGCGAAGAAAAACCTGTAGTGTTGATGGTATTGTTTTTCTTTTTAACATATTTTTACATGAATTTATTTATTATGAGATACAAGGTGCATTAGAAACAGAAAAATATTTCTTGTCTATTGAGATTATTTACAAGAAATGCTTCATAAATTGGAAGAAATGTATAAATTCCTGTTTTTAAAATCAATTAACTTTCAAATTATTAATGTAAAACTGCTGCCGGTAAAAAAAACAGAAAAGCATTGCTATTAGGTAAAGTACAGGTTTTGGTTATTGGCAAAATTGCGCACCAAAGTTCATTTAAAAATTTTAAAAGTTCTGTGGACTCTGAATATTCAAAATTAACTTTGGTGATTTCTATCATAATCAATTTGAATATTCAAAATTAACTTTGGTGTTTATACCAGGTAAGTTTCAATTTTCTACTCTCTAGCTCTTAACCCTTTGCGTCTTACTCGTTAGTCTACGTAACCACCAATTTAAAAATTAGCTGGTTCAATCCTAATGGTGCTGCCATCCAACAGCTTCCTCAATATAGCACTTATAACGCCATCTGTTGGGAAAAAAAATACTCCGCTTTATTTCATGGTATAAGGGATTGGGTGCTGTACTACCAGAACAAATGTCATCAGGTTTACGCACGCTTGATTTTTTTATTTATATTTATAAGCTAAGTCATTAAAATTTAAAAATGTCCGGTAAGTATTACTTATATTTGCAAATCCGAGGGCTAAATTGACGATTTAATTTTTTTCTTGTTTCCCACATTCTCAAAAAAGTGGCGGTTGTATCAAGTGATCACCAAAGAGAAGCTGTGATAAAACAGGTTTTTTCCTACTTCCAGAAAAAAGCAAGTGGTCTTGTGCAGAGCTCGAAGCTATAGACGAAGACGAACTAAACGCCATTCCTGTTGACATTTCGTCTGATGCAGAATCTTTGGCAGAGGACTATTTGTCTGGAGATGAAGATGAAGCAGACGGCGTCCTTAAAACCGCTGATATTGTAAACATATCTCAAGATGTTAAATCTGATAGCGACAGAAACGCAGCGGTTCCACACTCAGTCTAAAGCAATTTAATGTTGCCGCAGGGGTGACTGGTTCTAGTTATGGGTGCAAGAAAAGGCGGCGTAAGTCTTCTGAACAAACAAATAATTTTAAAAAATACGTTCCAATTGAAAAAAGGATGGACCAAACGGCTCATCTCCCCATATATACTACATTTAGACGCTGTGCAGCATGTAGTACCAAGAAAGAAGCACATAGGAGCATGTGGAGTTGTACAGTGTGTGAAGTTGGATGGTATGTAAACGACAAATGAAATTGTTTTTTGGTATACCACAGTAACCAGTACTCCTACAGGTTATCTGACGTGATCACTATATTTTTATATATACTAAAAGCCAATTGTGTGTCCCCTTCTAATCGCCTTGGTTGAAATAGCTTAACCGAATCGCCTCGGTTACTAACTGAACCGCAAAATCGACGAAAATTGGCAAAACGGTAGGAAGAACTCGTCTCTGGATACGCGGAATTAAAAGCTATCCTTTGGTGTGGGCGTACGGGCGACTTTAAACCGCTCCTCGACGGAGAGATTTTCTTCCTAAGTGGAGCGGTTGTAAAGATATGGGCTTTTAAAGAGGTGCGTGCATTCGATGTTTTAACAGAAAAATGGCGTACGTCATGACGATTCACGTGACGATCAATAAAAATCCCGAGAAAAATCAATCTGACAGACGAACTGAGTTGTATCCACACATTCGCTTTTAAGACTGAAATACGAAATTTTGAAGTTTTCGAGGGCCCAACAAGACTCGGTGTCTTAAGGAACCGGTTTTTGGCACCTTTTAAATGCTTATTTCAAGTCGACAGTCGCACGCAATCGAAGGTACCGACAAATTAAAGTTCGTTTGCAGGTGGATTGGGTCAGAAAAATGGCCGTTAAATGTGCACTGATGTCAATGCATTCCGGACGGGCGAAAAATAAATATCAGAATCTCATGTGCACTGCCGATCAATATATTACGGTACGGTGAATGTTAGGCATCTCCACACAATACATAACCGGCATCGTTGATTTAATATTTTTATCTATACAGGCGTTGATTAATATTTTATATTTTAATAATGATAATGACTATATATTCACGTTCATCGATCGGTTGTCACGTTTAAATGTCAGAAGGCCGGCAAATAAAGAGATTACGAAGGAAAAGTGCATTTTTAATTGAAATGTGATACCTTTCAGATACGTATTAGCGTTATTATTATCAATTGTTACTATTTCTTTTCTATATGAATATATGAACAATGCCGAAGGATATGATAAAATAAACTTAAAGTGTATTATCGCACGTAAGTACAGTAATAACGATTTTTCTATAATTTATTAAGATATATTAAATACAAAGACACGCTATTTATTATATATGTCATTGAAATATCGTCACGATGACAGATCGCGAGAGAAGTACGAGCTATTTTTTGCTTAAAACTGGACGCAAAAAAGTCAGGCCAATTTCATACAACAAAGAACCTGAAGCAAGACTAAATAAAGAACCATCTGAGTTTTGCCTTTTGGGCCTGCCAAATTACGTTAGATGCACACGAATTATACAAAACCTAAATGTCAACAGAATGTTGGTAATATATCAGTGTTCAAGATGTAGTTATATAAATTTAAGCCATTTTACGAATGGGATCATTGAATAACATTTCTCATCGATCTTTCTATATACAAATAATAGGGTGAGTTTTCTTTATTTGTCAGATGTGTCCGAAACACTTCGAAATAAAATAAATACATCAAATAAAATTCCCTTAAGCATTTATGTAATTTAGTTTACCAATTCAGTTATAAAAGCAAGCATTTAAAGTATGCGACTGCGGGTTGGCATCAACTAATCAGAAGTACATTTTCGGTTAAATGGTATTAGGAGCCAGCAAGATTTTCGATTGGGTTTTACAAAGTATACTATTAAAGCGTAATATGAAAATTAATTAATTATCTCAATGACCTATAAGTTTAAAACATGTTTTGTTAAAATTCATCATGTTATGTTGTTAATTTCATTTGACAATTGGAAAGACAATTTGGTTAAGCACTGTCAGTCTGACATTTCGTTCTCACAAGTTTATGTGTGAATGAATACACTTGAACGAACTATTGTCAGGATGACAGGTGGAACGACAATTTGGTTAAATATCTTGACGTCAGCAGTCTGACTTTTCATTGTCAGCATTCAATCATTTAATGGGATATGTTTGAAAATACACCATTAAATCAAATTGTTAACCAAACATTCTGATGATGGTTCATGATGATCGTGTCCCACCCTCTTATTTCGATCGATTGGTTGTAATCATTAACTAACTTTTTGTGTTATTTTTCCTTAAATACTTAATAAGAATCACAAAATGATTCAACAATTACGAATTATATTTTTTTACAGTGTGTGTAAGCAAAATGTTTACACAGATATTCCCACGTCGGTCTGTATTATTTTTGGTTATTGTTTTTAGTTCAACGACCAGCGTCACTACTAAATATTTAAATTATAATAGGATCGTCTCAGCAACCGACATAGCCAGAGCACGATCTACAGGCGAAGACTCAATGCCACTGCAAACTCACTTTGACAGGAACAATTTCAGAGCAGAAAAATTAGACTAATTTATTAATATGGAAGCCAGTTATAAATTCACTATTATAAATAAAATTAATAAGTCGTACTATTCTATACCAACATTTTATTTAAAACTTGATACTTCTGTGTAATGGGCATGCATTGTTCACAAGTTTGCATTATAACAAAGCTCAAAAGGTATGTCAAAAGATGTATGATTATTATTAAATATTACAGCCCAAAAATGAAGTTTGTGGGCCCATGATAGTTGACAGGTTAAATTATGCAAAACTAAAATAAATCTGATATTACTTTTTTAATAATGATTTAGTCCTTTCATTGTGTAAAACTAATAACACTATGAATCTTTTAGTGTCAAGTATTAGTATTAGGCTAAATAGCATCTAAATTTCAAACTTCAACAACGAAAAGTCAGACTGACGTTAAGATGCTTTAAATTGCCGTTCCACCTGTCACCGTGACAGTAGTTCGTGGACAAAAATATACGTCTATACAAGGTGTGCCAATAGTTTAGAAAATCAAAAATGATTTTTTTGGCGTTTTACAGGGAACTGTAATAAAACTGTAATCGGACGCGAAAAGGCGATTCAAGCTCGAAGAGAGTGATGGACAGCTAGTTTTTGTAATATTGACACTAATTCTTTTTTATGTTCAGTTTGAGTTATTATATTTAATATTGACTTGTATTTTCTAAGTTTAAAATAAATATTTTAAAATTGAGTTAATTCCGGTCGCAAAGGGTTAAACTTAAGATTTTTTTTTTTTACTTAAAGGTTAAAGGTCTTCTGACTAAAGCTTTACTTCTACTAGATAACGCGTCATCGCATCCAAACGAATATGAATTAAAAAGTGAGGATGGGCAAATTGTAACAATCTTTCTAACCATGGTTTTATGGAAAATAGGGCCACCGCAACAACTACTATCGAGGTGTTGGAATATATGGCGAGAGGTGATGATTTAGATCTGCGGAAGGCAATTTGCTGCTTGGAATTAAAAAGAAAACTGGAGATATGTGGTATTTGGGGAGTAGCGAATAATTTAATAAAATCCTACCTTGAATATCACCCGCAAATGGTGTGGAAATGGTCAGCTTTCGGGAGCGGTTCATGTTACGAGAGTTGTACCACAGGGTTACATTTTAGGGCCCTTACTGTCTCTGGTCTATGTAAATGATTTTGCATGCAATATTTCTAAAGCAAACGTGTTGACACCATTCCTTCTGCTGAGAGATAAACAACATTCAAAGACGCTCTTCGATTCTGCCCCACTCTGTATAATGAATATGTTTAAAATTAAGTAAAACCCGCGTATAAGATGCCATTTCTAACAAAATACATATCTTCGTCCTGTATAAATTAATATTCTTAAATTAGTAGACTAGTGTAATTGTAATAGTTATTTACGAACCAAGTGCGGGAAGACTATTTTCCCGCATGAGCGCACATTGTAAGCACGAGCGACCGCAGGAAGCGAGTGCTTTTAACTGCGCGAATGCGTGGAAGATGTCTTCACGCAAGTGGTTTGTACAATATTTTTTGTACGAACATTAAATTAAAGAAATATTATTGATTAATGTCATTGGTATCATACCTAACCTAAAATAGATTACCTAATTAATTTAAGCATTTAATGTACGTAACTATTACTCACTTTTCCCTAAAATTAAGTTATTATATTCTTACACATGGCAAACATGAGGTATTTATTCTTATATTTATAAATTTATAGTACATTTATTGTGTTTTTTGGTTTAAATACAAACAATTCCGAACTGCCAATATGAATGTCGATGTGGTTCAAATAGATGGCGCTTGAATCTTGCTTAAGGTGTCGCTTAAAATATCGTCAAATAGATGGCGCCACAATTTTTTTGGAAGAATTTTTAATTATTACTCCTATTTCCCCAACTTTTAGTGAGAAATAGTGGAGGGAAGTAGTATTTTATAGACTAAATTTTATTACTACCAAGTTAGATTTTTTTTAAATGTCCCAAAGTGCCAGTGTTTTTTTCAATTTTTACAGTCGCCTCAACCGGGAAAACGTATTTCCCAGTCGAGCTACACATGCGCCAAATATCACTTTACAGGCGGTGAGTACAAAAAATTATATAAAATGTTAGAGGTAATAATATCTTAAGGAAATGTACAACGCGGAAACTTTGCGGAAGAAAATGCCCGCCAGCAAAATAAGAGGGAAAAATGTTGACGACAGAGATCTGTTGCAATATATACTTCACTTATTACGTAAAAATGGAACGCACTTAGTAAATTATAGGAAGTAAAATTGACAAAGGACTAACTGCACGGCATTAATTTTCCTTGTAAATATACAGAACTTCACAGAAGCATGCATATATGTATGTATGCTCGTGCAGACGGTTCTCACTTAAATACATACTTACAACACAATAAAATCCCAAGAAAACTCTTCTGAATGCTTTTAGACCCGATAGAGAGGATGGAAAAAGAACGACCGGTGGCCTTCCATCTAGAATTTCTAGAGAGTAGGATGATTGATCGAAGGCCGAGAGTCATCCAATTGAGAACGCCTTATTCTTAATAAGAATGGAATAGCCAACGTATTGATCTATATTTAAAACTGACATATTAGAAGTTATTAATATTGCGAACATCGAAGGAACATCTGTGCAGAGGGCTATTAATTTAATTTAATTTATGTCAATAATAAATCACCAACACGTGTAGTGAAAAAAAAGTTATTTTAACTTAAATATGTCGATATTAATAAACATTCTAATTAGAATCTGTTTGTATTTTTTGTTGCACATTCGACAGATGGAAAACTTGCAGGCTTCGAAAATTTCAACACAGCGCATCCTGGTCTATTTAAGTTTAAATTTGTTTCTAATGTGTTTCTAGTACCGGATAAATTGCATATGAAACATTCGCAGATTACATAAAAAAATATTTAAATTTTTATTTTGCGTTATTGCAAATTCTTTTACATACTAAATATCAAATGGTTGTAAGCGGTAAGGATAGAATTAAATTGGAGAATGTTTGTTTGTTAGGTAGGAAAGAGAAATAAGTATTCTGCTTAATTAAAGTAGGCATAATGTATACAGAACGGACACGAAAGGTTGACGACTCATCGCCCACGGGCGCACTATTGAAATTGTGTATTTTTAAAAAGTGTAAAACACAAAATACGTTATTATTTGTTTATTTTGTAGTTCAAATCGAGTAAACTTTCCGTCCTTTATTTATCTTACGAAATATAATAGATTTTAAAAACTCCTCACGCTCCTATCTACGACGATTAAGATAGGAAATTTACGAGTTAAATGGACTTTTTTTGCTTTCATTCTCGGTCGTAAACAGATGTTGCAGTTCACCATATGAATACTGCTATTCAGTAACTGCGTGCTTTTTACATTATTTCTTTGCTCCGTCGTAGTTTAAACCTGGGACGTGATAAATTTCTGGAATTAGCGGCATTTTAAATTAATTGATGACAAATTACTTGCATTATTTTATTGTTAATGATTTTTAAGGAAAAGAAACACATTACTCCGAGGACTAACATATATACATTAGTTTCGCTTACTCAACTATACGTGAATGCTCATCAGCTCGGTCTGTAATGCATCCATTCTCCTATCTACCGAAATTTGTATATATACTTACGGTGACGATCTTTGCAAGTATTGGAGATAATTTCTTATCATTCTCATTTAATGAAGGAAACATTAATTACTTTGTTTTTCCTTCTACAATATTACAGCACATACAGTGCACTCTGTGTTGGAAACACAGAAATCCACATTTAAATATCCGGCAAAGAAAAATATGTATATTAACCACATATAAAATAATAATTGTAATTATCCAGAATGAAATTTGGATTTCTGTGTTTCCAACACAGAGTGCACTAATAATATATATAATGTGCTGTAATATTGTAGAAGGAAAAACATAGTAATTAATGTTTCCTTCATTAAATGAGAATGATAAGAAATTATCTCTCATACTTGCAAAGACCGTCACCGTAAGTATATATACAAATTTCGGTAGATAGGACAATGGATGCATTAGAGACCGAGCTTGATGAGCATTCACGTATAGTTGAGTAAGCGAAACTAATGTAAATATGTTAGTCCTCGGGGTCATGTGTTTCTTTTCCTTAAAAATCATTAACAATAACATAATGCAAGTAATTTGTCATCAATTAATTTAAAATGCCGCTAATTCAAGAAATTTCTTAAGTAGATATGTTCATATACATTATACGTATATATATATATATATATATATATATATATCTAAATTGATTTTTCTGCTTCGCGCTGAGTAAATTAATTAGGAAATTTTATCACAAAAATTTGCCCACGATGAGATTTGAACTCATGACCTTCTTAATGTCGATAAGATGCGCTACCAACTGCGCCACGAGGGCCTGAGTTCATATCTACTTTAAACGTCTTGATCTCTTCAAGTAACAGTTGAAATATACATCTTTATCCGGCAGTTCGGAAATGAATGTGTAAATTTGAATTTTAATTATTTTTAAAATTCTGTTTTTCTCAGCGTAGAAATATCTAAATTGATTTTTCTGCTTCGCGCTGAGTAAATTAATTAGGAAATTTTATCACAAAAATTTGCCCACGATGAGATTTGAACTCATGACCTTCTTAATGTCGATAAGATGCGCTACCAACTGCGCCACGAGGGCCTGAGTTCATATCTACTTTAAACGTCTTGATCTCTTCAAGTAACAGTTGAAATATACATCTTTATCCGGCAGTTCGGAAATGAATGTGTAAATTTGAATTTTAATTATTTTTAAAATTCTGTTTTTCTCAGCGTAGAAATATCTAAATTGATTTTTCTGCTTCGCGCTGAGTAAATTAATTAGGAAATTTTATCACAAAAATTTGCCCACGATGAGATTTGAACTCATGACCTTCTTAATGTCGATAAGATGCGCTACCAACTGCGCCACGAGGGCCTGAGTTCATATCTACTTTAAACGTCTTGATCTCTTCAAGTAACAGTTGAAATATACATCTTTATCCGGCAGTTCGGAAATGAATGTGTAAATTTGAATTTTAATTATTTTTAAAATTCTGTTTTTCTCAGCGTAGAAATATCTAAATTGATCAATTTAGATATTTCTACGCTGAGAAAAACAGAATTTTAAAAATAATTAAAATTCAAATTTACACATTCATTTCCGAACTGCCGGATAAAGATGTATATTTCAACTGTTACTTGAAGAGATCAAGACGTTTAAAGTAGATATGAACTCAGGCCCTCGTGGCGCAGTTGGTAGCGCATCTTATCGACATTAAGAAGGTCATGAGTTCAAATCTCATCGTGGGCAAATTTTTGTGATAAAATTTCCTAATTAATTTACTCAGCGCGAAGCAGAAAAATCAATTTAGATATTTCTACGCTGAGAAAAACAGAATTTTAAAAATAATTAAAATTCAAATTTACACATTCATTTCCGAACTGCCGGATAAAGATGTATATTTCAACTGTTACTTGAAGAGATCAAGACGTTTAAAGTAGATATGAACTCAGGCCCTCGTGGCGCAGTTGGTAGCGCATCTTATCGACATTAAGAAGGTCATGAGTTCAAATCTCATCGTGGGCAAATTTTTGTGATAAAATTTCCTAATTAATTTACTCAGCGCGAAGCAGAAAAATCAATTTAGATATTTCTACGCTGAGAAAAACAGAATTTTAAAAATAATTAAAATTCAAATTTACACATTCATTTCCGAACTGCCGGATAAAGATGTATATTTCAACTGTTACTTGAAGAGATCAAGACGTTTAAAGTAGATATGAACTCAGGCCCTCGTGGCGCAGTTGGTAGCGCATCTTATCGACATTAAGAAGGTCATGAGTTCAAATCTCATCGTGGGCAAATTTTTGTGATAAAATTTCCTAATTAATTTACTCAGCGCGAAGCAGAAAAATCAATTTAGATATTTCTACGCTGAGAAAAACAGAATTTTAAAAATAATTAAAATTCAAATTTACACATTCATTTCCGAACTGCCGGATAAAGATGTATATTTCAACTGTTACTTGAAGAGATCAAGACGTTTAAAGTAGATATGAACTCAGGCCCTCGTGGCGCAGTTGGTAGCGCATCTTATCGACATTAAGAAGGTCATGAGTTCAAATCTCATCGTGGGCAAATTTTTGTGATAAAATTTCCTAATTAATTTACTCAGCGCGAAGCAGAAAAATCAATTTAGATATTTCTACGCTGAGAAAAACAGAATTTTAAAAATAATTAAAATTCAAATTTACACATTCATTTCCGAACTGCCGGATAAAGATGTATATTTCAACTGTTACTTGAAGAGATCAAGACGTTTAAAGTAGATATGAACTCAGGCCCTCGTGGCGCAGTTGGTAGCGCATCTTATCGACATTAAGAAGGTCATGAGTTCAAATCTCATCGTGGGCAAATTTTTGTGATAAAATTTCCTAATTAATTTACTCAGCGCGAAGCAGAAAAATCAATTTAGATATTTCTACGCTGAGAAAAACAGAATTTTAAAAATAATTAAAATTCAAATTTACACATTCATTTCCGAACTGCCGGATAAAGATGTATATTTCAACTGTTACTTGAAGAGATCAAGACGTTTAAAGTAGATATGAACTCAGGCCCTCGTGGCGCAGTTGGTAGCGCATCTTATCGACATTAAGAAGGTCATGAGTTCAAATCTCATCGTGGGCAAATTTTTGTGATAAAATTTCCTAATTAATTTACTCAGCGCGAAGCAGAAAAATCAATTTAGATATTTCTACGCTGAGAAAAACAGAATTTTAAAAATAATTAAAATTCAAATTTACATATATATATATATATATATATATATATATATATATGTCACATCAGCAGCATATGAGAGAGTTAATTCATCTTACATAGACTATATACCTAATCAAATCTATAAGTTAAATTATAATAGTGTATTTAGGTGTCACAAGACTCAGATCTTGCAAATATAAAAAATGAAAATATGAAAATAAAAATATAAAAGTAAAACTGTGCATATATGTTTGAACAAGTAAGATCAACTGATAATTTGCCCCGAAAGTAAGTATTTAAACATGTTTCTCCTAAATACAGACATCTGTAATCTTTACGACCTCATTCTCGTTCTAACTCTAAGAAAAAGTCCTATTTGGTTTAGTTCAATATATTTGACTTATTTCTGCACAGGAAAGTGTGCTCATTGGTTTTTAATAATGTTTAAGAAAACATTTCCTTCAGAATAATAATAGTCAGCATTTCTTATGTCTTCTATAAAAGTAAATTGAAAAACACGTTCTGACAATATTTAGCTTGGATTCTTTTATAAGTCAGATATTCGTAGGTTATAAAATCCAAACTGCAAAACATTTATGTATGTATGTACCAGTAAAACCTCAAGCACTATTAATAGCAAGGTCATGTAATTACGTGAAATAAAAGTTATTTACTCAGTTCTTTTGTACATAATCTTACTCTTTGCAAATCATTTGCAAATAATCTTGCAATTTTGAGGTTCAACTTAACAATAGACTCGCATCGTCATCTGGTTACCATCATAAGTTACTAGTTCTTCCGAGCTGTCAATACTACGTTGACTTGTGTATCGTGCACAATTTCATATTTGAAATTTTCTAGGGAGACTGAAAACTATGATAATAAAGATGACCACAACGTGTCATTCATTAACATTAATAATCACTTTCACGGTCGCTACTACCGCTATCATAAATACAAAATATTACTACACGTCTAATGTGGTTAATCTATCTTTTAATTTGAGATTTCGATTTTCCAAATATGTAATTAGTTTAGGCAAATTTCCAAAGTGTTCCTGAAGGAATAACAACTGATTTTTTAAATTTGGGATTTGTGTTAGTTCCTTGCACTCAGAAATACTTCGAGCATCGTCATTTAAACATGTAACGAAATTTTGTAAACTATCGAAATTCTCTGCATAAAAACTATTTCTGTGTATGTGTTAGCAAAGCTAAGTGACGAATGTGCGATATTTTGGCATTCTGTAACGATATTTTACAGACTTTGTAATAAATTTCGGAATCACTAACAATTTATTTCCATATCAGATAAAGTAACATAAACAACGTTCTAGATATAAATAATTGATAACTAAAAATGTACGCGTATGTTATTGAAACTAAATGAAATCCAGTGCACACTTACGTCTAGATAATTGGGAGAAGTCGATTCAATAAACCGGTATTAAACAGACTATTACAAAAATTACGAAGTGCGTAATTAACAGTCAAAACAATGAAAAACGAAACTAACGTAAGTATGAATGAAAATTTTATTTCTCTTGCGAAATATAAGGTAAATATAATAAATTTTAGAAACCCCTCACGCTCCTATCTACGCCGATGAAAAAAGGATTTTACTCATAAATTCCTTATTTTATGGGCATTTTTTGCTCTCATTCTCGAGCACTTCTCGGGCGTAAACAGATGTTGCAGTTCACCATATGAATTAGTGCTATTCAGTAAGCGTGTGTTGTTTACATTATTTCTTTGCACCGTTGTAAATTCGTCGTAGTTTAAACCGCTCATGTCCGCGCCCTATTTATAACATTAAGTTACAAGGTTTATAAAACATTCAAACTAATTTTGAACACATTTACCAGCCTGATAGCTCAGTTGGTTAGAGCATCTTTTTATCGTGTAGAACACCCGAAGCTAAAATCTAATGATTTTTTTCTAAAATAAAGAATTTGGCAAATAATTATCGAGGATATTAGTAATAGTATAGTAATAGTTATTATACAAAAATATAATTATATACAGTTATAACAAGTTAAAATATGCTAAATAAAATCTTAATTGAATAATGTTGATACTAAAGTTATCATTAAACAAATTAAGTGAATATTAATCTAGTAGGCAATAAGGATACTTTTTGCGTTAAACGTAAAAGTTTAGCTATTAAAAGTCTGTGCATTTAGCAAGATAATAAACAACACAGGAAATTAGGAATACTCTTTTAAAAATAGTCTAATTTATTACAGCCATTAATTTACTATTGACACTGAGAGTCTAGTAAGTTCAGGTTTTAAGATAAATCATAGACAATTATTACAGTTAAACATATGTAGTCGCGCAATATGGACCGAAATACGTTAATTTTATGGCTTTAGAATGATGAATACCCATATTTAAAACGAAAATAGAATACAAACGCATGTTATTTCACTTTTACTTTAAACAATAATGTTTGTGCCTTTTTAAATGTTAAAAACAAGTTTAATTACTGTGTGTCATATAAGAGATTGAAAAAAAAAGCACAAACAGTCAAAGTATCTGTTTGCTGTCAACAAAGTATTTCATGTTTAGACAACGCTTAAAAATAATGAAGTAATAATTGTGTTGATTAACACTGCTACAGAAGGAAAAAGATCGTTAATGTAAGTTAATTAACAATAAAGCGGATCACATTTACATATATTTACATGTATAATGCAACTCACTGAATACACGATTGAATTGTGTTTCTAAATTAGATAAAATGTTTCGAAAATGGCTTTGAACATGATTTTACTTAAATACCCAATGGTTTTCTCATTATTCCATTAGTAATGTAGCTAAGAGGCTTTAGCATTGTAACAGTGGGCAAGCATAACTTTATACATAAGACTTTTATTTTTTTTTAGTTGTTGCTTTATACTTTTTATTATTATAAACATGGTAGTAAGTACGAACAATGTTCTATGGTGACAATTTAATTTTTATAATTCGTAACATTTTGATAATTGAACATGTAACATTCGTTAAATATAATAATAATAATAATAATAATAAAGCTACTTATTCAGTAATACATACAGTGTTGAACATGTCAAAATATACATATAAAACAGATTCACAAATTCACAGTTATACGCGTCAAAATTTAAAATTAAAATACTCATCTATGCTATAGAAAGCTTCTTTGATGAGTATTTCAAACAATACAGTTTTTTGCCTTTTTTGAAGTAAATATTTTATGTGTGAAGGTAAATGATTATATACTCTTATTATTTGGGTGACACAACTCTTTTCCACAATACTTTTTGTTGTTTGTAGAGGCACCAAATGTGAACAGACTATCTGGTCTCGTAATTATGTTGTAATTCTTGTTCTTTGAAAAACTCATAATTCTCCCTTACAAACTTCACACACTCAAGAACATATAAGCCCGTCAATGTATGTATTTTTTGTCCCATAAAAATTTCCTTGCATGAATGAGTCTTTCTCACACCAAAGACACTACGCAGGCACGACTTCTGTAGGATAAACACTCTAGATGCATGAACTGATGTTCCCCACAACATGATGCCATAACTAAGTCTCGACTGCACATAAGCATAATATGCCGATAGACCTGCTGACTGATTTACAGATCCCGCTATGATACGCAATGCATAACTGAATGATGATATCTTTGTTGCCAAGTGGTCAATATGCTTCTTCCAGTTCAATTGAGGATCCATCCACAATCCCAGGAACTTAACTGCCATGTGTTCCATATGTAGCTGTTGATCTCCATAAATAACTTTTATTGAGTCCCTCTTGAAATAGCCAAAGTTCAACACATTGGTTTTTTCAATATTCAGCTTGAGTCTGTTTCTGTCAAACCACGAACCACAATCCTCAACAGTAGACAGTGTTTCATTGTTTGCTGCATCTTTATTGGTTCTTACAATTACCGAAGTATCATCAGCGTACAGTATCGTTTTATGTTTAGTCTTGCAAGGGAGATCATTGACATATATTAAAAACAATAGATCATTGACATATATTAAAAACAATAAAGGACCCAGGACGGAGCCCTGGGGCACTCCTCTTTTCAGAGTCCCCCAATCAGAAGCAACACCCGCATCACCACCGACCACGCACTGCTTTCTATTATCCAGATAGGACCGTATCAACTGCAAACTATGTCCCCTTATTCCAACTCTTTCCAACTTTTCAAATAACACACAGTACTCAACACAGTCGAAGGCCTTACTAAGGTCCATGAAGATACCAATTGTGCACTCATCATGATTCAGACTGTCAATAATCTCATGTATGGCTTGATAAGCGGCTCTGATCGTAGATCTGCCTGTGATGTAGCCATTCTGGTATTCACTAAGTATATCATGTTCCAAAAGGAAATCCATTATACGTTTAAAAATAATTTTTTAGAATATTTTTGAGAAATGTGTCAATATAGATATCGGTCTGTAGTTTTCTAGTTTTGTAATTTCACCTTTCTTGTATATTAATCTAATAATAGATTTCTTTAATTCATTTGGGAATATTCCCGACTCTATACATTTATTGACTATTGGTTCTAGTATAACTGCAAGTTCAGGCGCACATTCTTTTATTATCTTTACAGGCATTTCATCACAACCCACGCAAGAGCTATCTCTTAATTTTGCAATAATGCTACATATTTCTCCTACGTCAGTAGGATGCAGCATCAATGAGTGGTTATTATAAGGAATATTGTCCAGATCTATATCTTTTATCTTGGTTATATTGTTACACATTTCTATCAGTTGTCTGTTGATTGTAGACAGCCTTTCTTCAATTGTTGTTTTTGCCACTTCAATGTCATCAACAGAGATTTCCTCAGCTTTAACAGAACCCGTGATTTTTCTTACCAGCTGCCAAGTAGCCTTAGTCTTATTATGTGATTCACTGATGAAAGCACTGTTAGCTTTGTCTTTCGCAATTTTTATCTCTTTGTTTAAATTATTGCGATAATTGTTATAATCTTCTATACTTATTCTTTCGTTCAGTCTTTTGATAATTGTTTTCACCTTAATTTCATCAGTGATCCAGTTTTCTTTAATTGTTTTTTGTTTTATTGTTTTACTTTTACATAAGTCATTATATTTCGTTTTAATTTCATTAATAAAAGTTTCATACAAGACATTAACATCCAACGCATCACACAAAATATTCCAGTTATGTTCCATGAGCCATTGTTTAAAAGCAACAATATTTTCTTCATATAATATTTTAATTTTAATTGGTTTCTGTGGTGTAGCACTCCTGAACCTCGAACTAAATGTAAGCTGTTGCCCCAAGTGATCCGACAGTGCTGTTATCACTACTTTACTAATGTAGTTTGTTATATTATATATAATAAAAGCCGAGTAGTCAAGGGCAACCAAACCCGGTCAAAATCGACGAAAATTGGGTACGCGGGGCGCAGAACTCGTCTCTGGATACGCGACATTGAAAGCTGCCCTTTGGCGTGAAGTTACCGACGACCTTGAATTGTTCCTCGACGGAGAGTTTTTCCTTCTAAGTGGAGCGTGTGCAGAGATATGGGCTTTTAAAGAGGAGCGTGCATACGGTGTTTTAACAGCAAAATGGCTTACGTCATGACGATTCACGTGACAACCGATCAAAATCGTAAAAATGTCAGGTATGACAGGCACGCGCGAAAGAATTGTAAAAGTTTCACATTGACGAAGAAATTTCAGGCCGTCGAGGTTTAGAGTGCGGAAAGAGGGTTGGAAACCAAAAGAGTGGACTTTTCCGCGACGATTGAGTGCACTGTCCGCGTGCCAAATCTGTCGCTGTGGAAGGTGCGATTCATTTAAAGCTTTTCTGCAGGGTAAAAAAATCTCGCGACGACGAGTTTGCGTGTCATTAATGACTATATATTCACGTTCATCCATCGGTTGTCAAGTTTAAATGTCAGAAGGCCGACAAATAAAGATATTACGAAGAAGTGCATTTTTAATTGAAACGTGGCACCTTTCAGATACGTATTAGTGTTATTATTATCAATCGTTACTATTTCCTTTCTATATGAATATACGAACAAAATGCCGACGGATATTATAAAATAAACTTAAAGTGTATTGTCGCACGTAAGTACAGTAATAAATATAACGATTTTGCTATATTTTATGAAGATATATTAATAAATACAATGACACTCTATTCATTATATATGTCATCGAAATGTAAATTTCATGCAACGAAGAACTTGAAGCAAGCTTAAATAAAGAAGAACCGTCTGAGTTTTGCCATTTGGGCCTGTCAAATTACGTTAGATGCACACGAATTATACAAAACCTAAATGTCAACAGAATGTTGGAAATGTATCAGTGTTCAAGTTGTAATTATTATATAAATTTAAGTCATTTTACGAATGGGATCATTTAATAACATTTCTCATCGATCTCTCTACGTACAAATAATAGGGCGACTTTTCTTTATTTGGCAGATGTGTCCGAAGCACTTCGAAATAAAATAAATACATCAAATAAGATTCCCATAAGCATGTGTGTCATTTCGTTTACCAATTCAGTTATAAAAGCAAGTATTTAAAGTGTGCGACTGCTGGTTGGCACCAACTAATCAGAAGTACATTTTTGGTTAAATGGTACGACAGTGTCTAGCATCAACCGTATAGGAGCTAGCAAGATTTTCGATTGCGTTTTAGAAAGTATATTACTAAAGCGTAATATGAAAATTAATTAATTCTCTCAATGACCTGTAAGTTTAAAACATGTTTTATTAAGTTAGCCTGACATTTCGTTCTCACAAGTTTATGTGTGAACAAATACAGTTCAACGAACTATTGTCACGATGACAGGTGGAACGACAATTTTGGTTAAACATCTTCATGTCAGCTGTCTGACTTTTCATTGTCATAGGTATGTGTCATCGAAATATCGTTACGATGACAGTCTGTCAGAAAATTTGAATTATACACTATTTCAATCGTAAACTTGACACAAAGCGTAGTACCAATTTTATAGAACTAATAACGTGAAACAACATTCAATTAATTTTTTTTTTTGATCTGTCGACGTTCACCATGGACTAGATGTACACAACTGATACAAAACCTGAATGTCAATAAAAAAATTTTAAATATCAGCGTTCATTAAATTATATAGGAATATTGTTCGCTTTGTGGGCAAAGTCTTAATAAATAAATTCATTTGCCACCATAATGTATAATCCATTTCTAGAGATATTTCTTTAAATTTAATCTTCATTCATTACAATAGCAAAGTTAACTACATAATTATCCTCCACTGTCATTCATTCATATAGAAATTAAAATACCATAAATAGTATAGGTAATAGTGAATACAACCTAACTAACTAAAAAGAAGAAGCGTATGCGGTATCATAAAAATTAAATTAACATTATGAATGACATAGGTACTCCGACAATTTTATGTATTATGGTTAGAGTTGTTGCCGATATGCCATACGATTTTTTAACGCATACACATAATCTGACATTACGTCAAACCAGTGAGCTGTAGCAATGAAATCAACTGTTCACAGGGACAAATATTATACGGATCTAAATTCTAATTAGCTCCCTTATTTTCAGAAATAGCGTACCGAAAATAGTTATACCGTATTTAGTTGTTTTTTAATGAAATCTGCCTTATGAATTTTAACTAACATTTTTATAGGGGAAATGATTATTAACATTTAACATTCATTAAAACAGCATGCGACCAGCATTAATCGCATTACCAATGAGATGCCCTTACAGCCTTAGATATAATATTAAAAAGATATAAGTACAAGCGAAGAGGCGAATCAACCTCGAAGAGCTCCATACATCACTATATCTAACAATGGTTGCTTTCTGCAAACACGAGAGTTGCGAAATTGTTCACATAATTCTAACTTCTCTTTATTGAAATTTAAACGTTCTTTATCATAAAAATTAACACAAAAACATTCATAAATTTACAAACTATATTCAACGTAATGACTATAAAAACATCATCAAAAATAATAATGAGTAGTATAAATACATCGTACCTATACTTGCCCATACTTTCAATATAATGATTCCTTTCTATAATTGCTTCCTTTGCGACGAGAAATCATAACAGAATTTGAATTTTGAAAAAAATTATCAACATACAAACTGACATCGAAAGTCACAATTTTTAAATATTGTACTAAGTTTTTCTATTATATAAATGCTTTAAAAAAGTGTAATTTCCGGTACGTTAGATTTATGTTATTAAATTTTGACAATTTTTTAATTGAATAAAATTGATGATAATTATAACAAACGTCAAAATATAATTATTTTATAGGTTATGAAGATAACTGACATAGAGGTGGGCAAAACGGCTCATTTCTTTGACTCGGTTCAGCTCCTCATTGTGAGCCGGGTCACGGAACCGGCTCATTTGAACCGTGTGGATCCGTAATAGCATACCGTTCATGAACGTGTAGTACACATATAATACTCGGCGCCGCGCGCCGTCGTCGACTCAAACGAACCGGGATGATAATTTCGGCTGCGCGCACACCAATTGTACAAAATGTTTGACAAACAATTTATTTGAAGCTAAAATGCACACAAATTTGACAAATTATTAGGTTGTTGTACACAAATTAAACAAAATATATGTAAAACTAAATTATCAATTATCGGCATCTCAATCTCGACATAATACATCCGCTTGACTTAACATTTTTATAGATATACAGGTTGATTATTGTTCTTTTAATGATTATATATTTGCATTATTAAAATACTTTAATTCCAGAACGCGTACGCCTTAATGGGGAAAAAGATAGCTTTTAACATTTATGTGCCCTTATGACAACGATTAGGCATACATGCAGAGTGGGCGGAGCTATCTGAAATTAATTTCTCTCTTCTGATTAAAGTAAAATTCGGCACTTGGGAGTCTTTGTGGTATCATTGGTCACGTATCCAAAGTCGAAATGTCAAAAAAAAAAAAAATGGCCGAAGGATTTTTTGAAAATTGACGTATAAATGTGAAATTTTAGATACGAGGGTGTCTTAAGTCGCCGATCACAAATCCAAAATCAGGATGTCATAAAAAAACAAAATGGCGGATGATTTTTTTGAAAATTGACGTATGAATATAAAATTATGGATACGGGGGTTTTGGGGGTCGCCGATCACAATTCCAAAGTGAAAATGTCAAAAAAAAAAAAAATGGCGGAATATTTTTTGAAAATTGACGTATGAATGTAAAATTTTAGATATGGGGGTTTTGGGGGCGCCGATCACAATTCCAAAGTCAAAATGTCAAAAAAAAACAAAAAGGCGGAAGATTTTTTTGAAAATTAACGTGTCAATGTGAAATTTTAGATACGGGGGTTTTGGGGGTCGCCGATCACGATTCCAAAGTCAAAATGTCATAAAAAACAAAATGGCGGAAGAATTTTTTGAAAATTGACGTATGAATGTAAAATTTTATATACGGGGGTTTTGGGGGTCGCCGATAACGATTTCAAAGTCAAAATGTAAAAAAAAAATGGCGGAAGACTTTTTGAAAATTGACGTATGAATGTAAAATTTTAGATACGGGGGTTTTGGGGGTCGCCGATCACGATTCCAAAGTCAAAATGTCAAAAAAAACAAAATGACGGAAGATTTTTTGAAAATTGACGTATGAATGTAAAATTTTAGATACGGGGGTTTTGGGGGTCGCCGATCACGATTCCAAAGTCAAAATGTCAAAAAAAAGAAAATGGCGAAAGATTTTTTTGAAAATTGACGTGAGTGAAATTTTAGATACAGGGGTGTGTTAGGTCGCCGATCACAAATCCAAAATCAAAATGTCATAAAAAAACAAAATCGCGGAAGAATTTTTTGAAAATTGACATATGAATGTAAAATTTTAGATAAGGGGGTTTTGGGGGTCGCCGATCACGATTCCAAAGTCAAAATGTCAAAAAAAACAAAAGGGCGGAAGATTTTTTTGAAAATTGACGTATGAATGTGAAATTTTATATACGCGAGTTTTGGGGGTCGCCGATCACGATTCCAAAGTCAAAATGTCAAAAAAAACAAAATGGCGAAAGATTTTTTTGAAAATTCACTTATGAATGTGAAATTTTAGATACGGGGGTTTTGGGGGTCGCCGATCACGATTCCAAAGCCAAAATGTCAAAAAAAAACAAAATGGCGGAAGATTCTTTGAAAATTGAGTCATGAATGTAAATTTTTAGATACGGGGGTTTTGGGGGTCGCCGATCACGATTCCAAAGTCAAGATGTCAAAAAAAAACAAAATGACGGAAGATTTTTTGAAAATTGACGTATGAATGTAAAATTTTAGATACGGGGGTTTTGGGGGTCGCCGATCACGATTCCAAAGTCAAAATGTCAAAAAAAAACAAAATGGCGGAAGATTTTTTTGAAAATTGACTCATTAATGTAAAATTTTAGATACGGAGGTTTTGGGGGTCGCCGATCACGATTCCAAATTCAAAATGTCAAAAAAAGCAAAATGGCGAAAGATTTTTTTGAAAATTGACGTATGAGTGTTAAATTTTAGATACGGGGGTATGTTAGGTCGCCGATCACAAATCCAAAATCAAAATGTCATAAAAAAACAAAATCGTGGAAGAATTTTTTGAAAATTGACATATGAATGTAAAATTTTAGATACGGGGGTTTTGGGGGTCGCCGATCACGATTCCAGAGTCAAAATGTCATAAAAAAACAAAATGGCGGAAGAATTTTTTGAAAATTGACGTATGAATGTAAAATTTTAGATGCGGGGGTTTTGGGGGTCGCCGATCACGATTCCAAAGTCAAAATGTCAAAAAAAAAAATGGCGGAAGATTTTTTGAAAATTGACGTATGAATGTAAAATTTTAGATACGGTGGTTTTGGGGGTCGCCGATCACGATTCCAAAGTCAAAATGTCAAAAAAAACAAAATGGCGAAAGATTTTTTAGAAAATTGACGTATTAATGTAAAATTTTAGATACGGGGGTTTTGGGGGTCGCCGATCACGATTCCAAATTCAAAATGTCAAAAAAAGCAAAATGGCGAAAGATTTTTTTGAAAATTGACGTATGAGTGTTAAATTTTAGATACGGGGGTATGTTAGGTCGCCGATCACAAATCCAAAATCAAAATGTCATAAAAAAACAAAATCATGGAAGAATTTTTTGAAAATTGACATATGAATGTAAAATTTTAGATACGGGGGTTTTGGGGGTCGCCGATCACAATTCCAAAGTGAAAATGTCAAAAAAAAACAAAATGGCGGAATATTTTTTGAAAATTGACGTATGAATGTAAAATTTTAGATATGGGGGTTTTGGGGGCGCCGATCACAATTCCAAAGTCAAAATGTCAAAAAAAAACAAAAAGGCGGAAGATTTTTTTGAAAATTAACGTGTCAATGTGAAATTTTAGATACGGGGGTTTTGGGGGTCGCCGATCACGATTCCAAAGTCAAAATGTCATAAAAAACAAAATGGCGGAAGAATTTTTTGAAAATTGACGTATGAATGTAAAATTTTATATACGGGGGTTTTGGGGGTCGCCGATAACGATTCCAAAGTCAAAATGTAAAAAAAAATGGCGGAAGATTTTTTGAAAATTGACGTATGAATGTAAAATTTTAGATACGGGGGTTTTGGGGGTCGCCGATCACGATTCCAAAGTCAAAATGTCAAAAAAAACAAAATGACGGAAGATTTTTTGAAAATTGACGTATGAATGTAAAATTTTAGATACGGGGGTTTTGGGGGTCGCCGATCACGATTCCAAAGTCAAAATGTCAAAAAAAAGAAAATGGCGAAAGATTTTTTTGAAAATTGACGTGAGTGAAATTTTAGATACAGGGGTGTGTTAGGTCGCCGATCACAAATCCAAAATCAAAATGTCATAAAAAAACAAAATCGCGGAAGAATTTTTTGAAAATTGACGTATTAATGTAAAATTTTAGATACGGGGGTTTTGGGGGTCGCCGATCACAATTCCAAAGTGAAAATGTCAAAAAAAAACAAAATGGCGGAATATTTTTTGAAAATTGACGTATTAATGTAAAATTTTAGATACGGGGGTTTTGGGGGTCGCCGATCACAATTCCAAAGTGAAAATGTCAAAAAAAAACAAAATGGCGGAATATTTTTTGAAAATTGACGTATGAATGTAAAATTTTAGATATGGGGGTTTTGGGGGCGCCGATCACAATTCCAAAGTCAAAATGTCAAAAAAAAACAAAAAGGCGGAAGATTTTTTTGAAAATTAACGTGTCAATGTGAAATTTTAGATACGGGGGTTTTGGGGGTCGCCGATCACGATTCCAAAGTCAAAATGTCATAAAAAACAAAATGGCGGAAGAATTTTTTGAAAATTGACGTATGAATGTAAAATTTTATATACGGGGGTTTTGGGGGTCGCCGATAACGATTCCAAAGTCAAAATGTAAAAAAAAAATGGCGGAAGATTTTTTGAAAATTGACGTATGAATGTAAAATTTTAGATACGGGGGTTTTGGGGGTCGCCGATCACGATTCCAAAGTCAAAATGTCAAAAAAAAACAAAAGGGCGGAAGATTTTTTTGAAAATTGACGTATGAATGTGAAATTTTATATACGCGAGTTTTGGGGGTCGCCGATCACGATTCCAAAGTCAAAATGTCAAAAAAAACAAAATGGCGAAAGATTTTTTTTAAAATTCACTTATGAATGTGAAATTTTAGATACGGGGGTTTTGGGGGTCGCCGATCACGATTCCAAAGCCAAAATGTCAAAAAAAAACAAAATGGCGGAAGATTCTTTGAAAATTGAGTCATGAATGTAAATTTTTAGATACGGGGGTTTTGGGGGTCGCCGATCACGATTCCAAAGTCAAGATGTCAAAAAAAACAAAATGACGGAAGATTTTTTGAAAATTGACGTATGAATGTAAAATTTTAGATACGGGGGTTTTGGGGGTCGCCGATCACGATTCCAAAGTCAAAATGTCAAAAAAAAACAAAATGGCGGAAGATTTTTTTGAAAATTGACTCATTAATGTAAAATTTTAGATACGGGGGTTTTGGGGGTCGCCGATCACGATTCCAAATTCAAAATGTCAAAAAAAGCAAAATGGCGAAAGATTTTTTTGAAAATTGACGTATGAGTGTTAAATTTTAGATACGGGGGTATGTTAGGTCGCCGATCACAAATCCAAAATCAAAATGTCATAAAAAAACAAAATCGTGGAAGAATTTTTTGAAAATTGACATATGAATGTAAAATTTTAGATACGGGGGTTTTGGGGGTCGCCGATCACGATTCCAGAGTCAAAATGTCATAAAAAAACAAAATGGCGGAAGAATTTTTTGAAAATTGACGTATGAATGTAAAATTTTAGATGCGGGGGTTTTGGGGGTCGCCGATCACGATTCCAAAGTCAAAATGTCAAAAAAAAAATGGCGGAAGATTTTTTGAAAATTGACGTATGAATGTAAAATTTTAGATACGGGGGTTTTGGGGGTCGCCGATCACGATTCCAAAGTCAAAATGTCAAAAAAAACAAAATGGCGAAAGATTTTTTAGAAAATTGACGTATTAATGTAAAATTTTAGATACGGGGGTTTTGGGGGTCGCCGATCACGATTCCAAATTCAAAATGTCAAAAAAAGCAAAATGGCGAAAGATTTTTTTGAAAATTGACGTATGAGTGTTAAATTTTAGATACGGGGGTATGTTAGGTCGCCGATCACAAATCCAAAATCAAAATGTCATAAAAAAACAAAATCGTGGAAGAATTTTTTGAAAATTGACATATGAATGTAAAATTTTAGATACGGGGGTTTTGGGGGTCGCCGATCACGATTCCAAAGTCAAAATGTCAAAAAAAGCAAAATGGCGGAAGATTTTTTTGAAAATTTACGTATAAATGTAAAATTTTAGATACGGGGGTTTTGGGGGGTCGCCGATCACGATTCCAAAGTCAAAATGTCAAAAAAAAAATGGCGGAAGATTTTTTGAAAATTGACGTATGAATGTAAAATTTTAGATACGGGGGTTTTGGGGGTCGCCGATCACGATTCCAAAGTGAAAATGTAAAAAAAAGCAAAATGACTGCAGATTTTTTTGAAAATTAACGTATCAATGTGAAATTTTAGATACGAGGGTTTTGGGGGTCGCCGATCACGATTCCAAAGTCAAAATGTCATAAAAAAACAAAATGGCGAAAGATTATTTAGAAAATTGACGTATTAATGTAAAATTTTAGATACGGGGTTTTGGGGGTCGCCGATCACGATTCCAAAGTCTAAATGTCAAAAAAAGCAAAACGGCGGAAGATTTTTTTGAAAATTGACGTATGAATGTAAAATTTTAGATACGGGTGTTTTGGGGGTCGCCGATCACGATTCCAAAGTCAAAATGTCAAAAAAAGCAAAATGGCGGAAGATTTTTTTGAAAATTGACGTATGAATGTGAAATTTTAGATACGGGAGTTTTGGGGTCGCCGCTCACGATTCCAAAGCAAAATGTCAAAAAAAACAAAATGGCGAAAGATTTTTTTGAAAATTGACCTATGAATGTGAAATTTTAGATACGGGAGTTTTGGGGTCGCCGCTCACGCTTCCAAAGCCAAAATCTCAAAAAAAACAAAATGGCGGAAGATTTTTTGGAAATTGACGTAAAATTTTAGATACGGGGGTTTTGGGGGTCGCCGATCACGATTCCAAAGTCAAAATGTCAAAAAAAGCAAAATGGCGAAAGATTTTTTTGAAAATTGAAGTATGGGTGTGAAATTTTAGATACGGGGGTGTGTTAGGTTGCCGATCACAAATCCAAAATCAAAATGTCATAAAAAAACAAAATCGTGGAAGAATTTTTTGAAAATTGACATATGAATGTAAAATTTTAGATACGGGGGTTTTGGGGGTCGCCGATCACGATTCCAAAGTCAAAATGTCAAAAAAAGCAAAATGACTGCAGATTTTTTTGAAAATTAAATGTGAAATTTTAGATACGAGGGTTTTGGGGGTCGCCGATCACGATTCCAAAGCCAAATGTCATAAAAAAACAAAATGGCGGAAGAATTTTTTGAAAATTGACGTATGAATGTAAAATTTTAGATACGGGGGTTTTGGGGGTCGCCGATCACGATTCCAAAGTCAAAATGTCAAAAAAAAAAATGGCGGAAGATTTTTTGAAAATTGACGTATGAATGTAAAATTTTAGATACGGGGGTTTTGGGGGTCGCCGATCACGATTCCAAAGCCAAAATGTCAAAAAAGAACAAGAGGGCGGAAGATTTTTTTGAAAATTGACGTATGAATGTGAAATTTTAGATACGGGAGTTTTGGGGGTCGCCGATCACGATTCCAAAGCAAAATGTCAAAAAAAAACAAAATGGCGAAATTTTTTTTTGAAAATTGACGTACGAATGTGAAATTTTAGATACGGGGGTTTTGCGGGTCGCCGATCACGATTCCAAAGCCAAAATGTCAAAAAAAAACAAAATGGCGGAAGATTTTTTGAAAATTGACGTAAAATTTTAGATACGGGGGTTTTGGGGGTCGCCGATCACGATTCCAAAGTCAAAATGCCAAAAAAGCAAAATGGCGAAAGATTTTTTTGAAAATTGACGTATGTGTGAAATTTTAGATACGGGGGTGTGTTAGGTCGCCGATCACGAATCCAAAATCAAAATGTCATAAAAAAACAAAATCGTGGAAGAATTTTTTGAAAATTGACATATGAATGTAAAATTTTAGATACGGGGGTTTTGGGGGTCGCCGATCACGATTCCAAAGTCAAAATGTCAAAAAAAGCAAAATGGCTGAGGATTTTTTTGAAAATTGATTTATGAATGTAAAATTTTAGATACGGGGGTTTTGGGGGTCGCCGATCACGAATCCAAAGTCAAAATGTCAAAAAAAACAAAATGGCGAAAGATTATTTAGAAAATTGACGTATTAATGTAAAATTTTAGATACGGGGTTTTGGGGGTCGCCGATCACGATTCCAAAGTCAAAATGTCAAAAAAAGCAAAACGGCGGAAGATTTTTTTGAAAATTGACGTATGAATGTAAAATTTTAGATCCGGGGGTTTTGGGGGTCGCCGATCACGATTCCAAAGTCAAAATGTCAAAAAAAGCAAAATGGCGGAAGATTTTTTTGAAAATTGACTTATGAATGTAAAATTTTAGATACGGGGGTTTTGGGGGTCGCCGATCACGATTCCAAAGCCAAAATGTCAAAAAAAACAAAAGGGCGGAAGATTTTTTTGAAAATTGACGTATGAATGTGAAATTTTACATACGGGAGTTTTGGGGTCGCCGCTCACGATTCCAAAGCAAAATGTCAAAAAAAACAAAATGGCGAAAGATTTTTTTGAAAATTGACGTATGAATGTGAAATTTTAGATACGGGGGTTTTGCGGGTCGCCGATCACGATTCCAAAGCCAAAATGTAAAAAAAACAAAATGGCGGAAGATTTATTTGGAAATTGACGTAAAATTTTAGATACGGGGGTTTTGGGGGTCGCCGATCACGATTCCAAAGTCAAAATGTCAAAAAAAGCAAAATGGCGAAAGATTTTTTTGAAAATTGAAGTATGAGTGAAATTTTAGATACGGGGGTTTTGCGGGTCGCCGATCACGATTCCAAAGCCAAAATGTAAAAAAAACAAAATGGCGGAAGATTTATTTGGAAATTGACGTAAAATTTTAGATACGGGGGTTTTGGGGGTCGCCGATCACGATTCCAAAGTCAAAATGTCAAAAAAAGCAAAATGGCGAAAGATTTTTTTGAAAATTGAAGTATGAGTGAAATTTTAGATACGGGGGTGTGTTAGGTCGCCGATCACAAATCCAAAATCAAAATGTCATAAAAGAACAAAATCGTGGAAGAATTTGTTGAAAATTGACATATGAATGTAAAATTTTAGATACGGGGGTTTTGGGGGTCGCCGATCACGATTCCAAAGTCAAAATGCCAAAAAAGCAAAATGGCGAAAGATTTTTTTGAAAATTGACGTATGTGTGAAATTTTAGATACGGGGGTGTGTTAGGTCGCCGATCACAAATCCAAAATCAAAATGTCATAAAAAAACAAAATCGTGGAAGAATTTTTTGAAAATTGACATATGAATGTAAAATTTTAGATACGGGGGTTTTGGGGGTCGCCGATCACGATTCCAAAGTCAAAATGTCAAAAAAAACAAAATGGCTGAGGATTTTTTTGAAAATTGATTTATGAATGTAAAATTTTAGATACGGGGGTTTTGGGGGTCGCCGATCACGATTCCAAAGTCAAAATGTCAAAAAAAGCAAAATGGCGGAAGATTTTTTTGAAAATTGACGTATGAATGTAAAATTTTAGATACGGGGGTTTTGGGGGTCGCCGATCACGATTCCAAAGTCAAAATGTCAAAAAAAACAAAATGGCGAAAGATTTTTTAGAAAATTGACGTATAAATGTAAAATTTTAGATACGGGGGTTTTAGGGGTCGCCGATCACGATTCCAAAGTCAAAATGTCAAAAAAAACAAAATGGCGAAAGATTTTTTAGAAAATTGACGTATTAATGTAAAATTTTAGATACGGGGGTTTTGGGGGTCGCCGATCACGATTCCAAAATCAAAATGTCAAAAAAAACAAAATGGCCAAAGATTTTTTTGAAAATTGACTTATGAATGTGAAATTTTAGATACGGAGGTTTTGGGGGTCACCGATCACGATTCCAAAGCCAAAATGTCAAAAAAAACAAAATGGCGGAAGATTTTTTGAAAATTGACGTATGAATGTAAAATTTTACATACAGGGGTTTTGGGGGTCGCCGATCACGATTCCAAAGTCAAAATGTCAAAATAAGCAAAATGGCGAAAGATTTTTTTTGAAAATTGACGTATGAGTGTGAAATTTTAGATACAGGGGTGTGTTAGGTCGCCGATCACAAATCCAAAATCAAAATGTCATAAAAAAACAAAATCGTGGAAGAATTTTTTGAAAATTGACATGAATGTAAAATTTTAGTACGGGGGTTTTGGGGGTCGCCGATCACGATTCCAAAGTCAAAATGTCAAAAAAAGCAAAATGGCTGCAGATTTTTTGAAAATTGACATGAATGTAAAATTTTAGGTGCGGGGGTTTTGGGGGTCGCCGATCACGATTCCAAAGTCAAAAAAAAACAAATGGCGGAAGATGTTTTTGAAAATTGACGTATGAATGCAAAATTTTAGATACGATCTTAGGTCGCCGATCACGAATCCAAAGTCAAAATAAAAACAAAATGGCGGAAGAGTTCTTTGAAAATTGACGTATGAATGTGAAATTTTAGATACGGCTTATTACATCTTCAATTCGGTGATTCTTCGAAACATGATTGAACAGGGTTTAAATTTAATACTTAATTTTTTCTTATCAATAGTAGATTCGAAAACATCAGAATCGTATTGTACACTGTCCCATTGAAAATGTTGCGCTCACTGAGCTCATTGTTTCTTTCGATACTTTAACATGACTTTTGTTTAACATTAAATTACGTTTCTCGCTCTTGAGTGTAAACCGATTTGTGTAAAAAAACAGTTCGAGTAGAATTTCAAATAAAATATACTATCGGCTTAACAAAATGTATGTAGGGGTGCTTTAAAAGTTTATAAAAGTGGACATTCTAAAAACGTCATGCCAGTGAACGCTTTTTACAGGAAAGGCGCTTCAATAGGGCTTCCATTTAAAACTTGGGCCTTTTACTTTTATTTTCATTTTGTGCTCCTTTATTAATGATAGTGGATTTCAAAAAGGTCACACTTTACATCAAAATAGTATTGTACACTGTCTTATTAAAAATGTTGCGCTTTTTGATCTCAATGTGTCTTTGGATATTTTAACACGACTTATGTTAAACACATTAAATTACCTTTCTCGCTCTTGAGTGTGTACCGGTTTATGTCAAAAACAGTTCGAGAAGAATTTTAAATAAAATATCCTATTGGCTTAACAAAATATATGTATATACAGGAGTGCTTCAAAAGTTTATAAGTGGACATTCTCAAAAGCGTTTTTTACAGGAAAGGCGCTTCAATAGGGCTTCAATTTAAAACTTGGGCTTTTTACTGTTATTATTATTTTGTGCTTTTTTCTTAACGAGAGTAGACTTCGAAAAGATTGACAGGCTTTTACACGTTCACATCAAAATAGTATAGTAAACTGTCTTAATAAAAATGCTGCGCTTTTTGATCTCTTTGTGTCTTTGGATACTTTAACACGACTTATGTTTAACATTAAATTACCTTTCTCACTCTTGAGTGTGTACCGATTTGCGTACAAAACAATTCGAGAAAATTTTTAACTAAAATATACTATTGGCTTCACAAAATATATGTATATACCGGGATGCTTTAAAAGTTTATAAAACCGGACATTCTAAAAAGCGTCATGCCAGTGATCGCTTTTTACAGGAAAGGCGCTTCAATTTAAAACTTGGGCTTTTTACTTTTACTTTTATTTTGTGCTCCTTTATTAACGATAGCGGATTTCAAAAAGGTCACACTTTACATCAAAATAGTATTGTACACTGTCTTAATAAAAATGTTGTGCGTTTTGATCTCATTGTGTCTTTGCATACTTTAACACGACTTATGTTTAACATTAAATTACCTTTCTCGCTCTTGAGTGTGTACCGGTTTGTGTTAAAAACAGTTCGAGAAGAATTTTAAATAAGATATCCTATTGGTTTAACAAAATATATGTATATACAGGGATGCTTCAAATATTTATAAAAATGGACATTCTAGAAAGCGCTGTTTACAGGAAAGGCGCTTGAAAAGGGCTTAAATTTAAAACTTGGGTTTTTTACTTTTATTATTATTTTGTGCTCCTTTATTAATGATAGTGGATTTCAAAAGGGTCTCACTTTACATCAAAGTAGTATTGTAAACTGTTTTAATAAAAATGTTGCGCTTTTTGAGCTCATTCTGTCTTTGGATACTTTAACATTGCTTATGATTAACTTTAAATTACCTTTCTCGCTCTTGGGTGTGTACCGATTTGTGTCAAAAACAGATCGAGAATAATTTTAAATAAAATATACTCTGCTCTTTTATTAACGATAGTGGACTTCGAAAAGGTAGTAAGAAAGTAATATACTTTATAAATTAAATTTACTTTACCCATTCACATACATATGTTTGCGAGCTATATATTTGAAGTTCATCAGCATTCATTAGCATTCTATAAGATTGTTTGAAAGCGACGCCCATTTACCAAACAAAATTTGTTGTAAACATGTTAAACACTATGGAGATACTACGTATATTTGAGCATGTCAATTAAAATGACGAGCCCGCGATAGCGGGCGAGTAGTATATATGTAATTCATTGAAATTTTAAAATGTTTTTCAATACAAGTCCTTCATTTTTAAATGACGTGCGAACTAATTTTGAGTATGTGACAGACGAATATTTCAATTATGCTGACCAAAATTTCATAATGAAAGCGCTGTTCCACTTCAAATTATTTGGGTGAAAATATCTCAGTGTCAAACTGCTTATTACGTTCTTTTTTATTAATATTGTGCATGCCTATCTTAAATTGTTTCTGAGCAATTGACATACTTTTTGTTAATATACTAAATTTTTCCACTGTTATTTCAATAGCGTATTATCCCGATTGTCTCAATGAAAATGATGCACTTATTGAGCATATTGTTTCCTCGGATACTTTAACATCATTCTTATGTTTAACATTAAATTATCTTTCTCGCTCTTCATTGTGTAACAGTTTGTGTAAAAAAAAATTCTAGAAGAATTCTAAATGAAATATACAATTGGCTTTACAAAATATATGTATATACAGAGTGTGCCACAAGTCTATAAAATCTTACATTCTAAAAACCACCACGAGTGATCGCGTTTTACAGGAAACTGTAAAAAGCTGTAAGCGGACGCGAAAAAGGCGAATTCAAGCTCGAAAAGATTGAAGTCATAGCTCACAAACATTCAACACAATAAATATTGCAATATATAATAATAGGCCCAATGATAATAGTGTATAGGTAAGAAATTTATAAATTCGATTCCTTATTTGTTTATAAATACTTTCTACTCATTTTTAGCAATTATCGTTACATGACTGGAGTCATTTCGTCCATGAATTCAGTTGTAAAAATACTTCAAAATATTATAAGATATTGTAAATAGAAAAAAGAAACTAAAATATATTCCTACCAGATTAAACAAGCACTTAATCATGTTGTTACTGTGCCAGGCAAATTGAGAAGTAATATCATACGTATTCAAAAAAGATTGTTTAATTATCATTGATGAAAATGAACTTCCCGCGACATCGTCAATTACAATAATTCAAAATAGAAATTCTAAAAGGATGTTTTACAGTATTTTCGAATATAACAATAAGTAATCAATATTACCATAATACATACATATATTATATCTATATATTCCTTAAATTGTAGGTGTACAATGCAAAAGAAAATAATTATGTACAGTGTGAACAAGGCTTTACCAACATTATTAAGCATCATACATAACTGACAGTTGTAATACAATTTACCACAAAGAAACACTGCAAATTATAAAAGTATAGGAATGGAAATCATTATAAAATATGCCAATGAAATAAATATTGTTTGTTATAGAACAATGATTAAATGAATTATTTAAAAGTATACATTCGCGTCAACAAAACATAATTCTAATAAAGCTATCTACAAGTTTGTATAAAATAAAATGTTTTTATAAAATTCTAATGAATTTTCATTTAAACCAAAAAGACCAATGGAATCGACATATGTATATAGACTGAAACACTATTAACAAAAACTATCAAACCACATTTTCCAACTGATGCAAAAAACACAGATTTCGAGATTATTCTAATTTTATACCCATAAACAAAATTCAAACTATAGATAAATTAGGCAAACGTGAAATAAATCATTGGCAAGTCAAGGCACAAAAACCAATAATAGTAGAAAAATTATAAATAGAGTGAAAACTACCGTCTGTGAGGCACAGGAAAAGTATGTGAAAAATGTCAATATAACTTAAACGATAAAATACATCTTATTTCATGGACAGCCGTTAAACATTTTCAATTTAAAAACTGCTATTATCACTAAATCTATTATTAATCATTTCATCCGATGAGCATTCTGAATAAAATATTGCATAATTGTAAACTATATACAGGGGTGTATAAAAACAACTAAGCAATATTGAACATCTAAAACACAATTATATTTAGTTATTCGCTATATATCGGAATTATATGGTGTTTCAAAAACTGAAACGCAATAAAGACAAAATCCGCAATAAATCTAGAAGAATAAGGGGGAGCGGTACCTCAACTGTAAGCGGAATAAGAGGCGATAGCGGGCCTTCAAGGCCTGCCGTATTAGCTAGTTCGTCATAATATTATCAATTGTCGTCCTTGCACCCCCAATACGTGTGGCATCATGTATTGTTATATGCAAATTGAACGCATTCAGCACATCATTCAGTCTTTTTACATGAATATTTTCTTTAATATGAAATGGGATATTAAAATCACCCATTAAAATGTGTTTATGTTTTGGTTTCAATTTTATTACTGATGGAGTATTTCATCGAGTATATCTAAAAATTCATTAAAATCTCCGTTCGGCGGTCTATACACATTAACCACAATTGTTTTATGCTCAGTCAGTTCAACAGCACTACATTCTACTATGGATTCTTGATTCTTGTCTCTTAGATTTTTCATTCCGCAACAAGAATTCCCTTTCTTACAAAAATGCAAGAGCCACCATATCTGTTTGTAGTTCTACAGAAACAAGATGCCATAGCATATTCCTTAAATTTATATATTGTTCTTAGTATCAATCCAATGTTCTGTAATCGCCAGGACATGAACCACCTCCTCATAAGTTTCTAAAAACATGTCTATTGAATCAATTTTGTTATTAATACTCTGTATATTGTGATGTAAAATATTTATTTTTTCCTTTTCTTGCTCATTTATTTCGTCTCCAATGACGCAATGTTCGAGGCTCTTTTCCGAAAATTCCTATATATTCTGATAATCGCATTCTTTGGCCACAAATCAGCATTAAAAACTTTTTCAACGTCAGCGTGCAAAACAGCCACTCTGATTACTCTGAACGCTGCAATATCATTATTTTTAATTTCTAAAGTCTCACATGCAAGCGGTATAATGTTATTATCTCGCAGATGTTGTTGTATGTCTATTTCTTTTGTATTTTTTTACAAAATTAGAAACAAAAATCCATGTTCTATTTTGCACAGTTGTTAATCCAGTATTCGTATTTCGTCCGCGTATATTCTTTCTGTTTTTAAAATTCCTGACTCTCACGAAGTCACTGTCCTCGGGTTTTTCTACTTCTTCGATGTTTACCTTTTTTATTTCACTTGTTTCTTTCTGTAAAATTTCTTCTTTGGTATGTATCCTTTTTTGGTATTTTTAGTTTTTCGGAGTAGATTTCTTTTCTTACAGTGTGTTGGTTTCTTGTTTCAGGTGTTTTGCAGCAGGTGTTTTCTTTTTGTTTGAGAGATTGATGGACTACGGTATCTTTACCTTTATCATCACTAGTGCCCTCTAATGGTGGTTTTACATTTTGCTGTTGTGTAGAAACCTGTTTCTTCAATAACATTTTTAAGTCAGCAACCTCTGAGGATAGACTTCTATTTTCATGAATTAATTTATTCAATTCTAATTGAAAAGTCTCAATTATCTTGCTCGTAATATTGTTCACGGCAGCGTCAATTTTACATGATATAATAGTCTCTAAATCGTCACTTACTTTTTTATCCACGTCTATCTTGCACAGAGAAATAGAGTAGGGGAGAACGCGCTTAAAGATGCGCCAACTAAGTTAAATTGAATTCCGCCATTTTGAAGGTTATATTTATACCTAGCTCAACAATTCGCATGTAAAGTTCATTGACTTAGAAAAATGTAAACAAACTTACGTGTGAAAAGAAATGCCTTCCTGCAAAATGGCGACCACTATAGCGTTTGCTTAAAACTGGATGCGCACTCGTCGAAGCGCGTTCTCCCCTACTCTATTTCTCTGATCTTGCATACTGTATGTGAGGTTAAGTCAATGATACATCTTCCACAAGTCCAATTCTTTATATTTCCTTCTTCCTTTATTTTTATATATTCATCAACTGACATGTTAACACACGCGATGTGATAATGTTCACTACATTTCGACTTACAGCTGATATAATCATCATATCTACTGATACTTTTAGCACAAATCGCACACTCAAGCGCCATTTTAACTTCAATATATTATTTTCACATAATTAGTATCTATTTCAAAAGAAATACAAATTACTAAAATTAGACATTACATGTATACTCGCGGCATAAAGTTTTGTCGGGTCGTAAGAACAGCTATATGGAAGGTATCATTGGTCAACTCTAGTAAATTCTAACACGAAATAAAGAGGGGTTATATTCAATGTTTATGAATTATGATAGCTAAGTTTGAGTAAATACTGCTTCGTAAAAGAAAATACAAGTGGCATATATGTAGAAGTAAATATATTTCAAATAATCTTCACAAATGATTTATGACACGATAACATTGATGTGTCATCAATACAAAGAAATCTTTTTGTGTTCTACAAATGTTTTCGGCTTTCCCTATTTATTTTATTTTTCAAGGGCGAGAATGAATGCTTTATTAAGATCTGTGTAGTGTTTTATCGAATTTGTAATTATATATATTGATGATATTTACGAGTATGTATCTGTCATTAATTTTTTTCCTTAATATACATTCTATTTATTTTAAAATAAATACAAAAAAAATAAGGTATTTTTATGATAATTTAATTCAAAGTTCTTGATTAATATTGATTATTTACAAGGCAATTGTTGGGGGTATTTAAATGTTGGAATATTATTTAAATATATTGTCTTCAAAAGATTATTTGTGTAATTTTTTGTTTGCTTATTTATTGCTTTATTATGCTAGGTGTTGTTTTGACGAAATTTAATATTTCATCTCTCAAGTGTAAACAAAAATATCACAATCTCTCTTTATGGTTTATTAAAATTTAGTCGGAAATATCGGATTACTAAAGTTGACCAGTGATACCTTCCATATAGTTCGTCTTAGGACCCGACAAAACTTTATGCCGCGAGTATACATAGGAAAAGTGTGATCTTTTCCAGTGTTTGATTTTATTTCAAATTAATATTCTTGAAATTGCAATGCCTACATTTTCCGATCAGGTCGTATTCCTTGAGTTAAAGTTGCCAACAAATTTGAATTCTCGATATGCTGAAATGATTAGTTTTATGAACAGTTTTTATATGTTGATAAATGTAATAAATCTATTACTACTTAAAATGTGTACCAAAACATGGAAATTTTAAAAAGCAATTTATGCATCCATATTTTGTACCTTATAACTTATAAATATTGAGATTTTGCACGTTTTCGATCTCCAGACTTTAGCATATTTCTATATTTTGCTGTTCACTATTTACGAAAAAATTTTTTTTAATTGATGTCTATGTGTTTGCATTGCTTCTAAACAACGAAAGCTATTAACACTATATTCTAATCTTAAGCTTGCAATCTTGAGGAAGAACTGATTAGTAACACTTTTACTCTTATCAAAAATCATTTTATTGTACTTATCTCAATTACTAGACATTCAGGTTTATTGAGACTACAGAAGTATTTAAAACAGTATATCAACTTTGCATTATAGATTATGTGAAATTGAAGCTTTAATAGTTTCATCGTCTGTAATGTTACTCTATATGGTCACATGATGAAAATATAAAATTTTCGGTAGATTATGAATGATATGACTCATTTAGATTATATATGCAGGCTCTGGTAGCTTTAAATTTCTTACGCAATTTAAAGAAACTACATCGGAGACGGTTGCTTGACTCTAACACCGTTTTCAGCTTTTGAAGCATTTTTGTGGTAACGGTATTTTAGTGCATTTGGTGGCATGGAATTACTGGATTTTCAGCCTTATATTTATATACAATTCCCTTCTTGTCGAAAAAGTTCAGACGTCTTGCGTTTTCATAGTCTTTCCACTGGTATCATCAAAGATAACTGTTCACATAGTACTGCCGCAAGATTTAATAATTGTTGCTTCTTTTCATTGTAATAAGCTTATTCTGGAATATAATCTTAAGATTCTTCAGGCCAAGTCAAACCTTAATAATATTTTTTTTATGTATTCATTAAATAAATAGCAAAATATATCGTGAGTTGCGTAGGTAATATTGGAAAGTAATTCTAAGAACACCTTTAGGTTTGTTAATTTTGTCAATTTATTCATAGTTATGCGTCTAGACATACATTTCTGTCTCTACCGATAATGGGGGGTCCCAGATATTACAAGAACTAAGTTAATTACGATCAATATGCAATTATATATTATCATTTCAATAATGTGACTCTGGAAAATTCCTTCATTTTGGTAATGCTCATGTCGTAAGAACAGCTATATGGAAGGTATCATTGGTCAACTCTAGTAAATTCTAACACGAAATAAAGAGGGGTTATATTCAATGTTTATGAATTATGATAGCTAAGTTTGAGTAAATACTGCTTCGTAAAAGAAAATACAAGTGGCATATATGTAGAAGTAAATATATTTCAAATAATCTTCACAAATGATTTATGACACGATAACATTGATGTGTCATCAATACAAAGAAATCTTTTTGTGTTCTACAAATGTTTTCGGCTTTCCCTATTTATTTTATTTTTCAAGGGCGAGAATGAATGCTTTATTAAGATCTGTGTAGTGTTTTATCGAATTTGTAATTATATATATTGATGATATTTACGAGTATGTATCTGTCATTAATTTTTTTCCTTAATATACATTCTATTTATTTTAAAATAAATACAAAAAAAATAAGGTATTTTTATGATAATTTAATTCAAAGTTCTTGATTAATATTGATTATTTACAAGGCAATTGTTGGGGGTATTTAAATGTTGGAATATTATTTAAATATATTGTCTTCAAAAGATTATTTGTGTAATTTTTTGTTTGCTTATTTATTGCTTTATTATGCTAGGTGTTGTTTTGACGAAATTTAATATTTCATCTCTCAAGTGTAAACAAAAATATCACAATCTCTCTTTATGGTTTATTAAAATTTAGTCGGAAATATCGGATTACTAAAGTTGACCAGTGATACCTTCCATATAGTTCGTCTTAGGACCCGACAAAACTTTATGCCGCGAGTATACATAGGAAAAGTGTGATCTTTTCCAGTGTTTGATTTTATTTCAAATTAATATTCTTGAAATTGCAATGCCTACATTTTCCGATCAGGTCGTATTCCTTGAGTTAAAGTTGCCAACAAATTTGAATTCTCGATATGCTGAAATGATTAGTTTTATGAACAGTTTTTATATGTTGATAAATGTAATAAATCTATTACTACCGAGGGGGAAACCGCTGACTCCGAAGTGTACACCATAATCCCATCATATGTAAATAATCCCACATAATCCAATATAATTTCATATAATTCCAAATAATTCCAAATAATTCCAAATAATTCCAAATAATTCCAAATAATTCCAAATAATTCCAAATAATCCCATGTAATCCCACATAATCCCATATAATCCCGATAATCCCAAATAATCCCTAATTATTTCTTTATATGTTCCACGAGTTCTGAGGATTTTGTGCACGTAATCACAGTAAAAGTAACATTCGTAAACTTAAATATTCGTGAAAAATAAAAATAAAACGAGTTAAACCGTAATAATTAGTCTTTAACACAGGATTTAATCTCAGATTTAATGTTATCATTTTTCTTAGAAATCTCGGCGTATGCGATTTTATCTAAATGAAAAGGTTCCATTTCGGTGGCAAATTTAACAGGGCCGTAAAAAATATATTTACGATCAACCGTAGCAACGTCTTGTTTAATTTTTGGCGAGGTAAACATTTTATTTTGCTTCCTTCCACATGTTAAAAAATTAATTTTATAAATTGTATCATTGATAATTTTAATAATTTGGTCTATATACCACCGTTCATCATAAAATACAGCGTAAAATTTATTACACTCAATTACACTTAATAATGACCAGTCAGTGATGGGTTTGTGATAAGATTTATTTTCCCTGTTCCGATTTTCTCCACCATCAGAAGATGTATCCGCATCTGAAGTATCAGTATATAATACACTGTAATCATTCCGATCATCCTCCTTACTTTCTTTCGAGCTCTCTCCAGTAATATATTTCAAACCTTTCTTGCTTATTGAATTACATCTCGATTTAAACATTGTCTTTCCTCGCGACTTGCCTTTACGTAATTGCGAAAATGACGGCAATATCATTTCTGCTGCTTTACTGTTATTTACGTTTATAAATCGACCAGAAGCCAACATAAGGATGACTTCTTTATGACTACAGGTTTTCCATTGGCCCTTATTGTAATAAAGAGCCCAGTTTTATACATTTTCTTCGAAGATTTCCCACCTTCTTTTTCGATTCTTGAAAAAAAATCTTTGAAATTGAGGTCATTGTGAAATTCAAGTGTAGTATTTCCATATCCTTATGTAGTACTCTGTTCCTGGTCGTGTTCCGAGTCACTCAGGTCCGAAACTAATTGAAAAACATTTTTGACTCTTCTGTGAAGGTAACAATATTTTCATCAATTGCCATCTCACAATCATCTGGAACGTTCTCGGGAATATTAGTTTCCATCTCGGACTTCTCCATCACAACTGACATTGACAGAAAATTTTGCAGCATGTTCTATCGAAGTATTCGCTTCAGAGCTAGAAATCTGATTAAAAAACCACTTAATATCTTAATTCTCACTTTTTTTCTTTGGATCACATGTCTAAGATGGATTTAACGCTGATTTTAGTGTTGGTGGTTTTAGATACGGAACAAGGTGCAGAATAAGCAGTTATATGTTAAGATAAATGCTTGTAAATATTTCCAAAAATCCATTTCTTAGAATGGCCTGGCTGTTGCGCATATTTTTGAATTTTATAGGAACTTTTACAGTAACATCTCATAACGCAATATAACTCATTTCGTATTCCATATTTGGTTTCGAAAAAGATTTCAGAAAATTTTGTTTTAAAAAAGTACCATTGATCCTGGCTGATGCACAATCCAGTTTCTTATAGTACGTGAAACATGAGAAGTTTCTTCTGGAAGATTTATAGCGATCTCGTCAGTAACTACCGGTTGTGATCCTGATGCACCCACTAATGTAGTACCTCCCTGTCGACTTGTCCCTAAAAGTAAAGCAAAACTTTATTCTGAAATCCGTTCTTAATACTTCTTCATCTTCAAGAACGACAAGTAGAGTAGTACTTCTATTATCCGAGTTAATGCGGACCGGATCGTCCTCCGATAATCAAAATCGGTACATATACAGCTTGAGCGCGCGGGGTATGCTCACCCGATGCTAGTCGATATTCTTCGGACGTATATCCGGCAAATGATCTCCGCTAGCTGTGTTCGCCAGATATAGATATATAGATTTATTTTTCCAGAATTGTTATTTCGTTATATTTACTGGAGAGAAACTCAAATTTTAATTTGTATTTCAAGGGTCGTTTTTATGTTATTTTATGGTATTCCTGTTATACTTGTTTATAGTTTTTTTTTACCATGAAATTTCTATTTATTTATTTTTCTCTAGACATCTTAGTTTATTCTGCAGATCTTTCAGGCGGGTTGTTTTTATTTCATTCTAAAACCCAGTTGTACTGCTATAACTTTGTACACAACTACATTATTATTTAATTTCATTAGGATAATCATAATTACGTTATAAGTATTACAATCTTCGCGTTATTATCGACTTAGTTATCTAAGCAATCGTCATCACTTAAAGAGAAAATTTAATTTGTTCTTTTTGTCAATCTGCAAAAAAATAATCAGATCACTATGAGTTCGAATATGAGCAGGCAATGCTAGTATGTTGTGCCGTTACTCTAATATGTATTATCGGACCACGTTTAGATGCGAGTTTACGTATACCATCGGGTGATCATACCTCGCGCGCTCTTGCTGTATATAAAATCATAAATGAATGTTAGAGAAAGGTTTGGTCTCTTTTTCTAATTAATAATTATTCTACCGTTTTTTAAAATTTGGCATTTTTACTAACCCCGTAACCAACCACGTAACTGACTGAGAAATGAATTGACTAATTGAAAAGAAAAATAAGTTTCCACAATATTCACACCGATTTGTTTCAAAATATGCATAAAATTATGAATCAGGGTCGGATAATATGGAGTACGATTAACATATAAGAAAATTGTTCGGATAATCTGGGTTCTACTGTACATATACTATAGTATAGATTAACTAAGCTTTCGGCCGACATCTTCGCTTACCAAAGTTCCAGTCTCGGTTCCAGTGCACCAGTTTGTTGCAAGGAATTTATCTTGCGATTTCGATTGTTGTAGAACGTTTCTTTTGAAATGGGTAGAAATTATGGTAATTAATTTTCTGTGACCTTGTATAAGTTTGAAATTTTCCAGTTTTTTCGAAAATATTCCAAAATACGATTCGTATTCCTCCTTGGGAATTAATGTTGGCACTGTTTCGGCCATAAATTTCTCCACCTCCAAGATGTCATCATTTGTGATTTAAGCAAGTAATTGTAGATTTTTTATGCAGACAAACACGGAAATGTTTAGCTTATTTTCAACTTCGGTGAAGCACTCAGCCCCTGTTTGTGAAACTTCCATCTAAAGAAAAACAACGGACGGTTGCAAATTACAATTACTCTCTTGGTAAAAGACTCGGTAATAGATTTCAAGTGATAATCATACCTTGATTTCAGCTGTAAAAATTATCCTCAAGATTATTTGTGCAATAATTCAGTGGCAGCAAAAATAAACAGCAGAACATCCTAGAATATCACATCATACCGCATTACACTGACTTGTATAAATAAAATGCCGAGTGGAACGCGCATGCGTTGAAATCTCGGTTCAAATCAGTTCAAACTAGTGTACGATCAGCAATTTACCGCAAAATATCATATGATCAAGTAATGAGTCGTTAGGCGTCATTCGTGAAAGTGAAAACCTACCAAAGGCACTTTCTGTTAAAATTCAATTTGATCTTTACTACTGTGATTGAACTATGGACATGACGTTTAATTTGAAGGGATGATTCGATTACGTAAAGTATTGTTGATTATACAGGATAATAGATACAAAAACATTATTTCTGATGACCGTGGAATCCCTCATAATTCTACCAAATAATCCCGCATAATTCCACATAATTCCAAAAAATCCCATATAATCCGATATAATTCCAAATAATCCCATGTAATCCGATATAATTCCACATAATTCCAATAATCCCAAATAATTCCTGGAATTCCTACGGGGTGTACACCATAATCCCTCAGCGGTTTCCCCCTCGATTACTACTTAAAATGTGTACCAAAACATGGAAATTTTAAAAAGCAATTTATGCATCCATATTTTGTACCTTATAACTTATAAATATTGAGATTTTGCACGTTTTCGATCTCCAGACTTTAGCATATTTCTATATTTTGCTGTTCACTATTTACGAAAAAATTTTTTTTAATTGATGTCTATGTGTTTGCATTGCTTCTAAACAACGAAAGCTATTAACACTATATTCTAATCTTAAGCTTGCAATCTTGAGGAAGAACTGATTAGTAACACTTTTACTCTTATCAAAAATCATTTTATTGTACTTATCTCAATTACTAGACATTCAGGTTTATTGAGACTACAGAAGTATTTAAAACAGTATATCAACTTTGCATTATAGATTATGTGAAATTGAAGCTTTAATAGTTTCATCGTCTGTAATGTTACTCTATATGGTCACATGATGAAAATATAAAATTTTCGGTAGATTATGAATGATATGACTCATTTAGATTATATATGCAGGCTCTGGTAGCTTTAAATTTCTTACGCAATTTAAAGAAACTACATCGGAGACGGTTGCTTGACTCTAACACCGTTTTCAGCTTTTGAAGCATTTTTGTGGTAACGGTATTTTAGTGCATTTGGTGGCATGGAATTACTGGATTTTCAGCCTTATATTTATATACAATTCCCTTCTTGTCGAAAAAGTTCAGACGTCTTGCGTTTTCATAGTCTTTCCACTGGTATCATCAAAGATAACTGTTCACATAGTACTGCCGCAAGATTTAATAATTGTTGCTTCTTTTCATTGTAATAAGCTTATTCTGGAATATAATCTTAAGATTCTTCAGGCCAAGTCAAACCTTAATAATATTTTTTTTATGTATTCATTAAATAAATAGCAAAATATATCGTGAGTTGCGTAGGTAATATTGGAAAGTAATTCTAAGAACACCTTTAGGTTTGTTAATTTTGTCAATTTATTCATAGTTATGCGTCTAGACATACATTTCTGTCTCTACCGATAATGGGGGGTCCCAGATATTACAAGAACTAAGTTAATTACGATCAATATGCAATTATATATTATCATTTCAATAATGTGACTCTGGAAAATTCCTTCATTTTGGTAATGCTCATTGTAATATATGTAATTTAGAACACGAAGTTTTCATATAACAACTATAGCACTTGCAACTGCGATAGTATTTTGTTTTTCATATTTAATAATAAACAAATCAAATAGTGTAAATAAAGGTTTTAGTTTTGAAAAAGGGAGTATGTATGATGTATACCTGTCAGTATACTGTTCCTTCGTTAACAACAAGAACCGAGCTACCACTAACTATAAATAATTGTGGAACTGTCAAAGACCATCAGGTTGCAACATAGATGGCGTAATATTAGTTACTCATGAACAGCAAAAAAAAAAATCGATATTTTTATTGCTATGATGAGTCTATAATTGATTAGTCTGACGTCTATGTCTTTCCCAAAAGAGAGTTTTCTAGGTAGTAAGTCTCAAATAAAACAATTGGTCTATTACAACAAATTAGTTTGGGAATCTGTTGTTAATAGGGGCTTATGTTGGTGCTTTTCTTGGCCGCCCTTTTTACTCACAGGATAAAGCATTATTAATTAATATTCTTTCTCCTGAAGTTTATCTTTAATCTTCTATTCTGCAGCACATCTGATAGCTCTTTACCAGAAAATAAGTCTTTTGGAAAATGTAACGCCAAATTTTAAGTAGCTAAGTAGTTACTAAGTCTAAACTTAATCGTTGGATGATTTGGGTGCATAAAATATTCCTTGAGTTAGATTATTTTTTTCTCTTTGTGAAAGTTCGAAGTTTCTGTTGTTTCATAGTTTTTCTATGGATATCATCAAAGCAACACTATCACACAAACTGAAGATTGCTGAGTCTTACCATTGAGACAAATTTATTTTGGAATATACTATGATTAGATGGCATATGATTTATTACTCATGAAGAACTGGTGTTCAAAGAACAAACATTTTATAATATTGATATAAGGGACAATTTCTATAACATTCATCAATCAGATATCTCAAAATAATCATATATAGATTCATTACTGTAGCACGATTTAATATTCTCCTGTTGATGGAGGTCCCATAATATTCTTCTTCAAAATATTTAGCAGACCTAAGTTAAAATTGCCTTGGACTTTAAGGGGTGCCAAACTAATTTATTGTTGACTCAGCATTAAGAAAAAATTTAGCAAATTTGGCAAAAATTTAAACTTCGAAAATGTACACTGCAATGTTGGGACTCTTCAAATTAAATTGACGCCGCACACTCTTCCATTTTCCAATTTTAATTTCGATTTTTTTAATTGGTGTGACGCAAGCTTAATCTTTTTATCTATAAAATAACGCATCAGAGTATTCTTTCCCAAACAGTTTATATTTTGGTGTAAAATCATCGTTGCAGTAAAAATATTGACGTTCAAGTTATTAAAAAGTGTTCTGCCAGAACAGACGTTTTCTGGAACATATACTGCCAAATAAAGTCTATAATGTTTACCGTAGTAAAATCTCCCCTTCTCTCTTGTTGATGAAGGTATCAATAAGAAAACCTCGCGAATGTAAGTACAGTACAAGCTCGATAGTGTGAACGCAAAAATACCAAGGACCATTCATGTTATAGGGGGTGTTCATACAATTGAAGGTACATAAAAATACATTATCAAAAGCTCTTTATTTCACAAAGAAAAATGCATAATAGGTATAACGAAATAAACATTTATTAAGGTGGCCATCTCGCCCATCTCAATTACATTGCAAACATGTTGCGAACATATCGCACCAGAAACCGTTAGTACGCAATAAATTAAAAATTAAAAAATACGAGCATAATCTACAAACTTATCTCCAGGGGACTGGGTAATTTTAATAATGGAAGTTTGTTCGATTAATGTGGAAAAAAATGTTAAAAAACAGGAAGTTTTTATACCAAAAATCTGCTAATTTATTTCTTAATTACTTGGAATATATAGATAATTGCCAGATATTAGGTAGCTTACCCCCTAGAGAAATAAATTCTCTTTCTTTTGATGCTTGATACAAAGCAATTAAGCGTATTTTATAGCTGTCTTGTGCTTTTAATTGTTTTTACACGGCATTCGGATTGATTCGGACATATTTGGACATTCTTTATTAAGAAAAGTAGATTCCATATATCATAATCAAGGTGATGGGTGCAGTAATTCTTAAACAGAGGGCGCTGCCAACAATAATATTAGTTTTTAAAATTATTCTGCAAATATAGTGTCCGCACGAAAATCAGACAAACTTATTGTATATCTTACTCAATCATACAATGACGTTATATATGTCTTTCTGTCAGACACCAAAAGAGTAACGATTAAAGAAAGAAATCGCAATCGCATATATACAAATAACATTAAATTGAACTGATATAATACTATTCGTTTAATTCAAATAAATTTTCATGGATATTTCTTATTATTTGCTGCTCAATTACAAAAAGCCGAAAATAGAACTGATGCATCTCGTATTCTTATTTAGTAATATATCTACCGAAAATATCTAGCCCACAGAGTATTTTACAAAAAGTATTTATGTTTTGGTGATCATACACAGAGTCTTACAAATTAAAGCGAATCTGAAAATACTTTTGGATTTAATTTCCATTTAATTTGTAACATATCTACACTATGTTGCAAATTATGTGTAAATTAAATAAAAATGAAATGAGAAAACATTTTCAGATTCGCATTTACTTTGAAACCCAGCGTAACACTATGTTTCAAATTAAATGCAAATCTGAAAATATGTTCTCATTTAATTGGCAAATAATTTGCAACATAGTCTACATTAGGGTGGTCGTTATTTTTCAAATTTGAGATTTCTTTCGGGTACCCCCCTATTTTTTTTTCGTTAAATGTAAAAATATACCACATAAAATGTCTACTTATTTGATTCATATTAAGGGGTACCGCAGAGGGGTTAATGTTCCCTCCCCCATTTTGGAAAAAATCAACTTTTTCGCTTTTTCTTCTGTTGAATTAAAGTGCAACTTATTATACATGAATAGATAGATTTGAAATTCAATGTAAAAAACTATGTACATACCTTGATTTTTTTCTAGAATAGCAATAGCTAATGAGTAAAACGTTTGACAAATTCCCAGCCTTAGGTTTAGCTATGGCTCAGTAGTTGTGCTAACAACAGTCGATTTGTATGCGTCCGGAAATTCTTTACGGTATTGACTAACTACTTGTAGAATATATTGCTGTTGTCATTCGTCTTTCGACAAAACATTAGTAGCCAAAGAGAATGTTGAAAAAATAATTTTTCTTAACACATAATGGTCACCCTAATGTACATATATTGCAACATATTCGACTTATATTTCAAATTAAATGCAAATCTATGGAAATTAAATGAGAAAGTATTTCCAGATTCGCATACTGTACTAGTTCTACTTCTAAACACGTGTTTTGGTCAAATATTTTCAAAAAAAATAAAAGAAAATAAATAACTCAAAAACTATTAGCTCAATTTTGAAAAAGAAAAAACAGTTGAACAGATAATTTAAAGCAGTACTAGAGAATCCAAAAATATATAGGATCAGTTATTTAAAAAATTAAGTTTCATGCATTTCCGATGGAACTGGAAGTGCGTCAGAGCTTAAAGTATTTTTACAATATGCGCCACGAGCAACCATGCCACTAATTGTTTTTTCTTTTACTTAAAACACAAAAGAGCAATCGAAGAAGCGGCTACTAATGACTCACCCTGTATATATATATATATATATATATATATATAAAACATTCTGTGTTATTCTTATATACTGGCCAAATATTAAATACAATATATAACTGTATTTCTGAGTTTAAAAATGCATACAAAAATTATATGTCGAAGTATAATTCAATCAATCTGACTTGAACTTTATATTCGATGTGTTTATCTATTTATATATTTCCTGTAGGTTAAAATGAAGTGATTGGTATTTATATTAAATAATATAATTCCACATATTCCAATAAGCACGTACAACTCAGCGCAGTAGTTACAATTTTGCAAGTTCTTCTCCACTGGATCAGACTTCATATTTTTTGTTTGTCTTTTTATGCGACTTCTTTATTCTTCATGTATTTTCTGTGTAAATATACAAAAAAGGAAAACGGGCAAATAAGGGCATTGCTTGTTCATTAGTGTGCAAGTGCAAGTGTTAGTGGTCCAGTGTTTACTGCTTTGGTAATATAGTTTTGGATTTTTAAATACAGTTATTAACATACATTAGTTAATATCGTCGAATATTAGTGCAGTGCTATCAATACCTTCCAGATATTTTTCTTGTTAAGGTAATATTATAATAGATTACAAAGAATTAGAAACATTGTAGTTAGGTATTCTCTGGAATATTATTGTAGAGGATACACATAGACAGTTCTGATTTCAGTTCTGAGTACATATGAATTCTTTTTAAAATTGTTTAAACTTAGTAGTTGACGAAATATTGCCTAAATTGACTAAATCTTTTTACTGAAGTAAACTACTACTTTCGGTCTGCCGATTTTACTGAAAATCTAATCAGATCTCAAGAGGTAGATTATACACGTAAATACAAAATTTGGAATTGATCGCTGTAGCGGTTTGACCGCTATCGTGGTCACACACTGACACACACAGACATTTTTTAAAAACCACTTTTTCGGTATCAAGGGACTTCAAAACGTGGACATCTGCAAAAATCTCGAGGTCGAAAATTTTCATCATCACTATAAGTACTTCCTTATACTACGTATAAGAAGGTAAAAGGAATTTTATTATTTATCTCAGTCCGAATATTGGAAATTTTTTTATACAAAAATTATTCAAAATCGAGCTTTAAATATGTCCATACCCGTGATATATCTATCTAGAATGCATGACTTGCGATATATTCGCAAAAACCTGTTTTACGATAAGAGTATGTACCAGTAGGAATTTCAAAAATTTTTTTTTTTAAATTGTTTTCTAATTTAGTCTTGATCGCTTTGGTATACTTTACATTCTAAAATTAGTAGTTGACGAGATATTGCTATTATTTGATTTCTTCACTGAAATAAAGTACTACTCCCGATTTATCGATTTCACTGAAAATCTAATTAGATTTCCGAGAGAGATTATATTCCTAAATATACAGTTCGGTATTGATGGACTTTACCGGTTGGCCGCTATCGTGGTCACATAGAGAGGGAGAGAGAGAGAGAGAGAGAGAGAGAGAGAGAGAGAACGCGCGAGATACTTTTTGTAAAGGTGGAAATCTGCAAAATCTCGAGGTCAAGAATTTTTGTCATCAAAATACTTCCTTTTACTACGTAGGTATAAGAAAGTCAAAAAGGAATTTTATTTATGAAATAAAAATTACCTAAAATAAGTCTAGACAATTTTGGGTTAAATTTGCGAATACATGTTAAAGTGTATCTCATTTATAATTTTTTTTTAATATTTGTTGTGCATGTATATATGTATTTTGTAAATTTATGCCCTGATCTGTATATTGTTGTGGTTTACAGAATGTTCTGACAGAGGTGTAATGATAATTTTTCATTATTTTTTTCTTAGCGTTTCCTTAATAAAAATTCGAAAAATTTGGAAATTCTTTGATTACCTTTTCCTATAGAATTAAATTAGAGGAAATAGTGAGATCACAGGAGTTATTTTTTATATTATATCGTACACTAGCGGAATTATCCAGAATGTGAGGGGCAGAATCTAATTTTCTGCTAAAACCATTCCTTGTTAAATCAGAATGCTGGGTGGAGACACTTAGATGTAAAAGGCAGCTAAGGAATACCCTTAATTGCTTTGGATCAAGCATCAAAAGAAAGAGAATTTATTTTTCTATAGGCTAAGCTACTAATATCTTACAAGTATTTATATATTCGAAGTAAGCACATTTTTAGTACAAAAACTTCCTGTTTTTTAACAATTTTTCCCATATTATTCGGACAAACTTCAGTTGGAGATAAGTTTGCGGATTAAGCCGGATTGTGGTGCGATATGTTAGCAGAATGTTTGCAATGTAATTGAGATTGGTGAGGTAGCCATCTTAATATGACAAAATATATTCTTTAGTTTGTATATGAAAACTAGCATACTATTTCATTTTTGTGAAACCCTAATAAAATTGAAATGAATAAATAATACAACTGTCTAGGTATATATTAATACATGACGAAAAAGCTTTGTACTCTGGCATAGATAGTTAAAGTTCATATGAATAAGGAGTGCAGAAAGATAAAATTTATGTATAATATGTGTTACAAATAAATACATCAATTAATTAACTCGAAAATTAATGGATAACGACGTATTTCTACACGTTCGCAGCTAACGTAATAGAAAATTCAAAAAAATTATATGCAACGGTTATAGAAGTATACTTTTTGAGAAAAGAACCTGAATAACTCAAACTTAAAAATTTAATGAATTAAAGTCGAATTTCGGCCACTGGTATTAATTATTAGGCAAGTTATTTAGGTACTTATACAAAATTTTTAAACTATTTTCTTTAATTCTGTAATAAAAATTACTTACATAGGCATGTAAGAAATTTAATTTTTTTAATATTCTTCAGATCTTGTTTTTAATTATATTTAGTAATTTATTATTAACGTGCGAAATGCACACTGTCGGATAAATTTCATGGCGGTCTTTGAAATTTTTTTCCAATTGAATTGGTCATTCTAATAGTTGATACGGTATCAGAACTTAATAAAACACTTGATGACAACGAAGGCATTTTATAATATCCAAGACAACTGTCTGAGCACACATGTATATTTAACTTATTTAATTAGACTGTTGTAGGTATGTGATATATATTGATTGTTTCTCTTTTTCTTACTTTTACACACATTATAGGCCTTGTGTTTCTTACACTGACAGGTTCACTACTTACGGGTTTTCTTGAGCAAAGAGTTCTGTTCTTTTTATTATTAATGGTCAAAAACGAATTTGAATAAATACATGGTGACCGTCAAAATTGAATCAGCCTATATATTCCTGTTTCAGAAATGCAATAATCACTAAAAGTACCTGTTTATTATCTAAATCAAATAGGTAAAGGACATAGAACTACATAGGTATTTACAAAACAAACATTATATGTAACAGTATGTTCCTATTATTCTTGTAAGGACGTTATTTGCATTTTTACAATTTAGGGTAAATATCAAGGATTTCAAAATAGACACATATTCTATTAAATCGTGTATGTATGAGACAAAAACTCTCTTTTTTCTCTCATACAAAAAAAAACGGTCTGGTCTATCAGTCTCTATATAATTTGGTTCAATGTAAGACATACGTTGCGCGTTAGTAGCATCATCTTTTATCTAATAAATTTATTTTACAAATTATATCGCTGCTACTTTCAACTAGATGGCTAATATAAATGCAGTCACGTATGCAACACATAATACACGCCTAATGGTTAGAAAAGGATAGAGCAATGTGACGATTCTCTTTCTATTAAACGGCCACCTTAAAAAAATAACAAACAAAAATATATATGTACCTACGATCCTATGTAACAAAAAATAAATATCTATGTATCTCCTTAAGAAAGAAAAAAGTTGCACATGTACAGATGTATGTACAACCGTATTACATATTTATTTTAGGTCTGAAAAAATGTGTAATTTTTTTCTGAATCTTTTTAGATTGAATATTCAAAAGGACAGCCTCTTCTAATATATTTTGAAGTAATAAATTTTTACTCATGTCAAGATTATTTTCTTGCGCCCATTGCACTGCTAAACCCAAAGCTTTTGCAGCAGCAGCATGTGAAACACTCTGAGATCTAATTCTGCTTCTTCATCCTCATCCATCGTCGAAGATTTCGATATCAGATCCGTCTTGACGATCTTCATTCCATATTTCTATGTCTTCAGATGTGTTACCATAATTTATTTCATTACGTAGTGTAACTGTGTCCTTAAGTGCTTCATTGTAGTCAATCTCTTTAGCGGCATTAATTTGCTCCACAATTGCCGATAGGGGCATATCATCTTCGTCCGGTTCGTTACACTTTAAAAATGTTATTCCAACATTTACGAATTATATCAGGATTAAGTTTATTCCATGCAATCGTCAGATGCATTATAGCATCCCGTATTGTTAAACGTTTCAGAATCTCTGTTAATTGACCACTTTTTCCTACAATTGAACTTAAAAGGCTTTTCTTATAGTAAAGTTTTGTTAATTTAAAAACGTTCTGATCTAGCAGTTGTATTAATGGTGTGACATTGGATGGCATGAATATTACGAATATCATTCCATCGGCTGTTCTTAGCTTCTCTTTTGGTGGGTGACTAGGAGCATTATCTAGTAGAAGAATGGCTCTTGGAGGCAACCCATGGGATTTTAAAAACTTCTTTACCTACAAATGCGTAAGGGAATGTATTATTTTATTTATCTACGTTTTTACATTATATAACATAAGCTTACCTCAGGGACAAAATTCTCAAAAAACCACTCCTTAAAGATTTCACAAGTCATCCATGCATTTTTTGAATGTTTGTAAATCACAGGATTTTGGAATTTACTTAATGCTCTCGGGTTGCTAGATTTTCCAATAATAAGAGGTGTCAATTTATGTTGGCCTGTAGCATTTGTGCAGCCTAAGAAAGTGAATCTTTGCTTTGCAATTTTTAACCCTGGGGCTGTTTTTTCTGATAAAGAAACGTAAGTCTTTTCGGGGAGGAGCTTCCAAAATAATCCCGTCTCATCTGCATTATATATTTGTTGGTGACTTAAATTTAGTTCTTGTATAATTCTGCATAATTCCTGTTTAAACGGGTCGACCAATTCCGGCTGAGAAGATAATTTTTCTCCCGTTATTTTTAGAAATCGAATGCTATAACGGGTCTTAAATCTCTGCAGCCAACCATCACTAGCTGTAAATGTTTCGTTTCCACATAAGCTTAATGCTTTTTCTCGAATTATGTCGCCACTTACAGGTAAATTACGCTCTGTTTGTTTAAGAAGCCATTTGTAAAGTTCTTTTTCCATTAATTTGTATACAGATACCTTCAAGGTACGTCTTTTAGAAGGATATAACATATTGTCTACAGCTTCTAAAATGACATCTTTTTTTTTTATTAAACAAACAGTTGATTTTGCTATACCATATTTTTTGGCCAACAGCGATACTGTCATACCTTTCTCAATTTCTTCTAATATTTTTGACTTTTTTTTCAATGTTAAATACTTACTCTTTGGCTTAACCATGTTTATAATGAATATAAAACCAAAGTTGACTGCTCGATGGCGTAGATCTAACTACAATGAATAATAATGCTGCTTATATGTATTGTAAACAAGTTCAAACAAGTTAAAAGTCAACAAAAACACGTATTCATACTATCGAGAGGCAAACGTTGTTCACACTATAAGGCTGTCAGTACAAAATGTTGGGGCGAAACATCTGTTCATGTTATCCAGCTGTTCAAACTAACGAGTGTTCATGTTAGCGAGCTTGTACTGTATTGTCAAAATTAAATTTCAAATTGGGGTGCACTAATAATTCTACCTTTTAAAGGCAATTCTTGCCTGTTTAAACAAATTAAAAATCACTTTATATCCTCAATACGAATATTAGAGAAATTGGGTGAGAATTTGTGAAAAAAAGTTTTGGAACCTACGAATATTATTTACTAGAATACAAATTTCTCCTTTATGAATTACTTTTCCAAAATCATCTAGTTCTTAGATTTTAAACACTTACCACTTTAAAATGTTGAGTGTATCGAAATTCTATATTTACTCCAATCAATGCACTTTCGCAGAGTTTATCAGATTATTTGGGATCACTGTGGAATTCTCGTAAATAACAGACGACTGGTAAATGATGAACAATTGTCTAAGTTCTTATACTATTAATAAAAATTATTCTTACACCATCTTCACGGTTATGTAACCATATTTTACGACAACGTACCCAAATTAATAATTACTTGAAAAACTACCGAATATGCAGTTTTAAAATCTTAATGAAAATGTAATACTCGACACTAAGGAGCGGCAAACTCATTATACCGACCAAATGATACCAAGCGTGAACTTTCACTGATACATAAAGTAACATGACTAACGCGGACTTTACGTAACTGAATTGAAAAACTAATGAACCATTTCGAATTCGCGCTTGTCCTATATATATATATGTGAGTGCCTTTTTAGTTACATCATTATTGTGTGTTATATTGTATATTTGAATAAGAGAGACACGCCTACAAATACAGATAAAATATCAAATGTATTAACTTACGTCGCACAGAATAGATGGGCTGATCGCATATCCAAGTATAAACAGAGAAAAGTGCCGAAAAACATGATAAGGATTGTTTTTATTATTTAATAGGAAGTTCTGTTTCTCTTAATGAACTGATGTAATATTTCCATGTTATTGCTTAAAAAGCTAATTTAAGAAGTTTATCAGTACAAATTGACACGCGTTTAGTAGTATTTGATTGTAAATATACTGCGTACAGTAACACTCGGCCGAAGTCGTAAATAAAATAGGGAAATCCACTTAGTAATTAGTATACTTTCTGCTAATGTAAAAGATTATTATTTTATGGCAGTTTTAATCGAAAAAATTACACCTGATCTTTCGATTACTATCTCTATGAGTTACCAACTAAACATCAGGGGGGTAGGGAGATATCCTATAAGCTTGCATTACATTTTCCAATACTTCAATCTAGGTCAGTAACAGTGGAAGCTATATATTTACACTGAATTTTTTTATATAAATTATTTTATGCCACCACGTTGGGCGCCAATATATCTTTTTATGTATGTTGTATTTATTTCTTTTCTTCATATAAATTACTTAACTCTCACAAATGTGTGTCCAATTTCTATTATTCTAGATATACAACGATTAATAAAACGCTCAATTTTGTATTCTTAAAATGTTAATCAATGCTGTTATTTACTAACATACACTGAATATTAATGTTGTCAAAGGAGATAAATACTAATAGTTATCCTTTAAACAAGATTTATAAAGTCATTTATAAGTTTCTGTTTAAATGATTTTCGTTGGAAAAAAATAATTTTTTAAATTATCTAAAAGTAAAGTTAAATATTCCTTTGTGACACCGGCTTTAAATTTATTTTAAAATACAAATAAAAAAAATAAATCATTCAATCGATTTAATTGAATTCGGAATCTACTTACTTGTATCTCAGTTTTTGTTTCTTAATTAAGACAATTACAATTTAACAGTATCGAAGTTGAAATAACTTTATGAAAATAATACACTCTTATCGTGTTGTTATAAGTGCTACTGCGATAACAGAATAAATCGGCAAATCTAAACTTATAGATCCATATATAATATTTGTTAAATTATTATATATATTATTAATAAATAGACGAAATAAAACAAAATTATGCGGTTTTATATTGTAGGTACTCAATTTTTAAAAATGTAAGGCAAAAAATGCATGTTAAAATAAACAATAGCAAACAATCGTAACAATATCTATGAGGTAAGTAATTTAATTGAGATATTTTAAAATTAAATAATATAGAATTAAAAAAAAGTAGTTTTTAATCAATGAAAGAGCCTAAAAAACAATTTACACAATTTCCAAAATGTTATCTACTAATTTTAAAACGAAATAAAAGTTATTTTAAAAATTAGAGATATTACAATTAGAGTTATAATTTCGAATCGATTTATTATATAAATAAAGTTTATAACACTTAATACATAATATACTATTTTGCATTAACCTATAATTCGAATAATAGGTTAATGCAAAATAGTATATTATGTATTAAGTGTTATAAACTTTATTTTAGTCACGAGCGAAGCGTAGCGGAGCGCGTGCTTAGTAAAACGAGAGATTAACGTGTTTATAAAACGAATTTCATACTATATTTTTTCTACGACAGCAAATAATGAAAATAATATAAAATCACTTATCTGTTGTTGCGCCACATCGGGTTATTTTGACAGATTGATAACAAACGTCAACCAACTTGATTTTGAGTTTTAATTGATTTTTGCAATTAAAAAAACCTACAGCTAACTTCAGCTCGCGACTAAAGCGCACTTTATATGCATAAAAAATAACATCTGTTATGTTAGGATTCGTAAATAGTTCATTGTGATTTTGAATTTGTACTTATCATTTTCAAACAGATTCAATCATAAACTCAGTATCCTACAAAGATAATTGCAATACGGATTTCCTATGATTCAGCTATAAAGACTTCTTTTGAAATACAAAAATAGAAGAATCTTCTTAAATATGGGACTGCTTTCTGGATAAAGATATTTAAACATTTAGTCTTCTTTATAGACAAACTTCTGATTCTTATATTTTCTTATACGTAGTACAAGGAAGAATTGTGATGACGAAAATTTTCGACCGCGAGATTTTTGCAGATGTCCACGTTTTGAAGTCCCCTGACACGGAAAAATTGGTTTTTGAAAAATGTCTCTTGAGATCTGTTTACTTCAGTGAAAAAATCAAATATTTCTAGGGGATATAAATGTACTTTTTTTGAAACTCTTACTTTTACTTCTTAGTTTTTTTGCAAAGAAAGCGCAAGTTATACTTTCTAAAAACATGCAAGTAATAAGTAATTAAAACTTGATTTTAAATAATTTTTGTATAATAAAAAGTTCAAAATTCTTATTAGAGGAGTAGCTCATTAGTACTTTTCGAAACCCATACTATTCAAAGTTGGGTAGAAGGACTGTGTGGCATACGCAAACAAATGCTTTCAAAAGATCGCAAAAACATACACCGTAGTAGCACTTCCTATATCTTTTTGAAAATTTTCTTATTTTCACATTTTGCAACATCTAGTCTTTACTGCTTAATTTTTTTTTCTGCAGCTTTCACAAATAACTCAAAACATTTACTGCAGAGGGCTAAAGATAACTAATGACATATTAAACTGTATTATCGATATATATTGATTCTTTTATACAGGCTTTGAATACTTAATAAAACACTTTTAATGTTGTTATTAAAGCATAATAAACCTAAATCTATAAACACTTAAAAAATATTAATTTTATGTGGTGAGCATTTCGGAACGTACGTATTTTCCATGCTATATAAAATTTTGAGTATGAATCATTGTATATACAATATGTCGGTAAGCCCGTTTAAATCTGTCCATCCATTGAGGAAATCATGCCAAAGGTAAACGAACCAACGTATTTTGAACACAAATCATTTATCATATAAAAAAAAGTTAACTAGGAAAAATATTCTTATCCAAACAAATATTCAATTTGTTACGTGTTTATGTAAGTTTTGATAAATTCATGTATAAAAACATTTGCCCATAAATTTATTTTACTTTGAGTTATTTTATAAAACATTTAAGCAAAAAAAAAAATTAAATCTTGACCAATAATATAAATAGTCGCCCAAAAAATATTGATTCTCTACTTGTTGAGAGACTTTACTTCAAACACAGCTATTAGTCATTTATGGTAAATAATATTGGACAAATTGCCCAGAAATATTAACACAATATTTGCTAATGATGTTATTGTGTGTGTCCATGATTTTTTCAAGGAATTCCTGCTTGTGAAACACGTGAAAATATTATTTATATTTGCTTGTGATGAATTTTATGATCCGGAGTACACAGTTTTTTATGGTTGTTTTTTAAGAATTCGTCTAGTGTTCAAATAATAAACCAAAATTTAAATACTAAGTATCTTCTTATTTGTTTATTATATACTACGTAGTTTGGATTCTAATATTCAGGTTCAAGAATGTTAGGAATTTATAATTTATATTGTATACAGTACAATGTCACTTCAACTCAAATCCGCTATTAGCTTACAATCAGAATTGTAGTACCATGATTCCAGCATTATTAGAAAATACAATATGCTGGTCTTGATTTTCCTTAATGTGTAGTAATATGGATAAAGTTTATGATATTCATTTTACTTAATGTGTTAGGAATTTTGCCCCAAACATGTGAGTCTGGACCATTGTGCGACGTCTTGTCCTTTTCGAAAAGAAGACGGTACAGTAGCTCTTTATTTAAGCAAATTATTGTAATTTCATGCACTGGATTTGCAAGTTCAGATAGACTTTTTGATCAGCATCAAGATCAATCCAAATGAACAATATTCCTACTGCCAGATCGAGTCCTTTTGTGTATCTGTTACTTTCATTTTGTACGTACTAATAGGAATTATTGTGATGATGAAGTTTTTTGACTTCGAGATTTCGCATATGTCCATGTTTTACTCACATAATACCGAAAAAGTTGGTTTTGAAAAATATTTGCCTCTTTGTCCGTCTATGGCCACGATAGCGGTCAAAGGGCGAAAGTAATGCTTTCTAGACAGATATACTAAGAGTATGATAGTATTTAAAGCATGATTCTGAATAATCTTTGTATAAAAAGAAAATAGACACTTTTATTCTTATCGAATAACAGTTTTTTGCAAATACAGTGCACTCGCGATAATATTAACACCCTAATAAATGAACACCCCAAAATATGAACACTTTTTCTCTGCCATTGACTACTCCAAAATATGAACTTTGTACAAAAGCTTTAAAATATGAACATTTATTTTTTTTATTTTGAAACGGATTTCAGCTACATAATATGTATAAAAATTAGGGGAAACCCCGAGTTATTAACATTTGAATGCCAAATGTCAATGGTCAAACAAACAAGTGCACTTTTTAGTTAGTTTTTACATGTATGCAGACGCACACGCATGTTTGGTTTTTAAGTGTTAATTAAAAGTGAATAATTTGTAAAATATGCAACAAAAAAACATAAATTTCTAACTTTAAAGGAAAAATATGAAATTGTGGAGAATTTACAAAAAGGTGCAAGTGTTACTAATTTAGCGAAGAAATATGGAATGACAAAGTCCACAGTATCTGGAATAAAAAAGAATAAAAATGCAATTTCAAAATGTGTCAACAATACATTCATCGGACCTGGAAAAAGAAAAACTATGCGACCGTCGGAGTACCCAAAAATGGAAAAATCATTGTATAAATGGTTTATGCGTATGAGGGATAAGAAATTCCCCATCAGTGGACTAATGTTGAAAGAAAAGGCCAAGGAGCTTCATTATAATATTAAGGAAAATAACTCTGACTTCAACGCGAGTGATGGATGCTGCAGAATTTCAAAAAGAGATTAGGCGTAAGATTGCTCCAAATTTTTGGAGAGAAACTTTCTTCTCAACCCCACTTGGTTGAACCATTTAAAATGGCACTTAGATCGAAGATTGAAGAGCTTGGATTAAGTAATGATCAACTTTATAACGCCGATGAATCGGGTTTATTTTGGAAAATTTTACCAACCAAAACATACGTGTCGTCTCAGGAAAAATCAGCCCCAGGTACAAAGACTGAAAAACAAAGAGTTACTTTCCTGTGCTGTGCAAATGCTACGGGATCTCATCAGCTCAAACTGCTTGTTGTCGGAAAGTCAAAAAAACCCCGTTGTTTCCAGAATTTTGATTGCCCTGTTCACTATCGTCATTCTAAATCAGCGTGGATGACTGGTAACATTTTTAAAGACTGGTTTCATCGCTCATTTGTTCCAGAGGTAAAAGTTTTTATATTGACATTAATCGACACATACCTATTCATTTTAAAATATTTTTTACATAAATCAGGTGGAACAATTTTTAACCAAAAAAGGGCTTCCAGTGAAAGCTATTCTCTTAATAGATAATGCCCCATCTCACCCACCTGAGGACGAATTAAAATCTGAAAACGGCTCTATTTTTGTGATGTTTATGCCACCGAACGTGACCCCACTCATCCAGCCCATGGACCAAAATGCTATAAGGATCACAAAGCTGCATTACAGAAATAGCCTTTTGGCTTCCATTGCTGCTAAAGGGGGTGGTTTGATAGAAACTATGAAGCAGACTACATTGAAGGAAGCTATCATTATTTTGGAATCAGCTTGGAGAAGAGTGGATTCAGCTGTGTTATCCAAATGCTGGAACAACATTTTAAATATGGTAGTGAATCAAGATGATCCCGAAGATGAAATTCCTCTAAGTGTTGTTAGAGAAAATTTGCAAATGAATTTACGTGAATTGGAAGAAAGCGCCGCCAATGTTTTATGCGCCTTACTACCCGAGGTTTGTATTCTCTGAAATGTACTTAAAATTGTGTGTTATTCTATATTTTTTCATAGGTTGAATATACGGCCTCGAACGTTAAAGAATGAAATGAGGATGCTATTGAATGTGAAGATAATGAAGTAGAAGCCATATCCGATGAAGATGATTGTGTGGAGGAACCAAAGAGGACGATTAAAGCCGGGGAGGCTGTCGATATTTTCAATAAGGCGTTGGATTGGGCTGAAGGTGAAATGGTTGAACAGCGAGTTTTAAATGTTTTAAGAGACTTACGTGAGAAGGCAGTTTTAAAAGTTCTTGACCAAAAGAAACGGCAAAAGAAGATAACCGACTTTTTTGAACATTAGCTTTATATTTCTACGGGCTTATTCAAAAAAACTATACAACGTTTATTAAGCTCTTATTTGACATATTTATGTGAAACATTTGTCATATAAGAGCTTATTAAACATTGCATAATTTTTATGTATAAGCCCGCTAGCATTTATGTATATGAATATGTATAGAAATAAGTATATTTTTGTTTGCTGCAAACAAACTTAATGAAAAAGTTCCTTTTATGTTTTAAAATAAAACAAAAATTTAAACTATTTAAATTAAACTTTCATTTATACAGGAAAGAACTTTAGGTGGTAAGTAAATGACTTGGTTTTATTAAAATTTTGTGCCATTTGTAAATATGAACAATCCCAAAAATTTGAACTGCCCTTGTTTTCATTAGTTCATATTATCGCGAGTGCACTGTATCTCGCAAATTATGCATTCAATACAGATTTACCAGGGATACAAAAGTATTTAGGATTGTTTTTGGAACAATTTTCGTATAAAAAAATGTTATAATCCGAACAGAAAGTACACTTTCACTCTTATTGAAAAGCAGTTTTTTGGAAATATCTTCAAATTATGCATTCTAAACAGATTTTTTAAGGGTTTAAAAGTATTTAGAGCTACATTTATATAAAGTTATGTCCTTCAAAAATGGAGGTCATAATAATTCGCTTTGTTTTTGCACTCAATACTTATTATATGTTAGTTGGGAACTCTTGCAAAAATTTGTCTAGGCGGTCATTTTAGTTATATGTATCCACAAAGTAGTTTATTAATGTGGTGTATGCCGGTGACGCTAGCATCGCGTTTTCAAACTGGTTACTAGCTGTTAGACTTACCCTCCGTTGGATATATGCATAGAAAATGACACGGTACGCATTATGTTACCTCCAACAAGCGGCAACATTGCCGTTAATTGTACTACCATGTCACTAACGTTATTGATGACATATCGTGTCTTATATATCCTAAATAACGGAAGAAAAAGTAATTTTTATAAAACAATCATTATTCTTGTAAAAACATTTGCAGAAAGTATTCTTTATTTTAATTGTTCACATATATTATAGGAAAGAAATTCCACATAAATAAATAATAAACATTTCTAAATTAACTTTGAGATAATAAGGTATAAACAAATTAATCTTAGGAAGTTAATACTATGATAATGACCTTGATTACTTGATTATTGTTATTGAATAATTTAGAAGGATCTTTATAAACTAGGATTCCTTTACTTTTTGTATTAAATATTTTTTATTGCAAGTATGTAGAAACATGCTACCAATACGACATCAACTTAGATATGTTTTTTCTAGACTTCAGCAGCATATTGTGGATATCAACAGATCAAAAAGCGAAACAGTGTTAAAAGATATAAGAGCGATAAAGATACCCGCAAAAATCATGCGATTGATGAAAATGACAATGAATAACATATAGGCTGCTGTAAACACAAGGAAAGGAAACACAGACAAATTCGGAATATGTAAAAAGCTCAAACAAGGGGATACCCTGTCAGAGAAAAGCATTTGCGGTCAGTCGAGGAAGCACGGAACATGGATCTGTATATCAACGAAGGGAAAACAAAGTACTTGGCATGTGAGAAAGCTTTCGGAATAAAACAGGAACATAAAAGAATCAACGAACTCAAATTTCAAGAAGTTAAGGGCTTTAAATGTATGGGAATAACACTAAACAGAAATAAATACTGCGACTAACATATATACATTTATACGTAAAACGTATATGCACATATGCATGGGTTTGAGATACACACATACATTAAGTGGCATAAGCAGCTTTTTAAGTCTTAAAGCCATTGTCGACAGTCTCCACGTACACTGACGAGACCTCAAAGGTCGAAACACCAGTGTCTGTGCGTTCGATTGTCGGCAATAGCACTTAATGTATGTGTGTAGATCAAACACATGCATATATGCATATACGTTTTACGTATAAATGTATATATGTAAGTCACAGTATTTATTTACTGCTTGATGTTAGTTTTAACATCCATCACTAAACAGAAATATGACAGGAAATTGTTACCCCAAATAAGGGTTGGAAATAAGATTTACCACAGGATACCAAAGAATACTGAAGAAAAAGGCTCTGACTTCAGGAGAAGATTAAACTATATATAGCCGTAATAAGACCAGTTATAACTTACGCAGTAAAAACAATTACCCTTACCAATTAGGGACGAGGAAAAAATAAGGATACTAAAAAAGAATATCAAAGCAATACATGGAGACGAATACCGGAACTATGAAATTAGACAACTACTAAAAGAAGAAGATATAATAAGGTACTTAAAATTTCAAGGAATAAGATGTATGGACATATTTGTGGAAAAAATCAAGAATCAACGATACAAGCCATCACCATAAGGAAGCGTCTCGGTAAGATACCGAAAAGAAGGCCAAGTATAAGATGGGAAGACTAGGTTGAAGGCAACACAAACCAACTAAAGATACCACAATCAAGAGAAAGAATGACTCATAAGAAATAATGTAGGCAAGTAGCAGACAATGCTGGACACACACAAAAGTAATAATAGTATAAGGAATGAGAGAAGGCAAGACTACATAGAGAACCCAATGCTGCTTCGTCACAGCACAAACTTTATTATGGCTTAACAAGAATATGTAATACAAGGATACCAAACGAAGTTATGAATTTTGATGAATGAAGAAAAATAAATAATAACAGTCAAAGAAAATATAGTTGTTGGATGTTTATGAGCGTGGTATTGACAATTGGAAGGAAAAAACCGTTGGACAAAAATGTGGAATGACGTTACCCAAGCTGTGGGTCCAAGCGGTCTGTAGTTAATTATATTTTACACCACGCATAAATACAGCTTATACTTAGAAGATTCACATTGGCTTGCTATATCGAAAATGTATTATGGATGATTAACAAGTGCAAATTGAATTTATCGCCGTTCCATTTGTGCATGTACTTAACACGTTTCTCTTGGACAAGATAACCTCGCACTATTTACGACAGTCGACAGTATCGAAGGAGACGAATTCCGCGCATGCAACGATGGGCGCCAGCTCGCAAAGGAGCACCATCTGTGCAAACAAATAAAAACATACCGTCCAATAAATGTTTGATTAATTCACCGAGATAAGTGTTGTGAGACTATTTTATTTATTTATGCGTGTCTGTGAGTGCTTGTGTCCACGCTATGGGAGAGTAAAAAATCGCCATTCGGAACCCGATGAATCATTGCATTTGATCCGGTCCAGCGACTTACATAAGTGCTGTCCATTAATTTTTATTGTGTCGAATTATGAAACTAAGGTCAACTGCTTGGGATTTGTTCAAAAAGAAATCGAAACCCACGCAACAAATGTAAATAGATACGTTTATACCTATGTTTTCGATCAAATAAATTTTTATTAGTCTGTGCCATTTTAAACGCCTCATTAGTACATACTAGAATTTCTTCAGAAATCTGTAACAATGCGTCGTTTAATTTAAGTACGTTGTATCAAGTAATAATAAAAATACTTGCAATAACTATTGTGTATGAAGGAATCTTACGAGGGCGTGGGTTTAAAATTGTAGTTTTGGGTTATAACAGGATAATTGCTTATATTTTGAGATTTGCAACATTATATACAGCATTAAATTCATATACGTCATTTCCTTGCAAATTCCCTACTATTACAAGGTATGAATCTAATCAAGCAGTTGAAATAATCTTTTATCAGAATAAAAACGCCTAATAGTGTAAAAGTATAGTAAATTTTTTAGTTTTTATTGATCCTCATGCATATGATTAGTTTTAAAATATAATAAAAGCCAGCATGTCTCCTTTCGTAAAAATACGGGAGAAAAGGCATAAATATCAAATCGCAAAATCTATGTTCTCCGAAGATTCGAAGTTTTGATGTCCGCGAAGAGACAGAGTTTTACTTTCTTATACGTAGTATAAGGAAGTATTGTGATGATAAAAATTTTTGACCTCGAAATTTTTGCAGATGTCCACGTTGTGAGGTCCCCTGATACCGAAAAAGTGGTTTTTAAGAAACGTGTGTGTGTGTGTGTCAGTGTGTCTGTCTGGCTGTATGTGACCACGATACCAGTCAAACCGCTATAGGTATCAATTCCAAATTTTGTATTTACGAGTACAATCTCCCTCTTGAGATCTGATTAGATTTTCAGTAAAATCGACAGACCGGAAGTAGTAGTTTACTTCAGTGAAAAAATCGAATTTTGCCAATATTTTGTCAACTACTAAGTTTAAACAAATTTATAAAGTATTCATATGCACTCAAAATTGAATTTGAGAAGAATTTTATTAAAAATGTTGAACTGCGTTACCATTTTCTTGAGTACTTGACCACCCACTAATCTGCTGCTGAATTCCGTCATGATTTATCACAGCGAGTTGCCGGTAGAATTTATTTAGTAAGTACTATTGATTATTTGTAGCGTCTTGTTTAATTGTTTGGTGGGCAGTTAATGAGTAACAAACACAACAACGTCTTATACTACTTTTATTAATAACAAATAGTAAATAATTTGGATGTACTCCAGCGTCCGAGACACTTACAACTGATTATATTTGTAAGACATACACTTAATAAAATCTATCCTAAGTATCTGATTAGTTTTATATTGTTGAATTTTTTCTGCAATATTAATTTCCTGGGTCTGGTAGAGATATATTCGACTGCCTTTCTCTTAACACTATTACTTCTTCTGTCTGTTTAAAACACGCTCATAATTTTCATGGATGTGGGTGCCAGAAAATTTTGAGAAAACTTCGTTGAAGAGAAACAGTTTCGCATAACAGTATTTTCTTATGCACTTCCAACACATTTCCCCTGTTGATTTTACTTCACGATAAAAGTAAAACTTGTAATTTTCTCCTCACCAACAACTTCTTTCCACGTTCATTTAACATTTCAGTAAACTCATATTGCGATATAACTACTTACTGCGGACTACTTAACACATTCAAATTTAAACTTAAGGCTGGCGTTTAGTTTTCAGTTTGGTGGTGATGAAGAATATAATGTGGGGGGGTAGGATTAGGTGTCGGTAAGGTGGCGGTTCATGTTGGCAAATAGACGAACTTAATTGAGGATGAGAGATGAAGCAATAGAAATGTAGATTGCTATTACAGCAACAAATTTATATCTGGGGCTTTTAAATGAACTCGAACATAGACAGACAAAAAACTAACAGGCACAAAAAATTATTAAAGAAACGCTTTCAACACGTTTTTGTCTACATAGTATTTTAAATTTATTACGAACCTGACTATATAGAAATAATCTCAACAGTCAAGCATCAATAAATACAAGCATTCATTTATAGCAATTTATAAAATTTCAAGTAGGTACACCTTATAAAATAAATAGGAATAAAACAATTTATGTTTGGAAAAAATATTTTTTGAAGTAATAATAATAACAATATTTAGTAATTCATGTGACTATAGACATGGTAAAGAACAAGTCAGTTTGAAGTATTCTTTCTCGCTTAATTTGTAATGTGTTTAATGAATTTTGGATTTAAAACATGGGTCATCGTAAAAAGAATGATGGACAATGCCATCAAGCTTCTATTGCCGCACAAAAACTGTTAAAAAGTAATGAATATAAAATATTTATGAGTGACATTTTGTGTGATGTGTTACAAAGGGTAGAAAAAGTAGAACAGTCGATCATAGACTGCAGTTTTATTCTAAACATTGTGTAATGAATGACAAAAGAAATAATGTATAACATCACGCAGTTATTGAATAGCACTATTCGTATGGTGATGCAACATCTGGTTTCGTCGAGAAAACGGACAGCAAAAAAGTCGATTTTAATGTTAAATTCCTTTCTTCTATTTACCTACCTTATATTTCGTGAGATTAATAAAGTACGGAGAATTTACTCGATTTGAACTACAGTATAAACAAATAAAAAAGTACTCTATTTTGTATTTTATAGATCACCACCCACTTGTTATCCAATTATATAAATAAAATTAAAAACTTTTTAAAAATACAAAATTTCAATAGTGCGCGTGGGTGATGAGTCATCGGCCGCTCGTGTCCGGTCTCTGAACATATGAACTAAAACATACAGCTTATATTGTGATTTTCGTAACTTTAACTGTGTGTTTAGGAGATATGATTCAGAATGTAACCAGAAAAGATCAATAGGTATTAATTACTTACGTTTATATTTTAGTCCACAATTAATTTTCATAGTAAATCTGTTTAATTATAGGTTGTCTATAGGTGACACTAGTGTTTTTGGCAAAAATCAACTGCGCTTCTGTACTTAACATTATTCATATTTTATTATCTTCTTAAATAATATTGGAGATGCGCAACATTCAGAAGTGAAAGTAATTATTTTAGTTGTTAAACGTACCTAAATATATTTTACCGAACTGAAGTAAGTTTGCCAAAATAAGGTTTTGATTTTCCATATTATCCAAAGATGACATATCAACTATTATATTCTTTTAATAGACTTACCTAATATTTCACTATTAATGACAACATAAAGAATTTTTGGTATAAACCACCGAAAAAGAAGCTATCTACCTGACGAAATGGTTGAACATGCAGAACACATAATTAAGCCTTTTGTGCCATATTTTTATATGGTCTACCCAATCTAGTACCTTCAAGAGATATCTAAAACGTAGAATATTAACTTTCTGTAATAGAAACACCACCGATGTAATATCCTTGGAGAATATACATATAGCCAAGTCAAACTATACCAGAAAATCTCGCATGGTTCAATTAATTAGGGTACCTTTGATATTTTGATATGGTGTATGGATTGGTACACTGTTGCAAAGTTCCAAGTTTTCTTATTTTCCCCACTACCGCAGACGCCGCCATCTTGAAGAAACTAAATTTTTTAGCCTCTTTTTACAAAATATCTCCTAAAGTATTAGTTTGAGCAAAAAAGCCGTTTACGTTCTTATTAAACTAGAGATAATTTTCTACAATTTAATACAAAAACGGAATATTTAGCTTCATTACTTCCCGAGATAGACCTCTTTGAAATTAGAGAATTTTTTTTTAAAAATGTCAAAATAAAGATTTATAATCGGTTTTTGCTCGATAGTAAGTAAATGGTGTATTCTCCGCTAAAGTCTGACATAGCATTTATAGTAGAGGTAGGTAGCTAAAGTTTAAGACCAAACTGATTCTTCTAGCTCGTTTAGACTATGATACTCTCTTTTGAATATTTTTGTAGTCTTTTAGGAAGACACGTTACGCAATAACTTAATACTGACAAAATTAATGTATCTATTTATTAAAAACAAAAAAAAGTTCATTTATTGCTAAGTTTGTATATCTCATATATTCAATAGGTCTGTGAATTATATATCAATAAATTTGTAAGTAAATAAATAATTGATAAATAATTATAAATAAATTATATACTACATAAGTTTCATCAAGAAAAGTGTCAGATATACCACAACTTTACATTATAAGAACCAAATGGTGATATTTTGTTATATAAGACAAAATGTGTCTGGACGACAAGCCACATTTGGAGCTTCGGAACTTTAGCTATTTACCTCTACTATAAATGCAGTGTCAAACTTTAGCGTAGGATTCACTATATACTTACTATCGAGCAAAAACCAACTAAAAATCTTTGATTTTTACATTTTTAAGAAAAAATCTGTAAATTCAAAGAGGTCTATCTCGGGAAGTATTGGAATACTTTGGAAGATATTTTGTAAAAACTGGTATAGTGCAAAAATTTAGCGGTTTTTTCAGATGGCGGCTCATAAGCCAAAAAGTTTTCAAAAAAGCTTGTTATATTTATCGTGTATAGGTATTATATTTAATCCTTTCTACCAATTATCAATCGGAATCATAGCAAATTAGACGTATAAATATTATTAGTAGGAATAATATAGATTTTGTTATGCTCTGCAACAGTAAATCTTGCAGCTTCTTTGTTTGTGTGTACGTGTATAATATAAAAATTACTTTCGTAAGTTATTGATGTAATTTAAGCTATTGTACATTTACATATTTCAAATAGACTCTTATTAATAAATACATAGGTACATATTTTTTAATTATTTAATCATACACTATGAATAAATGAATTAGTATTTATTTAGAGTAATGTACACAATGATAATTTGCGTTAAGCACCGGTAAATCTCAAAATTTATTGAATAAGTAAAAAATGTACCTATATATATTTATAGGTATCAAAATGCCTTTGTAGTCCCGTCGCAAAATTCAATAAATTTGTGCATCAAGAATTATTTAATTTTCTGAAGTAGACTAAATAAAATATACCTAGAGTTGGTATACCATCTTCTAGTTTATCCATGTTTATGTGATTGTTTGGATATTATATTCTGATAATAGTACGAGCAGAAGCATTGTTTAAGTCTTCGAGATTATCAAGATATAAGCTGTACCACTGCAGATTTTACTTATTTCAGTACAATACAATACACATGTAATCGTAATTAGATAACATTATAAGAAGTTAATTATATCGTATATTAAATCAATAAAGGTTTTCCCTTTTCGTCCAGTTATCACAACACACATATTTCAAATAATGTCAAACTGTCAAAAATTGCTATAAATATACATCGCTCGAAAGTAAACACTGTGTAAGATTATTATACCTATAGCAAATTTATTATCGTTTTTGTTTTTTATAGGTATATATTTTATATTACATTCCGCAAAGTGTTAAACTGTTGAATATATCATAATAATAATATATAACTGTTTTTATTATTAGACGAAGTATTGTGAGCAATTGTACTTTTGCGTAAATAAAAGTACCTATCCTGACATTTTTAATTAATAATAGGTACATATATACGCACAATTTCCAGTGCCCCCTAATGCCCAGAAGCTACACTAATATTCAAGTTCCTGGCGTGATAATTCTGCATCTTGACGGTTTTTCTCCACACTATAATTGAATTGTAACCCTAATTTCATATAATGTCCACGCATTTTTATTTTGGATACCATTTACAAACGAAGATATTATTTTCGTTGCAGTATTTTTTGTTACAATGCAAACTAATTTTTTGAGGTCAAGGGGGGTGCAAGAATGCTATATTTTATTTGAAAATTACAGATAAAAAATATTTATTTTTACCTCTAAAAGGGGTATTTTATTCACAGTATATAGTGTAAAAACAGCCCAATTAGACATTTAAAAACCCCCTACGACCTCGAATCAAGTTTCCTTAACATAACTGTGTACTTTTTATAACAATTAAATTAATAGTTTCCATTTCTTATCAAAAAAATGTGAACATGTTTTCAACGTGAATATTGTCCGAAGTATGTATTCTATAGAAATTTATTAAGATAATAAAAGTATTTATAATAGAATTCTAAATAATTTTTATATAAAAAAATTATAAAAATTCTATAATTTGAAACTTTCATACGTATAAGAAAGTCGTGTGGTGGCCACACTTCATTTTTTCTATTCAATAGGTTAGATATTTTCATCATGTTTCTTTTATAATGCGTGTTTTGATGAATAAATGCATTATAATTATTATCAAAACCAAACTGTGTATTCTGTTTAAAGTATGTAATAAATTTATTTATTTCTAGATGTTGAATGGTGGAAATAATGTCTTTCGAATGGCCAATATAAAATACCTATAAGTGTAACATATCCCAACAACATGGAGTGTATGGTAAACACAGGGTCATCAGATGAATAATTATATTTGGAAATAAAAGATAATGATAATAAAGATGGTGTTCAAGAAGTACACTCGGATTAATTTTTTATAACTGAATAAAATCAATATTAATTTTAAATTTTATGCTATATCTCTATAATATAATATCTCTACATATGGAAATGAAAAAAGGGTGAAGAAATTAACTTCGTTAATATTTATTTTTTGAACAATATCTCGAAGGGGTATAGCAATTTTAACTAAATGGAATATTTTCATTGCATTTTCAGTTTCTTATTTGTTTTTCATGTTATAAATAGATAAAAAGAGTTTTAAAGTTTGAATATTAAAAATTAATTATGTTGGCAAAATGAATTCAGTTACATAAAACAAAAACAAAAAAGTTACGGCTGTCAGAATAAAATAATTTGTGAGTATCACATTAAAGTAATAAGTGTTATTTCCCTTTTCCAAATTAGAATAATTTAGCTTTTGCAAATTACTTTATTAATAAAAAAAATACTATTGAGCGAGGTACTGAGAATTAAAGTGATAATAATGATTGCTTATGGCAAGAGAGTTGGAACATATCAAGAAGTGTCTCAACTTTTTAAACAAAAGTTCCTTGATCAGCCTATAAGCTAATCAACAATTAGTAGGATTAGTAAGAAATTTCAGGAACATGGAATTGAAAAACAATCTTCAAAAAACTGGACGTCCAACGATATTAAATAAAGATGCACAACTTGATGTGCTACTAGAAAAAACTGAAAACAAACCAAATTCATCTAGTAGAAGCCTTGCTTTGGATTCTGTGAACAAATGATGAAAATTTGTCTTCGCAATCTATTGTTTTCCAGCGTATTATATTTTCGGATGAGACAACATTTTATTTAAACAGAAGGGTTAATAGACAGAATTTTAGGTGTTGGGCTAGGGAAAATCGCCACTGGATGCAGGAAATTCACACAATATCCTCAGAATGTTAACGTATGGTTAGGAATTATTGGTGATAGTATTCTGTGTCCATTCTTTTTTGCTAACAATTTGACTGGAGAGAGATAATTTTATAATAAGAACGAATGTGCCGTCAATCTATCCATCAATCAAAGTTTATGTGACCAGATTCGTGGATGAATTTTTAATATTTGAACTTGAAGACTCTTTTTCTCAAAATTTTTTTTCAAATGCAACATATTAAAAATTTTATACCATTAAATAGGGAAAGAAACTACTATCGAAGTCAATTAAAAAAATATAGGTTGTCATTTGAAAAAAAAAGCAAAATGCTAAATAATAAATGTATATAAAAGTAGCAAAAGTTCTAATTTAAATCATCTTTATGTTCTTATTTAAACACAACCAAAAAAGATACAAAATAATTATGAGAGAAGTGGGTACAAATGCGGCATACTTCTTATAGAGAAATGCTCACATTATCTTTTATAATTCCGAATATGCAACTATATCCAATGTTATTATTAATAGGTACCAATTATTAGGTATTTGTCAATTTATTATGATTTTGACTGAATTATTTAGAATTTTTTATGGCGTAGAAAATGATGACGTAATGCCATGTTCTCATCCTGTATGTATTCATACTGTAGCGTTTTCGGGGTCGAAATGAACAACTTGTTTTAGAACAGTCTGTATATTTACACACTTAAAACTAATCACAATATAAAAATATAAAATAACGTATCGCACTTAAAACTACTACAAATAATTAAAGACACGTATTTATTTCTATCACTACTATTTATGTATGTAATATTTATATATAAAAAAAAACTGCACCACTTATATTAATTTTAAACTGTTCAGTAAATACCACACGACTACTATTGAATGAATTCCTTATCCCACCGGCGGCATTTATATGTGCAGACAAAAGGTCTAGCAAATTCTGGCTCCCTTCTACCATATTCCAGACTTTCTGTCGCTGTCGCAGTATATGAGTGCAGTTGATTTACGACTTATTTACCGGTACGTTTTTGTCGTCGCCCGGAGGTCTGCTTCTTTGGCGAGCTTGTTTCGGTACAATACGTATAGAAAGAAATAGCGCATTGTTTTATATTACCAAATAAACTTATAAAACGAAACATATACCTATTATTTGGGTGGCCAAGAGTCTCTGGTTATATATGTTCTTATTAATAGGTACGAGGTAGGCGCCATAAATTCTCGGCCTGACAGGCTTATACAGGTTTAAACGTGTTCAAACTCCGTCAGCCTAGTAGTTTTTAGTAACCAGCCAACCAACGTGACTAGCGCACGAAAATGTCTGAAGTAACGAAAATTGAGTACCGCAGGGTCATTAAATTTTTAACAAAAGAAGGGCATACACCTTATCACATTAAACAACGTTTAGACGGCGCTTACGGTGGTGATTCATCTCCTTCGTATTCAACTGTAGAAAAAGTGGGCAAAATGTTTCCGTTTGGGACAAGAATCCCTGGAAGATGCTGATCGGTCGGGTCGACTAATTGAAGTAATAACGCCTCAACAAATTTCGATTATTGAACATTTAGTGCTAGATGATCACCGTTTGAAAGTGAAGGAATTAGCAGTGATTACAAACATTTTCGAAACAAGTGTTCGCCGAATTCTCCAATTGGGTATGAATAAAATTAGTGCTAGATGGATACCGCGACTTCTTTTGCTCTCCAACGTGAACGTCGAGTCGAATGTGAGCAGTCATTTTTAAACATGTGTGGAGACGACCCAAAACCGATTTTGGCCGCATTATTCTAGGATTGTGAGGGCATTTTGCTAATTGACTTTAAAGAGCGCAATACAAGTGTGAACGGCACATATTATGCGTTTATTGCATAAATTAAGGGGCAGTATTTGTGCAAAACGTCGTGAAAAATTGACAAAAGGTGTGCGATTATTGCACGACAATGCTCAATGTCCTTTCTGCTGCCATTTCACAAGCTGCCATCCGCGAATGCGGCTTTCAAGAATTGAAACATCCACCGTATAATCCGGATATGGCTTCTTGTGATTTTTTTTTGGTTTACTAGTTTAAAAAAAGGCCTTAGGGGACGTAGTATTAAGGACGACAGTGAGTTGCTAGCATGCAGCTGTTATAGAACATTTTGACGGAAAAACTTATTATTATTATTTTTACAAGGGTATCAAATTATTAACTAATCGTTGTAATAAATGTATAGAAGTTAGGGGAGATTACATTGACAAATAAAAATTCTTATATTGTTCCAAGTTTCTTTTTTGAATATCAGGCCGAGAATTTATGGCGCCTACCTCGTATATAACTTGAAATGGCTGGTAAGAATTTGTGCTACTTGTTTTCATAAGGCACGAAGTAATTTCACCGATCTTCAGGAAAGCGAAACACATAATTAATCCCTGAGGATTTGCAAAATAAATTGGTTGGAGCACTTTTAGTCAGATCAACCAATAAATTACTTAGAATAAGTTTAATTAGTACACGTAAAACAGAGACGAATAATACTCGCTTTCGTGCCTAATAAATTGGATATCCCACAAAGATACAAACTTTAAAGTTTGATTAAATAACAATACAGCTAAGTGCTTAAAATATTTACATTCAGTAAATTAATTGAAGTATTGTCTACTAATATTTAAAGTAGATATGTGCTTATTTGACCACTCTAAGTAATAAACGCGAAAGCATTAAAATTATTTATACTGGCAGTTAAGTCTTAATACTATTTAAATATTTGATTATTTTAAATACCACGTGATTATATTTTAGCGCAAGGAATTATCTATCGGGCTTATATCAATACCACATGAATGCCAATAGAGATGTAGATAATTTTTCAATATGCTTTATTTGTATTTAATAACAAACACGAGGCTTTCAGTGAAATTGTCAGATATGAATCGCGTTTGTAGATAAAAGACTTTGGAGCGCTGCATTTTAATAAAATAACGCCTAAGGCTTACCATATTATTTATTGATTTTTTAAGCGGAATCAACTTATTATTTCAATTATATTTCTCTGGCAGACTCCAATTGAATTATTAAAAGAATTTAAGAGACATTGGCCTGTTGCCACATTTGTTGATGAGTTATAAATCGTAACACTATATTTCACGTAATGTTAAAGCGTTTATAGTATTGTTAATATGCAAATAACATTCAAGTACAATGGAGAAACTATTACGTTGTTCTAAAGCTTTTAGGAAAATTAATAATTATATTATTAATAATTAATTAATTTTCTTAAAATATGTACTTTTTAGAAACTTTTTTTCTAAAAACTTGTACCAAATATGTAGTGTCTAAAAAGAAACGTCTATTATTCAACGAGCTGTAGGCGAGTGGTCATCAATCGCCGGAGCGAATAATAAACATTATATGCGAGTCGAATACTATACTGTTCCAACAAAGATATGCTGATTATATTTAACAATAGCCGCAGACAAATATTTTTACGTTTGCACATATTTATATATTATATGACATACATGTTATAAATATGATACACAAGGCAGCTTTAAAAAGATATAATAGACATAAATAAGACTCAATATTAGTCTCATAACATAAAATTACTTCTTATCATAAAAAAAAATAACTCGAAGGTAATATATACTTATTTATTATTATGAAATTTATTTACATTACATTTAAAATAATCAATATATTCTCTATTCGCTTTAAGAATGTTAGTTTTATAGTTTGTTCAAGACAAATAATTGATATTTCTGTGTAAAAAATTAACCGCAAGTGCAAATACTGAAAAGTAATATTATTACGTGGAAATACACTCTTACCTTGAAAACAGGTAAAAGTCGAATATTAAATAATGTTCAAGGATTCGTGAATATGTTTTACGTTAGGGTAACTTAATCCTTACAATACTTTTTAATTTCTATCTTTCAGATATATCTAAATAAGATGAAAGACAAAGTTACATAAATGTTGTATCGATTGCGGTATTATACATGGATAGCGTGTGACGTATATTCATTATAATTAACTACTACTTATTTAATACAAGTAGGGGAATACTTAGCTAATAATTAATTTGATAAAAACATTTCTAAAAACTCCCTAATTTTTGAATACATATATAATTATTATGATACCATGTTTGGATTAGTCCTGGAATATCCTTATGGTATCATACCTTGGAAAATAAAATTTTTGTGTTTATATTATAGTTTCTAAACGTCTTTAAACATCTTTAAACTTGTATTGCTACATTTTATATTTTCATTTGTTATTTTTATGACCTAATTTGCTATCCTTTTATTTTTAGAAGCCCGAGTGTTTTATTTTTAATTACAAGTTCGTATTACTTCTTTGAATTTTTATTTATTTATTTTTTAGTTGAATTTTCTTATGGACTGATTTTTGTGTTATTTAAGTACTTCCTTACTTCACTGTTTTATTGCTCGTCTATGTTTCTAAATTTATTTCGGTAATTTTTAAATATTATACGTTTCTTAATCTTTAATTTCTTTGGTCTCTTTTTCAATGAATTATGTAATTTTGATTTGTAATTATGGACTTGCGCAAGACACCTGCACGCATGTATAACTGTTATATCTTTATAAGAAAGAAATTTTGCGCTAATTTGCAGAAAGAAATATTACTCATAACGACAGCAGGTTAGAAAAATAAGTATCAAAAAGTCACATAAATTCCGCAAGTGATATTTTCTTATATTTGTACGCTTGGTGACAGACTTGGGGTTGGTTTCATAAAGGAATGTTAAATGCAATATTAGTAAGCAGTGAGTTAAATTTAACAAATGTTTAATTTTAAAAGATCTTTCATAAACTTAACTAACACAATTTAACAGCGTGTTAAGTAACTGTTTGTTAAATTCATTTTGGGGTATTTTGTATGTAGGTTGGTATTCATCTGGTAGTGATGGCAACTATTGGCAACCACATATTCTAACTTTACTTCATACGTAAATGACATTTGTCGTTCTACCTTTATAACAAACTTGTGTTTATTTCTTTTAATAAGTAAGTAAATAAGTAAATGTTTTATAATAATGTACAAATATTGGTTTTTGTGGAAGATATATGTACTTGTGTAGTTTGTTATATAGATATGTCACAAAACAGAGGTCATAATTATACTGAAAGAAAGAAGCAGGAGTTGATAAATATTGTGTGTAATTACAAAGATATAATTGAAAATAAAAAAAAAACCTATGGAGTGAGTATTAAAAAAAACGGGTAACGTAACCAACTTGAAATGGTTATACAGCAACATGAAACGGGCTGAAAAAGAAAATGTTGCAACAGAACGTCTAAGTGGTTATTAATTTTTACACTATTTATTAACTTTCCAGATTTTGATTATTTTGTTTTTGCAGGGTATAGAGTATATCAATAATGTGTAAGAAATGTACATAGACTTTAAAAAATGCAAAATATAATGCACCCATTGATAAGGTATATTATTTATATTTAAAATTATTTTATTAAGAAAACCATATTTTTAGAAAGAAGCTTTAAAAACAGGCGGAGGGACTTTCATTGACCAAACAACGGAAAGTAATGCTTTAATACTTTCATTTTATGAAGATGAAACGTCACCTTTAACCAATATTTATGATGACGGTGCATTATATTTTAAAGGTAAAAACAAAGATATTTTTAATTCCTGTAATCTCCACAAATTTTATAGATATTACAACAGAATTATCCGAAAAAACAAATTCAACTAGCAGTGTTGGAGTAAACAGTGCAATAGTCAACAATAGCGATTGTGTATTATATTTTGATGGTAAATAATAAAATTATTTTTAGTTTCAGTTCTAATTTAATTTTTTTTTATTGATAGTACATGTGATGTATTAGAAAAAAACAAACTGACTCTGCTGCATTAAACTGTTCAATAGTCAGTAGTCAGCAACGATGTATTAAGACCTGAACCATCTGGGATCAAAACGAAGAAAACTGAAAAATGAAAATTACCTTATAAATATATACAATGAAAGAAATATAGAATTAATAGACTTACAAATCAGATATCAAAAGGAAGTCCATCAGCAACAAATAACAGGTTTACAACTGGATAATGAAATAAAACAAATACAGTTAGAAAATATGAAACGTGAATTTCAATCCAAAAATTAATACTTTTCACATCTTGTTAATCTAATGCTAAAAATAAAAGCTTTCTTGTTTTATTAAACTTGTTTATTTAAAATATATATATATCCATATAACATAAATCAAAATAGTTAAGCAAATATTATATTTATTAATGTCCTTCTAACAGTATGAATATTGGCAATTTTTTAACTTTTTTAGATTTTGTTCATATATATTTTTATAATAATTATCATTAACTATACCTTGCATCTTTTAAAACAATGCTGAAATTTATCAGAGGTTACTATTTCTGCTAAATTAGCATTAGATTTAACAGTGGTTTATGAAACGAAAAATTGAAATTGAATCTAGTAACTTTGTTAAAATTTAATTTTTTTTTATGAAACCAACCCTTGATCTCATTAATATTGACACAATATCACAAAACAAAGGACATCAAAGTTTAACGATTTAAACGAATTTTTGTATTCAAATAAGGCAAGTTTGCGTTATCTAGTTATGTTTTCATATCAATACGCTAATACACATATAGGTACAGTTGTTTGAGAATTTTGTAAACAATTTTTTGTTTCATAAAACTTTTGTAATACTGGGTTTTTCTAGCATTACTCAAGAAAACACAAGTATATATTTGGAAAAGGCCATAACTCCAAAAACAAAACAAAATTCACACATCTGACTTTTATAAAATGTTTTTCTGCTGTTCAAATATAACAATTATCATAATTTAAGACTTTTGAACAGAATTGATTTTTCGAATAATAACTGAATGAAACGTTCTTTTTTTATTCTCCTGTAAAATTTACTTTGTGGAATTGGTGTCATTTACTCTTAAGACCAGTAAGTAGGACATAATTTATTATCTAATTACCACAGTTTATAAGTCCATGATAGTGATTATAACAGATGCAGTCAAGAATAGTGTAAATTTATGTATTGAAAAAAGCTTTCTAAAAAAAAAATTGTTTTCCTTAAAAAGACAGTTATAAAACTTATAAATAAATTATTACAGAATTATTAGAAACCCTTAATTAGTTCTTTGAGAATTGTATTTTCCAAAATAAAAAAAAAATAGCCATTTAAATTAAGATATTCAGGGAAGGAAAAAAGTTGACAGACCTTGTATACAGCACGTGTCAATTTTCATTAGCCATAGGCGATTAATTCATGCAATACGTGACAACATGGCACCCCCTACTTTTCTCTTCAATGCGAGCGCGACCGCTGCAAGCTCAAGTTAGCAGTAGCTGTTGGACTATTGACTTGGATGTTTGTACTGCGCTTAGAAATAATATTTACGCCTTGCAAGGATTTTTCTTTTTCCTTTCAGTAAATGCAGAGAATTATTAAGCATGACACAAACAAAAGCGTAATTCTAATAAAATTAAAAATAAGGTAAATAAAAAAGGATTCTGAAAATAATAATAAACAACTAGATCGCGCCGGCCGCGGCCATTTGATGATGACGGATTTTATTGCAGACTATATCTCGGAACGTGTTCGCAGCTGAACATTTAATGTAGAAGTGGCAAGATCGGTGAAAGTCGCTGTGATGTCGATTGTTGCCGGGAGACACACGTTGCCACGTATTATTTGTATACGTATAAATCGCATGTAAAGATTGAATCCCTATAGCTAATGAAAATAGACACATACGGTATATTATATCCAAGTAAGTATATCTAAATTCCATTCAGGCAGTGTACTGAATCATGTAACATAAAATTTCCTAATCACAATAAACGAAAATACTCATTAATTATAATTAATTGAAAAAATTCTCAATCTAAATATAAAACGACAAGAATAAAATCAATTTTTAATGTGCATATCTTGACATAATTCCATAAGTGGTCATGATTTATTCCACGGAAACGTTTCGAAATATTTCCTGTTTTGCTGATCAGAAATAACTTAAAGTATACATAGTATATAATTTTACACAACTCAATACAGAATGAGTCAGAATTTCTGGTAATTACATTAGAAACAATATCCTTAAGTAATTATTTATTTCTAAATGTGTCTTAAAATAGCTTGAATGATAAAGCGGAATTAAAGAGAAGTTAAAATATATATTTGGAATTACATTTCTATTTTAATAATTACTTATTCTAGATTATGAACTAAATATAGTTTCATAAGTTGGTTATGTAGCACTTCTGATAGTAAATAAAAGTGATCGTTAAATTCTTGTTTTTATCAACGAAAATGCTTTTATTACCGTTTACGTGAATTAGGAGCACTTATTTATATCTCAAGCATTTTAACAGTGTATGTTCCAGTTTATTATCTTCAGTGTAATATTAAAGCAGTTCTAAATACATACTTTTTACAAGTGTATTTTTTCTTTCTGTATGTAATAAAAGAAATGATTCATTCAAATTCTTAAAATAAAAGTAAATACTGCAAAATTGTAAGATATAAAAATACATATTGAATAAAATAATTAAAAGGTTGGCTATCGGTAATTAATAAAGTAAACTAATATTTTACATTATAAATAACAATGGATAAATTTAATCAATAATTCGGCTCGTATTGTAATGAATACGAGTGTCTTAATAGCCATTAAATGCGAGTTGCATACACTATTTTTTCTACGACCCCATTCCATTTCATAAATTGAGCGTAAAATTTTCCGTACATCTTTGTGAATTTAGCTGGTAATAAATTGTTCGTGGCTACTAGGACTTGTTCCATAATTTCTGGTGGAGTCAAATTTTACATTTTACTGTCATTATCCCTCATTTTTACCGTTTGTATTTTCTTTTTCATTTAATTAATATTTATATCTGTCATATATGCAGTCACCATATTGAATATTAATTGAATATTGGAATGTCGCATTCCTATTGGATATAAACTTGTATCGTAATGAAAAATCTGTATTCCTATTGGACATAAACTTGTATCTTAATGAAAATCTGTATCTTAATGGACATCTTTAAAGTACTGGTTCGGCATATATAATAATACTATTAAAGTATGGGAGTAGAAAAATTATGTTTTAAATACGTTTATACATGTACCTGTCTAGAAAGCATAACTTGCGAGATATTCGCAAAAAACTGATTTTCGATAAGAGTAAGACCTACTTCCGGCAGGAATTTCGAAAAACTTTTTTTTATAAAATTCTTCTCAAATTTAATTTTGAGTACATTTGAATTCTTTATAAATTTGTTTAAACTTAGTAGTTGACAAAATATTGGCAATTTTAGTTTTTTTACCGAAGTACACTACTACTTCCGGTCCACCGATTTTACTGAAAATCTAATCAGATATCAAGGGGTATACTCGCAAATACAAAGTTTGGAATTAGTAACTATAGCAGTTCAACCGCTATCGTGGTCACATACAGGCACACAGACACTTTTTTAAAACCACTTTTTCGGTATTAGGGGACTTCAAAACGTGAACATCTGCAAAAATCTCGAGGTCGAAAATGTTCATCATCACAATACTTATACTACGTATAAGAAAGTAAAATTAATTTATTTTCTAACTGTTAAAAATCCTATAAAACGAACCCCCAGAAGATCTCGCTGAATTTGAATTTAATTTTTAATTTTTATATTTAAATTCTGTTTCATGATTAAATTCATTATTCATATCTAAAGACTTGCAGAGCAGATCTGGTCCAACGCCGATTATTTTTAAAATTTGTATTTTGGTAGGTACTAAGTTTAATAATTTTCATTTTATTATTTTAATCTTTTTCGGGATACGTTTCATGATTCATACCTGAAAAATCTCAAAATTAGTCGCATCTCCGAATTTCAATTTTATTTTTGTATTATGTATTATTAAATAATTTTGATTACTAATCTTCAAACTATTCTTAACATACTTCTAAGGCCTTCCTCATATTAATAAAAACAAAAAGGTTTTATCCTAGTGGCTGGTCGTAGTATAATAATAATAATCTTTATTTAGCAATTGCTATTAAAATATACAAATATATAACCTAGAAGCTAATACTTTTTCTGTAACATACCTATGCACCAATTGTTCAAATATTCTAAAATTCTTAACACTTAAGAAACTAGTTTATTCATTATTGAGTGAATCAGGCCTTCTTACCATGTAATTGCTATATATATTTAAATAACGATCCATGGTTATCTACTATTTGTTTGTAGTATATACTGTTAGTAGTAGTAATACAAACGCTGTGTGATTAGTGTCAATGTTCACTTTAAATTTATGAATTGTTCTTATACAATTTATACATTTATACACGATTAGGCTATGACGTTTGTTTGTCAAATGATTACCAGCATAAATACCACAAGTTTCCGCATTTTTACATTCCTGGGCAAAATAATTATACCCCGCACATTTGTAAAATATAATTTTTTGAAGGTGTTTTTTGCTATTATTATTTATTAGTTGACATGTCCTTGTCTACGCATGTTAAGCCATTTTGTCTAATAATTGCATCTAACACATTTTTTTATTGTTTTCGTCAATAACATCATCAACACTAGTAATTATTATTTTCGAATTTCTTAATTTCAGAGCAGAAACTATATCCTTATTGCCGATATACCTTGTACCTTTTGTTTTCTATTTTGTGAATCAATACGTTTTGTTCTGATATACTTTGGAGGAAATCGTTTTTTGACACACTTTCATTTAATTATATCAGTTTCTTAGCTGTTTGGCACTTAGTCCAGTTCTCTTCCTCACATATGAAACTTTATTGTTTTTTCGTCCTTCTAAATTCAACAAACATAACACTTTTGTATGACATATTTTTTGTTGTTTCGAATATATATTGACCCACTTGACAAATGATTAATCATCAATTTGATTCATCGATGCATTTCACAATGCTTTTCATCATCACAATTTTATGTACCTGTGTCTCAATAATAAATAACAATATTTTATACTATTCGAGACTGCAGTATTTGCGGAGCCGATAAAAATACGTAAGTTTCTGCAAATCTGTAGTTCTTTCTAGGCTTAACTTTTCTATTAGTGTCTAGCTGGGCAGCTTCAACAGAGCTAGAGTTTACAAAATTCCTGTCTAAGATTTAATTATAGAATATGAAAATATGACAGGATTACACATACACTTTGGTGGGCAGACTAGTTAAAAATGTCATTTATTGCTGCACTCTCAAATGAGAATTGACACTTGACTTACGCTTTCTTATATATAGAGTATAAACAAAAATTGTGTTGAAGAAAATTTTTGACTTTAATATTTTTGCAGATATTCGCGTTTTGAAGTTTTTTGATAACAAAAAAAATTATTTTCGCAAACATGGATGTGAGTCTGTGATTTGTATGTGATCCGGATAGAGGCCAAACCGTTACATCAATACCAAACTTTATGCTTAAGAGCCTTAAAAACTAACTAGGTCAAATCGGTAAAACCGGAAGTACTAGTTTATTTCAGTCAAAAAATCAAATTTTACTAATATCTCGTCAACTACTAAGTTTAGAAAAATGTCTAAGGAGTAACGCTATGGTTTCAAAGCTTTCGGAAAAATTATAGATGATTTGTAGTTGTAGCATATGACGTATGCCTAAGTTGTCGCTGACCTATGTTTCTGAAGCTAAAAGTACTTTAACTTAGTTGGCTTTACCTATCATTGCCAGCGTTTGCGATTAAAATGCGATGTGATATGTAGGTCTAACATTTTCATGATCACAATATTTTGCACAAGAAACTTAATTGGAAATGCCTAACTCTCTGCTAACTTTTACCCTATATCCCATGATATTATTCAACATATTGCTAGATATTTATAGCATTCGTTGTAGTTAAATAACATATAACATATCTATAATAATATACGAATGTGTCACCTATGCTTTTTCTCAATATCTTGCAGAGGAAAACAATATCAATCTTTAATTATATTGAAATCTGTCCAACTCTATGCTATACTTTACCCTATCCATATAATATTTTTACGTTCCTGTTTTATTAACCTATAATACGTAGTATAAAGGAGGATTGTGATGATGAAAATTTTCGTTTTCGAGATTTTTGCAGATGTCAAAATTTTGGAGTCCCCTGATTCCGCAAAAGCGGTTTTAAAAAAACTCTCTCTGTGCGTCTCTCTCTCTCTGTGTGTGTGTCTGTGAGTGTGTATGACCACGATAGCGGTCAAATAGCTGAAGCTATCAATTCCAAATTTTATATTTACGACTATAATCTTCCTCTTGAGATCTGATTAGATTTTCTGTAAAACCAGTAGACCGAAAGTAGTAGTTTACTGAGTAAAAAAATCAAAATTTTCCAATATCTCGTCAACTACTAAGTTTAGACAAATTTCTAAAGAATACAAAAGTATTAACCCTTAACAACCTAGGTGTGGTCACTGAGAACGGAACGGTTTTACAAATTGTGTGTATCTTTTTTACAAGCAACCCCACAGCTTACAGCGCCTAGCTAATCGTTCACTGTATCATAACAACCAAATGTTTACTGTCCGTTTGTTATTAATTTTGCGTAAACATTGATTAATTTTTTTAAAAATATTACAGCGCTCACTGTGACCGGTTCCGGGTATTTATGTGTTCGAGACGCTTGCACATGTGCGGTGTGCGGACTTTCCAATTTTGTTATTTCTTAGTAATCGTTTGTTATATTCGTCCCCTAATTATATTTGTGTTTCAAAGCCCTTAAAAGCTTAAATTTGCATAAATTCTGCTTTTCGAGGAAATACCCATAACTTTGCTTTCTCCTGAAATATTCCCAACCCAATCTCTTCCACAACCCAAAACCAAATCTGTCGATGGAGAAAGCGGAAAACCAGAAATAATCACGTACTACAACACAAAAGGAGGAGTTGATTTTTTAGATCAAAAATGTGCCAATTATTGAACTGGACGACGCCCATGGGCGCCCGCAGATTTTTTCTTCAGGGGTGGGCGAAATTGAAAAATATTGGTGCACGTTATGTTATGTAACATTTATTTTTATAATAAGTTAACGAAACATAATACTAGCCTCTTTAAGGAACAAAACCAAACATATTTTTCTCATAAAACCATATTTGTGAACACAAGAACACACATGTGTTAAAATATACAGAACAACATACACAATAAATGTTGTCAATACCAAAAAATCACAACAATGACACTCAATAGTACTAAATATAGAAAAGCAAGTATGTTTTACTCTAAACTAAAAACCAGTCTTCTGTTACTTTGACAAAACTGGTCTAGTACTTTAACGGAAAAATTAAAAATATCTACTGTACGGTTTCGATGGATGCTCAACAACGCTAACCCAGCAAGTCTGTCTTGCCCCATTGTATTTCTTATCCAGGTCTTAATCCTGCGTAAGGTGCTAAAACTGCGCTCTATAGTGCAAGTCGTACACGGCAAAGTAAGTAGAAGTATGCAGATATCTTTTACAGCAGGAAAAAATTTAGTGTCCAATAAGATCTTCAATGGTTATGTTTTCAGCTATTTGAGATTGAGTTAAATACTCTTTCCAAATATTTAATTCACTTTCCAAATTTTCAATGCTGTACAGATTCCCGACCTTAACTGCGAAAGATTTAACATCTAATGATTTTATATTTTTTGGCAATATATCAAACAGAGAGAAGGCAATTTCATGTTTTTTTGAAAACCTTGTTTTTAAGGCAAGAATCAAGTGATCTAAATATGGGATAAATATAGATTTTCTAAAATAATCTTCAACTGAATCAGATTCATAATTCGATCTATGAATTTGCCGACCGCAAATCCGGGGTTTACCCACCTCTATGTTAAGAGCCTCACAACTAGATAATGCATTAGAAAAAACGTCCGCGAAAGTTGTATCAGCTTCTAAGCGGTGTTTCTTACATGTGTTGGTAATTAAATTTATGTGATTGTGAACATCTGGAAAATTTATTGAAACACCTTGTAGAGTATTTGCAACAGGTTCTAAAATATTTGAATATTTACTGGCCACTGTTAGACAAATAACGAATGTAAACGAATTCATGGCAGCCCATAATTGAGCTGCTCTTTTTGTGGTAGAAGAGTTCATTAAAATTTCTCCTGATTTTATATCAAAAAGAGTTTTAAATATAGTATTAAAGTTTTCAGCAAAAATTCGCAAAGATTTATATTTAGCTGACCAACGAGTCTCACAAAACAAGGGTATATTGGGAATTAGATTTCTTCTTAAAGTACTCTCTCTAAAAAATACTATTACGTCCTTAACGGTACCTATGGTATTGTGAATTTCAATTATTTTACTTATATCATTTATTACTAAATTCAACTTATGTGAGGCACAATGAAAATAAAATGCTTTCTTATACTTATCGTGTATGATCTTTTGAACCCCGTGAATTTCACCAGCCATTGTTGAGCGTCCATCGTAACCCTGTGCTACAAGTTTGTCCATGTTTAAACCAGATTTTTCTAAAAACTCTAAAATAGAAGAAGCTATGCTATCAGCGTTTAGTTTATCTAATTTCACGAATCCAAGAAACTCTTCTTTCAGAGTGAAATTTTCATTTTCGTCATACACGTATCGTATCCCAATGGATAATTGCTCATGTCCGGAAATGTCGGCAGTCTCATCCGCCAATACACTGAAATATTTAGAAGAATTTGCTTCTTCTACTATATTTTTTATTATTACTTGTCCTGCTAATGAAATTATTTCATTTTGGATCCTATGAGAAGTGTATTTAGAGTTACCAGCTGCGTTAAATAAGTGGTTCTCTAAAATTTTATCGCCAGCGTCTATTCTGAATTTCAAAAGATCTGTAAAATTGCCAGAATTCTTGCTGCTTTCTCTTAAAGGCATATCATGAGTTCCACAAAAAACTATTGTCTTTATAATTGGAAGAATTTTCTTCATATTTTCTTCAATATTTTTCTTCTTACCATCATCAATTAGAGTCAATATGTCAAGTTTCTTATCAGAAAATATATCAATAAAATTTTTGGCACGGACAGCTGAATCTTTATGCCAGGCTGAACTCGAATGGTTGTTTGCCCGGGTATGGAAATCTCTGTATTTTTTAAAAGGTTTTGTTATAAATGCGCCTAAAGCACTACCGTGAGTTACAGCCGGCGGAAAAACCACACAGTATTTACAAAGTGCACCTTTAAGGACTTTGGAATAAGCCAACCAATCATATTGATCAAGCCATTTGTGTATAAATGGTCGTTTATCTGGTTCAACATCTTGCTTAAAATCATAGGTAGGGGACGGTGTGTATGGACTTGTCAATAAATCGTATTTTTGTTTATCCGACTCCGACATCAAGGAATAATTCACAACATTTCCAATATCTTCTGTTTGACCGCTAGGTTTTGCTTCTGCTATTACATGTTCTTTATAACCTTCAGCTGGTATGTCACTACTAGTGCTTGGGGCAGGATTGGGACTATCATCTGTTTGTAGCCCTATTTTCTTTGAAGAATTGTTGCATTCTTCGTAGGTTGTTTTTCTTTTGAAAAAATTTCGAATGTCCATTTTTTCTATAAACAATAATTTACTATGAATATAAAAATACCAATAAAATCATTAAACACCTAATTACCTGATGCGTATAGCGATTTGTATGTTACCGATTTGAAGCCCGTAATTTTCATTCAAAAGACAATGAAGAGCACAGATAACATATTATACACAATAACAGCTCGACAGCTCGACGATAACTATCTGAGGCGGAGGGCAGCGAAGCGGCCGGGTTAAGTCATCGTTACGTGTTTGTGCAAGGTTGCCGGTTGTGCTGAAAAGGCGCGTATTGATTGCAATTTAATATAATATCTCAATAATTTTCTTGTTTTTCTTTTGTATGTAGTTTTCGTATTAAAATATAAAGACTTGAAAAAGGCTAAGTGTTGTGGAAAAAAAAGAACACAATATCAAAATCTCAGGAGGGGCCACGGCCCCCACTGGCCCCTCTCTGCGGGCGCCCATGACGACGACGCGACGTCGTACTAGGCGTTGGCTTTACTTTTTAGAATGCTCGATATAAGTGCTAATAACGCATTTGTTCTATATAATTCTTATAAAGACAATCCAAAGACTACAAGATTTGATTTCATATCTCTTTTGGAAAGGCTGTTAGTAACACCGCATATGCAAAGATGAGGACTTCCATTTAACTTATGAACTTCGGGTATGTATACGCAGAGTATATATAGTCATTCAAGCAGCAATTCCTGAAGGAGACGCAAAACTGGCAAAGAGGAAAACCTTTTACATATGTGATCCGAAGTTAAAAAGAAAAACATTTTATTTATGACAGCTGCAAGAAACCAGTGTGTTTAGATTGCACAAATAAGAGTTGTCGTAACTGCAGCGAAAATATTTAGGGTCATATTAGCGCACTGCAATTTTTATATTTAATTTTTTCTTTCTTTTCCAGTTTATGATTTTCAATTATTTTGACCCTTTAATTAAGAGAAATTTTTAGCTTTAGCCTTTTTTTCATACCAGTTTTTATGTGAGCGATTTTTATTTAGATCTGTTGTAAAATAGCAAATAAATGTTAGCTTTGTAAAACAAATTATTTTGTTACAAATAAGAAAAAATCCAAAGGTTTTATGTGGTTTAATTACTCATACCAACCCCAATAAATAGTTTAAGCTAGTTACAGCACATAAATAATAATTTAGACTTTGTATATATGTATCTACAAAAAATGTTGCGGTCTCAGTGACCGGTCTCGGGTACAAACGTCCGGATTTTGAGACCTATGCGGTTAAGGGTTAAAATGAATTTAAAGATTTTATAAAAAAAATTATTCCAAATTCCTACCGGAAGTAGTTTTTTTGTCGTACTTCCGGTAGGAATTACAACAAATTATTTTTGAACAATCTCTCTAAAATTTACTTTTTAATACATTTTAGATTTATCCAAAATACAAAAGTATTTAGAGCACCAATTTAGGTATATAAAAAAAAATCAGATTTATTGTAAGTGCGAAAGTAATTAGAACTAGATTTGGAACAATCTTTGTATGAAATTTTAAAATTCGGACCGAACACTTTTACTATCATCGAATAGCAGTGTTTTGTAAATATTTTTTAAGTAATGTTTCTATAGAGATTTATTAAGAGAATAGAAGTATTTTGAGATGGATTTGGTATAATATCTGCATAAAAAAAATTTCAAAATTCGAACCGCAAGTAACACTTTTACTCAGAGGTATATTTTATTAAGGAATACAGAATTTAAAGTTAGTTTAGTTGGGAACAACTTCTATAGGTATACACATTTCAGAACGCACATACATATAAGAAAGTCGTGTGGTGCCCACGCCTCATTTTTTAGTTATGAAATAACTGTTGAAGCCTTTTCTTCATATATTCAACATTTCATTAGATATTATCGTATTCGTTGTCATAATTGAATAACAATTAACACCTACTTGTATACAAATATTTAACCTTCTAAATGTTTCAAATGATACACTCGCAATACTAAACTTAATTGGAATCGGAAGCTTTAAATGATTAATTGTGAACTTCGGCAACATAGTACACTTCAAACAATGAACCCGATACTAAATGTCAATATTTACGTATATAATCAACGCCAGATCAAGCTACCAAACAGGATATTCGACGTAACGCACAGAACAGATTCTCAAAATGCTTTTCCAGACGTAACCGCGTTACACAACTATTAACTCTGAAGGTATTTGAAAACGAATCCGTGGAAATATTGTTATTTTAAAACGGCATTGTGGTCATGCTGCCGTGACAGTACACTTTTTAGACTGTTTACAGGTGGAAACGTAATAATCAGACGTTTATATAATTGTGAGGTTTCGAATGCGATGTAATTACTGCAAATAGGTAATCATTTATATCATTAACATATTATATATAATGAACAATAGATATTTATAGCACTTATTAGGAAGGTAACCTCAAACGTAATATAAACCAATTACATGAGTTTCATAATATTTTGCTGCTATTGACGTATCTCATCTTGTATAACGTGGAAATACTAGCTTTGATTGGCATTGTACATCCAAAAACATAATAGTGATAATATGTAGTAAGGTGCTAGCGGATTTATTTATAGCTTATTTTGTTTCAACGAGACCGTAGTATTCAGAAAAAGAATAATAAATAAATTAAATAAGAAAGAAGTGTAAAGTGTTCTCATAAAATGCTGTTTAGTATATGTTCTTTTTAATTTTAAAAGTGAATGAATATATTGTTATTGAATATATTCGAAATTGATAATTTAATAGTATTCTGTTATTTTAGATTTTAAAAAAAGTAGGGCTGTTGCCTATACTTTGTGGCAATCCACGTTAACTAATGATACTTACATATAAAACACTGTTTTATTATGTTTTTTTACCATTTTTAAAAGCGATAAAAATCATAGTAAAAAGCGTTCTATTTACATCATTAGTTAATTAGTTTGATTCTCTATCTATTAATATATTGTTTTGTTATACTATAGCTTGATCAATCGCTGAATGAAAAACATAACTTCGATGTACAAATCTGTATTTAAACATTCAACAAAAAGTAACATCAGTATAAAAGAGCCCGTAGAACATAGACGAATACAAACGTAACACCAAAAGCAATGGCATCATGCATAAGGAACTAGGCACGGCAATCTTATAATAAGTGGAATTTTATTGACACCACTACTGAATTACTGCTGCTAAGCAGAAGTCAAATCAAGGATTTAATAGACAGGCATAGTTTCGTTGGCAGGCTGTTTAGTAGTTTGTAAGATGAATTATTCTGTTAAACTATGAACCGAAGTGTGTCAAGTAATTTACAATAAGCATCAGCCTGTTGATCTTCATAATGTCACTAACTAATAATAATAATAATAATTAAAATGTTAAATTCATAAGTAGCGAAAATTATAAAAAAAATATTTATATATTTAGAAAGTTGAATGTGGTTTCTCGATCTTTCGTGCTCTTTCATGTTCGTTTAGAATGTTCTGGTTGTCTATCCAACCTACACTTTATTATATTCTTCGCAAGTTAACTTAAATATACCTGAATTTAACATTTTGTCTATTTTATCTTTATTATTTTTTTTTTTGGTCGTTTGCATAGACTTTTTTACCTTTTACATGACATAGACTCATAGTCAGGTATTTTAGTTATATTACCTACATTTTCTGACATTTTTACATATTCGAAAATGAATATCCTATTCAGTTTTTTTTCCTTATCGAAACGGCAGTCAATGTATAAAGCACTGAATAATGCTCAGCTTAAGTTTAAAAATTAATCCTCTTAGTTTTACTTCAACGTAAACAGTATTGCCTACCTGTGCTATGGATCATTTTATTTCGTATTAGAATGCAAAATTACTTAAAAATTTGTGTCTTTGCTAAAATTCATGGTAATAGCCTTAATTTTTTGTAATCTTAGGTTAAAATTAGCAATATTTTAATATTTGTAGATGTGCAGAATCTAAGGTCTCCATCATACAAGCCTATCCTGTTGAGATGCACTTTAACAGGTGCATGACCAATCAAAAGACCCATTATTGATCGCAGCCGTTTCCTGCTCATGTGTAGTAGTTCTGCGGCTCTTTTGTTGCATGGTTGGCCAATAAATTCCTTGCCATCATTTTGACCTGGAATTGTTTCACAGTGATGCTTGTGTTTTTCATGAAGTCAGTCTTTAACGTGGCTTCGGGTCATACCTTTGGGTACCCCCAGAGCCGGTTCTGGGCCTATGAATCTTGCTTCTGATGCTCTCCTAGCGAGTTTTTCAGCTTTTTTATTGCCCTCAATCCCTTTATGCCCTGGCACCCAGATCAGTTTTACTTTATTCCGGATTTCCAGCAGTTTGAGTTCTTCGAGGCATTCCCAGACCAGTCTTGACAACACCTCTTGGCTTGATATCGCCTTTAGTGCCGCTTGACTGTCCTTTGGTTACTAATATTATCCATAACTCTGAATATGTGAACTCTTAAAGTATTTGAGGGCTGATTTAATATAATTTTAAATAGGACATCAGAAAAGAATTAGGTTTATGATGAATACTTCAAAAGTTCCGCAATTAGACTTTTATTCGTTGGATAAATAAAGATGATAATAATTATTAAAATTCGGCGTAAAGTTGAAAAGTGCCAACACGAAAGTGATTAATGTTGAAGCAAAATTTTGTATCCCTTGAAATGTGTGCATAGAAATATAATATATTTCTTATAGGCAGCATCAATCATGACACTGTAACAAAATTAGGAAATTGTAATTGTGTCAAAAAGTGGAAAAAATCCCATCAATTATGCACCGAAATGTAAAGGAAGAATAAGTTTAGAGAATATTTCATTTTTAATCAGTGCTATTCTATAATATATATACCTATATTTATTTTAATATATGTATTGAAAAATTGAAAATCTACTTGGTAGTAGTGGCATACAATGAAATAAAAGTAATAACAATATGACAACTGGTTGTCAATTAGAACAATGCCAAATATAAAATGTAAATCAAAATGTATAAATGAAAATGTAATCAAATAAGCATAGGACAGTCGGGATTACTTATATAGTCACATCAAAAGGCTTGGGGTCTACCACAAACTGTTCAGTCAATGCAATTATACAAATAACAACGACGCAACTATGTAATGAAAAATTAAGAGTAGAACTGTTGATATTATAACCATATAGAATGTAAAATCAGTCATGTATAAATGTAAATGAAAGCAAATAAGCATAGGACAATCGGTATTACCCATGTAATCCTATCAAAATGGCGTAGGTTTACCTAAACATGTACAATTTGATTGAAATACATAAACAATCAACGATGCAACTATGTATGTGTTAAGATGTATGCATGTAGGTATATCGATTTATTGTAACATTTGAGTATACTGTACAACAAAGTTATGGTTCTATAACAAAATTATTTAGTTCCTATGCAGCAGAAGAGATGTTTTTAGATGTTAGGCTTAAAGTAGGGGCAAATAATGCTAGAGTGGCTGAATATGTTGAAGCAAATAGTAAATAGTGAAAGCTTGAAAATCTTCCAACAAAGTTGAAAGCGCCAATTATTCTTGTATGATTTTGGTGCATGATGGCTTGCGAAAGTTGTCACTAGCTGACAGCTGCCAGCGGAACGTGGTAATAATTGTACCATCACAATAAATGATTTGTTTTGCCTTATTACAAACGATTTCAGATAAAATTTAATGTGCAACAAGGCAGTAAGGATATTTTTCATCACTCATAGCGCCATGAAAAATGTAACTTGACTGCTTTGTTACACAAATAACTATTATTTCAATAGCTACTGTGAAATCATTATTTTTGGGTTGATTATTTTACTGTAAGATGGCGTTACTTAAGAGCCGATATTGTGAGGTTAGCAGATTCAATTTCAACAATGCAAATCAATGCTTTCATTCAGCAGGCGGATCGGGAACCGATCCCGCTCCAACCGTTCACTTCACAACAGTTGAGTATTCGCTGGACATGACCGCTCACCTTTATGTCATCGTCTGTTATCTGCTATTTTTCATTGCTGCCATATGTTAAAATTATAGAGATTAAACTAAATAAACAATAATAATAAATTGTTTTTCTGCATTAAGGTTTGACGTAGTTTTTAGTGGAAGGGCTGGTTTTTCCAACCCCGAATATAATACTGAGTGAACTCCAATATTATAATACATTTATTACTGCACAATACCTTTAATCTGCTGTATCTTACTTTTCTAGTAACTTTTTTCAGAAGTATGTATTAGGTTGGTCTTGGAATGAATCAGTGGCGCATGCGTACAGAATACGCTCACCAAGTGAGCATAGAATTTTTCCGCTCACAAAAATGGCGACCGCTCCTGAACATGTTCAGAGTGAGCGCTCGTCTAGTAGACATGATCACTGAACAGTTGCGCAACTGTTGCGTCTGCTGAATGAAAGCAATGTTATGGTATTAATATCGCGCAGTGATAGCGAAATCCAGTTGGCCATGTTTAAAACGAATTGTAGTGCCATCTCGTAAACAATTACTAAACATATAACACTATTCTAGTATTATTATTAATTATCACAATCGGCGATATTTGGATATGAATTTCAAGTGTATTCTAAAAGAAATGTAAATTTTGTTCGCATATAAGTAAAGGGAGAAGTGAATAATATATTTAAAACACAAAGTACCTTTGTGTAGAATAAAATTATAATGCGAAAATACGAGCATGAAATAAAGACGAAGGTGGTTCAAAGACAGTACATATATCCAAATTAGGCGGTGGGAAACTTCTACGAAGTTATTAAATTTCCCATTATAAAACCATAAAAAAGAACTGGCAATTTGTAAAGTTGTATAATATCGCAAAAACATATATATCTAAACTTTGAAACTTTCCGCAATGCTCGTACTCGTCAACCGCAGAATAGCACTTTGGACACTTTTTAAACCTGTTCAGAACGGCCATAATAACAATGCAATCCTCTTATAGGAAAGTTTTAAATTACAAGTACTTTATTTTCGTTTAAGTTGGTACGGGTATCTTCCTAGTAACGATAGTATTTTAAACCTTGAACTTTTATTACATCTTTATGTAAGACTCACACGGAAACTGTTTTATGGTTTTAATAGATGTGTATGCATGCGTTCAACCCACTGATAACCTTGATTAATCGTATGAATGTGGCATGTTAAGAATAATCAATTTCTTCATAGTTTGGTAGATAACTTTAGGTTTTAACTTATTTATAAGGAGTTTCTAGAATACGGAAATTGTAGGAGTATATAACAAAGGCAAATAAATTACTGGGCATTTTGCCTATTTAGCGCAATAGAAACGGTTTTTGCAATTGAAATTGATTGCTGAACAGGTGTTTTCAACTTTTGTGAATTTTAATCGATTTAAAAGATCTAATTTAGGGCATTTGTATACAATACAGGGTGTAGCACCTAAGATGCCTCGGACCGTAGCTCCTCTATTATACAATATATCGAAAAAAGTTTAAGAGAAAAATTGTCCATAATTACAATCGCAATTTTCCTAAAATACTTTTGGTCATCAGTGCCGTGCCGCATTCCAGTGGCGTATCAAACCGATGTTTTTTGAATTGGAACAATATATATTTTATGGCTGATCTGGAAAGCCCTTGAAGCGGAATTTTTTTTTTCTTATGTAACGTCATACTGCTAACTTTAGCGGTTTCGCTGTTATAACGGTTTTTCTTCGCAGTTAAACCATCGAAGAAAAATCGTTATAAAAGCAGAATCGCGAATATTATAAATATATTCATCACCTGATGAAGCCCTAGTAGGGTGAAACAATTGTAGTGAAGTGAATAAAGACACTGTTTTGAATTCAATTTGAATTTATTTCAATTTTTTACTTGTACATTATGGAGTTTCAACACGTATCTCCGTCTTCAATCAATTATTTGAAATATTTATTATTATTATAGACTCCTGATTTATTATAAATATTGGTTTTATTTCTTGATTGATGATTAAATTACAGTGTGATAATGAAACCCCGTTCACAGAAAGTGGTAAAAATAATTATTATATTCTTTCTTTTGTCTAAATAAGCAATGTATTAACAAAATGTTCATGTGGAGAAATTCGACTTACAAAAGTTGTATTATAGATATTCACCTATTTCTCAAATATATTTTTCTACTTTGCACAGCCACTCAAAAAAATATGGAATTCGAATATTTATGGTAGGTTCTATAGCAATTAGATTTTTTTCTTACTTTCTTGGTATGTTACCGCGTGTTTATGTTTACCTACTGCAAGGTACTTATTTCTATCGCATGCATTGAGTATCCTGCCTATAATATACTCAAACAGCATTAAAGTGAACTGGAAAAATTTACAATGTACTTACGAAATTTTCCGTGTCCAATTATATGAACTATCACCAGAGATACATATATGACTAAATCAAACACTGATCACGCATATACGTCAAGATCACTTGATTTTCAGATATGCTATTTACTTATAATAATTGGTTATTTGAGAAATCATCCATCATTCACAACAGAATCAATCGAGATGTTCGTGATAAGCGAATGGCCATGGAGATCAAAAACCTCGAGACATTTCTCATAATATAACACATTACATATGGATGATGTATATTGTGAAATTCAAATCGGAATAGTATGTTTTTTAGATATGATTTTGCAGTTCTGAGAGTCGAAATGAAAGTCATGATAATTTAGGAGTTTATTTTTATTATTAAAGTATTTATTTATAAAACATAAATCATACGAGGTTTGTCTCAGTAGTAATGATAATAATTTATTTTTAAACTGTTTATTCATTTTATTTGCAATATAATCTTGTAAATATAGTCCTTTATGTGTTTGCTATTTTTGTAACAACTCTGGATGTATTGTTTCATTTTTGATTGTTCGAAATTAGAAATCGGAAATAGTTATACTTAGTAAAGTGGTTAAATATGCCCCACATTTTGAAAAAAAATTGTAACTTCAAAAATAGTAATATATTTTAATATATTATTTCATGAGTATAACAAAACATAAGTACTCTTCTAGTAAAAAAATAAATCTTTAGAAAACTTAACATCTATATTCTAAAATTATTATTTTTTTTTTAAGTCAAGGTGGGGCGTTTTCGCCTGTAATCATGTGAAATACGCCCCGATGCAAATAATTAAATTAATTGCTTGGTTTTCTTTTTTGGGGATGGTCCACATCCATTGCACACATCTCCATAGCTCGTACAAGTTTCGTGGAGCCATTTTGTGCATTTTGTGCACTGAATCCAGTCAGCACGAGACTTGGTCGAATAATAATATTCACCACATTGAACGCAACAGTCTTCTGCTTCATCAGAAAGCTCATCAGAGCCAGATGGACTCATTTCTGGTTCACTTTCGGAACTAGAGGAGCTGTAATTTCCTTTCCTCTTCTTTCCATTTTTCTTTGATCTTTCTTTCTTGTTACGACCAACTACAGATGTAGAAGCTTTGGCATCACCTTTTGCTTTAGCGCCGGATTTCGTAGGACCAACTTTCTTTTTCTCTTGAAGAAGGCGTCTCTTTACTCGATTTATTGGAGATGTTAATTCTAACGCATGCTGTTTTCGTTTTGGGGGGTCTAATGGGATGAGAGGAAGTGGATTACTTTCTTGAAGAAATTTTGAAGGTGTTTCTTTTTCCTCCTCATCAGCACTTGAATTTAATAAGGCTTGTTGGTTATTTCGATTTTCAGAAGTGATCTTAGGGGTTGGAGTTGACAAGATTTGCTGGTTCATCTGGTTTGTAGAACTGGATGCCACTGGTGAGTCTCTACCAGTTTGTGGATGTTCTTTATTTACCGCCGCTGTTGCTGCGTCAGAAATGGAGAAAAAATGGTCTGGAATAGCTTGCGGATTGTAGGGGAAAATTCCACAAGCCTTAAAGCCAGAGACTGCATTGGCTACAGTTGCTGCTCTAACCCACGCATTGCCAATCAATGACGAAATCACTATTCTAGAGAGTTTTCTGTTTTTGTGTTGTATCATCCAGTTTTTAGCCTCCTGGGAAAAGTAGGTTTTTAGGGGACCAAAAAATGATCTGTCAAGTGGTTGTAGTGCCTGTGTGGTGTGGCTAGGCAAACATAACAACACCACGTTGTTTTCTGAAGCTAAATCCAACAATTCGATTGTATTACAATGAGAAGCATGTCCGTCCAGAATCAGAACAGCTTTTCCTTCGCCTTTTTTTGGCAAAAAATAATCTTTAAACCATTTGAGGAACAATTCACTATTGATGTACGACGACTTAGGGTTCATAAATACGTCGGAACCAGGCGGAAGGCCGTCTGAGAACTCTTCTTTTCTGTTTTTTCCCTTGAATATCAAAACAGGTGGCATGAAATAACCTTCTGCGTTGCAACAACCAATCAAAGAAATGTTTTCACCTCTTTCGGTGCTGGTTATCGAATAAACATCTTTGGCACCTTTTGTTGCCACCACCTTTCCTGGTTTATTATTGACTTGAATTCCCGTCTCGTCGACGTTGAATATTTTTCCAGGTTTATGAAGCAAATCATTTGTAGTCAGAATTTCCAATAACAATTGAAAATAATTGTTTACATCATTTCTGTTCATACCTTTGGCTCTGGCTACCGACAGACCTTCTGACTTGCGTATTGAAAGATCTTTATTGCGGCGCAGAAATGCTCGAAACCAATCATCACCAGCTGATCGTTTTTCTCTTGAAAATCTGTTGGTAATTCCAAGTTTCTCGGCAAATTCAAAAGCCATTTTTTTCACTCCAGCAGCATCGGGTGCAAAACCCACTTTTTCAAGTTCTTTTATGTACTTGACAAGCCTTTGCTCATGCTGAAACCCCAACTCTGGACAGCGCCCCAAACGTACTTTTGCATCTGCTTTCGTTAAATGCCTTCTGATAGTACGCGAAGCTATTCCATAGACTCTGCTAGCCTCATTGGTGCCCATTCGACCAGTAGATATCATCTTCATCGCCTCTTCCAAAGCTTCTTCGCTCCAGTTGGCTCTTGTTGTTTTCCTCACGTATTTTTTCCCCATTTTGTATGCTAAAATGTAGAAAAACTATGTTGAAAAAGTGGGGCTTATTTCCCTAGGTTTTGATGGGGCGTTTTTACAAAATGCTGGTGAAAAAGGCCCCACCTGTCCACCAAACAAGAAGAACGCGCCAACAATGCGATGCACAGCGTATTCGATAGGTTATGTTACCAGTTACTCACAACACAGTTAGGTTTTGGATAAAAACATTTCGCTGAAGAGAAATTAATAAATAATGGAACTTACCCACAAAGTTTGCTGACTTCCTAAACTATATTTTCACTTGAAAACTTTTTCCAAAGCAGAAAACAGATTCAATGTGCTTGAAACATTTATACATCGTTAGTAGTGTCTGTCTACTTTAGTTTTTACAACTAGTGCTTCCATCTATGTCACAGAAGTTGGACTTTGAAGTAGTGGGGCATTTTCCCCACTGGGGCGTTTTTCACCACTTTACCTTATGTATAGACATTTTTTTTTGATTAAACATTAAGTTATAAGAAAAATAATAAAGCAGAAATGTGTAACTAATTAAAGCTATTCAACCAATTTTTTTAGCTATGTCGTACTGACAATACCTAATAAGTTTGAAACACGTGTCTGCAGCTATATACACTTTCAGTTTGCTATTTCATTTTTAATTTACACATTTTTGCCTTATCATTTCTGTTTTATCACTCGTGACTCATTTAAGCATAGGTCGTCTATCATGCTGTAAAGTTGGCTGTTGCTCCAATAAAAGAAGTTTTTGTGACTAAAGCTATAAATGGCAGCCTGCTTCCTATTCGGTATTTTGTTATTAGTTTCCTAGATTTGTCAATGAAGCCTCTACGTCAAGATGTCAGTTTAGATTACAAAAAATAATTCATATTTGTCAAACCAGGCACAATCATTCAGGTCTGACACAGAATAATTAATGTTAACGAAATCTCATTTTGTGTGATTTATGTCCACGTGTTTCAATTTGTAAGGCGGTTAATACTGACGATGGTGAAGGATTTTATTTTGTCAATTTTTGTTTGCCAATACGATATGGACGAATAGATTATTAATTTTGTACACTGTATTTTTTTTGAACGCGTAAGAAGTCTTTCTCGCACGGACCCTTGCATTGTTACGGCACCAGAGGTGATAACTCTATAGAATAAATAGGTTTCAGAAGAGCAATCTTTGTACAAGATGCAATATATTCCATTGGTTTCTTGAACAAATATGAAAACTTCAAACTGAAAACTAATTCAATAAAGGACACATTATAATATTTAAATTTTCTCAAAGAATTTAGGCAAAAATGAAGGTATACAATTTTTATAGTTTTCCCTGCCAGTATTAAATATCATCGCTACATATCTATGTAACATTACAAGTGTTTCTGACGGGATTTCTTCTAGATTAAAGCAAAAGTTGATTGAGAAATGTTTATAGATATTTGCAATGAAATATACATAAAAAGTATAATTCATTCTCATTACTTCTGAGACATACCACATATATACTATCCGTAAAATAAATATATATATAGATAGTAGATGTGCAATTACTAACTAAATAAAGCTTGACTAAGCCTTTAATCAATATGTAAATATCACTGTGGGTAAATTGGATTATAAGATAACATGCAAAAAGTAATAGTAAATTATGACAATATCAATGTTATAATCTGAAATTGATTTGTATATATTATTATATTTTAATTTACAACACTTACTATATACTTCTTAGAGATGTGTACAAAATAAACGGTATTATTATTTTGAAGTCGACTTACCTAGGTTATTTTGTCCCCAGGTGTTTTACGACCGCCATATGGAAGATTAGTCACCGTTCGCTAAGGTTCATCTACCTGCAAATATGTTGTACCTTGGCAAAAGGTGATTGATTGGTTGTAAAAACATATGGAGAGTGGAATATACAGCAAATGTTTTCTTCAAAATATAGCTGGTAATTTTACTTTCATGTTTATTATATTAATTGTAATTTTCTTTTAATTTCGTTTAACTTTAATACTTTTCTATTGTTGAATAATTAAGGTTTCTTCATTATTTGTTTTTATTTTGTAAAAATGATTCCTAATTTTTACATTAAAATGTTACAAACCCTGTTCTCACAATCAGTAAGTAAAGTAGAACTAGTTACTAATAACAGTAATGATTTATTTATATCGATGTACAAAGTAAAACGAAATGTATAAAATTGATCAGATACTAGACAAGAAGCAAATTAATTAGAAGAAACGTTTTTGCATCCACATGGAATATTCTCATTGAAGGTTAGTAGTTTAATTATATATAACATTAAATATTCATTAATTCTCTTACGCTATTATTTTGGCACCCAATGCGTGGGGCTTGATTTACCTGAAAGCTGATAATTAAATATGTATAATGATAATATGAACAAATCGGTATAGAATGCATGGTTTTTGATTTGTATACAACTCTTGCAATTGCGTGTCTTATACTACAAAATGTTATTTAGTTTTTTCTAGAAAAAATAAATGAGGTTTTATTAAAACACTCGTACTTTGCGAGACGCCTGACTGAACACATGGTCAGATATAAATCCCATCAGTACCACTGTTTGCGATTTATTAGTAATCTAAGACACATACCCTACCATGTAGGTATATCGACACTAGCAAGGTTAATCATTAATATACTGTAGTATATGTTAATGTTAATGTTAGTAAACATAGACAACAAAGTAAAGAGACAAAATAAGGGAATCAGCAAAAGTATGCCTATATAGTTGGGTGTTTGGACTATTTATAAAGAAACAAAAAGATAAACTTTTTTTTAACAATAAAGATTGCTTTAATCCTAGTTGAAATATTTTTTCTTTTCGTGAGTATTGTGTACTATTAGTTTCTTTACAAACAACGTCCTCTATAATAGCTTTATTTCGTTTTTAAATTTTAAACATTTAAGCTATTGTTTGTATATACATACTAAAACCATCACACGAATATTTTCATCAAGTTCGTTAGAGTTGATTTACGACGACACGTTGGACTTTTACATTCGTGAAAATATGTGCATTAGAATTAAAAATATTAACTTTCATCGGAAACTTATCTAAATCACATTCCAGCAGGCACGGAATTTCTATTTACTCATCGATGTTGAGATATTAATTTATTTTTGGGATACTCTGTGATAGATGTTAAAAAATTTCGCACCAATTAGTAATAGTTAGTCCCAAGATAAGCTCATTATAATGACCGAATTTAATCATTTTCGAGATTATTTATTTTCACACGTTATTTGAGTTATAACACGCAAGAACTGTAATTTATTCTAAGTATAACAGGAATGTAAACATGTTGGTCACACATTAACACGTGCTGTCGATATATAAGAATATTTTCATTTATTTTGCACTAACGTGTATGCATTATTTGTATTCGGTTCTTTTCGTGTCATAATTTAACAAACACGTGTCAGGGAGATGGAATTTCCTGGTATATTCGTCAATCCAGATTTTATTTCCGTCTAACAATACTACTGAATATATTAAATTATGACAACATGATTAGAAATAATAATTTTGGTGCTCTAGAAAATATAGTGGAAGTGCCTCATAGACATATATTAGCACCGGCGATCTTTCTTGTCTATATTAGTGATTTTAAATTATTGCAAATATTCAGCATGTCATAGTACATAATATTTTACTGATAATATATATATTTATTGTAAAGATTTAAGATAGTGATAATACTTTTAAAAATACTATAATATATGCGAGAGATAATTTAATGAGGATGACTTTTTTTAACACAAACATATGCAATATCACAAAATCAAGAATTCTAAGTTTTTGGCGTATTAATTTTATGAAAATTTGAATTGTACACATCAGTATCACCAACTGATATATAATCTAATGAAAAATGGGGGGGGGGGGGGGGTCAGGCTTAAACATTCCTAAACTGTAATGTACGAATGTTATAATAGGCAATTTTGAAAATAACATAATTTAGGGTGGTTGTTATTATGATTATTTTTCAAAAAAACATCATTAGAAAATTTTGTTTAATGTTTGTTTGATGTAAAATTGTTCTAAAATAAAGGTTTAAAAGAAAAGGAAACGCATTTGAAGTTTTATTTTACATAGGATTTGAAGAATATTAGAAAAAAATACATTCTAATAAATGGAAAAGGTATCTGAATTGAAGCAATAAAGTGTGAAGAAACAGTGATTGCATTTAAGAAGCATATAAAGAAAACACTACAAAACCACTATATCGGAATGCTTCTCCGAGTGACTAATCACTAAGAAAATTAATTGTTGAAAATAATATATGACAGTATATAATCAAATATTTTTGAGTGGAAAAGATATAAAAAATTTCCAATAAGTAAGAAGATTGTGAAGGTACCGGCTGCTATGGTGCAATAATAATTAAATATAAAGGTTGCTAAATTTAGAATCCTATAAATAGACTTAAAAATTCAATGTAAAACTGGATATTCTTAAGAAGTATTGATCGGTAATTGATTTATAGTGTTTACTAAAAGAGCTTTATGCCAGACTGAACAGATAAATCAAATCCTACGTTCTTTTCTTAAAGTAGACAATATTTCATTGACCAGATTACTGAAACTGACCTAGTTTAATGTACAGAATAACAATTTATCAAATTCTAGACGGGTAAGAGAAATATCGAGCCAAAATGAAATGAATAGGGGTGACATTGTTTAGGTTCCAATATGTCTGTTGTTTATGTAAGTACTTAGTTATGGAAAATAAACACAATACAAAATATTGTATTTATACAGAGTGTCCAGAAACTCTCCTGACAAACGAAGACCGGAGATTCCTCAGATAATTTTAAGACAATTTAACCCAATTCACCCTAGTCCGAAAATGCTTCCTAAGGGAGCTAGAGCTCTTTGAAGATGGCGCCTTGTAATTAGTTTTTTTTTAATATCTCCCGAACGCTTCTATTTAGAAAAACAAAAACTGGTATGCTTATTTATCCTCCAGAGGTGAATCGATTCCATCAATTGCGAATTTCTAGTACCGGTCATAGGCGTCCGTTTTGGGTAGGTAAACGGTTATTTTAACGCATAACTTTTTTGTCTTTAACTTTTAAGCATTTGTGACACTAGATTATTAAATTTTCAGGTATTCTAGTACTAAAAGGTACTCTTACTTTAAGTCGGTAGGATACACCGTTTTCTAGAAATATCGATTTGAAAATTTTTCGTTTTTTCGTCATTTCAACTTCGCGAACTGACAACAATTTGACAATTAAAAACGTAGGTTTTATTTCTGTTGGCAGTTCAGAGCGAACTAGTGCAAAAAATAATAAATTGAATTTTAATGACGAAAAAACGAAAAATTTTCAAATCGATTTTTCTAGAAAACGGTGTATCCTACCGACTTACAGTAAGAGTACCTTTTAGTACTACAATACCTGAAAATTTAATAATCTAGTGTCACAAATGCTTAAAAGTTAAAGACAAAAAAGTTATGCGTTAAAATAACCGTTTACCTACCCAAAACGGACGCCTATGACCTTAGGAAGCATTTTCGGACTAGGGTGAATTGGGTTAAATTATCTTAAAATTATCTGAGGAATCTCCGGTCTTCGTTTGTCAGGAGAGTTTCTGGACACCCTGTATATGTGTCTATAAAAAATATAAACCGTTTTTACCTACTTACTGCTTAATTTTTTGTATACTGGGCTATTCATTCAAAGTCATTAATTGAAAATTGTTTACTTGAATATCATTATCATTTATTCACAATACTTATTATATAGCCATAGTTGGTTCAACCCAACCATGAAAATCACAGTAGAAGAATTTTCTAACTTAACGTTTGTTCAAATGAATTACAGGTTATTTATCAAACTTGAAATTCATACCATTAATATAGAAATTTTCTCGTCAGTTTATACGAGTATTTTTAAATGATTATTAGCAAAACAAAGTCATAAATAATTGCATAAATATTAATTATGAAATTGAGAAACACTATAAAAAAAGAACTGTTGAAAAGTCGGTGATGGTCTCTCACCACCCACTACCCTTAATGTGAGGCAATTCATAACTAGAGAATAGAGGACTAGTGTTCTAGATTATATAATATGTAATACAAACGCTGCAATTTATTTAATTTAGCCCTAGTAGACATCTCAAAATTACCAGAAAGTATACATATAACTGGACCAGCCAGTATATAACTGTAATAATGCATTGCATTAATATATGCGTAGGATTGCTTACAAAATCTAACTTAGAAGAGTAACATCAATAAAACAAAAATATGATTCTTTTAATAATACTAGGACAAATGTGGAAAAATACAATTTAAATTTGTGCAATATACCAAAAAATATGAAAATTACATGAATATCAATTATCTCTTGAGTTCTTTTAATGAAAACCGTCGAAAAAAATTTTCTTTATAACTTCAATAGATTTTAGAATTAGTTTGAATATGTTCTAATCTATAGAATATAGGTATAGCGCATACTTTACAAGAAAAGTAGCTGTTGAAAATATGAAAATGAGTCAGTAAGAAAATATTTAAATATTGGGTGTGATTTTTTCCTTATTTTGCCAAACCTTCGGGAACAACCAGTACCTATATATTAGAGCTAGCTTTTCGTTTAAGTATCAATTGGAATGCCTTATATGCATCTTATATGTAAGGTACACCAAATTATTTCGTATTTTGTTATGGTACTTGAATTAAAGGCAATTATAACATCTGTAAATGTCACTTTCTGGCTTAAATTATAAATAAATAACTGGAAAAAGTCAGCCATTAATTTTTCCTAATAGAAAATAATTTTAACCTAATATCCAAATTTGAATGTGTATATGGACTGTTTTGTTTAAAAAATACATTTTTCCGTGGCAGTGATTTATAAATTATTATAGTAAAAATTAAAGATGAAATTTACTTTGTGAGATCGTTGAATCATCCGATATATGTTGTAATACGAAATCATTAATTCATATTTTTTTTTCCAAATTTGAGTTTTATATAAAATTTTTGTTCAGCCCTTTTATTGTCTTAGATATTATTAGTGGATATAATAAAAACTCGTTAGGCATTCTAGTTTGTTCCTTACGGGTGATAATACATCTGCAGCTTCCATTTCTTATTGTATTTCCTTTATTGGGCACCATATTATTTTTACGCATCAATCATATAGTGTCCGTTGTTATATACTTTTTCATTCTATTGCACGAAGTAATTTTTCTAGCAATTATGTTTTAATCTGCGTTACCGTTTGACTTTTCTTATCATAAAAATAAAACTTTTTCATTTGCTTCTTCCACCAAATCTATTTGATTTTATCTTCTTTGTTTCATTTCGGAATTAATTCTCTTATATATGGTAATAAATTATCTTTTATACCAGAATTCCGGCTTTTACGATATATAGCGAACATGAGTCAATTAAAACATATGATCGGATCAGAAGATATATGTTTATATATACATTTATATCAAATTAATACACATTAATTTTATTAGACTCTAAGAACACCAATTGAAGGCTTTATGTTAATGTTCTATTGTGTGTAATAATGTGGGAAAACGCATTAAATAAAAAGCATCCAATCGATTTAAAGGTGAAACGGTTAAACTTTATATTATTTATTAATTCCTGGAACTGACTTCAGAAAGATATATTGACAATAAAAATTAATTAGTAACTAGATATTAAAAAAAAAATATGGGAATTATCTTGATATCTTGTGAAAAGCATTTATTATAATGAGACAAAAAATATCTTCTATATATTTCATTTATAATTCTGGAAAGATGTAGTTAATATGTTTCTTAAATTTCATCAAGTGAGAGGAAATAGATTTTAGTAATTTTACACTATCAATTTCAACTGTTCGAAGTATAATAATTTATAGTCCGTTTAAAGTTGATCGTTAGTCTTAATTGTTAATTAATTAATTTGTTGTTTTATGCATACACATAGTTGGAATATTACCGGTAATTTTAAATGTTTCTGGTTATTGATATGCTGTGAATATTAAAATACTTGTTTATTTTTTTTCGAATTTTGCCTGGAATGTTGCATGTTGGTATTTCCCAGAAAAAGTATTAAAACACATTTTTTTAAATACATATAAATATGTATTCAAAAGAAAAAAATATGTGACAACCTTTGCAATTAATTATATTATAATGCTACTACATTATCTCTTTAAACGAAAAGGAGAATATTATTAATTTTTAATGAAATATTAAAATAAATAAGACAGTGTGAAAAATATTGTCGAATATTTTCTACTAGGAATGCTTGAAGTCAGGATTCATACACGAATCTCATTTGAAAATATACATCAAATACACATTAAAACAGATTGCAATAAATAACGACTGTGAACCAGAAATGATTGATAAAATTATTCATAATAAATTATTTAAGAAAGCTATTTCACAAGTCCATCCAATAAATTATAATTTTAATTAAAAATTTATATTTGATTTTCATAATTATTATTTATGTAATATTTTTATACGTAAGTGTACAATTTTAGAACACTCTGTGTATGTGTTACATCACTTAAGAGGAGCGTTTACCTATCGAAAACTATGGCCCCGAAAGGCATCGCCGTTTTGCATTTTTTAAATTTATTTTGAAATTTTAGAATCTCAAATTTGGGTTAGCGATGCAAAAGGCATAAATTTATAATGTCAAGGACAGTTTTTGTATTAATTTATTTTCTTAAAAAAGTGTTAAGAGAAATAACCACAAAAACATATATTTGACTAACTATTTACTAACAAAGGCTGGTACACAAAAGAAAAAACAACGATTTGTTTCGTTAGTAATTTCTTACTAATCTAATTAGAATACACTAAAAATAATATCTACACTTTCTTCCATAATATTTATTTACATTCTATATGTAGCATTATTTGCAACATTTTTATAAACTGATATTTCTTAAATTCGTAGATCTGAGGTACTTGGTCATTTTTTCGTACAAACTGAGACTCAACCAGATTACTAGGCTTGTGTAGTGAGATCACTGTGTATATTATGAAGTACAGCCGTTCTCACAGGGGTGGCACACTAGCAGAGGTAAAAATTGCGAGTCATGTGTTGTGATAGCTGCGTAATTAGAGTATGCCACCTGGTAGCTGCAAGACCAATTTATAGGCTCATTAAAGAATGTTAAGTTTATAAGGTGTTTCAGTGTTAAGAATTAATCGTAATTTATCCCTTTAGAACAATTCTGTACGTCGTCAATTTCAGTCTTTTATGTAATGTATATTTCTTTTAATTTTTAATTCTTTATTATTTTATTCAAAAAGTATAATGCAAAGAAAAATGAAATTTAAGAAAAATATTGCATTAGTAAAGTTTACTAATTACGATGGGGTGCCCTGAAAAATCAATATTATGTGGACAATTCAGAAACGATTCAGGCCCTGAAAGCGAATATCGTCCAAGCCATTCGTGTGAGAAACCGTCAAATAGGTCTTGGAAAATTGGGTTGACAGGAGACAGTACTTGAAGCCCCATGAACGAAATCGTGTTCCATAAATAATGGGAATGTCTGTTCTTTCTAATAAATCCATAATATACCAAAAAAAAAAAAAATTGAGCCTGGTTAATTTTATTTTATTTTTAAAAAGATACTTGTAGTTGGACCACCCGACATATAATATAAAAGAGTATTTGTACCTATAATATTTTATATATTTCTGAAATATTTAACATTTGCCCACGTATTATAGGAAGAAGAACATTATTTCAGTGTAAATATAGTTTCTGAGTCTATTTGGTGGTTGTTTATCACTCAAATACGACGAGGCGAAAGTGGGACACGAAACATCGAGGATCGGCCATACTGTCGCTGCAATAAGGTCGTTGTTCTCTAATATACTCGTGAAATGCTCAGATTTAGATAAAGTATGTCAACTTCTAGTTTAAGTTTTAAATGTAATGAAACGGAAAGCTTATCGTTACACATTAATTAACTACCAACAAATAAACAGAATTCCTTTGAGAATATAACTAATATTTGATATTTAAATAGTTGTGTAGTGAATAGTTGCGTAGTTGTACAGACATATATATATGTCCAACTTTATAATATATGTATATGTATGTAGGTATTAAAGAACGTACATATAAATTAAATTAAATGTAAACGACATAAAGGTAAATAGCTTATTATTTATATAAACAGATAGTCATCTCTGCTAGTATGAATGAAATTATACAGAATGATATATTAGATGGGGAGGTGATTATAAATATTTAATTAGTTCCGTAGAACCGGTAATTTTCCTAATTCCATCCTTCTCTGGATATGTATTTGTCTCCTGCGGTTTTTCTGTACAATCAAACGGGATTGCATAACCAAATATTTAATTGAAAACTGCGCCCACTTTACACTTGACACTGAATTTTTTTGGGCGTTTGTTTGAAACTCCGAATAAAACCCACGTAAACAAATCGTATTTCTTAACGTTCAAGTTTATTTGGTCTGTTCTTCCATGCAATATTACCAGCATACATTACGAGAGGAAAAAGGAATCTATTAAGATTCATTATCAACGTAATAACTTTTCCATTGTCTTACGGTTTTTAAACTTACGCACGTGGATAAAAGAATTTATTTATTTTGAAAACAAGAAAAATCGCGGCGGATAACATCTGATTAATTGGTTTCGTTTGAAAGATGGGTTTTACCAAAAAAGTTGAATAAATTAACTATGGGAACGTGGTATGGCTTATTGTTAGAGTAATACTGAAGAATATTAGTCATCAATATTAAAAGAAAGACTCGAATTACAATATGAATAAATTATAATCGTTATTTTTGATTTATTTCGATATACCTAATGGTAATTATTAGGGCGGGGACATGACCGATTTAAATGTAAACAACACACACTTACTGAATACCACTAATTCATATGGTGAACTGCAACATCTGTTTACGCCCGAGAAGTGCCCGAGAATGAGAGCAAAAAATGCCCATAAAATTTATGAGTAAAATCCTTTTTTCATCGGCGTAGATCGGAGCGTGAGGGTTTTTTAAAATATAATAAATTTTGTTTGCCCTTTTCTTGCCTATCAATCAGTAACAAGTTCTTTGGTTTTCTTTGTATATTACAAGTTTTGTGCTCTTTTTCATTTATTTTTTGTATTGCATTATTGCTGTATGGGCTTGTCGTTTTTTTAAACTCTATTTCCAATTTCTTTCTAATTTATATCCTAGTCTTTACAGATTAAATTTGCTCAAACGTTCATCGTCTATTTTAATATTTAATTTTTAATCGCCCTTACTAGATACTACCACCACTTCGTTTTGTCCAAATTCACGGATGGTTTATATTTTCTTAGTATATTTAATTTGATGTTGTTCTCTAATACATTTTGGTAGCATTTTGGAGCAAAATTGTTGCTCTTGATCAAATTTTCTTGACTTTGTCTCTGAGAAAAATGGATAGTAATGGGTTTGACACACCACCTCATGTAACTCCTTCAGCATTCAAGAACCCATATGATGTTAGATTACATATTCTGACCTTGTTATTACAGTTTTTGTAAAGACCTTTGATTGTTTTAATCATTTGCGAGAAGAAGATCATCATATGTATTGGTAAATTAAAAATAATCGGCCGTATTGTAACGACGGTGTAAGTAATTTTCTATTAAAACAAATTGGTGGCCATGCAGCTCTACCTTTGACTTATTTAATTAATAGGTACCTCGTTTCAAGCTGGAAAATTTCCTTCTCGATTGAAAGTAGCTTCGGTAACTCCTATGTATAGAAAAAATGATCCTACAATAGTTTGCAACTAATTGAACTATTTTAATACTAAGTGCTATATAAAAATTAATAAAAAAAATGGCTTACGATAAAATGGTAAGTCTACTGAGATAGCATTATTCGGATATATGGAATGCGTTTATAGTGAAATGGATAAAAATATTTTTTTTCGATCTGGCCGGAGTTTTCGATTGTTTGTTGTTGAGATAATTTCTAATAAATTGTATAGAATGAGTTTTAGGGATTTGGCTTGTTTCTTTCATGTCGAATAAACGTTTAATTGTAAGAATGGATGACCATTTATCAAGTGCTCGTTGTGTTGATATGGGAGTACCACAAGGCTCCGTTTTAGGTCCTCGTTTATTTCATTTGACTGTTAACAATCTCTAACCGTCGTTTACCAAGGCGTCTCTGGTTTTATTTGCAGATTATGGTGTCTACGAGTAGTGCTGAGAAGCTGAAGCAATATATGTTACAAGTTTGGCATCAAATGGAACACTGGTGCACTTAAAACAGACTGATTTCAACAAACAAAAGACAAACTATGTATACTTGTTACTATTGTTCCAGACTTTTAATTTTCACAGCTCAATTGGACTGCTTGGAGTTACCTTAGATGAAAACATGATTTGGTATTCGCATATTCTTTATGTGACTTCACATCTTATTTGGGCTTACGATATAATTAAGCAACTAGTTTGAATAGAAAACATCTCCTGATTGGGTATTTATTAGGCACTTTTGTATATTATCATACCATACCGTTATATGGAGAATTTCTAGGGATTGGGAAAGAGTGTTTATAATACCCCCCCCCCCCCAAAAGAATAATGCTTTTGTTATTCGGGCTTAACATTAGGAGATCATGTAGAGACCAGAGATGTATCTTTCCAATGTTTATTAATGTGTTGAGTCCAAAACACAGTAGGTATGTCTCTGCATGAAAAATCATCTCTTTAAGTTTGTTTAAAGTTATATAATGCTTTGGCGCATGAATTTAAATATACAGATTCCCTTAAATCGTTGAAACTAACTGTTAAAGAGATATTTGGAGAAGAATTGTTTTTATTCCTTGATGGAATACTTTAATAAATGATAAAGACGTGTCCATTTGTACATTAGTGTTCTGTTTAATATGGAATGTTTATTTAAATAAGTGTTATACTGTTTGTTTTATATACAAATTTTATTTTGTATTTACATGTCAATCTAATTTATATTGATTTTTGATTAAAGAAATTATTATTATTATCCGCATCAACACTTTCATTAACATGCCTATGTCCGTTCTCTAGTGACTATATCAAAAGTTATCTTCATGTCTACAAAAGCCAAAAATGCTTCCTCCTCCATGTCCTATTGCTTTCTCAATTATTTGTTGCAATGTGAAGATATTGTCATGCACAATATAGCTGGTCATTATTTTAGAACGTCGAAGTGGTCAATATTAGCCATTATGAGTAGATTTTTCTGAATTTTAAAATATTTTTATAATATTTATTGACCCACGATCGCTTTAATAACAGAAAAAACAAGAAAACATTTTATCTCAGATGTAATTTATTTAAGAATTTAAAAGCATTTTTATTTCCATTCAATAAATATAACACCTAGAAATCAAATTAGATAATTCAAAATGATAAGGTTTGGTTTCTTGTTATGCCGTAACCAAGTTTTTACATTGCTTTATATAATGTAACGTTAGCACTAGCATCATGGATGAATTTAATTCAAAACCAAATATTATATTAACTTATTTCACAATGTTTGCTCAGCGTTGGAATTTTTCCATTTTTTTTGTATTTTTAATAAAAATTCCATATGCGAGGAAGGGACTCGGACTATAATATATGTACTGAGTATCTGGGTATTGTTTGTGTATGTATTTGTTTTTCATCATTCTTAAAATGTTTTTGTAAATGTCAAAGATATTTGCGGACGTATTTCGCGTTTTATTTGAATAATTTAACAGCGGATAATGGCAAGTTGTTATTTAGGTTTACCGTTAGCAAACAAAATGTATTATATTTGGTTTATATGACTTAGCGAATTTGTTTTTCTTTTATAATTCTTTAGGTAGTAGTGTAAAAGTAATCCGGATACTTGCACTCAATATCTTACATTAGTTATAATCAAAGTTGACCTAATTATGCGCTAGGAATATTTAATTTGAAACTCTTAAAGATTCCTCGGGGCTAAATATAGAATTTATAATTTTCGGAATTTTTGCTTAAGGGGTTTTAGCTTACCCCAAGGTATAACAAATTTTACAAAGAATTAAACTTTCATAATGCCGTAAATTACCCCAATCCAAAACAAAAAGAACTTTTTTAATTTGAAAAGTTAAAATGCATAAATGTAAAGAATAGGTTATGAAGATTATTTTACTGATTAATATGAAAAATGAAAATACCTTTGTACTTTGAGGACATAAGAATTCATCCCCTACATTTATTCAATTTAAACTCTGCAGAAATGCATCATTGTACTTAAATAATATAAATAAATAAGACTTACCTTTGGTAGTTGATTTGTTGTTATAATTCTTTCCTGATTTCACCATTGCCCCCTTTGATTTCACGTAATACTTTTTCTTCTTGCCGTTGGGTAACACTCCTCCAACAACAGCAAAAAGAGAAAAGAACAACAATATAACACTTTGATAAATGTAGGTACACTTTTAGTTAGACACTTAAAAAGCGCGGTCTTATATTTAAAAAAATAACGCCCTAATGAAAGAATTGTGAGTGTAATTTGAAAGGACTTTCTCCCGTGAATTTTTACCATATAAATTCTGTTTATTCACATACAAATAGCTGACTGGAGTCTGTTGAAATGCCTTACCGTCGCGCGTTATGCACTTCAACACTACTATACGCCAACTGAACTAGCAGAACAGGTCTGCAGTCTGTCTTTATATTGTATACCCCACGGTACACTGTGACTTTGTATATTATATCGGGGCTACACGGTCGTGACAGTTAAGAGCGACCGGCTTATACGAAACAAGCAAATACCGAAAACCACTCGGCTAATATCGTGAGTCGAAAAATGCAGTAAGGAGTAGAGGAACTTCTGACTAACACGAGTCACCGAAGGGATATCGGGATTTGATGGGCCGAGATTCAATTCACCGCCTTCTCGAGTTCGGCGACACAAAAATTTTTCTGTTTAACGTAGCCGCTGGCCCAAGAATCGTAATCACAATCATTATCTCAATAGCGTGTTCATCATCGTGCATAACCCGTACGTCTGCCTGAAGATTAACCATGAGAACGTTCCGTAAAAGGCATAGATGGAACAGGTTTATGCATAAATAATTTATAATTATCGATTTCTGGGGATATGGGCGAGTTGTGAGATTGAAAAACGATTTAGAAAGAAGTTAACTAATCGATTTCGGTGTAACGAATTTCTTTAGTTATTAGTTTAGTTCCGAGAAATAAAATGCAATAAAGGATACGTTTTAATGGTCTTCTCCATTAATTATACAGTTTTTCTCACAATTACATCTAGTTTATAGCCGTTTTGCCACTATGGTAGTCTTAATTAATTCCTTTGCTAGGCAGCAAAATGAGATTAAAAAATTGTTACTATAGAAGCTTTTAAAATTATGATCATGAGGTGTGGGCAGCACACGACTTTATTATACGTATGTGCATTTTAAATTATACGAAAGTTGCGCAAATTAAGTTTTAAATAATTTTACCTTCTTAAAAAAATAAACCTGGTACGAATTTTGAAAATTTACAAAAATTATTTAAAATCTTTTTCTAAGTACCTACTTCGTTACTTTTCATAAATATCTTTGATATGCATAATTTGCAAGATGTTTGCAAAAAAAACTGCTATTCGATAAGAGTAAAAGTGTTACCTCTTCCGGTCCTAATTTTAAAATTTCTTTTATTTAAAAAATATTCCAAATCCAGCTCTAAATACTTTTGTTATACTCTTGATAAATATATGTACATAGAATGCATAATTAATAATAATAATAAATGTCTTTATCGCCAACCGTCAATAAAGCGATGCGTTACCATAGCGTTTTGTGGAGGTAAACAAACACTTTATCGTATACTGTACAATAAAGTACTTTACTTGCCGCTAATATCTGTCAACACAGACACGATTGTATGACATTAAACCAGTGGCGGCTCGGGGTGGTTCACATAGGGAGTGCATAATTTCAAAATTAAAAAGTATAATACAAGAACGCTTACCCAATCTTTATAAGTTTCATCGACATACTGTTCCAGACAGGTACTGTTCATTGTACAGTTTGTTTTGAGGGAATAGTAAATATAACACTACAGTTTGATTAAATCTGACTATAAACGAAGTCCATTTTGCGTGTCTTTGACTTGCAGAACAGTTCTATCACTTTTTCATTAAAATTTGGGAAATCATTTATAAATTCTTTTTCACAAGATAACATAGTAAGGGCATTTAATCTGTCTTCTTTCATTGTATTTCTCAGGAAAGTTTTTATTCTCTTCAGCCGTGAAAACTGGCGTTCCGCTTCAGATGTTGTCATTGGAATTGTAATGACAATTTTTAAAAGCTTAACAACTTCATTAAAGGTGTCGCTTAATCCATCCAGCAGAAGGCCTAGCAGACCTACAGCACCGACTTCTATATTTTGCTTAAATTCTTCTCTAGAATATAGAACACTTAATTCAGTTCGTGGTCTGCTTTCATTGAGGCATGGATTAAATTTTACTGCTTCTTTAAGGCAATCTTCCGGAATTTTTTTTTGAAAAGAGGAGAACTGTTTAAAAGAAATTAAGTTTGCTAATATTAAGTGCCCTGTATACCGAAATCTAGTTTTTATTTCAAGCAAAATAACATCGCACACTTCAATAGTTTCCCTCCGTCTTTGGCTACTATCAGTTACTCTTCGTCGCGTTGATGGTCGAGGAGTCAGTTCTGAGTCATTTTGTTTAACCAACTTTGTGTCAGCGATTTCGGTTCGAATTCTTCCAATAGCGCGTTCAAAATTATCTAAATTATTCTTGATTTTTAATGCATCCGTATTGACATTTTGTAATTGATTAAACAATATGTCCACATGTGGCATAATTTTATGAAAGAAAGTTAACCAATAGATAAAATTTTCCTCCTCTAAAATTCGCAAATTGGCACCAGCTTGATGAATGGTAGTTTGTAAACTAGCTTCTCCCTTTATTTGTTCTAGAGCTTCAATAATTTCTTCTCGGTGCTCATATATTGCATTCATTGTCCTAGAATTGAAGTTCCATCTTATTTTTGAAGAACGAGGTAAGCTTTTTCGCTGAAGGAATTCTTCCAATCTTGCAGCTCGTTGTGGTGAAGTGGAGAAAAAAGTACATAATCCCGTCAGATTGGCAAAAAAGATTCTGCAATTACTACTGCTCGATGTAGCATGTGACATAATAAGATTTGTCTGATGTGCGTAACAATGTACAAAATTGGCCCTTGGATACTGGTCTTGGACATGTCTTTGCACGCCGTTAATAGCACCATTCATGACTGCTGCCCCATCATAGCTCTGTGCAATCAGTTTTTCTGGGTCATGAACAAGCAAACTAATTTCGTTAAGGATGGAGGCAGATAAAGAATTAGCATCATGTCCACTAGGCAGAAGAAATTTCCAAAATCTTTCGACCGGTCTCGCGTTCACAATATATCTTAAAACAACCACCAACTGAAACTGATTGGACACATCTGTGGTTTCATCAGCTATCACAGATATGAAGTCGGTTGCTTTAATTTCACTGGAAACTTGTTCATGATACACGTTCAACATTGCATCAAGCAGCTCATTCTGTATCGTTTTTGATAATCCCTTAAAAACCGGTGCTGCTTCGATGTGATCTCTGAGCGATTTATCAAATTCTGTCGTAAAATTTATCAATTCCCGAAAAATGCCCTTGGTATTCGACGTTTGCCGTTCATCATGACCCCGAAGTGCCAGTTCAAACGCGCCACAAAATCTAATGCAATTTATTATTAAATTTAACACATGCCTATTTTTTGTTACCTGTTCATTGTGTTGTTGAACTGCTTTTCTATATGATGAATCTAAAACATTCTGAATGTTATTTTTTCCTAACATTCTTAGACTAAATATATTTTTCAAATGCCCTTCGGAATTTTCATGTTTCGTAATTTTAGCACTAAGATGAATTAAGTCTTTTATTCCGTTCTTTGACCAAGAAGGTTCACCACCAAACAAAAGACACGGAACACAAAACAAACTATTTTTAATTTCACACCCACAAATCCAGTCATTTTTCTGATAAATATTCATTTTGAATTTTCTTATAACGTCTTTACCTTTAACAAATTGTTTATTTTCTAAACATAATTGAGGCATCGGCCGTTTAAGATTTTTTATTGCGATTTTTTCATCATACGTTAACCGCGAAAATGTGTTATTCTGTAACGCAGACTCAAAATTCATCTTACAACAGTGGTGAGCCGACTGGGAATCTGCTTACATGCTATGTATTAACGATACGGAACTAGAACAAAATACAGTTCTCCCCACCTTCAATGTAATGTTTAATGGCTTAACGCAGCAACGGTAGAGCATTGCTCCTGGGTATGTTTCTCTCGGTGGAAGGGGTAAACATTCGAATAGTTTCTCGTCATTATATCTGTGACGACGATCGGTACATGTAGGTCGTTTCGCGGGCCGCACACGCCACGTTCCTGTTCAATAACTATGAATACGTAATAAATAAATACTTTCACAGTTAGTCGCCGCTTGGTTTGTTTTGTTTCAAAATTCCAGGGGGTGCAATTGCTAACTTGCTCTCATTAAAGAGCCGCCACTGCATTAAACATAAATCGTTGGAAGCTGTCATGAAATGTCATAAGTCATTAGGTATATCTTTATTTTTTAAATTACGAATTTTTGCGGTTGGCAATAAAATTTTGTATGCACCACGTCAATAAAGTGCCTTTATCGAACTCGTCTTTTATTCGCCTCGGTCGCTTCGCTCGCTTGGCTCATAAATCAGACTCGTTCGATAAAAGATCACTTTACTGACTTGGTACATAAATAACTATTATTCCCGTATACATTTGCAACATCAGTACAATAACAATAATATATAATAGCATGTAAGCCAACAAGAGAAAAATAAAAAAATAATGGTTAGGAAAACCAAGAAGGTGAGGTTCAACCTGAAACCTTCAAAGACACAAGAAAAAAGAAATAAACAAAAGTAAATGTGTAAAAGTAGGATATAAAGAACTATACTAAAGTATATAAACTTATAATTTATATGCAATGGTAATAAGAGTAAATAAGTGTTAATAACTTTGCGAACAGAAGTTACACGAATATAATTTCAAATGTTCTGTGGATTTTGAAAATGCTGTTAAAACAACTTTTTTTATTTTATCTTTACGGCCCATCCCAGCGCACAGTACTACGAGTAGTATATTCACAAACTTTATATAGTTTAACTTATACACCGCGATCTTTTGAAAGACTACTTCACTTGTTATATAAACGGCTGATTCACGGGCTTTTACATCTGCTAGAAAGGGACTTCCCAAATCACCGAGTGTGCAATGTCATACGTGTATATAGATGATGTTTTACTTTGTTGATAATTTACGAAAATAGTATGTGGTAATTTACCGTAAATGACGGTAATTAATTCGGTAATTTACGGGGTAATTTACCGACTTACATCACTGCCAACAGACAAGACTGCAGTAAAGTAACTGCGCCATCATCAAAACCAATGCGACGCAAAATAATTAAAAGAATTCGATGATGAGTTGTATCAAAGGCTTTGCTGAAGTCCAATAAAATCATAAACGTAGACATACCCCTATCACCAGCACCAATTAAAAATTAATTAAATTAAAAATTATCTCAATTCATGTCACCATGATAATCCAGATAATGACTATTTGTCAGATATATTAATTCTGTTCCTAGAATAAATCCATTAGAACTACCTGCATGTAATACGATATATCTAAAACAAGATAAATATAGATTACGTAAAAATATGTTACACTTAGAAATATATTCTACCTTTTAACACCCACTTTCGCTGCTTTTGTCCTTTTTACAGGCTCATTTTGCCAAGACTTGCGAATAATTCCATCTTGGAAAACTCAGGTTTCATCAAGGAAAACAAACTGGCATACATGTTCATGTTTCATAAGAACATATTGTTGCAAGAATGTAATATGTTTTAATACAATTTGTGGTAGTTCCATTAATGCCCATTTACCTTTATTATCCTTCTTGTAATTAAGAAAAATAATACGTAATATTGTCCGTAAAGATGTACTTTTCATTAAGAGTAATATTCAATGATTGAAGAGTAGTAATATGTTGTTCTGTAGTAAATTCAATATTAATTTTATAAATGTAAATTCTTAATTCCTTTAAACATACTAGCCTTAGACAACCAGATATTGTATTTCTAATTGCACATTGAGTATGATCATTAATATTTCCAACAGGCTTACTTCTAGGCCGTTTTTGCTTTAGACTACATGATCAATCGCCTATTTTGACGTTGATGAAATATTATTTACACTTGCAATATGAATATTTGAAGCCCTTGCTACTCTCTAAATAAAAACATATCATTATTAATACGTTTGGGGTATAAAGTATAAATAACGAAAATATTACCTATCGAACTGCCGTTAGAGGGAGCGTTCTTTTTCAAAACACCGCATTACAGAGAGAATTATTTCTTTTGCTTGTTTCCATAACGTTTTAGGCATGATTTGGTTGTGAAAACAACTGATCTTTATATGCAATATCGGCTTATAAATATAGTGAAAATGTAACTTGTAAATACGTATGAAACTGAACTGGTTGTAACATGTAAGCAACTATGACGTTAACAGAATAAAATTCTACCAACTTATATCTTGCAACCGTATAAACTGAAAGCGGAATCTTTATGATTGTATTGATGTCTTCACTGACAAAGGCAATATTTTTGCAGGCACAGCGGAATGGGCGTATTTGGTAGGTCGACTTCCGCCGGTCGGCGGCATGTTACTAAGTTACATGAAAGTTCCGCCGTTATCGTATGATCGATCATGATAATTTCTAGGTTTATTTACGAATCTGAATATGCATCACAGACTGCATACAGAAAAATAAGTTTATAAACAGGATGAACAAAGGGACACTATTAGGTGACATTTTAGTAATATCTCTTTGGTATATATTGGAATGAATTATAAAAAATAATATTTTTAAATATTTTACAATATAATTGTCTGAGATATTCACTTTTATCTTAAGAAATACTCGTTTTATTACTTCACAAATAATAAATACTAATTATAACTTACTAAATATTGATTGATTTCTTTCTACAAATTACCTAAAAATCATTATACAAATAGATTTTAATAAATATATTTCAAGAACAAGAAGGCAAATTACTAGTATAATAAGGGAAAGTATAATTTTTATAAGAATATCCTAATAAATCCATTTTACCACTAATTACAACACTTATTTTGACAGTTTGAAACATAAATAATACTTCCAATATAAAATACACATATTTCATAGTTGTTAAATATTCACAAAATAATTTGAAATAGAATTTTTTGTCAGTGTTTATTTGCGTATTTTAATAGATGTATTGCTTAGTAATTATTACAAGCCTTATTTTATTGGAACTCAAAATATATATTATATAATTATAATACAAAAAACAGTTTATGTCATCTGTAATTGCAGATTTTAATAAATAAGCAGATTCGCACGCACATCAAAAATATAACTAGTTTATGATCATGACCGTTACGCTAACGGCGGAATTTTCATGTAGTTTAGTAACATGCCGCCGACCGGCTGAAATCGACAAATTAAATACGTCCATTCCTCAGTGTCTGCATAAAACACTGCTTTTGTTGGCGGGGACGTTACAATGTCGACAACCGTAAAGATTCCGCCGGCCGGCGGAACTCTTAGTTTATACGGGCAAGACCGCCGGCGTACATTTAGCCACAGTATATAAGTAAAAAAGAGAAGCGCCTGTACCCTATGCTGTAAGACATCCGGTACATACTGTTAAATTTATTCTACCTGCGTTTCACTTATGGGCGGTACTCTACGTTAAAAAAGTTAAACGAAATAAGAAGAAATAGAAGAATACGCAAATGTAAAAGCCTGACGGTTTAGGCGAAACTATCTATATTATGTACACTGTCTTTATTTTAAACACTTGTATATGTATGTATATTTGTTTAAGTTAAAATTTTAAGGACAGCCTTATTGATTCTTTCAATTTTCATTTCTATTTATATCCGAGACCTTTATTGTATCACTCGCAAGCTAAATATTTATTTTCCTTACTTCTTTCAGTGAATGCTTTATTTTGACTATAAAAGTGAGCAACTTCAACAAAAGAAGCTCTTTTCTTGTAGACATATTTCTTATTATAATACGACATTAAATAATAATCATCTGTTATGTAATTTCTACCATCATGAATGTTATGGTAATATTGTGCTTACATACACTAAAATTTTGTCAAAGTTAGAACTGTCTGCATGTATTTTAATAGTTTTCTTTCAAATAAATTTTAGTAGGAAATTTAATATTTATAATAGACAATTATACAGGGTGATTCTTAATATATGCGACAAACTTTAGGAGCTGATTCCTGGGGTTATTTTGATCATAAAAGTTCATAAGAATATATGTCCAAAACCGCTTAGTTCAGAAGTTATACAATGTTTAATAGAAAGTTAAAATAATAAATGGTTTTATTATAAATTAACAAAATAATCAGTAAAACAAAATTAAGTTCAGAAGTTATACAATGTTTAATAGAAAGTTAAAATAATAAATGATTTTATTATAAATTAACAAAATAATTAGTAAAACAAAATTAACTTATAGTAACTGTTGAAAATGACCGCTCCCAACTGTAATACAAGCTCGTAAACAAGTCATTGGACTTTTTTCTCTGGGGCCACTTTAAATCATTAGTTTACACGACTCCCATGGAAAATGTCGATGAACTAAGAAATCGTATTATATCAGCTTTTGAAGCAATTCGAAATACCCCTGGTATTTTCGAACGGACTCGCCAGTCAATACGACGGAGGATAGCAGCTTGTAGTACAGTTGGGGGCAGTCAATTTCAACAGTTACTATAAGTTAATTTTGTTTTACTAATTACTTTGTTAATTTATAATAAAACTATTTATTATTTTAACTTTCTATTAAACATTGTATAACTTCTGAACTAAGCGGTTTTGGACATATGTTCTTATGAACTTTTATGATCAAAATAACCCCAGGAATCAGCTCCTAAAGTTTGTCGCATATATTAAGAATCACCCGGTATACAACGTGTTCGTGTATGTATGAGGTAAATGGGAAAAGTTATTATTATCGATTTCACAGAAAGCTTCATAGGAGAAAAAAGTACGTGCATCACTCGTATCCTAATACTGTTTTTTTTCAAAGTTGAATTGTAGTACTTGGTTAGAGAGAAAATTAAAAAGAATGAATTTTGTCATAAGAGTAAACTACGCTTATTTTTAAAGATATGAAAAATATCCGTTTAGAAATATTGTTTCAAATTTTGAAACATGCACAAATACGAATTTGTATTAAAATAACTAACATAATCAAAATTCACTGTTATAAAGCAATTATAATAGCAAACCATACGCCTAATGTTGGCATTTCTGACAATTTAAAAGCTTGGAAGTGTCACTGTGTTTACATTTACTTCCCGCCTTCATTTACCGCCCTCATTTCCCACCTTCATTTCCCACCCTCATTTCCCAACCTCAATTACAATCAAATGTTAGTTTATTTTTATTTTCGATAATACATTAAAAAAGGCTTCCAACCACATTTTAATTAACACGATGACCAAAACTTATTTATTAAAATTAATTGTTAGATTCGAGTTATTGGAAGCTTGAACCCATGTAGCTAGACCGCCCTGCTTTGCTGATCTGATGAAACTATGATTTCTCGTCCTTCTCCATTCGAGCTAAGATATCCGGATTCCTACGGGAGGACAGTTTCCCACAGTTTCAGTGGAGTGCAGTCCTTGAAGACTTTACTACTCAACATTTCTTTTATAATCTATTCACCGAAAAAAACTGACGTAAATTTATTTGACGTTTACGCTGAACATCACAAATCTGAAAATTCAATATGTCAAAAGTTTCACCGGAATTTTTATTACAAATAAATATAATAATTATGGTTGTAAATAAAATAGTATACAAACCTCGGTGAAAAGTTTCATTCCTGTCTCGAGATAAAGTTAACTAACTACTAACTACTTAATTTCTCGACAGTAATGAAACACTTTCCACCTCGGTATGTAATATACCATTACCTGCTGCTAATATCTGTCACCATAGCCGTGATTGTATGACATTAACATAAATCGTTTGTGGCTGTCATAAAATGTCCTATGTCATTATATCTTTATGTTTTGAATTAAAATTTTTTTCGGTTAGCGATAAAATTTTATATGCACCACGTCAGTAAAGTGCCTTTATCGAGATTATTTGTTACTCTCCTCGCTCGCTTATCTCATAAATCAGACTCGTTCGATAAAGGATCACTTTACGGACTTTGTACATAAATAACTATTGTTGCCAACCGTCAATAAAGCGATGCATTACTATAGCGTTTTACGGAGGTAAACAAACACTTTATCGTACTGTAAAATAAAGTACTTTACCTGCCGCTAACATTTGTCAGCACAGACATGATTATATGACATTAAACATAAAATCGTTGGTCGCTCTCATAAAATGTCCTAAGTCATTATATCTTTATTTTTTAAATTACAAATATTTGCGGTTGGCGATAAAATTTTGTATGCACCACGTCAGTAAAATGCCTTTATCGAACTCGTCTTTTATTCGCTTCGCTCGGTTGACTCATAAACTAGACTCGTTCAATAAAGGAACACTTACTGACTTGGTACATAAATACTTATTCCTATTATTTGTATTTCTGAATTTGTTGTTTTTGTCAATTTTATATTTTTTGTATATTATTAAAAAAATATTAGGAGTATATGATTTCTGTTTAATTCCAAATATTTCAGTTCTAAGAATTTGATATAAAATGTAAATTATTTTACAAGATGCTTTCATGAAATGATACAACATAAAACACGGTAAATGATTGGAATGAGGTGGATGGATTGTCTAAGTTCTATTACCTATTTTTCCAATAATTTGTTACTTTATTGAAAGTACCCTCTATATCAATACATACACTTTAAAACAAATTCATATACATATCTGAAATAAATAATTTTATTATACACAACATAAAAATACACAATGACACAAAAAAGCCGCCGTAAAATAAAATAGATTTAGAATATATGAACCACAGAAACTAACAGTCATTAGATAACAAACAAGCAGAATGTTATCTAATTTGTTTTATATTTTATATTCCCGCAATTTACAAAAAACAAAACATGGTAAGTTACTTATAAACTGTTTTCAAGAGCAAGTTTTTTAATTGTTTTTGTCCATATTTTACAGTTTTAATAACAATACGAAGCATGTATTTGTAATTTACACGTATTTTAATTTGTAATTTTTGAAGAAGACTAAATATATAGTCGAAACGTCAATGTACTTTGTTTTAATTTATAAATAATATTTTATCACGAAAGGGCCGCTACACCAAGAAACCAACTTAAAGAAATATTAAATATATACGGCCAAGAAAATAAAAAGGGAAACAATTCCTAAGAAAAAAAAATATATATACAGGGTTAGTCATTTCCGCGGGTAAGGCCGATTATGTCTTTATGAGTAAAGATATTTCAATGCGTTTTTTTCTTGTCATAGCTGCTCATTAACAGCACAATTTAAAGATATTTTGTATTATACAGAGTGTTCCATAACTTGGTGGCTAACCATAGTTGTTGTTTTTTAAAAGGAACACCCTATATATTATTGCATTTTTGTATTCGCCGTATAATTTTTAGTCAAAAAGTAATAAGATAGCATAGGACTAAAATCTAAAGATTTTTGACTTATTCCCATTTTTCTGAAAAATTCAATGCTTGTATAAAATTATATTTCTCGAAAACGACGTATTAGATGGACACAATTTTTTGCAGTACTGTTTACAATAAGAGGTCCTAATAGAAGCATGTTTTATTTTTTTACAGTTACTAAGTGCATGTGCAGAAAACTGGATTAAAATTACATGACACGTTTTTGTATAAAAGTCAATTTTTTTAAATGGAACAGTCTGTATATTAGTACATTTTTGAATTGTTTATTAAATTTCATGTCAGAAACATGAAAGACGTTAATACTTTAAAAGTGACTATTACTGAGCTACTGTCGCTTTTGATATAATTTTGTTAGTTTTTGTATAAGTCAATTTTTTCAGATGGAACACCCTGTATATCAGATCATTTTTGAATTCCTTATTACGTTTCACATCAAAAACATGTAAGACGTTAATACTTTAAAAGTGACTATTACTGAGCTATTGTCGCTTTTTGATATAATTTTGTCAGTACTATACTTATTAATTAAAACCATAAAATTGACAAAATTGTATGGAAACCAAAAACAAACCAGAGAGTTGGATGGGGAAGAACATAAGTTGCTAATATGCGAACCAAAAGAAGGATGACGTTCAACAAAAAGAACACCAAGATCTCTGAACTGCGAAATTCTAGAAAATGTGGGATATTAAAAATATTTGGCAACTGCGTATGCGAGAACTTTACAATCAAGAAGAATCAAGAGATCATAGATGTATACATTAAATAGTAGTGGACCCAAGTCAAATACCGGCGGAACGCCAGTGATAGTTTTGAACAGAAATGCATTGTAGGTCATATAGTACGAGCAATTCAGCATATATGAGTTTAAGAAGGCAAGAGCTTTTGTGGAAGCACCTAAAGATTGTAACTTAGCAGGAAAGAGAGAGTGATCAATCGTATCGAACGCCTTAGTAAAGTCAGTGTAGTTGACGTCCACTTGCTGCCGAGCATCTAGAACCTCACTTATACAGGGTATATCACGACGAGATTACGTTAGAACAATATAGAAAACGAATAAGAGTTGAGTTTTGAAATTCCGGAAATATTAGTTTTGCCTTAAGCTCTTTCGATTTAAAATAGTTTTGAATTTCTGCTTCTTCCGGTTACACCGGAAATGAATGTATATTAACTTCCTTATTTTAAATAGAATACCCCATTCTTTATGATTGATTCGTATTTCCAACTTAAGGCTGGACGCCCGCTTCAAGCTGAGTTCGATTTGAAATAGGCGTACCTACCACTGCTTTTCGTGCAAATGTAAATAAAAGACAAATGTTTAAGGGTCCGCGTGCTCTGTCTTATGCTGAGGAAAAAGATAGAGAAAAGAACTTGTCACCTAATCTAATCTGCCTGTAATTTATGGCTGCGTTATGGTCTCAGATAATCGCCGGTTGGCCCACATGTTTGCCAGTCGGGAAGCAACCGCCCCTAAATTATACAATCTATATTTTCTCAAACACACAAAAAAAGTGAAGCTCAAATTTTGAGTTGGAAAATAAAATCGAAATCGCAAAAAGGTCGAAAAATCGTCTTTTTGTGCAAATTTTAAAATTTTCATTTTCTTCAATTATTAATACTTATCTCGTGATATCTCAGCAATGCAGAGAGCTAGGGATCTGTTTTTTTGTAAGGTTATACCCTAAAGTATTTGGATGATACTAGTGTTTTCGATTTTTCTTTATGATGTGTAAATTTTATAAAAAAAAAGTTTTAGTAGACCACCAATTTGTGTAAGATATTTTTCAGCTATCGAGTAACTAATCTTATTTTTCAGAATTTACCCATATATATGTGAAACAAAATAAAGCCAACATTCCAAAATTATTTTTTGTGCAAGAAATAAATTTCTAGATCGTTTCAGAAGCAAATTATTGCGAGTCAAATATAATAATTATACTCCCTGCGCCCAAGCCGTGTGAGTCCTAGCATGCGCTTCTAGCAGGTATACCGTTAAGGACGGGAAGAGATATTGCTTTTACTTTCTGATATGTAGTATAAGGAAGTATTGTGACGCTGAAAATTTTCGACCTATTGTAAAGAAAATATCAACGGTTTCGATAAAATAATGTCCGAGTAACGATTACTTTAACATACACCGATCTCAGAAGTATTTTACAAACTGCGTAGAAACTGCCCGAAATGGTAGGCGGAGCTACCTCTCGACACCATGTGCGAGCGTACCACATACTCTATTTGATTTCAGTGAATTTCGCCCAAATTTCAAAATTTTGTTTTCCGTTTCGTGACCTTATTTTTAAAAATTAAGAAAAAATAAAATTTATGTATTGCTGTTGAGTGTTACATAATTTTAAATAAAGGCTTGTTTTTTGAAATTTCTTTCATTTTAATTTTTATTTAGGGCCCTTTGGACAATTTCGAAAAAATTACGATTTATCCATTAAAAGGCGTTTTTTTCTTAAATTAGCGTGTAAATTCGGTAAGGTTTTCATGAAAAATACGATTAGGAAATGAGAAAAACGATTTCGAGGCCGGGCGTATAGCCTTAATTTAAGGATAGTTTGTCTCATAAGCTTTGCCTCTAAAGTTAGCCATTTTTGAAGAATTTCAATTTTTGTAAAAAATTGATAGTTGCAGACTATTACTCATAACAACATTTCCAATAATTGAATGCATGCACATATTTCAAATTCTAGGTAATTATTTTGGAAATTATACTGCTTCAAATGCGGTATTATAAACTTTTCAAAATAATACAGGGTGATCAGAAAACCATGTTAAACATTTCATCCAGAATATATCAATATCTTGTTATTTTTAAAAAGCAACCTACATTTTTTTCAACTTTATTGGATTGCACGTTCATAATTAGGGGCAGTATGTATTTACTTCCCTATAACTAAACGTCTTAGTTTCAAAGTTATTTTGAAAAATGTATCAATTCTTTTAAAGTTTTATTTTGTATAATCAGTTAGGCTATGGAAAGTCATGTAAATAAATGAAAACAAATTGGACTCATAATACCTGTCATCAGTAAGGTAAATACTAGTGCTATTCAGCTTTTTTTTTTGTCTTCCGTTTCTGAATACTTGAATAATAATAATAATATTGCGATCTGGATTTAATAACGAAGATTTTTGAAATCTAATAATAACACATGATGAATGTAATAGAGTAATCGACAGGACATGTGTTTATGCAGAGAAATATCCAAATCGGTCAAGACCTAGCAAGAGTATCTTATGCAATCTTTTAAAAAATTGCATTTCCTTCGGATCATTCTTGCTGAAAACAACCAAAAGAAAACCTGTTGTTGATAGTGAAAATGTAAAGGTAACAACACTTGCTTTCTTCATAGCACATCCTAGTAATTCTCTAAAGGATGCAGAAGTTCAAATAGGTGCATCCAGAATGAGCATACTTCGAATTTTGAAAAAGAACAAGTGGCATGTTTACAAATTTCGACCTGTTCAACATATTAATGAAGCTGATTTTGTAACAAGAGCGCAGTATTGTGACTGGTTTTTAATGAAATCATAAGAAGACGACGATTTCACAAAAAATCTTATATTGACAGATGGAACAAAGTTTTGTAGAAATGGAATATCTAATCGACACAATAGTGGTCCGAAGATAATCCTCGAGTTGTTAGGCAACGACGTTTCCAAGAGTCTTGGAGTTTTACTGTATTTTGTGCTATTAAACATGACATAATATTTGCTTTGAATTTTAAGGAAGAAAATTTAAATAGTGAGCGATTTATAGACATCTTAAGAAACCTCATACATTTAAATTTAAATACACTGTCCGTAGAGGAAGCTCGTAGTGTATAGTTTCAGATGGATAGTGCATCAGCACATAGTACCAGAGCTGTTGGAGAAGTATTAGACAACATATTTTATGATAGGTGGATCATAAATATGACCACCCGATTTAACACCCTTAGATTATTTTATTTGGAGCTATGTTAAGATAAAGTACACAGTATACCTGCTACCACCAAAGAAGATATGATGGCCAGAGTGCGAGGCGCATTCAATAATCTTGACGGTACCATGATTCAGCGTGCCAGGCTTACTAACATTTTAAAAAGAGTAAGAGTGTTTGAAAACTTTATATAAGATTATTAGAAACTACTATTAAGACTACTTCCTCTCGATATTATGTAGTTTTTATTTAAATGTTTTAGGACATTATTAAATGATGACTTGTTTTGTTTTTATTTATTTACATGAGTTTGAGTTGGAAATACCAATCAATCATAAAAAATGGGGTATTCCATTTAAAATAAGGAAGTCGATATCCATATACAGGGTGCAGATAAAGTCTGGAACAAAATTAATATTTCTGTTATCTTCGTTTTGATGGAAAAACCCTGAAACAGGTCGATTTTGTTTTATCCCGTGCACTTTATAACATCGTGAATTTAATTCTGTCGTCATCTGGTTGCGCGCGGGCGTGACGTCATTAGTTTTTTCAAATGGTAACCCGCCACATTTATTACCCCTTGTCGTTAGGTATTCCATTGTGCATGCAACGGTATAAAAAGTTTGGTACTTTACATAACAATTTTTGGGAGAAAAATGCAATCATAAAAAATGGGGTATTCCATTTAAAATAAGGAAGTCGATATCCATATACAGGGTGCAGATAAAGTCTAGAACAAAATTAATATTTCTGTTATCTTCGGTTTGATGGAAAAACCCTGAAACAGGTCGATTTTGTTTTATCTCGTGCACTTTATAACATCGTGAATTTAATTCTGTCGTCATCTGGTTGCGCGCGGGCGTGACGTCATTAGTTTTTTCAAATGGTAACCCGCCACATTTATTACCCCTTGTCGTTAGGTATTCCATTGTGCATGCAACGGTATAAAAAGTTTGGTACTTTACATAACAATTTTTGGGAGAAAAATGCTTTCGAATTTCAAAAAATTAAAATTTTATTTCTAATGAAAAACTAATCAAAAATTATTTTAAAAAATCAGATAAATTATAATCCGAGGTTTATCTTGGATTGTCGTCAAACAAGACACCAAAAAAATGTCAACGGAAGTGTTCAAATTGTCCGCCATTGGCCATTTGACACTGGCCGAGACGGACGTACAAGCTTTCTACGACACGTCGTATTGTCTCTGCACCAATATTTCGCATTTCCTCGCGGATACGATGTTTCAGATCATCCAAGTTATTTGGCTTATTGGTGTACACCTTTGATTTCACATGACCCCATAGAAAAAAATCAAGTGGTGTGAGATCTGGCGAACGGGCAGGCCATTCAATTGTTCCCCTTCGTCCGATCCATCTCCCGGGGAAAATTTCGTCGAGGTAACTCCGAACACGCCAGCCAAAATGTGGGGGTGCTCCATCTTGTTGAAACCAGATTCTGGGGTGAGGCTTGTCGGGGGTATTTTCATCCGGAAATAATTCTACCAATGTTGGCACTAGCGTAAATCTTAGGAAATGTAAGTATGTTTCAGCGTTTAAATTTCTGTCCAGAAAGAAAGGCCCCACAATGCGATCTCCCACTATTCCCGCCCCTATATTAACTTTTTGCCGGTGTTGGGTGTGCTCCTCTCGAACCCATCGAGGATTTTCGCCCGACCAGTACCTACAATTGTGGCGATTCACTTCACCGTTCAAGGTAAAAGTTGCTTCGTCACTAAAAACCACATTGTCGACAAATCCGGGATTCTCATCGCACCGTAGCATGATTTGTTCACAGAACTCGAGTCGGCGGTCGAAGTCATCTTCATTCAGTTCCTGAACCCGATTGATTTTGTACGGATGAAGTTTTTCCTTCTTCAGCAATTTGGCTACTGTGGTAAAATCGACTGCATGATCCCTGGCAATGTTCCTTGTTGAAGTGTGGGGGTTGTCCTGAAGTTCCAAGAGAATATTGACCCTTCTATCTTCCTCAATTCTTGGTCGACCTTGACGAGCCCTGTCTTTTACACTACCAGTTTCAGCAAATTTTGCGACAATTTTGCTCACCGTTGACCGCGAAATCGGTGCGCGGTTTGGATTTTCTGCATTGAAAAACTGACAAGCTTCTTCATGGCTACGTATTTTATCACCACAACCAACAATAATGAGAATTTGAATCCGCTATTTTTCGCTCAAATTCGCCATTTTCGCAATGCACGTTCAACACTACCAATGGAGCAAGTATTGTGAATGGATAATTTCAATCACCAAGTAATGAACTGTCAATATGACGTGCCGTAGAAAGCGTGTACGTCCGTCTCGGCCAGTGTCAAATGGCCAATGGCGGACAATTTGAACACTTCCGTTGACATTTTTTTGGTGTCTTGTTTGACGACAAACCAAGATAAACCTCGGATTATAATTTATCTGATTTTTTAAAATAATTTTTGATTAGTTTTTCATTAGAAATAAAATTTTAATTTTTTGAAATTCGAAAGCATTTTTCTCCCAAAAATTGTTATGTAAGGTACCAAACTTTTTATACCGTTGCATGCACAATGGAATACCTAACGACAAGGGGTAATAAATGTGGCGGGTTACCATTTGAAAAAACTAATGACGTCACGCCCGCGCGCAACCAGATGACGACAGAATTAAATTCACGATGTTATAAAGTACAAGGGATAAAAACAAATTCGACCTATTTCAGGGTTTTTCCATCAAACCGAAGATAACAGAAATATTAATTTTGTTCCAGACTTTATCTACATCCTGTATATAAAAAATATTGCAAATCCAGTTCTGAATACTTTTATACTCTTGATAAATATCTATAGAATGCATAAATTACGACATATTTGCAAAAAATCGCTATTCGATAAGAGTAAAAGTGGTACTTTCGGTCTGAATTTTGAAATTTTTTCTATACAAAAGATATTGAAAATTATGTTTTAAATACTTTTATATTCGTAATATACTTATATAAAAAGCATGACTTGCGAGATATTCGCAAAAAACTGATTTTCGATAAGAGTAAAAGACCTACTTCCGGTTGGAATGTCGAAAAACTTTTTAAGACAATTTGTCTCAAACTTAATTTTAAGTACAATATGAACTTTTTATAAATTTGTTTAAACTTAGTAGTTGATGAAATATTGGCAAAATTCGATTTTTTTCATAGGAGTAAACTGCTACTTCCGGTCTACCGATTTTACTGAAAAGCTAATCAGATCTCAAGAGGGAGATTATACACGTAAATACAAAATTTGGAATTGATAGCTATAGCGGTTTGACCGCTATCGTGGTCACAGACAAACACACAAACACACAGACAGACAGACAGACACACAGACATTTTTTAAAAACCACTTTTTCGGTATCAGGGGACTTCAAAACGTGGACATCTGCAAAAATCTCGAGGTCGAAGATTTTCATCATCACAATACTTCCTTATACTACATATAAGAAAGTAAAAACTGGGTAGGCCATAACAGCCGAAGGTCGTATTTGATTTCAGCTTCTGAGCTCACGCAGTATGTACCCGACAGTAACCATGTTCCTTATACTACATTTTGGATAATCAAGTTTTTGAAGTTTTTTGGAAATTTCTTGCGTTTTTGCACAAAATATTTTGGTAAGTATTCAGTGACCACATCATTCACGTTTTTTCTGTGGAGAAATTACATATATTTGTAAATATGTAACACAGACATTAAATGAAAAGACTGAGAGTTCTAAAGACACAATTCTTTTAGTAGAATATTTGTAGTATCGAGATAATTTAAGTAGAAAAAGAAGTAAAATATACAAAACAAATGTCATATCAATAACATTAATTAATTAAGTGTTAACTGGGCTCACCGCGATTAGCAAATACATAGTTTAGAATGTTTTGGACAGATGGCGCCAGGTAGAGGTCGGAACATGGCCAACTGGATGTCGTTATCGCTACTCGATATCAATGCCGTAACATAACGAGATTTTGCTGATTCGCTACTCGATATCAATGCCGTAAGATAACGAGATTTTGCTGATTCTGCTAACTTAAAAATTTCGGCCATGACCGACTGGATTTATCGCTCTCCACAAGTATAGTATAGGGCGGGAAATTTTGGCGGTAAGTAAAAGTCATGAAAGTTACATTTCCGGTTAGGTTTAATATTAAATTTCTGTCAAAACGAAAATGAAAAGTGTAAACACATGAATGTTAAAACTAACATCAAGCAGTAAATAAATACTGTGACTTACATATAAACATTTATACGTAAAACGTATATGCATATATGCATGTGTTTGGGATACACACATACAATAACTGCCATTGCCGACAAACGAACGCACAGACACCGGTGTTTCGACCTTTGAGGTCTCATCAGTGTACGTTCGATTGTCGGCAATGGCACTTATTGTATGTGTGTATCCCAAACACATGCATATATGCATAAACGTTTTACGTATAAATGTTTATATGTAAGTCACAGTATTTATCTACTGCTTGATGTTAGTTTTAACATTCATGTGTTTACACTTTTCATTTTCGTTTTGATTGGTGACGCCACATAAGGCTAAATTACACGGGATACACAATTAACATACAGGCCTCTGTATAGCAGAACATGCCGTCAGAAGCCATCGCTTTTTCTGTGTCGTCTTTTGTGTGTTAGATGTCGCTATGATACTCTCACTGCATTTAACACGCAAAAATGACATAAGTAGCGTTTTAAGTTTTAAAGCCATTGTCGACAGTCTCCACGTACACTGATGAGACCTCAAAGGTCGAAACACCGGTGTCTGTGCGTTCGATTGTCGGCAATGGCACTAATTGTATGTGCGTATCCCAAACACATGCATATATGCATATACGTTTTACGTATAAATGTATATATGTAAGTCACAGTATTAAATTTCTGTTGTTTCACTTACTTCACTTAAAAATTAGTCAATGATCACGTTTATTGTTTTATATGCTGGTCAACAGTAAACGAAAAGCCGTATAAACCTCCATGTATATATATATATACGTAATAGAAGTATTAAAGCATTAAATACGTTTTATGCCATTCCATAATACAATGTTGGTGAGTAGTTTGCTGATCATTTGAAAAGTTTTACTCTACCTCATAACATGTAATTCTAAGATTTATACTTGAATCCATGCAAATATTATTAGAAAGAACAAAGAGAATGTATTACGTATGTATGTATTCAAACCGTTAAATGAGACGGGTACGATATCCTTGTCTTTGTACAACGTTGTAGGGACGGAATCGATAGATCCTAAAGTACTAGAATAACGTCGTTAAATACTGTTGAAGAAGTTCAAATGATTGAGTGGCTGTTTTAAAGTGGAAGTTTTGTAGAAGCGGTAATTAATTTCTTTGTTGTCGTCTCGCCTGACAATAAATTACCGCACCCAAGTCATGAATCCATTTGATTAAACGTTTTTGATTAGAAGTTTGTTTGTTAACTCAAAAATTTAAAATTAATCATCATAGTAATAGTGAGCGGTAAATTTATAAAAAATCCCAACTACAATTCAAAACAAAATAAGTTTTCAAATACGGTGCTAAAACATCAATAAGAATAAAAAATTAATATCCTTATCACATAGAGTTACTGGTATTTATCATATTGCTTTTCTTTATTGTAATATATGGAATCTTTAATATACTGCTGAATTTGTTGTTGAAGTTACATACAATGCACGTAATTTGTGCCATTGTTCTACAATATGGATTGAATGCCGGTAACTAATATATGGAGTATGTTGATAATAAATTAAAAAAATGAGGTGTGGCCACCACACGACTTTCTTATACGTATGAGCGTTTCAAACTATACAATCTTAAGAATTTTTTTATACAAAACTTATTCAAAATCCTATTCTAAGTACTTTTATTCTCTTAATAAATCGCTATAGAATGCATACTTTGCAAGATATTCGAAAAAAGGTGCTACTCGCTAAGAGTAAAAGTGCTACTTCCGGTCCGAATTTTGAAATTTCATGTATAAAAAAATATTGCAAATATAACTCTAAATACTTTTGTACTCTTAATAAATATATATAGAGAGCATAATTTACGACATATTTGCCAAAAATCGCTATTCGGTAAGAGTAAAAGTGTTACTTCCGGTCCGAATTTTGAAATCTTTTTTATACAAAAGATATTGAAAACTATGTTTTAAATACTTTTATACATGTAACGTACCTGTCTAAAAAGCTTGACTTGCGAAATATTCGCAAAAAACCGATTTTCGTTAAGAATAAAAGACCTACTTCCGGTAGGAATTTCGAAAAACTTTTTAAATAAAATTGTTCTCAATTTTAATTTTAAGTACATATGAATTCTTTATAAATTTGTATAAATTTAGTATTTGACGAAATATTGGCAAAATTCGATTTTTTCACTGAAGTAAACTGCTACTTCCGGTCTACCGATTTTACTGAAAAACTAATCAGATCTCAAGAGGGAGATTATACATGTAAATACAAAATTTGGAATTGATATCTCCAGCCGTTTGACCGCTATCGTGGTCACACACACACACACACACAGAGAGAGAGAGAGAGAGAGAGAGAGAGACATTTTTTAAAAACCACTTTTTCGGTATCAGGGGACTTCAAAACGTGGACATCTGCAAAAATATCAAGGTCGAAAATTTTCATCATCACAATACTTCCTTATACTACGTATAAGAAAGTAAAAAAATGAGGTGTGGCCACCACACGACTTTCTTATACGTATGAGCGTTTCAAACTATACAATTTTAAAAATTTTTTTATACAAAACTTATTCAAAATCCTATTCTAGGTACTTTCATTCGCTTAATAAATTGCTATAGAATGCATACTTTGCAAGATATTATCAAAAAAGTGCTCCTCGCTAAGAGTAAAAGTGCTACTTCCGGTCCGAATTTTGAAATTTGATATATACAAAAAATATTGCAAATCCAGTTCTAAATACTTTTGTACTCTTGATAAATATATATAGAATGCATAACTTACGACATATTTGCAAAAAATCGCTATTCGATAAGAGTAAAAGTGGTACTTCCGGTCTGAATTTTGAAATTTTTTTTATACAAAAGATATTGAAAATTATGTTTTAAATACTTTTATACCCGTAACTTACTTGTCTAAAAAGCATGACTTGCGAAATATTCGCAAAAAACTGATTTTCGATAAGAGTAAAAGACCTACTTCCGGTAGGAATTTCGAAAAACTTTCTAAATAAAATTATTCTCAATTTTAATTTTAAGTATATATGAATTCTTTATAAATTTGTTTAAACTTAGTAGTTGACGAAATATTCGCAAAATTCGATTTTTTCGCTGAAGTAAACTGCTACTTCCGGTCTACCGATTTTACTGAAAAACTAATCAGATCCCAAGAGGGAGATTATACACGTAAATACAAAATGTGGAATTGATATCTACAGCGGTTTGGCCGCTATCGTGGTCACAGACAGACAGACACACAGACATACAGACAGACACACAGACACACACACACACAGACATTCTTTTAAAAATCACTTTTTTGGTATCAGGGGACCTCAAAACGTGGACATCTGCAAAAATCTCGAGTTCGAAAATTTTCATCATCACAATACTTCCTTATACTACGTATAAGAAAGTAAAACGAAGACAGCACATCAACACATCAAAAATTTCTAATTTTTAGGTTCGCATATATGTATTTGAAATTAAAAAAATGAGGTGTGGCCACCACACGACTTTCTTATACGTATGAACGTTTCAAATTATAGAATTTTAAGAATTTTTTTTACAAAAATTATTGAAAATCCTATTCTAAGTACTTCTATTCTCTTAATAAATCTCTATAGAATGCATACTTTGCAAGATATTATCAAAAAAGTGCTGCTCCCTAAGAGTAAAAGTGCTACTTCCGGTCCGAATTTTGAAATTTCAGATGTACAAAAAATATTGCAAATCCAGTTTTAAATACGTTTGTACTCTTGATAAATTTATATAGAATGCATAAGTTACGACATATTTGCAAAAAATCGCTATTCGATAAGAGTAAAAGTGGTACTTCCGGTCTGAATTTTGAAATTTTTTTATACAAAAGATATTGAAAATTATGCTTTAAATACTTTTATACCCGTAACGTACTTGTCTAAAAGGCATGACTTGCGAAGTATTCGCAAAAAACTGATTTTCGATAAGAGTAAAAGACTTACTTCCGGTAGGAATTTCGAAAAACTTTTTAAATAAAATTATTCTCAATTTTAATTTTAAGTATATATGAATTCTTTATAAATTTGTTTAAACTTAGTAGTTGACGAAATATTGGCAAAATTCGATTTTTTCGCCGAAGTAAACTGCTGCTTCCGATCTACCGATTTTACTGAAAAACTAATCAGATCTCAAGAGGGAGATTATACAAGTAAATACAAAATTTGGAATTGATATCTAAAGCGGTTTGACCGCTATCGTGGTCACACACACACACACACACACACAGAGAGAGAGAGAGAGAGAGAGAGAGAGAGAGAGAGAGAGAGAGAGAGAGAGAGAGAGAGAGAGAGAGAGAGAGAGAGAGAGAGAGAGAGAGAGATTTTTTAAAAACCACTTTTTCGGTATCAGGGGACTTCAAAACGTGGGCATCTGCAAAAATCTTGAGGTCGAAAATTTTCATCATCACAATACTTTCTTATACTACGTATAAGAAAGTAAAAATAATATATATTTGTTGCTATTGAACTCACTTACTTAAATCACTGATTAATCAATTTTTAGAAGCTCATTTGAAATTATTTCCTTTCAAGCTAATAAAGCACACACAAAAGCAATATTGATTTTCGATTATGTATCAATAAAACATTATAATCCACGGTAATATACAAAATATTACAACACTGATTAATGATACATTTACTATATCAGTAATTCTCGAAATGGAATATAAGAAAAGCTTATTGTGTTAGTCCTATCGCAACTTCGACAACGAAATAATAGAATTCCTAATAGAATTAATATGTATACATATATAATAAAAAGTATTTTTCTTTGGATTAGCCGTTGATAAATTACTAGTAAAATTATATTTGTTTGTTGTGACGTTTCGACATTTATTTATGTCTTCATCTGACAATTAATTTTGTATTTATTTGATATATTAATGAACTTTTTTTTTTAATTTTAATCTCTTTCTTATTATTACTATCGGATAGCATCTTCTTTTGCTTTTTTGTCGATAATTGTTTTGTAGTTTATTAGTTATCTCTGATTTATGTCTTCATCTGACAATTAATTTTGTATTTATTTGATATATTAATGAACTTTTTTTTTTAATTTTAATCTCTTTCTTATTATTACTATCGGATAGCATCTTCTTTTGCTTTTTTGTCGATAATTGTTTTGTAGTTTATTAGTTATCTCTGATTTTATCAGTGGTGAAATATTCTTAAATTTCTGTTCAATTAGTGAATATTTTATTCCATGTTTCTTAAATTTTTTGTTGGGAAAATATTATTTATACTAAAATATTACAATAAAAAACTACTATTAATATGTTCATATTTTCATATTGTAATATTTACATATTTTAAAACAAGGGTGGAACGCTCTTTTCTTGAGCAAAACGGCAAACTCGACAAAGTGAATCAATTCACAATTCGCCGCAACTTGATTCCCCTGTTTATGCATGGCAACGACACCGTAAGTGACGCGTTACGTCATCCCAGTGAAGCAAAAGAGTATGTTGCTTCACTCGTTCAGTCTGTGTCTGTTATGATCTCTAGGCGTGTTTTGCATTGACTGTGGGGATAGTGACGTATACAGACCCTTTTGTTTAATATTGACTCTTCCCTCTACCAGTGCTTTTACAGAGCGTAGCTTTTCGTGTTTAAAACAAATAAAGACATGTTTGCGCAGCACCACTGCAGAGGACAGATTTACAAATTTGTCGAAAATTTCAATTGAAAAAGAACTGCTGAATGAATTGTTGAATACCCAACCTTTTTATGATGACATCATTGATAAGTTTGCCGCCTCAGAGAATAGAATATTTGTACTTATGTTCAAGAAATCGTTCCACCTATAATTTCACCAATGGTAAATTTTAACCGTAATCACTATTTTTTTTAATCTTGACTACAAACACATTAATTTTTCTAAGATGGGAGGTGGGAGAAGTATTTTGCCGACATTGCTTCACCTATTCTTGAACTCACGAGCCGCCACTGAATATATATATATATATATATATATATAAAAGTAAAGTAAGATGTAATGTATTATATGTAATAAGTAGTAATAACTAAAAGGCTAGACAAATAAAATAAAACATCAAATATTTATGGGATACCATCTAAATCTCTTTTACAGAGTAGTAACATTTTTGCTGTAAACGTTCTTTATGGCACATTTGAACTACTCTATTCTTGAAGATTGATATTTTCTTGGAAGTCTATTGTGAACTTTTATTACGAGTCATATGTCAACAATTGAAATATAAAAGTACACAAGAGATTCCGTATTTTTATGGCTATAAACAATGGTTTAACACTTGTTCTGGTGTTCTTTTCATTTATAGCACGTGGTGTCCATTTTTGTAATTTAAATATTCTGTCTGATTCAGACAATGATCCCCATGTGATTAAATCCTAGGATGGTAACGAAAGTAATGAGCAAACTAAATAATTTTAAGGGTATGCGAGTTAATTTCGGCTTTTAATCGCCTGAGTATATAATAGACCGATGAAAGCTATTTTACTACTATCATATTTTCATTCTATTCTATTTTCTATCGTTAACACTACCCCCTAAATTGTTTTGTTATGGACTCGCAGGACGCTATTACATTCGTTATGGTGAACATTTTGTAGACATAAATTTAATTATTAATTAATTATGTTGTTTCTAGCAGTTAAGAGCACCTTCTACTGCTAATTATTCACATAAATATGATCAGGATGACGTTACCATTTTGTACTCCTCTCTCTGACATTATTTTACTAAAAAATGTTTTTAAGGTCGAATATTTCACTTTAACGTTACTATTGCTCGTGTTTTTTATATGTGTGCTAAAGAAAATTAGTAATGGTAAATAATAATGATTAAAAAAAATTAAAAAAAAGCTGGTTTTCACTAGTGTCTGTTCATTAGTTTATAATGTTTTAGTTTATAATGTTGTAATCTTTGTAAATATAAAAGAAATTGATTATAATTCCACTTTACCAAAAAAATCTTACGTTAAATGAAGAATTAATTAAACAAAAACTGGAATTTGTGAAACACCTGGAAGAACATAAATTGAAAAAATAATAAATTTTCAATATAAAACGGAAAACTGGAAAAAATAAAACACATACATTTTTCATGTTAGAAAAATGTTTTATTTTTATAAATTTACTTTTATTTTATTAAATTCTTTTATAATCTTTGTGTCTAATTACAGAACCAAAATATATTACTGTAAGAAATTAGAGAAAAGTTAAACACAGTATTTTTTATTATTCGACCACACAACAAGCACACAAAATAGCAAACAAAATCAATAAAAATGTTGAAGAAAAGACACTACGAACAACAATATTCCTAGACGTGCACAGGCGAAAAAAGTCTGGCACATTAGTCTTTAATACAAAATCAGTAACGTTTTCCCAAGGTCATTGTACCATCTTAAAATCATATTTGTCGGAAAAGTACTTTAGATTAAGTATAACTCTACATACTCTGATTACCAACAAGTGTACTCAGGAGTACCCTAAGATAGTGTTTTGAGTCCGTTGCTGTTTATTAACAATATTCGTTGATAACATAGCCTTTTAGTATACATAAATAACAATCCAATTATTGCATCACATCATCTGCAAGATCACCTTGACATTCTACAAAATTGGTTTGATGTGTGGAAAATCAAAATCAATGAAACTAAAGCTTTACATATCACATTTATCACAAGGCAGATAGAATGCCCATCCTTAGAAAATAACCTGTTCTTATACAAATGTATTATGAAGATGATATGGACATACTATATTCAACTGTGGGGATGCGTAAAACCGTCAAATACGAAAATCAAGACTGCAACTCAAAATACTACACGCTATAACAAACGCCCCCTGGTATGCATCCAAATTCACCATACATAACAATTTGAAAATACCATTTGTCACTGAGGATATCGAAAGATTTTCAACAAACTACTTTTCTAAGTAGTTTGTTGAAAATCTTTTGACACGTGGACACGTGGATAACCTACTAGAAGAAATGAAAAACGAACCAAACGTGTTCAGAAAACTCAAAAGGCAATGGCCCACGGACCTACCCGAAAGAAATTAACCAAAATATATAACCTGTCAATGGTATGCAAGAGGATGGTCACTGAACAATTTCTCTTCTCCCTATATTACTTTTATATCATTTACTTATTGCTTAAATAATGGTAAGTAGTGTAGATGAAGCAATGTTCTTATCAGTGACTCATAATCAATTTTAAGTTTTATTTTGATTATTTTACAGTTATATATACAATGGTTAAGACGCCCCTATCGGAGCTACACCGCTTCTAGAAGCTTTCTAGATCCATTTACTTTTTCTTGCCAGTTTTTAATGCCTGCTCCTCTTAAATCTTCCACCACTTCTTCCAGCCACTTTGACCTCGGTCTACCTCTTCTCCCTTTTCCACTCGGTTTCCATTCTAATAATATTTTGGTAGTAGTTTCTTCCCCAAATCTACATACATGTCCCAACCACTTTATTCTTTGTCGCTTTATTTTCCTTACTATATCATTTCTCCCTATTTCGCTCTGCAGTTCGCTATTGGTTCTTATTCTGTATTCATTATCTGCTGTCTTAACTGGCCCCATTATTGTTCTCAGTATCTTCCATTCAAATATTCTCCAATTCTCTTCATTTTTTTGGTCATTGTCATTGTTTCTGCCAAATACATCAGCACTGGTTTTATCATGGTATTATATATTCTTATTTTGTTCTTTTTGGATAAATTTCTGTCCTTCAACAACTTCTTGTTTGCATAGTAAGCTCTATTTGCCGACCTCATTCTTTCTTTATTTTCGACATCCCTATTTCCGTCGTTTGCTATTACGATTCCCAGATATTTAAATTTACCCACCTCGTCAAATGTCAAGTTCTCTATTTTAATTCCTCTGCTCTCTTTCCCTTTCATTCCAGTTCGCATCAACTTCGTTTTTGTTTCATTGATCTTCAAACCCAATTTATCTCCTTCCCTTATTATTTCTAGCATTGTTTTGATCATTATCTCTCTTCTTTTTGTTATGACTACTACGTCATCTGCATATGCTATTATCTGACTTCCACTTGATCTTAAAGTTCCTCTGTTTATCTTTCTTGTTACATACTCCAAGGCCAGATTGAACAAGGTTGCTGACAAAGCGTCGCCTTGCCGGACTCCTCTATTTATCTGGAACTCTCTCGTTTCTCCTTTGGATGTTTTCACACTAGCCGTTGTCGATTCCAGAGTCATTACTACAAGTCTTCTTAGCTTCGCTGGTACTTGTAGTTCCTTCATTGCGGTTATAAGTTTTCTCCTTCTGATATTGTCAAATGCTTGCTGAAAGTCCACAAATAACAACTCCAGTTTCATATTGTGTTCATATGCTCTTTCCATTATTTATTTTACATTATGCACCGCATCTGTTGTTGATTTTCCTATCACAAATACACACTGGTACTGTCCCATAATACTTCTCATTATGTCGGCTATCCTTCTTTGTATTATTGATGATAGTATTTTGTATGTCGTATTTAATAGTGTTATCCCCCTGTAGTTTTTACAATCTTGATGGTCTCCTTTCTTATGCAATGTCACTATTTGTCCTAATTTCCATTCGTTCGGCATCTTTTCTTCATTCCATATTTTCCGTATCAATTCGCATATATGTTCCTGTTATCGTTCTCCTCCATATTTTAATAGTTCGTTATTTATTCCATCCTTTCCCGGTGCCCTTCCATTTCTGCTTCTTTTACTTCTTCCAATGATGGTTCATGTACCACAACTTTGTCCTCATCTTCCTCATATATTTCTTCACTCCGTTACCTGTCGTTAAGTAGTCCCTTAAAGTATTCCTCCCATACTTCCTTATATTGCTCTTCACATTCAACTACTCTTCCCCTACTATCCCTTATGCCACTCCCTTTATGCTTATATACTTTATTGTGTTCATTGATTTTTTGGTAATACCGCTTGATATTCTTCTTCATACTTTCTTCTTCATACTTTCTTCTTCGATGTTCTTCATCTGGTCTTCCATCCACTCTCTTTTACTTCTTCATATAGTTTGTTTACATTCCTTTCTCATCTTCTCATATTCGATTCTATCCTCACTTTTATCCGTCCGTAACCATTTGGTTCTTGCTTCCACCTTCCTGACTAGTATGTCTTGACAAGTCTCATTATACAATTCATTCCTCTTTTTCTTTCCTTTTCTTCCGATACATTTTTCTGCTGCTTCATTAATACATTTCTTGATATTTCTCCATCTTGTTTCTGTATCATTTACGTCTCTTCTTTCGCTCATCAACTGCCTCTCTATTTCTTTTCTGTATTCCTCTCTTACTTTTTCGTTACTTAATTCCTCTATGTTCCAATCATTACTCTTTTGTTTAATTTTCATTGTCTTCTTTATCTTCAATTTAATTGTTGTTGTCACCATAAAATGATCTGAATCTGCGCATGTTCCTCTATACATCCTAACATCTGTTATCGACGATTGTTTCCTTTTATTGACCAGCACGTGATCTATTTGTGTCTGCGTTTTCTGATCTGGTGAGTTCCATGTTACTTTGTGTTGTCTTGGATGCTCATACTTAGTACTACTAATGTTTGTCCGTTCTGCTAAGTTACATAATCTATATCCGTTGTCATTTGTTTTGTTATTTTATAGTGGTGCTTTTAAATATTATTTTATGGGGCAACCCCTACATATAATTGAGTTCCTGAATATATTTACATAATATAGGATCTAGGACCTGTCTATACAAGACCATGGAATTATCTATGTGGATTTGATAGTGTTTCCAAACTATCTTTAACGCCAGCGTTTGGAATGTGGGAGGTGAAATGAGATAAAGTGTAACACTCAAACGATCATTGTACGAACTGAAAGCATTTAATTCAGGCACCAAAGCAATGATATAAGCTTCGTAGTAGTGTATAAAATGATATTAACGTTAGAAATTGTTATTACATAAGCAATCATAGTGTTCATAATGATATCAGCTATACTAGGTGACAAAAAGAACCCCATCTGTCTATCAAAAGTCTGCACAAAATGACGTCCACCAAAGTCAAAATGCACACTACTAAATAACCACTCTGACAACTCAACAAACTCGTTATATGAAATTTTAGAGAAATCCATGATAATTGACCAATTATCTCCAATAACGGCAGTTGTCAAATTAGTAGGGATGTTCTTGAAAAGACTAGGAATAGTTATGTCATTAACTTTTTTTGCAGATTCGAACGCTTATTAGTTTATATTTGTTACATGGTTTAAATGAAATCTCAAGAATAATGGACATGGATTTAGCTAAACTGCTACTACGGCTATCAACACTATGGGCTTTAAAGTATGTTCTCTATATGCACTATAGCCAATGCTTTTTTGTCATAGAACGCAATTGAACGGTGTCTCACTATCTTTTCTGGATCTATTTTAAAGTTTAAAGAGAATTTTGAAAATATGTTTTTATTAATCAGATGAGCGTTCCACCCCCCCCCCTCCCTCCAATAGCAGACTTTAGGTATGCCATGTATCCCAGACGGGACTGAGTTATGTTTAATGAGTTTTTTTTTGTATTCAATTGCAAAGTAATATAAGTATATATTTTGCAATTTTAAAACGTAATCAAATAGTAACTTATAGTTATGATATTGAAAATGTATATGTACAACATGTATAAGTCTTCTTATTTTTCTCTCGTTTACTCGATATTTACTTAGTACTTTTTTATAATTCCATAAATAAAATAAATAACGAGCAATAAAATAATTCCGGTGTTGAAGTAGGTTGTCCATGATAAAACATATTTCCTAACTAACACATATTGCAGTAGCTTTGCTTTCAAATTAAAATATAGTAATCTTGTACCAGCAGAAATTAACCAAAAACAACGATAATACAAAGCAGCATAATATATAACAAATGCAGAGATTGCGTTGACAAGTTAAAAAAAAACTACTTCAATAAATTTATAAATTCAATACCTATTAACATTCATATTATTCTTGTAGGTTCTAGCAGTGATCCTTCCTTTATTTGTCGACAACATTTCTTATTTAAAATTAAATAGGATAAGGTTAATAATAAAAAAAAACTAAATCTCATAAAATATTTGTATTCAACTCAATACTTGATAACAACATCAGCAAAGAAATTCTTTTGCCACATGTGGCTGTAAAAGAAATTGTCCTTTTTATTTTTCCAATCACAAACAAAAAAAATGTATATTTTTATATATACGAAAAACACATTGCTTTTAATATATTATATAGATTTAAAATAAAAATATTACTCCTTGCTATCTCCAAATTTTTAATATCGTATAGTTTCAAAGAAATAAAATTTTTCTTTTACGACGCTGAATTTTATAGCTATATATATGCTAATATTTACACGTTGTACATACCACAAATTGGCTATTTGTCCATCAAAAATGCTTATACCTATACTATACTATATTACGTATTTAAATATGCTTGAAATCTTTATTAATTTTTTTTCCCTAATAACTTGTTAATAATGCACAGTTAACATTGCTAGCAAACATTCTCACGTTGTGCCATTAATGCCCTTTTTACATCATTAACAATACTCCCATGATTTGTTAAATTAATCTACTATAGCAAAGAAAATAATATTTTATTCAAAATATTGACGATGTTAAACGCTTTGCTAAAAAAATGAACATTTTCACGTAGCATCTTTAGCATACGCCACACATCACCAAATATCTATTATGAATTTATTTCAAGAAAAACTTACTTATAATATTCATACATTTCATCAAATTCCTCTTGATTTCTATCTACCATTTTGATAATAAAAAAAAATAATGAAATTAAACAAAATAACAATGAATTAATTATAATGTGATAAACTACTTATTGAAATCAAAAATAACTTAATACATTTAACTGAAAATGATTTTATGCTATGTATCTGTACGCCTGCAATCAATTCAGCATGAAACAAAATTTTTACGTTCGAACAATTCAAAAGATCGGCAGCTTCTTCTCCTTTATCGTCGTTCGCGGCTTTTTATCATCTCGGTCATCGAAAAAACACAACTATTCGTCTGCAGCGCCACAATTCACGCACTAATGTTTATGTTGGCATTGTCCTGCTCATATTTGTTTTCTTCAAGTTTTTCTCCAGGTTGAACTATACCTATATTGTTTTTGACAGTTAGAAATTGCACAAAAATATACACACACAAATTGTTTATTATTAATGTCCGTGCACATTCGCGATTCCTTGTTTTGAGTAGGTATATTCTTCTTCCATTAACGCCATCCCTCATTGTATTTGTAAATGAATTTGTTGCCTCTTTGATCATTGTTTAAATACTTCCTTTTCCCATTATTTAACACTATTCGTATTTTTCTTTTGCAGAGATCTTCGTTAGAAGTAATCGGAAAGACATTGCATACAGATGGAATACTTCCTTTTATGATTACTTTGTCAGGAACATGGACCTTGACAGCTCTATCCCTGTCTTCGAACCACCTTCTCTCATCTTCGTGTAGGTTCGTTTGTACGCAGCTGTTAACAACATTAACATTATTCTTTTCTTTGTAAATTTAATCAGATTAAACCAATTTTATCCCATTATTTCCGGAACTTTTCTGGATTAAACCAGATTTATCCTGCTATTTCTGAAGTTTTTGCTTTATTATATCGTGTCGAATAAAAAACACCTTTCTATATATCCTTTTTTTAAAATTACTATTAAATATAAGTATCAGGTATTTATTGTATTGTTAAGTGTGACCATAAAATGTCAAACAGATAACAATCTTTTATAAACTTATTTTATTTCTTACGTCTATTCATGATGAAAGATGTTTTCATGTCGTGAATGTCTAATTTCACCTTTTTCATACAATTTTACAGCATTCAAATGACTAACTCTTTTCACTGTTCCATCTTTCATCATCACTCTCTCTCTCTGTGTTATTTTTTTTTTATTATTAAGCTTGAAAAGTGGTTCACTTCTCAATATATTTAGTGCCACTCTTACACAATGCAAAAAGTTTGGTTCGGCCTTTGTATACTGAAAATACATCTTGTGCTCCTCGTTTCTATAAATATAGAATACATGAATTTATTTTCGTGTTTATTTTTGTACCTTTCATTTAAATTTTATTTCAATTTCAATTACCATATACCCATCATCATAATGTTACGCCGTTGCGGTTATGCAACTCATAATTCATTTTTCAACAATTATGTTTACCACTAAAAATTATTTCCTTATTCTAATACTTATTGTCTAACTATTTTATAATGCCTAACCAATAGGGATCACGGCAATATGTAATATCAATATACATACATAATTGTCAAAGTTGATATTTCACATTTCTTTAAACGTATTTCAGCGATTGTAAATTAATTTTTTGATATAGTTATTTAATTGTAAAATGGTATTGTCAATAAATCATAGAATTTTCATGGTTGAAGCGTATCTGCCAAGTGGACAGAAAATTGACGGCCAGTGGCAGTCCTCCGTTGATGATTGTTTGGAGGAATTTCAACTGAAATTTCCGGATATTCTTTTCAATTACAACAAATTTCAACACACTCTTCGGCGCTGCATTAATCTCTTTAGAGAGACAGGTAGTGTAGATCGTACATTCTGCTATGTGCTGTGATCTCGAGTAGACGTGCGTGTGCTAGCTCTGATACAATTTTTCTCGTTATTATCCACAATGGATTATAAGCTAAGAAATAGAATAAATTCATCCTGTGTTGAAGATGACACTTACATTAAAAAAGCTATCGAAAATCTATTGCTCTCTGAAGAATTTATTACTAAAATTAGTGAAAAAATAAGTTTTAAGCTACAACTTGATTTCGACGAGAAATTCAAGCAGTTAACAGCCGAGGTGGGCCAGCTAAAATCCGAGGTAGATGAAGTGAAGAGAGAATTAAACCAACTCCAGCAATTTTCACGTATTAGTAATCTTCGAATATTCGGTATCAAGGAGGAGCTTGGTGAAAACACGGCTGAAACCGTTGTAAAGGTATGCAAGGAGAAGATGAACATTGATATTCTGCCCTCCGATATAGATATGGCCCACCGTCTGCGGGCTAAGGAAAATGGTGTCAAGCCAATAATTGTCCGTTTTGCGCGCAGAGCGGCCAAACAATTAATTTATAATAATAAACGTAAATTAAAGGGCACCAAAATCGTTATTAAAGAAGATCTTACGCCGAAGAATATAAATCTGTTAAAGGAACTCCAACGCCGCTCTCCCGCTAACAGCTCCTGGACGAACGACGGGAAAATTTATTGTAAGTGCAATAATAAGATCTATTTAATCCATTGTGTTGAAGATATTAACAAACTCTGGAGCACCGAGCGCCCGTAAATACGAGTAATTCAGTGATCCTACCTATCGTTGTAAACACACATTGGTTGGTTTGTGTACTTGTTTCTTGCTATATCTTGTTTTTGTAACGTGTATTTTCGTGTAGAGATTTATTTACTCTAATACTTACTTCCTTTTTTGGACCATTTTTATAAAACAGATCTTTCACATGTGTTCCTGCATATAATTGATATTATGATATTGTTATAGGAAATGTAGAATATTTGTGTTTCTTTTTAATATTTTTAAATGATTAATTGCCTGTATATTTAGCTGGTACTTTCACATGTGTTCGTGCATATTATTGATATTGTGATATTGTTATAGGAAATGTAGAATATTTGTGTTTTTTTTTTTTTCAATATTTTTAAATGATTAATTGTCTGTATATTTAGCTGGTACTTTCGTGGGAAACAGGGGGAAGAAAAGGGAAAGGAGAATGTCCTTCATAGGTCTCACTTTTGCACACCTTAATATTCAATCATTGGTCCCTAAGTTTAATTGTGTGGCCGAGGTGTTGACTGAGAATTCTATTGATGTTCTGTGTCTGACTGAGACATGGCTGTCTCCAAGGATCCCTGATGACAAACTCAAAATAAATAATTATAATTTTTACAGGCGTGATCGCGTGGGCCGCCTTGGTGGTGGCGTGGGCATTTATATTAGGGAAAGTATTCACTGCAATGTTATTAATTACACATCAAAGATTGAAAATGTTTGGTTATCATGCAACATTAACAATGAGCTTTCAGTTATCGGATGTGTATACCGACCACCTACCTTTTGTTCATCTATTTTTTTTGATGAATTTGAGAATCAGCTGATCACGAGTAAACTTAGTGCTGCATCCGTCTATTGCTTGGGTGATATTAATGTTGATCTTCTGGATGCAAATTCACCTTTGAAACAACGGGTTTCACATATGTTTGAGTCCTTAAGTATGAGGCAAGTAATAACGGAGCCAACTCGAATAACTCTTACTACTGCTACCATGATTGACATAATTGTTCTTTCTGATGAGACTGACGTTGTCGAAAGTGGTGTAATATCATGTGATTTGTCTGACCACGATATACCCTATTGTAGGTTATCCATGCCCAAAATCGTAACAACACCAAAACTGCACACCTTCAGAGATTACTCGGGTTTTGACTACGACCTCTTTATGAAAGATTTAACAGTTATTCCATTTAATCAGATGTTTTTTATGACATTAAACGCGCAATTGGAATTTTTCAATTCTGTGATTCTTAATTTATTCAACGTTCATGCTCCTCTAAAAACTGTCAAAATTAGTAAACCCCGTAAACCGTGGTTAACTGAAAATATGAAACTTCTCCAGAAATTGCGTAATAATGCTAAGAGTAGGTTTAGGAGAACCAAATTGGAGGCGCATTGGATTTATTATAAACAGCTTCGAAATTTCACTACATTGGCGATTCGAAATGAAAAGTCAGCTTATTTTCGTTATTTATCGTACAACAAAAACAGCAAACTAATTTGGCGTGAACTTAATAGTTTAAATATTGGGAACAAAAAGCGAAGTGGGATTCCTTGTGGGTTTTCTGACTCGAACCTTATCAACTCCAGTTTTATTAGCAACATACCTGTCGTTTCTGGAGATTTTGCGGGGTGTATTCGTAACTATATGGAAAATACCCGGGAGGATCTAGCGAATGTTTTTTCATTTCGCACTGTTGATGAGGATACTGTTTTTCGCTTGATCTTGAGCATTGGTAGTGCTGCTGTTGGCATTGATGGTATTAGCATTCATATGCTTAGACTGCTTCTACCACATGTCCTTCCATACATAACCCACCTGGTGAACTGTTGCATAGCAGAGAGCACTTTTCCTGCATCTTGGAAAACATCACTGGTAATTCCTATACCTAAAAAAGCAAATCCTGTTAACATTGGTGACCTTCGCCCTATTAGTTTGTTGCCTGTCCTGAGCAAAGTTCTGGAAAAGATATTAGGTTTTCAAATTCATGAACATTTGGAAGCATTTGATTTGCTCCCTCAATGTCAGTCGGGTTTTCGACGTAACCACAGTTGCACTACTACACTCCTGAAGGTTACGGATGATATTCTTAGATCTAGAGATAATAACTCCATGTCTCTATTGGTCTTGCTGGATTACAGTAAGGCTTTCGACACTGTTAACTATGATATCTTGTTGGCTGTCCTACACCATCTGGGTTTCAGTGGCAGCGCTGTGGGTCTCGTTCATTCATATTTTTCCGAAAGGTACCAGTGCGTGAAGCTGCACGGTGATGTCTCATCAGCTTTGGCCTTGACTAGAGGTGTGCCCCAGGGATCCATCCTTGGCCCTCTTTTTTTCTCCCTTTACACTAGTCATTTAAACAAATGTGTACAACACTGTCAATTGCAGATGTATGCCGATGATACACAACTTTACATGGATTTTTCAAAACACGATGTACATATGGCTGTGGATTGTATTAATCGAGACTTGCAGCGCATACAGTCGTTTTCGCGGCATCATGCCCTGAAAATTAATCCTGAGAAAACCACTGCCGTCCTGTTTGGCAATCCCTCTTTAATTCAGAACACTAAAGAACGGATTAAAATAAATGTCAATGATACGGAGATACCGTTGGTTCAGTCCGCGAGAAATCTTGGTCTGATGATTGATAACAGCTTCAGATTTAAGGAACACATTTCAAAAATTATACAGTTAGCCTACGCCAATCTGAAAACACTATATCCTTACCGATTAATTTTTGACGTTCGTACTAAGACTATGCTGTGCGAAAGTCTTGTTTTATCACACTTTAATTATGCTTCCCCAGTTTACGGTCCCTGCTTAGATAATGCGGATCGATCTCGTATCCAAAAGGTACAGAATGCTTGTATGCGCTATATTTTTGGCATACGTAAATTTGATCATATTACGCATAAACTTATTGAGTTGCGTTGGTTGAACATGGCTAATAGGAGAAGATTACATGCTCTATGCCTCTATCATAAAATTCTTGTTTCTCAAACTCCGTCATATCTAACATCAAAAATACGTTTTCGATCAGATGTTCATAATATAAATCTTCGCAACACGAACTTGATTAGACCCCCAAAACATAGACTGGCAATTTTCGAAAGATCCTTCACATACAACATTTATCAACTATACAATATTATTCCTGTTCATTACAAATCCTTGGAGCCAGGGGCGTTTAAACGTCAAATTGTGCAGTATCTCTTTGAATGTCAGTAGTGGTTCTCAGTCGTTACTTGTAAATTATTTTCTTTTCTATATGTATAGGTATACATTTTCTTTTTTTTTTTTTGCATACAGTTACTTGCGTGCCACCTTAATTCACATACGACTACGTAATCATAGCAGAATATTAGTATTAAGTTAGTATAGGCAAACTTTGTTATATGTCTTGTCTTAATGTTAAGGTTTTGGTGTAAGAACAGGGGATGGAAAATTTCTCCATCCATCTGAACCACGCCTTAGGGTTTCAGTTACATATTTCGTTTGTTTTTGATATATACATATATGTATTAATATATATGTGTGTGTGTTATATGTGAATATATTGTATGTATCTTGAAATAAAGCATATTATTATTATTATTATTATTACATAAGGAAGTGGTCGGCCCAAAAAACGTTTATAAGAAGTAAGACAAATAACGGATGAAACCCCAAGAACTTCAATTCGGGTACTGTCACAACAAACTAACTTTTCATTTGGCACTTCTCAGAAAATATTGAAGAATATCTACACTCATTTCCTTATCGTCTCATTTGCTATCAATAGTAATAATAATTTCGACGACGACTTCCTGGATAAAACTTTCTTTTAAGATGAACCATGGTTTCAAATTAATGGGTGTGTTAATTCGCAGAATATGAGAATATGGAGTGCTGAAAAAACCGAACAATTATTATGTCGAGACTGCTGCTTGTGCTCAGAAATTGGAGTTTAGTGTACCAAAGGAGAAGAACAATTCGTCCGACTTTCTTTAATGGAACCATAAATGCGCAAAGATATTAACAAAAAATTGTTGAAAACGTTTATTGAACAGTTTAATGTAAATGAGTTAACATTACGATATTTTGAGCAAGACGGAGCAAGAGGACACAGAGCACAAAATACAATTTAACATGTTACGTGAAGTTTTTGACAATTGCTTGATTAGGCTGAATAACGATCACGAATCTCCCCGCAGATCTTGCGATATTACTATATGCGATTTTTTTTCTGGCCCTTTTCTTTTTAAAACTCTATTTTCAACGTACAAATTCCAGATCTGGCACAGATTCAAGCCCAGATTACTCAAAAAATTAATGATATCACTGTACAGTGTACGTACACCATAATATGTTAACCAGTGTTTTTGGGGGATGTGCAAAATTTATTGAGCAAGATGGTGAACACCCTTAGCATACTTTGTAAAATATATATTTCCATTTCGGTGCTATAAAGTACACTTTACGACACCCGTCCTTTTTGTTGATAATTTGAAATAATTTATTGCATAAAATAGTCTACATTTTAAACAAAATTATGTATAACATCGCCGATATTCAAATATTTAAAATGTTCTACTCAGAGTAACCAACTCCAAAAAAATAAAATTTCTAAAATGTTCGAACAAAACATGTCTTTTATTTTAAGTTTTTTTGAACTTTTAATAACTGAAATAGAAAAAATAGTATAAAATACACGTTTCATAAGACTTTTGCTCACTATTATCATACAACATAATCATTTTATTTCGTTAAATGACATTTGAGTTTTAAATGAACAAAATTTATATTCGACGGATTTATTTGATTGCTCGTTAATTTACAATTATATGTGTAACTGAGTACATTATCTATCTATTTAAATATCTGTCTATGATTTTTTTCCCTTTTTTTGATTGCTCAAAGTAATATTACAAATTGCTTATATTCTACAGGCATGTTCCATTTACAACAAAATTCGAGAATTAAGTATTTCTTGCATTGGTACATCGCAAGCCGATTGTATTTTGAATTTTTTCTACTCCCATACTTTAATTGTATTATTAGATACGCCGAACCTGTACTTTAATGATGTCCAGTACGATACAGATTTTCCTTATGATACAAGTTTATATCCAATAGGAATACAGATTTTTCATTACGATACAAGTTTATATCCAATAGGAATGCGACATTCCAATATTCAAACAATATTCAATATGGCGACTGCATATCTGACAGATATTCAAATTAAATAAATGTGACAGTTCTCTGCAATTTACAAGTAAGTACATGTAAAATTTGAATCTACCAGAAATTATGGAACAAACCTTAGTAACCTCAATTTATGAAATGGAATGTTCAAAAAATAATGTTTTATTATGGGGTCGTAGAAAAAATAGTGTATGCAACTCGCATTTAATGGCTACTAAGACACTCGTATTCATTACAATACTTGGCTTCGCCTCGTATTGTAATTTTGTTACTCGTGTCTTAATAGCTATCATTAAATGCTCATAATATACTATTATATCGTTGCTCATATTTATTAAAAGAAAGTAAGGCGCTATACTTACTTATAAAGCTCGCATATTAATGGAAATATTTGTCGAATTTTGTCTGTATTGTCCATATGTTCTATCTATCATGATAAATAATAAAATTTTATGTAGGTGGAAAACATCCAAATAATGTGTTCATATTATAGAAGAACCGTAACGTCATAGACACCTGCCGTGTTTGAAAGGCTAATTCTGCGGTAATTTTCTTCAATTTATCACAATACTCTCTCAGTCATACTACTCTCTTAATATGTTTACATCAAGTTACAGATTTAATCGAAGCACACGTGCATGCAATTTTACAATAAGTCTATATACATATTTCTGGGTCCAAGTAAGCAGAAATAATACCCACGTCAATGTTGTTAAAACTCGAGAGTCTAAAGAAATTATTTTATTTGTGTAATAAGTATACATTGAATGGAAAAGTGCGTACTTTGTATAGGTTTATGATTGGATATTATTTATAGTTGTGTACGTTTATTATTCAACACGGTACAGTGAGTTGACGCAAAAATGTTCTTATTAGAAGTGACCAAGGTTGGCGTTATGTTATATCCTATATAATCATTGATATCATATTATTCTTATTACGAGTATATAAGAGATGCGTAACATGTAATTACGCATCGATTGAAATTATACTTTGTATATTTGGCACGGCTAAAATATATGAATGCTTAATTTCCCCCCGAAAACACATCTAAGTGTAATACGTATAGAAAAGATTATGCAGATGTTAAAAAATATACAATAATTTCAAAGGTACGAGAGAGCGTTTTAAAGATCGCAGAATGGAGGGATTGGATGTTAGTGGGAAAGCTATTTCGTATCGTAACGTGTTCAGTGACTTATTAATAGTATAAATATAAAGTTTTAACACAATCGCTTCAGTAGTTTTTAAGCTATCGTCGACTAAGCAATTTAATAGAGAAAAAAAGGTTGAACTATTGAGAAAATCGAAATCGTTCCGTTATCAGGTTCCTTAAAAACCAAAGAAACTCTAATCATACCATACTATAATCTGTTTTTAATTCCTCGGACCACCAAGTAGAGCCATAGTACACTATGCAATATATGATGATAATTATTTTTGACAAATTTATCATACAGGTTATGTACAATAAGTTATATGTGTATACGCACAGATATGCATGCACCTGTTCAATATTTTTACATCAAGAGTTATATATTCAAATATTTTTAGTATCTTTCTGCAATTACTTTGGAATATTTATATTAAAATATGGCAACAATATTTGTATTTTGGTCAAGGAAGTTAGTCAGTTATGTACATAATATCTAAAAATAATACACAACATTTACATAATATTTTAATAGTTTTTCATGTTTACAGAGAGAACTGATAATTTAATATATAAATATAAATAATAAATAATAACACAAGAAGTAATGTATATATTCTAATTTACAGCAACTTTAAAAATATTTCTACATTCCTTAATCAGTATTTTAACTAAGAAAACTTCAAAATGTTATTACATGGACACACGTTTAATTATAGGAAAATATCAAGTTATGCACATGTTTAATTTATTATTCGCTGTTACTATTTGTATCACTATCACTTGCAGTTGAAATGATAAATGACTCTACGATATTGTCAATTAAGCCATTTAATAGACTCATTTTTCTTCGTTTTTAATTACATGTTTTATACACTTTTTCCATTTAATGCAGTCAATAGTAATTGTTTGACTTCTGTCATTTTAAAATGTTTATTATACACGGCAACATAATTTTTTATTTCGGCCCATACCAATTCAATGGGATTTATTTCACAGTGGTACGGTGGTAATCTCGACACGTGCTTGTTCTTTTCTGTTGCCAATTCATCAGCAACATAATGTTTGAAATTGTGGCGATTTTGTTTAACCAATTCTCGTAAAACTGGTCTACTCATTTCTAGTAGAAATGGTATTTCTTTTGATTGTAGCGCATTATCCATAATAATAATGGCATCTTCTGGTAATTTTCTAAAACAGCACTAAATTCATATCCTCATGGTAGTCGCCAGTTCTTTTAATAATAATGATTTTATTTTTTTATTTTCTACAGGTTTAACCAACCCAAGTACAGAAAATACACATGTAATTCATACATTATAGAGTACATTATGAAATAACTAAAGCACAATTACTTAAATATAAACATGTAAATATATGCTAAATAGAAACCAAAAAAAAAAAGAAAAACAATTAACGGAAAGGAGTGAAGCAATAGAGATGGTTGCAGAACAATTCATTCCAGATACCCCAATATCACACTTAACGCGTCGAAGTGTATATCGGAGGCGTCACAGATTTGGTTGAAGTTGCTACACATGGTGTAAAGCGGAGACTTACGTAGTATATTAGTTCTGGCGGTAGGCAAATGAAATGTTTCCTCATATCGAGCAGACAGCCTGGGAACCCTAAAATGTATGTTGCTCAGGATCCAGGCGCAATCAATCCTGTTATTTAGAAGCTTATATAAGAATTTTATACTTAATATATTGCGCCGGAGTTGGAGAGATGGGATACCAACCTGTCGTAACATACTTGAATAGTCACAGCCCCTCTCAGGGAATACCCCGTTGATTAGAAATAATAAGTACTTCACAAAACGTCTCTGCACACCCTCAATACGCATCATGTGAACAGCATATATCGGGCACAAAATTAGCGCACCGTATTCCAGCTTCGACCTTATGAAAGTATAATATAGTAGTAACAGACAGCCCACATCCCTAAAGTCCCTACAATTTCTATAAATAAATAAACCCGTATATTCGATAAGCTTTGGCAACAACATCAGTTATATGATCATTGAACGTTAACTTAAAATCGAACAGAATACCAAGATCCCTAATAACACAACAACGCTCCAAAGGCGTGTCCGCAATAGCATAGTCTAAGAGCATTGGATCAGTTTTTCTGGAGAAGGTCATTACTTTGCATTTAGATATGTTAAGATGTAAATTATTATCGCAGCACCAGGAGTAAACACGATTTAGGTCATTCTGCAGAAGCAGACAGTCGTCCAAAGAGAATATTCTATAGAAGATCTTCAAGTCATCCGCATATAAGAGATTTTTGCATTGCAATTCATTTGTGATGTCATTAATGAAAATTAAGAATAATATTGGACCCAAGTTTGACCCCTGTGGAACGCCCGACGTGGGAACAAATGCACCGGATGCAATATTGCGGTACTCAACATACTGACGACGATCCACGAGGTATGATTCCAGCAATTTGCACAATCTTAAGGAGAAGCCTATATTCGAAAGTTTCGTTAGTAAGATATTGTGGTCAATTTGATCGAATGCCTTCCGAAAATCTGTATATACCACGTCCACCTGTCCCTGTCCATCCAGAGTCTCAGAGACATACTGCGTAAAACAAGTTAGGTTCGTAATGGTAGATCTCTGGGGTACAAATCCGTGTTGCGATGAGGATAGGTATGGCTTAATAGAGTTATAAATGTTATTATACAAGATTGATTCAAAAACCTTAGAGAAATTGCAAAGGATCGAAATGGGTCTGTAGTTTACTATGTCAGAAGAATCACCACTCTTGTAAACAGGGCAAATGCGAGAGATCTTCCACTGGGACGGAAACCTAGACTGTTTCAGTATTAAATTGAATAGGTGAAACAGGGGCCCAGTTAACGAGTCGGCACAGTCACTAAGGAGGAAGCCAGGCACACTGTCTATACCTGACACCAAACTTCTTCTACATTTCCTCAACGCGAAAGAAATTTCATCTTCGGTTATCATGGTCATGTCAATACAGTTAGAAACATCCACAACAGATGCGCGCCCATCGATATAGGTTTGACCGGGCACCGTATACACACTACTAAAATAATCCCTAAATGCTTCGACTATGTCTGTAGGGCTGTTCAGACCCCGGTTATTATAATTCATCGCCCCAGGAATTCTAGTACTACCACCTCTCCTATGAATGTAAGACCATAATTTTGTAGGATCCAGCGTAATAGAGTTCTGTATGTCGGTGAGATATTCCTTATACGCTCTATCAATCAGTATTTTACTTAATCAGCGGAGGCGTTTGAATTGCTCATAGTAATAGTTTGAACCATATTTCTTAAAATTCCTGTGCGCTTTGGCTTTCTCCCTCAGACACCGCTTTATATTATTGTCAAACCAAGGGGGACAGTCACGTGTAGGTTTACTCGAGGAGTATACGGGCACACAATCGCAAAAATACTAAACAATATGTCGTAGAAGGCACCACAACACTCCTCCACACCAGTAGCATTACACACAGGGGACCAGTCAGTATTCGCAAGAATGTTGTACATAGCCATAAAATTTGCCTTTCTAAAATTGAACTTGAAATTGAAGTTGTCACAGCATTCACCAAACCGTATGACGCCCGGGCAATTCAACGCTACAATAATATTTAAAGGGGGATGATGAGAGTCCTCGGGGAGCAAAGGTGCATTATGTCTCTCAGAAGTACATTCAACATTCGATAGCACAAGATCCAACAGTCTATTGTTGCTGTTCGCAATGTGATTGTATTGAGCCAGATTACAAAACTGTTGGAAGTTATGCACGAGTGTAAACCTGTTATCATTAGCATCAATGTTATACAGAGGGACGTTAAAGTCACCAAGAAGGATAGTTACATTATTATCTACAGTCCAATCACCAATCTCAAATAAATGTAGGAAATGTTGATAGTCATCTAGCGAAATACTCGGTGGAATATAAACAGTAAATACGAAAACCGAATGTGAGTTATCCAAAATTATTCTACAACCAACAATATCAATTAAAGGCATAGCATCATGAATAATACTTAAGTCTAAGGGACGCACATCTCCATACACCAAACCGTTTACAGCAATGAGCACACCACCACCACGGCCAACACCATGCTTCTGAAGATTTCTATCACATCTATAAACAGTAAAGTTTCCAGGAAACAGCGTTGGAAAACTAACAATTCACTTTCAATAAACCAATCATCACATCCTATGTGTACAATAATAAATCTTTTGCCTTTTCCGGTTGGATTTTCCAAAACTGTCGACACACCATCACCACGTTTCATCTAAGCAAAATATCTTTTTTGGTTGGGCTCTATATGATCTAATAGCTATTAAATATCTCTTTCTCCAAGTACTTCTCACACGCTCAATCAATAACCCCTTCCTGCTTCGCTTTATGTACCTATTAATAATAATAAAATGTTTTATATACCTACTCATCTTAAAACTAAGTATATTTTACACGAAATTAATTTTTTTCATTGGTAGGTATAATAATGAACGGTTCATTTGAGGTATATTGGAATAGTTTTGAATTTTGTTAAAAAATTTATTAACCCTCTATTGCATATTGTTGCCCATTGGTAACTCAAACTTTAAAATTTCCTATCTATTTCGCATTACTATAAACTGTTCCTTGTATGCATGTCGTTACCTCCTGGTAACATAACTGAATGCATTGGTACGCGCGTAAATTGATAGATGGTGCTAGGTGTTGTAAATGTGATTTTCATTTGTTAACAGCACAAAAGCAAGGTTATAGTTGTAACCTTGGTGTGTTCAACTAGAAGTTTGAAGTTTTTATAGTAAAATAAAGGTAAGAACTGCTATAGTAAAAATCAAAAATGGTCACATAAATCATCACTATGTCATGTTGTATTTCTCAAATATGACTTTTGCATGAAGAAATCGAAGCAATTACGTGCTCAACGAATGTTACCGTTCGGAAAAGTTTTGCATTGACCAAACATTTTCGTAAAATAAAAAAATATATTGATACATGAAATTCTTCCAGATAATGAATCGTAAAACATTTTACGGGCGAAAAAATGTTACGCAAAACTGTGCCATTCGTGATATCCCCTCTGATGGTGAGGACAGTGAGTTGTCAGATGACGATGACACCCCTAATGAAGAGTTATTGGTGCAAGCAGGAGTTTCGTCAAATAACATTGAAGAGAGTGATGACGAGTTATCAGATGAAAATGACATTCCACTAATACAACTTCACAATCAAGCCCCGAATCCAGCAAAATAAAAATCTAGAGGGAAAGTAACTAAAAACCAAAATTGAACTGGAAAAATTCAGTGACGAGTAAAGATGAAGCGGGTATATTGTTTTGTGGCAGTGAGTTACTTCCTGATGAAATTTTGAAATTAGATACTCCTCTGAAACTTTCTGGACACTTTTTATCAGAAGACTTTTTTAACGAAGTTGTTCGGCAATCTTGTTTATGTAGCGTATAAACACGACCTGACAGACCGTTATGCACTAGTGTTGAGGAAATACAACGGTTTGTGGGTATGATAATTTGGATGTCGATTATCAAACTACCTAATACCAGAAGCTATTAGTCTACTCAAACCAGAATTTCGCAAGTTGCCAATGTTATGCCAGTAAATAGATTCGAGGTAATCAAAAGTTAATTGCATTTTTCAGACAATAGTCAGAGTACAAGCAGTTTAGATAAAATTATGCCGGTTCTGAAAACAATCAGAAAAGCCTGTTTGACCATCCCTCTTGAACAGCATCTGTCTTGCGATGAACAGATCATCCCGTTTAAAGGAAGGATGAGTATAAAAACGTACATCCTTAAGAAACCCCATAAATGGGGTTACAAGATGTGGGTTCTTAGTGGGGTATCCGGTTTCTCCTACAATTTTGAATTGTTTTCGTGAAAGCAAGGCTATACAATTGATGATAATGAGTCTGATTTTGGGGCCGCAAGTAACGTTGTACTTCGATTGAGCAGACCTATTCCACTTGACAAACACCACAAAATTTTCTACGATAATTATTTTTCTTCGTTGCCACTAGTATCGTACTTAGCGAAAAGGAACATTCATTCTGTGGCCACAGTTCGCCAAAATCGATTGCCTGATTATCAAGGACAGACAGAAGAACAAATGAAGCAAAAAGGAAGAGGTACCATAAATGAAAGCACAACAAAGTTTGATGGGATATACATGCTGTGCAATGGTACGACAACAAAATTGTCACTCTAATTTCCGAGTATTGTGGAAGCCGACCTATCATCAACGTAAAAAGATTTTTCAAATCTAAAAACTGCAAAAAAGTAGTAGATTGTCCAAATATAATCACAGAATACAACCGCCATATGGGGGGTGTTGATTTGCAGGATTCGCTAATAGGACTTTACCCGATAAAGCTAAAAAGTCGGAAATGGTATCACCGAATATTTTATCATATGATAGATGTTGTGATGGTAAATTCTTGGCTATTGTATAGACGAATAAAAAGACAACAAGGATCCGCGGACAAAATAATGCCGCTTCTCGGATACAAAACTCTTTTGGCAGAACAGCTTTGCTATACAGGAATTCGAGCATCTAACAAAAGAGTAAGGCCAAGCTGGTCAAACAATGGAACACCAGAACCACCCAAAAAGTCGCGAAGATGCCTGGAACCGAGACCAAACAATTTTGTTCAGAGGGACCATATTAGCCATTGGCCAGAATGGACAATTGAACGCGAAAGATGCAAGCTGCAAGGGGCTTTCTCGCGTGAAATGTCAAAATTGCCAAGTTCACTATTGTTGCAATTCCAAGAACAATTGTTTCTTACAAATTCATCAATAAAATTACTACATTTTCTGAACTTTAGTGTTTTTTTAATCTTTTGTTTTGTTGTTTGGGTTTTTGGTAACCAAAAATAAAATTTTGAAAAACTTCAATTTTGCCGACCAAAATTATTCCAAACCCAATGTAAGTTATTTCATAGGTCATTATCTGTTAATAATTACAAATTTCGATAATTCATGTGTAGGAGCTTCATTGGTATAAAAAAACATGTGTATTACTCGTCTTTTTTTTACATTTTCGTCAAAGTTGTTGACTAATGAGCGTCTACCAGAACTTTGCTTGGGCTAAGTAAGCGCTCGCTTGGACTTATATTCCTTTATAACTTTAAAACCAGTACTTTTTGCAACACTTGCAATAATATAATATGGGCAACTTCAGAAGAATAACAAATAACCTAAGAAAATACAATATTACCTATTGTGGGCACTATATGCCATGCTGCTTCCCTTGTATTTTCTTTTGTATTTTCAATTCTCAGCTTCTTATAAGTATTGAGAATTATTTGCTTTTCAATAAGGGACAATTGAGCAAAACGGCCGGGTTCCCTCGGTAGAGAAATAGGTAAGTTTCTACTAGTACTCGGCATTGGGACCATAATATACTATGGTAGACGCAAAATAAACGGTCTAAGAGTTCAAAAACGAGCTATTTTGTTGTAAAATACAAGAACAGAGAAAACAAAGCAGAAAATAATCGTGGAAAATATACTGGGGTGTCTCTAAGAGGTGCGGAAAAAACGCTACCACACATTTCTGAGGGCAAAATATGACGATCTAACCCAACTTACCTCAGTCCAAAAGTGGATGCCTTCGGAGATACAGAGTGTCAAAAGTTAAATTTGGTTTTAGTTTTTTATAAATAATTTCTGTAATAATTGGTATATTGTCACAATATTTGGGTAGGGGGGGTTTCGTGGGGTAAAAAATTTAAATCTGCTCTCATTTTCATTGCAAAATGTAGAGGGCGCCACCTGTGGCATATTGTATCCATTTAAAACGTAATAACTTTTTTGAGACACACTGTATTTAACTTTTAAATAAAAATTCTTATTCTCCAATGTTTTTTACCTAGAAAAGGTATACCTGGTAGGAGTTGATTGGAGCAGCCGTTTATGAGTAATCTGGATATAAAGAATTCATTCCGTATATGGATACATATGCTTCTGTAATTTGGGTGTTATTCTTGTGGCAATTCAATGCAATGGTGCATCCACTTTTGGAATGAGGTAAGTTGGGTTAGATCGCCCTCAGAAATGTGTGGTAGCGTTTTTTCCGCACCTTTTAGAGACAGCCTGTATATAATGCAACTGCCAAATGACTAGAAATGACTGTCAATTAAATTAAGAGAGTGTCATCTGGGCACAGAAAGAACCAATCGAATTGCACACATAAGGTGGTCCGCGGACAATCGAATTGCACACATAAGGTGGTCCGCGGAATTAAAAAACAGAGTATAAATATATAAAATTACATTTTCAAGCATTAAATGAACTCTAAGAAACTAAACTTAATTTAGAAATTTATTTAAACAAACAATGGAATGCCCCAAATGTGTCAGACTTGAACTGCGATGTTTATATCGGTGTACGAAAATTGCAGAAGACGAATATATTCTAAATAAAAACGCATAGTCACTAGGCGTGGCTTGACTTCTTGTCCTACATAAATCAAATAGTACGTTTTATCTAATGTTTATTTTCCAAACTCAAATATTCTCACTAGGTAATATTAATTATTGATTTTGTTAGAGTGGAATGTTTTAGCCGATTAATCTGAGATATAGTCTTGTATGTTTAGATGACTTTGTACATTTAATAGATACGATATTCTAAAAAAATAAATGCTTCTTATCTATTATTGAAATTGTTTCGTAGTTTATCAAATATATTTGTCAAGTATTGGTATTAGTAATACATACTTTAAGTCTAGACAGGAAAAAGAAAATAATTTCTTATCATTTTATGTATGGATGACTGTATGATACAATTCATGACATGTCTGAGAAGAATGATTAATACATAAGAAAGGTTGCTTTGATTAATTTATTAAGAAAAGCATAGTTGCCTACATAGTTTTTTTAACAGTTTCTTCTGAAATAGTATACCGTGTGTTCATAATTGATTAAAATGTATTTGAAATTTCCGCTTAGTAGATTGTTTTAAAAGGTTAGTACCATGGCACTGCAGACATTCGATGTTCCTGTCACAGTTGGTACTACAGATTGTAACGATTACTTGTCAGAATTGACAGATTGTATGACCCAGTTAAAAGACAGACTTTCAAATGTTATGTAACATATTGCTGTGCCTCTTACTATTTACTATGCATTGCGTATTGTTCCTTTACTCCTACATAAAACACAATGCACTTGCACTGATATTGCTGTATTTTGTGGGTTTCCCAGTGGTTAATTATTTTAATCAACGTCTCGATTCACTGAGGTAATTATTATATGATGAATTGCTCTGGTATTTTACTCCCAGGCACAGTGTTCCCGTTCTTTATATTGAAATATTCTTTATTATATGGAAAACGTAAAAAAAAACTTAAAAGTTTACAAATCCTATTTACATGCTTTTAAATAGCAGATAGATGCAAATTGATGCGAACAAATTATTAAATATATATATTTAAGTTAGTATGATTCTTGTTACAAAAAAACTTAAAAATTTGATATATTGTAAAATATAAAAGATACAAGTAGCATGAAATATGGGTATCACATGTTTATTTTTAATAATTACTCCAGTTTCCCAAGTCATTCACACGACATAAGGTGTTGTCTCAATCCCAGTTGAAGTTCGCTGGTAAATTAGATGCCTACCCCCTAGATTCTTTTTTGAAACCAGTAAGCACGAATCTAATTCACATAGTCACTTGCCAAACTTAAATTAAAAACGCTAACTATTTATGTGTCCTGGTATACTTTATAACAGTGCTATTTCACGGTTTGTCAATTATATCCGCAAAACATGTAACATACTTATTCGTTGCACTAGTGCTCATCCTATATATCATTAATCGATTTATCGAACGAGTGCTTGTCCAAAACAATTATGTGTAAGATGTTATTTAAAAGCGAATAACTATTTCCAAATATTAATAAAATTTTGAGAAATTAAATTATTAAACAAGCATGCTAATTACCCTAAATTATAAATTTTAAAGAAGTAAATACCTACATTTACCCATAAATTATTGTGTATTTTTTTTTAATTTTAATTGTTTGATATCTCCCAAACACAAAATTTTTCGTGCACAGGCTTTTATAGATAACTTTTAACCCTAGGACTACCGAGCGGGTCCGATGGACCCGAAACGATTTCTAACCATTGTTTTATCGTACTTATGGTTGGGCTAATTTACTGGTATTAATAGACTTTTTAAGTACGAGTTATAACTTTAAAATTTTGACAAAAAATTATTTTAGAAGGAATGGTTTTGGCAGTATAAAAATACTTTCGCGATTTACCAACGGGGTCCGTTGGACCCATATGTCGTTTAATGATTAAATGTGAACAAAGCGAGTATCTTTGTAGAAAGATAGTGGTTCGTTTATAAATTCCGGACTTTCCCGCTGCTGATAAACCTTCCTTGGTATTTTCCGATGTATATAGAAAGGAGATATGACTCTTTATTATGTAGATTTTGGGGACTTTACGTGTTTCAGCATATTTATAAGCCGTGTGGAGACAGTCCGCTTTTGGTCATCGCAGAGAACAGATCGTTATAATAAATGTTAGTAACAAACAAGTTGTTTGGTACCAAGATCCTATTTTACCTCATCGCAGAAGACAACCACGGCACAATCTTTTACGAGAACGTTCAGGCCTAACACGTTTTGGAAAAAGCAAGATCAATACACCTGCTTCTTCTTTTTTGATTTATTTCCGTAAACCTCTTCTTGAAATTATCCTAAAGTGGACGAACGAAGAAGGAAAAATTGTTTTCGGCCAAAATTGGAAACAAATGGATGTCCAAGAATTGAAGAAATTTATTGGAGTTTTGATACTAATAGGTGTATACAAATCTTACAACGAGGACGTAACACAACTTTGGAGCAAAAACGATGGTAGAAACATCTTTGGTACTATAATCAGTCGAAGTCGATTTCAAACTATACTTCGAGTACTTAGATTCGACGATGCAGCGGAAAGACGAAGAAAAAGGAGTAGCGACAAAATAGCACCAATACGGGAATGCTTCGAGTTATGGAATACTTATTTGCGAGATGCGTATGTACCAGATTGGTGTATGACGGTTGATGAACAGCTTGTAACTTTCAGAGGAAGATGTCCCTTTCGGCAATATATTCCATCAAAACCTGGACGATATGGAATAAAATTTTGGGCCATTTGTGATAGTGTAACAACCTATGCATGGAAACTGGAAATTTATCTTGGAAAGCAAGGAGAGGAAAGAGATAAGAATCAAGGGGAAGGGGTTGTAAAACGTTTAGTAGAAGAAATTGAAAACTCTGGAAGGAATGTCACTTGCGACAATTTCTTCACTTCGTACAATCTTGCGAAGTACTTGTTATCAAAAAACCTAACATTAGTTGGTACGATTCGTAAAAATAAACCCGAATTGCCACCTTCATTTGTCGATCCAAAAAATCGTCAAGTGTTTTCCACGAAGTTTGGTTTTACAGACGATGCGATGATTATTTCGTATTGCCCAAAGAAACGCAAGCTTGTAACGTTGCTTAGTACTCTGCACAGTGAGAAAAATGTTGACAATGGCCTAAAAAAGAAACCTCAGGTAATCCTGGACTACAATAAAACAAAAGGTGGCGTAGACAACATGGAAAAAATGACACGATCATGCACCGTGAAAAGGATGACGAGGAGATGGCCTCTTGTTGTTTTTTATAATATGATAGACATTAGCGCAATGAACGCATACATACTATGGAAGCTCTTGAAAACTAATTCAGCTTGTCATTTGAAAAAGAGAAGACACTTTCTAATTGAGCTAGGAAAGGAGCTGGCAGACTACAAAGACCCCGAAAAACCAGAAGCAGAAGAAGAAGAAGCTCAAGCATCTACTAGTTCTGAGATTCCAAAAAAGAAAAAAAGGTGTAATATTTGTCCATCTTCGAAAGACAGAAAAACAAGAACAATTTGTGCACGTTGTAAAACCAATGTGTGCGGTGAACACTCGGTAGTTATATGTAAGAAATGTGTTTAACCTACTTTTACCTTTATGTAAGTCATTTATATATTTTATTTTACAATATTTATGTCCTGTTATTATTACTGCTTCGGTTGAATAAAATAAGACTCAAATATAATAATGCTTATACCATATTTAATTGAAAATGATCGCCGAATATTAGCTCAAACCCAGCATATTATAGTAATACGGGTCCAATGGACCCGCGCGGTAAGTAGCAATAGGCCGTTTTCTTGGTAGTCCTAGGGTTAATACAAAAAGTTCAACAAAATTCAACTTCCGGCCTAAACCGAAAAACGTATACAAATCTTATAAGTCGTGATACCAACCACTACGTAATAAATTTCCAGATATAACATTGCACTATAACACCATAGCTGGCAGATTACAAAATTTACAAATAAAACAAATATGTACATTTAGATTACAGTGCTGAAATACTAATAGAAAACTAACAGAAATAATCAAATACGGTAATCAAATACAATTACAATAATATTAGGTAATATTCTGTTATCTTCATTATTACGTATTTCAAAGATGGTTTAGTTAAAATAAGTATTAAGAAAATGTAAACTTAATTGATTTCCCTTTGAGATATTACTTTCTAGTTAATATGAAAAGAATCACAATTTCCAAACAATAAAACATCATCGCATCAAGGACACAAAAACGAATGCAAATGAAAATTTATACGAAAGAGCAAATAAAATAGAAAATGGAACAATTACATTTCCCTTAAATTGCGACCTGAGGTTCTTAACGATCCTTCAGGATGCTATTATTTCTGTTTTATTAATGCAAACATCAAAACGCTTGTTTTCCCGGTATAATATCTTTCTAAAGATTAAGTAAGCCCTGCTTTCTTTATTGTACCTAAGTTATATTTTCGTCTGATTAACAGCATGCTTTACATTTTGTTAAAATGTAATTGAATGACGTTATTTATTTATGTATTATTTATGTATACAGCAACTGCCTAATAATAGCTAATAGTATAGCCACTCATTAAAAATTGCAAAATTCACGTAAAAAAAAACAAAATTAAAAAGGAACAGAAAACAAATACAGTGTGATACATCTCCGTGGCGAAGATAGGTTGTGCCTTTATGAGTAAGAAGAAAATGAACCTATCATCGAATGATTAGTGTGTATGGGGGAAGGCGTGTCTACATATTTTACACTAAAATTTTGGTTTGAACAATTTCAACGGCGTAGCGAACAATTGTAGATGACTCAAAATGCGGAGGGCTTGTTGAAACGAAACCCAACGAAAAAATTTGGTCTTAGAAAATGGAAGCATAAGAGTTTCAATGATTGCCAATGAATAGGAACAAAACTCTGTTGCTAACAAATTTCCAAAGAAAACTTGGTGGATTTTGGCTGGCAACAAAGAGTTTTTTTTTGGAAAATTATAACAAGTGATAAAACATGGGTGTATTAGAGAGAAACACTAATAAAACAGGAGTCAATGCAGGGGGCCACAAGAAATCTCCACTGTTAAGAAATGCAAGAAGGCAGAATTCACCAGCAAAGCTGATGGCTAGAGTATTTTCAAATATGGAAGAAACCTTTCTGAACACATAAAAAATGGCTCTACGACAACAGGAGAAGTCTAAAAAGAAATAAACAGAAAGATGAAAATTGCAAAAAGGACCCACAAGTGTGATCAAGAGATTATTCTACTTCATGAAAATTGTTGACATTAGCTTGCGATGTCCGTGAATTATTCGACGAATATGGTTTTGTAGAGATAGAATATCTATTAATAATACAAATAAAATACTCTTTAACTATCTATGTCTTTATCATTTTTATTTATGTAATGTGGTAAAAAATATAGTACAAAAAGTGTTCTATTTGTATCATTAGCTAATATAGGTTACCACAAAATGGTCAATAGCTTAAATTTTTTATGGCTTTTTCTTAAATTAAAAAGCTCTTGGGAGGCGCCACTTTTGTTCGAATGAATACATGAAATAAACCATGCAGGATTTTTTGAATAATAATAATGTAGCGTTTACGGCGTCGAAATGAACAACTCGTGCAATTGTTTTGAAACAGTCTGTATACTTACACACTTAAAACTAATCACAATATAAAAATATAAAATAAATGTAACGCACTTAAAACTACTACGAATAAATTAACACACGTATTTATTTCTATCACTACTATTTATGTCTGTAATATTTATTTACTTCTTGAACAATAATAACACTGCACCATTCACTGTATTTATGTTTATTTGAACTGTTCAGTAAATACCGCGCGCGACTACTATTGAACGAATGAATGCCTTATTCCACCGGCGGCATTTATATGTGTAGACCAGGGGTCTCCAAACTACGGCCCGAGGTCCACATCCGGCCCGCGGACAGATTTTGTCCGGCCCGCGGAGAGCTAGCATACTTGAAAACTCCTTTTAGAGAACATATTTTTTATAGCAAATTAAATTTAGTTTACTGAAGTATTCTAATTTTATGTTGAATAATTATTAATATGACATCTACATTGATATGGTCATGGGCTAACTACTCATAACATTGTTGTAGGCTTATTGTTATTGTTTTTGTGATAAGTTGGATAAAGAAACACAGAATTGTAATGAGTAAAGACATGTATAATATGTAGAAAATTTTACTTCAGTATATAATAACTAACAAATTATTGAAATGAATCCAACTAACATTTTATACATTTTAAATAAAAACATAACTTATAACAAGCATAATGACATATGAAATACTAATGAGATTTGTGTAATTGAGATTTTCCACTGACAATAGTTTGTAGTTGTGGACTAATTTTACTTGTACCAATTATTAAAAGAGATTTAAGATGCTCATCAGTTAATTTAGATCTGTAAACATTTTTTGTGTACTTCATTTTGGAGAAGGTCTTCTCACACAAATAAGTAGCACCAAAAACAGAAAACAGCCCATGAGCAAATTTATGCAAATTATCAAATTGTGTCAGTGGAAGACTCTTATAAAATTCCAACAAAGATGAGTTTTGATATTTGTTCTTAATTATATCACTGCACTGTAGATCAATTATTTCCATTTGAAGTTCCGGGGCTAGGGTTTCAATGTCAGTATCAAAAGGATTCTGAAAAATCTTAATTTGATTCGCAATGGCATCAAAGTCCGAGAAACGAGTATCAAAATTTATTTTCAAAGCACTCAAAGTTTCGATTGCAAAATCGATAGGAAACTCAGTCTCAGTAGTGTGGCTGAATATTTCACATGTTTTAAAATGTGAAAAACATTTACTTCGTAGTTGTGATTGAAACAGTATCAATTTCTTCCGGAATGATTTGATATTAGTGTATAAAAATCAGGAAGATGCTGGTTTTCTCCTTGCAATCTCAAATTCAGTTCGTTCACATGTTTTGTCAAATCAACATAGAATGCTAACTTCCATAGCCATGCGTTGTTTTGTAATTCAGTAAGAGGGCGATGCTTTTCATTCAAAAAAATTTCGATCACTGCTCGAAGTTCAAAAAAGCGCTGAAGGACTTTCCCACAACTAAGCCAACGTACGGCAGTATGATAAGGTAAGTCATTTTCTCCAATCTCTTCAATAAATTGTCGGAATTGTCGGTGATTCAGCCCAAAAGATCTGATAAAATTAACAGTTGATATGACTGGTTTCAGAACTTCAGACATATCCAAACATTTTCCGCACAAAGACTGTTGATGAATGATACAATGTAAGACTAATGGTTTTAAACCACCGTCATTTTCTACAGCCTTTGACACAAGAGCGACCACTCCTTTATCTTTCCCACTCATGTTTTTGCCTCCATCAGTTGTAATACATTTCAAGTTTTTCCATCGAAGGTTCTTTTGATTAATGGCCATTTCAACTCCTTTAAAAATATCTGTACCAGTAGTTGTGCCATGAATACTATTCATATCAAGAAGTTCTTCATGCACTTCATAGCTTTTATCTACTCCTCGAATATAAATCAACACCTGAGCAGTATCTGACACATCCGTTGACTCATCCAAGGCCAAAGAAAACCACTCAACATGTCCATTTTTGTCGAACAGTTGAGAGGATATATTTTCAGCGATGTTTTCTACCCTTCGAGCCACAGTGTTTGCTGACATACTGACACTTTTTAATAAATTTACCTTTTCAGGGCACATTTCTTCGGCTATTGCAATTATGCATTCTTTGATCATTTCTCCATCGGTGAATGGTTTTCCACGTTTTGCAATTTCAAGAGCCACACGAAAGCTGGCACGCGTTGCAGCCTCTTGTTCAGTTTTGAGTTTTGTAAATGAAGATTGCTGCGATTTCAATCCGCGCTTCATATCTTCGAATTTTTCTGTCCGCAAACTTCCTGTATATTTTGAGTAATTTTGAAAATGTTTTGTTTCATAATGACGTTTAATATTATATTCTTTGAGAACGGCTATGCTTTCATTGCAAATCAAACATAGCGCCTTCTTACTGGACTCAATTACGAAATACTGAATGTTCCACTGATCTTTGAATTTTCTGCATTCACTATCAATTTTTCGCTTCTTTTCCATACTACTAAATCACACACAAAAGCAACAATTCAAATCAAAATACTGTTACAAAGATGTCTTAAACTTAAACACGCACAAACACGTTTTAAGGAGGTACGCGCTATTTTATTTCACAACAGTGTCATAGGAACTGACTTGTGGTTGCGCCACTAGCCTTCTTATATATTCCAATTACTGCCATCTAGAAGTGAGTGGAAGACACCAGAACTTTCTCGAACCAACGAGATTATTCTGTACGTGCTATTAGCGCCATCTGTTAGCGATAGAAGGTACTACCTATTTCCGCTTGTGTCCACCAGATGTCGTGTCACGTTACTCCTCATGGCTCGTACTCTACGACTAATCTAGAAATTACAGATAATGACAGGAAAATTAATAATATGCAGTGTTGCCGTTTTGCAGCCTTTTTTAAACGTTGCGTACTTTTTCGGACTTTTTTTCATCAGTGGACTATTTCACTTTTTACCACCGGCAACAATGATAATATGGTTTTGGCCCTCGGAACTTACTGGAGTAATCAGTATGGCCCTAAGGCTGGAAAGTTTGGAGACCCCTGGTGTAGACGAAAGGTCTAGCAAATTCTGGCTCTCTTCTACCATATTCCAGACTTTCTGTCGCTGACATAGTATATGAGTAGGGAGCGGAATCGAGCGAGCTAAACTACCACGGAGCCACAACCGTGAAAAGAAATAATGTAAACAACTGCGTGTTGTTTACATTATATCTGAATAGCACTAATTCATAGGGCGAACTGTTTACGCTCGACAAGAGACCGAGAATCAGAGAAAAAAGGGCAATAAAATAAGGAATTTATGAGGTAAAATTCTTTATACACGGGCGTAGATAACGGCGTCAGGAGTGTTTAAAATTTATTATATTTACGTTATATTTCCAAGAGAATAAAATTTTCATTTATACCTTACGCTAGTTTCCTTGTTTCATTGTTTTAACTGTTAATTACGTACTTCGTAATTTTTGTAATAGTTCCTGCCGGTTCATTGAATCTACTTCTTCCATTTATATCGACGTAAGTGTTAATTGGATTTTGTTAAGATTAAGATTAAAATTTTTAGTTATCGTTTATTTAGATCTAGAACATTGTTTATGTTACTTTTTCAGATATGATATGGAAGAACGTCGAGAAATACAACGTGAAACAATGGCGAGTTGGATTGAGGGTCATACTGATTGTATGTCCATTGTCAGTGATTCCGGTATTTATTGCAAAGTCTGTAAAATATCGTTACAGAATGCCAAAAAATCGAACATACAACGTCACTTAGCATCGCTAAAACATACACAGAAATTGGACCCGTTGAAAGCTGACAATTTTAACGAAGACCTCTGTGAAGCTTTAATGGCGGCTAATATCCCATTAAAGAAACTTGACAATCCCACTTTCAAAACATTTCTCCAAAAATATACTGGTCGACATGTTCCTGATGAATCCACCTTACGCAAATGTTATGTTTCTAAGTGCTTCACGAAAACAGTAGAATGCATTAGAAGACATCTTTCAAATCAGTACCTATGGATAAGTGCCGACGAAACTGTCGATATATTAGGACGCTGTGTGGTAAATATTGTAGCTGGTGTACTACATCCAACTATTCCATATGTAATAGCATCTAAAGTTATAAATACAGTTGATGGTGAAACAGTTGCTAAAACCATTGACGAGAATTTGCACAAAATGCTTCATTCGGACGACAGGTACAGGGAAAAAATACTTTTATTTGTTAGTGACAGTGCCGCATATATGTTAAAAACAAGCAGACTATTAAAGGAAACATATCCTTATAGGCTGCATATTACTTGTGTAGCACATGCTCTCCATAGAATCTATGAATATATCAGAGACAACTATCCGGAAGTTGATAGACTTGTATCGGCTTTTAAAAAAGTTTTCAGAAAAGCACCATAGAGAGTGGCCCTTTACAGGGAAAAACTTCCATCTTTGTCACTGCCACCTGCGCCAGTAATAACTAGATGGAGAACATGGCTGGAAGCTACTAGTCTTTATGCAGAGAATTTCGATAGTTTACAAAATTTCGTTACGTGTTTAAATGACGATGCTCGAAGTATTTCTGAGTGCACGGAACTAACACAAATCCCAAATTTAAAAAATCAGCTGTTATTCCTTCAGGAACACTTTGGAAATTTGCCTAAACTAATCACATATTTTGAAAATCGAAATCTCAAACTAAAAGATGGATTAACCACATTAGATGCGGCTATTAATAATTTCAAAAGTATTCCAAGTGACTTCGGATGTGGCCTTCGGCAAAAGTTAGACGCAGTTTTTAATAGAAATCCAGATTTAATAACATCGTGGCAATTGTGTATGGGACAATGACACAAAATCAAACTGTTCATACGCTGAAATAAAAGAATATTTCCAGTACGCACCTATAACCAGTTGCGATGTAGAAAGTACGTTTTCTATCTACAAGGATGTACTTCATTCAAAAAGAACAAATCTTACAGAAGATAACCTTGAGAAAGTATTGCTGGTGAATATTAATACTCCTTTCCTCGACTTGAACAACAAAATCAACAAATAATAATGTATTTTGTATTTTATGAGTTGTTATTCAATTATATAAATAAAATTAGAACCTCTTTAAAAATACAACAAGATATTTATGTTTCGACAATCTATCAGACAATAAAAGATTACCAAGGGATACCATATTTCACGATCGACTGTTAGTCCAACATTAGCCAGAAATAATCTAAGTTATCGTAAAAGAAGAAAGGCTCCAAGATATACCGCCGCTCAGTTGGAAAAAACTTCCAGGTGTTGCCGTGCTTTGTGACGCATTCATTTTCTTGAAAAAGTTGTCGTTATATAGACGATGAAAAATTATTTCATATTGTCGAACTCGGAGATCAAAGGTAATGACGGTTTCTTGACGGACAATGTACAAGACGCTCCTGACAATGTTAAATTCAAAGGCAAAGTCAAGTTTAAAGATAAAATTTTGGTGTGTTGTACCATATCAGAGGCAGGTGTTTCACGGCTGCGTGCTGGATGTGTTCGAGGTGAAACCGTCAAAGCAGACATTTACATACGAAAATGCCGCACAAAACTTCGCAATTTTATAGAAACACATCATCCCAATGACAATATCATGTTCTGGCCTGAATTAGCCTAGTGCCACTGCGCCAGAAGAACAAGAGACTGGTTAGACATAAACGGCATCAATTTTATTCCGAAGGCCTCCAAATGTTCCTCAAGCAAGGCCCATTGAGGAATAATGGTCAAATTTGAGCAGAAAGGTATATAATAAAGGTGGGAAGCTTAAAATGAGGAGCAGTTAAGATGCAGAATATTTCAGAAAATTCGGGAAGTCGACGTTGCTACCGTCCAAAGACTGATGAGCCATGTAAGAAATAAATTACGTGACATAGAAAAGCATGGACCTTCATCCGTCATATCAATGTTATGTTTACTACGAGGGCGTATTTTTATGTTATCTACTAGCCATGAAGAAAAGCAAATAAGAGAACAAAAAAAATTATTTTTCTACATAACTCCCTTCAACACTAATACACTTATTCCATCTTTTTTCCAGTTGCCCCATACCCTCAGAAAAAAATTGCTTCGGTAACCCCGCAAAACATTCTTCAACAGCTTCTTTGAGTTCTTCATCAGAAGCAAAACGCTTTCCTCTGAGATGCTTTTTTAAATTTTTGAGTAAGAAGAAGTCTGACGGAGCTAGGTCGGGGCTATAAGGTGGATGCCTTAACTCTATAAACCCACAGTTATTGATTATCTGCTGAACTTTGTTTGCCTTATGAACCCGACAATTGTCGTGCAGCAACAAGTTTTTTTGTGGATATGAATGCGGGCGTTTTCCCCCAGAGCAGTTTATAAATTTTTAATTGTGTTTCCGTAGGCCTCTCCATTTACCCTCTCGGCATATATTCAATATGCAAAACTCCCTCAGCATCCCAGAAATCAGTTGTCATCAGTTTTTTTCCAGAAAATTGTTTCTTGGCCTTTTTTGGTGGTGGAGAGCCCTTATGAACCCACTGCATGGATTCTTGTTTAGTAGGAGGGTCCCAGTGATATACCCAGGTCCCATCCCCGGTAATAATTCGAGATAAAAATGTTTTGTCCCTCTCCAACTTGACCAAATTTTCTTGAGAAACTTCTTTTCTGCACAGTTTTTGTTCAGGTGTAAGCAATCTGGGTATCCACCGTGCAGACACCTTCTTCATACACAAATCGTCATGCAAAATTTTGAAAACACTTGTTTCGGATATACAGACTTCATTGGTAATGACAGAGATCTTTACACGCCGATCTTTCAGTAGAATATTTTCGACTTTTAGCACAATGTTTTCAGTTCGAGCTTCAACGGGTGGTCCGGATTTTGGGTCATCATTGATTGACTCTCGGCTCCATCGAAAAAGTTTAGACCAATATTTTACTTGGAAATAAGATGGTGTATCTTCCCCATTACAGCAACCATTCCTTCATGAATTGCTTTTGGACCATTACCTTCCTATGTCAGGAACTGTATTACGCTGCGATGTTCAACTTTAGTTTCACTCATTTTATCGAGAAATGGACCGCCTAAAATCTCTATACACAGCATAAACTAAACGCAACTTAGCACATGTACTTCTAACAGTGACAGCAATTATTCAATAATTTGTTGACATCGTCACTCTTTTGTTTCATGGCTAGGTAGATAACATAAAAATACGCCCTCGTAGAATTAAGACTATATAAGAATAATATCCTTGTTAAAATTTGAAATATTAAAAAATAAATTTCAAAAATTTTTTTTTTCCAGAAACTTTTGAGACATACCTACATTAAAGGTCATTTTTTCAAATGGAACATCGCTTCATTTTCGAATTGCTTACTAAATTTCGCACCAAAAACCTATGAACGGTATTAGTTCAGAAGTAACCGTTACTGAGCTATTGTCATTTTTTGATATCATTTTTGCAACTCATTTTTTTTTATATATAATAAGTATAGAAAACCATGAATATTTGCTGCAAAGTTGTTTGTAACGATAAATTAAAAATATTATACACCTAGCAACCTAACAAAGATCAAAGTACAATCTCCCATTAAACAGATAATACAAAAAATCCATGATGATTTGAATTTTTATATAGGCACGTCCTTAATTGTTACAAGAAGCTTGTATGTATTTCCAATGGAATTTAATACTCGACAAGGCAAATTTCAATAACAGAACAACATCGTCGATAATACGTCAATGTATTATTTTATAATACTGATAAATAAACGTATATAAACATAATTCAATACCATAGGAAAAATTTAAAAAAGAAAAGAAAAACTGCGGAATCTTTTATATTGATACGCATAGATTAATAAGCAATAATAAACACACACAATACAAACATAATATGTACGTAAAAGTAATTGATATTAGGTAGTCTCACATATCATTGTCATGTGGTTTAATGTTAGTTTATAAATCGTATCATCTGTCGAATGTAGCAACTACAGGTGGAAAATTCTCGTGTATTAATAGTGGTGAATATTCAGGAGCATGTTTCCGTTTTGTAGAATTTTCTATTTATAAAGGGAGCCCAAGCCATGTACCTATAATAAATTTAAGTTTTAATTAGAGAATTACATTATACGCCTAAAATTCAGCTAACGTCGCTTGGAATTGTACAAACACTGCCTTTAATTATGTTTGTAGCAATTATTCAAATATGGTTATGCGGACTATACCAAATAGTATAATGCAAATTGACGTCACACCCGACATTATTTCTATATGTCATACAAAAAGTGCGGGAATTGATTGTATTAATTGTAATGGCTGTTGAAACAGTTTGTGGAATTATATAGCCGGTTCTATTGCGAAAATGTTAAATTTTTCAGTATACACTGGTATTTTCCGATCAGAATTAAAGACATCACGGGTCAGATCAATTCATAACAAGAATGATACTACTACTATATCAAATCGGATAACTTCGTTATAATGTGTTTTTTGAAAAATGTTTGAAACAGCATTTTATAGGAGGTTATCAGTGTTCCTAGAGAATTCTAGTTACTTTCAGAATATCAGCATGGCAACCGAAACAGCAACGATTCATTTTTACTTTCTTATACGTAGTATAAGGAAGTATTGTGATGATGAAAATTTTCGACCTCGAGATTTTTGCAGATGTCCACGTTTTGAAGTCCCCTGATACCGAAAAAGTGGTTTTTAAAAAAATGTCTGTGTGTGTGTCTGTCTGTCTATCTGTCTCTCTCTCTGTGTGTGTGTGTGTGACCACGATAGCGGCCAAACCGCTGTAGATATCAATTCCAAATTTTTTACTTACGTGTATAATCTCCCTCTTGAGATCTGATTAGTTTTTCAGTAAAATCGGTAGACCGGAAGTGGCAGTTTACTTCAGCGAAAAAATCGAATTTTGCGAATATTTCGTCAACTACTAAGTTTAAACAAATGTATAAAGAATTCATATATACTTAAAATTAAAATTGAGAATAATTTTATTTAAAAAGTTTTTCGAAATTCCTACCGGAAGTAGGTCTTTTACTCTTATCGAAAATCAGTCTTTTGCGAATATTTCGCAAGTCATGCTTTTTAGACAAGTACGTTACGGGTATAAAAGTATTTAAAACATAATTTTCAATATCTTTTGTATAAAAAAAATTTCAAAATTCAGACCGGAAGTACCACTTTTACTCTTACCGAATAGCGATTTTTTGCAAATATGTCGTAAGTTATGCATTCTATATATATTTATCAAGAGTACAAAAGTATTTAGAACTGGATTTGCAATATTTTTTGTATATATGAAATTTCAAAATTCGGACCGGAAGTAGCACTTTTACTCTTAGCGAGGAGCACTTTTACTTTCTTATACGTAGTATAAGGAAGTATTGTGATGATGAAAATTTTCGACCTCGAGATTTTTGCAGATGTCCACGTTTTGAGGTCCCCTGATACCAAAAAAGTGGTTTTTAAAAAATGTCTGTCTGTCTGTCTGTCTGTCTGTCTGCGTGTCTGTGTGTCTGTGTGTCTGTGTGTCTGTGTGTCTGTGTGTGACCACGATAGCGGTCAAACCGCTGGAGATATCAATTCCAAATTTTGTATTTACCTGTATAATCTCCCTCTTGAGATCTGATTAGTTTTTCAGTAAAATCGGTAGACCGGAAGTAGCAGTTTACTTCAGTGAAAAAATCGAATTTTGCCAATATTTCGTCAACTACTAAGTTTAAACTGTAGTTGACGAACTTAAAATTAAAATTGAGAACAATTCTTCTAAAAAAGTTTTTCGATATTCCTACCGGAAGTAGGTCTTTTATTCTTATCCAAAATCAGTTTTTTCCAAACATTTCGCAAGTCATGCTTTCTAGACAGGTACATTATGAGTATAGGAGAATTTAAAACATGATTTTCAATACCTTTTGTATAAACAATTTTTCTAAATTAGGACCGGAAGTAACACTCTAACAAAAGTGATACTTTTAGCGAGTGGCACGAATATCTTGCAAATAGAGAATACAATCCCGGGATTAGACTAATAGTTTCTAATTGGGCTCAAATGAAAGAATGAGGTGTGGCCACCACACGACTTTCTTATACGTATGAAAGTGTTACTTCCGGTCCGAATTTTGAAATTTCATTTATACGAAAAATATTCCATATCTAACTCTAAATACTTTTGTACTCTTGATAAATATATATAGAATGCATAATTTACGACATATTTGCAAAAAATCGCTATTCGATAAGAGTAAAAGTGGTACTTCCGGTCTGAATTTTGAAATTTTTTTTATATAAAAGATATTGAAAATGATGTTTTAAATACTTTTATATTCGTAACGTATTTGTCTTAAAAGCATGACTTGCGAGATATTCGCAAAAAACTGATTTTCGATAAGAGTAAAAGACCTACTTCAGGTTGGAATTTCGAAAAACTTTTTTAAGACAATTTGTTTCAAACTTAATTCTAAGTACATATGAATTCTTTATAAATTTGTTTAAACTTAGTAATTGACGAAATATTTGCAAATTTCGATTTTTTCACTGAAGTAAACTACTACTTCCGGTCTGCCGATTTTGCTCAAAATCTAATCAGTTCTCAAGAGGCAGATTATACACGTAAATACAAAATTTGGAATTGATATCTACAGCGGTTTGACCGCTATCGTGGTCACACACAGACACACACACACACGGACACACAGACACACAGACATTTTTTAAAAACCACTTTTTTGGTATCAGGGGACCTCAAAACGTGGACATCTGCAAAAATCTCGAGGTCGAAAATTTTCATCATCACAATACTTCCTTATACTACGTATAAGAAAGTAAAAAGAAACTTAAGTAATTTCTTAAAAACTGTTTATTAATATTGTTGCACAACACAATACACAATATACTAAAATAAGGAACAAAAAAGATAATACAAAAAACTATTTAGAATTTCGAAAATACAATCGCAGCAATATCAAAGCATCCAATGTTTGACTTCCAAGCCTGCTTCATAGTTTATTGCCAACATAAGTAGCAGCTGAACGGACGAAAAAATTATGAAAATATGCGTTTCGGACGTTAATATTCGCAGTAGAAAAACAATAAAAACACTGAAATACATAAACATTAATTCTACAACATGGCCCTTTCTCGAATTTTATTTTTGTCTGTTTTTTTTTTGGAAGTTATTAAATATATTTCTTTTATAGAATGAAATATAAAAAAGGTAAAACGTGGTATCATTTCTAGATACACTTAACCATCAATAAAATGCATAATATAAAATCAGCAGACCGGAAGTAGTAGTATACTTATATATAAAAAACCGAATTTTACCAATATTTCGTCAACTGCTAAGTTTAAGCAAATTTATAAAGAATTCTTAAGTACCCAAAATTATATTCGAGAAGAATTTTATTAAGAAAGTTTTTCGAAATTTCTACCAAAAGTAGGCGTTTTACTCTTATCGAAAATCAGTTTTTTGCGAATATTTCGCAAGTCATGCTTTTTAGACAGGTACGTTACAAGTATAAAAGTATTTAGAACTTAATTTTAAATACCCTTTGTATAAAAAAGAGTTTCAAAATTTGAACCGGAAGTAACACTTTTACTCTTAGCCAGTAGCAATTTCGTTCGAATATCTCCCAGTATGCATTCTTTAAAGATTTGTTAAGAGAATAGAAATACTGATAATTACGTTTGGCACTAAGTCGAAGAAGGTTTCTTCCCTTGGTCGAGTATTTTTTATCCATGTTATTCCTGTCTGTTTTATCACTATAGAACTGAACTCAGAAATGCGAAAACTTTGAATTGATAACTTGTACTGCATAAGATGTGTGACAGTTTTGAATCAAGACATGCGGTCACGACCTATCATTGTGATCTCGCGCGTTCGGGATGGGTAGTGGTGAGAGGTGTAAGGGGACGGAAAAATTATGAAAATATGCGTTTCAGACGTTAATATTCACGATACAAAAAAAATATAAACACTAAAGTACATGAAAATTAACTCTACAACGTCGCCCTTTCTCGAATTTTCTTTTTATCTGTTTATTTGGAAGTTATTAAATATATTTTTTTATAGAATATAATATAAAAAAAAGTAAAACGTTGTATCTTTTCTAAATACACTTAACTATATATACAATCAATGAAATTCGTAATATATTGTATTGGTTTTGAAAAAAACGGGAAATAAAATCAGCGCCATCTCTCGTTTCCGAAACACATTTAATGCATGTCACCTTTCGCCTTAAGTTCACAGCATTATGTTAGAAGAAATTTAAGTTTAACGCCCTGACACTTTTACCTCAGGAAACAAAGGACTGTGTTTTATTGGCTTGGACTCTGTTTAGGTAATTTTGTGAGTTGTGAGTTTCAACTAACCTGATAGCGAATGTTTTATTTATATTCTAAAGTAAGCATAATGCATTCTTTTGAAAAATCTGTTTTTAAATTAGTATACAAACCTTCAGAATTCAATATTTATTTATTGCTGTAAAATTTAGAAATGTACTTGTACTTATTTCATCCGTCAGTGAGAATCATTTACCTTCTAAACCTGTAAAGTAAACATATCGATGGACACGCATGTAACAAGGCGTCTCATTATTATTTCAAGAAAATTAAAATATATGATTACTATAACGGTAACTGCTTATTGAAAACATACACTTGTTTATGTAACCTACTTTGTGAAAAATTATTTTCGGATCTTTTAAACATCGATTAACAAGGACAAATTTCTGCCCGTTTTCCTCCACTGACAAGGAAAAGTAAATTCATCCATCATGATAAACTATTGTTTTCCAAACTAATTTTTACTCTCGTAAAATGCACGCTGTATGATTATTGTAATGTCCTTTTTGTTAGTAATATCGAATGATATGTTTAATCTGGTCAAACGTGGTGTATACATACATACTTGTTCTTCAGATCATTAAGGAAATTCTAAACAATTCGGCGGAGGTCACATTAGCGTTTTTGAAAACTGAAGGAAACGAAAACAATTCTAAACATTATTTTAAATTAATCGATGTTTTAAGGTTTTAAACGTTAGATCCTGGTCGGAATTGATTTTTTTTACAAAGCGATGGTTCTGATGCAATATTACATGCGAAGCGTGTAAGAAAATGCTATCGTTAAATTGTATTAATAGCGATAAAAACGGTGTGTTTCAAGTATTGATGAAAAACTTTATTGCAATTTTAATGGGAAAATTACCATTTTATTTGTACAAACTAAGTATGGTTGAGTCGTTTAGGCAACGGACACGGCTAAAGTACGAACTAAAAAAAAACAACTCAATACCAGTAAAAATTTCCATCGACCGGAACAATTCAGAGCAATAAAATTAAACTAATTAAGTAACATTTTATTATATATAGGTTCCGTTAGTAAAATGCTATTACATGAGAGCCAGTTACGAATTGAATATTATAAAAACTGGATCTTGCTATAGCTGTGCTATATAAGGCCGTTACATTTTTCTGATTCTGATAACCTCAAAATATCGGTCCTTCAGTGAAGCCATCTAATTCAACTCATAATAAACTGTTTCGTAATTGCTGGGCATTTCTAAAAACCGCGTGCTGAAAATATTCAGTATGATTGGATTATATCAAACCTACTGTTATTGACATTTGACTGATTTGACATTTATTTTGTCCATTCCAAATTCTCTTCTACTTAAATTATTTTAAAGTGTTGTTCGCATCCACTTAATATAAATTAAGGTAGTAGCAAAATTAGCAAAAGATAAAACACAATGGCGTCTTATGTATCTGGTCACAAAGAAAATTATTGTACCTAACGTAAATTAACATTGTACTAAGTCGGCCGCACTTATCTGATTAAAGAAAATTAATTAATATGTCAAAATATTTAAAACCACTTTTCTCAAAAATCCTTTCCAGTAGATTTGTTTGCTTTAGTTCACGTTAAAAAATGAATAAAACGCTACCCCGCTCTTTACTTTGTTTTAAATGTATATAAAATAAATTAAAATTAGGCAACCCACATTACACTGGTAAAAATCATTCCCACAGTTACAAATCTGTAAATATTTGATCATAAATGAATTTTTATTCGCTTAGATATTGAGTTATTATTTCAAATATTTATTATATATTCCCTATGTGTAATAGGTACTCGGACATTCATGGCTTATTAAATCATGTGCTATGCAACCAATATTATATTTCTGATTCACTAGCGTGGACCCTTAATTTACGTTTATTAATTCCACCAATCAGCAACCACTAAGTAAACGTGTCTTCAAATCATTCTTCAAATACTTTCCTCATTAAAGTAGGCTGTTTTTCAAGTAGTTTAGTTATCAATGTTGGTGCACATGAAAACTTCAAATTATGACAGTTGTCATACTTAAATTCAAATTATAAGCAGGGGGGGGAATGTTAAATTGAGATTGCGTAGACATCGTTTTACTTCTGCCTGCAGTTGGTAGGTGGCGCATATGTTGACGAAATTTTAGGATCACATGTGATACTTCAGGGCTTAGCTGCTTGTAGGCTGTTGATTGTGTTTGGTAACTATGGCAACTACATGTGGTATAGTTTTCAAATATTTCTGTTGACAGTTTTTAATTAATATGTATATGTATATGCTAATTATTAATCAGAGTTATAAAATATAAACTTATTTCTTAAAATTGCATGTACGTAAGTATTTATTCTGCATAATTCGAGTAATTTATTTATTTATTAGCACTTTTTTCTAGACTTCCTAGTAATTATGCCGACAAGAAAATGTTATGTGTCAAGTTGTGACCAAAATGTAAAAGTTTTCCACATCCAAAATCAATTCGTTTTCATGAGTGGTAGGAAGTTACATGAGATCCTAATTTATTCAATGTCATAAGAGAAGATCGACGATTTCCATTTAAGGAATAAATAAGTTCAAATGTAAGAATAATTTAGAATGCTTTCTCCTTAATATTTTGAAATAGAAATAAATTTTCATATAAAAATAAAGCGTTACTAAAAAGATATGTTTCTAATTTATTACTAAGTTATTATAGCAATAAGTGTAGTTTATTTTTCTTTAAAATACATCTACTATTTTACTTCCGAACATTTAAAGTGAAGAATAAAAACTATTAAGGTAAATACGAAATGGAATAGAAATATATAATATTTAAATTTCCCGGTTCATCGGTTTGATCCATTTTAGTACTGCCTGCAGTTGGCAGGCGGCGCTAAACATTGTCTAAACTTTTTACTATTAAGTTATACTATCTTCTAGTATAGTGATCTGTGATTATAAGTAGACGCATACATGACATAACTAAACTATCAAAATTATGCGTTTGTGTCTTGATTACGTTCACTGTCACCAACCATTAAAAAAAAGCATGGCCGTCTCTAATGAGGAAAGTATTTGAAGGCACGGTATATGCGTACTTTTTTATTTTCTAATCAGTTATTTGAAACTAGCATAACCTACATTTGCGAAATTTCCTTTTAGAACCTATCTGATTGGCACTCCAACTGCTCATACGCTTGCGCATTAACGTAAATTAAGGCAATGTGAACGACTTCATAAATTTTGTGTTAATTTTACGGTACTTTAAATAAAGTTTAAGCTAAGTTGAGTGGATGTGAACGAGGCTTAACACTACACATATTCAGTTGTTTCATTTAATGTGTGCTACATATTTACTATATTTTGGAAGTTACTTCGAGTACCAATAGAAAACTACATACAGTAGAGTCTCGATATAGTGAACTAATTAATGCATGGTTTTATCACTCCACCGAGGTTGTTCACTATTTGGAGTGCAGTTAAGAACGCTCAATAGGAATACTTACAAGGTGTTTATTACTTTATTAACTTAACACTTCATATTTTAATGCTTAAACCTTATAATAAAATAAAAAAATTAATAGCAGTAATAGTGCTTAATAACTATGTAATACAGTAGAAAAAAAAATACATATGCAAAATTAAGTTAGTCAGTGGATTGAAAGAAATCTGTTACTTTTGTTTGCTTTGTTGGCTTATTGTACATTTTTTGAACCAACTTAGTTCTCAAATGTTGAAGGGCAATTACACGAGAATATTCTATTTCATTTGGGTTTTCTTCAGCCCACTGAAAAACCGTATTCAAAGATTTCAGTGCTTCATCAGTGGAAATCAACTTGTCAGTCACAGTTTCATCGTCATCACCAACGCTGTCTTCATTTTCAATTTCTCATTTTCTAACTGACGGTCCTCATTCCAAACTTGAACATCATGTCGATCATAAACCTGTAAATTACATAATTTTAAGAACCTATGCAAGTAGATATGCATTTAATTTTTTTACTTCAGAGTTTATGAGGTTTAAGATATTCATAACTTCAGACTGTGCATATTCTGGATCTTCATCATTCTATCGTAACTTTAAAACACTTAACGGAATGTTTTCTTCTTCATCATCATAATCGTTTGTTTCTGGTAATATGTTATGCCAACATTTTCTAATTACTGTTGGGTTTAATTTTTCCCAGGCCAAATTCAAGTTTATAAGAGCATCTCTTAGAGTTACGGCTTTTAACGCTGTTCCAATGTCATTTTTGGTAACCACGTCAGATAACAATTTTTTACGATAAAATAGTTTTACCAAACGTATCACATTTTGATCCATAGGTTGGATCAATGGGGTGACGTTCGGTGGCATATACATTACCGTAATGCATTCATCAATGTTATTACGTTCTTCTACTGGTGGATGGCTTGGAGCATTGTCTAACAATAATAATGCTCTTATTGGCAAACCTTGACTTTCTAAAAACTCTTTTACCTAAAACTGCATGTGAAGACGCTGCATAAAAACATCTGCAAACTTACCTCAGGAATAAATTTGTTTTTAAACCAACGTTTAAAAATCTCTGCTGTCATCCACGCTGTTTTGGAATGGTCATAATTAACAGGACGATTGAAGTTTTTGAGTGTTCGAGGATTCTTAGCTTTTCCTATGACTAGCAACTTGACTTTGTGTTTTCCAGAGGCATTCGTACAAGCTAAGAATGTTACTCTTTGTTTTTCTGCTTTTCTTCCAGGAGCTGTTTTTTCTAACGACGAGACATAAGTTTTATCAGGTAAGAGTTTCCAGTATAAACCTGACTCATCCGCATTATATATTTGTTCTAAATTAAGTTGAAGTTCTGTTATTTTTTCGGATAATTTTTCTTTAAATGGAGCGATTAGTTCTGGCTGGGATGACAGTTTCTCCCCAGCAAGTTTTAAAAACCTTATGCCGTAGCGTTTTTTAAATTTCTGCAGCCAACCGTTGCTTGCATGAAAGGAACCTGTGTAAAATTTTGCATGAAGCACCTTTGCCTTCTCTTTAAGTATCTCTCCGGTTATAATCGTGTGTCGTTCTCTTTGTTTCAAAAACCACTTGTAAAGAGCTTTTTCCATTTTTTGATAAACCGATAGTTTTAACGTTTTTCTTTTTCCGGGCCCACTAAACGTACTATCAATCGTTTTCAAAATCATACGCCTTTTGTTTCTTATCGAAGTTATTGTCGATTTAGCAACTCCATATTTCCTGGATAATAGTACAGATGCAACACCCTGTTGCAATGATTCTAAGATTTCTGCATTTTCTTCCAATGTTAGATGCTTCCTTTTAGCGTGAGACATTTGGAAAACATAAACACAATGTACACTTCACAGTACGTCTTCGTAATTGTTAACTTGTATTACAAAAATATTCACTGCAATACACCGAAACTCCCCGAGTAACTGCTAAATCTGAACTGCGGAATAAACGCATTACACATACGTACGCCTTTACGCTTTCCGGGGAAGTCCCTGTGTATGTGCTTGTGCAACTCACTCTAGCGAGGTACAATTTGTTCACTATTTCGAGGCCAATACTAATATTTCACTGTTCACTGCAGTGGATAGTTCACTATATGGTGTGTTCACTATATCGAGACTCTACTGTATGTCTAGTTTTCTCACGAAAGAAACGTGGCTGTTCTGGGTCATTTAGTTCTTACCAAAATAGTCTGCGCTAAAGGGAAATAATTTGTAAGGTACTTCTGAAAATGAGAACTGATTATTCGAAATGTAGTATAAGACAAAGTCTTAATAAATAGCTATAATTTTTTGCATTTTAAGTTAAATTTATGTCTTAATATTTGTAGATATATAAAATTCTAATGGAAAAATTGTCAGGCTCAATTTGAAGCAGCATTGGTAGATGTTATTTGGTCACTAATATTAACAATAAGTATGAATATGTGAACGCTAATGTATTTGAGGACTGATTTAGTACAATTTTAAAAAGGATACTGATTTAGTACAATTTTTGTTCTGTAATTAGACATGCACCTGTTGGATAAATAAAGATGATATAGTAATTTTTAAAATACTCTAATTATTACCAGTAATGCCCCTTTTCATCGTAAGGTTGAGAAGTGCTAACAAGAAATTGATTGGTATTATAAAGCAAATATTGGTCTGTGTGCGGAGAAATACTAACAGATTTTATAAGGCAGCACCAAAAAGTCCATCACTGTAACTAACTAAATTAGCAAATTGTAATAGTGCCAAAATGGAAAAAAGTACATCAAATATGTACCGAAGTGCATAGGCAAAAGAATTTAATAAATATTACCTTTTTAACCAGTGTTATTTGGAAATATTCTATATGTCTTTTAAGTTTACGTGCAAGTATATTGATTGATATAGTAACTTATAATTTTGCGTAATAAATGGACCTGTATTTAAAAAACGTGGTAAATAAAGATAAGAATGTAACTATAAAATAATTGCACAGACGCCATTATGTAGGTACAATTTGCGTAAACCTATCGGAATTAATCTCATCAGTGTCACCACTCTGATTATAAAGCCACTCTTCTATCTCATAAAATCTCTAGATTACTAAATTTGCTACAAATATTTTACTGCCGCTTTTTGTTCTTTAATTAATTAATGTATTTGATTTGACTTTAAATTCGCCTGCTTTCCATAACATTTCAATTATTGAAGCGAAAGAGTTAGTATAGTCGAGTCGTATGAACTAAAGACGACCATTTATTACCACTACAAATTTCGATCGGCCTGAACAATTTCAATACAATAGAAATATATTTAGAAGGGCCATAACTGCAGGGGCTCTTTGAAACACTGCACCATTTGGTCTAGGATGTAGGATAAAACCTGCAGCATAAAAAACCTACATCATAGCGCCACCAAACTAATGGTCTTTAGTTGTAAAGATCCAAGCAACAGCCTCTGTTAATTTATGTAAATCTGGATATCCAAATTCGAATTTAGCTAGAGGACATTCTTCAACAATATGTTTAACTGTTTCAATCTCAGCTCCGCAATAACAAGCTGGACTCGCAATCACATTTCACTTGAATAAATTCCATTTCCTTCGACAATCTCCCTAAGTAGATACATTTGTCTTTAGATATATCTGCGATATTATGTTGAAAAATCTTAACAACTGGACCAATATTTCTAAAAGAAACACAATATGAATTCAAGCTTGAAAAATTATACCTGTCATATGACCGTGAGGATCTTGGGGATCTTGTACGGTCTTCCAAGTGATGGTTATTATGGACAACTTTATATTCTCCATTTTGGACCATCGTAAAGATGCCATCAACATAACTCAAATAAAATTAAAGAAATATAGATTAAAACATAAAAATAACTAGGAGAATAGAAACTTAAAAATGACACTAATAAACTAATTATTTAATATTTCAGGATATGTTTAGATGACAATTATAATAAAGGTCAAAAGATAATTATGACAGATGTCAAAAGTTGTATGAATATTATTATTTATATCAGTCCTGAAATCGCTTTTGTAGGTTATTTTACGTGACAGGTACAATTTTCAAAGTTGACGTCATTTTAATTTAGTGATGCATGTCGGTTGCGAGAGCGATTCAACTATATACAGACTATTTTTAATAATTAGTGTACCTGTCACAGTTTTGTTAAATTTTCGCTAGATGAAGTTTAAAAGTGTCAATTTGTTGTCAATTTTCGGTAAGTCTCAAATAATTCTATATATTACTATAGTTTACCCCTTTTTTAAAATACTATTTGGAGCCTGCTTTATGCAAAAGGTTTTGGAATCTTTTGCTTTTCCAATGTTTATTGCAGAAAAGATTTTTTTATGAGATAATGTTTATTATCGGTTAAAACCCTTAATGGAGATAAATTAATTGATCAGAGACTATGCTCGTCGCGGCGTCTCAAATCAATCAATATTTCCCCAAAAATTAATTAGTGACTATGATCGTCGCGCTTATGACTAATAATAGTATTTAAGTTTCCAGATGTTGATCTCGAAGTAGATGCTCCACAATTATTTTACTTAGAAAGAGGCAAATCACATAATAGTGGATCCTTATACTTCTGGATATTTAGACCTCGATGTAGTATAGATATTTTGTCCCGAAGGGCTAGCGGGCTCGAGGACGTCGGGAGCCATAGTTAATAATTATTCAACTACCACTTGACTGACTAATTATTACTTACTGTCTTGTAATAATAATAATCTGGTGAATGTAATTTAATGAATGATTTTAGACGCGTTTTGCCCTTTTAAAGACTGGGAGGTGTGGGGGGAGAATGTTCTGGAGAAACTAGGCGACAGCGAGGCGCGGATGGATCACGCCACTAGAAAATGCGAATTACGCAATTCCTTGCAACAAGAACTATGAGAACTATTTAGCTAACTTTAGGCAGACAAAAAATGCATACGTCGCTAATCTTATATTTGAACAAAGAGTCCTTCATAAACTAAATATTTTAACGAAATATATGCGATGCAGATTTTAATGTTGAAAATTTTAAGACGTAATTTATTTAGAATTTGAAATATAATTTGAGTTAATACTGATTTAAAAAATATTAAACGTGTAATATACAGGGATAAATGAATTGAATGCTGGCCGCGTCTTTTTAAATGCAACATGTTTTATGCATCAAAATTTTGTCATAAGTATTTTTGGATGGTGTCGCGAAGTTACAGTTAATGCTAATCATTCCAATTAGAACTAATTTACGTTAACCTACATCGCCGCAGAAAACTTAGGTGTCATATTAAAAAAATTAAATCTTATTTTTGCAGCGGAGACCATGGCAACGGGAGAAAAGCAACAGTTCAAAATACAAGAGAAATAAATTGAAGAATAATACTGGGACAAAAGAATTGGAAGATGAATATAAAAGACAGATCAATCAAGAACTGCACTATGTGAACAAAGGAGACATAGTGAGCAAAATAAAAGAACAGTGATAAAATGTTGGGACATGTATGCAAAGCAGGAGAAAGTGTAAATACTCGATGATAGAATGAAGAACAGTAGAATCAAAATATACAGTTTCATGTTGGTATGTAAATTCAAAAAATCCTTAATTAAACACATTTCGATCTATTTTCACTTCTCTTCTACAGATATGTACAAATCACTTCTGCTGCTACTCCTTCTTTCTCTTTTCTTAATGCTTGGTCTTGTTTTTTCTACTCTTCATAATCTCGTTCAGCCTCTTAGGAAGCAGATGTCTATCTCTCGCCCCGTCTTTTGGGAGGTCAACCAGGGGGTCTCCATGAACTGGGTTTTTCATCCTTTGCCCATTTTGCCCATCGATCCTCTGTCGTTTTGTCGACGCGATCTCTCCAATATTGCCGTCTCGATCTCGTAAACTGCACCACATCTTCAATTTTGAAATCTGCTCTTATATCATTGCTTCTTATCTGGTCTCTCAAGCTAACGCCCTTAATATTCCTCAATGTCTTCATCTCTGCTGCCCAAATCATGCTCTTCGCTTTTGTTGTATCCGCTTCGAGAAAAACTGTCCATTTAACGCAATAATAAAAACGGGAAAGTCAAGGAACCTTTCTCCTTCTTTGAGAATGGTAAAGTCATCTCTGAACTCTGAGTGTGTGAAGTGTTACTTCCGGTTCAAATTTTGAATTTTTTTTATACAAAAATGATTTCGTATGGAGCTCTAAATACTTTTGTGTTTTTTAATAAATGGGATAGTATGCAAAATTTGTGAAATATTTGCAAAAGATTGCTATTTGATAAGAGTAAAAATGTTACTCCCGGTCCGAATTTTGAAATTTTACAATACCGATTGGACTGTGGAAGTTATTTACACTTACAACCGTTAAATTTCAAACATTTTTTAATGTAAATTAGTATTTTTTGACAGTTATTAAAATAACTATTAAAATGGTAGTGAGAATGCTATGGCACGAAATTTTTGATGACAACTTTTTCAAAGTCATCAAAAAACCTAAACAGTTACTTTTTTTATAACTCGGTTTTACAACGTCCGTCGTCTTCCGATTTCCAATCTCCACTCGTTTCTATTCGCCCACAACTCGTCATCCAGACCCCTAAACCTCATTTCGCTGTCTATTCCTTCTCTCCAGCTCCTCAGTGGTTTTCGTCGTTTTCTTCGCCCATTTGGATTCCATTGTATTACATACTTGTTTAGGTAGTCTTTCGTTCTCCATTCTATGCACATGCCCGTACCATACCAGTTGTTTTGTTCTTATCTCGTCCACTATCGTGTGTTCACCCACTGTCATAATTTCTCTTATTCGTTGATTTGTAACTCGTTCTCTTCTTGATCTCCCCGCTGCTCTTCTCCAATAATCCATTTCCGTAGCGGACAGCATTTTCTCTATTCTGTCCTTGATTGGCCAGACCTCTGAACTGTACGTAACAATACTCTTTACTATGGTGTTATATATGAGCTTTTTGTTCTGTTTCGATATACTCTGGTCCCAGAGTATTGCATTTATTAAAGTTATCGCTTTTCTTTCTGGTACATTTCGGTCTTTTATAGCTCTGTCTAGTGTTCCGTCCGCTGTTATTTTTAGCCCCAAGTATTTGAACTCGTCACAAGACTTAATTCGCTGCCCCGTATTTAGTACTAATTCTTGTTTTATTCCACCAATGCACATATACTCTGTCTTTTTTATATTGACCTCCAAACCCCACTTTTTGTATTCTTCTATCAGTTTTCGAGTCATATATTCCAAGTCGTCATACTCCTGGGCCACTACAATTTGATCGTCGGCAAAACACAAGGTGTATAAAATGGTGTCAGTTAATGGAATTCCCATGTTTTGGCATTTTCTTTTCCATACTTTAAGGACATGTTCTAAATAAATCTTGAAGAGCGTTGGCGAAATACAACAACCTTGTTTAAGACTTTTATTCACTTGGAACCCTTTGTCAGTCTTTGGTTTATTTTGACTTTTGCTTCGCTATTGTCGTACAACTCTTCAATTGCTTTAATTAACTAAACGCTTATGTTTGTATTCTCCAAAGCCTGCCAAAGTAAATTAAGTGGTATGCTGTCGTATGCTGTTTGTAAGTCTACGTATAGTAAATGCATCACTTGTCCATATGCCATTTTCTTTTCGATAATTTGAGTTATACAGAACATATGATCTACAGTCGATCTACCTGCCCTAAATCGGCCTGTTCTTCTGCCTCCATGTCTTTGTACTCATTTTCCATTTTTTTTCTATTATTTTGCCGTAGACTCTGCTCAGCGTACTAGTTACAGATATGCCTCTATAATTGTCGCACATATCTTTCCTTCCTTTTTTGTGAATCGTGGTTATATATGATGTTTTCCACTCGTTTGGGACTTTGGTTCCGTTTAGATATTTTTGGAAAAGATTTCGTAGTCTCACAAACAGTTCATTTGTACCGTATTTAATAAGTTCAGCCGGGATATTTCCGGGTCCGGCAGATTTTCCGCTTTTTAAGGCTGTGCATACGGTTTTAACTTCAGGAAGTGTTAACGGTATTGGAGATCCTGTCGTTCTAAAGACATCATTTATTACTTCTTCTTGGAATTCCACTGTTTCTTCGATTAAAAGTTTTTTAAAGTGTGCATCCCATTCTTTGTCTGATATTGGTGAAATTATATCTCTGGTCGTTTCTTTTCTAATTGATTTTATCGTCTTCCAACTTTCGGTACTTCTCCTAAATAAGAGTCTATTTTCTGGCACTTTTGCGTCCATACTAAATTTTTCTGGTCACTAATCATTCTTCTTACCTTTGATTGTGCGCTCTTGGAATTTTGTTTTGCATTCTCTGTTTTTTGAGATAAGTAAATGTGATAAAGTTTTCTCTTTTCCTCTATTTATCTTCCAATCTCAGCATCCCACCAATATGGTTTTCTCCTCTTCGATTTTTCTTCCACTAAACCTAGTGCTTCTTTTTCGGCTTGATGAATGCTTGAAGTAATGCAATCATACTCTTCATTTGGGTTTTCGCTTGAACGTGCATTGAGCTTTTCGTTAAGTCGTTTTTTATATAGGTTTTTCACGCTGTCATGCTCTAGGCTTATTAGGTCGTATCTACAGTGATCCATTTCATCTAACCCTGTGTTCTCCAACTGTTGTTGGTGAAGTTTTTGGCCTTGACAAGGAAAGAGAATTTTGGCTTCCAGAAAATAGTGATCACTTCCGCATGTTAGTCCGCGTTTTACTCTGACGTCTTGGATTTTTATTTTTGTCTTTTGTTTAGTGATAAGATAGTCAATTACTGATTTGAGATTTTGGGAGGGTTTGGTCCAGGTGTATTTGTGTATTTCCCTGTGTTGGAAGAAGCCATTTTGAATTTTTAAGTCTAGTTGCTCGCATACCGTAATTAGTCGGTTTCCATTGTCGTTAACAATCTCTTCTCCGATCGACCCACTGTCATATCATTTATCAATATAACAATTTCTCTAGATGTACTGACTGTTGATATTTCGTTGTAAATTTGTTCGAAGAATTTGTCTTTTTCTGTTGCGTTGGCGTCATCGTTTATTGCATATATTCCAAAAATCGTCAGTCTAACTCCTTTAATTGTAATATTCATTTCTATCAGCCGTTCGTTAATAGCTTCCCAGTTGGCAATAAATCTTTTAAATTTTTTGTTGACCAAAATGGACACTCCTTGTTGTGCATGTTTTTCCTTTGGGACTCCGCTATAGAAACGGTCATATTGCCCCAGGTTTTCCGATCCTTTTCCTTTTTTCTTTGTTTCTGATAGTACCGCGAGGTCTACCTCACTATGCTGATTTCGTGGACTATTTCGTTTACTTTTCGACTCATTCCTCGTACGTTCCATGTACCAGAAATCATTGTCCTTTTTCGTTGCTTGGGTCGTCTTCTTGGGGTTTTCTGTCCATTCCGAGGCGTTTGATTGGGTTTTTTAACATTTTGTTTTTTTTCGAGTACCAGAGAGTTAGTCTGATGTCCCAACCCCCAACCTGGAGGACCAGTTAATTTTTAATCAGGGTTTTCTTCCCCTAGCCTTTGACGATTCCAACGTCGTAACTACAAGGCAGCAGCGTCTTTACCTGTGATCCTAGGCAGGAGCCCTTACAGGGTAATATCATCCGGGCCAGATGAACCCTGGTTTTTTTATCGAGGTTGTTACTCCTCTCCCTCCTTCTTTCCCGTTAGTGCAATGGGACTCCAGGCTTCGGACTGGTATAGCGGAGTTCCTAAACAGATACTGTCAACACAAAACTTTTAGGAAATACTAATTAACCTGTTTTTCTTTTAAATCATCAACTCTTTGTTACATAACCACAGCAAAAATCGAGTTTGTTGAGTTTTTAATACTTCTTCAGTACAAAACGTTTGCGAGAAATCTTTAAGAGCTCTTACCATCTAGACATGTGGACGGAATTTTACTTTTATTGTTTATAAATTGAACGCAAACGGAAAAGGAATTCTACCTGCTAATTTTAAACAAATAAACTAATTATAGTAATAGATATTTGTTTATTCACTTTAAATAACTGCAATATTCCAAAGAAAAGTTGGCACTGGTAACGACTACATACATACATACCAGGAATTATTATAAATACATACATAATAACAAGTACTTCCTAAAAAAACAAGCAAAAATGTCTCTTTAATTTATCTTCACTTACACATGTATATGTCGTGCAAGAATTAAAATATTTGCTAAAAAATTACGCGTGTTGTTTCGTGACCTTCCAATTTCAGGGAAAACATGTTTTCCGGGTGAACAGGACAGATAAAACATTGAAAATGCTTCAAGAGAAGAAGAAATACCTATAGATTTAATTACTGCGTCGTGCGTAAAATATAGATAATTGACGTTTAAAGACAATTGCCAAAATGAATATTGCGAATGACACGCCGTAAACGCGTTCATGTTGGATGCTATTTCTTATAATAAAATTGAAATAAACATTTAATTGTATAAACGGTAACTGTGTTAATGTGTGCTACTGTCTATAAATGAAATTATTGCAACGGCAAATATGTTCGCCAAATTGTTTGTAGGGAAGTCAATGACACAGTCAAAGAATATTATGTCTTATACACATATCCAAAAGAAAGCGGTTCATATTTATTTATTATTATTTAATACTAGAAAAGATCACCTCAATATTTGTTTTTAATTGAAATCAGCTTTTTCCTGTCGCATTAGAAAATAATTTTCGCGTAGATATGATCCTAATATTCATAACAAGAATGTGGTCATTTTTTTGTATTTGTAATTCATAATTCATGCCAAAGTGTGTCCAATACTTGACTTATATCAATAAATACACCATACTACTGCCACTTTCGTCGAGTGTTGTTATTGGTCTGATCTATATAAAATAACATTTGGTGTGCCCCAGGGAAGCATTCTGGGCCCGGCTTTGTATTTATTGTGTACAGATGACTTTCCACAAACACGAAATTAGGGAAAACTGCGGCATTTGCTGATGATACATTTCGTCTATCATCCTGCTCTAACTCTACAATTGCCGCAAAGAAAATTTAAAGAAACCGAGATGAAATAGAAACGTGATTAAAAAGTGGAGAATGAAGACTATTGAAGACAAATCAGTATAAATATCTTCACTGCACATCTACTGTAAAGCTTATCGACAAATAACTAAAACAAACGGCTACATAAAGAATTTGGTACACACTTAGCACGCGGATGACAAAACACAATTTTGAATATTAAGAAGCAATTGGAGTTAACATGTATAATAATGTATTTCTTCACTTGAACATTGTTAGGAAAAAGATACTTTTGATTTGATTTGACCGTCTATCACGTCAATTAGTTTTACTTTTATTTATAACACTCAAACATTCCAGACTCTTTTTATTCTTTTGCATTTATTAAGTAGCAAGAATGTATTGAATTTATCTAAATATTGTGCATATTGTCAACAGAGGCTGCAAAATAAAAAAAAATCTACTATTCGCCTCATATTTTCAAATATATGTATCATCTACTGTTGTGTAATTTCTGTTACGATTATTGAAATAGCATTTTTATTAAGTCACCTGAATTATGTAATTAATACATATATTACTTTTTAAATTGCAAAAAACAATGTAGTAATCAACGTAGATGCCCAGGGCATATCACATCAAACATGTTGTTATGTTGGAAGAATCTGACATGCAATTCTTAGTTATTAAATTGTTAGACACAGCGAGTTAAAAAGTTGGATCTCTTATCTTTGTTACGACCGATAATGACTTCGTTGACGTCAGCAGCTGTGTTTCCTAAGAGGCGATTCGCGCCTTACAAGTATACCACACCGATTACGCACGTTAAGAACGATTCAATTAAAGCTCAAGGCTAGCAATCTTACTACATAAATACCCCTCTCCAACCTTACCTCGTCTTCCTATCTGTCACTCGATGTTTGTTATGTCAGCCTTAATCAGTGTTGAGTGTAAAATAATGAGTATGTGGAGTCTGAAGCTCATCGGGTTCGATCAGCAGATTTTTTCTTACGGTAAGTTCTTTAATTATTTTCAACCTCTGCTTAATCCGGATCACAACAATGTTAAAACGAGAGATGTTATTGAGAGATACTTTTATTTACAAAGAAAACAGATAAAATATCAAATCAGTAACTTAACAAATATTATATGTTGGCTTCTAATCTTCGAATCACGTCGTAAAATTTAAGAAATTATATTATTAGGAGTGATCAAATAACATAGTTATATTTTCTACATATAGGTAATTGAAGCATACGGATACTAACAAAATTTACCAACAATAAGTGGTTCATAGAGTGTCGAATGTCAAACGTTATAATTGTTTTGTTTGTAAATCATGTAATATTTGAAACTGCCTTTGAGTATTAGCAGTTGAAATAACATACCCATACTATAATGTAGCCGAGAGGACAAATAAATTGTCTTATCTTATCTAATAACCGGGACAAAATACCAAACTGGCTGGAACGCCGCAAAGTGTTCAAAATCGACAAAAACGTGATCATAATTAAAAAAGTTTAAAATTTTTGATAATGCTCTAACTTAGGTATTTTGTATGTACGTGTCATCATACACCTTACCACCAAGAATTGCTGTTTTATCTATGTCAGAACAAGATACATTAATTATCAAAAACTGCAGAATTAATAATATTTCTATAGGGGTATATTTTAGCACCCGAAACTTAAGTTGTGTTTGTTATTACGTGAGCCAGGTAAATTATTACCAGGCCGTTAAGGTAACATCGGCTGCCTTATAATCTTATAACAACTATGTATAATTGAATTTTTAATGCAGGTTAACATTTATTAATAATACTTGCTAGTTCGTGAATTTTTCATGAAAAGAAAGATTATAATGTAGGTAATTAAAAAAAGTTATTATTTTACCTGCGAAGAGGTGTGGAACTGGACCTGTGCGATGAGTACCATACGTATCTAATTTTTATTAGAAGTTATAAAGTGCAGTCATATGTATAGTTTATTATGTTCTTGGTATCATCAGAAAACTTATTAATTTCACATAATTGTTCCGTCAGTTATCACTTTTAATTAGTGTTTATTCAGTGATTTGGGTGCTTAATTAGTGTTTTGGGTGTATTTTCAGCGTTTTGCCGCTCTGAAAATTACACATCTGGGTCTACATCAGAAAATGATGCAAGTATCTGGTCAAGGTTTTTCTGTGAAGAAAATTCGTGTTTTGGATTATCTCAGAGAACATTTTCAAACATATGTGGATGAAATTACAACCAGTGCGCTCGAGAATTTTACGAGATAATCATTTTCCAGCAATACCTTACGAAGTGGTGTCATTTTGCGAGTTTTGAATAATGGATATTCTATTAATATTGACAAGTTTGACGAATATTGTAAGGCAACTGCGGAGTATTATGTATCTTTGTACAATTGGTACTTTATGCTACCTACAGTATATAAAATTCTTATTCATGGTGCTGCAATTATTAAGGAAGTACTATTGCCTATCGGTGAATTATCAGAAGAAGCCCAAAGGTCAAAAGATAAAGATTTATTGAAGTACCGGGATAGATATAGGCAAAAAATTAACAGCGTTAAAATCAATGAGGACGTTTTCTATAGGCTCCTATTGAGCTCAGATCTTCTTATTTCATATCAATCCAGTGCATGATTCTGTTGCTTGACTTTACAGACGAAGACGAACTTGAACTTCAGGAGTACGAGTATGACGACGAAACCAAAATGTATAGGAAAGACGCAAGTGAAGACTTATATGATTAGTCTTATATTTGTTTTATCTCTGTCTTGTCTTGGCTATGTGTTGTAATGGTACAGCCCGTTTTCCTTTATTAATTTTATACTTTTTATTATTTTTTTTAAGGATTTAATTAAGTATATTTTTTTATTAATATTTTGAAGGGAAATAATATTTAAAATCAATGAATGTGTTATTGTATTATTAAGTAGATATTAGTCGTAGGTTTTATATATATTTATGAGTAAAAAAGGGTGACGTCGAAAGTTTATATTAACGTGATAAACACTCCAGTAGCAATATACAATCCCGCATCTAAATGAACGTGTATGTTCGTGTAAATGTGAATGGGAACTCCGGAACTTTGTGGAAAGCGGGGAAGCCCAGACATTCTGATATAAAAGGGAAATATGCGTGAGAAAAGAGAGAGTCGACAGCAAGAAACATTAAATATCGTATTAAAAGACTAACTCCTAACATTAGACTACGCTTAAGAGTCATTGTTACTATAACTTTAAGAAATAATTTACTACCGAGAAAACGTAGTAAAGTAGTGGTCAAAGTTGTACCTAAGAAGTAATTGTGCAACGTGTTGTATTGTTAAAATAAAGATTGTATTTCGAGTGGCAGAGCAAGCAGATGATGCCGTTGAAAACAGCGTACAAATAAAGAAGATTTCGTCGATAATAAGCAGCCCGAAGTTCCTGCTGGAAACAGCACAAAAAAGAAGATGAATGAGAAGAATTTAGATAAGGTATTATTTAAATGATTATTGTTTAATGACTGTAAGGTTTATGTAATAAAGGAGGAGAGACTGTAGAAATAAAAATTCAAACAGAAAGTAATTAAATAAATATCGTCTAACAAATATATGTGTAAAGTAACTTGATATGTTCACAAGTATCGATATAAACATGTATAATATAGAATGTGCATTGTATGTAATAAAGTCTGGCGTTTATAGCTTACGATTGAATAGAACAAAGGACCTACAGAAATGTTTGTGTTAGTTTAATGTTTCTAAAAAAAAATGTATTAGAATTGCTTTTTAAATATATCTTACTTCTTGTGTTGTTTGTAAAATTATAGATACAGGATTCATTAATTTTAATATAAGAATTACTAAAATTTTTAAATGATATTTTTTTTAATGTATAGGAACCCCTTTTACTTAATCATTTCAATTAACTTGAATCGCCCTGAGATAATTTGAGTTGAGCTGGCAAAACAAATAACTTTACAATTTATTTCTAAAGTTTTACTTTAAATTAAATATCTTAATTTAGAGATAGGGGTTTCTCTACATTGTGTCACCCAACTTTGGGGTGGTACCTATACAATATGGCGCCCAACGTGGGGCCCGAAGAAATGATATTTTTTCTAAGATTTTAGATGCACGAAGAAGTAGTATTTTTTTATGGTTGTATTACTCGAAGAAATGATTTTTTTTTTAATATTTATTTATTGACTGATAGATATGAAATTGAAGTTTGGTATTGCATAAAAAGTTTTTGAAATATTTTTATACCATTTAAAACACATACATTTTAATATTTTGAATTTTTTTTTTAATGTACAGGAACCACTTTTACTTAATCATTTTTAATTAACTCGCATCGCCCTGAGGTAACTTGAGTTGAGCTGGCAAAACAAATAATTTTACATCTTATTTCTAAAGTTTAACTTTAAATTAAATATTTTAATTTAGAGATAGGGGTTTCTCTACATTATGTCACCCCAACATTGGGGTGGTACCTCCACAGTGTATGTCAGAAATAGTTTCTATAATATGTACTTGCTATAAAACAACTGGCTATAAAACGTTAACCACCCCCTCCCCTTTACAACAGCACCTCTAGCTCTTTTTAACTAAATATTAGTAGTTATTTATTAATAAACAAATATTTATGTGCTAAATATCACAGAAAGTAACAATCGTTGAGATGGTGACATCTTTGAGTACTTATTTCATCACCTAAGGGATTGAAATCGAATGAGTCGTTATCCATTGTTTATACATATTTGTACGGTATAAAATAATTCAACAAGACTCAATTTTCAACCTACTTTTACAGCGTGATTTTTGAATTTCGATCACGAATTCGTTTATTTTGAACACTGTGCGCAGCGATTGATATCTAAAACCGAGACTTGTGGTAGTAAGGCTACTTATGACAGTGATATGGAACATAATAACTATGAAACGGAAACATACATTCTTAAGATAGTAAACGCTCATGATAAATTTAAATTACATATGACAACAAACAAATTTAGTACTTTATCTAAAACGTTAATTCCACATTCAAAATTGGAAGAAGATATTGACTTGAGGAATGCAGAAAATAGAATAAGATTGTTAAATTCGATCGCATGTTATGATAATAAATAAGCAGTTATGTTATCGATCAAGTATGCATATATAAAATTCTCTTTTCTATCAGTTTGACCCAGTCTACATACGTTACACTGCTTCACCTTAGACAAAAGTTATATTTCTGTATACTGATAACAAGAAATCACCAAGATAAAGAACGGCACAACGAATGAATCAACGTTCGAAAAAAATTTCCTTCATTAAAGTTCGACGTTCCTAAAATTTATATTCCATTTATTACCGTAATTGTTAGACGCGTCTAATAATGCTTTTTATGTGTTCTACTTCGAAGAACGGATGATAACTTACGTTTTTTGTTTTAATTACTGAACATTAAAATGATGTGTTTTTATTGAACCTGTTGGAAGAAAAAAACATTGAAAGTAATTTTCCCTTCAAATATTCCAGTGTTCATTTTATTTCAAACGAAAACACATTTTTTACTAAGGGAATTTTTTACGTCTTTTTCATGGTACTATACGATACGCATTATTGCGGAAGAATATTATTTTTAACAAACAATAGCACGCAATCCAGGTATGGTTTGATACGCTCCCAGACGTTTTCGCATCAGGTCGATATCTAGTCGCCGCGATATTTCTGGAAACGCTAGCGACGACCCGTGAAAATGGATATTAAAGTCGTTTCGACGTTGTCGTGGCTTATTTAAATGCCAAAATAGCCGTGTTTATTGTGCTTATCCCTGAATTGTATGTGTACTATGTATTTTGTTTTATAAAATTTAGTTTTCACTAAATATTAATTTAACTCGTCTGTAGTTGTAAGACCTCATTCAAAGAAAGACCTACAAGAACTAATTGAATTACATTTAGATCGACTTCATAACTGGTTTTCTAATAGTAAAAATTAAGTGTCCCAAAAAAAGATATCACAGTAAAATAATGAGGTCTGTACATAGCACGACAATTTTTTTATACAAAAAAATTTCCAAAACAGATTTTAAATACTCTTCTCTTATTTATAAATCCGTGAAATGCATAATTTGAAAGTTATTGAAAAAAAAACGACTTTTGGATGTGTGTTACTTCCGAACCGAATTGTGTTCCACATCCTGCTCTAAATATTTTTGTACTAACTAATCTGTAAAGAATGTTTAATATGCATTATATTTGGAAAAAACTGCTTTTCAATCAAAATGTTCCTTCCGGTTCGAATGTTGAGTTTTTTTTACACAGAAATTGCTCCAAATTAAGATATAAGCAAATACTTTTAAATTGTTAATAATAAATTGCAGATGATAGTTGTCATTACATCTAGTATTATGATGATGTATTGCAATATTCCTGAGAAGCTTACTTGAATTACTAAAAACATATAGTAGTAGTATTTATTGTCATCAATAAAATTACATGACATGTCAATAAAAGTCACAAATAATACACATCGTTACATACAAATAAAAGAAATACAGAAAGAGAAATATATAACCGACTGTTGTAGATACACAAGCAAACATAAGATCCGACAAACATAATACGCAATAAAAAAGAGTCAGTCTACAAAGTTAGAGTCGAGGTACTCACTGATATCATAAAAAGTTTGTTTTGTTAAAAGTCTCCTCACAGCCTTGCTGAATTTTCTCTTTGACATATCTTTGATTGTCCCTGGAAGGTGGTTGTATAACTTCACTCCCCAGTAATCCACCCCTTGCTGAGCGACACTCACTCTATGGTGCGGAATTGCTAGAGAACACTTGTTTCTTGTATCGTAATTGTGTAGTTCTTCATTTCTTGTGAAACGCGACTGATTAGAATGGACAAATTTCACACAGGCGAGTATATACACATTGGTTATGGTAAGTATATTTTCCGTTTTAAACACTTCCCGGCAAGAGTCCCTATATTGTAGGCCACAGAGAGTACGTATCGCTTTTTTCTGCAGAACTTGGAACTCGTTCAGCGGCAGATGAAGCGCCCCACACAATGACACCATACGATGCTACACTATGAAAATTCGCATAATACGCACTTCTCGCAGCCCGGTAGGTTGACACATTTCTTATTGTTCTTATAGAGTAAATAGCTTGACTTAGTTTTTTTCAGAGTTCCGTTACATGACTGCACCAAGTAAGTCCATCGTCCACACGTAATCCCAGAAAATCGACTTCTTGCTTATTTACTTTGGATATTCCATTAAAAGTGATACTTTGCGTTTTGTCCTTATTTAATTTTAATTTATTTGCATTAAACCAACATTCTACAGACTGCGTACTAGTTTCCATGTTAGGCTTTAAGTCATTCAAACATCCCTTTACTAATATAGACGTGTCGTCTGCGTAAAGGCACATACGGTTAACAACGATATTGTTCTCTAAATCATTCCGCGTGTGACTCCGACTTGAACAGACGTGTTGTGATATTTTGCAATAACAGCAGTAAAATTTCGCTAAATAAACAATTTATGACAGACTATTTAAAAATGAAACACCTACGTAGTGGTAAAAATACAGAAAAAAATCAAAATAATGAAGAACTGGAATCCGATCAGATGATTTCAATAGTTAAATCTACTATTAAAGAAGAAATGCATGCGTTATTAGACGAAATAAATTTTTTGAGACAAGAAGTAATAAATCTAAAAGAAAGTAATATTGACATGGTAAGATTACTTGCAAATAAACAATGTAACTGTCTAATCAATAATAAAGAACAAGAGGAAATATTAAATTTATCTTCATCGGACGAGAATCCTAATACTAACCTTGATTCATCGATAGAGACAGTTATACAGCAAGAAATTTACGCTGAGAAAAAGTTATCGTCTATGAACGTAAAAACTATAAACAAACAAAATAAAAGTGTGAACAAACACAGCACTCGTACGAATAAGAAAGATGATAAATTTACAGGGGTTAAACATAAAATTATTGGTGTAAACAACGAACCTGTATCTAATAGCTTTGAGGCGGCTAGTCCTAGATTCTGGCTGTATGTGGGGAAATGTAAATTTGACACGACTGAGGAAGATGTGAAGAAATATCTACAAACGAAAATTGCTAACGGAAACGTAACTGTGGAAAAGCTTAAATCGTTAGTGTATAACACATAATTCATAAAATTCTTTAAATTTGTAACCCTACTTGTTGGCATTTTCCCTCAAACAGGTCAATTTTTTTTGTTTTCAGATGGAAGTTTGCGCTTTATTGAATAATAAATATCGTAATAAAAATATCACCCAATCAGTAGTTATGAAAATAGAAACAAAGTTCAGGAAAAAGGGAATACTAGAGATCGGCCCAGGAATGGACGCCTGAAGATCTCCCTTAACACCAGGGTTGATACGCTACTCGCCCTACAACAGAATCGACATCTAACATCCCGAAAATTAGCTCTGGACAACGGAATAAGTCAGAGACCAGTGATAAAATATTTGAAAATTGACAAATGGTACCCATATAAGCTTTGGTCCACGAATTAAGTGGAAATGATCCAGATCACCGCTTAGAGATGCTGTCAGATAAAAGCACAACATCAACAATGAACATATTGCAGTGATCTTCAGTCTGGGATTGAATTGTAAATAAGCATAATCAAGAACACTTCTAGATTTAATTTAGTTAATTACTATTTTATTTATTTTATAATGATCAGTGTATATAAATATTTATTAAGTTAGTATTTGGCAAATTTAAATTAATTTAAGTAAAATAATATGAGAATGTTACTGTAATTTTATTCAAGAAGCTAATATTAAAATAAGCCTGGTATATCAAGTGAATATTCACAAGAAAGTGTTTCCCGCAAGCTTCAGCGGGGAAAAGATATTATGACCCAGACCGTGCGACAGATAGGCTTGGCGAAACAATATTCTCCGCTGGATGCGATTAACGATCACGGATGTAAACAAATCAATTTTCCAATAGATGTTTGTTTACGTTTTTGAAAGGCTAGTAATACACCAGTTTACCGAGTGGTGCAGCACTGTAAAAATATAATTGAAGAGTTGGAATCGGTATCGTACCGAGGATAACCGTAAGTTTTTGTTAAGAAAAGATGAATATAATCGAGAACATGAAAAATTTGAGACTAGACGGCTGGTGAAAACCGCTGTCTAAAAGAAACTTCTGGAAGTAGGTGGAAACCTCTTCTTAAAAACACAGAGTGTTTATATTTAGGAATATTTCATGAATTAACTTTATTTTTGAACTTAGAAAAATTTCGATAAAAGCGGGACTTGAAAAATTTTACCTAATAAAATATTTATTTTAACTTAGAACAATTTTTATAAATTGGAACTTGTAATATTGCACTGAGATATTTATTTGTACTTAGAACAATTTCGTTTAGATAAGAATATAATATAATAATTAATATTTTTAGCGAGTTAAGTTTCTTTTTTGAACTAGGATGTTTTATTCTTGTACGCGGGGTCATTACACCGTGCGTTATGGTAGAACATTTTTAATAATTGTGATGATTTAGTTTAAGATTTAATGAGAAAGTATTTGTTATCAAATTGGAATAAAACTATAGACACTTGGTGTTTGAAACATTTATCAGATAAAAGTATTAAGTTAATTAAAAGTTTTTTTTTTATTTTTATTTTGTAGAATTTTTACTGTGTAAAAGAAAAAAACATTTATCAATACAATTTGAATATGGATGGATTTGAAGTTTTGTATGAGGAATTAAGGTGATTTAGTAGTATTTATTTTTGTTCTATTGTATATCTTGGGTTACATAAAATTTTTGTGTGGTGTTTTATACTGGAGTTGTAGAGCGAGGTTAGTAATTTTTCTTTATATATGTGAATATACTATTTATTTATTTTATACTTTATTGTGTTTGTGTATTGAAATTTTGACGTGTTGGGTCATAAGTCAGAGATGTGTGCAATGAATTAAGTAGGTGATTAATTCATAGCATGGAGCCTTGATTAATCCTAAAAACACGAATTAGTTTTGGTGGTACTGTTTCGGGAGCGAGCAAAGGCGCTGAGCAGAACTAATTAGAACTGAGTCAATATTTTTAAATACACAGAGGCATGTGAATTGAATTTAAAGACATATATGCATTAAGGGATGAGCACGTTGTTGCGTACGTTAAGGCTGTGTTCAACGAGTTGAAAGGCATACTCGTGGGATGGAACCCTGAGGTACCTACCTATGTGAATTTGTCATTTGGTGATACTGTTCGGAAGCGGGCCAAGGCACTGAGTAGAATTAATCAAGGCAGGGCCATTACCTTAGTGTATATATTTTTGCTATCGATAAACGATATAATTTTGTTATTTATTTATAATCCATTATAATTCATAACATATAATGGAAATTTTGATATGTTGATTGTTTTACATTTAAATAGAAATGAATTAAGATATGATAAATGTTTAGTAGAATATTTTCTGATATTTTTTTTCATATTGATTATAATTGTCGTATTTATTTGATTATGTTATCATATCATGCAAAGATTTAATTTAATGTTTAAGATATTGTTAATTATAAATATACTTGTTTTACTTGTGAATTAGTATTTTTAATAAATTATATTATAATGTTTCTTTTTGTATTTTTATTTATTTTATCTGACCTGGAAACAACTTGACAGCATTCGTATTGGAGAAGGAACTTTGTTATTATTTTCTGCCCCTGAGTAAAAACTTCATTAGTAATTTTAAAACTGAGCTAGTGATATGTGAAATTGCTAAACCTACTTTTTTGCAGAAAATTATAAGATTTTAGTCTAGCATAAGACCTAGAACTAAAGTATATGCTTGATTCTGCTCTTGTTTATTATTTAAATTAATTAATTTATTTTTATGCAATCATTAATTTTCAAGAGTCACAGCATTATATTGATCGTTTGATGGTTAAACAAAAACCCTAGAGTTTTAAACGATCAACATGTGTTCATTGATTCTAGTTGCTATGTTTTTATCTTACTGTATAGTTTTAGTCGAATAAGGTTTTTGAGAAGTAATTTAAGTTTTAATCTGCTGTAATAACGATGTGCTAACTTTCATATTAGCATTGCAATTTTATAACATGAAAAAGTTGATTAAGTTGCAGGAGTATTTATTGTGTATTTACACACAAGGTCGAATCTATTATTGAAATTACGGCTTTCATATCTTTGCGTATATATATATTTCGTATTACAATATTAATACGTTAAAAAACCTAGTCACAGAACATTTAAAAAATAATGGGCCACAGTGCATTTAAAATCAATGCATTATTGATATTAGTATCTCGACAATCATTCTATATGTCCATATTTATAAAGGATACGCAGGTATGTAGTCGTTAGTAAAACATATGTATTTTTATCTGTTATTCTTTGGGATACAATATATTTGGAAAATAATTTGTTTTAGCTGTAACAGGTGTGGATCCAGGATTCAGCAAAGAATGCCCCTATTTCTTTCTATACAAGAGGCCGTTGCATTTACCTAGTTGTTTTGTATTTAGTTTCGATTTTAAGCGTTATGTGTAGGATTAGAACTGAATAGATAGTACTGCAGTTGTTGCAGTGGTTTCTGTTATATTAGGATTGATATTAGGATTGACGGTTCTTATGGCTAGGGTTTCTAAAAAAAGTCTTTTGGACAAGTTTCTTATAAACCCTAATTATATTGCGGCTCTCTGGGCAATAGAGAGACGGAATATCAAAAATCGATAGCTGTAATGTTAAAAAAAAATATTACAAAAACATAAAGTCTTTATTCATATGCATGCGGCAGAAAAAAATAATAAAAAACCTAGTTGCCGGGCCTGGACGACGACCGCTGTATGAACAAATGGACAGCGCGCGAATGCATGTATCATATCTAGGCACGCAAGATAGATGTCCATCCGTCGTATCAGGTGATTATGGACAAGGTGATTAACTTACGAAAACGAGGAACACTACATCCAAGTTACGAAGGTAGGGGTGGTGAAAGAGAAGAGAGACTGTTACTTGCGAAAGAGCATCAGCTCTTGGATATGGTAGATGCGAATCCACGTATAAGCACACGAACTGCAGCAACGCGACTTTAGATTTTTTTTTTTTTGGAGTTACATGAAAACACTGGTATATGATGGGGATGAAATTGAGACAGAAGATCTTCGCCTGTCTGTATTTTTACAGAGGCAAGGCGCATAAGTAAGGAAGAAGGTACCTTTCACCGAGCCGTAATAATGTTCTACGACGTTTCGACGTCTGTCTTCGTGCGCACGGCGGTCACAGAGAATATTTTCTGTAAATAGTAATAATCCACCTTTTTCACATAGCGGTTGCTTTCAAGACCAGCATTTTACCTATAAAAACAGAAAAAGCGAGTGCACTTCTTCGCACAAGATTACTAAAGAATTTACACTTTCAATAACTAAATAAACAAAAAGCACAGTTAGCCGCTGGGGTATAAATGGTCAATAGTCCTATTGTGTTTAGAATAAAGACAGTAGGATAATAATTCTAGTCTGACTGAACGTTTTTTGTATTTTATTGTCTTTTAATGTGTTTATTTACGAACATCGAACATCTGAATGGTATGGTATGTGCCAGTAAATTTCTTGCCTAAAAATTTCACCAAAAAATTATATTTTTGATTTCTTCGTTATTACGATAACATATAGATTTGTTTCTGGTAGCGCTTCACATTCCTACTAGTCAGTCTTTTTATTGCCCGGACACTTGTATATACAGGGTGAGTCATTAGTAGCCGCTTCTTCGATAGCTCTTTTGTGTTTTAAACAAAAGAAAAAACAATTAGTGGAAGATCCATGGTTGCTTGGGGCGCATATTGTAAAAATACTTTAAGCTCTGGCGCACTTCCGGTTTCACCGGAAGTGCACGAAACTTATTTTTTTTAAATGATTCACCCTATATATTTTTGGATTTTCTTGTACTGGTTTAAATTGTCTGTTCGACTGTTTTTTCTTTTTCAAAATTGAACCAATAGTTTTTGAGTTATTAATTTTTTTTGAAAATATTTGACCAAAACACGTGTTCAGAAAAAAATCATTTAAAAGCAGAAACATTAACTTTGGTGGTGCTTGTAGCCAAGAAAATTCTGCATCATTTGGTAAAGTTGCACTCGACAATACCTCAATGAACTTTGTTTTTTTCAAAGCCTACTTCATGAAATTTTCACATACCAAAAACTTATTTTTTTTAAATGGAACACCCAGTATTTTATTGGGGCATTTTGTTCCTTTTTTTATTCTCTTTCATTTTTGTTAACAATGTCCTATCTTTTGTAATTTCTGAAATAATCACTATAGGAGCAATTAGCGGTCAATTAAAGAACTACGAGCGCTGTTGTTCTATGCACCAAAATATTCGCTCAACCAATGGAAGGCAGGGATGGCGCCCGACTTCCTTAGTCAACTGTCAAACAAAGTAAATGTTATATCCAACTATCCCAAAAGTAATAATTTTATAGAATGAAGAGCATCGCATTTCAATTTTTTAATTCCGGCAATGTCCAGTTGCAGTATTTCATTTTTAACACTGTTGGTTAACATCGAAATAAAATAAAGGCTATGTTTACTGACATATTTGAAGATGTCTTCAAAAAGTTTTGACAATCCGTTCGTAGATAACGTTTTCATCAAAGAAGTATGGTCCAATTATGTAACTACCCAGTATTCCTCCCCACAGTTTTAATGACCAACGATTTTGAAAGTTTACAGGTGTGATAAAGTGGGGGATTTTATGTGTTATAATAACGGAAATTGTGACGATGAACGTATTCACTTGAATAGAAGGTTTCGTTGGTAAACAACAAAAAATTGAGAAAGCCAGGATAATTTATCTGCTGCCAATTGACAAAAATGTAAACGATTCTGAAAATTTCTTTCATCTAAACCTGTGTATGAATATGCTACGGGTGAGTTTCGTATTTCCTAATTATTCTGGATTCTCAAATTTGACTTACATCTAACTGCTGACTAATTTTCGTAGTACTAGTATGGGGGTGTTCAACTACACTCGCAAGTACCATAAACGTCTTATCCTCACCAGTTATTGCTTTTTCCTCTTTTTCTTTCATATTCAATGCTTTCTGTTCACTCAAACCGTCCACTTTATATTTTCGAAGGTTTCTGGCTTCGGTTGACTTCTACCAGGGATCGCTGTGCATAAAGTCTGGATGCTAGCAATGAGATTCTTTCAGATTCACCCAAAATGTCAATCATATCTATTAGCTCTTCATAAGAATAATTCATTTGGATGATAACTAGTAGCGATGCTTTTATAAGTTTGACATAAATGTATACCGACTTTCTTTAACAGTTGACTCAGGCAGTCAGCCGCATTCCAGCCTTTATTGGAACAATATTTGGGTGCAGAGAACAGCGCCCGTAGTTCTTTAATTGACCGCTAATTGTTCGTATAGTGATTATCTCAAAAATTAGAAAAGATAGGTATAGGACATTGTTAACAAAAATGAAAGAGAATAAAAAAAGGAACACAATGCCTCAATAAAATACTGGGTGTTCCATCTAAAAAAAATAAGTTTTTGGTATGTGAAAATTTCAGGAAGTAGGCTTCGAAAAAACAAAGTTTCTTGAGGTATTGTCGAGTGCAACTTTACCAAATGATGCACAATTTTCTTGGCTACAAGCACCACCAAAGTCAATGTTTTTACGTTTAAAAACAATGTGAAAATGAATTTTTTCTGAACACGTGTTTTGGTCAAATATTTTCAAAAAAAATTAATAACTCAAAAACTAGTGGCTATATTTTGAAAAAGAAAAAACAGTTGAATAGGCAATTTAAAGCAGTACAAGAAAATCCAAAAATATATAGGGTGAGTCATTTAAAAATATTAAGTTCCGTGCATTTCCGGTGAAACCGGAAGTGCGCTAGAGCTTAAAGTATTTTTACAATATGCGCCACAAGCAACCATGGATCCTCCATTAATTGCTTTTTCTTTTATTTAAAACACAAAAGAGCAATCGAAGAAGCGGCTACTAATGACTCACCCTGTATTGTATTATAGAACATATAGCATATTATTAGTATTTAAATGTCAACTATAAACCTTTCAATACATCAAACTTATAGAAATTGTATAAAGATTAAAGAAGATACTCACTAAAATTTTTATTTATACTAATTAACAATATAGCTAAATCGTTCAATATTTATTAAAATCTACTTCTCATTTTGAATAGTGCAGTTATTTAATGTAACACTGGAAAATTTGTGTATATTAATGGAGATTCCAAACAGATTCTGGTAATACGCTACATTTTATTTAATTCTTCAAGATTTACACTGGCTGATACATCACTAAATAATGCATTAAATGTCGATCGATTCTGAGCGATGTTAGTGGACGTATTAAGTACACTTGACAGTATTTGAGAAAGCTGAAAACTTTTTTGGTGAAATTATCAATATTCTATAGCCACAGTTGAACATTTCACCTTCCGTAGAGCTTATTTTTTATTATATCACCTCCGCTATTAACGAAGTGTGTCACACTAAATGTCATTTTCTACTAAGAGCTCATGACTAGCTAATTTTGAATAAGTAACAATACTTCTGAGTGCTTTTTTAATAGCAATTGGACTATTTACACAAAAGCCATTACAGTACGAATTATTTATGTGCAATATGATTGCCAAATCAATCCATATCCTTTATATTTTAATATTAATATAACTATTATGTAAAATAATCAGGAAAATTAGTTAAGTACTACTACAATTATGTTTTTATTGCTAATTTTCATTGGTAAATATCAAGTCTTTGTAAACTTTTAATATCCAAAATACATAAAAATCTATTTCACCCATTACTGTACCTACTTTCATGCTTTGCTAAAATCTTTGAAAGAGTAATGAGAGATTATAATTTTCTTTGGTAAAAATAACTTATTCGGCAATAATCAGCATGGCTTTCTGAAGGAGAAGTCAACCGAAACAGCATTATTTGACTATATAAATAATGTTTATTCTCGATTAAGACTACATTAGTCACTGTAAGTTATTACTAAAAATACAGCGTTGCGGCATTCGAGGCACTGCCACCTTGATGTGGGTCTAATCATGTTTATAGGATAGAAAACAACTAGTAAAAGTGGTTGTCAATGGGAACAGTGTGAAATCAAATCCGGAAGTTACAATAAGAGGTTTGCCTCAGGGAAGTGTGCTTGGTTCTCTGTTATACAATATTTATCGGTCTGTGTAACTTGCTATTGAATATATCACATACGCTCATCAATTACGCTGAGATAATTCTCTGTTAATAGTTGCTAAAACAATTTCTGCCTTAAACCATGAGGCTGAAAATGTATTGCACAAAATTAAGTTTTGGATAACGACCTGGTCCTAAACACTGACAAAACTACAATTGTTCTATTCAAAACAAAAAAAATCAACTTTAATATTGGATAATGTAACTATTGATAATAACCTTTTCACTTTAAATAGTAATGTTGGAATTTTGGACTTAACTTTTGATGAAAAACCGGTTCCTATGACTATTTACTATGAGGTATTTATTTCCAAACTAAAATATGGTATACTTTTTTGGAGGAATTCCCCAGATTCGGGCTGGGTTTTTGTAATTCAAAACTACATTTTTCAAATCATGCACTGGAAAATTCAGGTCAGCCGGACTTCTTACTATGGCAGCATATTTTTGAATGTTTAATTTTTAATTTTGAAAACAAGGAGAAATTTGAACATTTCTTACCTAATCACTAGGGAGCGGAATCGAGCGAGCCATGACTCATCGCTCATGGGCGCACTATTGAAATGTTGTATTCTTAAAGAGGTTTTAATTTTATTTATATAATTGAATAACAACTCATAAAATACAAAATACATTATTATTTGTTGATTTTGTTGTTCAAGTCGAGTAAAGGAGTATTAATATTCACCAGCAATACTTTCTCAAGGTTCTCTTCTGTAAGATTTGTTCTTTTTGAATGAAGTACATCCTTGTAGATAGAAAACGTCCTTTCTACATCGCAACTGGTTATAGGTGCGTACTGGAAATATTCTTTTATTTCAGCGTATTTAGCAGTTTGATTTTGTGTCATTGTCCCCATACACAATTGCCACAATGTTATTAAATCTGGATTTCTATTAAAAACTGCGTCTAACTTTTGCCGAAGGCCACATCCGAAGTCACTTGGAATACTTTTGAAATTATTAATAGCCGCATCTAATGTGGTTAATCCATCTTTTAGTTTGAGATTTCGATTTTCAAAATATGTGATTAGTTTAGGCAAATTTCCAAAGTGTTCCTGAAGGAATAACAGCTGATTTTTTAAATTTGGGATTTGTGTTAGTTCCTTGCACTCAGAAATACTTCGAGCATCGGCATTTAAACATGTAACGAAATTTTGTAAATTATCAAAATTCTCTGCATAAAAACTAGTAGCTTCCAGCCATGTTCCCCATCTAGTTATTACTGGCGCGGGTGGAAGTGACAAAGATGGAAGTTTTTCCCTGTAAAGGGCCACTCTCGATGGTGCTTTTCTGAAAACTTTTTTAAAAGCCGATACAAGTCTATCAACTTCCGGATAGTTGTCTCTGATATATTCACAGATCACTCTTGTGGAGAGCATGTGCTACACAAGTAATATGCAGCATATAAGGATATGTTTCCTTTAATAGTCTGCCTGTTTTTAACATATATGCGGCACTGTCACTAACAAATAAAAGTATTTTTTCCCTGTACCTGTCGTCCGAATGAAGTATTTTGTGCAAATTCTCGTTAATGGTTTTAGCAACTGTTTCCGCATCAACTGTATTTATAACTTTAGATGCGATTACATATGCGTTATATGGAATAGTTGGATGTAGTACACCAGCTACAATATTTACCACACAGCGTCCTAATATATCGACAGTTTCGGCGGCACTTATCCATAGGTACTGATTTGAAAGATGTCTTCTAATGCATTCTACTGTTTTCGTGAAGCACTTAGAAACATAACATTTGCGTAAGGTGGATTCATCAGCAACATGTCGACCAGTATATTTTTGGAGAAATGTTTTGAAAGTGGAATTGTCAAGTTTCCTTAATGGGATATTAGCCGCCATTAAAGCTTCACAGAGTTCTTCGTTAAAATTGTCAGCTTTCAACGGGTCCAATTTCTGTGTATGTTTTAGCGATGCTAAGTGACGTTGTACGTTCGACTTTTTGGCATTCTGTAACGATATTTTACAGACTTTGCAATAAATATCGCAATCACTGACAATGGACATACAATCAGTATGACCCTCAATCCAACTCGCCATTGTTTCACGATGTATTTCTCGACGTTCTTCCATATCATATCTGAAAAAGTAACATAAACAATGTTCTAGATCTAAATAAACGATAACTAAAAATTTTAATCTTAATCTTAACAAAATCCAATTAACACTTACGTCGATATAAATGGAAGAAGTAGATTCAATGAACCGGCAGGAACTATTACAAAAATTACGAAGTACGTAATTAACAGTTAAAACAATGAAACAAGGAAACTAACGTAAGGTATAAATGAAAATTTTATTTCTCTTGGAAATATAACGTAAATATAATAAATTTTAAACACTCCTGACGCCGTTATCTACGCCCGTGTATAAAGAATTTTACCTCATAAATTCCTTATTTTATTGCCCTTTTTTCTCTGATTCTCGGTCTCTTGTCGAGCGTAAACAGATGTTGCAGTTCACCCTATGAATTAGTGCTATTCAGATATAATGTAAACAACACGCAGTTGTTTACATTATTTCTTTTCACGGTTGTGGCTCCGTGGTAGTTTAGCTCGCTCGATTCCGTTCCCTACTAATCACGATTACAAGACTCGATCACAAATTACGTCTAATTATCCAATACATAGATCATGGCTTGGACACGGGCTTTATCAATTTTGAATTCTTATTTTAGTTCCTATTACAAACATTAAGTGCTAGTAGATATACGAAGTTTACCGAATACAAATCGTCATAACGAAACATAAAAGCGGGTTGTTTGTAAAAATCCTAACCTAAAACTATATGAATTCATTGATTCATAACCAAATTGTTTCGTTCTGTTGTTTTGCATTCTGTTTCATTAATTATTTAGACTTGTTGTAAGCTATACTTAATTTTAGATTTGTATTGCGCGCGGATTTATGACGTAAGACTCATAGTTCGTATTACAACCACATAGCGCTGTCAAAAGTTCCATGAAAAGTATTAAGAGTGGCCTATCATGTTAAATTTATATACTTTCACACATCGTTAGCATGTTGGAAAAAGGTCCGTCCTATTCCAGCATAAAATTATTCAATAAACTGTATCAACAACTTAAAGGTATGACAATTTTTAAAAACTTCAGAAGAGCCATCTTTAAACTGCTTGTCAATATAGGGACCTACACTATTGGCGAATATTTGGCAAGTTCGTTTCCTGCATCAATTTTTACTTCAATAGATTTACATTTAGTAAGGGATTAATTTCACTCTGAAATTATTATTATGTTATCTACTATTAATTTGTACTTATAATATAATAATATGTAATTTAATACTGTGCCTTCATTTAATCCCAAGTACCACGTGACCACTTTAGTGCAGTCCACTAGTTTTTTTAGTTTTCTGATATTTATAATCGAAATCACTAAGAATATAAAAATGTCAAATTTATGTGTGTCAAATGTGTATCATTTTGTTCATTGTCGTCCCGTGTTACTTTTCAGCGGTGTTTGCAGTAAAATTTATCAAATATTAAATCGTTATTGATTAATACCAGTGCTTTTCAGAGCTCTTTATTTCCATTTTGTCATTATTTAGGTAAGTAATCATATTTACATTTCCAACCGACGTAAATTGCATTACAATAATATTCAGTTTCAGCACTCTGTCAAGATGGTTTTTACGCCAGAACAGGACGCTTTCATTTTGATGGCACATTTTCGAAGTGGAGATCGCAACCTGGACGGAACATGGTCATATTCTCTACAGTCGTGTATTGACCAGTTTAGTGAAGTATTCCCAGACGTAGAAATACCATATTCTGTTTTTGTTAATCACAAAAATGTACTAGTGAAACGTTTTACTGATAAACATTACATATGTAAAGGGAAACCTACTCGCAGGCCAACTGTTCTAACACAAGATGTTATGGATGATATCCAACACCGCATGGAAGTTAGTCCTAAGAAATCAATTGCAAAATTGTCGGCACAAACAGGTAATGGCAATATTTCATAATTTTTAATAATTATATATCTTCTAGATACTTTGTAGGTTTATCAGTTGGAACTTGTCATAAAGCATTGAAGAAAAAACTTCATATGTATCCGTACAAAACAACTGTCATTCATCAACTCTATCCACCTGACTTTCAACAAAAAATAAACTACTGTAACTGGTTTAACAATAATTTACAAGACGATAATATATTGGACAGGGTATTTTTCTCAGATGAAACTTGGTTTCACCTGTCTGGCTACGTGAACAGTCAAAACTACCGTACATGGGCATCCGAAAATCCTCATAATTACATTGAAACAAGTTTACATCCTATTAAAGTTGGTATTTGGGTAGCCATTTCAAGACGGAGAATAGTAGGACCAATATTTTTTCATGACACCATTAATGCTGAGAGATATCGAACCAATATTTTGGAACCATTTTTTGCAAATTTGCTTGATGATGAATTGCAGCTAGGTTACTTTCAACAAGATGGGGCTACTGCCCACACAGCGGGTGTAACTATAAGATATATCCAAGAGTTTTATGGCGATAGGATTATTAGTAGAGAGGTGTGGCCTTCTCGATCACCAGATCTTACACCATTGGATTTTTACCTTTTTGGAAAAATAAAAAACAGTATCTATAGAAGCCGCTTGCATAATCTTGATGAATTATAACAAGCCATTGAACAAGAAATACACAACATAACTGTCAATGAACTTCGCTGTGTATTTGATAACATGAAGAGACGAATTAATTTATGTTTGCAAGCTGAGGGGAACCATTTTCAATATTTGTTGTAATATTTTATAAAATGTGAAAATTTTCTGTTTTCGTAAATGTTTGAATTACAATAAAAAATTAATTTGCATTTCTTTGGTTATTTTAAAATTGTCGAAGGTTGTATTCCTTTAGGTTAAATTTAGCATTAAAAAAGTTATAGGTTTCTTTTAAAACTGATTGGAAAATTTAGTGGTACGCCACTGATGTACATGTAGTAGGCATTTAGTTACTTTCAAGAAACAGGTCTGCCAACGGTGTAGGTTGGGTTGCATACGTTTAGTAGTCACGTGGTATTCGAGATTAAATGAAGGCACTGTATATATCAATATCTCTTTTGACATGTTTCAACCCACTTATGCGAATGTATATTGTATATATATGTAGCTATATACGTATCACCTTGAAATTAAATTAGTTATTATTATTATTAGAGAAAAAATTGTAGAAACAATACGTTCCGTAAGTCATTTTATGCACACGTTCTATACAAAACTCGCATGTAACGGCATATTTTATAAACTAAATTATTTAAGCAAAAACCGTGTCTTATAAAACCTGCATTTTAATATACTATTGTGCAATAGGTATGTCGTATACTTATGTACGCATAGTATATTATTATACCGAGTGAATCATCGTACATATTGTACTGGCCTGGGAACTATCAAATTCAATTTGTAGAAGCCAAGGCCTTTCAATTTGTGTTGTGAAGTCGAACAAGAGACTGACACAACATCGACACGACATAATTTATGTTTCACGCTATATACAGGCGAAGTGATAAAAATATCTTTTGCTCGCGCATACTTTCTATTTATAAGAATGGCGAGATAACGCCAATTCACTACTTCTCTCTTGCCAGTGGTTTCGCGGAAGGTTAGGTGGTTATTGAACTCCGTTCTTGGCCTACAAGGTAACACCTCTAGCTAGGGTAGTAAACAAATATATAGGTGTGCATATACGTGTATACAAACAAACGTATGTGTACATTGTGTTCTTGTGCATAGAATGCATGCATGTAAAGTATGTCGATCCTAAAATATACACGCAAGCAAGGCAGATTGCCCAAGCCAACCAAGCACCGTTTACCGTGGCGCGTTCTTACCGGCACCGGTATTTTAGAAACACGAATGTGTATTACAATTTCTGTATTACCATGACATGTTGTTTGGCCGGTAGCAACTAGAGCGGAAAATCTAAACTTGTACTTATTTATTTAATCACTTTTTATTAAGTGTAGAATTCAAAGGGATCCTTCTTCTCTGTCATTCGGTTATTTTTGACATAGTCTGTATCAATTAAACGAATTGAAAATAGGAAGGATTTATACATAATGTAAAGACTGTAAAGTCACGTCATGCAATATGCACATGTGCAGTATTTCACAGTTTTCGAATCCTCAATGAAACTTTTTTGGCAAACATGTCATAGCAGACATTGATATATATTAAATAGTGCGGCTTGGAATGAAAACAATATATTCGGCAGAGTTGGGCAATTACTTTCAAATAGTACCTAATTAATTACAATTGCAAAGTACAAGAAATTAAGAGAGGATTTTTTCTGGTAATTACATCTGTATAAATAAAAATTAAATGCTGTTTGTTGGTAAGTTCATCACTTAAGAACGGCTTGACCGATTTGGTTAATTTTCTTTAAAAAATGTTTGAAATGGTCCGTATAGGGTTTCTAGGGAAAGAAAAATTGTAAAAGTTGCCCGGAAAATTCGAAATTTTGAAAAAAACTGGAAGTTCCATTTTCTATAGGACTTTTGTATGATATCTAGACCATAACTAACGACTCTAACGATGGACATGGTAATTTTTGTCTTCATTTGTTCGTTATGGTCCCAGAAAAGTTTTCAGGAAAAAAAGTGACACAATTTCAAAGTCGGAAAATTCGAACAAACAACAAAAATCATAATTCTTGTATGCACGCTCCATAATAACTGGCGATAGGTACGACATTTTTGGTTGATTCTTTTTCTGTTTGTTCGTAATGCTGCCGCGATGGAAATAACTCAATTAAATGTTTTCAATTGAAAAAAATCTGGAGAAAAATCTTTATATATACAATCATTCATGCGTCTGCAAGTGATCCTGTAACTTCTGAACGACTTGACCTATTGAGGTCATATTCACATAAAATATTTTTTGTTTTGTCGAGACGATGGTTCAAAGCTATGCTAGGATAAGATCAAGTTATTAACAAATTCTAAATTTATGGATCAAAATGATTCATATTTACAATATATTTTGGTTTAGTGCCAAACAAGAAAATCACAAAATCTGGACCCGATAGATGGACTGTGGTCGAGTTATTATATATTACATCGGGTGTTCAGAAAAATTCGAAATCAAGTGTTTAGGTATTGAATAAAAATCGTATGTCCAAACTTAAGATTATTCAATGATTTGTATTAAATATTAAATGTGAATTGTTTGTTAATAATTGCTCTATCTCAGACATGACTTCAAATTTTCAAGGATTACTCTGTTGGGCCTGCTAATTACATTTAAAATACAGGGTGTAACAAAATAAGTGTAAAACATTTCAGGGGGTGATTCCTTAGCGAAAAAGAGATAGGGTCTTTCATATAAAAAAACTTCAATGGAGCATCCCTTGTTAAGATACAGCCCCATAAAGGGGGTACATAAAATTTGTTTTACAATTTTTCTCACAAACTCTAAAAATGTAATTTATTTCCAATGTAACTTTTTGTCTGATTATTTGTTTACCATTTAAAAATTTATTCCCAAAGCTTGTTTCATTCGAAACAAAAAATGTCTCTTGAATTTTTTCCCAAAAGTAATCAGTTCGCAGCAAAAAATTATTTTACGAACAACTACAGAGATACATCATCATAAAACGAAAATGTAAAACTAATTTATTTAGTAGGCCGCTAGTAGTGGTATCACGCTGTCAGAGGAAATGGCTGATATGCATTACGTTTACGGTCTGTCGCAGGGGAATGGGTTAGAAGCTTCTAGAAGATATGCTGAAATGTATCCTCAACGGCAGCTTCCTTCGCATAGAATATTTGCCCGACTTCATCAACGATTACGAGAATATGGTTCATTCGACAAAAGAACGCAGGATTGTGGTCGCCATCGAGAAGTTAGAACAACACATCTTGAAGAAGCAGTACTTAATTTGATTGAAGAACAACCTACTAGCAGTACTAGAAAGATTGCTTTCGAGTTAAATGTTGATCATATGACGGTATTTCGAATTTTAAAGGAACAACTCTTATACCCTTACCATCTGCAACGAGTACAGGCACTGTTACAGCGAGATTTTCCGAACCGTCTTGAATTTTCCAATTGGATGCTGGAAATGATTAGAAGAAATCCTGACTTTCTGAAGACGATCGAATTCACAGACGAATGTACTTTTTCTCGGGACAAGATAATTAATTTTCATAAAAACCACATATGGGCTGATGAAAACCCTCACGCTATTGTACAAGCTAACCATCAAGAACACTTTTCTCTTAACGTGTGGCTCGGAGTTATTGGGGATTATTTAATAGGCCCTCATTTTCTACCTCCTCGATTAAATGGTGAGGCATACACTCAATTTTTAAGAGAAGTGCATCCAGTACTGCTGGAGGAAGTTCCTTTGGGCGTCAGAAGGGATATGTTTTTTATGCATGATGGGGCTCCCGCCCATTTTAGTCAAGCAGCACGTCAGCATTTAACCCAAACATATCCAAATCATTGGATAGGTCGAGGAGGACCACAGAATTGGCCCGCTCGATCCCCGGATCTCAATCCTCTCGATTTCTCTACTTGGGGCCATTTACAGACTTTGGTTTATCCTACTCCTGTTCGCGATGTAGAGGACTTAAGAAACCGCATCATCGATGCGTGCTGGGTAATTAGAGAGAATCCAGGAATATTTGAGCGAATACGTGGCTCAATGCGCCGACGCACATAGGGGTATTTGTTAAATTTAGCTGGCCAAAAGTCGAATTTTCAGAATTGCACTCAGGTAAAAACGAAAAGGTTTCTAGAATAACAGGGTAGTGGGGCAACCCAGCCGCAATGTTTTCATTTCACCCTTCCCAACTTACAGGGGATAGGGTCAGTCGAAAGTCAGGTATTGTTCACAGTGGTTGTGTGTTCTCGATATTCGTGCTTTAAAACTCTATATTTCATTAATTATTATTTTGTGTTCTCTTGTCAAAAAATAAATTTTAGTTATGGATTCTGAAACTGCTGGTAAGTGACTTTTTTTTATAGCCACAATATTATAAAATGTCTACCCCATTTATTTCTTTTTTGCATTTTTAAGAAGGCATTTCAATTCCGTAATTTTTCGCGAAAATAATAGTTTTGGGAGTCTTTTTGTTTTAGTGCCAGGCATTGCCCGGCTATGATTCTTATATATTCTTAAAATATAATACTTCTACTTTCTAAAAATGTGAAAACTGGCTCCAACTAATTCCTACTCCTCAATTTAGAGCGATTTTAAATTTCTGACATGAAAATGTGAAAATATTATAATTTTCGATAAATTATGTTTTTATTATTTCAGGCCCTTCTGGAGTAGTATGATGACTCGTAGGAAAATATTTGACCTAATGAGATCACAAAATGATCTCAATTTTAACGGTCAATTAAAATGCATCGCAGATTACTTGATTTCACATAAACCTTATACCGAAGAGCAAGTAACGGAACTAAAGCGTAATTTTTCAAAATTGGGATCCGAAATGAAACATCGCTGGGTGGCAACAAAATATAGAGGTGATTTATTTGTGAAAAATAATGAAAAATGATTGAGTGGAATGTTTCAATTACCTATATTAGCGACAAGACCGGGCAGACCAACGAAATCTTTTGAAGATGTTAGTGAGAGGAGCAAAAGACGGAAGACTGAGAATATACGTTTGTCTGATAGCGTGCAAAATTTGTCTGCCAAATCTGAAGCAGACAAACTCTTATTACAAAGAAACAAAGAGAGAATTCAAGACGAATTTAAAAGCAAGCTAGGTCTCCCTGTAAGTTTTCCTAAAGCTGGATTCGGAAACACTAATGACGGGAATACGAGCCGAAGGTTATTGAAGATCCTGAGTTGGCAGCTGAAATAACAGGACTGGATGTTACTTTGATAAAAAAAATCAAAGTGATTATTGAATGCATTTCAAGTGGGTACATAATAGATGTACAAAAATTTCGGACATTTACCAGTGATACTGCTGAACTGTTGCGCTGTATAGTAGGCATACTATGACGCCTACCATGCATAAAATTTGAATACATGGTTCTATAATAATAGAGAATGCCCTTTTGCCAATAGGACAAATGTCTGAAGAAGCGGCAGAAGCCAGATATAAACATTTCCGTTTATATAGGCAAAATTTCGCACGAAAATTTAACAGAGTAGACTGTAGTAGAGACGTTTTAAATAGGCTCTTGTTAAGGCGAATAATTATGAAGAAAAAACGAAATTCTTTTATGAAACTTGAAATGTTAGTGTCAAGAAAACTAACTGTTTTTGCATTTAATATTAAATTTTCTAGTTTTATAATATAATTATGATAGTTACTTATTTTTTATTTAGTCAGTAGATATATATTTCACAGCTGTAATTTTTAAATAAATGTTACGTATAAGAACTATGTTTTTCTTTCGCCTTTTGCTTTTGCCCTTTGCTGCATTGCTGAAAATTAGAAGTGAAGGTACGTTTGCATACTTTTATTGAGTTACCGATTAATTTCCAAACGATTAAGAACGATAAATAATGTTGTCCCGCTAGATTAGTCAAATACCCCTATGTGCGACGTCTAGACGCATGTGTAATGATTGAAGGTGGACATATTGAACATTTACTATGATTTCTACATGTTTTATGTTTTGTTATTAATAAATTAGTTTTGTTTATTCATCTTTAATCATATGTATTTTGATGCAGGTAGTAACTACAAAATAACAATACTAATCCAGTTCGCATTTATGACGATGTATCTTTGTAGTTGTTCGTAAAATAATTTTTTGCTGCGAACTGATTACTTTTGGGCAAAAAATTCAAGAGACATTTTTTGTTTCGAATGAAACAAGGTATTGGAAATAGATTTTTAAATGGTAAACAAATAATCAGACAAAAAGTTACATTGGAAATAAATTACATTTTTAGTGTTTGTGAGAAAAATTGTAAAACAAATTTTATGTACCCCCTTTATGGGGCTGTATCTTAACAAGGGATGCTCCATTGAAGTTTTTTTATATGAAAGACCCTATCTCTTTTTCGCTAAGGAATCACCCCCTGAAATGTTTTACACTTATTTTGTTACACCCTGTATAATTGGCAATTACCTTTTTTAATTAAAATTGCAATTACATTAGGTTAATAAAATCTGAATAAAAACGCTTATTCTGTTATTAGTTTTTTGTTGTATATAATATATTACTAAAAGAGGGAGTGCACCAAGGATGGGGATGCCAAATTGTTACAATATGTGTTGTAATGGAAGAGTCTTACAAATATAAGGCTCTTTTTTCCTAAGTCAACAATATACCATTATTTATTCATACATACATAACAATAAAAATAAAACACAATATATAATTCTGTACATACAGATGCCCTACATCTTCGTCACTGGTTGTTTCCTGGACGAGACATCCATCCCGGACTACTGGAATAAAGGATTCTTATGCTTCTTGATCTGGTCACCTTCCATGTTTGCCTATATCCCTTTCTTTAAAAGCATGTTTTTTTTTATTGAAGTGTAAACTTCTTTAGGCGCGTTGCGCTGATTGTAGGCAGTGAACAAGACTGACCTGCAACGCTCGGATATGTAACGCTCTTCGGGTAAAGTCGGCTAAGGGAACAAGATAAATAAATATATCATATAGAGGTATTTAATTTCAATTAAATTGAAATTTACTTGAATAAATAAATTCATGTCCCAGAACAGATTCGATCCCGAGACCGCACGGTTATGAAGCCGATACGTTACCATCAGACCAAGCGAGGGACCGTAAACAAGTATTTATATCGTCTATTTATACATACACATACGTCCGAACCGACCAAACGAAACGGACGCTCGCGTAAATGTAATAAATGTGCGAATATGTTTTATTTAATACGTTACTGAATATTATATGCGTGTATTTCGTATTATCTACGGTATTATTAACGTCGCCTTGATGAAGTTTACACTTCCGCCGTGTGGTTTTAAGCACACTCATTCTTCTTGTTACTTTATTTTAAGTCTCTTATTACTTTTTCGTATTTTAATTGCTTACACATCTTTGTTCGTATGTTTGATTTTCTTCTTTGATGTGTTTGTCGTAATTTAACTTTTTTTAAACAGTTTTCATGAGAGTATTTGTTATTTTGTATATATATATTATTTTTTTTTTAGTTAATTGTTTGTTTAATATTCAGTTCTTTCCTTTCTTTGTATACTTCTTCTGGCGATGTCTAGTTTACGAATTGGTTTCAAGATATTGTTTTGTTATTTTTGTAACTCGTTAATGTTTATTGGTTGTGTTTCACCATATATTTACGAGGGACAAGCTACAATTATTGAGAATAGAAAGATCGATACAAATTTTTAGAATTTTTATTTTAAATATGTTCAAAGTAAAGGCAAACAATTATCAGCATACCATTTAGCGGTAACTGTCTTCTGATCTTCTAATTCAATTGCGGCCACCAAACCCGAACTTCGAAAAAATAATGCGTACATAACTTTTTTTATTGCTCGTTATTTTTTCACCATCGTAGGGGTTTCCTCGTCTTCATGTATCCAGACTCGGCTTTCTTGGCGAGTTGGAACATCAAAAAACGGTCATCGCCAGTTACAATTTTAGAAATAATTTGATGGCCTCCAGCATTCAACATAGCTAAAGTTTGTTGGCAAATTCTAACGCGTTCTGCTTTATTTAAATATGTGAGATGATGGGGTTCAAACCGAGATACAACCTTTTTCAAATGTAAATATTCTTGCAATATTGATCTCACTTGCGAGGATTTCAATCTCCAGTTTGGACTCTATCATTGCACAGGTAATGCGGTTGTCCTCTTCCACCATCTTCTTCACCGCAGAAATGTTTTCGGGGTTAACAGCAGTTAAAGGAGGGCCAGCTCCTTTTTTGTGTACCATCGACTTGTAACCTCGCTCAAACTCTTTATACCATCTATAAACAGTAGCCAATGATGGTGCGAGATCCCCAAATGCCGATTTTAAACTTTCTTCACACTCAGACGCGCTCAAGCCTTTCTTGAAATCATAGTAAATCCTTATCCGAAAGTTCTCTCGTGATACGTAATTCAATTTTTCCGATAACAGCAGCTTATTCTATGGACTATTTCTCAGACACTCTTCAACCAAATGTCACAAACTATACTGCAATGACAGATAAAATAATGCACTATTTAATAAATAACAATTTGTTTTGCACGGGTAACTAGGTTTTTCAATTCTCAATAATTATAGCTTATCCCTCGTATTAAGTAGTACATATGCGACTAAACACGGCGTTAAGGTGCCAGTCCACAATGAGAATATCTCATGAGATTTGTGTCTCATGCAATAATAATCGCTTCAATTTCATTGTGGAAACGGTCGAAAGACCAATGAAATTGGAGTTGTCCTGCGATTTTTATTGCATGAGACACAAATCTCATGAGATATTCTCATTGTGGACTGGCACCTTTATACTATGTTGCATACGTGTTCATTCCATTTTAAAATCCTCCGTATATTTAAACCTATTTTATTTGCTCTATTTCCTTAATAGTTTGAGCAATTATTTTTATGTCTAATTTAGGAGTGTTATCTATTTTGTTCGAAAATATCATAAATCTTGTTTTATGTTCGTTGATGGTCAGGAGGTTGTTGTAGCACCAATCCTTGATTGTACCAAGATTTTTGTTGACCCATCTTTGTAGTTCTTGTATACCCCCCCTCCCCAATCACACAAGTATCGTATATTTCACGTTTTATATTTAGTTGGAAAATGTGGTATTCCGGATTCTGGCTCAAGGTAATTGCTGCGGGTGTTATATACTACTGTTTTTGTTTTTTTCTTTTGAGATCTTTCTCTTTATCGTTTATTCCCATTTGCTCAATTTTCTCTGTTTATTTCTTTTGGATATTGTGTAAAACGTTTTTTTCTTGGCATAGGTTAATAGTTGGTACATAAAAATACACGGAACTGTCATAATATTTTCTCTCACCATGTGTCGCATTGATCTTTTTACTTTCTTATACGTAGTATAAGGAAGTATTGTGATGATGAAAATTTTCGACCTCGAGATTTTTGCAGATGTCCACGTTTTGAGGTCCCCTGATACCAAAAAAGTGGTTTTTAAAAAATGTCTGTGTGTCTGTGTGTGTGTGTGTCTGTCTCTGTGTATGTGACCACGATAGCGGTCAAACCGCTGTAGATATCAATTCCAAATTTTGTATTTACGTGTGTAATCTGCCTCTTGAGAACTGATTAGATTTTGAGCAAAATCGGCAGGCCAGAAGTAGTAGTTTACTTCAGTGAAGAAATCGAAATTTGCAAATATTTCGTCAATTACTAAGTTTAACCAAATTTATAAAGAATTCATATGTACTTAGAATTAAATTTGAAACAAATTGTCTTAAAGAAGTTTTTCGAAATTCCTACCGGAAGTAGGTCTTTTACTCTTATCGAAAATCAGTTTTTTGCGAATATCTCGCAAGTCATGCTTTTAAGACAAGTACGTTACGAGTATAAAAGTATTTAAAACATAATTTTCAATATCTTTTATATAAAAAAAATTTCAAAATTCAGACCGGAAGTACCACTTTTACTCCTATCGAATAGCGATTTTTTGCAAATATGTCGTAAGTTATGCATTCTATATATATTTATCAAGAGTACAAAAGTATTTAGAGTTGGATATGGAATATTTTTTGTATAAATGAAATTTCAAAATTCGGACCGGAAGTAACACTTTCATACGTATAAGAAAGTCGTGTGGTGGCCACACCTCATTTTTTGTCTAAGACTCTCTTACTGTCACTTGATACACCATTCTAATCAAGCGTACGATATTAAGAAACGAAAACTTGCATAGAAGTATTTCTATAAAATATCTACAATCACTAGCTGTTTAAATTGTTTTATTGCAAAACACACTGATTCTATGCTTTTGCAATATACCTACTTGTTTATTTTTCTTTTGATAAAGTAGTGGAATTATTAAAATATTCCATTCCGTAGATGGTTTCACTATATTAATTTAATACAATGAAATAGTTTAACGTTGTGTTTTATTTTAAATCAATTTAGGTATATTGAACATATCTAGGTAACAAGATATATTCAATAATAGTAGTTTACATTACATAACAAGATAACATAAATTCATAAATACGTATTTAATCCGCAGAAGTAGAATATAAAAACATTTCTATACTTCTTCTGTGGGAAGAACCTCCATTTCTGTGTACTAATAAAATAATAGATTCGAAAACGTGACATAATTCTTATTTCCTTCAACAACACTCGGTGCGCTGGTGAATTACAAATTATTTTGCCGAAGCCGTACTAGCGGGAAAGTCGAGAATTTTAATGAGCAGTGCAGCTGTCAATAAAATATAAAGAGAACCGGCAGCAAGTACTTCATTTACAGTTTTATAACACTCAATTGAGATGTTTTTATACAGAATTCTCGAACATACTTATAGGTTCTTAATGCATCCAATTTTCGATTTTGTTTCTTTTTTTTTAAATTGGCATTGAGCCATTTTAGTGTGTTTAGTCATTTTAACCAGCTGCTAGAGATTTCGAAGACAATCATTATTATGTCTCGTTAGAAGTAGTAATTTTACCACAACATGTCCGAGGATTATTCTTAAAACTGTGACTTCAACGAATGATACAACATAACTTTGTTATTCGCTCTGTTATATTAGTAAAAATCTTATACAGAGGTCGTTAAAAATCAAATCATAAGAGGATATTAATAATTATGTTTATTTGTAGCTATCACACACAAAGAAGACGTCAAAGAAATCATAATTTAAAACTAATGTGATTTTTACAGTCATTTTATTTCTCTTTTCCGCTTTTGTCATTTGCGTTTCACTATTTGTCAAATGACTTTCCGTGTAAAGTTGCATTTTAAAATTGCTATAAAAAAAAAGACGGGTGGATATTTTTCAATTATTTTTTTTTTATTGAATAGCCCCAACATTGCGGTTTAAGAGTGGAAGACCACTTCATTCATCTGGCTGCCCCGGCTGGCTTTGCAGTAGCCCATTCTGTCGACCCAATTTTTCATGACATTTTCGATGGTGTGGCCCTCAATGGCTGCAATGGCGACTTCAATCTCGTGCTTTAGGTCGCTAATCGTCTCTGGATGGTTGGCGTAGCACTTATCCTTGACGGCTCCCCATAAAAAATAGTCCAACTGGGTCAAATCGCAGCTGCGAGGCGGCCAGTTGACATCGCCGTTTCGGCTAATTATTCGATTTTCGAACGTACCGTCCAAAAGTTCGACTGTAACGTTGGCTGTGTGGCACGTGGCGTCGTCCTGCTGGAACCAAATGCCGCCGATGTCTTCCTCTTCCATTCGGGGAAAGAAAAAGCTTCCAACATGCCGCGATAGCGCTCACCATTGACGGTTACAGCGGCTCCTACTTCGTTTTCGAAGAAAAACGGACCAATGATGTCGCCGGACCACATACCGCACCAAACAGTCACTCGTTGTGGGTGCATTGAGTTTTCCATGATTACGTGTGGATTTTGTGATCCCCAACTGCGGCAGTTTTCCTTATTGACATAACCACCGAGGTGGAAATAAGCTTCATCTGAAAAGATGATTTTTCGATAAAAATGCTCATCTTTTATCAAGCGTTTTTCGGCTCATTGAGCGAACTCAAATCGCATCGTATGATCGTGCGGCTTCAGCTCTTGCACCAATTGAATTTTGTACGGCTTCAAACCGAGGTCTTTCGTCAAAATTCTTTGAAGGGACGTGCGAGAAATGTTCAATTCCTGCGAACGGTGTCGAGTTGATGTTGATGGATTGTCACTCTCACTTGCGGCAACAGCAGCAATATTTTCGATTGAGCGCACTGGACGAGTACGGGAATGCGTTGCTTTGTCCATTAAGGGTCCTCGCTAGTGGATCTGTCAACAATGGCAAAATAGCAGATTTTAGAATCCAGATATTTTTGTTGATTTTAAAGATGGAGAAAACCTTTCAACGTCAACTTATGAAGAATTATATAATCTACCCGGCTGAAGAATCAAATTTAGAAAAAACTTATCGTATTACAGAAAATTAATTAATATGTCAAAATACTAAAAACCAGTTTTCTCAAAAATCCTTCGGAGGAGATTTGTTTGCTTGGGTTCACGTTATAAATTGAATAGAAAGCTACCCGGCTGTGCACTTATTTTTTATTCAACTATTCTTTACTTTGTTTAAAATGAATATAAAATAAATTAAAATTAGGCAATCCACATTACAATGAATTGTTATTCTAGTAAAAATCTTTCCCGCAGTTACAAATCTGTAAATAGTTGGTCATAAATGAATTTTTATTCGCTTAGATATTGAGTTATTATTTCAAATATTTATTATATGTTCCCTATGTGTAAAAGTACTCGGACATCCTTGGCTTATTAAATTATGTGCTATGCAACCAATATTACATTTCCCATTCACTAGCGAGGACCCTTAACGAGCTACTTTCACGCACACGTTTCTGAAATTTATTCACAAAATGCCTGGAAAGAGCTTTATTTTTCCCGAATTTTGTACGCATTTTTCTTGCAGTTTCGGTTGAAGACTCACCATTTTGGAAGTAAGTTTTCAATATTCCCCAATTTTCTTCGAGCGCAAACTTAACCATTTCGTAAACCGCAAACCTTTTACTAAATATTTGACACATTGGCAAAGTCATTCGAGCTGTCAAAGCCGAAGTAATCGATAGTTCAAACAGCAACCGATAGATGGGCCACCCCTTAGTTGTAGGCTTATTGTAGACAAGGCCAACTGTATCTGACATCGCTGGCGCGATATAAGGCCGTCACATAACTTCAATTTACATTGAGGAATTTGATTCTTGTAATCTCAAAATTTTATCAGTATGTGGGGCCAATGATTTCTGAATTTTTATTAAAATAACACTTTAAACATTAACTTTAAAGCAGACAATTAATATTAATAATTTTAAAATAATTAAAAAAAGGTTTGCTGATAATAAAATTGTTGGGTAGTGTCAAGAATTACAATTTTACTTGCGTTTCTAACTTTTTATAACAATTCAAAGGGGAACACTAATTAGGATTCAATTACGTTGTAAAGTGTTTGTTTAACGTAATCGTCGCTTTCAATAGTCTTGGAAGATTTTGAAGTTTTACTATTCCACATCGCAATATTTATTTCCTTATAAAATATTTATTAAAAGAAATATAGAATATTTCCAAATGACATTGGTTAAGAAGGTAATATTCAGTAACCTCTTTTTTCTGTGTTATTTCGGTACATATTTGATGTACTTTTTTCCATTTTGGCACTATTACAATTTGCTAATTTAGTTACTTACAGTGATGCACTCTTTGGTGCTGCCTATACCAAATCCGTTAATATTTCTACACACACACTTCAAGACAGACCAAAATTTGCTTATAACACTAATCAGTTTCTTGTTGGCACTTCTCAACCTTACGATGATAACAAGGAGCATTATTGGTAATAATTAAATAACTAGAGCATTTTAAAATTACTATAGCATCTTTATTTATTCAACAGGCTCAAGTCTAATTACATAACAAAAATTGACAATGTTCAAATATTCATAATAAATCCACTTGTATCCTTTTTAAAATTGTACTTAATCAGCCCTCAAATACCTTAGAGTTCACATACGTAATGTTAATATTAAAGACCAAATAACGTCTGCTTCACTTCAACCCTGCAATTATTCCATTAGAATTTTATACATTTACAAATATTAAGATATAAATTTAACCTAAAAATGCAAAAAATTATAGCTATTTACCAAGAATCATCCTTATATTACATTTCGAATATTCAACGCTCATTTTCCGAAATGCTTGATTACTTGCCCTTTATCACAGACTATGTTAGTAAGAACTAAATGACCCAGAACAGCCACGTTTTTTTCCGTGATAAAACTGGATATATAGTTTTCTATTGGTACTCGACGTAACATCTAAAATATATTGATAGTAAATATGTATCACACGTTAAATGAAAGGATTCAATATGTATGTGTAGTATTTAAATAAATGTCATATCAATCAAATGTCAATAACAGAACAGTAATTTGATATAATCCAATCATATTGCATATTTTTATCACGTGATTTTAAAAATGCTCAGCGATTATCAAGCATTTCATTGTGCTTTGGCTAGATGGCGCCACATACTGATAAACATTTTGAGGTTATAAGAATCAGAAAAATCTCGTTATGTGACGGCCTTATATCGCGCCTGCGATGTCAGATACAGTTGGCCTTGTTGTAGGCTATTGTAGGCTTGTTTTATCAAATAAATTCCGTTTCTGTCAAATGGTTTTCCTTATTTGTTAATTAAGTTTCACGTGTTCAAACATTTCCATTATTACAATGGAAAATAATAACAATAATTGTAAGAGAGGGATAATAAGACAAGCAATGAGGTATGCAAATTAATCATTAATTCTTTGAATAAGGGTGCCACAGCAAAGAATGTTGGAGTTTTGTCGGATACAGTTAGAAAAATTTATGCAACATATAGGAGAACTAATAATACGCAAAAGTAAGTGCAGGACATCGGCAACAAAAATTATTAAATGCTTAAAAAGCACAGGTTTCACTGGATTGTTCTTTAACTTTCCGCCAGTTGCAAGAAAAGTGCTTAAACCAATATAATATAAACCAATGGCCACTTCTTCAACAAATATATCTACGATTAATAGAGCACTTTACTACTTTCATTATTCTGCTAAAAAGGATCATTTGTTCCTGAAAGAATAAATACACCGGACATTATTCAAGCTCGCTTTGATTACGCAGTGCAGTATAACAGAATGATGTTGGAAAGAGATTAATATTCTTCATTGACGAATACGGAATACAAAAATATTCTCGCCTTTCATAAGGACGATTTGTGAAATATGCGAGAGCATCAAAAATAAAAGCACAGTTTAGGGGGCGCAATTATTCTATTGCCGCTACAATGAACGTAAATTCCTTGTATTTGTTTTAAATTCAAGATTGCCCTTTAATGTACTGCACTTTTCTGAATTTCTCACAACGTTAATTCAACACTTACTCGTACATAATAACGATGTAGAAGGGGTTCATATTGTTTTACGGACAATGTCAGTTTCCGTAGAAGTGATGAAGCCCTCGGCCCTCATTAGAGGTCATAGTCAATTTGCAGTGTTTCTTCCTGTTTATAGCCCTTTTCTAAATCCAATAGAAGAGTTATTCAACCAGTGGAAGCAGGTAATAGAAAGAACACAACTAACGAGTGAAAATGAATGATATGAGGCAGAACACAATGTGTCTGAGCGTATAATTCCACAAAATTGTTTAAATTATGTTCAACACATGAAAACATATTCACATAACTGTTTACAAAGAAATGAAATTTTTGTTTAGGTTATATTTATATTACATAGATGTTACACTGTGTTTGGACTTAAATACAAATAAATGTCTCACTTTAATGTGTAAACTGCTATATTTTTTTAATAAAATGTAAGAGGTATATACATATATCTACCTACATATAAACAAAAAGAGCAATTGATACAAAGGGAAAGTAATTTAACAAACTCAACTGACCTTTAAAAACAGGCAAAGTTATTTTAAAAATAGTGAAACAAAATTGACAAAAGCGGAAAACCAACATAAAACAACTGTATCGTATGTCCTAGCTGCTATTTAAAAGTAAAATGATTAGTTTCCCAAAATAGAATTTGTATATCTAATATCTACAGAAATATCTGTAACGGAAGTGTCCCATTGACTCTAAAACATCCAATTTTGTTTTTTAGAATACATCGAAATTAATAGATATAATAAACTAGCTTGATACACTAAATAACTTAAAATCCTTGTAATTTTGTGTCATTTTTGTGTACATATATACACCAACTTGCTAACAAAATAAAAAAAAATAGTGAAACGATTAGATGTCAAAATAAGCTGGGTAAATAAAACAAATTTAGGAACAATGATTAGCAACAACCAAGATAAAATAGATAAAATGGGACATTCAGGCGTTTATAAATTAAAATGTAAAGATTATGAGGCTATCTATATCGGGCAAAGTGAACGAGCTATTAAAACTAGAGTCAAAGAACATAAAAAATCAATATTATATAGTGAGAAAAACATAGGCTTTGCCGAACATTGTATAGATTACAACCACTTTCCCGACATAGATTACTGCGAGTTAATACACAATGTTACAAAAAGCAAAAGATTAGATCTCTTAGAAATATTAGAAATAAAATAAGCTCAAAAACAAAAACGATTAGTTACCAACACACAGATAGAATTTAGCAATACACCCTTTATAGACACTGTCATTAACAACGTAATAACACCCTACCACACACAAGAACAGACAAGTATATAAGATAAATATTTATGGTGGAAACGCGTTACATTCAGTTGCACGTCATACTAGATCCATGACGACTCGCCTTGTATATGTTGCCGGATCTTTTTTTATTTCTGTCAGTGACATTTGATATAACCAAAGAAAAAAATTATTCACAATACAATAACTATAACGTAATATATTTAATAATTGAAATGCTCTAAGACTTCAGTCTTTCTCAACTTATTTATTATATTGATTTAGATTGTCGAAAAACCTTAAATGTTTCATTACGTATCCATAATATAATTTAAAATAAGCAATACTTAGCTATTCACATTAAATTTAGGAACACATGACTTTAGAAAAGTTTGTAAAAAGCCTCGATTGTTTACAGAAACCTTTCGGCATTATATTCAATGGACGCAAATAAATAATAAATACACTTCTAAGAAGCACTGTTTTTAAACAATTTATATCAAAGCAAAAATAAACATGAAAAATTTGACAGAAACGCACGTCTCAGATATGATTTATCTGTCAACACCGAATTGAACTATTAGTCTATTAAAAATATGTAATAAAGAAATTTAATATTGAAACGGAAATTATGTGTTTATTTGCCATGAATGCGTATATTACGATCAATTTATAAATCTTCTATTTAAGCTAATGAAATAAATGCCCTCAAGTATAATTTAACAAAGTAACTTTTTAGTTTCTCCAATACAGTAAAGTTATGACAACATGTAAACGTCATCGATGACGTGCAACTGAACTTAACGCGCCCCCAGTATATAGACTTTAAGTTAGATTTGTATATCTCTTTGATAATGGTGTAACAAACGAAACATATATGTCAGAGTATTGTTAATAAACTCATAGTGAAACAAGCCAACTGTTTTAAGTTATTTAATGTGTGAAGTTAAAAATGTTTCACCAAGAAATTTGCTTCTGCAGTTTATTTGAGGTACTTTCTTTTACTTTACATAGAAAAGAGTATACCCGATTCTAACTTAATATATTAGGAATGATATTTACAAAGCAAATGTAGAAAAACGTGAGTGTGTTAAGAATTATGACTTTCTGTCAAGCTTGAACCAAGGCAATATGCTCCTACCACAGGGCACCTTTTTCGTAGTGCTTGGGGTAAGTTGTTACTAATAAAATAAATGCAATTATTCAACTATTTCAATTAAATAAGTAATCATTAAATATCATCATCATTATCAGAATCACAATTCCAGGACACGTTGTGTGAGTTGTCACGTGTGCAGCTTTCATGAGCCCAATATTTACGCCTAATGCATTGTAGGGCCCAATCTACCGTCGAAGAACTATAACGATCATGTCCTATAATGCAAAATGTTTCTTCTTCTTCATCATCTGAATGATTGGAAAATATATCTTTGTCGCAGCGTTTTCCTCTTTTTATTCGTTTTTTTCTTGTTGTTCTTTTCTTCTGAGGTTTACTACTTGAAATTACTTTCCTCTTCACTCATGTTTTATCTTTAAAAAAATTTGAAGCAGCTATTTCACTTTTCAAAGGGGCATATGTCAAAATAACAGATTTTGTCATTCTTTACTACGTTTTATGCCTTTTCTTTCCCAAGCTTTCGGAATGGGACGAATATCATTGGAGATAATCCTACAGACACCACAGATGTCGATATCGATGCAGTGGCTTCCGTTTCTTGCTGATGAGAAGAAGACACCGAAGGTATTCCTTCTAGACATGATGTAATCCTTTTGTCAACTTCTCTTGATGTCGCTGAACGATTGTGACTTAGCTCGGTGATGAAATCAGTCTCAGTAGAAATGTCTCTATGGAATGGATAAATCGTAACCACACGAATTCCTGCCATAATTTTGAAGGGTTTAAAGCAATATGTCTGCAAACATCTTCACATCCCCAATGTCAATGTATTTCATCCTTTCTGAACTTAGTGCTGTACCATTTTCGATATTTACATTTACGTCGAATCCACTATTTCATCTATATTTTTGCATCGTCTTTCTTCTTAATGTTTGCGTATATCCTGCAATTTTAAAGCAACTCATTTTAGAAACAATGATGCAATTGCGCTTTTGAAGGAAGTCGTAATATTACAACTGCTCTATTGCAACGGTTGCTTAGGATATTGAATTAAAAATACATTACATAAACATAATCGCGACGGCTATAACTACTTTTCATCATATATGAAATGTCAGTAAATGACATATTGTCGTCAAGGTATGTCACACAAAGCAGTCTTTTAGCGTCTACTTCAAATAAGAAGTAAAAGATGATTTCTATCTTAGTTTCGTCTTGGTCTTAAATGGCCAATTCCTTTGGTAGATTTCGTGTAAAATTTAACCAGTAGTAAAATTAAAATTTTGAAGTTTTCTCCATATAGAAGACGTAACAAAAAAAATCCTTGACAATGACTTCTACTAAATTTAACGTGGGCTTAACTGATGGTCGATGCTCGAGCCGTGTCCTAAAACCCCCAGGAGGTGGAAGCAGTAATATTTTCTTTGACGAGACTCTGGAGAAAAAAGCTCAATCTGAAGCGATGTGTAAAGGCACTGATTCACAGGAAAATCAAGAAAACACGGTAAGGAATGAGCAAAAGAAAAACCAAGAAAATATTACTTCACCAGAGAAAGAGCCCGAAAAATCTGCACCACCTCCACGCGTTCGTGTACCACCTGGTGGTTTCTCTTCTGGTTTATGGTGAATGGCATGTTATTTTGAAATAATTCCATATGCTTTAATGATGCTATTTCATTTTGTTTTAATAGATGTTCCAATATTAAATTAAAAGATTATTTATTATAAATATGTTCTTATTTCGTTAGTTATTTAGGAATAATATCTAACAGATATAATTATGAGCAATTCCATGTCAAATCAACACAGCTTCTAACCTGGCCATCTCAGATTAGCATGATATTTGGCAGAATGTTAGAGGATATGAAGCTATTATAGGTAAATGTAAGATATCAGCCTCGACTATAGCATAGAATTCACCCTGCTTACAGAAAAAACCACAGCTTTGATTCTAATTACAATTCACTTTTAGCTTGATTTGTACCTAAAGGAACATAGTTTTAATTAAAGTATAATTTGTTCTCAAATATTGAGTTTTTCATTTTTGGGTCACCTTATTTGACCTTGAAGGTCAAAATCTTAAAAAACCGTGGATGAGAATCGGATCACTGTTAATGCTACTTGTATATTTAGTGTACCTTCAAAACCTAGTTCTTAAAAAATATTAGATGTCATTAGAAGTGTTTCGAAGCAAATTAATACCAAATTATAATCAAAAAATATTCAATGTGTATAATACAAGAGACAAGTCAGAATAAGTATAAGTAAGTATAATGTTATAGCTGTTTTCGGTGCACTTGGTTTTTAAAACTTGCAACAGTCCAATTTGTCAGGTTTCTATACCTTGTCTCAGAATAAGAAGGAGTGATTCAAATATCGCGCCAAAATGGCGTATATTTTTAAAGTATTTCATTGGTTCTTGCGTAGGCAAGTTTAACATGGGAAAATAAGTTTGACAAAACGTGATTTTATGTTTATAGCCAAGCCATAACCTAGTCTCTTATATTTTTACTTTGGTTTATTATACTTTATTGTGTTATTATATAAAATCCGTACTTTTATGTACAACATGAGCATGCGTTGATCAGACGGCTTAAGACCTAAGGGACAAGTGATCATGCATTTGAAACTTTGAATTTGATGAATCTGTCAAAAATAGTGTACGTCAGTGCAAAAATCAAGCATTCAACAATTAATATCATTGCAAAAATAACTATAGATGAGTTCATACCATAAATGAACTGGACAACTCACACATATTCAAGAATTGACTCATTAATTTCAAGTAAGTGTTAATTAAATACTAATTATATTACCACATGTTCATATACATGTTATATTTCAGATATGTCAAACGTAAAGAGACCTGTACTAATAGAAAAAGGTGAAAATATCTGGTGGAGAATATGGGAAAAAGTTTGGATTGCCACAAGTATAATGAGTGCACAACAAGCTTTGATGAAAACCTGTAGGATTAAATAGCCATACCGATAAAGATAGGCAATTAAAAATACTTCATATAGGATCTGATTTGGTACATAAGATGAAGTTGCTTCAAAAAAATCCCCTTTCAGAATATCACTTACATGAGAACTTTTGACAGAAGCAATTACAAATGTTACAATAAGTATTTGGACAAGTTGTGCCGACCATGTAAATTTTTAATCTTTTTAACATGATGTGAACTCTAAATTATTGTTAATTTCCAATATATAGTAGAAATAAATATTTATTATACTTTATATATTTTCATAATAAATAAATTTTAATAGGGAATAATAATTAGTAATGTGTAGGTATATGTAATTATCTTTGCGGTTCGTGTAAACAACTTCAACCGATGTAAATTTTTCTATTTATTACTGTTGGATATAAGATTTCCATTTCCAAGACTAGTTGCTTGAATTTACCTCCTCAAGGTTTGTAGCAGTAACACGAATGATTTATCTGTATAACTTCTTTATTGATATTTAAAATAGAAACTAATAAGCAAAACCTTTTCTGCATGTTCTTAAGGACATTATGATAAAAGATAAAATGTTTGATTAATTGTTGCTCTCTGGTACAAATATTTAATAATAAATAGACTTGATTCACAATGTTCATGTTGATATAGCACATTCACTAAAATGTGCAGTAAATATATATTTATAACGGCAATCCTCCTCAAAACGCTTAGAACAAAGTCTATGCTTTCATTTATAAATTGGGCCTATACTTGTGTTTATAACTTTACTCTCCTGTTTCCAATTGCCGTGCACTCGTATTGCTGCTTCAACTGGTAGAATGAAAAGCGCCACATCCATCTATTTTAACGAAAGTAGTAAATGAAACACAAAACAGCTAAATCCTTGGTTAGAATTAATACAGTTCTTCTAACCTCAATTGTCATGATGTCATATCAAATTGTCTACTAAATTTTAAGCTATGTGTTCCATGTTTTGGCGGGATATTTGAATCACTCCTTCTTATTCTGATACAGGGTATAGACATTTAACAATTTGGTACATATCACCAGTTCTGTACGGGATAATGAATATGTTCGCCTTGTAGAGGTGTGAGGGTTCAAGATAGCCTTCATGTCCCTGCTGCTTATGGTAAGAACATCCGCATGATGTGGAAATGTGAAAGATGTGGGCGGTCTATGTGGATGCAAAAAACTGACAGCGATGTCATTTTTTTTCCTGATTTTTTCAACCACCAGTACTCTTCGTATTCACAAGCACACTATATCCTTTGATGTCATCAAATAGTATTGGATCAGTGTCAGTTGCTACCATCAGTCCTGTTTTTCTCTCATTAGAATCTGAGTATTTTTCGTAAGTACTTTGTTTTTAGTTAAGGGAATAAAAGCATACAGTTTGTGTGTCCGCATAATTGGACAACATTTCTCAAATCTTAAATACCCTCTAGATTATTCTTGGCAAGCATATACAGTTGTTCAGGTGTCATGATGTTATCAGTGTTTGGACTGCAAACTTACTCAAGCTGCCAGTCGCCAATATCATCACTGGCACCTTTACCATGATTGGTGGCTGCAAAATGCCATTCACATTCAGTTTGGAAATCATCCTTAAGGTAGCATAGGTTGATGAAGTTCTTCCTATTTTTGTAATACGTAGCTGCTCCATCAGCAAAATAAAATATTTTGCTTGTTTTTTTTGTAAAATTTTCTGGTCAAAAATTCAATTAGGTAGGACTGGAACAGATTGACCGCAACAGTATTGTAAGTGAGAGATTCTGATATGATTACAAGACTTATATGTTGAAGTTAGAAAGGGATGAATCGTTGCTTCTGTGTTGGTCCAGTGATACCCTTGAACTTCCTCTTCTACAAGAAATTTGTAGTCTGGATTTGCACAATCCTGTCAGATTTCCTAAAACGTATCTATAACTCCATTTCCAAATACACTTACGAATTAATTAAATTGTTTGGCTCTTGTCCCATTTCAGGGGAACATGTGAATTTCATTAATATTTCCTGTAATCACAACAGGTATACCAACTTGCTTTTTTGTACAGAATCTAAAGCATATAACATTTTGGTCAATAGTCAATTCCACCTAGGAATCGAAGTACGGATTCTTATGGGCTATAGCCCTTTGCTATTTTAAAATGATTCGTATATAACGGTCCTTATTTGGTATATAGAACGTTGTCAAGTCGCTTGACGTAATTTTCCCAATATTTTCATAAATGTGAACTTCAGTTTCACACAAATGAGGAGAGTGAAAATTTAATTTTTATTATTATATTTATTTATAGTTAATAAACCATTTTGTTGCTGCTTTTTTGTGTTTTATTTTTTTTTAAACAAATATGAACAACAGAAAAAATCAATTACTGTATATAAGAAAACGAGATATTTAATGGACACAAATAAAAATAATAAAAAGTCAGTAAATAAACATCTAACATAGTGTGAAGAAAATGTTAATATCAAAATCCAGAAGACAAGACTCAAGATAAGAGAAATTAAAAAAAAATATTCATTGTAATATTTTATTTGTACGGCCCAGGCCTGTGCAATATATTCACTAAGAAAGGCAATATTAAAAATTTACTATCCATACAATGAGCCCAAACGCAGAAACGTTTTCCATGTTATTTAGTTGGGTTCACGAAACGATAAATTATATAAACTTCAACAACTTATACATGACGGCTAAACTACGAGAATAGCTTTCCTTTATTTTTCAACATTTCATCCAGATCTTTTCTGCTTTTCACCTCACCAAATTGAACTAAGACGAATGCTATATTGTGTTTACACCAGGGCATCATCAACAAAAAGAAAACTACTACTTAATTCGTAGCAAAACAAAAGAAGACAATTCTAAAACCATAATGACATTGACATATTCCATATGTGTATTCAATGTAAATGAACCAGACCATTAAATATTAATGATGTATTGTCGATATCGTCGTATGCCATAACAGACTTATTCATACAGTTCTTTACATGTTACACTATCACATGTACTATTTTCTTTGTTAATAGAAGAGATTACAATTTTATTACCTACGACTAACGGTGAATTGAATGTAATTTGTTGTAATTGCAAATTCAATTCGGCAAACTTTTCCTTATCCCGGACATATTAGGAACCGTCTCAGCTCATGAATAATTCGCAGAAGAAACTTGATAGATTACTTTTTTCCTTTTCAAGTTTGTTTCGACTTATTTTGACGAATCGACAGTAATAGACCACCAACACGTTTAATGTAATTACATTTAATTAAGCCGAGGAAGAACTGTTGTTTTAGGTTAATGCTCATGTAGTCAAATATATTTATTAACCTAGAAAGGAATACCAAAAGAGGTCCAATGGCAATTATAGATGGATTAACGTATATCGGCTTTCTTGCCTTTGTTTTATGATTTAATTACATCTTAGCTTTTATTTTCCAAAAAAAAAAACTATTTTTGCATGTAATGAGATCTAGGATTAAGAAAAAGTTCTATTTCGTTTTGCTATACCCACACTGTTGCTGACTTTAATTATCGTTTTTTTTGCTAACCTTAATTTGATTATTATTCATCATTGAAAATAATTGAAAGAGTAGTTTCTAATTTAGTTTTAATTTTTTCAATGTAGCTATTATTTGGTGAAAACAAGATTTTTACGTTTTAGCAGAGACTAGAAACTATTACTTCTTCAGAGAAAAAACTCAATTTTATTTGTTGTTTCAGGGTTTTCAGGTACAATCACCAAATTAGAATCCACTAATGGCTCAAATTTTATATTAAATTCACCAATAACAATGTTCGTGCGTGGCTGCCATTCTTTTATTTGGTAATGATGCTGAATTACTCGGCTACCCCAGACACAAAAAAAGGCAATATTTGGTAAATCCTCCTCGCAGTCCAAGTAATAAGGAAATACCCTTAAGGTCACCACAAATTTGCCAAAAATGATTTGAATATTGAATGAGATTTAATATTGTTGAAATACTGCCATACGTTTCTTTTGTGTTTGTAGAATGAGCCATTGCAGTTGATGGTTTCGAGTTGCCATTACAAAGTAAAACGGCATTGAGACTTGTTTTCGACTAGTCGATAAACACTCGCTATTTTGCAGGGTTATATTCAATACTCATTTCTTACAAAAGTTGATTTACATCAGTACAGTAACAGAATTTTCTTTCAACTTTTGTAAAACGAACTGAATTTTTCGTGACGTTTGTTCAATATAAAGATTATTGTAAAAGAATATAAATGATCTCATTCTTTTAATCGAGATCTCAAAATTTGTGATTTTTTTTTGGTTAAACCCAAATCCCGTATTAAATCATCCAGATCTGACTGAGTAATGATATGTGGTTCGTCAGAAGCAAGGAGGATAGAAAAGAAGGAGAGAGGATTATCCACAAAAAGTGATGCCTAGAGGAGTATGTTTACATCAGCCATTGGTGGAACCATCAGCTAATTATTTGTGTAATTTATTTTGTATTTTATTCTTTATTATCGTGAATTACAAACTTATTATGTTCATATAACATTTATTTTTTTTAGCCATCTGAGTGTTCTTCCCCGACGTAAAGTGCGAAGTGGGGTAACTCAGTGACCCCTGTTTGAAAACTACTTAATCAATATAGTAAGCTGATATATATAATTCTAAGGTTGATTAAAAGTTTATTCATAAACTTGAACATATATATTTGAAGCATACAAAAATATTAACTTATGAAAACTCAAAAAACATTATTCTGCATTGGTGCAATTTTCATAGCAAGTGTATTTTTTTTCAATTCGTCGGTGTCTTGAGCATATGAATTTTTGACATCTTGAACATCTTAGAGTACTTTTTTTGTCATCTTTTCGTGTGCAGAAGTAACACCTACCTCTCTTTCTATCGGTAGGTAATGGCGCGAGTGGCAGAATTTCTTCATTTTTGCATTCTCTACAGGCAGCTAGAGCTCGAATGACGGGCTTTTGTAAGTTCTGATTGGTTTCAAGTCTTCTTTGCATATTAGGCAATGCTAAGGATTTTCCTAAATCCAGCAGGTACTGTCGCCGGGCCCTCATTTTTCCATGATTCCAATGTGAATTTTGGTGAATCCAAATTATCTATTTAGAGATGTTATGTCAAGCATATTCATAAATAACCTCAAAGGCCATCTGGATGTCCTCCTAGAGCATGTATACTCTCTTGTTAGTTTGTCAGCATTGTTTACTGCTCCCTTTGTTGCAATATAATCTAAAATCATACGTGGTTTCTTTAGTTCTTCATCACTTACTTCGTCATGTAAATGTTGGGTTGAAAGAACATGAACCATTTTATTCTTCTTTGGCATATAAGACACCATAGCTATTCTTTTATCATAATAAGCAAAGCGAGATGAAAATTCGTCACGTCCTGTGGTTGAACATAGTTCAGAAGGTGTGTCCGGCTTGTTCTTTCGAACAGTTCCCAGGAGAGTAATTTGGTTTGTTACAAGAAATTCGATCAATTCCACAGATGTAAAAAAATTATCTGTTGTGACGCCTCTGCCATAATTATATATTGGTTTCAAAAGGTCTCACACTACACGCATTCCTTGGTTTTTCTCAGGTTTATTACCTTCAAGTTTACCAGTATAAACTTGAAGATTATGAATATCAGAAGTCTTGACGTCGGTAGAAATCCAGATTTTTATGCCATACTTAGCTGGTTTAGACTTTATATATTGTCTGAACGGGCATTTTCCTCTGAAAGCCACCAACTGCTCATCAACGGTAATATGTTCGTACGGACTAAATGATTCTTGACAATTTGTAACAAACATCCCATAACTCTCGAATAGCAGCTAGCTTGTCAAGTTTTCTTCGCTCTTGGCGAGTATTTTTGTCATCAAATCTGATAAAACGATAAATTTGAATAAATCTATCTCTTGACATTCCAGCTGTAAAGATTGGTCTTTTGTAGGTTTCACCTGTTGACCATAGTTCTGAAATAGACTCTTTTCTGCAATGGAGAGCCTCACCCGTTATCAAAAGTCCAATAAAAGCTTAAATTTCGATCTTGTCCACAGGTTGCCAAACTTTAATCTTATCAGGATGAGTATTATTCCAAATGGTGACAACCCGTTCGTCTTCCTCATTTGTATGGATGACTATACCATCCAGGATATTGTCAGTGAGGAATAATTTGAAGCAATCAACGATTGAAGTCACATTTTGTGCACAGGTGGTAAGGCCATGCTTAGCTTTTACTATATTGTGTTGCAGCCGTCGACTAGATTTTGGTGGAACTGCGTTCCACGGTTTACCTGTCAATAGTTACTCCTTGCGCAACTCTGCAAAAATGATGTGATTTTTTATTTACCTGATTTGGACATATAAGTTGTAGTAGAACTATCTGCTTGGTTGTGTAAATCTGTGTGGTTTTCAGTTTCATTTTCACTTTTTTCCGAGCTCTTCAATATTATCTTCGATTCTGAAGCTTCACTCTTTGTTATTATAACACTTGGGTCACTGTCGAGATTATCGTCGACGTCACTTTCAGAATCATTTTCGTACAATAAACGTTCTAATTCCGCATCGGATAAACCTCGACGACACATATTAGCACTTATAAGAGCACAAAGAAATAACAAGTCTACGACAAAGTAAGGTTATGTTATATGTTGTGCGAAGGTTCTGTCAAACTGACAAAGAGTGTTCTGAATTAGAGAACTCTTTTGCGCATAACATACTAAGTGGGGTAACTCAGTGACCCCCGCATATATATTTATATTTTACATTTTGTTTTAATTTTTCAAAACTCGTGAGTAAATTTTTAGTTAGTAACTGACTAAAGTGAGGATTACCTAAATCTACAACACAAAGAAAAAAAATTCAATCAAATATCAAGTAAAATGCACACCTGGGGTCACTAAGTTACCCCACTTCGTCGGTTGAAGGTTAAAGTTAAGAATTTCCATTATTTCCCATTTCATTTTTGAAGTGAAAACTTCTATGGGCGCGTTGATGCATTGATTGTTGGGCACTGAAAGAGACTGAGCCGTCACGCTCGGAATGAAACGTTGGTTCGGGTAAAGTCGGCTCGATTCTTGGCTTTGTATTATAATACTAACTTGCGGTATTTAATTTTAATTACATTGAAATTTAGAATAAATACGCGAAATATTGTATTTTTATTTTCTGAAAAATTCTTGCCCGCGTGCAGATTCGATCGCGAGCCGCCCGGGTATAAGGCCGGCACGTTACCATTAGACCAGCGCGGGTACTCGTATGAGAATTATAATATTTGTATATATACATGCGTACGTATGAATTTCTGAAGTGAAAACTTGATCAGACCGAGCGAAATGTACTAGAATAATGTATACACAATAATAATAAATATATATATTTTTAAATGTAATTTAGAATGAAAAAAAAAGTTGTATTTCGTATTAGTAACCTCGCCTTGATCACGTTTTCACTTCTGCCGTGTGGTCTAAAGCAAATTATCTTTCCACGATTGTAGGTAGGTACATGAAGTTATTAACTTCATCCAAAATTTGGTGAATATAAATCTTTTAACATTAAAAATTGTTGATTATATGATACTAAAAGAGCCCATTAGAAGGAATCTGCGGTTAAAGAAAATAGATAGGCCAAATTGGGTTTCAAAGGAAAGTAGTATACTTTGGTCTCATTTTGGGAAGAATTGCCATTATAAACATACTCTAACTACTATATACCTTAGTGAAGCTAACAAACTAGTGTTATACAAACATAAATTGTGAAGCAAGTGCATCATTATCTTTGGTTACGGTGGATTTGTTTATTAAATATTTGTAGCAGCGAGTGAGAGTGCATCAAACCTTCCATCAAGAGAGCCATAAGAACTTGACGAAAAGCTTTTATATATTAAGTAAATAAAATCATAAAATAAAACCTCATATATGTAAATTCAAGCCACTAGTTGAATGTTGAAGTATGTAGATATATTACTAATAAATATACAGTCAGCTCAAAAAGGTTGGAATAAATTCATTTAAAATTCAACCTTTAATTTTTTTAAAAAACACTGGGACCCGTCAATTCTTATTTTTAGATGGGCATTTTTTAAACTAATTTTTGTTTATACAGGGTGACTCAAAAAAAAGATTTCATTTGACACTTAAATTTTTTTTAATTGAAACACCCATTTTTTATTTTATTTTCGAAATATACGTAAAATTTCAATTACATTTCATGTATTATAACCTAAGTCTAAGTTAAGTTAGCTTATTTCTTTTCATTTAAACTGTACATATTAGGAGTTAAACATAATCAAATTTACTGAAACTGTAAACATTTAAACATTAATACTATTTTTATCTGTTACCTAGGTTATTTAACATTGACGTTGAAGTTCATTCCCTGTCAAAAGTATTTAAACATTTGTATAAAAGTTCTAATAAAAGTAGTTTTTTTTAACTGTAAAATGGCACGAGTAAATGAAAGGGAGCGCATAGAAATACTAATGATGATTGGCTATGGAGATAGGATGCGTACCCAACTGGAAGTTTCCGAACTGTTCAACAATAAATACCCAAACCGAGCGCCTATATCTCAATCAACTATTAGTAAAATTGAAAAAAAATATAGGGATTTGGGGCATGTGAGAGATAATTTTGTAAAAGGCCGGCCCACTATCTCAGAAGATGTGCAGTTGAATGTGCTATTATCCGTTGAAGAGAACAACCATAAAGTTAGTCGCGCTATTGCTGACGAGAACAAAATTAGTCAAGGATCTGTATTAAACTATTTACATAAAAATAAATGGCATCCTTATAAAGTTCAGTTAGTTCATGAACTAAATGAGGACGATCCAGATAGAAGAAGCAATTTTGTGAAATAATCATGGAGAGTTGTATTGATGATCCTCAATTTTCACGAAGAAGTGTGTTCTCGGATGAAGCAACGTTTTGCCTAAACGGAACCGTGAATAGGCAAAATTTCCGTTATTGGGCTACAGAAAACCCGCATTGGATTATGGAGTGTCACACACAATACCCTCAAAAAGTAAATGTTTGGGCTGGGATTATTGGAAACAGAATTTTGGGTCCCTTCCTCTTTGACGGCACTTTGACTGGAGAAAGATATCTAGAATTTCTAGAATTCGATTTGATACCTGCGCTTGCTGTAGTGTACCCAAATTCAGAAGATCCTGACACTCCCCATGATAGCTTATGGTATCAACAGGATGGAGCACCAGCCCATTTTACTCGCTCGGTGCGTGAATATTTAGATAGTGTTTTTCCTGGAAGGTGGATTGGTCGACGGGGCCCAATAGAATGGCCGGCCAGATCCCCTGATTTGACCCCGTTAGACTATTATCTGTGGGGCTATCTAAAACCTAAAGTGTATATCAACAGACCGAACAATATTGACGAACTTAAATCCCGAATAAGACAAGAAATGAGACTGATAGAACCTCAAATAGTGCACAATGTTTTGCAAGAATTCGAAGATCGCCTCGGATATTGCCAGGATGTTGGTGGTGGCCAATTTCAACATGTATTAAATTAATATTTCACAATTTAATTACGAATCATTGAGACATTTATTATTTAGAATTAAATAATTTTTGTTTTTAAATTACATTGATTATTTTAGAAAAGAACTTTACTTAAACTTAGGTTATAATACATGAAATGTGATCAAAATTTTACGTAGAATCCGAAAATAAAATAAAAAATGGGTGTTTCAATTAAAAAAAATGAAATTTTTTTTTTTGAGTCACCCTGTATAAACAAAAATTAGTTTAAAAAATGCCCATCTAAAAATAAAAATTGACGGGTCCCAGTGTTTTTTAAAAAAATTAAAGGTTGAATTTTAAATGAATTTATTCCAACCTTTTTGAGCTCACAGTATATGTATATAAATTTGTTGATGTGTAAGTTCTTTATACTATTGCTAACCTAGGTACGTACACACATTTATAATTATTAATTTCAGTTTTACATAGACTAAATATTAAGTGAATATCACAGTTGAATGGCACACATTTCTATGCTTGCAGAACTATTAATTGTTCTGAAAAGGCAACTTTAAATAACATTTTTACATCAGTTATGTATTGAAAGTTTACGAGTAACTCGTGGGCACTAGCAAATATTTATTTTCAAAAAAATCTATAATTTGTTTTTTCAAAGTATAATTATTAGAGAAGTAAATTTAATTAAAAACAGTTTAAAAAATAATAATATTGGAATTTAAATTATTTAATAGATTTTATTACATATGATGCCTAACGGTATGCAACCCGCCAAGGTTGAACCATTTCTACCCTGCCCGACCCCACCTGGCATCCCTTTATTTGTCTATAAAATGACATTATGCTCTCTCTGTATATCTTACTTACTCTAAGGTCAGAAGGAACATACATCAGATCACTTGAAAATGACACATTCAAGACATCGTTTATATCTCCCTCGTCTGTGGAATTTATAGAAGAATTTGAATGCATTGAAGTTGGAAGCTCACAATCAGTTCTTTTCAACGGTTTGCTTACAGATGGAGTGTCTGAATTACTTTATGTCTATTTCTTTTTGAAACCCATTAATTTTTTTGCCAAATCATAGGCCTTCCTGACAGGACTTCAGAAGAATTCTGGTTTTGTTATTTTTACATCACACGAAATAGAGCATATATTATTATGTGGTACCCATGTCTTGTCTTGACCTTTAATTTTCGTTTTACTGATGCTCTAAATCCCAATCATCACAACTATCTTCGATTTCCTTTGGTATTCCGTATTATATATCACGTATTTATTGCGTGATGTACCCCAAAGGCATTAACGTGTGATTTAAATACACAGAGATTTTTTTCCCACCACGTTTTCTTAGTAATGCTTTCATTACCTCCATATTAAAACACAGTCAGCCAAATTAAACAATAATAGGATAGGATATAAAAGAATGAACTCACGGTTTTCGTTTCTCAACTTCAGATATCCTATCCGGCTCGACTGGACCAAAATGTGATTGATTGCAATAAAACAGCATCTTTTCGCTTGAAGAATGCTACCTTCATCATCCCGCTTAGGTGTTATGGATACAATTTGATAGTTTTTCTTTAGGTGAAGGAAGTAATAAAGGCATTATATACACTCTTCATATACATACACTGTATCCCTGATTCCTGACAGACGTAAAAGGTTAAGATAGCTACACCACAAAAAAAAATAACATAACTTGCCATCCCAATTTAAAACACATTATATCGGGCACGGTGTCAGGCATCTCTTTAAAGAGACAATTTAAAGATACACATTAGAAATTGCAACAGAAGGTGTTCACGAATACCATGGACAAAGAAGATGTAATAAAGGACATCTAAAGAGAACTTGGTATACTATCGATTGAAGAGGAAATTTAATGCTATTGTCTCCGGTACATGTCTGTCTACGTAGCATGAGATAGGCGATATCGTATTCAACTGAAGATCTAGTATAATTATGACCTAAGACAGAGGACCCCTTTTGAGTTTATTTTGTAAACATTGTTTAAGTTAGGATAGACGGTACACGGTGTGAATTAAACATGGTGGGTTGTAATTATGTCTGGTCATTATTGCCGTGGGCGTTACAGTGTACACTAAGGCTGTGCTTTATCTAATATGTGGAGCGGTAGCTTTTGAACGACTCTTTGATTAAATCGTGACAAACAATTCATTGCCAGCGCCGTCGAGTACGGAGACTCTGTGTAAATATAAAAATTCATTTTACTGTCTTATACGTAGATATAAGGAAGTATTGTGATGATGAAAATTTTCGATATCGAGATTTTTGCAGATGTCCACGTTTTGAAGTCCCCTGATACCGAAAAAGTGGTTTTTAAAAAATCTCTCACTCTCTCTCTCTCTCTCTCTCTCTCTCTCTCTCTCTCTCTCTCTCTCTCTCTCTCTCTCTATGTCTGACCACGATAGCAGTCAAACCGCTATAGGTGTCAATTCCAAATCTTTTATTTACGATCATAATCTTACTCTTGAAATCTGATTAGTTTTTCAGTAAAAGCGGTAGTAGTTTACTTCAGTGAAAAAATCGAATTTTCCCAATATTTCGTCAACTACTAAGTTTAAACAATTTTGTAAAGAATCCATATTGCTGTGATCTTCACATTATCAAAAATAATAATATTAAGAATTAGTTTAGTTATTGAAAAAGAACACTAATTATATTTCAAAAATCGTTTATTTAAATTTAGGGTATAAGTTCGAAACATATAAATATAAGTATAATGGGTTGCCTATATTTAAAGACAACCTCTTGTATCAAAATAAACATGAATTATTAGTATATTTTAGTTAAAATAAGTATACACATTAAGTATAAAACAAACACGAAATTAATCAATAGGCTTTATGCTGTCTAAAAGACATATAAATGCCATATGAATGTAAACAAAAACAAGACCTGCTCGAGAAAAATGATGCAGTCTTGAAAGAAATAAATTGAACAAATAAAATATGAACTTGAACATGAAGAATGCTGCCAATTCATAAGAAAAAAATAGTAATAATAAAACTAAATATATTAGATACGAACACGTTATATAAAAAAAGGATATAAATCAAAAACATTTCCAATGGGAAATGTCAGATCGTAAATAAGAATATTTTGTGTAAATGATAGTAGTATGAATTATTAATACACTTGTTAGTTCTTGTTTGTATAACTCACGGGCTTCAAAGACAATGGAGGTGGTCATGTGTGGTTTAAAAACTGCAAAAGAAAAAATACAAACAATTCAATGTTAATGTTGTTATAGCACTTTACAAATGGATATGTTACCAGAAGAGAGAGCGTGGAAAATGGTAAAGAAGGCCGACGTACTTTGCAGTCCAAGTTCAGCCAGAAGAATTCCTGTGGTGTGTAATGTGTTTCCTTTACTGCCGAATAGAAGGATTTCTAAAAGAAAAAATAAGGATAAAACTGAAACATGGTAAACGGAAATATGTAACAAATGATGAAAAGGGTAATGCATACCTATACAAATACAATGAAGCATTATACTGAACAAGAAAAGAATAAAATATACTTACCCATGAAGCTGTACAACAAACTTGTAAAATTTTAATAACAAACAATTTGGGACATCGCCATTGGCATGTAGCTGTCAAAACGATTTAACTGTATTGGTTCGAGCGTGAGAACTTAAAGAAAACAAGCAAGAAAATTTTACGTTTTGAAAATGATGCCAACCTAAAAATTAATTGAAGAAAAGAGTCGCTAAAAATAGTCGATAGGCAATTGTTTGAATATATAACAAGAATAAACCTGCAGATTCGAAGTTTATAATTATATATAATTCAGTAAAGACGTCATTAATAAATTTTATATAGCGAAAGTGAGAGTATATGCACTACTTATCAACTCACAATTAGATAATCTGTGTTAAGATCTAGAGTTCAATTATAATTTAGTTTTTTTTAAATAATTTTATTCAATTAATTTTCCTTTTTTTATCACTAATTTTTAAGATCGAGGATATCAATAAGATATAATATGAAATGAAGTAAGTTATGAGATAAATAATTCAATTTAGGGATAGTTAATGGTGCTAAACATGCTGAAGGTACTATGTGAAAATATTTGCCTTTAGTATATCGTTGGGCATCATTAATTATTATATAGTCATTTAATTTAGTAATTCAAATAAAATAAATACGAATAAGCGGGGATGTTTTTTTATGGGCAGGTGCTAAGCTGCTAGAGGTACAATGTGAGAATGTTTACAGCTAGCGATTAGTATAAGCCAGTTTCAGAGCATTCACGTTGCAAGGTTCTAGATTACCAAGGCACTATGTGAAAATGTATGTTTTAGTGAAATAGAGTAGGCTTCGTATTAATAAACAAATTATCAAAAATCAATAATTTTTTTTACAAGATAATTATTCTTTCAACTATCATTATAGATGTATAAGTATTACACAAGTATTATAACTCTAAAAATGAGTATAAATGTTTTCCTTTTTCTCTTTCTTTGTAAAACAAAAATATATAGATACAGCGTGGCAATGTTATTAACGATTGGCATTTTTTACAAAATATAAATGTAATAATTTATGAGATTTAGACATTTTGTTAAATTTTTGACCTTATCCCAAACAAAACTAAATAAGAGGTGTACCAGAACATAAGAAGCGAATCCCTGCAAGAACTCGTAAGAACATAAATAAAAAAAAATATGCTGTTAGGAATAAGCTTATAAGTAGACTGTTATAATTTTTATCATTCACTCAGAATTAAATTTGAGAAGAATTTTATTAAAAAAATTTTTGAAATTCCTACCGGGAGTAAGTGTTTTACTCTTATCGAAAATCAGTTTTTTGGGAATATTTTGCAAGTCATGCTTTTTAGACAGGTTTGGTACGAGTATAAAAGTATTTAGAACTTACTTTTCAATACCTTTTGTATATAAAAAAAAAATTCAAAATTCGGACCGGAAGTAACACTTTTACTCTTAGCGAGAAGTACTTTCTTTCGAATATCTCGCAAAGTATGCATTCTACAAAGATTTATTAAGAGCATAGAAGTATTTATAATAGGATTTTGAATAATTTTTATATAAAAAAATACTCAAAATTCTATAATTTACAATTCTCGTACTTATAAAAAAAGTCGTGTGGTGGCCACACCTCATTATTTTCTTTCTTCTAGAGTACAATTTACTTTTAATAACTCTAAATGGGTGTACAGTTCTTACAATCTTTAAGTCAAGGCATAATCAAAAGCCAAATCTTTTCACCACGTCTAGTTCTAGTTATAATCATACTCCGCTAGGAGATAAACAATAATATTGTATTTGATAAATTTGTTATACAGAAGTTATAAAAAGAAATAGATAAGAAAAGATCTTGATATAACAAATACCTGAATGTTTAATTGGTATTAAGAAAAAAAAGCACTTAATTGCACACAAATGAAAATTGCTGATGTATCGAAGTTTTACATAAATAGAGCTATTTCGTTCTTTTATTTTGAAAGTTGCCTTCTCTAATGAGAAACCTGCAAAAATCTCAAATTAATGACGGGATCCCAACTAACTTGATATCGTTTCTCCATTTCTGCAATGTCTTGATGGAATTTGATCCAAATTCCACACCCTAAATTTTTAAAAATCAATGTAACAATATATATATATATATATATATATATATATATATATATATATATATATATATTAATTGAAATATCGACCGTACTCAATAATACAAACAAATTACACCCGTAAATCAATATTTCGCCATTTATTTTATGGCCTCTTCAGGAGCTACCAAACAAAAAATTAACATGGAAACACTTCGTCAGACATATAAAGGTTAGATGGTAAACACCAACGTTAACCGGACATACACAAACTGTTTGTCATGTGTATGTCCGGTTAACGTTGGTGTTTACCATCAAACCTTTATATGTCTGACGAAGTGTTTCCATGTTAATTTTTTGTTTGGTAGCTCCTGAAGAGGCCATAAAATAAATGGCGAAATATTGAGCCTTTGAACAAATACTTTTTTATTTCCACACACAGACCGAACACCCGTAAATTTGTTTGTATTATATATATATATATATATATATATATATATATATATAGAAGATGTGATGTTAGACACTGTTTCAGGGTGTATTGGTATGTATATTTACTGATCCGGAAGGTCAGAATGTATGGGCTGGGTTAATTAAAATACTATATTTGTGGCTGGTAACGTTTCGGAATCAATTTATTCCATCTTCAGACTCTACAAGAAGTTTAACAATTTTTATATAATTAGGGACAATCTTAAAAGAACAAAAGTCATGAACACGCAAAACAAGAGAACTCACTTAATTGCCACTATGGACACCGAAAATTATCTCAACAGATACAACCATAAAAACAGAGAACTCGTGTTGGTGGTTCAATAAATTAAAACTTAATGTATTACGTAGGCCATTAACGTGTCACATATTAAAATTACATTTAAACAATTTCCAAATTAAATGCTCAGCATTTAATTTGATTAAATGCTGAGCATGATTAAAAACACATATAACACAGTCAGTAAAATTTACTGACTGTGTTATATGTGTTTTTAATCATGTTGTAGCTTTGATAAAGTGCATTGATTAAATGTACGAAACGTTAGCGTTGTAATTTGAGTTTGTTTTTCTTCTTACATCCTATTACCGACGACTGGGTACAATTTGAAATAAGTAGAAGGATACGACAGTTGGTTTCTATATATATATATATATATAATATTGTTGCATTGATTTGTAATAGGTACGCCACCTATGGCGAGTTCATTGAATGCACGTATATCTACAGTTGCCTGATTAGTAGTAGTACTACGGGAGGGTAACATTACCTTGCGATGTCGCGCTTGTGTAACAGATGCCGCTGGGAATTTCTCATGGCATTTGGTGCGTAAGTTGACATTATCAGGTGATCTAAGTTGTTAATGCATTGTGAATAACACGTTCATACACTGATGAGACCAATGTAAGCTCGAAACAGCTGTCTGCATGTTGTTGTTCGCAATGCTTGCTTAGGGTAGATGTGCATTCATACATTTACATATATGCATATACGTTTACGTATAAATGTATATATGTATACTTATGATACTAAATTTTTAAAGTTTTCTAGCAAATTAGACACGATATCTTGGCAGTTTTCACTCTTTTAACAGCTTAATAACTTGTGGACTAACAAATAATATAACTTTCGCATCAGAGAGCTTTGAAAACTTATCTCTTAAGTATTTAAAACAGTTGCCTTCATTTTCTAGTGCTTTGACAAACTCTTTAACTAGTCCTAATTTAATATGTTGAGGGGGTAGAATCATCAAATTAGAATCCACTAACGGTTCAAATTTTATATTTAATTATCCAGGCACAATGCTAGTCCGTGGCCGCCATTCTTTTATTTGGTAATGATTCTGAACTGTTCTTCTATCCCACATAATTTTCTTTCAACTTTGTGAAATGAACAGAATTTTTCGTGACGATTCTTCAATACAGAGATTCTTGCAGTTGAATGTAAAAGATTTCAATTCTTTTAATCTATATCTCAAAATTTGTGATTTTTCTTTGGTTAAACCCAAATCCCGTATCAAATCGCTCAGATCTGATTGAGTAATGAGATGTGGTTCGTCAGAAGGAACATACGTCAGATCACTTGAAAATGACACATTTAAGGCATCGTTTATATCTCCCTCGTGCGTGGAATTGGCAGAAGAATTTGAATGCATTGGAGTTGGAAGCTCACAATTAGATGTTTTCAACGGTTTGCTTACAGATGGAATGTCTGGGTACATTACTTTCTGTTTATTTATTTTTGAAAAACCATTCAATTTTTACAAGAAATAACAATGTTGACGTGATCTGCTTGTTCACGCCAAATTGACATAACACAAGATACAGCATATATGTGGTACCCATGTTTTGTGTTGATTTTTAATTTTGAAGACAAAATGTTGTTCATAACATCTTTGAACTAATCCACTTAAAGCAACACAACTTGTGGAATTAAATTATCAATTAAGTGTTGAATCAGTAACATTTTGTTTGTCTCTTGCCAGGTCGCGTCAACAACTAAACAATAAATGAATCGCTACGCTGGCTGCAACCTTCATATATGCACGAATCGATTTCAGAGGTTTCCATTTTAGTATATTTCGCGATGACTATATTATATTAGAATTCCCTACTTCTCTCTGGAAAGCGTGACGTCTTATCCTTTGTTATTGCCGCTACCCTTCACGGTATAGCCGCGAACATGCTTGAGCTTGTCACAATACTTTTTAATTTTAAATTTTACGTTAATCTTGGTGAAAATAGAGAAGAATTTCATTTTGAAAATGTAACGTGATTTTCTATGTTAGAATACAGTTTTTATTTTTAAAACGATGCAAAATACTAAAATTTTAGACTGTTAAGGCAGTTATGAAAATCGTGTCGGGTACTCAATTATTAATCATAGATTTATATTGAGCTATAATTTCAATAAGTACACTTGAAGCTCTTAATGTTGGCTTAATCCGAATGGCAAACCAGCTTGGCTGCATCATCGTCCAAATTTCGTTGTAGTTTTGACGTGATGTAGCTATTGTATGGCGTCCGTGTTATGTCTTGAAGTTAAAATTAAATTTATGGTTTTAGTTCAATTTTGTCAATAATTCTACTTTTAAATTTCGTACAAAAATATGTAATTAGTATAGTAATTACTGATTAATAGCTCCTTTCGCAAAATAAATTGGAAATAATATTTACATCTTAAACTCATATCTGAGTGAGCAGTGTATTTTTCACATTTTTCATAATTAAGCGCTTACTTTTTTTCTTTAAATAAACACGTTTCTTTCTATAGTGACGTCATTGCGGTTGGTAAAATTCCCAAGCGCACGATTTAAATAGGATAAAAACCCCACCTACCCAAAGAATAACTGAAAAGAACAGATTTTACAATGAGCTACTTCGTATAAATACATTATGCGGGTATTATTTAGTAGCCCGGATTATTTTGTTTTATGTTAAACCTTAGACATGTAAGTACAAAAAAAAATATATTCTTTTTCAAATAATAAGAGCAAAATTTCTTCTATTATAACATATGCCTCTCACACCGATATTTTATAATCTAGACCGCCCATATCTAGGGTCGCAAGAGAGCCTAATATACACCTGATATTAGAAAATGTAATTAGATTATGCTACACGATACTAAGAATAGTATTTGTGTAAGCTGAATTCTGTTATTTTCATATTATTTGCACATATAATGATAGTAATAATAATGACTTTATTATCCAATGCAACACCAATTAAATAGTATATTATAATTAGGGCGCGGACGTCGCGGAGTTACAACGGAGCTAAGAAGTAATGTAAACAACACACAGTTACTGAATACACAGCTGAATAGCATTATTCATATGGTGAACTGCAACATCTGTTGTTTACTTGAAAAGTTATTGAAAACGACAACAAAAAATGCCCATCAAAAAAGGAATTTATGAGTAAAATCCTTTCTTCATCGGCGTAGGTAAAAGCGCGAAGGGTTTCTAACATTTATTATATTTACCTTATCTTTCCCGTTTTTTCATTGATTTGACTGTTAATTACGTACTTCGTAATTTATGTAATAGTTCCTGTTTAATCCCGTTTCATTGAATTCTCCAAATTATCTAGACGTAAGTGTGCAGTGGATTTCGTTTAGTTTCAATAACATACGCATACATTTTTAGTTATCATCTATTTAGATCTAGAACATTGTTTATGTTACTATGATATGGAAGAACGTCTAAAAATACATCGTGAAACAATGGCGAGTTGGATTGAGGGTCATACTGATTGTATGTCCATTGTCAGTGATTCCGATATTTATTGCAAAGTCTGTAAAATATCGTTACAAAACGCCCAAAAAGTGCACATACAACGTCACTTAGCATCGCTAAAACATTGACAGACATTGGACTCTTTGAAAGCTGACAATTTTAACGAAGAACTCTGTGAAGCTTTAATAGCGGCTAGTATTCCATTAAAGAAACTTGACAATCCCACATTCAAAACATTTCTTCAAAAATATACTGGTCGAAATATTCCTGATGAAGTGCTCCACGAAAACAGTAGAATACATTAGAAGTCATCTTTCAAATCAGTACCTATGGATAAGTGCCCACGAAACTGTCGATATATTAGGAAGCTGTGTGGTAAATGTTGTTGCTGGTGTATTACATGCAACTATTCTATAATAATATAACAGTTGATGCGGAAACAGTTGCTAAAACCATTGACGAGAATTTGCGCAAAATGCTTCATTCGGACGACAGGTATAAGGAAAAAATACTTTTGTTAGTGACAGTGTCGCATATATGTTAAAAACAGGCAGACTTTTTAAGCAAACATATCCTTGTATGCTGCATATTACTTGTGTAGCACACACTCTCCACAGAATCTGTGAATATATCAGACACACCTATCCGGAAGTTGATAGACTTGTATCCGCTTTAAAAGAAGTTTTCAGAAAAGCACCACTGAGTGTAGCTCTTTACAAGGAAAAACGTCCATCTTTTTCACTGCCTCCCTCGCCAGTAATAACTAGATGGGGACATGGTTGGAAGCCACTCGTTTTTAAACAGAGAAATTCGTCACATGTTTAAATGACGATGCTCGAAGTATTTCTGAGTGCAAGGAACTAACACAAATCCCAAATTAAAAAAATCAGTTGTTATTCCTTCAGGAACACTTTGGAAATTTGCCTAAACTAATCACATACTTTGAAAATAGAAATCTCAAATTGAAAGACGGATTAACCACATTAGATGTGGCTAGTAATAATTTCAAAAGTATTCCAAGTGACTTCGGATGGGGCTTCGGCAAAAGTTAGACGCAGTTTTTAATAGAAATCCAGATTTAATAGCAATTGTGTATGGGGACAATGACACAAAATCTAACCGCTAAATACGCTGAAATAAAAGAATATTTCCAGTACGCACCTATAACCAGTTGCGATGCAGAAAGGACGTTTTCTACAAGGATGTACTTAATTCAAAGAGAACAAGTCTTACATAAGAGAAAATGAACAAATAATAAGGTATTTTGTACTGAATAGATCACCAGCCACTTGTTATCCAATTATATAAATAAAATTAAAACCTCTTTAAAAATACAACATTTCAATAGTGCGCCCATGGGCGATGAGTCATCAACCGTTCGTGTCCGCGCCATAAAATTATAATATAAGTGTATAGGTAAGCCTTTAAAGTATGCGTGACACGTTTAAGAGCACGACGAGATAGCGGAGTGCTTTTAAATGGAGCAAGGGCTTTATTTCGTTCTTCAGGTTATCGTTGATGAAATGTGTGATTTACGTATGCCGGACATTAAGAGAGAGGGACCCGTTTTCATTATTAATATTCGGCCATCTAAAACAGAAAAAGGACGAAAATTTGCTGTTGTTGATTCTGATATATTTTATGCGAAGTTGTTTGTTCAATATATTTCACTAAAAATTGAATGACAATAAATACATTTTTAAAATTAATAATAATTTGAATTAAACAAAATTTCTTGATTGGATTAATCCGCAATGTGACTAATGCACCGAAGATGGGAACTACGAAGTAACAAGTTACAAGATACGTGAAAGTTAATACGGGAAAGGGGAACTTTCACGTCACTTCTAAATAAAAGTGGCTAACAAATGACGCAAAACTAAAGTTCATCTGCTTGCTTAACCCTTTCGAAACAAATCAGTGGAATATTAACTTTTATAAAGCCCCTTGCTTATTACGCTTTAGTGATGTTGATTTCAGTTACTTTTCAATACTTGTAACTATTCGTTACTTTCGAATTCAATATCCGTTACTTTAGTCGTTGAAACCGATATTTTCTACAACAGAAAATGGTTGCAAATCTTTGGCAATTATATTTAATTCCAAATTATTAATTTTCTGTTGTCTAGGCAAGGATATTGGCCGAGAAACATAACTTACTAATGACATTTGCTTCCTTTTTCTCGTTTTTTGGACTTCAGATATCCCAGCAGTAGTAATTGCAGTAGAGAGAAATATCGAATCTTCAGGAAATGAAGACGCTGTTGATGTGGATGCAATTGCGTGTGAAGATAAAGGGACGGTCTGCGTAAGCTTAATGGTGTCTGATGATATTTCTTCAAATATCACAGTTGGATGCCTTGACTGTAGATACTTTCTCAAATTAGATGTTGTTCCTCCTTTGTATGAATATTCCGAATTCCACAAGTTACATTTCGCCTTGTATTCGGAGATGCGCCTAAATTGTTTCTAAATAGTGCTTCTTTGTTGTCGAAAAGATTGCGAAGTTTCTGACATCTCTGTATGTTATCAAACCTTGAATACAAAACACAAGTGTGGAAGAATAAGTATATTTGATAATAGCTGTGTATTATATTTAAAAGAATACCTACTTTAGAGCATCTAATCAACAATATTGAAAGCCTTTAGTTAGTTATATATGGTACAAACAAAATGTTCACTTATATACTAATATTAATTTAAATATATAAAATTCGTTCACCCAAACATTCAAACTCAAAATCACAAGTCAAATGCCAAGCCTAAAGTATATTTTAAGGAGTCCGCATTTCATTTACGATAGGCGAGATATTCTATCATAAAACCATAAAAATCCCGGACTCTGACATTATTTCACACAAATAAATCTAGAATGCAGTACAAGGCACACAATTTATTTTATATTGTTTTAATACAATAAGTTCATACAACATTTTTATAATGAAATCCACCTAGGCAAATACAAGTAATACTATAACAATTGATTAAATTCAAATGTTTTGTGGAAAGTTATTTACTCTAAATTATATTTCTTAATAAAATATTTCAGACAAGTTCTAAAAGTTATATATTATGAGAGTAACTGAAAAAGTAACGATTATTTGAAACCAGTATTCGTTACTTCGGATCTTATCGAGTAACGAATACTTTAGTAACGGATAGTTACATTTGCAACACCACTATACCTGACTTAATACAATATTTACTGCCCTATCTGTAAACTCTCTTCTGCTCGTTGGTCGAAAATACAGGGAGTTATCTGTCGCCGCTTTGCTCAGTGAAGACGGTCGTAGGTTTGACGAAACCTGTTAGGTGATAGACAAATAAGGCGCCACCCCCTTAATTATTAAGACAGGTCCGTAGCAACATATTTGGTCGGGAGATAATAAGCAGGAGAAATGCACAGAAAGAACATCCACTAGTTTACAATAAGTAATGACTTTTAGAAAATAAGTATGTAATATTTAATCGCAGTTGGACACTAATTATAATTTAAAAAAAGAAGCAGATAAAATAAAAAACCTACAGCGGTTCCTTACTACTCTAAGTAAGCAATTTTAAAATCAAATGTCGCCTGTCACTGGTCAATTAAAAGTCTAAATACACATAAAATATAAGACAAGTCAAATCAAAAAAAAAATTTCAAATCAAAAAACTTTTGATAATAAGACGGGCAAGATTTCTTAATTCGTCATCCTATTTTTTTCCATGGGTCGTATCTTTTTCTGAAATGTAGAAAGACATTGCATACTATAATGAGTTATGGAAAACGCCCTAGATGGATTTCGATTCTTCTGGAAAGAGACGTCATATTAAACTAAGAAATCGATCTTTTATGAAATTGGTTTTATTAAAATTTAAAATGATTTCAATCATAGTAGTTTTATCCCCAATCCCCCAACGTTCACATAAAGTTATTTATCTTCTCCAAGATGGAAGAATTGCTTTTCGAGTTGTTATAGCAGAAATATCGTGCGATTATAAAATTATATTAATGCTAAAAATGGTGTGATGATCTTAACATACTTCAGCTAGTTCAATGACCTTCAGATAATCAAAAACAAAAAGATATCAAACCAGTAAATAATACATTTAATATGATATCTACAATTTTTTTAGAAAAGGAATTTTTAAGAAATCAAGAAAATTATTCTTCCAATTTGATGCAAATTTGCGATGGATACGAAGTATTTACAAATTTTTGGAATAATAATGTTTGTTATTATTATTAGAAAAATTAATATATTTTTGATGTTCAGACGAAATATAATTATGCGACATCAGATATACAAATTCACACAAACTCTATTGACATAAATCATAGTCTTGCTATTGTACGATGTGTGAACTGCATTTGTACACAGTACTAGTCTAATAGATAATAATCAAATTATTTATAAATTAATATTTATTGGAATATTATTTGTAAAGGCAAACTTTTCACTTGAATTATTTACATATTTATTTTCGTAATATTATTAACAACATTTATTAATTTATAAGCAATTCTTAGTAGATATTTTCCATGCGGGTGAAGTACTAAAAACAATTGAATTCTCAAATAGAGGACTAACTTAATGAAAGTTTAGTTAATCTGCATAACAACAGGGTTCGCAGTCGTAAGAGTCGAATACACCAGCACTGTACTGTAACAACACCTTGATTACTGGCTAGATGTTTTGGCCCAATCAGGTGAAGGCAATTCAAAATGTAAATGAACTAAGCGGATATGCAAAAATTCGTTACAGTCGATGAAACTTGTGCTCATCACTTTGACCCAGAGTCAGAAAAGCAAAGTATGGAATCGTGGCATAAGAGCTCCTCGCCCCCCCCCCCCCACTATTCGTCCGAAAATATAGTGTCAGTTTAACTGCTGGAAAAATCGTGGACACAGTTTTTTTTGGAATTTGAGGGGGTTATTTTTGTCAATTTTCTACCACGTGAGCGTATTGTAACAGGTGGTGAATATTACGCAAAATTAATTCCAAAAGTTTGGGAGGCCATTAAAGAGAAGCTATGAAGAAAATTGAGACGAGAAGTGCTGTTTCACAAAAACAAGATTTCGGCCCATAAAAGCTATGTTTCAAAGGCTGTCATTCACAATTCTGGATTTTAAATTTCTGAACCCCCCTATTCTCCCGATCTGGCATGTGACTATCATCAATTCCCAAAACTGAAAGAACATCTGCGAGGAACCTATTTTTCAGACAATGAAGAAGCGATGAGGGCGCTAAATGAATGGATAATGGAAAAATAAAATTGTTTCTCTATTCACAGTTGTGTGCTTCTATGTTAAGGCTGTATTACACTTACCAAGTTCTTGACCAAGTTATTGGCCAAGAAATTGTCGGCAAGTTCTTGACCAAGTTATTGTTGACCTTGACTGTTTTACACTTATCAATTTCTTAGCCAATTTTTTAGGTGAATTAGCAGTACCAATAGTGCAAAAGTACGAAATAAAAAAAATAATAAAGTTACCGAAGATTTGTGTTTGATATTAAATGTAAAAATAACTGCACAAGAGATACAAAAGAAAATAAATAATTTACGCATACAATTCTTTCAAGAAGTATCAAGTTAACATGTCATTTTTAACAATATTCTAAAATGGAATTTGTGTTTACATTTTGTTGGCAAAAAACTTTATAACATGAATATTACTAGAAATCACTAAAAACTTGATCAAGTTGAGAAGAAAAATAGAACATGTTCTAACCCACCAAGTTCTTGGCCAAGAAATTGACCAAGTCGACTTGACAAGTGTAATACACGACTTGTTGTCAATTTTAACTTGATCAAGTTCTTGGCCAATAACTTGGTCAAGAACTTGGTAAGTGTAATACAGCCTTTCGAGACAATAATTGGCGAACTCCCTTCGTATAAATAATTATTCAAAAAAATCCACATATCCTTATGCACATGCAATCTTGTTTTAAATTGTTTTTTTTGTTTCTGGTGTAGAATTTGATTTCACTCATTTGTGCCCTTTTGCAAATAACCGATTCCGTTACAATTATACCCCATTGGCTAGATAAATATCTCAACCATTATATAGGTTACCCCAGCATGTGAGAATGAATCATCTCAGTTTTAAATTGCTTATAAAAATTAGGAGTATCAGATATTAAGTTTTTCCGTATGTATAAGTAGGTGTTAATTATATCAATACTTTTTCTCAGTGACAATTTCTTGTGTGTTGTAGTAACGATGTATTTCACACCAATTATGCTAATAATTAATTAAACCTACCAAATTATCTCAGAGTTTCATTTTGCATTGAACGGTCATCGGAATCCACGTGATGTCACGATGTCGTACATGAGGTTGGCGGATAACAGAGATAGGTCAGAATCATTATTAGTGTGTGTAACAAGATAACGACTGCGTGGCGTCATCACTTGGAATCGAATGACCTTGAAATACGAAAAGGAGATGTGTTCATCAGAAAATACATCACGAGCTAAATACTAGTTATATACAGTGATGTGCAAATGTATGGAACCAAGTAAATATCTCTGGAGTTTCTAGAGATGTAGAAATTAAATTTGGTGGGTAGATATTACACTATATTTTGTATTTAGTTCGAATGTTTTTATCGCAATTCAACTTCCAGTTTAACCGGAAGTAATGTCAGCTTGAAATTTTTAAATAGAACACCCTGTATATTATTTTAGTTTTGAATAGAACACTTTATTGCGAGTACAAAAATAATGGGTTCGATATGTTTTATTTCATGGCCAACCGTGATATTAACAAAAAAAAAATTATTTTTGAATGAAAATGTAATAATATCTGGTAGTCCATGTAATAATTGTAGCAGTGACAGTTATTGTCAAAATAAGTAGTATTTTAGTTTTAACGCAAAAATGGCTCATTTAAGCGAAAGAGAAAGAATTGAAATACTAATGATGATTGGATTTGGCGACAGAAGAAGAACGCATCAAGAAGTTTGTGACCTTTTTAACAATATTCATCCGAATAGGCAAATAACACGTTCGATAGTTACAAAGACTTTGCAAAGGTACAATACAAATGGCACCGTCGGAAATTTAAGAAAAAGTGGACGTATAAATACTGCTACAAATGAAGAAGTAGCTCAAAATATTGCTATATCTTTAGAGGAAAATCATAATTTGTCTACTACTGAACTGGCCAATATGCACGAAATTAGCCGTCGTTCAGTAGGGAGGATATTAAAACGAGAAAGATATTACCCGTACAAAATTCGCCTTGTTCAAGAACTTTCCGACGACGACTTCAACAGACGGCTAGAATTTTGTGAATCAGTTATGGATATTTGTAACCGTGACGATAATTTTGTACAAAATGTAGTGTTTTCTGATGAAGCAACTTTTTGTTTGAACGGTACAGTTAATCGACACAACTGCCGTTACTGGTCCCAAAATAATCCTTACTGGGTACAAGAAGCTCATACGCAACACTCTCAAAAACTGAACGTTTGGGCCGGTATTTACAATAACAGAATTATTGGGCCTTTCTTTTTAGAAGGAAATTTGAACGGGAACATGTATTTAGAACTTTTGGATGCACAAATAATTCCGGCGCTGGAGGAAAATGGACAACTGCCAAATAATATCTGGTTTCAGCAAGATGGGGCACCACCTCATTACGCTCGCATTGTTCGAGATCGTTTAAACAGGACATTTCCTAATAGGTGGATTGGAAGAAGAGGTGCTATAGAATGGCCTCCTCGATCACCAGACCTTAATCCACTGGACTATTATCTATGGGGTTTTTTGAAGTCCAAAGTTTATTTTAATCGACCAGATAATTTGCAAGAATTAGCTGAGAGAATAACTCAAGAGATTCAAAGAATTCCACCAGAAACAAAGGCCAATGTTACAATGGCATTTAAAAATAGACTGGCCTACTGTCAAGAGGTAAATGGTGCTCAGTTTGAACATTTAATACACTAACGGTATCCTAACGCTTTGTCGTAGTCATGTTTTATTTTACTATGTTTAGCGCCCTTTTCAGTAATTTAAGTACTGTTGTACTCAATTTCAGTTTTGGTATTTAATGTTATTGTTACATTTGTGATTTACACTCGCAAAATACTAGATCTTAGCATTGTAACAAAAATCACTCTTTTGTTAATATCACGGTTGGCCATGAAATAAAACATATCGAACCCATTATTTTTGTACTCGCAATAAAGTGTTCTATTCAAAACTAAAATAATATACAGGGTGTTCTATTTAAAAATTTCAAGCTGACATTACTTCCGGTTAAACTGGAAGTTGAATTGCGATAAAAACATTCGAACTAAATACAAAATATAGTGTAATATCTACCCACCAAATTTAATTTCTACATCTCTAGAAACTTCAGAGATATTTACTTGGTTCCATACATTTGCACATCACTGTATGTTGGATCTTACAGTATTGCTTTCAACAGCAAGTAGACAAGAATTAGGCGATGCGATAGAAGGAAATAAATCATCCAGAAAAAGTATAGAGATGGTGTAATTTTTTATCCAGTCATGTGGATATGTCACTTTATATTAGGTATATATGCAAATTGCAATTGCTTGTTGTACCGACACACATTTCGTACGTCTCAATCGAATGCTTTCGACTTCTATGGATACTGTAAACAAAAATTGAGTATTTAATTTAATTGAAACTTAAACTTATTTGTTCCTTATATATTACAAATTTAAAAAAGAGTAAAGGAAAATAAGTAAGATACTTTTCAAAGAAACTTAAAAAAATTCTTAAGTAAATAAAAGTTATTAAAAACGAACAATTTCTTTTCGTGTAAGATTAACTGATTATGTTGCACCATATGTCATGGAATATAAAACAAACAATTCTCAGACAGAGAAAATATTTTTTTTTTATTTTTAAGAAATCATATATTAGTCACGTGTAGATCATAACGAAAATGTTTCGCGCTGAAAAGTTATTCTTATATATTTCCACCTGCCGAAATAAAAAATCACTATAAAAATGGTAGATTAGCTCTTGCTTTTATTACCGATCTACATTTTTAGTTTTGGGGTAATTTGTTTTTGAAGTTGTCACACCTGTTAAATAACACAACACAATATTCTCAAGCTGCTTGCGGGTTATAAACACATTACTGTTCCAGTGACTGTCAATTTCATATTGTTCGCATTGTAATTAGTGCAGAATTTCTGTTTTCCGAGTGTTTTTGAAGTGGAAAATCGAAATGCCACAAAAATAAATTTGTCACAAAAACGAAGAAGACTGCCTATCAGCATTGTTTTGGTATAAAAGTCAATGTAATCATAATGATATGACATAAGATAGGCAACTTAAATTACTACAGGATAATTATGTTAAACTAAAATACATATTGCCGTGATCCTTGCATATTTAAAAATAAGAATAATATTCAGAACTACATAGTTTAAGAAAATATTAAATTTAAGTTTAAAAAAGAATGTTTACTGAAAATTTCAGCATCATACAATACAAATAACACAATTGTATGAAGGGTTGCATATATTTAAATATAAAGAATTCAAACATGATTTATTATTGTTACATTATAGGTCAGATAAGTATTAAAATTAAGTATTATATAAGTACAAAATAAAAATAAAAAGGTACTTAAACCTAATAAAAGAGAGTGAGTCATTTAAATATTAGAAAACTATATGAATAGGTTCACATTCGTTTTGCACGAGACGAGAATATTGCAGAATAAATAATGTGAATTTAGAACGTGCACAATGTGACAAATTTTATAAGAAAGATTTTAAGAAATCATGCTTAAAATATAAAAATTACCTCAAACTTATGAGTATAAATAAAAAAGGATATAAGTTAAATATTCTAACACCAAATGGTCAGCAATAATGTTTTATACAAACAACAGCTGAATGAATAAAAATATACATTCATGAACTTGTATGTGTAAGCACAGAAATTTCATAGACTGTGGAAAACTTGTATGGTTTTGAGACCTACAAAGAGAAATATAGTATAAAAATTTGTTTATAGTTTCTTGCAGATAAATGTATTACCGTAGCCAAAAAAAGTCCTGGGTAGAAATGAAAGACGACTTGGTGGAACCGACTAATCGTTGTAATGTAAGTGATATGGGAAGAAGAATTTCTGTCATCTGCAATGTGTTTCTGATTTTACCAGGTCCAGACATTTCTAAAAGAAAATTAAGGATTATATTAGCGAATGGGAGAAGAAAGTATCTAACAAATAATGAAAAAGAAAATAAGTTTATAAATAAATACAAGGAGGGACTGTATTAAGAAAAGTACACCTACCGTTGGAGATACAGAACAATTTAAAGAAAGACTTTTAAAGAGCAAACGGTTTGAAGTGTTGACGTTTGGTGGATGAACTGTCAAAGACAATATGTGCGTGTGTGTTAGTGTGACAACGACAACTTGCAGAAAATGAACACCAGAGATTCCATCAAAGATGCTTTAATACCAACCTAAAATTTAGTTAGAAGGAGGGCGCGATCGACAATCGTTGTTCTTTTGTTTCGGGTATAAATTGGAAAAGCAAGAATGAACATGAATTAGTTAACTGAATAAAATACGAAGGTGATGAGTAACTGATCAGTTACTCATCACCTGATGAAGCCAAAGTTCAACTAAATGAAGTAGTTTAAAAAGAAACTGTTTGAATATTCGAAAGGAGGCAGAAATAATAGGAATCAGGAGAAAACGCAGGTAGAAATTAAAACAACGATTTGATAAACAAGTAAACAATCCGTACACAAAACGGGAGTGCACACAGCCGTCAAACATGCCAAGTGTGGGCTAGGGGGGTGCGGAGCAAGACACTGGTATATTAGTTCGCATATTTTTTGGGGGACAGATTCTCTTGGTCGCGGTCTTAACGTCTTTAAAACCTGGTGTGGAACAACTTTTGTATCAAAAATTTGGAATATGTGCATTCCAAATTTTTGATATAAGAGTTGTTCCAAACCAGGAAAGTCGTGTGGTGTCCATACTTTATGTTTTAAGCTAAACCTAGTGCGCAAAAACTTGTTTTGTAATATACTATTGTACGTGCAAGAGAAAATATAGTTCACCAAGTATAATTGCTAATCAATTAAGAGCATGTGTGTGAAATATTTCGAAATCTACTCTGTAAGTGGTGGTTTTATTGTAGATTTGTTTTGATATCCTTAATTTGTTTACTGTTGTTATTTACCTTTAATATAAACAAATAATAATAATAATAATTCTTTATTTTCCTAACAGGCTATACCCAAGAACAGAGAAAATTTATACAAAACAGCAAATAAATACATATATTATAATACACATACATAAACATACACATATATAAACCACCCAATATTTCATTTGAGAATCCCCACACCTTCACAAGAATAAATCCAACTCCATCCCATTACTCACCCTGTTAAGAAGATATGCTGGAGTCAGTTTCATTGCGTTAGACCTCGCAAATGGCATCAAAAACGTTGAGTTGTATCTCGATGTAACTCGTGGAACAAGCAACAATAATCTTTCGAGCATGAAGGGGCTGTCAATGTCGCCTCTGATGAGTTTATGCAAGAACTTCTGACAGAGAACATCTCTTCTTGCTTGTAGAGTTGCAAAATTGTGGCGTAATAGTAAATCAGCCTGAGGTGTGCCCCTTTCCAGATAAATACCATCGATTTTAAATGACAGAAATTTTTTACGTTGAACACGATCCAGTGCCAGCGAATTGTGTGCATAAATGGGATTCCAGATAGGAGCAGCGTATTCAATTTTACTCAAAACGTAGGCGGAGTACAAGGATTTGAGCAAGGCAACATTCTTAAAATATTTGGATACCCGCATTACAAAGCCAAGTGATCTAAAGGCTCCAGAACAGACCGCCCCAATATCTGTTCGAAAGGTAAAGTAAGAGTCGAAAACAACACCAAGGTCCATGATTTCGAATTTTCGTTCAAGTGCGGTGCAACACAGCATTTGTTGATATTCAACCCAAGCCTAAACTCATCGCACCACATGGCCAACATGTCCAAACTTGTCTGAAGAGCCTGCGCATCTCGGGCTGATGTAATCCGAGAAAATATGTTGATGTCATCCGCATACGCAAGAATAGGACCGTTAATTTGGAGGAGCAGGTCATTAATGAAAAGGACAAATAATAACGGTCCCAAGTTGAATCCCTGAGGTATGCCAGACGTAAGAAGAAAGTTGCTAGAAGAGTATCCGTTATAGGTGACTTAGCATTTTCTTTCAGAAAGATAATATCTAAGCAGATTAATCGAAGTAGGTACCATACAAAATGAACGAATCTTATGTAATAATATTTCATGATCAATCGAGTCGAAAGCTTTCGACAAATCGGTGTAAATTACATCCACCTGATCACGCTTATCCAAAGATTCTCCAATGTATTGAGACGCAGTGGCCAAATTGGTAAGAGTAGACTGACCAGCGATGAATCCGTGTTGGTCTGGCGAAATAAGGGATCGAGTACTATGAAGAAGACTGCGGTATGTAATACCCTCTCATACAATTTCGCAAAGTTAGAAATAATAGAGATAGGCCTATAATTACTCAATAATGTACGATCCCCCTTCTTATGAACTGGGGTAATTCTTGTAATTTTCCATTGTTCAGGGAAGATGTTCGAAGATATAGATAAATTAATAATTATTCTTAAGGGAGAAGCAAGGACGTATCTGCAATCACGGACAAGAAAACTGTGCTTTTATTGTGGAAGGCAGCGAGTAATTCTAATAACTCATCCTCAGTTACGTATGAGAGGGAGTTTGGCAGAGAGTTGTAATGTGACTCAGGGGCCGCAAATGCAGTAGATAAAGGGAGTCTACCCGAGAAGGTGTTCGCAAAAGCATTGACAATGTGACTAGGTTCCGTGAAGGTATTACCATGTTCATCACATAGAACATTAGGTATCCTAGTAGTACGTCTCTTAGATGAGAGAAAACCCCAAAGCTTCGAAGGGTCAGTTCTAATAGACTCTTCCATTAGTGATAGATATGCAGTATAACTTTCATTAATCTCTTTCTTTACTAAGTCGCTTAAATTCATCATAGAACACCGCACTTTTTGATTGAATCCATTTTCTATGATAGTAGTCTTTGCATTTAATGTGTGATATTATCTCAGATGAGAACCAAATACTAATAATCACAACAAAAACAGGTAAGGCTGTAAAACTCACAACATATGTGAGTTTTGGTAAATCAATTAAATCAGTCCTTTCTGAATTATTATTAGAATAAAGAAGGCATGTAAAATATAAATATTCATGAATTAGAGGAGAGAGTCGACAAGAAGACGAATAAATTCAATGTTCGATTAGACTGCGAAATACATTGTAAAAGAAAACGAATTAAAAGCGAACTATTTGAGAATGTTCGAACATAATAGGACGTCTCCAGAAAGTATGTTTGAGTAAACTAAATCAATGTAGTTGGCTTTCTACACGGAGGGATGTAAAGAATTCTTGGTACGACTACTGTACAAAGTGGGAAAGTTTTAACGCGTTCGATAGATTAAGCAGCGCCAATTCAGTTGGTTGTTTTGTAAAACTGTTTATCTAACTACGCTCTAACTTCTTTTCAAATTTACTGTACAATTTTATTTCTCTTGTGACTTCTGCAAAATGTTTTATAGAACTGATACAGAAATAGAAAGATAACTGTGGTGTCTTTTCGTATTTTCAACCAAAAAAGAGATATTGAAAAAAACTAACGCTGGAAGTTGATTTATGGATAAATAAAATAAAGTAGAATCCCTTCTCCATGCGAGAGCTACATCAGATGATGTAAATTACGACCAATATTATGCTTTGATCATTATCTCACCTGATGAATCATCATTTATCAATTCTATGTATGCTATTTTATTTAATTTTATACTATTAAAAAGTTTATAATAAACGTAGTTTTATATTAAAAGACATATAATAGTCTTATATAATAAGTGGTGTCTAAAGTAATACCATTCAAACGAAGTTTCAGTTTTGGTGGAGGCGCCAAGAGAATGTCCTTGCATAAAATATAAAATACACTTAACTTCGGCTGGAGAAATGAAACATAAAATTATAGACACCAATAATAAATAATACGTATATCCTGTTATGCAAAGGTGGAAACAAAGAATAATAGATTAATAGGCTATACATAATTGAAAAGCAAGGATATGTAGGTAATAATTTGGCAAATAATAATAAATATAATAAATGGTATACCCAAACATAAGTAGTGAAATAACGAAACATTTAATAACATTTTTTTAAGAAGGAAACAGCATAATGCTCTAACTATAACAACACGCAGAGAAGATTCAGAACACGCATAAAACAAGGTGGCGTTAATAACTACTGTCTAAAATACTGTCACATAGTTTTTATTTTGGTGGAGGTGCCAGGAGAATATACTTAAATAAAATATATTTGAAAAAAACAACTATTTTGAGAGACAGTAATATCTAGTTGACAATAGAGATGGTTTAATATAAATTTGACAAAAACATATATTTACTCATATTTCTTATTTAACGCTCAACCTCTTGCGCTTACATAGAATATATATATTCTCCTCTCCAGCATTAACGTCTTCTCGTAACATTCTTACGTTGACGTTTATCCCCTGTAGGTTTTGCTCAAGTAAGATCCCACCCACGCCTTTCTTATGCCTAATACTCTACTGTACTTAGTTTTAATCTTTTTGTCCTTAATGTGTTATAACATGGTGAAATAGTCCTTTTATGATACAACGACCTTTTTGGGCTTTTAGTAAATTGTTTTAACCTTTCTGCAATTCTTAATATAAGAGGATTCACTTTTCTTTCTTTAATTTAAGGAAAGGTTAACGAACTACATTATAATGTTAGGCGCATGTATTGTTCCCTAAATTCTCACCGTTACTCATTTAAAATTAATGAGCTCTACGTTTTATTACTTAAACAGTCAAAGCATTCTCTTGTTGCGATTTAATCTTTCTGAAGTGTTAATGGGGGGTAATTTTGCTGTGAAAGTAAAACAAAGCGGTTGTTTATACCAACTGCATTAAGTCTAATTCATTAACAAATACGTATAATATAGTATCTATCTTGTTTTATCTACTTCCGCAGTCATTGTCATCTAATAAATGATTTTCAATAACTCTCAGACTCATATGTACTCTGAAAAAACATTGAAAAAACAAAATTTTGTTTTTTCAATCTGGTCTTTATTATTGTGAGCCGAGCGCATGACTCGTATACGAGTAAGATGTCGAAACGAAGATAGTTTTTCAATTTTCCAGCAAGACAATGTATTCATGCAGCATTTTTGAAACTTAAGGAAGTAGTTTTTCAATTTATTGTAAAAAATATAGAAGTATAAACGGATTTTATTTGAGCTTTTCAAATAAAAAGCTTAATATTTGCCGAATTCTCAGCATTCTGTCAAGCAAATGGCGCAAAATGAAAATAATATTGGGGCAATATGAGGACCACTAATCAACAGACTCACAATACCTATAGTTATAAACTAACTCAGTATCATCTTAGATATGGGCATATGAATTATGGAACCATTTCTGACATGCAGAATCCAGCCTTCGTTAGACTCCGAATAAAGACATTCAGCGTCAGAATCATCTATTGCTTCTGATGTAGAACTTTTTTTGCGCTTTTTGGATTCTTTGATTTTCTTTGAAAAGAGCTTTCGTTTTTCTTTGCCTTTGTTTCCATTTTTTTGTAGAATCAGTAATTTAACTTTATAAGGGCTTGAAATAAGAATGATAGTCTTTCCCTTAGACGATTTGTTCGTGGCCTAGCATTTTGGCACTTGGGTGTTGGCATAATATCTTGAATATAATATCTGAAACTCTTTTGTGGAGAATTTTAGACTAACTCAGGATCTCTATTCATTTCCTGCGATGTTAAAGCTCGTGAAATTGAAAGGCTTTGGTAATCGGATAACTTTGAGAAATTTACGTTAGTAGATGGAACATTTTACTGACACAGAAAGCTCTTTCGCGTCAGCTACTTGTCCAATATTTTTACTACTTCTATCAATATTTCTTCTTCTTTCTTCTTCAAAAGCTTTGTTCTCTACCTCCAGCTCTATAGAAACATCTATCTCAATATCAGTAGTTTCCGTTGCCAGATAATCCGCCTCAATGAATATGTTAGGGTTTACAGACCAAACACCTGTTTTCTTCAATCAGTGGACGGCCGTGGTCATAGGTCGAGTGACCATCTAGAATTAGAAGTACAGGATTATCTTTGCTTGTCTTAGAGAAACTTTCTGAACCACTTAAAGAAAGTGTCACTCTGTACCCAGCCACAAAGGTGACATTCTGCCCATGTTCTAGGTGGGGATCCATTCGGGAACTAAGGCTTTATAAGTTGCAGAAGGAAGATTAAGCATTGGGGCATGTAACTTCCATCTGCAATAAAACATATTTTAGTAGTAATGAGCAACAAACCCTTTTTGCAAACGTAAAGCTTCCTACTTGTCTTCGAACTTTAGCTGCTATTGACTGTTTTTTTTTTGGAACAGTAGTCATTCCGGTCTCATTTACACTGAAGATCTTACTTCGTACCAATTTGTGTTTAACAACTACTTCTGATAAGAGTGTCAAAAAATTTTGCACAACCATTCTATGAAATCCCATAGCCAGTGCGGCCGACGTTACTTGAGGTAAACACTAAGTGATCCAGATGCCTATTAATTTTTGATAAAATTGGTGAGTGATTTTATTTCTCTCAGCTAGATGTTAAGCAATACGTTTAACATCTTTAGTTGTCACCCGAAAAAAACCGCAGTTCCATCTGTTTTACCCACCTAGTCCTGAAATATATTTATTTAGTTTTACCTAGCTGAAAATAAGTATAATTATTTGCAGAGAAGTGTTATTCGATAGGAATAAAAGTGTTACTTCCGGGGCCGACCTTTGATATTTGAGATCCAACTCTTAATGCTTTTGTACTCTCGTTAAATCTGTATAGAGCGCATAATTTATGAAACATTTGCGAAAAAATTCTATTCGATAGGTGTAGAAGTGTCTCTTCTTGTTTGAATTTTGAAAATTTTTGTATAAAAAAAGTATTCAAAGTTGACACTTTTATACTCATAATGTATCTTCCTGGAAGGCATAACTATGGAGGTATTGGCAAATGAATGATTTTCGATTTTAATAAAAATTTTCTCAAATTATTATTATTATTATTATGAAGAATAATAATAATAAATACATGCAGCCATATATACATATATACATATAGAAAAGAGAAAGACATACAAATACATGGAGAAGATTAAAAGGCATGTGCTCAGACTGACCAGGAAATTTGATGGTCTGTTATTCTGCATATGCCCCTCAATGATACATAATAAAAATAATAATAATAAATAAATAAAAGCAAACACAAGAAAAAGAAGAAACAATATGAAATACGAGCAACAACACGGCAAATCAATGAAATCGCGGGACACTCACTGCGGCTCCTGCAAATACTCTTTGTATTTCTTTTTAAAAGCACCACAACTGATGCCCCCGAACGACCCAGGTAAAGAATTCCAAAATTTGACGATGCGGTAAGAGTAACAACGCTCAAAAGCGGCAGTCCGATGTCGGAGCAATCCCATAACATTTCTATGTCGGATATTAATGTTGTGGATATCCGTCCGGTAAGTGATCTTATTATATAGATAATTTATAATTTGTTTCAACTTAGTAGTTGAGGAAATACTGACAAAACATGATTTTTTCACTGAAGTATACTAATATACTACCGATTTTACTGAAAATCAAATCAGATCTCAAGAGGAAGATTATACTCGTAAATATAAAGTTTGGTATTGATAGCTTTAACCGTTTGACTGCTATTGTAGTCACACAGACACACACTGAGAGAGAGAGAGAGAGGGGGAGAGAGGGAGAGAGAGAGAAGGAGAGATAGAGAGAGAGAGAGAGAGGGAGAGAGAGAGAGAAAGAGAGAGAGAGAGAGAAAACACTTTACGGTATCAGACTTCAAAATGTGGACATCTATAAACATCTTTCAAACATTTTCTGTTTCTCAATAAATAGAAGTTATAAAAAAATATACAATACAAACAGAGTTTGTTAAGTTTACAGCAGAAATTTGAAATTACAGTAGAAAAGATTTAGCGATACTTTTTATGATACTCTGAAGCTAACACTAGTGATTGATAACGATTTGAAATATGAAGATGAACACCAATTAATTGTCTCTAAGAAAGCCCAAACGTGTATCTCAATTGTTAGCTTTAATGGATCAGAAATGCACACATTAATAGAAAATATTATAATTTATGTAGATAATGTATTAAAAATGGAAAATTTTGTAAATATCCAGTATTTAAACCCCGACATACATCAATGTTTAAAAGGTAATCCTTTTTTAATTAAAAAAGTAATTTAGTACAAGTCTACATTAAAAGTTAATGTACGAGCATAAATACCCAATAACCAGATCATAAACTCGTAAAATATCGAACTTTCCGCATATAAAATGTAGAATATTTTAAATATATTCCCGGAGTCTCTCGTAGAGAGATGGCTGGCTTTATTAACTCCAGTAATGCGTTTAATGTTCCTTTTATAAATAAACAACAAATTTTTTATATGTACCAGAAAACATATTTGAACTTAATACAAACTTTGTTTAGCTTTTTTAATATCATAATATTTACGATTTTCAACATTCAGTGTTTTCTTATCCTACATACTTACCTTGTGAATGAATAAATAGAACTTGTGCTTGTTTATATACAGGGTGTAACAAAATAAGTGTAAAACATTTCAGGGGGTGATTCCTTAGCGAAAAAGAGATAGGGTCTTTCATATAAAAAAAACCCCCATAAAGGGGGTACATAAAATTTGTTTTACAATTTTTCTCACAAACACTAAAAATGTAATTTATTTCCAATGTAACTTCTTGTCTGATTATTTGTTTACCATTTAGAAATTTATTCCCAATAGCTTGTTTCATTCGAAACAAAAAATGTCTCTTGAGTTTTTTGCCCAAAAGTAATCAGTTCGCAGCAAAAAATTATTTTACGAACAACTACAGAGATACATCGTCATAAAACGAAAATATAAAACTAATTTATTTAGTAGGCCGCTAGTAGTGGTATCACGCTGTCAGTTTGTAAATTTTTGAAATTGAATTAATACTTAATTGTGTGTCGTTGTTTTGTTCGTAATTTGTTAGTTTAATAATTCACTTGTTATTAAAATGGCATACACAAATGAGGAAATGGCTGATATGCATTACGTTTACGGTCTGTCGCAGGGGAATGGGTTAGAAGCTTCTAGAAGATATGCTGAAATGTATCCTCAACGGCAGCTTCCTTTGCATAGAATATTTGCCCGACTTCATCAACGATTACGAGAATATGGTTCATTCGACAAAAGAACGCAGGTTTGTGGTCGCCATCGAGAAGTTAGAACAACACATCTTGAAGAAGCAGTACTTAATTTGGTTGAAGAACAACCTACTAGCAGTACTAGAAAGATTGCTTTCGAGTTAAATGTTGATAATATGACGGTATTTCGAATTTTAAAGGAACAACTCTTATACCCTTACCACCTGCAACGAGTACAGGCACTGTTACAGCGAGATTTTCCGAACCGTCTTGAATTTTCCAATTGGATGCTGGAAATGATTAGAAGAAATCCTAACTTTCTTTCTGAAGACGATCGAATTCACAGACGAATGTACTTTTTCTCGGGACAAGATAATTAATTTTCATAATAACCACATATGGGCTGATGAAAACCCTCACGCTATTGTACAAGCTAACCATCAAGAACACTTTTCTCTTAACGTGTGGCTCGGAGTTATTGGGGATTATTTAATTGGCCCTCATTTTCTACCTCCTCGATTAAATGGTGAGGCATACACTCAATTTTTAAGAGAAGTGCATCCAGTACTGCTGGAGGAAGTTCCGTTGGGCGTCAGAAGGGATATGTTTTTTTATGCATGATGGGGATCCCGCCCATTTTAGTCAAGCAGCACGTCAGCATTTAACCCAAACATATCCAAATCATTGGATAGGTCGAGGAGGACCACAGAATTGGCCCGCTCGATCCCCGGATCTCAATCCTCTCGATTTCTCTACTTGGGGCCATTTACAGACTTTGGTTTATCCTTACTCCTGTTCGCGATGTAGAGGACTTAAGAAACCGCATCATCGATGCATGCAGGGTAATTAGAGAGAATCCAGGAATATTTGAGCGAATACGTGGCTCAATGCGCTGACGTCTAGACGCATGTGTAATGACTGAAGGTGGACATATTGAACATTTACTATGATTTCTACATGTTTTATGTTTTATTATTAATAAATTAGTTTTGTTTATTCATCTTTAATCATATGTATTTTGATGCAGGTAGTAACTACAAAATAACAATACTAATCCGGTTCGCATTTATGACGATGTATCTCTGTAGTTGTTTGTAATAGTTATTTACGAACCAAGTGCGGGAAAACATATTTCGCGAATGAGTGGCCATTTTTAAAGCGCGAGCCGAAAGGCGAGCGCTTTATGGACACGAATTCGCGAAATGTTTCACGCACGAAGTTTGTACAATATTTTTTGTAACGAGCAAAATGTCAATAATTTTATTAATATAAATTATATCGGTACTACTTTTTTGTGGAGTAATGCAAAAAAGAAGGACTCCTAACTGTCATTCATTGCTGTCAGGTGTATTAAATAATTTGCATACATACCTATTTTAACATATCTCTGCAAAATATTTCCACATAATACTTTTGAAAAAACGAAACTTTGTAAATACTATAATAGATTTACGTAGGTACTATTTTCTTGGCGGAGTAATCAGCAATTAATAATATAAGTATGTGATTTTTTAAAAGTTTTTAATTAATTTTATTAAATTTACAAGTTGTAATACACCAAGTTTATTTGAAATGGACATTTTTACAATTATACTTTATTACTGTAATAATGATTTATTTATTTAATGCAATTTTTAAGCTTATTTCCCGCACTCAAATGCATGCGCGAAATGACATGTTTTGATAAGCGAGTACAAAAAATAATTTTTTGCTGCGAACTGATTACTTTTGGGCAAAAAATTCAAGAGACATTTTTTGTTTCGAATGAAACAAGGTATTGGAAATAGATTTTGACAAAAAGTTACATTGGAAATAAATTACATTTTTAGTGTTTGTGAGAAAAATTGTAAAACAAATTTTATGTACCCCCTTTATGGGGCTGTATCTTAACAAGGGATGCTCAATTGAAGTTTTTTTATATGAAAAACCCTATCTATTTTTCGCTAAGGAATCACCCCCTGAAATGTTTTACACTTATTTTGTTACACCCTGTATAGATATTTAAATGTAAAATAAATATTTCTATCAATTTTATTATTTGTAAAATTACATATAGTCGGATTCAAGAAAGATGATCCCTGCGTCATTTTTTAATATCGTATGATTCAAATCAATACTTCGCCATCATGATAAGTACTGTAAACTATAAAATGAACATGGAAATTATAATGATGACAATCTACGTTTTCCGGTTAGATTGATCAATCTAATTTTAGGTTATGTATAATTAGATAACTAAGTTAGATAATCGCCTTTATCGTTTATTAAAAATATGTAATATAAAGTCAATAGTCTTTTAATGTACTAAATTTAACATATGCCAAAATACAAATGATAGAACTTTATTGAGAAATTACGTGGGTACAAAACAAACAATAAATACAATTTTTTTTTTAGAACAGGACTATTTAGTGATCGGGCTTTAATACGTTTTACTGAAGCTAGTCCTACCTTCAATGCATCTGCTACTCGCTAAAAGATATTCATTAGAATTTGTAAAATGTTAAATCTCACAATGTTTACCTGTTGTACAGATGTAAGGGATATTAGAGGACCACCATTAACCTTCTCTTGCTCGAAATATTCTAATAAATTTAAAACGAGTCCTTGAGCTTGTGACCGTAATGTTTTACCGCGTCGTGACATTCTGGTTTAATAAAGATTGAAACAACAAACAAATTGTGAAACGAAATCAAACGATCAAACTACTAGAAATGTCAAAGCGTTAATGTCAAAGCCAAAACGCTAAACGGAAGTGTATGAAATAATACAGCGCATGCAATCACTCCGTCTTTGTCTTGCTCAAATAAATTCTATGAAACGTATGTCGTGCTTGCATCGTACTGAAAACACATGCATTCGCTTATGCTATCCTTGTTATACAAGTTGATACTATTTCTTATTCGGATATAGACATAATTCTTTGATAGAATTATATAGCAGTGACGCAGGGATCATCTTTCTTGAATCCGAGTGTACATTCACAGGATGGGGCAAAGAAACATCCCTACTTTCAAATGGGCATTGCGACGAAAGTTGTACAACGGTGGGGATAGGCTTAAGCGACGCAGTAGTTCGGGAAGTTTTGGTCTGTAAACTTTTCAGTCAAAAAATTGGTTTAGTCGATGGAGCAACGCTCTTCTGCCTTCGAAACGTACTTTTCCCGAAAAAGATCTATAGTCTCGGTGCAGCGTGCCATGCGTACCAAATCCCTCCTCGAAATGTAGTTCCCGACCGGAAATCAATTCTGTTATGGGTGGAAAACTTACCCACCACGTTTCGGGACCCAAATCCTATCGCTCCTAAATCATGTTGCTCTGTATCTAGTCCCAGCTTAACTCAATTTATTGAGTATGAGTACCTGGTGATTAAACCTTGCACTAGTCGCAGGCGGTGTTGGTAAATTGCCTCCCCACAAGTAGTAAGAAAAAGGTCGGATTTAATCCGTCTTATAAATAGGTAAATTGCCACCCAAACGTTTGTAATCATTTAAGATGGATTATTTTTAAGTTACTTATTAATATTAATGAATATTTATCAGTTAGATTTCTACATTTATTTGGTTAAGATTCTTAAAGTTTTCCAACATGAATCCCAGTATTATTTTTAATGAAAGGTGAAAACAGTTATTAGTTTTAAACAAGTATAAATATGGTTTCCAAAAATGTTTAAAAAGTGGTGAAAAGCGGTGGACTTGTACAAAGAAAACGTGCAAATCTTTCCTTCTTACCCTGGGCGAAGTCGACAACAATATAGTTGTTACAAAACATATTCAGGAATATAGTCATTATAATATTCATCACCTGATGAAGCCCTAGTAGGGTGAAACAATTGTTGTGAATTGAATAAAACTGTTTTGAACTCAATTTGAATTTATTTCAATTTTTACTTGTAAATATAGTCATGACGCTGAGATAGAAAAATTACATCGTAAAATTGCTAACACGTCCTGTAAAAGGAAGGCTATCGAAGATATGTCTGAAAAACCAGCGAAAATTATACGACGCGTACCACAAGAAAATCTTCCATCGACGTTTACCACGGTTGAGGTAGCTTGTATTAGAAGAAATCTCTACAACGCTCGTCGGAAAGAGCAGCCTGCATTGTCGAAGAGCATTGAAGATTGTTTCAGAATTCTGGAGTAGATCACAATTGAAACATGTAAAGGTGAAGTCAAATTGACAAAATAGTTGTTTTTTGTTGTAAATCAAATATCCAGTTTTTTGAAAAGGTAATAAATACCTTTATATGATATATTTATCTTGTTCCCTTAGCCGACTTTACCCGAACGAGCGTTACACATATCCGAGCGTTACACCTGTCCGAGCGTTACATATCCGAGCGTTGCAGGCCAGTCTTGTTCACAGTCTACAATCAGCGCAACGCGCCTAAAGAAGTTTACACTTCAAAAAACATAAATGTGTTTTACTTTTGCCTCAAAAACGCTTTTATCATTGCTTAATAAAACCATAATATACAATTTGAATGTAGTATAAAAGTTTTATTCATTTTATGTAATAGTATATTACATGAGGTGGTGTTTCATTACGTCGAGAGGTTAAATAGTTAAGTTAGTTCACTTTACGAGACAGGAATGAAACTTTTCACCGAGGTTTGTGTCCTATTTTATTTACAATCATACAATTAATAATTATTTGTGATAAAAATTCTGGTAAATGTTTTGACATATTCTTGACAGCGAATGCCCCTCTGGCGAGCAAATTTAAAACTAGTATAAGTAGCATATGTGGCATCGTTTTGTGAGTGATACATATTGCTGTGGCCTTCGTATCATTAAGAATTATAAAAATTAAGAAATAGTTACATTGTAGAATAAGAACATTAATTTTATCTTTAGAATGGTTATTTTAATAGAATAGGTATAATTCAAACGAATTACTACATGTAAGATAGGTTACCAACCTTTACGGGGCAATTCCATTAGAAAAATGTGTGCCTTGGAATATATATATATTTTAAGTAAAATAAGTTTAAATATTAGGCAAAAGACAAACACAAAATAAATAAATATATATTTAAAGAGAGTGAATCATTTGAATGCCAATAAGTTGTATGAGCAAGGCCATATAAGGCATGCCCGAGATGAAAACACAAATTTAAATGCATAGAATAAATTTCAGACATGTACCTATAATAATGCCAATTCATAAGAGAGATTTTATAATCGTATTTAAAACATAGTAAATACCTTATACTTATATCTAAAAATATTAAAAGGATAAAATATAAAGAAGTATTCCTTGTACGAGGTGACAGATTGCTACAATATTATGTAAACAATAATTGTATAGATCAAAATACATTTATTAGTTTTTGTGTGCATAAACACAAGGGCTTCTAAGACAATAGAACAGGTCATGTGTGGTTTCAAAACCTACAAAGAAGAATGTAACATTAGTATTGTTTGTAGTTATCTGCAAATCGACATACCACCAGCAGAGAAGGACATAGAGTTTGGAGACAGTGTAATGGAGATAAATAGTCTTTGTAATGCAGCTTCTATGAAGAAAATTCCAGTTATACATAACGTATTCCCAATTTTACCTAATAGAGGTATCTATAAAAAGAAAATAAAGATAACCCTAATCAATGGGAAAAGAAAATACATAACCAACAATGAAAGTGGTAATGTGTTCATTATACAAGTATAATGAAGGATTGTATTAGGAAGAGAAAAGGGCATACCTACCGAAAATCGAAGAATAACAAGTGTGTGTAAACTTTCGATAATAAACAATTTTGAAGTGACGTCATTTGTATGTATTGACTGTCAAAGATGTTATATGTGTTGTTGTGAATAAGAAAACTTAAAGAAAATAAATGCCAACGTAAATGTTAGTTGAACAGGTGTGGCGCTGTGAATATTCGATAGCTTTTGTTTGAATATATATACGGGATGCGACAATAAACTGGAGGGAGATGAATCCGATCCTTTCAGTTTGAAAGACGTAAAAATTTAGAGATCTCTTGATATAGTGAAAAGAATGAAAGTAGGGGTTTAATACACTACGACAGTTTGATTATTAGTTTTCAATGTATTAAGTTTTGTTTTGAATTCAGGTTAAATTTTAGTTTTCTTATTGTTTGATGATTTTTGCATTCAATAATTTTTTCTGTGTTGTCTTATAAAAATTTTTCAAAATGGAGGACATTAATAAGACGGAATTTGACAAAATATATGATAAATTTAAGTAAGTTTTGAAATAAACAATTCAATTTTAAATAATTAATGGTGAGACTCTTACTCTAAAAGTACTATGTGAGAATCTTTGCTGTTAGAAAAACGTTAAGCATCATTAATTAAGTAAATATTATCTTGTTAAATGAGTGATTAATTTTTTTAAATAATGGGAAGATGGTTAATGGTGTTGGAGGCGCTGAGAGTACTATGTGCGAATCTTTGCTTTTAGTAAATCATTAGGCATCATTAACGATTATTTAGTCAGTTTTAATCCAAAATTTCAAATAAAATAAATACGAATAGACAGGGATGTTCTTGATGGGTGGGCGCCAAGCTGTTAAATGTACTACGTGCGAATGTTTGCATTTAGCGAAGTTCTAGATCATCAAAGGCACTATGTGAGAATGTATGGTTTTTGGTGAAATAGAATTAGCTTCGTATGGGAAAAGCTATTATTAGGGATCAATAAATATCTTTATATTTATATATATTATAGCAAGATAATATTTCTTTCAACCAGTATTTTTTTTATGTATTTCTTTACTCATTATATTATAAAAGAATTTTTTTTTATAGATGTAAAATAACAATGATTTTCATTACTGATATTTAAATAGAAATATAAACATGATTTATTTTTATATGAAATAAAATTTTTTCTTTTAATTATTGACCTTTTCCCAAAACAAAAAAACAACTAAATAAGAGACATACCAGAACAAAAGAAGAAAAATCACTGCAAGAACTCACAAGAAATTATAAATGATATGTTAAGAAATAGGCTTGTAGGTAGAATACAGGGTGTCCCAGAAATAAGAAGACGGAGTAGCGGGTATGTAAAGTCCGAACAGAAACAGGCCCAAATATACCGCAATAACGAAGAAATTAAAAATTTAATTTTCTATGTTGTTTTTTAGATAAAAAATTACATTACGGACCTGGCACAGAATGTATGTTTATAAATACACGTAAGAATGTTCATTTGTAAATAGAAACGAACACGCATTCATAGAAAAATACGCTTTTATTTGCATAAAACGGGAAAGAAACGTTAAATCGTACTCATTCTTATAAAACATTTTTTGCCCAAGGCGTCTAGATAACGCAGCTATGTAGTCGATTGTTGACCCAGATAGGCGAAGCACTTTATTGCAGACAATAAAAGATTGTTTTTATTTTTAAAATAGGAAGGTTGTTGCTCTTTAATGTGTTTGTAGTCGGAAACAGCTGATTATTATTATTTTAGAATATTCAATAAATCGTAGTAAATACCAAGAATGTAATTATTTTTTTCTAGCAGGTGTAAAATTAAAGTAATTAATGGTTTGATATTTATTATGAAGTATCCATTCCTCCTCCTTTTTTTAACACAAGTAATATAGTGGTCTTGAAAAGGACCGATTGTGAAAGTGAAGCAGCGTAAGGCCAATTGAATTCTTCGTCATTTTTTTCCTGCCGTCTGCGCACGAATAAAGACTTGATATTTTGAGGTTACGTTTTTACACAATCTAGCTTCCGATTTCTGCTACTCCGTCTTTTTATTTCTGGGACAGCCTGTATAACAATTTTCAATGCATTCACAGCATTCATAAAAAACTAATGCAATTCTTGTAACGTTAAGATTACAGCAATATGAAATGAGGGCGGGAAGTAAATGTGAACAAAGTGACACTACCAAATTTTTAAAAAGTCAGAAATAAGAAGTATTTATAAAGTAAACTTATATTTTTGTTTAGAGACCGTTCTCAACATATTTTAATATTGCAATATTATTTCCGAAAGCCAAATCGTAATATAACAAAAAGGGCAATTTAGATACAATAAAAAAAAATGAGGTGTGGCCACCACACGACTTTCTTATACGTATGAAAGTGTTACTTGCGGTCCGAATTTTGAAATTTCATTTATACAAAAAATATTCCAAATCCAACTCTAAATACTTTTGTACTCTTCATAAATATACATAGAATGCATAACTTACGACATATTTGCAAAAAATCGCTATTCGATAAGAGTAAAAGTGGTTCTTCCGGTCTGAATTTTGAAATTTTTTTTATATAAAAGATATTGAAAATTATGTTTTAAATACTTTTATACTCGTAACGTACTTGTCTTAAAAGCATGACTTGCGAGATATTCGCAAAAAACTGATTTTCGATAAGAGTAAAAGATCTACTTCCGGTTGGAATTTCAAAAAACTTTTTTAAGACAATTTGTTTCAAACTTAATTCTAAGTACATATGAATTCTTTATAAATCTGTTTAAACTTAGTAATTGACGAAATATTTGCAAATTTCGATTTTTTCACTGAAGTAAACTACTACTTCCGGTCTGCCGATTTTGCTCAAAATCTAATCAGTTCTCAAGAGGCAGATTATACACGTAAATACAAAATTTGGAATTGATATCTACAGCGGTTTGACCGCTATCGTCGTCAAACACAGACAGACAGACACACAGACACACAGACATTTTTTAAAAACCACTTTTTTGGTATCAGGGGACCTCGAAACGTGGTCGAAAATTTTCATCATCATAATACTTCCTTATACTACGTATAAGAAAGTAAAACTATAAAGCAATTTAGTTATAATGTGTAGAATTATTATTAGTTGGGTTGGGTTGCGGCAGCTACCTCTGTCCATTGGAAATGTAATAAATTAGTAACTGTTGAGAAATTTTCATTTATACTCGAGTAAATATGTAAACCACAGCCGATAGTAACACTTGGGTAAGATAAACACAGCAATATCACGATCTATTTATTTAAACAAAAACGCGTTTATCTAACCTTCCTCGGTTTTTGAAGATCAATCAATTTCATATTCTGTTTACAAGAAACATTTACATACAAAACTATATAGATGTATGTACATAAACACTTCTGATAAATAAACTCAATTACAAATAAAATACTCCATGTAAACATTCACCTACAACCTTCAAATTTCCACAGTATATATATATACCTGCATTTATCATATTGATTAATCTCCTCAAACATCATTAGAATACGTAGGTTGTATTCTTCACACGTTTTTATTAAGATATCGGTCAATCCTTAATACGTGTCTTCGTATATATAACATTTTTCCGACAACTTATTTAACACGTCAAACAAACAATGTAATTAGTAGTCAGCTTTTCGGTAAGGGTAATGATTATCACGACTTGTACGTGCATTTACAAACTATTATTTAATGTATTTTAATTTTCTATACACATTTACATTGACTTCTCTGACATAGACGTGTAGAAAGATATATCAGGCATGAACGTCGCTTTATTTTTTTCGGAAATTTGCGTAAGTAGATGTTTGTATAATAAAATTAACGCTAATGGTGTTTTAGTTTTTATTAACCGTCGAATAGTTGGGAGAAATTACAGACGGAATTTCGCTTGTTACAATGTTCAGTTGCGTGCAAAGTACAAAGTTGGTCGCGGATGTTATTATTAGTCTACAACATTATGTTCCGTATCATTCAAGAATGGAAATCCTATTTTTAGATTTTTTCAACATTGATTACTTCAGAAATAACATCGGCTAGATACTCAAGGAAAGTTAAAATATGTACCCTACAGGAAAGGTTACCAACAAACATGTGTCGAAAACAGTGAATCTGTGTTTCTATAACTGCCACTTATTTTTTTTTTGCCTGTCAAAACAGTTCAATAATCCCTGGATTTCTGTTTATAAAGAGTTGCTAAAAATAAAAAGGAAATAACTACAGGTACTGGTTTTATTGAAACATTAAAATTATATGCGTATGGCAGCGTATTCTTTCTCTTTATAACACTGTAAAATAAAGTAAGTTACATAAACTTTAACGAGTTGGAGGTGGGGGGGGGTGTCTTTTGACAGGTTGCAGACTCGCAGTGAAACAAACTCTACAAATATTATAGGCTTTATTTGTTTTCACGTAACTCTTAGTATAGACATAATATAAAAATAAATAGGAATAGCCACCAAAAAACTGAAAAAGGGAAAAACAACCGGGCGAAGACAATATAATCAATTACACAGAGCTCCACAATCTCTACAACGACATCATGCTACGACGAACAATTCCTTCAGAGTTCAAGAGACGCAACATGATCCCATATTTATAAAATGCAACCAAAGAAAAACCAAACAAGAACGGAAGGAAAGATTACTAAACACGATAGAGAAAATGCGTTGCTAGATTATAATAGAATAGCGAAACGAAACTAAAAACTATAGACCGGACACGAGCGGCCGGTGACTCATCGCCCATGGGCGCACTATTGAAATGTTGTATTTTTAAAATAAGTCATTATTTGTTCATTTTGTAGTTCAAGTCGAGTAAAGGAGTATGAATATTTACTAGCAATACTTTCTCAAGGTTCGTTTCTGTAAGATTTGTTCTCTTTGAATGTATTGAGGTAGTACTAGGTACCAACCATCAATATTTATATTTGGTTATGGTATGAAATGTATTTTGATGTTAAAAGTTTAAGAAACTTATAAATAGAAATAGTATTATGAAGAATAGTGTTTATTATCCTAGTATTAATATTTACAATTGTTGAATTGATATTGTAGTAAAGTCCTTTGGTTAAGGTCCATAGTTCAGCAAATGATACCAAAACCTGTAAAATAGAGATTTTGATATTAATTGAGTGTTTGTTATGTAATATAAAATTGTAAAAACTTATTCAATTGTCTTAAATGATGAGAATTGATTTTAAAAGGGAAACTTTGTTTAAAGGTAACGTCAAAATAGATAAAAAAACTCCCGCCATAATTTAATTAGAGGAAAAGTTAATGGTTGACAGATTTTGACATTTACAGAATTTTTGATATAGTATGTTTTAAAATTGTTTTGAATACTTAAATCCATTTATAAATTCATGGTTAAAATTGTTAAAATATGAGTATTGAAATATAGAAAGGCATACAAGAGAATATTAAAATAATAGAATGTATTTTGAATATAAATAAGAGGTGTATAATAGAGATTGGCCAATTCAAATATATAAATTATCACTAAGGTAATCAGAGTAAATAAGGAGACTTCTTAAAAAATTATGAGAAGAGATGTATGATAATTTCGGTGAGAATAGATTTTAGCCGAAATTAAGTGAATTGAAGCAAAAGAAATACATATTGTATGTATTAAATTATAAATTTAATATATTGGTACATAATTTATGACCAAAACGAAGCATTAGTGAAATATTGTATTAACATAGGCAGTATCAAGTGAATAAGAAGAGAAAGAAATTATAGTGATTAAAAGCATAAAATCTAAATTAAATTTACTTACCACAAAAGGATTAAATGTATCGAAGAATTCCTGAAGCGAAGTAGTTCCATTACAAGTTTAACCATAGAGGGGATTTATTTATCGAAGGATTCCTGGGACGAAATCATAATATAATAGGCTCATCTGACGTGCATTTTCTGTAAGATATCCGTACCGAAGTGGATCCCTAGCAAGTTTATCTATCAAGGCGGTTTTATTTATTGAAGAACTTCCTGGACGGAATTACATTTAAATTGCAACACTATTCAAATACAGCCGGAGGGAAAATCCGAACGAGATAGGTCTATTCTTCATAATTCCAGCACAAGAAATCATCTTTACGAGGCACAAACAGCTGTTCCATTGAAGAGGTAAAACATCACCGAGGATTCCAGTTCAACCGAGACTAAAAAGAGAAAAGAGATCAGTTAGAAATTCCTTGTCAAGAAGTTACACATATGTAAAATAAGGTTGTATCATTTAATTGTTACTATTTATATGAAAATCTCTTTTATTCAATGAATTGGCACATAATAGATTAAAAATTAAATGACTAAATGTATCAGAAATTAAATACTGAATCATAAATAACAGCTACATAGTACTATTTGTATTAGAAATCAATGGTATACATTTTAAAAGTTTTAGTACATGCGTTATATAAACCTACCTTTAAAAATAAAATAGGGTTATATCTTCAATTCTTATCATAACCATATATAAGTACCTAGATATTGGACAAGTTTGAATAAGTAATTGTTAAAATATTGGCATTTTCTTCAAATACATGTTTATTGTATGTTATTTCTCTGCAATACATTATATTTATTGTTACTCAGCCATTTTTGATTTTCATTTACGTAGATGTATTGGATAGGTAAACATTCTGCATTTATGGTTGTTTGACCTCCTAAAAATAAAAGTAAACATACAGATTAATGTATAGGGAAGATATAGTAACAGTTCAAAATTTACTTACCATACTGTGAGATAATAAATGGTGTAGACTTGAAATTAAACTGATTATAAAGATTTTTGTATCGAGTGAATAAAATATTTAGTAGATTTATCAAAGTTAGTTCACATGTGTAGCGGTAATATCGTTTTAGTTGCGGATTACCAACTTATATAGTGAAAAGTACTTGGACAATAATCTTTCTTAGATAATATAAAAGAGACAGGTCCGGACTAAGTTTTTTTAATTAGTAATGAGAATATGAAAGTACAAATAATAAAGAGATAAATTTTGTTTATAGTAAATATATGATTTACGATATTAGAAGTACCTGATAAAGAAGTGTATTTGTTTTTTTTTTTTTTTTTAAAAATTAGAAAAGAATATTCAAGTATTATACATTTTAACGACTGAGTTAGTTAGGGCATATAAATATTTAACTTATATACAAGTAAGGTAATATATTGAAAACATTCTATTATAATTTATTGGCTTACCCAACGTGTGACGTAATAAGAAGTAAAATGTCTAACTCAGGGTTACGACATTAATATGGCTTCCCAACGTGGGGCGTTATAAAAGAAACTCGCAAAGATTATGTTTTGATATTTTATTCTCCTGATTATAATTAGTTAAATACATTTTTCAATACACAAAGATTAACAGTATAATAAAACCAGAAACGTAAATACAAGTAATTTTTATTAAAGTGTTGTTACATAATATTATATAAACATGAATACTAGGTCTAGAAGCAGTTCTGTAATAAATAGGCCAGAGTCTTCAAGCGATAGTGAGGAAGAAACACAACAGATAGGTAATATGCAAGATGGAGGAGATATACCACAGGTACAGGAAGAGACACGACAGTTAGAAGAAGGACAAGATAGGGGTGATAAGACGCAGATACAAGGGGAGACTTTGGAAATAGGAACGTCGTCAGCAGCAGTAGATATGGTATCTATTATGCAGATGTTAAAAGAAATGAGAGAAGATAATAAGAAAAATAGAGAGGAGGATAATAGGAAAAGTGAGAAAAATAGAGAGGAGGATAATAGGAAAAGTGAGAAAAATAGAGAGGAGGATAAAAGGGAATCTAAGAAAAATAGAGAGGAGGATAAAAGGGAATCTAAGAAAAATAGAGAGGAGGATAAAAGAGAATTAAATGGAAGATTAGATAAATTGGTTAAGGCAAATGAAGAAAGTAAGAAAAATTTGGTGGATATAAAGGAAGAATTAAGAGGAGAGTTAGTTAAGGTGAATGAAGAATTATGTGGCAAGCTAGATAAGACATATGAAGAATTTACAAGGAATTTAAATAATTTAAAGGAAGAAAACAAAGTTATAAGAGAAGAAAATAATAAGAAGCTTGAAGAATTGAAGGTATCGTTATTGAATAATACACAAGATAGTATTGACAAAGTTATAGTAGATATGAACGAAAAATTTATTAATAAAGAATCAGAAGCTATAATTTTTATTACTACTGAAGTTCAACGGGTAGAAAAAGATGTAAAGGAAATTAAAGGTAATTTAAGTCAGTTGGAAGTAGATAATATTTTAAAACATAAAGAGATTGCTGATAATTTAAAACAAGGATTGGAAAAGGTAAATAAAGAAACTACTGATCAGGTAGTAAGAATGGAAGAAAATTTGAATAAGAAAATAGAATCAACGGAAATAAACTGTATAAAAGAAATACAAGCAACTACATCGACTACTGATGCGCAGAAGTCTAGTATGGAGGTTATTCTAAAGGAATGTGAAGAGCAGAAGAAAAAAATACAAGATTTATTAGTAAAGGCACAGAATGTTAAGATACCAAATGTTAATTGTGGTCCAGTGTATAGTAATTTGAATACTGGAATTAGGATTGAAAATATAACACATTTTAGTGGTGACAAATTATCTACACATCCTATGGCTTATTTGACGAATATTTTGAAGTATGTAGATGACTTTCCAGATTTCAAAAGTCAAATGAATGTCATACGGGCTACATTAAGTAACGGAGCAGCGGATTGGTTACAACGGATAGAGGATAGTTGTACTAGTTTAGATCAGTTCGTGGAATTATTCAAAAAGAATTTTTGGAATGAAACTCAACAAAGTCGAGCACATCAAAGATTATTAACTGGACGCTATCAGTTAGGTAAATCTTCTAGGGAAGCATATGCACAACGCATGTTCAATTATTGTCGGTATATATCGCATTTAAATGAACAGACAATCTCACAGCATCTATTACAGCACTTTATACCGGTGGACACTCATGCAATCATTTGCCAGAATGTTACGGATATGGATGGTCTGATTGAGATTTTACGTCGTTTAGATGACTATTCAGATGGTATGAAGTATCGGGAATTCAGACAATCAACTAGTAGACCAGAGGCACCAGGTAATAATCAGCGAAATAATAATAATGATGGAACGTACAATTATTATAACAGAAACAATTCAGCTAATCAACAGGCAAATAATAATTCTAGAAATAATTATTCGTCAAATAATAATACATATGGATTTGGAACAAGACAGGTATTTCAGAATCCTAATCAAGAACGAAATGGGAATTATAGAAGTTTTAATGTTCAGGGGAATAGTAATGGTATGGGGGCAAATAATAGAGGTACACAAAATGGTAATAATAATAGACCAAACTTTAATAGGTATACTCCGTTTAATAATCCGCAATCGAACAGGACACCGTATAATAAGAATAATTATCAGGAACAAAATAGAAGATTTTATGGCAAGGATAATGTAAGAGCGATAAATACAATCAGTACTCAAGATTGTAGAAATAATAGTTATGGCAGAACAAGTAATGATAGTTTAAAAGAAGATAGTGGTATACAAATGGGAATTATTGATGAAAAAAAAACGGCGATTTTAGAGATACCCAGGAACTTATACAAGGATCCTGTACCGGGAACCTCTCATTAGTAAATTTGTTTATTTCGGAAGAAGGTATTTGTAGTAATGACAAGTATCAAGTGTTTTCGGAAATAAGGGAATTTAACAATATTACAGAAGTAGGGGATATTTTAAATAATTATGAAAGCTTACCTTTCTTTTCAATTACAATTAAGAAGATTAATTTTAGAACATTATTAGATTCCGGAGCGGAGATTTCTTTAATAAAGGAGGAGTTGGTAAATAATATAGAGAATTATACCAAATATATCATAAAAGTTAAAAATACAAAGGTCATGTCTGCGAACCGTAGGAAAATGGGGTGTATTAATAAAAGATTATGTGTAGAAGTGGAAGTAAATGGACAAAAGTATATTATGAAGTTTTATATACTTAGTAATCTTTTCTATGATTGTATTTTGGGGGTGGATAATATGAGAGCATTGGGTATGAATCTTAATTTTGAAGATAATAAAATTAGAATAGGTGATAATGAAATTTTGCTGAATAAATTAGAGGACATAAAGGAAATAAGCGCATATCTTAAATTTAAGGAAGATATACAGGTGGACGTAAATAATGTTATAATTGCTGATCGGGCAGAAAACGACGATGCGCAGGAACATTTAGAGGGGGCAATGTTTGAGCTGCCAAGAACAAATGTAAATATGGATAGTAATGTATTAATACAAGAAGAACAGAAAGAGGTACTGATAATCCGAAATAAAATGGACATAAAATCATTTATCGAAAAACAAAATTTAGCAGAACCGTGGATGGAAGAAAGTTTGATAGATATTTTAGCCGATAATATCAGATTAGTAAATGATGAAGTTGTGTTCGCTAAAGATTATGAACATAGATTGTTGATAGATGATGATACTCCATTGTCTTGCAAAAATTACCCAATACCTTATTTCTTTCAAGAGCGAGTAAATGAAGAATTGCAAAAATTAGAGGAAAAGTCAATGGTTGACAGATTTTGATATTTACAGAATTTTTGATATAGTATGTTTTAAAATTGTTTTGAATACTTAAATACATTTATAAATTCATGGTTAAAATTGTTAAAATATGAGTATTGAAATATAGAAAGGCATACAAGAGAATATTAAAATAACAGAATGTATTTTGAATATAAATAAGAGGTGTTTAATAGAGATTGGCCAATTCAAATATATAAATTATCACTAAGGTAATCAGAGTAAATAAGAAGGAGACTTCTTAAAAAATTATGAGAAGAGATGTATGATAATTTCGGTGAGAATAGATTTTAGCCGAAATTAAGTGAATTGAAGCAAAAGAAATACATATTGTATGTATTAAATTATAAATTTAATATATTGGTACATAATTTATGACCAAAACGAAGCATTAGTGAAATATTGTATTAACATAGGCAGTATCAAGTGAATAAAGAAGAGAAGGAGATTATAGTGATTAAAAGCATAAAATCTAAATTAAATTTACTTACCACAAAAGGATTAAATGTATCGAAGGATTCCTGGAACGAAATCATAATATAATAGGCTCATCTGACGTGCATTTTCTGTAAGATATCCGTACCGAAGTGGATCCCTAGCAAGTTTATCTATCAAGGCGGTTTTATTTATTGAAGAACTTCCTGGACGGAATTACATTTAAATTGCAACACTATTCAAATACAGCCGGAGGGAAAATCCGAACGAGATAGGTCTATTCTTCATAATTCCAGCACAAGAAATCATCTTTACGAGGCACAAACAGCTGTTCCATTGAAGAGGTAAAACATCACCGAGGATTCCAGTTCAACCGAGACTAAAAAGAGAAAAGAGATCAGTTAGAAATTCCTTGTCAAGAAGTTACACATATGTAAAATAAGGTTGTATCATTTAATTGTTACTATTTATATGAAAATCTCTTTTATTCAATGAATTGGCACATAATAGATTAAAAATTAAATGACTAAATGTATCAGAAATTAAATACTGAATCATAAATAACAGCTACATAGTACTATTTGTATTAGAAATCAATGGTATACATTTTAAAAGTTTTAGTACATGCGTTATATAAACCTACCTTTAAAAATAAAATAGGGTTATATCTTCAATTCTTATCATAACCATATATAAGTACCTAGATATTGGACAAGTTTGAATAAGTAATTGTTAAAATATTGGCATTTTCTTCAAATACATGTTTATTGTATGTTATTTCTCTGCAATACATTATATTTATTGTTACTCAGCCATTTTTGATTTTCATTTACGTAGATGTATTGGATAGGTAAACATTCTGCATTTATGGTTGTTTGACCTCCTAAAAATAAAAGTAAACATACAGATTAATGTATAGGGAAGATATAGTAACAGTTCAAAATTTACTTACCATACTGTGAGATAATAAATGGTGTAGACTTGAAATTAAACTGATTATAAAGATTTTTGTATCGAGTGAATAAAATATTTAGTAGATTTATCAAAGTTAGTTCACATGTGTAGCGGTAATATCGTTTTAGTTGCGGATTACCAACTTATATAGTGAAAAGTACTTGGACAATAATCTTTCTTAGATAATATAAAAGAGACAGGTCCGGACTAAGTTTTTTTAATTAGTAATGAGAATATGAAAGTACAAATAATAAAGAGATAAATTTTGTTTATAGTAAATATATGATTTACGATATTAGAAGTACCTGATAAAGAAGTGTATTTGTTTTTTTTTTTTTTTTTAAAAATTAGAAAAGAATATTCAAGTATTATACATTTTAACGACTGAGTTAGTTAGGGCATATAAATATTTAACTTATATACAAGTAAGGTAATATATTGAAAACATTCTATTATAATTTATTGGCTTACCCAACGTGTGACGTAATAAGAAGTAAAATGTCTAACTCAGGGTTACGACAGTATAGGTGCATACTGGAAATATTCTATTATTTTAGCGTATTTCGCAGTTAGATTTTGTGTCATTAGCCCCATATACAATGTTATTAAATCTGGATTTCTATTAAAAACTGGGTCTAACTTTTGCCAAAGGCCACATCCGAAGTCACTTGAAATACTTTTGAAATTATTAATAGCCAAATCTAATGCGGTTAATCCATTATTTAATTTGAGATTTCGATTTTCAAAATATGTGGTTAGTTTAGGCAAATTTCCAAAGTTTTCCTGAAGGAATAACAACTAATTTTTCAAATTTGGGATTTGTGTTGTTTCCTAGCACTCAGAAATACTTCGAGCATCGTCATTTAAACACGTAACGAAATTTTGTAAACTATCGAAATTTTCTGCATAAAAACTAGTAGCTTCCAACCATGTTCCTCATCTAGTTATTACTGGCGAGGGAGGCAGTGACAAAGATGGAAGATTTTCGCTGTAAAAAGCTACTCTCAATGGTGCTTTTATGAAAACTTTTTTAAAAGCGGATACAAGTCTATCAACTTCCGGATAGGTGTCTCTGATATATTCACCGATTCTGTGGAGAGTATGTGCTGCATAAGTAATATACAGCATATACATATAAAGATATGTTCCCTGTTTTTAACATATATGCAGCACTGTCAAATAAAATTATTTTTTCCTCGATCATGTCTGAATGAAGCATTTTGCGTAAATCCTCGTCAATGGTTTTAGCAACTATATAGCAATAATTAAAATGTATGTGTATGTTATTGAAACTTAACGAAATCCAGTGCACACTTACGTCAAGATAATTGGGACAAGTAGATTCAATGATACGGTATTAAACAGGCACTATTACAAACATTACGAAGTATGTAATCCACAGTCAAAACAGTGAAAAACCAAAACTAACTTTGTACTAATGTAACTAATGTACTTTATTTATCTTACAAAATATAAGGTAAATAGAATAAATTTTAAAAACTTTTCACGCTTCTACCTACGCCCATAAAGAAAGGAATTTAAGAGTAAAATCGTCTATTTTGCTCGCAGTTGTAGTGCTTTTCAGTAACTGTGTGATGTTATATATTATTTCTTATGTCCGCCGTAATGTCGGCCTCGTACGTCTGGTCTATAATAATAACACATAAGGTCAAACAAACAATCCAGCCACAAGAAGAACAGCAGCGACTTTGAGGGAATAGGTCAACTATAGAGGCCATATTTGCCAGATTGTGGAAAAAGCACTGTAATACAACACCCCAGCCTATATGGGCTTCATAGGCCTCAGTAAGGAAGGAATTCGATAGAGTAAGAATATACGACGTGTCAGAGATAAGGAGAGAGGCAGGTGTGTAAATAACACAAAATTCACCCACTTAATAAGGACATAACCACGAAAATAAAAGTAAAGAATGCACTGATGAAGTAAATAAGAACCAGTGGCGGAATCCGACAGGGAGATAGCCTGAGTCCAACACTATTTAATTTAATTATGAACAAAATAATACATGTCGTCAAAATCAAAGCACATATATATATGTCCGTGGTTACTAATACACATATTAACACTTTCATGTTTTGATACACTTACACAATTCTGTACTATATCTCAGACACATAATTACTGTTATTGTATGATGGGATTAGTCCTTCGCCAAAGATTTATCTTGGCCTTCTAATCGAATCACATGAATAGTATTCAAGACCACTACTCGTAATTTTTAATTACACAGTCGCGTCGTTATTATTTGTATAGTTGCATTAAAATCATGTTTATGGTAAACCTAAACCTTTTGGTGGTACTGCATAAGTAATACCAGCTGTCCTAAGAATCTGACAAAAAGAGATCAGGGCTATTTGTCACGTTATTAATATATAAGTGATAAGGAAGGGGCGCAGCAATATGTATGTAGATTTGTTTTTTCACTGAGTTTTGAAAACCCTAGAAAATACATACATATTGTATTTTCTTTTTTTTGCTAGGAATATTTCCATACTATTTTCATAAAGTAAATTGAAACAAATGGAAACTCAATACACAATAGAAAAATTACTGAAATAATATTTTGATCTCAAATACACAAACAGAAAGCATAATGGCTTTCGACACTGATTTTACAAACAAGCCCCATTAATGCTTTTCAAATCGTTATATATAAAAGTTTAGGCGAATTTATTTGCTGACGTGTTACTCCTACAAGTTGTCTGAGTTCGAACAAATGAGCACATAACCTAGTTGATACAAGAAATAAATTCCATTTGGTTGTATACTAATATATCATTCATATCGTCAGATATATATAGCTATGTACAATACGATGCTTCTGTAGCAATGAGTTTCGCGGTGTTGGCGATTTTCCAATATTTGATTGTCTTACAACACTACATACACAGTTGAAATAAATAGTTGCTGTAACATTCATTCATGGATTGTCCTTTACCGTCAAGAATCGTAGTTTAAATAGATTAATAAACTTCGATACTATGTAAATCGACGATATCCATTTTTAATTTTGGTGGTTGACGTTCGTAAGTAAAGAATATTTTTATATTAAGCGATCAATATAAAGTATATTAAAATAACTCTTCGTGATCAAAATTGCCAGCCAAAAATGTGTTGTACCGTTTATATCCGAAGCTATTTGTTGACTTTGTACCATTGGCCTTTCTGACTGGACTTCAGAAGAATTCGTGTTTTTGTTCCACTGAGTTAATTTGACACAACACGAAATACAGCATATACCGGTAGGTTTTCTGGTAACGCAACGATTGTATAGCGCATGTATCAGTCCCCACAACTGAACGACTACGTATATGTACTCCCCTCCGTTAACCAGAGCGGTGGTAGTAGTATACTACAGCCGTTCGCGTCGGGGAATACGATAACTGTAGCGAGTGATAGTGGGGACTTGGACACTCCTCTGTCGTTGCTTCACCCGAAAACTTACCGGTATGTGCTACCCGTGTTTTGTCGTGATTTTTAATTTTAAAGCCAAAATATTGTTCAACTTGTGGAACGCACGTATCGATTCCAAAAGTTTCCATTTTAGTATATTCCGCGATGACTAATACATTAGAATTCTCTAATTTTCTCTGCAATGCGTGACGTCGTATCCTTTGTAGTGTATTCGATTTAAAATATTTAGTTTATGAAGGAGTCTTTGTTCAAATTTAAGATTGGCGACGTATGCATTTTTTGTCCAAGTTATCTAAATAGTCCTCATAGTTTCTTGTTGTATGGAATTTTCTGGTGGCGTGATCCAACACCGCCTCTACGACGCCTAAATTTTCTAGAATGTTCATGTCTTGCCCCTCCGCACCTCCGAGTCTTTAAAAGGGCGAAGCTCGTCTAAAATGATTCACTATTACAGCACCATGGCATAACTATTCACTATTGCAACAGTATTACGGTTCATTATTACATCTTTATTTTCACTTCAGTAAGTAACAGTAATTAGTGAAGTGGTAGTTGAATAAGTATTAGCTGAAGCTCCCGGCGTCGAGTCGCTAGCCCTGCGGTGAAGATGTTCATGGAAACGAGTTGTTAATATCCTAAGTATGGATACACCTATCAGGGTCATTTTAAACTCAATTTCCAAATAACAAATTGTTGGAGTATTTATCGTCCTTCAATTCACGGCGTTGTTCTGGATTTAACGGACATCTCATCGATACCATCGACACAGCGCCCGTTAAACAACATCGAACGGAGGTAGAGCGGCAGAAATAGAGACGTACAAGGGAACCATCTTCACTGGCGTTCTGGACGTGTAATTTTCAGGTATTTGAGTCTTTATTACATGTATGTACTTTTGAAAGCAGGAAAATAGTACGACATCCAATTTGTCATCAATATTAAAAGTTAGATATTTGTTGTTTAATAATGTTAAATAAAACTGTGGGCAAGGCACGATTATCTTCGTGTTTGTCTAAATTTGTATCTGTTTATTGTATCTGTGTGTGTTTTAATAGTCACTATTATCTTCTTTTTGTTTTGTTGTAAATATGGTCAAATTATTTTGAATGTATTAAATATTTGTAAAGTTTCTAGTATTTGTAATGAATTTAAATTTAGTGTAACTTTTAACAAAGTTAATAGTTATTTACAAACCAAGTACGGGAATACATATTTCGCGAATGAGTGGCCATTTTTGAAATTTTCGAATTCGCGAAATGTTTCACGCACGAAGTTTGTACAATATTTTTGGTACGAATACTTAAATAATACCTACTGTTAAATACGTTATCATTTACAACACACTACAAATTTGTTCATATTAATTTAAAAATTTTGAGTTGGCAGTACTTATTATTTGAATTGACATATTGCCGTGATCTCTTGCATATTAAAAATAATAATAATAGCATTAAGAATTAATTTAAGTATAAAAATATAAAAGAAACAGTAAAGAATCAGATTTTATTGTATTTAAAGATTTCAACATAAGGGTATAATAAGTTGCATACATTTAGGTATAGAAAACGCAGTAAAATTGTATGAACAAAATCAAATACGTTATTCAAGAGAAGAAAATATAGTTGAATAAATTATATGAATTTGAAAACGTGCACAATGTAATAAAACTTTATAAGAGGGATTTATATAAATCACAATTAAAGAATAAAATTCACCTTCACTTATTACTATAAATAAAAAAGGATATAATTAAAATATTCCGATATGATACAATCAGCAATAATGTTTTATATATAAAGACAGCTGAACAAACAAAATAAAACACCCATGAATTTGTGTGTGTAGCACTATGTTTCATAGACTGTAGAAAAACTCGTATGGTTCGATGACCTACAAAAAGAAAATATGGTATAAACTTCGTTTGTAGTTTCTTACAGATAAATATATCACCATTAGAAAAGTAGATGGATCGTGATAGTACGAGTTACGTTGGAGGAATTCTTGTTATTTGTAAAATATATTTCCAGTTGTACACAATCTTCATGTACCTAAAAGAAGATAATGGTTTGCCTTAGCGTGTAAGAAGGAAGTATGTGGTAAATAATGAATAAGCAAGTTCATAAACAAATACAAGGAAGAATTGTATTAATAAAAATATACCTACTTTGGAAGATACCGAATAGTTTAAGTGAAAGACTTTTAAGTAAGCGAACAATTTTAATGTGTTGACGTTTTAGTGAATGAACTGTCAAAAACAATATATGTGCGTGTGTTAGTGTCACGACGGCAATTTGACGGCAGAGATTTCACTGAAGACGCAGGGTGACAACCTAAATATTAGTTCCGGCGATGGCGTAACGAGTATAAATTCAAAGACAGGAATGAACAAGTTGAGACGAATGCTGACTGCGACTTTGAAAAGATAAAGACTTTAAAATAGAAATCGTAGGGTCAGATACACCACGATTAAAAATGATAAGTCATTCATTTTGTATTAGCATATTAATTTTATCTTATCTAATTTTTATTCATTATAAGTTTTCTTTGTTAATATTTCTTTTGTATTTAAAAAATGGAGATGCCTATGGCACAATTTGAAGAGATGTTTAACGATACAAAGTAAGTTTTAAATACAATGATTTATCAATGCTGCTATGCGTATATGGAATAGAATTTGCAAATATTTATTCAATATAACGTTGTGCAGCAGGGATAATAGATATTTTCCTGTAGTAATACGAATTCATTAGTTTTTTTTTACAACACAAAAAGAATTATTAATGGTGTTGGGTGTTAAGAGGATATAACGTGCGGTGTATATTTTCTGAGACTTTCTTAAGCATCATTAATTCTCACAATTCAATTTTCCTTGATTTCAAATTCAAAATTTAAAATAGAAATTTCAAAAAGGGAAGTGTTTCTGGGTGGCAGATTTTGAGACGCTGGTGGCAATGCGTGCGAATGATTGTTGCCAGTGATCAAATTCAAGCTTTTTCTCCGAACATTGACCATTGCGAAGTTCTAAGTTTATCAGAGCATTACGTGCGAATATAATGTTTCTGATGGAATAGAATTAGCATAATATTAATAGAATACTGATATTCAATTGAATTTTTATTTGTTTTAAAACAGGATAATACTTTATTTTTGATTAAGCATTATCGATATATTTGTTCTACAAAACATTACAACCGAGAGCACGGTACAATGTTTTCTTTCAATTATGTTTTCTTTTATAATTCTTGGGTGAATATAGTATAGCGATGCTATCTATTCTTAAGAAATGTTGAATAAAATATACAATTATGTTTTAAATAGATTCTGATTTTTCTTTAATATAAGCTAAAACCTTATCCCTATAAAAAAAACAAGAGATTTACCAGGAGAAAAGAAGGTTGAATACACTGATAGAATTCACGTATACTTATAAAGCACACAGCATAATCTATTTGACAATGCCTAACGTATGGCAATACTACAATTATTTTATACCAAATAATTATGTTGCCACAGCAATATGTTGACATTTAATTTTTACTTCCCGCACGAGTGTGGGAAATAGAGTTTCCCGCACCCATATGAATTCGTAAAACTGTCATTTATATTTTGGCTTCAATATTTCTTTGGTGTAATTAATATTTCAATTAATATTGTTATTGTAAATTTTATATTTCAATTTATTCTTGTTTTTATTTAATAAATTGTTATTGTTTTTACTAATTTGTTTTCTTGAGGTAGGCCTAGTATTAGTTAGTGCAAGTTCCCATTTTAATTGTGCAATGCTTTAACAACAGTGACCCTGGCTTTATTATTTTAAAATGGCTGGCGCAACGGGTTTAGTTAACATCTTTTTGAGTAATCTCGCGCTTAGATATAATAACATCGACAGTTCTACTTGGAAGTCAAGATCTGAAAATATTATTAATCATAAGCGATTAATAATTATTATTAACGGTAAGTGCATGTGCTGATTCACACAATTACCTTGCACCCTGGAGTCTCTGATCAATTAATTTATTTCAATTAGGGTTTTCCTCCAAGTAATAGTTAGAATACAGTTTTTATATTTAAAACAATGCAAAATAATAAAATCTTAAGCTATAAAAATTGTTCCGGCTAGAATTAACTTAGTATTCATAGGAACAACGAGTACCTACACTTTTAGAAAACCCAATATTTTATAAACAGCTTTTCCTTTAATGAAGGTTCAATGGCAAAAACATAAACATTATAAAAAAGAGATTATTCACACTCCACATGTTAAAAGAACCTAATAATAGCGTCTTTTCGAATGCAAATACAAAATAAACTGGAGCATTTTAAATATATAAAATCTTTACACGTGAGCAACCAACTTCTCATAAATTTTACGCTCGAATGCCCCAGTTCCAAAAAGGCTTTGAAAAATGTTATCAATATACGAACGAACTAGGATGTAGTTTCATAAATTGTTTCATCGGAAACGTTTTTGGCGAATATAATTCAACTTCGTATGATATGAATGCTAACCGAACTGTGTAGTAACTTTCAAAATATAGTCTATAATTCATTTTCTATTACATGTACTGTGTGGTAACAGATATATTTAAATTTAATATTTTGATTAAAATGTAATAGAAGTATATATATTTTCTAGTTTCACACTACTGATATTATTATAGATACATACTTTTCATTTATATTTTGAGCTGTTTTTCCGTACTTACATACAGGCTGATTCAAACATTTTTAGAAATCAAAGAGATTGCTAGTAAAAAATGCGTTCAAGTCTTGACACAACAAAGTATACGTTTAATAGCAAATTTATAAATTTCAAAAATACATTAGTGTAAAACGGGGTGATTTTGTGCCCGCCCAAGCGATAATGTGCCAATACGTTTCGATCGTGTATATTCACACCGTTTCGACATACCAATTCACCTACCGCCGCGAAATCATGCAAAATTTTCGTTTTATCATATGATTTCTCCTGGTTAGCCTAAACTGTGTTAGTAATACCCAATTGAAAGTTCACAAGTTGTAAGCTGTTACATAGGTTATCTGTAAAATAAAGTGTAAAATAACCTGGTGGTCCCTACCCTATCCCCTAGTTTGTTGCGGGGTCAATTAATAAGTCTCCAGGTATACCCATACTCGAATCACCGAACAGATGCAGTGATCACGTTGGGTTCACGTGATCACAACAATGTCGTATGCACACAGGCACATAATATCATTCAAGGATAAATGTCGGTAAAATAGTTATCGCCGTAGTATTTGACAAAAGATTGTATTGTCTCTATAAAATAGCATGCATTTTACATTTTATGAGTACAAATATAATAATAAGAATATCAGTATAATAGGGAATGTGTATAAAATTTATTAAACATTATTTACATCATCTTCTGATAATACAATCATTTTCATTTTCAATATTTTCAAATATAACTGAAAAATAAATTGTATTTCTAAAACACAGAGGTGAGTATAACTTATACATTTTATTCTTCTTGATAAGTGAAGAAACCGAATTATTTATACTACTTTAATTTATATAGTGCATCAAGATATGGAGATTCTGCTGTTGGGTATATGCAACTTCAAAGGGAACAGACCAAATTTATTGTTAAACGCAAAATTTTCCCAGAGCATAAAAGACATACTATCCAATATATTCTTACTCTTAGTATGTATGAAACTAATAAAATTGTTGAGATAGTACAATGCCATGATTGTGCAGCATCGGCAGGCAATATAATTGAGTTTTGTAATATATAGCTTTAATATAAATATTGCAGGTGGAAAAATCTCGTCTTTCCAAAATGGAAACATCATTGAGATATTTAAGGGCTAGTAAATTAGGTCCATCTAGACATCCCAAACTATCTTTAAATGTACCATAATTAGTTGGCCAAGCACTAAGAGAGCTTAATTGGAAGAAAGTAAATTCTCAAATAATAAAATATACAACAGAATACGAAATACCAAATGTTCTATCTCTTCACCATGGAATGATTGCGTTTGTGACAAATGGAGGTTCTTCCACTGATGGTTTTCTTCATTATTTAAAACAAAACATCAGTCATACAATCTGTGCAGAAATTAAGAAACAAACCAAGCTGCAGTAAAAATGTGAACTTTGGCATGAAATAAGATATGGTCGTATATCAGCTTCAAAGGCATTTGATATATTAGAAGACTTTTGAACAAAATGTATTTTCCAAAAATTAATGACAGTGTAAAACCTATTCTTTAATGTATGTATGAATTTATTTATACTGCATTTTTATTTATATTGTAATAGTATAGCTCTTACAGCTCAGAAGCAGGTGGGACGAGATATATTTCTTGCAAAACAGTCGAAGTGTAGTAGGTTTGTTACTTTATTGATATTACATGGCATATCATACAAAAATACAAATTTCAAGTGTTATATACAATACAAATAATAAAAAACAAATTAATAAATTTTCTTAAAACAGTTATTGTTATTAATTCAAAAATTCATAAGCAAAACTAAATATGAATCAACTTATATTGTCTATTTTTTAATAAGAGGTTCCTGTAGATTTACTAAAGCTGCAGCAATAGTTACAGCACTATCTATTTGTGGAACTAATTTATTATTAGCACAAGCATGTGGTCTTAATAATTTGAACTCCCTAATCCTTCGGATAGTGCATTCTATATGAATTCGCAAGCTAGCTTTTCTAGATTTATCTGTCCATATCTTGCTTACGGTATGCCCAGCATTCACCCACGTTTCATCCAAATAATATATAGGCCTTCCTTCCAGATCAAATTCACATAATTTGACATAGGTATCTTCTTCTCCACGCAATAGTTTCTTCCTTTTCTTTCAAGATGCTGTTGCGATTTCTCTTTTGATAACCATAAATATAATATATTTATTAATAATAGAAAAGTGCAGGTTACGGAACTTAGATAGTATACAGAAAATTTAGTTCCTTTAATATCATCCTGAATATTGTTATTTTAAAATTGGGCAGATCTTCTGTTTCATTCTCAGCTGTGAGAATTTTTTGCACACTTGGTGGTTTGCTTTTAAAGTAGAATGAATGAACATCAACAGTATCCAAAATACCCCATTCCCTCTGATACTTTTTGGTTGACTAAACTTTAGTTCAGCATCATATTCTTTCAATATGCTATAAACACGACGTATGGTAATTCCTTGAAAAAAAGTAAGACCAGTGTTAAAACTTTAAACATCTGTATTTATTTCAAACTAGCTGGCCCTGCAGATGTTGTTAGGGTAGGTAGTGCGATGGGTACAAATTCTATCAAAACAGTAGTGCCATCTATCCGACGGCAGCATATACCAAAACCATTTTGTTGACTACGTAAATATATTGTATACACTTTGGTATATAAATATAAAATTATAATAACTCGACCACAGCGCCACCTATCGGGTCCAGATTTTGTGTTTTTCTCTTTTGGCACTAAATCAACATATATTGTGAATATGAGACATTTTGGTCCATAACTATAGAATTTGTTCATAATTTGACTACATCGCCACCTATTGGATCCTAGCACAACTGTGAACCTACGTTTCGACAAAACAAATACATTGTGTGAAACAAATCTCAATCGGTTAAGTCGTTCAGAAGTTACACGATCACGAAGAGACGCACCAATGATTATATATATTACTAGCTGACCCGGCAAACGTTGTTTTGCCATATAAATTATTTCTAGTGAATATTTTGGTAGTCTAATAAAAATAAGTAAGTTATTGTAAGTGTGTGGGGATGTGGTATATGACTGAAAGAGGAATGGAGCGCTGTGAACGATGACGACCTATAGAAATAACAAAATACCAAACATTAACTTTTTGAATTCATTGTACTTTTATTATCTTAACAAATAAATTTCTAATTACATCTCTATCACAAATAATGATAATTAAAAAAAACTTTATCAGTCTCTTAGTGCAATGGAGTGTACGATATTTTTAGTGAGTCCATCTTTAGCCAACACAAACAAACTGTATGGTTTACCCACGCGAGAACATGCCACGTATAATTGTCCGTGTGAAAAACACGGTGTGCCCAAATCTAAGCCACAAACGGACATCGTTTGGCCTTGATGAGAATATACTTAATATGAGAGTTGCACTGAGAAAGTAAAATGATAAGTATAAGCGTCACTGCTACGATCGACGCACAATCAATAATAATGGCCGAAAACGGTTTAGGCCCTAAACTTTAGTGAGTGAAAGAAAGCTTATTGTGTGAGAAAAACAGGAGACCGGCTTCGTTCTCATCCCTACTTTGTGCTGTTTACGGGGTGAGAAGTGACACCGGTAGACGCCTGGCGGGAATAACTGATCGATTGGTAATTGACCAATTATCGACCGCCGAGAGTAGAAAATTATTAAAGTACTAATATCACTATTAAAAAATAGGGGTTGGTGGTGGAAGGGTGAAAATTTAGGGTTTTATGTATTCTTTAATGCCGAATCATAAAAAGAATAAAATACAAAATTTTATCCAAAAAAACAAACAAAAATTTATGGAGTGGACCACCCTTATCACTTAGGGGTATAAAAAATAGTTGACGTCCTATTCTCAGACCTGCTGAATATACACACAAAATTTCATAAGAATCGGTCAAGCCGTTTCGGAGGAGTTTTGTGGCAAACACTGTAACACGAGAATTTTATATATTAGATTCTTCCAGACCTTTCTTCTAATTTTGCAATTTTTTTTTAATTGAAAACATTCAAGTTATTTCTATTCCGGAAGCATAACGAAGAAAAAAGAAAAAGAATCAACCAAATGTGTCGTGTCTATCGTCAGTTATGATCGAGAGTGCATACAAAAAATATGATTTTTGTAGTTTGTCCGAATTTTCAGACTTTCCTTTTTAATATTCCGGAATTTTTCCCTCTGAAAACTTTTCCAGCACCATAACAAGCAAAACAAAAAAGAATTACACATCGTTCGAATAGTGAGTTATAGCCTTGAATTCATACAAAATCCTATAGAAAAAAGCACTTTCAGTTTTCCCGAATTTTCGAGTTTTCCGGGCAACTTTTCTAATTTTTCTTTCCCTGAAAACCTTATTCAGACAATTACGAAAAAAATGTTTTTAAATAAACGAAGTCGGTCCAGCTGTTCACAAGTGATGCGCTTTCCAGCGAACAGCATTCAATTTTTATTTATATAGATACATTTTGAAGGTATGGAATTCACCGAAATGCTCTTTTAATTAAGCTGCATCGAAAACTAACATTACCGTCTGGTGGTCAAAAGGCACTCGGTAAAGACGAAAAGAATGCTATAGTCGCTTTCGTAATGGCAGCTTTTACCTATGGCTTTCCTGTAACTTCCCAGGATCTGCAGTTTATTGTCAACGCCTATTTAAATATAAGAGGGAAAAAGTCAGTTTTCAAAGAGAACTTTCCCTGAAGAGTCTTTGCCATTCTGAAACAGACATAAGAGCACCCTCAACTCGAGTAGCAAGAAACGTAAGTGTTTCAAGGGCGGCAATAGATCGAGAAATAATAAATTCCTTTTCTGATCATCTCCAATATTTGGAATTATGTCGAGACTAATGTTGAGGACGACCCTGAAGCTAAAAGGGTTTTTATTACACGAGAAACAAAATATCCGGCAAAAATCAGATGTGCGGCCTGTACTTCTCTAATGCTTGCAAGGAATGTAGATGGGAAGACAGCACCTGTCTATATCGTCTACAGATCAAAAAAACTAGAGCAGTCGTGGACAGGTAATGGGCCGGATAACTCTCAATACAATAGGATGAGCTCGGGATGTTTTCACTACCAGTGCTTTGAAAACTGGTATATTAGCCTTGTGCTTTCAATTTTGTAAACCATGAAAGTAAAAACGTCCTAATTGGAGATAACTTAACTTCTCACCTTAATTTTGAAGTAGTACTTCAATGTGAAACAAACAGTACCATCTTTGTAGCCTTGCCTCTCACTGCAACGCATCTTTTGCGGCCGCTAGACGTCGCATACTTTCGGTTCAGGAAAACAGGTGTTCAACGATCCTTAAAGATCTCTTCCCTATCTTACTGAAACAATTAATGAATATTATGAACCCGAGAGATCTGTATATTCTTCCATCTGGATTTAGAAAATGTGGGATTTACCCACAAAATCACGAAGTGGTTTTGAGTCGTCTTCAAAATGAAAGAACAGTTGAAAAGAAAAAGAGATGCCCTTACTACTTTTTGTCGACGAAAACGTAGGGGGGTCAATATAGTTTCAGGGAAAAGTATATGCGGTGCAGATTTTGGAAATACAAAATTACACCACCACAGTAAACACAGGCAGTTCAGAACCCACTCCATCTACTTCGATGGGCTCTAATAATCCAGCCAAAAGGCTAATGCCACTTCGAAAAGGAAAACAATTCCGAAACAAGCTAAGATTCTGATAAATTATCATACAGGGAAAGCTGTACATCCCCTACGTCAAAATTTGTAGTTCTTGAAAATAAAAAATCGCTGCATGTCGGAAACTATTTGATACTACGGAAATTTTTCCCGCGTGTGATTACACCCGTAGAAGAGAATGGAATTTCCGTCAGTGCCATAAGTAAATGCGAAAACTATTGTAAATGACCTGAGGAAAAAGATGAGCTCTTTTACGATCACGCAAATATAATCAAGAAAAAAAAAACTCTCCAATACAGATCAGCAGAAGAGATATATTTCGAGTTCCCGATATGGATTTTTATGCTTATCTTTATTAGTTACTATTCTATGTGAGAATTGGCAGTTCTTTTGTTTTATTTTTGTTTGTGATAATATTTTAGGTTCTGTTTCTCCATTAAAAACTTTTATTTGGGACGAGATTGTACCACAAAAATAATTTTGGGATAAAAGTGGCTGGGGTGGATGGAAATTGGGCCATGTCAATCATATCAGACAGTTGCACTCTAATATGAAGCTGGACATGGCACATTTTCAGTCTGTAGGCGGCATTGCGCTGAAATGGCACACTTGACGCAAAGCCACCCCATCGTATGGGGAAAAACTGTGCCAATTCATATAAATAATTTTGGAAAAACGAATTTAAGTTTCCAAGATATTTTTACAGAGTTTAGTTGGTAACCAAAATTTTTTGTGCTCATAACTGCTCAAAATTGTTTGAAAACTATAAAAAGCAGCAAAAAACACCCCAATTTACGGAATATTATTTTGCAAACACTATTAACATTACATTTATAAATACGAAACAACATAATGCGGTTTAAATTAGTTTCATAATAGTCGCTTAATAATGTTCGTAATTGCAGGTTGAAATACATGTCTGCCTTACAAATTGCGACAAGCATTTGCTGTGTCATGTTGGCGACAGTTCAATAATTTACAAGATTGGTACCTGAACATAATTCCTACTTGCAATTATTCCAGGTAATATTTCATTATTATTATTTATAACGTTCATTCATTGTTTATAAGGCACCTATATTTTTTAATTATACCAATAACATCACCATAAAATGATTAGATAAGTACATGGAAATTAGATTTTTTTATAACAAATGAATAATGTTATTATAAAAAATGATATTTAGTAAAATAATTGTTTAATTTAATTGTATTATTTACTACCTTAACTGTATAATCAATGAAATAATCTCCATTTATCTATTAAATGCCTGTAATAATTAAATTGCATATTTTTTTTTTGCATTTTCGACCTAAGTCAAGTCGAGACACCTTGAATTTTTCCTTTTAATTTTTGTTGCTATGAAAGTTCTCTGTATTGTCGGATAAATTACAGGAATCGGATTAATCAGTTTATAAGTAATTGTTGAGCATTTCCTAGCTCTTAGGTAATGCGGCAAATATACATGGCAATTTTCCAAACTTCAACACCAACATAATCTTCCACCACACCTACTTACTCGATTATTTAATTTTTGCGTATCGTGGTATGGAGGTTTGCTAATCCTTTCACTTCTCTACGAGTTTCCTCAATCTCTTTCTGCCTTATTTTTCTGTCTTAGCTTCTTTCCAACTCAGCACCCACCGTCCCTACACTAACCATCTTCCACTTTAACTATTCCATAACAAACGCTGCTTATTTTCAACTACAGTGAAATCTCCCTTGGGCGGACACCAACGGGACCGATTGAAAGTGCCCGTTAAACAGGGGTGTCCGCCAAAGAGAAATACGAGTAAAAATATATTTTTTAATGAAAACTGTAATTGGAAATTGGGAATTTAAAACGTATATGTATGTAAATGTTTTTAAAATAAACACAAAACTTAAAACTGAAGGAAAAAATAAGGATTTGTTACTTTACAAAATATAATAGAATGTAGTAATACATTAAATGAAATGTTACTTTAATGGCGCAAAAATTCATATATTGTTGTTTGTCTCCACTTTTTCTTTAAAATGGCATCCAGTAATTTGAAATTTGCCAACGACTCTGTATCTCAGTGATCTTCGGCAAAAGGTTTAAGCTGATTGATTAGGGTAATAGCGTCACCATGGGATAGCGTCTGTTGGTACTGGAACTTCATCGACATCAGAATCTTCGGAAAGTTCTTGTGTTTCAACTGGATTTTTAATTTCCAGTTCTGTGTCGGATCTTCAAGATACAAATTTTTCACTCGGTTCAAGAAATTATTAAGGTTTTCATTATTATTGTTGAGGATATCTGCAAGTACGTTAAGTTGTAAGACATCTTCTGGATCAGATGTAACTACCTCAGCTAACTGGTATGCACTTTGCATATTTTCATGCTTAAATCCTTCTTAACGAAAGCAGTTTTTAACTGTTTCCTTGGTTACTTGGTTCCAAGCGGTTTTGCGAAGTAAAATGCATTCAGTTGCGTAATTTTCTTAATTAACTCAAAAGCTGTACCAGCAGTTTCAGTATTTACCAGCAAGTGGTTTAGTTGTATACTTCGGTAATAAGTTCTGAAGTTTTTTATAATCTCTTGATCTAGTGGTTGACAAGCTGATGTACAATTAGGGATGAGAAACAAGATTTATATTTTTTAATCGAACGTATTTTGGATGAGGTCGCATTGTCTAAAAATAACAAAATGCTTCTTTTTTAATTTGCCATTTTCCAATCTAGGTCTTGCAACCACTTTGTCATAATTTGTTTTTTATCCGTTCATGAGAACATTTTTTTGTGTCCGCGTCCGTTCAAGAGAATGTCCGTCCAAGAGGGAGTTAACCAAATGCAAATTATATGAGAGTCGGTCGGGACTATGAGAAACTGTCCGTCCAAGGAAGGTGTCCGTGTAGGAGGGGTGTCCGCGAAGGGGAATTTCACTGTACATCAAAATTTGCTAATTCGAAGTAATTGAGAAATGGAAATGTTCGATTTAATTATAGATTAAACGATATTATATACAATTAAGACGATAAAATCTATCTAGAAGTCGAATATGCCCATGAATAATCTTGATTCCAGACAACCCATAGCGTCCAGACAACATGTCCCTGGACATAGATCAAATTGTATTAATTAAGTTAGTAGACGGTTCTTGGTGGAACATTTTATTAATAACAATTTAATAGTAGATCTAGAACTAGTATTAAATTCAAAAAAGGACATCAATTTGGAAGAAGAACAAATAATAAAGATCATAAAAAACATCAGTCAAAAAACAGAACCAATCAATAAGACCACACTAAATGAACAAAAGACCATCAATTCAATAAAAAGAAATTAAAAACAAATGACCTAGTACTAATGAAAGCAGATAAAGGTAATACTATTACAATAATCAAAAGAGATGATTACATAGAAAAAATAAACAATCTGCTTGCCACATCTGATTTCAAGGTATTAAAAATAGACCCCACTAACAAATATCAACAAAATGTCAACAAAACGGTAAAAGATAACGTAATGCTGAAAGATAAAAAACTGCTCATTATGAATCCTAGAACACCTGTCCTTTATGGCCAACCAAAATTACATAAAGAAAACAACCCTATTAGACCTATAGTTTCAAACATTAATACACCCACATACAAACTTTGTAAATATTTCAGCAAAGAACTACCACAATTAATTAATTTTAAATCTGAGAAAGCCATTAGAAACAGTATAGAATTGGTCAAACAATTAGAAAATATTGAAATCAATAGTAGTACAAAACTAATTTCTTTTGACATAAAAAGCTTATTCACATCAATTCCAATAAGTGAAATAAAAGAAATCTTAGAAAACCTTATTAATAACAGCTATTTAGAAGATAAAGAAAAACACACACTCTGGAAATTCTTAATTTATGCATAAAACAAAACTTCTTTAAATTCAATGACAAAGTCTATACACAAATAAATGGTTTACCGATGGGGACTCCACTAAGCCGTCTTCTAGCTGAAATTTTCATGGCAGACTATGAAGAAAAGCTGTTTAAAAGTAATAATAAATACATCAAACAAATAAAACATTGGGTCAGGTATGTAGATGACACTTTCTGTATAATATGGTCAGGTACTGAAATACAGGCACGCGACTTCCTAACTTATCTAAACACTATTCATGAAAAGATCCAATTCACTATAGAAATAGAAAAAGAAACAAACTTAAACTTTCTAGATTTAACTATCAAAAAATATATACCGTAGTCGACATATTTTAATTACTGATACAAAAGTAGAAAGAGGAAAAGAGCGCGACGAAATAAACTAAAGATAAACATAAGCGAGGCTGCCAAGACAGTATGAAATGTAAGGCGTGAGACATGCGTTGCTCTCCCACCACTGTTAGCAAACAGGCATCGCTGCATATTATAAGGTCATCTTCTGCATGGGATAGAAGTGTAAACCGAAATTAAAATTTGACGACTACGGTATATACAGGAAACCTACATACACCGTTACGATCATACCAGCTAATTCCAAACGATTTTGGCGCACAAAAACAGCAGCTCTACATACTTTCGCTTACAGACTAATTAACATATCACTAAGTAAAGAAGATTTCAACACAGAATTACGCATAATTAAAACCATAGCTAGAAATAATGGATTTAAAGAGAAAATAGTAAACGACATTATCAAACATAAACAAAGAGAAAAACTCAAAATACACTTTTATCCTAAAATAATAGAAAAAGACAACACGAAATGGCACATTATACAATACATTCCACATATTAATTATAAAATTAACAGAATATTTAAGAAAATAGGAATCAAAACAGTCAACATAAATAAAAACAATTTAGGTGCTATGTTAGTCAATAACATGGAAAGAACTAAGCATATGAAGAAGTTAGGTGTATACAAAATTAGTTGCACAGACTGTAAAGCTAACTATATCGGACAAAGTGGCAGAAAGATCGAAACTAAATTAAAAGAACATAAAAAATCAATACTGCATAATATTAGAAATACATGCCTTGCCGAACATTGTATAGATAATCTCCATTTTCCCGATATAGATAGTTGTAAACTTATGCATAATGTAAACAACGGACCGAAATTAAATTTGTTAGAAATATGAGAAATTAAAAAATCAATTCAAAGAAAAGAGAAAGTAACGAACACACACAGAGATTTTACAACCACACACACACACACCCATAATAGACACTTATGTACAAAGAGGCAATAAATACAACAGCATATATAACACCCAACACACAAATTGACCTGTTAGTTCAGCTCGAGAATGGTATGAAAAATACCGAAACATATGTCGAAAAGACTAAATAAAAATTGTGGAAAGTTTTCAAGAGTTAGATCAAATTGGTTGGTAAAGGCTGCATTTTGTGTCAATATAATATAATTTACATTTTTAAAGACAGAAGTCATTAATCTTTTCAAATATAAACGTTATTTATATTTCTGATTTATATTTATGTAAAAGCATCCCTACAATACAATTGAATTACTGCTTAATTCAGAATTAGATTTCAAAGTATACAAAAAAATCTGTTACATTTCAAAAATAAAGTATAACCTCAATAAAGTTCTTATGGCACAAAGTAATTGACTTTAGGTTTGATTATAGCTGACATTAATATTTGTTGGAATTTGATACGTTAACGTTTTATATACTGATTTCATTAAGATTTTTTACCTAAAATAAAAATTTAAAACGTTTATTTGTTTTAATTTTTGTAATGCATAATTTAACATGCAGTTCAAATATATATTTAACTACTTGTTTCATAAAGACTGTAGAAACCATTTAACGATACACAGTTACTGGTCCAAAAACTATAAACTAACTTGAATATATTTATTTTATTTGCCAGATCTGTATTTTATTAATTAATGCCTCAGATAAAAACGCTGTTTAAGAATCGATGCGCCGTAAAGAAAATCACTATAGACCAGTTTAACTAAATTAAAATTTAACACAATTTCGAGTTGTACTCGTATTGTTCATAATAAAGATCTCAAGCCCTTGAAATTGAAGCTCATGTACTTTCCGAATGATTAAATATTTCAAACAAGTCAAGTCTTGTATTAATGTATGGAAACGCTGGCTTTGCATTGACAGATTTAGAGTTTTAAATTACCAAATAACTTTTATTATTTAAAAGATATATTATCGAAAGACTAATTATATTTTTGATTAATTTTTAATATTCATCGTTTGAGAAAATATATAGGGGTGATTTAGAGATATTTCTTCATATTGTTCTCACAGCAAAAAGAGAATGTGCATTCGCATTTATTTATTAAGAAATCAATCAATTTATTTACTGTTTTACTATGTAATAGTACGTTCCTTTAGTTGGGTGACATATGTAATAGTAATTGTTTAAAATATAATTAAAAATGACTCAAATAAATAAAATGACTTATTGAATGCTCCGCGTAGTTTAGCTCAGTTAAATAGTTCGGTTTAGCATAAGACTCTTAATTTCAAGACGGTTCAGGTATTTAGACGCTAAGAGTATTGTCCTGCACGTACTATTACTTCTATTTTATATTCCAAATTTCCTATAGTAAGGTAGACAAATAATACGCAAAAGAATATTTAAACATTTGTAATATATTGATTAAAAACACCATCAACACAGATCAAGTTACAAACAAAGGTTATAGAAACAAAATACAATTCAAAGGGTACAACACGATACAAATTACGCATTAATTACAACATGGGCACATATAATAAACGACAATGCAATGACGCTTTACCTCTACAGTATACCATGGATTTAATTAGATGCTAATTGAATTGTTTTTTAAAAAATAAAAACATGCATGATATAGGCCTTTAATTCATTTTACGGTGGGTACCTGATATGATGCTTTGAACGCCGCTGGGCCGGTATTTTCACGGGCAGCTTTCCCACGGTAGACTGAAATCGTCGTCTTCTTTTCTGGAGATACGACACACACTTAAGTATTAATAGAACTTTTACTTCACTTGACCCACTATTTGTTTTATTAAAACTTATAACAGTTTTCTCAGTAGGCTTTTCTTTTTACTTTTTACTAGTGCGTAGAATTACTTGTAAAGCACTGTTAGCCTGTGAGAAGCGTTCCCTTTTGTTGGGTGCGGTCTAGTGTTCTTCTACTTAACACGGCCTGCGAACCTATTCATGCGTCGGCTAGGGAACGTCTTCTTACGCCGGCTAGGGAGCGTCTGTCTGCCTATTCCTTGCTTAAGCCACGCCACGCCGTATTCTTCCAGGGAATTCCCCGAGCCACCTATGTGCTTTACATTTCTTCATCACATTCAAGGTTCCACGTGTCGGTTGCACACAAACGGTTTCTTATTGATGTCGCATAACTTCCTGGCTAGCGCCGATATCATTGTCGCCACTTATGTTTTTACACCGATATACCTACGCACTATTTCTCTTTTACATATACAGAATTTATATAGGAACATTTTAAATAGGAATATAATAATTTAATACAAATAAATGAATAATACATGTTTCCTGATCTGTGTTGATTCATTATCTACCATAACATCATAATACACATTACCTTAATAGAAATATTTGGAATATTTATATTATATTTGTACTTTATTCATTTTATACAGGGCCTACCGTTACAACTATTTTAAACGTGTTCTAAGCAACCATCGGCTATTTACCCGATTAAAAAATTACATATTATTTTGACACCCAACGTGGTGGCTGGTAAGACATATTATATTATTCTGGCTAGCCCAAGAGTGGGGCGATTGTATACAAAAATTAATTAGACTCACAAATGTAAATGATTATAATAATATATGTATATTTTCACTAAAAGTGGTTGTCCTCTTTTCTGAATATATTTCAATGGATATGCTATTGTACATACCTAGTGACGTCATGACAACATGTGCCTTAGCATACTTTCTCTCTCTCTCTCTCTCTGTCGCCTGTCTGTTTCTGTATGACCACAATACTGCTAAAGCCATTAATAACAAACTTTAAAAGTGAAAATATAAACCGGTAGACCGGAAGCAGTAGTTTACGTTAGTGAAAAAATTTTACCAATACATATCTTGTCAACTACTAAGTTTATACAAATTTCTAGAGAATTCAAATTGAGAACAACCTTTCGAAATTGCTACCGGAAGTAGATCTTGTAGTCTGATTACGAATTAGCCATTTGCTAATATCGATAAAATTAGAAGATATAGGTAGATTTTTAAGGTAAAAAAAATGTCCAAAAGCCATTTTGAACAATATTCAACCAGATATTTTTTTTAAAATGCGTACAGTTTGACAATTTTCAGCTGGGTGCATTACATATACAGAAATCCAGTAGTGACCAGAGCAATTTATGTTTTATTATATTACCTAAGCTCTTACTCATGTCCAGAGTTACTGGAATCATCTGGTGCAGTTTTGTGTGTAAACTGTTTTCTGAGGTAACTGGAGGTAACATTACCCAAGCAAACTATTTTTATTTTCCACTGAATATTGAAATCCATGGAGATGCGTTTACATGGCCACTATAATATCTGAAGAATAGACAACAAATACTTTAAAAAAATCATATTTCGCATGCATAAATTTGCCGAAGACATGTCAATAAATCGCTTTAAAATTCATGTCACAAACATTACTATTAACATAACCTGACTAACCACCTCAGATTAAAATACCTTTCAACGAATTATGTTTATATAAATTTATTTTCAAGTATAAAAGGAAAAAAAATGAGGAAGCTCTGCAACCTTTTCTAAAAGTATATATTTTTTTATGGACTCTGTATAGCTAATTCAAGACGTCCCTTCTACCTACATAAACATTTCACATGACGCAAGAGTGTCTGGTAGCATTAGGTCGAAAATTACGTATTATCCTTCTTCCTATAGACAATCCCTTGCATCCTACGATTGTGAACTTTATCCGGGCGTAAAATATCAGCTGAACAGTCAACATTTTGTCAATGATGTTGATTTTGCGTAGGATGAAGCCTTCGCTGCAGTATTCGATAGTAAAAGTAACAACAGCTTCTGACTTTATTTATTTAGTGGTATATATTGGAAAATATGTCCAGAATGATGAAATATATTTGACAAATTATAACATACTTTTAGTATAGGAAAAACCCCATTAATTCTACAGAAGCCTATTTGCGTTTTCCTATAATTATAATCAATTATGATGAATATCGTTATGTTTAGTTGAACGGACAGAATACAGCACAAGTTAATTAACTAATAATAGTGCATCACATTATAATAATGTAGATGGTGATGAAAGGAAATAACTGTTCATTATGAAATTATGGTAATTTCTGTCGACTCTTTGTTCGTATCCAGACGGTGTTAATAATCCACCTAGGTAGCTATCATACATACATATTCCATTCCACAAGATTATTCTTAGCTGACAAAATGTTATATCCGGAAGTGTGAGCACTTGATGACCTATTTACATGCATTATACCCGCAAACAAACATATTATGAGTTCGTATGTATGTTTGCTCTTGTTACGTAGGCTATTTACCTAAGTAAACAATGAGCGTTTTAAAAGATAAATTACATTTCAGAGGCCTTGTTCCTTGTACCTGTAAATCAAAAATAATGTATATGTTGTTCTTTGACATTTTACGATCTACCTATTTCTACACATAATTGAATGGGCAATACCAAATTATTAATGGATTTTTTTCGCTTTAATTAACTATTTGTTTGTATATATATATAATTATAATTTCTTTTTTGTTAGGTATTTTCGGCATTACTTAATAAGTTTTTCTTACATAAAAATTACATGTTTATTTACGTTTCAAGTCACTGTAGTGGTCTTTCTAAGAATACATAAAAATCTTTAACAATATTTAATTTTGTAATTTTTAACGACACAGTTGCGTCGTTGTTATTTATATAATTACATTAATTGAACAGTTTATGGTAGACCTAAACCTTTTAATGGAACTCCATAAGTAATACCGACTGTTTATGCTTATTTGTTTACATATTCATTAAGAGGGGTATTTAGCAACCAATAGAAACTTATGCAACTTATATTACTAGCGGGACGGTTAGACGCAAGGGGGTGTGAGTAGGTGGAGCTAGACGATATTCGGTTTCGATTACAGCGCTTCGGTTTTATTCACAGATTATGTCGTGGGTCGAAAATTTTAATATATACATAAAATGAATCGTCAAATATTTAAATTCTGAAATCTGCTCGCATATTGGTATTATATACTTAGGTAAACTAAATGGAATCAACAAATATCAAAATAATGTAAATAAAATTGTAGACTAAAAATTACTTACCTCGTATTTTGATTTTTCATACAATTTGCATGGTTACTTCTTTGTTTTGTTGATGTTTTATAATAAGCCAATTTTCGCTTGCCAACATGTGTGTTTGTTTTCATTTCTAATGGAACAGTTGTAAGTTTTAGTCGCTTTAATGTGTTTTCTCATTTTTTTATAATTAATTTTCTTTGTAGTATTTCTCCTGATGCAGCAATAAATAAATTGCGAAATATTGAGATATAAACAAAAAGTGTTTTTATCTGCTATATACAGACCGCTTACTCGTTATCCATTATCCTGTGAATTGTGTATACAGCATGTGTCAATTTTCATTAGCCATAGGCGATTAATCCATACAGTACGTGGCAACATAGTACCCCTTCTTTCCTTTCCAATGCCCGCACGACCGATGCATGCTCCTAAATACAAGTTAGCGTGGTTAGCAGTAACTATTCGACCACCGGCTTGGGTGTTTGTAATGCGTTCAGAAATAATATTTACGAGTTGCAAGGATTTGTTTTTCTTTTTCCTTTCAGTAAATGCAGAGAATTATTAAGCTGCGTTCACGCTGCATGACACAAACAAAAGCGTAATTCTAATAAAATTAAAAATAAAGTAAATAAAAAAGGATTCTGAAAATAATAATAAACTACTAGATCAGGAGATCGCGGCGGCCATTTGATGTTTCCCGTTCCAGTAATAAGACGGCTTTTATTGCAGACTAGATCGCAACGTGTTCGCAGCTAAACATTGAATGTAAAATATGGTGGAGAGAAGTGGGAAGATCGGAGAAAATCGTTGTGATGTCGATTGTTGCCGGGATTGGTGACGGACAGTAGGGGTGCCATATTGCCACGCATTACTTGTATACGTATAAATCGCACGTAAACATTGAATCCCTATACCTAATGAAAATTGACACATACGGTATATAATTTTGATATACTTATTAATTGTCTGACTCAGAATTGGCATTACACATTACTTAGATTGGACATCTATGGACTTGAATTTCTTAAGGTAATACCGCACATATTGTTTTGACAACTCTACTCTATGTTTACATTACATACTCTTTTAATTGAGCAATTTGCGTCAATATTATTTGTGTTGTGGAGTTGAATGTATGTCATAGATAAATCAAGACCATTTGATGAAACTGTGTGGATAATAGTGATAGTTCTATGTTTAATTATTCACACTTCTATTTTTATTTTAGATGACAAATTGTCATTTTAATAATTAATTAATATAATATTAAACTACTTAAACCCGGCCACGCTTCGATATGAAATGATGGGGATAAATTTATTTCATGGAAATCTAAATGTTTAATATCAATATTTCGCACATTGGGACCCGTGCTTCATCAGGATAAACTACAATAATCAAGGTTGTTATACGTAAAATGTAAATAAGAATATGTAAAAATTTAAGCAAAATTGCTAATAAACGTATATTATTAAAACATAATAAGTAGAAGTCAAAGATATAATTTTACCTTACCCACAGATTTCATTTCTAGGTAGAGAACATGGTATAAATATATAAAGAGCACATTGTACATTTGTTCCAGTGTCCAAAGGCACAACATTAACAAGGGAATCGACATAAATGTATTATTTAACTTTAAAAAAACGACGAAAGCAAATTACTAAATAGCAATTAATTAAAAGAGAAGAAAAAATTAATTACCACCAGACCTACAGTAGAATCCATAAAATTAAAAGATAAATTTTTTTGTAAGTTTAGTTTAAATAAAGGATGGGAAAATGAAATTTCAAACTTATGTACAATATGCAATATAACACCTTCACTTGTCAATGAACATGATACTAAGAGTCTATTACATATTAAAATTGAAAAATCAGAGCCCTTAAAAACTCAGGGATATACAAAATCGAATGTAATAATTGCAATAGAGTGTATATTGGGCAGACAAAAAGAAACACAGAAATTAGAGCAGCTTTAGAATATTTATATCATTTGAAGAATCATAATAGTGATAAATCAGCTTTTGCGTATCATTTTGTTAACACATGATATAAATTTTCAATCGATTAACGTACAAGTAATCAAGAAAACTAGATGCTAAAATTTAAATATGTGGGAAAGTATTTATATGAAGAAATTTAAAAATAACTTACTAAACTCAGATGTATCTCTACTTAGAGTTTCTGAGAATTTATACCACCCTTAGACATTCAGCCACCATAGTTTATAACATTACTGTAATAAAAGAAAACGGTTAAATTTAAGGTCTCAGCAACTACAATAAGGATGTTTTTCACAATAAGCATTCGAATATCTTTATAATGTAAAAACACGGAATAATTTTGTTATACTACCAATGATGTTTGCGTGGCAATATAAATTACCCACCCTTTATCATCGTTATTATTGTATATACAAAAAAAAATTTCAAATAAAAGTTGTGTGGCTGAGACTGAATTTTGTTTGCATACTATCAAAACCACAGTGGCGTGCAGATACAACGGTATAAAAAGCAAATAATTTTTTTTTTTAAATAGAAAAGCCTATATATTATTATATTTTTATAATGGTCTTTTTACTCTAATTTCAAAATGTACCATATGATACCGGTATCTTAAACCGTTTACGAGTTATTAAATGTCGAATATCGCAGTTACTGTACTATGGAAAAGTTAACATTATTAAAGTGAGCTATGAAAATGACAATAATTGTGTTTGATAAATGACATTTCCTTAATAAAGTAGTCAAAATGGAAATGTCATTTATTAAACACAATAATTGTCATTTTCATAGCTCACTTTAATAATGTTAACTTTTCCATAGTACAATGATATCAATCTCAAGTGAAGTGTGGTGGTATCTTAAAAATCCCTAGATTAGGGTATTTTCTTGTTAGACAGATACGTACAGGTGGCTATTTTGAATATATACAAATCTGTCAAAACCATATGTGCACATTGTACGCCTATACACATAACCTACACACAAGTGTTTCTCAATATTATCAACTAGTCATCGTTGCCAACTTAAAAATGTAGGCCACGCAACCTTCACTTGAGATTGATCATATTGTACAATAACTACGATATTCGACATTTAATATCTCGAAAACGGTTTAAGGTACCGGTATCATATGGTATATTTTTGAAATCAGAGTAAAAAGACCATTATAAAAATTTAATAATACACAGGCTATTCCATTTTAAAAAAATATTTTCATTTATACCATTTTATCTGCACGCCACTGTATTTTTGATAGCAGGCAAACAAAATTCAGTGTCAGCCACACAACTTTTATTTGAAACATTTTTTTGTATATGCAATAGTAACGATGATAAAGGGTGGGTAATTTATTATGAATAACCTTGTACATCTAGTGTATGAAATAAATCATATATTCTTTGTGAAACGAGTTTCTTTCGCTCTTAATTAATTGTTTAAAATTCACAAGTCCTCAATTCATCAAGACTAAATATCTAAATTATAAAACCAACGAGTGAACATGTCAACGAGCAAGTCATTTAAAAATAGAATGACGTTTAAGAGCTCAAATTTAAAATCCAATTCCAACACCACAAAATATCAAACTATTAGGTAATGTAAATCACTAGGAAAACATGAATGTGACCAATGTAGCATTACGTGTTGACCAAGAAAATTCCTACTAATTTGAATTGAATAATGCCTCATAATACAACACAAATATAATATGTACTTTTTTAATATATATTTTATTTGCTTTTCTTTATTAGAAATGAATACGATGATGTTGCAACTTCCTGATACAACATGCCTTTTAGTTGCAAAAGTCATATAAAGAGACATAATGTGTTTATTTGGACGCGCAATATCTATAGTTTTCATTCTCAAAAGGAAAAATCACACTACAATATCTCACACCTATCCTATAATTGCTAGTTTCTTACCGAGTCATTCAATTTCTTTGGTAGGTATAAATAAACAGTCGTATAAAGTAAATATATCGAGCAACCGAAAATTCACAGCGACTACTTTAGGTTCTTCTTTAAAGACATTGTATCATTACGAAAAGAACTGGGTCAAAAAACAATCAAAGGCAAAAAATAAATGAGTGTAATATATCAATTTTTTCAGTTTATTTTTCCATGCGCCTTGTAAAATAGGTATAATCATCGTCTGGCACTATAAACAACTGCCACCGTTTGTTTTTACTAATATTTCTTTTTAAACTGGATGTATTATTAGTAAAAACAGAATTTGCACAAGGAAAGTATGGAAGGCCGTTTTAAATACAAGTCAATGTTAGGCTGAATCTATTACGATCATGAGTAATTATGAGCAAAAGTACAAAAACTCCTCTTAAACGTCTCTGCCAAGTATACAGTGTGAATCTTAATTATTGAAATAAGAATTGAGTAAATGTTGAAAATATTAAATAGTAATCAAAATTTAATAATACATATTTTTTGAGATAAAAAAGAATGATCATGAATATTAAAATTAGTACTAAAAGCAGAAACTATGAATTTTAAAATAGTGCTCGCTTGGTTATTGCAACTATGGATGACCATGTGAAGTGGGCATATCATATAAATATTATATATCAAAAATTGTATAGCTTACGTTATGCGTTTTTACATTTAAATTTAGTCATCATCCACGTGCTGTGGATTGCTTATCACGGTTGCTGCTATCCCTTGTTAAAGTTAGGCATTGTTGTCCAAGGTGGCAGTGGTCATTCACATATCTTATTCAATCCTCAAAAAAAGATACTATAGGTCAATTACCCAAACAGGCGATACACGTCATATGAAACGTCACTGTGATGTCATAACAGTGTTGACAAATAACGTTGCTTTGAGCAAGCTGTACTTTGAAAATAATCTGTGGTTAGGACTAGGTTGACATTTTAAAATATTAGCAAATACTATTAATATGTTTTAAATTATTCGAGTATGTCTACAAAAAATATAAACAAATTCTAAATACATGTGAGTTTATTTACTTTAGACTACATTCACAAAAATAATATACACAAAATCTATATATTATTATACATATTAGTGATTAAAAAACTCGTAACATTGCGATAAGCATATGATAAAAAGAAAATAATATTAAGTTGAAATGCTAGTTTTCTTGATCCTTTAACACTGTCTTCTGAATCGGAATCATTTACATTAATTACAAAAGGTAATATATCTTGTCTCTCAAAACCTACTTCTCTATCCCACCATTTTTGAATTTCAGTTTCACAGTGGTTAACGCTATTTGCCCAAATGTCTGGGGTTACTTGTGTTAATGCCTCTTTCCACAGTTTTATGCATTCGTCCACTTTTCTACCATATTTTCCAATGTGATTGTTATAGTATGTTTTTGTTATTCCCCACACTAGTTCTATGGGGTTAAATATACAATGGTAGGGTGGAAGTCGAAGAACTACGTGCCCATACTTCTCTGCTAAATCATCGGTTTCATATATAGTTGGTGGTTTATGTCTTTACGTAAAGATATAAATGAAATTATTGAATAAAATAATTAAATATATATGTACTAACCGTGTAACTAAATCCAGTAATTGTATTTTTAAAGCAGCTCCGTCATAGTCAATGTTATTATTGGTGAGCCATGTCTGAATTTCATTTTTAGTGGCAGATGATGTTGGACTTTTATTTTTAATAGTACTGTGGTAACGGGCATTATCCAAAACAATTATGGACGGCTCTTTTAAACTTATAAGAAGTTGGTGTTCAAACCAGTATAAAAAGTTGTCTCTGTTCATATCACCGTGATAATCTAAATACTGACTATTTGTCGGAAATATTAGGTCTGCTCCAGGAATAAATCCATTAGAACTACCTGCATGTAATACAATATATCTAAAACAAGATAATATAATAAATATACATAAGTAAGAATATGTTATTCTTAGAAATATAATGTACCTTTTTCTACCTACTTTTGAAGCTTTTCTGGTTTCTATAGATTCATTTTGCTAAGATTTACGAATTGTTCCATCTTGGAAAACCCAGGTTTCATCAGGAACACAAACTGGCGAACATTTTCATGTTTCATACGAACATATTGTTGCAAGAATGTCACGTTTTAATACAATTTGTGGTAGTTCCATTAAAGCTCGTTTAGGATCATCCTTCTTGTAATTAAAACCAATATTGTGTAATACTGTCCGTAAAGATGACTTGCCACCAGAAAAGAGTTCCTTTTCTTTAAGAGTAATATTCAGTGAATGAAGCGTGAAATGTTGTTCTGTAAAAAACTCAAATATTAATTTTATAAACGTAAATCCTTAAGAACTTACTGTTTCTATACATGTCATATACTGTATTTCTTATTGCACACTGAGTAAAGTCATCAACATTTACGACAGGTTTACTTCTAGGCCGTTTTCGCTTTGGGCTAGATGGTCCAACCCCCTGTTTTGATGTAGATGATATTTTATTTACAGTTGCAATGTGAATATTTAAAGCACTTGCTACTCTCTAAATGAAAAATATTATTATTAAAACGTTTATTGTATAAACTATAAATAACAGAAAATATTACCTCTCGAACTGCTGTTAGGGGTAGCAATGGCGCATTATTATCGCGTTCTTTTTCAAAATACCCGATTAAAGAGAGAATTATTTCTTTCGCTTGCTTACCTAACGGTTTAGGCATGATTTAGTTGTGAAAACAACTGATTGTTAAAAATGAAATCGGCGTATAAATATAGTAAAAATGGAAGAAATACATATGATAATGAAGTGACTGAAAAATGTAAACAACTATGACAGTATGACATTTGACAGAATAAAATGTTACCATTTTATATGTTGCAACGGCGTACAGTTCTGGTAACATAAAACGTTACCGGAAGCTAGAATAATATTAGGATTAGTAGGTATTATTGTACTTTAATGTTACTTGGACCGAAATTATTCTTTATGACGTGTATCGTCTGTTTGGGTAATCGACCCATACGTACCATTTTATACAAGACTTATACACACTCTTGTAGAGGACTTTTTAAAGCTAATAAGATATTGACAGTGCTGGCCATTTACATGTTTACTTTTTTATTTAAAAATCAACACCTATATTAACTGTATATACCATCTCATCACTATACCACTAGAAATAAATGAGACTACTGCTATCCCAGACATCGCTTGACTTTGACGGAGGGTAGTTTAGCCTATTCAAGTATGATATACTTTAACACTCTACCGGTGAATATTAAAACAATTAGTAATATTAATCAATTTAAAAGGGCTTCTTTTCAATTATTATGTGATAATGAACCATACATCACCGTGGAGTATTTTTACATAACAGCCAGCCTGAATTTTTTTCTTTTCTAATGGAATTGTTTTATTTCTTTTTTTTTGTTATTGCAACTTTATTATTACTATTACTTGGTTAGCATTATTACAGTTTTTATTATTAATGTACTCTTGATGACATTTGCTATCTGTTTGTTTTTTTAGTGATTTGCAATAATTAAAAACCAGAAGCATCCCTGTCAAACATACAGTTTGAACCTTAATTATTAAAATTTGAAATTAAGATTTGAGTAAAAAGAAAAGATTAAATACCAACCAAAATTTAATAATACTCATTTTTTCTGACTATCATTGCAAAGTATGACGCTATATACTTGTGACCTAATTTGTTGATGCTATTCAAAGCGATTGTAAAACTGTGTTCCCACAAATGGGGATATTAGAGTGGCATCTCTAGCGATAAGGGAAATTTTAAGTTTAGGAAGGCTGGTAAATTAGTAAGGGATAATTTGAATCGTTCTTAGATGTTAATAGGTTGAATCTATAGTAATAATTTGTTTGCTTGAAGGTCAATAACCCTTTCCGGTATAATGTAAACCAAACCGCCGATCGATTATAGCACTACAATTCCACTTAACTCTACTGTCCTCTATTTCTTGACGAATATCTTTGATTGTTGCATTACAAAAGGAGAGTATCTAACAATCAGAATATCAACTTACTTCTAGCGCGTAACCAATAGTCTGCCATTATTTGTGTATAAAACTTGCTTCACTACTATTTAAAATTATTGGTGAATCCTTTGTCACTTATTTTGTATATTGGTAAATATCTATTACTGATTTTAGTTTATAGTGTGGTTATAGTAAAAAAATATATATATTTTTTAAAGAATGAACAGGTTATAAATACAGTGAGTACTTTAATAAAAACATTAAAAAAATGGAGTTTCCAGTACTGCAAGAAATTGCAAAATTAAACTATATCTCTCAAAAAGTCTATCAAATTCCCTAAGTAACTAACAAGGATATATTTTTGGTATATTAAGAGTTTTTCTAGTACAACACCTATGGTGGAACGATGTAGGCAGTGAATTAACATTATTCTTTTCTACAGCTATAACATGTCTTGTAGCATGTGCTCGAGAGGATTTATTAGAGCAGCTGCCAACCTTTTACAAAAGTCAATAGACTATGTTGACCACATTTTGAAATGATAGCCTTCTCAAACAATCTTTGAAATAGCCAACTGCAGTACGCTAGAAGGATCAACATCCTTAGCCTTAATAATAATAATAATAATCTTCTTCTTCGTGGCACTACAGTCCCATTTGGACCTAGGCCTCCCATATTTTCAGCCTCCAGACATCTAGCTGCCTTGCTGTTGCCTTCCAATTACGCACTTTCAGTAAATGTTTAGCGTCCTCCTCAATGTTGTCCACCCATCTCTGTCTTGGTCGTCCTCTTCCCCTGGCGCCCTTCATCTGTTATATACCTTCTTTGGAATTCGGTCCTCACCCATTCCTTCTAGGTGCCTCGCCCATTTCAATTTTTGTAATTTAATAAATTCGACAATATCTGGTTGTTTGTACTTCTGCTTTAATAAGTTGTATCGGATTCTCCATTCCCCATCCTCCATCACCGGCCCATATATTTTCCTTAGGATTCGCCGTTCCCATCTTGCTCCTCCGAGTGCTTGGTGATTGTCCACGTCTCGCTTCAGTATGTCACCACGGGTCTTACCATGGCCTTGTAGATTGTAATTTTTGTTTTTCTCTTGGCTGATTTGGACTTGAATACATGTACGAGTAAGAAGTAGGCTCTGTCTCCATCTAGTATGCGTTGTTGTATTTCCTGTTTGATGTCGTTTTCATTGTTAATTTGGGATCCCAGATATTTAAATCGCTGCACCACTTCAGTTATTATTCCTATTGTGTAATTCTGGCCAATCCTTCTTCTTGGTTTCATTGGTAGTAGTTTGGTCTTTGTTTCATTGACCTTTAGCCCGATATTACTGGCTTGTGTTTCTAGTTTGTTAAACATTTCATTGATTTCTCGTTCTGTTCTGGCCACTAAATTAATTTCATCTGTATAGGAGATTATCTGATGTGACTTGCGCATTGTTGTGCTGTCAAGCTTTCACTAGTATTTTTTATTGCATTCTCCAGCACAATGTTGAACAGGACCGGTGCAAGTCAATCTCCCTGCCGCACATCTTAGGTGGTTGAAAACTTTTCCGTCATTTGGTCTTGTATTCTACCTACAGCATTCGAGTCTGCCATTGATGTTCTGGTTAATCTTACCAATTTACTTGGTATTCCAAAAGCTTCCATTATATCATATAGCCTATTCCTGTCTATACTATCGTAGGCCTCCTTGAAGTCAATGAATAACTCATAGATTGGTACATTATATTCCCATGCTTCCTTCAGTATTTGCCGAGTTGTGAAGATCTGGTCAATGGTTGATCGCCCCTCTCTAAAACCTGCCTGATACTCCCCTATGATTTCCTCACCATACTCTGTTATTCTTTGTCGCAATATACTTCTGAATATTTTATATGTTATACATAGCAGCGATATTCCTCTGTAGTTCTTACAGTTATGTTTGTCCCCTTTTTTGTAAATGGGGCATATGATCGCAGTGCTCCATTCTTCTGGCATTCTTTCTTCTTTCCATATCTCGGTGATCAATTTGTGTATTTGTTTAGCTAGTGCTTCTCCTCCGTTCTTGATTAATTCTGGCGAGATATTATCTATTCCAGGTGCCTTGTCGTTATTCAACCCTCGTCTACTCTTTATTACTTCCTCGTAGGTAGCGTCTGTTACCAGTGGTTGTGCTGTCGATATTTCTTCCTTTTCATAGTTGTTATTTTCCCTCACCCCTTGTTTCAATAGGTTCGCAAAGTGTTGGCGCCAAATTTTCATAACGTCTTTTGTCTCTACTATGCATTTTCCATCTGCATTCTTACAAATAGATGGCCATCGATGAAAGTCCTGTTTGGTGTTTCTTAGCACATTATATAGCTTCTTTCTTTCTATGTGATTGTTCCAGTTCTTGTATTTGGGAGTCCAACCGTGCTCTCTTTTTTTTCCTCATTAATTTCTTGGTATTCATTCTTAGTTCCTCGTATTCTTCCCCTTGTTGGTCTTTAGATTAGTTTACTTCTGGCTTCGTTTCTTTTATCCTGCATTCTCCGTCCCACCATAATGCCCTTGATTTTCTCATTATATACCCAACCGTTGTTTCTGCTGTTTCTCTGAGACCTTCTTTTATTATTTCCCACCTTCGTTCTACTGTTATATTGGCTTCCGCTACCTCTAACTCTGTTATACGTTCTTTGATCATTTGATGGTAGGTTTCTTTCACTTTTACATCCTTCAGTTTATCTGTATCAAACCTTCTTATTCTCTTCGTGGGTATTGATTTTGCATTGTCGATTCTTTCCCTCAATGTCGCCTTGACCAACATATGATCGGACTCTGCTATTGCTCATCTCATTGTTCTAGTGTGTATTATACTTGAGCTGTGTCTGGCTGACACTAATATGTGGTCTATTTGATTGCCGGTTCGCCCGTCCGTCGAGATCCATGTTCCTTTATGGATCTGCTTATGTGGAAACAACGTACTTTTAATTACCAGTCCGCTCGCTGTGGCAAACTCAATAAGCCTCACCCCATTTTTGGAAGTTCGTTCGTGGTGGCTGTGTTGTCCTATAATTGGGGCATTTAACATTTCCTTGCCTATCTTGGCATTTAGGTCTCCCATTATTATTTTGGTATCGTTGTTGGGTGTTCCATCCAATCCACTTTCCAGGTTTGTATAGAATTCTTCTTTCATCAGGTCATCTTTGTCTTCGGTTGGTGCATGTACCGAAAATATCGATAGGTTAAAGAATTTCATTCTGATTCTGATGTAGCATATTCTTTCATTTATTGGTTTAAATTCTATGATTTTGTTCATTAGGCGCTTCCCTAATATGAACCCTGTTCCGAATTCATGCCTTTCACTGTTTGGTCCACTATAGTATATGTGGTGTTCTTCCCTTATGAGTCTTCCACTTCCAGGTTATTTCATCTCTTGCACTGCGGTCACATCCACTTTGTATTTATGTATTTGGTGAATCAGTGTGTCCAGAGCTCCTGGCTGGTATAGGGTTCTTATATTCCAAGTTCCAATAATCATATCCTTTTCTCGCAGTTTCCGTTTTCTTAGCATCCGTCCTGGTTTTGTCCGAGGCTCTAATTGGGTTTTCGTAACGGTGAATTTTTACAGGGTGGGGTCGTTAGTCCCATGCCCAACCCTCCTCCTTTACCCGGGCTTGGGACCGGCAACAGCGTCTACTGGGCTACTCAATCCACCCAGCGACCACTGCAGGCGGAGTTAATAATAATAATAATAATGTTTAATTCCTACAAGCACAAAATTACAGATTAACAAGAAAAATAAAAGACACCTATTCAAAAAACTACATCTAAACACATAAGCCAAACCAAAACTTAAATATTGATAATGACCAGAATAACCCACTAAAACTGACTCAATGCATATGATCCAAAGATTAATTGATAGAATAAGTCTAGATGCTCTGTAGATAAGGAAACAGTTTACTTCTTTCTAATTAAATTTTCGGTTCTGCAAGAAATTGGTAAAAACAATAACTCTCAAAAACTTTTTTCAACTTCCCTAAGTATGTAACAAGGTAATATTTTTGGTAAACCAAGAGTTTTTCTATGAAAACAATACCACCATAGAAGAAATGGAACGATGTGGGAAATAAATTAGCATTATTTTTAATAGAGCTATAACACGTCTTGTAGCATGTCCTCGAGAGGATTTATTAGAGCAGCTGCCAACCTTTTACAAAAGATCCATAGACTATGTTGACCACATTTTATAATAGTAATTATAATAATAATGTTTATTTCCTACTAGCACAAAATTACAGGTTAGCAAATATTATAGAAAACTAGAAGATACCTATTCAAAAAAAAAAGTCAAAACAAAACTTAAATTTCATTATGGCCAGATTAAACCACCAAAACTAACTCAATCCCTGTGATCCAAAAATTCATTTATAGAATAAGGCTAGATGTTTTATAGATAAGAAAACAGTTTACCTTTAAAATCATTGATATTGCCCATACTTTTCATATTATTTGGCAATATGTTAAAATATAACCTACCGGCGCGACCTAGCCAAAATTGGTTTCCATTACCATTAAACGACGTTACGGTAATCTATAGTTATTATTGTTTCTTGCACCGTAAGCGTGGTCAAATTTGGAAACGAAAACGTTGTGTTTTTATATACAACCAACAGATATCCATAGAGGTACATAGCATATACAACCAACAATCTTTTTGTATTGAATAACAATCCTGACAATTCTTTTTACGTTTTTACACGTAGTATAAGAAACTATTGTGATGATGAAAATTTTCGACCTCTTGCTTGCTATAATTATCATATCTACAACTTGTGCTGAAACAATTACTACGTTTCTGATATAGATCATTAGCTGGAATCTGTCTTTTAAAGAGCTTTTATCAAAGTATCAAAGAAAAGAAACATTTATTAAAAGTACGGTACAAACACGACCTCTTGTACGTACGAGTATGTGTGTTGTGAATTTTTTATATAAAAGTTGATCCAAAGTTGTAAGTTTGAAACACTTTTATTTTCTAAGTAAATCTGTGAGCAAAACTGTTACTTCTGGGCAGATTTTTGATTTTTTCATCTAAAATTAATCCAAATTCAACTCCAAATACTCTTATAGACTCAATAAATCTGTCGAAAACCCATAATTTGTGAGATATTTGCAAACAACTGCTATTCGATAGGAGTAATAGCGCTATTTCCAGTCCGAATTTTGAAATTTCTTTAATGCAGCAATTAGTCAGCATGAAGCTCTAAATACGTTCATACTGTAGCGTTTTCGGGGTCGAAATAAACAACTCGTGCAAATGTGTTGAAACAGTCTGTATATTTACACACTTAAAACTAATCACAATACAAAAATATAAAATAAATGTAACGCACTTAAAACTACTACAAATAAATTAACACACGTATTTATTTCTATCACTACTATTTATGTCAGTAATATTTATGTATTTTGTGAACTATAATAAAAACTGCACTACGCACATTATTTATGTTTATTTGAACTGTACGAGTACGCAGTACATATGTGTGGATGATTTATGACTTATTTACGGTGCGTTGCGCACTTTTCTTTTGTGGACTTATTTCATTACAATACTCTTAAAATAATTGTTTAGAAAACAAAACTTGCGAGATATTGCAGAAAACTATTTTTCGATAAGAGTAAAAGGCCTACTTCCTGCAGCAATTTCGAAAGAATTTTGATAAAATATTTCTCAATTTAACTTTTGAGTAGGTACCTGCACTAAATGATTTATAAATTTGTTTGAAGTTAGTAGTTGACGAAGTGTTGTACAATTTAATTTTTTCCTTGTACTACTACTAATTCTGGTCTACCCATCTTACTGAAAATCTAGTCTGATATCAAGAAGAAGATTTTACTCTTTTAAATAAAGTTTGATATTGATAGTTTTAGCCGTTTGACTTCTATCGTGGCAATAGACAGACAGGCAAACAGATAGACATTACAAAAAAAAACACTTCTTTTTTATCAGGGGACTTCAAAACGTTTGCAAGAATCTCGAGATTAAAAATATTCGTAATCATAATACTTCCTTATAAGGATGTAAATATTGTTTTCTTGCATGTCTTGAAAAAATGTAATTAAATAAGAAAGCTCGAAAGCAGGACAGAATAATTACATGAAAGTTAGGTACATTTCAGAATATTTTTATAGGTGAATATTGATTTTACTTCTGTTATGTAATCTATTAGGTAAACACGTCGTTAAACACGAGAAGATCAAATGTAAGCGTCATAAAATTACTTATCGTAACTTTAATTGACGTGAAGGTGACAGGTTTCAGTTTACAGAAATAGTTGCTATTTTTAGCATCAGATGGATTTCTTATTCAAACTTGGTCAACAAGTTCCGTCACAAACACGAAATCCGTTATGGTGGGTGGACTGAAACGCGTAGGGCTTATTTCACAGGGATTTAAGACCCTAACTCGAATAAATTTGGAATAACATAGATTGAAAGCTTTTACTAACAATAACAACTACACAAAAGCACAATGAGATTACATAATTTTTGTCGCTACATACGTGGAATTTTGTTTTGTATAGGAATTATTATTGTTGTAATTTTTTAATAGTTTTACTTTGCAGCGTGACATATGAAAATCTAATGTTTTCAAACAGATACTATTCTGTGCAATTTATTATAAGCATATTTTTCAAGGAAAGCAAGTACTTACAAACAATTATATTTTGATGTGTTTCGACAGCAACTGGTCTTCCACAAAGATCTTTTCTTTGACCAGTACCGTTCGTTCCACGTGTATAATTTTAAGCAGAGAGGTACTTTTTCATATCAATTTAGTTTATACATTAAATTACATTACTTTGCATTTCATAAACTTGAACTAAACTATATGAGATTTACATTTATTGTGCTACATAACATAACTGCATAATATCAACTACTAATTTTTATATTTTTGTTTTCTATAAAGACAGGCTGTTTAGTATTTTTGTATGGATGTATGTAGTTTATTTGGTTGGCAAGTTATTGTAAAGTCACAGAATCTTTATCTAAAGAGAGTCATGGGAGCAGTAGTGTTGGTATCAGTCATCGAGTGATTCCTCTTTAATTGTGGGTTATTGTTAGACACCGGATACGAGCGGCCGATGACTCATCGCCCATGGGTGCACTATTGAAATTTTGTATTTTTAATTTTATTTATATAGTTGGATAACAAGTGGGTGCCATGGTGATCTATAAAATACAAAATACATTATTATTTGTTCATTTTGTGGTTCAAATCGAGTAAACTCTACGTACTTTAGTTATCTTACGAAATATAAGGTAAATAGAATCAATTATAAAAACTTCTCACGTTTCTACCTTCGCCGATGAAGAAAGGAATTTAACAGTAAAATCGACTTTCTTTGCTGTCCGTTTTCTTGACGAAAACAGATGTGTAGTTCACCATATAAATACTGCTATTCAGTAACTGCGTGATATTATACACTATTTCTTTTGTCCGTCGTAATTTCGGCCGGGTACGTCCGGTCTATAGTTATTGTATAGAATGTGATCTAATAGGGAATTAGGTATAAATCCTTTCTGCGAACCATTTTTGATAAAATTAGATTAGTATGGTGCACATCCAAAATGGATTTTTTTAAATGTGGTATTTATTCCTCAATAATTGGATCCTGTTTGTTTTGTAGTCGTGGTGTTGCCTATTCATAGAGAATTACTTTCTGTAAAGAAAATCATTGCTGCCCTTCACCAGGAGACGATGTCTACATGTCTACTAACCAATCATTTTTCTTAAAATATGACGCTCAAATTTGACTTATTCCTCCTACTACAAAACGAAGTATAGTAATAGTGAACTCCTGGAACTGACTTTGTAGAAATACTTCCAACATTTCTATTCCCGTCTCGGTTATATTTCCATGAGTATAAACCACAGCTTCCCAGGGGTCAGCTATTGGGGAAGAAATGTTTGATATCTCGCTGCTTCATCGGTGCTCTATTATCAACCAGCACATTAAATAAAATATTGGGATTACGCAAACCTATGGTAGACTTCCATTTTTGAATTTATTATAAACTAATTTTTCGTTTTTCTAAATATTTTAAAATACATAAGACATTTTGAATAAAATTTCTGCCTCAGTTTTCAAGAACTATAATCAAAAAAGTCAAAAAATTTCCACATTTGCATATACATATTTCCAACGTTCGGAATCTATTAAATATTTATTATTTCACAGCTCTTAAAAAGATTTTACTGGTTCAATCATAAAAATTTAAGCAACTGTACTTAAAATTACGATCATGTATATTATTACTGAGATAATATGAATACATGATAACTAGTATTATTATATATTACATGTTTCGTTTTGCAAAATTATATACCTAAACGTCCTGTTAATAATATTATGAACGCTTGTATATATATGTAGTTACGTTCTTGTTTATATTATTTGTTGTTTTAAAATGAACGATTATGTGTGTAAATTTATGGTAATTTTCACATAAATTGTTATAAACGTACATAATATTATTGTTGTAAACAATATAGTCTTTTATTAATACAATAACTTCATGCTTATGTTTTGTATTTATTTAACTTTGTACTTGAAATTAGGTACATCTTAGAATGTACATATTCTAAAAAAAATTGAAGTTTTGGTAGTGAACGAACAAAGCCCGTTTTAGACTACCATATAAAATTGTACCAAAAAATGGATACTATTATTTTATAGTACAATGTAAAATGTACTTCATTTTTTTGTATGATTTGGAACAGGGTTTATGGCTATTAAGTATGCTACAGTGTGCCCATTTTCTATGTCCCTTTATGGTGGTTGTCAACTTTTGAAGGTAATCAAAAAAAAATAAAAAATGCCGAAATTTTCCTTTATCCTTATCTTCGCTACCATTAAAGATAGAACAAATCTAAAAATAGCACCTGGTAGAGTTCTCCCATTATAAGAAATACATGTACGTCATAATGCGCTATGAACGAAAGCGCGTTCGGACGAGTCGCTTGCAAATTTGTGGGTAAGGTCTGCTCTCATAGTGCGCATCTTACGAAGTGACGTACATGTATTTCTTATAATGCGAGAACTCTAGTAATTTTTACGTAAAATTTAATAATCTTAATTAAAAATGTATTGCCAACTTAATTATCAAGATATGACATAAACTTGTGTTTTTTTTTAAGTGGCAGTCATAGTTGGTCATGACTTCATTAAAAGGCTTACTTTTTTCTGATTTCATAGATATAGGATTTGGTATGGTTATCTTTTTAAAATTTCAATTTATGTTATATCTCGATAATTAAGTGTGCCATGAATTTTTAACTAAAATTATTAAATTCTGAGAAGAAATTACTACCATGTGCCATTTTTTTACTTTTGTTATATCTTTATTGGTTACGAAGTTATGGATAACAGAAAATTCTCTCAATTTTCTTAAAATATCTTCAAAACTTGACAATAAATGTCAGATCTAAAAGTAGTATTAAATATTCCTTATTTTTTTTAACAACCTTGCTAATTTATAAAAGATGACAGAAGCAGAGTTGAGAACTACATGCCAATATCCATTCTACCCAACTTTGCAAAGGTTTTTGAAAATTTAATTTATTCCTGCATAGCTTTCAATACAAAATCTTTGATTTCTGAATGTCCACATGGTTTTATTCGTGGACGGTCTACAGTTACGAATCTACTCACTATAACTCAGTCAGTCTCTCATGAACTGGATGCTAATGGCCAATTAGACGTGATCTACATTGACTTTAGTCGCGCGTTTAACATGATAGATCATGGCATTCTTCTGGAAAAGCTTGCAGCAATTGGATTCAGCCCGTCCCTGCTCAAACTTCTGCATTCATATTTGACAAATAGGCGCAATTATGTCTTTTACAATGCATTCAGGTCATTTGAGTTTACTCCCTCATCCGGGGTGCCACAGGGCTCTAACTTAGGACCTCTGTTATTTACTCTATATAGCAACGATATGCTACAATCAATAACATGTAATGTACTCGCATGTACGGATGATATAAAGATCTACTGCTCTATACGAACTTGGAACGATGTATTTCATCTTGAAGAAAACTTGAATCGTATATCAATTTGGTGTTCCAACTTTAATTTGAAACTAAATGTAAGTAAATGTTGTTATATGTCGTACTCTCACAAAAATAACAATATACCATCTACCTATTCTATTGAGGACAACCAGCTCAGGCGGGTGGACAGCATAAACGACATTGGCGTGTTCTTTGACACACATTAGAGCTTCTCCAGTCATATATATTTCATTTGCAATTCGGCTTCAAAGGCTTTGGGCTTTGTTTTGCGCAGTTGTAAGTTTTTTAAAAATCCACTGCTTCTGAAAACTTTGTATTTCAGTTTTGTCATCAATAAGCTGGAATATGCATCACAAGCTTGGTCACCTCAGTACATATATCTACAACTAGCCATTGAGAGAGTGCAGCGGCGATTCCTGAAATACTTATCTTTCAAGGCTACGGGAATTTATCCGGAACGTGGCATCGATTACAATCACTTACTGCAAGCACATGACCTCCAGTCACTGCGGGATTGCCGAGAGTTTCATGGTGCACGCTTCATATGGAAACTATGTAATGGAATAATTGATTGCCCACATCTCCTATCATGCTTAAACTTTTACTTTCCCAGGATTTCCTCTCGCTCCTCCTCCACGTTTTGGTTGCCCTTTTCGAGGACTAACTTCTGCGGGGATCGCATGGCACTATGTGTCGTGCTGCGAACTTATATTACGAGGATATATTTTTTGTTTCTAATTCAACAAGCAATGCATAATTCTTCAACTTTATATATAAATATATGTATATAGCTATAAATTGTTTATATTACAAATAAGAATATGATTGATTTGTTTTGTATTAATGTACGTTACTTCTTTGTCCTATAACTGGTTTGATACTGTTGGACTAAATAAATTATTATTATTATTATTATTATTGTTATTATTTGACCAATCCTGTGTCTTCAACATTAAGAAAGTTACCCATATGAGGACAGGCTGTACCTATACTATAAACTTTGTACAAAAATTTAGTCTGTGATTCTGCGCCAGACATGTTTCAAACAAAATATAAATATTTATCTGTATTCATTCATAACCTCAAACAGGTCTAAATGGGAGTTCTTCAGATACGCAATATGTAATCAAGGGAATCTTCAAAAATGGATAATAGAGAGTTAGGTTGTTAGTGCGACTGCTAGCGTATGTGACAAATATTATAATAAAGTAAAAAGAGAAAAGAACGCGATAGCAGTGGTTAAAACCATGGCAGCATGTAAACGCAAATTAATTATTCTTGTATTACTTCTTATATAGCAGTACTTATACGTACCGTTTTTATACTTTGCAAATAACAGAAATAAATTTTATTAAGTAAACTTAGTAAAGTATTTGTTAGCAGACCCACAGTGGTTCAAGGCCGACAAAAAGCCGATATTGAAAAAAGGTGAATTTTAGTATGATTTGCAGCAAATACTGAATTAAATAATCAAACTTTATAAAAATATAGTATTTTATGTGACAACAATTATAATACGATTTGGAGAATATTGCATTTTATCATTACTTTTTGATTACTGCAATAAAACGCATATAAAATTTGCATAGGCTTTTAGTATACATCAGCAAGTAGTTATGTTTCATATTTGCTTATATGATCCCTATAACTTCTATTATTAACCATATAAATTTCCGGTGCTCTTTTTTGCTCTCTTTTGAGAAAATGACATCTAAAGAAATTCGTCTTTTGCACGGGTATATAAACGTACTGTACTTCATTTTATATGATGCACAGAGAATTTTTGTCGCAAATAAAGAACTGCTGTAAACAAATAATACTGATGCGCCTTGCTGCGCTGGGACGCATCCATGTTATTGGTATGACAACAGGACAGGTTCTAATTTCATGCAATAAACTTGTATAAGAAAATGTAAGACGTTTTACATTGTATTACAAAATAGTATTTAATTTTTTGGTGCAATTTTATTTTATTGTTCAAAACTGGCAAAAGACTAACGCAACGTTCTTGCTGAAAAGAGGGCAATATTAACCTTATCTAATCTAAAGGAAAATGAATCATGCAGAAAAGCGATTCGTAAACTATTTGTGCTTGTAAACCTTCTCAATACAAATAAATAAGTTGGCAAACCCCTATGCAGTAATTACCATATAATAAATAAAATAATAAAATTAGGTTGCAAAATTTATTTCCAATATTGAACATTATAACGAAGATCTGTAACATAAAGCAATTCAGACAAACTTAATAAAACAAAAGTGACGGTTGAATAAATATTAATTGTTTCTTATCCAAAGTCGGTGTCAGTTTAAACTTGAGAAAACCCTCACTGGGATATTGGTGCAACAAAGAAATTCAAAATTAATTGTTTAAGGCTTAGATCAAGTTCTGCATTTAACCTATATTTTGAAAATATTTTCTCACATAGATATTTTGTATAAAGAGGTAACAAAACACTAATGGTTCCTTTTTATAAGACACTTCTTACACTGAGCAAAAAAAGTCAATTAACCGATCTTTAAAAACATCGTTTAGAAATTTCTCTATACAGAGTGTATTTGATATAAGGGGACAGAGTATGATTAATGGGAAGATTTAATTTTATTAGACTCAAATCCAAAATATTTTGCGCAAATTCAAATTTTAAAAATTACAAAGATATTTTTAAAATATTCGTCGCGCCACTGCACTTTAATACGACTGTAGGGTATACAAGAGTGGGGTACTAAGTAGAAGTGTGAAAGCGTGCGAGGTGCGAGGTCAGCTCGTTCGATTGTTACGTATGGATGTTTCGACTATAGCTTACACAACGCACGAACTGAAATAAATTATGTTTTTTTTTAATTCCTTTGCGTCTAATTAAAATAAAAGTTTCTCATAAGTAGAAGTGGGCAAATTTTACAACACAAATTTGTTTTGTGAGAGATAAGAAGTAAAAAGTCGTTGAATTTAATCATAATAATAGTAATAGTACTTACTATACATTTATTGCGGAAGAAAATGTAATATCTAAATAATCTCGGCATCTCAATAAAAAAAATTCTCGTTGTTGAAAACTAAGATATTTTAAAAGAGAACAATAGAAATCGAATAAAGTACACGCATCAATTTTATCCCAAATCAGCTGATATTTCATATTAAGGTTGTTGAACTCTTAGCATGAACACCTGTTTAGAAATAGTAAACAATGCTATCATTGGGGTTTTTATAATGTTTACAACTGTTATCGCGGTGTGTGTATCTATGTATGTATATGTTTATTTAGTTCCATAAAAATATTATTTATTACGACTCATGACGTCGGCTGTCTGGCGCGATACCTACTAAATCCATAGGCGGTACATTACACACTCTTCGGGGGTTCTTAATTTTGGCGTTCGTGTCGTAATTGACTCACAATTTTTGGGATTTATATTCTACATAATTGCGTCTTTCCTTTTATCATAATCTGTCCCCTTATTTCAAATACACCCTGTATATTACACTTTTTCCTAATATTAATAACTCTATTAGTAATTGAAAGTTAATTATGTACGGTGTTGTGATAAAGTATAGAACAAAATTAAATAAAAGCGTTCTATATAATGTTATGAAAATCTCTCGCACTGGTCATTTTTTTTAAAATGGCGTCCTTTGACGAATTTTTTTTTAATGATGACGTCATTGGCTTTACGCAATGACGTACTCATCATATTTTAAAATGACAGCCTTCACTATTTCAATTTTTAATAGATCTTCTTAATGCTGAAACGGTGACGTAGTAAAATTGGTACCTTATATAACAATTTTTTTTGGATAAGTGACACATTTACAAAGTAAAAATTATTTTAACAAAAATCTTAATTTAAATCAACTCAACAGGGTAAATTATTAGTTATCTAAACTGTAAAAAGCTAATCTAAATTTTGAAGTTAAGAACAAGAAATGGCTTATTTAACTGAGCGAGATCTCCATTTTTTTACAACATTATTTTTTCTGATGAAGCCACTTTTTGCTCAACGGATTAGTACATCGTCATAACTGTACGTATTGCTCACGGGACAATCCTCACTGGATTCAGGAATCACGCAATCAACATCAAGACAAATTAAAAATGAAGTATCTAATCAGAATATTTGGTTTCAACAAGGTGCCCCCTTCCAACCATTTGGCATTGAGCAGCATGATAGTAAACACTTTCTGTATTGCGCTCAATAATACCTACCCTAACTTGTTACATTGCATCACGAATTCTCTTTTGTAAATGTTCAAAGTTGTGGGGTCTATCGAAATAAACTTTTGATTTCAGGTAACCCCATAGATAAAAATCTAAGGGCGTTAGATCGGGGGAACGCCCACCTCATTATGGCATGAAAGTCCGTCAGTATCTTGATGCTATATTTACAGAAAGATGGATAAGGAGGCGGGGACCAATTGAGTGGTCAGCGAGTTACCCCGATCAAACGCCCTTAGATTTTTATCTGTGGGGTTACTTGAAATCAAAAGTTTATTTCGATAGACCCAACAATTTGGAACATTTACAAAAGAGAATTCGTGATGCAATGTAACAAGTTCGGTTAGTTATTATTGAGCGCAGTACAGAAAGTGTTTACTATCATGCTGGTCAATGCCAAATGGTTGGAAGGGGGCACCTTGAACATTTGCGTTAAGTTTTGTTGATTAATTTGTTTAATATTTTTTGTATTTTCTTGATTATTATTTTTAATAAATTATAATTATTGAAGTTGTAAAGTAACTGTCATTTATTTAAAAAAATTGTAAAGTACCAATTTTTTTAAATCACCGTTTAAGCAGTAAGAAGGTTTATTAAAAGCAGAAAGAAAGAGAGAACGCTGTCATTTAAAAAAAATGATGATGACCTCTTTGTGCAAAAACCTATGACGTCATTAAGGAAAAACTTCGTCAAAAGACGACAATTTAAAAAACAAAATTGGGGATTTTCTTAAAAACAATACAGAACACTTTTATTAATTTTGTTCCAAACTTTATCACCACACTATTGTGGGTGATAACTCCAATCGTCTTTTTTTTTCTTTCTATACTTTTTTGGGTTCTAGCACTGTCTGCAACTAGTCTCTATTCTCTTTTGTTACTCATTACTTCCCTCCATGCTGGTATATCTAGTTGGTTTATGTGGGTCTTTGATCTAGCCTACCCACTTTATCTTAGTTTCCCTCGAGGCCTTGTTCCAATTTGTATCAATTTAGTAATGGCTTGCATTGTTGTCTCTTCAATTTTTGACAAATGTCCTCGTACCATCTTATTCTTTAAGATTTTTTTGAAATTTAATTAATGTTCACTAATATCCATTTTAATGTTTTGGTTGAATTTAATTGTTTTATAATATGCTATTGAGACACTGAGTTTCCAGATATCGAATCAAAAAGTTGAACTTTTTGAGCATGGCTTCTATTCTATCATAAACAATGAAAATGATGACAACGTGATTGATTTAAATCAATTAATTTCGAATAGTACATAAGTTTTTGCAACCAATGCATATCAGACATACCAGAGGCTAAATAAAATGGATGGCTAAGGATAAAATGCCCAAGCTTTAGACTTCAATTCAAGCAAACGGGTCTTAAATTTTTCACAAGAATATCATTTTCTGTATGAAGTAGTAAAGAAACATGAAGGCTTCAAAAGTCTTTACGATATGCTTGAATAAATAGGATGTTGGTAGCAACATTTCCTTTTTTTACACAGTCGATTAAAACGCCGACAAACTCTGCAAGAATACGTTTACATACCACTGCTTTTCTATGAATACAGCAATAATTCTCGTTACGTTTCTTTACTCGCGCCATAAGACCAGAAAAATTTCCGGTCACTGATCAAACGCCCTTAGATTTTTATCTGTGGGGTTACTTGAAATCAAAAGTTTATTTCGATAGACCCAACAATTTGGAACATTTACAAAAGAGAATTCGTGATGCAATGTAACAAGTTCGGTTAGTTATTATTGAGCGCAGTACAGAAAGTGTTTACTATCATGCTGGTCAATGCCAAATGGTTGGAAGGGGGCACCTTGAACATTTGCGTTAAGTTTTGTTGATTAATTTGTTTAATATTTTTTGTATTTTCTTGATTATTATTTTTAATAAATTATAATTATTGAAGTTGTAAAGTAACTGTCATTTATTTAAAAAAATTGTAAAGTACCAATTTTTTTAAATCACCGTTTAAGCAGTAAGAAGGTTTATTAAAAGCAGAAAGAAAGAGAGAACGCTGTCATTTAAAAAAAATGATGATGACCTCTTTGTGCAAAAACCTATGACGTCATTAAGGAAAAACTTCGTCAAAAGACGACAATTTAAAAAACAAAATTGGGGATTTTCTTAAAAACAATACAGAACACTTTTATTAATTTTGTTCCAAACTTTATCACCACACTATTGTGGGTGATAACTCCAATCGTCTTTTTTTTTCTTTCTATACTTTTTTGGGTTCTAGCACTGTCTGCAACTAGTCTCTATTCTCTTTTGTTACTCATTACTTCCCTCCATGCTGGTATATCTAGTTGGTTTATGTGGGTCTTTGATCTAGCCTACCCACTTTATCTTAGTTTCCCTCGAGGCCTTGTTCCAATTTGTATCAATTTAGTAATGGCTTGCATTGTTGTCTCTTCAATTTTTGACAAATGTCCTCGTACCATCTTATTCTTTAAGATTTTTTTGAAATTTAATTAATGTTCACTAATATCCATTTTAATGTTTTGGTTGAATTTAATTGTTTTATAATATGCTATTGAGACACTGAGTTTCCAGATATCGAATCAAAAAGTTGAACTTTTTGAGCATGGCTTCTATTCTATCATAAACAATGAAAATGATGACAACGTGATTGATTTAAATCAATTAATTTCGAATAGTACATAAGTTTTTGCAACCAATGCATATCAGACATACCAGAGGCTAAATAAAATGGATGGCTAAGGATAAAATGCCCAAGCTTTAGACTTCAATTCAAGCAAACGGGTCTTAAATTTTTCACAAGAATATCATTTTCTGTATGAAGTAGTAAAGAAACATGAAGGCTTCAAAAGTCTTTACGATATGCTTGAATAAATAGGATGTTGGTAGCAACATTTCCTTTTTTTACACAGTCGATTAAAACGCCGACAAACTCTGCAAGAATACGTTTACATACCACTGCTTTTCTATGAATACAGCAATAATTCTCGTTACGTTTCTTTACTCGCGCCATAAGACCAGAAAAATTTCCGGTCACTGATTTTGCACCAAGAGATGCAAATTTCGGTCCTACATCACTTGCGCAGTAAATCCATCACACACATATATTTTACACGCAGTTTCTTCCTTGTGGGTACTTATTACTTATGCACTGCCAGAAATTCTGCTACTATAGCCACGGATATCAATTTATCGTATGTCAATCATGACCATTATAGTATAACATTCGAGAAATGGAAATTTTATTATTGAACACTGCAACCAACACAGGAAAGTTTTCGTGTTTTTTTTAGTCTCGGAAACTTCCTTTACATGCAGCGCATTACGACATAATGTGTTGTCAGACTTCCCTTTTAATGGATGCCATAAATTCTCTTTTATTGTTTAAATCAATAGATTGTGAAGATGTTACCGTATTTGCCGATATTGAAACATTTATTGGCGCCATAAATCCTGCCGTAAGTTCCGATGGGGTAATTGTGATATACACTGCTAGGTTAGTTACCACAATCTGCTTACAACGTAATTTTACATTGTCTGTACGCATAGCTTTTAACCTAATTTTTGCAGCAAATGTAATAATGTTAATCTTTCTTCGCCATCAGTTTACGTTCCTCTTCGTAATGCTTAAATTAAAACTGTATGTCGTTAAAGTGTCTAATTACATCTTACGACATGGAAACTTTCGTGTTTGCGCGTATATATACGTCTTTGTGTTATAAAGGGAAATGGTTGTGTTCTATCGGCGATGTACATTTTATTTCATCAGTGACTCGGCATTCTTCATACAAATAATTGGATTCTATGGTTTTCATGAGGGCGAGGGCTTTTCGTTAAACCTAATTTAATTTTAGAAAATTTTCGAGGAACACATAACTGCTAGTATACAAGCTTTGTTTTTGTTTAAATATTGGTCCTTAATTTATATTATACCAAGGCCAACTGTATCTGATGTCGCTGCGCGATATAAAGCCGTCAGATAACTTCGATTTACATTGATGATTTTGATTCTTGTAACCTCAAAATATTGATTCTTATGTAGCGCCATCTAGTAGTACCCAAAAGAAATACTTTCTGAATTTTTATTGATATAAACTCTAAAATAACACTTTAAACATAAATTTTACAATGGGTAATTAATATTAATAATTTTAAAATAATTATAAAAAAGTCTGCTTCACTTCAGCCCGGCAATTTTTCCATTAGAATTTTATTCATCAACAAATATTAAGATATAAATTTAACCTAAAAATGCAAAAAATTAAAGCTATTTACCAGGAATTTTCCTTATATTACATTTCGAATATTTAATGCTCATTTTCCAAAGTACCTTGCGAATTACTTGCCTTTTATCGTAGGCTATTTTGCTAAGAACTAAATGTCCCAGAACAGTCTTTTTCTGTGAGAAAACTGTATATTTAGTTTTCTATTGGTACTCAACGTAACTTCCAAAATATATTATAGTATATATGTAGCATACATTAAATGAAACGACTGAATATGTGTAGTATTAGAATAATTTAAGTAGACAAGAATATGGAATAGACAAAATAAATGTCATATCAGTCAAATGTCAATAACAGTAGATTTGATATAATTCAATCATATTGCATATTTTTATCACGTGATTTTAAAAATGCTCAGCGATTACCAAGCATTTTATTGTGCTTTGGATAGATGGCGCCACATAAGGATCAATATTATGAGATTATAAGAATCAGAAAAATCTCGTTATGTGACAGCCTTATATCGCGCAGCGATATTAGATACAGTTGACCTTGATATACATTGTGCATCGACTCTATACACACATATGCGAAACACAATGTACCAGGTTGCACAGATATAACTGATTATTTATTATGTGTTGTACAGCGTTTGTTTTCATCTACTTCCTTATCTACTTGTACAATAATAACATGGCAAATAGCCTTTGATCTCTTTCTTTCAGATGCAGTATCCATTTCCACTTCCAGTTTATACGTTTTAGAAACGATGAAGTGGGTCTGACCCACTCCGTTTATACGTTTTAGAAACGATGAAGTCCAGCTTATCAAGGAGAATTAACAAAAGTTGATTCAAGAAAAAAATAAAGGGTATTTAAATAATAATTATCATCGTGTTTAGAAACGCTACAATTTGTATACACTATTCTGATGAAGGCAATAAAGTGTCGAAACGTTAACCCTTTAATTATTACTTACCATCAATAAAAAAGCCGCTAAGAAAAAAGGAAAAAAGCAAAGATATTATCTTTACTCCTACATAATATAATATATTAGACTGATAGGTAGATAGATACAATATATAAAATAAAATTGTATGAGATTTGTAACATTTACATTTTTAAAATACAGTGAGGTACAGAAAATGTGTGAAAAACAAATATCAAATCAAAAATTTAATTTAGATGATTAACAAAGTAATAATAGGATTTGCCCACGTTTTACTTCAGTCACCCAAATCATTCTCACGACATGAGGAACTTGTTTATTCCCAAATCAAGGTCACTGATAAATTAGGCACCTATCCCTGTATTTTGAATTCAGTAAGTACGAATCTAATTTACACAGTCACTTGCCAAAGCTAAACTGAGTGCACGTAACTATATATGTGTCCTGGTATTGATCTCACAACCATGCATCGCACGCTTAGTCAATGACATACCCAAAACACATATGACAATTGTTGATGTGCATAAAGTCTTATCCCATATAAAAAACGATGTTTGATTAATTTAAATTCTCAGTCATGCAATTTTTCCGATGAGTTAAAGCTCGCGTCTGTTATTCCGCTGCATAAGAGAGAAGGTATCATTGAGGTATAGGCCAATTTTAATCCTTCCATTATTGTCAAAAATATTTGAAAAATTATCAAGAGTAAAATCGTTTTTTTTTGAATTATTTTGCTTTTATTAAGGAAATTTCTTTTTAATAAGGAAATTGATTTCCTTTTATGGTTTATTTTCCTGGGTTCTTCGGATGTCACGCGGGTTGACTATGTCTGCCTCGTGGCGGATGTCGGATGTTGCGCTCAGATCTGAGTCCTGCTGTCTTCCGTTTATTGCTTCTCTCTTCAAGAATATCCCACCTTATTTCTTGGCTACACCGTACTGACGATGAAAAACGAGTATGAAACACGTGTCTACGGTTGCTCTACAGTGGAGTTAGCCCAATATCCTTCGCTTTGTATACATTGTATACGCAAAATATTATATATTATCTTAAACTGCAAATGTTATATTCACACAAAATGATAAATTATAATTATACCTTGAATCCTAATACGTTTCACGATACGTACGATGATACATATTTATAATCAAAAAACATTGAAAGCAAAAAAAAAGGCGGCATGGAAAATTACTTCTTATCATAAATCTTAAAGTATTAAGACAGATAGTACTGCATAAAAAAAGAGGGAAAAAATACGCCGCTTTGAGATAGGTCGTGTTTACTCTATAAATATCCATCGTGCATCGCGAGCTAAAAATAGCCCGGGCAACGTCGAGTCGAATTGGCGATTCCCGCTTCGTTCAGCTCGCTCGTTGGATTTTAATGCGCCCGCACTCTCGATTTCGTGACAGCTGATAATAAAACATACTCCGCAAGGCTATGCAGGGGAGCGATCTCGTCGCTTGTTACCGCAACCCTTAAACAAAAAAATATTCGCGGAAAAGTTCTCATTGGTTCTGTCAAAAGATGGATATACTGAATTATCGATGAAGTTATTTATATTCGTAGCAGTGCGAAGGTTAACTTAATTGGCAATGTATTTCCCCTAATAAAAAGCAAAACCTGTATAGGAAGACAACGAGTCTCCTTCGTTCGTTGAATAAATGAAATTCAAATACCACACCCACTATCTAATAATAACATAATCGACAGTTCTTTTTTTTTTTCAAAAAAAAAGTAATAAGAAATAAATCAAACGATTTGTAATAGCGTTTACTAACTAAAACGACGATCATGATAAGACCAAATTGTTAAAATACGTATGCTATGGGCAATACAGATTCCTAAATCATTGTCTTTATATCGTCATGATAAAATGCGGTGATTTCACATAAATTCCATGAGAGTATCTACTTTGTTTAGAAAACGCTTTTTAGACTACTATGAGTAGAGGTTTTCATTTTTTTTTTTTTTTTTTGAAATATATAAAATGGAAATAGCAGGGCTTCAAGAGATACACTTGAAAGGTATTCCTCAACAGTGAAAGTCACAGCAGACGCTTTAGAACGGGTTTCCTCATAAGCCAAAAAATTAAACAAGAAATAAGGAGTTCTGCAGCAATATCAACTCGGATGTGCATGTGAAGCGTTAGATATAAAAAGAAGAAAATATCAATAGTAAACATTCACACACTGACGGAGGAGAAAGACGAAGAAATAAAAACGGGAAATGGTAGAGAAAATAGAAAATATCCCTAAAGAAAATATTTTGATTGTAATAGGACATCACCGGTTTAAACTACGACGAAGTTACAACGGAGCAAAGAAATAATGTAAACAACACACGCTTATTGAATAGCACTAATTCATATGGTGAACTGCAACATCTGTTTACGCCCGAGAAGTGCCGGAGAATGAGAGCAAAAAATACTCATAAAATTAGGAATTTATGAGTAATGAGTAAAAGAAATAATGTAAATATGTATATACTTACTGTTATTTAGTTTCAATAACATACACGTACATTTTCAGTTATCATTTATTTAGATCTAGAACGTTGTTTATGTTACTTTTTCTGATATGAAAGTTAATTGTCAGTGATTCCGAAATTTATTACAAAGTCTGTAAAATTTCGTTACATGTTTAAATGACGATGCTCGAAGTATTTCTGAGTGCAAGGAACTAACACAAATCCCGAATTTAAAAAATCAGTTGTTATTCCTTCAGGAACACTTTGTGAATTTGCCTGAACTAATCACATATTTTGAAAATCGAAATCTCAAATTAAAAGATGGATTAACCACATTAGACGTGGGCTATTAACAATTTCAAAAGTATTCCAAGTGACTTCGAGTGTGGCCTTCGGCAAAAGTTAGACGCAGTTTTTAATAGAAATCCAGATTTAATAACACTGTGGCAATTGTGTATGCTAAATACGCTGAAATAAAAGAATATTTCCAGTACGCACCTATAACCAGTTGCGATGTAGAAAGGACGTTTTCTATCTACAAGGATGTACTTAATTCAAAGAGAACAAGTCTTAGAGAAGAGAAAATGAACATATAAAAAAGTATTTTGTATTTTACAGATCACCACTTGTTATCCAATTATATAAATAAAATTAAAACCTCTTTAAAATTACAACATTTCAATAGTACACCCATGGGCGATGAGTCATCAACCGCTCGTGTCCGCCCCCTAGTAATAGGTGATGCCATTGCCGAAGTAAAAAATGACGATATTTATCAAAATATAAGTGGAGGCCCCAGTAAACATCAGAAAAGTAATCACAATTAGTTCATATTAATTTCTCTAGCAATAGAAAGCAATCTAAAAAGAGTAAGTGTAAAGCTTCAAAGCAAGGATATCTACAAATGGAACATGGATTATACCGAGAGAAATAAAAGAAATCAAACTAACCATATACTATTTCAACAAGAACACCTAACATTTATTACTAATGTGAGATCATATCAAGGAGCTGATTTCGACTAGGAGAATTTCCTTGTGGGAGTAAAGATAAAATTAGCAAACACTGAGATAATCAGAAAGAAAAGAAGGCAAATATAAAGAAACTACAGAATGAAACGACTGCTCAAGAGGACAAACTCAAAATTGAAAATAACTTTCTCTAAGATGATAAAATGGATAATAATATCTAAGGAAAACTGGGAACAAATGTAGCTGCCGTTAAATATGGAATGGCCAAGAACGTAACGAAAGAAACACATAATAAAGACAAGAAATGTTCGGATGCAGAATAATAACAATAATAATAATAATTTTTATTATAAATTCTCAACGGTTTGTGTAGAAGAAATTGTTAATAATGCTTCTCAGATACCACAAGGATCAAATTTGGATAACGACAAATATGCCGCGTCCAATCTTCCAATTGCACCTTGATGTAATACAGTTATAAATTAAAGTAAAGATGCCTGTAATTATCCTAATCTAATTCTATGCGATAAACAATATAACGTAGCAACTATCTTAACCAATTATGTAATATAAACAATATAATAATAATAAAAAAAACAATAATGTGTATTTCCTGAAGACTATAAATTCACAATGTTCTGTGTAATCCAAAGTATTATGACAATGCATCTGGAAAATCATGGCACAAGGTGCATCCTGATGAAATACAATTACACCGTTAAGAAATTAAGTAAAATTGCGTCTAATTATCCTAACCTAATTCTGACCTCTAAAGAATATAACAATGCCAATTAAAGTGACACTGTGAATCCATTCGAAATCCCTAACGATTGAGATTGCTTCTCGAAAACGTAGTAAAACAGTCCATATTTAAATGTCCTGGCCGAACCACTTCCCAGATGAGAAGAAACAGTATTGTAAAATTTATAAACATTAAATAAAAGACAATGTGTAAGAAAAGCAACAAATACGGTGGAGACTTCGCCACAATTATGGCGATTTTTCATATATGCCGGTTCAACGGTTGTAACGGTTCAAAAATCATGGGCTTAATTACTTCTACTTTTAATTAACAATTATTTTTATCCTTAATTGAATTAGTACAGGTTTGACTTGTTAAAAAATTAATAACAATATTATTTGTGTATTCGGTATATTAGCGACATCTATATATGATTCACTTAAGTCGGTTAGCTTCTCGGTTAGTTGTTGTTGTAGGTATCTGTAATTTAAATCAAATAATTTTTGGTATTTTATCTTTATTTGGTTGTTGTTTTCTTTCTTAATAATTCAATAACAATTTAAATTTAAATTAAAAAGCTAACTTAATTAATTCCGCTTTTTAATGTTTTCTTAAGTTGATTTGTTCTTCCTTACCAGCTTATCAATCAAGTTCGATAGCGTGTGGTACATGTCATCCACATTTTCTGGTTTTGATCTTGGTCAAGCAACGTCGTGTGTTTTAAATTGTGAACCATCTTTCAATAATTTGGGTAGACTAAAATATATCTATCAGCATCGCTGATTGCGGACTATTTGTTGGATTGGTTTTCTTAAGAAAAATTGCAATTGGGTTTTAGTATTTGCTGGTGAAGCAATTTTTCTACTTAACGACATTTTGGTCGGATTCAAATGTGATTTAAAGCCACATGGTGATTGGCATTGTATATGGCAGAATATTGATTTTTGATTATTAGTATGCGCATTGGAAGAATATAAGAACATATAGTCAGGTATTTATCTGTCAATTAATTTGAAATTGTGAATGATTCATTTTCTTAACCTTATTGTTTCATTTTCTCTTTTGACATTTTTCTTTCGAACTAATTATTCTTTCTATTTAGGGAAATTGTTTTATTTTTTCTCTTTAAAATTTCACATCATTAATATTCAATCATTTCATATTTGACTTTTTTAAATTATCTCATATTTGGCTTTTTTTTATTATGTATAAATATTCTGTATGCTCTTGTTGGGAATTAAATTTAGAACTTGTGGTTTGAAACTGGTTTGTTTTATTGTTGACTTGCTTTTATCTATTTCCACCTCATTTTTTTACCATCAACGATCCGCGTTCGTTAACTTCGACAGGCTTTAATTACGCGGTGGCGCCCTATTAAAATTAGCTTCACGTCGTTTCGACCCATACCATCTTCACTGAGTAGCGGCAGCCTAAGTGACAAGAATAGCAGGTAGGTGAACATAGAGATTGTGACTCATTTGGAAGTATATATTATTATTACCACAGACCTTTTGACGTTTCATACTTGACACGGTTTTGGGATCTAAAAGGAACATACACACACCGCCACACACACACACACATCTAATTTTATATATAAGAAGATTTTAATGTATATTTTAAATTCATACACTTAAAGATGTAAAGAGAGAAAACTTACATCACTATAGGTAGGATTATTACAAGTTTTAGATCGAAAAATACCAATGCTGGTAAAAGTGCCTTAATAATTTAGAATGCTCGACATATCTGCATTGTTATTATAAATGTCCATCTCGGAAATAATAGGAAATCCTGATCAGATTCATAATATAAGTAACGAGGACATCCCGCATTAATATGTTTGTAATGAATGGTTTATTGTAACACGTTGGTCATGCAACTGGGCCGAAGTGACTGCCGTTGAAATTTAATGAGCAATGACTGTGTCTAATTCAATCACAGGTAATTTCAATAATAATAGATTGCCCAACAATGACGGAAGTATTGATTTACTAAGATGCTTTCACTCGACGGGGCACCCCATGATAACATAAAGGAAATATGCTTCTATCTTCGATTTGATTTTAATATTTAGTTGACGTAATTATCGAGTGAGCGCAGCCTTTATTTACGTAATGATATATGTATGAAATTAAATTTTATCATCTATGTTCGTATAATTTGATTTGAAATTGTATCATTACTAGGGGGCGGACACGAGCGGTTGATGACTCATCGCCCACGGGCGCACTATTGAAATGTTATTTTTTAAAGAGGTTTTAATTTTATTTATATAATTGGATAACAAGTGGCTGGTGATCTATAAAATACATAGTACCTTATTGTTTGTTCATTTTCTCTTCTGTATGACTTGTTCTCTTTAAATTAAGTACATCCTTGCAGATAGAAAACATCCTTTCTACATCGCAACTGGTTGTAGGTGCGTACAGGAAATATTCTTTTATTTCCGCGTATTTAGCATACACAATTGCCGCAATGTTATTAAATCTAGATTTCTATTAAAAACTGCGTTTAACTTTTACCGAAGGCCACATCCGATGTCACTTGGAATACTTTTGAAATTATTAATAGCCACATCTAATGTGGTTAATCCATTTTTTAATTTGAGATTCGATTTTCAAAATATGTGATTAGTTTAGGCAAATTTCCAAAGTGTTCCTGAAGGAATAACAACTGATTTTTTAAATTTGGGATTTGTGCTAGTTCCTTGCACTCAGAAATACTTCGACCATCGTCATTTAAACATGTAACGAAATTTTGTAAACTATCGAAATTCTCTGCATAAAAACTATTTCTGTGTATGTTTCAGCAAAGCTAAGTGACGAACTTGCGATATTTTAGCATTCTGTAACGCGTGGTGCGAATAAGACTGGTCCCAAAATAGAGCCTTGTGGGACTCCCCCTAATCAGATGATTGGCCATTTAGTGACACAGATTGTACTCTGTTACTTAAGTAGGAGGAAATCATGTTTGTAGCAGATCGTGACAAACCGATATAAGCCAAAATTAATAGAAGTAAGTTATGATGTATGGTGTCAAAAGCTCGACTGAGATCTAGTAGTGCCAAAGCCGAAGTTTCTCCATTATCTGCAGCGCCTAACAAATCATCAGTAATATTGAGTAATGCCGTAGTGCAGCTGTGTTTCTTTCGAAAACCTGACTGAAACTGGGACATGATCCCGTACATTTCTAAAAATCCTTTTAATTGATTGTTCATTATTTTTTCAATAATTTTAGAGACCACATGCAAAATACTTATCGGACGCAAATCGCCAAAACCTATGGGATTACTCGATTTCGGTATTGGTTTCACAATAGCCCTATTCCAAGAGTCAGGGAAGAAGTTTTCCACCAAGCACGACTTTACTATATGTAGTAAATATGGAAGTAAACATGAGCAAGAAAGCTTGATCATATCTATAGTTAGAGAGTCCCAACCCGATGCAATGCTTTTAATTTCTGAATAGTATATTAAAATACAAGTAACAGAAGGCCTTTCATTCCAGCATGATTTCCAAATTCGGACACGAGCGCGCAGCGCGATTGGCCGAAGGAAAGAATGCTGGAATGGCCTTCTGTTCCGAGTCTCATATTATCTGTGGGCGGAATGTCAGACGAAGAGCGTCAATCTGCCGCACTAGAATTGCGGGACGGGGCCTCCAACGCCATAAATAATTTACTACCAGGTAAATCGAAAAGCAAGTATGAAAAATTTATGCCACCAACCTATTTCTACTAAAATAAAAAAATACCAAAAATCAGTGTTAGAATGGAGTCAATTCTAACATCAAAATGGCTGCTAGAATAATGTTATTCTAACACCGAAACAGAGAAATTATATTTACCAATTCATATTGTTCAACGGGCTTAAAATGAAATTCTTCATAATCATGACCAAATTTATGCGTTCTGTAGAAGGCATCCAACTCCGGATCCACATCACTATATTTGGTATGCTATCAATAAAGTGATCATTAATTGCTACAACATTCTGCAGCGTTGGTGGAATGTCCCCTAATTTTTTCTTTTTTAAATTTAACTGCTCGAGCGTTTTCCATTTATCTTTAACGGATTGCTTGGTATATGTAAAGTTAAAATAGGCCTTCTTTTCACGTTGAATGGATTTTGTGGTTAAATTTCTCAAGCTCTTGTAATAATTCCAGTGACTCTCTTGCCCAGTACCTCTATACCTAACAAGTGCCTTATCCCTGAGATGCATCATAAATCTAACATTTTCTGACTTTGCATTCATTTCAGCATCTTTTTATGAATTTAACTCTGCAATTTTCATCCATACACGGTTTGTTGACCGTTTTCGTTTAGGTTTAGACGCACCACTACTTCTATCCGAGTTGTCGTCGTTAAAATCATGAACTGATGTAACCGCTGCCACCATTATTCTGCGGATTTAAAACCGAAATAACAAAAAAAAAACATCGATCGAATTAGGTACATTACCTGATTAGTTGCAAATGATTAAATTTTTTGCGAACGACTTGGATGGATTTTCCTTTTATTTTATTTTATATTTGAACTCGATTTCAGACGGGTTCTATTACAAAGGGGCGAGTAAGGGCGAGACTAGCATGGAGAGGGTATTCCCCCAACATACCCCAGCGACGCTACTACGTATCAATATTCGGGTCCCCGCACTATTTCCCATTCTGCTCTACCCTTGTAGAATGGGAGAGTGGCTCATTCTGTCGTGGTAGGACTATTTGTATTGCCTAAAAAACCTTTTAGTTCGTGCAATGGTAATTTTAGTTGTTAAAGGATATTTTACGGTGTGCGAAAGATTTTCTAGTCTTGAATCCCATTTCTAAGTAGTGCTAAAAACCTTTTCTGTCGTGGAAAGACCGTTTTTGCCGCGGGAAGACTTATTTTTTTCCGTGGAAATTCTGTAGTTCTAAAACCCTGTCTTACCGTTTTAAAACCGTATTTTGTCGTAAACATCCTGTAGCGCTCGCAATCTATTCTGTCGTGCTATTAACATATCCCCTTAAACATAAACTTAGCATCACAGACAATACTTCCAGACAAACCGTCCTTACCTAGCAAACGGCAACTCTATATTTAGTTTAAAAATACGCCAAAAGAGGCCACTAATAGTGCGAATACGCAAAATAAATTTATCTCATGTTGAAATGCCATCGAGTTTGGCAAATTTCTGCACAGAAATAGTTCGCACTATTACATACGAGATGACACTCGTGCGAATTGTGCGTAGAGAGAGCGCATTTTCTTCTAAATAGTGCAGCTTGTTAGGACGTTTAGACAAATCCATTACGAAGCGGACGTGCAGAAAGCGAAAGGAGCGACAGAGTCTACCCCATATAGTTGTATTTTTGTACTGTACTCCGACATACGTGTTTTTTCTTCACAGAAAAAAAAAACATGAAAAGAAAAAGTGTCTAGGCTTATTCACAAAATAAAATAACAGCATTTTGTTTGATTTTAATTTTATTTATATCGGTGGATTATGACTTTATTTTCGAACCGCCAGAATTTCGATTTTTAAGAAAAGGGGACTGAAAAAATATCGACTTTTCCTATTACCTCAGCCAGTTTTGATTTTTTCTTTGTAATAGTTTATCAGTATTTGGTAACAATATCATTTTGTAATAATAGAACATTATATTACTTGAGAAAATATATATTTAATAAACCCTGCTTATATTAGATGTTTATTATAAATCACAATAAAGTATTGTTATTGAACTGCATCATACAAAAACTTTCTTGAACACTGTAATGTGCAGAAAGTGCAAGTCATTCCGCCCCTTGCAAAATCGTTTTGTCCTATTATCTTGGCCAATTTCGACTTTTTCTTTGAAATACGTTGGGACAATTTAGAACAAACCTAGAACAACCTGAAACGACTGTCAGAAAGTTTTTCGAAATTGATACCGGAAGTAGGTCTTTTAGGTACTCTTATCAAAAATCAGTTTTTTGCAAATATTTCGCAAGTCATGCTTTTGAGACAGGTACGCTACGAATATAAAAGTATTTAAAACTTAATTTTAAATATCTTTTGTATAAAAAAAATTCAAAATACGGACCGGAAGTATCAGTTTTACTCTTATCGAATAGCTATTTTTTGCCAATATGTAGTAAATTATGCATTCTATAAATATTTGTCAACAGTACGAAAGTATTTAGAGTTAGTTTTGAAATATTTTTGTATAAACGAAATTTCAAAATTCGGACCGGAAGTAACACTTTTACTCTTTGCGAGTAGCACTTTCTTTCGAATATCTGGCAAAGTATGCATTCTATAGAGATTTATTAAGAGAATAGAGGTACTTATAATGGGTTTTTAATTAATTTTTGTATAAAAAAAAATTTAAAACTCTATAATTTGAAACGCTCATACGTATAAGAAAGTCGTGTGGTGGCCACACCTCATTTTTTCCTATTAACTCAGCCAATTATGATTTTTTATTTGAAATACTTTGGAACAATCTAAAACAAACCTAGGATAACCTAGAACAACCGTCAGAATTTCGATTTTCGAAAAAAGGGGGGCCAACTTCTCACTTTTGGATATAGTTTTTTGGCAATATCTTTTGATATATGAGATACGGTCTTGATGTATTAGAACAGTGTTTCGAACAAATCTAGAACAACCTGAAACAGAATTTTAATTTTCTCAAAAAGAGGGGCTATAAGAAAATCGCTTTTCCTATTAACTCCAGCCACTTAAGATTTCTTTTTAAATACGTTGGAACAATTTAAAACAAACCTGGAACGACCGTCAGAATTTTGATTTTCGAAAAAAGGGGCCCTGGCAAAAAATTGTTTTGTTTTTCCCATTTTCTCGGCCGATTATGATTTATTTTTGAAATACTTTGGAACAATTGAGAACCAACTTAGAGCAACCTGGAACAACCGTCACAATTCCGAATTCCGAAAAAAGAGGTCTAACTTCACACACCCAAAAGTGAAACTAAAACGACATGTGCGTGTATCGTTAAGAATTTTTCGAATTTCCGGAATATGTCACAGAGTGAGTAATTGGATTACTAAATACTCGCACACGCAAGTATACCAGCACTTCGTACCTATACAATACCACTTGAAGGAAAAACTTTAAGACCTACCACCTGACGAGTTCAAGAAAAGGGTCAAAGGGCTGTTGATGGAGAGGAAGTACTACGGCGTCGAAGATTTTCTGGCAGTTAACGCGAGCTGCCGAAGTATATAATATTCTATCCTTTTTTATTATTTGATTATATAGTTGATACAGTGATATTGTTATATATACTTTAATTTAAATTAATTTGTTATGCCCAGTACTTTGGTAGTTTTTATAAATCTTTTTCAGTAATCTGGTTTTTAATTTCTTATAGTAATGTCTGTGTTAGCATGTACAATGAAAACAACTCAGTAGATTATTTGATATGTTTCAATAAGGATTAGAAAACAACATGGGGTTCATAAAATAGAATTTTATATTTGGTGATGACAAACTTTATTTAATTAGTCTTAACAAAGACGAAGAACCAGTAATAGTTACATTATAAACATAATAATTACATAATTGTTAATATATAATTAATTGAATGGAAAAACATAAACGATAAAGGTTTCTCTTTTAATCTATACAATATTCATTTATAATGTACTCTAAGAACTAGTTTCGACATTTATATGACATCTTCAGCCTAGAATCTAAGCATATGCAAGATATCACTATAAAATGTTCTTATTAATAAGTCCATACAAAATTAAAAACACCCCCCAATAGTAAAATATGCATATAAAATACTCACAGTCATTATTATTCAAAGTATCTCTTGTCAAGAGAGATTGTATGCGGTTACATATAGAATTGGTACTGAATTATTCAAACCCATTTGATAGAAAATTATCATGTTAACATACATAATGAACAGAAGCAAAATCAAAAACCAAAAACAAAAAGTCACACACAAATATCAATATTACATGCAATGTGCAATGGAGGTAAACATAGTGAACAACGTAACAAGAAGTATCTCAAATGCAAATTATGAAATTATTAATAAAACTTAACAACAGTAAAGTTACTACGATATATATAAATTGTATAGGTCTGCGTAAATATATGGCAGTTAGGCAACCAAAAAGGCAGGATATTGTTATATTTAAAGAGCTTCTAAATATGAAAAAAGTGGCTTGTCGTGTGTATATATTTGATCGTCCAATAAATTAAAATGTTGTTTGTGTCTTTCAATTTCCAAAGTTTGAAGTAAATTAAGTTTTAAGCTCTTTGACTGTTTATGTAATATTGGAATATTTTGGAAATCAATGTTATGTCCAGTTTCAAATCTATGCTTGTAAATATTTGAAGATAATTGATTTTTGTGTGCGTACACTCTGTTACTTAATTGTCGTCCAGTTTGACCTATATAGATAGCATCTCAAAGAATAAACACCACTTTCTTCTAGGATGTTTTTTTTTTGGGTTTGATATTGTTTAAAATGTTATAAAGCTGGCTATTTGTTTTGAACGAAAGTTGAATATCAAATTTATCAAATATTGGTTTTATTCTAGTAGTAATAATGTTGTAGGGTAGAGATCTATATTGTGTTTTATGTGAATTAGTCTTATTTTTACTGTAAAGGGGATCTTGTTTAAGAATAATATGTTTAAGAAGTTTATTGATTGTATGAATTGGGAATTGAATTTTTTTAGCTAAGTCATAAACGTAATTAATTTCATTAATTTTTGAAGTTTAGTCTAGTGAATATGTGATCGCCCTATGTATGTAATATTGAAAGGCAGATAGTTTTTGTGATACACATTGGAAAGAGTTATATGGAATTACAGTGGTTATAGAAGATGGTTTTCTATAAATTTCCATGGAAATGTTATGTTTGCACCTCGTTAGGGTGTAAATCAAGAAAATTTAATGTTTCATCTTTTTCTATTTCTAGGGTAAATTTTAAGTTTTTATGTAAATTATTTATGGAGTTATGAAGTTAGAGTGTCGAATTTTTGTCAGTATCTTTCTTTTGACCCTACTTCCCTACCTCATTTGTCCTCTAGCAGTCTGACACACTCTTGACCTTAACGGATTTTAATCGTGTGAGTGGCGCCTATTTATTTCACGCGTTTAGAATCCCCAACCATCTCCAGCTGAACCTGTGGCAGTCCATGTGACAGGGAAGCCACAGGTAGGTGGGTCAGAGGAATTTTTTCTCCATTTATGTAGGACTATTTATTTTTCTATTATTGAGCGTAAGACGCCTAAGTATGCTAACAGTAATAGCCCTCGAGCTTTAAGAGCAGCAGATCACATTGTCTAATTTTATTTTTAGAACTAATGACTCTGTAAACTTTTAGTAATATATACAGGGTGCGGCACCGAAATCGACTCAGAGTGAATATCTTGAAGAAGAAATCTTCTGTGAAAAAACGCAAAAACAGGACGATTTTTAATCCAAGTCGAACACCCTTCCATCACATACTCAACTGTGATATGTCATTTCTCTCCCCTCTAACATTCTAACCATTACAATTTAAATAGAGAAGTATTAAGTATGATACACAATTAAAAAGGTGCCCCCTCTAGCGGAATAAAAGCTAGTTGACAAAAAATAATTACATTACGTAAAACAGTAGGTATTACATCATATTCTAATAGTAAATGATGAAATGCTTTCGGAATTGGTTTTTTCAGAAAATGTTATAAAAATGGCGCACATTGCCATTTATAACGGATCATTCTACAAGTAAAAGTTACATCATTTGGAAAAATATTATTATTTGATAAAACAATAACGGGTATACGATTAACTATAGCATCTTGTTGATATTTGACTTTAACGTTTATTGTATCACCACCGAATAACATTTTAATTGTATCAAATTGAGAAACCTCACACATCGGTTCATTCCATAATAAAATACGTTTATTAACACATTCTTGCATTGGAAAATTTGAATATTTAGAAAAATTACCTATTTGACCAAAATTAATAAAAAAAAATGTAAAACCATATCAAAAAAAAATTCTTACCACAACTAGCCGGTGATACAATTTCTATACAATTATTTTTTTCTATAATATGATATACATATAATAAAAATTGTTTAACATTTTCTTCTAAATGTAATTGATATAATACCAGTTTTTTGCAAACGGCAACAGATTCATCAATGGGGTAATAATATTCATAAATATTTTCAGAAGTACAAGTAAAATATGGAGCACTGTTATTTAAAAAGCTATACATCGAAATAATATCATACGAAATAATTTGTAAATATAAAATTTCTATAACATATTTAACAATTATGTCGTTACGACGCTTAAATTTAAATTTCGAATTTAACCAAGGCGGTGTATTGACGACATTTAATAAGGGGCTTGTAGGGAATTGACAAATGAATTCCAATAATTCCTCTTCTTCACCTCTTTCTTGATATCTTTTATATATTTTTTCACTCTTCGAATGGCTGTCTTGATTACATCTTGAATTGGTTGGTATACTGGATCCACTGGCGTCGCAAGTAGAAAATTCATGCGGATCGTCGCTTCCCGCCACCATTGATTCTTCGGAATTTTCGTTAAATTCTTCAGCTCGTATAATTCCAATTTCACCAGGTGGGAACCTTTTTCGCCCGGAGATTGAAGAGTACAAATCCGTTGGGGGTATTCCAAGAAATATTTTGTGAGATTGAATAAGTAGAGCTGTTGGAGGTACTCGGTACGGATAATTCGTCTTGAAGTTCGTTTGATAAGTAATCCAGTAATTCTGGTACATCGACAGTATCCTCCACTCCAGGAGTAGTAATGCACAACGTGGCTGTGGTCGGCATGCCAGACCCAGATGAAGAGGCCTCCCTTATATTTTTGTTGAATACATCTATTAAAATATCTTTCATTTTGCTCGGAAGTAATGTCTGGCAATACATCATGAATAAGTTGTTTTCCTTTAATTAAACAACGGTTAGGTATTCCTAAATGTGACATCATTTAAAAGCTAATTTTATTAGCAACTAGATATGTAATATTTTTGATATTTAACTGTCATCCTTGTCAAGTACATACTGTCTTTAAAATTAAATCAAATTTTAATAAACAAACGTAACTGTATATACTGTATGCAGTAGAGAGTAGAATTATTTAAGTTAATATTTTTTTCAATTGTCCATTAAATTGATAATAAAATTTGCTTTCAAATGATGTGTGACATTTAGGAATATGTAAACGTTTTTTTTCCCGCTAGAGGGTGCTAAAATCAAAAGTAGCGCAACCAACAATTGCGTTACTAAATTCTCCATAAAATTACTTCTTCAATGATGTATCATGCGTACTCAGTACTTCCCCTATTTAATTGTAATTGTAAGAGCTATGGTGGGGAGGGAAATGACATATCACAGTTGAGATTATGATGTCCCTCTTGTATTAAAAATCGACCTGTTTTTGCGTTTTTTCACATAAGATTTAGCCTTCAAGATGTTCAACCTGTTTCGTTGTCGGTGCCGCACCCTATATTTAAAAATAAATATTTCATTTTAAAGGACTTTACAATGAAATATATAAAGATATACAATTTAAAACAGGAATTAATGACTTTCATTTTTCTTAAATCTGACGCTGAATGTGTTTTTCCAGACAACTTAATTTTACTTGTCACATCACATGAATTCCTCGTTAAAAAATAATTAATTAAAACTGTCCAGGTCAATTTTTTTTCTCTCTATTCTTCTTTTGATAAATAGTTTTATTATTTTTATCCCCTTTGCTAGAATTACTTACAAAATCAAGGTCACGCTTCATTCAAATTCAAAGAAAAGACATTTATTTTTAAACATCCGAAATCAACTTTGGACGCGAGAACGCTATATAAACAACAATCATCGATCAGACAAAAGTGTTTGATTCTATACAACAAATTTCAATTATGCTAAATAAAATTTCTCGTATACAATATTATTTACAAAAACATAGGTAAACTACTAAGGTCAAGCGATAAATGCACACAGATTATTAAGTTCATGATGTTAATTTAATGTTAATAAAGTCGTAGGTCATAAGGACAAAATAATAAGCCATGGTGTTTATGATTTCAGTAAAGAGAAACTTTTCCATTATTTATTATTTATTAAATTGTTGTTGATTAGAAGCTATAATTAAAAACGAGTGCTATCAGTCAATAACTTACATAAAACAAATTCTATTTATACTGCTCTCTTATTTAATTCTGTAATTATTGTAGTGGTTATGTTTGTACTGACGATATATAAATATATAAAAGCTTTGCAACGGTTGACTGGAATGAAAACTTAATATGACTTAACCAAGGTATTCCAATTGTAGATGCTGCCAAAAAGTAGCATTATGACTAGGTAACACTTTTAGATGTGCGGATGTTCGCTTAGCCAGAGGACGATGTCAGATGCTTCGGAGTAGATAACTGGTAACAAAAAGGTGAAAATCGATAAAAATGGAAAAATTTACTGAAAAAATCAAGACCTACAAACAACACACATGAATATTTTAATAGTATAATAGAAACAGATTAATTGTTCTTATAGTTCACAGATTGTAACCTTAAAATAAGTATCATAAATTGTAGTTGTATAAATTATCAACAATAATGATCATAATAAATTATGAAAGATGTTAAAATTGTCCATCACTCTCTTCCGAGCATTTTACGTACCTCCTCCTAATGCTACCAAATATATGTAGTAGTACTGGGGGACTATTTCGAATTTTATTAATTTTAATTACAATTCTGTTTTCCAGATCTATATAATCTTCCACAAGTAATTGATAAACTGATTTTTTTAAAAATAAAAGGCCATAAAAAGAAATCATATGGTGTAAGATCAGAAGACCTTAGAGGATATTCATGTTCGCTAATTAAATGATTACCCAACGCTTCTCGTGTTATATTCATTCTTTCACCTGCTGTGTGAGTTCTAGCATCATCGTCCTGAAAGAAACCCAATACTAGTTCATCAACACGAAGCTGATTAAGGAAAGGCTCAGCAATATTTCCTGTCGATATCTTTGTGCAGTCAATGTGCCATTAATCCACCCCAGAAATGGATTGAAAGGGCTTTGACACTAAAAACGGAGGGATTCCAAGAAGGAGTGTGTGCCTTATATATATATACCGGGGTCGACATATTTTAATTTCTGATAGGAAAGTAGTAAGAGGAAAAGAGCGCGACGAATTAAACTAAAGATAGACATAAGCGAGGCTGCCACACTGGATCTTTGTATGGCGTGGGGGTCCCCCGCCACTCCGTTGCTCTCCCTCCACTGCTAGCAAGCAGGCATCGCTGCATATGATAAGATCATCTTCTGCATATGATAGAAGTGCAAACCGAAATTAAAATTTGACGCTTGCGGTATATAAGAAACGTATAAAACGAATCTAAAATGTCATGTTGACTTAATGCCGTCATTGACATTATTACTGGAAAATCATCAGTTTTTTTACAATTAGATCTATAAATCCTGCACATCCTTATCCAGTGTTGTTTATGGTATTCTGTACTATGATTGGAGACGGAACTCCAGAGGTAGAAACATACATCCTTGACTTGTAGCCCCCCCCCCCCATTGTCCAGTGTTGCACATAAAGCCTGAGATTAAACTTCAGGTAATTATTTTGCAGAAAAACGCTCGGACAGGTCGATTAGTATTTTTAGTTTTGAATTTTTTGACATAGGAAATTATATACAGGGTCTCTAAAGAAGGACAGATGCAGCAATCATTGTTTTTTTTAAATGGAACCCCTGTATATTATACCATTTTTGAATTGGAAGGTAAATTCTAAACACATTAAACACATTTTTGTGTAACATACCATATCCCCAAAATCAACGGTTTTCGGAATAATGAGTTTTGCGATAAATTAAAATACACATAGGTAATGAAATAAAATGTTTAAATTGAACAAGGACACCTTGAACATTTTTTTAAAAGCCAACAAAAACAACCTGGTATTGCAAATTTTATCTTCAACAAAAAACTCTGCTTCAAATTAATCGATTTTTATCTATTTTTTTTAATTTATCACATTTCAAACGTCATTATTCCGAAAACCGCTGATTTTGGGGATATGGAATGTTGCACAAAAAGTGTTGAGAATTTACCATACAATTAAAATATAGCATAATATACAGTATGTTCCATTAAAAAAAAAAATTATTGCTGCATATGTTCTTTTTTAGACACCCTGTATATAATTTTCTTATGTCAAAAAATTCACAACTAAAAATACTAATCGACCTGTCCGAGAGTTTTTCTGCAAAATAATGACTTGAATTTTAAACGAATTTGTTCCTTTCATCAAGAACGCACTGTATATGTTCATATAGTATAGCCTCATACACCTTGGCAAAGTTTGGTAGGATTGATATTGGTCTATAATTATTAATATTGGTATTATCTCCCTTTTTGTGTATAGGACATATACAAGCTACCTTTCAGGACTGAGGAAAGACAGATGTCTGCAGAGATAAAGTAAGTATTCTGCAAAGAGGCTGAGCAAAAATGGAAAAAATAGACTGAGCAAAAATTATTAAAATTCATATGCTCAAACAAGTAGTAGAAATGGTGAAATAATATTCAATTTATATTCATTACCTACATATTAATGAGCACTAAACGGTTCATATTTTCAAATTTACTGCATTGCGTTTAGAAATAGATTTAAAATGACCTGTAATTACCTATTATTGTCGTAAAAAAATTTTAAAGTCATGGAATCAAACGAGCACAAACACGCACATTTACACGTCTATAATCGATACAAAGGTAATTTTACGTTCACAAATGAATCTGTGGACGTATTATGTTTACACGGGGATTTTCATTTGCTTCAAGGTGACTAAACCGTGTATCTATTATACCGTAAATTATACTGAGATATATGCATTGTAATGACCGTTTAAGGCGGCAATTTAATTTTATGAAGGCAAAGCATGAGTTTAAATGTAAAGCTATTTTTATCTTTAAAGAGAAACACAACCAAAATATGCATAATAAAACGTAAACGTATGGCGGTTTCATGAACTCTGATCCTCGGTAATCGTTTAGAAATTCCCAACTACAACTCTTGTTTGTATCATTCATATTGATAAGTTATTGTAATTGTAATGCATAAAAGATAATTATGAAATTAATGAATGATCCAATAATGGGTGGAGCATGTAGCTAAGAATCTGAGATAAAATGCAAAAGAAAAAATCCCTTAGCAAAAAAAAATATAAAAAAATCTATATACGTATTTCGGCAACTAATTTGGCATCTTCTGTATAAATCTGTATAAAAACAAAAAAGAGTGTTAAACGTAGTATTTTTGCTTAAGAGGTCACCTTAGAAGATATGCTCTTCACCAAATCACCAGTGGGCTAACACTCGTTATACACATATTGCTGTGGATGCAACAATGCTGATGATTGATAAAAATTATAATAGTCTACTTATAAGCTTATTCCTAACAGCATAATTTTTTTATTTATGTTCTTATGAGTTCTTGCAGTGATTCGCTTCATATGTTTTGGTACACCTCTTATTTAGTTTTGTTTGGGATAAGGTCAAAAATTAAACAAAATGTCTAAATCTCATATAAAAATTATATTTATATTTAGTAAAAATATATATATTTTTGTTTTACAAAGAAAGAGAAATGAAAAACATTTATACTCATTTTTAGAGTTATAATGCTTGTGTAATACTTATACATCTATAATGATAGTTGAAAGAATAATTATCTTGTTCCTTTAAATAAAAAAAATTATTGATTCTTGATAATTTGTTTATTAAAACGAAGCCGATTCAATTTCACCAAAACATACATTTTCACATTGTGCCTTGGTAATCTAGAACATTGCAACGTGAATGCTCAGAAACTGGCTTATACTAATCGCTAGCTGTAAACATTCTCACATTGTACCTCTAGCAGCTTAGCACCTGCCCATCAAAAACATCCCCGCTTATTAGTATTTATTTTACTTGAATTACTAAATTAAATTACTACATAATAATTAATGATGCCCAACGATTTACTAAAGGCAAATATTTTCACATAGTACCTTCAGCACGTCTAACACCATTACCTATCCCTTTTACTATTTAAAAAGAAAACGAAATATTGTTATAAAACAAGATAATATTTATCTTATATTCCCTAAATTGTATTATTCATCTCATAACTTACATCATTTCATCGTATATTTTGTCAAATTCTAACTTACTGATATCCTCCATCTTTAAAATTAGTGCAAAGAAAAGAAAAATTAATTGAATGAAATTATTTAAAAGAAAACTAAATTAAAAATTAAACTCTAACTCATTTATACAAATGATTGAATCGTGAGTCGATATGTAGTGTCTGATAAACCCTACACTCACTTTAGCTATCTTAAATCTGTTAATGTTTTACAAAAATTAGCGTCCTTACTCCTCGAATTACAAACTTAAAATCTTCCTGTTCATTCTTGTTTATTACCTTATATAAAAAAGACAAATGCCTATCGACAATTTTTATCGCCTCTCTCATCCAATTAAATTTTAGGTTGGCATTTATTTCAAAAACGCCTGTGATGAAATTTTCTCGTTTGTTTTCTTTAAGTTGTCAAGCTCTAGCCAATATACGTCTATCATCTTGACAGCTACACACACAAATGGCGACGCCCCAAACTGTTTGTTATTAAAATTTTACAATTTTTGTTGCATACCTTCTTGGGTAAGTATATTTTATTATCTCCTTGTTCAGTATAATCCTTCATTGTATTTGTATATGTATGCATTACCCTTTTCATCAGTCGATTTCCTTTTACCATGAACTAATGTTATCTTGATTCTCCTTCCTTCTATCCGGCAGTAACAAAAACACATTACATACCACAGGAATTTCTATTGCTGAGCTCACACTGCTAGTAACGGTGGTCTTCGTCACATCTTCCCTAATCTCGAACCAATGCTCTTCCTTCTAGTAACATGTCAATTAGTGGAGTGTTATAACAACATTAACATTATATTTTTCTTTTTGCAGGTTTTTAAACCACACATGACCATTTCCATTGTCTATTGAGGCCCTTAAATTATACATACAAGAACTAACAAGTGTATTTCTAATTCATACTGCTATTACTTACACAAAATATTCTTATTTACGACCTAACATTTCACATTGGAAATGCTTTTGATTTATATCTTTTTTTTCTATATCAAATATATTTAGTTTTATTATTACTACTATTTTTTCTTATGAATTGGCAGCATTATTCATGTTCAAATCCATATTTTATTTGTTCAATTTATATATTTCAACACTGCATCATTTTTCTCGAGCACGTCTTGTTTTGTTTACATTCATGTGACATTTATGTGTCTTTTAGACAGCATAAAGCCTATTGATTTATTTTGTGTTTGTTTTGTACTTAATGTTTATACTTATTTTAACTAAAATATACTAACAATTCATCTTTATTTTCATAAAGAAGTTTGTCTTTAAATACAGGCAACCCATTATACTTACATTTATTTGTTTTGAACATAGACCCAAAATTTTTAATAAACGATTTTTAGAATACAATTAGTGTTCTTTTTCAATAACTAAACTAATTCTTAATATTATTATTTCAATGATATGAAGATCACAACAATATATGATTTGGTGAAGAGCATAACTTCTAAGGTTACACCTTAGCCAAAAATACTACGTTTAACACTCTTTTTGGTTTTTATACTTCTTTATATTTCTACTGAAGATGGCAACTTAGTTGCCGAAATACGCACATAGATTTTTTTATATATTTATTTGTGGTAAGGGATTTTTCCTTTTGCATTTCATTTCAAATTAATAAATGCCCACGATGGGATTTAGCAGCAGCATACGAGAATAATACATCATACGATAAATATGAAGCAACATGTATAAAAGTTAAATAACCATAACAAGTAAGCGGAGCATATTATATCAGTAATTTAACAAATAATAATATCTGAAAATGAGTGTTTAATTTACTACGTCTTTAAGCATATGTCTCGGAGAAAGAGTATTGCATAAATTCAATAAATCAAAAATTATTTGAGTTTCAAGTTTTTATATTTCATTTAACACATTCTGATTTAATATACAGATTGTTTTTTGTCACAGGAAGTATGTACGTATGATTGCTTTATATTTCCTACCTATTGCTACTAGGAAATATCTATTGTGCTGATAAACATTTTCGATTTCGAGATTTATGGTCTTCTGATAATAAAGCATGTGTATGTATTTGTTTGCCTCTCTCTGTGTGTGTCTATCTGTCAGTAACAATGATAACAACGAAGCGGTTAAAACATAGATAAAAGGGAGGGTATAGATGGCCTACTTTCTCACTAAAAAGTGAACCAAACATCAGCACCATCTGTAATTCCCTCCTATTTGGTAGAATTTATCGTAGGAATCTGTAGAGAATGATAAATCTCTAATGAGCGGGAATTTTGAAATTTCTTGAGATTCCAATGAATATTAACATGTGTCTGCAATATTAAACGTCAAAATATTTGATGCTAATTTTACATGAAAGACAATTTAGTGATTGTGAAGTATCGTAAAATCTTTTCTGTATCTAAGTGCTACTGATGGAACATATTAAAACAAATGTATTTTTATCTATAAGTATTATATAATTAGTAAATCATATACAAAAAATAACATTATACCTTATAACTGCAATATATTTAATATGATTATGAAACTGTTACATTTTTTAATAATATAAATAACACTTACAAATACACGACACATACTGAATTTGTGGTCTTTCACTGGGATTTGCTTGTGTGGTGGACGGTACCACTTTTCTAAAGTAGTATGATCGGTTTGATGTTTCGAAATGCACTTGTGGAGAAGAACTAACGTATTTAATAATGACCGTTACTCACAATACAAATGGCGGAGAAAAATCACATGACAACATCAACTCTAACAAAATTCACCAACGCAGTCAACTATATTGAGAGTTATGTTTTCGATCCTGTATAAAGTGCTGCCCTCTAAGAAAATCTCACTTAACCAAAACACTGATAAAATGTAGTAAATGAAGTGCATTATCCCTGGGTTAAAACACAATCGTATTAAGGTACATTTTTACTGCATAGTACTATCACTCTCATTAAAACACAATTTGACAAAACTTTATTTATTTAAGCATTGTTACACACATCTATGGTACAATTATTCAAATTAGAAAAACTTGTACCACCTGATTTAGTTACTTCAATTTGTTTATCCCGAAGAGTATTGTGATTCATCACAATTTCTTAACGATCTTCTTGGGGTGTCTTTAGTTTTTGTTGTAATACCATTTTTGAAATTTTTATCTTCTTGGTTAATGCTTTCCTTGACATATCTCTCAACCACTCTGGTTGATTGTCAACCACATTTCTTTTAAGTGCTAAAATGTCAGTTCCGCTGTTAGTGAGTAATGTGACAGAAGTTCTCCTCAATCAATTTTTTTGCGGAACTTTTGCGAAAGGGTTGATGCCAACTGATTCTGTCGTGCGCATTCCGCGATGTAGTTGATTAAAAATCTATTGTGTTTCATTTCTTTGGGTCGTAGCCGTGAATATTCATGGCACAATTCATATCCATATCACTCTGCTCCTATGGTAAACACACGTTTCTTTTTAGTTTTGGTATCATGTAAAGACATAATCAAAGTATTCCCGGTCTCTTCTATATCTTTTATTGTTAAACTACATAATTCTGGGCGCCTACATGCACCATTTAACCCATAAATTAATACTTCTTTTATTAATAAAAACATCATCTGACATTTTCCATACTCAATACATTCGATTTTTAGGTTAATATCTCGTTTTGACGTTTTAAAATGACGATTATCTTTTTTGTATTGTGATATATCCACGTTATCGTTGATTTGAATTATACTTTTCAACATAGAGTATGTTGACCAAAGGCTGGATGCCTTAAAGATGTTTGCCTTAAATAAAAAATATAGGTATTATAAAAATTACAATAAATAAAAATAAATACATTCACTTCTGCAAAATAGCGTTAGCTTCTCAAAAAATACGCCAACATTAAATTTTCATCAATTCCTTGTAAATTTTGACTCAATCTCCACTTTCATAATATTTAATACTTTCTCATATCTCTCCTTGGGTCGTAAAGAACCAGAATTTAAAATGTATTCAGGTTGTTTTCTAAACAATTTTTGGCTTGCAAAAATGATGTCTGTTTATTGTTGCTATATAAATAAATAATACCAGCTAGGCTGCTACATTAGAGAAGATCTACACAACATTTTTTTTTAATTCAGAATAATGTAGTAGGAATTTAAATGAATATTTATTTACAAATATTAATACAAAATGCGAAAAAATAGTGTACCGACCACGTTAGAAAAGTGCTTTTACAGACTTGTATGTCATTTAAGCATTCGCTTTCCCTCGTGCTCAAACTTGACATACTCGTCAAGTAAAACATCACTTCTAAACTTGGTACGTAATATACTATTACAAGTCAATTGTTTTGAGTGTGTTTTCTTATAATTTTAAATGGTCCGGACACTGCCTTAATCGACTGATTTAGAGTAATAAATAAAAACGATAAAATTTATTTTATTCTGCCAGGAAGTCTTTAAAAGTAATTTTGCCATAAGTTTTCCTGTAACTCCTGCTATATTGTAGAATATATTTGTAAATTACTAAAGTACCCGTAAAATTCATGTCCTTTAAAAAAATGTTATAGCAAGAAAAAAATCATTACGCCGCTTCAATAATACATGGTTTCATTCACGTGATTAAGTGTATTTTATATTTCAAAAGATTCTGTACAAAAAAAAATAATACCTACGTCTTTCATTTCTGGCTTATTTTGCTTTTTCTTTTTCATTTTATATACACAAGCATAGTATACAGGGTGTGGCAACGACCTGTAATCGGTCCCTTACGGTGTACATATTAACTTGATTGAAAAATGTTTTTAGTAAAAGTTATTTGGGAAAGCACAGGCTATGACCTAAAATTACTTTGATGTATACAGGGTGTTTAGTTTTCTCCCTACCTTATATAAATTTCTTATTTTATATGGAACATACTATATATTGTTACATTTTTGGATTCCTGGGCGCAATATAAGCCAAATTTGTACAACACATTATATGGATTAAATTAATGGTTTTCGAGATGTTTCGTATTAAAGGGAAAAAACGCATTTTTAATAATTTCTTAAAAATATTATATCTCCTGCATTTGTAATTATTTTGTAATATTTTTTTTATATCATTATAACAACAGTTCAAGATGCTCAGCCAATACGAAAAAATGTTCATTTTATAACATTGGGTGTTTGGAAATTGAACATGAATTTGAAAATTTTAAAATAGTTGTAATCATTTTTTTTTTCAAATGTAACACCCTGTATATTTCTACGCCGTTCGATGCAGGCTAAAGACCGCTTTCGTTTCCATATAACACTTCATATACCCAACGTTAATGGTTTTTGAGTTATATTATGTTTAGTGTGGAGCATTGGGAATTCGAAAATAAATGTAGGCTGTGACAAGTCACAAAAAAAAATGAGAATATACGTAAATGTTAGATTGAGTCTTACTGTCAAATCGTATATAACTAATCATTTTTCTCCGTTTATTATTTAAAGATCAACTTACTTTTCTCATATTATTATAGTTATCCATTACTTATTTATTTTTGGTTATTCATCTCGTGTTATCTACTGTTTGTTTTTAAGTTTAGTAGTTTTTAAAATGAATTTTTCTAAAGAAGAATTGGTCGATATGACATTTATTATTGGAGAAGCCCAACGAAATTGTTTATTGGCAAGTCGCTTGTACAAAGTGAAATACCCTAATCGCAGATGTCCTCAAATATCAGCATTTGAGCGACTAAAAGAGAGATTTATCGCTGATGGACATATAAAATATAATTTCGGTTTTCGTCCAAAAACAGTTATAAACGAAGGAAATGAAGAACGAGTGTTACAAGCAGTTGTAGAAAATCCACATGTTAGTATACGAAATATTCGTAAAAATCTTGATTTTAATGAAAGATCAGTATCAAGAATATTACGGAAATACAAATTTCGTCCGTATAAAGTACAACTGCACCAGGAGTTGCTACCAATGGATCACTACAATCGTATGCAAAAAAAAATTGTCAAAGGATGTTAGATAATGTAGACCAAAACCCAGGGTTTTTAAATAATATTCTTTGGACAGACGAAGCCATATTTCACAACAATGGGTATGTGAACAGGCATAATTATCATTACTATGCGGACGCAAATCCGCACCTAATGAACGAAACCCATCGTCAACATAGGTGGTCGCTCAATGTTTGGGGAGGTATTATTGGTACTACCGTCGTTGGACCACATTTCTTTGATGGCCACTTAAATGGCGCAATATACAGAAACTTTCTTGTCAATGAACTAGCAGGATTACTAGAAGATGTACCACTGGACGTAAGAGCCAATCTGTGGTATCAGCACGATGGAGCTCCAAGTCACAACAATGCGGCAGCAAACCAAATGCTCGACGAAATGTACAGAGAAAGGTGGATTGGAAGAAGGGGACCAGTATCATGGCCAGCTAGATCTCCTGATCTGACACCTTTAGATTTTTTTCTATGGGGTCACATTAAAGAAATTGTCTACAAGGAGATTTTAACTACTCGGGATGACATGAGACACAGAATTACTTTAGCTTTTCAGGAAATAACACGTGAAACACTTTTGCGAGTCCGAGACTCGGTTCATCGAAGACTACGTCTCTGCATAAATAACGAAGGCGGTCATTTTGAACAGTTCATGTAATTTTGTAATGCTTTTTTGTTTTTGTTTTAATGTTTATTTATTCATTTCCATTAAAAATTGTTTACAGAATAAAGCTATTTGTTTCTTTTAACTGAAATATTATTATGCAACACATTAATTAAGGCAATAACACATTCTGCTTCTAGCTCAATAAGGCTAATGCGATTCCTGTCGCTTGTTAGTCGTGGCTTATGTTTCAGAATCCCTATAGTATACAGTATAACTCCAAAACTATTGGCTTTGGGTATATGAAGTGGAAACGAAAGCGGTCTTTAGCCTGCATCGAACGGCGTAGAAATATACAGGGTGGTACACTTGAAAAAAAATGATTACAACTATTTTAAAATTTTCAAATTTATGTTCAATTTCCAAACACCCAATGTTATAAAATGAACATTTTTTCGTATTGGCTGAGCATCTTGAACTGTTGTTATAATGGTATAAAAAAATTATTACAAAATAATTACAAATGCAGGAGATATAAAATGTTTAAGAAATTATTAAAAATGCTTTTTTTTCCTTTAATACGAAATATCTCGAAAACCATTAATTTAATCCATATGATGTGTTGTACAAATTTGGCTTATATTGCGCCCAGGAATCCAAAAATGTAACAATATATAGTATGTTCCATTTAAAATAAGAAATTTATATAAGGTAGGGAGGAAACTAAACACCCTGTATACATCAAAGTAATTTTAGGTCATAGCCTGTGCTTTCCCAAATAACTTTTACTAAAAACATTTTTCAATCGAGTTAATATGTACACCGTAAGGGACCGATTACAGGTCGTTGCCACACCCTGTATATTACTAAATCGACCAGTTTGGTTGGATACAGTATAAAAAGAAGCTCATGGTTGTGGGTATCATTAATTCTTCCCAAAAGTGTTCATGCCATTCCTTTATATGGAAACGTTTTGAATTATATCCAGCTATAGCTGACAAACGAGATTTGCCTTGTCGTAAAATGAATTTTTTTTTCATTTGAAAATTTGTTTAGTGTTTCGAAAAGTATACAGGTAGTTTCACACTCGTTAATTTGTAAATCTGTTATTTTGAAGTCATATGTATTTTTAAAATAAATGTATTTCTTTCTAGAAAATGATAGATATTGCACAGCATTATGTGCGATTATTGTAGGAAAGAAAATCGGTGTTAAATTTTACATTTCGCAATCAAAAAATTATCATTATACCATCACTGATATTTCTGTTTTACAACGTTGCTATTTATCCAAACCATTAGTATTTTTTTATATGTAAATTGAACATTGCTATCTGTATTGTAAACTTTTCAGGATTTTTTTTATTTTACATTCGGTATTAGTAATGGGTGTTAGTAATACATACATCAGCTAAACAGATAAATCATGTTAAGTGCATGTTATAAGAATTCTAGAAATAGGTAAAGTAATTATAGAAATCACGTAATAAGCAGTCGAAAACGAAAACTTTCGATTTTCTCATATGCCTACTGCGTTGATTATTATTACTTTGTGGAAAAAATGGTATTTTAAAATTAGAATATTAATGATTCGTTTCGCAATCCGTTCATTAACACTTTGGATGTGTCGAAAATAAAAAAAAGAGTAATAATTGTTTATGTGGGAAACTCTTAATTTTGTTTACTTCTCAGAAAAGGCTTTTAATTAAACGGTGAACTCACTCACTAAAACTTGTTTAACCGTATTATATTCGAAAGATAAAAATTGGGAACTGCTATATATTTTTCTATTTTCTAATTTCTTGAAGCAATTTATATTCAATTTTTTTATTTTTAGTGAATTTGAATAAAATTCGACAGTTTTAATAAAACTCGCTAAAGCTTTTAGTCTACTGCATAAAAATTAATATTTTAAATGAAGCAGACTGTTTATGTTCAGAATCTGAACATAAACAGTCAGAATTTCATTTGTCTTTGGATATACCTTCGATATTAAGTTGACAAATCTTAACAACTGGACCAATATGACACAATATGAATTTAAACTTGAAAAATGATACCTGTCATATGACCGAGAGGATCGACGATAAGTTGATTCTATAACTCTCAACTTTAGAAAAAAGTATGAGTCTTTGTTTCTGATATATACGCGATAATTTCTTTTCTGATTAATCTTCTATCGTGGCGATGTTAGTTGTTGTCCTCAAAACCGAGGTTCTTCTAACAGAAGCAAAAAATGGGGGTCTGTCATCTGACGGTTTTCCGTGTATGCTTACATCTCCAAGTATCCACCTTATTCCTTAGCTATGCTGAAGACGACCAATGAGTGAAAATAGATATATAATCATATACATACCGTTTAACTGAAATAAAAGTAGATATAGGGAAACACAGACACGCACACATGTGCATGCAAACATGAAATGGAGGGGTACGATAATAGGGGAATACAGATGAGTTCATATCGGGGGGACACCGGGTACCGAGACCGAGGCTTCAGTGCAAAACGTTGAAAGCTAGTATGCAGACGTTTGCTTTAAGGAATTGCTCCGCTATTTTGGTAATTGATGTATAATGTATTAACATTGAACTGAAACAAAACTATAAAAATTGTAACTAAAATAAAATTCTCACATTTAAAACGAAACAAAATATTATAATGAACTATACAAATAAATTTTGCACGTCTTTGTACGAATTATCCTTCGCATACCATAACACAATCTGTATTTTTTCCTCGACAGCTAAGTGCATTTTATTTTAATATTTGCGAGTTTGCTCAGACAAAATGTAAGTTCACGCTCTAAAGATACGGAACGAATGCCATGTGCGCATGGTGTTCGCGCTCTCGGTTTACCCACACCACCATAAGACCGGTGGTGTGGGGGGCCACATTCTTGAACTGTTGTATACATACATACATAGGTACATGTTTATGTGTGTGTATTTGAAGATGCATATTAACTTTTAAATACGACAATCTGTATATAAAGAAGTTTATGGGGTAATTCCGATGAAAATGCAACTGCAGACAGGTGTTTCGAACTACTTGATTCTCGTCAATGCAGTGTAGCCAAGGAATAAGATAGAATGACCTTGGAGATGAAAAGCAATAATCAGGGACACACACAGGAGACCGACTACCAATTCAGGCTTCAGCTAGAATCTCCTCGATACTGAGGATTCATCTAAACCATAGGTTCCCAAAGTGGGCGATAACGCCCCCTTGTGGGCGCTGCAGGTCTAAAGGGGGGCGGTAAGAGACCCAGAAAAAAAATGGGGGCGTTGTGTAAAGGCTTAGGGGGCGATTTGTAATTTCATCTAGAATCTAGGAGGACTCTTAGACACCGACTGAGCTCTCGACTCTCGACTCTCGACTACAGCTTGTGAACATCAACTAATATTAATTAAGAGATTGCTCAAACCAACTCGGTTCGATATTTCTCTCCGAGTAGTTCATATATCTGTCCTGTTTTATTGAATAAATAAATAAAAAACATATCAATCGGTCGCTCCGTTTCGAAACGAAAAGAGACACAAACAAACAAATAAAAAGGCAACTGTATCAATCGGCTGGTTCATAGAATACTTGTTCTTACTTGTTGAGTACGATTGAGCGTCGAATGAGATAAACGAGTTTATGCATGTTTGTCTTATTCCTGTCGGTGCGTGCTGCTTATGCAATCCTATATAAACAACGTAATATTTATTTTATTTTCATTTGCGGTTTCGCGCGTAATAGATAAGCAGTACTTAAGTTCAACACTTATACTTACGTATTTCTCAAAACAAAACAATGTCGGAAGTAAAAAAGAAGAGACGGCAATACTGTGCGGAATATATTAAATTCGGATTCATTGAAAATCCTACAAACCCATCGTCGCCTTTGTGCCTTCTATGCCTAAAAACATTTTCGAATGAAGCAATGAAGCCTTCAAGACTTCAAGATCATTTGAATAAAATGCATCCAGATAAGAAAGACAAGAATGTAGCATATTTTCAAGACCTAGAGAAGAAGCATAATACTCGGCCAAGTGTAGCAAAACTCTTTTCGGCGGCTGCTAAGCAAGATGACGACGGACTTCGAGCTTCGTACAACATCTCTTTGTTAATTGCTCAAAAAGGCAAACCACACAACATCGGAGAAGTGTTAATTTTGCCAGCAATAAAGGAAGTAATAACTACTGTGCTTCATAAACCGGCCGCAGATATTATCGGAAAAATTCCTTTGAGTAATAATTCTGTGCAAAGACGAATTGATGAAATGGCCGGAAACATAGAAGAATCATTGTGCAATCATCTGAGGACTAGTCAATTCTCAATTCAGCTCGATGAGTCCACTTTACCAACTAATGAAGCATTGTTGCTGTCTTACGTGAGTTTTATTAAAGATGAGAAAATATGTGAAGAACTATTGTTTGCTAGAAATTTAGAGACCGATACAAAAGGCGAAACCATATTCAATACATTGGAAAAGTTTTGTGATGAGAAAGAGATTCCCTTGAAAAATATTATATCAGTTGCTACGGATGGCGCTCCGGCTATGACAGGGTGCCATAAAGGCTTCATAGCGTACGTAAAAAATAAAATTCCAGATGTCCTTGCTGTACATTGCGTTATTCATAGACAACATTTGGTTGCTAGAAATTTAAGTGAACGACTATTTCAATCACTGCAATATGTCATCAAAGCAGTCAATAAAATCCGTAACTGCTCTTTGAATGATAGATTATTTCATCAGCTTTGTGTTACTAATGACGAAGATTTCAACCGTTTGTTGTTTCATACCGAAGTTCGTTGGCTATCAAGAGGCAATTGTCTGACTCGATTTTACAACCTGTTTGACTCTGTGATAGAGTTTTTGGAAACTAAAGATACAGAATTGCGCAACAAGCTCATTACATCAAAAAATGATATAGCTTACATGACAGACCTGTATAAATTGTTCAACAACATGAATCTCCAACTGCAAGGCGATGAACTAAATTTAATTAAAACAAAAAATGTCGTTGCTGCTTTCGCAGCCAAACTGCTTCTACACAAAAAGAATATGGGCAGACGTGAGTTTCATAATTTTCCGAATTTATCAGTATCCTGCAGTAACGACGACTTGTTTGCCTACTGCCAACATTTGGAAAAGCTCCACATTGACTTCACCGAACGATACCAGGATATTTTGAACTTGGAAATACCAGACTGGGTGTTGGATCCGTTTTCAAATGTCAACACAGCAATATCACCACATCTGGAAGAAGAACTTATAGAATTGACAACGAACGAGGAAATAAAAATCAAGTTCAAAAATGGCTACCAAGAATTTTGGCTACAAAAACCGATCCCGCAATTGTACCCTGGATTGTGGTCAATCATTCAACGATTCTTGATAGCATTCCCATCGTCATATTTGTGTGAACGTGGATTTAGTGCTGTAGCAACGCTGCTTACTAAAAAGAGAAATCGTTTGCATGTTACCGAACGTGGTGACTTGCGGCTGTTCTTGAGTAAATTGGAACCTGATATCAACAAACTTATTAAACAGCATCAGATTCATCCTTCACATTAGTTTTTATATTAGAATCGATTATGTTTGTTTTATTTTCAATTTTGAATAAAAGATACTTTGTCTGAATACTATAAAGTTGCGTTTCAATAATCATTCTCATTGGCAGGTGTAGCCCGTAAAAGTTAACTTGAGACCTGAGCGCCGTTGTGTACTACCTACTACGCTCAGGTCTCAAGTTAACTCATTCATTCTAAACGAGACTTTTACTATAACCCATAGTAAAAGTCTCGTTTAGAATGAATGTTTAATCTCCGCTAATATAGCTCACAATAATTAATTTAATTTGAAGTTATAGTGGTTTTTGAGTAGGTGAAAAAATGGGGGCGCTAAAAAATAATTTATTCTCAAAGTGGGCAGTAGGCAAAATAAGTTTGGGAACCACTGATCTAAACGTTGCCGCGAGGTAGACATTGTCCACTGGCACGCAGGTGGAGTAATTGTGAATCACGAACTCAAGAACTTGATAGAAAATGCCGATATAATAAAATTTATAAGAAGTCAACAATTGGAATGGCTGGGTCACGGGATTCTTATGTATGACCAAGAAAGAGCTAGAATAAAAACAGATTGAAATGAGGATTAGAGATAGACCGAGATGAAGATGGATATATGATGCCGAACAGAAGCTGTGAGATATAGAGGTGAGAGGTTAGATGAGAACACAATATCTTGTAAAGGCCTCAAAAGGAGAAAGAGATTTTTTTGTTTTTTTTTTCGTTTGTTTATATTTGGCACAATTATGGTCAAGTGTGTAAAATACAATTTTAATTATAAAAAAGACTGATAAAATGACCTGGAATACTTATTATTATATAAAAATTTAAAAAGTATTATAAATGTGTTCAGAAAAGTTTAATAATTAAAAACACTACTATGAGTAGTGCACCATATATCATAAAAGATATTACGTAAAACATCGTGAAATAGTTTATTTTTCAGAAAAGTCTCAAGATGACCCAGTTATTAACTATATACACTGTAGATTTAACCACATTACATTCAAAATTTGTAAACCATTTGCATTTAAAAAAAAAGATCATTTTTACTTTAAACACAATGATGTATCAATGATACACAATACAAATATTTATCGTTTGTAAGCCTTTAGTCAGCTCATCATAAAATTATTGTTTCATTCAGTTATATACGCTTATCCAATGTGTACATTGCTCGACGCGTGTTTTACATACGATACTGTATATTTATTGCAGGATGAAATCGTAAATTATATCTGAAAAGTACTTGCTTGTTCGAAACAGCTCGTCCGTTAAGCGTTTCGTTAATTTATTACACACATTATTATTCACAAATCAGTTGATTAAAAAGCTAATAAAAGTAAATTATCAGATACTTATTAAGATGTGAATTTCTGTTAAACATAAAGTATTTTTATTATGATAACATTTACATTGAAATTATATGTATTAGGTGTATATCAAGTTAACAGCTATTCTATTTCATGATCTATTTTGTATACAATACGTGAAATGTGTTGCTGAAAAAAACGAACGGTAAAGCCTCATATCTCTGAAAGTCATAGAATTACGAGGGATGTTTCCAAAGTTCTGGAAATTTGATTCTAGTTTAATAGTCCAAGCAATGAAGACCTAAAAATGGGCTTTCACTACAAAAGGTCTAGGAGTGTTCTTATTTGGTAGATTTTTACAGTTCGGTGTCCTAATTAATATTCTGAGATTGCGAACTTGACCGACCGCCCCTCGCGTCACCATATTACAAAAATGGTACCAAAAACCAGTTTTTCGAGAATATCTTCTCTCTAGCGCCACCTAGGTTAAAAATAGATACTACAAAAATTATAGAGCATGCAATTTCCTGTAATTTCTGTAATAAATATTTTCCAATCAGATGAATAGTTCATGAGTAACAGGGGAATGCGCAAGATGACAAAACCGCCATCGCAACGAATCGATCAGCACAAACTACGTACACTACTTGTAAAGGCATTATGGTTCTAACCCAGTCGTTGTTCTCAAAAGTAAAAAAAAGTGCAGAAAGACTTCGCCGTTCAAATAAACAAACTTCTCATCCTCCTAACAGGACTGGCGCGATCTCATCGAAACGTTTACCTTTACAAACTAGGCAGAGGAGTTATTGTTGAATAAATTGTCTCCCTCGAAGTCTACAGTATGGAGAAATTGTGACGGATAACATATTGTTTTTGCATGCGTTCAGCGGTTCTGACGCACTTCTTCTGTTTTCAACGTAGGAAAAATTAAGTTTATAAAAACACTGGAAATATTTAAACCGAAATATGCAAGCTTTCAAAGAGCAAAATGCAACAAATCTCGAAATCATTGCTGCTGTGAGAGAAAGCTATTTATCGCCTTTACGGCGTTACCAAAGAAAACACCATTACTTTGGGCTCCCTACGTTATTAAAAGATCCGTGACGAAGAGTAAATTCGAGCTTGCTACATTACACCCTACCAGAGCAGCTGCAGACAACATTCCCGTTGAATCTACCACTAAATTCAGGCTTGGTATGATATACACGAGAGTTCGGTGCATTTAGATTGAGAAAGAAGCAAGATTTGGCTTACTCATGCGATAATAACATAAGATCCTGTAACCGAAGCACTCCTGAAATTCACTTAGTGCAAGTGCAAGAAATAGTGGGGTCGAGCCTATGGATGTAGGAAAACAGTCTTAAAGTGTTCTGTTCATTGCACTTGCTGCAATGAGGACGCGTTTGAAAATAGCGTAGAGATTTTTGCGGGCTCTGAATAAGAAGAAGAAGGCGATTACGACGAGAATCAAGACCGTTGCAAAATTATTGGCACACGAGATCGAAGAAGTCAACTAGTTTTCTAGGAGTAACATTTGACAATAGATTGTGCTGGAACGGTCACTCTAAAAATTTGTGAAAAAAGTTAGCTCGTCTATATTTGGTTTAAGTCTATTGACGAAATGTGTAGCAATGTTTTCACTGAAATCATTTTATTATGCGAATATTGAGTCTCGTCTCAGATATGCATTATTCTTTTGGGGTGCATCGATACATCTTAGTGATGTCTTTATATTACAAAAGCGCGCTATTCGAACAATGTGTGGGGTTCCTTACGGCACATATTGTAGACCTCTTTTTCAAGATTTTAAAATCTTAACTTTACCTTCCTCATATATATATATATATCAACTCATTGTATTCCTTGTGGATAACCGATCGATGTTTGTTCGAAACAGGGATATTTACAACTCAATGTGTACTCGACGCTGCGACGACTATTCAGTCCCGCTTCATACTTCCACACATTTTGAAAAGAGTCCCCAGTATCCAGCAATTAGAGCATATAATTCTTTGCCGACTGATTTGAAGAATGGCTCGTCTGCGAACGGTCATCGATTTAGGGGTCAGTTAAGGGGCTTTTTGCTGGAGAGAGCTTACTACTCGTTTGGGGAGCATATACAGGGTGTTTCATCGGTTGGGGTATCGCGAATTAAAGTGCCTAAATATAAAAATATCGACTTCAAATTTTAACCACTTATAGAGCTTTTAAACCGCTACCAGCAGGTTAGGTTGTTTTTGATAATATTATTTTAATTAATGCGTAAATTAAAAAAAAACGTATTATCAAAAATTAAAAGTGCTCAAAAAATGTTCAAATTTGAATGGTGATACGTGGAAATATCACCCATATTAACTTCACAATCAGAATTTTTATAAACGAAACCGTTTGTCAAATAAAGTCAATATTAAATAATGTCGTTTTTCTTACGACAGATTTATGGTACTTAACTTTCTAATTGTGCTGTCCGCAAACAGGTAGTCCTTTTAAATTTATGACGGATAATAAATAAAAATTTATGACGGATAATATTCAACCCTGAAGCCTTCAGTTGTTGTTGTAGTTCTACTAATCGGGAAGCGTTTCCAAGGGCATTCTGAACTTACATTTAGGTACTTTGTGATGTTAGTTGTGATTCTATTTTCACGGAGTCAACTTCATTTGTTTAAGCTGTGTTTTGCTAGTGTTTTCTGTTTTCAAAATGCCGTTCACTTTCTCTGCCGACGAAAAAGTTGACATGATACTTGTTTATGGGGAAGCTCTACAAAATGCCGCGGTTGCTGAGCAGATTTATGCGGAACGTTTTCCGGATAGGATCCACCCAGAAAGTCAAACTTTCAAAAGGTTAGTGGATAACTTGAGGCAAACGGGATCACTTGCGTCAAAAAATCGAAGTGTGAATAATCCACCTGTCACCAATGAACTGAATCAGGCAATTGTTTTAAATATGGTGGACAATAACCCTCAGATAAGCACTAAAGAAATCAGTGTTGCGACTGGAATCAGCAAGACATCGGTGTGGCGGATAATCAACAAACACACTTACCACCCATATCATATCGAGCTTCACCAAGAACTTCACGGGGATGATTTTGCAAATCGAGTTGCATTTTGTGAATGGGCACAAAGACAATTAGAAGAAAATGAGCACTTTTTTAGACATGTTTTGTTTACTGACGAATGCTCTTTTAGAAGCAGTGGACATGTCAACAGACATAACATACACTATTGGGCACCAGTGAACCCTCATTGGATGCGTGAAGAACGCATTCAGAATAGGTGGACGGTCAATGTTTGGGGGGGAATCATTGATAACCATTTAATCGGCCCCTTCTTTTTTGACCAGCATTTAAACGGCGAGCTTTACGCAAATTTTCTGGAAAATGATCTTTACAATTTATTAGAAAATGTGCCGTTAAATGTTCGCCAACACTTGTGGCTGCAGCAAGATGGGGCTCCTCCGCACTACGCACTAAGGGCTCGTCAGGTTATGGATAATCAGTTCCCTGCACGCTGGATCGGACGTGGTGGGCCAGTTCCATGGCCAGCCAGATCACCCGACTTAACACCGATGGATTTTTTCACATGGGGTGCTGTGAAGGAGATGGTGTACCAACAACCGCCAACTACCGCCGAGGATATGAGGGCAAGAATAACAAATGCGTTTGAACGCCTTAACCAGCTAAACAGAGGCGCTACAGTTCTTAATTCCTTCACGCGTCGGTTAGAACTGTGTGTGCAGCAAGAAGGTCACCATTTTGAACATTTGTTATAAATATTTACTTTCTACTACCTGGTATTACCCATTCACTTGACATCCGCACAGTGACAGTGTCATGTTGATCTGAATTAGTGGAATTTACAGCTAGCGCCAAAAAAAGCTGGGTAATACCTAATTTTTCCTAATTTATATTAACTTTCTTACCTTGAATAGCTTATAAACTCAACACACAACACTGTAATAAAAAACCCATAAATTCTTCAACGTCTTGCCTTTAATTTTGAAATTATTGTAAAATATTCAATAATTGATTAAGTTTTAATTTTTTTTTCAATTGCATAGTTGATTTTATAGACATATCTTTTTAACACCTGAATTTCAATAAAATCTGAGTACTTTTGATTTTTTGAACGAAGGTTTTTTTTTATTTACGCATTAAATAAAATAATATTATCAAAAACAACCTAACCTACTGGTAGCGGTTTAAAAGTTCTATAAGTGGTTAAAATTTGAAGTCGACATTTTTATATTTAGGCACTTTAATTCGCGATACCCCAACCGATGAAACACCCGGTACAGTAATTGTTGGGTAGATGTATAAAGTGTGTATTGTACCCCATATATATTAACATATATGAAATTTTGTTATTTACTTGTTTTACAAAGGACAGAATAACCACTATATATGTATTTATTGTATTTATTGACAATGTCAATGTCTATGACTTACGACAATAAAGTTATATTATTATTATTATTATTATTATTAAGACGGAAACTTTGAAGAAGAGGAACGAATTTTGCAAGACGATATTGATATTAGTGAGCCTCGACCATCTAGGGCATCGAACGGGATAAAAGACATCAGTAAATAACGAATCGTGGATTAGGCCTACTGGGGATATCACAAAAAAAAGCGCCTCTCACTCTACCTCATGGTGATGCGGAAATGAATAAGAAACGGTAGTACGTATTAAGTTATCGGTATTTACTGAAATTTCGAGAAAAAATGTAGCGATTTTACGAATTGTAGAAATTTGCTGAACTTGACTCAAATGTACTGAATGCGTTGAAACTACGATACAGTAATAATAAACTTTCTTAATATAATAAATTGAAAATCACACTCTAAAGTGATCGAAGGCGGGTACTATAAAGCAAATTATTAGACAATATCAGAATAAAGCATTCCAATTAACAATTATGTGAAGTACATGCTTTTATAGAGAATATCGTTTGTAATAATGTGTAAAAACAATATGTTGTAGAAGTCATTGCTCTATCACAAACAAGCGTTAGATCAACGACTTATAATGTTTACTTATCGTCTAAGAGCATGAATTCATTTATTCGATGCGTGTTCACGTCAAATTCTGAACACGAATTAAAGAGATTATTCCCCTGTTACTATAAGTAATTCGTAGAGTTGTGTACAATCGAAACGAAAAAGGACCCGGAAAATGTTACGATGTTGCCGTACTTTCAATGTTTGAAAAGTAAGAAAGAAAAATTTTATCTCATTTTATTAATTGTTAAGAAATTCTATTAGAATTATTGTACAATAGTGTTCTTTTTGAAGTGTAAACTTCTTTGGGCGCGTTGCGTTGATTGTGGGCACTGAACAAGACAGCCGTCACGCTCGGCTATGTAACACTCGTTCGGGTAAAGTCGGCTCGAGTCGACTAAGGGAACGAGAGAAATATATCATATAGAGGTATTTAATTTCAATTAAATTGAAATTTAAATGAATAAATAAATTCATGTCCTCGAGCAGATTCGATCCCGAGTCGCATGGGTGAGAAGCCGGCACGTTAGCATCAGACCAACGCGGGACTTGTAAGCGAGTATACATATTGTCTATTTATAACGGGTGTCCCAACAGGAACTTGGGGATTTAAATATCACAGTATTTTCAAATAATGTAACATATTAATCTAATATTTAACATACGTCATCTAGAAACTTGTAAGTGTCATCATGCAACGTTTCACGACTGAAGAACGCATCCAAATTTTTCAAATTTATTATGAAAATGCTGAACACAATTCGTCGACTACGTGTTGTTTTTCATCAAAATCATGTTCCCAGCGATACAGCAATTAGGAATTTAATTGCAAAATTTGAAATAACTGGTTCTGTTTTCGATGTCGACATCGTAATGTTCGGTCAGTTGAAAATATCGTTAGGGTGAATCAAAGTGTAACAGAAAGTCCAAAAACTTCAATTCGTCGCCGGTCACAGCAATTGGCCATCTCAAGATCATCTCTGCAACGAATTTTACCAAAGACTTACGGCTACAAGCATACAAGATGCAGTTAACACAAGAATTGAAGCCCAGGGACCATCAACACCGCCGTATCTTTGCAAATTGGATTTTGGAGCAAACAGAACTTGATAACGCATTTGAAAAGCGAATCATATTCAGTGACGAAGCCCATTTTCACCTAGGGGGTTACGTAAATAAACAAAACTGCCGCATTTGGGGGCTCCAAAATCCTCGAGAGATTATTGAAAAACCCATGCACCCACTACGTGTCACTGTATGGTGTGGTTTCTTGACCAACGGTGTTCTTGGACCTCACTTGTTTGAAATTGAGAATGGAGAAGCAGTAACTGTCAACGGGGAGCGGTATCGACAGATGTTGAATAACGTTCTATGGCCTCGTTTGGAAGATATGGACTTCAACAATCTTTTTTTTTCAACAAGATGCGGTCACTTGCCACACTGCCAGGGAAACTCTAAATTTACTGCAGGAGAAATTACCTGGTCATGTGATTTCTGGTAATGGTGACGTGGATTGGCCTGCAAGATCCTGCGACTTAACACCGCTGGACTTTTTCCTTTGGGGTTTCCTTAAGGATCAAGTATACACAAATAATCCACAGACAATTGATGAATTAAAAAATAACATTCGTGCGGCTATTGCCGAAATTAACCTACATATATGTGATAAAGTTATCGAAAATTTTAAGAAATGAATCACTATGTGCAGACAGAGTCGCGGTGGACATTTATCCGATATCTTGTTCCACATATAATTTTAAGGTTTCCACTTTATGTTTATGTTAATAAATCGTTGAATTTCTAAACACTACGCATGTTATTTGGACTTGAAATCCCTAAGTTCCCGTTGGGACACCTATATATATATACGCGATTATATATAGCGGCCGCTGTAAGAGCAACGAATTTAATTTAATTGCTCATTATATACGAATTTATAAGCATTTAATTCTTTTCTGTTACACAAGATGGATGAAGAAAATCAAATCGATGACAAATTAAAACAAAAAGGGATTTGTCTAATGCGAGCGTGAAGAAATGTCGTCAAAAGTAGCACACTAAATCTCAGCAACTGAATTCGTCGATACAGATGACCCTAATGTAATATAGAAAGAAAAAAAGAAAGTTGGATTTCGTATTATTAACCTTGCCTTGATGAAGTTTTCACTTCTGCCGTGTGGTTTTAAGCACACCCATTTTCTTTTGCTTTTACATTATACTTATAGCTTATTTCCATAATAAAAGCTTTTCCAATTTCCATTTAATTAGCACGCTCTATATCTTGGGTAAAACGCTGAAAAGTTGTTTTCTTGCGTCACATATTCACTGAATACATTACCCAATTAGACGTCACCCACTGAAGATAATTTTTGAAAAACTCAAACGTAGATTTGTAATAAGTCTGTTTTTGGGCAAAATACTTGTAGAATAAACCAGGGTCTGTGCATGCAACAAACGTTATTGTGTGGTGATGACATTTAGCTTGAAAATACACAATCGTGTTATCAATACCAGTACACGAGAATAGTTACGGTATTTGTACATAATTTTAGCAAGGGATAGTGTGAATTGGATTTGCGCTCGCTGGTTTCACAATATTTTCCAGTAGGTAGATATGTGATTAATCTATGAACTTAATCTAGGAATGAGACTTTTATTCGTGACTGTGAAAACATCATGGTTAAGTGTAGTAGAATCCGGAATACGATTATTTTATTTAATTAAATTCTATATAAAAAATTTGTATCGTAATTAAAATCATGCTAGCTGGACTATTTAGGCAAAAATATTTTTCCAAATTTTTAATAGCATATTTAATAAAGACAATGAATATTTGTTTCACTGTATATTATAATTGATTTAGTTCAGATATGATATACAAGTATCCTGGCTCGTATTTCACAATTTATTAAATTTATTCATAATATAGTGTCATTTCTGTTTTAACCAGCAGTTATTGTAAGCATGTATAAATGTATTCATAAGTAGTAAGCTACATAGCTATTATTATAAATAAAAATTTGTTGTTGTTATCAAGAAACTATTTGTTTATGTTATTTATTTGCCTTTTTGTTATATTAATTGAAGCACAGTTGTATTCTATAGGTATATGGATTATTCAGGTATGCTATTAAGGCCAACAAAGTTTCTGTATAAATCAAGAAAAAATAAATATGCACAAGTTGAAAGAACAATTGGTGTAAAGTTATCACTTGAATAACAAAAAAAATGTATTTTGCTTTATATCAGCATTCATAAGTAGTCAGTTTCGCAACTAACGTGTGCACATCAACACACAATCTCACCTTTTTCTGGGATGTTGTTCAAAAACCGTATGAGTATTGATTAGAAATCTTACTATTAGTGGAAAAATACAAAATCTGAAAACCCAGTCACTTCAACCTGTAGGTAGTAAAAAGTATAAAAGGTATATCGAAAATTTACAGCACGCATATACAATAAAATACGGTTATAGCGTTATTATAGAGATCGACACTTTTTGACGTTATAACAGAGTGGCGCTATTCATGAGATAGGAGAGCTTTGAAAAACTGTAATTTAGCAAATTTTTGCATAACTAATCCGATAAGTAACATGCTTTCTTATCTATTTTACAGTACAACCAACACAAAACTGCACAAAAATCACATTAAGAATTTTTTTTGGCAGCGATTTATGAATCACATATTTAGTGCGGTTTATAAATCTTATATTCATTCAAACTGTTAGTTACAAAGTACTGTATTGTTAGGTGGTTTATGAATTCTTGCGCCGTGTGGAGACTTTGGATCAAAGGAAAAGTGAGGATTATGAAATAAATAACGATAACTGTGACTTGGTGACGGACAATAATATATAGTGACGGTAAAAAGAGCCATCTAGTAGTTCAAGCTAAAGAGATAGTGTTAAATGTGTATAATAATTTACAAAAAGAAAATGCAGAAGTTACACAAAATAATTTCTTATATGCCATTTCAAATTGTTTATACCATTTTTATGTAAAAATTAAGTTATTATAAAGGGGCAATTATAGTCAGGTAGAATAACGTATCTTCTACCAGAGAAAAGCGTCAATGAGAACATTCTTAATTAAAAAAGAAAACATTTTTAGATATAAACACATACATATTACGAAATTTTATGTCTTTTATTGATAATCTCAGCACATATTTTTAATATTTTATTAAAAGCAATGATAAATATTCTCCTGATTTCTATACATTGATCTACTCATACCTTTCCGCTGTTCTGTCAAATTAATATCAAATTGTTTCCGCACTTTGGCCTTTCCGTCAAAGCGCATCTCATGTCATCACTCGAAAACACTTTTTAACCTTGCCGCGATTTGCGCAACCGCAGTAAACAAACAATGCCCAAGGATATCAATTAGACACTTGGCTATTTCTGAAACGCTCTAGTACATGTATACAAAAACGAGCAGAAAATTCTTTAATAAACGAACCCGTTAACTGTTTTTCTCTGTCATTTGCGTAGAAAGTTTTTTTCTCGGTGTGAAACAATTCCCAGATGTGAACGGTCTTTCTAATTTGGAACGTGCGAGGGCAGAAGAGTCCGTCTGCAAAGATTTGTTGAAATTACATTCGAAACTAATCACACAAGAACAGTAATTCACAAGGGCTTTCTGTTTCTGGCCAATGTCCGAGATGAGAGAAGGAAACTGTACGTGTCCTAAAGGTTTAGTATAAGCTTACACGTAAACCGAGCGTGATTAGAACACAATGAAAGCTGGTGATTATTTATAACCGGATGATTATGGAAGTCATGTATACGTAATAATATTCCGGTGCCAACTAAAACACACATCACAGAAAGCATTTTAATTTATTTGACTGCACAAACGACGTGTGAGAAGTTGCGGATATGTAAACTGCCATTATAATGTGTGGTAAATACGTTTTATTAGTAATGAACAGTTGCTAAAAGTAGAGCTTTAACTAGCGTGATAATAACTTTTACAATCGAATATATTATCTATGGGTATTCAAGCATTATTTATTACTAGGGCGCGGACATGACCGGTTTAAACTACGACAAAATTACAACAGAGCAAAGAAATAATGTAAACAACACACGCTTATTGAATAGCACTAATTCATATGGTGAACTGCAACATCTGTTTACGCCCGAGAATGAGAGCAAAAAATGCCCATAAATTAAGGAATTTATGAGTAAAATCCTTTTTCATCGGCGTATATAGGAACGTGAGGAATTTTTAAAATTAATTTTATTTACCTTATATTTCGCAAGAGAAATAAAATTTTCATTCATACTTAGTTTCGTCTTTTCATTGTTTTGACTGTTAATTACGTACTTCGTAATTTTTGTAATAGTCTGTTTAATACCGGTTTATTGAATCGACTTCTCCCAATTATCTAGACGTAAGTGTACACAATTTCGTTTAGTTTCAATAACATACGGGTACATTTTTAGTTGTCTTTTATTTAGATCTAGAACGTTGTTTATGTTGAGTGTGTGAAGTTAGCCCCCCTTTTTTCGAATATCGGAAATGTGACGGTTGTTCCAGGTTGTTCTAGGTTTGTTCTAAATTGTTCCAAAGTATTTAAAAAAAAAAGTCAAAATTGGTCGAGATAATTGAAAAAAACGACTTTTTCACCCAGCCCCCCTTTTTTCGAAAATTGAAATTCTAAAGGTTGTTCCAGGTTGTTCTAGATGTTCTAAACATTGTTCCAAAGAATCTCGAAAAAAAAATCAAAATTGGCCGAGATAATCGGAAAAAACGAGTTTTTGCCAGCCCCCCTTTTCTTGAAAATTGTAATTCTGATGATTGTTCTAGGTTGCTCTAGGCGTGTTCTAAATTGTTCCAAAGTATTTCATAGAAAAAATCAAAATCAGACGAGAAAATGGGAAAAAACGAAAGCCAAAAGTATGAAGTCGGACCCAGTTTTTGCAAAAATTTAAATTTTGACGGTTGTTCTAGGTTGTTCTAGGTTTGTTCTAAACATTGTTCGAATACGTCAAAACCGTGTCTCTTATATATCAAAAGATATGGCAAAAAAACCAAATTCAAAAGTGTGAAGTTAGCCCCCCTTTTATCGAAAATATAACTTCTGACGGTTGTTCCAGGTTGCTCTAGGTGTGTTCTCAATTGTTCCAAAGTATTTCAAAAAATAAATCATAATTGGCCGAAAAAACGGCAAAAAACTTTTTTTTTCTTGCGGCCCTTTTTTCGAAAATCGAAATTCTGACGGTTGTTCTGGGTTGTTCTAAGTTTGTTTTAAATTGTTCCAAAGGATTTCAAAGAAAAAATCATAGTTGGCCGAGATAATAGAAAAAAACGATTTTCCCACGGACCCCCTTTTTGCGAAAATTGAAATTCTGAAGGTTGTTCCAGGTTGTTCTAAACATTATTCATATACATCAGAACAGTATCTCTTATATTTCAAAAGATATTGCAAAAAAACGTTTTAAAAAAGTGTGAAGTTAGCCCCCCTTTTTTCGAAAATCTAACTTCTGACGGTGGTTCCAGGTTGCTCTAGGTGTGTTCTCAATTGTTCCAAAGTATTTCAAAAAATAAATCATAATTGGCCGCAAAAACGGCAAAAAACTTTTTTTTTCTGGCGGCCCTTTTTTCGAAAATCGAAATTCTGACGGTTGTTCTGGGTTGTTCTAGGTTTGTTTTAAATTGTTCCAAAGGATTTCAAAGAAAAAATCATAATTGGCCGAGATAATAGAAAAAAACGATTTTTCCATGGACCCCCTTTTTGCGAAAATTGAAATTCTGAAGGTTGCTCCAGGTTGTTCAAGATAAGTTCTAAACATTATTCTTATACATCAGAACAGTATCTCTTATATTTCAAAAGATATTGCAAAAAAACGTTTTTAAAAAAGTGTGAAGTTAGCCCCCCTTTTTTCGAAAATCTAACTTCTGACGGTGGTTCCAGGTTGCTCTAGGTGTGTTCTCAATTGTTCCAAAGTATTTCAAAAAATAAATCATAATTGGCCGAAAAAACGGCAAAAAACTTTTTTTTTCTGGCGGCCCTTTTTTCGAAAATCGAAATTCTGACGGTTGTTCTAGATTGTTCTAAGTTCGTTTTAAATTATTCCAAAGGATTTCAAAGAAAAAATCATAATTGGCCAAGATAATAGGTAAAACGATTTTACCTATTATCTATATCAGTGGTTCCCAAACTTATTTTGCCTACTGCCCACTTTGAGAATAAATTATTTTTTAGCGCCCCCATTTTTTCACCTACTCAAAAACCACTATAACTTCAAATTAAATTAATTATTGTGAGCTATATTAGCGGAGATTAAACATTCATTCTAAACGAGACTTTTACTATGGGTTATAGTAAAAGTCTCGTTTAGAATGAATGAGTTAACTTGAGACTGAGCGTAGTAGGTAGTACACAACGGCGCTCAGGTCTCAAGTTAACTTTTACGGGCTACACCTGCCAATGAGAATGATTATTGAAACGCAACTTTATAGTATTCAGACAAAGTATCTTTTATTCAAAATTCAAAATAAAACAAACATAATCGATTCTAATATAAAAACTAATGTGAAGGATGAATCTGATGCTGTTTAATAAGTTTGTTGATATCAGGTTCCAATTTACTCAAGAACAGCCGCAAGTCACCACGTTCGGTAACATGCAAACGATTTCTCTTTTTAGTAAGCAGCGTTGCTACAGCACTAAATCCACGTTCACACAAATATGACGATGGGAATGCTATCAAGAATCGTTGAATGATTGACCACAATCCAGGGTACAATTGCGGGATCGGTTTTTGTAGCCAAAATTCTTGGTAGCCATTTTTGAACTTGATTTTTATTTCCTCGTTCGTTGTCAATTCTATAAGTTCTTCTTCCAGATGTGGTGATATTGCTGTGTTGACATTTGAAAACGGATCCAACACCCAGTCTGGTATTTCCAAGTTCAAAATATCCTGGTATCGTTCGGTGAAGTCAATGTGGAGCTTTTCCAAATGTTGGCAGTAGGCAAACAAGTCGTGGTTACTGCAGGATACTGATAAATTCGGAAAATTATGAAACTCACGTCTGCCCATATTCTTTTTGTGTAGAAGCAGTTTGGCTGCGAAAGCAGCAACGACATTTTTTGTTTTAATTAAATTTAGTTCATCGCCTTGCAGTTGGAGATTCATGTTGTTGAACAATTTATACAGGTCTGTCATGTAAGCTATATCATTTTTTGATGTAATGAGCTTGTTGCGCAATTCTGTATCTTTAGTTTCCAAAAACTCTATCACAGAGTCAAACAGGCTGTAAAATCGAGTCAGACAATTGCCTCTTGATAGCCAACGAACTTCGGTATGAAACAACAAACGGTTGAAATCTTCGTCATTAGTAACACAAAGCTGATGAAATAATCTATCATTCAAAGAGCAGTTACGGATTTTATTGACTGCTTTGATGACATATTGCAGTGATTGAAATAGTCGTTCACTTAAATTTCTAGCAACCAAATGTTGTCTATGAATAACGCAATGTACAGCAAGGACATCTGGAATTTTATTTTTTACGTACGCTATGAAGCCTTTATGGCACCCTGTCATAGCCGGAGCGCCATCCGTAGCAACTGATATAATATTTTTCAAGGGAATCTCTTTCTCATCACAAAACTTTTCCAATGTATTGAATATGGTTTCGCCTTTTGTATCGGTCTCTAAATTTCTAGCAAACAATAGTTCTTCACATATTTTCTCATCTTTAATAAACCCCACGTAAGACAGCAACAATGCTTCATTAGTTGGTAAAGTGGACTCATCGAGCTGAATTGAGAATTGACTAGTCCTCAGATGATTGCACAATGATTCTTCTATGTTTCCGGCCATTTCATCAATTCGTCTTTGCACAGAATTATTACTCAAAGGAATTTTTCCGATAATATCTGCGGCCGGTTTATGAAGCACAGTAGTTATTACTTCCTTTATTGCTGGCAAAATTAACACTTCTCCGATGTTGTGTGGTCTGCCTTTTTGAGCAATTAACAAAGAGATGTTGTACGAAGCTCGAAGTCCGTCGTCATCTTGCTTAGCAGCCGCCGAAAAGAGTTTTGCTACACTTGGCCGAGTATTATGCTTCTTCTCTAGGTCTTGAAAATATGCTACATTCTTGTCTTTCTTATCTGGATGCATTTTATTCAAATGATCTTGAAGTCTTGAAGGCTTCATTGCTTCATTCGAAAATGTTTTTAGGCATAGAAGGCACAAAGGCGACGATGGGTTTGTAGGATTTTCAATGAATCCGAATTTAATATATTTCGCACAGTATTGCCGTCTCTTCTTTTTTACTTCCGACATTGTTTTGTTTTGAGAAATACGTAAGTATAAGTGTTGAACTTAAGTACTGCTTATCTATTACGCGCGAAACCGCAAATGAAAATAAAATAAATATTACGTTGTTTATATAGGATTGCATAAGCAGTACGCACCGACAGGAATAAGACAAACATGCATAAACTCGTTTATCTCATTCGACGCTCAATCGTACTCAACAAGTAAGAACAAGTATTCTATGAACCAGCCGATTGATACAGTTGCCTTTTTATTTGTTTGTTTGTGTCTCTTTTCGTTTCGAAACGGAGCGACCGATTGATATGTTTTTTATTTTATTTATTCAATAAAACAGGACAGATATATGAACTACTCGGAGAGAAATATCGAACCGAGTTGGTTTGAGCAATCTCTTAATTAATATTAGTTGATGTTCACAAGCTGTAGTCGAGAGTAGGGATGGGACATCGGTGGGTAAACATCGATATCAAACATCGATGTTAACATCGTTGATCAACATCGATGGTTGCAAAATATCGACTACCAAACATCGATGTTTTTAAACATCGATAATTATATTTATAGATTTATTTTTTGGCAGTTTAACAAAAACTTTATTATAACTTAATTAATTTACGTCCTTAACAAAATGATATAAAAGATATCACTATTCAAAAAAAATAATAAAAGAAATATATACATTTATAATATGTAGTTAACTTTAGAAACTACTCAAAAAAAAACTATATAAAAAAACAATATTATGCAATTACGCATGAAACAACCACATGACTTAAATCGTCTGATACATTTATATACATTTACGTGTATCAAAGCTTTTTAAGAGAACGATTTTTATTTGGGATTTTATAGTCTTGCATTTTTTTTTGACTACGCTGGCAAATACCGAGATACATATGGATATGGTTTTATATTTCTGATGTGTCATCTTGCATTTAATACGTGTATCGTCGTGTATGATTGTACGCACTAGGGAATTTCCCGAAGAAGTATACATCGGTAATGTCTATCTCCCTTCTTTTTCTATGAAAATACGTTTACCTCCTTCACTTATTCTGCATGCATACATAATTTAACTTTTATTCTGCACGTTAAAAGTACTATAAATTTATGTATTTAATTATATATTATTTAAATATTTATACTGAGTAATATTTAAAAGAGCCTAAAATGAAATATTCGAATTTATATGATATAGCACTGTGAAATTTAAATACTTCTTTTATTCGTAGACAATTTTACATCCTCGTAGCCTGTATGTGAGCTGTTAATTTGGAAACATTTTTGTATTTGTCAACAGAGGACGCTGTTTTATTTTGTGATTAGTGCAAATACATTTTGTCAAGCTTAAAAGTTCGATGTTCACTATATTTCTTCTAACATCGATAGTTTATCGATAAATCTAAATTGCAAACATCGATGCAAAAACATCGAACATCGATCCTAAAATATCGATGTTCAATGAACATCGATGTTTATCGCCCATCCCTAGTCGAGAGTCGAGAGCTCAGTCGGTGTCTAAGAGTCCTCCTAGATTCTAGATGAAATTACAAATCGCCCCCTAAGCCTTTACACAACGCCCCCATTTTTTTTCTGGGTCTCTTACCGCCCCCCTTTAGACCTGCAGCGCCCACAAGGGGGCGTTATCGCCCACTTTGGGAACCTATGTATTTTAAAATGAATAATAATACCATTTGTCATTCAGAATAAACTACTGTACATGCAGTAAATATACATATATTTTCCCAAGTAATATAATTCATTTGTTTGAAAACAATATTGTTACTAAATGCTGATGCTCCTAACATAAAATAATATTACAACAGTGACGTTGGTTACATTATTAATGTACATTAAAAACTACCTCATAAACATATTGAGAATGATTATACCTTGCTCATAAAAAGATTAGTGTTTTTCTCATGAGCTGCTAGGTTGATGTTTCTTTGTTTATTTTTATTAGAGTTCATGCTTTAGTTTATCCCTAAAATCTAAAATATATATTTTTTCTGTAAAATTTATTTATTGATATTACCTAATGTTCGGAAAGTGCATTCCGCCCATTGTAAAATCGTTTTTTCCTATTATCTCCGCCAATTATGATTTTTTCTTTGAAATACTTTGGAACAATTGAGAAGAAACCTAGAACAACCTGGAACAACCGTCGAATTTAGATTTTCGAAAAGAAGGGGGCTAACTTCACACTTTTGGATAGTTCTTTTTTGCAATATCTTTTGATATATAAGAGATACGGTTCTGAAGTACATATTAGAATAATGTTTAGAACAAATCTAGAACAACCTGGAACAACCATCAGAATTTAAATTTTCGCTAAAAAGGTGGCCGTGAGAAAATCGTTTTTTTCTATTATCTTGGCCAATTATGATTTTTTCTTTGAAATCCTTTGGAACAATTTAAAATGAACAACCTAGAATAACCGTCAGAATTTCGATTTTCGAAAAAAAAGCCGCCAAAAAAGAAAAGTTTTTTGCCGTTGTTTCGGCCAATTATGATTTATTTTTTGAAATACTTTGGAACAATTGAGAACACACTTAGAGCAACCTGGAACCACCGTCAGAAGTTAGATTTTCGGAAAAAACTTTTTTAAAAACGTTTTTTTGCAATATCTTTTGAAATATAAGAGATACTGTTCTGATGTATAAGAATAATGTTTAGAACAAATCTAGAACAACCTAGAACAACCTTCAGAATTTCAATTTTCGCAAAAAGGGGGTTCGTGGGAAAATCGGTTTTTTCTATTATCTCGGCCAATTATGATTTTTTCTTTTAAATCCTTTGGAACAATTTAAAACAAACTTAGAACAACCCAGAACAACTGTCAGAATTTCGATTTTCGAAAAAAGGGCCGCCAGAAAAAAAAAGGTTTCTGCCGTTTTTTCGGCCAATTATGATTTATTTTTTGAAATACTTTGGAACAATTGAGAACACACCTAGAGCAACCTGGAACAACCGTCAGAAGTTAGATTTTCGAAAAAAGGGGGACTAACTCATACTTTTTTAAAAATGTTTTTTTGCAATATCTTTTGAAATATAAGAGATACGGTTCTGATGTATAAGAATAATGTTTAGAACAAATCTAGAACAACCTGGAACAACCCTCAGAATTTCAATTTTCGCAAAAAGGGGGTCCGTTGGAAAATCGTTTTTTCTATTATCTCGGCCAATTATGTTTTTTTCTTTGAAATCCTTTGGAACAATTTAAAACAAACTTAGAACAACCTAGAACAACCGTCAGAATTTCGATTTTCGAAAAAAGGGCCGCAAGAAAAAAAAAGTTTTTTGCCGTTTTTTCGGCCAATTATGATTTATTTTTTGAAATACTTTGGAACAATTGAGAACACATCTAGAGCAACCTGGAACAACCGTCAGAAGTTAGATTTTCGAAAAAAGGGGGGCTAACTTCACACTTTTTTAAAAACGTTTTTTTGCAATATCTTTTGAAATATAAGAGATACGGTTCTGATGTATAAGAATAATATTTAGAACAAATCTAGAGCAACCTGGAACAACCGTCAAAATTTTAATTTTTGGAAAAACTGGGTCCGACTTCATACTTTTGGCTTTCGTTTTTTCCCATTTTCTCGTCTGATTTTGATTTTTTCTATGAAATACTTTGGAACAATTTAGAACACGCCTAGAGCAACCTAGAACAATCATCAGAATTACAATTTTCAAGAAAAGGGGGGCTGGTAAAAACTCGTTTTTTCCGATTATCTCGGCCAATTTTGATTTTTTTTTCGAGATTCTTGGGAACAATGTTTAGAACAACTACAACAACCTGGAACAACCTTTAGAATTTCAATTTTCGAAAAAAGGGGGGCTGGGTGAAAAAGTCGTTTTTTTCAATTATCTCGGCCAATTTTGACTTTTTTTTTTGAAATACTTTGGAACAATTTAGAACAAACCTAGAACAACCTGGAACAACCGTCAGCTTTCCGATATTCGAAAAAAGGGGGGCTAACTTCACACACTCGTTTATGTTACTTTTTCTGATATGAAAATGAATATGTCAGTGATTCCGAAAGTTCTTACAAAGTTCGTAAAATATCGTTACAGAATGTCAAAATATCGCACGTTCGTCACTTAGCTTTGCTAAAACATACACAGAAATAGTTTTTATGCAGAGAATTTTGATAGTTTACAAAATTTCGCAAATCCCAAATTTAGAAAATCAGTTCTTATTCCTTCAGGAACACTTTGGAAATTTGCCTAAACTAATCACATATTTTGAAAATCGAAATCTCAAATTAAAAGATGGATTTATCACATTAGATGTGGGCTATTAAGGGTGTTGTATACCAAACTAAAAATTTCGACGTCTTCGCGGCGGGTTAAAGGGGGTTCGACTCAGAGGTGGAGCTTGCCAATACCCCACTACCATGTACTGTTTTGCTAAATGCTATAGTAAAAATCTAAATTGTACAGTTCCCGGTTTATAAGTACCGCCCTTATGGGAGCGATGCATTCAAAATAACATACGTACGATGCGTTAAGTGCTATTTGTCTCTGTTCAGGCTACACATACTCTACGTAACGTAGGTGCTAGTAATATTTTGTATGATTTATTTAGTCTGCGAGTCTACGCGCTACAGGAATGTAAATTGTAAGTTTTTTTAGTCAGACATATGTTCAATAAGTCAAAAGTTAATATGTAAGATGGAATTATGATTAAAAGAAATATTACTTAGTGTCTATGAATACTATATAATAATAATAATACTTTGTTCAACGGTACTATGTCATCGTCTTGATTATCTTTTTCATTGGGCGTATTGAAAATCACAGGATAATTATTTATATCTATAGGTACTATTATTATACAGGGTGGCCGCCAAGGTATCCGAGAAACCTCGCACGTGAATTCAATGACTAATTTTAAGCAAAAATGTTTCTATTCACTTTTCCCGAATTCCTAACGGTTCTTGAAATATCGGAGTTCGAAGCTGTAATAAATTACTAGAGGGTTTAGAAAAAAATGTGATTTATTTTATGGAAAGCCTAAGGAGCATTATTAAAGTTGCTAAATGTGGCCACCGCATTGTACAATGCATAACTAAATCTTCCGTCAGAGTCCTCGTTCCCACTTGTAGTTCTCCATATTGTTTTTCGCCTCATAAAACTTTTCTAAGGAAAATAATATTAATTCAATTTAATTTGGTATTTATTTTTATTAGTAAGTAATTGGGGGAAAGAAGCGAAATGAGGTAAAATGCCCATTGACAATTATTCTCAATTAGTCGACCAGATGTGAGAGGAATGCAGTCTTCAAATTTCTATGTTATGTAAGAGTATGATGTTTGAAGTATTATTTTGTTGACGGCGCTAATATCGTGTTGATTTTCTTTTCCATTGGGCGTATTACAAATCGTTCTATAAAACAATTTATTATGTTATGATGTACCCTATGTTATAATTTACCTTTCATAATGTTACTTAATGCTAAAGTAAATAATAATGAATTGTACCTATATACACAGTATATGCATTTATATTTAAATTATGTGTCACTTGATTTAAATACTCGTGATATACGACATTTATTTCTATCTATATTATTACATACGCAATACATACACGAATATGTTTCTCCATTTACATTTCTCCAAAAGTTCAAAGCAAACTTTTTAATTGCATCTCTTATATATTACAGAACATAAAAATACATACAAAAATTAAAAAGTGACGTATTAATAATTTAAATTCATTCTGTGAAAAACGAAGAATAACTATTTATGATATGTAGTGCAAAATGTCGTTCATAAACGTCGTCATTGTATTTATCACCAGAGCTATCAAAAGCTGTAGAGGGGCCTGGGTAAGGGAGATGGCGGCGAAGAAATAGAAGTATTTACAAGGGTAGGAGTCCTGGTTATAGCTTTTGAAAAGAATGTCGTTAATGTAGTCTGCTTTGTAACTTGTAAAACTTCATTTATTGGCCGTTCAACTTTCGTGAACCGTTCAACATTTGAATCCATACCTTCTAGTTTTATTGGTTTCATTCACTTTCCTCTACTGGTTCCTCTTCCGGGAGCCGTTGTACTTCCAACTCTATTAATTCTTCAATATCCTCCGCTTCAGCTTTTAAATTAAGTATTTTAGCAAGTTCCACTACTTTATGTATGACATTAGTGTACTCGTCTTCGTCAAAATCTAAATTATTCCTGAATACTTTCTGACATTTTACATTTTTCCATAGACCCTGCACACATCTTTCTGTCACTTCTTCCCACGCGGTTTCAATGTTCTTTATGTATTCTAAAATATTATATGACTTTCAGAAGTCACGAGTTATTTCATTACTTTCTGTTGCTGTTATGGCTTTGGAAACCGTTGTGCACAAATAGTATTATTTAAACGTAGCTATTGTACCCTGATCCATTGGTTGTAGGATAGCGTTTGTGTTTTTAGGCAGATACACCACCTTTACATCTGGGTGTAAATCATCAAGATGTTGGGGATGACCTGGTACATTATTAAGCAGAAGGATAATTTTAAATGGCAAGTTCTTTTTCAAACAATATTAACCGACGGTATGAAGCAGTTGAGGAACCATTCCTCAAATAATGCTTGCGTCATCCATGATTTGTTGTTTGCACGATAGTAAACATGCTTTAATGCACATGGGTTCTCAAAGCAATAGATAAGAAAAAGTTTTAACTTCAATCCAGCGACATTACCTCCTAACAACAATGTAATTGTATCTTTAAATGCCTTAAAACCGGCATTGTCTCCGTTTCTACGTGTATATAGAAGCTCTCGGAATTTTTGTTTTGTATCTGGTCATCAACCAAATCGCGAGGAGCTTTTCCATCTCATGAATCAAACCTTTCCGCTACATAGTTATTACGGCTTTAAAACCTGTCGATGATTATAATGCATCTTTTACGCATCAACAAAACGTATCCGAGTATTCCCCACGTTAAACAGTTGTTTGTTGCGGGGAATACCCGACGCAGAAGCTCGAGCGTCGAAGTCGTATACCCGAGCGGTCGTTAAACGGTTTTTAGACAGGTACGTTACAAGTATAAAAGTATTTAGAACTTAATTTTCAATACCTTTTGTATAAAAAAAAAATGTCAAAATTCGGAACGGTAGTAATACTTTTACTCTTATCGAATAGCGATTTTTGCAAATATTTCGCAAATTATGCATTCTATATACAGGGTGAGTTTTTTTGAATGTTTAGCATTGGGATCTCAGAAACTACTGGAGATAGAAAAACGCTTAAATGGGGAAAGATGCGCAGTTTTACGAATTTGATTTAAAACTGCTTTTGTTTCTCCGATAACTTTCATGGCTTATTAGATATTCAAAGAAAACTAAATTTTACGTTTTTCTTTAAACATGCTTAGCATCGTTAATAGTAATTTTAGAGAAAAAGTGTTCAGACAAAAGTTTTAGATAATTTTACGCCAAATAAAACTATGTAGCTAATATTTTTTTTTCGTTCGCCATTATCGAGTTATGACACAAACTTGTGTTTTTTTAAATGGAAACCATAGTTGGTTTTGACATCATTAAAAAGCTTATTTTTTGCTGATTACAATGATATAAGGTTTGATATGGTTATTTTAAAAAATAAAGAGGATATAGACATTTTTATGGTTTTTATGGAAAACAATTGAATTTCGAACTGATAAAATACAAACCAAACGAAAACTTATTTTGAAATCTTATGTAGTAATAAAATGAAAACTATAAGAACTTTTATTAAGGGCACACAACATTATTAATGTTCAAAGATACCTCCATTATTATTAATACACAAATTGCATCTCTTCACAACAGAATTTGTAGCATTGCGTACTTTACGCCTACCAATGTTATTAAAAGCAACTAAGACAGCTTCTCTTAAATCGTCGATTGTTTCATATGTTCTTTTGTATACTGTGTCCTTTAGTACACCCCACAAGAAAAAATCCAAAACTGATAAATCAGGGGATCTAGCCGGCCATTCAATGGGTGCATTTCGTACTATCCATTGATTACGGAAGTTCAAATTTAAATAATTTATAACATTCAGTTGATTGTGCGGAGGCGCTCCGTTATGTTGAAACCATTGCATTGCTCGGGTTCTTAAATTTAAATTATCTAACATTTCCTCGAAATCTTGTAAAAAATTAAGATAACGATTGCCAGTTAGTGATCCATCAAAAATAAAAGGAGGAAGAACAGTTGATCCTATAACACCACCCCAAACATTAAACCCAAATTTAATTTGTGGTCTCCTATGTTCAACGTGAAGCGGATTTGTTTGAGACCATATTATGTGCTCATTGTGCCTATTAAACATTCCACAATTTGTGAAACGAAATTCATCAGTCCATAATATTTTCATTGAGCAGTGTGGATCGTTTTGACACTGATCTTTAAACCATCTACAAAAAGCTATTCGTCTGATGTTATCACCTTCATGTAAAGTTTGTGATACTGATAATTTGTAGGGACGAAATTTATGCTTCTTCAACACTCTGACAATAGTGCGTTGAGAGGAGCCCATTTCTGTTAAAATTTGTCGGGTCGATATAGATGGATTCTGAGCGACACATGCTAATATGTTTATTTCTCTATCTTCATCCATCCCTTTTTTTGATTTTGGTTTAACGAACGAACCATAATCTGCTAAATTATCCCATAATCTCTTAAAAGTAGGTAGCCACGGCTGACATCGATCAAAATAATTTTTAAAATAAACTTCAGCAGCTCTAGTAGAATTTCTCTGGCACTGAATGTAACACTCAACCATATCACGCTTTTCTACGTTAGAAAATTCCATAGCCAATGCAAACTTATGATTAACGGCCGTTTACACCGCTTATAGTTAAGTTACAATTAAATTAATTAATAGTTAATTGTCAAACATTGACAATTAACTATTAATTAATTTAATTGTAACTTAACTATAAGCGGTGTAAACGGCCGTTAATCATAAGTTTGCATTGGCTATGGAATTTTCTAACGTAGAAAAGCGTGATATGGTTGAGTGTTACATTCAGTGCCAGAGAAATTCTACTAGAGCTGCTGCAGTTTATTTTAAAAATTATTTTGATCGATGTCAGCCGTGGCTACCTACTTTTAAGAGATTATGGGATAATTTAGCAGATTATGGTTCGTTCGTTAAACCAAAATCAAAAAAAGGGATGGATGAAGATAGAGAAATAAACATATTAGCATGTGTCGCTCAGAATCCATCTATATCGACCCGACAAATTTTAACAGAAATGGGCTCCTCTCAACGCACTATTGTCAGAGTGTTGAAGAAGCATAAATTTCGTCCCTACAAATTATCAGTATCACAAACTTTACATGAAGGTGATAACATCAGACGAATAGCTTTTTGTAGATGGTTTAAAGATCAGTGTCAAAACGATCCACACTGCTCAATGAAAATATTATGGACTGATGAATTTCGTTTCACAAATTGTGGAATGTTTAATAGGCACAATGAGCACATAATATGGTCTCAAACAAATCCGCTTCACGTTGAACATAGGAGACCACAAATTAAATTTGGGTTTAATGTTTGGGGTGGTGTTATAGGATCAACTGTTCTTCCTCCTTTTATTTTTGATGGATCACTAACTGGCAATCGTTATCTTAATTTTTTACAAGATTTCGAGGAAATGTTAGATAATTTAAATTTAAGAACCCGAGCAATGCAATGGTTTCAACATAACGGAGCGCCTCCGCACAATCAACTGAATGTTATAAATTATTTAAATTTGAACTTCCGTAATCAATGGATAGTACGAAATGCACCCATTGAATGGCCGGCTAGATCCCCTGATTTATCAGTTTTGGATTTTTTCTTGTGGGGTGTACTAAAGGACACAGTATACAAAAGAACATATGAAACAATCGACGATTTAAGAGAAGCTGTCTTAGTTGCTTTTAATAACATTGGTAGGCGTAAAGTACGCAATGCTACAAATTCTGTTGTGAAGAGATGCAATTTGTGTATTAATAATAATGGAGGTATCTTTGAACATTAATAATGTTGTGTGCCCTTAATAAAAGTTCTTATAGTTTTCATTTTATTACTACATAAGATTTCAAAATAAGTTTTCGTTTGGTTTGTATTTTATCAGTTCGAAATTCAATTGTTTTCCATAAAAACCATAAAAATGTCTATATCCTCTTTATTTTTTAAAATAACCATATCAAACCTTATATCATTGTAATCAGCAAAAAATAAGCTTTTTAATGATGTCAAAACCAACTATGGTTTCCATTTAAAAAAACACAAGTTTGTGTCATAACTCGATAATGGCGAACGAAAAAAAAATATTAGCTACATAGTTTTATTTGGCGTAAAATTATCTAAAACTTTTGTCTGAATACTTTTTCTCTAAAATTACTATTAACGATGCCAAGCATGTTTAAAGAAAAACGTAAAATTTAGTTTTCTTTGAATATCTAATAAGCCATGAAAGTTATCGGAGAAACAAAAGCAGTTTTAAATCAAATTCGTAAAACTGCGCATCTTTCCCCATTTAAGCGTTTTTCTATCTCCAGTAGTTTCTGAGATCCCAATGCTAAACATTCAAAAAAACTCACCCTGTATATTTGTCAAGAGTACAAAAGCATTTAGAGTTGGATTTGAAATATTTTTTGTATAAATGAAAATTCAAAATTCGGACCGGAAGTAATACTTTTACTCTTAGCGAGTAGCATTTTTTTGCAAATATATCATTAAGTATGTATCCTGTAGAGATTCATTAAGAGACTGGAAGTACTTAGAATAGGATTTTGAATAATCTTTGTATAAAATAATGTTTAAAATTGTATGATTTAAAACGCCCATACGTACAAGAAAGTTGTGTCGTGGCCACACCTCATTTTTTCCTATTATCTTGGCTAATTTCGACTTTTTTTTAAAATACGTTGGAACAACCCTAGAAAAACCTGATACGACTGTCAGAATTTAGATTTTCGGAAAGAGGGGGCTAACTTCTCAATTTTGGATTTTGTTTTTTTTTTTGCAATATCCTTCGATATACCTATAAGAGATACGGTTTTGAGGCATTCGAAAAATGTTTAGAACAAATCTACAACTACATGAAACAACCGTCAGAATTCAATTTTCGCAAAAAGGGGGGCTGTAAGATATCGTTTTTTCCTATTAACTCAGCCAATTATGACTTTTTATTTGAAATACTTTGGAACAATCTAAAACAAACCTAGAACAACCGTCAGAATTTCGATTTTCGAAAAAGAGAGGGGCTAACTTCTCACTTTTGGATATAGTTTTTTTGCAATATCTTTTGATATATGAGATACGGTTTTGATGTATTAGAAGAGCGTTTCGAACAAATCTAGAACAACCTGAAACAGAATTTCAATTTTCGCAAAAAGAGGGGCTGTAAGAAAATCGCTTTTCCTTTTAACTCAGCCAATTACGATTTTTTTTTTGAAATACTTTGGAACAATTTAAAATAAACCTGGAACGACCGTCAGAATTTTGATTTTCGAAAAAAGGGGCGCTAGCAAAAATTTGTTTTTGCCATTTTCTCGGCCTATTATAATTTATTTTTTGAAATACTTTTGAACAATTGAGAATAAACCTAGAACAACCTGGAACAACCGTCAGAATTCCGATTTTCGAAAAAAGGGGTCTAACTTCACACATCCAAAAGTGAAACTAAAACGACATGTACGTGTATCATTAAGAATTTTTCAAATTTCCGGAATATGTCGCAGAGTGAGTAATTAAGAATTTTTTGGATTACGGAATACTCACCCACGCAAGTATACCAGCACTTCGTATCTATACAAGAAATTATTTTGAAGCGTACGGCTTCCTGAGAAGACCCAAAGTAGATAGAAAGGCATCCATGTCTCGCTAATTCTTGGACCGAAAATATTCATTATATATATGAATGACCCCGCCCTGTAGTGCCCCAGACACGGAATTGTGTCTATATGCGGATGATACCACGTTGTTAGTAAGGGGGAAAGAACTCCAAGAACTAACAGCAAAATCTGCAGCTGACATCCAAAAAGCAGAGGGCTGGTTTGCGGCAAATCACCTGAAAATAAACCCGAACAAAAAACAAAACATGAAATTTTCCACGAAAACAACAGAAGATCGGGAAAAGCCAAATTTTTGGGTCTGATAGTGGACTCCAATCTGAGGTGGGGACACTGGTAGACTGACGTTTGTGGTATTCACCATAAGAAGACTGAGACATGTATGCACATACGAATCTGCAAAGGTGGCGTACTGTTCGTATTTTCATTCTCTTCTAAGTTATGGAACTCTCTTTTCGAGACAGACGGCTGATGCAAATAGAATATTTCTACTGCAAAAAAGGCTACCAACAAACACACATTTTATCCAAATGGAAACAAACATGAGTACAACACACTAAGTAGAAAGCATCTAAGAACCCCTAATCATTGACTTTCACTGTTGCAGTCGGGTGTCGATTATTGGGGTCCCAAGCTATATAACTACTTGAAGAAGAACTTAAAGACCTACCACCTGACGAGTTCAAGAAAAGGGTCAAAGGGCTGCTGATGGAGAGGAAGTACTACGGCGTCGAAGATTTTCTGGCAATTAACGCGAGCTGCTGAAGTATATAACATTCTATCATTTATTATTATTTGTTTATTTGTGTATATCGTTGTTTGTCATATTGTTGATACAATGATCTTGTTATACATATATACACTTTAATTTAAATTAATGTGATATTTTATGTCAAATGTGATAATTACCACAAGATTACTCAGATATGACGATAATCTGTAATTAATATAATGTTAATAATTATAGATGAGTAAATATACATTATTATTATTATACTATTATTATATTATTATTATATTAAAACAACGGTAATATATTTTCGAATTAAAAATGACTTTGTTTTGTTGGAGTTTGCAGAACGAAAGGAATGTCATTATATTATTATATTATAATGTACTATTTTTCGTGAGTGAAAGGAACAAGATTCTATTGGTGGTATAGTATGTTAAAAAACAATTTTGCAGTTACTTCGGTTTTGCTTACTCCAGAAATTATTGAACAACCAAATGAACACATATTCCATGGAAACAACGTTCGAGAAGTCCGGGCGAAGGCGGTAAATAAGGGAGATTCACTTTGCTCTTGATCGCGGATTGCGTGAATTCCTTGAAGCGAAGTTGAGACAGTGTGTATTTGCAAGTGGCACCATCGTACAATGCCATGAAGATGACCTGTCCCGCGGCTTCAACGCACAGTATTCTTCGTCTCCGAAATTTTTCTTCGCAAATGAAGCAAACGCTTATTTCCAAAGAGCCAGAAAAGATAAGTCCTAACGTAGAAACGGTCATCTCTCTACTGCCCTTCAGACAAATTGAGGCATTCTCTGCAACTTTACATTTGCATCAAACGCTAAAAAAATTTTTCGCGCCGAAAAATAGTGAAAACCCATTTTTGAAAATTTTGGCGCCCTCTGCTTTTTCCGCTTTTGGCTGTAGCGCAGCGAGTACATTAGATAATTTGTAGATATTGTTTTTTTTTGTTAAAAAAATTTTTTGTTCGACCAACCATTTACGCCGAGAATCCATTCAAAAACTTTTTGAGATTACCAAAAACCCACAAGGAGTTCCAACTTTTTGGTTTTAGAGTCGTCGCATGCCCCACTAACGATTTATCAAATAAAATAGTCTCCCATATTTTCTTCCAAAAAAAAATATAGAATGACTACTATAATATCATGTATTGAATCGAATTTCATTGTTTTATTATTATATATAAATTATTTAAAATTTAATGTTTATTCATTATTATTATGTAACTACATCTGTAAAATAATAAGTCCTATTTCTGTCTGTTCTTTATTTACCATAACAGGAAAAGTAATCTAGTTAAATTTTTAAAATAAAAGATATCCTTTTGGAGCAATTTCTGGTTTACTTCAAATCTTTTTATAACTGTCCGAACACTGAATCGTTTGAGAGTAATTTTTTACTAGGTCGTAAATTAACTTTTTTGAACGTCTACCAGTCTGCTACAATATCTGACGATCTGTACAGATGAAGTACGCACCATCTATATCCATCTCATTTTCGATATTAGTTTTACATTATTTTTAACTCACTTATAAATGTCAGTAGTATTTTATCTTGATAAATGTAAAATAGTGGAAGAACTAAAAAAGCTAGTATTATTTATGAATCATATGTAATACTTTTGTTTAAGTTTTTATTTATGTAAAAGTTATCAAAGCCTACCAGAAAATGTGTACAATTTTATGAAATGTAATACAAAATAATATAAGTAAATTTAACAAAAAGAAAATATACATTAATTTTATAAAGTTAAATCAAGGTTACTAGATAATGTTTTCAATTTTATGAAATGTAAAATAATATAAAAAATGTTTAATCAAATACCTACTTAAAACCGTAACAAGGATTTCTGTATTGCGAATATCGCTCGTAAAGTGAATCCCCACCTAAACAAAGTAACTCCGCCCTGTCTTGGATTGCAAGGATATATCAAATATTTCACTGCAGGTGGCGTACTAAAGCAGTGCCAAAAATCCATTTCTTTCTTATCAAATTACACATTTATCTTAATAAATACGAAAAAATTTTGCTAGAAATTAATGTTCACAATAATATGTTATACGTCGATACGCATTTTATTTTTCGATTGTCTATTTATATTTAATTTTTTATAACAATTAATAAAAAATTGAAAAAACAAAATGCCAAAGGACGTGTAGATAAACATTATAAGAATATTTCATCTAAATCATTTTTGCATAAAGTTTAAAGGTAGCCTGTAATCTGTAAATATTTGAAAATGTACCTATACAACACCCTTAATAATTTCAAAAGTATTTCAAGTGACTTCGGATATGGCCTTCGGCAAAAGTTAGATGCAGTTTTTAATAGAAATCCAGATTTAATAACATTGCGGTAATTGTGTATGCTAAATACGCTGAAATAAAAGAATATTTTCGATACGCACCTATAACCAGTTGCGATGTAGGAAGGACGTTTTCTATCTACAAGGATGTACTTAATTCAAGGAGAACAAGTCTTACAGAAGATAAAATGAACAGATAATAAGATATTTTGTATTTTATAGATCACCAGCCACTTTTTATCCAATTATATAAATAAAATTAAAAACTCTTTAAAAATACAACATTTCAATAGTACGCCCATGGGCGATGAGTCATCAACCGTTCGTGTCCGCGCCCTATTAATAAGTTATCGGTTTTTATTTGTACTTATTTTAATGATTTTGCGAGAATGAACTCATTAATTTTGCTTCTGGAATAAATATATGTTATTTTTAGTCTTAATATTATTACTATTATTTAATTTTACGACTTGTAATTCATTATTTCTCGCTGTGATTTATATTTACTTTAGATGTTGAAGCTGTTTACTTATAGCAATATTAGCAATGTTTTATAGACAACTAAAATTTGGCAAAACAATTCCGTATTGTAACAATAACATATAAATGTTTACATTTTATAAAAAAAAAACAGGTACTGTTACTGTTACAACAAAGAATTTTTTTGTAATTTGTTGGTTGTCCATAAACCATTGCTCATATTACCGACATCGCACATTACTACAATCAAAAAGCTTTAACATCAAAAGCAAATACAAACCACTGCGAGAAATACAATTAATAAGTAGTAAAATTTAATAATAATAATAACAATGCAATATAGGTATACATATTCCAAAAGAAAAATTAATATATAATTTATTCTCGCAAATATCATTAAAATAATTACAAAATAAAGACGATATCATAATAAAATATTCGTTCCCTTGAAAAATAAAACATATTCTGAAAGACAAAAGGATAAGACCCGAAAAAAGATCAGAGTTATCTCGGCAACTCTACTAGTAGTTCAGGAAAAAATTAAAGCACAGTTTGTCCTTGGAAGTAAATAAAAGATAATAAATACAACGTAATTAATATTGAAAAATGAACTCAATAGTTACTGACTGTCAGTTCTAATTTATGGGCATCGATTATTTGATTGCAAGTTAGAACAAGTAAATATTTGATTCATCGAGACGTAAAAATTCGTGGAATTGCACAGTTTATTGTTTTAAAACACAGTCTAAATATCCGAAATTGTTTATTTGTGCTCGTGCGAAATTCTCGTATGAAATATCGTATTTGGATTCTCGACTTGTATTTAGAAGAAGGAAGAGACCAGCGGAAAAATATGTGAGACGGCTCGATTTTTATTAACTCGTTTTCATTTCCGCAGTCGCGACTTATTACGGAAAAGTTACATACCCGCTCCTCTAAAACTGTCAATATGTCATTTATTGGACTACTAACATGCGTACATAATTTCCAGTTTTAATTCTATTATCAAAGAAAACATCCAGTTTAAATTATTATGGGTTATGCATTTAAATTTTCCCGATATAGCGTAACGTCAAAACACGTGTGGAATTTACGATACACTTTCTAACGGTAGGCCCTGTATATAATGAATAAAATATAAATATAATATAACATCCAAAATATTTATATTAGGGTAATGTATATTAGGATATTAAGGTAGATAATAAATCAACACAGATCGGGAAACATGTATTATTCATTTATTTGTATTAAATTATTATATTCCTGTTTAAAATGTTTCTATATAAATTCTGTATATGTAAGAAAGAAATAGTGCGTAGGTGTATCGGTGTGAAAGAATGAAAAACACAAGTGGCGTCAATATTATCGCAGCCAGCCAGGAAGTTATGCGACATAAATAAGAAACAGTGTGTGTGCAACCGACACGTGGAACCTTGAATGTGATGCAGAAAAGTAAAGCACATAGGTGGCTCGGGGAATTCCCTGGAAGAATACGGCGTGACATCCCTTAAGCAAGGAGCAGGCAGGCAGACGTTCCCTAGCCGGCGCATAAGTAGGTTCGCAGGTCGTGTTAAGTAAAATAACACTAGACTGCACCCAAGAAAAAGGGAACGATCTCACCGGCTAACAATGCGTATAAGAATATAGAAATTCTACGCATTAGTAATAAGTAATTAGTTAAAAGTGATATAAAAGCCTGGTGAGAAAAGAGATATATGTTCATTAAAATAAGTCCGTGCCGTATCTCGGGACAAAGAAGACGACGATTTCAGTCTACCCTGGGAAAGCTGCCCGTGAAAATACCGTTCCAGCGGCGTCACAGCATCGTATAAAGGTACCCAACGTTGTTTGAATTAAAGACCTCTTTCATGCATGCCAATTTGGTAAATAATAAATTAGAATCTAGTACAATTCACGAGATATGATTTGTATAAGGCAACATTGTTGAATCAATTTATTATATTTGCCCATGTTATAATTGATGCGTAATTTGTATGGTGTTGTACCATTTGAATTGTGTTGTGTTTCTATAACCTTTGTTTGTAACCTGATCTGTGTTGATAGTGTTTTTAATCAATATATTAATAATGTTTAAATATCCTTTTGCGTGTTATTTGTCTACCTTACTATAAGAAATTTGGAATATAAAATAGAAGTAATAGTACGTGCAGAACAATAATCTTAGTGTCTAAATACCTGAACCGTCTTGAAATTAAGAGTCTTATGCTAAACCGAACTATTTAACTGAGCTAAATTACGCGGAGCATTCAATAAGTCATTTTATTTATTTGAGTCATTTTAATTATATTATTTAAATTTGTATTATTACATCTGAACACCCCACTTTGGGGCATTTTATTCATTTTTATTTAATTTTAAAGACCGTACTATTACATATGGTGCCCAACCTTGGGACATTTTAGTCCTTTTATTGAATTTTAAGCACTTACTATTACAACTTGCACCTTAAATATAATAATAATATAATTGTATTTAAGAACATGCGAACGGATCAAAACAAGAGAACAGGTAAAAACATCGTAAGTATTCTAGAATCATTTCAGGACATATACATGCACGGTAATCAAAATTGATTGTCAATGCCGCTTCTATCATTTTGTTAAAAAAAATTACAGTACGACACTCGATATATAACGTAGGTACTGTCTTTCTTACTTCAAGAAATTTATTCAAATATTTGGGTGCCATTTCTTCCAAAAAAAAATTTACTTTCTTCAGTCATCAGTTTTGATTTTGAAAAGGAAAATCTCAATGATTTTTATAATTTGGCAGACACAAATGACCTTATCTCAATTATGCAATTCTTACAACCCAAACATAGACGCAATTTTGAATAGAAAGTTTATTTAAGCCGTCAAGATGCGCTAACCAACTGCGCCACGAGGGCTTGAGTTCATATCAAGACGTTTAAGTAGATATGAACTCAAGCCCTCGTGGCGCAGTTGGTTAGCGCATCTTGACGGCTTTAAGAAGGTCATGAGTTCAAATCTCATCGTGGGCAAATTTTTGTGATAAAATTTCCTAATTAATTTACTCAGCGCGAAGCAGAAAAATCAATTTAGGTATAGTCGCCTTGCTGCTAAATGTCAACTATTTACGTCATTACGCTTGGATCACAGATGCCGCTGAGACTTTCTCGTAGATATTTGTTTTGCAAGTCGATGTATAGTTTTAGTTTACGGGTATTAGGCAACCCAAATTACGTGGAGAGGTATGGTAATATCCGATATTCGGTATGTTGCAATAAAACGCAATTCTTCATTACTCAATAATTCGTCTTAATCAAAGACTTCATCAGGACTATGAATCAGAATTACTGCATCTGTGGGTACATTAAACTACCATATATGCATTTTGCAGATGATAGTTTAATGCAGGGGTCTCCAAACTACGGCCCGAGGGCCACATCCGGCCCGCGGACAGATTTTGTCCGGCCTGCGGAGAGCTAGCATACTTGAAAACTCCTTTTAGAGAACATATTTTTTATAGCAAATTAAATTTAGTTTACTGAAGTATTCTAATTTTATGTTGAATAATTATTAATATGACATCTACATTGATATGGTCATGGGCTAACTACTCATAACATTGTTGTAGGCTTATTGTTATTGTTTTTGTGATAAGTTGGATAAAGAAACACAGAATTGTAATGAGTAAAGACATGTATAATATGCAGAAAATTTTACTTCAGTATATAATAACTAACAAATTATTGAAATGAATCCAACTAACATTTTATACATTTTAAATAAAAACATAACTTATAACAAGCATAATGACATATGAAATACTAATGAGATTTGTGTAATTGAGATTTTCCACTGACAATAGTTTGTAGTTGTGGACTAATTTTACTTGTACCAATTATTAAAAGAGATTTAAGATGCTCATCAGTTAATTTAGATCTGTAAACATTTTTTGTGTACTTCATTTTGGAGAAGGTCTTCTCACACAAATAAGTAGCACCAAAAACAGAAAACAGCCCACGAGCAAATTTATGCAAATTATCAAATTGTGTCAGTGGAAGACTCTTATAAAATTCCAACAAAGATGAGTTTTGATATTTGTTCTTAATTATATCACTGCACTGTAGATCAATTATTTCCATTTGAAGTTCCGGGGCTAGGGTTTCAATGTCAGTATCAAAAGGATTCTGAAAAATCTTAATTTGATTCGCAATGGCATCAAAGTCCGAGAAACGAGTATCAAAATTTATTTTCAAAGCACTCAAAGTTTCGATTGCAAAATCGATAGGAAACTCAGTCTCAGTAGTGTGGCTGAATATTTCACATGTTTTAAAATGTGAAAAACATTTACTTCGTAGTTGTGATTGAAACAGTATCAATTTCTTCCGGAATGATTTGATATTAGTGTATAAATCAGGAAGATGCTGGTTTTCTCCTTGCAATCTCAAATTCAGTTCGTTCACATATTTTGTCAAATCAACATAGAATGCTAACTTCCACAGCCATGCGTTGTTTTGTAATTCAGTAAGAGGGCGATACTTTTCATTCAAAAAAAAATCGATCACTGCTCGAAGTTCAAAAAAGCGCTGAAGGACTTTCCCACAACTAAGCCAACGTACGGCAGTATGATAAGGTAAGTCATTTTCTCCAATCTCTTCAATAAATTGTCGGAATTGTCGGTGATTCAGCCCAAAAGATCTGATAAAATTAACAGTTGATATGACTGGTTTCAGAACTTCAGACATATCCAAACATTTTCCGCACAAAGACTGTTGATGAATGATACAATGTAAGACTAATGGTTTTAAACCACCGTCATTTTCTACAGCCTTTGACACAAGAGCGACCACTCCTTTATCTTTCCCACTCATGTTTTTGCCTCCATCAGTTGTAATACATTTCAAGTTTTTCCATCGAAGGTTCTTTTGATTAATGGCCATTTCAACTCCTTTAAAAATATCTGTACCAGTAGTTGTGCCATGAATACTATTCATATCAAGAAGTTCTTCATGCACTTCATAGCTTTTATCTACTCCTCGAATATAAATCAACACCTGAGCAGTATCTGACACATCCGTTGACTCATCCAAGGCCAGAGAAAACCACTCAACATGTCCATTTTTGTCGAACAGTTGAGAGGATAATTTTCAGCGATGTTTTCTACCCTTCGAGCCACAGTGTTTGCTGACATACTGACACTTTTTAATAAATTTACCTTTTCAGGGCACATTTCTTCGGCTACTGCAATTATGCATTCTTTGATCATTTCTCCATCGGTGAATGGTTTTCCACGTTTTGCAATTTCAAGAGCCACACGAAAGCTGGCACGCGTTGCAGCCTCTTGTTCAGTTTTGAGTTTTGTAAATGAAGATTGCTGCGATTTCAATCCGCGCTTCATAGCTTCGAATTTTTCTATCCGCAAACTTCCTGTATATTTTGAGTAATTTTGAAAATGTTTTGTTTCATAATGACGTTTAATGTTATATTCTTTGAGAACGGCTATGCTTTCATTGCAAATCAAACATAGCGCCTTCTTACTGGACTCAATTACGAAATACTGAATGTTCCACTGATCTTTGAATTTTCTGCATTCACTATCAATTTTTCGCTTCTTTTCCATACTACTAAATCACACACAAAAGCAACAATTCAAATCAAAATACTGTTACAAAGATGTCTTAAACTTAAACACGCACAAACACGTTTTAAGGAGGTACGCACTATTTTATTTCACAACAGTGTCATAGGAACTGACTTGTGGTTGCGCCACTAGCCTTCTTATATATTCCAATTACTGCCATCTAGAAGTGAGTGGAAGACACCAGAACTTTCTCGAACGAACGAGATTATTCTGTACGTGCTATTAGCGCCATCTGTTAGCGATAGAAGGTACTACCTATTTCCGCTTGTGTCCACCAGATGTCGTGTCACGTTACTCCTCATGGCTCGTACTCTACGACTAATCTAGAAATTACAGATAATGACAGGAAAATTAATAATATGCAGTGTTGCCGTTTTGCAGCCTTTTTTAAACGTTGCGTACTTTTTCGGACTTTTTTTCATCAGTGGACTATTTCACTTTTTACCACCGGCAACAATGATAATATCGTTTTGGCCCTCGGAACTTACTGGAGTAATCAGTATGGCCCTAAGGCTGGAAAGTTTGGAGACCCCTGACCTAGATGAATAATGATAACAAATAAAGCGCATGCCGCAACCACAAATCGCAGTAATATGTCAACCGTCAAAATGCATTGTAGTTTTACCCGTATGGCTAGTTTCACATTCGTATATCCGCTTATCATCGTCGATATATACCATAAATCATACCTAAAATCTATGACTTATAAATGCTCTACCTCTAAGGTAAAATAAATAACTGTATTTTAGGTTAACAATAGCAAAATATGTATGATAGTATAATATGGAAACAATATAACACGTAACTATTACAGATGTAAAGAATTATTTAATTTATTTATAAAAATTGATAGTGCAATTATGGCATGTCAAACTTATTGATGGTTCAATTCTATTTGAAAAACCAGGAGCCTGCAGATCTGTAGTCACATTAATGACAGTATTATTAATTGAGTTACGATATCTTCAGTCGAAATAGATCCTGATTGTACTGCTGATGTTGATGGAATTTGATTCATATCGAAAACTCCTGTATTTATTGCAGGTGTGGTTGCGTAAGTAGTTGTAGGTAGACCTTGTAACATACATGCTATTTTGTTTTTATTTACTAGGGAATCTTCTATATAACCTTCAGCTACACTAGAAGATTTCCAACCACCATGTTGTTTTAACTGAAGAATATTACCACCATTGACAGCTAAAAGTATAGCCGAGGTTCTATGGAAACTATGACCAGTATATAAGTGTGGATTTTGTAAGTTTAAGTAAACGGCAATTTTTTTTGGCATCTGTCCTATTGTGTTATGTCCAATGTTTTGTCTAGTACATTTGCCATTACGTACACTAATAAAGAATTTTGCTATATCTGGAATTGGTCTAATTTTTAAATAGTTTTTAATTATTTTGATCCAAAGTGGCTCCATTATTACAAACTTTCGAGACGAACCATTTTTGCTATTGCGGATGTGAATAATAATTAAATCATCTTTCATGATGACATCAGAAATTAATAAATTACACAGCTCATCACTTCAGCATGCACCAGCAACACCAATTACAAGAGCAGTCTACAGGTTTATAAATTGTCAATAATTTCAAAGTATTCATATATAAACATACTACCTTAGTTGCAATGTAACATGCGTCGGGTGCCTCAGTAAAGAATTTTATAATTTCCTCTTGAGTAAATACTAATGCTTTTTTGGGCTTACAATTTTCATTTTTTCTTTTTAAAAAGGCAACTAATTTTAAATATTTTGATATGTTAATATCCTCCTTTAGGCCAAGGGTAGCTTTCAACATTGATTAATGTGCCCATAAATTCGAGGCTTTCCTTTTTTTTGAATATTCTTGAAAATAAGCCAGAAGTACGTTTTCAAAAATTACTACTGTATTTTTGGAATTACACCATTTTTAAATTCTGTATATGTTTTCATGTATAAGTGTTTAGATTTATGTGGAAGCAAGTACTCAACTGCCTGTTCTGCAATCTCGCGCATTTCAGGTGGTGTACATTTAAACTCTTCAGACATTATAAATGGAATGAAAAATAATCTAATAAATATTTGGCTTTTAGTTTCAACATTTATGTCAACATTTATTTGTCAACCTCAAAATATAGCCTACTTATTTGTTTATATGAAGTTTTATTCCAAGGGCATTCTTACATATATGAGTAAATTTATTCATAATTATTAAGGTTTCAAGATCCAGTTAGACTACTGGTACAAAAAATAGTATACATACGGTTGAGAAGACTATTATTGCCCGAGTGGCGAAATTAAATTTAAGATCTTTACATCTTCTCAACCTTAATATGTAATATACTATTATTGCTACTGGTTTCTTGTTTTAATTTTTTTTAAAACACGTTGTTCAAGGAAACGTGTTTTAAATAGCTGTTTTTAGTCTAGGATTTAGATATTAAAAAGATGACCAACAGAAAAAATATATAATAATGATATAATATAATCTATTGAATTTTCTTAAATGAATTTCATTAATCTTGAAATAAACTAATAATTTATTAGTTTTTCCATAGCAAAAAAAAAATAGTATAGAAAGGATAAATTGAAGTTCTTGTTGTTTATATAGCATGATTTATAAAGCAAATTGTTTTTATCAGTAATAGCGATATTTCAAAAGTTACTGCCGAAGTGTGCACCTTCTTGCTCATCCTGTATATAATTTTGACGAGGGTTTATATCTTTCAGTTCGTGGAACTTAAAATGTAATATTTTTAATATTAGATTTTCAAAAAATGCGTAAAATCTGGATGGATATTTACAAACACGAAGAGATTGGTAAACTATTTCTGGGAAATTATTATTACTATTATTAAAGTTTGTTCAGATAAATTAAGGAAGTACTAATCTAAGAACTAAATATCGCAACGCAGCTGACCGGCCATAATCTTATTTTATCTTTGTATATCTATAAAAAAAATGTAGATATATATACATATCATCAAATTTATGCCCTAATAAACTTAATGACGTCCACGAGGGGCTATCAGTCGGAAAACTCATCTCAGATGAATTAAAAACTTTAAGTTATAAAATAAATTACATTTTTTCGATATACGAATTTCAAAATTGAATTATTATAAAAATAATCCTTAGACAGTTTAAATAAATACATAACATCTGTATAATGTGTTACAAATATTTTGAGATGTGTAATTTTGTTTCATAGAGAGCCTTGAAACTTCACTGTCTGTTTACGGCAAGGAATAAAATTGATGTAAAAGGGTTCTCGTTACAAACCAGTTTAATGGATTATTTCTAAGTAACATATACAAACAAGTACACGTAGGCTTATATATACATAATTATCCTTGTTAAACATGCCTAAAACATCGTTTTTATCTTTTTCCTGCTTTCATATACTCGACTAATATTATTTGCCTTCAATATTGAAAATTTATTAAATCTTTTTTTGTCTTATACAAATATAATTAGCAAAACATATTCTACGTGTATTCTAAAAGTATTTACAAATCATTATATGTGAATTAATACTCTCTGTGTAGTTCAATATTTGCTTAATAATTTTCCTTTTATTTGAATTCTAGGCATTTATCTTCTAAAAAAAATTCTTTTACAGTAATCTACAGTTTTAGTATATTATGCTACAAAACAAAACCTAATCGACTAGTAAAATTATAAATTTTTTAATCAAATTTTTTATCAATATTTAGGATGGCCTTTAGTAAGTTGTAATTACGGCATAATTTATTGTATTTTTAAAATTATGTATTAGAAATCAAAAGATATATTTCTTAGAACTATTTTTCCTATATGTTTATCTATGTATAAAATAAGCACTAGATTGATAGCAGGTATTTGTAAAAATCATGTCACTGAATGTTTGTATTAATTATAAGATTAGTGGCATTCTGTTTATGTTATCTCGAGTTAAACGAGACATTAGCGTGTAAAAACTACAACTAGGATACATGGGCGTTCTAGAACAAAGGGGAACTCCGAGACTTGAACGAGAAAAAGTGAACAACGAGACTTCAATTAAAAAAGAAGTCGATTTGGGACTATCTCGAACCGCATATAATAGTCCCTATATATGTATAAATACTAAGTCGACTCACACATAGCGGCCGATAATATAGTAAATTATCGATGTTAGAACCTTAAAAGTAAATAAATAGGTTATTGTTTACATAAAGATCGACTGGTAACGAAGTGTTAAAGTTGTTCAGTTTAACAATATCTTCCAATAAAGAGTCAATGTTGTGCGAATAGCAGTTTGTGGAAGCTACAGGCGTCTTTACCGTCGAAGGAAGACTCCAACTAAAGACACCGTCAACAGGAAGATTATCTTCATCTAAAGAAAGAAAAGACTATACAAAAGGTATTTAGAAACTGTTATTACGTGAGTGTTAAATAAACTTAAATGATAAAATTCGTCTTAATGTAGAGACAAAATAAATTAATATAATAATCTGAGAATGGTAAACATATTTAATAAATTGATTTAGATATAATAATATTTCGGTATTTGTAAATTGTTTCCAGTGTTTTAAAATATTATTTGCATTGTAAATATGTATTAATCTTGGCGTAATTTGTTTTCTTATTGCTTACGTTGTTAGTATTATTATAAACACTGTGCGGCGGTAGAAAGCAATACGTTATGTCATATATTATTTCATAGAAGTGCCAAATAATGCCCTAAGACTATTTATAGTTGTGATCTCTTAACATGGATCGACCTGGGGGGAAATGAGCTAGTCATGTAAAACGATTCAATCATTTAATTTTATTTTTAAAGAAAAGTATTAAAATATACGGGACATAATTTTGGAGGCGTTATTAATAAATTTAGTTGTTCTTCTTCATTATGGCTCAACAACTTAGGGCATTATAAGGATTCCATTACAAAGTGCTGTACACAGTGACACGAATACAGCTATAAATAAAATCATTGACAAACTACACAATATTTAAAAGTGGTCGAAGAGAAATAAAGTTAAACTAAATCCTTCAAAAGCTAGCTTGCTTTGCTAATAAGAAGTATTTTATTGAATCTGGTGCTGTGGTCGAGTTTGCGCCATCTACCAGAAAAGGCAGAAACGTCTGCCGGAAAAGCTAGTATATTTATAAATTACAATAAAACATTTTTAAAAGTCTGATCTGTACAATTTTTACTACGTAATATAATAATAATAATATTCTAAATAATATGTTTATTAGTTATGCTGACAGGCCATGGAATGTGTGTCCATATTTTATATCTATTCACAATTAACGAATAAGAAAATTTTGGCACTTTACGCAGTTTTAGATTCTTACATTGAAGATCAATGGTTATAATCCGGAGATGATAAAACACAAAAAACAATTTCTAATGTTTTTAAATTATTTTATTGTAGAAGAACCACGAAAGTGCCGAAAATGCCTTTCTATTATGTATGAGCACGTCTATTAAAAAAAATGAGGTGTGGCCACCACACGACTTTCTTATAAATATGAGCGTTTCAAACTATACAATTTTAAGAATTTTTTTATACAAAACTTATTCAACATCCTATTCTAAGTACTTTCATTCTCTTAATAAATCGCTATAGATGCATACTTTGCAAGATATTCGAAAAAAAGTGCTATTCTCTAAGAGTAAAAGTGCGACTTCCGGTCCGAATTTGAAATTTCATATATACAAAAAATATTGCAAATCCAACTCTAAATACTTTTGTACTCTCAATAAATATATATAGAATGCATAATTTAGGACATATTTGCAAAAAATCCCTGTTCGGTAAGAGTTACTTCCGGTCCGAATTTTGAAATTTCTTTTATACAAAAGATATTTAAAATTATAATTTAAATGCTTTTATACTCGTAATGTACCTACCTAGAAAGCATGACTTGCGAGATATTCGCAAAAAACTGATTTTCGATAAGAGTAAAAGACCTACTTCCGGTTGGAATTTCGAAAAAATTTTGAAGACATTTGTTTCAAATTTAATTTTGAGTACATTTGAATTCTTTATAAATTTGTTTAAACTTAGTAATTGACGAAATATTTGCAAAATTCGACTTTTTGACCGAAGTAAACTACTACTTCCGGTCTACCGGTTTTACTGAAAAACTAATCAGATCTCAAGAGGGAGATTATACACGTAAAAGAAAATTTGGAATAGATATCTACAGCGGTTTGACCGCTGTCGCGGTCATAGACAGACACACGGACATTTTTTAAAAACCGGTTTTTTGGTATCAGCGGACTTCAAAACGTGGACATCTGCAAAAATCTCGAGGTCAAAAATTTTCGTCATCACAATACTTCCTTATACTACGTATAAGAAAGTAAAATAGTATTATTTTCAAAACATTTTGATCTAATTTTGAGAGAACTTCTTTTTCGAGAGGTAAACTTACCACGCAAAAATTTTATTTGCGGTGAGAATACATGTGTAACTTCAAAAAAACCCCACGTGAGGCATATAAAGTTGACTACAAACAATGGGAATTAAGACATTTATCGCCTGTCGTGTTTATAAGACACACGTTTTTCCACCCTCCCATCGTACCGCACGTGTGATGTATAAAACATAAATATTTAGTAATACGGGAACATTATTTATCGATTTTGATTCAACTTGATGCGAAATAACAAGTGGTTATACGATGTTGTATCATGACTTAGACATTTCCTATCCTAAATTATTTTGAATTGGTAATTTTAGTTCTAAAATACGATTTGTTTTTGAGGATAATTATGGAGAAATTTACATGATTCAAAACGGTACGTGTCTAGAAACTGTTTAACTCATGCTGTTCAGTTTTGATATTACTTTAATTATTTTCCAAGATGAGCAATCAGGGCGAACCTATAAATATTATTCCTTTTTCATATTAAATACAATATACAATAAAATAACAATAAAAATGATAGTATATACTTAGCATTTTATTAGTAATACATCTAAAATTAAAAATTTCAAATTTCAAATAATTTTAATTGTGTAATATATTTTATTTTGAATAGATATAAGATGGTTAAATCATTTATTATTAAATACTTTTTTTCTAATTACATTATTACAAAATTGTTTTCAAAGTAGATCAAATCTTCAGTCTCAATTTTGCATATCAAACCTGTGTGATAAATTAAAACTTACGTAAATAATTTTGAATATAATTTAAAAGCAAAAAAACCAAACATTTACATATCATATTTTGAAATTAAAATTATGTTTGCGGGAAATGTATGATAGTGACTTTTGATGACGTATTTTTAAAAAACTCAAAAGTAAGATTAATTTAAATAGGAAACTAACATTAAACGATAATAAAAATGATGTAAAGATTTATCAAATGATTATTCTTAGGAATCGTACGGAAAAGTAATGTTAAACAAAGTTTTAAGATTATTAATTAGGAAGTTTTGAATTAGCAAGTTAGTGATTGGTCAATTAAAAAAAGGCACCGAAAAATACAATTGGAGCAAGAATTATAACTGAAAATATAATCATTAAGATGCTGATAGCGAGAGGTATTGAAAGAAATAACTTAGGAAGAACTTCGCAATTTTAAAAGTGAAATATATAAAAGCTATATATATAAAAATTAAAAAATTTGAAGTTTAAAATACCTTTTATTAAAGAAAATAGAGTTTACTGGTCATTATCAAAGAGAGGAGCAGATCATATCTACATAGCAGGTTTTAAGAGTTAACCAAAAGCTACTGGCTTGGAAAGGATAATAGAGTAGTGATAGCGGTTGAAAGTCTTTGAAAAGACCGTGATCAAGCTGCCTGACACCGTCTAGACACCGTAGATCTTCCCCCCACAAAGCCGTACTGGTCAGGCGACAAGTAGGACTTAGATTTTTCACAGTGATTTGGAAATCACTGTGACAAATCACTCTGACCAATATCTGCTCTCATATCTAATAGCAACGTTTGACAATAAGGCAATAACTCTGTTAGAAGCTCCGCTTTTAGAAACTTATATTATTGGCACAAATGGTGTTAGGAAACGCTGAAGATTTAATAATTATTCAAAAAAGTTTTAACATCTTCCTCATTTTTTTTTTGTTTTTTTTTCTTTTTGTGATTATTTTTTTCGATGGGTTGTGTTTTATTTATTTTTCTTTTTTTATTGAAGTTCGGGGTATTAATTTTAGTTTTGTTGTATCTATTTGAGTAGTTTAGTAGTTTTCATTTTGTATTATGTTGTTTGTTTTGTTTCTTTTTTTAAAGTTGGCATTTATCCATGGTCATTGCCTTCTTTTAATTCTTTTTAAGGTCTCATTTTTGTCGTCTATTTTTTGTATTATTTTTGACAACTTCTCGTAAGAGTCCACTTCATTTCCACTGATGTTTGTTATTTAAGCCCAAATATTTTTGTAATTCGTTTCGATTTTCTCTGGGTGTCGTTCTGCAAAATTATTTGACATGTTTGTTTGTGGGTTATATTTATATGTTGACAATATTCTTAATGTTTATTATAACATAGACTGTGATGATACTGTGGTTGTTTGTGATATTTCTCCTTTTTTCTAGTGTAGTATTTTTGTGTTCCTTTGTTCAATAATTCTCAATGATATTCTTTGAGAAAGGTTTTATAGTTATTTCTTATACTGTTATTATTCGCAATTTTAACATTAAAGTTACCTATTATGACATGTTTTTTATGTTTTGAACAATATATGATGTTTTAGTACTTGAACCTTCATCCAGAAGCTCTTCAGACTTAAATAGAACAATTTAAGCAACATTGCTTCGAGACAGATATTGTCAATCTGTGTGCCCTGTTTAGTATCCGCAATATCTCCTTACTTCAATTTCCCGGGTCGAATGGCAGGCATGCTGATAACGTGTGGTTTACGATGATGTCAGTTTTTCCCTTTAAATCCGGGATCTTCTAGTGGAAGTTTCTAACAGCGGTCTTCCCTATTAGCTGGTCATACTGTTTTTATGAGTCTTCACCAATTAACATTGTAAAAATCATCTACCCATTTAAAATATACAGTGCTCAACAATTGAAGTGGATATCATAATAATTTCAAGAATGTACACGTGAAAATAATATTACGCCTTGTAACGAAGTCCCTTCATTAATTGTAATAAAATAACACTATTAGATCCATATCTAATTTATTTGTCTTTATATTTTATTCAACCGTTAGCAACTATGAATTTTCCAGTATATATTGCTGTAATTATTTTAAGTGATTAATTTGTTAATTTCTTAATAGTTTATTGTACGTATGCGGAAAAATACCAGCGGTCTACGTCACGACCATTTTTCGCGCGATCTCTTTGGTTTCAAGTCTCGCGCGCAAATTCAATGCATTAAAACTAGTTTTTGTTTGTATACGTCTACGCTACAATATAAAAGGCCGACCACCAGCACGGTAAAGGGCAGAATTCCCATTCCTGTTTCAGGTGATCTATCGTGAAGGGGTTAAGAAATCTATCCGCACCAGGAAACTCTCATTCAGGTGATCTATCATGAAGAGGTTTTCCTCTGTTAAACGTATAATCTACCCGCTTAACCTCATTCAGGTGATCTATCGTGAAGAGGTTTCCCTCCGTTAAACGTATAATCTATCTGCTTAACCTCATTCAGGTGATCTATCGTGAAGGGATTAAGAAATCTATCCACTCCAGGAAACACCCATGAAGAGGTTTCCATCTGTTAAATGCAATATTAATATTTGATTGTATTTTATTCTAGAATCGCAAGACGATCGTTAATCACCGTATGTCATTAAGTATTTAGAATCACTGTGCGAGACACGAACCGCGTATTCATGTAAAGACTTTCTTTTACGTAGACGATTTAAGTAAATTCCGCAATAATTATTTTAACCTCGGAGAACATTCATTTATCTTGTAATACCACGAATTCACGATGACTTGTAATGAACCTACCGTGAGATAGACAGATTATTGTTTAAATGTTCAAATTTTAGGAAAGCATAATTTTGTTATGTATCGAAGTGACAGATAGCTTATTTATACGTAGTAAATTAAATTCTTTTCATTATTATATTGACCATTCCTTTTCTTTTCTTTTACATTATAATATTAATAATATTACATTACCTATAATGTGTGTATATGTTTGTATATCTTTGAACTTGGTTGCCGCAAAGAATAAATTATTATTTCTGATACAAGTTTCTGTATGACTTTTATTTATATTTTGTTTTACGCAAACCTGTAGGTATTTCTCCTATTGTACCTTAAAAGCAAAGAAAGATAAACAAAGTACTCACCATAATCAATCTCCGTTGTAGCTTAGCCGTTGTGTTTTATTTTTTCAATGAACCCCAACCAACAAACACGAGTCATAACAATACCTGGCGATTAGCGAAAGCAACCGTATTACCTGTCAAAATTGTCCGAGCACCGAAGAGATCGTCCGAAGCATCGCACCGCTGGTATATATATAATCGAAAAACCAAATTACCCGAAGGTGTAGGTTATTACTTTGTCTATTTTCTATTTTCATATATAAACTTTGCCCACTGTTTTTTATCACTTGTCAACTTCAGCGCTTCTTTCCATGTTTTGCCCCTTTTCTCTAATATTGCTGCTATCTCCCCGTTCCACGTTTTCTTAGGTCTGCCCCTGCTCCTCCTGCTGGTTATCCTCGCATCCCATACGTTTTTCGCTTGTCTGCTGTTGCTCATCCTGTTTAGATGTCCAAACCATCTTAGTTGCTGGTTTTCAATCTTGCCCAATATTGGTTCTACTTCCAGTTCTTCTCTTATAATTTCATTCCTTATCCGATCTTTGCGTGTGACCCCTTTTACTTTCCTTAGGTATTTCATGTCCATTGCCTGTATTCTGCTCTTCACTCTGACTGTCGTTACCCAGCTCTCGCTGCCGTATGTTAATATTGGTCTGAACACTGGTCTATATATTGCCATCTTTGTTTTGCGACTGATCTCCTTGTTGCTCAGAAACCACCCAGAAAGTGAGAAGTACACTCCTGCCGCGCTGGATATTCTTTCATTTACTTCCTGTTCCGTGTTACCATGCCTTTCTTTTTGGACTCCCAAGTATTTGAATATATTCACTTGTTCTATTTTTTGTTCTTGAATTTCTATATTAATTTCTTCGTTATCCTTGCCGATGACTAGTACTTTTGTTTTATTTGCGTTTATTTTCATGTTCCTTTTGGATAACTCCTCATGCCATATTGTGATGTTCTTCTTGAGGTCTTTTCCGCTTGGTGCACATAGCATTATATCGTCGACAAAAGCGCAATTCGAAATTGTAACTGGACTCAGTCGTTTGTATCCTACGGTTACTTTCTTAGTTTTGTCATTTGTGGCTTTAATTACGTCGGCCATCACTGTTATGAATAGCAGAGGGCTAAGGACACCACCCTGTCTCAAGCCATCTTGGATCTCGAACTCCTCGGACTCCATGTTAATCTTCCTGACGTAGCTGGTGTTTTTATCATACAGGCTTTTTATTGCTGCTCTAAAATGCTCCTGGATGCCTCTTTCTTTTAAACTGTTCCAGACTATGCTTTTCGGTATTCGGTCGAAGGCCTTCTCAATATCTATGAATGCCATGTATATTGGTTCGTTTTTTTCCCTAGCTTTCTCTATTAATTGTTTAATTGTGAAGATGTGATCTTGTACACTTCTGCCCTTCCTGAACCCACTCTGGGTTTCTTCCAGCTGCCTTTCTATTTCTGGTCTTAGTTTTTTCTCCAGGGCACTTTCGTATATTTTAGATACTACACTTAGCAAGGTTATTCCCCGGTAGTTCGCGCAGGCTTTTGTATCTCCTTTCTTATGTATAGGGACGATTGCACCAGTTTTCCAGTCCTGTGGTACCTGTGTTGTTTTCCATACTTGATTAAGAAATTTTACTAGCATTTCTTTGCCTTGTGGGCCTAGGTGTTTTAACATTTCCGGGGTTATCTTATCATGCCCTGCTGACTTTCCTCTTTTGATATTACTAATTATTTCCTGTATGTCGTCTACATTTATTAGTTCTCCATCTCCTGTTTCTCTCCTTTCTTTTGCTTCTCCTTCCTTCCCTTTGTTTTCTTGTCCATTTCCCGTATTTAATAGTTCGTCGAAGTATTCCTTCCATCTTTCCATTATTTCTTTTCCGTCGATTACTACTTCACCGTTTTTCTTTTTTACATGGTTTAAATTATATTTCTTTTCTTTTCGGGCATTTTTCATTACTTTGTAGAACAATTTTTGGTTTCCTTTACTGTCTTTATCCAGTTTTTTCCAGAATTCTTCCCACGTTTTATGTTTAGATTGCTTTACCAGTTGCTTCACTATCAGTCTCTGTTTTTTATATAGACAGTAACTTTCGTCTGTTTTCTCGTGTAGGTATTTCTTCCACATTGACTTCGCACCGCTGGTACGTCTGGATATAAGCAGCCCAAGATACTCGCAGATGTTGATGTAAATTTATATAATGAGGGTTAACGAAAATAAGTCTTTATTAACAGTGGACCCGGTCCATTATTCTAATTAATTACCGGAACACGTTATGGCCTATGTTCTTGAACATATGAACTGCTATAAATGCTTAGCCACAATTTTTTGTTTACTCCCATGCTTGTCAAAGTGTCAGTCAAGGTGGTCAAACCCGAATCTTTGCAACCATCAAAATTACAAAAGTCAAATGGAATTGGTACTCCAAAAATTATTCTATGTACCACCGCTTTAACTTCTTCAATATCCTTATTTGATATAAATGTTATTTGAATGGATAGGTACATTTGTGTTTCTTTGTAAAGTGCGGCGTGAATCCGTACTTTCGCAGTTAGATATCGTCAATGACGTTACATTGCTGATCTCAGATGCAAAGCGACAAATGGAATGCTCTTATGATTGGTAAGTGGTGCCATAAATATCGGGAAAGTAATTATTTCAATAATTTTGAAATTGTAAGAGAATTTAACAGTAAATGACAAAATTAATGTAAACATTTCAAATATTAATTATATCATATTAATAAAAATTATAATAAAATCGATGTTGTTAAATTAAGAAATAGCGTTGACTGTATCTAAAGCAAGTTTGTGTGTCAATAATTGTTTTTTTTTTATTAAATTAACACCTCTCTTTTTCTATGTGTATCACGGTTTTCAACACATTTAGTTTTTATTAAAATGAAAACTGCAATGAGTATACATTTTATATTGAATTTTATATTAACTTTAGAACTATTAAAGTAATCAAAGATGATTTATATTAATTAAAAATATCAAAAATAATTATCAAACATAACTTCCGCGAGTAAGCCAAATGTAATGCTAGCTTTTCTATTTTGCTTTCTTCCGTCCATACGTATTATTTCAGTTTACCTATTGTTTGGTGACTGGATGTAGCGACATGTTAGTAAATAAGATGAAGTAGACAATCCGACAGAAACCCTCGGATTTCACATAAAAGGAATATTGTTGCTTCAAACAAACCCCCATACGGCTCCTGCCACATATGAAAGAGATATACACACTACGCTCTTTGAAATTTGATATGCTGAAACAACAACTGAACATTGCGGACTTGGATATCCGCTTATTTAAACTTATGAAAGAGTAATTATCTGTCAGAAGTTTGCGGATAATACCGCCTAATAATGTAGGGTAGTACGGAAAAAGCCACTCGCAAACAGATACATAAATGTCACGCATTGTAATAAATACATATTAACTCTCAAGAAATATATGATAATATTTGTAAGAGAACTCGGACACAATTTATTTATAAAATACCTGTTTTTATATGAATTTCGTAAAAAGTAAATATTTTTTTTTATTTATGCAGCAATATTTAGCAACTAGTTTATAAACAGGACAAATTAATGTAAAATAATACAAATTGTGAAAATATTACTGATTAGTGATGTAGATCAGTGTTTCGCAAACTGTGCTTCGCAGAGCACTTGTTGCCAAATGATTCCCAGTGCCGTGCGAAAAGGTGGACATGGTTAAAATTAAAAAAATTTTCACAAAGAAATAGAATAAAATCATCTGAATATTATGACATTTTACAGTCTTGGTGGGTAACAAAAAATGGAGTATAAATATGTTATCATCGATCAAGTGCTGGATCATACTGTTAAAATATTGAATTTCATAAAATCGCGACCTATGAATGCCGGGTTGTTCAAAATCTTATGTGATGATATGTGGAGTCTCCATACAGTCAGTAACCAGTTGATCAGTTACAGTGTAAGTTGGGCTGTAAAAGAAAATCGTATTCTTCAATGCTCTTGCAATGTCGTTTCATATAAAATAAATGGGACAGTTTTTATTTCCAATTGTAAATATTTACATAACATGTAATGAATGGAGATGTTTATTTTACTTCCTTAGCTGATATTTCATCGGTCTCAATGGTTGCTATACTTTCAAAACATCATATTTATTATTTCGTTTTCTTGTGAGAAAAGACGAATAAATGCTACTAGATTTGTCATTGAAAGTTTTATATTGTAGAAATACCCCCTTTTAAAGGTGTATTGTTTACATTTAACTATATACTACAATATCTTATATATAAACTTGGGTTGCCAATATGTATTTTCAATTTCAATGTATTATTAATTTGCCCGTACTAACTCAGTCGTATAATTTATATGTACTTTTATATCTCTTCCTATCACATTCAACAATACTAAATTTCATAAATCTAACATTACATTTTTCAATTAAATTCATCTTTCATTTTTCTAAAACATTTACATATTCTTTTACTATAATATTCCTCAGTCCGAACCTGTATCTTTTAGTTCACTTAGCAAATTATATACTAGTAGTGTTATATCTTCTGGTAAAGTTGGTAACTCGGAACTTGACAATAGTATCGCTTCAAGTTGAAAATTATTATAACTAGATTTCAAATATCTAATTTCTTTTTATACAAAATCTATATAATAAGATTTATCTTATTAATGCATAACAACTCTTTTAATCTCAGGAGTAAGTATTTTTTTTTTATCGGATATGATTTGTAGTCCATAAATTAAATTGATGATTTTATTTCTAGGTATTCCCACATTTTATATGGTAGTGATTTTCTAACAAATATTCTATATTACCATTAAAACAAGGATATAAAAACTAACAAGCAATATATTCATTTGATAAATTATTTACAATATTTCTGGTGCTCTGATGAAAATGCCACTTTTAATACAAATATCCTATCTAAACTTGTTCAACTAAAGAATATTGTCATGAAAAGAACAGATGTTAACCTCTCTTTTTTATAAGGTACGTTATTTAATAAATTTAGCTTTAAATTTATAAAAATTATAACTAACTTATCTGATTTATATTTTTATGCAATTATTTATGATCTCTTACTAATTTATGAATATAGTGTGTCATGTGGTTTATTTAATTATACTCTTTCACAAATATTTAAATTATTATTGCAAAAACCAAATGGAAAATGAAAATAGTTCAATACAACCTTGGTTTATTTCACAGTCTTTTCTTATTTCGTAGCTCCTTTTAATATCTCCTTGTAACTTTTTAGCTTCAGATGAACGCAATTCCTACAGCTATAACTTCTTCGGACTATGTAACAGCTGTCTGTGCCTCCTAAGGTGACTATCGATACAGGAACAATGAAAAATGGTCCTATTAAGATTGGAATTTCTTTCTTGATTATATAACTAATACTCCAATAAATCAATAACTCCGTCCAGGAAACTCTTCGTCTAATTATACAGCGTGTGATGCTCCAATTCCACTGTAACACCGTGGTTATGGATACTCCTTCAGGAAAATTACGTTTACTGCTCCAATTCCTTTGTAACCTAGTTAAATATGGATACTCCTTCAAGAAAATAAGGTATGATGCTCCAATTCCACTGTGACCTCGATAAACATGGATACTTCTTTGCTGGTAAGTACTATTAAATTATATTCCAGTTTAATTGCACTCCTATCTTCTTCCTTTATTACAGTTTAATGAAAACTGTTGACATTTATTTTTTTAGCACACTAATACTTCGTATTCTATACTAATAATCTTCCTAAATGTTTGAATATTAATTTCCAATACACTAACACTTTTATCTCTCTTTAATTTATGAAATTATGGCTACTATAAATTGATCGCCAATTTCATAAACTTACTCTGTGAAAATTATATTTTTGAATTTTTTCTTATTTATTTATCCATTCCCTTAGTGATACTGCCTATTTTTTAAATTGACCAATCTCCATTATCCACCTCTTAATTATACTCAATATAAATTCCATTATGCTAATATTATTATAAATACCTTTCCATATAACAGTACTCTTATTATGATAATTTTATCTATGAATTTAGTATAAAATTTATGTATTCAGACCCATTTAACACATTCTCAAATAACTTTTCTGTACAAAATGTCAACATTGACAACCACTGACAGTTCCTTCAAATATTTTAACGCGGGAAATTATAATCAATTTTGACAATGCCTTATAATAAAATTTATCTCTTAATACCATTTCTCTTCATTAAATTCAATTGAACAAGTTTTTACAAATTTTATATAACATATCGAATTATTAATTAAATACAAATTCTCTATTTTACAGATTTCTGTCATTTGACGAACCATGGACCTTACACAACAAACTATATAGAATCAAATAAGGACCATCAGTAACTATAAACACATTAATAAACCATTATTCTCTTTATAATACTATTTCTAATTATAAACATATATTTATATTGACGGTATGTACCTAGTACTACCTCAATTTGCCCCTTTAATAAATGTAAAATTTCAACTTGTTTGAATAATTTTCATTTATTAAATAAGAAATTATCTGTATAAATTCAAAGTTACAATCTGTTACCCTCATAACACATTCAAATTATTAACAACTTTTAAAAGTAAATTCTTGCATTGTGCTTGCAATATTCTTGTAATATGGCACCTTCATCATTTATTTAACATGCAAAATTTTTTTTAACAACAATTAATAACTTTATACTCTATGAAAAATTATATACATGTACTTCAATTATTATTTATCTGACTGTAATATAAGTTTCTTTACAATATCGATCCATACTCTTTAGTTATTTTATCTTTATCCTATACTTTCTTTTTACGTGTACTTTGTATTTGGAAATTTATCATTTTAAATGAAATTTACATCATAAATAAGTTTTTATTTATTTTTAATCTCTGGATACCTGGTCGTGTAACTTAATAATTAGTACCAACAAGATATACATTTATTTTCTTTGAACTCTTCTATATGAAGAAATTAAGCATTGATAAAAAAACTATCTTCTTACTAATTCCTGTAATACCTTTATTATTTTATGGTGAATATTTACTCAACTTTCCATTATTCCTTTGGACTTAGATTGCCTTTTTAAAAATATACTTTATTTATGCTCACATATACATTTATATTAATTATTTATATTGTTCTTATTCGAACATAACCCTTATTTCCCTCTATAGACCTTTTCGTCTTATCCCCTACTTTCATCATACGAAAGTTTTTTAATTATATTTTCGTTTTATTGGCGTACGTTACCATTTTAATAATATGTAGACATTTTCGTCTTATACATTTTATACCCTTTTTCATATATTCTAACATTTATTATTCCATACTTTCATGGATCATTTTATATTACTCTATTATAGTAAGCATTTCATTTTTTATACGTATATCATCTTTCTATATAAAAGGCTTTTGTTCTTTCCTCTTAATAATTTATTATACCATAATCACCTTATGTACAACACGACCTACTTTATCGTGTATCAATACTCGTATTATCTCTTCTATTCGTTTTATAATGTTCAAATGTACTTTTTCTTGTATAATATTTTCTTTCCATACATGTTCTTTAATTTCTAAGTTTCTAAAATTCCAGGTATCTTCTTATTTAAATTCCTTTTCTTGTACACACATGTTCTAGTATTCTCTACTTATATTACAATTTTTTTTTTTTAACAAAACACATACTATGGAATAAGGGAATAACTTTTAAATAAATTAAAATACTCATTTAAATATTGATAACATTCCTAATTCTAAATCTAACCTATTATTCCGGATGAGATTCTAAATAATACCTGCCCCTACCTTATTATTGAATCAGTCGTTTCTGTAAGTTCTCATATAAATAGTAATAATTCTTATTATATGTAATGTATCTTATTTCACTATCATTTCATTGTCTTTTATCCATTTCTATGCCCCTATTTACCGTATTGTTTGTATGAGCTCTTGTCATTTGTGGTAGCTGTGTATATAATTGGTTTAGTAATACCCATGTATACTTGTCCTTAAGTATCCGTCATGTCCATAAATTCTTTGTTCGTGTACAATTATTTTTATAAGGGCTTTTATCTTGTTGTAGCTCTGGTAAGATGGTGTCGCCGGTACCATCAGTTGTCGCCCATGTATACAACTGCCATGTTCATAAATTCTTTGTTCGAGTATAATAATTTTTATGAGGGCTTTTGTCTTGTTGTAGCTCTGGTAGGATGGTGTCGCCGGTACCATCAGTTGTCGCCCATGTATACAACTGCCATGTTCATATCCATGATTTAGATGTGGGCTGTTATCTTATTTTAGCTCTGGTAGGATGGTGTCGCCGGTACCATCAGTTGTCGCCCTTTTATACAACTGCCATGTCCATAACCATGATGTAGATGTTAGATTGTATCATGTATTATCCGAGACATCTTATCCATTATAATTTTTAATCTTACTCTATTTTTCAATGTTCCATATGTTTCTTCTTTATCCACATCTTCTTCATACCATAACTCATTTTCTTCAGTTTTGTAAAACATCTTATTCACAAATTTTCCAACCTGGTCAAATATACTCATAATATCTGCATTTTTCGATGTAACAGTATCTGTAACTTTCTGCACTTCAATATCCCATTCCAATAATGTGCACTTAATCTCCAAGATCATTGTAACCTGATGAACATTTCTTCGCACATCTTTTTCTGAAGAATCTCTTATACTCACCACAGAATCATTTCCATTTACCAATTCTTTATACTTATTACACATATTAATCTTTTCATTTTTCAAGTCATTTTCCACATAAGTTGATATTATATTATGTCCAACTTTAAAACTTCTTCCCATATACTTTTTGTCTCTTATGACTATCCCTGTTATTTGCCTTAAAAAATATAAATCCAAAATATTATCCTCTTCTTCTGCTAATAAAAATGAGTCCAAATATGATCTTAAAATTTTTCTGCCGGAATCTAAGTATTTAGTTTTCTTTTGTATAGGCTTAATCGTGTAAGTTTTCTTGATTTCAACTGTATTTTGTTCAATGTTAATACAATTTATAGTATTTTTCTCAGAATTTCCAATTATCCTTACTTCAGTTGTATCTGTTTTGTCCTTTACACATATTTGTTTTTCTGATAATATTTCTTCTGGAATTCTTACTAAAGATTCTTTACATTTTTCAATATTCCATTTATATTCTTCTTTAGTAACCGTAACTTCTTCTTTCAATTGTACAATATTCTCTGTAACAACCTCATTTAACTTGTCTATTTTTCCACTTACTTGTTCGTTCAACTTATCCAATTCTCCACTTAATTCTTCCTTTATATCCACTAAATTTTTCTTACTTTCTTCATTAGCCTTAATTAATTTACCACTCAATTCTTCATTTATCTTATCTAATTTATCGAAACATTCATCCCACATACCCCTTCTTTCCAATCTGTCTTCCTCTCTCATACGTCTTCTTATTTCTCTGTCTAACTCTCTCATACGTCTTCTTTCTTCTCTATCCACTTCCATTTCTTTTTTTAATTTTTCACACAATTGATAAATTAACAACATGTCTGCTGATGAGATTGACGTCTTTCTCTGTACCTGCGATTTATCATCCCTATCTTGTATATTTACTAACTGTTGTGTCCCTTTCTGTATCTGTGGTATATCTCCTCCATCTTGTATATTACCTATCTGTTGTTTTTCTTCTTCGCTATCACTTGAAAACTCTGTCCTATTCATTCCAGAACTACTCTTTGACCTGGTATTCATGATTAATAAATTGTATGTAATATTACTATAACAACCTGTCTTATACTTTCAAACCTAGTTTTATTATTTGTATAAAAAAATGTATTTTTCTAATTATAAAAAAGGTGAATAAATTATCGAAAACACAATCTTTGCGAGTTTCTTTTAAAACGCCCCACGTTCGGAAGCCATATTAATGTAGAAATACCCCCTTTTAAAGGTGTATTGTTTACATTTAACAATATACTACAATATCTTATATATAAACTTGGGTTGCCAATATGTATTTTCAATTTCAATGTATTATTAATTTGCCCGTACTAACTCAGTCGTATAATTTATATGTACTTTTATATCTCTTCCTATCACATTCAACAATACTAAATTTCATAAATCTAACATTACATTTTTCAATTAAATTCATCTTTCATTTTTCTAAAACATTTACATATTCTTTTACTATAATATTCCTCAGTCCGAACCTGTATCTTTTAGTTCACTTAGCAAATTATATACTGGTAGTGTTATATCTTCTGGTACAGTTGGTAACTCGGAACTTGACAATAGTATCGCTTCAAGTTGAAAATTATTATAACTAGATTTCAAATATCTAATTTCTTTTTATACAAAATCTATATAATAAGATTTATCTTATTAATGCATAACAACTCTTTTAATCTCAGGAGTAAGTATTTTTTTTTATCGGATATGATTTGTAGTCCATAAATTAAATTGATGATTTTATTTCTAGGTATTCCCACATTTTATATGGTAGTGATTTTCTAACAAATATTCTATATTACCATTAAAACAAGAATATAAAAACTAACAAGCAATATATTCATTTGATAAATTATTTACAATATTTCTGGTGCTCTGATGAAAATGCCACTTTTAATACAAATATCCTATCTAAACTTGTTCAACTAAAGAATATGGTTATGAAAAGAACAGATGTTAACCTCTCTTTTTTATAAGGTACGTTATTTAATAAATTTAGCTTTAAATTTATAAAAATTATAACTAACTTATCTGATTTATATTTTTATGCAATTATTTATGATCTCTTACTAATTTATGAATATAGTTTGTCATGTGGTTTATTTAATTATACTCTTTCACAAATATTTAAATTATTATTGCAAAAACCAAATGGAAAATGAAAATAGTTCAATACAACCTTGGTTTATTTCACAGTCTTTTCTTATTTCGTAGCTCCTTTTAATATCTCCTTGTAACTTTTTAGCTTCAGATGAACGCAATTCCTACAGCTATAACTTCTTCGGACTATGTAACAGCTGTCTGTGCCTCCTAAGGTGACTATCGATACAGGAACAATGAAAAATGGTCCTATTAAGATTGGAATTTCTTTCTTGATTATATAACTAATACTCCAATAAATCAATAACTCCGTCCAGGAAACTCTTCGTCTAATTATACAGCGTGTGATGCTCCAATTCCACTGTAACACCGTGGTTATGGATACTCCTTCAGGAAAATTACGTTTACTGCTCCAATTCCTTTGTAATCTAGTTAAATATGGATACTCCTTCAAGAAAATAAGGTATGATGCTCCAATTCCACTGTGACCTCGATAAACATGGATACTTCTTTGCTGGTAAGTACTATTAAATTATATTCCAGTTTAATTGCACTCCTATCTTCTTCCTTTATTACAGTTTAATGAAAACTGTTGACATTTATTTTTTTAGCACACTAATACTTCGTATTCTATACTAATAATCTTCCTAAATGTTTGAATATTAATTTCCAATACACTAACACTTTTATCTCTCTTTAATTTATGAAATTATGGCTACTATAAATTGATCGCCAATTTCATAAACTTACTCTGTGAAAATTATATTTTTGAATTTTTTCTTATTTATTTATCCATTCCCTTAGTGATACTGCCTATTTTTTAAATTGACCAATCTCCATTATCCACCTCTTAATTATACTCAATATAAATTCCATTATGCTAATATTATTATAAATACCTTTCCATATAACAGTACTCTTATTATGATAATTTTATCTATGAATTTAGTATAAAATTTATGTATTCAGACCCATTTAACACATTCTCAAATAACTTTTCTGTACAAAATGTCAACATTGACAACCACTGACAGTTCCTTCAAATATTTTAACGCGGGAAATTATAATCAATTTTGACAATGCCTTATAATAAAATTTATCTCTTAATACCATTTCTCTTCATTAAATTCAATTGAACAAGTTTTTACAAATTTTATATAACATATCGAATTATTAATTAAATACAAATTCTCTATTTTACAGATTTCTGTCATTTGACGAACCATGGACCTTACACAACAAACTATATAGAATCAAATAAGGACCATCAGTAACTATAAACACATTAATAAACCATTATTCTCTTTATAATACTATTTCTAATTATAAACATATATTTATATTGACGGTATGTACCTAGTACTACCTCAATATATTACAAATTAATTAAAACAATTTTTTAAATTCGTATAAATATAATTTAACGATAAGGCCAACATTTAAAACTTTAAAATTATAATTTTTTCACTAGTCAACATAGTCTGTATTTTCTAATATCCATTTATTTATTTTTATTTAGGATTTAAAAAGTATTAGGTATTGGGTAGAGTCAATAAAAAAGGGAAGCCTGGATTGTTTTCCACTAACAAAAGGATTTGGAGAAGAATTCGAAATGGGCACTCTTGCGGATATCTTAACGAGTTTAAAGTTCATCTCTTGCGCTTGCTTGATTGATATTTTGAACATTTATTTTCCAAAAGGATTGCATGAAAACTTAAAAAAGAACGTTTGGGTTGTATCACCATAATCGACATCATAAATACTTGTTTTATTTGACATCAGGCACAGCGATATAGATCAAAGTTGGAAATTGAGAGATCAATCTTAGGTGCTTGTTGTACGCTAAAAGATGAATTTAAAAGCCTATCAGATGAGGCAAAATTTATTCTCCTGCCCTTCGCAACCACTTATTTATGCAAAACTAGATTTTCCCCATACGTCCCTGCTAAAACAAAATACAGATCACGTCTCAATGCAAAGCAAGATATTCAATTGCAACTATCAGAAATTCAATCAGACATAACCTCATTGTGCAAATCAAAACAGGCTCATGTTTTTCATTAAATATCTTTTTCACAAAACCAAGAAAAAAATTGTAACAAACGTTGTGAAGGCCAATAAAATAACAAACTGTGGATCTGCTATACTTGGCCTGAATTTATTTTCAAATGTTCTTTTTCATGTCTGTGATTTCTGTCTGCAATGGTAAATTACTACAGAAACAAAATAAAGGATGAAATCTAATGTCCGTCAACCTTAATGGTGCTTACGCCAAAGTGCCGACTAACTGCCGTGAGGTAGGACGTAAGGGGGTGGCGCCATATGCGCTAATGTAGATTCTGTACTTTACAAGGTTTCGTTAAAACAATAGTATCGCTTTTATTAACGAAATATCAAAACGAAATTTAAAACACAAATAAATAAAGGCTCAATGCATGTTCGACTGGAATTAGTTTTTAAAATAATGTTTCTGAAACTGTGTTATGATGTTGTAAATTATGCCAACTTTGAGAGTGAAATGTAGGAGTAAATAATTTGAATTATAAGAAAGTACTCCCAACGAAACCTTAATTAATCCTTTGTATTTAATTTAGTGCAAGAACATAATAAGAAAAACAAAAATGCCTGCTGTTTGTTTTATTTTAACGAATACCTTACATCCGCGGAATTTACATTAGCGCATATGGCGCCACCCCCTTACGTCCTACCTCACGGCAGTTAGTCGCCACTTCTGCGTAAGCCCCCTTAAATGACTAAAGTACCTTGTATCGTCAATGCTATTTTGTCGTTCTATTTACTAAATACAATAACAGCGAGAAAAAGTTTAGTCCTCCGCGTTGAATTTTCAATTTCAAAGGTGCCCTGTGACTGTAAAAGATTGACAACCTCTGATTTAGATGATTTGCAATACTTTTCTATAAAAGGAAAATGTCACACAACAAGAGTAAAACTTTCCAAAAAAACTTGTATTGCATTCACAACACAAACAGGAAGTTTGAGGTGATTTGTAAATGATAATTATGTTGCTTGGTCAACAGTGTGATTATACGAAATTCACTAGTTTTCTCGTCGAATGAGGAGAAAGAACATTATATATACAACGAATGGTCAAAAGGGCAGGCTTTAGAGCTTAAAAGGAAAATCTGGTTACTAAAAGAAGTTTTTTGGACTGTGACTTGAAGTTTAGGGATCACATCAAAGTTTGCTTACAGCGCGTTTACGCAGCTCTAAGGCTTTTATATAGTAGCAGGTGTTTGTTAAACCCAAAAACTAAAAGGTTACTATGTAAAACCTTGTTCTCTCACACATAGACCTAGTGAATGGCGGTTGGCCTTCATGACATCTGTGTAAATTTTGATTTTCATCTTACTCCTGTGAAATCTAAGGTGTTGCTTTTTGGGAAGTCCAAGGTCTGTAGTGATCTGCGGAGTGTGTTCAGAGTGGTAGTTGCTGGTGTAGAATTGCCCACAAAAACTTGGGGATATCGATGGACAATTCCTTTAGATGTCGCTTGCAAGTTACAAATAATAATAAATCGACATATATGCATTTAAAGCTCTAACACTTCACATATTGCTCTACCATTTATCATCCTGCAGTTGATAATGTGTAATCGTATTCAGAAGTTGCAGAATTCATTTCTGCGATTTATATTTGAGGTCAGGAAATACGAACATGTTTCTCATAAATTAAGTGGCGTTGGCTGTTAAACATGAGGAATAGGCGGGAATTGAAAATGTTTCATAAAATAATGTTGCATAAGTCATCACGGTACTTGCACTTGAGAATCCGGTTTAGGTCTAATATGCATAGTGTCACTACGAGGTTTAGAGACTTGATATTACCACCTCTGTTTAGTACTTCAAGTTTTAAACGTTCATTTTCTTATAACATTTACTGTAGTTACAATAATTTGAATGCAAACCTGAAAGGACTGGGTGTTGTCGCCTTTAGATCTCGTGTGAGGGACATACTTTTTCAAAACCAGTTTTGAGTGTGCTGAAGTGCTACTTGCAGTTCATTGTAAGTATTTTTTATATGGCTGAGCGTACATAATATGAGCAGCTGAATATATTTCTGTGTTACATTAGTATTTAGGTAGGTTAGGCATTAAGTTTATGTACTATGTATAAATATCGCGGGGTCAGTTAGAGCAGAGAAACATTTCTGGAAGGCCCTGAGATGGAAGGTTGTGTTAATTACTGCTATTCTTTGGGTTTATTTCTTCGATTTTCATTGTATTAACTGTATTATATTCTGTTATACTATGGTGTCATTACCACAATTGGAAATAAAGACATTATTTTTATTATTATTGTTAAACCTTGTCGTTTTAATAAAAAAAAATCTATGGTATTATAATGCATAAGTAACAGATCATTAATTGCTTTTTGAAAATAGAGGCTTGAAGGGCTGGGACCGAAGTGTCTATTATACTTTAATAAGATAGAATGATGTAGTCCGGTGAACAATATCCTTAATTTATAAGTTTACATTCTTTATTTTTGACGATTTATACTCATAGCTATACTAGGTTGTTCTCTTGCTAGGTTAAGGTGGTTTTGTAAGATAGTAGAATTCTTTTCTTGCTTATTTATATATGTATATTGTTGTGAATAAATATTAAACATTTAATTCATGTACATTGTTGTTGTCTGAAACAAGTAAAAGTGAAAGCCAGAATAAATTTGTACACATTAAAAAATACTCCCTTTAGTAAGTATACAGGTTATGTTTCTATTTCATATAAATGCGTAACTCAAATGGATAATTAGGTTATCTTGCCTGCATATGACAATATCTCGTTGCCTGTCTTAATATGTTCTGGATTTTAATCTTCATCTTTGTATTAAGGTAATGGAATTCAAAAATAAAAAGAAATAGAATAGTTTTTATATATTAACGTATAAAATAAAAGATACTCATCTTTAGATATGCTTAGATATGTGGGAGAGCCTTCTAATGTTGTATAGCATATAATAGAATTGACGACTAATAAGATAGTAGTAGTAGATATAAATGATCTGATCTTCATGGCATCTGTGTGTAGGGGGTTGAAGCTGGTAGGAAGGTCAACATCTATAAGTATGGATGTCATCCTGATTGGGATATACCTATTAGGAGCATTGAATAATTAATGTAAAGGACATTAACGTTGGGGGCTTTCTTTATAAAGAAATACGTCAGGTCAGTGAATGGGGTATGCAGTAATAAATTTAACATCCCTAGATATAATTAAATAACATTTTATTATAAATAAAAATATTTTAGCAAGAATCTAGACCAAGAGGTATACTATCATACGTTATAATGAGACAAAAATCTGTTTTATTGAGAATATAAGGAGGTCAATAACATTAATTCTTAATCTTAACATTTTATTCATTTTAAAATTACAGTACATTATTAGAATCATTTAATTTATGGATATTACAGTGATTTAAATACTTTTACTTTAATAGAGTTAGGCACAAGAAATTACAAGGCTTTGGTAATATGATAATCGGGTGCTGTCTATTGGAATTTAGAACCAATTTCCCAAACAAAGCTGCAAAGTAATAAAAAATATACATGTATAAAGTTCTAAACCGATACAACATAAGCTTTTGAGAAGGAAATAGTACTACATATCGATAAATAAATTAAGGCATACTTACATTCTTAAAAATGCATGGAAACAGAAATATCTTTGTTAAGGAAACTTCCTAGTTTGAAAGTACCGTAAAATAAAACTCAAATATCAGTTCAAATACACATTTATTTTCGGTGTGCGCCGATATGTCGGGGACGCACTTCGCATCGAACATAAGATTACAGCATATATACATGTGAATCGCTCGAGAAGGTCCCTATATATACGCACATTCCAGACACTGCCGTCCGTACGTATACATAGGAGGCCTTGCATCGCCTTCGGTGTATAGTCGTGTACTCCGGCAAGCAGACAATAAACTCGGCCGATGAGACTATACGCCTGAAAGCTGCTCCGCATCAGTATGCTCACAATAGACAATATAATTAAAAGTTAACAAAAATATAACATACATTACAAAAATATGATAACACATAAAAATAAAGAAAAACATTCATATATAAAACAAGAAACAATAATATAAAATAAAATAGAAGATGTTAAGTTCTTAACAATCTTCTTCCAAAGAATAAATAAAATTTAATCTAGTATAATGTTGACCGTTATAGGGTTTATGATGCCATGTTTGTTATAAATATCACTTTAAATAATTTAATTATGTAGTTATGCAGAATAGAATTTCTTAAAACATTGAACTGTATTACTTACTGACCTTAAGTAAGTTAAGTAAATATGACTATCGTTATTAACATAATTATCAAAATTTTAACTTGTTAAAATAAGTAATACTGCCTTAACGTACTAAGAAAATATAAAATGTATTACAATATGATACCAATGTATAGCAATTAAAATGTTGAAGCTTCAAGATAAGAATGTTTTCTATCTAAATTATGAATATAGTGATTTTTATATTCCCAAGTTGCCTTGTATCTGACATTTCGAAAATAAATAACCTATAATATTTTGAATTTAAAATCTTCAAGTTTAATTGTTTAAATAAATAAGACTATGGTAAAATTAGAACAGAGCTAATATAATGCCGAAAATGAACCAATACTATCACTCAGAAGATGCCTATTAATTAATATTGAACCTCTCCCACATATTGAGATTTAAAAGACATATGCTAAGTCAATTATTGTTACAAAACAGCATATTATATATGTATATGTATATAGTGTATTTCGATCTTATTTAATTCCGAATACAAAGGAATTGCTGAGACAAATTTACACCAAAGATTGTTCGTCAACATGCATGAGTTTTCGACGCCAACAGGGTAGTTATTTTCATGGAAAATTGAGTTGAAAAAGAAACAATCTAAATTCCTCAATTTTCGAGAACGAGTTTCAGGAAAAATTGGCGAAACCACGTAATTTATAAACATTTATTTATTCATAGCATTCTGTATAATGCTTTGAAGAATTAAAGTGCTTCTCACCATAACACGTGAACAACATGCACAAGCATACATGTTAGCAATATCCGATAGTAAAATCGATATTTACCGAAGACGGCGCAGAAAATTGCGAATGCGTCAATTATTGTTACAAAACAGCATATTATATATGTATATGTATATAGTGTATTTCGATCTTATTTAATTCCGAATACAAAGGAATTGCTGAGACAAATTTACACCAAAGATTGTTCGTCAACATGCATGAGTTTTCGACGCCAACAGGGTAGTTATTTTCATGGAAAATTGAGTTGAAAAAGAAACAATCTAAATTCCTCAATTTTCGAGAACGAGTTTCAGGAAAAATTGGCAAAGGCACGTAATTTATAAACATTTATTTATTCATAGCATTCTGTATAATGCTTTGAAGAATTAAAGTGCTTCTCACCATAACACGTGAACAACATGCACAAGCATACATGTTAGCAATATCCGATAGTAAAATCGATATTTACCGAAGACGGCGCAGAAAATTGCGAATGCGATACATCAGGGCCGCAATTACTTCACATCATTAAGAGAGATGATAACATAATCGCAATGGATTAAATTATACAGGCACGTGTTTCCTCAAAGTAGGTCGTGTTCTATAGAAACGTCCTCATGGAGTTAATAGCGTTACTTTTTCTTATTTTTCTTAAGGCTGGACGCCCGCTTCAAGCTGAGTTCGATTTGAAAGAGGCGTACCACTGTTTTCTTCGTGCAAATGTAATAAAAGACAAATGTTTAAGGGTCCGCGTGCTCTGTCTTATGCTGAGGAAAAAGATAGAGAAAAGAACTTGTCACCTAATCTAATCTGCCTGTAATTTATGGCTGCGTTGTGGTCTCAGATAATCGCCGGTTGGCCGACACGTTTGCAGTCGGGAAGCAACCCCCCCTAAATTAGACAATCTATATTTTCTCAAACACACAAAAAAGGTGAAGCTGAATATGTAAAATCACCTGCCGGATTCAAATTTTGAGTTGGAAAATAAAATCGAAATCGCAAAAAGGTCGAAAAATCGTTTTTTTGTGTAAATTTTAAAATTTTCATTTTCTTCAATTTTTAATACTTATCTCGTGATATCTTAGCAATGCAGAGAGCTAGGGATCTGTTTTTTTTAAAAGTTATACCCTAAAGTATTTGGATGATACTAGTGTTTTCGATTTTTCTTTATGGTGTGTAAATTTTATAAAAAAAAAAAAAGTTTTAGTAGACGACCAATTTGTGTAACGTATATTTCAGCTATCGAGTAACTAATCTTATTTTTCAGAATTTACCCATATATATGTGAAACAAAATAAAGCCAACATTCCAAAATTATTTTTTGTGCAAGAAATAAATTTCTAGATCGTTCCAGAAGCAAATTATATTGCGAGTCAAATATAATAATTATAATCACTGCGCGCAAGCCGTATGAGTCCTAGCATGCGCTTCTAGCAGGTATACCGTTAGGGACGGGAAGAGATGATATTGCTTTTACTTTCTGATACGTAGTATAAGGAAGTATTGTGACGCTGAAAATGTTCGACCTCCAGATTTTTGTATTTTGCAAACAATGGCTCTCTGTGTCTGTGTGTGATCACGACAGCGATTTTTTTGTATTATCAAAAAACAGTTTTTTGCTAATATCTCGCAAATTATGCATTCTATACAGATGTATTAGTACAAAAGTATTTAGAGCTCGAATTGGAACAATATTTTAAATACAAAATTTCAAAATTCGGACCGGTTACACTTCTACTCACATGTTTATTAAGGTTATGAAAATATTTAAAATTTAATTTGGAGTAAATTACTTTTGTATAACTAATTCGAAATATACATACGTATAATATGGTCGTGTGGTGCCCACGGCCCAAATTTTATACTTATGCAAATATTCTTTTTGATTTGATGCTATTTCTTCTTTACGCAATGATTTACTTTACTTCTACTTTAAACAAATTATTTATTTTTTGTAATTATATTATTTTGCATAATAATAATAGTTTTTTGTTTGCATCGTAGAAGAGGCTTGTTTGTTTCCAGATTCACGTGGAGTATATATTTTTATAACTCACACCTTTGGTAATCGTCAATATAATAATGAGATGTGGCCACCACACGACTTTCTTGTACGTATGTGCATTCCGAAATGTGTATACAAAAGTTGTTACAAATAAATACATAAATTTTTTAAGTCTGTATAAGTAAGTGTTTCTTCTGGTCCGAATTTTGCAACATTTTTTATACAGATATTATCCTAAATACAACTAAAAATTATTTTATTCTCTTAATAAATCTCTATAGAATTCATAATTTGAGAAATATTTGCAAAAAACTGTTATTCGATAAAAGTAAAAGTATTATTTCCAGTCCAAATTTTAATTTTTTTTATATACAAAAATTATTCCATATACAGCTCTAAACAATTTTGGGTTCTTAATAAATCTGAATAGAATGCAAAATTTGCGAAATATTTCAAAAAACTGCTATTTGATGGTCCAAATATTAAAATTTGCCTTATACAAAAATTGTTCCAAATCTAGATCTAAATACTGTTGTACTTATAATAAATTTATATAGAATGCATAATTTGCGAGATATTCGCAAAAAATATTATTCAAAAAGAGTAAAAGTGTTACTTCAGGTTCGAATTTTGAAATTTTATATTAACAAAAATTGTTCCAATTCGGGCTCTAAATACCTTTGTATTCTAGATAAGTCTGTATAGAATGCTTAATTTGTAAGAAATTTGCAAAAAACTGATGTTCGCTAAGATAAAAAGACTTACTTCCGGTAGAAATTTCGAATTTTTTTTTTATAAAATTCAATTTTTGGAACTTTTGTATTCTTTAGAAATTTATCTAATCTTAGTAGTAGACGAGATATCAGTAAATTTTCTTTTTTTTTCTGAAGTAAACTTCCGGTCTGCCGATTTCACTGAAAATGTAATAAGAGAAAGAGATTATATTCATAAATATGAAGTTTAGTATTAATAAGTATAGCTGTTTGGACGGTATCGTGGACACAGACAGAGACAGACACACAGAGAGAGACATTTTTTAAAAACCACTTTTTTGGTATCAGGGGACCTCAAAACGTAGACATCTGCAAAAATCTCAAAGCCGAAAATTTTCGTCATCACTATAATTCCTTATACTACGTATAAGAAAGTAAAAAGCATATGTAAAAAAACATAGAATTATGTATGTTTATGTTTGTGTTGCATCACGACACTAAATGAAGTAGTAGTTTTGTTATTAGTGAACCAAATTTTAAAGTAATGTTTCATAAGTAAAAACATTCGAAAAGTAAAAATTAATTTTTAAACAAAATTATTTATTTTTCTTTTAATGCTAATAAAGGTAACATGTAATTAAAATAAAACACTTCTAGTTTTGGTTTTATGTTGTGCCAAAAGTTCTCGTCTTTTTCAATCTGAAAAAAGAAAACATTGTATAAAATAATATCCATACGGTCATACGGTGAATAAATGGCATACAATAAAGGACAGGTATGTTTTACCTTTTGGCAAATCATTCCCAGGGGAGTCCACACGACGAAATAGCAGAGTCTTCTCCCTGTTATTGCTAGCTGACCCTGAATCTGATAAAAGTAGTCGTGAGTCTTTCTTAATTTTAGATTATTTTCCTCCAGCAATAAATACGGCACAAGTTTCTTTTCCGCTGCCTCTTTTGGAGAAAGTTTCAATTTAGCTATTTTGTGAGGACATTTTATTTCAACTATGGCGTCTGCGCCAACTAGGCCGTCAGGACTAGCTCCCAGATAAGGAGTTTCGGCAGACACAAAGAGTCCGCAATTTTGAACTTCGAGTCCATATTCTTCTGAGAACTGCTTCTTTGCCAGCTCCTCGTGATCTTGGCCCCAACTTGTTGCCACACTGCCGATAAAATTTGAATAAATTAATCTTTGTGCTACTTTTTTAGCGTCTGTTGTCTGTCGTCTCTTGCACACCGTGCCGAAATTTGATGCTGTTAGCCGTAAACTTCATTCTCTTTTCCATATTCCGTTGCTACTTTGGCCAATAGTTTGTTTCTGTAAAAGTACAAAATCTTCCCGAGTCCTATTCAAATATTTAATTAGTGACGATTTCTTTTCCTCTAGTATTGCAGCCGGAATTATGTCTTCAACCAATCCGTAGTCTTCGTCGGCTTCTGCTCTTGTTCGTTTTCTCCTTCGACCAGAAAATAGCTGTACTCGGTTCTTCAAGTAGAGTCTTCTTCTCCGCAATTTTGATATGTACAATTTACTGTGTTTGCCAGGGCTCCTCTGTACCAGTTTTTTGTGAATAAGTCGATGATATTCTTCCCTCCGATTGTAGGAAATGCATGCAGCATGACACCTCACTTCGTAACTGTTCTTCAAAGCAAAGTTGACCCTTTTACCGCCAACAAATTTCGCCACCACGGAGTTATAGCTCTCCGCCGCATTGTTATTCATGTTTAAAATTAAACTATGTGCATTATGAGTTAAACGGTTACAGCACGCGATAATATCATCAAATAATCCACATTCTACGAAATTGGGACATTCATTGACTTCGTTTTGTTTGGATCCATTGCAAAAATAGGGTTCACAATCGGAATGTTCTCCAAACACATGCTTAGGACAATTTATAATGTCCTTCTTGAGAGCAGATAGTTGGTCTGTCAACGTTATTTCTTGCTTTCGTCGGTACGTTACAGCAGCATTGATCCCTTTTCTGAGTCTTTCAATATTTGCTTTTAGTAAGGTTCTTAGTCGTGGGCTTACTTTTTTTAACTTGGAGCTGACATTTTTGGTTGTTAGCTCTCGGAGTTTTGTACAGAAATTCCGCAAGAGATGATTTTTACATTCCACTTTTTCTATCAAAATTTCATTGCCATACGGTTTTTCTGTACACAACTTCTTGTATACACTGCTGTCGCCATCCCCTACAAGTCGGGTGTACTTTAAACCGTGCATTTCCATACTTCTTTTGAATCCCTCTGATATAATATGGGATTCCATAGCGGTAGACGTCCCCGACCAATTTTTGTAGCATCTGTGTTCGCTAACTGCAATATTTTTAGCTTTACTTCGTTCGCATATTGGGCAGTACTTGTTCCTAACGGCAACGAATAACAATTTGCCTGTTTTAACACCAACAATGCAGGCTACTCCAGAGGAGGCATCATACTTCGTCTTGTACGACCGTTTCGACCATGCTCCATCAGCAATAACGCTGATAAGAGGACAACCGTCCTTGTCGACATCCCCAATTTCCCGAGCTATGCGTCCTTCTTCGACGCCTGCTTCCTCCATGGCTTCCCATGATGTTGCCAAAATTGTCTCTGAGACTTTTGCGAAATGTTTGTCAAACTGCCTCCTAGACAGATGAGGCATATTCATCGTACTGACAATTTGCGTAGTTTGGGCGTAACACAATCCTGTCGATATGGTGGCCAAAACTAATGCCGAATTAACATTTAGTTTGTCACCTGGCGCTTCAGTTCTTACACTCTTTTCCGTTTGACACATTCGACACTTTAGTTTTATGGAACATATGAGACCATCGTATGATTCTGAACACATGTCCATATGGTCCAAATTACAGGTGTAAGGAGAATGATCATTTGCTTTCTGCATGTCAGTAAAAAAATCCTGAATATCCACGATTCGTCGGCCATTTATCTGATGGTCAATGTTTTTGGTTAGATGAGTGTCAGATGTGACGATCTCAACAGAATCGCCTAGGTGACTGCAAATTTTTAAAATTTGTAATAAACAATTTCTGTTTAACATTACGACATTACCTTGAGCAATTCTTTAATTCAGTGGAAGTGGATGGTGTGGGAGTCACTAATTCGACCCTCAGTGGACTAGAGTCAGACCTGTGCGAAATGAAAATATAACTAAGTTTCTATAACGCCTACAGTATAATATGTTATATCTAAAGTTCGGATTTTTATGCACAGGAAATGCATCAAACTGCACATAAATATGTCACGTCATATAATTTTCTAAGTTCTACTTGGAACCTCAGTAATAATGTTCGCAGTTTTCTACAATTGAAATGGACTGTAATAAAGACATTTAATAATTGCCATTTGGTAATTATCCGAATAGTTAGTTAAAATGAAATTGTTAAAAATGTATATAGGAAAAAAACAAATTTCGCTTCCGGCTTAATCATATGCCAGAAAAAACTAATAAAATAATTAATGAAAATATTCTCTTTATGCACCAAAACTAAAAATATGCACTAATGCTTTTTTATGCAAAATATGTTATTTTTTTATGCCACTAATCTCATTAATTCGGTGTAACATGGATATATTCGAAATATTTGGTTGATACTCGTAATAATTTAGAGAGCGGAATCGACCGAGCGGAGCCACAACCGTGAAAAGAAATAATGTAAACAATTGCGTGTTGTTTACATTATATCTGAATAGCACTAATTCATAGGGCGAACTGTAACATCTGTTTACTCCAGAGAATCAGAGAAAAAACTGCCATAAAATAAGGAATTTTATGAATAAAATCCTTTCTTCATCGGCGTAGGTACAAGGGTGACGAATTTTTAAAACTTATTATATTTACCTTATATTTCGCAATATAATATGTATGTTTCAATAACATACGCGTACATTTTTAGTTATCATTTATTTAGATCTAGAACGTTGTTTATGTTACTTTTTCTGAAATAAAAATTAATTGTCAGTGATTCCGAAATTTATTGCAAAGTCTGTAAAATATCGTCACTTAGCTTTGCTAAAACATACACAGAAATAGTTGTCATGCAGACAATTTCGATAGTTTACAAAATTTCGTTACATGTTTAAATGACGATGCTCGAAGTATTTCTGAGTGCAAGGAACTAACACAAATCCCAAATTTAAAAAATCAGTTGTTATTCCTTCAGGAACACTTTGCAAATTTGCCTAAACTAATGACATATTTTGAAAATCGAATCTCAAATTAAAAAATTAGATGTTAGCAAGATATTCGAAAAAAGTGTTACTTCCGGTCCGAATTTTGACATTTCATATATTCAAAAAATATTGCAAATCTAGCACTAAATACTTTTGTATTCTTGATAAATACATATAGAATGCATAATTTACGACATATTCGCAAAAAATCGCTATTCGATAAGAGTAAAAGTGGTAATTCCGGTCTGAATTTGGAAATTGTTTTTATGCAAAAGATATTGAAAATTACGTTTTAAATACTTTTATACCCGTAACGTACCTGTCTAAAAAGCATGACATGCGAAATATTCGCAAAAAAATTATTTTCGATAGGAGTAAAAGACCTACTTCCGGTAGCAGCTTCCAAAAACTTTTGAAATAAAATTGTTCTCAATTTTAATTTCAAGTACATATGAATTCTTTATAAATTTGTTTAAATTTAGTAGTTGACGAAATATTGGCAAAATTTAATTTTTTCACTTAAGTAAACTGCTACTAGTTTTTCAGTAAAATCAGTAGACCGATTTTACTGAAAAACTACTCAGATCTCAAGAGGGAGATTAGACACGTAAATACAAAATTTGGAATTGATATCTACAGCGGTTATCGTGGTCACATAGAGACACACAGACATTTTTTAAAAACCACTTTTTCGGTATCAGGGGACTTCAAAACGTGGACATCTACAAAAATCTCGAAGTCGAAAACTTCACATTACTTCCTTATACTACGTATAAGATAGTAAAAATGGATTAACCACATTAGATGTGGCTATTAATAATTCCAAGTTACTTAGACGCACTTTTTAATAGAAATCCAGGTTTAATAACATTGCGGCAATTGTGTATGCTAAATACGCTGAAAAAAAAAAATATTTCCATTACGTAAATATAACCAGTTGCGATGTAGAAAAGACGTTTTCTATCTACAAGGATGTACTTAATTCAAAGAGAACAAGTCTTACAGAAGAGAAAATGAACAAATAGTAGGGTATTTTGTATTTTATAATCACCAGCCACTTGTTATTCAATTATATAAATAAAATTAAAACCTCTTTAAAAATACAACATTTCAATAGCGCGCCCATGGGTGATGAGTCATGACTCGCTCGATTCCGCTTTCTAAGTAATAATAAAACAGATGTTTTTTTTACATAAAATCCGAACCTTATTAGTCGTGTTTGTGATCACGTTTGTACCTATTATAAATAACTATTATTATTGCTCTACGATGTTCTTTATTTCTCATCAATGATTCTGTACATACCTGGGAATTTTACATCTTTGGGCATCTGTGGTCGGTGGTTCATCAGGTGCAGAACTAGATTTTGAACGTATCCTGAAAAAATAAATTATTTGTTACGACAGATAGATACTACATAATTATTCACTATAGCTCTGAAATTCTATAGCGTATTCTCACAATATGGATCATTATTAGATACAATTTTAATAAACGCTAGCCTTTTGTGTTGCAATCAGACAAAATTTCATCTGCAACAGCATAAAAAATAAACTTTGCTTTTCTTTAAAAATATGCAAATTTATAATTTTAATTTTAGAAACTGGCTATTGATTGGTAAATAAAGGAGTAGCTAGCGATTTTGATCCAATTGCCTTCCTATCACACATGTCGGTAACTTACCTTTTCATCTTCAGGCGAACACTTCTTTTTTTATAACACTTTTTCCTCTGTTTCGTTATGTTATCACTCATAGTAATTGTTTATGTTCACACCCACTCACACTGTATATGTACACTATATTCATACACCGATCTCAGAAGTATTTTACAAACTGCGTGGAAACTGCCCGAAATGGTAGGCGGAGCTACCTCTCGACACAATGTGCGAGCGTACCACATACTCTATTTAATTTCAGTGAATTTCGCCCAAATTTCAAAATTTTGTTTTCCGTTTCGTGACCTTATTTTTAAAAATTAAGAAAAAATAAAATTTATGTATTGCTGTTGAGTGTTACATAATTTTAAATAAAGGCTTGTTTTTTGAAATTTCTTACATTTTTATTTTTATTTAGGGCCCTTTGGACAATTTCGAAGAAATTACGATTTATCCACCGAAAGGCATTGTTTTCTTAAATTAGCGTGTAAATTCGGTAAGGTTTTCATGAAAAATACGATTAGGAAATGGGAAAAACGATTTCGAGGCCGGGCGTACAGCCTTAAGATTTTATTTCTTTTATTCGAATCAGGGGTTGTATTATGTAATTTACACACGAGAGATACTAATAACAATATTTTCTTACCTATATTTGGGAATGTCGTATGTATGTGAACTTCAGTAACAATCGTAGCCACCAAAAATTAGTCAAATTTCATTATACAGGATGTTTAAAAAAGATGCGGCAATATTAAAGGGGTTGATTGTCTAGGTCATTTTATACAAAAAAGTTTATAATAAATAAGGTCCGCAAACGCTCCGTAAAAAACGGTACGTCGTATGATAGAAAGTTAAGAGAGCTTTTTTCTTCACAATTAAACAAAGAATAGAAACATATTTTTATTTTTAGAGGAATCAGCGGCGTCCTATTTTTTTCTTGAAAAATAACACGCCTAAAATTTGATTATGATCTTTAATGCCGTCTTGGAGAAATCTAATTTTTACTGTTTCTTTTAATTAAATTTCAACACGCTGTAGATCGGTAACGAAGCGTTTGCGGACCTTGTTTATTATCAACTTTTTTGTATAAAATGATCTGGACAATCAACCCCTTTAATATTGCCGCATCTTTTTTAAACACCCTGTATAATGTAGGCCTTTTCCATTGATGTAAACAGTCAGAAGTGGCAATAATGTACTTCTATAATGGATTTAATTAAGGTGGCTTCAACTGCGTCTTTCATTCTTTCAATTTATTGAATATATGATCTGGTTTCATTAGTTCTTGGGTTGGGATATATAATGCGTGTCTTCAAATAAAATATGGGAATATATGGACCGAAGAAAGTGATAGATAATGCAGATAGTACAGCAGACCAATGAACTTCGAAATAAAAAAAAAAATTACAAAAAGAAGAGATGGCAAAGTCCATAAAAAAACAAAGGAAGTGTACTACCATACAAGAATCATCAAAAACAACAGGCAATTAGAGAAAATCACAATATGACGACTTGGCTTATGCGGGGATGCACCCAGTATCGCTTTTTCCTTTTTATTCGCTCGAGAGCACACACAACAGTTACTTCAACGATGTTCATAACTATAACTTCTTGTTCTTCTTCTTCTTCTTTGATGGTAGGTAAGCTGTGTCTGTTTTCAACCTTCCTATGTCTCTTCGGATGTGTATGTCTAGGGATTTGATGGCCTTACCTGATTCCTTTTTCCGACAGGGTTATTTATCAAGTCTGTTGTTGTCCATTCTGTTTATGTGTTTATTCCACTATTTTCTTAGGTGTCTTGTCCACTTTCCTATGTCTTGTATGTTGCTTTGTTGTCTAAGATTATCGCTTTTAATTCTGTCATGTAGTGTTTTTCCATGGATGATTCTTATCATCTTCATTTCGACAATTCGCATCATTTGCTGTTTTCTGGATGCGTAGGTTATTATAGGTCTCTGTGTACATTCTGGTTTTACTCTCTGCTTTTAGGTATTCGTTCCTCCATATCATGTCCTTCAAGCAACCCGAGATTTGAAATGCCTTCATTCTTTGTACTCGAACTTCACTGTATAAGATTCCGAAGCGTGTTATACAGGCTTCCAGGTATTTAAACTGTCTTACTGATTCGTTATACTTCTGATCGACCTCTAATTTGCATCTTACCAGTTCTTTGGATGTTACCAGGCACTTGGTTTTGTCAGTATTGATGGTTATATTCAGTTTCTTTGCTGTTAGGTTAAATTAGTGTAGAAGTTTCTGCATATTATCTTCTTCCGAATCAGAAATGAACACCGTGTCATCCGCGTAGCAGACCTCATTGAAGTGGGTATTGCCCATTTTATAGCATGCTGTTTTAGGTAGTTTTCAAGCTATGTTGTGCATCGCACCATTTGGTCTACGATGTAGGAAAAAAACCTGCAGAATAAAAAACCTCCATCACAGCGTCACAATACTGAAGGTCTTTAGTTGTTAAGATCCAAGCAATAGCCTCTGGAGTTAAATTATGTAAATCTGTGAATCCAAATTCAAACTTAGCTAGAGGACATTCTTCAACATTATGTTTAACTGTTTCAATCTCAGCTCCGCAATCACAAGCTGGACCCGCAATCACATTCCACTTGAATAACATACTATTGCACCTTCCAGTACCCATCCTAAGACGATTCAACTTACACCAAATTTTCCTTAGTTGTATAAAGCCAGGCACTTCAATCAAAGAAAGGATCATCTATTAATTGTTTATTAAACACTTTACATTCTAACCAGATAGATTTCCAGAGGTCATTAATCGAAAATTGTTGATTTAGGAAATCTTCCTTCCAAATTGGACTACGTGATTCCAATCTATAAGGTGGTAAGTTCTGAAGATCTTGAGTAATTAAATATAAATTCGGAAAATTTTGATATTTATCCCAACAACGTTTTAAAGCCAATTTTCTTCTTCTTCGTTCAGCCAAGGAAGTAAAGTCGATTTTACTGTGCCCGTAATAATTTGAAGTGTACAATTTAACTGAATATCTACTTTACCTACATGTACGCTATGCGTCCAAACTGCACTATAATATTCAGCAGTAGAATACACCAATGCAAGAGCGGACGTACGTAAAATTAGATCCAGCCAACTTCTGTAAGATATTATTTCTTGTTTTAATCTTCATACGCAATTTATCAATGGGTTGTTTATATGTTAACGATGTATGCAAAGTAACTCCTAGGTATGTTGGATTAAAATTAGGTCTTATAACAGCACCATTAAAAGATACCACAAGTTTTTTATATTTTTCGTTATTCTTAAGATGGAAACAAGAAACTTCTGACTTAGATGGGTTAGGACATAACCTCCATTTTCTAAAATAATCACTCAGAATTAATAGATCTTCGTTTAAATTAACTTCAATATGATTGAGATTATTGTGTTGATAAGCAATTGCCATGTCATCAGCGTTGATGAATTTTCTAGGAGTCATATCTGGTAAATCACTTGTATATATATTAAAGAGAAGAGGAGATAATACTGATCCCTGAGGTAAACCATTATATAGTATTTTAAATTTACTACTTTCTCCATTGCAAAAACTCTAAATTTAAGATTTGTAAACATATTTTCCATAAGTTTAATTAAATTACCATTAGGTAACACATTATATAATTTTAAAAATAATCCATCTAACAAAACTGTAAATCAATGAAATTAATTCTTGTTTTCAAATTCTTTTGAAAACCATTCTCTGTATAATTTACATATAATATATATGATATTTTTCATAATTGGAGAAATTCTGTGATATAATAATTTCTCTAACATCTTGTAACATACTGATAATAGTGAAATTGGTCAATAACTAGAAGCAACATCTACTGGCTTTCCTGGCTTCAAAACATCTGCAGTTTTTGCTTTTTAAAATTCAGTAGGGACAATACCATTATTTAAAATATTATTATAGAAACATTAAAGCCAATTACGTCCTAAAGGACCTAGATGTTTAATAAATTCAGGATAAATTCCATCAAAACCAGCAGCCTTACCAATCTTTAATACTTTTGTCACTATATCCAAATCCTCCATAGAAAATGGTTTTGTAAGATCATCATTTTTTGTATTAATAGATTTTCTTTTCTTGGGCAATAATTTCTTCATATTTTTGATTTCTACTATACTTAACTTAAATATATCATATTTGAGACGTCCACTAATCTTGAAGCTATGGTATTAGCGCTGATTTTTGATTCTACAATACTAGTTTGGGTTGCCGCTCCTAGTTTTCTTAATAGATTCCAACTGCTACGACTAGAATGTGTAAAATTTATGTCTTCCATAAGACGCGACCATTTGTTCTTTCTTTCTTGATTCAATAAAGTTAATAATTCATCATTTTTCTCCGTAACCAGGTTGAATATAAACGGACTAAGCGAGTCGCCTTGCTTTATTCCAGTACGCACCTGTATTTCTTCAGTTAGTTCGTTATTAACTTTAATCATCGTCCTAATTGGATGCTAAGCTCGTAGATTATCTTTGTCAATTTCTGGGATACTTCTTTTTCTCGCATTATTTCCTCGATATCCTCTAGGCGAACTCGGTCGAAGGGGTTCTTCATATCGACAAAACACATGTATGCGGGTTCGTTAAATTGAATGTTTTTTATGTGCGTAATATTTAATTGCGCAAATGTACGCAGTTTAGTAGATGGCAAATCAAACTGTTGCGAAACAGTTGTGCAACTGAAAATTACAAATTACATGTCTGCGCCTAGCCTAAGGATTTCTTGAAAATTATTGTCGTTATATGAATCAATACAGAAAATAATTACGTATTATGTATAATAATACATAATCTGTTTTTGCTTTAAGTATTTCCGCTTAGCTTCATACCGTACAATATTTTATTGCTTCTCGAAAATGTGTTGTATTAAAGTAAATATGCAATAATTAATTCTGTTCGAGGTTTCTTTCGAATATTTCATATAGATAAATTGGATAATAATAAACTAAATTGCTTTTCTTATATCGTTATAACTACAAAGTAAATTAATTTATGTTAATACAGGTTGCTGAATCTAGTGATTGCACACATTAGCATGCATATTTACATACAGACTGTTCATTTCAAAACTTCCCACCATAAATTTCTGGGAATCTGGAACTCTGCGAACAATTTTCTGAAACACATAAGAAATATTATTGCGCGGGCCATTTCTTGATACAAAAATTGACTCACCCACTTTAACCCCCTGCCCCTGGGAGCTATCCCCTTAAAAAAAAATTAAAAGGAAAAGGGTATCGAGTTCTTTACTTTTTATTAATTTATGTTTAATGGAGAATACATTTCCTTCTTTTTGTAGTTACTTATTAAACAAAAATGCATGTTTTAGGAACGTTTTTATATCAATTTTGCGTTGATTAATTAAATTTTTGTAACAAATACTGTTGAATTTACGCTGGGTTTCCACTTAAGCTTTAGCCAACTGAGTGTTCTTCCCCGACGTAAAGTGCGAAGTGGGGTAACTCAGTGACCCCTGTTTGAAAACTACTTAATCAATATAGTAAGCTGATATATATAATTCTAAGGTTGATTAAAATTTAATTCATAAACTGGAACATACACCGCTGGTCTGAGCAGATCTGGAATGCGGCTATCAGTAGAAAACGCGCACAGTGTTGCCTTATGTATTTGAAACATTTTTCCCGGTATCCTTATAGACTCTGCACTAACGTAATGTAAACATTAAACATTTTGTTGTTGTGCATTGGTTAGGTCAGGCTAGATAAACGTCAGTGAACGTCATGTAAACGTTACGAGTGCATTTAATGCTTCCGTATAGCGCGCTTTTGTTAACGGTAATTTATATTTTATCGAAAATAAGTAATATCACACTGGAGAGAAGTGAAAAAATACAAACAGAACACAATAATCAGTTTAGAGGTAGCAACGTTTTAATAAAATTGGAATAATTCTGCGTAAGCAATGGTATTAATGTAAAAAGATCGCTAGAAAATTAAACTAAAATATTCTTGAAAAATTAAATTACAAAATTAAACTACCGTATATTAGAATTAAACTAAAATGTTTTTTAAACTAATTAGTAAAAGGAAAGATTTTATTTTATAAAATTTAGTACAAAAATTCTATAAATATTAATGGAGTAAATGTTCAAATAAACCGCCTGCTTGCTCTTGACAATAACCAAGCCTGTAGTAAAATTCATTCCGTACGTTGGCAAGTGTTTCAGGCAATATACTATTGGCAGTGTTGACAATCTTTTGCCGTAATTCTTCCAAATTTCTAGCTCGCTCATGCGCATATGTATAAACTTTTTCCTTGATACAGCCCCAAAAGAAAAATCTAACGGCGTCAAATCGGGCGATCGAGGTGGCCATTCTATCGTGCCGCTTGAACCTATTATACGGTTAAGAAAAGTTTGTTGAAGAAATTGCCGTACAATCCGTGCAGTGTGAGCTGGACAGTTATCCTGTTGAAACCAAATCTCGTCAACATTAACATTGAGAGCACGAACGGCCGGCATGATATTAGTTTCGAGGAATTGCAAATATCTGGCTGCTGTAAGTGTACCATCAATAAAAAATGGACCAATAATATGATCACCCAATATACCGGCCCACACATTCAATTTTTGAGGATATTGGTTACGAAGGGGCAAAACCAGATGTTTATTTTGCTTTGACCAATATTTAGTAATCATTAGATTAGAACGACCATGTAAATAGAACGCAGATTCGTCCGTAAATAAAATGTTTTGTATAAAATTATCATTTTCGACGACTCGTGCCATTACACTTTCACAAAAGTTAAGCGCCTTACTTGATCTCCAAGAAAAATTTCCTGGCGTTTTTGTATGCTGTAGCTACGATACCCTTGCCTATTCAAAATCTTTCTAACAGTACGCGCTGGGATATCAACCTGTTCAGATATTTGCCGTGATGAACATGGTTCATTTTGCTCAACAGCACCACATACATTAACTTCCCGTTGTTCCCTTTCCTCGCTCAGTATCCGTATACGACATCCTTTGCTCTTCTCAATGCATTTATGGCAGTCCGTAATACATCCAACAGATTCGAATTTATGAACAATGTTCAAAACTGTTTGAACGGCAGGGACGGGTCTATTTTCAAATGAAAATATGAAACGACCAACTACTTCCTGTGCTGTACTACCTGAATAGTACCATTTAATTATTTGAATTCTTTCTTCCGTAGTGTACAACATCTTAGACAGTGTCAGTAACTCAAACTCAAAGAAAACTGTCCGCGTGAATATACGATTTTCTATTAAATGTCATTTGTGTCATTATTAAGTACTGTCATAGTTATGATGCCGGACTAAATTATATTGGCAACCTCGCTTGCTACCATATGTACGAAATACATGTATTTTATCCCGCATTCTAATAGTAAATAGACCAGCGGTGTATATATTTGAAGCATACAATAGTTATTTATGTAACAAGTCAGTAAAGTGATACTTTACCGAACGAGTCTGGTTTACGAGCCAAGCGAGTGAAGCGAGCGCGGCGAGTAACAGACGAGTTCGGTAAAGGTACTTTACTGACGTGGTGCATACAAAATTTTATCGCCAACCGTTAAAATTGTTAATTTAAGAAATAAAGATATAATAACTTTTGACAGTTTATGACAGTGACAAACGATTTATTTTTAAAAGTCATCAGTCATGCTACGCTGACAGATATTAGCGGCAGGTAAAGTACTTTATTGTACAGTACGATAAAGTGTTTCTTTACCTCCGCAAAACGCTATGGTAACGCATCACTTTACTGACGGTTGGCGATAAAAATATTAACTTATAAAAAACTCAAAAAACATTATTCTGCATTGGCGCAATTTTCATAGCAAGTATAATTTTTTTCAATTCGTCAGTGTCTTGAGCATATGAATGTTTGACATCTTGAACATCTTAGAGTACTTTGTTTGTCATCTTTTCGTGTGCAGAAGTAACACCTACCTTTCTTTCTATCGGTAAGTAATAGTGCGAGTGGCAGAATTTCTTCATTTTTGCACACTCCACAGTCAGCCAGAGCTCAAATGACGGGCTTTTGTAAGTTCTGATTGGTTTCAAGTCTTCTTTGCATATTAGGCAATGCTAAGGATTTTCCTAAATCCAGCAGGTACTGTCGCCGGGCGCTCATTTTTCCACGATTCCAATGTGGATTTTGGTGAATCCAAATTATAAAACTATTTAGAGATGCTATGTCAAGCATATTCATAAATAACCTCAAAGGCCATCTGGATGTCCTCCTACAGCATGTATACTCTCTTGTTACTTTGTCAGCATTGTCTACTGCTCCCTTTGTTCCATTATAATCTAAAATCATACGTGGTTTCTTTTGTTCTTCATCACTTACTTCGTCATGTAAATGTTGGGTTGAAAAAACATGAACCATTTTATTCTTCTTTGGCATATAAGACACCATAGCTATTCTTTTATCATAATAAGCAAAGCGAGATGAAAATTCGTCACGTCCTGTGGTTGAACATAGTTCAGAAGGTGTGTCCGGCTTGTTCTTTCGAACAGTTCCCAGGAGAGTAATTTGTTTTGTTACAAGAAATTCGGTCAATTCCACAGATGTAAAAAAATTATCTGTTGTGACGCCTCTGCCAGAATTATATATTGGTTTCAAAAGGTCACACACTACACGCATTCCTTGGTTTTTCTCGGGTTTATTACCTTCAAGTTTACCAGTATAAACTTGAAGATTATGAATATAAGAAGTCTTGACATCGGCAGAAATCCAGATTTTTATGCCATACTTAGATGGTTTAGACTTTATATATTGTCTGAACGGGCATTTTCCTCTGAAAGCCACCAACTGCTCATCAACGGTAATATGTTCGTACGGACTAAATGATTCTTGACAATTTGTAACAAACATATCCCATAACTCTCGAAAAGCAGCTAGCTTGTCAAGTTTTCTTCGCTCTTGGCGAGTATTTTTGTCATCAAATCTGATAAAACGATAAATTTGATTAAATCTAACTCTTGACATTCCAGCTGTAAATATTGGTCTTCTGTAGGTTTCACCTGTTGACCATTGTTCTGAAATAGACTCTTTTCTGCAATGGAGAGAGCCCCACCCGTTATCAAAAGTCCAATAAAAGCTAAAATTTCGATCTTGTCCACAGGTTGCCAAACTTTAATTTTATCAGGATGAGTATTATTCCAAATGGTGACAACCCGTTCGGCTTCCTCATTTGTATGGGTGACTATACCATCCAGGATATTGTCAGTGAGAAATAATTTGAAGCAATCAACGATTGAAGTCACATTTTGTGCACAGGTGGTAGGACCAGGCTTAGCTTTTACTATATTGTGTTGCAGCCGTCGACTAGATTTTGGTGGAACTGCGTTCCACGGTGTACCTGCAAATAATTACTCCTTGCGCATCTCTGCAAAAAAAAGATGTGATTTTTCATTTACTTGATTTGAACATATAAGTTGTAGTAGAACTATCTGCTTGGTTGTCTAAATCTGTGTGGTCTTCAATTTCATTTTCACTTTCTTCCGACAGCTCTTCAATATTATCTTCAGATTCTGAAACTTCACTCTTTGTTATTATAACACTTGGGTCACTGTCGAGATTATCGTCGACGTCATTTTCAGAATCATTTTCGTACAATAAACGTTCTAATTCCGCATCGGATAAACCTCAACGACACATATTAGCACTTATAAGAGCACAAAGAAATAACAACGAGTCTACTAAAAAGTAAGGTTATGTTATATGTTGTGCGAAGGTTCTGTCAAACTGACAAAGAGTGTTCTGAATTAGAGAACTCATTTGCGCATAACATACTAAGTGGGGTAACTCAGTTACATATACATTTATATTTTACATTTTGTTTTCATTTTTCAAAACTCGTGAGTAAATTTTTAGTTAGTAACTGACTAAAGTGAGGATTACATAAATCTACAACACAAAGAAAGAAAAAGTCAATAAAATATCAAGTAAAATGCACACCTGGGGTCACTAAGTTACCCCACTTCGTCGGTTAAAGGTTAAATGAATAAATACATGTTAATAGTTAAACACTATTTATTAACTTAACATATATTAAAAACTAACAAACACAGAAATACAAGTGATGTGATATCTACTTGGAGACTCTTCGATGGATACTGTCTTTTGCTTTTTTTTCTTTTCTAAATTGTTACATGTTCTCCCTCCCCTTTTGAAGGGGTGAGTCTAGTTACGGGCACTATATTTGATATTGCTTGAAATAGACATTTACTTGTAAAACTGTTCGGATTTTCCAAAGGTTGTTAATATACTTTTACAAAATCTCTAATGCGAGGGATAATTACCTTCGGAGAAGTGTGTTATTACTGATGTAATTTAAATATGGTAAAGATTTATATGTTCTAAATTACATTATTGAATACAATAAACCTGAAATAGTAAAAATTTGAGAGTTACAATAACACCACGTAAATAAATGTGAATATACAAGCACATCCAAAATAAAGAAACAAAACTAAAATTAATTAAATAAAGAACACTTCCGGCAAACCGGCACAAATACTATAATAAATTGTTATTTAGTGTTATCAAACCAAAGTTATGTAAATAAAATAATAATGATTTACAGTTTGCAAGAAAAGGTTGAAATTGTATTAATTTATGGAGCCGAAAATCAATACGCTCGACGAACTGCCGCAACACTGAACGAAAGGCATCCGGGTTGCAAATGTAAAGCATAATCAGCCGAGAGTTTTAAAAGAAGGTGCTCAATTGGAATGTGAAGGAAAAGTATTTTGCATTAAACATAACTAAATAGTTAAAGAATCATAATATTATTAATTTTTCATGTATTTGAATCGATCAATTTTAAAAAACTTAACGCCAAAATGTACTGTTTCAAAAGACCTTTAAAATGACGTATTATTCAATACCCCTTCCATTTAAAATTGTTAAGGGGGTAGCTTCCGGGGGCAGAGGGTTAAAGAGAGTGAGTCAATTTTGGCATCAAGAAATGGTCCCCACGATAATACTTTTTACGTGCTTCAGGGAATTTTTCTTAGATTTCCAGATATCCAGAAATTTAGGGGGGGGGAGTTTTGAAACGACTACCCTGTATATTCATGTTTCCCAACTTTTCCCATCTGTGATTATCACATATACTTCTTGCAACCCAAATATGATGAATTTGTATTTAATTTTGTATAATAATAGCCTACTTACATTAATTTATTGTCTTTGATATTTCGTTAACAGATCGTTAATGATACATCAAACAAAGATTTTTTATATGCAAAGCCTGTGTTGTATGCATAAACCTACATTATTTATTATTGTACTTACAATTATGTTTAGCACAAGTGTTTAATTAGTTTCCTGCACAGGCCAATGCACTAGTCATTACTTAAGCTTAAAGCATGTTATGTTTAATTATTCATCGAGACCAAAATATCTTTTCATATTCTTTTAACTTACATTTTGTGTACTTTTCATTATTATTTGTTTAACTGATCTTCTCCATTACAGCATTAATTTACATAACTGTCGTTTTTGCAAAAATGTAATATTTCATCGGAGTTCCCGGTAGATGTGGAATAGTTACAGAGAACTTGGCGCAAAATTTCAAGAGTTCTGCAGAATTTAGCGAAAAAGTGGCCAACACCGATAATGAGTTGGGCAACAACTTTTGTGGAAAAACAGTGCGTTTTAGACATATTTTTGCACCTCGACCATAGTTCTAGAGTTCTATAACAACCTTGCAGAAAGTTCTGCAAAAATTAAAATTTTCCAAAAAATGTTAAATTTTGAAAATCGCACGACAGTTCTGACCGTAGTTTTCGTGGGATCTCTAAGAGTTCTATCGCAAATCCTAATAACATTTTTCTGTAAAGTTGAATTTTCAAAAGGTATTCGAAGAATTGGAATTCATGTGCTCTAGAACTCTAAAAGTTCTATCAAAAATCCTAATAACATTTTTCTATAAAGTTGAATTTTCAAAAGACATTCAAAGAATTAGAAACATTCATTCATGTGCTATATGTATAGTGAAAAAAATCGCACAACAGTTCTGATCGCAGTACTCGTTGGATCTCTAAGAGTTGTGCAAATCCTTACAACATTTTTCTGTAAAGTTGAATTTTCAAAAGATATTCGAAGAATTGGAATTCATGTGCTATATGTATAGTTAAAAGAGGAAAATATCGCACAATAGTTCTGATTGGCGTCCTCTCGAGAACTCTAAGAGTTCTATCAAAAATCCTAATAACATTTTTCTATAAAGTTGAATTTTCAAATGATATTCAAAAAATTAGATACATTCATTCATGTGCTATATGTATAGTGAAAAGAAATCGCACAACAGTTCTGATCGCGGCTCTCCCTAGAACTCCAAGAGTTCTATCGAAAATCCTAATAACATTTTTCTGTATAGCTGCAATAAAACATGAATATATAAATGCCTCAATGTACTATTGTCGCCCAGTTAGAACATCCATGAAATGATAGGATCCTAACAATAACGTTGAAGTGCAAATAGTATATTCTACGTGGTACATACGTCTTTCATGCCTGTTATTTTCGAAACTCAAAAATCTGACGGTTTTTTCCAGGCTGTCCTAGGATTGTTCTAAATTGTTTCAAAAAAAATCATAATTAGCCGAGATAATAAGAAAAACGATTATACAATGGCGACTTGACTTGCAACGATAATTCTAGCAAGATTTCGAAACAGACCTGTTATGCATTTGTTTGTTATAAATAAGAGTTTTTTCTTACTTCGCAAAATTTCGAATAAACTATTAACTCGACAAAAAATATTTTTTGAACTTTCAACTTTGTAGAAAAATGTTATTGAGATTTTCATCGAGCTCTTAGAATTCCAAGGAGAACTGCGATCACAACTGTTATGCGCTTTTCAAAACTTAACATTTTTTGCAAAATTTTTATTTTATATTCTAGAGCTATGGTCCAGGTGCAGAAATATGTCAAAAACGCTCTGCTTTTCTCGAAAATGGTTGACAAGCTCATTGTCGGTGTTGGCCATTTTTTCAATAAGTTCTGCAGAACTCTTGAAATTTTTCGCAAAGTACTCTAGAACTATTCCAATCTACCAGGAATTTCGATGAAATATTATATTTTTGCAAAATCACGAGACTGAAATACTTATTCATTGATATCACACATAATATGTGGCTTAACAATACTATGACTTCTAAATATTTAACGAAAATATGGTAAATATAACACTATACATATTAGGAGGTCGCCTTGCATTCGTTATTTATTAATAAATCATATGATCAATGATGTCCTTACTGAAGATGTAAATAATGATAATTATAGAGAACGGTTACCATATAAGATAAAATGATGAGCAACTTACTTCCTTATTATAAGCTTTACACTTTACAGACATACAATAATTGTTTTGGTACTGTACAGCTGCTTGCTAATTATTCTATATTTTAGTTTAACTTTCAAAATATTATATTAAAATATACGACGTTATCTTTTAATAATAGAGAAATATATATATGGTCAATAAAAAATAAACATCACCTTCTAAGAGCCTTCTCTGTCCAAAATTAATACCTTTATTAATTTTGGACAGAAGAAGAAAATTCGAAAATAGGTTTACTACATAAAGATGCTTAAATTCGTTATACAAATATATCCGAATACAAGGTCAATGTTAATATATGCATCAACAGTGATTAATGTATGTTTAATACATCATCGCGTCGTTTACAGATACTTGTTAATAATTTGCCGAAAATTCGGGGAAATATCAGATTTTATAGCATCGGTATTGCTGATTTATATATGAAATATTTTGATCATAACACATTTCTACATGCACACTTGTAGAATGCTGTTAATGTTACGTCTGCTAAAGAAGAGGTTACTTTCAAATATATGTAGATATGTATGTATATATACATACCATTAGATACTAAAACATGTAATGGCATATCTAATTATCGAGTAATTTAAACACCATAATATTTAATGCGACTTCAAACACTTTCGGATTTAATCCTTAATGAAACATATACAAACAGTGCAAGTTCAATGGGAAAAAAAAGATTCTTGTAAATATTGTCCACACGTTCAAAGGAATTGTCTTTCATTGTTGTTGACCTTGATTGCAAGGCCGGCTTTATGTTACATCTAGTAAATATTTTTGTTGATATCTTTCATAATCTATTCCAAATTTATTGATGTTAAGACGAAAGGTATAAAAAATACAAGACATTATTCCGTGCAATACACAAATAATAATCGTGTTTTTGAATAATGGTCTCTTTTAGCAATAAAAGATGAAAGGGATGCTCAGACTATCATTAAATTATACTTATTCTCACGTATGATGGTGGATAATGATAATATTAAGAAGTACGGTATGACGGTTGTTATGAACCAATGACGACAAAATTTTAAAGGTATTTAATCAAAGTAATTTTAAAGTATATATAATTTTCATTTATCTAACACATATTTCGATTTATAACTCAAAGCTTTCCCGGGATCATAACTGAGCTACGATTTATTTGTTTCCACAGGCTTCAAAATAGAAAGATATTCAAATCGACCAGTAATTCGTAATGCCTAGACTGATGTGTGTCAATTTTCCGCATAAATTAGGTCAGAATCTGACCATGGAAGCCAAAAGTCGACTACTTGCTTTATTCAGCGATTAATTTGAGGTCGCTTAGTCAAAAGAAAGTATTGTGATGATGAAAATTTTCGACCTCGAGATTTTTGCAGATGTCCACGATTTGAAGTCCCCTGACACCAAAAAAGTGGTTTTTAAAAAAGTCTCTCTCTCTCTCTCTCCCTCTCTCTCTCTCTCTCTCTCTCTCTCTCTCTCTCTCCCTCTCTCTCCCTCTCTCTCCCTCTCTCTCTCTCTCTCTCTCTCTCTCTCTCTCTCTCTCTCTGTGTGTGTGTGTGTGTGTGTGACCACGATAGCGGTCAAACCGCTGTAGATATCAATTCCAAATTTTGTATTTACGTGTATAATCTGCCTCTTGAGAACTGATTAGTTTTTCAGTAAAATCGGTAGACCGGAAGTAGCAGTTTACTTCAGCGAAAAAATCAAATTTTGCCAATATTTCATCAACTAGTAAGTTTAAACAAATTTATAAAGAATTCATATATACTTAAAATTAAAATTGAGAATAATTTTGTTTAAAAAGTTTTCGAAATTCCTACCGGAAGTAGATCTTTTACTCTTATCGAAAATCAGTTCTTCGCGAATATTTCGCAAGTCATGCTTTTTAGACAAGTACGTTATGGGTATAAAAGTATTTAGAACATAATTTTCAATATCTTTTGTATAAAAAAAATTTCAAAATTCAGACCGGAAGTACCACTTCTACTCTTTAATAATAATGAAAACAGCTTGTTTTAGATTTACACTGTGTTTATTAAAAAAATATATGACAATTGTTTCGCTACCTTGTAGCTTCTTCGGATAAATGTTACAGAATGAAGTGTACAACATAAACTTATTATATTGAAGATATTACTGACTACACTACGGTTTTCCCAGCAATAAACCTTAATTGTATTATAATGTACTTTATGTATCTATTTTAAATATACTCCGTGACAAATGAGTATCTTTACAACTACTTATAAATTATACATATTTAATAAAGGTGAAGAATTTAAATCTAATTTGTCATTTAATAATATATCTAAATTTTTTAGTCTGTTAATTTCTTGTGATTCTAAGAGATTTAGTTTTTTACTTTTATTTGCTATGTGTAAGATCTCGAAATTCTCATCAAAGTCATGGTTGTTTTCAATCAAATGAGTGGCATACGTTGAGTTCTCCTTTTTATTAGTAAACGCTTTTTGATGATCTTCTATACGTTTTTTAAAGGCTCTTCCAGTTTGACCTATGTATGCTTTATGGCATGTACCACACGATAATTTATAGACACCCGATTTGTTATCTTTTGAAGTTTTATCTTTATTATTTTTAATAAATGTCCCTAAGTTATTGTTTGTTTTGTATGCTACATTTATGTTTTGTTTCTTAAGAAATATAGATAATTTTTTCTGTTCTCTACTAATGAAAGTGAATGAATTGAATTTCTCATTTGGTTTTTCTGTGATATTGAGGTAAGCTTCTTGCAGACATTTTTTATATAACTTATCCGAAATTAATTTATTGATAATATTAGGGTCGTAGCCATTATTAAAAGCTATTTGTTTTATAATATTATATTCTTTATTGTAATCTTCTTTTGACATAGGAACATTAATAAGTCTAAATGTCATACTATGAAACGCCGCTAGTTTTTGTTGGTATGGGTGATTTGAATTATAATGTATCGTGGTATCCGTATGTGATTCTTTATGATAAATAGAAAAGTTAATTTTATTGTCGCGTTTTTTTAACGTCAAGTCTAAGAAATTGATACTATTATCATTTTCTTTTTCTATTGTAAATGTGATATTAGGGTCTAAAGAATTAATAAAATTGAATAATTTATTTAGTTGTCTATCTGTGCTTGTGTATCCTACTAGAATATCATCAACATACCGATACCAAAAAAACACATTATTCGTCAAATCTTTATTTTTAAAAATTCTATTTTCTAAGTTGTCCATAAAAATTTCCGCCAAAAGTGGTGATAAAGGGTTACCCATAATGAGACCTTGGTTACTTTTGTATAATTTATTATTGAAACTAAAATAATTTTGTTCTAAACAAACTGATAGCACATCTAATATTTCGTTCATTATAATCGGGTTTGTATTGTTAATTGTTAATAAGTGTCTAATTAATTCAATGGTTTTATTGGGCGGAATACTCGGAAATAAATTTTTAACATCAAAAGATATTAGTCTAAGGTTATCTGGAAAATATTCAGTCATAGTGGAAGACCCTACATTTGATTACCAAAAACAAATCACGAATGTAATTAACAACTCAAAATTCCTTTTTAATTGTAATAGTGTTTACGAAATGCAGAGATTCAGACTTATGAACCCACAACCACCAAAATTGTATTCGTTAATAAAATTGCATAAAGAAGAATACCCAATTAGACCAGTTGTTTCGTATATCACAGCACCAGCAGTAAAAATTTCAAAACATCTAATAGAAAACATTATAAGATTCACGAAATTTAAACCAAAATATAGTATAAAAAACAGTAACGAATTAGTAAACAATATCAAAGACTTGAAATTACCAGATAACCTTAGACTAATATCTTTTGATGTTAAAAATTTATTTCCGAGTATTCCGCCCAATAAAACCATTGAATTAATTAGACACTTATTAACAATTAACAATACAAACCCGATTATAATGAACGAAATATTAGATGTGCTATCAGTTTGTTTAGAACAAAATTATTTTAGTTTCAATAATAAATTATACAAAAGTAACCAAGGTCTCATTATGGGTAACCCTTTATCACCACTTTTGGCGGAAATTTTTATGGACAACTTAGAAAATAGAATTTTTAAAAATAAAGATTTGACGAATAATGTGTTTTTTTGGTATCGGTATGTTGATGATATTCTAGTAGGATACACAAGCACAGATAGACAACTAAATAAATTATTCAATTTTATTAATTCTTTAGACCCTAATATCACATTTACAATAGAAAAAGAAAATGATAATAGTATCAATTTCTTAGACTTGACGTTAAAAAAACGCGACAATAAAATTAACTTTTCTATTTATCATAAAGAATCACATACGGATACCACGATACATTATAATTCAAATCACCCATACCAACAAAAACTAGCGGCGTTTCATAGTATGACATTTAGACTTATTAATGTTCCTATGTCAAAAGAAGATTACAATAAAGAATATAATATTATAAAACAAATAGCTTTTAATAATGGCTACGACCCTAATATTATCAATAAATTAATTTCGGATAAGTTATATAAAAAATGTCTGCAAGAAGCTTACCTCAATATCACAGAAAAACCAAATGAGAAATTCAATTCATTCACTTTCATTAGTAGAGAACAGAAAAAATTATCTATATTTCTTAAGAAACAAAACATAAATGTAGCATACAAAACAAACAATAACTTAGGGACATTTATTAAAAATAATAAAGATAAAACTTCAAAAGATAACAAATCGGGTGTCTATAAATTATCGTGTGGTACATGCCATAAAGCATACATAGGTCAAACTGGAAGAGCCTTTAAAAAACGTATAGAAGATCATCAAAAAGCGTTTACTAATAAAAAGGAGAACTCAACGTATGCCACTCATTTGATTGAAAACAACCATGACTTTGATGAGAATTTCGAGATCTTACACATAGCAAATAAAAGTAAAAAACTAAATCTCTTAGAATCACTAGAAATTAACAGACTAAAAAATTTAGATATATTATTAAATGACAAATTAGATTTAAATTCTTCACCTTTATTAAATATGTATAATTTATAAGTAGTTGTAAAGATACTCATTTGTCACGGAGTATATTTAAAATAGATACATAAAGTACATTATAATACAATTAAGGTTTATTGCTGGGAAAACCGTAGTGTAGTCAGTAATATCTTCAATATAATAAGTTTATGTTGTACACTTCATTCTGTAACATTTATCCGAAGAAGCTACAAGGTAGCGAAACAATTGTCATATATTTTTTTAATAAACACAGTGTAAATCTAAAACAAGCTGTTTTCATTATTATTAATTTGATAATGGATTTACATCAAGTAAAAGGCGAATCTATCAAACAGTTGAAACAGGCAACCACGAGTTGTTTAGCCTCACAGTTTTTCAAACTTTTGTTACGGAGAAGTGCAACAACACAAAATATTTGGTTTTACAACAAGTGTATCAAAAATTCAGTGTTCCCGAATTATGTAAATTTGAAGACCAGCAATAATAGCATATCGGCAAAAAGAGGAAGAATTTTGGGAATGAAAAAATGGGTGACAGAAGATAGGAAATTACAATACTCAAAAAGAGAAGTGGCGTCCATCTATTTAAAGGTAGTACACACAGAGTTAGTTTATAGACTACACCCGATTGAATTTGACTCTTTAGATTTATACACGAGAGCTAAAGTTAATCTATTAATACACAAAAAATTTACCGCACAAAGTAAGAAGTTAAGTACATTAATATCTAAGAAACCAATTCCAATAAATAAAGTAGAGAATAATTTCACAGAATTAAAATTTTTTAATAGATTTTGTAACTTCACAGACATTAACTTTAATGATAAAGAAATTAATTTATTGAATAAAGGATTTAATTATAATCTAATGGCAGATAATAAAATTCAAAATAAAAACAGAGAATTAATTGCAGTAGAATCAGAATTAGCTTTAAAAGATTTAAATAGTAAATGCCAAGCTAGTAATATAATTAAAAAGTTAAATTTCTATTCTCCTAAGAATGAAGAAATAAACATAGCAAAGAATATAAATCAGATAGCTAAAGACAATAATATTACTTTTACTAGAGCAGATAAAGGAAAAACTATTATAGCCATTAATAAAGAGGAATATATTTCAAAAACAGAAAATTTTCTAGATCAAGGAAAATATTCAGTCATAGTGGAAGACCCTACATTTGATTACCAAAAACAAATCACGAATGTAATTAACAACAGTAGTGTAGATTTACCGGTTCTGGACCCACCTCCGGAGGTGGAGGCCAAAGGTCAAAGGTCAAGGGGTCAAAGGTCAAAGGTCAAGGGTCAAAGGTCAAAGGTCAAGGGTCAAAGGTCAAGGGGGCAAAGGTCAAAGGTCAAAGGTCAAAGGTCAAAGGTCAAAGGTCAAAGGTCAAGGGTCAAAGGTCAAGGGGTCAAAGGTCAAGGGGTCAAAGGTCAAGGGGTCAAAGGTCAAGGGTCAAAGGTCACCGGAGGTGGAGGTCAAAGGTCAAGGGGCAAAGGTCATCGGAGGCGGAGGTGGCGCCCTCTGACGGCCACTAGCCAAACTAAAAATGGCAGATTTCTTGATTACCAACCCAACTAATGTGGCGCCCTCTAACGGCCACTAGCCAAACTAAAAATGGCAGATTTCTTGATTACCAACCCAACTAATATGGCGCCCTCTGACGGCCACTAGCCAAACTAAAAATTGTATCTCTCATCATTACCAACCCAACTAAAGTGGTGCCCTCTAATGGTCACTAACCAAACTAAAAATGGCGCCCTCTGACGGTCACTAACCAAACTAAAAAATTGCATCTCTCATCATTACCAACCCAACTAAAATGGCGCCCTCTGATGATCATTTGCCAAACTAAAAAATTGCATCTCTCATCATTACCAACACAACTAAAATGGCGCCCTCTGACGATCATTTGCCAAACTAAAAAATTGCATCTCTCATCATTACCAACCCAACTAAAATAGCGCTCTCTGACATTCACTAACCCAACTAATGTGACATCAGGCAAAATGGCCGACCATCAAGATGGTCAATAAAAATATAAACTTTGCTTCTAGAGAATTCCTGAATAAATTACACAACTTGCTATAGCGCTTCTCAATGTATTTCTAGCAGGTCTAAACATGTTTTCCAGCGGAAACCGCAACGTCTGCATGCTTCTGTGATAGCTGCAGGCTTGAAATGTATTTCTATATCTTATAAAATGAAAAAAGAAACAATGTATTTTTTAAGAAAAAACAATTTATTATTATAAATTAACAATATGACCAAGTTTCATAACTTCAAAGTCATAGTGAAGTGAATTATAACAAATATGTAGCACTTCCATCATAAGGAAAGCGTTAAACGAATTACAATGATCAACAAGCAATTCTGATACATTTGTATATAAATCTCCAGTTAATGTTATACAAGCGGTTAAGATCATCTTATAAAATGCTATAAAATCGCTGTTTACTAAAAATTCTAATTTACTCTTAATGAGCGGTTGTAAATTAAACAAATTGCTATAGGTATCCGAAGACAATACCAGCTGTTGATTACGACTACTTAATACAATGACAGTAGTATTCCTAAATGTTGACGTTCGAATTTGATGATTCGGACTGCAACCATCTGTCTTACAAAATTCCTCCCAGTCGTCCAATGTGAAGAATACACAGCTTGCAGGCGATCGAATCTGGATGATGGGCACGAATCCAGCCGCTGGACTAAGACCGATATTCACCCATTTCGAACCGCATTTGTTAAGGAAGTATGATGACTGCCCAATTAACTGTTTTTCCTTAACGATATTCTCATCTATCATTTTAAGCGAATCACCAATAAATTCATTATAAGTTTCTGAAAAAGAATTAAAAAAATATAGATATAAGTTTATGTATATAATAATTTTGTGTTCTTACTAGCTTCCATTTTAATCTTAGTGTGTTAAAATATGTGCGAACTCGAATGCAAACAAACTAATACTGATTTAGTGAGAGAAAATTACAGTGAGAACCATTGACGCCCTCTGACGGTTACCAAGCAAAGTAAATATTAAATATATAAGAGAAGAATTTCGAATATAATATCAGCAGTATCAATTGTAAAGCGGTGTAACACATTTTATATAGATAGTGATAATCAAGTACCTATAATGACAGTGAAACCATACAACGTGGAGAAGTATGAAAACTTTTTAGCAGTTAATGACATCGAAATACCTATTGGAGTTGGGAATTGGCTATTATCCTCGGAATTGAATCAAAGTGATTGTTTATTCATAGCAGCATTTGCATATCAGAACGATCAATATTTCGATATTGATCAATTAATCCACATGTTAGAATATTGTAACCCCAATATAACCCAACTAAAAAAGTGTTGTATTTATTGTGAATATGAATATCTACGTGAACCTGATTTTGAACTTCGTGATGAAATTTGTGTGTTTGATATAGAAACGTCGAATGTGCTAACTTTAAATAAGAATATACCGGAGATGTTAATGACTTGGTATCCTTAATATGATCATCCAGAATTGGATTATAATGAAGAACTCGTCGTGAATGGTGGTGGATATGTTATATACGCTCATCAGAAGTGTTTCGCAAGTAGCTAACATGTACAGATCTGTATAATCTTGTCTGTACTTGTTTGGAAATACATCAGTCGACAATGTACGTTGAACGCAGGCATAGTGCGCTAAGATTGAAGAAAGTAGTATTAAACAATAGAATTAAGAGGTTTATATCCGAATTAGAAAAAATTAAAACTGATATCGAAATATATAAATTAGTTGTAAACATCGGCAAAATAAATATATAAAAAATGGATAATATTGAAAAATAGAGATGATCGGGCAATCAGACAAATCGATAAACATTTTGGATTATTGGATGAGGTGGATAAGACGATGATTAAAAATATTCCACTGTTTATCCTCCAAAATAAGGTGAAAAGCTGAATCTCTAAAGCAACACTGGCATTACATTCCTCAGGAGATGCGAGCAAGTCTAAGAGAGTATTTACCCTATGGCTCTCATTATAATCAACCTTGGCAAGACAATCATCTGGATGGTTGGACCCCAGCTCGAAGAAATTGTTATTTATGTAACTTTATAGAATAAATATACATATATGTAATGTACAATATAGTATACAATATTTTAAATAAAAGAACAAACAAAATTATTGTTTTTTATTTATAGATAGTCATATAAATATATATACATATTTTAGAGGTTGAATGAATATACGATTCTACATATGTTCTATACATATTTATTAGGTATATTATATACATTTCCAAATCAAAATTTATGGCTGACCGAGAAAATAAATTACATATACACTCAAACACTCAGTGATGTAGTAATCATTTTTGAGTATACAGATTGTTTCAAAGGTAAGATGGCGGATACAATATGGTCACAACCAGATTATGTAACAATTAATATTTGTTTTATACATATTTATTAATCAAATATCTTATACACCATTACATTTCAAAATTTATGGCATTATAATGTAAGTATAATACTTCAAGCCTATATAAGACATTTAAGAATTTATCATGACAAGAGATTTAATATTTTAATGTAAAGCACCTTACAATGAAAGCAGACTTGTAGCATACTTTTATGAAATCGAATAAAATCAGTACTCTTGAGCACACTTAACTTTTTCATTAGCTAAGACTGGAGATCTCTATTTGACATAAATTTTAAAATACATGTTCACGTATCATGGATTTTTTTTTTTTTAAATAGTCATATAAATATATATACATATTTTAGAGGTTGAATGAATATACGATTCTACATATGTTTTATACATATTTATTAAGCATATATTATTATATTACATCTCCAAATCAAAATTTATGAGTGATACATAAAACGAAAATAAATACATATAAACTCAAGTACTGAGTGACGTAGTAACAAAATTTTAATATACAGGGTGTTTCAAAAGTAAGAGGCGGATACATACAGAATGTTTCAAAGGTAAGGGGTGGGTGGATACATACAAGGTTTTCAAGTACACCGAGTTTTTATTACCAGTTTTAAAATTCACAGGGTTTTTATCATCGGTTTTAAAATACCAGGGTTCTCAGAAATTAATTGTTCATATCTTTGTAGATGTTAAATTCATCGCTATATTAGTAGTATTATACTTGTATGTATGATTATAACATTATTCATTATATATATAAATATATATTTGTGACGAATAGAAAGAGTTAAATAGATAATGCGAGCTATTTCTTCAATTATTTTGTTAGAAAGCGCATTTTTTTATATTGTCGTCAGAAATATCTTTGAAAGCATTACCTCGATATAATTTAAAAAATTCCACAGCACTAATTAGACGACTTGAGGTAATTGTATAGTTAGAAAGCGCATTTTTAAAGTTGACGTCATACTGATGTCATGTAGTTTGACCAGGAATTTAATATCCTTTAAGTTATATATTATATAATCTATAATATTTTTACTTAATATTGTAAGAACATTAAATAAAAAAATTGAGGTTGCAGTTGGATTAGTAAACAATGGGCGTGGTCAAGATCTCTTTATTGCATGTAAATATCAATAAAGTAAATTTATAGTTGACGTCAGAGCTAGTATAATTTTTATATATGTATATAATACCTTGATATAATTAAAAAAATCCGCTCATACATAAATTCCTTATTGATCAATACATTTTAACGAACATAAAATTACATTGAAGTTCAGAAGTATTTCCATATGATAATATTAATGCAGACTTCAATAAGAAACAATGAACGATTCTGTTTTAAATGTATACACAATTTCAACGTTCATATTACTATAAAAATGATGTGGAACCGTGTCTTTCACCTATAAATTATGAACATTTAGCACCGATTGTTATTATAGACTCCAGTCATCAAAGTGAGTTGGTGAAGAACGAAGCAGTTGATATTCGATTAGACTTCAGTAAACGTGACAGAAAAAACTACAACATTTTGTCTGATTTTACACGATCGGATTGTTAAATATAACCCATTAACAAGTGTTGTAAAATTATTCTAAAGAGAGAAAATGTTTATAATAGATATTCAGGGATATCAGTATGAAGATAGCGAATATTTCATTAAAGAAATCGCAATCTACGATTTAACTACGCATCACGTTAACCATACTTTCGTTCAAATGCCTAACAAGTTGTCATGGTTTTGTCCAACAATTAAAAAACATATGGAATGGTTATGTAATAATATACATGGATTACATTGGGATAACATGGACAAACAACAATCAATATCGATGAATCATATAGAAAACTACATTCAGAGTATCGTTGGTGATGCTATCATAATGGTAAAAGGATTGAATAAGAAGAACATTTTGGAAAATTTTCTGTCCAATACAATTATCGATATGGAGAGATTCACTTGTCCAAATCTAAGTACTTTAAGACAAAATGAATGGAGTCGACATTGTAATTTCCATAAGAACAATAATTTAAAATGTATATTTGTTATATCACTGGTTTATAAAATAATAAAACACAATATTTATTTAAAACCTTTAACCTATTTACATTATATTCTATAACTGTGCAATGTCTTGACTAACATTAATAATAATCTTCTTGTAATCATTACAAAAGCCGAACTTATACATTATTAAGCGCGAAAACCTACCTTTTCCTGTTACCTATAAATGTATAAAGTTTACATTACTAATTACTTAATATTGTGACGAATAGAAAGAGTTAATTAGATATGTGAGCTATTTCAATTATCTTGTTAGAAAGTATATTAACAAGCTGACGTCAAGTATTTGTAGGCGTTAATGATTGTACAACAGTGTTATTTATTACATGTCTTACAATATTAATTGTTTTATGAAACAGTTGATTCAATTTTATATCTATCAACGTCACAACCGCATATTTTTATTTAAAGACTTGTCTATACAAGTAAAATTGTTAAATATCATGTATTAAGTCTCCTAATAGATTATTTCGAGAAAACATACATTAACAAGCTTTTAGAAAAACTCTCTAATTATGTAGCCAAAAATATTTTACCTCAATCCATAAAATATGACATTTTTGTTTCAGTTTATATGATCAGTAACACGATGGTTGGTATATCTTCTTATAATGTAAATGTTTCTTTATGCAATTAGGGATTTACTTTTTTTCATTGTACCATATTTCAAGTTAATATCTATTATATTTTCTGTATTATTACATAATACGGAATTTGAAATTAGACAGCGAACAACATTAACAAATAATGAAAAGCGAACATTTTGATTAACACGCAAAAGAGATTTAATAATTTATTGCCATATACTACGAAAATAATATTTTTTACTTAATATTGTAAAAATATTAAATAAACAAAAAAAAAATTGAGTTGAAGTTCGATTAGTAAACAATGGGTGTAACCAAGATATCTTTATTACATGCAAATATCAATAAAGCTAATGATATAAATCTAGAATAGATGATGTAGGATATTTTCACATACATAGTTAACAATATGTAAAGTATATATTATCAAATGTTGACATCAGAACTCTAGAGTATAATTGATATATTAGTCAGATAAATTGTGAAAGTATATAGAAAGAATGATAATCATTCTTCATAATACCTCAACTAAATTTTAAAATGTATCTGATCCTCATCCCAGCAAGTCGAACATAATTTAGCATTTTCTCGATGTATTATCATCTAAAATTACAAAAACATTCAAATATAACAACATGAACCGTTATACATATGTAGAAAGAAACCAACCTTGTCATAGTTATACCAACAGTATTATTTATTCCTAGTCTTACTGTGCTAATTATTCTGAATTCAATCAATCGGAATGTTGTTTTCTGAAACAGTCCAATAAAAAACTAAAAAAATCACTAATTTCTTTAAATAATAAAACTGAATCATGGAGATATATTTAAACCATAAGCAGAATTAATCATTCATATCTTTGTAAATATTAAAATCAGAATTATTATACACTAGTTGACAAAAATTTCCATTCATTAATATATAAATGAAAGCGTATATCAAGAAATTCCAAAAATTTTAATGATCGAGTTAATAGGTATCGTCTAATAATTTCTCTCAATGTATACCAGTATAACGCTTGTTCTGTATATGTTTCTTCTTTACATATATAATATATGTATATATTTGTTTTAATTTTTATACAATATTCTTACAATATTAAATAAAATATAATATTTGTACAATCCTGAGATATATAAAATATATATAATTAGTTATAATTGTATAAAAGAACAACAATAATAACAACTTTTTCCTAATGCTTTGCAGAACGGAACTATTTATTCGAGTAATTTGATTAAATTTCTTTATAATATTTATCTATATACTATTGCGGCGGTGCTTGATACATTATTTTTTTCGGCAAGACTCTAAAAAGAAATCCCACGGTGTGAGATCACAATATTATGTTTATTATTCAAACTAATTAAAAGATTTTTAAATACTTCTCGTAATATATTCATTTCTCACCCATTCTAGCAGAGGTTTATAACTCAAGTAACTCAAAGCTGTATCATCATTGACTAAGCTGATAAAGAAGGGCAGGATTATTTTGAATTGGATCAATAATTCTTCATCTACTTATGGTGGATCAAAACACCAACTTTTGGGCATATAGAGGAACTTCTACACAAAAATCAGCGAGGGTATAAATAAGAAATCAAATGTTTTTGATTTTTATATACAGGGTGAGTCATTAGTAGCCGCTCTTTTGTGTTTTAAATAAAAGAAAAACAATTAGTGGAAGATTCATGATTGTTTGGGGAGTATATTATCAAAATACTTTAGCCGTAACACACTTCCGGTTTCACCGGAAATACACTCAACACAAGAACAACAATGTTTATTCTTAGACATATATCTTCAACTATACATTTCCTACCACTTAATGTAAAAACGTATCAAGTAATTTCTAAAATTTTAACGATCATTGTTTTTCAACTACATATTTTTCCGCACTTAGAGAGCACAATCAATGGATTTATAAAATCTTAATGACCGAGTTTATAGACATCGACTAAAAAAATTTTCTATTATATAATATATTATATATATTAATGAATAGAAATTTTTAGGTGATGTCTATTAGCTTGGTTATTAAGATTTTATAAATCCCTTGATTGTGCTCTCTAAGTGCTGAAAAAATATGTAGTTGAAAACAATGATCGTTAAAATTTTAGAAATTATTTGATACGTTTTTACATTAAGTGGTAGGAAATGTATAGTTGAAGATATATGTCTAAGAATAAACATTGTTGTTCTTGTGTTGAGTGTATTTCCGGTGAAACTGGAAGTGTGTTAGGGCTAAAGTATTTTGATAATATACTCCCCAAACAATCATGAATCTTCCACTAATTGTTTTTCTTTTATTTAAAACACAAAAGAGCGGCTACTAATGACTCACCCTGTATATAAAAATCAAAAACATTTGATTTCTTATTTATACCCTCGCTGATTTTTGTGTAGAAGTTCCTCTATATGCACAAAAGTTGGTGTTTTGATCCACCATAAGTAGATGAAGAATTATTGATCCAATTCAAAATAATCCTGCCCTTCTTTATCAGCTTAGTCAATGATGATACAGCTTTGAGTTACTTGAGTTATAAACCTCTGCTAGAATGGGTGAGAAATGAATATATTACGAGAAGTATTTAAAAATCTTTTAATTAGTTTGAATAATAAACATAATATTGTGATCTCACACCGTGGGATTTCTTTTTAGAGTCTTGCCGAAAAAATAATGTATCAAGCACCGCCGCAATAGTATATAGATAAATATTATAAAGAAATTTAATCAAATTACTCGAATAAATAGTTCCGTTCTGCAAAGCATTAGGAAAAAGTTGTTATTATTGTTGTTCTTTTATACAATTATAACTAATTATATATATTTTATATATCTCAGGATTGTACAAATATTATATTTTATTTAATATTGTAAGAATATTGTATAAAAATTAAAACAAATATATACATATATTATATATGTAAAGAAGAAACATATACAGAACAAGCGTTATACTGGTATACATTGAGAGAAATTATTAGACGATACCTATTAACTCGATCATTAAAATTTTTGGAATTTCTTGATATACGCTTTCATTTATATATTAATGAATGGAAATTTTTGTCAACTAGTGTATAATAATTCTGATTTTAATATTTACAAAGATATGAATGATTAATTCTGCTTATGGTTTAAATATATCTCCATGATTCAGTTTTATTATTTAAAGAAATTAGTGATTTTTTTAGTTTTTTATTGGACTGTTTCAGAAAACAACATTCCGATTGATTGAATTCAGAATAATTAGCACAGTAAGACTAGGAATAAATAATACTGTTGGTATAACTATGACAAGGTTGGTTTCTTTCTACATATGTATAACGGTTCATGTTGTTATATTTGAATGTTTTTGTAATTTTAGATGATAATACATCGAGAAAATGCTAAATTATGTTCGACTTGCTGGGATGAGGATCAGATACATTTTAAAATTTAGTTGAGGTATTATGAAGAATGATTATCATTCTTTCTATATACTTTCACAATTTATCTGACTAATATATCAATTATACTCTAGAGTTCTGATGTCAACATTTGATAATATATACTTTACATATTGTTAACTATGTATGTGAAAATATCCTACATCATCTATTCTAGATTTATATCATTAGCTTTATTGATATTTGCATGTAATAAAGATATCTTGGTTACACCCATTGTTTACTAATCGAACTTCAACTCAATTTTTTTTTTGTTTATTTAATATTTTTACAATATTAAGTAAAAAATATTATTTTCGTAGTATATGGCAATAAATTATTAAATCTCTTTTGCGTGTTAATCAAAATGTTCGCTTTTCATTATTTGTTAATGTTGTTCGCTGTCTAATTTCAAATTCCGTATTATGTAATAATACAGAAAATATAATAGATATTAACTTGAAATATGGTACAATGAAAAAAAGTAAATCCCTAATTGCATAAAGAAACATTTACATTATAAGAAGATATACCAACCATCGTGTTACTGATCATATAAACTGAAACAAAAATGTCATATTTTATGGATTGAGGTAAAATATTTTTGGCTACATAATTAGAGAGTTTTTCTAAAAGCTTGTTAATGTATGTTTTCTCGAAATAATCTATTAGGAGACTTAATACATGATATTTAACAATTTTACTTGTATAGACAAGTCTTTAAATAAAAATATGCGGTTGTGACGTTGATAGATATAAAATTGAATCAACTGTTTCATAAAACAATTAATATTGTAAGACATGTAATAAATAACACTGTTGTACAATCATTAACGCCTACAAATACTTGACGTCAGCTTGTTAATATACTTTCTAACAAGATAATTGAAATAGCTCACATATCTAATTAACTCTTTCTATTCGTCACAATATTAAGTAATTAGTAATGTAAACTTTATACATTTATAGGTAACAGGAAAAGGTAGGTTTTCGCGCTTAATAATGTATAAGTTCGGCTTTTGTAATGATTACAAGAAGATTATTATTAATGTTAGTCAAGACATTGCACAGTTATAGAATATAATGTAAATAGGTTAAAGGTTTTAAATAAATATTGTGTTTTATTATTTTATAAACCAGTGATATAACAAATATACATTTTAAATTATTGTTCTTATGGAAATTACAATGTCGACTCCATTCATTTTGTCTTAAAGTACTTAGATTTGGACAAGTGAATCTCTCCATATCGATAATTGTATTGGACAGAAAATTTTCCAAAATGTTCTTCTTATTCAATCCTTTTACCATTATGATAGCATCACCAACGATACTCTGAATGTAGTTTTCTATATGATTCATCGATATTGATTGTTGTTTGTCCATGTTATCCCAATGTAATCCATGTATATTATTACATAACCATTCCATATGTTTTTTAATTGTTGGACAAAACCATGACAACTTGTTAGGCATTTGAACGAAAGTATGGTTAACGTGATGCGTAGTTAAATCGTAGATTGCGATTTCTTTAATGAAATATTCGCTATCTTCATACTGATATCCCTGAATATCTATTATAAACATTTTCTCTCTTTAGAATAATTTTACAACACTTGTTAATGGGTTATATTTAACAATCCGATCGTGTAAAATCAGACAAAATGTTGTAGTTTTTTCTGTCACGTTTACTGAAGTCTAATCGAATATCAACTGCTTCGTTCTTCACCAACTCACTTTGATGACTGGAGTCTATAATAACAATCGGTGCTAAATGTTCATAATTTATAGGTGAAAGACACGGTTCCACATCATTTTTATAGTAATATGAACGTTGAAATTGTGTATACATTTAAAACAGAATCGTTCATTGTTTCTTATTGAAGTCTGCATTAATATTATCATATGGAAATACTTCTGAACTTCAATGTAATTTTATGTTCGTTAAAATGTATTGATCAATAAGGAATTTATGTATGAGCGGATTTTTTTAATTATATCAAGGTATTATATACATATATAAAAATTATACTAGCTCTGACGTCAACTATAAATTTACTTTATTGATATTTACATGCAATAAAGAGATCTTGACCACGCCCATTGTTTACTAATCCAACTGCAACCTCAATTTTTTTATTTAATGTTCTTACAATATTAAGTAAAAATATTATAGATTATATAATATATAACTTAAAGGATATTAAATTCCTGGTCAAACTACATGACATCAGTATGACGTCAACTTTAAAAATGCGCTTTCTAACTATACAATTACCTCAAGTCGTCTAATTAGTGCTGTGGAATTTTTTAAATTATATCGAGGTAATGCTTTCAAAGATATTTCTGACGACAATATAAAAAAATGCGCTTTCTAACAAAATAATTGAAGAAATAGCTCGCATTATCTATTTAACTCTTTCTATTCGTCACAAATATATATTTATATATATAATGAATAATGTTATAATCATACATACAAGTATAATACTACTAATATAGCGATGAATTTAACATCTACAAAGATATGAACAATTAATTTCTGAGAACCCTGGTATTTTAAAACCGATGATAAAAACCCTGTGAATTTTAAAACTAGTAATAAAAACTCGGTGTACTTGAAAACCTTGTATGTATCCACCCACCCCTTACCTTTGAAACATTCTGTATGTATCCGCCTCTTACTTTTGAAACACCCTGTATATTAAAATTTTGTTACTACGTCACTCAGTACTTGAGTTTATATGTATTTATTTTCGTTTTATGTATCACTCATAAATTTTGATTTGGAGATGTAATATAATAATATATGCTTAATAAATATGTATAAAACATATGTAGAATCGTATATTCATTCAACCTCTAAAATATGTATATATATTTATATGACTATTTAAAAAAAAAAAATCCATGATACGTGAACATGTATTTTAAAATTTATGTCAAATAGAGATCTCCAGTCTTAGCTAATGAAAAAGTTAAGTGTGCTCAAGAGTACTGATTTTATTCGATTTCATAAAAGTATGCTACAAGTCTGCTTTCATTGTAAGGTGCTTTACATTAAAATATTAAATCTCTTGTCATGATAAATTCTTAAATGTCTTATATAGGCTTGAAGTATTATACTTACATTATAATGCCATAAATTTTGAAATGTAATGGTGTATAAGATATTTGATTAATAAATATGTATAAAACAAATATTAATTGTTACATAATCTGGTTGTGACCATATTGTATCCGCCATCTTACCTTTGAAACAATCTGTATACTCAAAAATGATTACTACATCACTGAGTGTTTGAGTGTATATGTAATTTATTTTCTCGGTCAGCCATAAATTTTGATTTGGAAATGTATATAATATACCTAATAAATATGTATAGAACATATGTAGAATCGTATATTCATTCAACCTCTAAAATATGTATATATATTTATATGACTATCTATAAATAAAAAACAATAATTTTGTTTGTTCTTTTATTTAAAATATTGTATACTATATTGTACATTACATATATGTATATTTATTCTATAAAGTTACATAAATAACAATTTCTTCGAGCTGGGGTCCAACCATCCAGATGATTGTCTTGCCAAGGTTGATTATAATGAGAGCCATAGGGTAAATACTCTCTTAGACTTGCTCGCATCTCCTGAGGAATGTAATGCCAGTGTTGCTTTAGAGATTCAGCTTTTCACCTTATTTTGGAGGATAAACAGTGGAATATTTTTAATCATCGTCTTATCCACCTCATCCAATAATCCAAAATGTTTATCGATTTGTCTGATTGCCCGATCATCTCTATTTTTCAATATTATCCATTTTTTATATATTTATTTTGCCGATGTTTACAACTAATTTATATATTTCGATATCAGTTTTAATTTTTTCTAATTCGGATATAAACCTCTTAATTCTATTGTTTAATACTACTTTCTTCAATCTTAGCGCACTATGCCTGCGTTCAACGTACATTGTCGACTGATGTATTTCCAAACAAGTACAGACAAGATTATACAGATCTGTACATGTTAGCTACTTGCGAAACACTTCTGATGAGCGTATATAACATATCCACCACCATTCACGACGAGTTCTTCATTATAATCCAATTCTGGATGATCATATTAAGGATACCAAGTCATTAACATCTCCGGTATATTCTTATTTAAAGTTAGCACATTCGACGTTTCTATATCAAACACACAAATTTCATCACGAAGTTCAAAATCAGGTTCACGTAGATATTCATATTCACAATAAATACAACACTTTTTTAGTTGGGTTATATTGGGGTTACAATATTCTAACATGTGGATTAATTGATCAATATCGAAATATTGATCGTTCTGATATGCAAATGCTGCTATGAATAAACAATCACTTTGATTCAATTCCGAGGATAATAGCCAATTCCCAACTCCAATAGGTATTTCGATGTCATTAACTGCTAAAAAGTTTTCATACTTCTCCACGTTGTATGGTTTCACTGTCATTATAGGTACTTGATTATCACTATCTATATAAAATGTGTTACACCGCTTTACAATTGATACTGCTGATATTATATTCGAAATTCTTCTCTTATATATTTAATATTTACTTTGCTTGGTAACCGTCAGAGGGCGTCAATGGTTCTCACTGTAATTTTCTCTCACTAAATCAGTATTAGTTTGTTTGCATTCGAGTTCGCACATATTTTAACACACTAAGATTAAAATGGAAGCTAGTAAGAACACAAAATTATTATATACATAAACTTATATCTATATTTTTTTAATTCTTTTTCAGAAACTTATAATGAATTTATTGGTGATTCGCTTAAAATGATAGATGAGAATATCGTTAAGGAAAAACAGTTAATTGGGCAGTCATCATACTTCCTCAACAAATGCGGTTCGAAATGGGTGAATATCGGTCTTAGTCCAGCGGCTGGATTCGTGCCCATCATCCAGATTCGATCGCCTGCAAGCTGTGTATTCTTCACATTGGACGACTGGGAGGAATTTTGTAAGACAGATGGTTGCAGTCCGAATCATCAAATTCGAACGTCAACATTTAGGAATACTACTGTCATTGTATTAAGTAGTCGTAATCAACAGCTGGTATTGTCTTCGGATACCTATAGCAATTTGTTTAATTTACAACCGCTCATTAAGAGTAAATTAGAATTTTTAGTAAACAGCGATTTTATAGCATTTTATAAGATGATCTTAACCGCTTGTATAACATTAACTGGAGATTTATATACAAATGTATCAGAATTGCTTGTTGATCATTGTAATTCGTTTAACGCTTTCCTTATGATGGAAGTGCTACATATTTGTTATAATTCACTTCACTATGACTTTGAAGTTATGAAACTTGGTCATATTGTTAATTTATAATAATAAATTGTTTTTTCTTAAAAAATACATTGTTTCTTTTTTCATTTTATAAGATATAGAAATACATTTCAAGCCTGCAGCTATCACAGAAGCATGCAGACGTTGCGGTTTCCGCTGGAAAACATGTTTAGACCTGCTAGAAATACATTGAGAAGCGCTATAGCAAGTTGTGTAATTTATTCAGGAATTCTCTAGAAGCAAAGTTTATATTTTTATTGACCATCTTGATGGTCGGCCATTTTGCCTGATGTCACATTAGTTGGGTTAGTGAATGTCAGAGAGCGCTATTTTAGTTGGGTTGGTAATGATGAGAGATGCAATTTTTTAGTTTGGCAAATGATCGTCAGAGGGCGCCATTTTAGTTGTGTTGGTAATGATGAGAGATGCAATTTTTTAGTTTGGCAAATGATCATCAGAGGGCGCCATTTTAGTTGGGTTGGTAATGATGAGAGATGCAATTTTTTAGTTTGGTTAGTGACCGTCAGAGGGCGCCATTTTTAGTTTGGTTAGTGACCATTAGAGGGCACCACTTTAGTTGGGTTGGTAATGATGAGAGATACAATTTTTAGTTTGGCTAGTGGCCGTCAGAGGGCGCCATATTAGTTGGGTTGGTAATCAAGAAATCTGCCATTTTTAGTTTGGCTAGTGGCCGTTAGAGGGCGCCACATTAGTTGGGTTGGTAATCAAGAAATCTGCCATTTTTAGTTTGGCTAGTGGCCGTCAGAGGGCGCCACCTCCGCCTCCGATGACCTTTGCCCCTTGACCTTTGACCTCCACCTCCGGTGACCTTTGACCCTTGACCTTTGACCCCTTGACCTTTGACCCCTTGACCTTTGACCCCTTGACCTTTGACCCTTGACCTTTGACCCCTTGACCTTTGACCCTTGCCCTTTGACCTTTGACCTTTGACCTTTGACCTTTGACCTTTGACCTTTGACCCCTTGACCTTTGACCCTTGACCTTTGACCTTTGACCCTTGACCTTTGACCTTTGACCCCTTGACCTTTGACCTTTGACCTCCACCTCCGGAGGTGGGTCCAGAACCGGTAAATCTACACTACTAACAACTCAAAATTCCTTTTTAATTGTAATAGTGTTTACGAAATGCAGAGATTCAGACTTATGAACCCACAACCACCAAAATTGTATTCGTTAATAAAATTGCATAAAGAAGAATACCCAATTAGACCAGTTGTTTCGTATATCACAGCACCAGCAGTAAAAATTTCAAAACATCTAATAGAAAACATTATAAGATTCACGAAATTTAAACCAAAATATAGTGTAAAAAACAGTAACGAATTAGTAAACAATATCAAAGACTTGAAATTACCAGATAACCTTAGACTAATATCTTTTGATGTTAAAAATTTATTTCCGAGTATTCCGCCCAATAAAACCATTGAATTAATTAGACACTTATTAACAATTAACAATACAAACCCGATTATAATGAACGAAATATTAGATGTGCTATCAGTTTGTTTAGAACAAAATTATTTTAGTTTCAATAATAAATTATACAAAAGTAACCAAGGTCTCATTATGGGTAACCCTTTATCACCACTTTTGGCGGAAATTTTTATGGACAACTTAGAAAATAGAATTTTTAAAAATAAAGATTTGACGAATAATGTGTTTTTTTGGTATCGGTATGTTGATGATATTCTAGTAGGATACACAAGCACAGATAGACAACTAAATAAATTATTCAATTTTATTAATTCTTTAGACCCTAATATCACATTTACAATAGAAAAAGAAAATGATAATAGTATCAATTTCTTAGACTTGACGTTAAAAAAACGCGACAATAAAATTAACTTTTCTATTTATCATAAAGAATCACATACGGATACCACGATACATTATAATTCAAATCACCCATACCAACAAAAACTAGCGGCGTTTCATAGTATGACATTTAGACTTATTAATGTTCCTATGTCAAAAGAAGATTACAATAAAGAATATAATATTATAAAACAAATAGCTTTTAATAATGGCTACGACCCTAATATTATCAATAAATTAATTTCGGATAAGTTATATAAAAAATGTCTGCAAGAAGCTTACCTCAATATCACAGAAAAACCAAATGAGAAATTCAATTCATTCACTTTCATTAGTAGAGAACAGAAAAAATTATCTATATTTCTTAAGAAACAAAACATAAATGTAGCATACAAAACAAACAATAACTTAGGGACATTTATTAAAAATAATAAAGATAAAACTTCAAAAGATAACAAATCGGGTGTCTATAAATTATCGTGTGGTACATGCCATAAAGCATACATAGGTCAAACTGGAAGAGCCTTTAAAAAACGTATAGAAGATCATCAAAAAGCGTTTACTAATAAAAAGGAGAACTCAACGTATGCCACTCATTTGATTGAAAACAACCATGACTTTGATGAGAATTTCGAGATCTTACACATAGCAAATAAAAGTAAAAAACTAAATCTCTTAGAATCACTAGAAATTAACAGACTAAAAAATTTAGATATATTATTAAATGACAAATTAGATTTAAATTCTTCACCTTTATTAAATATGTATAATTTATAAGTAGTTGTAAAGATACTCATTTGTCACGGAGTATATTTAAAATAGATACATAAAGTACATTATAATACAATTAAGGTTTATTGCTGGGAAAACCGTAGTGTAGTCAGTAATATCTTCAATATAATAAGTTTATGTTGTACACTTCATTCTGTAACATTTATCCGAAGAAGCTACAAGGTAGCGAAACAATTGTCATATATTTTTTTAATAAACACAGTGTAAATCTAAAACAAGCTGTTTTCATTATTATTAATTTGATAATGGATTTACATCAAGTAAAAGGCGAATCTATCAAACAGTTGAAACAGGCAACCACGAGTTGTTTAGCCTCACAGTTTTTCAAACTTTTGTTACGGAGAAGTGCAACAACACAAAATATTTGGTTTTACAACAAGTGTATCAAAAATTCAGTGTTCCCGAATTATGTAAATTTGAAGACCAGCAATAATAGCATATCGGCAAAAAGAGGAAGAATTTTGGGAATGAAAAAATGGGTGACAGAAGATAGGAAATTACAATACTCAAAAAGAGAAGTGGCGTCCATCTATTTAAAGGTAGTACACACAGAGTTAGTTTATAGACTACACCCGATTGAATTTGACTCTTTAGATTTATACACGAGAGCTAAAGTTAATCTATTAATACACAAAAAATTTACCGCACAAAGTAAGAAGTTAAGTACATTAATATCTAAGAAACCAATTCCAATAAATAAAGTAGAGAATAATTTCACAGAATTAAAATTTTTTAATAGATTTTGTAACTTCACAGACATTAACTTTAATGATAAAGAAATTAATTTATTGAATAAAGGATTTAATTATAATCTAATGGCAGATAATAAAATTCAAAATAAAAACAGAGAATTAATTGCAGTAGAATCAGAATTAGCTTTAAAAGATTTAAATAGTAAATGCCAAGCTAGTAATATAATTAAAAAGTTAAATTTCTATTCTCCTAAGAATGAAGAAATAAACATAGCAAAGAATATAAATCAGATAGCTAAAGACAATAATATTACTTTTACTAGAGCAGATAAAGGAAAAACTATTATAGCCATTAATAAAGAGGAATATATTTCAAAAACAGAAAATTTTCTAGATCAAGGAAAATATTCAGTCATAGTGGAAGACCCTACATTTGATTACCAAAAACAAATCACGAATGTAATTAACAACTCAAAATTCCTTTTTAATTGTAATAGTGTTTACGAAATGCAGAGATTCAGACTTATGAACCCACAACCACCAAAATTGTATTCGTTAATAAAATTGCATAAAGAAGAATACCCAATTAGACCAGTTGTTTCGTATATCACAGCACCAGCAGTAAAAATTTCAAAACATCTAATAGAAAACATTATAAGATTCACGAAATTTAAACCAAAATATAGTATAAAAAACAGTAACGAATTAGTAAACAATATCAAAGACTTGAAATTACCAGATAACCTTAGACTAATATCTTTTGATGTTAAAAATTTATTTCCGAGTATTCCGCCCAATAAAACCATTGAATTAATTAGACACTTATTAACAATTAACAATACAAACCCGATTATAATGAACGAAATATTAGATGTGCTATCAGTTTGTTTAGAACAAAATTATTTTAGTTTCAATAATAAATTATACAAAAGTAACCAAGGTCTCATTATGGGTAACCCTTTATCACCACTTTTGGCGGAAATTTTTATGGACAACTTAGAAAATAGAATTTTTAAAAATAAAGATTTGACGAATAATGTGTTTTTTTGGTATCGGTATGTTGATGATATTCTAGTAGGATACACAAGCACAGATAGACAACTAAATAAATTATTCAATTTTATTAATTCTTTAGACCCTAATATCACATTTACAATAGAAAAAGAAAATGATAATAGTATCAATTTCTTAGACTTGACGTTAAAAAAACGCGACAATAAAATTAACTTTTCTATTTATCATAAAGAATCACATACGGATACCACGATACATTATAATTCAAATCACCCATACCAACAAAAACTAGCGGCGTTTCATAGTATGACATTTAGACTTATTAATGTTCCTATGTCAAAAGAAGATTACAATAAAGAATATAATATTATAAAACAAATAGCTTTTAATAATGGCTACGACCCTAATATTATCAATAAATTAATTTCGGATAAGTTATATAAAAAATGTCTGCAAGAAGCTTACCTCAATATCACAGAAAAACCAAATGAGAAATTCAATTCATTCACTTTCATTAGTAGAGAACAGAAAAAATTATCTATATTTCTTAAGAAACAAAACATAAATGTAGCATACAAAACAAACAATAACTTAGGGACATTTATTAAAAATAATAAAGATAAAACTTCAAAAGATAACAAATCGGGTGTCTATAAATTATCGTGTGGTACATGCCATAAAGCATACATAGGTCAAACTGGAAGAGCCTTTAAAAAACGTATAGAAGATCATCAAAAAGCGTTTACTAATAAAAAGGAGAACTCAACGTATGCCACTCATTTGATTGAAAACAACCATGACTTTGATGAGAATTTCGAGATCTTACACATAGCAAATAAAAGTAAAAAACTAAATCTCTTAGAATCACTAGAAATTAACAGACTAAAAAATTTAGATATATTATTAAATGACAAATTAGATTTAAATTCTTCACCTTTATTAAATATGTATAATTTATAAGTAGTTGTAAAGATACTCATTTGTCACGGAGTATATTTAAAATAGATACATAAAGTACATTATAATACAATTAAGGTTTATTGCTGGGAAAACCGTAGTGTAGTCAGTAATATCTTCAATATAATAAGTTTATGTTGTACACTTCATTCTGTAACATTTATCCGAAGAAGCTACAAGGTAGCGAAACAATTGTCATATATTTTTTTAATAAACACAGTGTAAATCTAAAACAAGCTGTTTTCATTATTATTAATTTGATAATGGATTTACATCAAGTAAAAGGCGAATCTATCAAACACTTCTACTCTTATCGAATAACGATTTTTTGAAAATATGTCGTAAATTATGCATTCTATATATATTTATTAAGAGTACAAAAGTATTTAGAATTGGATTTGCAATATTTTTTGGATACATAAAATTTCAAAATTCGGACCGGAAGTAGCACTTTTATTCTTAGCGAATAGCACTTTTTGTCAGTGACATACAAATCGTATGTCACTGTCATAAACTGTTATAAGTTATTATATCTTTATTTCTTAAATTATCAATTTTCACGGTTGGCGATAAAATTTTGTATGCACTACGTCAGTAAAGTACCTTTATCGAACTCGTCTTTTACTCGCCGCGCTCGCTTCACTCGCTTGGCTTGTAAATCAGACTCGTTCGATAAAGTATCACTTTACTGACTTGGTAAACTATTGTATTAAGACTTTATTTATCGTAATATAAATGAATAAATTAATTAATAATAAAAACGTGTAAAAAATGCACTATGAAAACAATAACATAGTGCTATCGATTTCAAAGAACACAAGGGCAGTCAAATTTTGATACATTACTTTGGGGTGCATGAATAATATTAAAAATATATCTTAAAAAATTGCCCATGATCTTCCCCTAAGTAAAAGTAGTATACTGTGTGGTATTATACATGAAATTATGTGTGGTCTTCTGTTGTTCATTTTTACAGTAAATTTTATTTTCCAAGATTTTTTATCCGATATGTCATGACCATATCCGTAGGTACATTAAGGGCTATTAAATAAATGTGACACCATGGCATGCAAAAATATCGGATTTAAATCCTACGGAGAATGAGCAAAAATGATAAGGTTTATACGAAAACTTAAGTTTAGACCAAGAAACGGCGAATAATTCGAACAGAAAATATTTCAAACAGATCAGGAAAGCACTCTTGAATTTATTACAAAATTTGTGGACTAACAGTTTGTGCAAAGTTATCTTGTTCCCTATCTTTTCATTTGTGACGTAGAAATGTACTGTCAAATTATATGATTTATAAAATTTGTATCATGACCAAAGTTTTGTATACAGTAATTTCAATCATGATGACGTAACATATTATCATAAGCTACGCCCCTTTTTTCCGGAAATTCTTGAACAAGGTAGCCTTTATAGAAAGCGAGATATTGCCAAACTTAAATTTGCTCATGATCAACTGGATCTCGCTATTGCTACGCGATATTAAGGCCGTAACATAATACGGTTTTGCTGAATCTTTAACCTAAAAATTCTGGCCTCTACTAACGCCATTTGTACAAAGCATTATAAACTAATTGATAATCGTGGAGCACATTTAAAGTCACGGGTTAAAAATATTCAATATGTATTCGATTATACCGAGTCCAGTTAACACTTAATTTATTACTGTTATTTATATTTATATTTAACTGATTTGACATTTATTTTGTATATTTTACGACTTTTTTTTCTGGAAGTTACGGCGTGTTTCAATAGAAACTGTATGTAGTTTCTCCACCAAAAAACATGAATGTTGTCGTTATTAGTCATGGCTCCGTTGACAGATATTAGCGGCAGGTAAAGTACTTTATTGTACAGTACGATAAAGTGTTTGTTTACCTCGCTATGATAACGCATCTCTTTACTGACGGTTGGCGATAATAGTATATTACATACCAAGGTTGAGAAGATGACTATTATTGCCCGAGTGGCGAGATTAAATTCCGAGGCGCAAAGCGCCGAGGAATTTAAGCCACAAGGGCAATAATAGTCTTCTCAACCGTAGTATGTATACTATTTTTTGTACCAGTAGTCTAATTGGACCTTAAAACCTTAATAATTATGAATAAATTTACTCATATATGTAAGAATGCCCTTGTAATAAAACTTCATGTAAACAAATAAGTAGGCTATATTTTGATGTTGACAAATAAGTTTTGACATAAATGCTGAAACTAAAAGTCAAGTATTTTTAGATTATTTTTCATTCCATTTATAATGTCTGAAGAGTTTAGATGTACACCACCTGAAATGCGCGAGATTGCAGAACAGGCAGCTGAGAACTTGCTTCCGCATAAATCTAATCACTTATACATGAAAACATTTACAGAATTTAAAAAATGGTATAATTCCAAATTACAGTAGTAACTTCTGAAAACGTACTTCTGGCTTATTTTCATGAATATTCAAAAAATAAAAAAGCCTCGACTTTATGGGCGCAATATTGAATGTTGAAAGCTACACTTGGCCTAAAAGAGAATATTAACATATCAAAATATTTTAAATTAGTTGCCTTTTTAAAAAGAAAAACTTAAAATTATAAGCCCAAAAATCATTAGTATTTACTCGAGGAAATTATAAAATTCTTTACTGAGGTACCCGACACATGTTACATTGCAACTAAGATAGTATGTTTATATATTAATACTTTGAAATTATTGATAATTTATATCTCTGTAGACTGGTCTTGTAATTGGTGTTGCTGGTGCATGCCGAAGGATGAGTTGTGTAATTTATTAATTTCTGATGTCATCATGAGAGATAATTTAATTGTTATTCACATCCACAATAGCAAAAATGGTACGTCTCAAAAGTTTGTAATAATGGAACCACTTTGTAGCTAAAGGTTATATCGAAGATTCCCTAGTAAATAAAAAAAATATAGAATGTATGTTACAAGATCTACCTACATCTACTTACGCAACCACACCTGCAATATATACAGGAATTTTCAATATGAATTAAATAATTATTTGCATCTGTAATAGTTAGGTGATATATTGATTCCATATTATACTTTCATACATATTTTATGTATTAATAGACAAATGCTTTTTTTTCATGTAAACAACAAAGTATTGTTAGAAAATATAAAATTAATAGCAATTGCTAAATAAACGTATATTATATTCTGGTATTGTTAACCTAAAATTGTGCCTAAAATAGTTATTTATTTTGACGGTTCACAACTTGACATACTACTACTACTACAAGCATGAGTGCATGGTTGCGGCATTCGTTTTATTTGTTCTCATTATTTCCCTAGGTCAATAATAGCCTCATTATTTACCTCTTATTAGTTCCAGGTTGTGAAATGTCATTTCGTGGCGCTTTGTTATGTGTAAAAATGCTATGATTTTTTACTACTGGTACAAAAAATATATTATTAGCATAACAATTAACAGTAATTTCTACATTCCTACTTTAGGAAGAAACGGTGATTTGAAACATTAATAAAATTTCAATTTTACTAAATATATACATTTATTTTAAAATAAAATGAAAAGAGGAAGTTATATGAAGAATTTAGGAATGATTTATTGTGCACATTTTCATTCCGTGATGACCTATGGTCTAGTATTTTGGAGTAATAGGCGATTATAAACGCTGTTTAGTTATTACAAAAACGTGCGATTCCAATTATTTATAGCCTTTCATGTGCAGTGATTCATTTTCAAATTCACAAACTCCGACTACTATTGCCAATGTGTATATACTGTTGCTGCATGCTATATTCACAGCAATAAAATGAAATACGCAACGTCCATCACCATGAGCAGCAAAGTGGGTTGGTTTACTAAATTCACAACACAACTAGAACGATCCAAACAAATCGTTAATAAGTTGGTTTACTTAATTCTCTATAGTAATTACTCTAAAGTCATTATTAAAACCTGCACAGCACACGTGCTAAATAAATAAAACTAATTCAATTAAAGATTAAAAATACATTTTTTGACGCCCAACGTGGGCGTTCATTATCCTATTAGAATTACTGTTTTCATCATGGATACATTAATATTTCGTATGGACAGCATTATTTTCTATACATTTTCTTCAGTCAAATCCGAATTGGACTTCTCATTCCTTTCGCTTTGGGAAGTTTGCGAATTTAACCTTTTCAATATAGTATTCATTCTTTTAATTTTTTAGTATTTTTGGGGCTGCCCCGCCTCTCCATTAGTCCAGGGCTTGTACTACTAGCTGGGTCAAGTGATTTGACACCAGAACTGGCAAGAGCCCCATTAACACTTTTACTCTCATTGGAAAGCACTTCTTTGCAAATATCTCGCAAAGTATGCATTTCATTGAGATTTATTGAGGGACTAGAAGTACTTAGAATAGGATTTTAAATAATTTTAATATAAAAAGATTTAGTAAAACGTTTACTCACAGGCTTATTTTCTTAAAAAGATAAAATATTTAAAACTAAATTTAGAAGAACTCTTGTGTAATTTGAAACGCATATACGTTTGTGGCCTTACACCATTTTTACTTTCTTATACCTAGTATGACGAAAATTTTCGACTTCGAGATTTTTGCAGATGTCCACGTTTTGAAGTCCCCTGATATCAAAAAAGTGGTTTTTAAAAAATATCTGTGTGTCTGTATGTCTGTCTATGTGTCTGTGACCACGATAGCGGTCAAACCGCTGTAGATATCTATTAAAAATTTTGTATTTACGTGTATAATCTTCCTCTTGAGACCTGATTAGTTTTTCAGTAAAATCGGTAGACCGGAAGTAGTAGTTTACTTCGGTGAAAAAATCAAATTTTGCAAATATTGTCAATTACTAACTTTAAACAAATTTATAAAGAATTCAAATGTACTCAAAATTAAATTTGAGACAAATTGTCTTAAAAAAGTTTTTCGAAATTTCAACCGGAAGTAGATCTTTTACTCTTATCGAAAATCAGTTTTTTGCGAATACCTCGCAAGTCATGCTTTCTAGGCAGGTACATTACGAGTATAAAAGTATTTAAATTATAATTTTAAATATCTTTTGTATAAAAAAATTTCAAAATTCGGACCGGAAGTACCACTTTTACTCTTAGTGAATAGCGATTTTTACTTTCTTATACGTAGTTAGTAGAGGATGCAGAGGGAAGTGGTGCAATAGTAGCAATTGGTATATTACTAAACGAAACGCAAGAAAATATCAGAATTTACTAATATCTCGTCAACTGCTAAGTTTAGACAAGTTTATAGAGAATACAAAAGTACTAAAAAATTAATTTTAAAAAGATTTTATGAAAAAATATTTTCGAAACTCCTACCGGAAGCAGGTTCTTTTGTCTTATCAAAAAACAGGTTCTTACAAATATCTTGCAAATTATGCATTCTATACAGATTTAGGCATAATACAAAAGTATTTACAGCTAAAGTTGGGAACAATTTTTGTGTATAAATTTCAAAATTCGACACGGAAGTAACTCGTTTACTATTATCGAAAAGCAGCTTTTTGCGAATATCTCGCAATTTATGCATTCTATTTAGATATATTGAGTATGCAAAAGTATTTAGAGCTGCATTTGGAACAATTTTTGTATAAAAATAATTACAAAATTCAGTCCAGAACTAACTTGAACTTGGGATAATTTTTGTATAAAAAAATTTTCTACATTCGACAGGACTTTTACCCAGAACTTTATTTTGTTAAGAAGATACAGAATTTAAAACTTACTTTGTAATAACTTTTATATACACATTTCGGAAAGCACATACGTATAAGAAAGTCGTCTGGTGCCCACACATCATTTTTTTACTAGGTCACTATACTGGAGAAGCGTTAAGTTCAGTTGCACGTCATCGATGACGTTTACATGTTGTCAACTGTATTAGAGAAACTAAAAAAGTTACTTTGTTAAATTATACTTGAGGGCATTTATTTCATTAGCTTAAATAGAAGATTTATAAATTGATCGTAATATACGTATTCATGGCAAATAAACACATAATTTCCGTTTCAATATTAAATTTCTTTATTACATATTTTTAATAGACTAATAGTTCAATTCGGTGTTGGCAGATAAATCATATCTGTCAAAAAGACGTGCGTTGTGTATATTCTTCCTATCAAATTTTTCATGTTTATTTTTGCTTTGATAAAAATTGTATAAAAACAGTGCTTCTTAGAAGTGTATTTATTTTTTATTTGCGTCCATTGAATATAATGCCGAAAGGTTTCTGTAAACAGTCGAGGCTTTTTACAAACTTTTCTATAATCATGTGTTAAATTAAATGTGAATAGCGTAAGTATTGCTTATTTTAAATTATATTATGGATACGTAATGAAACATTTAAGGTTTTTTGACAATCTAAATCAATATAATAAATAAGTTGAGAAAGACTGAAGTCTTAGAGCATTTCAATTACTAAATATATTACGTTATAGTTATTGTATTGTGAATAATTTTTTTCTTTGGTTATATCAAATGTCACTGACAGAAGTAAAAATAGATCCGGCAACATATACAAGACGAGTCGTCATGGATATAGTATGATGTGCAACTGAATGTAACGCGTTTCCACCATATACCATAAGGCCGCGTGCGTGTGCATTATCGCGATACCTGTAGTGTAAGCGAAACAGATAGAGATGTCTGTGTATTAGAACGGTAAACAAGTGGACGCAATGTTCATCTGGATGACAACAGCATATGCCTATGATGCACTCGTATTTGTCCAAAAAATTCACATTTATACGGTGTAGTCGCGCAGTCGCATTAGCCGTCGCTTCCACAGTTCAGTTGCAGTTTATTCTTCGCAGAGGAACAACTCGCTCACACTGTTTAATAAATCGCGTTGTTGGTAGTTAGCTAACGGTCATATAAAAAATGGAGTATTATACATCGGAGCAAAAACTCTTATGATTAAACAATTTTACGGTGGTAATTCCGCGGAAGAACTCGAGATTTATTTGCAGCTAATTACCCCGAAAGTAAAATTCCCAAAGCAAGCACTACTACTATTAGTAACTAATAAAAATAAAGTTGTTCCGGATAACAATTATAAGCGATATAGAAATTCGAGTATGTGCTTTAGTTGAAGTAAATCCTACAATGTCATCTCGACAAATTGCCCGCAAATTAGGTATCTGTAAAACAACGGTTCAAAAGATTTTATTGTTCATACAAATTTACAAGTTCACAAGTACTTTTTCCCGATGATTATTATCGCCGTATGCAATTTTGCGAAATATGATCAATACATATCACAATAATGAATTCTTTTTTAATAACGTTTTGTTCACAGATGAAAAAACATTTCAGCTACACGGGAATCATAATCGCGCAGTTTGTCGCTACTGGTCGCGTAAAAATCTACATTTAAATATACCAACGTATGGGCAGGTATAATTGGGGATCATGTAATTGGGCCTTTTTTTATTGGCGGTAATTTAAACGGAAATAGATATCTAGAGTTACTTGAAAAGAGTATTATCCCCCCAGTTTGGTTTCAGCAAGATGGTTGCCCAGCGCATAATAGCCGTTATGTGACAAACTTTTTAAACGCGGTTTTTGAAAACAGATGGATCGGTAACTCGGGTCCTATTAAATGGCCAGCGCGATCTACTAATCTAGCACCTAATGATTTCTTTTTATGGCCCTTTTTACATAATTCGATCTACGGATACGGTGATGAACGGCCATCAAACATAGAGGAACTTCGCGCAAAAATTATTGAAGTCACTATTACTGTCACAGCAGATATGTTAACAAATGTGCGTCGGAATTTTTTTAATCGGTTGGGTTACTGTTCGGGTCAAGAGGGAGGTTTATTTGAACACTTAACTAATTAATTTATTTCGAGTTTTATTATTCCTTAAGAATAACATCTTTTTAGCTAATTGCAATGTTGAATTACAATTCTGTTTTAAGAAGTAAATATTTTATGTTTCAGTATTTTATTATAGTTGAGTTTTTAAATTATAATATTTGTTGAAAAATATTATTTTAGTTAAGAAGTTTTTTTTTATTTTAAAGTCTAGGAGTTATTTATTATTTATTTTTGCTGTTATGTTGTTTATGAAGCTGTGATGAGTTATGCTTCAAACAACTACAAATAATTACTTACAACGGGAACGCAATACCTATTACACTGCTTTTCACTTGATTTGCCTACGAATACATTTATACGTATAACTTATACGCCCGCCGTCGGTGTGGCAATTCAAATTGGCACGCCCATTTATAGTCGACCAGTAGTTACTAATACATGCATCGCGCTATGAACGGCGGCCACACGGTATGTTTCCAGCAATATATTTTATATTATGTTAAGAATACATTGCAATCTTCATTAAATTATACATATTTCATGGGGCTGTTTATATACACTTCTTAATCAGTATATTTTAAACTACATATACTGTTTTTGTTACAAGGTTGAGTTTTATAAAGTAAGTATATTCAAAAAAATTAATTTAATGAAAATTATGTCATTAATTAAAAAATCTTAACCTTTTAATTTAGTGCAATTCCCTTGTATAACATCAGTCAATTGGCAGGCACTGTATATATATGGTAATTTATAATAACAAACTGTTATTGTAATTGGTCAGCTTTCCGTCAATAAATAAACGCAATACACTCAAGCCTAATGCAGTGTGTTCTAACAAAATATACAAATTATATAAAATTGTTTATTTACATGGTCGTAGTCGGTTCTTACTAAAAGATGCACTAAATCATTATGTCTATGTACTGAAAATTACTGTATTGATTGACCGGCAAATTTATATTTCCTTTTTGCATTTAATTTTACTATACGGTTATGACAGGCAGATGTAGACAGGAAATTTATAATTTAATGATGTGTTATTACTGGCCGTACCTATAACTAATGTGCGCATTTACTTGATCCAAAAATATAGGCTGTAGCATTGATTACACCGCAGTCCGATTTTACGAATAGATAATAAATTTACAAGAATATAATCGAAGGAGTCAATATTTATTTTAGGACGAGTACTTGATTTGATTTATTTTAAGACGGCAGCGTCCCCTGTGGCTATGTGCGAACTGAGAAAGTAGTGCATCTGCCATTGCACAGACTAAACAACCCAGACCGGCAACTACTTGAAAAAAAAATATCGAAGATATTCTATCCTTGTCACACATCAGTGAACTTGGTACGAAGATGGCGCTAGCAGCATATTGGTGCGAAATTTGAATTGAGCTTGTTTTTTTGAATACGCTTATTAAATACGTTATTTATGTAACAGAAACATACACAAAAGTTACTAAAACTATGGTAATAAATATTACTTACTGTAACAATTATAGCCATAGTTTGAGCATCTTATGTGTAATTTTGTGGTGTTATATATTAAATATGTGATACGAAATATAAATATTAATCTTTTACTTACATTTATTATAACATCCCTCTTACGGTGACTTATTAGACACAATAAACTACTACTCTATATAAGATTAAGAGAAATATAATAATCTAATAAGTGAAACCTGTCAAGGAAAACATAGGGATATAATAATAATAGTTTTTATTGATACATATACTTATACAATAAAATATAATAAAATTAAATTACACAACCAGTAATGAAAAGACAATAATAATACAAATCTTGTGTAATATGACAAATAAACACAAAAGTAATATGTACCAAAAGCAACAAATTCAGCAATAGTTCATTACTAAAATGCTGATTTTACATTTGTCCCTTAAACTAACATCAAATGAAATATATTACAGAAAAATATGCAGGTGTAGAAAATTAATATTACAAGTCTATAGTATATAAAATTGATATTATACAGATTGCCAAAAATAAAATCAACAACAAAATAGTAATAATAATACTAAACATACTACATATGCTAAACATTTTCAAAAAACTATTACACTGAAACGTGTATTCATTATGTTTTATTATACTTATTCCATATGCTTTGTTAAAAAATATAGAAACATATTACCTTTGCTTAGTAGAGAAAATATAAAGGCAGCCACAGTTCTGCTCAACAACTGTGCAGCAATTTTAACTTTCATTGCAGATCTCATATCAAGGTTCAGGTGGATGTGATTTAATTTATACATACTTCGAAAATGTAGTGGCGTTTCCTGATCAATTCTGTATGCTTCTACAATGTCCGACAACATTGCTTCCATGACTACCTCTTCAGATTCCAAATTTACTGGAAGACTAACAGTGTGCTTTCGAAATAGTGAAGCGGTACATTTTAATAAATGTGGAGGGTCAAATACAGTAAATACTTTCTTTCAAAACACAACTGCACTTGTCGAGATTTGCAGGAAACCTGTGCAATTAGTTAACTTCATCCTGCCCAAACCCGCACACTAAACACTTGGACACCATATTTGTATCAACTTTTAATTAATACGATGTACGACAAAGGATTGCAAAAATATGTCAAACGTGTCAAATTTGAAATGTAGTTTTGAATGACAAATAACCACAGCCTAACAAACATTTCAATTGACGCTAGCGCCATCTCATCTCCAAGTTCAGTGAATCTGACAAAGATGGTAGAGTATTGAAATTTACGTTTGCTAAACAAGGATGAGTACTCTGGATAAAATCTTGGATTAAGTTGCCGGTCTGGATTGTTTAGTCTGTGGTCATTGTATCACACAAGATACGTTCATATTTAAAATTTTCTATACGGGTCTGGTGCTACTTGAAGGAAGTGCCTCCGTAGCCGGCGCTGGGCTCCGTTTTGTATCCATATTGGTGCCGGCTACGGCATCAAGAATTGCGGACGGCAGCCCCGGCTTCACGTATCGTTACCGGCATATCAACATAACCTCTGTTTTCCATATTGCGCGCGTGAACGGCTTAACTTTTAGTGTTAATTTTCTTTAATTTATCTAAATTCGCAGGTATGTTTTTCCCTGTAGCTATGCTTTTTGTTAAAAACGATGTTCTTCTAATTGTAGAATGTTGAAAGTGGGCGATAACTTTGAAAGTTCCGAGAATTTCAACAAGCAGTTGCAGAAATTCAAAAACGAAGTGTTCACTGATTACTGGATTAGAGATTCTAGAACCATCAAGACGCAGGTTAAAAGATGAAAGTGTGGCAGCTCAAGCAAAACAAGACTTAATTTACCATTATGTAAAAATAGCTTGCATTAAAGGTGGCCAAATGCACACTCCTATAGGAATAAAACAAAAAACACATTTACATTTAGGCAGAAGTGCCCAGCCGGTATGTTTTTAAAATTAACTTATTGTGGAAAATTTTTAGAGATAAAGGAACTGAATGAAGATCACACTCATCCGGTATCACAAACTTTATTTAAGTTTACCCCAGCAAAAACTGAACATTTCAAATCAGCTTAAGGTTAATTCATTAATGAATCTGGGTGCCTTGTGACTATGAAAGACTTAACACATCTAAACAGAAAACCGCAGAACAGAATAAAGTTTGATGAATGTGTATAAATTTTACGAAATACTTACAAATGTGACGTTCACATTAACATTGATGTGGAAGCAAATTTGAAATGCCTTTATTTTCAAGATCCTGAGATGAAACATATGTTTGACTCTCATCCAGAAATAATTTTTGTAGATGGCACCTATTGTCTACTGGGTAGAGCGGCCACATATTTAATTACGGTAGAGGATGCAGAGGGAAGTGGTGCAATAGTAGCAATTGGTATATTACTAAACGAAACGCAAGAAAATATCGATTTATTCATAAAAACGTTCAAAAATTTGAATCAGACAACATCCGATATAAAAGTGGTGATGTCTGACAAAGACAACAAGGAGAGAAATGTTTTTAAAGAAAATTTTACTGATGCCCTCCTTGCAGATATGTTTATTTCATATTCTACAAATATTTAACAGAGATGTAAGTGTGAAGAAAATGGGGTTGTCCACCACAGAATGTGAAGTCGCCAAAAAAAACTTGCAGAATTTAGCTTATGCTTCATCTGAGGAGTGTTTTCAAAAAACCTATTTGACAATGTAACAGAATGTTCCTGAAGTTGTTATCGATTATTTAGAAAAAACTGGGAACCCATTAAAGATGAGTGGGTATTGTACCTGACTTTCGCAAATCTGTATTTTCCGAACAAAACAAACAACAGAATTGAAAGTATCAATGCCAAATTGAAATCTGTCAATACCAAATTTTCTAATCTGGAGGATTTTATCAAAAATTTTTTTTGTTACCCTCTATTCTTTACGAGCAGATAAAAATATCAAAAATTCTAAAAATATCATAACGTTACTACCAAGGCATTTACGTCAGGTTCGGCGGAAGATTTGTATTCTAGAATTTTAACGAATTTTGCCTTGAAAAAGGTTCAACAGCAACTTGAATGTATGACTAAATGCAAAGACTTTCAATTTATTGAAGAAAAAATGTCTCGCTCCTACTAGTGAGATTCAATCATATATACACATAATTGCCGGTAGCGATAAGGTATTCCGGTGCCGGCAACCATACTTAAAACCGGCGTCGGTAACAGTACGCAACACCGGCACCGTCAACAGTACGTAAAACCGGCGCCGGCTACGGAGGCACTTCCCTACTTGAAACGAATAGGGCTACAGAATCAGTATCGGAAGACATTCACTTCACAATTTACTTATTGTGTGCAATGGCATCATCAAGAAAAAATGCTAAAAAGGCAGAACCGGATAAGTTTAGCGACAACTCCTTTCTAACCAACGAAAAAAAAGAGGTGTGGCCACCACACAACCTTCTTATACGTATGAGCGTTTCAAACTATACAATTTTAAGAATTCTTTTAAACAAAAATTATTCAAAATACTATTCTAAGTACTTTCATTCTCATAATAAATCGCTATAGAATGCATACTTTGCAAGATATTCGGAAAAAAGTGCTACTCGCTAAGAGCAAAAGTGCTACTTCCGGCCCGAATTTTGAAATTTCATTTATACAAAAAATATTGCAAATCCAACTCTAAATACTTTTGTACTCTTAATAAATATACATAGAATGCATAATTTACGACATATTTGCAAGAAATCGCTATTCGGTAAGAGTAAAAGTGGTACTTCCGGTCCGAATGTTGAATTTTTTTATACAAAAGATATTTAAAATTATCATTTAAATACTTTTATACTCGTAACGTAGCTGTCTAAAAAGCATGACTTGCAAAATATTGGCAAAAAACTGATTTTCGATAAGAGTAAAAGATCTACTTCCGGTAGGAATTTTGAAAAACTTTCAAATAAAATTCTTCTCAAAATTAATTTTGAGTACATATGAATTCTTTATAAATTTGTTTAAAATTAGTAGTTGACGAAATATTGGAAAAATTCGATTTTTTTACTGAAGTAAACTACTACTTCCGGTCTGCCGATTTTACTGAAAATCTAATCAGTTCTCAACAGGGAGATTATACTCGTAAATACAAAATTTGGAATTGATATCTACACAGAGGCACACAGAGAGAGACATTTTTTGCAAACCACTTTTTCGGTATCAGAGGAGTTCAAAACGTGGATATCTGCAAAAATCTCGAGGTCGAAAATTTCCATCATCACAATACTTCCTTATACTACGTATAAGAAAGTAATACGTTTCCATTTATATATATGTACTGTCCAATAAACACCTCTCAGAAATGAAGCAAAAAATTAAATTTGTGTGACTATTCAACTCATGTGTCATTTGTAAAAATATGACCAATAAGAATCAAAGAATCACATTTTTGTGTCCTAGCAACAAAAATACTGCTGCGTATTTACACTAGTGGGTATTTCATTGAAATCACCACTAGTGGTATCGGTGGATATTTTTGACAGATATATGTCGCAATTTTTTTATTTTTTGAAACAATAACGTACAAATACCTTATATAATAAAAATTACATGATGGATTATAATTTTATAAATGAAAATTGCAATTAGAAAAATTAATATGACTACAGTTGTGTAAAAAGGCTTCTCTGAAAGTGCCTTTCATCTCACTTTCTTCGGACAATGCAACGGAACTGGTGATATTAGAAGTAGAGGCTACAGCAGTGGATCCAGTATTTGTTATATTTTTTCTCAAATGACCAATAATACTCTCATGGTGTTCATCATCTAACTGCAGGTAAGTTTTAATAGAATTTATATTGCCGTGGCCAGTAATTTTCATCAATTGATCCAATCCGGCTTTTTCAACAGAATTTTTCACCCATTTATTCATCTCATTAATCCCAACCGGAGAGTTTTTGAACCAACTAGACGATTTCGAATTGTTCCAAAAAGGATTGGGAGTCAGAAGCAAACGGTTCGTCTTAATGTTTTCTCCTCTTTTGGATATAAGCTTGTGATACAACCTAAATAAAAATAAACATAAACATACCTATAGGAATTTATCAAAAACTGACACCTACCTCACAGGACATAAATCAGAATTGTCTTTATTTTTAATTAGCCATTTGCTGGTGGAAAGTGGCTTAGATCCTCCCTGCGCAATCTTTGAAAATATGCTATTATACTCTATCCTGCCAGTAGGGGAGCCATCATTGTTAATTTCTTCTTTAAAGAAGTGCGTGAGACAGTTATTTCCCTCTCCACCTCGCCAAGCAAGTTCCAAAGAAGCTATAAAAAAGAATTTTTTTTGGAGGCCTTTCGGGGTATCTTCATCAAAACTGTCGACAATATTTGCAAACTCTTCTTGGGTAATAGCTGCTGCACTTGTACTTCTTTTTTCGGAACACGACTGTAATTTTCGTCGCATGGCGTCTCTGGCATTCCTATTTGACTTAAAGACAATATCGTTGAACGGGTTTATTACTATTTTCCACTTCTCAAAATATAATTCCTGCACCAACTTCGCGGTAACATTCCACATGTGCTTTACCACTCCTTCCTTATAGTCATCGCCATTTTGCTTCTTCATGTTACATGCCCAAGATTTTAATACGAAATTAATTTCAATAGGGGGTGTGGATTCGTCCAATTTGTACCTCTTCTCGGACAAGAAATCTGAGAATTGCCTCCAGATATAATCTCTTGTTTTCTTTGTGTTTTCCGGAATAGTTTTATGAATTTCAGCATCAATTTCACTTTCACCTTTTTCACCAAACCTTTTTGAATTGCTTTCCATATCAGAAATCTATTTATTCCTGCAATAACTTATTAAATTCGAATCGTAGAAAATTTTCTACATTGACAGTAGTTTGTTGAAAACATACTACTATGGAAACCAACGCAATAGCTACTTAATTTTAGAAAATTAAAAAACTCAGTTCGTCATTTATGAATGAATCATTCGATGAATAGTCCTTCGAATACAATTCGTAATCAAAGTATGGTAGATCATTTTTGCGGTGTTATCACTCTTGTTTCCTTGCGCTTGTAAATAGGACTCGTGCTGACGCACTCGTCCTATTAATATTCAAGCGCAAGGAAACATTCGTGAACCACCACAAAAATAATCGAGCATACTTTGACTACTCGTTGTATTATATATGATAATTCTCGAACTGGAAAATAATTCCTTTTATTTCCTCTAATTTCTCGAAATTGGCGTTAGATGTTTTTATGACAAAAATTACCAGCTGAGTATATATAGTTGCTACCTGGAGATGTCTATGTTTCTAATGTTGAATGTTCATCTGATGATGAAAAGTTTGACGACAATGTAGTTCCTAACCCTGAACCGAACATATCTGATCAATCTGAAGATGATCGTGAAGATGACCAGGAAGCGTAAAATCATGCACTGCTAATATCTTATGGCTTCAACTTCGAAAACAAGAAGAGGAAAAGGACTAAAAAATGAAGAAGAAGGCAATGAATATAATAAACAGTGTGGTGTTCTTACAGTTCTTGAGTATTTACAAAAATTTTGAGATGATGTCTTATTCAGTATATAGCAGAATATACCTATTCCACCCCTTCAGTTTTATAGCTGACGTGATGCCTGTGAAATGATTCAAGAAACTACATACATAGAATAGTACATTTTGAAGACCAAAAACGCGGAAGCAAATGAAGATCGTTCATATAAAATACGTCTCTTCCTTGAAAAGATTCGAATAAACTGCGCTCGAATTGAACATCCCAAAGAGACCTTAGAAATGGTGCTTCAAACTGTTTGGAGATGCTGGGATTTCTGGTGTGGTAGACATTATTTATTTGTACGGGGTGTTTAAGTTTACCAACATGGTTTATTTTCTAAAAGGAACTTGAGCTTGGTTTAGGTGTCCATTTCGGTAAAACTCTACCAGGTCCCAAAATAGCCTAATATACTTTGACAATTTGTCCATTGCAATGGAAAAAGGCATACGTTTGGGATAACGCTCCGCGTACAATCTCGCAGCTCTAACCGCGCTATCATTGCAGTAACCATACAAAAAGAACCTATCAACGTATTATTGATTCGTAAACATAAATGGCATTTTTAGAACTGTCAAGACAAGCATAAATTTCAAAATTGTTGACAATCTGGGTTTTGTCACAACTACTCGATTCTAATACAACTTTAGAAGCTAAGAATTTCGCAAATTTTCTATAAGTAAACTGAAAAAATATCATATGTATATAGCGCAAATTTAACCACGCATATCTCTATAACAGTTGAAAATTCGGCCATGTTTATAAGAAGTTTTTTACTTATTTTTGACCGAGGAGTTACTATGCCAACACCTCAAAGTACCTTGTCTGACACCCTGTATAATCTCACTAAAATAGAATTAATTAAATTAACGTTCATAAAACTTTTACGACTTAGAACCGCATTTTTACCAGTTCTTAGATTCGATTAATACCACTTAATGGTATTAATTCCATAATGCTATCGTTCATTAAAATTCATTTAATTGTTTATCATTTGTTTATAGTGCTTATGTGAAACTAAATATATCGATAGGAGTTACATTATTGAGAATCAGTACCACACGTGTTATTAATGCTACACACGCTGATATGAGTTGTAAAAATGATTCTGTTCCTGTTACATGCAGTTACTGCGTACTCCTCGTTGGCGCGTTTTATAGAAAATGAATGTAATGTATCGGAATTTACGCCAGAATGTTTTTAATATTGTAATTATAGTTTAGGCCGTAAGAAAAATGCAATCCATGTGCTCTTGTTAATTAAAATGGGGTTTTCACAAACGATTAACAAAAAAATCGACTTTTGCTAATCACCCACGTGGCAGTAGATTGGATTTTTTAATTCCAATAGGTAGGAAAATAACTGCAATCTGAATCAACTGGTTATACTGGAAAACAGTAACAGCCATAATTCTATAAATCTCTGCTTGGTTCGAAAAACACCGAAAAAAAAACAACAATAAAAGAGGAAGTTTATTCGTAGAAATTGAATCAGCATATATAAATATATTTAAGTGTACTATTAGCTACGATACTTTTTTAGTGTGACTAAATTTACAAGAATAAAAGAATCAAATTAAATCGATACTGGAATTGAGACGTATTTAATTTTCCAGAAACTGAAGAACAAATTTGCTTCTAAAGAATACCAACGAGCAATAAAATAAATCCAAAGTTGAAGTAACTTGTGCATGATAAAACGTATTTTCTAACTTACGCATTTGTAATATCAACATTCATACTGCTGTAACTGCAGCATTGTTTCAAAACGGTAAATTTCTTATTTAAAATGAAAATGTAACATTGCCACATGTTGGGTATAGCCATATAAATATATGTTGTGGATGCAACAATGCTGATAAATAATAAAATTTAGAATAGTCTATTTATAAGCTTATTCCTTAACAGCATAAATTTCTTATTTATGTTCTTATGAGTTCTTGCAGTGATTTACTTCTTATATTCTGGTAGACCTCTTATTTAGTTTTGTTTGGGATAAGGTCAAAAATTAAATGAAATGTCTAAATCTCATATAAAAATTATATTTACATTTTTTTAAAAATGCCAATCGTAAATAACATTGCCACACTGTATCTATTAATTTTTTTGTTTTACAAAATAAAGAGAAAAAAAAAGAAAAGAAAACATTTATACTCATTTTTAGAGTTATAATGCTTGTGTAATACTTATCTATCTATAATAATAGTTGAAAGAATAATTATCTTGTTCCTTTAAATAAAGAAAAATTATTAATTCTTGATAATTTGTTTATTAATACGAAGCCGATTCTATTTCACCAAACACATACATTTTCACATAGTGCCCAAACTGAAATCTTGCAACGTGAATGCTCTACAAACTGGACTATACTAATTGCTAGCTGTAAACATTCTCACATTGTACCTCTATCAGCTTAGCACCTGCCCATCAAAAAAAAAACATCCCTCGTAATCGTATTTGTTTTATTTGAATTACTAAATTAAATGACTATATAATAATTAATGATGTCCAACGATTTACTAAAGGCAAATGTTTTCACATAGTACCTTCAGCACGTCTAACACCATTAACTAACCTTTTATTATTTTAAAATAACGAATTATTATTATTAAACAAGATAATATTCATCTAATTAATGATGCCCAACGATTTACTAAAGGCAAATATTTTCACATAGTTCCTTCAGCATGTTTAGCACCATTAACTATACCTAAATTGAATTACATATTTATCTTTTAACTTACTTCATATCATCGTACATTTTATCAAATTCATTCTTATTGATGTCCTCCATCTTAAAAATTAAAATAATAAAAATGAAAATTAATTGAATGAATTTGTTTTAAAGGAAACTAAATAAAATAAAAATCTAATTCTGAATACAGATTCTCAAATCGTGAGATGATAAGTAGTGCATATAAACCCCTACTTTCACTTTTGCTATCTCAAAAATTTTATTCTTTTCCAAAATTAACGTCTTTACTGCTTGAATTATAAAGTTCATCTTCGACAAGTCTATTCTTGTTTTCGCCTTATATACTGAAACAAAAGCCTATCGACAATTTGTAGCGCCTCTGTTATCTAATTAAATTTTGGTATTGATTTTAAAACGTTCGTGATAAAATCTTTCTTTTTCGTTTTCTTCAAGTTGTCATATTCGCACCAATACGCGCATATCGTCTTGACAGCTTACACACTAATGGCGACGACTTGAACTGTTTGTTATTATTGTTTTTCACCAACATGTTATATCCCATCTTCAGTAAGTATATTTTTCTTTTGTTTCTCTTCAGTATAGCCCTTCATTGTACTTGTATATGAATGCATTGCCTTTTTCATCGTTTGTTATACATTTCCATTTTCCATTAACTAATGTTATTCTTATTTTTCTTTTAGAAATTCTTCAATTTGGTAGTATGGGAAAGACGTTATAAACAACAGGAATTATTCTTGCGGAGCCCGCATTGCGAAGATTGATTACTTTCGTCATACTGTCGCCAATTTCTATGCTCTCTCTTCAGGTAATACGTTGATTTGCAGAATGCTGTGAACAACATTAACACTGTATTTTTCTTTTGCAGGTTTTTAAACCACACATGACCATTTCCATTGTATTTAAAGCCCTTGTGTTATACATACAAGAAACTAACAAGTGTATATTTTAGTTCGTATTGTTATTATTTACACAAAATATTCTTATTTACGATCTGACATTTTCCATTGGAAATGTTTTTGATTTACAATATATCCTTTTTTGTATAACGTGTACGTATCTAATATATTTAGTTTTGTTATTACTTTTTTTTTATGAATTGGCAGTATTACTCATGTTCAAATCCATATTGTATTTGTTCAATTTATTTATTTCAAGACTGCATCATTTTTCTCGAGGACGTCTTGTTTTGTTTACATTCATTTGGCATTTATGTGTCTTTTGGACAGGATAAAGCCTATTGATTTATTTCGTGTTTGTATTGTACTTAATGTTTATACTTATTTTAACTAAAATATACTAACAATTCACGTTTATTTTCATAGAGAAGTTTGTCTTTAAATATAGGCAAGCCATTATACTTGTATTTACTTGTCTTGAACTTATATCCTAAATTTTTAATAAACGATTTTTAGAATACAATTAGTGTTCTTTTCAATAACTAAACTAATTCTTAATATTATTATATCAATGATGTGAAAACCACAGCAATATGTTTTCTATTCCAATGCTATATTCGTCCTAGGTATTTTATAATATCACGGTTTAGTATTTGTTACATTACGCAAGGTGGAACAAATAATCTTTTGAATCTCAAGTTATATAAGAAAGTAAAATACAAGAAGAGAAATACGAAAAGTATATTCCCATGGTTCTTATTTTATTTCAATCTGCGTTCACATAAAATCAGAAATATCTTTCACTAATACTGCATTCAAGTAAAAAAAGATCAACGGAGAATAAGAATCCTTACAAGAATTCTTCATAACCTTTCTATGTACATTACGAACTCCTTCCTTCGGAAGCACCTTTTTAAAGGATTGTCGATGCATATTAAGCGCGAACTTTTCTCCATTTTGCGCAATAATTCGATCGGCTTTTCCTATCCGATTACGAGTATCCAATTTGGATGCAAATGAAGTAGGAAATGGAACTGAATGTCCCATTTCGTTATTTAAACGTTTGTCGCTTCGGTTCACGGTCTCTATAATTCGCATACATGCGGGAACAGGAAACAAATGCAAATCCTCGTTTACCCACCTGATTGTTCTCTTTATGAGGAAGTTAAAGCGCGTGCTTCAGAAAAACACATACAAAGTAAAGTCTCGCAATCTCTATAAATCATAATACCTAATTACTTACATACGGAACTGTTTCAATTTCTATCGCTCTGTGAATTCGCTGCACTTAATGGTCTATATATTTTAGCACATGCTTATCGCATTAGTAATATTCAAGGTTTCGTACAAAATCTGTGGACGGAAGTTATATTTATGCAGTTATTAAGAATGTATAAAAATAATTATATTAAAGGTTGTTTTAGTATGACTGTGCAATAACTTGTATGAAAAAATGTATAGGCTGGACGAAAATAGCTGTTTTTATAAAATTCCACGTCCAGTACTGTTAATAGAAGAAAACGGTTTATATGACCGTGGGTTTTATAGTTAAAAATACGATAGAGTAACAAAGAAAACGTACATTTCGAATCTTGGTCGATTTCTATTCACAAACTAAAAATTCTAGGTTTACAAAAAAAGTGGTAAAAAGACTTCCTGAAGTAATATAAAGCTTGTCAATTAGTATAAACTCTGAATGAGAAGGTTATTTATTGTGACAATAAAATAAATTAATCGGCCAATAAACCAAAGATTCTGTTGAAATATTGTGAGTAAAATAAATAGTCGCAGTACCAGATTGAGGGGGGGGGTCAAAAGGGGGCAATTGTCCCGGGCGGCATCTCCGGGGAGCGGCCAAATGGAATTTATTACTGCATTACATATATAGTGAAAATATCTACAAGGGCGGCATGGTGCTGACTTGTCCCCCTTAAGAAATTTCCTAGATCCGGCACTGTTATAATCGTGCTAAGATACATAAAATAACGTCCTCTTTCACTTGTTGTTCCCATCTGATTATTGGTCTTCCTCTCGTTCTCTTGCCCGCTAGTGCCCACTGGGCAATGCTGCGCACTGTTGTTCCTGTGCCTGCTCTGTTGATGTGCCCATACCATCTTATTCTTTGGGGCCTTTATAAATCTAACTATATCTTTTCCTTTCACCAGTCGGTCGATTTCATGGTTCATCAGTATTCGCATTCCTTCTGTTTCTCTCTTTGGGCCATACATTGTTCTTATTACTTTCCTCTCGAATATTCTGAAGTTTTCCTCGTCTCTTTTCGTTAGTACCATCGTTTCTGCCGCGTACGTCGCTATTGGTCTTATAGTTACCCTGTAGATTTTCATTTTTGTATCGAATCCGATGTTTCTGTTTTTTAGTAGTTTCTTGTAACCCGTAATACGCTTTATTACCTGATTGAATTCGGTGAGTTGTTTCGGCAGTTCTATTGCTGTCTATATAGATTGTTGTTCCGAGGCCTTTGATAGTGTCTACTCTCTCGAATTCGTAGCTCCCCATCTCTTTGCTCTTCCTTCTGGCGTACGCCGTTCGGTTGTTTACTATATACTTTGTTTTCATATAAGTAGACCTCTGTCTGCCGCCGCTTCTACGAGTCTTCCGAATGTCTCTTCCAGGCTTCTTTCGTCTCTACATATTATGACCAGGTCATCCGCATATGCTATAATTTGTACCAATTTATTTCTAATATTCCCTTCTACCTCTGTTTGTTTAATTATTCCGTCTAAGGCAATATTAAATAGGGTGGTTGAAAGTGCATCCCCCTGCCTAACTCCTTTGTTTATTTCAAAATAGTCTGATGTTCCTTCTTGCGTTATAATCGCTGCTTGTGAGTGTGTCAATGTCGTTTTCACGAGTCTCATGAGTTCTTTTGGTATTTCCATCCCTTCTGCATCCTTCAGTATGACTTCTCTGTTTAGGCAGTCAAACGCTTGCCGAAAATCTATGAATAGCATATGTAGTGTGATGTCATATTCATTGCCCTTTTCCAGTATTTGTTTCAAAATATGAATTGCATCGATTGTAGACCGTCCGCCTCTGAAGCCTTGTTGGTAGTCTTCTATCGCTGTGTCTGCATAGCTTTTCAGACTATCATTGATTAATGCGGTGAAGATTTTGTATGCGGTGTTCAGCAACATTATCCCTCTGTAGTTTTTGCAATCCCATTGATCTCCTTTTTTTAATATTGGCACTAGCAATTCTAATTTCCAATCGTTTGGCATTGTTTCATTCTCCCATACATCGCTTACTAGTTTAAATAACCTTGTATGCAGTTCTTCACCTCCGTATTTTAATATTTCATTATTTAGGCCATCTGGTCCCAGAGATTTGTTCCGTTTCAATTTCGCTACTATTGCCTTGAATTCTTCTATTGTAGGTGCGTTAACTTCTCTTTGGCTTGGTTCATTCATCACCCTCCATGTATTTTCTGTACCTTGCCTCTTCTTGTCGCTCAACAGCTCCTTGAAGTGTTTTTCCCATTTCATTCTGTCAATGTTGGCTGAGGTTTGTTTCCTGCCTGTTTGCTTCTTCACCATTCTGAACAGTTTCTTATTATCTGTGTTGCTTTTTTCCATTTCCTCCATTATATCGTCGTACCATCTTTCCTTTTTTGTTCTGAATATTTTGTTGTTTTCTGCCCTTATTTCTTTGTATTTCTGTAGGTCTTCTTCATCATTCGATTGTATCCATTTGAGCCTGGCTGCTCCCTTCTTTTTTATTAGCGTTTCACATTCGTTGTCTAACCAGGAGTTGCTTTTGTCATTCACCTTATTTCCCAGGATTTTTTCAAATACTTCCACCATACTATTCACCTTATTTCCCAGGGTTTTTTCAAATACTTCCACCATACTATTTTTTAATTCTTTCCATTCGTCCTCTATGTTCTTTCGCTGTTTTTTCCCCTGGAGTTTTGTTGTAATTTCTTTCCCTAGTCGGGACCTTATTTTTTCAGATCTTAACTTTTCAACATTCCAGTTTCTTCTTACCTGGTGCTTTACTTTTTTGTTAGTCGTATTTAAGTTGATTCTTGCTATTACTAAATAGTGGTCTGTGTCCACTGTTGTTCCTCTGTAAGATCTTACATCTTGTATTATTTTTAGTCTTTTTCTATCTATTAATACGTGATCTATTTGGTTTCCTTCTTGTGAACCATATATTCCCCAAGTTATTTTATGCTCCTTCTTATGATTATACTTTGTACTACTGACAAGCATGCCGGTTACCCATTCGAAGTTACATATTCTCATGCCGTTATTATTCGTCGTGTCATGGATTGTGTATTTTCCTGCGACTTCTTTGTAGTACAGCTTTTCCTATTTTGGCATTAAAATCTCCTATGATTAGTTTTGTGTCGTGTTTTGGTATTTTCTCGTAGATCTTCTCCATTTCTTCATAGAATTCATGTTTATCCTCTTCATTACTCTTTTCTGTTGGTGCATATATGTTTATAACCGATATATTTGTATAGTTGTTTTTGAATCTAATATAGGAAATTCTTCCATTCACTGCTTGAAATTTTATTACTTTGTCTCTCATTTTCTCATCTATCATAAATGCAGTGCCGTTACTTCCTTGCTTGTCTTGCCCAGCATAGTATAGCATAAATTTATCTTTGTCTATTTTATCTTCGCCTTCCCATCTGATCTCATGTAGCGCCAATACTCCTATTTTGTATCTTATCATTTCTCTGTGGATTTCTTCCATTTTTCCTACCTGTAGCATTGTTCTAATGTTCCAAGTACCCATTCGGAACTTTTCCTTTTTCTTTAGTTTCGTAGTTTCCTTTTTCGCTTTCTTTCTTATTATTTTTTGCTCGTTGTCCCTACTCATTGCCTTGTTGTATACCTTGCTTTCTTCGTCCCGGTTTTGTACAGCTATTCGTCTTTTGCCCCTAATTCGTTCTTTCTTGTGTCCTTTTTGGGGTGTTTTGTTTTGCTATCTTCGTCTGGGGATCTTTCCTTTTTTGGGTTGTCTCCTTATGTTTGTCGATGTTCTCTGCATATCCCCTTTTCCTGTCCTCAAGTTCCCCCAGTTCATCCAGAGTATATATCCTATCGTTTACCTTTAATTTGTTTTGCTGTAGAAATGCTGGGTTTCCGGCTTTTCTTTCTCTGATCATGTGTGGTATTAGTTGCTTCCTATGTTGCAGCATATCTTTGGTTAAATCGTCTTCAGTGTATATTTTTGTTCCTTTAAGCTTTTTTGTTGCTCTTAATATTTCCATTTTTTGTTAAAGCTGCTAAGCTCTATCTTAACTGATCTATTTTTCCCTTTTTCTGCCGTTCCAATTCGTCTCGAATCCATTGTTCCTTTCCATCCATCATTTATTACTTCTATTTTTTCCATTATTACGGCCACCTTATTTTGTAACTCTGTTGTGTTTTCTTGATCTGTTTCGTCTACCCCATGAATTATTATATTTTTTTCCTCATTTCAGATTCAATCGTTTCAATTTTTCTTGCTTGCTCTGTGATCGTTTTTTTCATTTTCTAGTTTTATATTTGAATTTTCTTTCCTTAAGGAAAGAAAATTCACAAACAAACAAGATAATTATCTTGTTTAATTCGCTTTGTATCCCATCTAATTTATTTTCTATTCTCGTGTTTACAGCTTCCAAATTAGATAATCTCTCGTTTATATGCATACATTATAAAAATATAAAACAACAAAATAAATTTTTGAATAGTAAAAAAACTATTGTTTTTTTACTATTCAATTTCTTATCACAAATACACATAAATAACTAAAACTACAAAAGGACAGGAACATCCAAAATGATAAATTTTTATTTCAATATTTATTTTTATTTTTTAAGACGCAATTGAATAGTGTGCCTAATCCAAGAATTCCCTAATACTATAGAGAGCTGCCTCCACCAATATTTTTTTGTGACTTGACTAAATTTGAAATTTTCTTGAGACCCTGAGGCAGTCGATTGAATACACATATAGCCATGAACTTAAAGAAAGTCTAAGAGTGAGATGGAATAGAGAATTCATTGCATTGTCGAGTTCTCATATTATCGTAAGTCATTGTTCACAATGGACATAAGTAGCATAAGACATAAGAAACTCATAAGACGTAAGATACACATAAGAGACATATAAAGCGTAAAATTTAATTTACCGTTCACAATGAACATAAGCCAACATAGAACATAAAGATTGGCGCAAGCGCTATTGTGGTACAGCTCACAGATTGAGGGCTGACCGGTGAGATGCGCAGTGAATTCTTATAATATTTGGATAAGCACGAGCAGTTTGGTAAAATTGTCAAGCGTTACACATCGAAGTGCAATATGTTTCCTATATATGTACCTCTTTGCAGTATATTACAATTTCTTATCTGCATTTACTCCTTCGTCCGGCTAATGTATGCGATGATGAACAAATCTTATCATTTCTTTTTCCCGAATACTTTCTCTGTCTCAAATTGTCCTATAAGTCGCGCAGCGAGGACTCCTCCCAACGGTCAGCACTCGGTCTGTGTACTGTACCTATTTTGTATATTTATTTTGACGTTTTAAGGTTAGTAGCTCCTTAAAATTTCTGACAATATTGAAATTTCTGTTAGAATGGATAATAATCTGCATATTATTGCACTTATTGTTATTAACGAAAAGTTATACATTAGATAAGACTTAATGTATTTCCGGCCCAAATTTTTAATTTTCTTTTATACAAAAAATATTCAAAATGAAGCTCTAAATACATTTAAACTAATGAATCTGTTTAGAGTTCATATTTTGCGAGATATTCTCAAAAAACTGCTGCTTCCTGACCAGAGGTCTTCTTCACATAGGAATTTCTAAAAGTTTTTTTTTTTTAAAAAATTAATTCACTTTTACAAAGTATTTTTGTATTCCCTAAAAATTTAAACTTAGTAGTTGATATATTGGTAAAATTTAAGTTTTTTTTTTTTTGTCAAGTAAACTACTACTTTATTTTACCAACTGCATTGAAAACCTAAGCAGATCTTCTGTGGAAGATTACATTTATAAAGTTTGGTATTGTTTATCTGTTACCGTTTGGCAATTATCGTAGTCAAATATACGTAACCAAATATACAGAAAGAGCGAGCATTTTTTTAAATAGGTACCAGTTTTTAGGAATGATGAAAGTCATCTGCAAAAATCTTCTCTTATAAGAAAGTCGGTGTTCGTTATCAGGAAACTTCGAGACGTGAACATCTGCTAAAACTTCAAAGTCGAAAATTTACGTTATTCCTATACTTCTTATACTGCTATGACAGAGTAAAAACTTAGGTATAGATGAAACTGAAAATAAAAATGATAAAAATTGATGAACTCAAAAACGCTTTCTATCCAACAATCAAATGAAACAAGTTATAATTTGACTGATCTGATATTAGATTAATAAACTCTTATTTCTTATAATTTTAGTTAAGTATACAGTTTAAATGCATCATTTAATCAATTCATAAGTACATGAAATCGACCCTGATCCTATTTTAAAAAGTCCCTAGCTTCATTTGTAATTGTTAATTTGTGATAAATGACATTTAAATGAGATATAACTTACAAAATTTAGTTGAATCAATTAATCATTTAAGAAAGTATGTCAAACACATTATATCTTCATCAATTTACAAGGTAGAGAGGTACATACGTTTAATTTAAAGAAAATGTTTTACACTATAGTACTCTGGTGCTGACATCTATTGCAAGGAAGTCATATTGCTCTTGTTGCAATTACGACGGTAATATAGATATTTATATTATTTTACATCCCGTAATCTTGTTAGAAATATTCAATTAAATATTCCAATTTATTTGTTACCTTGTGTATTTATTGCAAATTGTAAACTGTAAATATAAATAGAAATAAAGTAGTTAAGAATAGAAATTGAATTAAATTATAATAGAAGCGAATTGTAATTACGTTTGGTGATGGCGCTCGAAGCATTACTTCTATTCGTTCTATTCTAATAAAACCAATATCAGAAAATTTTGCATGAGGATGTAAATAAAATAGATTTATTAAAATTGGTAGTAACATAAGAAGGAAATGTAAATATTTCAAATTTTAAATCGAGCTTCTGATATTACTACGCCATCTTAATTTGGAAAGAGGAACTAAAGTAGTTAGGTAACTTTACTTCACACTTAATATGCCAATACAGTATTCTGTTTATGTAGAAATGTAGAGTTTAATAGATATAGCTTTCCAGATCGAGATGGCGGTGTTTTATACTTCTTCATATTGTAATTGATTATTAGTATAAGAACATCAAAAATTGTTTTCGAAATCGTGCCTTAAACTAATGAGTAAGGAAAATATATGAGCCTTGGTGACGCTTGGCTTTTGCTAGTGTCTTACCTAGCCGTATAATTTTTTAAAGGGGCTAAGGTCGTCCTTGTGGATAATTGCCTACTTTTGCAATAGTCCCGAGTGACAGCGATCTACCCCAAAAATGTATTAAGTGTAAATATCTGTTTTCTTGTAAGCGCGCTACAAATACTGTTCTTTTGGGTTCTGCATTTCCTGTTCTGTTCACATATAAATATACATAATAGGTATTTTCCGTGCTTCCGTCAAATAATTTCTGAAGGACACTAGACAATAATCTGAATAAAATAAATGGTCGTTAAATAAACTCATGTTTTATATTTATTAAATATTTTAGAGAAAAAATCAAATAATCCGTAGAATTAAAGATTGTTTCCGTAAATATTAACAAAAATGAACCTATCAACAAATTGTATCCGGAATAAAGCTTATACTAAACTATATTTTTTTCATATTTTAGTATTATTGTCTAATTATTCACTAATTTTTTATGACATGCCTTCATTCGGATATCTAAACGGCCCTACTCTCAAATTTGTCTTAACAGTAACCAAAAATTTAATTTTCGCCAAATGGTGGAGCTTCATATTTGCTGATTTGGATTTCTTCACGCTCATTATTTGTGATATTAACATAAACACTAATTTGAAGGAGATTTTGGTTGTTGCTAAATTTTATCGCACTTTCTGTTTTTTTTATTAAGCTAGTTCTTGTGTTCAACGTCCTACTTAATTAATATCTTCAATTTTCAATAGTTTTATTAAGATATATTGAACATTACATAATTACAGAATAAAAGATAATTCATTCTGTAATCAATCGTGCAGCTTCTTCAAAAGAATTGTAAGATTGGCACAGTCAGAGGCATTGGTAAGTTTGCACACCAAACAGGTATGTGCTCCACAGTCATAGCCCTTCGCAACATCGTAGACAACCTTTGATATAACATTACAGCAGTGAACAAGAAATGCAGATATAATGAAAAATAGAGTCATTTTGAATCATTCAGCATGAATGCCTTAAAACACAGAGAAACACGTTTATTAAATAGAAGCACTAGAATTTATTAGAATCTGTATTTACGTTGTTGATGACTTTATCAGCCCGCATTAGAAAATAACTGTTAAACTGGTTGGGATCGATTTTTGAGAATCGATTCTTGAATTAGTAAGCTCGTATATAATTAATTCTACGCCTGCTAAAAAAAGAGGATAAACATCCTCTTCGCCATTTTAATTGATTCCCTACATAGCGTCTTAAAATATCTGGTATACAATGCATCTACATAAATCAGAGCTTCCACTAACTTATAATCTGGATAGATTCCGATAGATTTCTCATGCGTCTTAAAGCATCATCATACCAACTTGCTGGAGCATCATTTATATGAAAATTTAAAGTTAATATTCGTTGCAAACTCTTCACCAAAGAGACAGCAAAAAAATTCAATGATATACTATACTTAATTCTGGTGGAAGATCGTGCTCTTCCGCTTATGGCTCTTAGAGACCGTTTTTGATCAACAAGAGAAATTGGTGAAAGATGGAGAGGTTTAGTTCATCAACAGATCCCCATACGATCAGTGTCTCGAAGAATTCGATCTTTTGGGCTTAGATCGTACTGTCCATTTCTTTGTTTATTTCTAACTCCACGTCATCGAATTGCACGACTCGAATGGGCTAATATTAGGTTGCATTGGAATAAGGAATGGATTCGAGTCGTCTTTAGCGACGAATCTCGATTTTGTTTATGGTCTCATGATGGTCGCAGAATGCGTCCTGGAGAAAGACAACTGTGCAGTTTTTTCAACGACGACATACGGCTATAATTCAAGGTGTAATGGTGTGGGGCGCTATCTGCCATAGAAGTAGATCTCCTCTAGTAATTATTCCAGGAACATTAAATGTGAATCGTTTTATAAATCTTGTGTTGAGACCAGTGTTAATCCCATATCTGCAAGATTTGGTAAATCCATTTTTCAACGGGATAATGCGCGGCCACATACCGCAAGGGTCACTATGGAGTTTATCCCCTATAGAACACGTATGGGATATGGTAGAATGAAGGATGAATAATTTACAGCCAGCCCCAAACGGTATAGAAATTCTCCGACGACGGATTTTAGAAGTTTGGGACAGCATACCACAGGCTACCATAGATGAGCTTATTTCGAGTATGCCTAATCGAATAGCTGTATGTGTAAGAAGTAGAGGATGGCCTACGCAATATTAGTTTTATTATTAGTTGTTACAATTGTATATATCCAGATTAATTGTATATTGTTGACATTTTCATCGTTTCTAATTTACACGGAGTTTTTTCTGTATTCAGTTTCGTATAGTTTCAATTAAATATTCGAGTGGAACGATGATCAGTATAATAAATGTCCCATCTGACTCATTTGAGTTACCTTTTATCACCTTTTAAATAATTAAAAACTAATTTGCTCCAGTCAGATCAGAGATTTAGATGTGAACAACAAGGGCATTTATATACAGCAATTATAGAAAATAATACACAATATTCACTATTATTTTGGCGCTACTAAAATGAACTTTTTCAACTCGTACGCTGGTGCCATCTACCGGACAGTTGAGAAATATATAAAAAAACAGATATGGATAAATGGCAAGCACTTAGCCTCTTAAAACCTAATAAACAAAGAGGTATATTATATTTAACACTTTAGATTTAAGCTTATTGGCTGTAGCAGTATTGACTGAATATTTTAGTGAAGAAATATTTTATGCGGCATTATCAGCGAAATCATTTTCATTTAGTTTTCCAGTTATACCGAAGCCAATCTTAAATAGGGCATAAATATCTAAGTCTTTGTTTTTAGAAAAGCACCAATAAGCCAACGTGAAACTGCACTTACTAATATAATTATTGCAAAATAATCCAATTAACTAGAGGTTATTTTGATAGTATGTATTTACGGTTGCATAGTCAATAATTATATAAGATTAAATCCGATTAGTCTTTAATTTATTCCCGCCTACGGGCGTTTTATAATGGATTTACAAAACAAACACAACGTTTCAGTAAAATAACTAATTTGCATTTGATACTTTTTTTCGCATAATTATTATGCAATTTAGTCATTTTAAATCGAGATATACACTAGAGAACGATACATATTTAAATGTTTGAACACAACGTACATAATTGTAACGTAAAATGGTATTATCAGATTATGACAGACCAAACTATATAATGCTTTGAATATACTAATTATGCTAATATTTTTATTCAATACTGAAGTTATAAAAAAAAAAGAAAGAAATATACACACGTTAATTTAAATGTATGAGTGTGACATTTGTTTATCAAGCAAATTGTTAGTAGTTTCTCCAAAGAATAAAATATTTTTTTCATCAATGTTTTTCAATAATTATTTACCTTGAGAAGCCGTTTATGGAAAGATTCAGATATACATATATATGAATATTTGCGAGGACCTCAACACATTTTCTTTTAGATTTGTTTTTAATGTCACGTTTATATATGAAGGATGTTTCTAAATTTGGGAAATTGTGCATTCTAGAATATTTTGATGGAAATCTATAAACAGCTTAAGCTGCTATTTGAAAACACATTAACACAATTTTTTGATTGTCACTTGTTTTTCAACCAGGATCACTTTGAAATATAATACCTGCAAACTAATTAGGGTGCAAATTTAATAACCTTTAGGTTCAAAATCGTACAGGAGCCACCTTAAATTTACTAATTTTGCATGTTACTTTTACTTTCTTATACGTAGTATAAGGAAGTATTGTGATGATGAAAATTTTCGACCTCGAGATTTTTGCAGATGTCCACGTTTTGAAGTTCCCTGATACCGAAAAAGTGGTTTTTAAAAAATGTCTCTCTCTCTCTCTGTGTGTGTGTGTGTGTGTGTATGTCAGTATGTGTGTGTGTGTGACCACAATAGCGGTCAAACCGCTGTAGATATCAATTCCAAATTTAGTATTTACGTGTACAATCTCCCTCTTGAGATCTGATTAGTTTTTCAGTAAAATCGGTAGACCGGAAGTAGTAGTTTACTTCAGTGAAAAAATCGAATTTTGCCAATATTTCGTTAACTACTAAGTTTAAACAAATTTATAAAGAATTCATATGTACTTCAAATTAAAATTGGGAACAACTTTATTTAAAAAGTTTTTCGAAATTCCGATCCGGATGTAGATCTTTTACTCCTATCGAAAATCAGTTTTTTGCGAATATTTCACAAGTCATGCTTTTTTCACAGGCACGTTACGGATATAAAAGTATTTAGAACTTAATTTTCAACACCTTTTCTATAAAAAAAAATTCCTCTTTCAGTCATATACCACATCCCCACACACTTACAATAAGTTTCTTATTTTTTATTAGACTACCAAAATATTCACAATAAATAATTTATATGGCAAAACAGCGTTTGCTGGGTCAGCTAGTTTTATATATATTCGTAATTAACCAATTGCGCGTACGCCTTTACATCATTTTGGTTTTCTAGTGAAATTAATGCGTCGACTGACTTAAAAGGCAATGATGGCAGTTTATTGTCATTAGTGTTAGTGGCTGAATATGTACTAAAGCAATTCTGATTTAATTTGTCAAGTATTAGGTTCGCTGTTGGTTATACTTCTTAAAATCAGTTGTTTCAATGAGTCTCACTTACAGTTACCTGAAACATTAAATTGTAGTACCTATTTCAACTTACTTATTAATATACTTCAATACTTACATTTGTTTTTGGCGGTATCATACGTAATTTGAGCCTCAGCTGTTGACATTGAAGGGCAAATAAATGAAGCTATTACTATTATATACTTACTTATGTGAATGTGATGGAACGAATAATTGGTATATCGTCAACAATAAAAAGATTCGTTGGTAACATGACTTATTCCTTAAAAAAATATAAAAAAGTACAAACCTCGGCTTACAAAAGTGTTAATAATTTGCATTTCGTTGCAATGTATTATGTTTTCAGAACTATTGGACAGAGTTGTGGACGACTTAACATAAGTTAAAGTGTAGTACACGCACTACTTTGCTTTTAAGAACTTTTGAGCATTTTCTGCATAGTTGTACCTAAACGTTCGTGTGTCCATAAAAACAACTTCATAAAGCATTTATTACTGCGGGCTTACATTTATTTAATATTACGGCCTTATGGTGGATATTTGAAATAGTTTTTACTTTCTTATACGTAGTATAAGGAAGTATTGTGATGATGAAAATTTTCGACCTCGAGATTTTTGCAGATGTCCACGTTTTGAGGTCCCCTGATACCAAAAAAGTGGTTTTTAAAAAATGTCTCTCTCTCTCTCTCTCTCTCTCTCTCTCTCTCTCTCTCTCTCTCTCTCTCTCTCTGTGACCACGATAGCGGTCAAACCGCTGTAGATATCAATTCCAAATTTTGTATTTACGTGTGTAATCTGCCTCTTGAGAACTGATTAGATTTTGAGCAAAATCGGCAAACCGGAAGTATTTTATTAAAAAGGTTTTTTGAAATTCCTACCGGAAGTAGGTCTTTTACTCTTATCGAAAATCAGTTTTTTGCGAATATCTCGCAAGTCATGCTTTTAAGACAAGTACGTTACGAGTATAAAAGTACTTAAAACATAATTTTCAATATCTTTTATATAAAAAAAATTTCAAAATTCAGACCGGAAGTACCACTTTTACTCCTATCGAATAGCGATTTTTTTGCAAATATGTTGTAAGTTATGCATTCTATATATATTTATCAAGAGTACAAAAGTATTTAAAACTGGATTTGCAATATTTTTTGTACAAATGAAATTTCAAAATTCGGACCGGAAGTAGCACTTTTACTCTTAGCGAGGAGCACTTTTTTAATAATATCTTGCAAAGTATGCATTCTATAGCGATATATTAAGAGAATGAAAGTACTTAGAATAGGATTCTGAATAAGTTTTGTATTAAAAAAATTCTTAAAATTGTACAGTTTGAAACGCTCATACGTATAAGAAAGTCGTGTGGTGGCCACACCTCATTTTTTAGATTTCACTAACGTGTGTATTTCCATTCGATGGCGTTTCCGTTATTATAACAATTAACAGTATCGAATACATAGACACTAATAACAATTACAAGAATCAGTTCAATTTATATTGCACAAATAAGAACAAAATATACCACCATCCACTCAACTTACAAACTTAGACAACAGGAGAGGTCAACAAACTAGGAAACCTCAAATAGAGACTGCCCCACTGCGCGTGTGCCAATCTTGCCTCACGTAAAATTCAACATGAAAATAATGTTGTTGAATTTACGTTTAAAATTGAGGGTGAAATTACGTTACATATTCTTAGTTAAATAAATGTTATAATTATAACTTAATTATTACATTTGCAAATGTTATGTTAGCAGAATTATGTTACTATAATTTCAAATGTAATATTCAAAATTTTACGTTTGCTATGTTGCATTTTTTCAACGTTAGCAAACGTTATAACAATGTTTCTTGCTTAGTTGGTAAGAGTATTAAAGAATGTGTAAGGAATAAAATTCAAAAATTTTCAATACCTCTCAATTAGCAAAAATATGAAGAAATTATTCTTTAACAAATAGTGAACACATTAATAATAGAAGATATGAGCTGTGCTTTATAGATTTGGAGAAATCATTTGACAGAATAAACATCAGAGATATATGGGCAACGTTGTAGAAAAGAAGAGCACTTAGACGGACCCATAAGTGGAATACAGAATATATACAAAAGAACCGTAAATTTTATATTTACAAAAGGTCAAAAACATTTACTTTAATATTGATAAAGGAATTTTCATATCTTCACAAAACAAACATCCAATAACAAACAAGGTCGATAAGATCTGCCTACCCATCAGAGCTCGCTCCTTATATCTTGTGTCCCTTTTTGGAGGATACCAGTTCTCAAAATTACACGATGTCGTTTATGCACACACCTATACTTAAATATCTTCGTATTACACTATAATGTTTAACAAGGCAAACAATATGCCTGTTAGAGTTAGTATATTAAAGATGTAATATAATAATGATACCGTTCTGTCATGCTGCCGTAAGAAGATTAATACCTGCCAGATAAAATCTTCGAAACGGGACTTTCGTTTGACAAACGAGACCTTTATTTGTACAAATCGCTACGATTATTCTTCACTGGAATAGTAATTTATTATGACAAACACTCAAATATTTATAGAAGACAGTTTTAAGTACGGTGTCTAGTTCCAAGTTAGCATAATTTTAAATTCAAATTTCAAATGCAAATATCTTTCAATTAGAGACGACCAGTGTTGTCCGTACAATGTCAGTTCCTTGTTTGTACAGGACAAACAGTAGGTGATCAAATGAAACGTAGTAACGTATATACACTGTAAACGCTTAAAATTAGAACTAAATATTTATTTATTTTACGAACGAACTTAAATGACATTTTTGATTAATCTATTTTTTTGAAGGAAATAAATTAATTGCTCAATATTAATAATATTAATAAGCAAATCAAAAGTATATATTCCTAGTATTTCAATCAAGTGTTCAGTAATAATACTAAATGCTCAGTAAAAGTAGTAAGTGCTCGGTAAAAACACCAAGGGCTCAGTATAAAAATTAATCCCGGACCAGTTCAATCATTGAGAAAGAATAGGTGGGGAGACGATGTCACGTGATCAAACCAGGTATAGGTCCGCCAAATTGATAACACACTTATGTCAAACAGGTAGTGTTGGTAAAAAGTGAAGTGTATCGTGTATTAGAGTTATATAATAAATGAAATATTAAAAGACATTATGGTTTCTTGTGCTCTACGTAGCTGCATCAGCAGAGACGGCGTTGATAAGAAGAATTCGTCTGAAATAACATTTCGTAGGTTAGTGTAAACATGACAGATGTGGAATGACAGATTATATATATAGATATATTTTACTAGGTGAGGCAGCCATATTTGTGCCACACTTAGCCCCGCCCAATGCTCCAGTTTTGAGAATACAGCATAGATGCTTTACAGCGTCTCCATAGTATTTTTCCTCAATGAGTAGAACATAATTACTAGTTGCTAAGTAAATATCGCTTATAAGTTGGTACAAACGCATTGATAGGTAACTACAAACAAACAAAATGGTACCGGTACCTAGTATTAAACTTATGCAATTCATAATGCTTCAATAATTTCAAAGACAAGTAAACTGGAGAAGATGTCGCAACCACTGAGTGCACAAGTATGGATAATGCAGTCTCCAACGAGTCTTCACTTTAAGCTACCTAATCTGATGTAGTTAATCAGATACGTGGTCCCGGAACTTTAAATCAACTATCAACCTCAAACAACTGTTTTGAACGCTCTGGATGCGATATTCGTCGAGGGAATCAAGACAGTATCACAGCAGTTGAAGTGAGATAATACTAAGCCGTCACTTTTCTTAAATTAAAATCAAGGCTATGCTTGTTTTGTTAAAAAGGACTATGCCTTTTTAAAAAGCTTATTAATATGGGATTTAAATCTTAAAGAAGTATCAAAATAGAGTCTCCTACATTCCTTGCTGAGCTCACAGGTTTCAGCAACAAGTCATTTACACTAAAAATAAGGGTTTTTGAAAATGCAAGGGAATTCTTATTACCGAAAACTATCAATGAAAATTTGGAAAGGTTGATATGCAAGTTATGTTTTTTGGATAATATTAATAGTCCTTCCAAACACTCATTAATTAAATGAGACCCCTCCAAAGCAGTAGCTAATGAAGAAGTTCTGTAAATTTGATTATCATCTGCACAGAACATACAATGACCGTTGTGAACTTGTTTTACGAAATCAGCTGTATACAATATGTACAATAATGGTCCCGAAACACTGCCCTGAGGGATGCTTCTACGCAGAGCAAGATCTTCAGATTCTGATAACCTAATTACAACTCTCTGTGTACGATCAGATAGATATAAAAAGAAAAAAAATGTAAGGTAACTGCATCAAAGCCATAATATTTCAATTTAGATACCATAAGGTGGTGATTAATTGTATCAAACACCTTCGTGAAATCCAATAGCACCAATGCTGTCCCAAAATCCCGATCCCATGACACAAGGACATCATCAGTCACCATGATAAGTGCCGATGCCGTACCAAATCCTTTGCAAAATCCAGATTGGACATCAGGGATAATGCCATAAGCTACATCATATTCCATTACCTGATTGTGATCGATTTTGTCCAAAATCTTAGATAAAACTGGCAGTATACTATTTGGGCGAAGATCATTGTAATTGACAGGATTGCTAACTTTGCAAATTGGATGAATTATTGAATTTTGCCATAGAGTGGAAAATCAACCGTTCTCCAAGCAAAAGTTTACCAAATGTTTGATACACGGACATATGTGCGGCATGCATAATTTCGACATTTTAATAGATATATTATTACAACCACATGCAGTGGACTTAATGGAATCCACTGATCCAGCCACATCCTCTACAGTAGCGAGAGAAAATTTGAATGTATTGCGGTTGAAACGGTTGCTAATCTTCTGAAATGATTATAGTCCATACCTTGAACATGACAACTTTGTACTTAATAATTACAGAGCGGACACAAAAGGTTGATGATTCATCGCCCGCGGGCGCACTATTGAAATATTGTATTTTAAAAAAGTGTTTAATTTTATTTATATAAATGGATAACAAGTTATTACTATTAAATACAAAATACGTTATTATTTGTTTATTTTGTAGTTCAAATCGAGTAAACTTTCCGTACTTTATTTATCTTACAAAATATAATAAATTTTAATAACCCCTCATGCTCCTATCTACGCCGATGAAGATAGGAAATTTACGAGTTAAATGGACTATTTTTGCTCTCATTCTCGGGCGTAAACAGATGTTCCAGTTCACCATTTAAATAGTGCTATTCAGTAACTGCGTGCTGGTTACATTATTACTTTCCTCCGTCGTAGTTTAAACCTGGGAAGTCCGCTCTGTATTAATAATACAAACAAAGCTATTCGATATTTAATACTCTATTTATTATTTTATTGTGCAAAATTCCTTTAAATACTAAGCAGTCTATTACAAGCCTTTTTTAAAATAACAATATCGTTTTCTTGGTAAAGTCGTTTAAATCGTCAGAAATACTATAAGTTGGGTTGAACTTGAATTTTAATTACTGCATAACTGCTAATAATAATAATTCATACTTTAACACCCCCTAATAATTCTGAAACGACTTGCACTTAAACATTAATTGCTTTGTTAACCTAACACACAAAAACAATTGCTTAAGTACCGGATATACATTTCAGTAGCAATGCTAGCCTTTCCAGACGTAGAACCCAGTTCGGCGGTCGACTGAAGAATGATTAATAATTATAAAAGACATGCAGAAATTTGTATATATGAGATATTCATTAATAAGGAATATATTTGAACACGTAGTTGTCAAACGAATGCCGCACAGAAAGTGGGATTTGATCAACAACTACTCGTATGTGTGAAAATAAAAGAATGTCCATATTATGGTTGGTCATTGTCAGCACGGTATAGCCAAGAAATACGGTGGAATATCCTTGGAGATATAAAGAAAAGGAAGTTCGGGATGATCCTTTTGTTTATATCTCCAAAAATATTCCACTTTATAAAGAATTCAAATGTAGTCAAAAGTGAATTTGAGCAAAAATTATTAAAAACGTTTTTTGAAAATCCTATCTACGTAGGTCTTTTACTCTTGTCGCAAAATACATCTCGTAGATTATGTTTTCTAAATAGATAATTTAAGAGTATGGAAGTATTTTGATTAATTTTTGCATACAAACATTTCAAAATTCGAACCGGAAGTAGCAGTCTTTTGCAAATACCTCGTAAATTAAACATTTTATACGATTCGTTATAAAAATATTTCGAGTTGAATTTTGAGTAATTTTTGTATAAAAAAGACACCAAATTTTGGCCGGAAGTAACACATTTACATCCAGATTTATTAAGAAGATAAATGTATTTAAAACTTGTTTTTGAACAACTTTTATATAAAAAGTTCGGAAAGCACATAATTATAAAAGAGTCGTGTAGTGCACACACCTTATTTTACTTCTTGATGTTGTTTTGCTCTCCAAAGATTAATATGACTTTGTGTATAACATTCTTATAAGATATCGTAGTATCAGTGGAAACATTTTAAATTACATGTAAATAGTTTGTATGTACTAAATCACGTGAATTATCATTGGAATTTGAGACACCAAGCAGACACCCACGTCAATAAACAACAATAAATTATAATTTAATGTACTTATACGATGTGTTACTTTTATTTTGAGTTACAAAAAGCAAATCCACTTTTAACAATAATATTCACTTTCAGGACATATTCGTTAATTACAATAAGAAAATGATAAATTTTCTATCTTAACTAATATTAAAAACCACAAGATCAAGTGCCTTTGAAGCAATTACTTTCAGTATTAAGAGAGATTAATTATGAAATTAATGCTTTTTACAATAACTATGTTCATATAATAAATTATTATAAACAGGGTTACTATAAACTCCTGAAAGGGTCGAATAACTTTGTTATTTGAAAAGTGTTTTTGAAACTGTATTTGACAAAACTTTAATATTTTAATTAGTTAATATTGATTAACTGACAAAGAGCAATATATAAAATATCGGAGTTATTGGTCCGTGTAGTTTTATTAAATAAGACTCAACTTGTTCATTCAGACTTTATATTTCGCCAATGTTTATTAGCTTCATCAGGAGTGCTGTAAAAATCATGCATCCTTTTGAGCAAATTTTTAATGATTCTTACAGCACTCCTGATGAAGCTAATAAACATTGGCGAAATATAGAGTCTAAATGCACAAATTGAGTCTTGTTTAATAAAACTACCGGAACCGATAACCCCAATATTTTGTATATTGCTCTCTCTCTCTCTCTCTCTCTCTCTCTCTCTCTCTCTCTCTCTCTCTCTCTCTCTCTCTCTCTCTCTCTCTCTCTCTCTCTCTCTCTCTCTCTCTCTCTCTCTCTCTCTCTCTCTCTCTCTCTCTGTGTGTGTGTATGTGTGTATATATATATATACAATGAACATAACAATTAAAAAACATATTTAGACGTTTCGACAATTTTATTCTTGCGAAATTCTAAAATATATACTACTAAATTTCGTTTAGCGGTAAAACCAAAATTAGCATAAAATGACCTTTTACTTTCTTATACGTAGTATAAGGAAGTATTGTGATTGAAAATTTTCGACCTCGAGATTTTTGCAGATGTCCACGTTTTGAGGTCCCCTAATACCAAAAAAGTGGTTTTTAAAAAATGTCAATCAATTCCAAATTTTGTATTTACGAATATAATCTCCCTCTTGAGAACTGATTAGATTTTGAGCAAAATCGGCGAGTGTGTGAAGTTAGCCCCCCTTTTTTCGAATATCGGATATCTGACGGTTGTTCCAGGTTGTTCTAGGTTTGTTCTAAATTGTTCCAAAGTATTTCAAAAAAAAAATCAAAATTGGCCGAGATAATTGAAAAAAACGACTTTTTCACCCAGCCCCCCTTTTTTCGAAAATTGAAATTCTGAAGGTTGTTCCAGGTTGTTCTAGTTGTTCTAAACATTGTTCCAAAGAATCTCGAAAAAAAAATCAAAATTGGCCGAGATAATCGGAAAAAACGAGTTTTTGCCAGCCCCCCTTTTCTTGAAAATTGTAATTCTGATGATTGTTCTAGGTTGCTCTAGGTTTGTTCTAAATTGTTCCAAAGTATTTCATAGAAAAAATCAAAATCAGACGAGAAAATGGGAAAAACCCAAAGCCAAAAGTATGAAGTCGGACCCAGTTTTCGCAAAAATTAAAATTTTGACGGTTGTTCTAGGTTGTTCTAGGTTTGTTCTAAACATTGTTCGAATACGTCAAAACCGTATCTCTTATATATCAAAAGATATGGCAAAAAAACCAAATCCAAAAGTGTGAAGTTAGCCCCCCTTTTATCGAAAATCTAACTTCTGACGGTTGTTCCAGGTTGCTCTAAGGGTGTTCTCAATTGTTCCAAAGTATTTCAAAAAATAAATCATAATTGGCCGAAAAAACGGCAAAAAACTTTTTTTTTCTGGCGGCCCATTTTTCGAAAATCGAAATTATGACGGTTGTTCTGGGTTGTTCTAAGTTTGTTTTAAATTGTTCCAAAGGATTTCAAAGAAAAAATCATAATTGGCCGAGATAATAGAAAAAAACCATTTTCCCACGGACCCCCTTTTTGCGAAAATTCAAATTCTGAGGGTTGTTCCAGGTTGTTCTAGATTTGTTCTAAACATTATTCTTATACATCAGAACCGTATCTCTTATATTTCAAAAGATATTGCAAAAAAACGTTTTTAAAAAAAGTGTGAAGTTAGCCCCCTTTTTTCGAAAATCTAACTTCTGACGGTTGTTCCAGGTTGCTCTAGGTGTGTTCTCAATTGTTCCAAAGTATTTCAAAAAATAAATCATAATTGGCCGAAAAAACGGCAAAAAACTTTTTTTTTCTGGCGGCCCATTTTTCGAAAATCGAAATTCTGACGGTTGTTCTGGGTTGTTCTAAGTTTGTTTTAAATTGTTCCAAAGGATTTCAAAGAAAAAATCATAATTGGCCGAGATAATAGAAAAGAACGATTTTCCCACGGACCCCCTTTTTGCGAAAATTCAAATTCTGAGGGTTGTTCCAGGTTGTTCTAGATTTGTTCTAAACATTATTCTTATACATCAGAACCGTATCTCTTATATTTCAAAAGATATTGCAAAAAAACGTTTTTAAAAAAGTGTGAAGTTAGCCCCCCTTTTTTCGAAAATCTAACTTCTGACGGTTGTTCCAGGTTGCTCTAGGTGTGTTCTCAATTGTTCCAAAGTATTTCAAAAAATAAATCATAATTGGCCGAAAAAACGGCAAAAAACTTTTTTTTTCTGGCGGCCCATTTTTCGAAAATCGAAATTCTGACGGTTGTTCTGGGTTGTTCTAAGTTTGTTTTAAATTGTTCCAAAGGATCTCAAAGAAAAAATCATAATTGGCCGAGATAATAGAAAAAAACGATTTTCCCACGGACCCCCTTTTTGCGAAAATTCAAATTCTGAGGGTTGTTCCAGGTTGTTCTAGATTTGTTCTAAACATTATTCTTATACATCAGAACCGTATCTCTTATATTTCAAAAGATATTGCAAAAAAACGTTTTTAAAAAAAGTGTGAAGTTAGCCCCCCTTTTTTCGAAAATCTAACTTCTGACGGTTGTTCCAGGTTGCTCTAGGTGTGTTCTCAATTGTTCCAAAGTATTTCAAAAAATAAATCATAATTGGCCGAAAAAACGGCAAAAAACTTTTTTTTTCTGGCGGCCCATTTTTCGAAAATCGAAATTCTGACGGTTGTTTTGGGTTGTTCTAAGTTTGTTTTAAATTGTTCCAAAGGATCTCAAAGAAAAAATCATAATTGGCCGAGATAATAGAAAAAAACGATTTTCCCACGGACCCCCTTTTTGCGAAAATTCAAATTCTGAGGGTTGTTCCAGGTTGTTCTAGATTTGTTCTAAACATTATTCTTATACATCAGAACCGTATCTCTTATATTTCAAAAGATATTGCAAAAAAACGTTTTTAAAAAAGTGTGAAGTTAGCCCCCCTTTTTTCGAAAATCTAACTTCTGACGGTTGTTCCAGGTTACTCTAGGTGTGTTCTCAATTGTTCCAAAGTATTTCAAAAAATAAATCATAATTGGCCGAAAAAACGGCAAAAAAGTTTTTTTTTCTGGCGGCCCATTTTTCGAAAATCGAAATTCTGACGGTTGTTCTGGGTTGTTCTAAGTTTGTTTTAAATTGTTCCAAAGGATTTCAAAAAATAAATCATAATTGGCCGAAAAAACGGCAAAAAACAATTTTTTTCTGGCGCCCCTTTTTTCGAAAATCGAAATTTTGACGGTTGTTCTAGGTTGTTCTAAATTGTTCCAAAGGATTACAAAGAAAAAATCGAAATTGCCCAAGATAATAGGTAAATCGATTTTACCTATTATCTATATTTTAAAATGAATAATAATACTCATTTGTGATTCAGAATAAAGCAGAAGCAGTAAATATACATATATTTTCCCAAGTAATATTATAATTCATTTGTTTGAAAACAATATTGTTACTAAATGCTGATGCTCCTAACATAAAATAATATTAGAACAGTGACGTTAGTTCATTATTAATGTAGATTAAAAACTACCTCATAAACATATTGAGAATGATTATACCTTGCTCATAAAAAGATTAGTGTTTTTCTCATGAGCTGCTAGGTTGATGTTTCTTTGTTTATTTTTATTAGAGTTCATGCTTTAGTTTATCCCTAAAATCTAAAATATATATTTTTTCTGTAAAATTTATTTATTGATATTATTATATTATTTGATAACATTGACATAAATAATATATTTTTTTATCAATTTGGTATTGTAAAACAGCCTTTCCCAAATCGGCTACTCTTTGACGGATATACTATCTTATATTATCTAAATAGGTACCTATATAATATTTTTTCCAAATAAAGTAATAGTAGCCTTTGAATCGTTTTAGTGAGAAAATTAGACAGCATATTTCAACATGTTTACGAAGAGGGGCTACAAAAAATAAGCATACTTGATAGGAATGTCTACACGTGCTTGCATTCCCGGAGCAAAAACCATGAAAAAAAGTGGCCAGACCACGGCTAGACAAAATAACGTTGTAGTGGTTTACTATAATTAAAATTTTCAAACTTCAAAATCAGTATTTTATTTTTATTATTACTAGACAAAATAAAATAACAAAGGGAGCCTGATAGACTTCCCCATTTTGTTTGATTTTAGTTGGGTACCCATATCCAGCGCTTTTTTTTTTTTGAAATACTTTGAAACTGTAAGAATTTCGATTTTTAAGAAATAGGGACTGGGGAAAAATATCGTTTTTTCATAACCGGTTTTGATTTTTTCTTTGAAATAGTTCATCAGCATTTGGTAACAATATCGTTTTGTAATAAATGAACATTATATTTCTTGCGAAAATATATATTTATTGCTATATTAGATGTTTATTTCTTTAAATAGAACTGCATCATACAAAAACTTCCTTCAACACAGTAATGTTCGGAAAGTGCATTCCGCCCATTGTAAAATCGTTTTTTCCTATTATCTCCGCCAATTATGATTTATTTTTTGAAATACTTTGGAACAATTGAGAACACACTTAGAGCAACCTGGAAAAACCAGAAGTTAGATTTTCGAAAAAAGGGGGGCTAACTTCACACTTTTTGAAAAAAGTTTTTTGCAATATCTTTTGAAATATAAGAGATACGGTTCTGATGTATAAGAATAATGTTTAGAACAAATCTAGAACAACCTGGAACAACCCTCAGAATTTGAATTTTCGCAAAAAGGGGGTCCGTGGGAAAATCGTTTTTTTCTATTATCTCGGCCAATTATGATTTTTTCTTTGAGATCCTTTGGAACAATTTAAAACAAACTTAGAACAACCCAGAACAACCGTCAGAATTTCGATTTTCGAAAAATGGGCCGCCAGAAAAAAAAAGTTTTTTGCCGTTTTTTCGGCCAATTATGATTTATTTTTTGAAATACTTTGGAACAATTGAGAACACACCTAGAGCAACCTGGAACAACCGTCAGAAGTTAGATTTTCGAAAAAAGGGGGGCTAACTTCACACTTTTTTTAAAAACGTTTTTTTGCAATATCTTTTGAAATATAAGAGATACGGTTCTGATGTATAAGAATAATGTTTAGAACAAATCTAGAACAACCTGGAACAACCCTCAGAATTTGAATTTTCGCAAAAAGGGGGTCCGTGGGAAAATCGTTTTTTTCTATTATCTCGGCCAATTATGATTTTTTCTTTGAGATCCTTTGGAACAATTTAAAACAAACTTAGAACAACCCAGAACAACCGTCAGAATTTCGATTTTCGAAAAATGGGCCGCCAGAAAAAAAAAGTTTTTTGCCGTTTTTTCGGCCAATTATGATTTATTTTTTGAAATACTTTGGAACAATTGAGAACACACCTAGAGCAACCTGGAACAACCGTCAGAAGTTAGATTTTCGAAAAAAGGGGGGCTAACTTCACACTTTTTTTAAAAACGTTTTTTTGCAATATCTTTTGAAATATAAGAGATACGGTTCTGATGTATAAGAATAATGTTTAGAACAAATCTAGAACAACCTGGAACAACCCTCAGAATTTGAATTTTCGCAAAAAGGGGGTCCGTGGGAAAATCGTTTTTTTCTATTATCTCGGCCAATTATGATTTTTTCTTTGAGATCCTTTGGAACAATTTAAAACAAACTTAGAACAACCCAGAACAACCGTCAGAATTTCGATTTTCGAAAAATGGGCCGCCAGAAAAAAAAAGTTTTTTGCCGTTTTTTCGGCCAATTATGATTTATTTTTTGAAATACTTTGGAACAATTGAGAACACACCTAGAGCAACCTGGAACAACCGTCAGAAGTTAGATTTTCGAAAAAAGGGGGGCTAACTTCACACTTTTTTTAAAAACGTTTTTTTGCAATATCTTTTGAAATATAAGAGATACGGTTCTGATGTATAAGAATAATGTTTAGAACAAATCTAGAACAACCTGGAACAACCCTCAGAATTTGAATTTTCGCAAAAAGGGGGTCCGTGGGAAAATGGTTTTTTTCTATTATCTCGGCCAATTATGATTTTTTCTTTGAAATCCTTTGGAACAATTTAAAACAAACTTAGAACAACCCAGAACAACCGTCAGAATTTCGATTTTCGAAAAATGGGCCGCCAGAAAAAAAAAGTTTTTTGCCGTTTTTTCGGCCAATTATGATTTATTTTTTGAAATACTTTGGAACAATTGAGAACACCCTTAGAGCAACCTGGAACAACCGTCAGAAGTTAGATTTTCGATAAAAGGGGGGCTAACTTCACACTTTTGGATTTGGTTTTTTTGCCATATCTTTTGATATATAAGAGATACGGTTTTGACGTATTCGAACAATGTTTAGAACAAACCTAGAACAACCTAGAACAACCGTCAAAATTTTAATTTTTGCAAAAACTGGGTCCGACTTCATACTTTTGGCTTTGGTTTTTTCCCATTTTCTCGTCTGATTTTGATTTTTTCTATGAAATACTTTGGAACAATTTAGAACAAACCTAGAGCAACCTAGAACAATCATCAGAATTACAATTTTCAAGAAAAGGGGGGCTGGCAAAAACTCGTTTTTTCCGATTATCTCGGCCAATTTTGATTTTTTTTTCGAGATTCTTTGGAACAATGTTTAGAACAACTAGAACAACCTGGAACAACCTTCAGAATTTCAATTTTCGAAAAAAGGGGGGCTGGGTGAAAAAGTCGTTTTTTTCAATTATCTTGGCCAATTTTGACTTTTTTTTTGAAATACTTTGGAACAATTTAGAACAAACCTAGAACAACCTGGAACAACCGTCAGATTTCCGATATTCGAAAAAAGGGGGGCTAACTTCACACACTCAAAATCGGCAGACCGGAAGTAGTAGTTTACTTCAGTGAAAACATCGAATTTTGCAAATATTTCATCAATTACTAAGTTTAAACAAATTTATAAAGAATTCATATGTATTTAAAATTGAAATTGTGGTGGCCACACCTCATTTTTTTCCTTATAATTATGTAAGTATGGTTTTAGTTGCATGTTATTTTTTATTTTTTCGGTTGGGTTCTTTTAAGCTGTTGTGTGTACACTAATTTAAGAGATACAATTTCTCTTAACAAACTACGCAGTCATACATGTTAATACATCTTTTTTTGAAGTATACTTAAATACATACTACAAAAAAAGATGTCTTCACATGTATGAATGCGTAGTTTGTTAACAGAAATTGTTTGATCAAAATCAATGTTTTTGGTTGTAATCTGAAAAGTTTCAAGGAATAACAAGATGTAATGCAAAAAAAAATGAAATGTATACAAGTCAAAATCTGAACAGTTAAGCAAATTGTTGGTAATTGAAATTTTTAGACGACAGCTTGCTGTCAAATTGTCATTTTATAGTGCGTCTACACCAAGACAAGTATTCACTTTTAATACATTTCTCTTATATTCGGAAAATAATTTTGATATTCAGGATACATAGTATCCGCTAGTAAAATACTATAGGACAGTTGCAAATTGTATCTTATAAGTAAGGTTATAGCATATTACTTTACAAATTACAAATTTATATTGTTTGGATAACATTTATAAGAAACGTCAAACGGTAATTATGACAAATATCAAAACGTGTATGAATATTATTATTTATGACAGCCCTAAAAAACTTTTGTAGGTTATATTAGTTGACAAATAAAGTTTGGCAACATTACAAAGTTGACGCCATTTTAATTTATTGGCGCACGTCGGTTGTCAAAGCGATTCAACTAATATACCGCGAGATCTTAAATTATATTGATAAAGGTTTGTCATGGAATGTAAAACGTCCGTCTTAGGTATAATTCTTTTGAGACATTGAGAAAGAATAGGTAGGGAGACGACGTCACGTGATCAAACCGGGTACAGGTCCGCCATGTTGATACTACACTTAAGTCAAATAGGTAGTGTTGATAAAAAGTGGGGTGTTTGTTAAGTGCATCGTGTATTAGAGTTATACAGCGAGGACGCGCGGGTTGGAATAAATTCATTTAATATTTTTGGTTTTGTTTTATGGAAAAACGCTCGGATAGGTCGATTTTTATTTTTAGCTGCGGTTTTTCTGATGGTAAATTGATGTACAAAGGCTGGTCCAAAAATACGTTTCGACCATCAATTTTTTTTTTCAAATGGAAACATGCACTGAAAAAATTTTGGTAATTTTACCCTCATCCTGTGGAAAATTCCAACAAGATAAAGGGTAAAATTGACATAAAAAGGGAAAAATCCGTTTTTCTGGATAGTTTACATTTCGAAGTTTTCCCATATATAAAGTGGTATTTTTGCTTTCTTCGTAGACTTACCTGGTAAATAGGTAGTTTTACTAGGCAAAAATACATTTCATAAGTAATGTTAATAAAATTTTAGGATTGCCTCCTTAAAGTAGGAACTTTACGAAGAAATTCATAACTTAGAAACATTAAACGGCATACGCATATGTGCTTAATATGTGTTCTAATTGTGATGCTGATATATACGAGTATTTCGACAGGAAAAAATAAAGTTAGGCATTTAGATATGTTTTTTTTTCTGTAATTATATATTAATAGCATTTAATACTCCAATATTATGAATACTTATAGGGTAATAATAATTAATAAACTAAATACTTAAGCCCACATGTCTTCATATAATTTACCGTACCTACCTACATTGATGTAAAATAGAAAACTCAAATAATAAGATACGTATGGTATTAAACACTACCTTTTCCTATTTGATTCTATAAACATATTTTAAATACTTCATAAATCATGTGTGCAGTAATTAGGTATATGAATGATTTAGGTCTTTATATTTTGTCTATATACTTAAATACATATTTGTAATGAATGTAATTTTTTATCTATTTATTGTTACAATGACTGATAAAAAAGCAAAACGCGTTTTGTCAATTTTTTTATATAATAACATTCAAATAGACCTAAGTCCATAAATGGCTGTTACTTTTGCATGTGGATATACAACATATATGGGAATATTCGATATCTAAAGAAGTGCGAGTTACGTATGTTGCCCGAATGTACCCAACGTACAAAAAATGGTTGAATATATATACTTTCTTAATACTATCATTATACAAATGAGGTCTATATACCAATAATTTCTTTTAAAAAATCTAATTCTCTAACTAGGTATGTATAGTGGAAAACGGCGTGTACACAAGTTTATTCCTGTTTCAGCTAATCAACGATATGATGATCAAATTTGGCCAACCAAAAATGTTTACTAAAATTAGGATTAAGCAAAACAATTCTCCTGGCGATGACATGTACATTGAAATTTTAAAAGTAGTTACTACATATTTTAAAGAAGACTTTCACATTTTATTTTGTACATTAGGAAAGGTAATGACATCACAATTGAAATTAATTAAAATTAGATATTATTATGTGTATTTTCCAGGAGGACCTTGAATCCGGCCAAAGTATGGTGAGCCCTCGTATATAAGTATTGGTAAGTTTACATCATTTACTTTTGAAGCCAACCAAAACGTATAACCACTGAACTATTAAGCTTATTTATAGGTATAGAACATCAGCATATAAGTTTAAAAGAAAAATAATTTATTAAATGCATCACATTCAGTTCATGTCATAGATTTTTATTATCGTTTAAATATTATAGTTTTAAAGTTTTGTGCCATAAAGTAAGTTTAAGCCTTTGTTCAGTGCATTATCGCAAATATCAGTAAGTAATTAAGTTTATGCGTCTGTATAATGCTGTAGTAATAAAAGCATTAGTTTTCGGAGACGAATAATCTGTGTTCGAATCTTACCGAGGGTGGTCGATTTATTAATAAGAATATCAGCCACCTGAAAGGTTGTTATCGAACGCATGTACTCTTAGTTATTGAGGAGTCATAAATTAAAAACATACAGTAACAAAACCTAGGAAATCTACCACATATTAGTTACACAACCAGAGACCTGCGGTCTCTTCGAGCCCAGAGCTTGAGACTCCGTCAGTCCACTCATCCCAGAAAAACAAAACTATAATAATCTTATTATTTTTTCAGTGGGTAATGAAGAAAGGAAATATAATGTATAGAAAATACACTGATTAATAATGGTCAGGACAGCTTCATAGAATGTCTTAAAAGAATTCTATGCATTATATTACAATTTCAACGTAGAGTATCCTAGAAGACTTTCGTGTAGCATGGAATTTTTGCAGAGATATATAATGAATACACATTCAAATACAGGGACAAAGAGTTCATATTTCTCGGCATCCAAGAAGAGAGTTATTACTTTTATGAATCTTTTGGGCAAATTTGAGAAATGAGAAAATATTGTAAGTATTTATGTTTTTAAATTGTGATGTATAAATCATTTTTGAAAACCTTTAAATTACTCACTCTTCTTCTTCTAATATTTTATTTATCACGGATTTCTATTTTTGGACTCACTAGACTAGAATATTTTTATGTAGTAAAATAATATTTAAATAATAATATACATTTCTATGACAATGTGAATTGGTTAAGGTTTTTTTTTTGTTTTCAGAATAGCTGAGATATAATAAAAACAATATACTTCGCACCAAGATAAAAGTGTAATAAATATTAATAAGGTTGTTTTATACTAGTTATATAAATAAAATATTGTGCATGATCATTACTTTTTATTTCTTTTCTATACCCTTCTTATTTATAAAATTCATACACATAACAATGCACTAATTTAAAATTTTCTGTTTTACTATGAATATTGTATACCTCCAAATTATAGCATAAGATATTCTTTATATATTTTTTTTCTTTTGTTAACTTGCGGCTGAAAATTGTTATACAAGATTCCAACAAAAAAAGAAAAATCTCAGTAAATTTCACATCAAGTTGAAATATGCGTTTACTTTTTCAGAACTCTTGGAAACATAAGTGCAAACTCCAACTTGATGTGAAATTTACTAACATTTTTCTCTTCTCATTGGAATTTCATGTAGTAATTTTCTGAAATAATAGTATATTTCAATTTAGAAGTAATTTTACTAGGAAAACTTCTAATCTCATCGGAATTTTCTTTAGTAATATTCATGAGTAATTTAGTAATATTCCTTACACTAAAGGAAAATTTCCGAAGTAATTTTCATGCACGAATAGTAAAATTGCTATATTCCTTGCACTAATAGAAAATTTCCGAAGTAATTTTCATGCAGCTATAGTAAAATTCCTATATTCGTTGCACTGATAGAAAATTTCCGAAGTAATTTTCATGCAGCTATAGTAAAATTCCTATATTCCTTGCACTAATAGAAAATTTTCGAAGTAATTTTCAAATAAACAAAATTTTACTTTTAGCAGTAAAATTCCCGTCCGGTTTAGGGGTAATATAATTGCCCCGAAACCGTACAGGAATTTTACCAAACTTTTTTTTCAGTGTGTTTTTTTATTTAATTTGTTAATTCTGCATCGAATTCTAAGTATGTTTCATGTACCATGTCCTATACCCAAATTCAACAGTTATCGAGAAATTTACAATTGAACATATCAATAACTGAGACCGTATCCTACAAGATTTATTTCAGGACCGATTTATTAAAAAAACAGAAAAACAAGTAAAATTAAATGGTCAAACTGTTGACCACTAACAAGCAAGCCGTAGATCAGTTTCTCGTAACACTGCAGTTAACGTTTGCGGCTTTATTTGTTGTATTTCGGTTATAATTTGTCGATAACTGTTGAGTTTGGGTATAGGACATGGTAGATGAAATATACTTAGAATTCGATGCAACCGACCATAAGAATAATATCTACTTCTGTTTAACATAATACAATTTTCATTTCGAAAACGTCAGCCGCGTTTCCTTTTACTTAAATTAGTTTTAAAACTGCACATGTTTCACACTATGCAAGCACGTTATTTAGTAAATGAGCATAACCTATAATGGAAATGACTAAATGAGTGTAACACATGTCGCATAACACATAAATATTTATAAAAATGATGCGTACGTAAGATATCTTTTACTGTTAACACAGTTACATTTTTCAAAGCATCCACCGTTCGCGCCTTGTTTTCCTGACTATTCCCACCCTTTATTGATTTCCTCCCTATCACACCAGTCTCTTTTTCAAATCCTCTGACATTTTAGAAATTCCCTTTTACAGAAACGATAACAACGTCCGATTTACAAGGAACCTTCTGATGTCTACAGTACGAATCACTTTCAAAAGGAATTTAGGAACATCCAGCATTGAATGCAATATATTTACTATCGATGGCCGGTCGTTTTCAATGATGCATACTCCTATGTCTAGCGACGCCGACTCCTATCTGCAATATATACGCTTGTGTTTTCATTGGGAACAGTCAGTAAGTCGCGTAGCACTGCTCGGTAAAGCATATATACATACATATACACACATATATACATTAGGCTCGCTTTTCATTGCCTTTACGTAGGACTATTTTGATTTGATTCGCGAAAATAATACAACGTGTTTTCTCTGACCAGTGATTTCCCTCTGTACTCGCTTGTTGCGATAATTTTCCGGTATGTCTGGTGCGAATTGTGTTTAATTTTTTAATTTCGAGTTTTTCGGAAACTGTTCGTCAAATCTCACTATACGACAATGTCCGGGGTAATATTAGAATCGAGGCCTTTCAGGCCATTCAAGTCCAGCGAAGAATACCTTTACGCCATGAAGGAGGACCTGGCGGAATGGTTTCAAATGCTCTATCCACACCTGAGAATAAACGTGGAGAATTTCATGGACAGGTTAGAGACCGGAGTGGCCTTGTGTGAGGTTAGTGTCTGCTCTGATAATGTTCGATATACGATCCGAAACGTAGACGTAAACGAATAAATCGTTGATTGCGTGTTAATAATTTTAATTTCACTAAGTTATAATTATTATTTATTAGTCGAAGTAGGTAGATATTAGATTTAATAACAACGTGATCTTGTAAACACGAATTAGCATTACGGATAATTATAAGCCAATAATGTGATATTTAAGTGTTGTATAAAACGTTTAAAATGTGATTCAATGTAAATACCTATAATTGGTAGCAGTCAGAATATGTAGGTACCTATAAATTAATATATAAATAACTCTAATCAATAATTAAAATAAAAACTGTTTGTTTATTTCAATGTCAATGGGAATAACACCAGGTTGGAATAGTTTTTAATGTTTTGATATACACAATCTAGCAAAAGCATTGTTTCCTATTATTTTTAATAAATGAATGTGAATTATATGAGAAAGTACTAAATATTCCAAAACTTTTGCAAGATTTATATACATATATGTCTTTCTTAGAGACATCTATTTTTAGTACCATATTTAATGATATCGACAAAAACTGTATGTTTTGAATATAAGTTAACTTACAATCATGAATGTTTATGTTTCTAAATACCTAATATGTATATTTTGCATAATAAAACATATTATAAAATTTCTTTTTTTAATTTAGTGCCTAAAGCGTATTTTTTTCAATAGAAAATTTAATTAAATACTTGGTCATCCTATGAGTGGATCTTAATTTTCAATGTCCATAAAGTCATGCTTAACTTAATAATATTTCAAAACAATTAATTCCAAATTTACGTTATTATTTATAACACTCTTTTTAATTAGGAAAACAGTATTTTTTTATAAGAATAAACTAAAATTCATTTTTAAAATAAATTTTAATTACAAAAATATAGAATTATTTTACATTATTATAAAATATTTTTAACATAGCCAATTATGAAAGCTATATCTTCTACTAGCAATTGTATTTATCTATTAAATGATCTTCTAATTCCGCTGTAAGTTTCGATAGTTTTTCTATAAAATTGCAGAAATCTATGTAACTATCCCAAATCGCATACATACAAGCATGCAATCCTTCTTCTGTTGTATTTCAAAATTTGTAAGTCTAGCAAGAACAACACACTAATACACTATTTCAAACTGATTCGCCTCTAGGTTAACGTAACATTAACGAAAATTTATCGTTAAACCGTTAAACTTTTCAAATGTAAAAACCACATTTGCCTGTATACATTAATTTTGTCTGCTACCATATCTTTCAAAATTTTAATGATTTTGAAACACAGGGATTACTTCAAAAAAGATTTCGTCTCATATATATATTTTTGGTACCTATGTTCCTGATTTGGATCAATCTTCGCTTCTCTTTAAAGAGAACATCCTTCAGATAGTCTGGAATAAATTTCGTTTGCATCTGTTTGTGGAATTCGAGGGTGAACTATTTTCTTTTTAAAACGGTTAATTTGAAGTAAGATAAAGTTTTAAAAGGTTATGAACACCATTAATTTCTCCTGAATTTATCTCTTCAGTTTTGTATGTTATGTGTTGCTGCTATTTTTTTGGTATGTTCCTGATTTAGATAAATCTGCTTTAAAGAGAACATCCTTCAGATAGCCTCGAATGAACTTCGTCTGCATCTTTTTTCTTCTAATAACGGTTAAATTGAAGTAAGTTCATGTGGTTTAAGGGTTACTAAATCCATTAATTTCACTTGAATACATCTCTTCAGTATTCTGTATTATGGGTTACAGCAATTGTACCATTTCAGGTCTACAAATGTTTAAATATAAAAACAATATCTTTTTTATTTATGATAAACCAACTTCGTCTCCTGAACTAGAATATTCAACTTAGCCCGTAATATATAATCATAATTATAAGCTGATCTTTTTAATGTTTGCGAAACGATGGCTAACTTAAATTTAATTTATTTTATTTTATTCTTGCCTTATCATTGCCTTATAAGACCAAATCTCCACATTATTCTAATAATCTTTATATATTTTCATCACGCCTACTTTACAGACATATTTTCAGTGAAATAAGTATACCTAAACATATTTATCCTTTTTTTTATATTTAATATAATCCTAAATTATTTTATTTCTAAACTACTACCAATTTTATACGTTATCTCCAATTATTACGCGAGTACAGGCGACTAATAAGTGCTGTACCACCCTAAGAAACTTTTGTCAGTAATGTTGAAAGTTGTAGGAATATTTGTTCTCATAAGAACAGTAATTTTCCGATACTGTCTCAGTTACATTCTGTTGAAATTAATAAGTAAAGCATCTTTGTATATGTAATATTACGAACAATTTTCAGAACTTTTACCAATAGAAATATATTGATCATTATTCTTATTGCATAATTATGTTTACATTATTTTTTTTACATTGAGAACTCTGTATGTTTGTTTATATAATACATTTTTTGTCTCATTATGTGTATAACTAATTTCTAATCACCTTGAGTGAATTAAGTGAATAAAGAAATTAAAAAAAATGTAATAATATGAGACATTAACGCTATTTAACGCTATAATATCCTTTAGCACAGTCATAATGTGTTCCATTATACTACAATTATACATTCACAAATTGATTTTAAGAGGAAAGAATGGATGTTAAAGAAGTGAAATGAAATGTATTTCTTTACGTCAGATAGCTATAAAAACGGTATTTTAATGAAATTTTATAATATTTGCAATTTTTTTTATATTCGAAGCTTTACACTTTCCATTTTGGATTTTATATTTTCAATATTATCTTAATACATAAGAAATTCTCAATTTTGTTTTTTTTACTATATATGTTACAACTGCAGATGATGGAGAAACCTCCAGAAAAGGAGTACTACATGGTAGTGCTTTCAGAGCTTTGCTCATTTTTATAAACCGTTTTACTTGCATAATAAATTCAAGGTTTAATTCAAATATATGCAAACACTAAACAGTATTTAAGGTCACTACCTAGTGTGCTTATAGGTCCAATCTAAATAGTGTTAGATTTTTTCGAAATATTTAGATTTTGGACAGTTCCACTGAGACTGTGCAAATAAACAACATTACTGAGGGCAAATTTTTCAATCATCGTATTAAACACCACTTAATTACATTATATTAGTGTGAATATGATATATATTTTAGAGTAATTATTTTACTGAAATAATAATAAATAAAACAAGTTAGATTGATCAATGATTGAATGTGTACACTATTCGTACTTCAAGTAATTAGTTCATTAGAGTAGAGTTAACGAACACTAAATAAAGCTATTGTAGTGCAAATATTTTTTTTTTAGGAAAAGGGCACTTACAACAACAAAATTAATTGTTTTTATTCAAATTTGAGAAGAAGAATAAGTTATATTTAGGAGAATATTCAATCGCAACCTTGAATCAAAATATTTTACTTTTCAGTAAGTAAACGAAAACAAGATATAATAAAACAGATTTTTTTTATTGTGAATAAGATAACATCTTCGCAAAAATTATACATCAAACACATTTTTAATTTATCTCGAAAATATGGATTGATATTAAACATTAATTTTTGGCAAATTTATTTTATTAATGAAGAATAGACATTAAATAAATGCCTATAAACATAATTTAGATAACTGACAAATAGAAAAAAACTTCTACAAAATTAAAATTTGCGGTGAATTGTTCTAAAATGCCACGCTATACACGGTGGCCAGAAAAATGCGGACAAACGCCACGCAGGCCAAATCTTTGTTTAATTCTGAGTTGACAATCTTAATTGAAAAAAGTAGTACAGTGCTTTTTTTTTTTTTTTTTTTTTTTTTTTTTGTAAACCATTGGTATTAATCGATTAGTTACATCAATGCATTTGAGATAATTCCATTTCTAAATTTCACCACAATGATTTTACATAGATAAATTTGACGAATTTTGCTAAATTTTAGCCGTACAACTTACTGTTTGATGGTCTCGTATGCCGTAAGGAAGGACCGTATAACTTTTTTGGATTAAGATTATCGCCTCAGAATTGAACAAAGAATCGTTCTACCTGGCGTTTGTCCGCATTTTTCTGGCCACCGTGTATACTGCTGGTAAAAGGTAAAATCCGTCCTATAGAAATGCATTAGGTATTTTTAACGCTATATTAAAATACCTATCTCGAAAATTTGATGACACTTTTAAATATTTATAACTGCATATCAAAAACTTATTACTAGGGCGCGGACATGACCAGTTTAAACTACGACGAAGTTACAACTGAGCACAGAAATAATGTAAACAACACACGCTTACTGAATAGCTCTAATTCATATGGTGATATGCAACATCTGTTTATGCCCGAGAAGTGCCCGAAAATGAGAGCAAAAAATGCCCATAAAATAAGGAATTTATGAGTAAAATCCTTTTTTCATCGGCGTAGATAGGAGCGTGAGGGGTTTTTAAATTTATTATATTTATCTTATATTTCGCAAGAGAAATAAAATTTTCATTCATACTTAGTTAGTTTCGTTTTTTCATTGTTTTGACTGTTAATTACAAACATCGTAATTTTTGTAATAGTCTGTTTAATACCGGTTTATTGAATCGACTTCTCCCAATTACCTAGACGTAAGTGTGCACTGGATTTCGTTTAGTTTCAATAACGTACGCCTACATTTTTAGTTATAATTTATTTAGATCTAGAACGTTGTTCATGTTACTTTTTATGATATGAAAATTAATTATCAGTGATTCTGAAATTTATTACAAAGTCTGTAAAATATCGTTACATAATGTCAAAATATCGCACGTTCGTCACTTAGCTTTGCTAAAACACACACAGAAATAGTTTTTATGCAGAGATTTTCGATAGTTTACAAAATTTCGTTACATGTTTAAATGACGATGCTCGAAGTATTTCTGAGTGCAAGGAATTAACACAAATCCCAAATTTAAAAAATCAGTTGTTATTCCTTCAGGAACACTTTGGAAATTTGCCTAAACTAATCACATATTTTGAAAATGGAAATCTCAAATTAAAAGATGGATTAACTACATTAGACGTGGGCTATTAATAATTGCAAAAGTATTCCAAGTGACTTCGGATGTGGCCTTCGGCAAAAGTTAGACGCAGTTTTTACCAGAAATCCAGATTTAATAACATTGCGGCATTTGTGTATGCTAAATACGCTGAAATAAATGAATATTTCCAGTACGCACCTATAACCAGTTGCGATGTAAAAAGGACGTTTTCTATCTACAAGGATGTACTTAATTCACAGAGAACAAGTCTTACAGAAGAGAAAATGAACAAATAATAAGGTATTTTGTATTTTATAGATCACCAGCCACTTGTTATCCAATTATATAAATAAAATTAATAACGCTTTAAAAATACAACATTTCAATAGTGCGCCCATGGGTGATGAGTCATCAACCGTACGTTTCCGCGCCCTATTTATAATTATATTTACCAAAGGGTTCTCGCATATTTGGAAATAAGGCAATAATTACATTTCGTAAATATATTTTTGGATGACATAACCATTTCAAAGCCATTCAGAAAACCATATAGGAAGCTTTTTGAAAACACTAATTGACCTATTTTTGCATTTTTCCCGAAAATCATCCGCTTCAATTTTATCTTTGGATGTTTACAGACTTTTTGAACTCGCTGTATACCACTATAATATTTATACAATAAGAGAACATTTTTTACTATGCACATGTGATATTACTACATAATTATATAAAAGAGTGATTCTATAAAAAGTAATTTATTTCAATATTCAAGAGCAGTAATTAAAAATGCTACAAAAAACAAATTATTGTACTACTATTCATATGTACTGATAAAACAAAAAGTTGATTTTCAATTAGAAACCGAATAAATGAATTATATTGTAATGGTAATGTAGAAATAATATAAAAAAACTCATTTGCAAACAGAAAATTGTAACAATCAAGCTGTCAATTTGCCAAATATGACCATGTGAACATAGATAAATTATCATTGACATATCAATCAGTGTATGTTGCAGGTATATTATTTTTTAATAGTAGGTACTTATTCTATGATTTGTTGAGTATGTACATACATATGTTATGTACCTACTAGCAGCAATAATAATAATGATATGTAGATTAATATTTCTATTTTAGTATGACTCTAAACGGAAGTTGTCTACATATTGTTGAAAAAATAAAGAGTTTTGAAGGCAAGGTCCTGTATTTATTAAGAATAGTGCCTAAACATTTGCAATGCAAAAAAATTAGACCAGTTCAATTAAAATGAATAAATTGAAATTTAAATGTAAAACTTGACTTTGAGTTTTTATTTGATTCTTCCACCTTTTAATACAGACTCTCGCCTTATCTATATCCTTCGTTTTTTGTTTATCTCTGGATGGTTATATTCTGTTCCCGCTCTAATGTCTTTTTTAGATATTCACTCACGTTATTGTTGGGTGTCGGGTAGGTTTGAGTCTATTGTTTTTCATCTAGATAAGCGTGGGTTGTTTATTACGTTTCTATAAAACGATCACACAATTTACTTGAAAACCTAATTACTGACAAATGTCATTCTTCAAACTAACTTAATCCAGATTTCATATAAAAGAAATAGGTTGTTCACTTTCTACAGACGACGTTTAAGAAGAAATTTCAGTATTTGCTATGGAAATAGAAAAAAAAAACAGGAATAGGGCAGTAATAAAAGACTCTTTAAAAAAGATTAAAACGTAGATGGATTATTGATCGTAAACGAATACTGTTATTTTTTAGTGTAATTAAATTCGAATGATTATAAATGAAAAGGAAATGATATTGGATATAATTAAGATTAATTATTTAATTGGATATTTAAAAATTCAATTAATTTTAATTCTAAAGTTACCTTAATACGTGTTATCTTAAAAATGTGTGTATTTAAATTATTACTGGAAATGTTTTTTTTACATTCGTTTATTTATAGTCTTCGATATGTTGATTGTATAAGCTTCATTAATTTAATACATCTTAATATAAAATTGGGCGATATTCTACAATATCTCCATTGCTAAGTAAAACACAAAAATATTTTAAGCAAAATATTTCATATTCATCTACTCTCTAAAGGTCTGCAGCTGCGTTATTGTGGCGGAAAAACCAGTCGCCCTACTGCCACAAATCAGGCATCTTTCGCCACAAACTGTTACGCAATCTTTTCAAAACTTCTAGGTAGAGAACTTGGTTAACTACCCCTGTATAGCAAACTCTGAATAGACGATTTCTTTTACATCGAAAAAATAAATCAAAATTGCTTTGACGTTTGATTTCATTTGAAGAGCGTTTTTGGTGTCAGGTGAATTTGAAGTCCATCACCAACTTAATTGTTTCTTCGTGTCTGGGACGTAACCGTAGCAAGATGATTCGTCGCCTGTGTTGATCCTGGAAAAAAGTTTGGATCATTTTTAAACTCTTCTTTCAAAGCATAGCATCTCTTTAAATCTTCAATTAAAATCTCTGAACTGAAATCCAAATAACTCCAGGTAGCTCCACAACTTCTTCAATGGTCCGTCGTCAGTATCCAGGATAATTTAATGAATTTTCATTGGTTTGGGCGGTGGAAGACTTATCAGATTTTGTTATCAATTGACATTTCACCTCTTTGGAAATGGGGAAACCACTCAAACACTTCAGCTCTCCCAATAGTTTTGTAGGTCGTTTTTAGCATTGCTGTGCCAATTCTTTTGAGCAAGAAGCTCAACTTTACGACCGCTTGCTATTTACGAGAATCAGCCATTGTAAAAACGACGAACGCACAAAACAACTGTTACTAAAAATTCACACAAACCGAGCAGAGGCTTCTTTAGCTACGACGCTTGACTTACTGACTCGGAAATGTCTATACACTTCCACGGCTGAACGCGGTACTAAAAAAACTCCGCTCACTTCATCAGTTCGGTTTCTTCTGGTTACCCTCTCGTAAATGTCAATTTCTGATTAAATTTCAGATTGACTTTCCATCCATTGTACATTTTTAAAGATATCTCAAGTCTATTTTTATTAAACTTCAAAGTGTAGGTCTCCTCCAAGATATTTTCTGTCTCCTACAAATGCTGTTTTAATGGATTTGACAGCCTTCTATTTAGTCAAAGCAATGATGTAATTCATAAAATGAAGTGAATTAATTTTTAAAATTATATTTTTCCTTGATAACGTTATAGTAAATTCAAATAAATATTTCTATTTGTGGCATAGAATATATTTTCCGCTTTGCAGCGGTAATGAAAATATATGACTGTAATTTAGTTTTCTTATTCAAGTTCAGTATCGATCTTGGGGAGCAACCAACTACGTCGCATTTGCTAGGAAACATACAAACCCGCGACAACCATAACTTTGGCGAAGAGGAAAGAAAAAAGAGATTTAGTATGTTATTTTTCAAGCGAAACGAGAAAGTTTATCACTCTTCGAAACATCTATTTCAATCGCATATTATTTATTGCGCAATTTGTTATTTCACTCAGAAATATGATGCTGGATTGTGATTTCTATAGATTAAAAAGGGTATTTGTAATTTTTTTAATCTAATCTATTAGAATTAAATTAATTGTTGTTCTGAATGAATTATGACAGTGTATTAAACGATTTTGTTGAGGAATGTAAGGCAGGGTCGATTAAAATGTGTTTGTATATGCTCTGTCTAGGAACAGACAATTAAAATTTAATTTAATAATAGAAGATGGGGATTTTGAAGTTGATAATTTTTTATAGTGCGTTAAGGGAGAAATATACTTATTCAATTTAGTTAATTCTTGTAACTTTCCTACCCGTACAATTCTAGCACGAAAGCCAAGTTGACTCTACTTATTTGGTCTTTTACTTCTATTTCTTTCTATACAATGACTTATTGTTATATTTTAAGCGTTTTTTCCCTCGTGATTGCTTTATAAACTCTTCTTATCACTTGATCCTCCTGAATCGTCATTATATGTGCCAACTATCTCAATTGTTCTTCCTTTATTGTTTTTCTCTGCGAGATATGATTGGGAAAATGTAAGACAGAAGTCACCACTGTTTAGTACACGGGAAAGGTCTTAAAATTCTTCATTCACATCTCCTAACGGGTGAACTATCTACTGGTTTGATTTTAAATCATAGTGTATGGTAGCATTGGATGGACCAATTTGTTTTAAATTTTGACGTCATTCTGATAGGCCACGGTACGAAACAATCATTTTTCACTTGAGGAGCGTTTCGAAATATTGAAAACTTATTTTCAAAGTCAGTGTTGTGTAGCCGAAACTGTGACAATTTTGAAAAGAAATATGGGTCATGAAAAAGCGCCAAGCGGAACCGCTGTAGTAAAATTGATAAAATTCGTGAAACAGGCTTACTATTGGACAATAGAAGTGGTCCCTAAGCTCGGACTGTGCGCACCCCCGTAGTGTGGGACAGTATCCATCGATCTTAACTCGACGCCGATTGCAGAAACTGGCCATTAGTCGCACCAGCCTGAGAAGAATACTGCACAAAGATCTCAGATTATTCGCCTACAAGGTCCAGATGACTCAGGAATTGAAATCAACTGTCCATCTGCTTCGATATCAGTTCGCTGTATGGGCCATAGACCAGCTCAATTATTATTTAGCTGGTCTGTGGTCCATACAGCGAACTGATGACGTCGATTTGTATGTAAATAAGCAGAAATGCCGGATTTGGGGTTCGGAACAGCCACACATAATCGTAGAGAGGCCAATACATCCACGAAAAGTGACAGTTTGGTTTGGATTTTGGAAAAATGGCATAATTGGCTCATTTTTCTTTGAACATGCTACTAGAAGCACAGTTACGGTCAATGGCGACCGTTACAGAGCCATGTTAACCAACTTTTTATGGCCCCAAATCGAACTATGAATGTGGACGACCTTTGGTTCTAACAAGCTCGTTCAAGTGGCAAGATGGTGCCACATGCCATACAAGCCGACTGACAATAGATCTCGTGTGCGGCAAATTTGCGGATAATCCAGAGACAATTCCAGCTTTGAAACATAACATTGCGACTGTTATTGGCGAAATAGGCGGCGAAATTATCGAAAAAGTTCATCAAAACTGGACTCAGAGGATGGCTTACTGTAAGACCAACAGAGGGAGCCACATAAACTAAATAGTTTTACATTGTTAAATCGGAGACTCTAACTTACGCAATAAAAAATAAATTCAGAAAACGTTGATGTACACTCATTTTATAGCGTTTTTGAAAAAAAAAATTAAATAGCCCACCCATATGTCTCTTTAGTTATCATTACAGTCCTTCGAATTTTCTTTGTGCTTCTGATGTCGTCCAATTTTGTTGTTTAAATACTACTGAAAAATCTATATGCTGTACTACTGCGCTCTCTTTTGTTTTTTCATCCAATTTGACGTCTTCTGTTGTTCTTGATCTTAAAACTGATTCTAAGCTTCTTGTAGATGTTCACTGAGCAGCTTCAAGCTACAGCGATCCAATTAACATTTACATGCAGCCTTAAGGATATGTCTTGCGCAACATTGGACGAAACGTTGGCGTCTAAAATTGATGCTATTCTAAACCGAAAACAAAGAGCTTTTAGAAAAATGATTTTGCAAATTCGAATAGAATGACATGGGAATTTCTCGATAATACTTAAGTTCAAAGAACATTTACGTATACTTTATACAAATTTTTCAATGTAAGGATTTTATTTTTTCAAACTGTAAAAACCAAACAACTTTTGTTCTAGTGGCAGATAATATTTGTTATTTCATCATATCCTTTCTTGGAGATTAGACAAAAAAAAATTACAGATGAAACAATGCATGATGTAGTAACATGATCTATCAATTACACCTTAATCAAAATCATTTATCCTCACAAGTGATATATTCTCCGATAGCTTTTAATAAAATAACTTTCATTATGAAAATATCTTTTAAGTTGTAGTCATCAGTATCAATTAGCTTACGTATTTAAATTGGCTAATATATACGAGGTTTTACTAGTATGATGGATGCATCACTGAGAGTTTTTTTATTAATTCACTTATTTTTCGAAAACTTGAAGAACAATAATAAATCAAAACTTTCTTTTTCTTATCTTATATGCCATATCTCTTGATTAAATAATCATTGTAACGTAAAATATGTAGCTTTAGAAACTTGACAAATTATGGTAATTTTTTTTACATGTACAATTAAATGTCAACATATAACACATTAAAAATCCGGTACTCATCAAACATACATATATACCGTTCTTACTGTACTGTTACACTTACATACATATATAACTGTTAGATAACATGTACGTACAACAAAATAATAATATGTGTAATAACAATAATACTGGTTCTATGAAAAATGGGAAAATTACAAACATGATTGTCGCACTTTTCTTACAAGAACATGTAGTTGTGTATTTATTGCTGTTAATATGCATATTCAAACATTAAAACAATGGATAATTGGCACAAGGGAAGCAATGAAAATTCCTTTTTTATCGTTGCCGTAATTAGAATGCCCATGTATAGAAAATACTGTGAAACAATTTGTAAGCGTCTCGCTATTGTGTTGAATAACTTGCAGACAATGTGTTTTAATTATTAAACAAGAGTGAATATTTTTTGCTATGCACGAGCTCGTTTTCGGTATTAATAAAGATTCGTAAAAAAAGGAAACTACTGAGAAAATAGTTAGAAGATCGTACATAAGATAATACATCAGTATGAATTTATAAAAAATTAAAGTTATTTTGACCCGATATAATGGTTACCTATGCTATTTATTAAAGTGAGAAAATCATTCAGCACTAATTTTACACACCATGTGAACTGCTTTTATAATTGATTTAAAGTTAATGATGTCTAACTGGATTTTGCTATCGCTCTACAATATCACAACCGTACCATAATGCGAGTTTGCTGATTTTGCTAACCTAAATATTACGTCCTCTACCTGGCGCCATCTTTCAAAAGCATTATAAGCTGTTTGACAATCACGGAGCACCTTTAATATCGCGTGGTAAAAATATGCAAAATGGCTGGGTTATACCGAGTCCAGTTAATACTTAATTTATTGAAGTGTAAACTTCTATGGGCGCGTTGATTGTGGGCACTGAACGAGATTGAGCCGATACGCTCGTCTATGTAACGCTCAAGTCGCCATGGTTACCAAACGAAACGTAAATTCGACAAAAATCGGAAAGACTGTGCAAAGATCTCCTCTCTGGATACGCGAAATTGAAAGCTGCTCTTTGGCATTGGTGTTCGGGCGACATTGAATTTCCGGTCGACGGAGAGATTTTCTTCCTAAGTGGAGCGGTTGTAAAGATATGTTCTTTTAAAGAAAAGCGTGCACTCGATGTTTTAACAGCAAAATGGCTTACGTGACAATCAAAAAATCCCGAGAAACGTCAAACTGACAGGCGAACTGAGTTACACCACAGATTCACTTTTAAGCTTAAAATACGAAATTTTGAAGGTTGCGAGAGCTCATCAAGACTCGGGGTCTTAAGGAACCGGCTTTTTGGGACCTTTTGTATGCTTATTTCGAGTCAGCAGTCGCACGCAATCGAAGGTACCGGCAATATATAGGTCGTTTGCAGAAGGATTTGGTAAGAAAAATGGCCGTTTAAATGTGCACTGATATCAATGTATTCCGGACGGGCGAAAAATAAATATCAGATTCTCATGTACACTGGCGATCAATGTATTACGGTCCGGCGAATTACATCTCCACACAATACATAACGGTCTCACACATGACATGACATTTTTATCTATACAGGGGTCGATTAATCGACCCCTGTCGATTAATATTTTAATAATGATTTGAATTAAAATACGATAATTCCAGAACGTGTGTATTTCCTTAAAGGGGAAAAGGAGGATTGCTTTCGACATTTATGTGCCTCTACTACGAAATAATTTTATTTAAACGATTACGCAAATGTGCACAGTGGGCGGAGCCGGCTGAAATCAATTTCTCTCTTTTCTGATTAAAATTAGGCACTTGGGAGTTTTTACGGTCGCCCATCACTAATGAAATAGAACAAACTGGCCGAAGGATTTTTTGAAAATTGACGTATAAAAGTGAAATTTTAAATACGGGGGTGTCTTAGATCGCAGATCATCAATCCATAGTCAAAATGTAAAAAAAGAAATGGCGGAAGATTTTTTTGAAAATTGACGTATGAATGTGACATTTTAGATACGGGGGTGTCTTAGGTCGCCGATCACAAATCCAAAGTCAAAATGTCAAAAAAAAACAAAATGGCGGACGAGTTTTTTGAAAATTGACGTATGGGTGTGAAATTTTGGGTACGGGGGTGTCTTAGGTCGCCGATCACTAATCCAACGTCAAAATGCCAAAAAAAAAATGGCGAAAGAAGTTTTTGAAAATTGACGTATGAATGTGAAATTTTAGATACGGGGGTGGTTGAGGTCGCCGATCACGAATCCAAAGTTAAAATGACAGAAAAAAACAAAATGGCGGAAGAGTTTTTTTGAAAATTAATGAATGTTTGTGACATTTTGGATAGGGGAGTGTTTGTGGTCGCTTATTACGTCTTCAATTTGGCGATTCTTTCGGCGACCGTTACATGGGAAAGCCTTGATGAAGTTTTCACTTCTACCGTTTGGTTTTAAGCACACTCATTTTTCTTGTTACTGTTATTGACATTTGACTGATTTGATATTTATTTTGTATAACTTGCAACTTATTTTTCTACTTAAATTGTTTTGATACTGCAAACATTCAGCTTTTACATTTACTGTGTGCTACATATTTACTAGGTATAATATGAAATAAAATGCAAAAGGAAAATCCCTTACCACAAAAAATATATATCAAAAATCTAAATACGTATTTCGGCAACTAAGTTGCCATCTTCAGTAGATATCTGTATAAAACAAAAAACAAAAGAGTGTTATCCCACTGGTGATTTGGTGAAGAGCATATCTTCTAAGGTTACACCTTAGCCAAAAATACCACGTTTAACACTCTTTTTTGTTTTATACAGATATCTACTGAAGATGGCAACTTAGTTGCCGAAATACGTATTTAGATTTTTTGATATATATTTTTTGTGGTAAGGGATTTTCCTTTTGCATTTTATTTCACATTTTTAGCCACAGTCTCCACCCATTATTGGAAGAGGTATAATATATTCATAAATTACGGCATGTATCAATAGAAACTATATCTTGTTTTTCCACCGACAGAAGTGAATGTTGTGGTCAACGCAAGTAATTAGCCACATTTTTGCATTTTTAAGTTAAAATTAGAGGGATTTCAAGATCTGCCAAAGAAAAAGCAGTAGACGTTATTTGGTCACTAATACTGACTGTAAGTATCAGATGAATATGTAGTAACATAAAATCTGTTTTATTCGTGCATCAATATGGATTTTCTTCATTAATATAATTTGCTTGCCACCAAACTAAATCAAATTACCTTCTCCAGTCTTTGTTCAACCAATGGCGTCGTTCTAATCACATAGAGCGGGTTATGTTGTTTATAATGGTCATTCATCTAATATCTTTTCAATGTCTTCTGGAGTATCTCAAGGTTCGAATCTTGGACCCTTACTCTTTAATTTAAAAAAAAGTGTGTTGTTGATTCTTACGCGTGGCTCCAAGCCACCAATATATCAATACACATCTCTTATTTGAAAGTCTGTGATCTGTGAAACTATGTTGTACTTTTATAACTTGAACAGTATTAAAGTATTAGATTACACCTTCGCGCGTAGCAAGTTACAATATGCATCTTTTGTCTGGTATCTCATTATATACATTAGCAGATTTCGATATAAGGTGTTGAAGAGAGAGTTTTAAAACATTTATCATACAAATTGAATGGTACTTACTCTGGTCATAAGGTAGATTGTATAATTTTAAGAGCATACCACCATTTTTACTTTCCTATACGTAGTATAAAGAAGTATTGTGATCACGAAAATTTTCAACCTCGAGATTTTGCAGATGTCCACGTTTTAATGTCCCCTGATACCGTAAGGTTGGTTTTTAAAAAATGTCTCTCCCTCTTTCTCTCTGTGTCTATCTGTGTCCACGATAGCGTTCAAACGGGTAAAGCTATCCATACCAAACAAGTATAATCTTCTTCTTAAGATCTGATTAAATTTACAATAAAATCGGAAAACCGGAAGTAGTAGTTTACTTCAGTGAACTGAAATTTACGGTATTTTATCTCACGACGCGAAGCGGAGTGAGATAAAATACCTTACCCCTTACCTCGAGCTAAAATCTAATACTTTTTTCCCTTGTATAATAAATAACTATTTCATTATTTACATAGGTGAATAATATGCCCATTATTTATCTGTTATTAGTTCCAGGTCGAGAAATGACATTTCGTGGCGCTTTATTATGTGTAAAAATGCTATGATTTTTTACTTCTGGTACAAAAAAGTATTTAAAGCTCGATATTCAATACTTTTTGTATAAAATAAATTTCAAACCTCGGACTGGAAGTAAGAGCGATTTTTTTCCAATATCTCGTAAATTATGCATTCTATATAGATTTATCAAGAGTTCAAAATTATTTAGAACTGTATTTGGAATAATTTTTATATAAAAGAAATTTTAAAATTCGGACCTGAAGTAACAATTTTACTCTTATCGAATAGCAATGTATTGCAAATATCTGGCAAAGTATGCTTTCTATAGAGATTTATTAAGAAAATAAGAAGTACTTAGTATAGAATTTTGAATAATTTTTGTATTAAAAAAATATCAAAATTCGGACCTGAAGTAGCACACTTACAGGTTTATTTTTTTTTAAGAAGAAAACTTAATTTAGAACTATTTTTGTAAAATTTGAAATGCACTATGTATAAGAAAGTCGTGTGCTGGCCACACCTCAATTTTAGACTTTGTAGTACTGCCGTCACAGTTGGTGCTAAATTTCTTCTAATGTTGGGATACAGTTTAAATGTTTAATGTGTATTAATTTTGACGTCCTTAAGATTGTTAATCTATCTTATATGCGAAATGGATATTTCTTCATTTTGTCAATAATTTTCAGTTATAAGTCTTATGAATGATTATTCTTGGACAATATATATATTTTTAATAACCAACTAAAATAATAATTGGTGTAATTTATCTCCACTATTCCTCTTCAAATGTTTTCAAATTGATATGATTCATTAATATTTGTCTCTCTAGACGTTGTAATATCAATTATGAATATGAATATTTCGAAGCACATATACATAATCTAAATAAAATGAGGTTTGTAGCAATATCCAAATCAATGTGACGGCAATAAAAGTAAACAATTTTTTCAACATACGTGATCAACACAAATAGATAAAATTCAATTAAAGTTCAATTTATTCGATTACATACACGAGTATATAAACACACCGACCTAAATTCTAAATAGATAAATTAATAACAAAAATAGTTCAAGGAAAACAATAAAGAGAAAAGACTAGGTAGACTAATCGAAAAAAAAATAAACAATAACGATCGATAAAAATTCTTATTAAATATGTGCAAGAGATGTTTTACTGTTGATTACCATTATCTTAAATCTCAGAATTTACAATAAGAGTGAACCGACTCGTGTGTTATTTATATTTAACCTTCTTTTAACTGTACGGAGTCCCACCTATGCAACTTTTTTGTAATATTAAGAATTTATAATTTATTATTACAGCATATGGCGTTTCCTTATATGTTTTTATTAATATTTAATAGACACAAATGGTTGTTATTTCCTTGTTCCTTTTTTTTAATGCAGATTAATTAGAAGATATACAAGGGTGGTTATAAAAATGTGGTGAAAACACAAGTAGAATTAACAAATACACACAATAATGCGTGTTTATTAATGTGCAAACTCTAAAGGAAACATATTTGATAAATTTCTGTTGTGTTGTGGTAGCCATCAAATCACTTTCTTAATAGACAAATTAGGAATTATACATTGATCAAAATTTTGTTTTAATATGTGTGCTTACATTATCCACTAAGTACTTGTATTAGTGATTAGCACTTTTACTGTTTTATTTAACTCTATATTTCTATATTATAAAGTTTCAATACATGATTTATTCTATTTAATATTAATAAATAATATAGAAGCTAATACACTTTTAATTAATATAAGAACCCTTTACAAAGTATGCCTTTCAGCGAAAGGCATACTTTGTATTGAACACTGAACACGAAAGCTTTCGTATTTTTTGGGTGGTGCTATTATTATCAAAGCACTGCTTGTACTATCTGTGTTTTTTATCTCTTAATTAGTTACACTTAAGTTAGCTTTACGTTGTTTAGTTAATATACAGGGCCAACCTAAAATGCTATGCTTTTAAATAAATGCCGTCCACTTACTTAAAGAAGGCTAAGTAATTGTAGTAGTGCCAGCAACTTTGCTGTTTTATCGAAGTCTATATTTCTATATTGAAGAAGTTTCAATAAACGATTTATTCTACTTAATACACAAGATGAAATTACCATAACAAAAACAACCTAAAACTTATTTCTTATTAGTTGGCGAAGAAATCGGATAAGAAAAGGATTAATAAAATGTACAAATTAACTTTTACTTTTATTTACAAACCAATCTTAAATATTAAATTTCTTAATTCTTGCGTCTGTTTTTTATTATTGTGCTAATTTCTTGTTTAAAATATCTCTACAGATAGCGCTTTACTCGTAGAAGCTGATACACATTTATTTCATTTAGAACACTTGTTCAGAGGATCGGTCGAACTTTCCAGCCGAAAGGCATACTTTGTGTTGAACACTGTACACGAAGCTTTCCTATTTTTCTCGGGTGCCCTTATTATCTAATCACTGCTTGTACTATCTGTGTTTTTCGTCTCTTAATTATTTACACTTAAGTTAGATTTACATTGTTTAGCTAATATACAGGGGCAACCTAATATGCTGTGCTTTTTAATAAATGCCGTCCACTTCCTTAAAAATGGCTGATTTGTCACTCCAAGCTAGTTTTTCCATTTTTTTGAAAATTGCTGCAATTTAACCTTCGGAGTTTCTAGCCATACGGCAACAATGCGCAATATTTTTCTGTATGATACAGCTTTCTTTCTAGCTTAGCTTTTTTCCATAACTTCTCGCTTTTACATTTCAATCGCTTTTTACTTTCTTATACGTAGTATAAGGAAGTATTGTTATCATGAAAATTTTCGACCTCGAGATTTTTGCAGATGTCCACGTTTTGAGGTCCCCTGATACCAAAAAAATGAGGTGTGGCCACCACACGACTTTCTTATACGTATGAGCGTTTCAAATTATACAATTTTAAGAATTTTTTTTATACAAAACTTATTCAAAATCCTATTCTAAGTACCTTCATTCTCTTAATAAATCGCTATAGAATGCATACTTTGCAAGATATTCGAAAAAAAGTGCTACTCGCTAAGAGTAAAAGTGCCACTTCCGGTCCGAATTTTGAAATTTCATGTATACAAAAAATATTGCAAATTCAACTCTAAATACTTTTGTACTCTTAATAAATATATATAAAATGCATAATTTATGACATATCTGCAAAAAATCGCTATTCGGTAAGAGTAAAAGTGGTACTTCCGGTCCGAATTTTGAAATTTTTTTTTACAAAAGATATTTAAAATTATAATTTAAATACTTTTATACTCGTAATGTACCTGCCTAGAAAGCATGACTTGCGAGATATTCGCAAAAAACTGATTTTCGATAAGAGTAAAAGACCTACTTCCGGTTGGAATTTCGAAAAACCTCTTTAAGATAATTTGTCTCAAATTTCATTCTGAGTACATTTCAATTCTTTATAAATTTGTTTAAACTTAGTAATTGACGAAATATTGGCAAAATTCGATTTTTTCACTGAAGTAAACTGCTACTTCCGGTCTACCGATTTTACTGAAAAACTAATCAGATCTCAAGAGGGAGATTATACACGTAAATACAAAATTTGGAATTGATATCTACAGCGGTTTGACCGCTATCGTGGTCACACACAGACAGACAGACAGACAGACAGACACACACAGACATTTTTTTAAAAACCACTTTTTCGGTATCAGGGGACTTCAAAACGTGGACATCTGCAAAAATCTCGAGGTCGAAAATTTTCATCATCACAATACTTCCTTATACTACGTATAAGAAAGTAAAAGTGGTTTTTAAAAAATGTCTCTCTCTGTGTGTGTCTGTCTGTCTGTCTGTCTGTCTGTGTGTGACCACGATAGCGGTCAAACCGCTGGAGATATCAATTCCAAATTTTGTATTTACGTGTATAATCTCCCTCTTGAGATCTGATTAGTTTTTCAGTAAAATCGGTAGACCGGAAGTAACAGTTTACTTCAGTGAAAAAATCGAATTTTGCCAATATTTCGTCAAATACTAAGTTTATACAAATTTATAAAGAATTCATATGTACTTAAAATTAAAATTGAGAACAACTTTATTTAAAAGGTTTTTCGAAATTCCTACCGGAAGTAGGTCTTTTACTCTTATCGAAAATCGGTTTTTTGCGAATATTTCGCAAGTCAAGCTTTTTAGACAGGTACGTTACGTGTATAAAAGTATTTAAAACATAGTTTTCAATATCTTTTGTATAAAAAAGATTTCAAAATTCGGACCGGAAGTAACACTTTTACTCTTACCGAATAGCGATTTTTGGCAAATATGTCGTAAATTATGCATTCTATATATATTTATTAAGAGTACAAAAGTATTTAGAGTTATATTTTCAATATTTTTTGTATACATGAAATTTCAAAATTCGGACCGGAAGTAGCACTTTTACTCTTAGCGAGTAGCACTTTTTTTCGAATATCTTGCAAAGTATGCACTCTATAGCGATTTATTAAGAGAATAAAAGTACTTAGAATAGGATTTTGAATAAGTTTTGTATAAAAAAATTCTTAAGATTGTATAGTTTGAAACGCTCATACGTATAAGAAAGTCGTGTGGTGGCCACACCTCATTTTTTTATATTCTTTTACATTTGTTTTGGTTCTATTATAGTGAATGGAAACGTAATGACAGGCTTCATAATAACTAATCTTACACTCTAACGTTTCTACATCTGGGACTATACAGAGGCGCCCAAGCTAGTTTTTTATTTACACTCGTTTTGTTTACACATTTTAATGCAAATATGTAGTTTTCTGTTTGATGCAGTATCTTTCGCTTAACTATTCTAATCGAATATTTCAATTTCTTATACCATGATGAAGTTCAAAAATATTCAGCTGAAGTATTTTGTTTTTCAAAATTATGTGACCAATTTGGATACTTTTCTGGCCAAGAATTTATTTCAAATTGAATGATATGTTGAACTGCAAACGGTTAACTCAACAGAAAAAGTGTTTGCCCAAAGAAAAAGTGAATTCCCTGAACATTAAAATATTTTATGTTTGAAAATAGAGGTGTTCCGGTATGTGTGTAGTTTTAGTTGAATAAATAGTATTTCAAACAAGATTTAAAATCTTCCTCCAAAATTTAAAACGTTAAAAACGCAACAACGAACTTTTGTGCGTTTTTAGTGCGCCTGGAATTGAAGTAAGTAGGAGCACGTGTTAGCTTGTTCTCTATCCCACACATTATCGAAAAAGAAATAGACTATCACCATTATGCGGGTAGTTATTCTAAAGTCGCACTTAACGACATATATGCGCAATTTATCCCCATGATTTTATATTTAACCATATTTAACAGCTTCAAAATGTTCTTTCAACTATTATTTCCAATATAAATTTAACACTTTTCGGAACATTGAATAAAGATACTGGTCTCTTGCTCATATTTAACTACACAAAAGTGTTCAAGTTATGCATTTTTGTATTAACTTAACACTTTTTTTCTATCAGTGTAGCAACAACAAAATATATACGTCAGTTTTCATTATCAAACGTGATAATGTGTATATCTAAATGATTTTAATCTATTAATGTAATCTTATTTTATAAATATGTTGCAAAAATTCTAGTGTAAGGTTTAATGATTTGCAAAAATCCATATAATCATTAAAATAAAAATTTCTATTTTAAACTAAACTTTTCCCTTAAACTGGGAAATACGCGTGAACTCATAACGGTGTTTAAATAACCGTTTGTGGAAAATATTAAAGGCTTATTACGAGAAAATCATGAATCAGATGAGCAATTTAATTTGTAATCGCTCATTTCCGTTGCGTTAGTAAACTTTCATTAATAAATAAGCATGAAATGTAAACAAACATAATATATACACATATACTAACAATTAAACTAAAAAGTTGTCTTTGCTTTTCTAATCAGCAGTTCATCAATCTGCTTCTATATTATTATACGACAAATATTATAAAACAATATTCCTAATTAAAATTCAAGTTGCAATTATTATCTTATTATATTATGCATTTCCTGTGCGTGAATAATATTTACTGATTAAGTTTAAATACTTTGAACAAAGGCAGAAATACAATAAAACGTGGAATAAAATATAACAGAAAGAGCAGAAATATAAGCCTCGTCTACTTGTCTACTTGGTTTTATTAATATTGACACAAGAGGTGTTTTCGTTCAGATGAGTCAGACAGTTTTCTTCTCAAATGCCATTCTTAACGAAAAATTTGATTTCGAACAGGGTCTCTCCTGTAACTATTAACTCCTTAGGATGACTGATGCCATTAAGGATGGCATAGAAATTTGTGAAAATCTAGATTTTCAAGATGAGCTTCAAACCTAACATCTAACATAGTTCAGAAAAGGAAAGAATGTTATTCAAGTGTCATTCCAAGTTCACACTTGCCGTTCAGAAACAAAAAGATGTCCCAAAATTACGACGTCATTGCCGTTCAGAAATGATTGGTGCGACGCTGGGAGTGTTCCTTCCATCACCCACCTATTTGTGATGGTTAATAGCGGGCGATGCATGGGCATTCGGGTCGGGGTATTTAAAGCGCGGTTCTGAGTGTTGTTTAAGGTTATAATATTTCATGTTATTTCACATCATATGGTCATATGTGTGTTTCTTGGAGTTTGAACAGTTTGTTTTTGGGCAATTTTAATTTGATCCAAAAATTTTTTTCGATTATGATCCATTGTTCTAATTAGTTTACTTATTTCTTTGATGACTTTATTTTTTCATACATAACCTCTAACTCTGCAATGCTTAGCTTGACCCTTTGACTTTTGCCACAAAATAACTCGACTCACTCTACGGCGTTCAGAATTGTAAAGCACTGCAAGTTTACCAAGTGGATGACGTCATAAAATATGACCTGACCATGCCAGTATCCTATCCAACATTTCTGAACGCACCCCAGTTGTATATAGTTCAACGTTATACGTATATATTATAACAATATTTTTATGGATGAAAATCATGTGTATAAGAATAAAATGGTCTCAAGAGGTATAATTTCAATTTAGAGTCACTTTAAAATATGCAATTTAAAATAAAAATTACTGTAGCATAATTCAATATTATAATTATATGTAAATGTATAAGAAATTCTAAAAGAATGCAAAAATTATTAATTTACCCAATAATTAGGTAAAATTTGAATAATAACAACATTTGAACAATATTAGGAAAACACTTTATTAGTTGACTTAAAGTTAGGCAACTTAATATACAAAGCGAAATTGGAATGAACTATAAATTTTATTATGGCGGTGGATAGTCGTCCGACGGTTGGATGAATAAATTATTATCTTTAAATTCCGATGTTCGGACGTTTAATAACTTTTATTATTGTTCCGACAGTATGCGCACGTTCACCATTGAACTACAATAGCTCGACATAACCTAAGAATTAGTTGCAAAAGCCAACCGTGACTTAAAAATGAATACAATTACAGTAGGAAAGAAGTTCGATACTTTAAAAGATGTGTATGATTTTGTGAGTGAAGTGGAAAATAATGAACTTATAACTTTTTACAAAAGGGATGCAAAGAAGTTAACTACCGTTTCAAAAATTTACCCTCAGAAGTGTAAGAAAGCGAAAAATGACTTGATTTATTATCGACTGGAGTATACATGCATTAAAGGAGGGAAAAGATTTAAAAGTGTCAGCAAAGGAGCACGAAAAGTGAGGTAGTTTGCCACTTACTTTTATTCATTTTGTCTAAAAACTATTGTTTTAAATTTAGCACTTTCCGAGAAGACTGTCCCATGAAAATTGTGTTTACTTTGGCGGAAGATTGAAAGCATTTCGTACTACTATAACAACTCAGTCAATGGGTATAAATGGTGAAGAGAGACAAGTTGTACTAAGTTTATTACAGAAAATGGCCTACTCAAAGACTAAAGATATTTATGAAATCAATTACAGATCACTAGTGGAACTAAATTTTTTGCGAGTTTTGAATTATTTCAACAATAACTGGCACAACTGCAAAGAAGAGTGGGTGCAATGTTTTAAAAAGAAAAGTTGTACTTACGGAGTTGCAACTACCAATCACCTGGAATCATTTAACCAGAAAATTAAAGCAGTCTGTACAAAATATAGCACATTGCAAGATTTTTATAGAGAATTTAGAATTCTTTCGAACTCTGTAAATTCAGAAAGGAAGCAGACATGCTTGCACATGATGTCGAAGAAATTCAGCTCTTTAACGAAAGATTCACTGAAAGAAAAATATTTCAAAATTGTTACGCCTTTCGCTTTTAAGTTTATAGAAAATAGTCTATCAAAATCAGAGACAGTTACATTCGATGAAGAACAAGAAGATTATTGCATTTTAAAAAGAACCGCCATTAAAGTATCACAAAACTATTGTGAATGTAATTATTTTATGGATATGCAGTTACCATGCAAACACATGTTTAAATTTAGACAATTAAAAGGACTGGATTTGTACAGCGAAGATCTTATACCTAAAAGATTTAGAAAACACTTGTATTTCCGAAATTATGGATTGCATTTGGAAGGCACATCGATGAGTAATAATGTGACGTTAGATGAATCAAACGTACATTATGATAGCGATTCAGAATATATCAAAATTCAGTCGAAATGCGAAAGGTCTATTTTAACACAGCAACAAAAATATACTAGAGTGTTGGCCAAATGTCAGCAGATAGCAACTATAGTGTCGGAAATGAGTATGAGTGAGTTTAATAAACATTATTCTCAGTTGGAAACTTTAGTAAACATGTGGAATGAACACAAACAAACTATTATAGTTGAAGAGACGGTCATTGATGAAGAGACAGAGATGGCACCTGAAAATACATTAATTAATATTGAGCCAGATATCAGAGTTGAAGAGACATCGATTACGGAACAGCCAAATATCACAGTTGAAAAGACACTAATTACGGAAGAGCTAAATATCACACTTGAAAAGACATCCATTACGGGAGAGCCAGGCATCACAGTTGAAAGGAAATCGATTACGGAAGAGCCAAATACCACAGTTGAAAAGACAACGATTACGGAAGAGCCAAATATTACAGTGGAAAAGACATCGGTTATTGAACAGCTGAAAGGACATCGCTTATGGAAAACCCAAATCGTAGCACAGTTGGAAATATAGGAATTAATAAAGATTCGGAAGAATTACTTTTGCTAGAAAATATTAAAATGCCCTTGAAAATGAAGAGAAGGGGGCGGCCCAAAGGTGTTGATGTTACAGTGGTGGGTTTAAGAAAAAAAAAAGAAATGTAATCCATTTTTAAAATAAATACGGTGCAGTTATAATAATGTCTTTATAATTTACCAGAAAATCTAAAAAATGATATGAATACATCAGTTTTTTAAGTCATCGTTAGTAATTACCTTCGGAACAATAATCACAATTACTATTTGTCCGATCATCGGAATTTTAAGACAATAATTTATTCCTCCGACAGTCGGACGAATATCCACTGCCTTTTATTATTAGTAAACAATGAGAGAAAAAAAAACAAAAGGGAGAATAATTTTTTTTTGAGATAGCGAAGAGACTCGTAAAAGGACGCTCTTCTAAATAATAAGTTAAAACACTATAAAGTAAAATAATTAGTAAATACCTGAGTGAGAATTAAAAATAATATTATTTCCTATGATAAATATAAAAGAGTTAGTACCAGTGTGGAATTTAGAGTATTGTCCATAGGTGAAAATTGTAAACCAATACCTGAAACAGAATAAGGGAATTAAATAGATAGTATTAGTGAAGTGCTAAAAAAAGAAATATTACCTGAATAAATAAAAGTAACATACGAAGACGAAGTAGCCAGATTGGAAAACGCACATCAGGATTAGTCAAGGAGGAAGAGAATCACCAAGAAGATAGAATACCAATCCAGATCCACAACGTAGAAGAATTTGGACCTAATAAGACAACAAAAACGTATAAAACGAGTTAAGGTAATAAGAGAAAAATTATATTACTAGTTTTAAATAAACAAGTCAAGACAAATAATTAAATTAATCTTAAGTAAAAGTTGTAAGAATTATGCTATATTAAATTTTTTTCCACTATTGAATACAAGTTAAAGTTACATATAAAAAGTTTGTTTACATAACATAATAAAATTAGCATTTACATGAATATAAATTGTATGAATTGAAAGTTATTTATTTTTAACATTTATATACATACCTGTTGTAGTATTTGTTCTTAATGTTTTGAATAAACAATATCCCAATGGTTAAAATGTTACCAACAGTTTTTAATATTAATTAATATGATGATTTTGTATAACCTAATTCTATGTTTCGAGCACTGAATTTATTTTCAATATATCTATTTTTTGAACGTTAAAAGTTGTTTTCTTTATACGAAGGTAATTCTTCACTAAATAAGAACTTTCACACTTGAGATTACACATAAGAGTTTCATTAAAGAAATAGTAGACTGAGCATTAACGTAAATTAATATTTTTATCCGGGAAATTTAATAACCTTTTTGTACTCACCGCCTGTAAAGAGACAGTTGGCGCATGTGTAGCTCGACCGGGAAATACGTTTTCCCGGTTGAGGCGACTGTAAAAATTGAAAAAAACACTGGCACTTTGGGACATTTAAAAAAAATCTAACTTGGTAGAAATAAAATTTAGTCTATAAAATACTACTTCCCTCCACTATTCTTCACTAAAAGTTGGGGAAATAGGAGTAATAATTAAAAATTCTTCGAAAAAAATTGTGGCGCCATCTATTTGACGATATTTTAAGCCACATCTTAAGCAAGATTCACGCGTCATCTATTTGTACCACATCGACATTCATATTGCCAGTTCGGAATTGTTTGTATTTAAACCAAAAAACGCAATAAATGTACTATAAATTTATAAATATAAGAATAAATACCTCATGTTTGCATTGTGTAAGAATATAATAACTTAATTTTTGGGAAAGGTGAGTAATAGTTACGTACATGAAATGCTTAAATTAATTAGATAATCTATCTTAGGTTAGGTATGATACCAATGACATTAATCAATAATATTTTTTTAATTTAATGTTCGTACAAAAAATATTGTACAAACCACTTGCGTGAAGACATCATCCACGCATTCGCGCAATTAAAAGCACTCGCTTCCTGCGGTCGCTCGTGCTTACAATGTGCGCTCATGCGGGAAAATAGTCTTCCCACACTTGGTTCGTAAATAACTATAACCCAACTTTAGTTTGTAATTCACATCTTTTCCCACTTAATTTGTATTGAAATAACTTGAAGTTAGTTAGGATCGTAGTCCATATCGTGGTATATACAGTGTAGTAAGATAGTGTTTGAACAAAATAAAAAATTAGCTGGGAAATCAAGTTTAAACGATTCAAACATTTTTTAAAAGTTGTAATAAATATTAAAAAGATTGCATATCACTGTAATTACTATATAGGGCTAGTATAATATAGAGTCTGTGTCTATATAGTTATGTGTTTCTACATACTGATATCTGCAGGGGTCTCTTCTGGACCCCAACTGTTTACCATTTACATGGCGGACATGCCCAAGGAGGCAAGGGGTAGTGTTTGGGGTTGATAACACTGCGGTGGTTATCAGCTGTCGATTTGAGACTATGGTGTCATTAAAACTTGGCGGATGACATCTTGGAGTGGTCGGGCAATGAAAGCTTAAAATTAAAAGGGATAAGCGTGTCGCCATAAGATTTACTATAAAACTAGGTCGACTCAGGCGACTCAACACTCCGTTGGTTGAACCACACCATTTAGGTAACTAAGTCTAGAGTGGTGATAATGATCTAATTTGAGATTATAGTTTACAAAACAAATATTAGAACAAAATCTAAATAATTTGGCAGTTAAATTATTCGTGTCTTCTGCACGACAAGATGCTAAATATGATAGAAAATATTTCTTGTAACATTTTATGCAAATGTTGTGTCAAATTTCGCATCAAGTCACGCAGGGTTATGAAGAAAGTGTACTGTTACTATTAAACTAGGAGTTAAATCAAAATTAAATGTAACATAGTAAATTAATCTAGGTATTTAAAAATCTGTAGACATTTGTTTCGTAAAATATACACGCTGCATAAAGGTTCAGGGTCGGCAAAAAGTCGATATTGACAGGAAATGAATTTCGCTTGTAAATAATTATTTACACAATAAAGCTTGGAGAATGTTGGATTTTATTATTAATTAATTTATGATTAATACAACCAAGCATGTATAAAAATTTACGTATGTGATTAGTATCCATAAGAAGGTAGCTATTAGTTTATATTATGTACATACATGTGACCCCATGTGACCCTATAATCTGTTGTTAACCCTGCAAATTTTAGCTGCTAGTTTTTGCTACATTTTCTGAAAATTACGTTTGTAATATACGTCTTTTGTATGGCCATATAAAGTTTCTGCAATCCATTTTACGTGAATTTTCGCCACAAATAACCCAAAACTGGCTGTAATTCTTTAAAACGGTATTGAATATGTTACAAAGATTAACATTGCCTTAAAGATAGAAAATGTTATGGCTCTGGCCTGTATATGCATGCAGCAATATTGTTACATATTTTCTTTAGAACACTGAATGCAAGCTTTTATGACAAATAAACGTGATGATGAATAATGACTAATATGAATAGATAAAGTTTATCTGCGGTTTATTTATATTTCGTTTGAAGAACTTTTTAATTAAAATTATCAAACAAGGCAGAACAATATCATATTAACATGGCATAATAAATAATAATAAAAAAAAACAAAAACGGTGTGATAAAGTGTATCACATTACCCTCTTGTTAGATATGATTTCAAATTAACAAATGACAATAAGAAATCGAAATCAATAAATAAGGCAGTTGATAACAACAGTCATAAAATTAAAAAAATGATTTACTTATCATAGATTCAAGTATATACTGTTTTTATATTCGTTGATTGACTTTTGGATTAAATTCTAATTGATTTAATTAATTTTGTTTATAAAAAGTTCAAGGTATAACCGGAAATTAATCAAATGTGACAATATGTTAGTTTATCTGTTAACATACTTGTTGCTATTTCTATTATAAGTTACGGCTGTCACAGATTGCTCAACGGAAGCATCTCAGGACTGTCAACAATACTAATTTATCAAAATGGTGACAAGAAAGGTGAAAATTGCGATTCTTTGTTTAGTTGTTTTATTATTTACTTACAATTCCTTTACTATTTTTTCATCACTTTGCAAATCAAATAGGGAAACTATAAGGGGTATATGTTTGCAAAGTGTTGACGACACTGAAACCAACAGTTAAAATTTGCTGAAACTGAAAGAAACCAGTCAAAGTCATACATAAAAAAGCAGGCAATTTCGCCCAGACAAGTATGTTATATTAACTTAAAAATAATTGAAATATAGAAGCTATTCTAAATTACTTGCTTACACGTTACTTGCATTTTTTTTTTTGATAAGCGCAGAACATTCTGTGAAAATTGATAAACCTCCAGATTAAATTTGGCAAGTTTTCATTAGAGGTATGAATATTATTGAAACCTCTGAAAACTATCAATAAAATATTTGTTGTAACACATCTAAAACCTATATATATATATATATATATATATATATATTATATAAGTGCTTTTAAATACACATATGTATGTAAAGAATAAATAACTATATAATTAAAATAGTTATTAAAGAAAACTAAAATATGAAGCGAAACTAAATATTAAAATAAGCAACGACGAAATTTTCACCATGGTCACGAAAGTATTATGAATGAAAAAGAAAATAATCCAATTGCTAAGCACGCAGCCGCACAATATGTCGGCTCGCCATGGTACTCAATACATATTTATCTTCCTAAATGTTCAATATAAGAAATTATTGCCATGTCAAAAACTAGAAATGCGTTATAATATAATATATTAACAAAAATTAAAATAATAATTCAATTATTGATGCATTACAAGTAATACGTACCGTTAATAATGAGTGTAGTTGGGAGACTATAATATCAAAAGGAAAAATTATTAAGATGGAAGACGCTGTAAAGTTATAAATATTATACTAATTCCGAATATGAAAGGTTTTCCTTTCGTGTGAGAAAATTACTGAAAATTATAATCTTCACAATCACCATAAACTACTATTGATAATTTTTGGGATGCAAAATGTAGCTGGACTTCATGTAACAATCTTTGCAAGTTTTTGATAGCACATTTACTAAATTTTACCCGTAGAAAGTATTTCAAAGCGTGTATCTAACTCTGCAATATTCATTTCTTTAATTACATAATGAGTTTCGCAAGTATCAGTATTGCACATGGTCTAGCACGCTGCTATAGATAAAGATCGTTTGTTATCTTTGTTGCCTTGTGAGGTCAAACGCATAAACACAATGTTATTGTTAGACTGGCATCAAGTAAACAAAAGTAATTGCAATTAATATTTGTAATCCGTTACAAGGAAGAGATAACATTAAAACACATAATCAAATCAGATTTACATACATGAAAGAAAAGATAATTAACACCTAGGTAATCCATTAGCGCCAAGTATATATAATTTACAATAACGAACATTTCGAACAATAAAATATACATACAGTATGTTCCGGAATAGAGTTGATAAAAGGGCAAAAAACTTTATAGTCATTTTTTACTAAATTAAGAAAACATGAAAATGTTTTAAGAGAACAATGATATTCAGACGAGTTACAGTACATTTCCTGTATTTTCAAAAGGTATCTTGATTTTGGGATATCACTTTTTTTTTAAATTCTTATATTAATTCTTGTAAATAAAATATTACGTAAATATTTTACTATTATAAATTCAAAAATTAAAAAATACACAGGACATGTCAATTAAAAAATCAAGTTAAACACAAAGTTAATAAAAGAGAAACTTTCGTACATATATTAGTGATTTTTAACCATACCGCGTGTGTAAAAAATTAAACACACGTTATATAACTATATTATATGCGATCCTAGTTTAAAAGTCATTACCGACAGTCGCACGGACACTGACGAGGCCTTAAATGCCGAAACACGGTGTATGTGCGTTGACTGTCGGTAATCACACTAGATGTATATGTGTATCCCAGCACATGCATATATGCATATACGTTTTGCGTATAAATTTATATATGTATATAGTATTTACCTCTTGATGTTAGTTCTAACATCTAACACTTTTCATTTTCAACTATATTAAATTACAAAAAAAAAAACATTTCAAATAACATTTTTTTTAACTGTACCGGGACGTCATACTGGCTCTGTATAATAGATATCGTAACAAAAGATGATATAGTGCAATGGTTAGCATGAAAGCCGTCTACCTAAAATTTTATGTAGTATTTCAGAAAATTAAATATTTTAAATTAATTTAGCTGTCAACTTCTATATAATTATATGAAACACATAAAGCTTCCTTAAATAATATAGCTGCTTCGAATATTACTTGTATGTACATTAATGTTCCACGAGAAAATTTATAGATTTTCCGACCGTCGTTATCTTACTATGATTTATTATATTTTTGTTTATGGGTCTATGGGAACCTGAGAATTTTCTCGACATTCATCTTTTAAATTTTGGTATGCGTAAAAATGAGTTTGTTAATCGTAATAAAAAAAAAATAGTGCTGGAATTAGAATTTAGAAAGTATTTATGTCATTTAAACGAATGTTTATACTTCTAATTAAGGAGGTAATTTAATTTAAGAAATTTCCAACAAGTTTAAGAGAACTGGGTATATGCATTTCCTCGAGAAGATGTAGTAGTTTAAATGTTTATATTCATATGTTATTGTGAGAAAACTTTCTAACGTTTAGTCGTTTCTGTGAATTCGCTAATTAACTTATAACTCGCACTTGATGTAACATCACTGTTCGCATTGTTGTATTTTATTAGACGTAATAGTTGTTTATATAAAGATTACAAAATGCATTTTTTAATTTTCTATTCTATTCATATTTTGTATCGCCATTATCTCCTCATATATACACACGTGCCTTTGATAGTAATAATATACTGTGGTATCATAAAGTTTCTAAAACGAAGATGGCATTGAAAAAATATATGTCTGAAGTTAATCCAGGTATTTTATAACTTAACGGTTTAGAATATTAATTTGACAGTGACATTAACTGTCATCAATTAATATGTTAGAACTGCTGAAAGCAAGTTTGAACAACGAGTTTGTTTCCCGCCTGGTCAGTTTTTACTTGCACGTTATGGTGGTTCTTGTTTTACGATGTCCAAATGCCCAATTTCATGAAACCATTGACTACAAAAATCATTCCACCGTGAACAAGTAACAGCAGTCAGAGACACAACCTTTGTGGAGGAACTTTCTATCTTTACATGTTAGATGAGGACATTGACAGTATATGCCTTGCTAGATGCACTCTTTCAATAAATAAAAAAATTCATCAAAATGAATGTGGATTTTCATATTTTTAATAGGTATACCAGAAGAGTCATTTTCTGAATCAAGCATTGAGAAGCAGTGTTGACAAACGTTGGATTTTGTTACACACAATTAGAAATGGTTTTATCAATCCAAATTTAATTCTTCTGTGAATTGCACTTTTTGAAATTCTAATAGAGTAATGTACAGTAATGGACATAAATAAATAGGACAGTGTTTTTTTTCTAATGTAAACTAGGCTTTGACAGACATCCTCACTTACCAGAATTGTAATTCAAATGCAAGTTAATAATTTTATAATACATATAAAACAGAACAATTTAATTTCGGTAAAGATTTAATACACATATATTTTTTAAAACTACAACTTTTCTAATACTTGGTCATCGCACCATTTCGGTTGATAACATCAGTAAGTCTCCGTTGCATCGAGTTTACCAAATTTATACAATACTCTTGGGTAACAACATTTTCCCATGCATTGTTAATCACTTCTAATAATCCTTGGGCATTTCTGGGTCTAATATTTTGGTTTCGGATGTTTCTTAATAACAGTCCCCAAACATTTTCAATGCAGTTTAAGTCGGGGCTGCGACTAGGCCAGTTAAGCATATTAATGTTGTTTTTTCTGAACCAGTTTTTTACTGCATGAGCTGTATGGATGGGACAATTGCCCTGTTGAAATATAAATTCATTATTAGGATATAATTGGGACACAGAAGGCAACATGATATTATCTAAGGTCCGTATGTATTCTTCGCTATTAAATTTACTGTCAATATGCCACAGAACACCAGGTCCATGAGCTGATATCCAAGCCCACAAATTTATGGAAAATCTGCCACTCTTGTCTGAATTGTTAATATATCGTACCGCGAATAAGCAGGTCGATATACACGAATAGCACCACTATATGTGGACTGAAAAGTCTTTTCATCCGTAATGATGACATTATTCCAAAAGTTATTATGGAAAACCATGTGTTCTAGAGCAAATCCCACACGCGCCTCTTTGTATTCTTGCCTTAAAATATTTTTTTTTGCTGCTGAACGGTAGCGCAAGTCCGACTCTTTAACACGTCGTCGTCCAGTTCGTGCAGATCCCGGGAAATTTGTTTCTTCAGCAGCTCTAATTACGGTGAAAAATGGATTTTCCCTTAGTACCTCAATTAATCTTCTGTCCTGTTCTTCATTTGAAATCCTGTGTCGTCCTTGTCCTGGGTTCCTTCCTATTCTGCCTTCTTGTCTCCATTTTTTGACAATGTTAGTGACAGAATTTTTGTTAATATTATAGCGCTGAACAATCTGTCTGACCGACATTCCTTCTTCCGCTCTAGCAATTACAGAACACTTCACGATATCGTTAATTCGAGGCATTTTTTCTACTTCAGTTCGACAAATAAATTTTTGACAAAACAACTTGACAAATGTCATAACTATAAAGCCACATTTAAACAACTAAATTTTATAAAAAAAAGTTACTTAATTTTTTGACTTCTCCTAGTTAATTATGTCCACTACTGTACAAGTGTTCGAATATTTTGCGTTGATGGTATCCTTTTTATCACTTTTATGTTTACGATTTTTTGTTTCCTGCCGACCCTTTTACTACAATTTCCATTTCCTCTTACAGCTCACAGAGCGAGACATGGCCGCTGAGTTGCCCCTCCCATAATGTGCGCAGTTGATTCTTATAATATTACGATAAGAACAAGCAATCCTCGAAAAATTGTCAAGCGTTACACATCGAAGTGCAGTATTTTTCCTTTCACAGAATATTAATATTTATCATCTGCATTTACTCCTAAATAATGTATGCAATGTTAAACAAATTTCTTTTTTCCGAATACTATCTCAGACTGACACTGACACATACCTCGTGCAGCGACGATTTCTCCCACTATACATATTTTAATTGTTTAAAATATGTATACCTAGATATTATAATTTGATTTAGTTGACATAGTATTATAAAAATTGCAATCAATTCTTTTAATTTTTGCTGCGAATGACTAGTTAATATTGTGAATATAGATGTAAAAGTACGGAAACATAAATATAAAATATTGTTTTTTTATACATTTAATTCAAATAAGTTAACCTGCACCTGCTCCACAGTTTGTAAGATGAATTTATTTTAATTATTATAATAGATAGGTATTACAGTAGATGTCAGATATTTTCTACAAAAAGTATGCATCTATAGGTACAATGTGGAATTAAATTCATAATTGCATTATTAATTGTTTTTAAGAAAATCCCTGGAACAAATCGGATTCTTTAAAAAATTATTGTTGTAAAAAAATATGTGAATAATGTGATATTCGTTGACACAAACTAAAGAATTTGCAAAACGGTTTTAATACAAAATTAACAACATACTTGTCTTTTCATGATGAAATGGGTATATATGTAATTGATTTATTGATCAGCCATACCTTTGTAGAATTGAGCATATTTGTCAAATTTGACATTATAATCCCAGTAACCACAGACTAAACAACCCAGACCGGCAACTACTTGAAAAAAAAATATCCAAGATCTTCTATCCTTGTTACATATCAGTGAACTTGGTATGAAGATGGCGCTAGCAGCATATTGGGGCGAAATTTGAAATGAGCTTGTTTTTAGAATACGCTTATTAAATACGTTATTTATGTAACAAAAACATACACAAAAGTTACTAAAACTATGGTAATAAATATTAGTAACTGTAACAATTATAGCCATAGTTGTTACATATTAAAAATGTGATACGAAATATAAATATTAATCTTTTACTTACATGTATTATAACATCCCTTTTACGGTGACCTATTAGACACAAAATCTACTACTCTATATAAGATTAAGAGAAATATAATAATCTAATAAGTGAAAACTGTCAAGGAAAACATAGGGATATAATAATAATAGTTTTTATTGATACATATACTTATACAATAAAACATAATAAAATTAAATTACACAACCAATAATGAGAAGACAATAATAATAATACAAATCTTGTGTAATATGACAAATAAAAACAAAACTAATATGTACCAAAAGGAACAAATTCAGTACTAGTTCATTACTAAAATGCTGATTTTAAATTTGTCCCTTAAACTAACAGCAAATGAAATATATAACAGAAAAATATGCAGATGTAGAAAATTAATATTACAAGTCTAGTATATAAAATTGATATTATACAGATTGCCAAAAATAAAATCAACAACAAAATAGTAATAATAATACAATACATAAATCAAAAGGTATCAAACCTTTAAGGCAAAGAGCATGTCAAAAATACGCTTCTTAAACAAAGGAAATGCCAATCTTATCTTAAACCTGTGCTTTTTGTTAACTTCATCCTGTCCAAACCCGCACACTAAACACTTGGACACCATATTTGTATCAACATAATTAATACGATGTACTAGAAAGGATTGCAAAAATATAACAAACATTTCAATTGACGCTAGCGCCATCTCATCTCCAAGTTCAGTGAATCTGACAAAGATGGTAGAGTATTCAAATTTACGTTTGCTAAACAAGGATGAGTACTCTGGATAAAATCTAGGATTAAGTTGCCGGTCTGGATTGTTTAGTCTGTGCAAATAATTTATTGAAGTCGCGGTGTGTATATCGTTTTTTGATGAACTTTACTTTTATGGAAATATGCATACAGTATATACAATTCAATAATACTCAAGAATATCTATGTTGTACGTACAGTTCTGTGCAATAAACTGGTGTACACTTAATATACGATTATGTAAATGTGACTTTTATTTTCAATTTGTCATACGTAACTGACAGCTAGAGATCTTAAATATGCCTGCATGGTTAGGTTTGATAAGTAAGTCTCGTATTATAGCAAAAATCGAAGATAACTCGTCAATTACAGCAGTATCACAGCAATTTTGCATAAACAAATCTACTGTGCTAAAAATTAAGAAATGCTGGGAGAAGGAAAGAACATTATATAGAAGAGGTAGTTCTGGTCGTCCCCGAAAATCCACGCGAGAAGAAAACCTTTACAATATTTAAGGGAAAACCCTTTTGATACCGTTAGAAATGCTAAAAATGCAGTACATTTTCCTGGCTCACGATCCATAGCTTGTCGAAGAATCCATGAATCGAAATTGAAAAGTTCTATGCTGGTTAGGAAATTACAATTAACAGAGGAACACAAACAATGTCGATTACTATTTTCTTTGAATTACGTTTATAGAGAATTGCCTTTTTGGCAAAATGTCATATTCTCTGATAAAAAAGTGTTTTAGTCTACGCACAATCAAAACTTTCCCGCGGCCCGCGAACAGCGTAGATATGAACCCTATTGAGAATATATATGGTTTATTAACTAAGAAAATACACACTCAAAATATTTGTTTTCTAAATGTGAATCATCTATGGGATACTATAGAAAAAGCCTGGAAAGAATTAGTGGCAGATGAAAATTAATTAATGTTTTCTTATTTTGTTTTTGTACTTATTTTTATTTGTATTTTATTTTGCGTGTTGAATTTTAAACAATTAAAAAATATAATAAATTTTATTTAATGTTAATATCTTTACAAACGATAATTTCAAAAAAAAAATGGGTGTGCTTAAGACCACACGGCAGAAGTGAAAACTTCATCAAGGTGAGGTTAATAATACGAAATACAACTTTTTTTTTCGTTCTATATTACATTAAAAAAATATATATTTATTATTATTGTGTATACATTATTCTAGTACATTTCGCTCGGTCTGATCAAGTTTTCACTTCAAAAATTCATGCGTACGCATGTATATATACAAATAGACGATATGATAATTCTCATACCAGTACCCGCGCTAGTCTAATGGTTACGTGCCGGCCTCATACCTGGGCGACTCGGGATCGCATCTGCACGCGGATGTGAATTTTTCAGAAAATAAAAATACAATATTTCGCGTATGTATTTATTCTAAATTTCAATTTAATTGAAATTAAATACCGCTAGTTAGTGTTATAATACAAAGCCGAGCGTGAAACGGTTGCCGAGCGAGTATAGCAGAGACGCGTTAATTATATCTCTCTCGCTCCCTTAGTCGACTCGACAAATGTACATATACAAATAGACGATATGATAATTCTCATACGAGTACCCGCGCTAGTCTAATGGTAACGTGCCGGCCTCATACCTGGGCGGCTCGGGATCGCATCAGCACGCGGACGTGAATTTTTCAGAAAATAAAAATACAATATTTCGCGTATGTATTTAATCTAAATTTCAATTTAATTAAAATTAATTACCGCTAGTTAGTGTTATAATAAAAAGCCGAGCGTGAAACGGTTGCCGAGCGAGTATAGAAGAGACGCCTTAATTATATCTCTCTCGCTCCCTTAGTCGACTCGACTCGAGCCGACTTTACCCGAACGAGCGTTACATTCCGAGCGTGAGGGCTCAGTCCCGTTCAGTGCCCAACAATCAATGCATCAACACGCCCATAGAAGTTTTCGCTTGAAGAATCATCAAGGTAAAAGAGCATTAGAACCAATCATGTTGACAACTAACGTCAATAATGAAGGCATTATATAACCTTTCAAGTACAGGATAAAATTACGGGAGCGTTTTTAAGATAGTGGAATGGAGGGATGAATGGCAGTGGAAGTGCTCTTTCGTGTCGTAACGTTTTCAATGTCTCATTATTAGTATAAATATCAAGTTTTAACACAATTGCGTCAGTAGTCTTTGAAGTATCGTCCACCAAGCAACTTCATCAGAAAGAAAGTGTGAAGTATGTAGACAATCGAGTATTGGACCGTTATCAAATTCCTTACAAAACTAGGAAAGTCTTTTCATACCATATGGGAAGAGATATCAACGGTTTACGGGGATTTTTGGCCAGGGAAAAACAATGGTTTTTAAGTCGTACAATCTCTTTAAGCAAGATAGAAAATCACTTGCAGACCATGTGAAAAAAAAGCTCTGAACTTCGATAGGTTAAATGGCCATTTATCTCGTATTATATCTACTAATTTATATGTTAAACAGTGTTGACGGAAAGCACACACATATATAAATACCATCGAAATCTACACTTTGAGAACAAGAAACATCACCATAAAAGCATATTTTATGCTTCATTATTAAATTTCAATAAATATACATATAGCGCGGCTATACGTACTATGAATATTAAATCACTGAATGTTAGGATAATTAGTTTTTTTCTTTCATCTAGATTTATATTTGACATAACATATACATGTAGTCAGTTAGTCGCTCTGTTTTGATATTAGTGAATCTGACATATGCAAATATTTGTTTATTGCCTCGCAAATTGGCCAATTAGTTACATGTAAATTCAATTTCGACGTTAATGATGTATATCTTGATTCTTTTTGCGCAAATAAAGCGTTCGTGATTTATCAATCGCGGATCTTTATCATTTAGTTATTAATTTCTTTTAGAATAACTTACAGAGTCTTTCGTGTAGAGCGGCGGCTCGTCTTGATTTTTATGGCTTATCTTATAAACATGTTTACCATGAAATTGTTCTTGAATAACATCTAGTTTTGCCGCTATTCCTCATAGAATGCTATCACAATTTCATTGTATGATTAAAGTAAAACGCATGTTGATTTTTTTTTACATTTCAGTAAACTAAATGCAATATTATGTTATTAATATTAAAATACTTTATCTACGGAATATATTCTTTGATGGAGAAATTAATATCGGCGGTATTTGATCCTCATTTAATCTAAATCAATTCTTGTATAGTTTTATTTATAATAACAAAATATTTTTGGATCATTACGTCGATGGTTTTGATATTTTTATGAAAGTATTTCCTGATATATTTATTGATTTAATAACCTATTAAAGCAAATATTAGATCTACTTGTAACAGAATAGGCTATGAATTGGTTTTGATCAACAACCTATTTTGTAATTTTTCTAGGTACTTATTCAAATAAAGACACTGATGTAATACTTTTTTTCTACTCCCATACTTTAATTGTATTATTAGATATGCTAAACCTGTACTTTAATGATGTCCATTACGATACAGATTTTCATTACGATACAAGTTTATATCCAATAGGAATGCGACATTCCAATATTCAAACAATATTCAATATGGCGACTGCATATCTGACAGATATAAAAATTAATTAAATGTGACAGTTCTCTGCAATTTACAAGCAAGTAGTTAACATTTGTGCTTCTTTGAAAATATAAACGGTAAAAATGAGGGATAATGACAATGAAATGTAATAATTGACCCACCAGAAATTATGGAACAAGCGTTAGTAGTCACGAATAATTTATTACCAGCCAAATTCGCAAAAACGTACGGAAAATTTTACGCTCAATTTATGAAATGGATTGTTCAAAAAATATGTTTTATTATGGAGTCGTAGAAAATATAGTGTATGCAACTCGCATTTAATGGTTATTAAGACACTCGTATTTATTACAATTCTCGGCTTCGCCTCGTATTGTAATTCTCTTACTCGTGTCTTAACAGCTATCATTAAATGCTCATTGCATAATATACTATTACCTCATCATATGATTGTTGACAATGGACGGTTTTTTAATTTTTAAATAAGTACTCTTATAGTTGACAATACAATTTTTATATCTTGTTCTTCGGGAACTAGCAATTCACAACAAATAGTATATGCCTAACTGTTTTGTGTATTCCACATCCTAATTCAGAAGTGGCTGTTAGCAGGAGTAATTCCGGACAAGCTGAAATTAATTGTTATCTGTTTGATTTGTTCAAAATCTCAAAATTTTGGTGTTGGTGTGTTATACACATATGTTTTTCTTTCTTCTCATGATATATTAACAGTATATGCACATAGTAAATAGGTGAATATCTATATTTTAATAGTGGCGGGGAAAATAGCTGTAGTGTGAGGATAAGATGTTTATGGTACTTGCGAGTGTAGTCGAACACCCCTATACTAGTACTACGAAAATTAGTCGTCAGTTAGATGTAAGTCAAATTTGAGAATCCAGAATAATTAGGAAATTTGAAATTCACCCGTAACATATTCATACACAGGGTTAGATGAAAGAAATTTTCAGAAACGCTTACATTTTTGTCAATTGGCAGCAGATAAATTAACCTGGCTTGATTTTATTTCGATGTTAACCATTAGTGTCAAAAATGAAATACTGCAACTGAACATTGCCGGAATTAAAAAATTGAAATGCGATGCTCTTCATTCTGTAAAATTATTACTTTTGGGATAGTTGGATTTAACATTTACTTTGTTTGATAGTTGACTAAGAAAGTTGGGCGCCATTCCTGCCTTCCATTGGTTGAACGAATATTTTGGTGCATAGAACAACAGCGCTCGTAGTTCTTTATTTTAACTGCTAATTGCTCCTATAGTCATTATCTCAGAAATTACAAAAGACATTGTTAACAAAAATGAAAGAGAATAAAAAAAGGAACAACTCAATAATATACTGGGTGTTCCATTTAAAACAAGTAAGTTTTTGGTATGTGAAAATTTCAGGAAGTAGACTTTGAAAAAAAAAATTTGTGGTATTGTCTAGTGAAACTTTACCAAAGATGCAGAATTTTCTTGGCCTACAAGCACCAGCAAAGTTAATGTTTTTACTTTTAAAAAGAATGTGAAAATGATTTTTTCTGAACACGTGTTTTGGTCAAGTATTTTCAAAAAAAATTAATAACTCAAACACTATTGGTTCAATTTTGAAAAAGAAAAAGCAGTTGAACGGACAATTTTGAAGCATTATAAGAAAATCCAAAAATATATAGGGTGTCATTCAAAAAAAAAGTTCCGTGCATTTCCGGTGAAACCGGAAGTGCGTCAGAGCTTAAAGTATTTTTACAATATGCGCCACAAGCAACCATGGATCTTCCACTAATTGTTTCTTCTTTTATTTAAAACACAAACGAGCAATCGAAGAAGCGGCTACTAATGACTCACCATGTATATATAATAATATATGAACTATACCGGTTGTGTCAACAAGGATTAGCCATAGGGACTCTCATGTATACGTATGTACGATATATACGTATGTGTATGTATGCCAACCCGATACCTACTACCGGTGACGTATATATCGTACATACGTATGCATGAGAGTCCCTATGGCTAATGCTTATTGACACAACCGGTATATATATGCATATAGAAAGACAGTGAACTGTTTTTCTTAATTAATTTACTAGAACATAAATACTTCATTCATACAACTTACTTTGTCTTTAACTCCACCAGAAATGAAAGAAGCTGCTGAAATTTTATTACTGAATTTATTGCCAAAAAAAATCAAGAAAATTTTATGAGACAGCATATGAAACTCTTTTATATTGAACACAGATAAGAAACATAAAATCGTTTTCAGAATCTGTTGGTGTATTTTACAGAACTATCCACAAAATATAAATGCTCGACATTATGGTCCCATTATTTAATGTTTGGAAATACTATTAACATACAAAGAATATATGTATTTAGAAAATTATACAAAACTACGGACGTTATTAAAGCGAAAAGGTGAAGGTTTTTAGATGAAAAAAGCTAGTACTTTCTCTGGAGAAAACATTAATGATTTTCTGACTAAAGCATCAGACGAGAGATACCTTGCGACAAAAGTAAAGCTTTTCTTCATATATTACAATTCGGTATTTATTTTTTAATGTTACACTAACAATGAGAACAACGGGCGCTTGTCGAACTAATGAGATGTATTGCATGAAAATTAGTGATTTACAAGACATTGGATCAGCTTTTTTTAGTAAATGTGCCTAAAACACAGACAAAATAACTCGAAAATTTACCATTACCGATAATTTTTATGAAATACCTATGTAAAAATACGTCAGTAATTGTCCAACTTATCTTGCAAATTATTGGTTATTTTTAAACATCAGAATGGCAAATGCACCGCCTAAAGAATTGGTATTAATAAATCTACCAAAATGGGGATAGAAATTCCTGCATTTTTAAAAATATCAAATTCAGAAATTTTTTTTGGACACATCGCACATTCGCATATCTACTGCAACTCTACTTGTTAATGCAGGCGGTGACATAACAGCTTTGAAACGCCATGGCAAATGGAAATCATCAGCAGTGGCTGAGGACTACAGAGACGATTCTTTAAGAAGCAAAATAGATACCGCTAAAAAAATATCAAGCTGGAATAAATAATTCTAATAGTGTCAGAAATTAAAGCATTTCTACAAATAACCAAAATACACTATTAACATAAATAATTAATTATAGATTGTAATTAGTTAATGTTAATATTAGTATTTTTCATGTTATGAATAATAAAAATAATGTTCCTTAAATATTTGTCTCAATAAAAGTATTTTCATAAATACCTAGCAGCCGTGTACAAAGTATAGTATTCTACTCGCATATAATAGTTATTATTCACACGGGTAATTTGCGTCACGAGCGAAGCGAAACTTCACTATTGTTAGTAATAGCTATCATTATATCTCGTTGAATAATATACTATTTTATTTTCCTCGTTTGTTTGCCTATGATTTGGATTTCATTCATTTACGTGAAGTTTATTTTTCCACATTTAACAAAGCTCAATTATTAATTGTCAAGGTGTTTTTCGATGTTTAAAATATTTATACTGTTTTGATGATTACAAACTTTAATTAAATATCTATAATAATGGATCTATGTGATAAACAAATGGATCTAAGAGAAACAACTATATTTTCACTTACATTTTGCTACAAAACTATATCTAAATGACTCAAATAAAGTTTTATAAAGTGTATTTTAGCATTACGAATGATAGAACAATATTATTTCCTCTAAGTGCTTGATTTATAAACAAAACATCAATACGTTTATGACAATGATTAATATATAACAAGATCTTCCGTTACATACACTGCTAAAACTATTGTCGAGTGTTAAGACAAACATCCGTACTGAACAGTATAGATACAGATGACATATGTGCCTGTACATACACTCATCATAGTCTTCTGTGCATATTTTTCTTATTATACATAGTCAACCACTTCGTCTTCATCAGCACAATTAAGAACCCTAATATTTTATTCTCTCCCCAATGTTTTGTCATCGCATCAACGCCAATTGAAGAAATTTGCCGGTGATGCACATTAAACGCACAGATAGACACAAAATATACTTACTGGCTGGTATGGTGTAGTAGTTTTCAACGACTTATTCGTGCGGAGTTAATGTGACGTGGGCGTTTGTGACCCCTACAATTCAGTTTTAAGAACAGGAACTCGTAAATTATTATTAATTGTGGAGCATAATGTTCCACTATAAGGTAACAACGGTTTAATTCGAAAACATAACATGAGACACAATGTCAATTATATTTGTGTAATGTGATTTGGCTAATCTGAAATAAATTCAAAACACTATTTTTTTAGGGTACAGTTTTAAGATATTGTGATTTTTTTATTTTTTTTTTACCTCTTTTCACTTTAAAAACCATAACTAGAGAGCTAGAAGTGTTCGATTTGGTAGTTCTTGATAACAAGTGAAAGATATTGCAATGTAAAATAAATACATAGAGTGGATCTTCAATTGGTTAAGAGGTTGAAATGATATCGATGAAAATAATCCAGATTTTAAAAAAAAATCCGATTCTGTGGCCAAATAATGGCTGAAACGGAACCCTATAAATTATTAACGGCTCAACGTTGGTAAAGCCATATTGAAAAGAAACCCTCAATAATAATGCCCTTTATATTTGAATCATATTTAAATAAAATAAAATAAAATAATTGAATCGTTTTACCTGGCTAGCTCATATTCCCAAGACGATCCAAATTTAGAGATATCAACAAAAAACAATCTTCGGGCATTAATTGAAACAATTAAATAAAAGAAAATTATTTGAAACCAAGATTCTTGCATATATTAATACAAATACAAAAGAAAACCTACACTAAATAATATCAATTTTAATTAGAACAAACACGCCTCTCAGTATTTATATCAATACTAACAACGCAGGTCTTAATAGAAAAACAAACTATTCTTAGATTTAATATATATCTGCTACGCGAATGATATTTTTTAAAACAACATTGGCAAGTAATTTTACAATGCTGAGACATTCTTGTATCTAAGACAATTATTAAATATGTTTATCAATCTTAGATTAGAATATTATTTTAATACGCCTCTACATTAAGACTAATTTTAACATTTAAGTTTATTTGGCACTCGCACAATAATAGTTTTTATCGACGACTAAACAATAAAGTATGTATTATATTAATCAATATTGGCTAATAATAACACTCATAATACCCGTAGGGAATAATGAAATGCGACCAGTGAATAATGGGCCATAACGTTACCATTATTCACTGCATTCCGCCAATAAGAACATATAATGGGCCATAACGTTACCATTATTCACTGCATTCCGCCAATAAGAACATAACGTTCCTAACGTTGTCATAGTAACGATAGACAAGTCCGGCCATTTTACTGACTGCCTAACCATCAAACGTCATATTGATATAGTAATCTGACATTTTCGTTTACTTATTTTGATTTTTTTTAGTAATTTTCAGTTAGTCGTCGATAAAGTAGTGTATACTAACTCGCAATAATGACTATTATTCCCTCGAGCTGAGTTACTCCCTCGCCGCTTACGCGGCTTGGGAGTAAATTCAGCTCTCGGGAATAATAACTGTCATTATTGACTCGTTGTATAAACTACTATTATCGACGACTAAACAATAAAGTATGTATTATATTAATCAATATTGGCTAATAATAACACTCATAATACCCGTAGGGAATAATGAAATGCGACCAGTGAATAATGGGCCATAACGTTACCATTATTCACTGCATTCCGCCAATAAGAACATATAATGGGCCATAACGTTACCATTATTCACTGCATTCCGCCAATAAGAACATAACGTTCCTAACGTTGTCATAGTAACGATAGACAAATCCGGCCATTTTACTGACTGCCTAACCATCAAACGTCATATTGATATAGTAATCTGACATTTTCGTTTACTTATTTTGATTTTTTTTAGTAATTTTCAGTTAGTCGTCGATAAAGTAGTGTATACTAACTCGCAATAATGACTATTATTCCCTCGAGCTGAGTTACTCCCTCGCCGCTTACGCGGCTCGGGAGTAAATTCAGCTCTCGGGAATAATAACTGTCATTATTGACTCGTTGTATAAACTACTATTAAACACCTATATATATATATACATTTTCTCCTTCTTTCACTAACGAAGATCTTCCTGTTGTCGGTGTGCTTTGTTGGAGTCCTTCTTTGACGGTAGAGTAGCTTCTTTAATGGCTATTTGCACAATAATAACTTTTTATAGTTGACGGTCAACCTTTATGTAACAAAGAACTTATTTTATTACTTTTGAGGTTCAAACAACGACAAATTAATACATTATCGACCGCTATATGTGGGTCGATTTACTTATTAATTAGAAGACCTTATATTACTTTTAATGGTCTACTTAAACCGGTCTAATACGCCGGTGATCGATACCTTCGAAGGTCTTTAATCGCCTTATTTTTTTCATCGGATTTAACTTTCTCTGAGACCGACGTCTTCCCTTTTCTCCTCTACCCATGTATCATAATTATTGAACTTTCACACGCCGATAATACAAAAATAACGCCAGAAATCTTATAATATAACTAATACAAACATTTGGTGTAATGTATCTTATAAACATTTCCTTTCTAATTAGTATTTAACATACATAGATATACATTTAGGATAAACGTATAACGGAAAAAGGTAATGGATACAAATTATCAAAGGAGAGATTAAAATTGTATATTACGCCGACGATGCGGTATTGGTGACTGTATTCGTTCGATTTGAAAGCTAGAAGCCTAAACATGTCACCCGTTATCTCAAAATAACCAACATTTACATCTTACTCGTGGTAGAAAACACCCCATAGAGGAGGTCATGGCAGTCAACTATCTGGGAGTGGAAGTTCCTTCAAGCTAGGATACAATGCACGAGATCAAAAGCCAAACCAACGAAGTGCGCAAAATATCCGGAGTCAAAATTTATAAAACATGTGTTAGGTCCATAATTACATACGCTATGGAGACTAGAGCTGATACTAGGCGGACAAAAATTATACTAAGAACTATAGAAATGAAAATCCTGAGAAGTATATCGAGTTATGACGTCATTGGTTTTTTTTTAAATTGCAACTCAACTATAAAAAATAAATACATTTTTTACAATTTTTTTTTTATTTTACTGCAGAAACGGGCAGGTTAGCAATCTAATTATCATAAATAAACTAAATGAGATGTTCAAACTGATTCCCAGGCGATATTCGAAATCTTGTAGAGCATTCCGGAGGGTTTCTGGACGAATTTCGGCCCGAATTCTGTTCTTTAAATCGTCAACTGTAACTGGCCGATTGAAGTAAACCTTGCTTTTTAGGTAGCCCCACAAAAAGAAATCGAGTGGGGTAAGATCGAGGGACCGTGCAGGCCACTCAATTGGCGCCCAATCGGACGATTGGGAAAAACTTGATTTAAATAATTTCGCACATCTAACGAAAAATGTGGAGGCGCTCCATCTTGTTGATATCATAAGTTATTATTTGGCAAGTCTGGATCTTCTTCATTGGGATAAAGCATCGCAAGAGCGGGTGTCAGGTCATCCCTCAAAAAATCTAAGTATTTAGCACTCGTCAACTTTTCTATGAAGAATGATCCCAAAATTCGATCTCCAACAATTCCCGCCCAAACATTAACTTTTTGTGGAAACTGCGTGTGGACCTCTATCATCCAATTACGATTTTGGGGAGCCCAGTATCGGCAGTTCTGCCGACTTACTGCTCCATTAAAGCAAAACGTGGCTTCGTCCGAAAATAATACTCGACTGACAAACTCGGGATGGGTTGTGCATCGAGCCATCATATCTTCGCAGAATTCCATACGGCGATCCGGATCGTCTTCATTAAAACTGCCTTGTAGGGATGCCATTTATACTTTTTCAATGTCCTCCACACCGAAGATTTACTGATTTCATTATTTGCAGCCAGCTCTTGTGTGGCTCTATGGGGATTTTTTTGCAGGTCCAGTAGAACATCTAACTGAACATCTTCTGAAACTTTTGGTCGACCACATCTAGGGAGATCCCTTACATGCTGTTCTTATAATTGGTTCCAGTTCTGGATACTTATTGTCAAAGAGCTCGCAAACTTCAATTTGAGTTCTACATCTGTCTCCATATCCCTTCATCATTAAAATTTCTAGTCTTTGCTTTTCACTTAAGCATCGTATCATTTTGGTAATAGAGTAATGCGTCAAAAGTGGCAGTTACTCAATTTTTTCCTCTTACAGGATTTAAGGTCCCTTACTACAGAAACTATCAAGGTCTGGGTCATGCTTGTACATATTTCTGTATTCAGAATTTCAATTCTATCCAAATCCATCGAAAAAAATATGCGTTGCAATTTAAAAAAAGATTCGATGACGTCATAAATCAAAAACAAAAGACGATCGAAAAATTTAGTTGATACAAAAAGATGTGTCTTTTAAAACCAAAATTGACCTATCCGAGTGTTTTTCTCTAAAACTGTTTATTGGAATTTTATTTCAATAGTTTCAGACTTTTGAAACGCACTGTATGTGCTAATTATTGATAACAGCTTATATAAAAAATACAGAAGTATCCATTACAACATTTAGAAAAATTTATTTCTTGTAAACGGTTTTTTCATTACTTTTTAAATCCTGTCGAAGTTTTGCTAGTTAGTTGCATTAGCATTTAAATGTTCATTACAACTGATATTTCTTTCTATAAGTTTGGTGTTTTTTAATATATCTATTACTAATGTTGGTAGCATAACTTCCCCTAAAATTCCAATTTAAAAAGTGGTCGGACTTTTATTGAACTAGTTCAGAACCAGAATTTGGCCGGACATGCGCATTACTATCAGAACTAGTAATTCTAGAACGGTTGCGGAACTGTTCGGAACTGGAGTAAAATTAGAAATACCCAATTAATGTAAAATTCTATAGGAAGAGTCTGCTGAATATCATAAATTTATGTTGCAAACATACTTAATATAAAAAAAGAGAATTCATTGTCTGTAATTCTACTTCAAACAAAGTAGTTCTTTAATACATGATTCCCCGTCATAAATACAATCGAAATTAATTAAATATCGTGACGATGGCTAAGGTAAAACATATGTTTCTTACAATTCTAACCTTAACCGTAAACGTATAGATGTAATTTTGTGTGCCTTGGTCAACAAATGATTCATACAGAGAAACGAATCCATCGTTCACACCTTGACATTGTGTAACAGATACTCTACCAATACAAGCCGTAACACACCACATTCGAAACAGATATTATTACATGGCTGCTGCAGTTATTAAAAGTGTCCGCCGAATCTCGACGCTGTAAATTCTTCCAAGCCAACGGCAGCTGGTGCTGGTGTTGCTTTTGTAACGGCAACACCACAACGCTCGAATATGGTGTTTTTTTCTTAATGGTACGCAAGGTCGCCAAACTCACCTAGAGTTTCCTTATATGGCAGGAAATATATATTAATGTTGCGGGCGCCTCTGATACTTGCAATTTTTATATACGTTTGTCTCTGTCTTCTCTGTATTAGTAACGTTCCATACTGCACTCAAATGTAACAAAAACATCGTAGTCCGTAATAATTGTATGTCGGTGGGGTTTTGTACTATAATAACAAAAAAAACAACACACACATACAATGTCTTCTCATGGCTCGCTTTGCGGTTGTGTGTGTAAGGATTTTGCCCTTTTATGATCATGCATACTTGAAGAGTTTTATATCTTGCGAGGTCTTGGCCCATTTTGTCCAAGGAATGTTTTTTTCACATTACTTTTCTCTTACAAGTACAAAAACACGCGGTGTATTATGATATTTCTTTCCTATCGATCTCTTGCTGGTGACGTGAACTATAAATGGGTAATTTTTATTATTTCACCGCGATCTGGGAAGGACTTTGACTATATTTAGATGTAATTCTTTCGAAGTTAGCTCGCTTACGAATCCGCACCTGCTGTTAATACGGCGATCGATGATTTGAGAGATAATTGTCCTCTCTGTGCAAGAAGTTGAAATTGTGTAATCTTGTTAGTCAATGTTAGAAAAATAGGACACATGATCGTCGTTATTGAATATCAATCGACTTAATTTAATCCTGTTTCATTAACATTTTTAATGATTTTTTCTTTGAATAAATAGATATCAGGCGACCGAGTGTCGCCTAAATATATTACGGAATTATATTCATATACAATGTGTTTATTTAAGTACGGGGAGGGTTTTTTATGTTATCTACGCAGCTATGCATGAAACGAGTTAGAAAAATTTTTTTATTCAAAGTATGCATACACAAATTAATTCGTACACTGATGAGTTCTATGTAACATCGAAACAGCTGTCTGCACGTTGCTGTTTGCAATGCCAGTTTTGTGTATTCATACATTTTCATATACGAATTAATTCCTGTATGCATACATTGAGTGATTCATCAGTGTGAGAGCTTATTCTCCAAGAATTACTTTGTTGCATTTTATTTTAATAACGTTGTATTTTTCAATGCAAGAACCAATAACACGAAACACGCTTATTCCAACGTTTCTTTAATAACGCTATGCCTTCTTAAGGAATTCTTTTGGTAACTCCGCAGAATACGATCTTACAGCATTTTTTACATCTTCATTCCATAAAAATCGACACCCTCTCAAATGATTCTTGAGTTTTGGAACAAGATAATAGTCAATAGGGGGCGAGATCAAGACTGTAGGGTGGATGTTATAATACCATAAAGTCGCATTCATTGAATACTGCTTGAATAATACGTGCGACTTATGCACGCAATGCAGTTGTCGTTTTTAGGTTTTCAAAAATTGTGGCGTCTTTTTTTTGCGTATAGTAGTGTTAATTTCTTAATTGTGTATTGGTAGACATTTCGCGTTATTGTAGTCCCTTTTGGCATATACCCAATTAAGAGGATCTCTTCCGCGTCCCAAGAAACTGGGCCATCGCTTTTCCCGCAGAAAATTGCGTTTTTGCCTTCGTGGGCGTGGAAAGCTTATGAACCCATTGCATGGACTCTTACCCCCAAACTCTTTCACAAATTTGTCGTCTACTCAATTTTTGTTCGGGACTCAGCTGCCTTGCCGGCACTTTGCTCATTCTTCAGTTCGTGCTTCTAGAGGTTTTCCACACTTTGGGGTCATCATCAATGGATTCTCCGCCCCATTTCAACTGATTATACCAAAATTTGATTTGGAAATAGGACGTGGTATTTTCTGCATACACTCTCACTATTCATTCCTGGTTATTTTTCGGGCTACGGCCCTCTTCTGATAAATTTCATGACACTTCTGTGTTAAACGTTCAAGTCACTCATTTTCTCTTCTTTAAACGAATGTAGAAGTAACAAATGTTAAGCATTTGAACCAAGCTATGGGCATTGAGATAACACTATAAAATGTCACAGAAACGTCAGGTAAGAAAATTGTCACGATAGTATATAGTTTTCAAAGCTAGGTAGATACCATAAAATACTTCCCTCGTATGGAAAAATTTATTATTTATGAAAATAAAAAATTCCTCTAGGTCGTTTTTTCATTTTAATGCTATAACTTATTCTACATTTAAATTATATATTAGAGGACCAGACTTTATTGGAAAAAACCACATCTTGTCACTTAATACTTTCTAGATCCGTATACTAATATACACGAGGAGTGTAAATTAAATAATGAGACTAGCAACGTAGCTTTCGATCGAGCAACACTTGGGAAGCGGGACATGAAAAAGCGACAGGTGATATCATATGATGCGCCTTCAGTACGAGTTTGAAATCGCTAGAGTTTATTGGTTGTCCGTAGCGATTTTTTTCGTAAAATAGATTTTTTCGGGCGTCCTAAAAATAAGTGACATCAATTTCGAGCAACGGTGTGATTTCAGGTTTTACTTCAGGCTTTAGCACAGTGGAACGGAAGCTTTTGCAAAATTTCAGCAAAACCTACGGAGACGGTGATTTTTAAATGGCCCAGATTTTGGAGTGGTTTAAGACATTTTCAAAATAAAGAGAGTTGATTGAAGACAAACCACTCAGTGAAAGGCCTTCATCTTCGAGAACCGATCCTCTTTCCATTACTGCTGTGATGATTGGAAGAACCATCCTTAGCGTTGTGTGGCTTTACCACAAAGTTATGGAGAGGGGGCAGGGGGGGTTTGGTAAAATCTCACCAAATCTCATTTTGAGTGGAGGACGGGGAGGGGGGGGGGCATTTCTCTAATCAAGTACTCTTCTGTAAGGTTGAACAACGTGGTCTAGAACAAAGTTCCCAGCATTCGTATTTTATTAAATCATAATTCTTCTATATTAGTTTTTGTGTTCCAATATTGATTTTTGTCTCTTCCATCATAATTGCTATTCATTGCTTTGACCTTTTAAGCTTCTTAGATTTAATAGTAGCCGTATGAGTTGATTTATCTTCATTCAATCAAAAACTTATTTGTCAACTGAATAATGCACTTAATCTACAATTCTATTTAAGCTTTGGAAACTTGCTCCATTATAATTTTTATCGGATAGGTTGCATTTGTAGTTTCCTTGTGTAAATTTACACTGATGCTGTTAAACTATATATTATTTCTGATTACATTATGTAAGCAGTTTAAGAAATATTAATTATAATGTCCCCGTTTCCGCTTGAAACATTTTCTTTTTGTAGTTTTCCCTTCAGTATATAATGCGCTCATTTAATCCCTTCAATGTTAATTCCGTCTTTTACTTTTGCTGTCCTTAAATCATTGCGTTCCTATATTTGTAAACATTTTACCACCACACAGCTACTTAATGGACACTTTTCAAATCCCTAACAGTATCCATTAATAAGTAGGTACAATCTTGCTAAATTAAAATGACAATTTTCACTGTTACAACAAAGAATCAGTACCACATGTCTGTATATCAAACAATTTTAATAATTTTAAATGTTGATGATCTAAATATAGAAATTTGTACACTTGTATTTGAGCTATCGTAAAACCACAGGTAAAAATATTTCGAAATACGATTCTACGTGGATGTCGCGAACCAGAAAAGAGAGAATGTGATTTTGAGATGTGCGAACAACAAAGACGTAGGTATAGAATATCGATTTAGATTCGAGTTTGGGTGCGTGGACAAAGTTTGAACCCACGATTTTTCGAAATATGGATTGTCGAGTCCTTTTTTCGCAGTCGGCCGAGCCAGGTATGAGTCAGTCGCGTTTCGTTACCAACAGTACTTTTATTTTATTTATGTTTGCGATTGAGATAGAACAAAGAATTCATTTTGATTTATGCCTTTTGAAATGGGGATTTTCTCCTCTGCAGTTATTAAAGGAGCGTGTACATATATTCTGGAGTTGTTTTAATCTTCTTCGTAATGACAAAGTGGAAGCCAGTAGGAAAATTACTTCGGTTTTTATTTCTCTATTTTTTTTTTGTATACGTTGTTCGTATTAAGAATTTCAAGGTAGAATTATTTTTTAAAAGAAACCATATATTTATGTTTAATAAAAACTTGCATTATTTATATCTTCTGAGTTTTATTATACACAAATTAAATCCAATTATTATATAAGTTCGGTTCTTACGTTTTATGTCTGCAGTCTTTAGTAATGTAATAAGAAAAACAATTATTGCTTCGATTACATCATACAGCATAAATAAAAGGATATTATTAATTTACTAGGTTTCCTAGTAAATCACTGGTATTCTTTCCATTAGTCCCAATAAATCTACTCTTGTAGCATTTACCTAAAGGGGTTAGATGAAGAATCTTGGTCCGCTTACCCTGACGGGAGAAAACATACTCGAGGCTTAGCTGAAATCGACACCTAGAAAACATCACCAAGAAAGCTTAAGACCGACCGAAGAACATAGAGAAGCCATTTTGACAACTAGGCAAGATACATAGAGTTGCCTATTGGGCCATAGCGAACCACTCCAAATGCAGTCATGGAGGCCAAGTTAGATGCTGCTTAAATACCGCCAATATCAAAAGAAGGGCGAAATACATAGCAATTACATACCTTATGATATAGCCTCAACAGACCATTTGATGTAAGCTTTCCAGAAAGATTTGATTGGAAAAGTCTGTGTACTAGTGGCGGTTCGAAAATCGCATCTGGCATTAGGGCAGAAATCTACTCTACTAGTCAGAGTAAATACCATGTACTGGGGAACTATGCTTATGTGTTTCAGAAAGAAGTGTATGCTATACTCCAAGGTGATATAGAAAACAATAGGAAAGCCGTAGTCCATAGGCGAATTCAAATATTGTATAACACTCAAGCCGTACTAACAAGACTAGTTTTGGAGTGCTTGGAAGAACTAAAATCGCTGGCGGACCAGAAGGGGGTAAAATTAACCTGGTTGTCAGGACATAGAGGGCAAAGAAGAAGCTGATGAAATCGCCAGGAGCATGACCAACAATACTGGAGCGGATAACATAAGCAATAAATATTCGGCAGAGGAAGCCTGCAGTGCAAACAGGGAACGTAAGTCGGACAGGCACGGAAAGAAAAAGAGAAAAAAATTAATTGTTTGACGATCAAAGGATTCGATGTATTCTGTATTTTTATAATTACCAACTTAAACATATTGTTGCTCAGTAGTCTGTAAATATTTGCGCTAGCAATAACAATAGAAAAATGAGAAAAGAACTACCGAAAATCCGCCTGTAACACACGAATTTGGATTAATGCAGGCATAGAAAATTACTTCTTAATTGGTTGTACAATTAAAAAAAAAAAGATTATATACAAGTGATACAATATTTCCATATCGTATCACGTGTTAGTTAAGACATCCTTAATATTCATTATTCTCGAAGAGTAGTATCTTCTAAATACACTACTACTTACTACTACTATAATACAACACGGAGTTGATTTATAATTGAAAACATCATTAATGAAAATAGTAAAGAGCGGGACCCAGTACAGATCCTTCAAAAATTTATGACCTTGTATACTGTACACTTGGTAAAAAGATTTATCGTTCAAGTAGCAGATTTCCACTATCACCAACTGAAGTACCAGCAGTAATAGTCCTAGCAACAGAAGCAAAGTAGTTAAAATAATTAGGTGCATCAGTACAATTTAATGTCTTATTACTCTCATCATCCACTTCCATGACCACATTTTTACTTTCTTATACGTAGTATAAGGAAATATTGCGATGACGAAAAGTTTCGACCTCGAGATTTTTGCAGATGTCGACGTTTTGAGGTCCCCTGATACCGAAAAAGTGGTTTTAAAAAAATGTCTCTGTGTGTGTGTCTGACTGTGTGTGACCACGATAGCGGTCAAACGGCTGCAAATATCAATTCCATATTTTGTATTTACTAGTATAACCTCCCTCTTGAGATCTGATTAGTTTTTCAGTTAAATCGGTAGACCGGAAGTAGTTGTTTACTTCACTGAAAAAATAGAATATTGCCAGTATTTCGTCAACTAGTAAGTTTAAACAAATTTGTAAAGAATGTATACTCAAATTTAAAATTTTATTATAAAAGTTTTTCGAAATTCCTGCCGGAAGTAGGTCTTTTACTCTTATCGAAAATCAGTTTTTTGCGAATATTTCGTAAATCATGCTTTTTAGGCATGTACATACCAGTATACACGTATTTAAAAAGCAATACCTTTTGTATAAAAAAAATTCAAAATTCGGACCGAAAGTAACAGCATTAAAAAACTACTAAATAAGAAATACTGGTTTTATTACTTCACAAACAATAAATACTACGTATAACTTACTAAATATAGATTGTTTTCTTTCTCCAAAATCCATAAAATTAATTATACAAATAGATTTCAATAAATATGTTTTGTATTAATTACAGTAACACTTAATTTAAAATTAAATATAATGAATAATTAAACAAAATAATTTAAAATGGATTTTCTTGTCAGTGTTTATTTGGGTATTGTAATATTTACACAGCTTACTAATTATTTCAAACCTTCTTTTAACTGAATTAAAAATATAACATTAATAATTCAAATACAGTTAAAACGCAATTTTCAATACCTTTCGTATAAAAAAAAATTCAAAATTCGGACCGGAAGTAACACTTTTACTTCTATCCAACAGCGATTTTTTGCAAATATGTCGTTAATTATGCATTCTATATACATTTATCAACAGTACAAAAGTATTTACAGCTTGATTTGCAATATTTTTTGTATACATGAAATTTCAAAATTCAGACCGGAAATAACACTTTTACTCTTAGCGAGTAGCATTTTATTTCGAATATATTGAAAAGTATGCATTTTATAAAGATTTATTAAGAGTATAGAAGTACTAAGAATGGGATTTTTGTATCGAAAATTTGTAAAATTCTATAATTTGAAGCGCCCATACATATAAGAAAGTCGTGTGGTGGCCACACGTGTTTTTTTAAATTTACGTTTGGCTCTTGATTTAATAATATTCCACGCCAACTTTGTCTTATTGGAAGCTGTTCTAAACAAGTAAGTACCGTGGTCACGTTTTGCATTAGAAAGCAGTATCTGATAAAGTGATAATACTCCTTACACTCTCGAAATACTGTCTACCTAGATCGCCAAATATTGACTACGTACTTTTCGCGTTAAGAACGTCTGTGTAATTCAGTTAGAATTAGTACTCCTACAAGAACCACCGGAAAATATATCAAAATAGTGACAAACCGTATTCATAAACCTATTAAAAGACGAGGTCGGACATTTATCAATAAGAAGTCATTAGTCAAATACAAGTACATGAAATATTAAATGCCTAATATTTTAATATCTCAATTCTCTATCATGTTGTTTTCAGATTGTTTAGTTATTGGTAGGTATACACCAAATGCCGTAGGCCAATAATTTTGAATGTTAAAAGGCAATGAAGAAATTGTATAAAGGTTCATCAAAACATTATCATAGTTCTTTAGAACTCATAAGATCAAAAATCTTGTTGTATTGTATACAGTATATATCTATACATACATTAAATCGATTGTACGGCATTACATATGTACGTGTTTCCTGTCTAGAATATGTCAAAGATGAGATGTACAGAAGCTGCGGGACCTGTTTGAAATACTAACCGACACCAGTGATAAACGCACTTCCTCCATCTTTATCTCCCGAACAACGTGCGAAGAGAGTTATTGTTGTGTGTTTATGTTTGTATTGATTTATACGATGTATAGTCCCCGAGGTAGTTCAGACCATAACAATCTGAAAAGATATTACATATTGATCGTTCTTCGACACTCTGAGTATTATTAATATTTATGATTTCCAAATGTGCCGACGTAATAGGTGTTAAATATTATCTCATAGTGAATGTTGAAGCGGTTCTTATCGTTTCAATTGGTAATGTAAATATTTTGACTTTTTTCCCAGTATGGGTATGTTATATTTACATAAATGACGGTAACAACGAAAACGCATATCCGAATGGTGTACTCAATTGATATATGTAGATAATTTTAAAATATTATTCTATCAGAAATTGTCAAGTTAGACAAAACTCTGAGTTTACCGTAAACTAGATAAATTTATTTAATGAATTTGAAAATTGGAAGCTACACTAAAGTTAGTTAGGACCAGTATTTTGTTCATCACCTTTCTCTACTAAAAAGGTTGCATCATTAGCAATACAATTTGGGTATTAGTATAAACAATAGATAGCAAAGGCGTCAATACTGATCCTTGCAGAATACCATAATCCTCTATATTAGGAATGAATTGAAAATAAGTTTATGATTATGAATGTAGACTCCAACACAAAATCCGTAGTACTCCAAGTTTGGTAACAATAGCTGCAGGTATATGTAATTGAAAACTTTTGAATGATCACAAAAAACGTCGCTAACTGCTACCTGGTATTTAATTATATATTTTTTGAGATGTTTTGCGTCGGAATGCACATTAATCCGTCGGTACCGGCTATTTCGGTAGTCGTGAGACCATGTTAGAAGAGCTTGCACGGCCTGAAAACGTCTGGCAGCTATCTTAGCCAGAAGTTCTACCCCAGACGTTTACATAAGTAGTTCTTGTAAATTTTAGAGTTTGTGTAGCGTAATAATGGAGGTTATATCGATTTGAACTCATAAATGTCAATAAACAATATGTTTGAAAAAGAATAGGAGTTTTTCTCTCCTTCGCCAAAGCTCATTAATAAAATATTCTCTTGTTATTATTCTCCTTGAAATGGCGTTCCAGTAGCTCTCGATAAATTATGCAACGATGAATAGGTTGACATTTTTTACTTGGAGTACCCTTATTAATTATTTTACACTGATATTTGAATAAAAATTTTAAATTAAACTTAAACATCATCAAGGTTTAGAAATAGGAACCCTATAATCAATTAAAAGAAATTTTAATACAAATTACGTGTCGTACAAATATACAGAGTGTTTCATTATTAAAATAACGGAGAAATATCAAGTAGAAATTTTCTTAGTTTGGTGTTAATTTTACGACAGACTGTAGGGTAATTCGAGGAGAGATGGCCATAGAGTAGAGATGGCCAGTGCTTGTATTTTAGCAATTCAGCGGCAGATGGCATTGGTGACGCAAGAATTGGCATTTGCGTTATTGCACTGTTAGAAATATTGTCTTGATCTAAGAAAGTATATTTTCTTGCGTATATACAAAGCTTTAATTTACTTGATTTGAAACGGTCCGTTTTATTATAAGTAAATATTTCCAAACCGTTTTAAATCAAGTAAATTAAGGCTTTGTGTATACGGAAGAAAATTATATTTTCTTAGATCAAGACAATATTTCTAACAGTGTGTTGACCATATTTTGATTACACTGTGGTTATAAAGGTAAGTTTTGGTAGCATGGAATAGTTTTAAAAGTGAAATATTTTTGTACACAGAGTTCTGTGGTGAATAATAGCATCATAGAAAGTTTTGATTATATCACTTATCAATTTTTCTGTTCAAATACTATCTGACAATTATTCTAACCTCACTTTACGCCTGCCATGTGAAGACTGTATACATGACGACTATGGTCATCTCTCCTCTATGAAAAGGAGAGATGGCCAACAATTTTTGGGGATAGTTGACCATGGCCATCTATCCTGAAATTATTATTTTAATTTCAGATGCCGAATATTTACAACAGGACAGCCTCACATAATCGTGGGTTTTGGACACAGGAAGCTTTGATAAAAGCTATGAATGCTGTGAAAAATAGTGAAATGTCTGTAAGACGTGCCTCCATTGAATACAATATTCCTAGAAAAACCTTAGAACGTCGTCTGAAAAAAAATGATTCACAAAAGGGTAGAATGGGGCTTGCCAGTTTATTTGGGGAAGCACATGAAAGAAGGATAGTAAGGCATATTATAAACATGCAAAAAAGAGGATTTCCTTTAACAAGGAATGATATTCGGCACATGGCTTACAAGTTTGCGGTACAATTGAACATACGAAATCCATTCAATAATGAGAATGAAAAAGCTGGCTATCCATGGCTCCAACTATTTTTGAAAAGACATCCTAAGATTCGAATTCGAAAGTCAGAGAATGTTTCTTTAGCACGCTCCGTATCTATGAATAGGGAAGAAGTAGGGACATATTTTAATGTATTGGAAAGTATTTTGCAAAATAACAATCTTTTCCAGGCACCTGGAAAAGTGTTCAATATGGATGAGACTGGTGTGCAGTTGAACATTCGACCCCATCAAGTTTTAGCAGCTAAAGGTTCCAAGTGTGTTAGCACTGTCTCATCGTCAGAAAAAAGGAGAAACAATAACCATTGTAACGTGCTGCAACGCAGAAGGGACATTTATCCCTCCAGCTTGCATAATGAAGGGAAAGAATAAGAAACCTGAATTAGAAGATGGTCTTCCACCTGGTTCAATTTTATACATGAATCCAAAATCAGCTTACATAAACTCAGATTTATTTCTGAGATGGCTAAGAGAAGTGTTTGTGCCAAGGAAACCACCTGGAAAGGTGTTATTATTACTTGACGGTCATACGTCTCATTCCACCAGCGTAGAAATGGTAGAATTTGCAGAAGATAATGACATAGCAATGTTGAGTCTACCTAGTCATACCACACATTATCTTCAACCCCTCGACAGGTCGGTTTTTAAGTCATTCAAGGGGTACTTCTTTGAAGTCTGCAGATGTTGGTCTAGGACACACCCAGAAAGACGCATTACGCGTTACCAATTTGGTCAACTGTTCTATCAAGCTTGGGCCAAATGTGCACCATCAGAAAATGCAATTGCTGGATTCAGAGCTACAGGCGTGTTCCCCTATAATCCTGCAGTTATTCCAAATTATGCTTTTGAAGTCCATGAACAACAATTTGAATCAAATCGAGAACCAAAAAATCCATCAGAAGAAACCACTTTTGAATCACAACCGGGTCCTTCATACGCTTTACCAGAACAAGAACTAGAAGAAGAAGAAGAAGAAGAAGTAGAGCAAAATGGCGAAAAACAGGAAGGAAAGGAGAAAGAAACTCCCAGTAAAATACTAGAAAGTATTTCTGCCATACTGAAAGTGAATATAGAACAAACCAGAAAAGATCCAAAAGTGTGGCTTGCTTATTAACGTCGCCTGAACATGTAAGCAATTTACTCGAGAAACACACTACAAAAGGAAAGAAAAAAATACATCAGAGTGCCAGGTACTTCTAAAAAAAACTGCAACATCTCGGCTTAGAAAACCGAAAAAACAAAGATGTGCGACTCCAGAGTCGTCGTCTAGTTCAAGCTCGACTCAATATGGGGAATCAAGCAATGACGAGGAAGAAGTATGTAAGATTTGTCGCGAACAAGGAAAATCAGAAGTGTGGTATCGCTGTGTATCGTGTGGAAATTGGGTCCACAAGTTATGCAGCGGAAAAAATACTCCGAAAAATTACATATGCGATTAATTATTGTTCACAACCATAATTCTTAAACTTCTTAGGAAATTTAGGTTTTTAGGTTTTTAACTGTTTTTGTTCTAGAAATATTTTTTTATTTGTTTTTTTATACACGAATAAGACGAATTATGATATTTTTTCAATAAAAATATTTTGCATAAATTATATTTTTTTACATATGTACGTGAAAATAATATGGCCATCACTCCTTACCTATTATGGCTAACTCCCCTCCATACCCAAGGAGAGATGGCCAATTCTTCATAAAAAAAAATATTTTTTTTAGATATTGCCGGTCTGAATTTTTACTATTATGCACACATTTTTGAAATCCTTGATTCACTATGACTCTTTTGCGTAAATTTGAAACTGTTTCAAGTTATAGTTGACTAGAAAACTTCTAGAACGAAAACCATGGCCATCTCTCCTCGAATTACCCTGTAAGTTATTAATATTATTTATGTAGCTTCAGATACCACCAAATGTATAATTATTAGGAAGCAAGTTAAGATTTTTAGTTCTATTACTAGTATTGGAAATCTAAATTTTAAAGTATATTTCATAAACCGCAAGTGAGTTCTACCATAACAGCATTAAAAAAAAACTACTAAATAAGAAATACTCGTTTTATTACTTCACAAAAAATAAATACTACGTATAACTTACTAAATATAGATTGTTTTCTTTCTCCAAATTCCATAAAGTTAATTATACAAATAGATTTCAATAAATATGTTTTGTCTTAATTACAGTAACACTCAATTTAAAATTAAAAATATAAGGAATAATTAAAATATAAATAAACATATTTCATAGTTGTTAATTACTCACAAAATAATTTAAAATGGATGTCTACAATTGTAAAGATTCCACCGGCCGCCGCAGCTATCAGTTTATACGGGTAAGTCGAGGCGCGCACCGAAATGGTACGTACTACGTCATGGATGTGGCGTGGTGACTACGTGGCATCTGGCAATTTTTAAACGAGTGAAATCGGATGCGACAGCGCGCATCGATATGGAGTGGCAGTGGTGATGTGGCGTGGTGCCAGTCGGTCGCCACGGCTTTCTCGAGTGGCGTGTGGCAGTCAATATTTTTCTGTCCAAGAGACTGTATACTCGACGTTGTTCTTCCGGCACAAAATATATTAAACATGCGGGACGATCAAGATTTTAATATACGATTCGTAGGGCTTATAGAAAAATATCCGTGTTTGTATGACAATACGAGGCATGATTACCATAAAAATAATGTACAAGAAAAAGCTTGGACAAAAATCGCCTTGGAAATTGGAGAAGGAGGTAAGTGGACACTATGAATTTGTTTTAATCTGTTTTTATTTAATATCATTAGTAGTCATGTTATGCTGTAAAACAGAAACTACGATTCAGACTTTAAGTTTTTTTCTGTGTATATTGTAATTATTATGGCTTACAACTATATATTTTCTCCTAGTAACTATATTTCCTATGATATTTGTTGTTAATAGAATTGAGCTTCTTAGGGATTATTCAAAACAAGCGTATTTTAGGTTTGCCTCAAATTCTTTATTTATTTAATTACTACAGAAAAGAGTAATAATAATAATGTAGTCACACACAAAATCCTATTTGATTTTTCAGTGAGCCCCTTCTTTGATTTGAAACTCGCAGTTCCTGTTGCAGTCTCTAATTTTCAATATTCATATCAGCAAGTCTTCCTTTTTCTCCTTTATGACGAGAAAATACACCTTCCTCGCTTCTAATAAAATTATGCAAAACACATATGGCTTGAACAACAGTATCTGCTCTGGAAACATTGACGTTTATTGTTGTGTGAAGAATTCTAAACTTGGATGACATCATTCCAAATGCACATTCAATTGATTTAGGGCCTCTCGATAGCCTTCCATTGAATACTCTTTTCCTGTTTGTCAGATCTCTTTTGGGGGGTACGGCTTCATCATATTACACATTAATGTAAACGCCCCATCAACAGCAAAATACACTCACCGGCAAAATAATCGATCCACTCAAAAAATTGATGAAGTTTGTTCGTTAATAAGTTTGTTATTTTAAATTCGATTTGATTCATTTTTTTTGCATATTGTAGGTACATTTAAATGTAATCTATCACATCTTTGGAATTTTAAGAAAATTTGGCGTACATCATTTTATACAGGGTGACACAAAGTCTGTTTTTTTAAATCAACTTTAAAACCACATATAGATTATCAAAGTTGCTCCACCTTGTATTTTCTTATTTTGTTAACAAGACACATCATTTCTTTACAATTTCTTTTTTTATTTATTACAATAGCTTAATTTTTGTAAAAGATACAAGGGTTTAAGGAAAATCTTACATTTTTACATTTTTCCTATGGTACTAACAATAAGTTTACGAATTTATCGTTTTTGCATAGAGGGCTATTGAAACACTGTCAGTTGTGAAATCTAAAACTTGTCAATTACGTTTTTGAACGTGTTTCTTGTTGAATAGTAATTTAAAATGTGAATCTTTCTGTAACCGACGCAGCGAGAGCTGTTGCTTTGATTCAGGATGGTAGGTCACAGTATTATGTGGCCAGAGTGTTGGGAGTTTCAAGATGTAAAGTTCAAAGAGGTGATAAACGGTTTAATGAATTTGGTGTATACACAAAAAGAAATCATTGTGGTCGAAAGAAATCTACTAGTGAGCGAGATAATCGCTTTATAACGTTAAATGTTTTGAGGGACAGAAAAGTTACTTCTGTGCAAATGAAAAACAGATTAGAGGACGTAAGGCAAGTTCAAGTAAGTGATAGAACAATAAGAAGGCGGCTGTTTGATATTGGACTGCGTTCTAGGAGACCTGCAACTGGTCTAGAGTTATTGAGACACCATCGAGTTGAACGCCTTAGATTTGCTAGGGAACATGTAAATTGGGGTAACAAAGAATGGAGCAACATCCTATTCACGGATGAGTCAAGATTTTGTCTTAGAACACCAGATGGACGTGAAAGAATTTACCGGAGAACTGGTGAACATTTCTTTCAAAACCATTTTTTTCCTAGAGTAAGTTATGGAGGCGGTTCAGTAATGGTGTGGGGTGGCATAAATTTTGAAGCTCGGACGGACTTGGTTGTAATGAAGGGGGGAGCCATGACAGCCGATAGATACATAAGAGAAGTTTTAGAGCCACATATTGTTCCTTTTGCACCGTTCATCGGAGATGATTTCATGTTAATGCATGATAATGCCCGACCGCATGTTGCCAGAATTGTACGCGAGTATGTAGCCGAGGTTGAAATCCCAGTAGTAAATTGGCCTGCTCTAAGCCCAGACCAAAACCCAATTGAGCATGTTTGAGATGCACTTGGGAGGAAAATACGATCTCGTGTACCAACGCCTGCAAATTTACAGCAGCTTAGTGACGTTCTAACTGAAGAATGGAATCAAATCAACCAGGCTTACATTCAAAACTTAATTGAGAGCATGCCAAGACGAATTGCAGCTGTTATCCGTGCACGCGGAGGAAACACTTCGTATTAAGTCTTTTATGTTTTTCATTTTCTTTTCATTTCCTTTTCATTATATTCGGTGTTAAGTTAAATTCGTAAACTTATTGTTAGTACCATAGGAAAAATGTAAAAATGTAAGATTTTTCTTAAACCCTTGTATCTTTTACAAAAATTAAGCTATTGTAATAAATAAAAAAAGAAATTGTAAAGAAATGATGTGTCATGTTAACAAAATAAGAAAATACAAGGTGGAGCAGCTTTGACAATCCATATGTGGTTTTAAAGTTGATTTAAAAAAACAGACTTTGTGTCACCCTGTATAAAATCATGTACGCCAAATTTTCTTAAAATTCCAAAGATGTGATATATTACATTTAAATTTACCTACAATATGCAAAAAAAATGAATCAAATCGAATTTAAAATAACAAACTTATTAACGAACAAACTTCATCAATTTTTTGAATGGATCGATTATTTTGCCGGTGAGTGTAGAATGGAAAACTTGTGTTTTGTCGTGGTAATGCAGATGGTTCTGGTAAATCTATAGTGCCAGTGAATAAACGTTTACCAAAAGCACTTTCTTTTAATGCTCTGCCGTCGCTATTTCGACCATATTCACCAACATCGATCGCCAAAAACGTCCATCAGCATCTGATACAGACATGAGAGCTATAGAAATATAACCCTTGTAGTTAATAAATTGTGAACCAGATCTTGATGGACGTCAGATTCTGATATGTTTATCATCCACACTACCAACACAATTAGGTAAATTTCATAATTCCCAGTACTTTTTGGCTGATGCTAACCGAGCATCCCTGGAAGGATTTTCGAGATAATTTACCCGTAAAACATTCCAAATTACTTCTGACGCTTCTGCAATTATTTCCCTTACAGTACTGTGGCATCTTAAGAAATAGCACGACAGTGCCTTAAGATTACAGCCTGTTGCAAAATACCTGAAAAGGAAATATTAAATATTTATCTTCTTTTTTTACTTTCCTAATAATACTTTTATTACTTTATTAATAATTTGCAATTTCATTTTAGCTACTATCACAACATGCAAGGGCCGATGGAGAAACTTACGAGGAAGTTACACAAAACATTTAAAGAAATATACACCATCTGGATCTGGAGCAATAGCAAAACGTCCCTATTATTTGTCAGAGTATATGGATTTTATACTACCATATACGAAATCACGTCCACCTAAAGGGAATATACTGGCTCCACCAACTGAACAAGTATCCGATGTATTTACTGAGGACGTCTCCGTCTCCTCAGACGATGACTGTGTAGATGAAAAGGAAAAGGAAATCGGGAAATATACAGTGAAAGATGAAGTAGAAGAATTATTTAATGAAGAAGATGATCAACATGTGTTCCAGGCACATTTTACTACAAGTAGGGAGCCCAACTCATTGCAAGAAAATAATGAAAGACAACTGGGAAATAGCAGAAAAACGAAAGTAATCCAGGATTTACTCGGTGATAGCAGAACAAAACAACGTAAAAGCATTCAAAATCAAGGATCATACAAGGTGCCTAATGTATCGATATACGAGGACGCTGATGCACACTTCCTCTTAAGTGTACTGCCAGATATTAAAAAGATGACAGATAGACAGAAACGATCTTTTAAAATGGGAATTTTGAGCCTCGCCGGGCAAATCTTAGACGAGCCTACAACTGATATAAATGCAACTCACTCTTCTGCGGCGTCAACAAGTAGTAATGCACTAACTTTAGTAGACAACACATCAAGTCGTTCATCTACGACATGTAGCCACATCTTCAATAGAGGAGACGACTTCAAACCTTTCTGAGGAGTTATTTTCACGGCAGATACACATGCGAGATGTGCAACCTTCTATGGAAAATTCACTAAATGTATTATGATCTCTGAGTGAAAATAAAGAACTTTCTAAATGGAAATTATGTTTTGTTATATATTTATATTGTGTGTTCTCTTCAATAAAATTATTACCCATATTACATTATTTTTCTTAGTTTTGATATTACTTACCGCCAAGTTATGAGAAGTCGCTGTTCTGTGGGTACACATTTTCTGTAGTTTGTAACCTTCTTCTGTATTACAGGGCCTACTTCTTGAAGTAATCTGCAAAAAGTGGTCTTTTTCATGCGATAAAAAAGTTTAAACTTTTTGTCGTCCAAGTTTAAATCATTGCGGTAAACATTATAAATTCCGTACTTTTTATTTTTCTTCCACAGGGGTGCGTTCAGAAAAGGAAAGAGTGTTATCCAAGTGTCACTCCAATTTCACACTTGCCGTTCAGAAACAAAAAGATGTCCCAAAATTATGATGTCATTGCCGTTCAGAAATGATTGGTGCGACATTCGGAGTGTTCCTTCTATCACCCACCTATTTGTGATGGTTAGTAGCGGGCGATTCATGCCCATTCGGGTCGGGGTATTTAAAGCGCGGTTCTGAGTGTTTTTTAAAGCTATAATTTCATGTCATTTCATATCATATGGTCATATGTGTGTTTCATATGGTCATCAGTTTGTTTTTGGACAATTTTAATTTGATCCAAAAATGTTTTCGATTATGATCCATTGTTCTAATTAGTTTTAATTTTCGACTTACTTCTCTGGTGACTTTATTTCTTCATACATAAACTCTAACTCTGCAATGCTTATCTTTGACCTTTGACTTTTGCCACAAACTAACTCGACTCAAGCTACGGTGTTAAGAATTGTAAAGCGCTCCAAGTTTACCAAGTGGATGACGTCATAAAATATGACCTGACCATTCCAGTATCATATCCAACATTTCTTAACGCACCCCAGTGGATGAACCCAGTGTGCTTTTCTACGATTATTACAATTACCGTTGAGGTTAGCGATTTGAACAAATGCGAGAGCATCGTCTCTCTCGGATGACGACATTACGACTGCTATTCACAATAGTGAAATGGCGTGGCTGCCACTTCTGTGCGTATTAAACCACATTGGAATCATACTACCGCCATTCCACAGCCACATCACGTTCGTGCTGCTCCTATATCACTTGCCATTGCAAATCCACGCCATCGCCACGCCACTTTGGTGCGCGTCTTGACTAAGACCGCTGGCGGACATTTAGCCACAGTGTTTAAAAAAATGAGGTGTGGCCACCACACGACTTTCTTATACGTATGAGCGTTTCAAACTATACAATTTTAAGAATTTTTTTATACAAAACTTATTCAAAATCCTATTCTAAGTACTTTCATTCTCTTAATAAATCGCCATAGAATGCATATTTTGCAAGATATTCAAAGAAAAGTGCTGCTCGCTAAGAGTAAAAGTGCTACTTCCGGTCCGAATTTTGAAATTTCATGTGTACAAAAAATATTGCAACTCCAACTCTAAATACTTTTGTATACTTAATAAATATATATAGAATGCATAATTTACGACATATTTGCAAAAAATCGCTATTCGGTAAGAGTAAAAGTGGTACTTCCGGTCCGAATTTTGAAATTTTTTTTATACAAAAGATATTTGAAATTATCATTTAAATACTTTTATACTCGTAATGTACGTGTGTAGAAAGCATGACTTGCGAGATATTCGCAAAAAACTGATTTTCGATAAGAGTAAGAGACCTACTTTCGGTAGGGATTTCAAAAAACTGTTTTAAGAGAATTTGTCTGAAAGATAATTTTGAGTACATTTGAATTCTTTATAAATTTGTTTAAACTTAGTAATTGACGAAATATTTGCAAAATTCGTTTTTTTCACTGAAGTAAACTACTACTTCCGGTCTACCGATTTTACTGAAAAACTAATCAGATCTCAAGAGGGAGATTATATACGTAAATACAAAATTTGAAATAGATATCTACAGCGGTTTGACCGCTATCGTGGTCACACACAGACAGACAGACACACACAGAGACATTTTTTAAAATTCACTTTTTTGGTATCAGGGGACTTCAAAACGTGGACATCTGCAAAAATCTCGAGGTCGAAAATTTTTATCATCACAATACGTCCTTATACTACGTATAAGAAAGTAAAAAGAACAAAGTAGGAGTTGTGTTCCTATATTTAACACCCACCAAATAAAAATATTTTTGGGAATATGTGTATAATCATACATAATAAGAATCTGTTAAAATATTATGTGGTGTGATGTATTTATTATATGGTGTTTCTTAATAACATGCTAATATTTAACGGGGTTACTCTTGGGTCTATTTTATGAAAAAAACTTCATATAAACATATGTCCTAAATGTCTTAACTTTTGAACTGTAAGGTGCTAAAGTTTAAAGAAAACAATCATGTGCGTTTCGCTAGACTACTTATGAGAAAAAACTATTTATGAACTTTGAACAACAATTTATTTAAGAGAATAACGTAATCTACATACATTTTGAAATGGTAAAAGCAAATTACCCTGAACGTACAAAGAAATAAATTAAATCAGATGTTGGAAATGTGCACATGAATGAATTTTATTTTTTTAAGCGAAAACCGTACGTCCAACAAAAAAATGAGGTGTGGCCACCACACGACTTTCTTATACGTATGAGCGTTTCAAACTATACAATTTTAAGAATTTCTTTATACAAAACTTATTCAAAATCCTATTCTAAGTACTTTCATTCTCTTAATAAATCGCTATAGAATGCATACTTTGCAAGATATTCGAAGAAAAGTGCTACTCGCTAAGAATAAAAGTGCTACTTCCGGTCCGAATTTTGAAATTTCATGTATACAAAAAATATTGAAAATCCAATTCTAAATACTTTTGTACTCTTAATAAATATATGTAGAATGCATAATTTACGACATATTTGCAAAAAATCGTTATTCGGTAAGAGTAAAAGTGACACTTCCGGTCCGAATTTTGAAATTGTTTTTATACAAAAGATATTGGAAATTAAGTTCTAAATACTTTTATATTCGTAGCGTACCTGTCTAAACAGCATGACTTGCAAAATATTGCCAAAAAACTGATTATCGATAAGAGTAAAAGACCTACTTCCGGTAGTAATTTCGAAAAACTTTTTAAATAAAATGGTTCTAAATTTTAATTTTAAGTATATATGAATTCTTTATAAATTTGTTTAAACTTAGTAGTTGACGAAATATTTGCAAAATTCGATTTTTTCACTCAAGTAAAGTACTACTTCCGGTCAACCAATTTTACTGAAAAACTAATCAGATCTCAAGAGGTAGATTATACACGTAAATATAAAATTTGGAATTGATATCTACAGCGGTTTGACCGCTATCGTGGTCACACAGAGAGAGACACACACACAGACAGACACACAGACATTTTTTAAAAACCACTTTTTTGGTATCAGGGGACTTCAAAACGTGGACATCTGCAAAAATCTCGAGGTCGAAAATTTTCATCATCACAATACTTCCCTATACTACGTATAAGAAAGTAAAAACATATTTGCTCAGAAACGAATGGTGATTTAAAAAAAAGTACTTGAAGGAAACGCAATGGCGTAACATATTGCAGTGATCTTAAGTCTGGGTTTGAATTGTAAATAAGCATAATCAAGATCACTTCTAGATTTAGTTTAGTTAGTTTAGTTCTTTTCCCTTTGTAGTTGACAGTCTTGAGCCCCAATCAGTATGGTTGGCGTTAAAATCTCCTCCTATTATGAATCGATTTCCAGTGTGTTGTAAATAGTTCTTGTAGTCTTTTTTCTTAAGGTTGTGCTTAGGAGGACAATAAAGTGCCCCACGGTTAGGTTTTGTTTAATCGTTTTTATGCTTACCAGAGTCAGTTGAAATTCTACAAGTTGCAGGTGTTGTTCCTCATAGTGGCTAATATTCTCCTTGATTATCACTGCACTACCTCCTTTTGCCTGATTTTCTGGATGAGTTGTGTGGTATACTTTGTACCCTCTGATTTTTAAATAAGATTGATCTGTAAAATGGCTTTCCGAAACCAGGCAGATATTTAAAAATACTTCAAATTCTTGTTTTCTGTTTATCAATCCATTGGCGTTGGTATTCGCAAGCCGTTGTTTGCCATTAGTTACTTCCGCGAGGCACTGCCCCAGTGTTTCTTGCTTCCAGTCTTTCAAGTCTACCCAATATATTTTGCAACATTTGCATTATTGTTTCCATTTGGTTGTTTTGCTGTTGTATTTCTTTTTTTTTTTTCGGTTGCTTGTGCATAAGTGAGTTCGTTTGTCTTTAGTCTGGCTGAAATGGTCTAGGTTGTTGGGCATTTAGAGCAGTTCTGCTCATATTATTTCTCCTTTTTTGTAGCTCTTTAGCAACTAAGCAACCACGATAGTTGGCAGGATGTGCGTTTCCACAGTTTGAACATTTCGCTGACATATTTTTGGATTTTTCACATTCATTAGTTAAGTGATCACCAGCACATTTGACACACTTGGGATTGCGTTGGCAAAATTTTTGGGTATGTCCAAACCGTTGGCATTTTTTGCACTGTGGAATTAATTTGTTACTCCTTCAAGCCTCTACTGTGACTTTCATACGACATATAAGAACTGAGCTGGATCTTAAGTACAGAGGACTTTACTGGCTGTTGGGACGTAACTCGCAACTCCCACTACACAGTAAAATTTTGATCTATAACCAAATTCTGAAGCCAGTCTGGGTATATGGCATACAACTTTGGGGTTGTGCCAAACCGTTCCATCTTAAACAAATACAAAGATTCGAAAATAAAGTCTTACGCAATATGGTCGATGCACCTTGGTACGTTAGAAACAGTGATTTACATAGAGATCTCGGAATCAGGGATGTAGTCAGTGAAGTAAGAAGATCTGCCGTCAAACACGAGGTAAGACTGCTTGAACACAATAACATCGAAGCAAACAGTCTTCTTGATGTCCAAAACCTCGTCAGAAGGCTGAACAGGATTAAGCCACACGATCTGGTGCAGTTTAGTGTGTAGTTTTGCAGTGCTTAGTGAATAGCAGAGTACAGTGTATGTCCTACAAAATAGAAATAACTAAAAGAACTTCTTTGGGTGAATTTTAGATTAAATTTTTTAGGTTAAGATATGTCAAACTCAAATTGATGGTTGGTCCTAGACCAGTTTTAATATTGTATATTAACTTGTTGTTTTCCAAAAAAAAAAAAATCATTTAAGTAATATCATGTAGTAATGTTATTATAAATTTTATTCATAAAATTAATAATTAAAATAATACTTGTAATAGCAAGTAAATATTCACAATAAAGTGTTTCCCGCAAGCTTCAGCGCAAGAAAAAATTATGACCGAAAACGTTCAATGGATAGGCCCGGTGAAACAATATTCCCCGCGAGATGCTATTAACTATCACATACGTAAACAAGTCGACATCGAGATGGATCTTTGTTTACATTTTTAAATAAGTAATACATCACTTTACCGTAAGGTGCAGCAGAGCATGTCTCAAGTTTTTATTAAGAAAATGTTAATATAAGCGAGGACATGACGATTTTAAAGGAGATTGCTGGTGCGAACCGCTCTCTAAATTAATCTTCTAGAAGCAGGTGGGAACCGTTTCTTAAAGACACAGGGTGTAAATTATATTATAAGGTTCACTTTTTGTATTTTTATTTATTTTATCTGACCCGGAGACAACTGGAGAGCATTCGTATTGGAGTAGGAACATTGTTGTTATTTTCTGCCCCTGAGTAAAAAATTTCTTTAGTAACTTTTAAACTTTTTTTTTGCAGGAAATTATAAGATTTTAGTCTAGCATAAGGCCTAGTACTAAAATATATGCTTGATTCTGCATTTGTTTATTATTTGAATTAATTGATTTATTTTTATGCAATCATTAATTTGCAAGAGTCACAGCAATATGTTTCTTCAAAAAATTGAAAAAAGAAATCATACAGGCACCACAGGTAAAAATTATAAAATTGATTGTACATCAGAAAATGCATCTTGATGCATAAAAGGCGTGTACAAAATTTCACAAAAATATCTAGAGTAATACCAAAGTTAAAAAAAAAAAATTAAATTTTAGCAGCTTACAATTCAAAACTTATGACATTTAGGACATGTGTTCATAAAAAGTTTTTTTTTCACAAAATGTACCCATGTTATTAAGAAACATATGATATATTTATGTATAAATCTAGTAACTCATTACTCAAAATTCTTTAATTTTAAACAGAATTCATTTATTGATATAGTCGTACTTTTAAAATAAATACTGTAGAATGCATTTAATAATGACTTTTGCACCTTACATGTAATACGAGTAAGAGAAAAAATGGAGTGTCAATAAAAATATTGAAACGGCTTTCGCATCTGTACTTTTTAATTGCTTTCACTTTTCAATTCAGTTCTATTCAATAACACTTCTGGCCTTACATTTACTCAGCCTACGCGGGTGTTCTTTGGCGTTTCAACGAAGCAGATTGCAAAGGCGTCATATACTCTTGTTCCCTCTAATTACATAGAAGATTTACATTTTTCTACATTGAATTTGCGCGTTGGTTTGTATTTTTATTAGCAAAGTATTAATTTAGTATTTTTTTTTCTCGAGAAAACAAAGAATATTAATACCTACTTCACTGTCTTAAAATAGATTACAATAATTGATTTTTAAGTAGGTACCTAATCATAATGGATACTTAGTGATAATTTACTTTGAATTATAGGCCTTAGGAATAGGCAACCGAATCTACTTTCAAATATAAATCTTTCGACAAATAAAATTTTTGGAATTAAGAGCAATTTAATAATTTTCAAATTTATATTTTGAAAATAGAGTCGAACTTAATATACCAGACTGCGACAAAAATTATAATTATGGAAATAAATACAAACGATCACGCTATGGTATAAAATGTAATGGTATGTTCTAATATTAGGTAATTTGAAGAAACTGATACATGTGGCATGTTAATGTAATAGAACATACAGCCCCACGCATTGGGCGCCGCTTATATATTCACAATCGCGTTCTTAAACTAGTGTAGTGGCTGTTTATATATTATACTATTTTGTGATGAGTGTTTTAAGAAGTTCTTTTCTTGTATTTTGACAACCTTGACCTTATATTGTGCCAATGAATATTTCACCCGTTCCAATAATTACGTATGCTGAGCCGTACATTAGAAACATTTAATTTAGAATTACAATGCTATGAGACTTTATGGTTTACGTCGAAAATATTTATTATATATTCAGAGAAAATCATTAGTCAAATGTATATCCTTGGTTCATCAAATACGGTTTGTTTTTCCCCCACAAATCAATAAGTAATTTGTATATATTTATATCGCCAGGTATTAACGACAACGACCTTTGGTCGACGCGGTTCTAGAGCATAAAAAATAAATTTGGGAGAAATAAAGGGAATTAACCTTTTATATAATATTTATTATAAAGTTTATAACAAATAGCAAAGAAAAACATCTAAGGAATTTTAAAAAATTATTTCAATCAAAAATATCCACATTTTTATCCACCTAATGAAGCCACTGTGGGGCGAAACATATGTAGTGTGTGAACATTACAATTTTTTGAAACTAAACAATTGTGTTTTATTATATATATATAAACATCATCTTTAAAAAAAAATTAAATTGGTTACTTAGTTGTAGTTTGACGTAATTTTAAAATAGGGTTTAATAATCCACATTCTAAATTTAAATTATAAAAAAATATTTCTCAAATTAATATGGTAAAATAATTTTTATAAAAATGAAAGTAATTTTAGATTTTACGTATTTATCAAACTTTATAGATAAGACAAGTTTCTTTGTAAAGAAAATATTATGTTATAAAACTCTAAAAGTATTAGTTTATAATAATTAATGATATTATATTAAATATGATCGCATTTACAAACTAGTTCGTATTTAAAATAATAATAATTCACTATCTTAGAAGTTCCAATAGGAAACATCGACAATATCATTTAAAATGTAAAGAATACAATTATCTAAATTCCGTCACATATTAAAAACCGTATATCCCATAGGAAAAGTTTTATTTTCACGTTTCTTCTTTGTTTGCACAAAATGAATGAATATAATATACCTTTGCATTAACGCAAACCTTCAAGTGGTCAGGGCACTATTCAAGAAAAAAATTTCAACGGATGACAATCATTGAAATTTTTACTGCAGCTTATTTTAAGAACCACTTGAGCGACTCCAAATTAGAATGGCGCCTAGCGCTGGACTTTAAGCCCCAAAATGCAGCATAACATATAACCCAAGGTATTTAAGCCGACGATAGATCTTCAGCAGCTATGAAATTTGATCCGTGATTTTGTATCCAATCTTATGTGGTTTTGGCTTTATGAGCAAGAGCACCATTATTGGTTGTTGAACAATCTCTCTCTCATGAGCTTCACTATGTGTAAAAATTTGTGCAATATTTGAGAAAAATGATAAGACAACGGGTAGGAAACTATGGATTCATTTTTGCAACGTACTTGAAAACGTAATTTATTCAGCACATCAACATGGTTTTATGCGCGGTCGATAAACAACTAGTAATCTGATAAGTTAAGCTACCTCTCATGAATTGGACAACCAAGTTCAAAGTGATGTGGTTCAAATGTATTTCAGCCGTGCCTTTGGTACGATAGATGGTGTACTACTTGAAAGATTTTGGCGTTCTGATTTCTAAACGATGTTCTTGCTTCCTTGACCGACAACGCAGATCACTCACTTGTTGTATCTGTCGTTACAATAAGCTGTCGTGGTTTAATAAAAATTCCATGAGTGGTTTAGCTTTATTTTTTTTTATTTATCCCCTTTCTACATAAAATCTGTAATAGCATAAGACATTAAGTATTTTCTTTTGTATTGTAATGAGCATGGAGGGAAGCAATTCCAATGAATATTTCCCAATATATATCATCTAGACAAATATCCTATCAAAAAAAGCAAAAGAAAAACATTTTCTAATACCAAGACTAAGCTATATTCACTAACTAAATCTAGTTGGCAAATTAGTAGGTTTATAGCGTTTCAAACGTCTTGATTCAGGGGTTTCTTCCATGATGGTTTTGACAAGAACGTTGGGATGCACTTTGACCCTCTCATTGTATTTCTGACTAAGATTTGAAATTTCACTCTTCACTGATGGCACTGGTAGGTCTCGTTGAATAATTGAGAACTATTAAGCGTAGCACTTTGTTTTGATAGCGCTGGAGTATTTCGATATTAGAATTACTTGCTGTTCCCCAAAGTTGTATACCGTACGTCCATACAGGCTTTAGTATGGGTTTGTACACTAGGAGTTTGTTGCTAACTGACAACTTTGATTTTGCCCCTAACATCCAGTAGTACATACTGAGTTGTATTCCAAGTTTTTCCTTTTTGTAAATATACGCTTCCGCCAGTTTAGCTTCATGTCCAGGTGCATGCCAAGGTATTTGTCAGAGTCAGCATGTTTCAATTGTTGACCATTGTTACTGCAGGGAAGTCTTTCTTTTCTGTTGTGAATGTTAAGTGGATTGATTTATTTTCATTAGATTTCATTCTCCAGTCTTCCAACCATTTTGGACTGCATTCATGTGTCGTTGTAAATGTGCTGAGGCTGTATCTGGGTTTCGATGGGAAGATAACACTGCTGTATAATCGGCAAAAGTAGCTATAGTTGTCATTTTGGTCTTAGGCATGTCAGCTGTATAAATTAAATATAAAGTGGGACTGAGGACACTACCCTGGGGTACCCCAGACAATATTGGATGGTTTGCTTTATTTAGTAAACTCTCTTTTTGCATTCATTTGTAAAAAATAGTTTCTTTCTGAAATTTAATGGCTTCCTTCCATCATACCCGTATAGTACATATTTTTCAGCGCTTACGTGATTTAAAAATGACAGCATAAACTATCTGTCAGTTCGGCTAAGGAACAATTTTGCCAAAAGTTTGGGTAAAAGTACATAATTCATTATATTAAGGATTTAAATCCGCTTACTTATATGTATTTTTAAGTGCACTTTAAATATAAGATAAGCTCAAAGGACAAGTCCTTTTAAAACCTTACATAATAATATTTATTACACATGCTTGCTCGTAATTTTTATTGCAAATTACTATTGCGAAAATAGGTAGAAGGTTACAAGTTAAGACCATGATTTAATACGAATATGTGCATATTTAAATGTAACACCACAGCATTTTCATGAAACACTTTTGAGTTATGTCAATTCTCTCGAACGATTTATGCGCACAAATTTAGAAGGTATTCGCCAGGTTCATTAAAATGACTACTAGATACGATCGAGGCGTCCTAGACATTCTAAGCGTACGTCGAGGTCATCTTTTGAATCAGAGGCAAGGAGGATGCCAATAGCAGCGGACCACTTTCACCAGTTCGGTTCGCCATTCGTCGGTCTCTCTATGAGGCAGCGTTTCCTTAAATGGAAAGCACAGATGATCCCATAATTGTTCGGCTGCCTTGACACGACCATGTGAAAAAATGCACTTTAACTCGTTGGAATTAGTCGGATAATCTCACGGCACTATACGTTAATACACTGTGACATTACATTTTTCACTCGTAACCGTTCCTATGCGAAGAATTAATGACTTGTATTGTAGAGGAGTCGGCGTTATTTATTGGGGAATTTAAGTTTACCAACGAAATATTTGAACAATCGCTATTTTGGATAATGTAGAATTAGAATTAATTATAGTGTCAAGAGGTTTATAAAAAAGAATTTAAGAAACAACATTCTTATATTATTACGTTTTAGTAGCTTTTAAAGTTACTCTGAAAAATATGGAATTTAATATACGAGTACTTTAGATGCAAAACTATTTATTAGCTCTACAAGCGAATTTAGAAAACGCAAAAAATGCTCGTAATAATGTTGAATAAGATCAAAGTTGATGTAATCGCCGTAGGACAATTTTTTTGTTAAAATTCACTCGATTTTAAAAAATAATTGTAGTTTAGTGAGCTAAAAACAATTGTTTTGTCTGTTTTATGTAAGTAATAGTATATTACATACCGAGGTGGAAAGTGTTTCATTACTGTCGAGAGATTAGGTAGTTAACCGAGACGCGAAGCGTCGAGGTTAACTTTATCTCGAGACAGGAATCAAACTATTTTATTTACAACCATAATTATATTTATTTGTGATAAAAATTCCAGTAAAAGTTTTGACATATTGAGTTGTCAGATTTGTGATGATCTAGCGTAAACGTCAAATAAATATACGCCACTTTTTTTCGGTGAATATAATATTATAAAAGAAATGTTGAGTAGTAAAGCCTTCAAGGTCTGCACTCCACTTGAACAGAGGGAAACTGTCCTCCCGTAGCAATCCAGATATCTTGGCTCGAATGGGGAAGGACAAGAAATCACTATTTCATCATATCAGCAATAGCAGGGCGGCCTATCTACATGTTTTCAAGCTTCCAATAATTCTAATGTAACAATTAATTTTATTTACAACCATACAATTAATAATTATTTGTGATAAAAATTCCGATAAGGTTTTGACATATCGAGTTGACGGTTTTAAATTGTGATTGACATTGAGGTTAAGAAACGAGGGCAGTAATAGAGGGCGGGAAGTAAATGAGGGCAGTAATAAGAGGGCGGGAAGTAAACGTGAACAAAGTCACACTTCCCAACTTTTAAAAAGTCAGAAATGCCAACATTACGCGTATGGTTGTAAATAAACCATATACTTGTTAAAAGATATAATTTGCTCGATAACTAATGTTTTGGCATATATAGTAAATAGTTGTTTTGACTAGGAACTTTTTGCTGATTCTCTTAAACATTCGAAGGTGAAGGATGGTGATCGCGACAAATCTGAAAATTATAGACCAATGGCAATTATATCAGTTCTGGGGAGAGTTACTGAAAGGGTCTTATTGAATAGAATCCTAAGTTAACTAGAAAAAAAATAAATTTTATCACATGAGATATATGGTTTTCGCAAGTAAGATACACCTTGGATGCAGTGCTATACATTGTAAATGATATTACTGAAGCTTTTGAGGACCCACATTTTGCGAAAGCACCTTTTTGTGATCTCACGAAGGCGTTCGATTGTGTATTACTGGAAAAATTAGAATTCTACGGATTTTGTGGTAAGTCTTTGGAATTACTGGAATCTTATTTTATCGATAGAGTTCAGCATGTTGAAGTACATTCTAAACTTAGTAAAATGCATTGTGCCTCATGGTTCTATATTGGGACCGCTATTATTTCTGATATATGTAACGGTTCACCTTGTTGTGTTACCTGAAACACAACAAGAATAAAAGTGGATTTTCAAACTACAAAAGACATACCAACACTAACAGGAATAAGACAATGGAGATATCCTCAGCTCATTCCTTTTTAACCTCGTCATGGACGAGATTATACACGAGGTGACAAAAATGAACAAGGGATACAGATTGACCAACAAGTACATCAGCATGGCATGCTATGCGGATGATGCAGTCAACCTCGCAGACAAAGATAACGTCTTACAAAGGCAAGCACATAAGTTTTATCAGACGAGTGAAAAATACAACATGTCAGTTTCCATCGACATAACAAAATGCATGACTTTCTCCAAGGAACCAATAAGATGTAAAGTCGTTCGTAATAGGCAATAAGCCAATTGAACAGCTTTCGTTATTTGGGAGTGAAGAAATCAGGCAGCAACAACCCGATATCAAAACACAGTTCAATAAAGCCTCAGCAATATCAGGGTGCTTAACAGATATCATCATATGAGCACTGACAGTATGGTGCGGATATATAAATCCTGTGTTAGATCGGTGTTGGACTATGATGTCGAGACTAACAATACAAAGGGCATCCTGAGAACAGTAGAGGTGAAAACCTTAAAAGCCATCGCACGAAAGACGCTGAGGGAGAGAGTACGAAAGAGTGCCATAAGAACGACATGCAGGGTGGAGGGTGAGGGACATAGTCAGGTGGGGTAGGAAAAGAGAAGGAGATATTGGCGTGACCATGTAGATAGAATGGACCAAAACAGACTGGCACACGTTGCTAAATACGGAAAACCAGTTAACAGACGACCAGTGGATAGGCTACCCAAGAGATGGAAGAACAGCTGGAATTCCGCCTCACAGGATAACCAACCAAATTAAGACAGCCTTCGTCATTAACAGATCTCAAAGGTCTTCTCGAAGAATAATAATAAGAAGAAGTAACGATTTACTTAGTAATGTTTAGGCACAATAGTTATTTATGTACCACACAAAGATCAACATTTGCTCAATGTAGAGGGTGTAAATTTACAACATGAAAGGAAACTATGGTTTCAAGACAAGGTACATCAAGAACCAACAAAATATCTGGGATTACTTTTGGACAACGTTTTAAATTGAAAAGCACAAATGGATTGACTATATGCATAAAATTATCAAAGACGATATATGCTATACGTAAGTTGTCATATTGTGTTGGTGAGGAAGCGGCACAAAAAGAATATTTGTGCTAAAAAAGAGGGCTATGAGTACAGTATATAGATTACCCTACAATTATTCAAGCATGAGGGTCGTTTCCGTGGATATATATTTAAAACGCTTTTATATTTGAAAGAATATCAATAGTTACTACTATCGGGGGTAGATAATTGTAATATAACCTGCGGTAAAAGTGAAAGAAATAATATACAAATGAAGATCTATAATAAGTTGCCTCAAACTTTTAGGAATCTGCCAATGAATTTATTTCGCAGAATTGCTAAAAAATGTATGATAGTTAGATATAACTAGGTACTCGATTCAAGAGTATCTAAATGATAATTTTATGTGTTTTTTCTGTAAATTTGTGTAGCCCCTAGTACTTGTCATGTACTATTTTATGATAAATAAAGTAAGCTAAACTAAAAGAAAAGGTAAAGTATAAAAAAATAGAATCCCTTTTTTGTTAGTTACTTTATTAAAAAGGGTACGTCCATTAATTGTTAAAATACTTAGAATTAAAACCTTAACACTTCGGGGGTTTCGTCCTCAATCAGCGATTGTATAGAATTGCAAATCTGGATTTTTTCTCGAGTCAGACCCGTTGTGCTTCTCCAAAAGAGCTAAATCTAATTAATTCTTTCTTAATTTACTTTTTGTTATAATTTACATTGCTTCATGTGTGTATTCCATTTTCGATTTCTACATCCAGTATTTAAAACTGAAATGTGTAGGTTGATGTAGATACAAATTTTAATCTAATCTTCGTTTTCTTTACGATTTTCAATAAATGTTTTATAGGCCTTTAAGATAAAGAAAAACGAGTCTAGTCGATCAGCTCGAATAAACCGCTCCTAATTTCGTCGAGCCATTTATGGGAAAATGGGACCTTAACGCTATAAAAACGTTTACAGGTCAGCTTAAATTTAATTAGGTATATGTAAATATACATACAAGTATCTCTGTTGCAAGTTTTATGTTTCTTGAGACACGTAAAATATACTATAAAGTATCTTATTAATGTTCTATGAAGTATAAAAATAGTATTTTGTACCCTTTCTAAATTTATTTTTTAGGTGGAACTCTTCAGTAAATATTTTTGTGTGTAGCTAACGTACTTTAAATTATACTATCTAGATGACTGTTCGGTTCTTTTGTATTAAGTTTAGACGAAATTCAGAAAATAAAAACGTCTTTAACAGTTCTTGTAGATATTTAATTGAATGTATTAGTAGGAAAGTTGTTTGTATATTTTAAAAACTCCAAATCCTAAAAGTGGTTGAAAATTATACATCAGAGAAATTAAATTAGTAAAATAATTACAGTTGCAATTCTTTTGAGAAAAAAACCTGTGGACACCACACGATTTTCTTTTACGTATCTGCGGTCCGAATTTTGAACAATGCAAAAGTTATTCAAAATCAAGCTTTAAGTATATATATACTTTCAACAGATGTATCTATAATTAAGCACCCTAGGGTATGAATTTGAATATTTCATTTCAAATTCAGTTTTTCTGTAGAAACTATGTAATTGACGAGACATTGGTAAAACTAATACTTTCAATTTACCAGTTTGTCTAAAAATCTAACCAGATCTTAAAAGAATGATTGTATTCTAAAGTACATGGTTTGGTATTGATAAGTATAGTTGCCGTTATCGTTGTCAGAGAAAAAGAGATTTTTTAAAAACCACTTATTTGGTATCAGGGGACAAAAAGTGATCATCTGCAAAAACCTCGATAACAAAAATTTTCATCACAATGCTTCCTTAAACTACGAAACAGGAAGAAATTTACCAATTTAAAGTATTGTAATAACGTTGACCATGGAGAGAATTAGGCGGAATATTCCAATAAATCTGCTAGAATATAAATCAGAAAAATTCATGATACGAGTAGACAGTATGAAATAAGACACCAGTAATCAAAAGAAAAACAACTAAAATCAACTATTCAAAAGAAATACATGATCTGGCCAAAGACAAAAGGAAAGCCAGGAAAGAGTGGCAGAAAGTAATTGACGAGACATTGGTAAAACTACTACTTCAGATTTACCAATTTGTCTAAAAATCTAACCAGATCTTAAAAGAATGATTGTATTCTTAAGTACATGGTTTGGTATTGATAAGTATAGTACTTTTGCCGTTATCGTTGTCAGAGAACAAAAGATTTTTTAAAACGCACTTATTTGGTATCAGAGGACAAAAAGTGATCATCTGCAAAAACCTCGATGACAAAATTTTTTATCACAATACTTCCTTAAACTTAAAAAATATACCAATTTATAGTATTGTAATAATTAGGCGGAATTGGAATATTCCGCCAAATTCTGCTAGAATATAAATCAGAAAAATTCATGATAAGAGTAGACAGTATGAAATAAGACATCAGTAATCAAAAGAAAAACAACTGAAATCAACTATTTAAAAGAAATACATGATCTGGCAAAAGACAAAAGGAAAGCCAGGAAAGAGTGGCAAAAATTCAGAAGAAGAGAAAATGAAAATAAATAAAATAACCTGACCCAACATCTAAAAAGGGAAATTAAGGAAGTTAAAAATGAATCAATACATATATGTGAATTAAGTGATGGTCGAAGCACAAATTACTCACTTTGGAACGATGGAAGTACGTAATTCAGAAATGTGCGCATTTTGAAACATTGTATCTACCGCCTCTTTAAAGAAAAAAGTGTTAAAAGTGTATTAAAAGCTTCAATCACTTTTGAACTCCAAAAAATATACAATTGTTTCGAAGCCTTTACTTATAAAAAATCTTTTTTACACTATGGACAAATACTTGAGTTACAGAAAATTGTTGTTCTGCCACTAATAGCTTTTTATAATTCTATGTGTCTTTCTTTTCATGTTTAATGCCTATTGTAATTGTATTTACTTGACAATGCCGCATGGCTCTTCGCAAATTCAATAATGTTGTTCACCTGTGTACTATAAAAGAAGGATTGTGGTTGGATGAATAAGTGGAAAGAAAGTCTATAACTTTATTAATATTATGTTAATTATGGAAGTTCATATTGAGAGAGTTAAATATCTATTAATGTACTAGTAACGGGTGTCTGCAATTTATCTGCTGATGTTTATTTCATAATTAAGTATTTAGGCACGACTCTGGCGGTAGAACAAATAAAAGAAGACGTTTACAAGATACCGATTTAATAAGATAAATATTTCTAAATTGCAATGCGTAAATAATCGAAGATAGACCGCAATCAACACTAAGTGATGGCGGAATTAATTTCAATTGAAGGAAAGCATGATTATAAAGAATTTACATATTCGGCAGTACACATAGCAATATTAAAATGGTTGAATAATTGAATAGGTATATTCTTGTTGCATATAAACGTTACTTTTCATAGGAATGCTTTTAGAAATTGCACTATAAACGATATAATTAGTTAATACATGTTGTGAATATTAAAATCAATTTAAATCAAACCAGATAACATTAATTCTGCCGACTATCATTCGGAGTCTCTTGTATCGCGCAGGAGATATCCAGTAAACTGCACATAATACGCCCATCTCCCGTGGTGTCATTTTAGTAGCACTTCACTGCGCGGTTAATATTATTACTATATGTTTAAAGAATTATTTGATTTTGTACTAACACAGCAACTGTCTATTTCATCTTATGCTACAGATAGCAATCGAATGAATGGTTTAATCATTTACATGAATACTGAGTAGTGTTTTACTTCCTCCAACAACAAAAAATAGTACGCCATAATTACTTATAGTTGAGCAACAAAATAATGGGTGTATTTAATTGAATTAAGCATTGGCTGCAATGGGTGGAGACTGAGGCTAAAAATCTGAAATAAAATGCAGAAGGAAAAAATTCCTTGCCACAAAAAATATATAAACAATCTATATACGTATTTCGACAACTAAGGTCCCATCTTCAATAGAAATTTGTATAAAACAAAAAAGAGTGTTAAACGCAGTATTTTTGGCTAAGGTGTAACCTTAAAAGATATGCTCTTCATCAAATCACCATTGGGATAACACTGATTTCTTAACACACGATATCCCTATACACTGTGTTTGGTCAAAGATCGATAGGATTTTAAGGTGACATACTTCACAATAATTACAAAGTAATGGAGAAATTTTTTGTCAATGTTTGCTATTAAGGCCGGAAAATAATAGTGAAAAGTGCAGTCTATATTTTTGAGATGGGCTGTATGAATGAACTTGATCCCGCTATGCGTATGTTTGTTTACATTTGGAACGAGAGTTGCCTTCTCACATGTCATAATTTAGTCACAACTACCTCGCCTAGTGCCACGAATCCATTTAGTACCTATATGTTTCCTATTTTTAGAACTGTATTTGAAGTACTTATCATCACAATTTTAGGTCAGTCGGCCAAAGATACGACTGTGTTATTGTCGCTGGCGTTGTGTTTAGTTAAGTGAATAATTTAGTTTTCTGTTGATTATCGTTGTTAATTATTGTTATGGAGTTTAATAATAATAAAATGAAGGACATGCTACTTATTTACGGTGTGAGTGAACAAAATACACTTTCCCGATGGAGGTATGCGCCAGTATGCGTCGAGCATATTTCAAAAAAAGGGAATTTAATTTCTTTTTTATGGAATTCGCAGTAAATAACGTAAGTGTACTTATTTTTCTTATAACTTCTATCAATGACAAAACACTCTGTATATACTACCTAAATCTAACGGAACCATAACGGTATCTTAAGCGTTACAGAATAATTCCCTAAAATTACAATAATCCGTCTAGCTGGACCCGGGTTCAGCTTGTACGGTAAGGTATAGCTCGGTTATAATATCTGATGGCATTCAGGATGTGGCTAAAATATTATCATGTGCGTTAAAAACATCGGTATCGAAAGCAATACACTACGATAGACAAAGTACAACTAAATTAAATACCGACTAATGTTTTCAAGTCGGTCTTTACCCCTTGATATGTAGCGAAATCTATGTTTATCTCTCACGTTTCATGCTACACGTTCTTCTTTTTTGTCTTAAAAGTGTCATCCACGCAAGTGCCATCAGATCTTAGGATTGTACCTGTCCACAAAAAGGGTGACCGTGCATTGATATCTAACTATAGACCGATCTCTATAATATCTAACTTCTCCAAATTATTGGAGAGAGTTCTATATTCCTTTATATATACTAGTATATGCTCCTTTATCTCAATTGACCAACATGGTTTCTTATCTGGGAGGTCTACAGTTACGAACTTGGCAGTACTTACTCAGTGTATATCAGAGGTTCTGGACAGGCGCAGACAAGTTGATGTAATATACACTGACCTTTCGAGGGCATTCGACATGATAGACCATGACCTGCTACTGCGTAGATTCGGTTCATTTGGCTTTGTTCCTTCGGCTGTCGGCCTCGTTGGGTCTTACCTTAGTGAGAGAAGATGTTATGTCTGTTATAATGGTTTTTCATCCACCGAGTTTATAGTTACTTCTGGTGTTCCCCAGGGTTCAAATTTGGGTCCCCTGTTGTTCATATTGTTTATGAATGATTTTCTCCTACAGATCGATTGCCCTGTTCTTGGATATGCAGATGATATTAAAATTTATTCCGTAATAAATGGTCCTGCTGATATGACTAACCTTCAGAGAAATTTAAGTGTATTGTCTTCATGGTGTGAACGTTCTGGACTCAAGTTGAATGTGGATAAATGTTGTGCAATAACCTTCACACGGTTTCAACTTCGTACAATTCTTCTTACTTCAATGGTGACAACAAGTTAATGAGTAAAACTGAATTTAAAGATCTTGGAGTTACCTTCGATTCCAGCTTGAGCTTCAAATCTCACATATAGAACATTTGTACATCTGCGTTGAGATCGTTGGGTTTTGTTATGCGTGTGTCTAGGTATTTCACTGATTCAGCATTGTTGAAATCTCGATACACTGCCTATGTATTGAGTAGGCTTGAATATGCCTCCTTAATATGGTTTCCTATTTATGCAAGTGATTGTTTGGCATTGAACCGTGTGCACCGTAGGTTCTTGAAGTTTCTTACATATCAGGCAGATGGTGTTTATCCGAACAGGGGCGTGGCGATGGGTGATCTGTTGCGGAGTCATGATATGGTATCCTTGAGTGAGGGGAGATACGCTACATGTGAAAGATTTTTGCTTAGACTGTTGAATGGCAGCATTGACTGCCCTGATATCCTGACCCGAATGTCATTTCTAATACCGCGGCTTAACTACAGACATAATTGCACTTTTGCAACACCTTTTGCGCGATCCAACATCATGAGACGAGCTCTAACTTGGCGAACAAAAATGTTGACCTATTTGCATGAAGACTGTGACTGTGGATAGTGGATCATCATGGAATTTGTTGTTGCTTACTGTTTTTCTTTCTTTTTTTTATATTATGTATACACCTGTAATATAGTTTGTAACCCTGTTTTGGGCTTTGCCTGTTGGGAAATAAAGATTATTATTATTATTAATATTATTATTATTATTATTATTATTATTATTAACCGAGCTATACCGTTATAGTTCCGGTAGATTTAGGTAGTATATATAGGGATATCGTGTGTTAAGAAATCAGTGTTATCCCACTGGTGATTTGGTGAAGAGCATATTTTCTAAGGTTATACATTAGCCAAAAATATTACGTTCAACACTCTTTTTTGTTTTATACAGATTTCTACTGAAGATGGCAACTTAGTTGCCGAAATACGTATATAGATTTTTTATATATTTTTTGTGGTAAGGGATTTTTTCCTTTTGCATTTTATTTCAAGCATTGCCTAATACAAATTTTCATGATAGTAAATCAGAAAACTTGGATATGGCTTCCTTCTTTTGTTCTACCTCCGGAATCATACCTAAAAGTAGATAGGCTATGTATGTTTTGGCCTAAAATTCTTATAAAGGCTTATTTTGCATTTCAAGGTCGTTTGAAATTTATCCGGGAAGTAGTAACTTTCGTGCACGAGAATCGATCGGAACAGGTTTTCAACAATTCATGAGGGGCTGCCCAACAGCTAGCAGCATATACCCAAGTAATATGAACAGCTTTTGAACACCTTCCAAATACCTTCGAACAAATACCGAAATAATTTGAACTGAACAGCCATTCAAAAGCTCTTCAAGAGTTGCTCAAACGCTTTTCAAAGCTGTTCAATAACTGCTTAGATCACTTCGGTATCTGCATCGGGATAGATCTGACGCTTGCCACACTTGCCTCGTGCGTAAGATTGATTACATCTGTATAAATCTCAAACGATCAAACGACCATCTACTCCTCATACTTAATTTTGAATATAAACATAAACATCTCTCTATAATCATACGATCACAGATACAGAGTTGCAACTATAACTATGCCAATATGATTAAATAGAGATTGATAACCCATAATTTTAAATATGTCGGGTCTTCCGAAAAATTCGAAATCAAAGTAATCCTTGAAAATTTGAAGTCATTGAAGAAATTGACATTTAATCTTTATTACGAATCATAGACTTAAGTTAGGACATACGATTTCATGTTCGATACCTATTTGACTTCGATTTTTTCTAAACACCTGATATACAAGGTGTCTCTAAAAGGTCTTTAAACAACTCTACCACGTATTTTTCGGACCAAAATAAACCGATTTAGCAAAACTTGGCTTAGTCAAAGTTGCTTAGTTTGTGCGCAATACGGTCCTGAAGTTGCAGTTGGAAAATTGTTTTTTTGTTATAAATTTGAAACGGCTGGAGCGATTGCGCTAAATTTTGTCACGTTTACATAGTTTTATGAGTCAAGAAATTCTGTATCAAAATTGTGATAGTAATCAATCCATAGGCGGAGAACCTGCGTTTATAAATATTAAAACATTTCCATTTTCTACGCCAATGGATAAAAAAGAGTGTGTCTATAAAATTTAGATTAAGTGTCTTAAGTACAAGAAAAAAGGTACTCTTGGTAAGACTCGCAAAATTGCATCGTTTTCTCAAAAATCGCATTTTAAGATTTGAGAACATTAACTAGAGGACGGCAGCGCATACTGTGTGCTCCATGTACATGTATCTTTAAGCCGTGTACACGTGTCTTAGGCCGTTTAGACGTCTCTTTAAACTATGTACACGTCTTTTGACGTCGTTTTTGAATTGATAAACGTGACAAAATTTAGCGCAATCGCTCCAGCCGTTTCAAATTTATAACAAAAAAACAATTTTCCAACTGCAACTTCAGGACCGTATTGCGCACAAACTAAGCAACTTTGACTAACCAAGTTTTGCTAAATCGGTTTATTTTGGTCCGAAAAATACGTGGTAGAGTTGTTTAAAGACCTTTTAGATACACCTTGTATATATTCTGTTACAGTGTATATTCATCTTGATAATGTTTAAAACTATTGCTATAAATACCCCCAAATGCGCTTATTGAATTACAATGTCAAAGATTTGACAGTTATGCCAAATTGTAAAACATAAAATTCGCCAAATTGTAAATGACGGATCAGTATATCAACTGAAAGCACCAATTACAGTTAGAAGTTGCTTTGAATATTATTAAACAATGATATACTTCCTCTTCAAGTATTTAATAACTGTTTGAAGGTGATGTTATATTTATAGAACGCTCTCTCTGAATTAACAAGGCGTTAAAAACTATAAAGATCATATTTTGTCATTATAAGTAGGAAATATTCCTTTACATGCATAATGAATTAAACAACATTCATTAGTTCATAATTTATTTGCTTTTCCTATGTTCAATCAAGCACCGTAATAGGAAATCGAAAGAACAAACTTTATTATTTATCATTATTGCTTACCTTCGCAGATAATATTCCTTAAAAGCACTTGACATTAGTGTACGATGATGTTTAGAGATTTATTTATTTCTTATAAGCCTGAAGTAAGCTTAATTAAGTATATTAAACGCAAAAACGAAGCACGCCCACCGGTACTATTACATTAATTACGTTTAATGCGCTTACCAATAAGTCGAACAAGAAAACTCATTAAGAAACGAAGTAAGTACGTATTTTACTCTACTTAACATCCGTCTTTTTATAAATCAATTCGAGCTCGTGTACGTATGTTGATCGTGTAAATGAAGCAAAAGCGAGGTGAATATTGACATGAAAAAATTTCTTTATCGTGTGGGCTTTTGCATCGTTAAGAATCTATAAGACATGTTTAAAAAGGACTGAAAAGCATATAAAACAACGCAATCAACTCAGCGCCGATCAAAAGTTACTTTACACTGATAACAAAGGTGTTTTAATTCCATTAATTTCATTAGAATGTTGTGTCTCATCCACATAATATTTGAACTACGTGATCCTTTTGCACTGTCCTGAGTTGGCCATACTGATTTTAATATGCGAACACAATGTAATAGGCAAGTCTTTTTTATTTATTTTTGTGGTTAGGTTTACTATTTAAAACTACGAGTAAAGAATAGAACAGGAGAGTCTCCTTAAAAATAATATTTGTCCAAAGTGGTAACTCAATATGGCCGCCGTAATGCATAGGCGTGCATAAATATTTTATATGGGGTATATGTACATTTCCTGTGTTCTCGATAATCATTTAAAATTGGTTGTTAATCCAAAAATAATTAAAGAAATATCGTGAGTGTATTAAGTTTTCAATTCTTTTCTTCTTTTTAATATATTGTAACGAAAACAAGTTCAGAAAAAGGCAGCAAAAAAACGCGACGATATAAAAACGAAATGTAAATAGCCATAAATCATCTCCACGCCGTACGGCGTGCATAGCGAAAAGACTAGAACGTCTCTCGATTTATGCAGAAGAATTCCCGTATTCTCTGGATCTTCTGTACGCGTATATAAAAAGGCAGTTGAACGGATGGAGAAATAATTCGGGATTAAGAAGTTCCTTAAGTAGTCTCGTGCGGAACAGTAAATAAATAGTTCCTTAAGTGGTAGTGCAATAAAGACATAAATAATACCGTGTCATATAAATAGAAGTGATATAAATACGGTAGTGTGATATAAATATACGGACATATGAGTAATAGAAATAAATACATGTGTTAATTCATTTCTAGTATTTTACGTGTGATACATTAGTTTTATATTTTTATATTGTAATTAATTTTAAGTGCACGAATATACAGACTGTTTTAAATAAATAAATTGCACGAGTTGTTTATTTCGAACCCGAAAACGCAACAATATTATAAACGGGTTTAAAGGAAATTTGCGTCAAAAATATAACAAATATTAAATGAGTTGGATATGTATGTTACGCCACTGAACACATAATCAGACATGTCAGATATATGACAAGTTATTTAAAATAACTTTTTTTAAATTATTATTGCCTATGTTGAATGCCAATGAAATAACTTACCCATGAAGATAAAAAGTGATATTCCATGTTCTTGCCGTTTCAGAACGACCACAAGCCACCCAATTCACCATTACAGAAACACTAAAACGTCATTTTTGACATAACAGGATATAACTGACCTCCCTTAAAGTGGTAACTTCCGTCTAAAATATACCTATTCCCCCACCACGTTATTATCTCTCCTGTTCTATTCCTTACTCGTAGATTTAAAATTTCCCTGTGACATTTATCAATGAAATAGGGTTAGTTTTAAGTTGAATTATATGAAACAATTTTTTAGAAATATATTAATTGCACTTTATTTTTTATCATAAACAATAATAAATACATTACAACTTCATTACTTTAAAACATAATCCGATAATTATGTCACCAAATGAATACATTTTATAAAAGTTGTTCGAAATGTCCACCGTTATTCTCAATGCATAGAGTGACACTTCTTCTAATGTTATTGAACACATTGTGGAGTGTTTCCGGTGTAATATTTTTCAATTCTATTTTAATTGCCTCTTCATGTTCATCGAGATTATGCAGTCTGTTCTGAAACATTTTATTTTTTAAATGGATTAAGAGAAAAATGTCCAGTGGGGTTAAATCAGGAGAAATGGCTGGCGATCGATATCGACTAATCAATTGTTCACCACAGTATCCTTGCAAATAATTAATAATTTGTTACGCAGTATATGCAGTTGCCCCATCTTGTTGGAAGTACCCCAGGTTTAATTCATCTTCGTGAAGGCTGATAATAAAGGGTTCCAATATTTGTTCTCGGTATCCTATTGCATTAATTGTATCATGAAAAAAACTTGGTCCAATAATCCGCCTTTTTGACATTGCAGCCCAAATACCAAACTTTGTAGGATGTACACTATTTTCAACAAAAACATATGGATTCTCTGTTGACCAGGTACGGTAATTTTGAGAGTTGATATACTCCGACAAATGGATCCAAGTTTCATTCGAAAAGAATGTACGATTCAAGTCTTCTTGATGTAATATTTTATTAAATAATAATAATAATAATAATAATAATAAATCGACTTTATTATTTAATATATACATAGAGACACTGTACTGAACTAGGCGAAGTTTAGCTATAGCTACTCTTACACTTAACCTAGCCAGCACAGTATATTCAGAATAAGTACAACGTAATTATACAAATACAAATACACAAGATACACGCAATTAAAATAATCAAAATATAATAAGGAAGATAAATATACAAAAATAATGAAGAAAATAATAATTTTAAACGAAAGTATGAATACAAAGAAAGAAAAATACAAAGTGATGCATGAATTGTAATATAAACAAGAGAAAATTGGAAAACTACAAAAAAAGAAATAATAATTACTTCAACAGAGCTTGCCTAATGCAGTATCTAAATTTATTTTTCGTAGACAAAATATTTCTGAAATTCATTGTACAATTTCACAGCATTGTATGAAAATGATCTCCGAAACATGGCTGTCCTGTGGCATGGCGAGGTGAGAGTATGCCTGTGCCTAACATTTATACTGTGCATGCTTCCGCGAAATAGTAATTTACCATACAAGTAACTAGGTTTGCCCGCGATAAGTAGACCCCTAACAAAGATCAGAAACCGCAGATTTATTGTGTTCTCCACCCTGAGCCAACCCATCTCAGATAATTTGCGGCTTACATGATCGTATCTCCTGAGACCAGCCACAAACCTACAACAAGTATTCTGAACCAGCTGTAGTACCCTGTACTTTAACCGTGCACTCAAACACGGATAATACACCAAGTCACAGTACGAGAAGACAGACACAACCAGGGACTCACACAGAAGCTTTTTCAGTTTAGTGCTCAGAATGTGTGTGCTGGCATACAAGGCACGCAGGCGCAAGTACGATCTTTGCATCAACATGCTGACATGCTCAGAAAATCCTAAGCCGGTATCCACCAGTAACCCAAGAATTTTTGTACGCTTAGCAAGGGTCAATGCAGCTCCATTAATATTAATATTGAATTGCATTTCAATCAGGTGTCTTTTACTTTTGGAACAGAAGAGCAGCACAGCTGATTTAGCCGAATTAAGTTGCAGATTATGCTGCCTGGAATAATTACTTATAGAGCAAAGATCGCTGTTCATTTGTGTAGCTGCCAAATGAGTATCATCAGGGTTAAAGCAGCGGATGACCAGAGTATCATCAGCATACATACCCCTGTATGCTTGAGTACTGTGGCAAATCGAACATGTCGCTTGTATAGATAATGAAAAGAAGAGGTCCAAGAATAGACCCCTGTGGTATACCAGAAATGACGCAAGCAGGGTCGGATACAGAATTATTTATCATGACTCTTTGACGACGATTGCAGAGATAGGAACCAAAGAAAGACAATGCCACATCATCCAAACCGTAATATCGCAGCTTGGCACACATGAGCTCATGGTCGATTGTGTCGAACGCTTTAGAAAAATCCAGAGCGACCACTGCAGCTGCCATACCCCAAATTAAGTAATGCAGCTGCAGCACTATACCCCCTCCGAAAGCCAAAAAATCAGTTGCAATAATTCAATCTCTGCTCAAAGTGATTACCCCGTCAATGTTGTGGTACAGAAACTTTATGTGGGTGCATATGTAAGTTTGTTTTCACTGCCTTATGAGTACTTCCGTAGGAAATACCTACAATTTAAATACATATTGCTGTATAACAAATTACCATTAAGTTTATTAGATCTTTTTACCAGTTTGTGCAGACAGCTTTCGTACTGATTTTGTGGGACTAACTTCCATTCGCTGCCTAATGTCTGCGACAACATCTTCAGTTAAAACTGTTGTTACTTTTTCAGGTTTACATTTACAAACACTCCCCGTTTCCTTAAACCCTTCAATCACCCTATTATAATGACAAGTGAATGTGTCCATCTTCATTTTCATTTTCCGTTACAAATTGTTGAAAACACGATCCCAATGAATATTTTCATAATCCATCCTTTTGCAATGTTCCACTGCGAAAGTGCGACATTACGATAAACGTATCCTGTTGTATCGTAAAAGGCATAGTATACGAGGTATATTGTATTAAAATAGACAGAAAAGCGACAATAAAACAATGAAAATACAAGAGCACAAGACACGTAAATACATTATGGTTTTGACATTTGACATATAAATTTAGTATGGGCAATTCACGGAAATAAATATTTTCTAGTTTTTGATAATATAGGGACTTTTTTTGTTGCCAACCCAGGACAGTTTAAAATGATCGCTTTGTATAAATTATTTCATATATTTTTGTCGAAAGTGATCTCACTGCTTGGATTAACATTAATTCATGAGTCGAGTCGTTTTGGCAACTGTCACGGAAAAGTACGAACTAAAGACGACGATTCAACACCACTACAAATTGCAATCGACTGGAGCAATTTCAGGACAATAAAATTCAACTAATTAATTAATATTTTAGGATAAATTAAATTGCCAGCTACAAATTGAATATTACAGATAAAGTTAGTAAATATTACTTTTCTGTATCTATATTTTATTTAATACATGGCTATTCTGTTTACTAGGGTAGCATTGTTGTCACTTTTTATTTTCACGGCGCGGATGACACAAGACAAGCGTAGCGTATGGCAAGCGGATGATAAGTGTTTAGTATAGCGGTTACAGCGTCGTTTTATTTGGTTCGTGTTCCTGTTTTTTGGCTTTTATTGAGTTTTCGTCTATCAAATCAGTTTTTTTTTAAATGCGGAAAACTTTGTGCCGACAAGGATTTGGTAGCTTTGTTAATTTCATTTTTTGGAAAAGAACGTGATATTTCTGGACCTCTTATTCCATTTGCAAGAGGTAGAATTTGTATATCATACAATGTAGTTAATGTTTACATAACAATGATACCGTAATAAGAAAGTTATCTAATCGAAGATTCTCACTAAAAAAATGTTTGAAGATCGCATATGTAATATTGTTTAGTAAATTTTCAAATTTAAGAAGGGTTAAACATGTTGACTGTAATAGAGGAATGGTGGATGATTGATATCAGCATCTGTCTTACAAACATAGATGGATAGAAATTTATACTAGTTTAAAGCTTAAACAAATAATAATAATGATTGTGTTTAGCTTAATCAGAAATGTTTGGTTAACGTGTAAAAAGTATAGCGCGTGTAATCAATGATAATACTCAAGAGAATTGTTGCTTCTAGTATGTCAGTCATAATGGTAATAAACATAGTGAGCAGTAAGAATATGGCAAACAGTTGTATAATTAATTGCTGTAATACTTTTTTGACATTCTTGCTGTTTCATTCAAAATTACTTTAATTTTATTGCATTTAATGGAAAAGCGATGTAGTACTATTATAGTAAGGATACTGCTGTACAATTGTCTTTACTAGTAAATAATATCCCTTATTGTCTGTAGTAAAACTAACTGGAACATATTTATTTAATACATTCCTGAATGTTTAAATGAAATTCAAAAGTTCAATTCTCTCCTAAAATCTACTTTTATTGTGCTCATATTTAATTATTAACAGCAGCATATTCGGCTTTTCAACAGTACTTTGTAAAATTATTATCAAATTAATAGTTACATATTAGAATTTTGAATTCCTTATTAAATTTCACATCAAAAACATGTAATACGTTAATACTTTAAAAGAGACTATTATTGAGCTATTGTCGCTTTTTTATATAATTTTGTCAGTTTTATGGTTTTAATTAATATGGTATAGTACTGATAAAATTATATAAAAAAGCGACAATAGCTCAGTAATAGTCATTTTTAAAGTATTAACGTCTTACATGTTTTTGATGTGAAATTTAATAAGGAATTCAAAAATGGACTGATCTACAGGGTGTTCCATTTGCAAAAATTGACTTTTATACAAATATGTACTAACAAAATTATATCAAAAAACGACAGTAGCTCAGTAATAGCCACTGTTAAAGTATTAACGTTTTACATGTTTCTGACTAGAAATTTAATAAACAATTCAAAAATGAACTGATATACAGGATGTTCCATTTAAAGAAATTGACTTTTATAAAAAAAATCCAGTTTTCTGCACATGCAGTTAGTAACTGTAAAAAATAAAACATGCTTCTATTAGGAGATCTTATTGTAAACAATACTGCAAAAAATTTTGTCCATCTAATACGTCGTTTTCGAGAAATATAAATTCATACAAACATTGAATTTTTCAGAAAAATGGGAATAAGTCAAAAACTTTAGATTTTAGGCCTATACTATCTTATTACTTCTTGACTAAAAATTATACGGGGTTCCATTTAAAAAACTATAACTATGGTTAGCCACCAAGTTATGGAACACTCTATATAATACAATATATTTTTAAAATGTGCTCCTAATGAGCAGCTATCTACTGTACGATCAACAAGAGTACATAGTACATATTTAACAGGCCGTCAATATTTAAGCATGATTTAAGCTTTAATACCATGTAGTATGATTTGTTTAATCAACTATGACTCCTAAAAACACCGTACAATTGGATACTATATTAGACAGATCCGTGTCGCAAGTAATAAGTCTGAGCTAAGAAAAGAATATGCACACGGTCTTGTCACTCTTCACCATTAATCTGTTTCTCCTGCACCACAATTCAAATTGATTAATCACCGATAGTATTAGATCCTACAGATCTTCCCGATTACTCGCGGAAAGCGCAAGCGATGTATCGTCAGCGTACATCACCATTTTTTATATGTTTTGGCAAGTCATTTATGAATATTAAAAGTATTAGTAAAGGGCCCAAAATAGACCCTTGTGGTATTTCTATATTATTTGGAATTGGACAACATATTTTTTCTATTATTAATTATAAATTAATTAGAAGGTTTTTACAGAAAATCAAGAACTGATTTCTACTACTTTTGTATCATTCGCACTGTATATAAGGATTATAAAAAATGCATTTATGCTAATCAATCTTCAAACTTAGATTAACATGATTTATGTTTTTTCTTCAATAGTCCCCCGTATATTCAAGTCAAAGTACAAAAAAAATATGTAACAGCAATTGGTATCGAAGACATAATCATTCACCATTAGCAATCGGGCGAAAAGACATTAAATTTTATTTGTTGGTCGAATTGACTTGAATCGACACAACCTTAAAAGTATGTAGAAACCGATTAAGCACGTTTTTCATTACAAATTAAGCGTCATCGTGGTCCATTATCATCTATTAAACGGCTGGATTTTGCAAGATTTTGCAATAAAAACGCTTGATTGAGAGATATCGACGATTCGTTTTTCGAAGTCGCAAAAAGCACAGAGACAGTAATAAGGAGTTGCACGAAAATTATGCAACTTTATTGATCACGACGTGCACATTAACAAAGAAATATGACACGATTTGACAAGATGCACAAGTATTATTCTGTTTTATGTAAGCACATTAAAGATAGGGCTAATACATCTGTTATCTTTCGTAAAGTAGCTATATTACAGGCTTGATGGACATTGCTAAAGGATTTGGGCGTGTTATTCTTGAAAAATATTTTGGTGGGCCAAAGGAAATAACTTCTAAAAATATCACATTTTAGAGAGCCAAACAATTTCATCTCTTAATTAGCACCGGTAAATGATGAGTAGCTCAAAGAAGTTTTAAATTAAATCTGCTTTGAGGTGTATTTGTCAGAAAGTTATTTCCAAGTTTTATTACTCTTTTGTGGTAATTATCATTGTAATATTTTTATTTTAGAGATGAAAGTAGAAGCATTTCCTTTAAATTATTATAGACTTTAGGTGTCACCACGTCTAATAAAATTTAATTTTAGATTTTCATTTCAGTTGTGTTTCGTCCCATCTAAACAGAGAGAAAGAAATTGTCGTCGAAATAATTAAACTAGAAAGTGATATTAAAGAATAAACTTTGTACATGTAAATTTATTATAAAATACTGCGTATATCGCATATGTATTTAAATATATTAAATTTTGAATCCAAACGGACAGGAACTGTGATTAACCTAATCTTGACGTAGCTGCTATATTGATTCAATTGTAATTATTAAAAAAAACGACAATAGGAAAGCAATCTGCCATATAAACAGTTTCAGTGTAGTTAATTTTGATAAAAAATTACAATTTGGAAAGCAAGTCATTTAAATAGAACCATTGGAAAAAAAATATTTATCAAAAATGACAATCCAACATCATTACAAGGCAACAATGCTGACCTATGTATTTAATGACAAACATAGAAAGATGCAAACGCAAAATGTATAATTAAAAATAAAAATATAAACATTTAAGCATCGAGCAGCCGTTTTTATCTAGGCAGTTTTATCAAAAGACCTTGATTTATCACTGACAGCATTTAATTCTACAACACAAATAATATCCACGCGAATTGTGTAATTAAAACATAAATGAAAAAAATTTAGGAGTATAGCAGCTCCATATCATTTATGTAGATTGACAAGAAGATCTAGATTTATCATAGACAGCATCTAATCTCACCACACAAATAATACTGACCTGTGTCAATGATGATGGTGGTAAGGCAAAGAAAAATTATAATCCAGAATTGTACAAATCAAAACAGGAAAATGTAAAGTAAGCGGTGTTAGGTGTTAGGTTGCCATAAACATATACAGTATGCAAAGTGATGTTGATTCCTATAGCGAAAAATATTTTAGTATAAGGTTTTGGAGAAAAACGTATTCTTTTTAAAAAAATTTGATTGTATCTAAACCCCGTTTGGTAAATAAATAAAAAACAATAATTATTTAAGATAAGACAAAAAATTGGAAATTATGTCGAGTTGTCGATTTTAAATATGACTAAGTCCGAATATTAGTTTCATCAGTATCGCATTACCCATGTATTAGTCATTAACAAACGACACTGCCTGACAGTTCAGCAGGCTTTATTTGTAAAAAATGTTGACGACAAAGCAGCAAATCTACCTGGTGGCATATTATGGTATAGGAGAAGTCACGTATAAATACGCAATACAGTTATTTAATGAAAAATACCCCAATGTAAGTGTAAGCAGAACAGCAATAAATAAATTAATTGATAAGTTTGATGAAACGAGATCCGTTTCCAACAAAAAGAAGCCTCCCAAAGCGTACAGTGATGACGATGCTGTGACCAATATGGCTATCGAATCACTTGCGGAACATCCTAGTAGTTTTTTACGCCAGCAAGCAAGTGAACTCAAAGTTATTCATTCATCATACATATATGATCTTAGAAAATGCAGATCACACTTTCAGACTCGAGTTTTGTTTATGTGTTGGTAAGGACACTATGGAACGTCGCCTTTTCATCAAAATTTAATGTTTAGTGATGAAGTAACGTTTTCGACCAATGGTACTGTGATTTATATTGGTCAAAGGATAATCCAAATTTTATAATTAATGCCCGAAATCAGCGATATCAAAAAGTCAATGTTTGGTGTGGAATGCTATTAAACAGAATCATTGGACCCTATTTTTTATTTACAATTTCTTGGAAATGCTTCGGAATTTTTTATTGCCATCACTTGAGCAAAAGGAATATTTACTAATTGCCCGGCTGAGAATTGTCATTTACACAATACTTACTTGCTTTACACTATGGACATATGGGGATTCTTTTCGATTTGACATTCTGAAGACTCGCATAATTTCATTAACACGTACTTTCTTAGTTATGCCATACTGAAGAAAGCAATTGAGTTAGAAACATATTATGTGTCTAAAGCTACGAGGGCGTATTTTTATGTAATCTGCCTAATTAATACACTTTTTCCATCTTTTTCCAGTTGCCCCATACCCTCAGAAAAAAATCGCAAAGTATTCTTCAACAGCTTCTTTGAGTTCTTCATCAGAAGCAAAACGCTTTCCTCTGAGGTCCTTTTTTAAATTTTTGAATAAGAAGAAGTCTGACGGAGCTAGGTCAGGGCTATAAGGTGGATGCCTTACTCTATAAACCCACAGTCATTGATTATCTGCTGAACTTTGTTTGCCTTATGAACCTGACAATTGTCGTGCAGCAACAAGTTTTTTTGTGGATAAAAATGCGGGCGTTTTTCTTCCAGAGCAGTTTTTAAATTTTTAATTGTGTTTCCGTAGGCCTCTCCATTTATGGTAGACCCTCTCGGCATATATTCAATAAGTAAAACTCCTTCAGCATCCCAGAAAACAGTGCCATCAGTTTTTTCCAGAAAATTGTGTCTTGACCTTTTTTGGTAGTGGAGAGCCCTTGACCAAATTTTCTTGAGAAACTTCTTTTCTGCACAGTTTTTGTTCAGGTGTAAGCAATCTGGGTATCCACCGTGCAGACACCTTCTTCATACCCAAATCGTCATGCAAAATTTTGAGAACACTTGTTTCGGATATACAGACTTCATTGGCAATGACACGGATCTTTACATGCCAATCTTTCAGTACCAAATTTTCGACTTTTCGCACAATGTTTTCAGTTCGAGCTTCAACGGGTCGTCCGGACTTTTGGTCATCATTGATTGACTCTCGGCCCCATCGAAAAAGTTTAGACCAATATTTTACTTGGAAATAAGATGGTGTATCTTCCCCATATACAGCAACCATTCTTTCATGAATTGCTTTTGGACCATTGCCTTCCTTTGTCAGGAACTTTATTACGCTGCGATGTTCAACTTTAGTTTCACTCATTTTATCGAGAAATGGACCGTCTCAAATCTCTATACACAGCATAAACTAAACACAACTTAGCACATGTATTTCTAACAGTGACAGCAATTTTTCAATAATTTGTTTGACATCGTCACTCTTTTGTTTCATGGCTAGGTAGATAACATAAAAATACGCCCTCGTACTTAACACCGAACTCCTCTTAGTTTACATTTTAATTTTTTGATTTACACAATTCTTCATAATAATTTTTGCTTGATTTACCACCAATGCATCATTGATGCAATATTATTAGTGTGGTGGGATTAGATGCTGTCTATGATAAATCTAGATCTTCTAATGAATCTAATGAATGATATGCAGTTGCTATACCTCTACATCTTTTTACATTTACTTTTTAATTACACAATTCGCGTCTATATTATTTGTGTAGTGGAATGAAATGAATGTCTATGATAAATCAAGGTCGTTTACATATTTCTATGTTCAATAAGCACATGGAACGGTATTGCCGCCTTGTAATGCGGTTGGATATTGTTTTTGAAAGTTTCTATATTGATTATATTTAATTTACTTGCTTTCGAAGTATTATAATTTTTGTTGTTAATGACTATTGAATCAATATCGCGGTTACGTTAAGATAACAACTGATTTTTATATCATCTAATTGAATAAGTGTCCATTATACAAAATAAGACAACAGATAACTAAAACTAAAATAAATTAGATCAAATCATAAAACTTATGAAATAACATTTCGTTGAGATTGTTTTGCAACATTTTCTTATTGGTCTGTAAGGTATCAATCTTTAAAAAGAATTCTGTAATATTATACAATCAGTACAGGGATATCGGGGAGGCAAGCAAACACAATATTTTTAATACATTTTTGAGTTTGTTACAATACGAGTTCAAAAATTAAAGTGATGACAATTACTTGCATTATGTGAGTAGATAGTCGACGATTTAATTTAGATGCTAGACCTAAGCGGGAATAATTTAGTTTATTTTGCGAAGAAAGTATTTAAATTTGTATTATTGCGTTTTGAGGTCACGTTTATGATATTTTTCACTATAATTGTTTTTCGTCAAATTTAATTTCTCTTGATATATCTATTAATCACCTTTACTGGCTTTACTACAAAATATAAATAATCTATCTATTCTACTTTTGCATACTTTTAATTATTCTTTTACGATATTATAACTATTGTATTTAAGAACAAATATGTCAGTTAGTATTTTAGGTTAAGATATAAAAGAAAGTATTCTTAAAACTTCTCACATAAATCAACTTGCTAGCTAATTGTAAACCCATCCTGTTTCCTTTTACGTACCTGTGTATTTCATTTTTACAACTCCACAAGTAACTGCGATGTTCGTTTAATGAAAAATGTCGCATTCCTGGCAGTAATTCCTGGAAAGGAATTAAAATATGTACGTAGTTTTTTTCCTTAAAACCTTATATTATCATTCAGTGAGCATTTGCCATTCTGACGGGATAACGGTAACGCCAGCTATTACATCAACCAAATGCTTTTTTTTTGTTCGTAGCAACATATAAAACGTTCTCTATTTGCCTGAAGAATGTTAATTTCACCAGTACCAATGGAAAAGAAGCACAAAAGAATTGAATGTACGATTAGAAAAATTATTATTATATCAATAAAATTAACGGCGTATTTAAGAAATGTAGAAAAGAATATTTTCATTCAAAGAATGTTAATATTTTTGCAACATGCATTCCCATTTGATAAATGTGTTTAAAGACATATTAAATCGTTTTTTTCTGTTACTTATTGTTGAAGCAACAATTTTCTAAAGATTTTTCCTTGTATTAACTACATTCTGAATATTTCTTCTAAAATTATATTATTAATTTATAGGCTATTCACGTGCATTATAACTTTGCATAGATAGTCATATCTATTTTAAAATAATGTAGTAAATGAAAATGAATCTATTTGTTATGCTTACATATATTTAGGTGCATATTACTAAATAAAATATTTCTTATTAATAATGTGTAATATTTAATGCTCACCAAGTTTATGACTATCAGGAAAGCATAACGTTTTCAAAATATGGATGTTTTAATAGCACTTCTTATTATCATGTTACAGATATGTCTGATATACAAATGATGATTAAACAAATTGATTGTAATTTCAGGAAAATATAATAACTTTGTCTTTGAACCAGAATTGGATGTTAAAACTATAAAATAGCAAGAGATGGAAAATTAAAAGGCTGAAACACAATTTCTTTGACCGTGCATAAATGTTAAATTCGCCTTAATAAATTTCTGTGAGGATATAATTTTTCAAAATATGTGTATTGTCATTTCTTTATAACTAGCTATTTTGAAGTAAATGCCGTCATAGGTGCCTACGTGACATAAAGTATGGTTGGGCCACGAGATGCACGTAGTACGTACACGAGATGTAAGTTAGCGCAAAATGTTCACGTGATCAAAACATATTTTCTAGTCAAAAACACAACTTTTTGAACAGCGTTTATAAAAGTCGACGCATTTTGAATATTATTTCAACTTGGTGAGCTGTTGTTAGCCTATTTCCATGTCCAGACAAAGCTTTAAGTCGGTCCTATTGACCATCTTTCAGCTCTTTTACGATACTGCTTGCCGTGCCTTCACCCTCTAACAGTAACCAATATCCACAAGTACCTGATACTGCTGGCCCTGCCTTCACCCGACAAGTAATCATCGATTTTTTGTAACTACCCGCTGTTACTGGTCGTGCCGTTACCCGTCAAGTAGTAATCAATATCAAGCAATTACCCGCTGCTACTGACCGTGCCTTCACCTGTCAACTTGTAATCAATATTCTGCAATTAACCGCTGCTACTGGCGTATTTGCATCTGTCGCCGTAATGTTCATATATATTCTCTTAACGTAAGTTCTCTTGCGATATTAATGGAAATTACTTTATTAAGCAACCGGATAAATATCTGTATGTCTGTATAAAATAGCTAATTGATCTATAGATCACGAACAAACAATAAATAAATACCTTACATTTTCAACATGATTTATAAGTTCAAATTCTAGGAATTAATGTTATTAGATTTATGTTTCATGTTTATATGCCATTGATGAGAGCAATTTATTGATTTCATATGATATATATGTATTTAATATAAATAAACAAAGTGTTATTGGCCTTTCTTTGTTTTAATGTGTTAGAGATCTCGAATAAACACTTATATATATATAGACAGTAAAAGCTAAGAAATCTACCGTAAAAACTCTGCTGAGTGAATCCGATGAGCTTTAGATGCCACTTCTTTTTCTTATACGCCAAACATTAAAACAAGCAATTAAGTATGCAATGGCAGTAATAAAATCAGACTGCGCTAAGATTTTAAATAAAATTACTCCACTTTATACTATTCGTAATAGGACACCTTCAGAGTATCATCTTATTCACCATTAGAAAACTTGAGCACCACATGGTTCTGAAAACTCAAAGTACATTAAAGGTGGCATTTAAATACTACAACTCTATGGCCTATTGCTCTAACATCTGTACTGATTATTTGGCAAGAATCGAGCTGACGGTGTTGCAATATTCTCCATACAGCGCAAACTTCTTTCCATGTCTTTTCCATTAAATATGGACCAAATTTTGAAGGAGTTTTTACAAGTTGCAATTTAAATATTGGCACAAGTTCGTATATAGGTCCCCAGATAATTAGCACACATGTTTTTTGCATTTTGTTACCTCATAAACGAAAAAAGCAACTAATTTTATTGACTGGGCTTTTAATTGATTGGAATTCAAGCTAATATTTATTGATGTAATGAGACAAAGATGATTGTTTAATCTTACACTTTTTAATATGTACCATAATTGAAAATAATTGTAGCTACAACCAGAGAACAACGACCAACGAGAGACGACAAATACGCTAAAATCGTGTCCCTGTTTCAAGCGACCATCTGTCAGGCGATACGTTGTTCTTAATGATGAACATTTCTTATTCTCTCAATTACACAAAGAGGGAGCTAACATTAAAAACATGCGACAAAAAGACTGAGAGGAACTAAAAATTCTTTCACATATATAATCTATGAATCGTTTATTTAGAAAACATACTAATATTAGCACTGTGTAATTTTTAGAGCAAAAGAAAAAAACTATTTTGATCATTTATGTTTGCGAGTATTATATAATATATGATATTACTGGTATTAAATAGAGTTTAATTAATACCATTAAGGGTTTGAGATAATCTACAGAAGAACACCACATGATTTGAAAGATATTATATCTAACATGTTTCATAAACTAACGCACCTCTTTTAATTTTTTTATGATGTTTATTGCTTTGACACTAACAACTACTTTTTTCGCAAACATTACCTCTCAGTGTTAATATAAATACATTTTCTACTTGGTGTTTTTTTATCATTGCGACCATTGTAAGTAAATATTACAATGATCCGTGTGCTGAATGCGACCATTGTAATATTTACTTAAATAAGTAAAATTTGAGGTTGCACCACGTTAGGCGCCAAATTGTAATGATGTTTAATAACAAAAATATGATATTTTAGAGCAGTAATTTGTATTTTTTAATAAATATACTTATACTATATGCTATACCATTCGACGAGGCAAAAGTGGGATACGAAACATCAGAAGATCCGACAATAGTGTCGCTTCTCGTTTGTAATGTTTGCGAAAACATTACCGGTGGTTCTCTCAGTGTTAATATTTTCTACTTGGTGTTTTTTTTATCATTGCGACCATTGTAAGTAAATATTACAATGATCCGTGTGCTGAATGCGACCATTGTAATATTTACTTAAATAAGTAAAATTTGAGTTTGCCCCACGTTAGGCGCCAAATTGTAATGATGTTAAATAACAAATATATGATAGTTTAGAGCAGTAATTTGCATTTTTTAATAAATATACTTATATTATATGCTATACCATTTGACGAGGCAAAAGTGGGATACGAAACATCAGAAGATCCGACAATACTGTCGCTTCTCGTTCCTCGTTTTTCTCTGCTAGAACTATGAATTTTGCCCTTACAATAGAATACTAATTTTCTTTTTTTCTTTATTTCAGGTAAGAAGAAGTCATATATAAAATATACCTACATCTGTTATTTCGTCTATCAGTAAGTAACTACCAGCAGCTATCTTTAATAATTAACTTTTAATTAATTCATAATTTAATATTGAAAAGCCAAGTTCTATCAAAGATTCTCGTTAATAACTTAAAAAGCATTAAAAACATAATATCCTAAATAATAATAATATGCGTTTTTATGTGGATATGAGTCCGCAATTTTAATTATATATTTCTTAATATATCAATTCGTGTTTTATACAGATACATATACGAGCATATATAATTAAAAAATATAATAATGATATATCTATGTTTACGCATGTTTATATATTAAGAAGTGAATATACTACGTTTTGACGGTTCTCGCCACATAAAAAATCTAATTAATTTTCCACACTATTTTCGCTATCTCCATTTAGGATCTATATTAATAATCATATTGGATGATAAGATCTTCAATATATTTTACGACAGCAAATATATCACTTCCACATGGGAGGCCTATTTATTATTCACGAGTCAAATAAGATAGGTATAAATAAACTATGTAAGTCAATTTAGATGGGACGCTATAATATAACAGGATATACGGTCAACAAATATATTTCAAATAAATCACTAAAATAAATACGCGATGGAAGTTTATATCTCCGAGTTTTCTCCGAGCAACTACATTAAATTTTTAAAAGTTGCCAAACGATATTCGAGCTTTGAAGATTTGGACGAATGAATATGTTTTATTTATTTGTTATCAATGCCATATCAACATTTATGATTCTTTATTATAAATTAATATTATTACATGGTCATTAGAAATACTTGCACTTAAAAGACTCATCTATGGAAAATACATAGCAATAGTATATCGCCCCCACACTACAATCTCAATGCTTGTTATTTCCGTATTTTACAAGACAAGATCTCAACCAACCACCTCTGGTTTATATGGTAACCGCTATAGATGATTTACTGAATAATCGAGAAATATTTCCAGTCTTAAATCCACGTTCTCATAATCTATGTAAAACTTTGCAATGGAAAGGAAGAGTACATGTGTACACGTATGGGATATTTCATTTTCTATGGTCATGGTCAGTGCTCGCAATGGAATATCGTAAGAAATGATGCACTTGTGAAAGTTAAAAGTTATGATTTTTAATGTATAGCTATCGGTTTACCGATAAAACAATGTCATTCATTAGGGAAATTATTTGTTTTCTTGCGTAAAATTGATAATAAATTAGTGAAGTTTCTACTAGAGAAATTGCATTTTCATATTATATGAGAAAAGATCCATCTAACTCTGCAGTTATTTCTGCTCATGAATCAACGAAGGTACAACTAAATCTTAGTTTGAACTAGGAGAGAGTTTGAGTAACGATTAGATACCTCGTGGATTCTCCAAATATTATTTGTTGCAAGAAGATTAATTCAAATAAAATATGATACATTTGATTATTCATATTTATTTATTTTTTCATATTGTTCTTAATTAATTTAAAAGTGTTAATAAAGTTATAATAGTTTTGATAAGTCATCAGTCTTTTTATCAAAAAAGGAAGGCTTAGGTAACAAGATTGTAATTTTATTATATTTTATTATAATTATTTGACATATGATCTAAATATAATTTAGGCCTTTATGTAACCTAAACCAACTTAAAAAAATTCTTTTCAAAAGCGATCGTTTTTCTCCGAAGAAAGTTTATAGATGATATTTTATATCTTCATTACGTCTTGTTTTTTGAATCCAGTGTGCTACTTTGTTTTTGGTCCTAATTGGTTCGTTTGACAGTAGTTTTTTGCCATTTCCTGATAAATAACAAACTTATGAAAGTATTTTCTACCTTATTTAAAGCCTTCTAGTATCGTTTGAAATTATTTTTTTATAATTTGTCTTTTAATTAAAAAATTTCAATCATCGATATAAACTAGTGTAAAATACATTCGATTTGTTAAAATAGATACATCCGATTCCGTTGTTACTTTTTACAATACGAATTGGCTTATATTGTTCTCTCTTGTTGATCATCTAATTCATGCAGTTAACTGCTGCTGTTGTTATTTTTGTTCTACACTTTGATGTAATTACTGACAAATTTGATATTTGAATACAAAAACTAATTCATCTAATTGTGACTGAATGTTTATTTAACAATGAACTAATTCGTCATTATAACATAATCATTGGTCGCATTCAGCAGACACACCAGTTGCGCAATTGTTTAGTGAACGGATACAGATGATGTACCTTCACTCTGAACATGATGTGGAGCAGTCGCCATTTATGCGAGCGGAAAAATTCTTCGCTCACTTAGTGAGCGCATTTTGTCCGCATTCGCCATTAATGCATTCCAATACTAACGTAACACACAATTTTGAAGAAAGTTACTAGAAAAGTAAGATAAGCAAATTAAAAGTACTGTGCAGAAATAAATATATAGTAATATTGGGGTTAACCGAGTATTTTAATCGGGGTTGGAAAATCTGGCCCTTACACTAAAAACTATACCAAAACTTAATGCAGAAAAACAATTTGTTATTATTGTTTATTCGGTTAAATCTGTATAATTCTAACATATAGCATCAGTGAAAAGTACCAAACGGTTCCCGATCCGTGTGCTGAATGCGACTATTGTAATATTTACTTAAATAAGTAAAATTTGAGGTTGCCCCACGTTAGGCGCCATATTGTAATAATGTTTAATAAAAAAAAATATGATAGTTTAGAGCAGTAATTTGTATTTTTTAATAAATATACTTATACTGTATGCTATGCCAATTACACTCTCAACTTTGCTGTAGAGATTGTTGTTATCGTTCTTGTTATTTTTTATTGGGAAAACTTAATACTAAATATTTATTTCTATTAATTCTGGCATTTTTCTTTTAAAAAAAGAACGCTATTTTGTTTTTGGTTCTGGGTTTCATTCAAAACGTTTTCGGCAACGTTTGAAATAGAAACAATTTGTCATTATTAACGCTATAATTTCATTTTATGCAATGTTTTAATTACAGAATTTCAAGTTTATCAAGAAAAATTAGCCTAAACTACAATTACTTTGACATAAAAACAGACGCATTATCACTTCCAGACGATCATTAGATTCCCTTCCTGTAAAAAGTTTTTTAACATGCGAGCTAATACAAGCGATGATTAAACTATATATTAGCTTATACTGTAGCTCTTAATGGCCCTATATTTTAAACAATTGACAACTTGTTCCACACTTCGAGCTGAATGGTTACACGTTTTCAGCATTAATACATTAATTATTCTGATTTTGACTTTATGTTTTCTTAAAGTAAAATATTATTCGTTCTTATCATAATATTCACATAAATAATTGATGTTTTAATTCGCCCCACGTTGGTCGCCAAATAATAATAAAAAGCGGACATTTTATAATGAAATTGTTTTATATTAATAAAACTGCTAATTTGTGTATGACAAAAAAATTTAAAATATAATGGGCGAAGTATATGTATATATAACCAAAATCCAAGTGTCTGTTATTATTAAATTTCCTCTTCCTGGCAACTTCGTTTATGTTCATATTCTAGAGTAAATATTTTGTAACTTCTTTGATTTTTCTTCTTTACTCGTAGTAGTTTTTTTTTTTCTATATTCTAAGAATTAAGCGCATTTCTGGGTCTTTTTTTATTTTTCAATATTAAAAAATTATCATCAACAAAAAAATTTTGTTTTCGGCACAAAAGAACATTTTGTTAGAAGATAGTTAAATATTCAACTTTCAGCATAATTATAGATTTTTATGTGAAAACTATCATACAGCTATTATATAATTTGAAAATACATTTAAAATAAGCAGGTAATTATTATACAGCATTCATAATAAAGGACCACCTTCACTTTTTATATAACAAAAATCTAATATGCCATATAAACATAAAGCAAAAGTATTACATATTACATATGTACTACCAACCTCATCTACACATAAAGACATAAAATTCACGAAAGCGTGTTTAATTCTTCTCCTATAATTCTTTAATTGATGCAGGAGTACCAGCGGTGTCACTTTCAAACAACGGTGTCGTAACTTGAATGGCGGAGCAGTCCAACGAAAGATGATAAAGAATAAGAAAAAGCGAAAAAAACAAAATTCACATTGAAAAATCAATTATGCAAAACCGCACAGAGCTCGTGCTGGATTAGTTAATATGGTGTGTTACATAAGATGATCATAAACGAATCCCACTGGTATGGCGGTGGGTAACGAATTGGTCGTGATGTGATTATTCGGGTATATACCATGCGTAATGATTGGATACAGAGGTGGACTCATTTGACAAACTCGTTTTCATACCGCAAAAGCATGTCCGTAATTGAAACATTCCTATACACGTTGAATTATGGCGGTGACATATAAAGATACTCATTTATATTGTACTTTTTATGTGCCGGTAGGCGCAATATAAAATTTTTTATGATGAATTGGCTAGCTATTTGTTGAAATGTTGTTTTAATGTTGTAAAAACGAAAATTACGAAAGTATTATTCAACAAATGTAATAATAAAATAGTAAAAGTGTGTTAATATGCGTTAGGAGTTTATTTAGATAATTATACGTCTGTATATATTTACCAAGAAATTGTCTTAGCTCATCGCTAAAATTTCATTGATTTGTATAGAAAATTATGTACATTCCTGAGGGTTACTGTCCTTCTGCAATTACCGATCCTTTTTTTTGTTAGCGATAATTCCGTATTTCAATTAATATACGTTCTATATAAGTTTTTGTGTAATGTTTCGTTTTCCACTTTTCTCTTTTTTTTTCTTTTCTTTTTGTTTGCTGCATTTCATTCTGCAGTTTATTATTCCTATTTTGCTCAGGTCCTCTATCACTTGTTGCCTTATCTGATTCTTGATCTCCCTCTTGTTCCCATATCCATTGTTGTCAGCTGGGCAATGTTATGTATTTTCCGCAGTCGAGCAACTTAAGGAAAAAATGTTGAAGTTTAATTATTTATCAGTCAGCCACGGGAGACCAATAATGGAAAATGAAGCTCTCCCAACATGTAACTGCACTAACAAACTTTAAGGTTACAAAGTCACATAACGCAGGAAATGGTTAGAGGCAAAAGCGAGGCTGCGGAATATACATTGTTTGGGGAAAATATTTTTTGTTATGAGACTATAGCACAATTTAGCAATTAAATCCTCTTCTTAATGTGCTGATGAAAATAACACTTGTACATACCTTTTCGTTTTTGCTTAAGTATACTCACATCTTTTCTGCTCCTTTCGGGGCATTTTCTCCATTAGTTAGTACACACTTTTCAGTGGCAATTAAAACCTCACCGCAAATGACATCAATATAATGCAAATAATGTCGTACCATTGAAATGAATATTTAAATGCACATTATCTACAATACAGAAACTGACTGATAAATTAAAAACAAAATAAATTACGCCTGTCTGATTTGAACTAACTGCCATAAAATGGTTAAAAAAACCCGAATATTTGAAAACAGTCTGAACCTTAATGTTTAAATAAAATCTGATCTAGCCAAGATTTTTAAAAACGACAACATTTTCCTGATAGATCTTAAGTCGTAGAATAATTAGTTGACTTCAACCATCTATTTCAAAAATTGACGATGCCTTATTGCATCAAAGGCGATTTTACACTATTTACGTTCCAAAATAATTGAATAAAATCGGTTCTAATGAGGATTTTCAAAACGGAAAAAATGTAATTTGCAGGACATGTTGTAATATAACTATGGAAAATTCCCGCCTTCGTTGCTCAAGAGGGTCACCTTCATTTTATGGAAATTTTGCAGTTTCTGGCATGCCAAGCTCCGCTTTGGTTTCGTAAATTCTAATTTGCCGCACATATTAGACTCGCCCCAATGGTCATTTAAAAAAAAGTTCAAGTAAATCGGCCCAGTAGTTCCTGAGAAACATATTGCTGTTACCTCCACATTAAATAGAAATAATAATGTTAAGAATTAGTTAAGTTATTGATAAAGAACATTAATTTTATTTTAAAAACGGTTTATTTTTAGATTTAAGCATTAGCCAAAATAATAAAAGTAAGTAGAATAAGTTGCCTACATTGAAGGAGTCACTGATGTACCAAAATAAACATGAATTGTTGATACACATTATACAAATAAACGTGAATTTAAATATAAATAGTGGTATCAATTATTCATAAGAAAGATTTTATAATAATAATGCTTAAGATATAGTAAATACCTCTATATTATATCTATGAACAGAAAAAAGGATATAAATCAAAACATTTTCAGTGCCAGGTATCAGATCGTAATGTTTTATGTAAACAGTAAAGATATGAATTAAAAATACATTTATTAGATCTTATATGTATAACACAAAAGCTTCAAAGATTATGAAAATGGTCATGTGTGGTTTAAAAACCTGCAAAAGAAAAATATAATGTCAAGGTTGATTATAACACTTCACAAATTGATGTGTTACCTGAGCAGGAGAAACACGATTAAAAGTCCGGGAGAATGTGAGGCAGACCACCGATCTTTGCACTGTGAGCCCGGTAGGAAAAATCTCCGTCGTGGACAACGCGTTTCGTGTGCCACCAGAACAAATAATTCCAAAAAAGAAAAATAAGGATAACTTTAGTAAATGGAAAAAGAAAATATATAACGAACAATGAAAAAGGCAATGCGTTCATATACAAGTACAATGAGGGACTATATTAAGAAGAAATAAAAGATATACATACCGAAGACGAAACATAGCAAGTTTGGAGAAAACTTTTAATAACAAACAATTCAAGGTGCCGCCTTTAGTGTATAAACTGTCAAAGACGATATGCGTGTTGGTGTGAATATGACAACTTGAAGAAAACAGACAAGAAAGATTTTATCACAAACGTTTCAAGAAATCAATGCCAATCTAAAATTTAGTTTGACAAGAGAGGCGCTACAAATTGCCGATAGCAATTGTTTTTTACATAAGCAAAAACAAGAATCGACTTGTTGGATTCCAAGTTTGTAATTTGAGCTGTAAAGACGCGAATTTGAATATAACGAAAGTGAGAGTAGGGTCTTTATGCACTACACAATAAGCTCACGATTTCATAATAGGTATAAAAGATTAGAGTTCAATTTAAATTTAGTTTTCTTGTTAAATAATTTTATTCAATAAATTTTTCTTTTCTTATTACTAATTTTTAAAATGGAAGATATCAATAAGGTAGAATTCGATAAAATATATGATGAAATGAAGTAAGTTATGAGATAAATAATTCAATTTTAGGATGGTTAATGGTGTTAGACGTGCTAAAAGCGCTATGTGAAAATATTTGCTTTTAGTAAATCGTCGAGCATCATTAAGTAGATGAGTATTATCTTGTTGATAATAATAACTCATTTTCAAAATAATAAAAGGATAGTTAATGGTGTTAGACGTGCTAAGGCTACTATGTGAGAATATTTGCCTTTAGTAACTCGTTGGGCATCATTAATTATTATATAGTTATTCCAATTTTGCAATTCAAATAAAATAAATACGAATAAGCGGGGATGTTTGTTGATGGGCAGGTGCTAAGCCGCTAGAGGTACAATGTGCGAATGTTTGCAGCTAGCGATTAGTATTGGCCAGTTTCAGGGCATTCGCGTTGCTAGGTTCTAGATTACCAAGGCACTATGTGAAAATGTATGTTTTTGGTGAAATAGAACTATTATCATAAATGTGGAAGCGTTATACAAGCATTATAACTCTAAAAATGAGTATAAATGTTTTCTTTTCTCATTATTTGTAAAACAAAATATATAGATACAGTGTGACAATGTTTACGATTGGCGTCTTTATAAATATAAATATAATTTTTAATAAGAGATTTCGACCTTTCGTTTAATTTTTAACCTTATCCCAAACAAAAAAGTAATAAGAGGTGTACCAGAACAAAAGAAGCAAATCACTGCAAGAAGTCATAAGAACTTTTAGAATATTATGCTGTTAAAGAAAAGGCTTATGAATAGACTATAATAATTTTATCATAAATCAGCATACATTTAAATTATTGAGTCTACATCAATATGGTTAGACAGCTGATCTAATACTACACGAGGGTATCAAGTATATTAGAGGTAGTTCTTCTGTTATTATTTTTCAAAAATTGTTGGTTTTATTTAAAAAGGAAATCCCGAGGTAGGTACCTATTGGGGCAACCTTTACTTCATTCAGCCTTAAAACTGACAAATATGTAGCTACCCACATATTTAAAACGACTTATAAATGCACTACTTATGTAAGTAATAAATTAATTGTCCCATTAATTGTAAACATATTTGTTGTTCTGTCAAGCCTCCCGTATTTACACGTTCCATGTCCATGCATGTGTAACACATCGATACATGCGTATGAATTAACACAGAAGTTATGACATTGAAGTACTTTGTTCTTATTTTAACAAAGCCGTAAACTTGCAATGTTGCATACCATATAAGTACGTTATTGCAAATTTCCTCGCATTTTGTTGACAAACATATAAGGGAAAAACTATAAAGTCTTTTAGTGTTACATTGCGCGTATGCTAATCGCACTTAATTATCATAGACAAATAAATATCAGTCTTACAAGAGCAAGCAAATATTACATATTAATTATGCCCGTTCTATTCTATATATAGATATGGTAAATTTATAACGTTTATATTATGTACATATGTCTGATGCATGGACGTAAGTGGAAATTTATTTCCGATGATAATCGTATTGTTCGAGAAGGAATTGCAAAGGCATGATGGAAATAGGTTATTCTTAATAAGTACAAGACTACATCGCAATTGCAATTTTAACAGAGATATCACACAATTCCAAAATAATTATGGCTTTCAATCAGTATAGTAATTAGAGCCCGCAAAACCCTTCAATAAAGAAAAAAAACGTAATTTTCCCTGTTAATGTTTCTAAAAAAAAAAGAACACCCCCAAACTTTAAATTTTATACTTCATTGAATCCAACTATGTTAATAAGTAGATATGTACGTCATATTATATTTGTCTGTGATAATTATTCTAGATTAATAAGGGCTTTCCAGTTAGAGGTTAAAATTAACTAGGTCAAAATGACCCAGATCAATACCTTATATATTAATCTAATAATAGATTTCTTCAACTCGACTATTGGTTCTAGAATAACTGCAAGTTCGGGCGCACATTCTTTTATTATTTTTACAGGTATTTCATCACAACCCACGGAAGAGCTATCCCTTGATTGAGCTAAAGAGTTCAGCATATATTTCTCTAGTTTCAACTGCGACCGGGCGGTGTGTACCGCGGGTCCCGGGAACTCATTCTTGGCATCACACTCGTCGTACAGGGGAGGTTTCTTTTTCGAACCAACATGTCCGCGTGAGGTGTATGATTATATTATGAGGCTCCCCTCTAAGTTATCAACCGGTCTTGATGAGATACCTGCAGTAGTCTTGAAGAGGGTGTCGTCGGTCATATGCTGTCCGTTGTCTGATATTATAAATGACTGTTTATCTAGTGGTGTTTTCTCTGACGGCTTAAAAACATCTAAAGTAGTGCCAGTCCATAAAGGGGCAGTAGCGAAGATGTAACTAATTACCGGCCTGTCGCTTTACTATCTGTTTTTTCAAAAGTGTTTGAGCGTATCATATATATAAGACTTGCTAATTATTTAGCAAAAAATAGTATAATTGCTTCAAACCAATAGGGTTTTTTGAAAAACAAATCTACAATTACCGCCATGTTTGATTCTTTGAATTGTATTGTTGATGCCTTGGATCGGGGTTGTAAAGTGGCAGGTATATACTTTGACTTGAGCAAGGCATTTGATATGATTGACTATACTATCCTATTGAACAAGTTGGAATATTATGGCATTCGTGGAGTGGCCAATGATTTGGTTCGGTCATATTTGACGGGTCGCAAGTAGGTGGTAAATATATCATCGACCGTGGGTTCGGCTAGGGTAACCTCGATGTCTGAGGTTACATGCATTAATAGAGGGGTCCCACAAGGGTCTATTCTTGGACCACTTTTATTTGTATTATATGCGAATGACTTACCGGGCAGCGTGGATGTGGCTACTGTTGTTCAGTATGCGGATGACGTGTCGGCCCTTGCCGCTGGGTCGGACTTCGGCGATGTCTCCAGGAGTTTGGCGCGGATTGCGGGTGGGATATCGGAATGGTGTAAACAGAATCGACTGAGTTTGAATGTCGAGAAAACAAGTATAGTTTACTTCAGACGTGGCCGGCATGAATCTTTATACGTGAGATTGAACGGGGCATCGGTTCCTGAGATCACCTCTCTCGGATTCCTGGGTTTGACATTGGATAGTGGTCTGCGCTGGTCTCAGCAAATAAATAATATGATAAAGAAAATTAATTCGGCATGCTACGCGTTGCGATTTCTTAGGGATCAGCTTAGCGTTGCTAGCCTTAGACTGTTTTATTTTGCCTACGTTCAATCCGTGATTCAATACAGCATTATTTTTTGGCATCCTGCAGCTGACACTGACAGGATATTTACTGGCCAGAAAAGGGTGGTGCGCACAATGCTGGGGGTGTCGTATGGCGACTCGTGTAGGCCGCATTTTAAGAGCCTGGGTATTATGACTGTCCCACCATGTATATATTTGTTCATGCTAGAAAGAATCTACATTTATTTAATAGAAATAATGACTTCTACGGCAGTATACAGACTAGAAATAGATCTGAGTTAAGTATTCCTGGGCACAGAACAACTTTATTTGAGAAGGGACCCTATTACAATTGCGTGAAGATTTATAATGGTCTGCCCTACGATGTTAAGCATGCCGTTTCATTGAACCAGTTTAACCCAGATATGCCTACTGTCCTTTTAAAAGGACGGTTTGTCAGTTCCTGTTTTATCTACCCAAAGCGTCATTTTAAGTACTGAAACATAGAGGTCAGCACAGGTTTATGTCACAGAAACGTAAAAGTTTCGTTTGGCGGCAATAGTGGTAGTGTTTATCCACAATTAACAGTTTGGAAGCCCTTAAAAAAGTGTGATTGTGGAGACAATGGCGCATCCTATTGATTTGAGGCTTACTGGGTAAGTAATATAAGGAAATTGTCATGAATTTTCCTTGAAATCGCTTCAAATAAGATTCAGTAATACGACTATATCTTTACAATAAAAATGAATTGCCTGTTGTTAGCACAAAAACTTGTTAAATCTTGGTGTCCTTTTAAAAGGACAGTAGGCATATCTACAACTTTTTTTCATTTTTCTAGTGGGTTGACGTTAAATGAACTTCTTCATTATTTGGAAGATGACGATAATGTTTTTAATCATGTCAGCGTGGATGGTGAAATCAATATAGCATTAATGCCTCCGACTAATGCAACTGGTGACCTAACGGATGAGGATTCGGGAGATGAAGACTCTATGACTGTAAACAATTTGCCCGCTTCGCAACTCACGGCAGAAGTTGAAATTTTTAATCCAACTGATAATTTTCAAGAGGATTTAGATTATTCTAATAATAATGTGAATGACAATCCGGACGAAAACAATGAGAACGGCCACGTTGTTGCAAGTGAGTGGGATACAGAAGACGATATTCCTCTTCATTATTATCAGGCATCCAAAAAAACTTTTAACTGGAAAAACAAAGATCTCGATGTAGAAAATATAGAGTGGCCTTTGAAGTATGGTTGCAAACCCTTACTAACACCAAAGCAGATTTTTTATTTATTTTTTGACGCCGAGATCATCCAAATATTTGTACGTTTTAGTAACGAATGTGCCCAGAAAAAAAATTATTGGGGAAATATCACCACAGATGAAATGTATTCATTTTTGGAATTTTGCTTTTAAGTGGCTATGTATCCATGCCTCGTCGCCGAATGTACTGGGAACAACAAAAAGACAGCCACAACGATCTAGTAGCAGGGGCATTATATAGAGATAGATTTGAATATATAATGCAAAACTTGCACTGTGTAGACAATGATGAATTAGATAATAATGACCGATTTGCCAAAGTACGGCCACTTTTTTCTAAACTTAACAAAAAATTCCAAATGTACGCTCCACACTTTGAGACACACAGTGTTGACGAATCAATGATTCCATATTTTGGTCGACACGGTCTGAAGCAATTCATAAAAGGTAAGCCTATTCGCTACGGTTTTAAAATCTGGATGGGAGCGACAAGTCAAGGATACTGTATGTGGATGGAGCCTTATCAAGGAAAGAACTCAGTTATTGAACCTAAGTATAAGTTGTTTGGTTTAGGTCCTTCTGTTATCTTACAATATTCCGACATTTTACAAAGTATTGGAGATATTCCCTATCAAGTCTTTTTCGATAATTTTTTCACTACGGTACCTCTGCTGCACGAGTTAAAAAGGAGAGGAATAAAAGCAACTGGCACTATCCGGGAAAACCGAATGTCAAAATGCCCACTTATTTCTAAGTCAGACGCTAAGAAGAAGCAAAGAGGATTCATGGACTATCGAACAACTGATGAGACGTCCGTAGTAATTGTAAAGTGGAATGACAATAGTTGTGTCAATGTTGCTTCCAATTGCCACTCGGTTGAACCTGTACATCAAGTCGCCAGGTATTCTCAAAAAGAAAAAAAAAGAGTTCAAGTGGAACAACCAAATGTCATTTCTAAATACAACTTGTACATGGGAGGGGTAGATCGTTGCGATCAGAATGTTAGTTTGTATCGAACTGGTATCCGTGGCAAGAAATGGTATTTCCCGATTGTCGCATATTGCCTTGACGTTGCAGAACAAAATGCTTGGCAATTATATCGTTATTTGGGAGGGAAATTAGACCACCTAGCCTTTAGAAGATGTGTAGCAGAAGGAATGTTAGAAAGCCACCAAGGTAGCTCTAGAAAAAGAGGAAGACCCAACAGTATGGAACATCAAGAATCCAAAATAGACAATAAAGATCACTACATAGTATCCCAGGAGAAGCAGACAAGATGCCGAATTTGCCACAAAAAAGTGCAGAAAAAATGTGCCAAATGTCAAGTGGCTTTACATGTTGAATACTTTCCAAGTTATCATGGAAAATATGACTCATTAAAAAAATTAGGTGTAATTTCGTTTAAGTGTAAAATGTGTTGCTACTTTACATATTATAGTTCATGTTATTAAATTTTTTTTTTATAAAACGGTCTTATAAATTTATTTACCTATGGCTACTTTAATGCCTACTGTCCTTTTAAAAGGACATACGTTTACAGCAAAGCTCTTTAACTATTTATTTTTTTCAATTTTTCTCATGTTTATTGTTGTATAATGAATCTAATCTCTTAATTTCATTGACAAAATCTAAAAAGCATAAATTCAGGCATATCTGGGTTAAGAACAGGTTGAGGGCTTATCTCATTGATGGCGTATTTTACACCATGAATGAGTTTTATAGTGGTATGGCGTGACATTTTGGAGGATATGTTTTATTTTGTTTTGTTTTGACGTAATTTGTACTGACTTGTACTGTTTTATTTATTTTATTTGTTTGTTGCATTTGTTTCATTACTGACATACAGTACCTGTTATTTATTTTGTATTTATATTATATTACTATTGTAATATTGTAATTTGGACTCTGTTTATGTTCTGATTTGAATTTACAAACGATAAACTATATTATTATTATTATTATTATTGTGCAATAATGCTACATATTTCGCCTATATCAGTAGGATGCAACATCAATGAGTGGTTATTATAATTAGGAATATTGTCCAGATCTACATCTTTTATCATGGTTATATTGTTACACATTTCTATCAGTTGTCTGTTAGAAATGTGTAACAATATAATCAAGATAAAAGATGTAGATATTAGACACACTATTCTTCGCTGGTTGTCCTGGTATTGAGCAAATTGTCTTTTAATAATCGTCAAAGCATATTTTTGTAAATGCAAAATTTAATTATCAAAAAATTGATTTTTTATTAATTTTTAGCAGTCGTAAAAAAAAAAGTTGCACATCCAATGCTTTTATCCCACTAACAATGTAAATAACCATTGCAATTAATAAATATTTATACAAACACAACATCTGCTTCAAGATCCAAGCAATCGAAGATAAATACTTTTACCATATTATATAATTTAATTTAGTAAATAATATAGAATTATTTTATATCATATCCCCTATTTGTCACCACCAACGAATTTACTGTCTTTTAACAATGAAATGATAATGTTCGCGCCCATTCTATACAAAACTGTCTAACCAATTAATCAAAATGTCTTTAATAAATTTCTCATTGAATGTATTATATTTCATACGTACGATTAAAATCAAAAGAACAAATTGTTTAGCATATAACAAGACAATTATAGAATTCAATAGTCAAGGCCAGCATCAGATACCAAGTCCTATGCATGCAAGCTCCGACGATACTATTTTAAAAGTTCGAAATTCTTTTCTTGTACTCGTGTCATTGTCGTCGCCCGTTGACAGGATATTATATATCAATGGTATTTTCTCGGTTGTACTGCACCTACCTGTTTCTAATTAAATTATAAAGTGTGATTAGATGTGTTTGGGAAAAGAGACCAGGTGTTCTCCAATCGAGAATATGGTAATCTTATTCTTTGGCTATTACATAATATACGCATACATGTGGAAAAAAAGCGTTAAATTATTCATTGTTTAAGATAAATTATCTTATACGTGAAAGTGATCTTCAAATTTGGAAATTAATTGTATTGATCATGCATTACTTTTTATAAACTTTCGAATGTTCCGGTCTAAACATTCTTAAATAAATGTTAATGGTATTCGTTTAATGGTGTTTTCTTTATGAAGTGTAAAACATGGAAATTAGATACCTACATATATAAATAGGACTGTAATGCATTTTATTTGATTTATATATATGCCAGTGTCACATAATATTAAATGCTACATATATTTCATCCCACGAATATCAGCACTATATACTTTCTATAGGAATAGCGAGGAAATAATAATTTTTCTGTTGCGAAAGTAACCTAGAAGATGACCAAAAAACTATGTTTATTTTGTGAAATATGTTTTATATGCTCCACGAAGCCTATAGTCATTTGGGTGGTGATGAAATAAAAGCAATCTTTAATAGTTATAAGCAATTTTATATTAGAAAAGCAGAAGAAAAAAAGAAAAATAGTTATATAAGCAAGTAATAACAATTAAAACACTTGGTATTGTTTCACAAATATATATAATTAAACGTTCAATGTACATTTCGCCTTGCGGCATCATCAGGAGTTACTCAAGTAAAATTCAATATACTGTAACTACCTACTTCAAATAAAAATGTAAGTACAAAAAAATAGAAAATTACGAAAAAGGCATGACTTATGTGGAAATACAGTTTTTACCATGCTAGGGTTTATTAACCGTGAATTTATGAGATCGGTTTGTTTGGCCTTGCGATGGGCTCCCCTAGTCACCATTACTAGTAGCCATTTTCATGGACCATTTCGAAATAAACTTGTTTGATAAATACAGGACAAATACGTTGCCAGTATCAGCATGGTTTAGGTATGTGGATGACATTTTCTGTTTGTGATCAGGTTCGGATAGACAGCTAGATAACTTTTTAGTACAACTTAATAAAATTAATAATAACACACAGTTCACAATAGAGAAAGCAGCACCTGATCGATCTTTAAGTTACCTTGACTTAAAAATCCGGATTAGTAACAAGTTAGATTACAGCGTTTTTAGAAAACCCACCTTTTGCGATTCGTTGATACCAAATACTTCCAATCATCCCACTAATGTAAAACATGCTGCGTTTAATTCAATGACTTATAGACTATTGAAAGTACCGATGAGCGCGTTTAACTTTACTAAAGAATTAAAAACTATTAAAATAATTGCACAAAATAATGGTTATAACTCGTCTCTAATAAACGAATTAGTCAATAGAATGAATAAATCAATTACATTTAAATTAGCATTTCCCCCGTCTCAGGACTTGACATTAAAACAATGGGTTAAAATTCCATATTTAGGTAGTATAAGTATGAAAATTAGTATTGTTTTAAAGAAGCTGGATTTTAAAATAGCCTTCTATAATAATAACATTTTAAAAAGTCAATTAACGAATAATAAAACAGCGAATCCTAAGCTAAACAAATCAGGAATTTATAGAATTAATTCTGGTGATTGTAATAAATTTTATATAGGCCAAACGGGGCGGAATTTCAAATTAAGGTTCTCAGAACATATGCGAGCCGTTAAATTAAATTGTGAAAATTCAAGTGTAGCTAACCATGTTTTAGACACGGGACAACATTTTTCAATAGACAATTTAGAAGTACTGTGTAGTTTAAATAAAAATAAAAAAATGAATGTTCTAGAAGGTTATTTTATAAAAAAAAAAGTTTACTTTTTCAACCAGGCAATGTTCTTAATGATCAAACCGAACTCATAAATTCACCCTTAAAAAACCCTAGCATTGTAAAAACGGTCTTTCCACATAAGTAATGACCTTTTCCCTAATTTTCTATTTTTTTGTATTAATATTTTAGTTTGAAGTAGGTAGTTTCAGTATATTGGTAATTGGTTAATTATATATATTTGTGAAACAATACCAAGTGTTTTATTTGTTATTATTTGCTTACATTTTGATATGTTTCACCAAGAGATTTCCATCACTTCATTTAATTATTTGAAAAATAGTTAGATCTATAAAATACGACATTCGTCTACTATAGAAAAAGGTATTTGTAATATAATAATAAAAAAAAATGAAACAAATATGTTAACAAAAAATTTTCAAACTCCAGTTGTCGATGAACTAAATAATTTCTTTTATAATATAGCCAATGACCTGGTAAATGAACAGAACCCAAATGAAAAATTTATATATAATAATGTGAAATGTAACCCAGTATCTCACTCCTGTCTCAACAACAGAGATAAAAAAAATAGTTCAGCAAATCAAACCGAAGGATTCCTCAAATGTACTGGGAATAAACACGAAAATGTTGAAATTGTGTCCAGAACCAGTATTGGAATCGTTGGCAGATATGATAAACGCCTGGTTTAGAGAAGGCATAATACCTATAAAATTGAAAATATCCAAAATAGTCGCTATTCACAAATCCAATAACACAAGAATTTCTAGCAACTACAGATATTAATGTATGTATGTATGTCATAATGTTGGACATAAATATAGATATAGATAAATAGAAAATATTCCCTTCATATGTAATCTGGTCCTTAGAAATCCAAAATGATATTTAATTTTGTATTGACTATTAAATAATAATCAAAATTTAAATATCTTTTTGGGCTTCTATGGGCCAGGTTTCACAAGATTAAAAAATTGTTACGCTGGCCGGATTAAATCAAGCTGTGGGCCGTACGTTGTACATGCCTGCTCTAAATAGTCCCCTTGTATATGCATTAATGTCGCTGCTGGACAATTGCATATACAGGTGCACCAGCGGAGCGGAAAATCCATTATTGGTACCTAATAATGTAGATAGCGAATAATTTTTATTACAAAAAATGTAGATAATCATATGCTCTACAATTTACAAATTTTATTATTTATATAGAGTGTCCGACAACGACGAACCAACACAAACTTATATTTTTTTAAATAAAATGCTATATTATTCTCTTACATTTTATGATAGCCCTTCAAGAGCTAATGAACTGACATCAATTTGTATTTGTCAATTTTCAACCCATATGGCTATTTTTCGTTAGAAATTGTACAACATTTGAAAAGTTGCTATGAAATAATGATTAATGATGAAATACCTATTATAGGCTCAATTAGTAGAGATATCTTTTCAGTACGTAAAATTGATGTTTATTTCGACATGTTCTTTAGAATTACATACCATTCGCTAAAGTTGAAAATTCTAAAAAAAATTAAATGAAATATGCTATTGAAAAGTACCTAAAATATACTATTTAAAAATACCAACTTTTTTTGCATCTGTGAGCAATACTGCAACAGTTATAGAATGTTATATCTGAATGAACCCGATTACAACTTAAAATATGAGTTCTCTTGACTTACATTACACATAGCATAACTAAAATTAACCGAAAATAATTACTTCTAATATTTTCCTTTTAAAAATAAGTAATTTTTACAAAAGTGAATTAATGAAGAGTTCGGAAATTCATGAATTATCAATAGTATAAAAAATATCGCAGTCGCTATGTGTCAAAAATTGTTTAAACGTCAAACTTAGATTTGTAACTTCAGTTTAAAGGGACATCGCCATTATAAGTATATGAATTTATGTTAAGTGCAAAATGACATATTTAAAATTGGAATTAATAAATATGGTCTGTGTTTTGGAGGAAAGTGGTCGAAATTGTTTGCTGGACAAGGAATATACAGGCAAAAATATCCAAATATGCGACTGCCATCGACAAAAGCTTTTCAGAAATTGTTAAGGAGATTTGAAAAAACTGGCAGTATTCTGTATGAAAAAAAGGGACAGTGCCATAGAAAAAAAAGTACTTTAAATACCATCCATATCACATAAGCTTATATCAAGATCTTCAAGGGAATGATTTTATAAATAGAGTTGACTTCTATAATACGATGTTGCACAAGATAAATCAAAGCCACAGTGTTGTATCTCAGATTTTGTTTTGTTATGAAGCTACTTTTAAGAGTAGTTCATTAAATGTAAGGGGCGGCATCCTTCACTATCAAGGATCTTTTTTTTTCGATGGTACACTAACAGGAGAAAGGTATCTACAATTTCTTGAGAACAATCTGTCTGTCTTATTAGAAAATATAAATTTGTATACCGCATAATGTACTTTCAACACAATGAAGCTACAGCACATTACGCAAGAAGCGTTCGAAACTTTTTAAATAATACATTCAGGGTAAATTGGATTGACCCTAGTGCTCCATTGTCGTGGCCAGCTAGATCGCCAGATTTAACTCCAATGGATTATTTCCTCGGGGGTTATGTTATAAAATTGTTCCAACGACAAGCGACGATATGCAAGAAAGAATTCGAGAAGTTATAATCAAGAACTAGTGGCAAATGTCTATAGGACATATGAAGCACGACTTCAAAAGTGTTTAGAAGTAGAAGGGTAGAATCTCAAACGTTTATTGTAAATTTTTGTTTCTATATTTTATATTTTTACGTTCTTATACGTAGTATAAGGAAGTATTGTGATGATGAAAATTTTCGACCTCGAGATTTTTGCAGATGTTCACGTTTTGAGGTCGCCTGATACCAAAAAAGTGGTTTTTAAAAAATGTCTGTGTGTCTGTCTGTCTGTGACCACGATAGCGGTGAAACCGCTACAGATATCAATTCCAAATTTTGTATTTACGAATATAATCTCCCTCTTGAGAACTGATTAGATTTTGAGCAAAATCGGCAGACCGAAAGTAGTAGTTTACTTCAGTGAAAAAATCGAATTTTGCAAATATTTCGTCAATTACCAAGTTTAGACTAATTTATAAAGGATTCATAAGTATTTAGAACTTAATTTTCAATATCTTTTGCATAAAAAAATTCAAAATTCGGACCGGAAGTATCACTTTTACTCTTACCGAATAACGATTTTTTGCAAATATGTCGTAAATTATGCATTCTATATATATTTATGAGGAGTACAAAAGTACTTAGACTTGAATTTGGAATATTTTTTGTATAAATGAAATTTCAGAATTCGGACCGGAAGTAACACTTTCATACGTATAAGAAAGTCGTGTGGTGGTCACACCTCATTTTTTAAATACTAAATGATATGAAAATACTATAAAACCAAACATACCCATTTTCTAATTTGTTAGTTGATAACTTATAATAGCTGTGATGCTTGAAAATAGTAGCTTACGCCATGTTCTTCAAGATACATAGATAGTTTTTTCAATAAAGTAAATTGAAGTATCCTTATTGACGGTTTGATTTCTGCGCCGCTTGAAACACCCGGTATATGGAAGTCAATATGCGGTTTTGCAAGGCATTGTAAAATACGACTACCACATATGGAATGAAAGGTGGGTGTGCATCCGGTATATAGCAGTGCTTGGAACATAATTTGTGTTTTATTTTACATGCTTGTCAAATTTATAGAAAGACCACAGTTTATATAATTCTTGAGAGATAAGTACTCGTTCTAGATATCAACCGCAGTTTAGTCAAAGTCGCAAAAGAAGTTTTGATTTTTTATACCCCTATTTTGACGGCAATCTGATACACTTTTTTTGACATTTTGCAACCATCGTAAATCGAAATTCGAAAGAAAATTTTACTGTAATAATACTGTACTACTTACCGTTATTACAGAAGAGGCTTTGAAAACTCAAGAAATATGAGTTGCTTTTTCAGTCTATAGATGCAATAGAATTAGGAATAGCACTAGCGCTATGCACTGGAAGTCTAATATTACCCCAGAATTTATTTTCCATGTATTTTCCATTTAACAACTTGAATCTAGCAGGAGTGAGTCAATCGGCATAGGTGTTAGTAGCTGAACCAGGATTTAACCATGTATTTTGGGCATTACTTATAGCAAAACATTCTTTACCCCTAGACTACCTTGACCATACTTACTCATATACCAATCATAATATGTTAGGGGGGGGGAAACAAGAACAATAACATAACAGAATAAACAATAGTTTATTAATTTATTATTAACTTAACAAGTTAATTAATTAAGCATTTATATGATCTAAAATCCATTTAATATAAGGCTGAATTTTCGTATACCTAACAAAAATTTCATCTGCATCACAATTAGAAGGCATTTTCGTCGCTACACCGCTCAGAAAGAATTTGGATTCCTTACCAAGATAACTTATTAGAGAACCACCATCATCTGTAACACAGTGTCCTCCTGTATATCTAGTACTGGCGCAAATGTTAGAAAACGTTAAATTTTCATTCTGCGTTCCACACAATGTTTCATCTGCTTTCCGGGCATATCCCTGCAACAAAATAGGACTGGAAAGTCCCGAGTTCGAAGCTCCCCACCCAGCCACTGTATGTACTACAGATTCCGATGATTTTTTCTCGAGAGTTGATGGTAAACATATTGGTAAAACTGTATTTTCACTGATGTCGACTTCTTTCTGCAGTTTTATAAGACCAATGTCGTTAGTCAAACTCTCTGGAGAATAATCGGGATGAACAATGGTATCTTCGCTTGAAATATTGAAATCTTGAGGCGGTAATTTACATTTGACAATACTGTCTTTATTACGTCTAACGTGGTATCTAATACAATCTATTTCAGTCCTAATATCGTATTCGCCCAAACGAGCACTTATCAATTTGTATTTGTTTCGTATGCAATGAGCTGCAGTTATTATGTAATTTCTACTAATCAGGGCTCCTCCACAAATATAAGGATCGCCATCTTTTTCATATTTCAGGAGCGCTTGCCATTTATAATCGTCAATACTTGCTTCTAGAGTTCGTATCCTAGAACCACTTTCGTATCCACACATTTCTACATTGTGTGAAGTAGAATTAATTTGAAGTGTACTCATTATTTTCTTAGGGCAACATACTTTGGGATTTTCGCCGCTAGTACCTTCACAAACGTAATGCTTCAAAACATCTTCAGATATATTTTGCGGAAATTCACTTGCACTCACATTTTGTAGAAAGGCTCGACATTGTTGAACACTGATACAAGAACCATCTTCTTCGTTCGGTGTTTTACAATTATTGTTAAATTCTTCTGCGATAATAATTTTAAACAAATATACTGCAAATATTAATACGCGTGCGGCTGTCATGACGGCAAATTCACAACTATTTATTTGACCTTCATTCGATATAGACGGATATATCATTGACCAGTTAAGCTTATAATAGTAAATCCCCGTCGCGAATGTTTTGAATCGTGTTGTCTTTTATGTTACTTAACGTAATTACAATGTATTATATTGGGAAATGTTTACATTGAGTCATATTGGAATACTACTAATTTGTTTATGTACATAGTTTAATGTATACAGTCAGGATTAAAATGATGTGTAGAAATGTATTATAGAAACGAAAAAGTATAGAATTTGCTATATTATACATATCATATTTAAATATCAATGGTGATAGGCCTTGAGATAATACCGAGTGTTCATGAAAGATTGAAAGTTTTTTGAATTTTGTGCGCCATCCTACTAGTAATTTGCGTCATATTGAAATGACAGTACCTATCCTCTGTAAAAGTGCACGATTCACCTAGGAGAAGGAAACCGCAATAAAGCTAAAATTCAGATAATTCTAATAAAAATTAATGATCAATTTCCTACCTCTCTGAAAGATACTTTCAGGCTAAAATCAACAACACATTCTCAACAGATCAACTTACACAATTTGGAGTACCACAGGATAGTGTGCAGGGACCTGTATCTATTATACACCGCTGATGTGGCAGTTACTGCAGAAACCCACATTGCTGACACACAAGCAACAGATTAAAACCCTATAAAGACTATCAACAAATTATAATATAATATACATGCACTAGAGCTCTGGATGAACAAATGGAAAATCAAAGCCCATACTAAGAAGTCAAAAAATCACATTTACCATCAGACGAACCTTATGCCAACAATAAGCCATTACCATTGACAACTGACGTGAAGTACTTGGGTATTCATCTTGACCAGAGATTCACCAGGCTGGGCGAAAAAAACGGCAACTTACATTGAAAACCATACAAATGAACTGCCTATTGGATAGAAGAAGTTAACCATTGAGATCAAGTATCTTCTCTACAAAACTATACTGGTACCATAATGGAGCTATGGAATCGACCTCTGGGGTTGCGCAAAACCATCAAACATCAAAATTCTGCAAACATTCCAATCTAGAATGATTCGCATGATGACTAACATACCTTGACAAACCTAACGATACATGAAGACCTACCAACACCATTTGTGGAGGATGTTTTCAAGACTCACGCCAGACGGTATAGAAAGAGAATCTTATTTTATACAAATGCAAGTCAACTAACTCCAAACACAACACGCAGAGAGAAGGCTTTCAAAGAAATTGGCCAGAAGATCTGCATGGATAATCCTGGTAACCATCGGTGGACGGTATACCAACTTTTGTCAAGTGACTTTAGCCCACTTATTTATTACTCTAATGCATATTTGAGAAGATTGTAAGTTTGCAAATAAATTTATTAAAAAAAAACTTAAACATTAGGTTTAACGCAATCCAAATTTTGAAATTTTTTGATACAAAAGTTGTTCTAAATCCAGCTCTGAATATTTATGTGTTATTAATAAATCTGTATAGAAAATTTTCGAGATATTTGCAAGAAACTGCTATATGAGAAGAGTAGAAGTATTACTTCCGGTCCAAATTTTAAAGTTTGTTTTATAAAAAAATGTTCCAAATCCAGCTCTAAATACTTTTGTACTTATAATAAATCTATATAGAATGCATAATTTGCGAGATATTCGCAAAAACTGCTATTCGATAAGAGTAAAAGTGTTTTTTCCCAGGCCTGTCAGACTTATGTCTCCCGTTTGCACTGCAGCCAATAACGCTTATTGTGCGGAACCTGTGTTGTTCATGTTATCCACTTCAGTAGTGTTGTGTCCTGTACAAGGGTATACAGGTCCTTTACTGGGCATCTCATAAGCATATTTGGGTCTGCATTCGGCTGCCCAAAAATGCGCTGTCTCCTATGACCCAGTGCCTCACAGTTTACTAGAATATGTCTGACTGTTTCTGGTACTTATTGCGGTGTCTGCAGCTAAGGTCTCTATCATATAGGCATATCTTGTTAAAAGCACTTTAATGGGTGCATCACCAGTCAAAAGACCAGTTGTTATTAGCAACTGTTCCCTATTTATGTGTAATAATTCTACAGCCCTTTTGTTGCATAGTTGTAAAATAAATTCCTTACCATGATTTTGCCCTGGAATTGGTGCCAAGTAGTGCTTCAGTATTTCATGACGTGGCTTTGGGTCATACTTTTTTGTACCCTCGAAACGGTTCTGGGCCTATAAACTTTTTGAACTTCCTCTCCTAGCGAGGTCATCTGCTTTTCGTTGCCCTCGATTGCTATATGTCCTGGCACCCAGATTAGTTTCCCTTTGTTCTGGCATTTCCAAACCAGTCTTGAAGACAGTTGCCTCCAGTGGCGCTTGACTGTCAGATAATATTAGAACCCATAATGCCAGACGGCATTCTACAAATTTTTATACAGAAATTATCCCAAATCCAGTTCAAAATAGTTTAATTTCTTAAAAATTATCTGTAGAATGTATAATTTAAGAAACATTTGCAAAACAGGACTTTTGATAAGAGTAAAAACTTACTTCCGGTACCAGTTTTAAAAAAGTTGTATGAAAAAAGTATTCCAAAAAACATTCTATAAATAATTTAGATTTCACCATTTTGGAATGATAAAATTTAGTTCATACTTGTCAATGTGTTCTAAAATAATATACTTAACGGGAAAATAGTACACTAAAACAATTCAAAGCAAAGACATATAAGCTGTAAATATTAACAAGACCCAATAGGGTCACATTATGATGACGTAAGACTATTTTATTGTACCTATACCTATTTGTAGTATGCTAAATCAAGAAATAAAATAAGAGGTGGTTAGCAAATTAAAGATATATATAGAGTTATGGAATTTCATTATTTAGATTTTATTCTATACTGAATGTGTCCACTCAAAGACCTTGATATTTTAAAATACAACGTATCGAGATCCAACTACTACGTCCTCTTTTCTTATTATTAAAGAAATCTATGCTGCGATGGCCTGTGATTAAGTTTAACTATTTCAGATGTGTTTTCCCCCAGGGCGTAAAATTTCCTAAATGGCAAACGACGTCACATTTGAAGAATACTGTCTACTTTGTTAGTTACCTCTATAATCAACACACGTTCTTTTAATAGTGCTGTTATTGTCATTGCATGCACTATTTTTACTTTTAATTAAGTACTAAAACTCAAGGAAATTACCAGTTGCAAATATTATCACAGTGTGTTTCATGTGGTATTCTATATTCCATGACGTCAAATAGCTCTTTCGGTTTTCTTTTATTAATACACACTGAAATTCCAGGTAATCTTAATTCTAAACGAAGCGTAACGTATATATATACTTACCTACATATAATGCAGATCCATTGTTGACAGCAGAAATTACGATGAGTTTCTTCACCTCAAGTATCACATTTGAAATCAAGTTATATAGTAATCTATTGTTACGTACTGTATTTAATAGTAATAGTTTATCCAAGTTTTTATGAATTGGCCATTCTAAAAGTGCTATTATAAAAAATTAATATTAGTTTTGCAAATTACTTTAATTGCACCGAAACAATTTATTTTCTGTTAATTGTTTTCTTCTCTTGTACCGTACCTACTGCTTTATATATATTTGTAGCGATATGTTGCATATGATTTTGGTAAATAAAACTTTAATAAATAATCCGCTCATAAATAAATATAAAAATATGCAATTTGTGCAACTAATATACTGTGTTCCAATAAGTAAACTACTCAGGTCCTGAGTATCGCAATCAGCCGAGGACCCGGACATTACATGACGATCCTGACATTCATTACATTAATAACAGCTTTATTTGCTTAGTTAACGAGTGATACATAACATACTTGTTTATTTAATAACTACCACTGAGTAGATGCTTTAGATAAGAATGACAAATGTAGTAATATCCCTGGTGTGTAACACTTTGTAAAATGATGTCCTCATTACTTATCACACTGTCAATAAATTTAAGATTTCAGGAAAATATGCGAATCTTAGGAGAAGCGATCGGTGAAGAGAGACGCGTGCACGTGATAAGCATGTGACAAGAAGGATGGTGGTACGATTTCCAAGAACCCCTGGCATTAAGATAATACTTACTCTGTCTGAAAAAGGCACCAGCGTCAGTTTGAATAATATTTCAAGATATTTGAACAGAGAGTTTGGTTTATTATCTTGTAGAGTCTAATCTGATTTTTTATGAGCGCTCTGTAGAGAGATGAAATAATAATTTAGAGCACGTAATTAAAAGAAAAAATAAATTATTATTTATTTAGGATTTCTCTCTAAACTGTTAAATTGCTTATATTAAAAACCACAATTAAATCAGTGAAACCAGTAATTAGTCTTTATTAGTCATAATAATGTAAATCATATGACACGTCATTACATATACATGAAAGTGCACACAAGTACATAAATAAGACAAAATTCAATACAAGAGTATGAACAAGTCAATCCTAACAAAATGACACAGAACATAATCAACTTACTAACATAAAATCAGAATTAAAATCAAATCCAGGTATTCATCAACAGTATAGAACGAATCCAAAAGCAGCAACTGTTTGACCTTTCTGGAAAATCCAGTGACGCCCGAAGTCTTTATCTCCCCAGGTAGACGATTGTACAGCTTCGGTCCCCAATAGCTGATCCCTTGTTGGGTTGTAGCAAGACGATGGTGTGGAATCGCTAATTCGTCCTTGTGTCTTGTATCGTGTTCATGGTACATGGAGTTTTCTTCAAAACGGTGCAGGTTCTTGTGCACAAATTTCACACACTCTAGAATGTATACACTTATGATGGTAAGTATTCGGTGGTGTTTAAAATAATTTCTACAGCTGTCTCCATACTGTACGCCGCACAACACTCTAACAGCTCTCTCAATCACGAAACTTGATCACAAACCTACTGGTGATTGTCTATCCTACCTTTTCCCTACATCATTCCTTTTTAACTATTCTATCGTTATCTAAGGAAAGAATGGTCAATAAAAAAGAAGATTTTTATAATCTTGAGTGAAAAATGTTCAACGTTCCAAACGAATTAAGCCAAAAAAGGTTTTACTTCCAATGTTTCATATTAAATTAGTGCTTATAAAAGAAGTTCCAATGCATTTTCAAAAAATTGACGATGTTTTAAATACCTTTGCGAAGAGTTCACCGATTTATCCGAAACAAAACTGATGAAGAGCGTCTGAGTAGGAACCTGACATCAGAACTGATCAGAGGATCAAATGTGTAAATTTTGAAGGCGAAATGAAAATAAAAGGGAGAAAAAGCTGTGAAACTTATAGTAACGATAACCAGGTTTACTGTACAACAAAAGAGATCCAAAACAAAGTTTCCGGCACTAGACAATAATATTAACTGCAAGATCTAACAATGTAGTGGAGTGCAAAAGTATATTTTATCCATTATCAGCTGGACTATTTTTCTGAAAATATAGGCGCTGTCAAGGAGGAGCAAAGTGACAGATCTCACTGAAATATACAATTTTTTTTGAAAGGAAAATTGATTCTTTTACTTTCTTATACGTAGTATAAGAAATTATTGTGATGATGAAAATTTTCGACCTCGAGATTTCTGCAGATGCCCACGTTTTGAAGTCCCCTGATACCGAAAAACTGGTTTTTATAAAATGTTTCTCTGTGGGTCTATCCGAAAGCGGTCAAACCACTACAGGTATCAATTCTAAAGTTTGTATTTACGAGTATAATCTCTCTCTTGAGATCTAATTAGATTTTCAGTAAAATGGACAGACCGGAAGTAGTAGTTTACTTCGGTGAAAAAATCGAATTTTGCCAATATTTCGTTAACTACTAAGTTTAAACAAATTTATAAATAATTCATATGTACTCAAAATTAAATTTGAGAAAAATTTTATTAAAAAAGTGATTCGAAATTCCTAACGGAAATAAATCTTTTACGCTTATCGAAAATCAGTTTTTTGCGCATATTTCGCAAGTCATGCTTTTTTAGACAGATACGTTACGAGTATAAAAGTATTTAGAACATAATTTTCAATACCTTTTGTATGAAAAAAAATTTCAAAATTCTGACCAAATTCTTACTCGTATCGAATAGCGATTTTTTGCAAATATGTCGTAAATTATGCATTGTATATATATATATATATATATATATATATATATATATATAAATCAATAAAGAAAATATCACGGATACATAAATATATTTAATATTCTTTCTCCTATTTTTATTTATGTATCCGTGATATTTTCTTTATTGATTTATCATTCCTGGGTTGGACGGCACGCGGATTGACAATGTCTGCCTCGCGGCGGTGTCAGTTGTTGTCACTCAGACCTGAGGATCTTCTGACATTTAAGCTGCAATTGGTGGTCTGTCTTCCCGATGGTCTTCCTTTTGTTTTTATCTCCAAGGATATCCCACCTTATTCCTTGGCTACACCGTACTGACGATGACCAACGAGTCTGAAACACGTGTCTGCGGTTGCACTACAGCGGATTAACCCGATATTCTTTCTCCTATTTTTATATATATATATATATATATATATTAATAAAATACAACCGCTAATGATTGTACTAATATTTTCTATTACTCCTATTATAAATATGCACCGAACTAGCCCAGATATCTATTTATAAGAAATACATTAGATTTCTAAAAATTGTATAACTGGTAGTATACCCATCAGTAATCTAAACTCTTTCAGTTCATAGTATTTTAATACTAGTAGTTTTTATATTTTACAGTTGGTTTAACTACGCTTGTGATAAAACTTCAATTCATTCTTTTAGAACTCATCTCATGTCGTGTCAGTGGTCCGCTTTGAATTAAATTACTATCTAAAATAAGTAATTAACCTTTCTTTACTATATTATAGAACTGGTAAGTAACATTTATTTGCATATAACAAATAAAATTAAATATGTTTTTCTATTTACTATTACAGATTAGGTATAAATCTCTTGTCAAGCCAATGTCTATATCTGATGAATACTTTAGAGCAATAAAACTACAAGCGATATAAATATTCACAAGTTTAATAAATATCGTGAATAAAAAAATATAGAGGTTGAATTTAAAAGGAACATCGACAAATATCTTATTTACAAAAAAAAACTGTAAACCCATCCAACTGACGTTTTTAATGCAATTTGAAGTTGTGGAATAATAATAATAATCCTTTTATTTTAATATACTTTATAAGGTAAATATTTCTTTATATATTAATAATTTAGAACTACTTTTTCCAATGAATATTTTAAGACACCAACAATGGTTCTTTTCAAATAAATTACAAGTGAAGCGTACGAATAAATAATTAATTGAGGTTGTACGAGTTTCAATTTATCTAACTAGAAAAGATTTAAATTCCATTTGATAATACTCTTAGATTTGTATACTTAATAATATTCTAATTTTATTTTAAACAAAAGTATTATTCTATTAATTGAATAATATAAATATTTTCCAAAATATACGTAATATTTATACGACCTGGATACACTATGTCCATAATATATGCTTCTAATTTCAAATGGTTAGCAGTATCTTCGTAAGATGTTATCCTTATGTTCAAGATGATCATTGTAGTCTTAATAACCTTCTTCAATGTTGTTGTTTGGGCCTATTGTCACTAAAAACTGGTTCTGCAATGTTGAATATACCTCGATACTTCAGGATTTTGATAATATCTCTCTCTTCGACGATGAAAAAGTTGTGCAACTCTAACTACGGACTTCAAAATCTCTACGGTCAATGCTGCGCCTTGTACTTCTGAACTTTTAGTTCTCGGAACTGCTATTATTATTTATCTTCAAAGAAATGGCTCTCGGGACTGCTTCAAGAAATTGGTTCTCGGAACTGCTATTATTATTTAACTTCAACGCAATAGCTCTCAGGACTGCTTCAAGAAATTGGTTCTCGGAACTGCTATTGTTATTTAACTCCAAAGAAATGGCTCTCGGGACTGCTTTTAAGGTGAGTAATTTTAAATTATATACTTTAAATTAACTTCTCCTTTCCTAAAATTTTTATATCACTTTTAATTATTTTTCTCGATGAACTCTGTATCAAGATATTAAATTTGAACACTTTTACTTTATTCTGCTCTATTATATTAATAATATTTGAGTTTTAATATTATACTCCGCTAAAACGCGCCCGTTTTTCTTCAAAATTATCTCGAATCTCCTGTTTTATTATTCATCCCCTAGACAACCCTCTATTTTTTTTAAATCCACCAATCAATTTCTTCTGCAAATACCTTCTAAACAACATAGAATTTAAATCTTTTTATATGTTTTGAATATCTTCTAATATTAATAATTTTACTAATTTAATTCTTTCCGGCTTTTAAATAGCATCTTATGTACTTTAAACATTTTATAAACTGGTTCCTATCAATTTACTAACCGGTTGTCAAAATGACATTTTAAATGTCACATCCGGTGATATGAATTTTGAAATGTGATTTTATTCCAATTTAGCTATTCATTATTCAATATTAATTTTTTTATTACCTTTAACATCATTAACGTCAATTGAATATGTTCTTACACAAATAATAACTTATCCTACAATATACTAACAACATTTTAAATCTCTTCTCTCTAGATTTTGGTAACTTCAATGAAAAATGAAACTACTCAATCCCTCAACATACAGGATGACTACAACCTCAAGAAATACTACTCAGATAAAGAAAATTATTATCTTTATCACGTAATTATAAACAAGATTCAAATAAAATTATTCCAAAACATCATTATCATTAATTTCAATAATTAAGTTAATTTTGATGACCAAGTTCATAAATTTAATATTGTTACAGTCTATATTTGTATTGTAACAATATACAGGGTCGTCCAAAAGTCTGGATTCACGTGGATTTTGAGTAAACTATTCACTTTTTTGGAAAACTGAATTCTGTATCTTGAATGGGAATAAAATTGCAACTCAATAGTATTTTTTATTTCAAAAAAATTGTTTATAATTTTGAGATAAAGTTAATAACAATGTTTTTTTAAATGGAAACCTACCGTGATTTTTATTTCAGAGAGAGTACTTTCGATAAGAATTGCATTGGCATAGAAATTTTGGCTATAAACCTTACGATTATTGTTTAAATTAATATTAAATTTTCGATCCGAACACTCGTTCGCGCTTGTTCGGAAAATACACGAACGTGTCTTCTCTTACCACGTTTCCAACTGTAGGCATGGGTCCACCCCCTAATAAAGCATTCTATTGAAGGCGTTACGTTTATCTTGAATGAAAGCATTTTTTTTTTATAAAATGGAGATCTACCGCGATTACGATATTTAAACGTTATGAGAAAGTACAACGTAGTTTAATAAAAATTAGATCCGAAACGTAATTGGCAAACGTAAGGAAAGAAGCGTAAAAATTAGTAAATATCTCAGAATAAAATATTAGATTAATGATTAAAAACGCAACGTCATAGTTTTCGGCGTCCTAATTAGACATCAATCCACGGAACTGCGGATGTGCAGTTTCTCTTTCATTATGTCAATTTAAATAACAGCAGTGTCAAGAAGACGAAAAATAAAAATACCAATTACCACAAAAATCCCTCAATCGATGAAATCAGTTTTTCTTTTAATTAAAAAACGCCATAAGAATGGCAAATTGCAAAGCGAGTTATTTTAAACAATGAGTGCCTCAAGTTCTATAAAATGATTTTTTATAATAATATAAAAAAACCATTTTATAAGACCTTAAGGCACACATTTTTAAAAATGATTTGTGACCCCTCGTTTTTTAAACTTTTTTTATACTAATTTTTCTTACTTTAGTAATAAGCAAAAATTTTTCTTACTGAATGCGAATTTGATTTTAAAAATATTTTACAGATATTTTTATTTATTAAAAAATGGGGTAATACAGGAAAATAACAAACACAAAATATAAATAAAAATTGTAATTAAAATTTCGTGTAAAAAAAAATACTCCTAATATAAAATTAAAACAAACAAAACAATGAAATTAAACTAGATATTACCAAAATCATATTAAATGTTCAAAATGTTCGCCATTAACTTCCTGGCAGAATCCAACTCGATGAACTACACCTTGGACAGCATTATTCAACATTTCCTGAGGTATATTCGCCATGGTCTCTTCAATTCTCTCTCTCAGATCCTCTAGATTTCTTGGTCTACTTTTATAGACCAAACCTTTTACGTATCCCCATAAAAAGAAATCTAATGGGGTGAGATCTGGAGATCGTGGTGGCCATTCCACGGCTCCCCTCCTTCCAATCCACCTTTCGGGAAAGATTTCATTTAGGTAATTTCTTACAGCAATACCAAAATGAGGCGGTGCACCATCTTGCTGGAACCAAACTTGATTCGGAATTGCATTTCGAAATATTCTTCGAATCGCTGGAATTATCTGGTTCCTTAGCAAATCCAAATACAATACAGCAGTTAAGTTGCCCTGGATGAAGAAAGGACCAATAATTGTCCCATTAACAATACCTGCCCATACATTAAGTTTCTCGAGATGTTGGGTATGGTGCTCCTGCATCCAGTGGGGGTTCTCCAGCGCCCAATATCGACAATTGTGACGATTGACTATTCCATTTAGGCAGAATGTTGCTTCGTCCGAAAATATGATGTTATTTGTAAAATTCAAATTTTGTTCTTGCTGGAAGAATAACCATTCACAGAATTGGAGGCGACGATCGTAATCTTCTGCGGTCAGCTCTTGCTGAAGTTGCAGTTTATATGGTTTGGCACTTTGGTTTTTCAATATCCTCTTGACAGAAGTGGCACTTACATCATAATCTAGTGCCAACTGCTCGGTTGAAATGATTGGCTCCTCAATAATCCTTTCCATTACAAGCTGTGCGACATGGTCGTTCGTTGCTGTCTTGGTTCTGCCAGATCTTGGGAGACTCTTGACGGTTCCGTTTTCAAAAAATCTTCTGTATGTTTTTGCAACAGTCGATTTTGAAATTGGGTTTCGGTCGGGGTGAAGTTGATTGAAGAGATCACAAGCTTCTTGATGTGATCGCTTTTTGTCGCCGTATCCCACCATAATTAGAATTTCTATCCGTTCTCTCTCTACCAGTTCCATATTTACGCAAATTGTTCAAAATCACAGATCACAAAAATAATAGATAAAGTCAATACCAAAACAACACAATTAACAACAAACAAAACGTTCAAGAAAACAGAAAATAAAAATTCAAATTCGCTCCGTAAACGTACACTAGTAATACCAAAAACAGAATGAGATAAGATTTGGACCTTCCAAGTGTCTAAAAACGGAAAAAGACCATAAAATTATTTTTTATTAAACTACGTTGTACTTTCTCATAACGTTTAAATATCGTAATCGCGGTAGATCCCCATTTTATAAAAAAAAAATGCTTTCATTCAAGATAAACGTAACGCCTTCAATAGAATGCTTTATTAGGGGGTGGACCCATGCCTACAGTTGGAAACGTGGTAAGAGAAGACACGTTCGTGTATTTTCCGAACAAGCGCGAACGAGTGTTCGGATCGAAAATTTAATATTAATTTAAACAATAATCGTAAGGTTTATAGCCAAAATTTCTATGCCAATGCAATTCTTATCGAAAGTACTCTCTCTGAAATAAAAATCACGGTAGGTTTCCATTTAAAAAAACATTGTTATTAACTTTATCTCAAAATTATAAACAATTTTTTTGAAATAAAAAATACTATTGAGTTGCAATTTTATTCCCATTCAAGATACAGAATTCAGTTTTCCAAAAAAGTGAATAGTTTACTCAAAATCCACGTGAATCCAGACTTTTGGACGACCCTGTATATATATAACAATAATAAATTATTAGGGTTATCGGTCCGTGTATTCTGGTTAAATAAAACTCAAGTCGTTCATTCTTCTCTCTATATTTCGATAATGTTTATTATCTTCATCGGGAGAGTGCTATCAAAAATCGTAATGAATTTGAATATATATATATATATATATATATATATATATATATATATATATATATATATATATATATATATATATATATATATTTGTCAAGAGTGCAAAATTATTTAGAGCTGGATTTAGAATATTTTCTGTGTAAATGAAATTTGAAAATTCGGACTGGAAATAACACTTCTACTCTTAGCGAGTAGCACTTTTTTTCAAATATTTCGCAAGGTATGCATTCGATAGAGATTCATTAAGGGAATAGAAGTATTTAGAATGGGATTTTGAATAGTTATTGTATAAAAAAAAATTCTTCAAATTTGGGCTTAAAGTAACATTTACAGGATTATTTTTCGGTTTATGTTTCTAAGATAAAAGTATTTAAAACAATTCGGAGCAACTTGTGTATAATTTGAAATGCTCATACGTATAAGAAAGTCGTGTGATGGCCACACCTCATTTTTTTATTGAGCGAACAGAACTAAACCAATTTTCAAATAGTAGTAGTAGTTATTCGTTAACCTGTATAATTGATAAAATGATGAGAAATTGACTTCAAATAGGATTTTCCTTTCGCAATTCTTAGAAGCAAGAGTTAACCAGCTCGCAACAAAGAGCAAGTCATTAATTTTGTAAAAGAGAACAACTTACTTTTTTATTTACTTAATTATATATAAAGTTCTGAAAAAACCAGTGAACGACTCTATTATTTTCGAATTGAAATCTAGGTAAGTGCTCGTTTGAGGTCACGATAAATATTCGACGATAGCGTTTGCAACAAGGTTGCTTTCACTTGGCGCGAAATTTGAATTATGTTTTCATTTTGAACACTCCTTGTGTAATTATACTGTAGGAATATTCCTACATACGGGAGAAATAGAAACGCCAATACATCTCTTTAATTATTTTTAATAGTACACATACTATAGCATCTCCTTATTAACACCAAAATACATAATAAGCTTGTTTGTATGACTGACATTAATAATAATATAATTATAACAGCAACTGATACGGTTGAAAACTATATAGATATATAAGATACACTGTTTATCTACCACTTTAAATAATACTTCACTACGGTCTAATATTATCCAGTATCCATCCGACATATAGCGAAACTTTCGTGTGAACAGTTGGAGCTCCAATACCTTGACATGTAGGTAGCCTGAGTGAAACTATACCATATTGTATCGTTTTTACTTTTCCATGTACAGTGTAATAACCCATTAACGTACCACCATAATCGCCAGCGCAAAAAGCTTCTGGACGTTCACCATAAGTGCATATACTTTCTTCGGAAATAACATCATGGACGCCCACGTAAAAATTGCGACATTTCGAATTGTCTACACGTTCAGTTACTACTTTTACTAATACATTACTGCCGGTACCATATTCAGTTGCTCCCCAACCTATAGCTGTATATTTTTTGTATTCTTTCTCCTTTTCGGCCTTGCTAACAGGCAGACATATAGGAAATACAGATTCTGTATATACATCTGCTTTATGTCTCAATCTTATAAGGGCAATGTTATGTTCGTACGTTCTGGAATCGTATTTGGGGTGAATTGTCGCATCAGCAATAGAGACGCGGAAATCTTGAGGTGGCGGTGAGCATATTTCTATTATCTTCCCCTCCGAGTATTCTTGCGTGCAATCTCTGTCCGTCCTAATATCCATTTCACCCAATCGAACACCGATTAATTTATATCTGTTTTGGATACACTGGGCAGCTGTCAATATGTAACGATCGTTGATAAGAGTGCCACCGCAAAGATAAGGATCGCCGGATTTTTCGTACTTCAGGAGAGCCGACCAACCAAATTCGAATAAATTCGATTGGTTGCCGCTGTAGATACCCCAGGCTTGCACTCTTCCACAATTTTTCGGAAGTAATTTTAAATTTTTATGGTTTGTATGATCGAGCTCGGGGGGATTTTCCTCTTTGAGAAGTGGACAACATACCTTGAGATTTCCATAATCGTCTACTCCACAAGCGTACGGTCTCAATACGTCGCGATCCTCTTCGCTGCTATAGTCTGGATATGTTATTAAATCTTTGACGATATCGCATTCGCTGAGATTTGCACAAATGCCGATGTCATCTTCTGGTGTTGCACAACCCAAGTCGTCTACCACCCAGCTCAGTTGATTTCGCGTTATTGAATGTGCATCAGATTTGATTTTACATATAACACAGAGAGTTAATAATGGAAAAAACAAAACACGTATACACCGCATGGTTATATATACACGATTGCGCTCAATTCTACTAACTTGGTTTACCTCAGGCGAATACTTCCTACGACCTGTTTGAGAATAAACGGGATATATTTGCGTATAAATATAATATGCATATGTCTGCATAACACGTGTGCAAGGAAACCGATTCGGGTATCTTCGGTAAAATATTTTCTTGGTCGTATACACGTTTTTTTGCTACACAGGAGCATAAACAATTAATAAAAAAATATACAGAACCGCACAAAAAACAAGATCATCTAACACATTAATTTAACTAAATTATTCTTATAACGATTTTCGAATTTTTACTTTTTTCACTTTAATAAATAAGTGGAATTTCCTAACTATCACGAATTAGATGATTGCCGTTGTATAGAACTGCATTATAAATGTTAGACAGAGTAATGCTTGGATAATCCTGATAACGAAAATTACGATTGCAAGTTAAGATATTTCTGAGAAAAACGAATGATGGTATATTGATGTCATAATGTATTGCAATGAAAAAGCAATTAGCATAAATGACGACATTAATATATGTGAAATATGCGTATTTATTATTCTTTTATGTTTTAAAGTTAAAAACATAAATAAATTTCAATTTCAAGAAAAAGATACAAAAGCAGAAAATAAATGCAATGAATAACGGATACAATCCAAAAATAATAGCCGAAATAATAAAACACAAACATAGAAAAAACCTACAAACCACAGATTAGAATGAGATGGCGCAGTCAAGCCAAAATTTTTATCCGCGTTTTGTATTGCGTGCGGGCAAATATAGATGGCGTTGACATCAAAAAATTACAGTTTTCAATAACACTAAGCAAACGGCGGGCGATACAAAATGTATTTGGTAGCGGGAAATTCAAAATAAAGTTTATTACAAATTAGGGTTTAATACCGCGAGATCAAAAATTATATTGATAAAGGTTTGCCATGGAATGTAAAACGTCTCTCTTATTATAACATTAAGTGTCATACTGTCATTTATATTTGTCATTATAAGAGAAAAGATAATGACAAATATTGACAGTATGACACTTAATGATATAACTTAAGACAGACGTTTTACATTCCATTACAAACCTTTATCAATATCATTTTTAATCTCGCGGTACATGATCACAACAAACAGCGTACTATTTACTAGTTCCCGTAGTAATGAGGAATCATTGCTAAGGAAAACACTATACAATACGATATTCAATTACAATGCTGAAACCACACAACAACGTTTTAAAGAAAAGAATTACTTAAATAATTACACTTTAATATTGTTACGTAGAAAAGGTACGAAGTACATTTATGATTATTAATAAGCAACATCTAACACGTATGTTTTAGTGAAATTACCAGTAAAAAATAAATTAACGAACAATAGCATAATCTACCAAAAGTGGAACATTCGACTAACAAACATATTTAAACGCACAATGACTTAAGCCCATGTTTACTACCACTATTTACAATATCTTGTATTACATAAATGATGAACATAAAATAAGGCGACATAAATAAAAATATGGATACACAAGATACCTAACAAATTTAGTAGACATCATCAATCCATAACTAAAACAGTAATAATTTGGGCTTTAAAACTAACACCAAATTGATTAATTTAGTGTTGTTATGAAATAAATGAGAGATACAATGATATGGGTGCCTTTGGTTTCCCGATTTGCCTCATGGGTTGGAATGTCGGCACTGCATTTGTGTTGCGGCGTACTGATTGAGGGTGTACATAGCAGGTTGAGTCAAAATGTAGGCTGCAAAGTTTCTTTCTTTCTTTCATTATACTGGCATCCATTTGCTGTTGTCAAGTTTCCCTTCTAAATAATAAAATATAATAATTACAACTGTATACTAACAAATATCAACGATAGTATAAAGGCGCGTTTTCATTATAGGAAACTGCCTAGGAAAATCATTAGAAAAAATAATAAATGCTTCTGTACCAAGAAATTTGAAGTTTGTATGATTAACATCGATTGATTGCTTGTGAAAAAACGTAATATAAAAACTTAAAAACAAGTAGTAAGTTTTTCCTGTACTTTAAAGGCTTTCTTATACACTTGATTATACTCCAAAAAATTATACTATTAAGAGGGGCGTTTACCTATCGAAAATTAAGGCATCGCCGTTTCGCGTTTTTTAAACTCATTTTGTAATTTTAGAATCTCAAATTTGGGTTAGTGATGCAAAAGGCATAAATTTATAATGTCAAGGTCAGTTTTTGTACTAATTTATTTTCTTAAGAAAGTTATGTGTTTTAGAAATAACCACAAAAATGCATGAATATGATTAATGTCTACTAACTAAGGCTGGTACACAAAAGGAAAAAAAACGACCTCTACACGCCAGCTGCACATTTGATGTACGATATAAAGAAAAAATCAAATTTATTATTTTTAAAGATAAAAAACATTAAACAGTAAACATTGTCACACACATTTTACACTAGGTTTTTCGCGTCGTCTATCCCCACTTTACGGTATCTCTATCGGTCCTAGCGAAGACGAAAATCTATCGGAATCGGTCGGCTATTGCAGACTTAAATGCGAGTGACAGTTTAATTACAAACTGTCGCTCGCATTTAAATGTCATATATACCTATAATATTCGAGTGTATAATAATATAACAGTTATGGGCAAGCGAAAATTGGTTTATTATAAAACATCAACAACATCAACAGTTCCGTAAGTACTCATTCTTTATACATTATATTTCCTATCTATAGTATTTCTTTATCTATGAAAGAATCTGTGAATAAAACCGAAGCGCTGTGACAGAACCGAATATCGTCTACCTCTACCTGCTCACACCCCCTTGCGTCTACCCGTCCCGCGAGTAATATAAGTTGCATAAGTTTCTATTTGTTGGTAAACTCCACTACTAATTGCCAATTACTTACTTAATTGCCATTTAAACTTTAATTGGTGTAATCGGGAACTAACAAAATCCTTGCTACAACCAGGTGGTCCTTATTGCACTTGGAATCAGAACTACAAACAAAATCTCCAGCTCACCTTCGGGTTATATGTCAACTATTATGCCGTTAGTTTACTTGTTCGCATTCTCGGAAAATATGCATCGCTCTTGCTTCTTGCTTGTACGCCCTACACACAATGCACGAGCTTCTATCCATACTTTAAGTCTAAAAATGCATTATGTCAACTTAATTAAATTATCATATTACTCTTTACAGAACTTACGATACGATTATAACACCACTAACTAAGTAGTAATAAGAAAAATAATGTTTAGCAACACACACAAAAATCGTTGGTTGACGTTTCTACGCGTTTCCATAAAGTGACAGCGCTATAGTAGCGGCATCTCAAGTTATTCGGTTAAAGTCATGATTCAAATTTACTTACAGGTCTCTTGTTTCTTAAATCGTGGCGCCATCAAATAATGCCCTACATTAGGTAGATTAGGCGGATAAAACCCCGGATTTAACTGAACAGTCCGATTATCCGTGCTACAAACACAATAAAAGAATCAAACACAAAAAATGGCATACAATACACTACGTCCCCTCAGTATATAAACAAATCAATAAAATACTATCTAAGAAAGGACTGAAAGTGGTCAACGTAAACAAATACAATCTAGGTACCATGTTAGGCATAAGCAAAGATAACATTACAAATTTAGAAAAATCTGGCGTACTTATATAAAATTAATTGTAAAAATTGTGATGCTATCTATATCGGACAAAGTGGAAGAAACATAAAAACAAGACTAAATGGACACAAAAAAGCAATAATCCAAGGAACGAGAAACACAGTATTCTCAGAACATTGCATTGAGAAACTCCACTTTCCCGATATAGATAGTTGTAAATTACTACATAATGCTAACAAAAGCAAAAAATTTAATTATTTAGAAATACTAGAAATTAAAAAAGGTATACATAAAAAATTACACATAACCAACACAGAGACAGAATACATAAACGCACCGATAATAGACGCAGTAATAAAATGGTCAAAATAGGTACAGTAAACACACCCTCAAGTAATATATAAGTTTAAAAAATAGACACACAAATTTAGTTCTTTGAGAATGGTAGAACATACCGAAACAATATTGTTAGAAATATCCTAATAAATTAAGTGAAACGAAATCATGTGTTCTTTTTAATTTTATCTACCTTAACGTATAAAAAAACAGATGTGAAGAAGGACATTAGGGCAAAGACTTTTAAACACACATTTCACGAACTATTTGTCAGTACATTTTTATATATACAGAGGACATTCGAGAATGTGAACCGAATAAAACAATGGTTGTTCACATTAACGAAGGCTATATCTAATAACGCGTGTCCCTCTGGAAGGTATACTACTTTGTTTTGCCGCCATTTTGGTAAGTATTAATTTTCATAATTCATATTTGGCAGTCGTGGAGTAAAGACGTGGCAAATTTATTATATAGATAAATATTCGATAAACCAACGTGTGTTAATTGTTAAAACATTTTATGCAAATCAATCATCAATTCTGTAACGATGAGAAATTTACCTGGAATTTTTGAGAGAAATAACGTCCCAACAAAACGCACTATTTAGCGTGTTGTGAATGGTTTCGAAGAAAAAGGGTCTGTAGCTGATAGGCCCAAGCGTGGACCACAACGTACTGCAATATTGCCTGAGATTATTGCTGCTGTTCAAAACAATCCATCAACCCCAATGCGACACAGTGCTCAGGAACTTGGTCTATGAAGAACAACTTCGACCAGTATTCTGCACAAGAATTTGATATTGTCTCCATTTAAGATTCAATTAAGACATCAGTTTCATCCACAAGGCCATTTATGTCGCCAGTAGGATGTTACTGCTCGCCCATGACGACTCTGATATTCATGAATACTCATAATGAGTGACGAGGCGCATTTTCATTTGAATGAATACGTGAAAAAACAGAATAGTCGGTTCTAGGCAATAGAAAACCCACAAATTATTCATGAGTTATCTTTACATACATTAACAGTGACAGTCTGGTGGGCAGTTTGGTCAGGAATAATCACTGGTACCTTACTTCTTTGAAAATGAAAACGGCTTAACGGTAACTGTCCCTGGCGAACAATATTGTGACATGATTAAAATCTTTTTGACGCCAGAACTGCATTCTTTGGGTTTACTTAATATGTGGTTCCAGCAGGACGGTGTCACATCGCATACAACCACAATTACAATGGAATTATTGCGAGTTATCTCAAAAAATGGTGATGTTGATTGCCCTTCATGGTCGCTGGATTTGACTGCCCCGAACTTTTAGTGGGAATACCCTGAGGAGTAATGTTCATGCAATTAAACCAGAAACCTCTGGGCAACTCAAACAAAATATTCGTGATGAAATTAATAAAATACCGGGTAAAATGTGTCAAAATGTAATGAAAAGTGTATTCAAAGAGCCCCCATTTGTTATGCTAATAGACACTTTGCCCATTGAGCTAATACATTGCAAGCATTTATAGCGCTATTTACTGAAACTTTATTCAAGAGATATCAGAATTGTTTCCGATCGCCTCCTCACATTTCTCAACATCGTTTTCGAAGTTAATTGTTTAATTCAATGCAGTGTCACACTGATTTCAGTCCCAAACATAAGATTCTTCAAATGCACATAATTTTCCATCAAAAATATTGCTCCAACTCTTTTTTTTTTACAATATCGGGATTAAGATAATTCCAAATTGCGAAGTTGGTTGCTGACCACAGCAACACAGCAATACTCAATTTTTTCAAGGTGTTGGAAATATTCATGTCGTTTTCTACTACTGTAGATAGAAGATGAAGCCATTGTCGACAGTCTCCACGCCCACTGACGAGACCTCAAAGGTCGAAACACCGGTGTCTGTGCGTTTGATTGTCGGCAATGGCACTTAATGTATGTGTGTATCTCAAACACATGCATATATGCATATACGTTTTACGTATAAATGTGTATATGTAAGTCACAGTATTTATTTACTGCTTGATGTTAGTTTTAACATCCATGTGTTTACACTATTCATTTTCGTTTAGATAGAAGATTGTTTCTGTAGTAAATTTTTGTTAGTCTAATTACATTTTGGTGCATCGGCTGTATAAGTGGTGCGACATTAGGGGGAAGAAACATTGTTTCAATTTGCCCATCTTCACTTTAATCTTCATTTGGAAGCAATCGCATGTTATTTAGTAATAGTAAAAATTTTATCGGGAGACCTCTATCATTTAGTAAACTTTTAACGTTTAATGAAAAAATCTGACTTCAGTTTATGTTGAAGAATTAAGTATTGTTTCAGTAGCAAATTATATTTTATTATATTATATTTTAATATAATAAAGGTTCTGAAAAAATATAGATCTAGTGTTCTATATTATCCAGAATCCCACGAGCGTATTGTTTATATAAAAACACCCCCATTTTTATACACACAATATGAACACTATTATTGTTCACACATATTGACTGTTTGAATGAAATTATTCCGCATAATACAGTTCTGAAGTCATACTCAATGCCATAGCATCTCATTATTGGTCCACCATAATCTACAGCACACGAATTATTCCCGTCAATGTTTAATATGCACATTTATTCTTTTATCATAGTGTGATTCTTAAGTTGAATGAATTCCTTGCTCAGTCATTCCCTAACCCAAACTAAGAAATTTCTCTTTATCATTAAGTTTTTCATTCTTATCGATTAGTAAATATATACAGGGTGTTCCGCGACTCGACCGACAAACTTATCCCATTTATTCCGGGGTCATTACAATCAAAAAATGTTATATGACCTATAAGTAAATTCCTCTTTGTTTCGTAGATATTGAAGGAATTTAATTAAAAAAAAAATATAGAAGGAAATTTATTCATAAATTGATAGATAATTAACACAAAATTACAGTAACTGTTCAAATTGAGAACTGCCATTTTCTAAACAAGCAACTATTCTTTCGGTCATAGAATGTTGCCAGTTAATTGTTACCAATTCATTCTGTAAAGAATTAGTAGCTTCAACTATACGATCAGACAACTCTTCGCGTGTATCGGGTTTACCATTAATGTACACACGAGATTTGAGGCAACCCCATAGAAAAAAATCTAACGGAGACAAATCAGGTGACCGTGGTAGCTCAATGTACAGGACCACCTCGTCCTATCCACCCTTCCAGAAAATTTTCATTAAGAAACACTGTCATTTGTCTCCCAAAATGTGGTGGTGCCCCATCTTGCTGGAACCACATGCCACGACGAGCTTCCAAAAGAATATCTTCCATGTAATTCGGCAATTCTTCTTCCAAAAATTGAAGGTAACTTTCTGCATTAAGACGTTCTTTAAAAAAATGAGGCCCAATAAGATGATTATTTAATAAGCCGCCCCACACGTTGACAGAAAAACGACGTTGATGGTTAACTACGATTGTCTCGTGTGGGTTTTGATCCGCCCAGATGTGAGCATTACTTGTGTTGTTAATACCATTCCTTGTAAATTGGGCCTCATTCGTAAAAAGTATATGTGGAAAAATCTCCAAATTATTTTGTAACCACTGGCAATATCGTACTCGATTTTCTAAATCTCCAGGAAGTAAATGCTGGACTTTTGTAAATGATAGGGCTAAAGCCCATTATGCTGCAGAATTCTCCATACATTGGTTGGACGAATTCCCGTTGTATGTGATATTCTACGGATACTGGTAGAAGGACTTCGTTCAACTGCATTTAAAACTACTTCGGCGTTCCCTAATCCATCTTTTTCTACACAACGATTTGGGAAAGATCATGCCTCTCTTAAACAGCGAAAAACGTTTGAAAATGTTGTGTGGTGAGGAAAAATGCGATCTGGGTATCGTCTGAGGTACTCCGAGACTGCAGCACGTCCACTTCCATTGCAAGAACCATACAAGAAAACCATATCGGTATATTCTGCATTAGTAAAACGCGGCATAATGACTTAAATTAATATTACAGCACAAAACTCCTTAATTTGTCAAACATACGTCAATTCGTCAAGGCTAGCTAAATGAGAGGAATTCACTTATATGTTATATAACATTTTTTGATTGTAATGACCGCCGGAATATATGGGATAAGTTTGTCGGTCGAGTGGCGGAACATCCTGTATAAGTCAGCGATTCCGAAGAAACTTTTATATCCGTTGGTAATTTTACAAGGGTTTCCGTTTATTTGGGTTGTATTCTGAGTGATTACAGCGTGTTCAATTGAAACCTAACATTTTGGTGCACGAAGTTTTATTATTTCTCCGCTTGCTTCGGTAACTACAAAATTGTCTTCTGTTTCAAGGTCATGTTCACCAAGTTGCCAAATTTTTTTTATACTTGAAAAACACTGTCCTGCGAAAATCAAACGTGGTTGTTTTATTACCAATAAATAATGCTAAAATTTGGACATATCTACAAGTTTTTTCGGGAGCGATTTAAAATTTTCGTGATTGGAATAATCAATATCTTCTTTATCATTGGAAGAATTTAGTGGACAACACACCTTAACTTGGATGTATTCATCTATTTCACAGGAATATTTCTTCAAGATATATTCTCCTCGTGCATCTACGCCCTACGCTAACTGCTGCATTTGCAACATTTATAAAATCGCTCACACCGGTACAGCAATCAGTTGGACCGTTCGATGTTACTCAATCAAAATAGACTTCGTTTTGAACGCTTGGAGGGAATAAATATCTGTATAGAACGCACATTGAATTAATTAAAATGTACAATACATATGAAGATTGCATGGTATTGAATGTACATGCGAGTACGTCTACAAGTTATAATAGACTTGCTTTACCTCGGGCATATACTCAGTGAGCGACCAGATGCAGGTAAGATTTCAAGAACAACCTGTTATGTTATACGTGCAGACGTTTAATTATTTCGATTTTTCAAGTATACCTACTAGATAGATATATGCTTATAATCATCGTTACTATTTAAATAATCAATTTCACTTAAATTTAGATAATAACTTGATAGAAAAGTTGTTATAATAAATTGATGTTCTTCTTAATTTTTGAAACTACTTTAATGGATGCCCTACTATTAGAATAGATGATGATGTTTATTTAAATCAGTATTAAATATTATTATAATGCAACCTGAGTCAAACTTTATAAATTTTATTGCATTATTGTTATTTGAGATTTAAAAGATATAGCCTGTGTATGCTGTTGTGACTCAACACGATCATTAAAATAATGTGCGATAATCTTACAACGTGTTCCATTTAAAAGTTATCAAAAAATATGCTTTCTCTAAACTAAATTAATAAAAATAACAAATGTTCTTAAGACATATAAATTGCAAGAACAGCAAGTAAGAAACAAATAACCAAAATATCTAAAAGCCGGCGACACAACATGCAGAAAATGAGGTACAACACATGATAGGGAGGGTAACTAGTAATAAAAATTTAACTTGTATATTAAGCTGACACGAAAACGTGTGGTAATGCAAAAATTTGAGGAACCAAGAAGAGATCACGCTCTAGTGGAGTGCGGAAATTAAGAATATCATCAACAGAAAAAGGTGGCATCGAAAAAGTAGGTACTTAAGAAAAGAAAACTGAGAAAACATACAAAACTTATAAAATAGCTAGGAAAATGTTAAGTTAACCAATGCGAAGGTATGGAAACTGTTTAGGACTAAAATGAAAAAGGGCAGCAAGAATAATCAGGAATTATTTGACAACGCTTTCGAAAGTATGAAAAATAATAGACGGCAAAATAAAATGTAATTACCTATAAAGAAAAAGTGTTACATGATAAAAACAGAGATACTTAAGTATATGAACAAACACAGATATGCTACATAAAATACTAATGAAACGAGAATGACAAAATAGATTCCGAAGAATTGGAGTATTTCGTTCATTACAGCCATCTATAAAAAATGGAAAGTCAAAAGAATTTTCTAATTATCGGGGAATATCATTGCTTGTGCCGCTTGTAAAGTAGGTATATGAAATTGTGTTAGAAAAATGACTAAGAAAACCTTAGAAGAAAACCCCATGGGGCGTAGACCGGCTTTCATGCTGACTATATATTTACAATCAAAAATATAATTGAGAAATTCCTACCATGCAACGAAGTGCTTTATAGATTTGGAGAAGGCTGCGTGACCGAAACATTTCATACCTTGGAAATTAATGGTATAAAAAGTGAATTTCTCTAACTTGCTTAGATATGCTATAAAGATGTGCGTCAAAGAAGAGCTTTGCATCAAAGTAATCCAAAGACTTCGTTCAAAGCCTACATGACCTAACAAATAGCCGTAACGAGCAGTTTCCTGCCTTCTCGTAAAGGTAATAACTTTGCGTTAGAGGTAAGTCGTTTATCAAAAACCAATTATTACGTATTCCTTCCGAGTCGGTCTATAGCTGATGATTGGTAATACAATGAAAATACTGAAGAATAGTGGCCCTAAATTGGACCCCTGAGAAACTCCTGATGTGGTTGTTTACGGTGTAGAAATACTTACGCCAAAAAAAGTCTTTAAGGCTATCGCTAGATTCGAAGCGAATAACTGCATTAACTCTTCGCTAAATCCAAAACTTTTTAATTTAGAAGGCAAAATAGTGTTGTCTGCTCTGTCAATTCCTTGGCACTGTCGATGTAAATGGTGTCCACATGTAGTCTATCATCCAGTGCTCTAGCCACATATTCTGTAAAAGCTACTAGGCTGAAGACTGTAGATATTCCCTCCATAAAACCATGCTGGTGAGAGGAGAGATATTTAACTTTTAATTAAAGGAAAAATCTTGAACGCAAAGTTATTTCGAAGATCTTAGCAAAATTGCTCAAAATATTAATAGATCGATAGTTATCTATATACAAAGAATCATCAGTTTTTAGAATCGGGATAATTTTCGTTTGTTTCCAAACTGCGGAAAACGATGACGTGGAAAGGGACAAGTTAGGAAAATATGGGAAGCAAAGATGAAAGATAGGTAGGCCTCGCATGACTTCCAATAATAAGTTGTCAAAATTATTGAAAAATGAGGGTTGAAATAGGCAGAGCTCTTAGCAAGAGATACAAAGAATTGGAGAATAATTGTGAAAGAAAGCCGTAAGGAGAAATGAAGCAGTTACGGCACCCTCTACATTTAGCAGTAGAATTTATAATGTGCGCCTATATAAACTTAATCCTATGGTCTGAAGAAGGAATAAACAGATTTCCGAAACGTTATGTAAATAAAAAATTTGGTCCTTTATTAAACTAAACCCAAATTTGGTATATATGTATAATTAGAAAATACACTAAAGTTAAAGTGTTGTTTCACATATGAGATATATATTGATCGTGATTTTTTAAATAAATGTTCCAAAGAAGAAAGAGAAACTTCATTAATATTATAATCCTGAAGTACCTGTTTAATATTCGGACCCGATGGAGTTGTCAGTTAGAAAACTATAACTATAACTTATATTCAGAATAATCCTACTATCTGATGCCTGTATTATTGCCAATTCGCAGTTATTAGTAAAGAAAAATAAATAGAAGTGTCTTATGCCTAGATCCATGCAACTGCTGATGCAAGTTCCTTCGGGAGTAATATCGCAATAGATGTTAATCTAATAAAGAAAGAGAATTTAAAGCATAGATGACAGGTCTGGGAATACTAGGGATAAAGTTTAAATAAAGGGATTCAGATGTGTACGTCAAACTTACTCTCAAAGGAATCAAATATGGACAACCCGCACGCGACCAATAAATATCAAAAAGAGAACACGTGGCTGAACACTAGTAAACTTTCCTTTAATCAATATAAATGTGATAAGAGGAAAGAGCATAGCATTACTGTCATAGAATTTGCATCAAATGGGGAACAAATAATTCAAATTTATAAAAAATATTTTTTCATCAAAATGTTGCTTGTCTTTTTGGATTTTAAGACAATGAGAACTGTACAAATTTTAATTAAATTGAAGTTTAACTGGAAATTGAAATAGAAATATGTATTAGAAAATACACTTTGGATTTAAAATAAAATTGTCTCACGTTTTTTTTTTACAGTTACGTAAGCATTAGTTCTCCGCGTCTTTTTCTATATAATTACTAACAAACTTAATTGAATGTTTGATGTGTGTGGGTTCACAAAATAAATTGGTATGGACACTCAGCGACTTTTTATTATAAGTCTGTACGCTCCGAATTTCGAGAAAAAAAATATTTAGCGGTTGTTCGGCTTTAACGTCAGAACACATTTGCAGCCATTATAAATTAACTTAAGATATCATTTGCAGAGAGAGAAATAAGCAAAAACCTGCTTTTCATTAAAAATAAATATTTCAAATTAAGAGTTAAGTACTTTTACATCCTCAGTTAATATGTTTACATGCATAATTTACGGGATATTTACAACAAATCTTCGTTAAGAGTAAAAGTGATACTTCCTTTCCAATATTATATATATATATATATATATATATATATATATATATATATAGGATTTTAAAGAAAATCAACATCGTTTTTACGAATATCATACATATCTGCGAACATAACAGCGCTCTAAAATTATGGACAGTCAAAATATTCATATGATATTGGCTTCCTGTCGAAACACGAATTATTTTGAATTTAATCATGAATTATTGGAGTTAATAAATATACTCAGGGCAAAAATGACTAATCAATTTCACGAAAGCAAATGATGCAGTTTGAAAGTGATGGGATGTAGTAAGTAAATGTAAGTCCTCAATTAAAAATCTAATTCCCATTTCAACTAATGAGGCTTCACAAAAGAAGTTCTAAAGACTGCGTGATAGCCTAAATATTAATATAATTCAGATTTAAAACAAAAAAGGAACAATATGAAAGTGATAATTGTTAAGTCAAGATTTAGGATTGGAATGGAACGGCTTGCAATAATTTGTTCTATAATTATATATAGGGTCCGTTAAGGTCACAAATATTTCCTCAAGAGTTCGCAATTTTTTTTAGAGTGGTCAATATTATAAAAAGTAATCATATTTAGCAAGGTCATCTTTGCAATTTGCTCTAATTAGTAAGCAACTTGCCAGCGTAAAATAAATAATGGTCTGCAAAAAATAGTGAGCGGATATGATTAATATATAAACAATGCAGTGAGACAATATTAGCCTTATCTTATGCTTGACTATAAAATTATTAAGAAGAGAGATTGACACATTTTCTTATTTAGATTAAACTCGCTTCCTTCACACATACAGAGTACTGCAATAAGCCGTAGAAATAGGGGATATATTCAGACGATCAACATAGGAGGGAAAGACCAATACGTTTAAGTTGCATTCTCTGCAATTACGGAAAAAATAAATATTTTATTTAACACATCTGTATTTTTTACTTGTTTCTTTACAATTACAATTTTATTTTAATGTATGTCGAGATTAATTTTGCGCAATTTTTCTTTAAATGTACATTTGAGATTTTTTTGGTAGAAGAATCTGATATTCATCAGAAAACATTTGGCATCGTCGTGGAGGTGATTACTACAGAATTCATTTAGGTTGTAATTGCTTGCAGAGAGTTATATTTACAAGCTAAAATAGCACAACTTGGGAATGTTTTTGTTTTAATTATATATTCAGCGTTTGCTTTTGTACGAAATACTGTGTTTAATTAAAATCAAAAGAAGACAATATAATTAATTTTAATAGATAATATTTTAACAATATAGAGTTATAGATTATTTTTTCCAATGATGCATGAACGTAATAGTAATGTTAAAAAGTTTTTGGAGTCTTCTTACTTTCTTCTATGTATTACAATGAAATATTGTGATTGTTATGGCTTTATCTTTATATAGGATATGTATTTCCAAACTAACCAATTACATATATTGTAAAATAGAATACAATTTAAACGGCGCCCCACGTTGGGCGCCATATAAAATATGCTATAAATGAATATATTTGGATGTATGATAATAATATAGAAATGATCAACAGTAATCAGTCACATTAACTATAAATACATACATAGTGAATATAATCGTAAGCAAATATTCATTAGCATATTTTAGGAAGCAGAAAAAGTGTATCCAACATATCATACATCCAAGTACGTAAATACATTCATACCAATATGCATATACATATACAAAATTCATCATAGACAATAAAACGCTGCAAAATCAATAAGTGGGTTCGATAATTCTGTTTGAAAGTGAATACAGATGCAAAATGCTTGAAATTCCTAGGAATATTATTATAAATGTGTGTGATTTTGTATGAAAAGTCTTTCTTACCAAACTAAAGCTTCTGTGCGGGCGGTGTCTTTATATCTAATATCCAAGTTATATAGGAACATCAATTTCAAAGAGCATTTTACTGTAATGGTGAAGTGGCATGTCAAACAACACTATTTTAAAATATTAGCAAGCCATATGAAAGATTCTCTTGTTTGTTATATTTAGCTTGCCACTTTTCTCCTATTTAAAGCTTATATAATCACGACGAGGACGTATACCAAGAACCAAAAACAGTCTTGTACTTTTGAATTTTTCCTATCGCTATTCTACCGATCTCATCAAATTATGCCCGATGTTTTTGGTTCTCTTAAATAAAAATTCAGATATTACCATAAGTTTTTGCTCCAAAATAAAATGAAAATCAAATAATTTTCCCTGAGTAGCTCGTTTTTTTTTTATCTCAGGACGATTCGCGTATAGAGATAAAAAAATAATCCTCGGACATTCAATGGTACAAACATAAAAAACAAGGGTATTCTAATCTGTATTAGAAACCAATATTTGTATCTACCAATACGAATACAAAAAACATGTGCAATACAATATCAAATTCAGTTAAAATAAGCACACAATGATAATAACTTCAAAACTAATTCAATGTTGACGAATTAGTTGCAACTATTTAACTATTGCAGTCCCTACCAAAATAAAACATTATACATTATTTGTTTTGAGTTGCCTTTACGTACATATATCAACAACTACATAGGCATAAATGAGAAAACAGATTATGCTAGAAATAAACATACAATGCTAATAACATCAGATTAAATTAACATATGATTGGTTTAAGTCTCTAAATTATGACGGATTTTAACGATTTAGTTTATTTAGCACTTGCATATAAATCACTTTGTAGTACTATTTGTATTTTCGTCTTCTTTTCTTCTTCCTTTACTGAAACAGACGATTTTAGTCGACTCGCATAGCGAGGGACTTCCCATAATTGTAGAAATACTATTCTTTTTCTACACCTTTAATATTTATTACATACATTTAAAATAAACAATTTAAAAACGTTTATAGTTAGTTTCAAACACACATGTTAACAAAGTAATTTTTATTCAACTTTAAAAATGTATAATGCTTGAATTTAGCTGTACCGTTACACTATAAAGATCGCGACACCAGCCTGGTACACGATCATCATAAATCATAGGTGATCCAAAATGTTTGTCATACAATATTGGTATAAGTAGTGTTGAATACTCAATTTATTTCTTTTATTTTTTTTTATTAAAAACACAGTAAATCTATAGAACACTCGCTCTTGTTGTTATTATAGTGGATCATATTACGCTTTAATAATATACTTTCTAAAACGCAATCTTGCTGGCTCCTAAGCGGTTGTGTGCTAAACACTGTGTCGTACCATTTAACCGAAAATGTACTTCTGGTTAGTTGGTGCCAACCAGCAGTCGCATACTTTAAATGCTTGCTTTTATAACTGAATAGGTAAACGAAATTACATAAATGCTTATGGGAATTTTATTTGACGTATTTATTTTATTTCGAAGTGTTTCGGACACATCTGACAAATAAAGAAAACTCACCCTATTATTTGTATATAGAAAGATGATAGATATATATCCAAGCCATTATTAAATGGCTTGGATATATATCTATGGGATCATTTAATAACATTTCTCATCGATACATATATTAATATGTATCGATGAGAAATGTTATTAAATGATCCCATTCGTAAAATGGCTTAAATTTATATAATTATATCTTGAACACTGATGTATTTTCAACATTCTGTTGACATTTAGGTTTTCTTTCGTGTGCATCTAACGTAATTTGGCAGGCCCAAAAGGCAAAACTCCGATGGTTCTTTATTTAGTCTTGCTTCAAGTTCTTCGTTGTATGAAGTTCGTAGTTGCCTGGCTTTTTTGCGTCCAGTTTTAAGCAAAAAATACCCCGTACTTCTCTCGCGAGCTGTCATCGTGATGACCATTTCGATGACATTTATAATAAATGTCAATCAAATAATATTTGATTCCCTCGATTTATAAATTTATTTGCCTTGGATTTTTCCATTATTTAACGTATAAAACCTGCAAACGTTTAAGACTGTAATTTCTAAATGTTATACGTCGTATATTCATATGTAGTTACTGACCCCGTGGTGTCAATTTTTTCCACTTTAATTTGCAATAGGGCTCCTTTTGCCGGTCTCTCCTCTAAATGTCGATTCTTCTACCTTGTGGACGTCCTGATAATTACAAATCGGATACGTATGACAATTTCACGATCTGTTCGTATATTAAAATCCTTTTACTATTAGAAAGCGTCAAGACATGAAACTGTCATTGTAGAAATAAAGCTTTTCCATGCGCCTTTCAAAATGTGATGTTTTTAATTGACGCGAACTGTCGCCTAATTTTGATAGCGATTTTTTACCGGATCCGCCTGCAGAGAGGCATTAAATCATCTGTACCTTCGTTATAGAAGTATGTACTTGGAAAGTGGAGATTGCTGCCGAACGTTGCGTAAAAGTCCATTCTCTCGTAGTCTGAGCCTTCGTGGGAAGGCGAAACCTCGATAACGTTGAATTCTTTCGTGAAAGTGAGAACCGTGAAACTTTTCGATGTCTCTGTCATATCTGAAAATTTTTGGTTTTTGGAGTGTTTTTTCTTTATTTTCTATCACACCACCACAGATTTTTATGTACGTAAGTCCGCAGTCCCTTTTCGGAGCCTCCGATCTCGAGTGTGGTGCCGCCAGCAGCCACTAAATATAGCACACGCAAAGAAGAAATGTCCAGCCTATACGTACCCAAAGAGGGAACGCTCCCGACGTGACTTCCTGGGAGGAGTTACACATATCGTTTTGCCTTTTTTAAGGGTTCGGTTAAGCTATTTCAACCAAGATGATTAGAGTGGGTCACTCGATTGGCTTTTATTATATATAATAGAAAAAAAATCGGAGAAATTTGAATTTGGGTGCTCCATCTGTCTGGATTTTTATTGCCGGTACTGTACATCTATGATGTAAGTATAGGAATCTTATCTATTATATATAAACATTCCCAGGCTACCGATATATAGAGTTTATTGGCCTCACCAAATGCATATGTTTTGACTTGACACGACTCATTCCCGAAGCACAGCACCAGCAAGTGCCTACGCTCTTTAAAAGGCGACAGTTTTTTTCTTACGCGAGCACATTAGGCGACCTTGAAAGAGAAACTGTTTTTTCCTCGTTAGTTTCCATATAAGGAGGCTTCCAGATCGACGGTGTTATTACATGAACGCCGAAGCGATTGTGAGCCGAGTGAGTTGTTACGAAAAGAACGAACATAAAAAAAACGTACTGATTATGGAAGGTGTTCGATGTGCCGTAACTGCAAGATCACATTCTAAAACAAACGGTGAGTTGGTTATAATCTGCTGTTAAAACAAAAAAGAATCGGTGATAATTTAAGTTTTTGGTCGCGAGATCGTAAATGCAAGTTTTATTATCTGTGAAAGATTGTTGAATGTTCCTCCTCTGTTTTTGTCGCCGATGTCGACGTTGTATTGTGAAGACGTTATGGTTTTTTTGACACCACATTCGCGTTTTATTGAACCGGAGGAGGATAACACATAAAAGCGCGCGAGGAATGTTCCTGTCGACTTCCAAAATGTTCAATGCTTAATTTGTATAATCTTCTATATTGGTTCGATTGTGAATATGGTTACTTAATGTGTTATTTTCACGTTGTTGTTGATTATACTTAATTCTTTTTTTTTAATTTTATGCGCGATTATCTTAATTATACGCACATTCGTTTGGCGTCGACTTGTCTGAAGAATTCACACTGGAATTTGAACAACGATAATTTTTACAATCTCTTTGATTTCCTTAAATAATTTCATTTATTTTGATGTATTATTAAAGTTCACATAACAAAATCGTGAATCATCGATTACGTTTAGTTTAATTGTGGTCTAGTTTTATATAAATCCATGATATATCTATTTATAAATAATAATTAGGGAGCGTTAATTTTAATTAATTAAGACAAATAATATAATAAGGATAAATATCTCACTGCTGTGAGCTATTTGTCCTTATTAATTTTCTACATTTGAATATGGATTCAAATGGGATAAATGTGAGTTAATTAATGTAATTTTAATTACCTACATTTAAAGATCACTTCATATTTTGTTTCATCGGCTCAGAACTCAGAAGTTTTCTGTCCTTTTAGAAGTTCTCTTCAAAGGTATTGAATTTAGATCTTATTTATCTAACGACCTCTTCTCTTCATAAAATCAAGCAAGTGGCAGTAACATAATTCTAAATGATTAAATAATTCTCTTAAAATAAAATACATGGAGTCTTCCTGATAATAATAACTTCAATATTATAAAATTCCGCATATAAGAGATAAAGTATAATTTTTCCATTTCATTTGGTGAAATATATTTTAAAGATTATTGCTTTCTGCAGAGTCTATGAAATACAATTGCAAGCGAAAGTCATTACGCCCATTATAAAATCGTTTTTACTTTCTTATACGTAGTATAAGGATTTTATTAAAAACGTTTTTCGAAATTCCGTGTAGGTCTTTTACTCTTATCGAAAATCAGTTTTTTGCGAATATCTCGCAAGTCATGTTTTATAGACAGATACATTACGAGTACGAAAGTATTTAAAACTTAATTTTCAATACCTTTTGTATAAAAAAAAATTCAAAATTCGGACCTTTACTCTTATCGAATAGCGATTTTTTGCAAATATGTAGTAAATTATGCATTCTATATATATTTATTAAGAGTACAAAAGTATTTAGAGCTGAATTTTGTATATATTTTTTATAAATGAAATTTTAAAATTCGGACCGAAAGTAACACTTTTACTCTTAGCGAATAGCACTTTCTTTGGAATATTTTGCAAAATATGCATTGTATAGATATTTATTAAGAGAATAGAAGCGCTTAGAATAGGATTTTGAATAATTTTTGTATAAAAAAATTCTTAAAATTTCAACTTACTCACAGGTTTATTTTTCTAAGAAGATAAAAGTATTTAAAACAATTTAGAACAACTTTTGTATAATTTGAAACGCTCATACGTATAAGAAAGTCGGGACCACACCTCATTATTTATTATTATCTCGGCCGATTATATTTTTTTCTATGAAATACTTAAGAACAATTTTAAAAAAAAATAGAACGATCTGGATTAGCCGACAGAATTTCGATTTTCGAAAAGAAGGAGGGCTAACTTCAGACTTTCATATTATTTTTGCAATATAGTTTGATCTGTAAGAGATATGGGTTTGATATATTAAAACAATGTTTAGAACATGTCTAGAACAACCTGCAACAGCTGCTAGAATTTTGATTTTCGGAAAATAAAGGGGCTAGCAAAAAATTGTTTTTTCATATTATTATATCTTTTTCTTTGAAGTGCTTTGGAAGAGTGTAGAACAAACCAAGAACAACCTTCAGATTTTCGATTTTCGAAAAAAGGGGGGTTAAATTCACATACTCTCATTCGAATATTTTCTAATCGTTTCCTTATCGTTAACTCCTACTTCTTGATTTTCGTATTATTTTCTTGTTTATTCTTACCGGTTACTCCACTTATTGACCTCATGCATTTCGACATAACCGAAATGTTGGAAGAAAGCAATCGTGTTGTTTTAAGCCCAAGTTTATGAATCGCCTAAGATTAATTAATATTTTAGCAATACTATTTAAAATACTCGAAAAGCATCTTCATGAAACAATTTTGTTTATGCTGCACAATTAACCCATCGCAAATATTATAGCACGTACACTTTTGGATTAAGGTATTGTCGGGTAATAAGGCCTACCTAAGAGTTATTTAATCTTATGAGAACAAGGAACAAAATATAATAAAACATTTTTGAAAAACTAAAAATATATTCAATTTGTATAAAATACATATCAAAATAAACATAAAAAATATATTTTTTTTCTAATAATACTGTTTTTAAAAAACTTGATTTTGGGTCTTATTATCTGCATAGCATGTAATAAAGCCCGCAATATAAAATCAATTTAATCGTCACAGTTTGGGCAGATAAGGTCTTCTAAGTCATCTGCAGTAAAGCCAACACATTCCTCGTGTACCCAGCTGTTACAGTTAACACATTGACGCATATCTGCCACAAAACTTTCCTTGCATACTGCACAAACCACCTTTCTGCTTTACAATGGGAAGTCTCTGCTCCAGTCGAAGTAGAGGGACGTGGTTTATCAGATTTTTTCTGCTTAGTAGTTCCCATCTTCTCTCCAAACACATTTCTTGTAACTTCAAGCGCTTTAATAATTTAAGGCCTTTTTCCGGACTTGTTTGTTTTGTTTAGTTTTTACTTCTGGAGTTACCAAAACCTCCCATTCTCTGTCCTTGGTTTCATTATTTGGTTCTGTGTGAGTGGGTAAACTTGCAGCATATGCATGTTCCGGAATAGCATTAATTAATATTTTAGCAATACTATTTAATGAATATTTTAGCAATACTATTTAAAATACTCCAAAAGCATCTTCATGAAATAATTTTGTTTATGCTGCACAGTTAACCCATCGCTAATATTATAGCACGTACACTTTTGGAATAAGGTATTGTCGGGTAATAAGGCCTACCTAAGAGTTATTTAATCAACCACCTTTCTGCTTTACAATGGGAAGTCTCTGCTCCAGTCGAAGTAGAATGGGAGGTTTTGGTAACTCCAGAAGTAAAAACTAAACAAAACAAACAAGTCCGGGAAAAGCCTTAAATTATTAAAGCGCTTGAATTTACAAGAAATGTGTTTGGAGAGAAGATGGGAACTACTAAGCAGAACAAATCTGATAAACCACGTCCCTCTACTTCGACTGGAGCAGAGACTTCCCATTGTAAAACAGAAAGGTGGTTGATTAAATAACTCTTAGGTAGGCCTTATTACCCTTTCCAGGGTAACAGAGCATATCCATGACGGCTTTTATAAAAACCAGACAACAGCAGCAGTATTCTTAGATGTATTCAAGGCCTTTGACAGGGTGTGGCATCAGGGTCTTTTATACAAACTTTATGCATATAGCTACCCCAATTATCTAATCAAAATCATTCAGTCTTTCTTATATCGTAGAACATTCTCGGTACAACTTCACAATTCAACTTCCTCACCCAGAATCCTCACCGCCGGAGTTCCCCAAGGTTCAGTCCTTTCACCGCATCTGTATGCAATTTTTACCACAGACATTCCCAAGACCCCAAAAACTCTTTTGGCGACATACGCAGATGATACAGCTATCTTAGCAACGTCAATTAATCCTACCGCTGCTATCTCAACCTTACAAACTGCCATCGATAAACTTATAACCTGGTGCCATACCTGGCGAATAGGAATAAACGGAGATAAGACCCAAGCCATCATCTTCCGTAGGAAAATAAAGCCGTTTCGAGGAAACATCTATATCGACCATATAGAAATACCTTGGTTAACATGCGTGAAGTACTTAGGGATCAATCTGGACAGAAGTTTAACATACTCATATCACCTTAAAACCACCTTAAAGAAGACAAAAATGGGCAGGGGCAGTCTCTGGCCACTCCTGGGCTGCGCCAGCACTCTCGATCCGAAACTAAAATTAAGAATGTACAAACAAATCCTAAGACCCACGTTAACCTATGGATCACAGATATGGAAACACGCAGCTCCGACTCATATTAAATCATTACAAATATTTCAAAATATTTCCCTCAGGATGGTCCTGAAAGCCCCCTGGTATATAAGAAACTCGCAAATACACAATGAGACAAACACCCCCTCTATCCCAGAATTTATCGAGGATCTCTCCCGAAAATTCTACGACTCCATTGACAACAACGACAACATAAAACTCACAACAGAAATGTTTACGACCCAGAAATCTACTTGCCGCACAAAAGACCTAGGCTCCCCCTCACAGAGGCCCTCTTCTGTAAGAATCCTCTGAAAGAGTTCATTTCCATCAAGCCACATTAAGATTAATACAGATAAGACTAAAAGTAAAAGGCCTAAGGCCTGACTTAAAAGCCACTACAAGAAGAAGAAGAAGAAGGAATAACATTTTTGATGAAAGAATAAATCCCTGTAGCTCTAAATCCATTCATTATGTTGCTTATTGTCATTGGTCGCCCCCAGACTGGTGTAAAAACATCCGAAAATATTTCTTTGTTCAACTGTCTGTCTGGATATGTTTCCCAGTAATATAGAAGTTCTTCATCCCAATAATGTTCAAAAGGTCTGAAGACGGAATTATCCATAGCTTTCAAGTCGTGAGTCGTCTTGCTGGGTAAACACAACAAATGTATGCCTAAGTCTTCAGCTTTTTCGGCAATATTTACATCTAGGTGGCAAGAAGCTCTATCAAAGATTAAAATTACTGGAGGAGTTGACATAAATTTTGAAAAATGTTTAAGCCATTTAACAAACACTTCATGTGTCATGGTTCCCTTTAGTGTCATTTGAACAATAGACCCTGGAGGTAATCAATCTGAAAATGTTGGCTTCATTCGTTGCCCTTTGCATCGAATCATGGGAGGAATAGCATGTCTCATTGCATTCGCACATGCCACATTTGGACACATTTTCAGCATGTTCTTGTGCTACTAAGTGAACCCTCTTGGCTCCTCTTTGGGCTAGAACAGTTTGTTGATGATGAAGGGTAAGGCGATACCCTTTCTCATCCATATTATAGATTTTGTCAGGTCTTTGCTTTAAACCAGTTTTTTCCAATAGAGCATCTAATTTTATAAAATAATCTTCTACGATTGCTTTCATAGGTTGTACTTTTCTTTTAGAAATATTTTTATGTCTGTTCATTAATGAACGATACTATTCTCTCCCGGCCAATTTTTGGTTATCATTAAAGCGGTTAGGAATTTTATATTTCGTAACAAAAGAGTAGACACTTCTGCGAACTGTTTTAGGAGTTAATGTAAATCCTCTTTCAGCAAATTTTATTATTTTACGTCCCAGTTGTTCCTCAGCTTCTGCGTCTAATATTGGTTTCCTTCCCAAACGGCCAGAGGTTATTCCAGATTTAATGTGGTTTCGTATTGTTCGGCGAAGAATTCTACAATGTTCTTCTACGTATGCTTGAGATTTGCCTTGTCTTATAAGATTCTGTGCTTCTCCCATCATTTCTTCTGTTCAGTTAGCGCGGATTCCACGGCATTTTTTCCCATTTTATCTATAGCATCAAATATTAGACAAAATAACTGTCAGAATATAAGGCTCAGTCATCATTGCAGGAAATAAGGCCCGGCCCTTATTTGCTGCTTTGATGTCAGAATGAATTATAGGTTAGGAACCGACAAGCTTTTAGAAAAAACTGGTAAATTTGTGACAACGTATTATCATACTAATGATCATAAGAATACATACTTCAAAAAGTAGAAGACTTCTGCCAAGAAGTTTTTGCTAAAACTTGATTCTATTTTGGTAAAATCTAATAACTTAATACAACCACTGGCTGATACTTGTTTTCACATTCGAATATAAAGAAGCCGGTACTATAGAGAACTGTTGAAACGTAATAAACTTCTGTAATGTTAACACTCCCTGGGTAGATGCCGGTAGTTGTATTACATTTAACTGTTTTGTAGAAAACTCATGTCTGGGCCTTATTACCTGTTGGGCCTTATTACCCGACAATACCTTATATCAAGATGTTTGACACATGAAATACTCTGTGACACCTACCAAAATGAGCTTGCTTTAAACAGTACTATTGCTTTTATATTTTTGTACGTAGCTTAAATAAGTATGTACTGTGATGATTTAAAAATACTTCGACGTCTTTGCAGATATCCATGTTTTGACATTTCCTGGTACCGAAAAAGTTGTTTTTAAAAAATGTTTGCCTCTCTGTATGTGTCTCAATGATATGTAATGTAGTATTATTAAATTTAGTTTTAATGACATTACTCAAATTGCGGCATATTTCCTTTAACCTAAACAAAGTAATCTGTAACTTTTCCGGATTAATGTGGAGGCAATGATTTGAGGAGGCAGCAAATAGACATTGTAGATCAGTGTTAATATTTTCATCCGCGAAACGCCAATATAATGTGCAAAACGAATAATACAGCTTATTAACGTTGATGTGTAAATATTAAACAGATTGGCCCAATCACATATCTTTGTGGTACTCTTCGAGTAACCGTGAAACTACCAGATGTATTTATATCCATCTTGACAACTTTCCTGCGATTTGCAAGATAATTAATTATTTAGACCGGTCGCAATATCACCCATGACAACACTTCTTAGTATAGATGAAGGAATGCCATGATTGATAGTATCAAAAGCGTCCACTATTGGTACTAGTCAATAGTCAGTCTTTTTATTGTCAGGACAGCCTGTATATTAAATAGGATTGGTCCAAATACTGAGCCCCGAGGAACACCACACGTAACAATCCCCGGCTGACTCACTGCGTCCCCAATTTTAACAAACTGCTGCTGTTTCGTAAAATAACTTTCAATGAAACTACAAGCAGTACCACGAAATCCAAGCAATGAAATCATGGCCAATAGTTTTGTGTGACTCACGCTATCAAATCTGTTTACCAAGTCTAGAAGAAGAACAGTTGTATCACCACTAAGCAATACAACATCAATATTAAGTTGCTGTATTATTTGCTTAAACCTCACAGAATCTGAAACGTCCATTAAGTAGCTTGTGGAAGCACTGACAACTTCTAAACAATCAATGTTATAGTATCCTCAGCAGAATATATTATCACATTACTATTATATAATTGAGGTGAATGGCAAATATCTCGCAAATTATGCATTATATATAGATTTATTAAGAGTATTCAAGTATTTAAAACTCGATTTGAACTTCTTTTTTACCTACAGGAAATTTGGAATGAACATACGTATAAGAAAGTCGTGTGGTGCCAACACCTCATTTTTTAATCGTATTTAGAAGCAAGCAACAAAGTTTGTCAATATATCTTGACGATAAATTCATTATTCATCTTAGAAAGCTAGCGCGTAATCTAAATCATTTAATCTTCAATGAAAAAAATATTATGGAATGTGATTTGGTGTAATTTCTAATTGAAACATTTTTGATGAATGCTACATAATAATAGAGCTATGAAGAAATGATATAATAATATCAATAATTAGATGTCCATATGAAATTTCTATAAACTAACGTGAACCTGACCTAGGGATCATTTCTATGCATTCTTTACAATTAACTAGAAATTCCAGAACGTCAGAATTGTTAAAATACGAGGCCACTGCAATTTAACATGCAAACACTGTATTTCCGCGATATTATGGCACCGTTCGAAGGTTCATAGCTTTTTCTATTTAAATAAAAATTATCGTCGGTTAGTATTTGTATGACCTTGGAAATAGGTGAGAAAGTATTTAAACCATAACTGTTACTAAAAATAGTATTTGAACATAAATATTCAAACATTAGAACACTTGGTGTTTATTACTTTGAAAAATTGATTAGTTTAATTGCTGTGTATTTGTGGAAGTTTTATTCCAATATGTGCGCTAAAAGTCAAATTGATATAGTCTAAAACTCATAAGTGAAATTAGAATATTATTTTAAAGATTTAATAGTAAAGTATTACCACATAAAGAGAGAGTTTTAAAAAGTATATATCCTCTAGAATATTTAGTATTCGGCATCTTGACATTCGTAACTCCAGGAGTAATTTTTCGCCCCGACTAATTAAGATCCAATATGTGACATAGTTAGTCTCTTCTGCGCATGCGTTAAATCAAAACGTGTTTTTGATAACATTTGACGTAACAGGTAAATACAAAAACTAAATATCTATATTATAGAAAACACATAAATTGATGATATTGTATACCCATGCAATGATGTAAAAAACGTATTATATTCCTGTTATGTTCGTGATTTTAATGTTATGTGGAGATAGATATACGTTATGCCATACTTATGCCATAGACTTAACAAAAATATCTTGAAAAATCTGCTGATATTAATCAATATCATTGAAATTTTGTGGTTAAATCAAAAATGGTCTTATAACCTCATTATTTTATCTTACTATTTAGATATGGTAAATCCATTCATGGAATTAGGAGCTTGATAGAACTTTATTTATGTTCATATATCACCAAAGTAGAAATTACTCAACATTAAACATTTGGTCATAATTTATATTATTTCTTGTAAAAAAATGAAGTGTGACCACCACACGACTTTCTTATACGTATGACCGTTTCAAATTATAGAGTTTTAATTTTTTTTATTTAAAAATTATTTAAAATCCTATTATAAGTACTTCTATTCTCTTAATAAATCTCTATAGAATGCATATTTTGCGAGATATTCGAAAGAAAGTGCTATTCGCTAAGAGTAAAAGTGTTACTTCCGGTCCGAATTTTGAAATTTCATTTATACAAAAAATATTTCGAAACCAACTCTAAATACTTTTGTACTCTTGACAAATATTTATAGAATGCATGATTTATGATATATTTGCAAAAAATCGCTATTGGATAAGAATAAAAGTGTTACTTCCGGTCCGAATTTTGAAATTTTTTTTATACAAAAGGTATTGAAAATTAAGTTCTAAACACTTTTATACTCGGAACTTACCTGTCTAAAAAGCATAACTTGCGAAATATTCGCAAAAAACTGATTTTCGATAAGAGTAAAAGACCTATTTCCGGTAGGAATTTCGAAAAACTTTTTTAATAAAGTTTTTCTCAAATTTAATTTTGAGTACATTTAAATTCTTTATAAATTTGTTTAAACTTAGTAATTGATGAAATATTGGCAAAATTCAATTTTTTCACTGAAGTAAACTACTACTTCCGGTCTACCGATTTTACTTAAAAACTAATCAGGTCTCAAGAGGGAGATTATATACGTAAATACAAAATTTGGAATTGAGATCTATATCGGTTTGACCGCTATCGTGGTCACACACAGACACACAGACATTTTTTTAAAAACTACTTTTTCGGTATCAGGGGACTTCAAAACGTGGACATCTGCAAAAATCTGGGGGTCGAAAATTTGCGTCATCACAATACTTACTTATACTACGTATAAGAAAGTAAAATAACATTCTATGTTGCATTTGATTCAGTCAAAGATTTAGTTAGAATCAGTTTCTGTCTATGCAATAGAAAATTAAATGTTATTTTATTTATATTCACAATTCCATATCTCTATTGTGCATGTATGCACAATATAGAAATTAGACAAAAAAATCTATTCCATTGCAAAATATATTATTATGAATTAACAGGTGCATAAAATTTGTAACGTTTATAAAATATTACTGAACTGTTTGGTTTTGTAATGTAGGCCTTGCCAAAATCCGAAATAATTTAACTTGTAACTGAATGTAGTATCCATAAAGTTAGATAATTTAACTAAAGATTTATCATTAGTTGTTTATTCAACACACCGCGTTCTCGACAATTTAATTTTCAAAAAACATGGTTATTTCAGGGGTTTGTGGTGAACATATCAGAATTCGCCACTAGAATATATATGGGACATAGAACTCCCAAGTTCTATTAGACATCCATCGGAAGATTTGGGAGTTCATCATAAAAAGATTGGAATAAAGCTCTTTAAAAGGTTTACCACATGGCTTGTCACATGAATGGAGATATACACATGTTGTCTTGATAATGAAGTAGTCTTGCTTCTAAAAATACTAGACTTAGACTAGTAAAATGTGTTGGTTTTAATTAAAAGGAAAACCACAAACCCATGAAAGAAAAGAAGTTTATTATTTTTTTTGTTATTGGCGATTGATATATTTAAATATGAACGTTTTTACTGTAAAATAACAGGTTCCTCTTCATTTGCGTAAATATTACATCAAAAAATGAAGTGTGGCCACCACACGACTTTCTTATACGTATGAAAGTGTTACTTCCGGTCCGAATTTTGAAATTTCATTTATACAAAAAATATTCCAAATCTAACTCTAAATACTTTTGTACTCTTCATAAATGTATATAGAATGCATAATTTACGACATATTTGCAAAAAATCGTTATTCGGTAAGAGTAAAAGTGATACTTCCGGTCCGAATTTTGAAATTTGTTTTATATAAAAGATATTGGAAATTAAGTTCTAAATACTTATAAATTAGGCTAAACTTAGTAATTGACGAAATATTTGCAAATTTCGATTTTTTCACTGAAGTAAACTACTACTTCCGGTCTGCCGATTTTGCTCAAAATCTAATCAGTTCTCAAGAGGGAGATTATATTCGTAAATACAAAATTTGGAATTGATATCTCCAGCGGTTTGACCGCTATCGTGGTCACACACACACACAGAGAGACAGACACACAGACAGACACACAGACACACAGACATTTTTTTAAAAACCACTTTTTTGGTATCATGATGGTATGATGATATACATGATAGTATATAGAAATAAAATTTGAAAATTTTGCCGATCCAGCCTTAACTATGTATTACTTTCTTATACGTAGTATAAGGAAGTATTGTGATGATGAAAATTTTCGACCTCGAGATTTTTGCAGATGTCCACGTTTTGAGGTCCCCTGATACCAAAAAAGTGGTTTTTAAAAAATGTCTGTGTGTGTGTCTGTCTGTCTGTCTGTCTGTCTGTCTGTCTGTCTGTCTGTCTGTCTGTCTGTGTGTGACCACGATAGCGGTCAAACCGCTAGAGATATCAATTCCAAATTTTGTATTTACGTGTATAATCTCCCCCTTGAGATCTAATTAGTTTTTCAGTAAAATCGGTAGACCGGAAGTAGCAGTTTACTTCAGTGAAAAAATCGAATTTTGCCAATATTTCGTCAAATACTAAGTTTATACAAATGTATAAAGAATTCATATGTACTTAAAATTAAAATTGAGAACAATTTGATTTAAAAAGTTTTTCGAAATTCCTACCGGAAGTAGGTCTTTTACTCTTATCGAAAATCGGTTTTTTGCGAATATTTCGCAAGTCAAGCTTTTTAGAGAGGTACGTTACGTGTATAAAAGTATTTATAACATAATTTTCAATATCTTTTGTATAAAAGAAATTTCAAAATTCAGACCGGAAGTACCACTTTTACTCTTATCGAATAACGATTTTTTGCAAATATGTCGTAAGTTATGCTTTCTATATATATTTATCAAGAGTACAAAAGTTTTTAAAACTGGATTTGCAATATCTTTTGTATAAAAAAGATTTCAAAATTCGGACCGGAAGTAACACTTTTACTCTTACCGAATAGCGATGTTTGGCAAATATGTCGTAAATTATGCATTCTATATATATTTATTAAAAGTACAAAAGTATTTAGAGTTATATTTGCAATATTTTTTGTATACATGAAATTTCAAAATTCGGACCGGAAGTAGCACTTTTACTCTTAGCGAGTAGCACTTTTTTTCGAATATCTTGCAAAGTATGCATTCTATAGGGATTTATTAAGAGAATAAAAGTACTTAGAATAGGATTTTGAATAAGTTTTGTATAAAAAAATTCTTAAGATTGTATAGTTTGAAACGCTCATGCGTATAAGAAAGTCGTGTGGTGGCCACACCTCATTTTTTTATATAAATAATGGTCTTTAATGAAAAAATGAAAGATGGGGCGTAATAGTATTACTGAAGCATTACCACATCTTCCCGAAATTTTTCCAAGTATACGAGATACTATTTCAAAAATATGCAAGCGTACAATAACAAAAATTATATTGGTGAAGAAATTAATTTGGTATTCTCGTAGGTCAACATTTTGTTTTGAAAGACATGTGAATATTTTTCTGCGTATCTAAAGTAAGTATTACATCAAGAGAATCCATATGAAATGTAGTCAAATTATGGTTATTAAGACTTCAATAATAATTAAAAGGACGACGACATTCAACCATACCTACTCGAAATGTCAACTAAAACGAACTAATCTGTTCGTGTAATTGTTGCATTACTAAAAACCTTCAATTATGCTGTCTAAATAATATACACACGCACATGTAATGTGGCATGTACAATTAATTAAGCTTAATTGGAGAAAAATTATCTCGGTATCGCTTTCCCTCTTCTGCACTTTCGATACGCAACGATGCTTAGTGTTACGAAAGAGAACTGTCAAAAAGGCAGTGTAACATGAATATTACATTAATAATTTAACGATGAAATTGAAATAACTTTTACCTCTAATGAATGGTACAGTATACGCACAAAGACTTAATAGAATTTGTATATAGAAATAAAGAATATAACTGGTGCGAAACCAAATACGATAATTATTATTTAATGAAATCAGGAATACAAGAAATGTATTTACTTAGTTATATTTACTTACTTGTAACTGGCACTGCACGCTTGCTAAACTAACGTGAAATATATCATGTTGACTATAAATATGTATATTATCCAGTGTGACATTACCGCCTTAGGCGTTTCATCAAATTCTCTCTTTAGCATTCCCTCTTCAGTTTGAATTTATGTGTAGTTTTCCTAAGTTTTCCTATCAACAACTTCTTGAATGCGTCACCAACTAAAGTCATGGTACAGGTGATGGCATAATAATAAAAATCTGCTTATTCTTTGCCCACTGTTTGCCTTATTCGGTGGTTTCTTTACTTTCCTCCATCCATGGATTCTCTGCTTGACCTTTGGTCTTCCTTCATATTGACCTTTATCTTTCTTCTCCCACGTGTTAGTTGAAGTATGTATAGTTTTCCTAAGTCTTCCTCTTTCGCTATAAACAATCTTCTTGAATGCGTCACCAACTTAAGTCATCGTACAGGTGATGGCATAATAATAAATTTTGGCCACCAACATTTCCATTAATTGACTTAAAGCTGTTTAGAGGATGTTCAGCGATAAAACATTCTTCTTATTTTTTTCCACGTTTGTTTTAATCTGCTATTGGATACTCTATTTCAACAGCTTATTTTCTTTCTGCTTATTCTTTGCCCATTGTTTACCTTATTCGGTGGTTTCTTTACTTTCCTCCATCCATGGATTCTCTGCTTGACCTTTAGTATTCCTTCATATTGACCTTTGTCTTTCTTCTCCCACATGTTAGTTGAAGTATGTATAGTTTTCCTAAGTCTTCCTCTTTCGCTATCAACAATCTTCTTGAATGTGTCACTAACTTAAGTCATCCTACAGGTGCTGGCGTATTAATAAATTTGGGCCACCAACGTTCCCAGTAATTGACTTAGAGCTGTTTAGAGGATGTTCAGCCATAAAATATTTTTCTTATTTTTTTCCACTTTTGTTTTAATCTGCTATTTGATACTCTATGTCAACAGCTTCTTTTATTTCTGCTTACTTTTTGCCTAGTGTTCACCTTATTCGGTGATTTCTTTACTTTCCTCCATGCATGGATTCCCTGCTTGACCTTTGGACTTCCTTCATATTGACCTTTATCTTTCTTCTCCCACTTGTTAGTTGAACACGTAAGAAAAGAAACACTGTCACTCTTGCGAAACATCATATATTATATATATATATATATATATGATGTTTCGCAAGAGTGACAGTGTTTCTTTTCTTACGTGTTCAACTAACAAGTGGGAGAAGAAAGATAAAGGTCAATATGAAGGAAGTCCAAAGGTCAAGCAAACAAATCCAAAGAAGTTTATTCTAAACTAAGAAAGAGTAACCAAAATGAGACACAAGCAAATGTATTAAAATAGCGCTAAAATCAGGTTACCTGTTGCAGTATTTTAATCCTAAATAATATGGCCTTAATAGAGGTATTTTCAGTTAATTTTTTGCAAATAGTTTTTTCACATATTATGTATATTGAATTTTCTCTATTTTTATTCCACAAATGTTTATTATCCTTTGTTATGTGGTATATAAAAAATATATATAACTCTGTTTGCAACTTGTATGAAATAAATTATTACTAAACCATTCATCCAGATGTTTTATGACTTCAAGTGCAAGGAGCCGAGTATGAAACCGAGAACCCGGTGATATTAGATGTATCATCCGCGTAAAATAACCATGTGTGCACCCCAATTATGTCATTAGTAAACATAATAAATAATATCGGTCTCAAAACCGATCCACGCGGTACCCCTACATATATGAACAAAATTGCTGATTTGTAATTCTTCCTACAATACTACTCGTACTCAAGAATTTCACACCATTTCAATTTATATATATACAGTAGGTGTCTAAAGCTCCCCCCCCCCCCCTTTTATCTATTAAACGAAGTGGAATAAAACTTTGAAACCAAAATAAAACAAAAGTACCATCAAAATACTAACTTTATTATCATGTCTCATTTTAAAATTTTGACAGATGGCGCTGTAGGCTGGATCAACTTAAAAATTTTAAATGGCAAAGGAATGACCCCTCATTTGAAAGATGTTTGGAAGATCTATTCGAAATTTGTTTCTTTCGCGGGCAGCGAATAAAAAAACTACTAACATTGGATAAAATAAATAATCTTGAACCCATCACTGTGATTTTAAATTAAATGTTCAAAATGAGCAAAACAATGATGTAACTATTCTACCCGTGAAATTCGGCGTTTTTACTTTCTTATACGTAGTATAAGGAAGTATTGTGATGATGAAAATTTTCGACCTCGAGATTTTTGCAGATGTCCACGTTTTGAAATCCCCTGATACCGAAAAAGTGGTTTTTAAAAAATGTCTGTGTGTCTCTCTCTGTGTATGTCTCTCTCTCTGTGTGTGTGTCTGTGTGACCACGATAGCGGTCAAACCGCTGTAGATATCAATTCCAAATTTTGTATTTACGTGTATAATCTCCCTCTTGAGATTTGATTAGTTTTTCAGTAAAATCGGTTGACCGGAAGTAGCAGTTTACTTCAGCGAAAAAATCGAATTTTGCCAATATTTCGTCAACTACTAAGTTTAAACAAATTTATAAAGAATTCATATATACTTAAAATTGAAATTGAGAATTATTTTATTTAAAAAGTTCTCCGAAATTCCTACCGGAAGTAGGTCTTTTACTCTTATCGAAAATCAGTTTTTTGCGAATATTTCGCAAGTTATGCTTTTTAGACAAGTATGTGACGGGTATAAAAGTATTTAAAAATAATTTTCAATATCTTTTGTATAACAAAAATTTCAAAATTCAGACCGGAAGTACCACTTTTACTCTTATCGAATACCGATTTTTTGCAAATATGTCGTAAGTTATGCATTCTATATAAATTTATCAAGAGTATAAAAGTATTTAAAACTGGATTTGCAATATTTTTTGTATATTTGAAATTTCAAAATTCGGACCGGAAGTAGCACTTTTACTCTTAGCGAGGAGCACTTTTTTGATAATATCTTGCAAAGTATGCATTCTATAGAGATTTATTAAGAGAATAGAAGTACATAGAATAGGATTTTGAATAATTTTTGTAAAAAAAATTCTTAAAATTCTATAATTTGAAACGCTCATACGTATAAGAAAGTCGTGTGGTGGCCACACCTCATTTTTTTTAACACATGAAAATTTAAAAATAAAATTTTGAATAGATCTTCCAAATACCTTTTAAATGAGGGGCCACTCAACCGTAGTGGGTCGTGTGACCCCCCCCCCCCCCCCCTTTGCAATTCAAAATTTTTAAGTCGAGACATAATAATAGAGTTAGAATTTTAAAGAGATTTTGTTTTATTTTGGTTTTAAAGTTTTATGCCACTTCGTTTGAAAAATAAAGGTGGGGGGGGGGAATTTAGACACACACTGTTTATGTTTCTAATATTACTATAAAATAAGTCATCACTAAAGTTGTTGAACAGTTTCGTCTAATTTTCATAATTGTTGTGCTAGTTTAAGAGAATTGGTAAAAACTCCAATTTGAAATGAATAATTTAAAAATGTTGTAAGAGGTTCGCCAATTATCCAAGCAACACATCTTCAAATTATATAGACGATTGTGACGTTTTCAAAATGCAAATGAAACAGACTAAACGGTTATGAATTGAAAATGTTAATCTATCCAATTAACACTGATAATATTAATTACCGAAAATTTATTGTTAAAATTTCAGCTCAGACACGATTCGGACGCAATCCCAGTATTACCGATCCCGTGCTCTGCTATTAAGCTACGAAGGAGATATTCACGCAAAGTCTTTAACATTTAATTAACATTGTAAATATTTATCAATTAATATCTCTATAAAATTGATAATTAAACTTGGATACGTATATTTATTTTTTTTTTTTGATTATTTTATTACAATATATTTCTGTCGTTGCCATATGAATACCTAGGTAATCATTTATCACATAGGTATATAGGTTTCCGTGGTTTTGAATAAGCAATACTACCAGTATTTAATTTGCGTATCTATCGAGTCGACAATATTTGTTAGTAAAAGTAACTTACAACTCTATTCAGGCCTGTTTGAGGATATGATAAATAAACACAAGTTCATAGTATATACATATTGCTGTGACCTTCAAATGAAATAAAAATAAGAATGTTAGGAATTAGCTTAGTTGTTAAAAAAGAATATTAATTTTTGTTTTAAAACGTTTATTTTAAGTATAATGGGTTGTCTATATTTGAAGGTAAACTCATTTCAAAACAAATATAATTTTATTAGTATAGTTTTAAGTTGAATAAGTACTAAAAATTAAGTACAAGACAAATACAAAACAAATTAATAGGTTTTATGCTGTCTAAAAAACACATAAATGCCATATGAATAAAAACAAAAACCAGACGTGCTTGAAAAAAATGATGCAGTCTTGAAACACAATTTTGAGTGAATAGACATGCATAATGGTGACAATTTGTAAGAAAGATTTTAATAATTGTACTTAAAATATAGCAAATACCTTGAACTTATATCTATGAATAGTAAAAGGATATGAGTCAAAACATTTATAATACGATATATTCGATGGCAATGTTCTGTATAAATAATAACTGTACGAATACAAAAATACATTTATAAGTTTTTATTCGCATAAAGCACGGGCTTCAATAGACTGTGGAAATGGTTATGTGTGGTTTAAAAACCTACAAAAGAAAAATGCAGTGTCAATATTGTTTACATCGTTCTGCAAATTAACATACTACCAGAAGAGAGGGCATGGATGGAATTTGAAGACAATGTGACGGATGCGAGTGGTCTTTGTAGTGCAGGCTCCGTGAAGAAAATTCCAGTTGTGTATAACGTGTTCCCAATACTACCTAATCGGGGTATTCCTAAAAGAAAATTAAGAATAATGTTAACAAATGATGAAAAAGGAAATACATTTATATACAAGTACAATGAGGGACTATATTAACAATTCGAAAAAAAAGGAATATACCTACCGTGAATGAAACATAACAAGTTCGTGAAAGAGTTTTAGTGCTGACATTTTTGTGTATGAACTGTCAAAGACCAGGTGTGTTTATTGGGTAGATGCGGAAGCTTGAAGAAAATGAACAAGAGGGATTTCACTATGGGTATTTCAAGAAATCGATGCCAACTTAAAATTTAATTTAAGAAGAGAAGCGCTGTGAATTGTCGATAGTCAATTGTCTTCATATATAATTGGAAAACAAGAATCGACTTGTGGAAGATGAAATTTGTATTTTGAGCTAGAAAGACGTAAAATTTTCTAACAAGATAAAATTTTTGATATAGCAAAAGTGAGAGTATGGTTGATACACTACTTTTCGACTCACGCTTAGTTTATTTGTATTAAGATTTAGAATTCAATTTTTAGTTTAGCTTTTACTTTTATATAATTTCCTTTCAATTATTTTTTTTGTATTGCTGTTTATTTTAAAATGGAAGATATGAATAAGGCAGAATTTGAAAAGATATATGATGAAATAAAGTAAGTAAGTAATAATTCAATTTTGGAAATAATTAGTGGTGCTGTGCGTTTCTAAAAGTACTATGTGAAAATATTTGCTTTTAGTAAGACGTTGAGCATTATTAATTAGAAAAATATTATCCTGTTTAGTAAAAATAATTAATTTGTTTCTAATAGTAATGAAAAGATGGTTAATGGTGTTGGATGCGCTAAGAGTACTATATGCGAATATTTGCTTTCACTAAATCATTAGGCATGATTATCATTTTGATTTAAAATTTCAAACCAAATAAATACGAATATAAAGGGAATGTTTTTGGTGGGCAGGTATTAAGACGCTAGCGGTATTACGTGCGAATGTTTGCAGCTAATGATTAGTATAGGCCAATTTCCCGAGCATTCACAATTGCAAAGTTCTAGATTACCAAGGCACTATGTGAAAATGTTTGTTTGTTGGTAAAATAGAATCAGCTACATATTAACAAATTACTTATCAAGAATCAAGGTTTTTCTTGTTTTTAAAAGAACAGGATAATTATTTTATGACGTTCATTATAGATATATAAGCTATAAACATTATAACCCAAAGATGGGTAGAAATGTTTTTCTTTTTCATTACTTATAAAATAAAAATTGCTATAGATACAGTATAGCAATGCTATTTATGATTGATATTAAAAAAAATGATTTTTATGTCAAATTTAGACTTTTCTTTTAATATGTTAGCTTATCCAAAACAAAACTGAATAAGAGGTATACGAGAAAACGAAGAAGCTAAAATCACTGCAAGAACTCATAAGAAATTTTAAAATATTATGCTGATCAGGAACTAGCTTATGATTAAGACTATAATAATTTTATCATAAAAATTATCATTTATTTAAATTATTCAAATTATTGACGTTACAGCAATAAGTAATAGCCAAGGCAAAGAATTATGTTCAAATTCATGAAATAATCTTGTAAAGGAGAATGATAAAACGTTTTATATGGTACTAGAAAATAGTATCCAATTTTTTCGTACAATTTCATATGATAGTATAAACGGACTTCGCCTAATTATCCAACTTTTGGTTTTAATGACGAGAATAATTAGTGTTTTTTTAATTTTTGGCTTTATTTGTATATTCGGTATATATCGATTATAATTCACTTGATTTTCTTCACACAATAGCGCGAAAACCATAAATACATATTTGTTCGCCATTAATAAATAAGAAAATCATCAACTATAGATAAATACTCCCGTATTTAGAATTCAACCTTGTTCAAATATTTACTAATGTCAAGTCACTGAACTTTATTCTCTACATTTTAATGATTAAAGTTAATTATATCTTATCGTGCTTATCTTTCATTATATTAAGGTTATCGGGTTCATATATCAGCATATAATTATATACATGGAGTCTTGCCAAAGCATCATAAGTTTTAATATATCATAAAGTAAATAAACAAAAATTAATAGAATACTGTTTAAACATTACACACTTCCGTGTATGTTTTATTATTAACTAAATTAACGAAGTGCATAATTTGTGTTTCTTATTATCACTGACGCATCATGCTCCGAAATGTAAAGTTAGATATGATGTATACAATTAACAGAAGCTATTTTCGAATTTCAAATTTTTCTTTAAAAGCTATTATGTCAAAAATGCTAACACAAATCTATGTGTATTTGAATGTAAGATTTTCGTGCTTGAAATGCATATATCAAAATATATGAATACATACAAAACGAAACAGTCTTCACTTTGCACTTTATGTAAATGTGGATATTGTATGTATTAGTAGAGAAATATCTAGTCATTAAAGCATTCACCTACAGCGGATGTGTTTTGTGTGAGGTCGTTTAAAATTCACGGAACAAGTATGAAAAAAGTTCTCATGTCAGTTTTGTTTACCAGTCAATAACGGTCTTGAAGGACTGGGTCCTTCAACTCGCTTACTTCCTTCCTTGTGCATAAAAAATAAATAGGCATGTCTTCTATTATATTTGATACAATAGCACCAACTCTCATCCATTCGTCAAGTAATATGAAATTTAGAAGTATGTATAAAATGTGTTAAAGTAAGATATAATAAGCACCATACAGAAATCGATAAAATGAGGTCATCTACCGAGTAAATATTCGAAGCGTAAAGGTTACGTTGTCCCCAAGTAAACCCCAAATAATTTGTACATATATAGGCCCAATTTGAAAAACGTTTTCCAATATATTGTAACACTATTGAACAAGCGTTCGTTAACCTTTAAACTAACACTTCGGACGCCCAATTGAAGTTTTTGTATTAAGATTTAGGATTTAATTTTCATTGAGTTTTATTTTAAAAATAATGTTCTTTCAATAATTTTTTTTATATTACTGTTTATATTTTTTAGGTTAAGATATGTCAAATTCAAATTGATGGTTGGTACTAGACCAGTTTTAATATTGTATATTAACTTGTTGTTTTCCAATAATAATAAAAAAAAAATATTACTGTTTATTTAAAACGGAGGATATGTATAAGGCAGAATTTGAAAAGATGAATGATGAAATGAAGTAAGTTCCTAAATAAATAATTCAATTTATTATGAGATACTTGGTGGTACTGTGCGTTCCTAAAAAGTACTACGTGAAAATGTTTGTTTTTTAATAAGACGTTGAGCACTATTAATTTGGACAAATATTATCCTGTTTAGTAATAATAATTCATTAATCTATAATAACAACGAAGGGATATTTAATGGTGTTGAATACTCTGAGAGTACTACGTGTGAATGTTTACTCTCAGTACATTATTAGGCATCATTAATTATTGTATTAAAAAAAATTTTCTTGATTTAAATTTTCAAACCAAATAATATATATAGAAAGGGAATGTTTTTGGTGAGCAGGTATTAAGACGCTAGCGGTAGTACGTGTGAATGTTTGCAGCTAGTGATTAATATAGGCCAATTTCCGAGCATTCACCATTACAAAATTATAGATTACCAAGGCGCTACGTGAAAATGTATGTTTTTGGTAAAATAGAATCACAAATTACTTATCAGGAATCGAAGTTTTCTTTTATATTTAAAAACAGGATAAATATTCGATGACTATCATTATAGATATATTAGCTTTACAGAAACATTACAACCAAACTATGGATAAAATTAATAGAATCTACGGTTGGTTCTTGGTGAAACATTATGAATATTAAACGAATAAAACACTTGGTTATATTGTTTCACTTAAGGACATATATAGTTTTAAGTCTGTAAACTCTTCGTTAATGACCGAGAGGTCGAAACACGTGTCAGAGTACAATAAATCTGTCCTTAAGTGAAACAATATAACCAAGTGTTTTATTCGTTTAATAACCAAAATATGGGTTGAAATGTTTTCTTTTAATTACTTGTAATATAAAAAAAAATTAACATAGATACAGTATAGCAATGCTATTTACGGTTAATGTTTTAATAAAAGTATAAATATGATTTTAATTAAAAACCTAGACTTTTCTTTAAAAATTTATAACCTTATCCCAAAACTATACTAAATAAGAAATAGACCAGAAAACGAAGAAGCTAAAAACACTGCAAGAACTCATAAGAACTTATAAAATATATGCTGTTAAGGAATAGGTTTGTAGGTAGAATATAGTAATTTTCAATGCATTCATAGCATTAATTTAAAAATTAATACAATTCTTGTAACGATGCAACCACAGCATAAATTTTAAATGGCTGTACCCAACGTGTGGCAATGCTACATCTTTATCACAAATAAAAATTATCATTTTATTTAAAATTAATGAGTGACAGCAATATGTTAATGATCAATAATGGTAATAATAATTCATATCCAAACAAATTGAACGAAATGTATTAATAGCAGATAATAATACTTTCATAAAATGAGTCAGTGTGTCGATAGACGTTATGATGTATTACGAAATACGATTTACATTTTCAACTAATTTTCTATAATTTATTAAACGTCTGACCTTTTTATGCATGTATAGACGTCCCTATTCAAGCATTTACTTAACAAATACTCATCTTCAGTATAAAACTTGAAAAGCAGTGTTAAAAGTATAACATTTTCTTTTCCTTTATATCTAACAATGTCGCTTGTAATATCCCTCTGCTCTATATTTCTATTAAATCTTCAACGCTTTTGTTCAAAACTCAAAGTTCACCATTTACCTCATATATCGTTTACACAACCTAATCTTTAATCATATTATTTACATATGTCATAATCCGAACTATAGTAACTGCGCCCCTATTTCATAACAAACTATGCGTGCACGGGCTGTGTTCCTAATTGTATTTGCACAATTTGTACAATCTCTAAACCTTAGCATTGTTTATACAGTACCGTTCTCCGTGTCGACATAGGTAAATTCTAAAGAAGCGTTAATACTTTTCTTGACAGTTATCGCAAATATTATAATTAACAAATTACTGCGAATACCTCCGAGCATTTTGCCACTTATCAGTTATGTAATTTTCCCGCATTATTATTAAAGTAAACTGACATAGTCTATAGGTATAATTCTCCGCTTTAACAGCGTTTATAAGTAAATCAAATTAAGTTAATTCTAAAACATGTGTGTTTGTGAACACATTAAATTAAGCACGGCTTCCTAGAGTAACAAACAATGACTAACGAGTTATTCAATAACCATACTATTGACTAATATCGATGTATACAGTTAATAACACGTGCGGAGATGATCGTGTTGATTGTGCAAAAAATTAATTTTATGTATTCTTTAAAATTGCAAAGATCAACATCGAGAACGACCTTCTTATATTGTAATTCGCAGATGTTGATAATTAACATATCTGTGTTGATGGAACTACCAGTTCTGCAGTATTTTTACATTATAGACGAAGCTTACAACATTACGATTCATTCAAATTTAACCCAGATGTGCTTGTAATATTTCTTTTATTGTCGCACAAAGAAGGTATGTATTAGAAAGATTATACTTCGTTGTATCATATTATGCCGGGAATTCTTCAAACATCTAAATTAGGCCCGCTATTTTTCTTGTTTGCAGGCGACCTATAGAAACCTTATAACATAACAAAATAATAATTTTGACAAGAGCTTACTTATTTCACTTCATAAATTGGGACCTGTATACTGTATACATCGCTCATAAAAAGTAATCATCTCCATATATCAGTGCTAAGAGCAAAAAATTATAAGTACAATATTCAACACTGAGAAAAACTAATTTTACAGTAATTTAAAATTTAGTACAACCGTCGGATTGCCGACATTAATTCTATCTGTTACTTGATATAATTTAGTACGGTTTAGACTCTAACCTAGATACCCGCGGTAGAGTAATGGTAGCGCAGCCGACTAGCAATCGGGAGGTCATGGGTTCGTGGATAATTTTTACCGATTATTGTTATAAAATGGATACATTAAAATACAGTGATTTTTAAAATAGTAGGTAGATACATTTTTGCGATACTGATCATAAATTCTATAGCTAAAAAATATATACTAGGGGTATCGTAAAGTTTTAATTATTATTAAAAAATTATCGAGATAGAAAATCGATTTTTAATTGTTATTGTTAAGATTCTTCATCATAGTCACCATCCAGAGCGTTTCTTGAAATTTCAAAAACCGTCATTGTAGAACTCAGCATATTACCTGGATAACCATTGTTCCACTTGTAGAATGCGTCATTTGTATTGTCAAATCTCCGACCCAGCAGTGGTGTTTTTCAGTTCTGGGAATAAGAAGAAGTTTCCTGGACCATTATCGGCAGAATAGGGCGCATGTGGTAAAATTTCAATGCCACATCACTTTGATTCCTCAACTGCTCCTCGAGATTTGTGAGCAGGTGCAATGTCGCCAACAAAAGGAACACCTTTGGAGATAATACTGCGACGTGAAGAAGGTGAAGACTTCTGCACCTTAGCTTTCTTTTGGGGAGGAGAGGGTGGGGAGATTCGCTGTGCTTCCATTCTTTGCTCATCCAAAAAAATCCTCTCAGTCTTGCTCCAAAAAATTCAACATATCCTTTGACAGGTTGCGCCGTTTTGCTTTTGACAAAGACTCGGTAATCGTGAAAGTCAACATTCTGGCATCTCTGACATGTGCAGCTATACTTGACTAATTTTCTACTAGCTACCGCAACTAACACCAGTCTCATTCTTGATTATTTGGACGGTTTCTCTTCGATCTAATAGGATAAAAACCTCCACTTCACTATGGCATCATCGTCCATCTGTGATGACTTTCCACTTCTTGGATCACCTATAAAGAATATGTGGCTAGTTGAGAAATTCCTTTTCCACCTCACAATAGTTTCATATGATTGACAGCCATCATTTCATTGTGGATTTGCCAAGCGCATTTTAAATGAAGGAACATAATCAGACTGCGAGCGTATTTTCTTCATACTGTGATCACTTAATACACAGAATAAATTCTATCCAAATATCTCAGTTATTGCTTAATAATAATTAACATTTTATGATATCCCCTCATACAGTAATCAAGATTTTATACATCTTTTACCGATAACTTTGACACATATACAGTTTATAAATTATTAGTAAAAAAAATATTAAGTTCAGTGCTGTTGCTTTTCCTACTGTTTTCCTTAGAATAATGGTCGTAACGATGGCAGCAGAAGAAGATACGACGGTACGGTTTCAAAACAAAAGCAAAGTGATGAAAAAATTAAATGGGGTATTTTTAAAAGCTCTCTTCTACTCGAAGTGCCGTAGATATTCATATAATTCCCATCTTCGTTACCTCTTTCTGTATTTTGTCAGTACCTTTTCCTCCTTCCATAAATGTCCTCTGGTTTTTATTATCTTCACGATTTCTCTTTCCCACATTCTTCTTTCTTTCTCTCTGTTGTTTACTTCCAATATTTTCTAACTTGTCTTTATTGGTCTAGTATATTTATGTATTTCCACCATCTAAGTTATGATTTCTTTCTATTTTTTTAGCAATTTCCACTTCCAATACATTTTGTATAACATCATTACTTATTTGGTCCATAATTTCAACATTTCCACATTAGGTATTTTATCTCTTCCGCTTAGATTCTTTTGAATAGTTTACTCATATATGTGGGTAAACTATGACGATATATTTACAAAGACTATTCTTTGGAGGCCAAACATGGGTATATAGCCATGTTTCGCTTATAAAAAAAAGTTAAATGTTGTATATTTACTCTCCAGATTTGGCTCTAACATACTTTTTTCTGTCTCCTAAGTTGAAGTGTTGGTGTTGTTCGCCATGCCGAAAGAAGCGTTACAGAAAGCGTGCAAAAATTGGCTGAAATTTGAAGTGGTGAGTTCCTAGAGAAAAAAAATTCTTTGAAGGCGAAAAACTTGAATAGCTTTAAAAATTGCTGGAGATTTGGGCATCAGTTTTGGAATATGCTAAGCGTCATTAGTGGATGAACCACAGTTGAATGTTATATCCTTATTTCCACATTTGATTCCGACATACTTCTTTCTGTCTCCTAAGTTGAAATGATGGAGTTGTTTGCCATTCCGAAAACAGCGTTTCAGAAAGCGTTCCAATGTTGACTGAAAGTTGGAGGCGGTGAGTTCCCAGGGGAAAAAATATCTTAAAGGCGAAAAACTTGAATAGTTTGGCCAATCATTGGTCATACCTCGTAGTTGGCTCAACATTCTGTCTAATGAAAAAGCGGATAACCTGGATAAGGCCAAGGAATTACATAAGCTGCTATTATTATAATATTACCAGGCAGTGTAAAAGAGTCAAAAACAATTGCTGGAAATATAGGAAACAGCTAATTATTTAAGATATCGTCAGTTGCCAGAATTTGAATGAGGTTACACAGTGGATTATTGAAAAGTGATTTGAACGGGAAGAAAACTTGAATTGCTTTAAATATTACTAGGGATTTGGGCATCAGCTTTGGAACATGCTAAGCGTCATTTGTGGATGAACCAGAGTTGAATGTTATATCCTTATCTCCAGATTTGACACCCACATACTTCTTTCTGTTTCCTAAGTTGAAATGCTGGAGTTGTTTGCCATTCCGAAAACAGCGTTTCAGAAAGCGTGCCAAAGTTGGCTGAAAGTTGGAAGTGGTGAGTTCCTAAAGAAAAAAAATCTTTGAAGGCGAAAAACTTGAATAGCTTTAAAAATTGCTGGAGATTTGGGTATCAGCTTTGGAATATGCTAGGCGTCATTTGTGGATGAACCACAGTTGAATATATGTATCCTTATCTCCACATTTGATTCCGACATACTTCTTTCTGTCTCCTAAGTTGAAATGATGGAGTTGTTTGCCATTCCGAAAACAGCGTTTCAGAAAGCGTTCAGTTGACTGAAAGTTGGAGGCAGTGAGTTCCTAGGGAAAAATTCCTTGAAGACGAGAAACTTGAATAGCTTGCCAATTATTGGTCATACCTCGTAGATGGCTCAAAATTCTGTCTAATGAAAAGGCGGATAACCTGGATAAGACCAAGGAAGGCAAGACAAGAAAATTAGTGATTGCCACTGTATCTAAGAGATAATCCAGCGGATTACATAAGTTGCTAATATTACCAGGCAGTGTAAAAAGAGTCAAGAACAATTGCTGGAAATATAGGAAACAGCTTATTATTTAAGATATCGTCAATTGCTAGAATTTGAATGAGGTTACACAGTGGATTATTGAAAAGTGATATAAACGGGAAGAAAATGCATCTAGCTAGATTATATGTTATTGTGATATTCCATGATAATACAAAATAGTGTAAATGATTATATGTGGAAAAATATTCAGCGATAATCTTCTTTTGCATATAATTTTAATAATAGTTATTATACAATGCTGAACAACTAACGCATTCCATCAATTATTTATACAATAGCGAAAAAGGAACAATACCACGACGAAAATTCTTTGTAGAAAAAAAATGTCTATTAACGACACTCATTATATTCCTTTTCTTTTTGTTGTGCCCTCTGGCCTAATGCGTATAACCCATACGAACAAGTTCAATTAGTCGCGATTGTCTCACGAGCGGCGACTGCAATCGCGCGAGAACCACTGCTATCGCGAGTCGAGTGCGCCGCCAGATGACGTGCTCTATTGTTCTCGGCGCGAAACGAAGACAAAAGATAACTGTCGCCTATGCAAATTCGATTCGTGTTTCTCAGTCTCCTAGATGCATTTCTAATCTCATTTCATGCGTCGAATTGGTCGTTGCGCAAGCGTTCCAGCTAGCTTAGCTGACACGGGATCTCTACTGTATCGTTTCCAACAGTTCGTAGTGTGTATAAACGTTTTCGGAGTCTAGGGTTTCACGATTAGAGTCTATCTGATGGATTTGCCGCTGGTGTCGGCGTGCAATAAACTAACTCGATGTGGGGCCGGCTTTTTTAAGTATTTATATACATATATATAATCGTGTGTAACTCTAATTAGTATGAATAATCACGAAACACTTTTAAATTGGGACGTGGCGTTGCATATTGAAGAACTTCCTCTGCTCTTCGAACTTTTTGAGGCAGGCTATGCAGCTGTATATAAAGCTAAAGTAAAAAAATTATAATATTCTATAGGTTAACATAAGTATAAAAATATTCATGTGATATCAATTCACAACATTCTAATAAAAAGTACAAGTATCAAATGCGTAATAAATTGGCTAATGCATTTTATTTATTAAAATTTTGAATTTTTTTTTTATTCATTCAATAATGTTCTCTCTTTTTTTTAAGTAATTATTCCGGTCAAACTTCGAAAACCTCCTCTTTTTAAATTAAAAGGGCGGCACCCGAAATCTTCTAGACAAACACCACTCCTATCGATTCCATGCATCACCCAATAAGAAACTTAAACATATTTGTAAAACGTAATTTATAATAACAAACAATGTCAAGAGAAAGAAATATTGAAGAACCGTAAAGAAATAGTCAAGTTACTCTTAAAGGATTATACAGGGCAATCCAAATTAAGTGTTCACTATTGGTAACTTTGTTATTATTAAAGATACAAGATTGTTTAAATTAGCAAACTTGTAGTACTTTTAACGCTCTTTAAGATGGAAGAATAAAAAAAAACAAATGAGCAACGCGTTTTCGAGTTTTGCCGAAACATTAAAAATACTTGAGTTATAATGAATAAACGAAAACAGCTAAATTAGTTTTATAAACTTTATTTTATACATAAACTTATCATTAAAAGAAAATAAAAATCACTGATTTTTTCATAGAAGATGTTCAAAAATACCACCTTGTAGTTCAATACATTTTTGTACACGCTTCCGAACTTCTCGAACTGCCTTCAGTATGGTCCTACCATCTATTTGGTTTATCTTTTCACTAACTGCAATCTTTAGGGCGTTTACGTTTTCGTACCTTTGCTTATAAATCTGGTTCTTTAAATAACCCCATAAAAAAAATCAAGCGGCGTTAAATCTGGCGATCGGGGAGGCCACTGAATAGGACCATTTGTTCCTATCCATGAAGTGTTAAAAATAGTATTTAGAAGTTGATGAATACCTCTGTAGTTGTGCGCAGGTGCGCCATCCTGCTGAAAATGCAGATTCTGTCTACTTATGAGATCCAGATCGTCTAAGAAATTATTCAAAATTTCAGTCAAAAATTCTATGTACCTTTCACCAGTTAGAGTGCCCTCATAAAAGAAAGGACCAACAATCCATGAACCGATTAAACCGCACCAAACATTAAAACTGAAACGGACTTGTGGACGTCTTGGATTTACTAAAAGAAGATTTTCCTTTGACCAGTAATGATGATTTTTTTTATTGTACATTCCAGAATTTGAGAAATTCGATTCATCGGTCCATAAAATATAACGAAAGTTGTTTACATATTGGCGACAAAAGTTAAGATACCAGTGGCAAAAAAACATTCTTCTCTCTGGATCCCCTGGCAAAAAAACCTGAACTGGTTTGTACTTATAAGGAATGAATTTGTGTTTCTTCAGAATCCTATGCACAGTACCGTGACTCAAATCAGATTCATTGACAATATCTAGTATGGAATTCTCACGGTTGGCCTCAAAATATGCGATAACTGCAATTTCCGTGGCCTCGCTTTTTATAAAAGTCCTTTTTGTCCTTGTTTTGACAAAAACACTCTCATTACCTCTAAATTTTCGGTAGAGTCTCAGAAAATATTGCTCATGTGGTTGTGTTCGGAGTGGATCTAATTCAGCGTAGTGTTCTTTTGCCCTCCTAGAGGATTTTCTGCACACTAAATAAGACTCTAACATATCACACTTTTCTGAATGGGTAAAAATCATTTTTTTGTCAAATTAATAACTAGCACAATGAAACTTATGAGTGAAAAACTAATAAAACTGTACTAATATTTGACGTTTGGTAGAAAGACTTATCGTCGTTTTAATAGATACATAGAAATGCACTTGACTTAGCTGTTTTTGTGTATTCATTATAACTCAAGTATTTTTAATCCCAGTAAAAAATTTCTTATAAGATTTTTTGTTTAAAAATTAAAGTTCTAGCAGAAAATGATATAATATACAGGGGTTTCCATTTGAAAAAAAAATATTTTTCGGCAAAACTCGAAAACGCGTTGCTCATTTGTTTTTTTTATTCTTCCATCTTAAAGAGCGTTAAAAGTACTACAAGTTTGCTAATTTAAACAGTCTTGTATCTTTAATAATAACAAAGTTACCAATGGTGAACACTTAATTTGGATTGCCCTGTATACACCATTGGTATCTTCTAGCCTAAAGCAGAGGAATATGCTTTTTTTTCTCAGAGTGGGAAAAAGCTATCCCATACGTAAACAACTAAACATCCATAGTATGACTTCACAAATTCATCAGGGGTGCGTTCAGCAAAGGAAAGAATGTTATCCAAGTGTCATTCCAATTTCACACTTGCCGTTCAGAAACAAAAAGATGTCCCACAATTATGACGTCATTGCCGTTCAGAAATGATTGGTGCGACACTCGGAGTGTTCCTTCTATCACCCACCTATTTGTGATGGTTAATAGCGGACGATTCATGGGCAATCGGGTCGGGGCATTTAAAGCGCGGTTCTGAGTGTTTTTTAAGGCTATAATTTCATGTCATTTCATATCATATGGTCATATGTGTGTTTCATATGGTCACCAGTTTGTTTCTGGGCAATTTTAATTTGATCCAAAAATTGTTTTCGATTATGATCCATTTTTCTAATTAGTTTTAATTTTCGAATTATTTCATTGATGACTTTATTTCTTCATACATAACCTCTAACTCTGAATGCTTAGCTTTGACCTTTGAGTTTTGACACAAACTAACTCGACTCTCTCTACGGCGTTCAGAATTGTAAAGCGCTCCCAGTTTACCAAGTGGATGACGTCATAAAATATGACCTGACCATGCCAGTATCCTATCCCACATTTCTGAACGCACCCCAGCACAACAAGATAAGTAAGCAGTATTTTTGCTAAGGCAAAGATCATCCAGGACTAACAACATATGGATACACTGACATAAAGTGAAGTATGGTAAACAATTATCACATGGTTATCAAGAAGCTTCATAGATTGTGACTAATATCGGTGGCCAATATATAAGTGACTTGCTTGACTCTTAAAAATTTTTAAAGAGAGAAAAAAAAGTGCATTTCTTTTCTTTTATCGTAATCTTTTATTGAGAGTTTGAAATTAAGTATGAAAAATAATATCAGACAAATGTCCGCCTCTGAAAGCCGCACAAACTTGAGAATTACATTATCCATCACTTTTTGGTAGGTTCCGGGAGGAATATTCAAGTTGATGAATTTGAGGAGCTAGAAAGTTTCGAAACTTATGAAGAATTTAGTAATCTACCCTGCTGAATAATCAAATTTAGAAAAAAATGATCTGGTTAAAGAAAATTAATTAATATGTCAAAATATTAAAAACAAGTTTTCTCAAAAATTCTTTGTAGCAGATTTGTTTGCTTTAGTTCACATTATAAATTGAATAAAAAGCAACCCCGCTCTGTACTCTGCATAATCGACGAAGGAGAGACATGTTGAAACTCCATTATATATATATAATAAAACACAAGTGTATAGTTTCAAAATTATTATAATGTTTAACACACTACATATGTTTCGCCACACTGTGGCTTCATCAGGTGGCTGAAAATATTTTTATACACCTGATGAAGCCACAGTGTGGCGAAACATATGTAGTGTGTTAAACATTATAATAATTTTGAAACTATACACTTGTGTCTTATTATATATATAAATCAGAATAACATGGTGCTACCAACGCAGAACCTGGAGTAAGCCAAAACAGGAACGAATTACTACGGTGTCAGGTTCTACAACCACCTGCCGGAGTCCATAAGAAGCCTCGACGAGAGACGGTTTTCTCAGTTTATTAAAAAAATTCTTATGAGAGAGACCTTTTATACCTCAGAAGAATTTTTACGTTTTAGTTTTATTCTATAACCTTCAGTTGTTGCGTATTTACTGAATATTATGTACATTTTTATATAACAATAATTAATTATTAGGGTTATCGGTCCGTGTATTCTGGTTAAATAAAACTCAATTCGTTCATTCTTCTCTCTACATTTTTATATACATACGTCTAGTTGACTCATACTTACAGAATCGCAAACAGAGAATTGAAGGCCGAGATGGTAGCGTCATTGTTTTCGGGTTGGCTTGCAATAGAGCGAGGAGTTCCTCAGGGCTTCATACTGGGACCTCTGCTGTTTCTGTTGTATGCAAACGATTTGGCTGACATAACGACACATAAAACAACGTTATACGCAGATGACACCTCTATTATAATTAGAACAAGTAACAACATTGAACATGAAATTGCGACAACAATGTCTAAATTTAAGGACTGGTACGAAAAACATGATATGGCGCTGAACATCACGAAAACCAAGGTGGTAAATTTCAGTTATTTCAAAAAAGATCCTGAAGTAATTGCGTATAAAATAGTACCATGATCACAACAAGCGACAGCACTAGGTTTCTTAGTCTGTTGGTAGATAGCCAATTGAATTGGAAGGGTCACGTGGGGTCTCTGGCTTCAAACCTAGCCACCTTTGGGTACGCGCTAAGGGTCATATCGCGTACTACGAATGTTGAGGCTGATCTGAGTGCCTATTATGCCTATGTATATAGTAGGATAAAGTATGGAATTCCTTTTTGGGGGTCGTCGGTGGAAGCGGAACGGATTTTCAAGTTGCAGAAGATGTGTTTGCGAAGTGTGTTCGGTCTGCAGCCGGGGACTTCCTGTAGAGAGATATTAAGAAATATAATATACTCACAGTGCCGGCAATCTATATAATGGAGTGTGCAGTGTCTGTTCACCAAAATTACGAACTGTTCAAAGATCGCGAGCATTTGCATACCTATAGCACTCATGGTGCTGGAACGGATCATCTTTTACTCCCCCAAACAACAAAAACTATGGTATATAGAGGCATGGTGACTCAGTCAGTTAAAGTGTATAATCATGTACCACTAGAAATGAAACAAAAACCAAATCATATATTTAGGAAGCGCTTGTGTAGCTATCTTCATGCTATGACTTTATACTCTGTCGACGAATTTTTTACTTAATATTTAATCCTTCATTATTAATCTCTTATATATTTTAGCTTCAGCAATTAGAATATATTTTATATTTATTTATATGTTTGTTCATTTGGTGAAGCAATGTGTTGTTGTCTGATTTTTTTTTTTGTGAATTTAATGTGTACCTAACAGTTCCTTGACTTGTTCAACGCTTTGTAGCATAACTGAATAAATTGATATTATTATTATTATTATTATTATTATTATTATTATTATTATTATTACTTCAGTTTTGTATTCTTTTTATTTACCATATTGACAATTGTAATTGCTTTTGAATTGCAAATAAATTTGAATTTGAAATTTGCTATTTGATCATAGAGGCAATGTTATAAATGCATGTAGGCATGATGCTATGGTTATAAAAGCATCCTTATTTTGCGAATTAAATATTTAGACAGAACTCTGGTAGCGGAGCAAATGAAGGAAGACGTTTCTAAGTAGTCAATTTAAAAAAAAATGAAAATTGCAATACGTAAATCAATTACAGGCACTAGTTACAACTAGTGACTAGTAATCTATTATACTATGAAAAGTAACAAATAACATTTTAAATTATATTACATATCTTTTAATATAGTCATTTTAATGAAAGTAGTGGGCGTTATTTTGACACAAATAAAGCTTTTCGATTTTATTTCCTTGTAAATTTTACATTGGTACACATGAATATCATTGGATTTAGGAGTATTATACGCTGTTGACCTACTTCTTTTGCGGTATATCTATTCATATCAACTTGACACACATTTTGATAGTACTTATACGTCTTCATGCACTTGCATTTAGGTACTCGTCTGTGTGCGTCTTCCGCACAAAGAAGGCACGCAGTAGTGCCGGCAAAGAAAATTACTTTGTCTCTTATGGAATGACTTCAAGAGGAAAGAATAACTTAAGCACCAATTAGAAAGAGAACTACTCTCCACGGCTCTCGAATTCAAAACAAAACCTTTGACGAGTGAGGTGCAACAATCACGAGTATAGATCACGAAGCGTTATAATGATGACGACAATGTTGTTTCCTATTCTGTTATACCCACCGATTGTACGTCAATATAACAATTAAGTTATCTTCAATCCGCAAATGCAGGTTTAGTTTTTAGATAGAGAGTTCTTTATGAGGAAAATTCAGTAGCTGAAAATTAATTATTTCGGTTTGAATAATGAGGATTCTTATTATATTATACAAATTTAATTATAATAAAATTTCATAAGTGCCATTGAAATAATTGTATCATACAACTCTGTGCTGGCTCCACATGATACTCCATACCATGTTCCTCTCCCTTGTTCTATGTTCTATGCTTTGCCCTCGCCCGGCCACTTTTTCGTAAGTTACGTACCACATCATTCATACTAATTGGATTTTTTGCTAATTTTCGATTTCTCTCGTAACAATCACCTTATCTATGTACAAAATTTCAAAGCTGTCATTTAATGGAAAGTACCCTAGATTCATGATGATCTATGAGTCAATCAGTCAGTGTGTGCCCAAAATCGTAATCTGTAGATCGTCGTATCTTGGACATATTGCACCTTGATAAATGAAATTTGGAATACTGTTTTTTGTTGGTAATCTTAACACCTAACTGAAATAGCCACGGCGATGACGTGTAAATATTACAAAGTGTGCTCCGGCACTTTTGTTGCAAGTTTTTGGCGGGGAATTGACGTAATCATGTGCTTTGATATTTTATCATTAAATTACTAGTTTTCCTACTAAATACCATTAATATATATTTTTTTATTTACAGGTAAGTTCCCGCATCTCACACACAAATCTCCACGCAGTAGAAGGTTCACGTAAGAATACATCATTTCCAATATATTCAAAATATAATAATGCATTCAGAAAAGCAGATAGACAGGAATACACTTGCTACTGTATTGAAGTGCAGGAAAATGTTTATCCCAATTGTAACCGATGAAGCATGCGTCGTTTACAATGAAAGAATTGTTATAAAATTTAATATATATTTTTAAATTAACATAACAAAAATCAATTACATACTTATTACATACTTACATACAGACTACATATGTATTGTTAGCAGCAGCGTCAAATAGTAATAAAAGAATAGTCTTTAAGCATAGAAGTATTTCATTAACTTAAAACACTAAATATAAAAACAACGGTTAGGTATGTTAAACATAAGGATAAAAATAAAATATTAAAAAAAATTATTCTTCCGGCTTTGATTTCCGAAAATTCTTTAATCATTTTATCGATATCTAAACTTTCAGTTATCACATGTTCTATAGAAATGGTTGCTAAATTATCTAGTCCTTCTTGTGACATAGTACGACGACCGCTCTGCAGTAGCTACTGATATTGGCAAAGTAAGTAATATTCTCAAAGGAATTACTGCATTTGGAAAAGTTGCGCATAAATTATTTTCTAATATATATTCCAAAATTTGTGTGACATTCATATTTGGTTTTACAATACTTCTTAAAACTTTTACCTCATCCATCATATTGTTTCCGCCTACATCTTTTTCATTTCTAGCTGTATGTCAATTTAGTTTGCAGATTCTGGCAAAATTTTAGTAATTCTTCGTCATCAATGCTTTTTAAATTGTTAATATTATATAAAAAAATGAGGTGTGGCCACCACACGACTTTCTTATACGTATGAGCGTTTCAAACTATACAATTTTAAGAACTTTTTTACACAAAAATTATTCAAAATACTAATCTAAGTACTTCTATTCTCTTAATAAATCGCTATAGAATACATACTTTGCAAGATATTCGAAAAAAAGTGCTACTCCCTAAGAGTAAAAGTGTTACTTCCGGTCCGAATTTTAAAATTTCATATATACAAAAAATATTGCAAATCTAGAATTAAATACTTTTATACTCTTGATAAATATATATAGAATGCATAACTTACGACATATTTGCAAAAAATCACTATTCGATAAGAGTAATAGAGTTACTTCCGGTCCGAATTTTGAAATTTTTTTTATATAAAAGTTATTGAAAATTAAGTTCTAAATACTTTTATACTCGTAACGTACCTGTCTAAAAAGCATGATTTGCGAAAAATTCGCAAAAAAACTGATTTTCGATAGGAGTAAAAGACCTACTTCCGGTAGGAATTTCGAAAAACTTTTTAAATAAAATTGTTCTCAATTTTAATTTTAAGTACATAGGAATTCTTTATAAATTTGTTTAAACTTAGTAGTTGATGAAATATTGGCAAAATTCTATTTTTTCGCTGAAGTAAACTACTACTTCCGGCTACCGATTTTACTGAAAATCTAATCAGATCTCAAGAGGGAGGTTATACACGAAAATACAAAATTTGGAATTGCTATCTACAGCGGTTTGACCGCTATCGTGGTCACACACACACAGACATTTTTTAAAAACCACTTTTTCGGTATCAGGGGACTTAAAAACGTGGACATCTGCAAAAATCTCGAGGTCGAAAATTTTCTTCATCACAATACTTCCTTATACTACGTATAAGAAAGTAAAATGGATGTTGCTAGATCTACTTTGGCTGACAGATAAACAGCCTTAATTACGTTACCAAGATTTTATTTTAGCAATAAGGAAAGACGCATGCGGTACTAATGTACTCTATGAAATACAAGAAAATGTTGAAACATGATTATGTCGCGTCACACTCATCAATGTCACAATCCATCCTTATACAATTTCCTTGTCTACTATATATACCTAATTTGATCAGCTAGTGTAGTGGACTCTTAAATAAAACTTGCGTAATTTAATCTAGAATCGGAAAAATGAAGAAAACTGAAAATAAAGTAAAAACATATAAAGAACGAAACGTATAAACCAACAACGAATATACAAATCATTGAAAATGTACTTGATTCTGAAACTCACTCTGAATGGGTGAGTGATTGATGAGTTTGCATGTTTTCCAAAGCTAAAATCTACTTGGTCACTTCCAGATTCCTTTTCCATATTCACAAATGGCCAAAATCACAACATTTCTTTTTTAATTTTGTATACAGTAATAGCTGCGTATGCACCTTATAATTAATGTTAAAGTTTCAATTAACATATAATATTAACTACGTAAAACATACTGTCAGAGAATTACTGATTGTATATTACATAAATCTAAATGAGATTAATTATTGTATATATTTTACCCAGGGGCGCCAAGACAAATCAGTGTGCAGTGTGTGCCACGCACAAAGGCGCCAGAATTGTGCAGGCGTCAAAAGTTAATATTATTCATTAATTATGCATATGTGTCTATAAAGTGATTTCTGAGCTACTGGTTTTACTAGATAGTAAAAACTTGGTGGTGCGATAATTGCAATATCAGATACTGTACTTCCTTCTATAGTTGCATACTTTCAAATACGTAGGTAGTACCTACTAGGTACCAACATTAACATATAGATTCATCATGAGTTTTTCTTATAGTAAAACAATCGCCCATTCTGCTTCCATGAATGGATGGTGGAACGAGCTCGTAATATTCATGAAGCTTTGTATTTACATATATTCTTACTTTCATACGCACTATTATATGTTCGTAAGCGACAAACAATTTATGTACTTGCGAAGGTCGGACGGTTATTTGGAAAGACATAAGCGCGTAACACGAGCTAGCGAGCATCTATACACTTAGAGAATGAACAGGCAGCAATATGTTACTGTAATGATAAGAATGAATTGAGACGTGCAATAAATTTAGTAAATGTGACACTTGGCAATGTGTAGATAAATGGTTTATGGTATTTGGTCAGTGTCGGATAAATAAATTAATATACTGCGGACGCTCCAAGGTTCTGGAATATTTAAATACCATAATGAAATGAACAAATCATATAATATTGTAATAAATGGCGTAACTGTGCAAAAATTAGAATGATGAGAATGAATCTATTTCATTAATTCGTTATAGCCGCACGCGAATTTTATTGATTGTCGCATAAGTTTCTGTTGGTTACGCGTTTTATCAATACTAATGTTTTTACTTTATTATACGTAGTATAAGGAAGTATTGTGATGATGAAAATGTTCGACCTCGAGATTTTTGCAGATGTCCACGTTTTAAAGTCCCCTGATACCGAAAAAGTGGTTTTTAAAAAAATGTCTGTGTGTCTGTCTGTCTGTCTGTATGTGTTTCTGTGTGTCTGTCTGTGACCACGATAGCGCTCAAACCGCTGGAGATATCAATTCCAAATTTTGTATTTACGAATACAATCTCCCTCTTGAGAACTGATTAGATTTTGAGCAAAATCGGCAGACCGGAAGTAGTAGTTTACTTCAGTGAAAAAATCGAAATTTGCAAATATTTCGTCAATTACTAAGTTTAGACTAATTTATAAAGAATTCATAAGTATTTAGAACTTAATTTCCAATATCTTTTATATAAAAAAAATTTCAAAATTCGGACCGAAAGTATCACTTTTACTCTTACCGAATAACGATTTTTTGCAAATATGTCGTAAATTATGCATTCTATATTATATTTATGAAGAGTACAAAAGTATTTATAGTTGGATTTGGAATATTTTTTGTATAAATGAAATTTCAAAATTCGGACCGGAAGTAACACTTTCATACGTATAAGAAAGTCGCGTGGTTGCCACACCTCATTTTTTCTTTAGTTATTACTAAGTAATTATTTTTATTTAAAGCTATTTACTAATAGAAGAAGAATAATATTTATTTCCAAATGAACTAAAGACAGTTAAAATTGTAGACTCGTAAAAAGGGTCAATAACAAACTTGATTTAACTGTCAAACTTATTTGGGTATGCTTTTCTAGATCGCTTACAGGACTTTATATACAGGTTGTTCATTTCAAAAATTCCCACCTTAAATTTCTGGAAATCTGGAAGTCTATGAAAAATTCTCTGAAACACGTAAGAAGTATTATCGTGGGAGCTATTTTTTGATGTAAAAATTGACTCAGCCACTTTAACGCCCAGTCCCCGGGAGCTACCCCCTTAAAAATCTTAAATGAAAAGGGGTATCGAGTAACACGTCATTTTAAAGGTCTTTTGAAACAGTACATTTTGGCGTTATTTTTTTTTAAATCGATCGATTCGTTTCAAATATTTTTAAAAAATATTTTGTTATTTTGTTTTTTGATTTAATCTGAAATATTGTCACAAAAAGAAAATATACTAATAATATTTCTTTGCGCACATAGTGTTTTAAGTAAATAGAGTACCAAATTCTATTTGCGCATAAGAAATAACAAGAGTAGGAAAGGTATGATAAGAAACGCATCCGATCATATAAAAGGTCCGGGAGCATACAATAACGGCACTTGCAACAGTCATTCTTTCAAAAACTGCCTAAGCTCAGTGAGTGCCTAGTGTCTATCAGAAATATGTAAGTCTTTATAATTGTTTAATGTATTAATGTCTTGTAATGTAAATTAACGATTAATTTGTCTTCGTATTATAAATGTCTATATTCTGTTAAATATATTTAGTTGTTAAATGTTGTTCTTTGTTTAATTTCAACATCCTTATACAAACCTGAGTGTTAAGCTGGAGTCGTAAGCCGTTAGCCAAGCGAATTTATTAACTTATATAAAGAGTGTTTAGTAGAGTCAGTGGAATATTTAAAATCATAAATCATCAAATTAGTCTTGCGACAATATCTATTACTCAAACATACTTTAACTGCTCAAAATATTTTATTTTTGTTTTCAAAGTTATTAAAGAATTCAAATATTTTTTTGCAGAAACATTAAAACCAATAATTGTTCAAATGTTGTCGGTTGATCGCTACACGATGGTATAGCGATGTTCAAAACTGCGGCGTACATTTTCAAAAACATCTCTTTGAATTCCACGGCAGGTTGCATTAATCCTTTGACGAAGTTCTTCTAAATTTTGAGGTGGCGGGGAAAATACGACAGACATTAAATAACCCCATGGAAAAACGTCTAGTATAAATAACCAAAAACTTCTAATTAAGAGCCTTTTCGTCCTATCCATTTATATGGAAGTACATTGTCTAACCACCACCATACTAGAAGAACATAGTGAGGAGGAGCTTCATCTTGTTGAAAATGTAATTCGTCCTCATCAAATAGGCTATTTCCGTCTTTATCCAGTTGATTTTCGAGAGCATCAATACTTAGCAGATTGATAGTATTTTCCAACTTATCAAAAAATGCTTCACCATTTGCATTTCAATTGAAAAATAACGGATCAATCACTTAGTCCCTCAAGTTGCCTGCCAATACATTAATTTTTTCAGGATACTGGGTGTGTCCTTCTACAGACAGATGATGGTTTTCGTTACTCCAATATCTGCAGTTATGTTCATTTACAAATCCATGTAAATAAAAAGTACATTTATCACTAACGGATATATTTTTTGCAAATGCATTAACCACAAAACCTACTCTTGTGTTATAATCGTCTTCAGTTAGCTCTTGACATATTTTCAGTTTATAATAATAATAATAATAATAATAATTTATTTGTCCTCTCGACTACATAGTAGTATGGGATATGTCAACAAAGCTATTACATATACAACATACATAAAAAGACAATATGGATACAAACTAATACAAAAACACCAATTCTAATTCAGATCTCATTTAAAAACTCTGACAATGAGTAGTAACACCCACGCAACAAAGACGCTTTTATTGTACGTTTAAAGATCTCTCTGCACCCGATATTTTTTACGTTATTTGGTAGCTTGTTATATGCTTTTATAGCTATTAAGTGTGGACTCTTTTCATAAAATGTAAGTTTATGCCTCGGTATCTCTAACTGTAATATATTCCGCGTGTTGTACGTATGATAACTACTCAAATGTGTCAAACTATTAAGATTGTCCTTCGCGTACAATAACAGTTTCATGATGTAGACACACGGTAGCGGCAACACCCTCATCGAGGCAAAATGTGATCTGCAGCTAACCCTACTACCCACCCCATTCATAATACGTATTGCACGTTTCTGCATTTTAAATACTCTATCCAGGCCAGACGATGAGCCCCATGTCAAGATCGCATAGGACATCACCGAGTGGACCTGGCCAAAGTAATATGTTAGGAGAATATCCGGGCTCACCCCAGATTTAAGGACCCTGAGAACGTGGCAGAACGAAGATAATTTTTTGCAAATGCCATCAATGTGTTCATTCCACTTGCATGTATAATCAATGATAACCCCTAGAAACCTAGTACTATCCACCTGTGCGATACTGTGACCGTTACATCTAATTAAACTCGAAGTGTCTCTGTCGTACGATCTTGTTCTGAAGTCCATATAAGTGGTCTTTTCACTGTTTATAACTAAGTCATTCTGAGACAGGTATTCGCTTACCGCGATTAAACTATTTTCCGCGCATCTCACAGCATCCGTCCCACTTGAGCAACTCACAATCATGGATGTGTCATCCGCAAACAACACAGCCCTTTCCACGTTCATGTCGTTAACATATACTATATAGAGCAATGGACCGAGGATGCTTCCCTGTGGCACACCACGCCCCAAATGCAACCTGCCAGAGCAAGTCCCGTCAATTTCCACATAGTGTTCTCTTCCTACAAGGTAGCTATTAAACCAGTCCCAAACATTTCCCCTAATCCCATAGTTATACAGTTTTTCAAGCAGCACTCGATGGTTTACAAGATCGAGGGCTTTGCTGAGGTCCAAAAAGATTCCTATACATGTTTTCCCTTCATCCATATCACTGTACAGATATTTTAAAAATGTAATAATAGCAGTGGAGGTGTTGCGTCCATTACAAAAACCAAACTGATTATCATTAAGTGTGTTATTTTGCTCTAGAAATTTTATTAACCTTACTGCCATGACTTTTTCAAAAACTTTAGAAAAAGAGCTCAGTATAGCTATGGGACGATAGTTCGATATACATTGCCTATCACCGTTCTCAAATAACGGCTTGATTTTAGAGATCTTCAGCTTCTCAGGAAATACACCCTCCATAACTGAATTGTTAATTATTTGTGTTAAAGGAACCGCAAGCTCATGTACACATTGTTTTAATAGATTAGTACTAATCTTATCATCACCCGAAGAATATGTATTTTTTAGTTTGTTCACAATATTTACGAGCTCCAATTCACAAACAGGTTGAAAGAAGAAGGATGTAGTCATGTGTGTTTTTTACTTGTACCAAACTTTTTTTTCCTTGTAGAGGCAATAAGCCATCAGCAATTTCATTGAAATAATTATTGAAGTGGTTCACTAATATTTTCGGATCTTTAACAGTTTCATTATCTATTTTTATGGTTAAGGTGTTTCTATCTTTATGTTTAATATTGCCATCACCTTTTATGATTGACCACGCTGTCTTGGTTTTATTCGCGGACCTAGTCATAAGTCTACTGTTATGCAAAATTTTGGCATTGGTAATTACCCTTTTGTATACCTGTTTATATTCTTTATAATACTCCATAATTTCATTATTGCCTGTCAATGTTAGTTTGTATAGCCCTTTCAACCTTGCTGAAGATATTCTAATTCCATTTGTTATTCGTCCATTATTACCTTTATTATTATGAGCAGATCTGTATTTTAGTGGAAAGGCTTGCTCAAAGTCATGACTGATCTTCTCAGTAAAGTGCTCATACTGGTGGTTTGTCGACAGACTGCTTGCGAGCACATCCCAATTTTCATTCAGCAAAAGTTCTCTGAAATGAGTAATATTTTCTATCCTATTTAATTGCCTGTATGGAACTGTAGCTTTATTGCAAGTTTTTTGCTGAGAATGCAACACAAACTTCAACCTCTGTGCAGAATGGATGCAGGATGGATTTATGAAGTTTTGTAATTTTATGAACCGAACCCAAGGAAATTCCAGTTACCGCAGAAATCTGACGTAATGACGTATTTAGATTTCTGCCAAAATAACACAAAACTTCTAATTAAGAGCCTTCATTTAAAACTCTCGGCTGATTATGTTTTACATTTGTAACAGATCCAGTCTGAGTAAATTAGTCAATAAGATTTAGGACATATCTATGAGATGTGATCTTATTGGGGTGCCTTTTGTTAAATGCCTTTCGGCTCCATAAATTAATACAAATTGCCAGTTTTTCGTTTAGAATATTATTTTATTGCGCTGCTATAAAAATTGAATTAATGAACGCAAAATCGGTATAAAAACGTTCCTAAAACACGCATTTTTGTTTAATAAGTAACTACAAAAAGAAGGAAAAGTATTCTGCATTTATCATAACTAAAAAGAACCATAAGATTATTAATTTTCCATGTTTTTGAGAACTTTATAAAAGTTTTTAATATTGGTTTTTGTTCCGTTGCTCGTGAAATAGATCGATTAACTAGAAATACAAAACAAAACAAACCATAGGAATTTTTTTAAAAATCTTCAAAACGAATCGACCAATTTAAAAAAATTAACGTCAAAAAAGACTTTTAAAATGACATATTACTCGATACCCCATTCCATTTAAGATTTTTAATGGGCTAGCTCCCGGGACAGGGGGGTTAAAGTGGGTTAGTCAGCTTTTGCATCAAGAAATAGCCCCCACTATAATACTTCTTACGTATTTCAGGGAATTTTTCATAGATTTCCAGATTTCCAGAAATTTAGGGTTGGAAGTTTTTAAATGAACAACCTGTATAAGCACAATAGTATTAATTATAATCAACACTGGTACAGAAAGGGTGATTCAACCATGAATGCTGTCCATTCCTTTTATGAACAAATTACAGGTGGTATTGAGGCGGGTGCGAAGCCTCTTTCAGTCTTTTGCGACTGTGTTACATAATCATAAAGCATTAATTGCTAAGCTGCATAATTGTGTAGTCAGGGGCCTCGTTTCCGACTGGACATCACCTTTTTTGTGTGATCCGCAAAACAATATGTATCACCCTATCATTGTCAAAACAGCTTGCAACAGTCTTTTAGATCGTAATTAATGTTAATCAATGGGAGTCCCACAAGGTTCAATTTTAGGCACAATTTTTTTGTTTTACTTTCTTATACGGAAGTATTGTGATGACGAAAATATTTGACCTCGAAATTGTTGCAGATGTCCAAGTTTTGAAGTCCCCTAATACCGAAAAAGTGGTTTTTGCAAACATGTATGTCTGTCTCTGTGTATGTGTGTGTGACCACGATAGCAGCCAAACAGCTAAAGCTATCAGTACGAAACTTTCTCAATCTCTTAAGATCTGATGAGAGTTTCAGTAAAATCGGCAGACCGGAAGTAGTAGTTTACTTCATTAAAAAAATCTTCTAAGTTAGTTAAATTTATAAAGAATACAAAAGTACTAAAATATGAACTTTAGAACAATTTTATTAAAGAATTTCTCGAAGTTCCTATCGAAAGTAGGTCTTTTTAGGCTGTATTACACTTACCAAGTGCTTGACCAAGAACTTGATCAAGTAAAATTCACGACAAGTCCTGTATTACACTTGTCAAGTCGACTTGATCAATTTCTTGGCCCTGAACTTGGTGGCTTAGAACATGTTCTATTTTTCTTCTCAACTTGATCAAGTTTTTAGTGATTTCTAGTATTATTCATGTTATAAAGTTTTTTGCCAACTGTGTAAATTATAAACACAAATTACATTTTAGAATACTGTTAAAAATGACATGTTAATTTGATACTTCTTGAAAGAATTGTATACGTAAATTATTTCTTTTCTTTTGTATCTCATGTGCAGTTATTTTTACATTCAATATCAAACACAAATCTTCGGTAACTTTATTAATTTTTTTATTTCGTACTTTTGCACTATTGGTACTGCTAATTCACCTAAAAACTTGGTCAAGAAATTGGTAAGTGTAAAACAGCCAAGGTCAACAATAACTTGATCAAGAACTTGCGCACAATTTCTTGGTCAAGAACTTGATAAGTGTAATACAGCCTTTTGTCTTATCGGAAAACAGTTTTGTATACAGGTTTACCTATAATAAAAATAATTTGGAGATCAAGATGGAAAATTTTTTAACATAAAAAACTTCAAAATTCGGACCAAAAGTAGAAGTTTTTCTCTTATTGGATATCAGCTTTTTGTGAATATCTCAGAAAGTATTCACATGTTATACAGATTTATTATAAGGGCAAAAGTATGTACAACTACACTTTTTGTAACAAGTTTTATGTAGAACGAATTTTAAAATTCAAACTGGAAGTAACACTTTTACTCTTATCGAAAAATAGTGTTATGCAAATGTTTTTCAAATTCTTGATATTATTTATTATAGATTGACAGGATTTTTTTAATATGCATATATTTGTTTAACAAACTTTATGACTGTACATATACATTGCTTTAGTCAACTCTCATAATTAATTGGGCCCCAGGGATTTCCCTTCAATGGCGGGCTTGTCGTACATTTAACATTAAGCGTATGGGTCACAACTAATCAACTGATAGCAAAAAGAATTAAAACATTTGAGACTCAAAACATACTGAAATATGATAGTAATAGAGATAATTAATAATTTCGTAGTTAAAATATAAATCAATGCCTACATTTGAACAACCTCTGCAAGTCACTCTAAAGTACATATAAATACTATACTGTCAAATGCATTCGAGCTCTTAGTGTTTAAGAGCCTCCCAGTATTACGAAAGGAGTCCTTTGAGAACAATACAGAGCTATTACATTCCACTCTAGACCATGTTTATTAGATGGAAGGAAGCTGACAAATAAATTAAAGCAGTATAATAACATTATATTCATTACAAAAGAACTCTATGCAATATATTCGCTGAAATTTTATATCTAATAGGAAAATTTATACAGGGTGATTCTTAATATATGCGACAAACTTTAGGAGCTGATTCCTGGGGTTATTTTGATCATAAAAGTTCATAAGAACATATGTCCAAAACCGCTTAGTTCAGAAGTTATACAATGTTTAATAGAAAGTTAAAATAATAAATGGTTTTATTATAAATTAACAAAATAATCAGTAAAACAAAATTAAGTTCAGAAATTATAGAATGTTTAATAGAAAGTTAAAATAATAAATGGTTTTATTATAAATTAACAAAATAATTAGTAAAACAAAATTAACTTATAGTAACTGTTGAAAATGACCACTCCCAACTGTAATACAAGCTCGTAAACAAGTTTGTGCCTGTTTTGTTGCAGATCACTTGTTAGGTCCACATTTTTTACCGATGCGGTTAAATGGCGAGGTATACCGCAATTTTCTAGAAGAGGAGTTACCACTACTGCTGGAAGAAGTTCTGTTGCAGTTAAGATTACAAATGTATTTTATGCATGACGGTGCTCCAGCGCATTTTAGTTTACTTGCTCGCGAGTTTCTGGACAATACGTATCCAAATTGATGGATAGGACGGGAGGTCCACAACCGTGGCCTCCTCGGTCTCCAGACTTAAATTCATTGGACTTTTTTCTCTGGGTCCACCTTAAATCATTATTTTACACGACTCCCATGGAAAATGTCGATGAACTAAGAAATCGTATTATAGCAGCTTTTGAAACAATTCGAAATACCCCTGGTATTTTCGAACAGACTCGCCAGTCAATACGACGGAGGATAGCAGCTTGTAGTACAGTTGGGGGCGGTCAATTTCAACAGTTACTATAAGTTAATTTTGTTTTACTAATTATTTTGTTAATTTATAATAAAACCATTTATTATTTTAATTTTCTATTAAACAATGTATAACTTCTGAACTAAGCGGTTTTGGACATATGTTCTTATGAACTTTTATGATCAAAATAACCCCAGGAATCAGCTCCTAAAGTTTGTCGCATATATTAAGAATCACCCTGTATAAATAAATTATACTTAATATCTATTTCTTCATCAATTTTGAACATGTGTTCTAGCAATCGCGCTTTCTAATAGATGACGATCAAAACAAATATATCGTTCTTAACCACTCAAGCTTAAACACAAACATCGTACATAAATAATAGACAATATTAACAAAAATAACAATAGGAAATGATCTTTCTTTTTTTGGTTGCTCCCACAGCGTTCTGTTGCGTTGGTTACATCACATTGCGTTTGTGTTTATGCTCTATTCCTATATCTACATACGTAAATATCCACATGCATATGTATGTGGATACACATGTTCGAAGTTCGGATGCAAGAGACATTCGAAAACTATAATGTTTTGTTTTTATTTTGTCTTGCGTAAATCTAGTGAGGTGTGGGGTCCCTTAGACTACACACCAGATGTGTGAGAATGAGTGCCTAAATTAGACGTTTGGTGCATGTAAGGCGGCGGATGGCTCAGCGTCAAATTTAATGAATAAAATTGTAAACTGTAAAAGTACTAATTAGGTTCACATGTGTCATCAGTATGTGAGGATATGTGATAATAAGAGATAGCAGGACTATTCTATGATAACGTCGTTTTAATATTACAGCTACTCTTCCGTCTAGTTGATACATGAATGTCATAAGAGAAAATTTATTTCGAACTGTTTATAGAAATAGGTATTATATGATCTACCGCAATGAAATAGTCATGAGTTTATTAAATAAGATATGACTGTCATATGATTATAAGTTGTTTTCAATGCTATTTTCGGACCAAAATTTTGAAATCACTCATCTTCAGAAGATGGCAAACCACCAAAAACGAAAATTCTTTGCATATTCTGAGGATAATATGCAAAAGGCGTTGGAAGCAGTGCAAAATTATTCAAAAATCCGAGTATCTTGCGAACATTTCGATATTCCTCGAGCAACACGACAGAGTTGAAGGAACTAGCTTCCAACAAGCCACGAAGATCCATATTTGAGTGTGGAAAGTGAAAAAAAGTAGCCGAATGGATAATTAGACGAAGAAAACCTTAATAAAGAAGGATTGAAACTAGAAAAAAATAACTTTAAAAAAATTGGTGGAAGAAAATTTAGGAGAAGAAAATTTAAGTGAAGAAAAATTAAAAGAAGAAAATTTGGAAAACGAACAATTTTATTAGATGAAGAAAAACTGGGTAAAGGGTTCCTCTGAGCTGTTTACCTTGAACGGTGAAAATAAACAGCTCCTGCTTTCGCCGTTCGCTTTATTTGAAACTGCTCTTTCAGCTATTTAACTATATGCGTGGTAAAAATATATTCGCGGTGAAAATGAATATCTTAAGGTGGCCGTTTAATAGAAAGAGAATCGTCACATTGCTCTATCCTTTTCTAACCATTAGGCGTGTATTATGTGTTGCATACGTGACTGTATTTTAATTAGCCATCTGATTGCCAGTAGCAGCGACATTATTTGTAAAACAAATTTATTGGATAACAGATGGCAGTACTAACGCCACGTATCTCTTAGATTGAACCAAATTATACAGAGACTGGCAGACCAGACCGTTGTTTTTTTTGTGTATGAGACAAAAAACAGAGTTTTTGTCTCATACACGATTTAATAGAATATGTGTCTATTTTGAAATCATTGATATTTACCCTAAATTGTAAAAATGCAAATTGCGTTCTTACAAGAATAATAGGAACATACTGTTACATATAATGTTTGTTTTGTAAATACCTATGTAGATCTGTCCTTTATCTATTTGATTTAGATAATAAATAGGTATTTTTTAGTGATTATTGCATTTTTGAAAAAGGAATATATAGGCTGATTCAATTTTGATGGTCACCATGGGTATTTCGCTTATTATTTGGAATAGAGAGTAGGTTTGAGTTTGGCAAAGTTGGTAAATTTTGTGTTTTGTTATGTAACTTGAGCATGTACCATGTCTTAGTTGGAAGAATTAGATTAGTAGATGAGAAGTAACACTTGAGCGCGAAATACATAGTTACCAAGTATGTTGTCAATGGTTAGTTTTTTCAAAATGTGTAATGGATACAAAAGTATTCAGAAGTAAGTTTGGAACAACTTTTGCATAAAAAAATCTACTTTCACAGAGGCAGTACATTTTTATTCTTATAGATAAATAGTTTTTTTATAGAAGTATTTCGCCAAGTATTTATTCAAATTTGACTAAAAAATGAACTGTTTATTTAAGAAAACCCATAAGTAGTGAACCTGTCAATGTAAGAAACACAAGGCCTATTGTGTGTGTAAAAGTAAGAAAAAGAGAAACAATCAATATACCTATTTCACATACCTATAACACTCTAATTAAATAGGTTAAATCTACATGTGTGCTCAGAAAGTAGTTTTGGATATTATAAAATGCCCTCTTTGTATTACTTTTGATACCGTATCAGCTATTAGAATGCCCGATTCAGTTGGAAAAAAATTTGAAAGACCACCCTAAAATTTATCCGACAGTGTGGATTTCCCACGTTCATAATAATTTACTAAAATATAATTAAAAACGAGATCTGCAGAATATTGAATTAAATTTCTTACGTATGTAAGTAATTTTTATTATAGGATTGAAGAAAATTTGATCTCAATTCATTAAATTTTTAAGTTTGAGTTATTGAGGTTCTTTTGTCAAAAAATATACTTCTATAACCATTGCATACAATTTTTTTCAATTTTCTATTACGTCAGCTGCGAGCGTGTAGAAATACGTCATTATGCATTAATTTTCGAGTTAATTAATTAATGTATTTGTTTGCAAAAAAAAATTTCTCTCACTGTTTGACCATGATAGCGGCCAAACGGCAAAAGCCATCAATACCGAAGTGTATATTTAGGAATATAATCTCCCTCGGAAATCTGATTATATTTTCAGTGAAATCGATAAATCGGGAGTAGTACTTCATATCAGTGAAGAAAACAAATAATAGCAATATCTCGTCAATTACTAATTTTAGGCAAATATCTAAAGTATAACAATGTGATCAAGAGTAAATTAGAAAACAATTTTATAAAAGAATTCCTACCGGAAGTAGGTGTTTACTCTGATCGTAAAACAGGTTTTTGCGAATATATCGCAAGTCATGCATTCTAGACAAACATATCGAGTGTATGAAAATATTGAAAGCTCAATTTTGAATATTTTTGTAATAAGAAATTTCCAAAATTCGAACTGAAAGTACCTAGCAATTTTATTCTAATCGAATATCAATTTTTTGAAAATATCACGAAAATTATGCATTTTATACAGTATAAAAGTATTTAAACATGGATTTGGAATATTTTTGTAAAAAAAATATTCAAAATTCGGACCGGAAATAACACTTTCGCCAGTGACGGCTGTTTTAGAGAAGCAATTAGATAGACAAGACTGATTCGTTTATTATCGGTGATATGTTCGGCTACTGGGAGTATATCAGCAATAATAAACGAATCAGTCTTGTCTATGTAATTGCTTCACCTAAACGAACTCATCAGACTGCAACTGACTTTCACTCTTATCGAATAGCAGTTTTTTGAAATATCTCGCAAATTTGCTTTTTATATAAATTTCTTAAGTAACTTGACTACAGCACCATTTATCGGATCCTTGCCTAGCTATGAACCATCGTCTCGACAAAATAAATATATTGCGTGAATATGACCTCAATCGGTCAAGTCGTTTAGAAGCTACAAGATCGCACACAAACGTACCAACGATTTATATATATTTGAAAATATATATATATTTAAAAAAAATTGTTTAATTATAATACACCATTTCTACACTTTCTCTAATCTTCAAATAATTTAACTTACATCATTTCATCGTATAATTTTAGAATACTTTCTTTAAATAATATGTCATTCTCAATTTTAATATTTTTTTGAAAATATTTGACCAAAACACGTGTTCAGAAAAAAATCATTTTCACATTGTTTTTAAAAGTAAAAACATAAACTTTGGTGGTGCTTGTAGCCAAGAAAATTCTGCATCATTTGGTATAAGTTGACTCGACAATACCTCAAAAACGTTTTTTCAAAGCCTACTTCTACTAATTTTGATATACCAAAAACTTATTTTTTTTTTAATGGAAGTATTTTATTGTGGCATTTTGTTTCTTTTTTTTTCTCTTTAATTTTTGTTAACAATGTCCTGTACCTATCTTTTGTAGTTTCTGAGATAATCACTATAGGAGCAATTAGCGGTCTAATAAAAACTACGAGCGTTGTTGTTCTATGTGCCGAAATATTCGTTCAACCAATGGAAGGCTGGAATGGTGCCCGACCTCTTTATTCAACTGTCAAACAAAGTAAAGGTTAAATCCACTATCCCAAAAGTAATAATTTTACAGAATGAAGGGCATCGCGTTTCAGTTTTTTTTAATTTCGGCAATATCCAGTTGCAGTATTTCATTTCTTAAACTATTGGTTAACAACCAAATATAATAAAGCATAAGTTTACTGACATATTTGAAGATGCCGCCTCTCTAAAAGGTGTATGAAACAACGCTGCTATCTTCAATTTAATTTGCTTAATTGCTCGTATTCTTTTATTGTTGAAGCTGTTCATAACAGATGCCTGTAGTTTTTCAAAATTATAAATTGATGTCCTACAACTTTAATAGAAATAAATTTTGCAACAAAATAACGCAATTTAAATAACCTACAACTATTGTGCAACGTAACAACAATCAAAAGTAAGAAAAACAAATTTCATTAACGAATATGTTCAACATAACCACAAGTTTGTGCAATGCACGTGAGTATTCTGTTTTCCAAAGAAGTACTAATGTTGTATAAAACTTTTACATATTCTTATAAACTCTTCTCTGATTATAATGTTCATGTCTTCAACAAGATTTGAAAATCCGTCCGTAGAAAACGAAGATACTCTCCTTCATTAACATTTTCATCAAAGACATAAGGTCCAATTATGTAACTACCAATAACTACCACTGAATGACCAACAATTTTGAAAGTTTGCAGGTGTGATAAAGTGAAGGTTTTTATGTGTTATAATAACGAAAATTGTGACGATTAACGTATCCATTTTAATAGAAGGTAGCTTCGTCGGTAAACAACAAAAAATTGGGAAAGTCAGGCTAATTTATCTGCTGCCCATTGACAAAAATGTAATTAAAAACAATGACAAAATGTGTTTTTTTTGGACGTGTTTTGGTCAAAAAATTAAAAAAAAAATTAATAACTCAAAAACTATTGCCCCAATTTTGAAAAGGAAAAACAGCTGAATAGACAATTTTAAACAGTACTAAAAAATCCAAAAATTTATAGAGTGTCATTTAAAAAAATAAATTCCATGCATTTCCGGTGAAACCGGAAGTGCGTCAGGGCTTAATGTATTTTTAGAATATGCGCCTTAAGCAACCATGAAACTTTCTCTAATTGTTTTTTTTTTATTTAAAACATAAAGGAGCAATCAAAGAAACGGCTACTAATGACTCACCCTGTATATTACAACATACAGAAGGTATTTTCAGATTAGCATGTATTTTGAGATACACTGTACATAATCATCAAAACATAAATATTTTCGTAAAATATGGTTGAACAATAGGTACTTGAAATACTCTGTTGGCCCGATATTTTCAGTAGATTTATTATTAAATGAGAATCCAAGACGCCTGAGTTCTATTTTCGATTTTTTGTAATTGAAGAGCATGTTGTTTGTAACCTTTTTTTCTTTAAAGATACTCTTTTCATGCCTGACAAACACATATATAACGTAACTAAGTATGACGGAGTAAGCAATTTACAGTATGTCGAGTCTATATTTGCCGTAGACATTCAAATTTTGCAACACTCAACATGCCTAACAATAACCGATCGTTGGCAGCGCCCTCTGTTTAAGAATTGCTGACCTACCACAGTGATTATAATAAACGAAATCTACTTTTCCCATAAGAATATGTCTCTTAGATACAAATCAATCGGAATTTATGGGTGAAAACATTTAAAAGCACAAGACAGCTATAAAATACGCTTAATTGCTTTGTATCAAGCATCAAAAGAAAGAGAATTTATTTCTCCAGGGGGTAAGCTATCTAATATCTGGCAATTATCTATATATTCCAAGAAATTACGGAATAAACTAGCAGATTTTTGGTATAAAAACTTCCTGTTTTTTAACATTTTTTTCCACATTAATCGAACAAACTTCCCTTATTAAAACCACCTAGTCCCCTGGAGATAAGTTTGTAGATTATGCTCGTATTTTTTTTTTGTAATTTTGTGGCTTACTAACGGTTTCTGGTGCAATATGTTCGCAACATGTTTGCAATGTAATTTAGATGGGCGAGATGGCCACCTTAACCCAATAAATTCCCGCTATATAATAATATATAATGAAAATTATTGAATTGATGATAAACTACCTAAGTTATAAACTATTAATATACGCATATTAGGTATATCAGTAGGTATTTGCATTTAATTTATGTTTTATAAGTATGCATATAAAACACATGAATGTGCAAAAATATTTAAATTCACAATATATAGTAAGTAACATGACGAATTGGTCTTAGTTATATAGATGATCATGTATGTACATAAATATATGTGCGACATGAAACCCTCTTTAAATTGTTAAATACTTAATTAATAATGCTAATTGCCAAATTGAAGTGCTCCCTTGAAGTCTTTGTAGAGTCTCAGGGATATTTAACATCAGAGTGGTATTGTCGTCTATTAAATCTACAGTTGGTATTCGTCCACCTTCAGTGTCTATATTTGACAGATAATTAGATATTAAACTTCAAACAATATGTGTAATAATAAAATCAAGTGTTTTAAGTGTCTAGTGAATGTTAACTTTATCAACAGTAACGCTCAAATACAGGTAGTTCGGTTTACGGAGAAGAAAACTCTGGTTCGGTATGTTTTAGCATGTTTATTGCTTTAATATTCATTTTATATTACCTTCTAGCATTAAGAGTAAAAGAAATCTTACTATATGCATTTTTTATTTACCTATAAAACAGAAATTCAATTACACAAATTTAGTACATATATTTACAAGAAGATCATAAAGTATTTGTTATATACAAAAGCAACTATAATTCATATATTGAAACTAACTTTACATTTACTAAAAAAAACTATTAATAATAATAATAATAATAATAATAATAGCTTTATTTGTCCAACGGTTTACCCAGTTATAGGACAGTATTAAATATACACATAATGTACAACGTACTACTCAATAACTTATACTAATAACTCAAATATACAACAGAATTGTGAGTAATAATAAATATGAAAACAATATAATTAAGTAAAGTTAGAAAAATATGTCAAAAAAATATGTCCCCATAGTGAAGATTAGCGGCTCTGCACATCACCACCAGCGGAGATCCTTTAAGAAGGTTAGTGCGAGAAAAGGGAAGTAGGAAGGTATGGGTAAAACGAGAGGAGATTCTAGGAATGAAGAAATCCAGACATGAGAGCAAATAAGGGCAGTCAACACGCCCACTGGATAGTTTCCATACAAATCGTGCACCATGTATCTCACGACGGTAACTCAAGGCTTGCATATTATGTGCGTCTAATAAATGTGAATAATCTATGCCACGCTGAGGATAAGTACCGGAACATTTAAAAGACAAATACTTCAGGAATCTTCGCTGCACTCTTTCAATGGAAAGTTGTAAGTAAAGATATTGAGGAGACCATACTTGAGATGCATACTCCAATTTGCTCACAACTAGACTGAAATAAAGTGTCTTCATCAACTGAATATTATTAAAAAATTTGCAACAACGCAATATGAAACCCAACGTCCTAGACGCAGATGCACACATCGAGTCTATATGGTTAGAGAAGCTGAGCCGAGTGTCAAAGTATACCCCAAGGTCCCTAATACCATTAACTCTAGACAATGTATTTCTGTTTAGGATATATACTGATGATACATTGTTTACTTTACGTGTGTAAGATATGAAGCAACATTTATCAATATTTAACATTAAATTGAATTTGCGACACCAGTCAGTCAAGACACTTAAATTACTTTGGAGTTGGACCACATCATTCCAGGATTTTATAGAACTGTAAATTTTCAGATCATCAGCATAAGCAAGTACCGGACACGTTAATTGCATCAGTACGTCGTTTATGTACAATATGAATAAAAGAGGACCTATATTTGAGCCTTGTGGCACCCCAGATGAAGGAAAAAATTCTGGCGACTTGTACCCATTATAAAAAACGTAATTAGGTCTCTTAGTGAGATAAGAATGGATAAGCTTGAGCAAATTCGGCGTTAATCCCAGTGCATATAGTTTGTTCATTAAGAATCCATGATCTATCGTATCAAATGCTTTGCTGAAATCCGTATAAATCACATCCACCTGTCCTGAATTGTCCAACTCTCGGCAGGTAAATTGTGTTAGCGCAGTCAGGTTAGTAACTGTCGAACGCCCCCGCACGAATCCATGTTGGTGTTGAGAAATCAATGATTTAGTATTAAAATATATGCATGAATAAAGTACACTTTCGAATACTTTCGCAAAGTTGCAAATGATCGAGATCGGTCTGTAATTCTCCCCTTTGGTATTGTCATCTTTTTTAAAGATGGGAGAGATTCTTGTTCTTCGCCAACGGCCAGGAAATTCCGACGTCTTGATGGATAGGTTTATAATAAGCGCCAGCGGCTTTGATAAGGAGGATCCTGCTTGACGCACCAATTTGCTAGGGATCTGGTCATCACCTGCACTGAAATCTTCTGGTAATGCGGACATAATTCTAAGCAATTCATCCTCAGAGGTACCATGCAAAGTAAACGGTAAGTGGTTGGATTCCGAATCTTCCACGCAAAAGGGGGTACTAGGATGATAAATAGATGAAAACATATCCGCAAATCTGTTGACTATGCCTTGAGGGGAGTCTATTGGGGTATCATTGAAAGTTAAAGTACTAGGAATACGCGAAGATCCAGTTTTGCTTCTCATATATCGAAATATCTCTCTAGGATTACTCAAAATAGAACTTTCAACTTTGTCCATATAGGATTTATAGGATTCATTAATAAGCGTCTTGCAGATTCCTCTCAACCTCTTAAATTCACAATTATAAAATTGATTCTTCGTAGCTCTCCATTTTCGTCGGTAGTAAGATTTTATCTTCAAGTGATGTATAATCTGCTTAGTAAACCATGGCGGATATACAGATTTGTAATTGATTGAACTTTTCGGTACTGAATCATCAAATATATTGTATAATGTAGTGTAGAAGTCATCAAGAGCGCAATCGACATTATTATGCTCTTCAAGGAAAGTCCAATCCACATTCGAAATATCCGAGCAGAGCTTTTGATAGTCAGCTTTTTGAAAATTATATCTAAGATTGTCATTTGACGGAAAATTTGGAAAATTAGTTTCTGCAGTTGAAACAAGTAAAGAGATAGATAAAGGCGGATGATATGGGTCGACAGGTACGAATGGAAATTCGTCAACTTCAATTGAGGCTGAATGTATTGTATTAGACAGTAGCAAATCTAAAAGACGATTATTGCAGTTAACAATATTATTGTATTGTTTCAGTTGAAGTGAGGCGCATAAGAGGTGAAAGGTTGTAGATTTAGCACAGGCAGAAAGATTGCAAGAAAATTGTGGAATATTGAAATCCCCAAGCAAAACGCATGGTTTATCTATAAGGAAAACCTCCAAGACTTCAGAAAACAGCTCAAAATCATGCTGCGGGATATTAGGAGGAATGTAGACGGCAACAATATAAAAATTATTTGTAGTACACTTACAAGCTACCAAATCCACTAATGGGACTATAGATGAGACAACATCAGTGCTGATTTGCTCGAGGTTGAGGGTGTTACTCCATGCAATAAATACTCCACCTCCCGTTGATCTATCAGTTAGAGAAAACTTCCTGTCGGATCGAATGACGTTGTAAAATGGCGGTAATATTTCGGCATTATTAATGGAGTCATCTAACCAACTTTCAGTAATAACAATCAGATCGAACGCAGAACTGCAGGCATTCACAAAGAAAGTATGCGTTTTAGATCTAAGCCCACGAGTATTTTGATAATAAATGTTAAGAGGAAGGGAAGAATCGTTGGACGTGGTTAGTTTATAGATATAATTTCTGGAATACCGTTACGATATTTAATTTTTAGATTTGTTTCACCATTTCTTATGCGGCTGCTCAATTCTGCCTTGGCTTCTTTATGGATTTGTAGTTGCATTGGTGTTCGATCACGAAAAATCGATAGTGAAGAGAAATTGGCGTTAGTTCTCAGCCTCGACACATTACGCAAAATCCTCGTTACAGCTGCATCCGATGAAAATGAAACCTTGATTGGACGCTTACGGGTCGCATCAGTTGGATCAAATTTGCCCAGTCTTGATACTTGAAAATCACCCGCATCGACTTGAATATTGGTACAGATTTTATTAACTAATACAGTATCTAAATTTATTTGCTCTAAATTGTCGTTAACTTCATCCTCTGAACATCCAAAAATGACAATATTGTTCTTACGTCGATCACGATCTGAGATTTCTTGAATTATTCTTTCAGAGTCAAGAAGGGGTGAGGTAGAAGACGCAGTGGACTGTAAAACGGACTCCTTCAGAACTTTAATCTCCTTCTGAAGGGAAGCAATAATTGATTTGAGACTATTGAGATCCTCCCCAATTCCAATACAGTTATTACATGTCCAAGTGAACCCTGTTTTAAGATGGATTTTCCGTGCTTCGGAGGTCGATATCCTGACGCAGTCAATTCGGTACGGTTTTTTACAGACGCAACAATCAACTACTTTATGTGACTCATCAGTTTTATTACAACACGTGCAGACAGGCATGATAATTACGACCAGGTATATCGTATTGTATCAGGATGGAGAGGGAAAACACTTCACGCCAACGGTGCCCGTCGTGGCGACTTATATACACAACGCGAGGAGAGCTCGGGCAACGGAAAAGGATCGCCAGCAGAATACACAGGTAAGAGAGAGGAGATATGCGTGTTTATATATTTCAAACGAAAAATGTTTATAATATGCTATGAAGAAAAGATATAAGAACCTGGTGATATAAAAAAAGGAAAAAAAACTTGCCTAGTTGGAGCAATCTTGACCGAAGAAACAATTCAATTACACTAAATTGGGACAAATACAATCACTGTAGAACAGCGAAAATTTCACAATCACATAGAGAAAAGTAAGCACTTCAATTTGATACGACTATCAGAATTAAATTAAAAGAAAAAACCGAGTAAAATACGGTATTATGAATGAGAGAAAAATAGTACGTGTGTACACGACAAATATACTTATATCTATATTATAACTATTCGCAATATGTAAACAAACATTTAACGGAATATTCAAACATTGAATATTAAAATATACGGTCATAAAGATTTAACAAATTGAGATATTTTATACATGATATTTACTTCGAGAAAGGTGATATTTACACAAGTCTAGCAAAAACGTTAACGCATCATCTGGTACTTATGTTCGTATTATTGAAGAGATATTCGACGAGAGTAATATATTTCTTTGAAATCTTACGTGCACCTAAATTTTACTCAGATAACTGTTGAGTTTGGGTATAGGACATGGTACATGACATTTGAAAAAAAAAATTGATGGTCGTAACTTATTTTTGGACTACCCTTTGTACATCAATTTACCATCAGAAAAACCGCAGCTAAAAATAAAAATCGACCTATCCGAGCGTTTTTTCATAAAACAAAACCAAAAATTTTAAATGAATTTATTCCAACCCGCGCGTCCTCACTGTATGTATTTGTACAATACAAGCCTACAGATGTAATATATTTTACCGGTTGTCAGAGGCATCTATTTATCACGTGATAAAGCAAATTGTCTAAAAAACGTATTGGCAAAATTTTTATATTAAAATTTCGCAGTGTTTAACCAGTTTATTATATTTCACCTTCAGATAACGCAAATTTTTCTAATTTGCAGTATTTGGCAAAACTCTTTTCAGTACTCGTTACTACACGCGAGTTGTGTGTTTCCAAAAATTTTAAAAAATCTATTAATTGATTCAAATTCAATTAACCAATAATTCTAACATTAAATTTCTTATCAAGTTTAGTTTTACATGCACATACATTGCGGTCTCTCTAAATTTCTATTCATACGTCTTGCATGATTTCCATGCTCAGACAAAGCCTGTTAGTTTGCGCTTTATCTATTCCTAAATTGCTTACGAGTTTAACATTAATAACATCCTCTTCTTCATTCCGTTCACAAACCGAGCGCACACCGTTAATAAGTGTCTGATCTTCATAGCAATTCGTTTGCGGTAACCCTTTGCGGCGCATCGGTGCGCTTGAAGAGTTTCGAAATCGTTCCTATAATCAAGTAGGCCCGATTCTAGGGACGTTCCGTTTCGCTTTTGTTTCAAACATGGGCGTAACGCATCCATGCATTATGCATAGCGCGTATCGCGATGTAGGTACTCCTTTTAGTAAACTTCTAATTGCGTTTACCTTTTCCCCTTTGAACCTCTAATGTACGACTGAGTATAAGAAAGTGGCACACAAAACAAAATCGAACAGTTTAACACTGTTCTTGTTTATATATTCTCAATAAAATTATAAACATTGTGAGGTTAGAGTTTTCGAATTGTTTCGAATTGATTTTGCAGGGCTGTCACATTTAAGATGCTTTTCCCCATAGTTCTATTATTATTCAAGCTGTCTGAAGATGAATAAAATCAGAGATTTTATTTGAGGAATAACTTCACTCAACTTTTATTTTTTAATAACAATAATAATAATAATAAAAACAGTCATGAAAATAAAAGTGTCAGCTGGCAATGAAGCCAAAGCCATACACACGTTTACAAACTCATTATAGACATATAGCTTCGACGATACTTATATGGATAGAAGCTAAAATTTCAGCTTTAGGAAACAAAAACTAGAACAATGTCCACGAAGTATGGAAGTTATTATACAAGCAGCGTGCCACTGAAAGATTTAATCTGGCAAGGATATGTGGTGGAACGGAGATTCATAACATCCATAATCTCTACTGGAAGCAGATAAAAAAGGGAACAAGCTTAAAACCGCACTCTACATCATTAGTAATCATTACATTGTGCAGGACAACTATCAAGAACCACCGCTGAAATCTAAATTTAAATCTCGGCGACTTCTGCCATGCAAAACCTTGACACGTTGCTTTTGAGTATCACCTACTAGATCTTTCTCATAGCTTGAATCTACTATAGCTCTCTTTCTAACAAAATGTGTTGCAGTTTCACCTATACATGTGAAACCCCTCTGGTTAGGACCACACAAAAACAACAAAACTCTTTGGGTGTAAATCAAATATGGTCAGTAACATCAAAATGTCAGAGCAAGTTGACGGTAAAAAATTCCCATAGTTACTTGTTTTCATCATGACGAAATAATATTAGAATAACATTTCATTCAAAATAATATCGTTACATTTTATTTAGATTTTTACACTTCTAGATGAACTTCATATACAGGGTCTAATTTTATGGGCTGATTCCTAGGGTTATTATGATCATAAAAGTTCATATGAATTTATGTCTTAAGCGGCATAGTTTTAAAGTTGTAGGATGTTTAATAGTAAATTTAAAATTTTGTTATATAGTATACCTAACAAGATTTAATGTCACACCTGTTTTTGCAAAAACATTAGTCTTGAAGGAAAATATTTATTTGTCATTTCAATATTATTGTGTCAAAGTTTTCTAATATGAATAGCACACAAATGCTGAGTTGTGTGATATGCACTTTGTTTACGGTCTTGCCAATGGTAATACACGTGCAGCTAGATGTCTTTATGAAGACGATACCCGAACCGTGTCGTCCCGTATCATTTTATATTTGCCCGTCTTCACCAACACCTTGAAATCGGATATTTTAAAAAACATACGACTGATAGCAGGCACCCTCGTATGGTTAGAACTCCACAAGTGGAAGAAATAGTGCTAAATGAAGTTGAGGAAACTTTTTTTTTCTTCTCCCCAAGCCTGTCTGACTAACATCTCCAGTTTACACCGCAGCCAATAAGGCTTATTGTGCTCAACCTGTGTTATCTATGTTGTCCACTCCAGCAATGTTGTGTCCTGTATAAGTCTGTACAGGTCCTTTACTGGGTGTCTCTTGAGCATCTCTGGATCTACGTTCGGTTGCCCAAAGATGCTTTGCCTCTTGTGATCCAGTGCCTCACAGTTTAACAGGTGCATGGCCAGTCAAAAGACCCGTTATTGTTCGCAGCCGTTCCCTGCTCATGTGTAGTAGTTCTGCGGCTCTTTTGTTGCATGGTTGGCCAATAAATTCCTTGCCATGATATTGTCCTGGAACTGTTGCCCAGTGATGCTTGTGTTTTTCATAAACCCAGTCTTTAACATGGCTTCGGGTCATACTTTTGGGTACCCCCAGAGCCGGTTCTGGGCCTATGAATCTTGCTTCTGATCCTCTCCTAGCGAGTTCATCAGCTTTTTCATTGCCCTCAATCCCTTTATGCCCTGGCACCCAGGTCAGTTTTACCTTATTCTGGGTCGCCAGCAATTTAAGTTCTTTGAGGTATTCCCAGACCAGTCTTGACGACACCTATTGGCTTAATAACGCCTTTTGTGCCGTTTGACTGTCAGATAATATAAGAATCCGCCGGTGACTGACGTCATTCCTATTGTTTTCTATAGCACATTGGAGTATGGCATACACCTCTGCCTGAAACACAGATGCATACCCCCCCCCAGTGTATATTATTTGCTCTGGTTGGCAGAGTAGATTCCTGCTCCAGTGCCAGCTACGGTCTTCGACCCATCTGTGTACCAGGTCTGATCCCGCCTGCTGATACCTGGCATACCATTCTCCCATTCGAGTCTTTCTGGAATGTTTACTTCGAATGGTCTGTTTAGGCTATATTGCTTTACCATGTGGTCCGTTCTCATGTTTAAGACATCTCCACCCACAAGGTCCACAATTGCCATGTGTCCCGCCGTTTTAGTTTGTGCATTTTTCAGCTGAAGCCTAAAGGCCCCCATCCTAGCCTCCCCCTGTATCACTAGCTGAAGAGGCGGAAGACCTAAGAGGGTCTCCATGGCTGAATTTGGAGTGGTCCGCATTGATCCGGTTATGCCCAAGCAGGCAAGCCTTTGCACCTTGCCTAGTTGTAAAATGGCCTTTCGTTGTTTTGTCTTGGGCCACCACACTAGAGAGGCATACGTTAAAATCGGTTTTACCAGCATGTTGTATGTCCAGTCTTAAACCCCATTGTTTGCCATGTAAGCGTCTAGTTATCATTAGGGATGTTACCGTTTTCTTCGTAATATTTTCCTGGTGTCGATTCCAGGTAAGTCTTGAGTCTAGCGTTACTCCTAGATACTTTACCTCCTTGGAGATCTGTATGTTTTCTCCCCTTAGGGTAAGCGATCCGAGATCCCCCAACTTACGCCTTCGGATAAATGCTACCAGGGTAGTTTTAGTTGAGGAACATGCTACTACACGCACCAGAAAAATTGCCTCTGCCTTAAACATAAGTCAGCCCATAGTTTGGAGGACATTGAACAAAGAACTGTTGTATCCATATCACATACAACTGGTACATGTACTTTTTCCAGAAAATTTCCCGCAAAGATTGGCTTTTTGTCAGTGGATACAATAGAAAATCACTCTAAATCCTCAGTTTTTGGCTCAAGTGTCCAACACCGATGAGGCTAATTTCTCCAGACATGTTATTATTAATTTTCACAATAATCATACATGAGCAAAAAAAACTCCACACGAAACTTTGGAAACCCGTCATCAACATCAACATTCTCTGTTAATGGTGGTCCAGCACATTTCAGGTTATTTACTCGTGAGTTTTTGGACGCTGCGTATTCAAATCGGTGAATAGATGGAGGCCTCCGCAATCTCCAGACATAAATTCTCTAGATTTGTTTCTATGGGGTCACCATAAATTATGAACTGAGGAATAGTATTTTTGCAGCATTTAAGACAATTCGAAAGACGTATTCTTCAACGCACTCACCAATCAATTCAACGGAAGATAAAAGCTTGCATTGCAGTTGAAGGCGGTCATTTCGAATAATTTATAAGTTAATTTTGTCGTATTGGTACTATTTATTGTATGAATTATTAAATTACTATTAAACATCCTATAATTTCAAAACTACGCCGTTTAAGACATACATTCATATGAACTTGAAGTCTAGGAATCAGTCGATAAAATTTGTGGCATATATTTAAAATTACTCTGTATGTTATAGAGAAAATAATTTTAAATTTACGATTTAAAACACAACATTTAATTTTTAATTTTTTAAAATTAATGAAATACATTTTATTCCTTAAATAGAAATACCAAACAAATCATATGATTCAAAATGACAGAAATAAAATATATTTTATTGACCAGAAGCGATAAAATAAAATACAGCTGCAAGTTTCACGTTGGAATTCTAATATAATACTTTATCTACCACCGACCACCGGAAAAAATTCAATGAACATTACCTCAAAATTACATTAGATGAGTTTCCTCTCTGCGACGAGGGTATGTGCTCATATGTAACCCCTTGGGAATACGTTGTACAGCAGACGCTGTCTATGGGGGAATGAAATTTATTCGATAGGAGTGGTGATTTTTACTACCATCGAAATTATCTTATAAATCTTTGACAATGGATTGTCCTTTTCATTTCATGTAGTTGACAGTCTTAATACGCGTGGGCGCTTGGACGAAATGAAAACTATTGAAGTGTATGAAAATAGGTAATTAGGTTTATGCGACAGATGTATTTGTATGTATAAGAGTGAAAGAGTTTATAATTAAAATGCTTTTACTATAGAATCTGTCCGTGTTTGTTTAAGCAGATATTTACGTACATATGTTGTGCATATAGCGAATGTTCTTTTGTATGTAAGTGTATTTTATTTACACTTTCATAAATTGATCAAATATTGATTTAAATTTCTTTTTCATTGGGTAGAATCTATAAGGATTAAAATTATTTTGGTGGAACGGATTTCTTACGAGGCAAATTGTGAAAACTAATTTAAAATTTAGAAATACATTGTATACTTATGAATATTAATTTAATATTGTGAAACCACGTACGAGAATTTTGGATAATCAAAATAGTACAAGGCCGGTTAGGCTCGACAAAATTACATTAATCCTCCAATATTTCGTATTCAATAAAGCAAAATCGATATGTATACATACATGAAATTTAAAGTAAACATTAAAATTACAACGGTGTTGATATTTACTTAACTTGTTACCTAGTTGACATTTAAATTGTAATGTATGTACACAATATTTAAGTGTTTTTTCTTTATTTATATAGACATATATGGATGTATTGAGAGATAACTGGACTACTCCCTGTTTCAACTTTAGATAAAAGTACAGGTTGTTATGAGCTATAACCCTCAGATGTTAAAAGCGTGTTCCTGTTTCTTCGGCAGTGAGGCGAATGTAGTTGTATACGCGGTCGTCTGTCTAGACGAGACGTAACAATGAACATTTTTTATTCCCTCAAATACACAAATAGGGAGTTAAAATTAAAAACAGGCAACAAAAAGGCTGAGAAGAAGCTAAAAATCCTCTCTCATTATGTATAATATAAAAAAAAATTCAATAGAGACATAACAATTTTGTATTGAAATAAAACGCAGAATAATTGATATATCAGGCTGAAATTTAAACCAGATGTAGTACACATGTTAAATTTAAGTTTGGAATTGGAGATCGCTCGTATGACCACCGCGAGCCTGTGTGCAGCAATAGATTCTTTGGAGCCAATTTACCATCACTCTTCCACAAATATTGGTCCGAACGTTAGCAATTTCGCGTTCGATATTCTTCCTGCGCTCCACTAACTTTATTGGCCTGTTAGCATAAACTAACGACATAACCCCATAAAAATAAATCCAAGGGCGCTGAATTGTATGAGCGAAGTGGCCTTCGACAGAACCATTTCTTGAGATTTGACGATCAGCGAAATTTCTCTTCAATAGATCATTTGTTTGACCAGATGTGTGGCATGTAGCACCATCTTGTTGCAACCGCATGCCACAGATGTGAAGTCCATCCAATTCCGGTCAAGAATAGTCTTCCAACATGGCGCGATAGCGAAGTCCATTGACCGTAACATTGAGATGATTTTCATCGACGAAAACATACGGTCCAATCACACCTGCGACATGAAATCCACACCACACGGTCATGTATGTGGCTGCAATGGAGTCTCTCGAAACACATGTGGGTTTGTGGCTGTCCAATAACGCATATTTTGCTTACTGATAGAATCATTAAGCCAAAAATTGGCTTCATCGCTGAAGATGATTTTTCGATGAAGTCAGGATTCTTTTGAAACTTTCGTACAGACCAATCGGAGAAGTTTCGGCTCTTCAAATGATCGAGAGGCTTTACTTCTTGAGTTAATTTGATCTTGTAAATGTGTAGGCCAAAGTCTATCGGCAAAATTCGCCACAACGTTGACTGAGATATTCCCAATTCCAGTGAAACTTGTGAAAGGATTTATTGCAAAATCTTGAATTATATTGAAAATCCGTTGAAAGTATTTGGTAAAATATTAAATTTACCATATAAATTTAATAACTTCAGAGTATTTACATAAGGCGTTTTCGGAAAATGTATAGCATTAACCTGACCCGGTTAGAAAGTACCTAACAGGTTCAGCAACTTTACCCGGTTAAATGAAACATTTCCGAACGCAATTGCGATCACGTTGAGTAACGTAACGTAAACGTTTGCATATAACCTTATAAATAGCTATCTTCATAACATAATTTATTAGCTGTACTGGTGTTCAGAAGAAATGGACCGGGGAGGGGGTAAAACAACCTGCATTACCCTACTCACTTACCAGGGTTATGAAAATTGAACCGGGTTGTTGAACCCGGTTACTTTTTAGATTTTACGAACAAGGTTGTTTTTACCCGACTGAATTAACGAACGCATTCGTGCTAACCGTGTTGTAACCCCAATGACCGGGTTTAATTTCCGAAAACACCTATAGTAACAAAACATACTCATAACTACTCATGAGATATTTAAGAAGTTTGCCACACTTTAGGTATGTATAAAAAAATGAGGAAATAGTTTATTATAGTCGTAAATAATTTTGCTTGGAGTCTTTCATTTATTTGCATATACATACATTTCTTTTCTAAGTATTGTTTATATTCCAGGTACTATAATTGCTTTTCTATAATTTTAGCATTTTACCTAATACGCTTTTATATAGTGTTAATAAAAAAAAAATATTTGGCAATAAAATGTCTTTTATTTTTCAATATTTATACAAAATCAACTTCAATGTTCACATATTCCAGTTACGTAATAATTGTCTTTTTGAGTTATATTGTTAAGATATAAAAGTAAACATATAATTCATATGTAGTATTAATATAATTATCCAAGTCCAATGTCTTCATTATTTTATAATACATATTAGCACAAATATTAGTCCAGTAAACAATAAATTTTCATATTCTTATCTTTCTTTTGAGTTGAAAAAGTGCAAATTTCAGCTTAATAAATATTACTCTCCTGTAAAAACAGCAAATAAAGAGAACTTTCAATTACTATAATTTCAGAGGCTCAACAACAAAATCTGCAATAATATCGAATGATTTGGTGTACCAAGTAGAACAATACATAACAGGATTGGTTGATCTTCTAAATACAAAATCGTCTATATTCTTCAACCATGCTATTAAAACTTAATGTTACCTTTTTGGAGCCTAAAACATTAATCGTTCAATATAGTTACATATTGATAAAATCTTTGCGGTTTGACTTACAAATAAAGAAAGTCATTGACTAAACAGGTAAATTTCCTCTTATTTTCTTCAACATAATATAAAGTTTAATATCCTCTCAATTTGATGTAGTTTTATTATTAGAAAATCTTATGAAAAAGTCAACTTTAAATTGTGAAGTTATTGTGAACACGGTACCATGATAGACTTTTACGAACATTCAGTTTGTGCACATTTCACATGCTTTATGTTGTATGGATATTTTCTGCTGGGTTTATGTATTTTTTTGTGTTTAGGTACTCTTGTAAGAAAAACAATGTCCACTTTATAGGGATACCTGTCCTTGTTGGCTTCATAGAAAAATCATATTTCATCATCCATAGATGTGCCTGAAAAGACATTTATCTGCAAATTCACTTTACACTAGTGCGATACTAGGTCCTTTGAAATCTCCTAATGGTAGCAGTTCTTTGCTGAAATTTTCCAAAGTGCTTCGTGCTATCTTGGCAACAGTATAAACATATTGCTGTGGTATTTTCTTGTAAATAAATAAATAGATAAATAAAGAAACCAAACAAATAAAAAATCAACGAAAATAAAATATCACTGTGTTTATTTTAAATAAATATAAGCTTACATGTTAGATATAAATTATAATTTTATATTTCAATAAATAAATACAGTATAATCCACTAATCAGTACAAATGTATGTAGTTAAAATTGTATATATTTAGTATTTTAATCAAATTCATAACTAGGCAGTAGTAGACACAACAATGCAATATGGGTTGCATACCCGTAAAAATAATAGCACACAATTAAAAATAGAATGGGAAAAATATAAAACAATGTTAAATAAATTAGAGCACAAAATTATGTTAAATATTCTATAAAACAATATTCAAATACTGACCTCCGTTTAAATAAAAAGGATATAATAACTTAAAGCAGTATTACTAGCAGTTAATAGAAAAGTAGGTCAACCCGGTAATACATTCTTAGCAGCAATAATAGTTATGAAATAGGAATTAATCACCAAGAATATCAATATTATAACCACCAACATTGTCAAGAATAAATGTTATGTATCAGTATACACGTTTCACTTATATTTTCTGCATAAAATATTATTGAGTGTACGTAAGGGGCTCGATTTGTTCATTTTCTTCTCTACACGAATATATTCCAAGAAAGACCAAGCTAAAACCAAAAATACAATATTAAACAAAGGTCTATATACATAAATAAATATATATATACCACTTATTTCACGGTCACAAGATCAATTGTATCTTCTTCTGTATGGGACATAGAAATGCACACAAAGGTATATGATCTATCTGTTTTCGATATACACCAACGCATCCAGAATGTAAATATTGTGACCTGGTTCACCATTAAAAATAAAACATTATGTTGGCTATGCAAATTCACTGATATTCACAGAATAAAAGACATTGTTGAATGTACATCTAAATATGCGATGGTACATAATTTTATTCACATACAAATGCGTCAAGACATTTAGGCTAAAAATAAATAAATAAAGCATTAGTCAGTACATAATATAAGACAATAAAAGAATACTTACCAACAAATAAAATCATTCAAAATGTCCATGGAATAAAAGTATAGAATATGTAAATAATAACAACAACAAACATGGTGGAAAGAAGGTCACATGATCACGTAATTTCAATAGTTATCAAAATAAACACGGAGGGCGTAGCAGACGGAAATTCAAACTAAAGGAACGATTCAAAACAAAAATAAGTCGTTCGTCAAATGTTTATCGCTATAAAAGGCGACACACAGGCGAAAATAAGGCAGTCCATAGGAAGTCCATCGGAAGCTCTTCAAGACTTAAAAAGGAAAATAGTTAAACCAGTGCTCCGAAGAAATAAAGGATCTAAAGGCATAAAACGCTTTAAGATTCAAACGCCGTAGTCGTAAGAAGCGACAACGATAGCTGCGCGCAGATATAGAGGCGCGAAATACTGGGATTGGACCGCACAAAAGTTACAACAATAAATTTAATTAAAATGGAGGGACTGGGCTACCAGGAAGAATTCGAGATGTTATACAACCAAGAAAAGTGAGTACAAGCATTATAAAATAACTCCATCTTGCAATCCTAAACTAAATAAATGAAAGAACCTTCATGAGTGTTTCATAAACTATCGGGCAACGCAATTTAGAACATTATTTAAATAATTAAAAATAAATTCTTCTTTGAATATGCTTTGGGTTAACGTGCGAATCTTAATCCAAGGCGGTTTAACGAAGCATTAATAAACTTTCCGGATAGCAATAAAATTTAGAATATCATTTAAATAATTTAAAATAAATTCTTCTTTGAATATGCTTTGGGTTAACGTGCGAATCTTGATCCAAGGCGGTTTAACGAAGCATTAATAAACTTTCCGGATAGCAATAAAATTTAGAATATCATTTAAATAATTTAAAATAAATTCTTCTTTGAATATGCTTTGGGTTAACGTGCGAATCTTAATCCAAGGCGGTTTAACGAAGCATTAATAAACTTTCCGGATAGCAATAAAATTTAGAATATCATTTAAATAATTTAAAATAAATTCTTCTTTGAATATGCTTTGGGTTAACGTGCGAATCTTAATCCAAGGCGGTTTAACGAAGCATTAATAAACTTTCCGGATAGCAATAAAATTTAGAATATCATTTAAAAAAAATAAAATAAATTCTTCTTTGAATATGCTTTGGGTTAACGTGCGAATCTTAATCCAAGGCGGTTTAACGAAGCATTAATAAACTTTCCGGATAGCAAAAATTTAGAATATCATTTAAATAATTTAAAATAAATTCTTCTTTGAATATGCTTTGGGTTGACGTGCGAATCTTGATTCAGGGCAATTTAACGAAGCATTAACGGTTTAGTTGAATAGCAGTAATTTCGAAATATGAGCATACATGAAGGACTAGAGCAGTGAATTTTATTTTATTTATTATTAACAATTTCTCAAAGAATTAAGGATTGCAAGGTGCTTGTACCGCAGATGAAAAAGGCTGGATATAATAATAATGAAATGGATAATGTATTGTATTGCATAATAATGATATTTATCAATGTTTTTGTAAAAGTTTATATGAAATAAAATAAGTTGTGCTGACATTCTATATCTACTTATTTATACCCATCCCAGGGAGAATCTAAGGAAAGTAAACATCACAATCACAGCTAGAACTCACAATAAGTACAAGGCTGCGACACATCATCCGTTATAAAAAAATAAATAAATTCACACTTAGACCCTGAGATTACTAAAGTACATTAATTTATTAATTTAATTTTTGGTTATTAACCAATATAGAAGAGGTCACAGCAATATGTTTATACTATGTCTTGGCATTACAAAATTTTCCGTATTTTTTCCTTTAAAAAAAATGTTAGCAATCGCTTTATTATATTTTTTCTACTCCCATACTTTAATTGTATTATTAGATATGCCGAACGTGTACTTAAATGATGTCCATTACGATACAGATTTTCATTATGATACAAGTTTATATCCAATAGGAATACAGATTTTTCATTACGATACAAGTTTATATCCAATAGGAATGCGACATTCCATTATTCAAACAATATTCAATATGGCGACTGCATATCTGACAGATATACAAATTAAATAAATGTGACATTTCTCTGCAATTTACAAGTAAATACTTAACATTTGTGCTTTTTTGAAAATATAAACGGTAAAAATGAGGGATAATGACAGTGAAATATAAAATTTGAGTCCACCAGAAATTATGGAACAAGCCTTAGTAACCACGAACAATTTATTAGCAGCTAAATTCGTAAAGGTGCATGGAAAATTTTAACCTCAATTTATGAAATGGAATGTTAAAAAAATAATGTTTGATTATGGGGTCGTAGAAAAAATAGTGTATGCAACTCGCATTTAATGGCTATTAAGACACTCGTATTCATTACAATACTCGGCTTCGCCTCGTATTGTAATTTTCTTACTCGTGTCTTAATAGCTATCATTAAATGCTCATTGCATAATATACTATAAAACAATTTTCTTATTAGTTAAAATCTTAAATTGAAATATTTTGGTATATATTTACGAGATGAAATGTCTGTTTACATGTTAAACATAAAGGTTATGTACAAAAAATTGTAAATTGACACTTCTACGTCACTAACTGAAAAATTTTCGGAAATCGCCATATAACGTCACTGCGTTGCTACGGACTACGATAATCGGAGCTTCCGAGAGGGTTTCAGAATTCCACTATTAATTACAAAATATTATAAAATGACAATATAAATGTCCATGTGGTCAAATAGATGGCACTTGAATGTCGCTTAAAATGTCGCCGAATAGATGGCGCCACAAATTTATTGGAATTTTTAATTATTACTCCTATTTCCCCAACTTTTAGTGATGAATATTCGAGGGAAGTAGTATTTTATAGACTAACTTTTATTACTATCAAGTTAGATTTTTTTTAAATGTCCCAAAGAGCCAGTTTTCTTTCAATTTTTACAGTCGCCTCGACCGGGAAATACTTTTCCTGGTCGAGCTACACATGCGCCAAATGTCACTTTACAGGCGGTGAGTACACAAAAATATTATGATTGTACAGAATTAAAAACGCGTCTGTAAATACTGCTGAACGAACGAATATTTAATGAAATAATTAAAAAATAATCTAAATCAAATAATAATCTTTCTTTTATAATTATTTTATTCTATATAGAATACATCGCAATCATCGCAAAACAACAGTACGGTCCTAGTTATTAATTTCCTTTCTTCAAATTATATTTTAAAATATTCTCTACTCTATGTTGAATGCACAAATCACCTATTTCTGGTCCACACTTTGACCCAATGCAAATCTCCCTGTTAGAAAAGGACAGGCATCGCTAGGAAGTGCATTTATATATCACACCACTGTACAATGCATATACTGATTACGTCTTTATGTATTATCTATATAATTACGACCTCCAACATTTTCGAACAATGGTGTAACAAATTGGAAGAATTAAACTAAATTAGAAACTCAACGATTACATTTGGAGGGCATTTCATTTTAACTTTACCAAGTAAATAACAAAGCTGTTAAGTCATTAAGTAAAAATTACGTTTACCCATAATTATCTTCGTAAAAAAAATAAAAAAAGGAGAGTAGAGATTAAGTAAAAGTTTAGACAATAATAATTAAGGTTACAAAATGTGATTTTGCAATTATTATTTGAGCAGGCAGTAATTTTATGTTTTATAACCTGATCGCCCAGTCACACATTTCGTTTTCGCCACTGCGTGATTAACTTGGATATTTTTATTTTCTTCGCTTGTGGCTGGACGGATCCTCCAGCGATCATGATAAATATACCCAGAACTTAATACCACTATATAATTACAATAAAAGAAATGATTCTCCAAACCTAAATATTCGCGAGCATTGCGTTAATTCACATTTATTAACTTCACGAAGTAATTACTTGTGCTGTTAATAATTTAAGAAAGATTGTTGCTTAATTATTGTTACACGATTTGGTGTTCTAACATAAAAAGATGCGGACAAGGTCGATTTATGTAACAACGACGGTTGAGCCGAACGCTCCTATAAGTAATATAATACTCAAGGTTTGTTAAGTGAGATTTTCGCAAAAGTTAACGACACTGTTTCGTTTTGAGGTGGTATTGATCGAAAATGACCGATAAAGATTGACGTATGTCTGTATAAACGATTGCGATGTCGGGCGGAATCATTATAGGTGTAAATGTCATTCATTAAATACAAGATGTGTCGATGAGTATGGGAAACACGTTTTGTTTATTTATACGTCAGAGGATGTAGAAAACATTTTTAGTATGTGTGTGCGTGCACGTGGAAGTTTCCTTTCGCAAAGCGTTGGCGCCATAATTCGAAAAAAAAAAGAAGTAATATACAGGGCCATACATTAAGAAAACAAAAACTACTTCATATACCGAAAAACAATTTAAAGAAAAACTTGTAGAACATATATGGGCAACCCCCGGCCTCCGGGCCGAATGCGGCCCACCACGGGTTTTAATACGGTCCGCGAGACAGAAAATTAAACATTTAGCATACATCATTTTTTTTTGCACCCTCCACTACTTCTAATAGGTACATATTAATTGTCAATTAACACAAAACTGTATTTCACACATCATAGCTTTATTCTAAAATTTAGAATAAAACTGTGAATTTAGACTCGATTTAGAATCTTAATCGATTTTGAAATAGATAGATACACGGAAAAAATATAACATAACAAGTATTGCTATTGTAGACCGACGCCAAGAAAGTTACCATAAATATAGGGATTATTGCACCTTGCAAGTACGATTGCTACATTTTTGCGTCCAATTTTTAACATCCTTTCTATAGCAATGTTGTCATGAAAACATGTTTTATATTCTAGTAATTATTTCGATATTATTCTAATAAACTAGTTGTATTTGCAATCTCTTCGAGCTTGAATCGCCTTTTCGCGTCCGCTTACAGCTTTATTACAGTTTCCTGTTAAACGCGATCACTGGCATGACGCTTTTTAGAATGTCCGGTTTTATAAACTTTTAAAGCATCCCGGTATATACATATATTTTGTGAAGCCAATAGTACCAGCCGGGGCGTGATTGTGCCACTACGTGTTGATCGTGTAAATTCGCACCATATCGGCACATCGATTCACCTACCGCCCCGAACTCTTGTTCAAGAATACCGATATTAGAGGCGAATAGAATAAAATGTATGGTTTGTGTATGCAATACCCTCCATTTCTGTTCCGTCAAGTTATTAAGTTGGTGAGATTTTGCAAAATTTTCGTTTTATCGCATACTTTCTCCTGGCTTGCCTAAAGTGTTTTAATAATGACCGTTTCAAAGTTCACACGTAATTAGGGTTATATAGGTTATCTTTTAAAGAATACGCAGTGGTCGAGTAGTGCAAAATAACCTGGGTGTGTCACCTTGAATAAGATTCCGACAATATAAGGGGGAATTTGTGCCACTACCTATTTTGAAATTCAGTTTATACGCTTAATTATCTTTATTAGTTACTATTCTATGTGAGAATTGGCTGTTCTTTTGTTTTATTTTGCTTTGTAAGAATATCTAATAGTAATAGGGTAAAAATAAATCCTCTTTTAAGCCTTACATTAATTTTATTATATGCTCTAGTAGTACATGTTTCGGCCCATGGCCATCTTCAGCTAGAATAGTCAAATCAACAGGAAAATACACGTCCAAATGTAGCAACGTACAAAGTAATAAAACAAAAACAAAACTCAAACATTACATCGGTTATAGATTAAAATTATTCTATAACATTAAACATCAAACACAAACAACATCATTGTAGATAGGCAAAATTTTTGAAAGTTTTAAAAATCTTTTATATTTGGAAAAAATTATTAAATGGACGGTATGAAGAAAAACATGCTGTCGGGATGACGGTCGTGACAAACAGAACTGTTTGTCACGACCGTTTTTGTTATATTTTATAAATAAAAAAAATTTTTCATTAAACCTTCTATTTGGGGCGAGATTGTACCACAAAAATAACAGAGATAAAACTAATTGGGGTGAAATTGGGCCATGTCACTCATACCATACAGTTTCACTGTAATATGAAGCTGCGCCTGGCACATTTTCAGCCTGTAAATAGGCGGCATTATGCTAAAACGGTAAACAAGTAGCTGGCACAAAGCCACCCCATCCTATGGGGGGAAATTATGCCAATTATTATAAATAATTTTAGAAAAACGAATGAAAATTTCTAAGTCTTTTTTACACAATTTAGTAACCAAAGGTTCAAAGTATATCGCTAATTTTTACAAACATTTTTGGTGCCTATAATTGTCCGAAATTCTTTGAAAACCATAAAAAGTGGCATAAAGCCACCCCATTTTACCGGTATATTTTATTTAAAATTTTTCTCGAATTGTTTTTTACACAAACCGGCACACACTCAAGAGCGAGAAAGGTAATTTAATGTTAAACATAAGTCATGTTAAAAATCCAAAAAAACAATAAGATCAAAAAGCGCAACATTTTCATTAAGACAGTTTACAATACTATTTTGATGTAAACGTATAAAAGCCTGTCAATCTTTTCGAAGTCTACTCTCGTTAAGAAAAAAGCACAAAATAATAATAAAAGTAAAAAGCCCAAGTTTTAAATTTAAGCCCTATTGAAGCGCCTTTCCTGTAAAAAGCGATAACTGGCATGGCTAATATTGAGTAATTATTTCGATATTATTCTAATAAATATTTCGGTAAAACTGCAGTAAATATTTCTGTAATGTAGTGGTATATGTGTCAGTAATATTGCAGTAAATATTTCAGTAATATTGTAGTTAATATGCCAATAATTTTGTAGTATATATTTCGGTGGAAACATGTCAGTAATATTACTGAAATATCTAGTAGATGTATAGATACTGAAATCCCTACTACATTTTATATACATTTACAATATAATAAAACACATTTATCAACTATGTATATCACACTTTAATTTTATTTATTTTTAGTTCTTGATTTTTAAATATTACAATGGTGATTAAATAAAATAATGTCTTAATATAGTAAATTTGAGAAATTGAAAATTAAAAAGTTCTTTAAATTAAAATTTTTTTATAATGATAACTAAAAGTTGTAAACTAAAAAAACATCTAGAGTCCTAATAAAAATACATAATAAAGTGGTTATTCTCCAGCTTCTCGACCACCTGGATTGACCTGAATTAGACTGGAATTATCTATAAACGATAAGTACTTACACTCGCCTAGGTATATTTGCATATATTACATAATTGATTTTTTCTACTCCCATACTTTAATTGTATTATTAGATATGCCGAACTTGTACTTTAATGATGTCCATTACGATACAGATTTTCATTATGATACAAGTTTATATCCAATAGGAATGCTACATTCCAATATTCAAACAATATTCAATATGGCGACTGCATATCTGACAGATATACAAATTAAATAAATGTGACAGTTCTCTGCAATTTACAAGTAAGTACTTAAAATTTGTGCTTTTTTGAAAATATAAACGCTAAAAATGAGGGATAATGACAGTGAAATGTAAAATTTGACTCCACCAGAAATTATGGAACAAGCCTTAGTAACCACGAACAATTTATTACCAGCTAAATTCGCAAAGGTGCATGGAAAATTTTAACCGCAATTTATAAAATGGAATGTTCAAAAAATGTTTTATTATGGGATCGTAGAAAAACTAGTGTATGCAACTCGCGTTTAATGGCTATTAAGACACTCGTATTCATTACAATATATATTGCATAATATACTATTGTCGGTACGACCAAGTGCAGTACAAAAAGTTTTTGACAGCATGTATGAAATATATTGATGATTTTCTTATATCGGAAGGATCATTTAACATTAAAATGAACGCATTTTGAGATTCAACCTTGAACGGCTTTCAATACAAACCAGCTTGCTTACACTTTATGTTCGTTCCATATAAAAGTAAAGGCAGTATGTATTTTAAAAGCAAATAATTCTTTGGTACCTAAAATTAAGGAATACGGCTCACTTGCGCTCGGCGCACTTGCGCTCCTACCTGAAATCGACCTATTTGCGCTCTGACCCTAATGACAAGAAATTAATGATATCTTCGCTGGCCGACTTGCGCTCCCGTTCTCTCGGGATATATACATGTATAAATACATAGAACTTAGGAAGATAAATTGTACATAGTGCCTTTCATATTAGATGACCTACGTTATTGAGGCGAGTATATGAAAATTACTTATTGTAGGGTTTTATAAAATATATATACTTGCTTCAATAGGGTAGGTCATTTAATATGAATGTATATATACATAAAACTATACAAAAATTATTTTTTTATGCATCTCTAACCTGACCAAAACTGTTTCTGAAACTCTTATCATAAACACAATACATTGCAACGTTTGGTACAATAAACGATGGCTTATATTCAAAAGCTAGAGTAAAGTAACAAATTTACATATATACTGACGATTTCTTTATTCAAAAAGGAAGACATACTTACTCACATATAATGACATGTTTTTCTACAAAATGCATAAATATTGACGATTTCTTTATTCAAAAAAGAAAGACATATTACACACTTTTAAACATACCAAAGTTTATATTTATGTATTAAACTTTGCCAGTCCTAAGTCTGGATTCCATGTGCAGGAAAGTGTTGTTTTATTAACTTTTGTCTGACTATTATAATTCTCTTGTTCAAATGCTTGTTTTATTATTATTATTAATTTGTCAAAATACTCAAGAAAAAATGGTTTGAATTATTCTATACATAGTCATGTAATTATATAATAAAAATACGAATTGAAGTAGCAAACAGTTTTGATCAGGTTAGAGATACATAAAAAAAAAATTCTGGTATAGTTTTATGTATAGCCTGTGTTGCATCGTCGACCTGAACATAGGAAATCCCATGTTTATTTTAAACGTGGTGAATGAAAGTTTCCCAGTTTATTTTAGAGAAAGACTTATTGAGAATTTTTTAAAGAACTCATAAAAATGAAGCGAATTGCAAATTTCGAATTGTTTTTGTCAAGTATTTTCTTAGATATGAACAATAATACACTAGTAAAATAAGCCGAAATTGTAATCCAGTCATAATCGAAACAACAATTAAGTCACTTGCAAATTCAAATAAATAAAAATGTCAAATTGACGTTTCGCGATAAGTCAAATTGACGCTTCGCGATAATTTTGCTCAAAGTCAATGCTAAGTTAAGAAATATGAATTATTTTACCACAGGAGAAAAAGTTATTATGATTAAGTGGTATTATGGAGGAAATAGTCTACAGGGCGTAAGAGATATGTTTTCCGTGCATTTTCCCGATAGGCCGATTCCAAGTAAGGCGAACATTAAAAATGCCATTGAACGCTTTGAAGCAACGGGGACAGTAATTAAAGATTGTAAATGTATAAAGGAGAATAATGGTAGGGTTCATCAACAAAGAAACGAAAATGAATTAGATATCTTGCTTCAAGTCCAAGAAGAAAAACAAGTAAGCACGAGAATTCTTGGAGAAACAGTGGGACTACACCATACTACAGCTTGGCGCATTTTGAAGAAACATAATTTTAAATCATTTAAATATGCGAAACATCAAGAACTGTTGGTCGGGGATAGAGAGCGTAGCGCAAATTTTGGCTTTGAAATGATGGAGAGAGCAAATAACGATAGGGAGTTTTTACACAACATTTGCTTTACAGATGAATGCACGCTTACTTTCAACAATGAGCCAAATGTTCAAAATTTAAGATATTGGAGCCACGAAAATGAGCACCTTTTTCTCTCTACGAGGACTCAATATCCACAAAAAGTTAACGTTTTTATTGGAATTTTCGGACATCATATTATTGGACCTCTTTTTTTAGAAGAAAATCCTTCTGCTGTATATTTTCTAAATTTATTACAAAATAAAATTGAACCTGCTTTAGAAGAAGTTGTTCTTGAAAATCAGCAAGTTTGGTTCCAGTTAGACGGATGCCCTGCGCACAACGCCAGGACCTTCAAAATGCCTTTAATGGAAATGTGATAGATCCAAATCAAACAATATGCTGGCCCCCCAGGTCCCCTGATCTTTCACCGAACGACTTCTTTTTATGGGGACATTTAAAAAACGCTATTTATAAAAGTGTACAATATGAAAACTTGGATCAGTTAAAAAATGCAATACCTCTGGAATGTAGGAAAATTAATCAAAATCAGCCGAGTAACGTACGAAAGTCATTTTATGATCGCTTGGGGCATTGTTTAGCAGTAAACGGTGGGATATTCGAACATTTAATTTAGTTTGTTAGTTGTTCATTTTTTAATAATGTTTTTACTCCAATATGTAATGTAATAAGTATAACTTCGTATGTATTTGAGTTCTAGTGTAAACGATATCGCATAATGTCAATTTGCCTTTTTTTTTAATTTGAATTTGCAAGTGACTTGATTGTTGTTTCGATTATGACTGGATTACAATTTCGGCTTATTTTACTAGTGTATTATTGTTCATATCTAAGAAAATACTTGACAAAAACAATTCGAAATTTGCAATTCGCTTCATTTTTATGAGTTCTTTAAAAAATTCTCAATAAGTTTTTCTCTAAAATAAACTGGGAAACTTTCATTCACCACGTTTAAAATTAACATGGGATTTCCTATGTTCAGGTCGACGATGCAACACACGGTATATACATTCATATTAAATGACCTACCCTATTGAAGCGAGTATATATTTTATAAAAACCTACAATAAGTAATTTTCATATACTAGCCTCAATAAGGTAGGTCATCTAATATGAAAGGCACTATGTACAATATATATATATCCTAAGTTTTATGTATTTATACATGTATATATCCCGAGAGAACGGGAGCGCAAGTCGGCCGGCGAAGATATCATTAATTTCTTGTCATTAGGCTCAGAGCGCAAATAGGTCGATTTCAGGTGGGAGCGCAAGTGCGCCGAGCGCAAGTGAGCCGATGCCAAATTAAGAACAAAGTTAAACTTTTCTCTTTAATAAATCTCATTTTTACCTACCATCAGGATTTTTTATAATATTACTGGTTTAATATACTTGCTATGTATGAGTCTTGTTTACATCCTGCTATACTGAGATTTCTTTCGCAGCTACTGGGACATTTATAGCACAAACAATTTACTTCGGTTTCATTCAAATTCTCAAACTTCATTAAAAACTGAAAGGAAAAACACAAACTGTCATTAATTCAGTAATTTTATTAAAAACAAAATAGGTGAGTACCCTGAAAATACTTACTTACTAATTTATATCCCAGTGGTTTCCTTAAACCCGAAAATGACTCAAAATATAAATCGATTGTATTTGTAATTTTCACTCTTTCAAAAGATGTTCTTTTCCATTTTTCTTCGACTTTGTTTTGTGGATGAGTGTTATTTTTTAACCACTGTGTATCCTTTTCATTGTTAACAAATATATTTCCATCAATAACTGCTGCCGGTTCTAGTTTAAAAAAAGAACAATAAAAACTTGACAAATAGGTCTATTATTCGTTTTCACCTGTTGTATCCTTTAATAATCCAACATTTTCTAATGTATAGGTAGGTACTATATAGTTTTCCTCGGGCAGCTTTTGGCTTATCTTTATAATTTTTCACATATGAAATGATTTCTGGCCGCTCATGTAAAAACACAGTATTAATTTCGTTCGCAAGTTCATATTTATCAATACTTTTTTCATGTTAGCATAATCCGCATTATCAAAATTTACATAGTTTAAAATAAGTATATAGGTATGTTACCTAATAGGAATAGGATTAAACTAATTACATTATTTTTTATAATTAAATAGTTATTAGAAGTTAGTAAATTATCTTAGAAATTTGTTGATATAATGTAGCAAGTAAGTATTAAACATGAAAAAATATTTTAAATGCCATTTGAACAAAACGTGTTTAAAAAACCATTCAATTCTATAACAATTATAAAACGAGTTACCTTCAAATATGCACTTATAACACTCAAACCCATGTTTTCAAGTAATGAATCCATTATCAAGAACCATTTCCTTATTGCTATGTTAAATTCTGTGGTTATACATACAAATGTGCAACTGCTTCAATAAAACAGAACGAATAGAAACTATGAAAAACAGTAAAATCTCCTCCCCTGTCCGAAATGCACGCGTCCGGCCTACTCACATGGCTGACTTTTCAAGGTCAAGCCTATATATTTTGTGGTATAAAATAACAAAAACTTCATGTTTTTTGTACTTATATAACAATATTTTTGCCCCAGTTATACAGGCAAGTGATTGAACGGGCATCTAGAAAACGTACAACAGCTTATTTAAAAAAATCAACTTGTATACCAAAATATGTATATGACATTACTGCAAATTGTAGATGAAAATTCTCCAGCAATAGTTCTAAATATTTGCAGTAATTGTAGTGGCAGATATACATTACTTATCGTATGTTAGGTTAGTTGCAAAATTATGGGAGCTGTACTTGCAAGTGCAACATAATAATACTAGCTATTGCATATTTTTAACTTGCAAAATCCTAGAAGCACCATTGCCGTAATTTTTACAATCCAATTTCTTTCCGTGTTTATGTCTTGAAAATGTACCAGATTTTATTAACTTACAGTTTTTACCGCCTAATACAACATCACTAATCCAGCCAATGGACCAGCAAGTCACTGTCAATATCAAGGCGAAATACCACAAATATACCTACCAACAATGTTTCCAAGCGACTGACGGTGAAGGAAAAGTAACTCTTAAAGAGTTTTGAAAGGGTACAATATCCATGATGCTATACTTAATATTGCTAAAGCATGGCAAAGTATCAGCGAAAAATCTTTATCAGCAGCATGGCGAAATCTGTGGCCGGAAATAGCACGAGATTTTGAACCAGACGAAGAACAAAATGCTGAAATTGCCGAAGTTGTCCAACTTGGCCAAAATCTAGGTCTTGGCGTCTCATTTGATAATGTGGTTGATCTACTTAAATTTCACGACGAAGAGTGTCGAGAGTCGTCTGTCAAAGATTATTCTGAATCCGAGGAGGAAATTGCGGTAGAACCAGAAGTAAGAAAAGAACTTACAATTCCGATTTTGAAGGAAATAATTGAACACAACCGTATGCTTTCATGTTAAAAGAAAAATCGTAGCCTAAACAAACTAAAATTCATTCGTTCTTTAAGCATGCTGTAGTACCAACTTCTTCATCATTGGAGAATCCAATCCCGTCTACATCAGAATCAAATATAGTATAATTCATATATACATATACATTGAACATACATGCAATACATGTTTAGTTTAATTATTTTCTCTTATTAATAAATATTCATAAATACCTACATACATATATTGAACTTTTTTATTGGTAATTCTGAAAATACCGAGTTATTCACTAATCGTGAAATTCGTCCATCGTGATGATTTCTCGGTCCGCATTAATCACTGTAAATGACTATTACCTGTACATCGATAAATATCTTTTTGTACTCACCGCCTGTAAAGTGACATTTGGCGCATGTGTAGCTCGACTGGGAAATACGTTTTCCCGGTTGAGCCGACTGTACAAATTGAAAAACACACTGGCACTTTGGGACATTTAAAAAACTAAAAGTTGGGGAAATAGGAGTAATAATCAAAAATTCCTCCAAAAAAATGGTGGCGCCATCTATTTGACGTCATTTTAAGCGACATCTTAAGCAAGATTCAAGCGCCATCTATTTGAACCACATCGATAATCATATTGGCAGTTCGGAATTGTTTGTATTTAAACCAAAAAACGCAATAAATGTATTATAAATTTATAAATATAAGAATAAATACCTCATGTTTGTCATGTGTGAGAATATAACTTAATTTTAGGGAAAGGTGAGTAATAGTTACCTACATGAAATGCTTAAATTAATTAGGTAATCTATCTTAGGTTAGGTATGATACCAATGACATTAATCAATAATATTTTTTTAATTTAATGTTCGTACAAAAAATATTGTACAAACCACTTGCGTGAAGACATCTTCCACGCATTCGCGCAATTAAAAGCACTCGCTTCCTGCGGTCGCTCGTGCTTACAATGTGCGCTCATGCGGGAAAATAGTCTTCCCGCACTTGGTTCGTAAATAACTATTATGTACTCACCGCCTGTAAAGTGACATTTGGCGCTCGACCAGGAAAGAGTATTTCCCGGTCGAGGCGACTGTAAAAATTGAAAAAAAAAACACTGGCTCTTTGGGACATTAAAAAAAATCTTTTTTTGATAATAATGAAATTTAGTCTATAAAATACTACTTCCCTCGTCTATTCTTCACTAAAAGTTGGGGAAATAGGAGTAATAATTAAAAATTCTTTCAATAAATTTGTGGAGCCATCTATTTGACGACATCTTAAGCGACATTCAAGCACCATCTATTTGACCACATCGACATTCATATTGGCAGTTCATAAGAAATTGTAATTAAACCAAAAAACGCAATAAATGTACTATAAATTCATAAATATAAGAATAAATACCTCGTGTTTGCTATGTGTAAGGATATAATAACTTAATTTTAGGGAAAGGTGAATAATAGTAACGTACATGAAATGCTTAAGTTAATTAGGTAATCTATTTTAGGTTAGGTATGATACTAATGACATTAATCAATAATATTTTTTTAATTTAATGATCGTACAAAAAAATATTGTACAAACCACTTGCGTGAAGGCATCTTGCACGCATTCGCGCAATTAAAAGCACTCGGTTCCCGTGCTTTCAAAGTGCGCTCATGCGGGAAAATAGTCTTCCCGCACTTGGTTCGTAAATTACTATTTATTACAATTTACTCGAAACATACATAAATCTTCAATTGTGTTAAACTTTATGACCTTAAATCATATTCAAGATTCAAGCGACACCCGGTATATTCGAAAATTAAGGAAGTCATGAATCACATAGCACTTACCTTTCTTAAAATTAGTCTTACCATTGTTTTGAAATGTTAATGACGAACTGCTCCACTGGTGTCGTTAATTCACGTACAGTGTCTGCCTCGAACCACTGACCATAAAATTGTCGAACAATTTCGTCAAAAATTTCAATTCCCCGAGCGTTTGGAACGCACGTATCCATAATGCCAGTGAAGTGACGCAGAAGCGGAACAATACGTAATTTAAATCTCGCCTCCTTTTACATAATTTTAAATTACCGTTGAGCTGGCTGTGTGTATGAGTATTTGTGGATGGTCGAATTAATTAAACATATCTGCCCGTAGAATGTTACGTATGTAGTAACCGAGCAAATTAGCCATAAATATGCATATGTACATGTACAAATATTATTTGTCGACTTTTAAAAGTAAACGAAGTGTTAAACGAATCATATCATGGTATAAATAATTGTATAAATTAAGATAATATTAATATTTATGATGGATGTAAGTTATGTAAAACGTCGGCGTGTAATGTAACATAATATTAAATTTGAAATGTAAAAGAGCGAATCTATTAAGATGTAAGATGTTGTGACATATGAATGTATGTACAACATAGTTCGCATTCGACAAAGTGCGAACTGTGCTATTTCGTGGATAATTTTTAGTGTTGCAATTCATTTACATATTCTCATTTTCTGTGTATTAATGTACATCGGCACTTAAGAAGCACGGCGAGAATGAATCGTGTTGAAACAAAGATTATATAACTATTGTAAAAATGCAAGGGGAAAGCTCTTTTTCTGTTTCAAGTAATTTCGAAAATTAGGGATGCCTGCATGATGAGTATAATAAAAATAATATTTAGAGTTGCTTATTATTAATTTTTATTGCCATATTAAATAATTGCAAAACAATTGTCAGTAATTAACAAACATAAAGGTTATAAGGGTATCTTCATGAAAACAAACCATATAAAATAATAATAGTAAATATACTTTTTCCTAGAATGCAGTTCATCCATTAGCATTCCTTCCAGTATTTCTAAAAATTTTAAATGCGTCACAAAAAGTCGTTTGATTGATTTAATTAATTAATATAACATAACAGACAAATCCTATCCAAGAAGAACCAAAAAGACAATCGACTAACTTGATGGTTAACAGCTTAACGCCTGCCCATTTCCAGTTGCATAGCAATTAGTACGTCCAAATCGTAGATGTCGCCATATTATCACCTGTAATTGCTTGGAAGTGGTCGAACAATATGAACCCATAACCTAAACTTAACTACCTGTTCAGGTGGATAGCTGACATCTTCGTAATCTAGTCCCATGGACGGGATTCTGTCATTTCTAAATCTTCAACAACCAATAATAAAAACGAGGTCGATAAGACGGAAAATTAAACACAACCAAGTTTACTCAACGAACAGAAATGACCCAGTGCTCAGTTCCTAATTCCATCACTACTTCTCGCCAAACTAACCTCGTATTTACTCGTTAGTAAACAGAGCATTTACGCTATCCGACTCAACCCGCCCTAGAAATATTCCTCTATTCGCCATCATTTTGAGGAAAGTATTCGAACAACACTTCTTATCAACCTGCAACCTTAAATTTAAATGCTGGTTCAGGTTGGTAGTTGGACGACATCTTCCACGGGATTCCTTCATTGTTAAATTCCCCCAATAGAGCAACAACATCCGTTTTACAATTGCAGTCGAGAGTAACAGTTCCCATCATATCCTTGATATACTAGTACTATGGTGACCAGATGATAAATTAGTACATTCCATCTACCACAAGCTTACTCAGACTCATTAATAAACACTGCCATTACCCTCAGCACCCTCTCCAAAAACAATATAACCTTAACTTTTTAGTGAACAGAGCTTTTGTCCTTTCCAAAACTCAAACTATAGTAATAAGGTTGCTAAAAAAGTTGCAGCAACGCATAACGAAGCCGATAGTTTTCGAAGACAAAGCCCAAACTAAATTTATATGGTTGAGAAAACGTAATCTGATATTATACAGCACTCCAAAAACTGAAAAACTATCTACCCAAAAAAATGTTTACTAGGAAATAAATAGAATTTTGATATTCAAATGTTTTATTAAGATTTAAAATCTAAGTTGTATTTTGAAACCCATGCTGATAAAGTATGATGGTTTGTGGGACGCAGGAAACATTATCCACAGGTTTTATGATATTGAGTACAAATTTTTAGGTTATCATCGTAATCCAGTATAGTCTATTTATATTAACACAATTTCCCCAGAAAAATGTTATCTGAACATTTGATCTTAATACAAATCAAGTGTCATCTGGGCATCTTTGATGAAATTCCCTCATTTCTAAATTTCCAACACAGCGACATCCGTTTTACAATGGTATTCGAAACTAACGGTTCCCATCCTTCCTTTGATATACTAGTACGATGTCGACCAGATGGTGAATTAGTACATTCCGTATACCGCAAGCTTACCATCACCACCCTTCCCAAAAATAATATTTCCTTCACGTCTTGGCAAACAGAGCTTTTGTCCTTACCGAAACCCCATCAATAATAATGAATAGGGTTACTGATAAAGTTGCAGCAACTCATAGCGAAGCTTATAGTTTTCGAAATCGAGGCCCAAACAAAATTTATAGGTATGGGTACAAAAACTTAATCTGAAAAAACCGAAAAATCGTCTACCCACATCAAGAAAATGTTTTCTATGAAATAACTAGAAAATAACTCAAAAATAAGCGTAATAGGCTTAACAACTTTTATCAATATTTAACTCTAAGTTGTATTTTGAACCCTCTTCTGATAAGGTATAATGTTTTTTTGGAGGCAGGATCCACAGGTTTTGTGAGATAGCGTGCAAAGTTTGCAATTATCATCTTAAACAAGTATAGTCCATTTACATCTACACTGTTCACCAAAAATATTATTATCTGAACATAGCCAAAACAGGCCTTGCCTGAAAAATACAGGAGTTTTGAAAATTCAGTTTTACTCAGATTGGTGGCTTAAAAAATATACTAGATTTGCGAAATTGACGTGCTTCCGCTGGCTTCGCCATGTTGGAACATGGCGTCCAAAACACGGTTCTTTTTTACAACATCGTCCTTCCAGAACGTCCTGGACAGAAAATACACTTTAAATGAGATTATTTCAAAGATCATTTATTTTACAAGAAAACATTCCAAATAAACATTATAGAGAATTTACTTAACGTTCTGGAAAGGAAATATTGTCAAAATACAATATTTTCGGCGCCAACTAGTGTATTGTTTAGGTCACCAAACTAAGTAACATTAGCAGTTTTTAAAGCTCCTGTATTTTTTTCAGGTAAAACTGCCCATTGCCTGGACTATTACTATACCTGGCAATTCGTTAACATAATTAAGAATAGAAATAGTCCCCTGTGGAACGCTTTTAATAAAAGAATGTCATTGAGATTTAACTTTTCTTAGTATCAGCCTATCTTTTTAAATTGATTCATCCTATTTCATGTTAATTTTGCAAACACTTTAGCCTATAGTGCGGTAACTGGATATATTGCAAGAACTTTCTTATGTCAAGAAACCAAACAAATCCTTATGATATATATTGTATGGTAGTGCTCCTAAATTGCAGGATCACGAAAGTACTACAGAACTTGCGAAACTTAAAACCTTCGCATAATACATGTATTGGTCAAATAAGACCGTAAAAGATAAAGATGAAGATTATATCATATATGTAAGTATACTGTGTGTCCAAAAAGTCTGGAAACACCCAAATAAAATCGAAACGGATGATTTTTGAGAAAAATGCAAAAACAGGTCAATTAGTATTTTAAAAAAACTACTGGATGATGGTATCTGTTTGGAATTTTTAATTACCTTGAAAAATTTATGATGTCATCAAAAAAAATTTAAATGGCAACGTCGCATTTTTAATTTTATTTTTGATAGATCCTTTAATTGTCTAAACGACAGTCAAAAAATGTTTCATTCTACTTAAGAAAAATTTTGAAAAAAAAATCATTATAGAAAACAAAGAAAATTTTAATCGTAGAAATCAGCAAAAACTCTTACAATAAATGTTCAAAATGTTGTCCTTGAGCATCTTGGCAATACCCTAAACGATAATAAAATTCATTTTCAACGTTTTCTATCATTTCAGGAGTGATCCTTCGTACTTCAATTTCAATCCGTTGACGCAAGTCTTCCAAATTTTCAGGTTTAGTTGCGTATACCTTATTTTTTAGGTAACCCCACAAAAAATAATCAATAGGCGTTAGATCTGGCGACCTAGCCGGCCACTCGATAGCCCCCCTCCTGCCAATCCATCTGTTTGGGAAGGTATTCTCGAGATAATGCCGAACATTTCCCGCATAGTGGGGTGGAGCCCCATCTTGTTGAAACCAAATTCTTTGGCTGGCCAAATTAGGATCTTCATGGTTCGGAAATATTTCTGCTAATGACGGAATTAAATAATTTTGTAAAAAATCCAAATACATTTCCGCCGTCAGGTTACCGTTGAAGAAAAATGGCCCTATAATTCTGTTACCAATTAAACCAGCCCATACATTTAATTTCTGAGGATACTGAGTTCGTACCTCTCTCATCCAGCGTGGATTTTGGCGTGCCCAGTACCTGCAGTTTTGTCTATTAACAGTCCCATGTAATGTGAACGTAGTTTCATCTGAGAATAAGATATTTCTGATAAAAAACGGATCATTATCATACATAGGCATCAGTTGTTCGCAAAACTGTACACGCCTGTCGAAGTTGTCTTCAGACAGCTCATAAACCAACCAGATTTTGTAGGGATGATACATAGTTTTCCGGAAAATATTACCAATTGTACTCTTCGATACGTTAAACTCCCGAGCAAGCTGCCGTGTACTAGAATTTGGAGTTTCCTCTACGGACAATAATACGTCGAGTTGCGTATCTTCTGCGATCTTTGGACGACCACTTCTAGGGCGATCTCGAACATGACCTTCTTCTTGAAATTTTTTGTAAATCTTGCAGAAATACTAATTGGGGCACGCTCCGGATGTTCTGTATTAAATAAGTCGCAAACTTCTCTAACTGAACGAGCCCTATCCCCAAAACCAATCATCATCAATATTTGAATACGTTCCCTCTCACTTAAAACTATTTTTAAACAGATTTTTTTAACTTACGCACATGACAGAATGTCACAAATAAAACAAAATGTGTTTGAAAAATAATCGACTTTTTAGCCAACTATGTTTTATTTTTAAGACAAACATTTCCATTTTCGAAGAAGTAATAAAATTTTTCTCGGTCATTTTCTTAAGTAAAATGAAAAAAAATTTTTACAGTCATTTAGAGAATTAAAAGATCTATCAAAAATAAAATTTAAAATGCGACGTTGCCATTTAATTTTTTTTTGATGACATCATAACTTTTTCAAGGTCATCAAAAATTCCAAACAGATACCATCAGCCAGTAGTTTTTTGAAAATACTAATTGACCTGTTTTTGCATTTTTCTCAAAAATCATCCGTTTCGATTTTATTTGGGTGTTTCCAGACTTTTTAGACACACAGTATATGATTCTGCATGTTATTTCGTTATCTTGAGAAGACCTTGAACCTTGGCAATTGCAAAATAAAGATGAAACATATTATCCTCCATACAATCCCTGAATGCATGGATATATTTGTTTACGGATATAATTTTGCATATGTGCATAATGTTTGACTTTTCACTTTTGAATTAAGAGATATCAATTTTAATGACCCAGTTAGAACTCTGTACGAAGACTTGTACGAAAGTTTATAATATAAAAGCAATTTGTTACAATATAATCAGCGATATTATGGGAGAGTGTTTTGTAAACATTGCCATTAAGTACTCGGCGGGAATCGTTAAAATGTAATAAATTTCCTCTCGAAGAAGTATTATTTGCAGACGCTGGATAGCTTTATTTAACAATTAAACTGGCTGGCTGTAATGAACAGTAAATTATATATGCATGGTAGTAATAATGTGCTATTTACCATACAACTAATTGCAGTTGCAGCACATGTGTTTTAATGTAACCATTTATAAATTGCCTACGTGATGTATGCAAAATAAATAGGACAGCATATTTTTACAGAAGATTCTAATGATAGTTTCCGTTTATTTACGTATAACCGTTATTGCACTGTAAATTATATTATCAACGTACTGTATATAATTTAGAGATTTTTCCCATGTATGTATATAATGATCCCAAATTTATTTAATATTAAAAAGAAACTATAGATTTATGAGTTGTTAACATATCATCGTATCTGTTTATTTATCAGTGTGTATCACCATCTAAAATAAAATACACGAAGATGAGATGAACATTTCTCAGAAGGAAATGAAACACTAATGTACTGTATTATTCAGAAGAGTGTTAAATGGTATTAAGAAAGACTCTCCCTAAATTGAATTATCATGAGGCATTTCTATTGGTTCGAATTAGGGAGAGTTTGAATTAGAGAAAGTAAGAAGTAATAAAGGTGTGTATAAACTATTAAAAACATACATTTGTAATGCAAAAAATCATTTTTACATTCACATAGAAAATATAACAATCTCTTTTAACGGAGGGTCCTCGAAGGCTAATGCTAACGGGTGTTCATAGATGGAGCCGGGATCAGATATGTATCTTCTTTGTTCAAGATTCTTACACGCCCACCGACCAACATCTGCCCCTTATCAGTACAACGACAGTCAACCTTGTTCCCACGGTCTGTGACCATAAAATAGGAAACTGTTTACACCCTATTCTTCCAAGTAAACACCTACTCGATGTTTTTTAGGCACCATTTTATGCAAAACCAAAAACAAAAATTCATTTTGATTTTGGATTCGACCTCAGCTTAGGTACCTTTTATAAGTGGGCTTAATTTTGTTCAGCTTCATCCATACTCTACTAATTTTTTGAATTTTTTTGAAAAAAGTAATGACACTAGAATTTTCAAAATATCTTAAGGGGAAGAGTGTGTTGTGACATTTGCTGTGTGAAAATTTCATTGTACTTGATTTACATTTTTCTTTAATATCTCCCTTGTGGACAAATAACAATGGCAGACCCCAGCCTTAAGACATTTATATGTAGTTACAATACATGTAGTTACAAATTCGTAATTAAGATACGTAAAATACATATAAGTCGTAATATGTACATAGGGTTGAAGAGAGCTAAAAAATTGTTGTTTGTTTTAATATTTTGTTCTAAGCTTGTCCAGGGACGTTTTCATTCATTTCCAAACCTGAGTGTAAAACACTTAACGCTCTTTCAATATCGGCTGGACAAATCACTTCTTGTGCAGTTTCGTCTTCTGACCCACTTGAACTTACGTTTACATTTGTCATATTCGAAACTCTATCCAAAATATCGGCATCAGTAGGTATCAGTGAGGTCACAAACTATCACTGCATCGTCAACATCTATAATCTTGAGGCTGTATTACACTTACCAAGTTCTTGACCAAGTTATTGGCCAAGAAATTGTCGGCAAGTTCTTGATCAAGTTATTGTTGACCTTGCCTGTTTTACACTTACCAATTTCTTGACCAAGTTTTTAGGTGAATTAGCAGTACCAATAGTGCAAAACTACGAAATAAAAAATTAATAAAGTTACCGAAGATTTGTGCTTGATATTGAATGTAAAAATAACTGCACAAGAGATACAAAAGACAATAAATAATTTACGCATACAATTCTTTCAAGAAGTATCAAATTAACATGTCATTTTTAACAGTATTCTAAAATGGAATTTATGTATACATTTTACACAGTTGGCAAAAAACTTTATAACATGAATATTACTAGAAATCACTAAAAACTTGACCAAGTTGAGAAGAAAAATAGAACATGTTCTAAGCCACCAAGTTCTTGGCCAAGAAATTGACCAAGTCGACTTGACAAGTGTAATACACGACTTGTCGTCAATTTTAACTTGATCAAGTTCTTGGCCAATAACTTGGTCAAGAACTTGGTAAGTGCAATACAGCCTTTGGAATTTTTTTCCCTGCATTTCACCACTAATTTCTTGGAGTCTATTCTATAAATATTTAGTTTCTTTATAGTCATTTGAAAATGATTTTTTCGGTTTTACTAATGGCACCAAATCTTCATGATCCCAAGCTGGGTAGCGACCAAATCCAGCCTACTGGAAACGGTTTTTTATTGTTTCCTCTATTACCCATTCCCAATTGGAAATGATTACCTAAGAAATTTTCGACATAGTATCAGATCCATGTCATCAAGATGCGTTTTTACATAATAAAAACTTTATTCGTTCAACGGTATTCCACTTATGTACATACAGCTGTGTGCTGTATCAGCAACATAATTTATTATTAACATAATGACCACAGACACACGTTGGGCACTATATTACTTATGCTGTAGATTTAATAAATTTTTCACTAAATGCTTATAATTGATTTTGTATGTACTAACTTATTTCTTAACAGCACGTACTTTGTAAGTACGCGTGAATTCTAGCAGTGTATTCAGCCTCTTCGACTCCTGGTAAATCTCTTGCTTATTTTTGTTTAGGGATAAGGTTATAATTTGTATTAAAGAAAAGTCTAAGTCTATATAAAAATCATACCTGTATATTTTATTCAAACATTAATAATAGATAGCATCGCTATACTATATTCACCTCAAAAATTATAAAAAACACATAATTGAAAGAGAACATTTATACCGTATTTCGGTTGTAATGTTTTGTAGAATAAATATATCGATAATGCTAACCAAAAAAAAATATTTATCCTGTTTTAAATCTCAATTGAATGTCGGTAATCTGTTAATATTGTGCAAATTCTATTTTACTAGAAACGTTATATTTGCACGTAATACCCTGCTAATTCTAGAACTTCGCAATAGTCAATGTTCAGAGATTAGCTTGAATTGACCACTGGCCACAACCATTCGCACGTATTGTTGCCAGTGTCTCAATACCCGCCACACAGAAACATTTCCCTTTTTTAAATGTCTATTATATTTTTAAGTTTGAAATCAAAAATGAATTGCGAGAATTAATGATGCCTGATAAGGTATTTGAAAATAAACATTTGCACGTTGTATTCTCTTAATACCCAACACCATTAATAATCCTTTCTGTGTTATATATAAAAAAAAACTAACGAATTATTATTTTACAGGACAATATCTATTTTATCCTTACAGCTCAACGTTATACTGGAATAAATATTTTCACATAGTATTCCTATAAACGCATTGCAGCATTGATATTTCTTTATAATTGAAAAACTTACTTTGTTTCATTAAACATTTGTTCAAGTTGTGCCTTAGGTATTTTAAAATACAAAAAAATTATCATCCGTGAAATCCCTGCCCTTCATTTTCTGCAAGTTGTCGTTGTTACACTAACACACGCACATATTGTCTTTGACAGTTCATTCACTAAACGTTAACTCTTTAAACCGCTTTCTTATTTAAAAGTCTTTCCCTAAATTGTTCTGTATCTCCAACTGTAGGTATATTTTTCTTAATACAGTCCCTCCTTGTATTTGTTTATAAACTTTCTTCTCCCATTTGCTAACATAATCTTCAGTTTTCTTTTAGAGATGTCTAGACCTGGTAAACTCGAAAACATATTGCAGATGACAAGAATTCTTCTTCCCATATCACTTATATTACAACGATTAGTGAATTCCACCACGTCAGTTCCATTTCTACCTAGGACTTTTCCTACAGTAATACATTTATCTGCAAGAAACTATAAACAAATTTTATACTATATTTCTCTTTGTAGGTCTCCAAACTATACAAGTCTTCCACAGTCTATGAAACTTCTGTGTTACACATACAAGTTCATGGATGTACATTTTTATTCATTCAGCTGTTGTTTATATAAAGCATTACGTATTGCTGACCATATCGTGTTAGAATATTTTAACTTATATTCTTATTTATTTATAGTCATAAGTTTGAGGTAACATTTACAGTTTTTAAGCATGATTTATAGAAATCCCTCTTATAAAATTTTATTACATTATGCATGTTTTAAATTCATTATTTATTCTGCAATATTTTCATCTGGTGTAAGACGAATGTGAACTCATTCATACAGTATTATAGTGTTTAAATGACTCACTCTCTTTTATTAGGTTTAAGTACCTTTTTATCTTTATTTTGTACTTATATAATACTTAATTTTTAATACTTATCTAACCTATAATGTAATAATAAAAACATTTTGTATTTGAGTTCTACATATTTAAATATATGCAACCCATCATACACTTGTGTTATTAGTATTGCATGATGTCTAAATTTTTAGTTTATTTTTTAAACTTAAACTTAATATTTTCTTTAACACTTAAACTAGTTCTTAATACTATTCTTATTTTTAAATATGCAAGGGACCACGGCAATACGTATAAAAAATATAAAATACCTTTATAGTGGAAGTTTGAAAAGCAACACATCCTGACGAGCAGAGATCCTTGTAGTAAATTTGTTCTCGTAAAAGGAATTAAAAATGTAGAAGAACAACGAGCCGATAATTTGGGAGTGAGAAAGTTCACAGGAAAACTATATCAGACAGAAATTCGTTAAACAGCTTTCTCGTAAACCGCACTTCATGAATCTCGTTGGTATTTCAAAGACTAAAGGCCAAGAGTTTCCAACAGTAACATGTAGTCACCACCTCGCAGAGGATAATACCTAGAAATTTTGAAGAAGAAGTATTTGAGAAATGGCCGCTGATTTTTTTTAATGGAGTGCTGCAAGTAAATATACTCCGTAAAGCAAACCAATCTTCCTAATCAAATCTCAAGAGGGAAATTATACTCGTAAATAAAAATTTGGAATTGATATCTGTAGCCGCTTGACCGCTATCGTAGTCACACACACACACACACGGGGAGAGAGAGAGATATACATTTTTTAAAAGGAACTTTTTCGGTATCATAGGGGACTTCAAAACGTGGACATCAGTAAAAATGTCGAGGTCGAAAATTTTTGTCATCACATACTTTCTTATACTACGTATAAGAAAGTAAAAGGTGCATGATTCAGTTGAAAATCTTCAGCACAAGATAGAGAAATAGGCTGATATATTGAAGAAAAAATATCAGCAAATGCGTTCATAATATTTTTTAGTGTTTCGACTTGAGTATGACCAATAGTTAAAGTGCATGGAATACACGAACTGTCACCTTACTTCGTAGATAGTTAAAGATTTCTATAGTCTTATTAATAATCGAAGATTCAGTCATATTCATATTCGATTTATATGCATGTTCGTGAAGATATTATTCGTCTCTATTTAACACTAAAATAGAAACGAAACAATAATAAAATAACTTTAAATTTAATCTATTCATTCTCATAAAATATCCATTAAAGACCCCCTGTTAGATAAATGCTAAACATAAAACTTATTTAAAAAACTATATTTGCATTTTGATTTATATTTGCAGGAAACCATTCTAATTTTACCATAGGCGTTAATATCGTTAAAAAACAACTACAAATTTACTTTCTACTTAATTTTTTATCGTTCGCAATCGGCGTTTTTTCAGTGAATATGACTGCTCCGACATAATAATTATCCCCATTATCAAGATGACAGGTACAATTTAAGACAAACAGAAAAAACGCCCGACAACGAAAAGACAACAATTGCCCACGGCAAACTATTTCAATTAGAAACAGAAAAAACATAATAAATGTTCGACATACTGAGTCATAATACTAATCAGATTACCTACGCTGGCTGTTTGGTCTTAGAACAGGGTCAATCGGAATTGTATTCAATTCATTTCTAATCGATGTTTTCTTATAATAGTTGAAGAAATTAAGCAGTATAGACAGCTTTAATATAGGAATTAGGTACAATGGATTGTTAAAAAAATATTTAATTCGATCCATTTTTGCAGCTTTTTCCGATGAGTCAGCGAGGTTAATTTAATTCAATTTAACAATAAAAACGAGAATTTGCGAAATATCTATTACTTTGTTGTTCTTATTCGGCGAATTAGAAAGTCATTCTTTTGACTTTTTCTCGGCTTCTTGTTACGTCTTACGTAAATTTTCCGTTCGGATTATTATTTAGATGGAGCAGAGATGTCAAATAGAAGATTTAGATAATAAATTAATGGACTTTAATTTTATATGGACACTTATCCAAATTTGAATACGATCGATTGAAATTACACCCACTAAGTGATTTGAAATGAAAGAGGGTCAGATAGAGTTCATATTAGTCAGTATTATTCGCTCAAAAGGTCACATGTCGTGCAGGTTGGGCCTAATTGATCACTCTTATAGAGTAGGCCTCTCGTTTGAGAAGAAAAGATACAACAAATAGTTCGCATTACATTTTTGGATTAAATACTTTAATTAACAAAAAAAACCGTATCTGCTCCTACGATTTCGGATTATAAATGGAAACCCAAAAGTCCGGTATTTTGAAAAACCATTTTGAATATTGATGATACTTGAAAAAATTTACGATATTTTAATAAAGAGTTAGTTAACACCATTGCACTTATTCAAGCACTCATCGCTTTCGAAATATAAAACAAATATATGTTTTGTCAACGGAAATCGTAGTAGGTCATGACTAAGTATCGGCAGTCAGGGGTACATTGCAGGTCTGGACTTACATAAATAATGTAATTTGAAATTAGGCCCAGTAATAGTAATAACTATTAACCTTTAGTCATGTCTTGTAATGTAAAGCTACCGATCCCTAACATAACTTGTAATGAGTGATAATAGAATGGAAGGAATGGACTTAAATGTTCAAAATTGGACACAATAATAGTGATGGTATCACTATTACTGTGTCAAATTTCGAATGATGATATCACTTATTAAAGGAGTTGAATAATAATTAGTCATTACGATAAATCACCACTCGTAATGGGTGATGATAATTCTTCATCACTCGTAATGAATAATGATCATTTATCGCTAATAATGAGTGATATCATCATTCGAAATGGGCACAGTAAAAGTGATATCGAGCGCTTAGTAGTGATGAATCATCACCCGTAATGACTGATGATTATTCCTCACTCATAATGAGTGATATCGTCGTTCGAAATTCTGCGCAGTAATAGAGTTATCACCACTATTATTGCGCCCAATTCTGACTACTAAAGTCCATTTCTGCAATGTAAGCCTGACTGCCGAGACCTGCTCATGGCATCACAAATAAAAGGAATTTTTTAAACGCTATTCATTAATAATTATATAGAGCTGGCTATGTTTACTCGGCTAAGCGGATAATGCCTAAACTTTAAATATACAGGGTTATGATAAAGTAACGCACAAAATTCATAAAACGTACAATGTTCATTTTTGAGAAAAATGCAAAAACACGTCAAACAGTTTATTTTATTCTGCGTCTTTTAACATGTCAAAAAAATAAAACGTCAAATTTGTCAAAGTTATGACGTCATCAATATTTTTCTTAAATATGAAGCTTGGTTTTATTTTACTTTATTTGATAAAGCTTGTTTTTCTGCATTATAAATAAATAATTGAAGTAGGGGTCACATAAGAAAAAACTGAGAGAATTAATAAAAAACAAAATAAACTTTATTATAGTAACAACATTTAAATTAACTAAACAGCCTATTAAACCAAAACGATTTCTTACAGGAATTGTTCAAACTGTGTCCCGTTCACTATCTGACATAGGCCAAGACGATGGTAGACCTGATTTACAGAGTATTCGATCATCTGCGGAGTTATACGAGTCATTTCATGTCTAATTCGTTCCATTAAGTCTTCTAAATTGTCTGGTCGGTTAACGTAGACCCGACTTTTTAAATGTCCCCACAGAAAGAAATCAAGGGGGGGTGAGATCAGGTGACCTAGGTGGCCACTCCATTGGTCCACGTCTTCCAATCCACCTCCCTTCAAACTGGTTATCCAGAAACCTTCGAACATTAAGACCATAATGTGGTGGTGCACCATCTTGTTGGAACCAAATACTGGGATCCAAGTTTTCCCTATTATTTGGATCCGGAAATGCCGCAATTAGATCCGGAAGCACTGCCATACGAAGATGTTCCAAATATCGCTCAGCTGTTAAATTCCCACGAAAGAAATAAGGACCAATAAATTTTCCCCTGACGATTCCTACCCATACATTAATTTTTTAGGGGCGCTGGGTGTGTTTTGTCTGAATTCAGTTGGGATTTTCTCGAGCCCAGTAGCGACAATCGTGTCGATTTACTGTACCACTTAAATAAAACGTTGCCTTGTCTGAAAATACAACACTATTAAGCAAATTTGGATATTCGTCACAATGCCTCATGAAGATTTCACAAAATTCCAAACGTCTGTCCGGATCATCTTCTGAGAGTTCGTGAACAAGTTGAACTTTGTATGGATGCAGTTTTTCTTTTTTTAAAAACTTTACTACAAACGACTGACTAACATCTTGTTGTAAGGCAATTTCTGCTGTAGTTGCGTGAGGGTTGTCTTCTAATGACAGCAAAATATCTAACTTTGCATCGTCGTTTATTCCCGGTCTTCCAGATTTTGGAGCATCACTTACGCTTCCTGTTTCATTAAATTTTGCAACAATTCTGCTTACTGTGCTTCTAGCAATTGGAGGTCTTTCAAAATGTGTTTCGTTAAATAAAACACATGCTTCTTCATGACTTCGAAGTCTATCGCCGTAACCTACCATCATTAGAATTTCTATCCTTTCTCTTTCCGTTAAAGGAGCCATCATAATAAAATTGGTATGACACTAATTGTAAGACTGACACTGACAAACAGTTGTTTTATTACTAGGTAACTTTAAGTTTTAATTCTTTTAATATTTAGTTTCCTTTCATAAATTCAAAAACTAGTTTATTTTGTTTTTTATTAATTCTCTCAGTTTTTTCTTATGTGACCCCTACTTCAATTATTTCTTTATAATGCAGAAAAACAAGCTTTATCAAATAAAGTTAAAAAAACCAAGCTTCATATTTAAAAAAAATATTGATGACGTCATAACTTTGACAAATTTAACGTTTTATTTTTTTGACTTATGTTAAAAGACGCGGAATAAAATAAACTGTTTGACGTGTTTTTGCATTTTTTCAAAAATGAACATTGTACGTTTTATGAATTTTGTGCGTTATTTTATCATAACCCTGTATATACAATAGGAATAGAGATCTTATCAACCCATGGCTTTATAGCTCTTGTCAACTCTTCAACTTAATAATTTTAATATATCAGAATTGAAGAGTTTTACTTTAATTCTGGATTGGAGAACAATATAGGAGACTTCCTCTCTAAAAAATCTAATGCTCAACGGTTTTCAGATTTGCGTCCTATTAGCTTGCTTCCCGTCATATCTAAAGTGTTGGACGATATGTTTGCTCGCGATAGTGATAGCTTTCCCATATTCTCGTTTAATTCGACTTCAGCAAGAATTTTGACATCTTAGACCACAATATCCTTTTATCAGTGCTGGGCCACATAAACTTATTCAACTTTTTTCTTATAGTTATGTGTCTAATAGTTTTCAGCAGATCAGTACATCAAAAGTTGTTTCTCATACCATCATGGTAATGCCTGGTGTTCCATAGGGATCTATTTTGGGTTCACTGCTCTTTATTATTTATACCCATTTATTTCCGGAAGTGGTAGCAACCTGTAAGATTCACATGAAATCTGATGATGTCCAGCTTTTGCATACATTGCGTATAAGAAACAGGAACTAACCGATAATGATCGATATGGATGCCATTTCTGTGACTGCTCTACGATATTCGATAATCTTAAACTCATCGAAGTCAAATGTCCAGGTCTTCACTGATAAAAAAATTATCAAGCAGTTTTGGCTTCCATCAAATTTTCTGTTAATGGTATTCCGATACCTTTGGTCGCAGAAGCAAAGAATTTGGGTTTGGTTATTGACCACAATTTCAGATTCAATGCTCAAATCTTGAAGTACGTTAAAACTGCTTAATGTGCCTTAAAATTACTACTTATCCAAATTAAAACATAACTGTGATTCCCCAATATTATCACAGTATTATTAATGTTCAATCGTCTACGGACATTGTTTAACTAGGGAGATGATGTGTAGAGTGCAGCAAAATTCAGGTATTCGGTTAATATTTGGATTACGAAAATATGAACACGTGTTCCATTAATTGATTGATCTGGACTGGCTGAACATGGGTAATAAATATAGATTACTATAGCAGGCAGGAATGCTTTACTTTCGTCTTCGATTTTTCTACAATGAGTAAATTTTTCCAATTCAAATTTACCTAATTAATTACTCGGTGAAATGCAAAAAAATCATATTAGATATTTCTGCGCTGAGGAAAACGAATTTTAAAATTATTTAAAATTTACACATTTGTCTGTATTGCCGGCAAAATATATAATTACATGTGGGGTGCGTTCAGAAATGTTGGATAGGATACTGGCATGGTCAGGTCATATTTCATGACGTCATCCACTTGGTAAACTTGGAGCGCTTTACAATTCTGAACGCCGTAGAGTGAGTCGAGTTAGTTTGTGGCAAAAGTCAAAGGTCAAAGCTAAGCATTGCAGAGTTAGAGGTTATGTATGAAAAATAAGTAAACTAATTAGAACAACGGATCATAATCGAAAAAAATTTTTGGATCAAATTAAAATTGTCCAAAAACAAACTGTTCAAACTCCAAGAAACACACATATGACAATATGATGTGAAATAACATGAAATTATAATTATAACCTTAAAAACACTCAGAACCGCGCTTTAAATACCCCGACCCGAATGCCCATGAATCGCCCGCTATTAACCATCACAAATAGGTGGATGATGGAAGGAACACTCCGAGCGTCGCACCAATCATTTCTGAACGGCAATAACGTCATAATTTTGGGACATCTTTTTGTTTCTGAACGGCAAGTGTGAAATTGGAATGACACTTGGATAACATTTTTTCCTTTTCTGAACGCACCCCTGCTCTTGAGATGCTTCAAGATGATTAAGAAGACTCGAACTCGCTGCCCAGGTAGAGTAGTGGTAGCGCACCTGACTAGCAATTGGAAGGAGTGGGTTCGCAACTCGCCATGAGTAAATTTTTCCAATTCAAATTTACCTAATTAATGCCTCAGTACAAAGCAGAAAAATCATATTAGACAATTTCTACGCTGAGGAAAACGAATTTTAAAATTTATAATAACGAGATTATTTGTGAGTCACTGCAACCAAAGTAATAAATTGTAATATTACACGTGTAGAGACATTTATTTTACATTACCATTACAAGTTTCGTACATTTATTTTATTTCTCATTCTTATATAACATTCATCATTACTTAACGGATATTTATATCTTCAACATCACGATCTCTATGGTAGTGGTGGTGGTGTACGGCGCATTAAGTCCATTCAAAACGACAACCGGGACGAATCCGCACCTTTCAACACACCATCATCATAAGGCCATATTCTAAGTTCGCTCCTTGATGTTGGCGTGTGCACCGTATTGTTTTGTTTTGTACTGTTTGCAATGTAAACAAGTGAAACTCAGTCATGTGTTATGATGTCACCTGTAGTAATTGTCATATTGTTCGCACACGATCAAGGTCTCGTGTCTAAAATAAGACCGCCTTGATTGTTTTTAAAAAAGACGAACGGACAGACGAAAATGGCAATCGATGAAAGTTCGAAATCTATTTCGGTTGACAGCTAGATTTATGTTCACCCTGCGTATATACGTATATACATAGGCACGAACTATTGAGTTTTGTTATTAATGTCGATGTGAAAGAGAGAAAATTATTGGTGCAATATAAATGAATAAAATACAGAAGTAGATAGCCTAAATATCCGGTTAAAAGACAGACTAAGAAACAAAATGTATTACTGAATCTGATATAGGATAGAGCAAGAAGTAATTTATTATGTGGCAAATGGGTAGCTAAACTCTTGTTATTATGGTAGAGCCTCATTTACAATTTTCCAACTTTCATGTATTTTTTTTAAATATTACTTTTATTAATAACACAGGTCTACAAAATTAAACTTTTTGACAGATGTTTTTATTTTGAAAACTGATTTTATATAATTTTGGTAGGCTGATTTCAAAAATTCTATGCATTTATTTGTATCACGTAAGGTTTTTTTGCAAATATTAAAGGGAAAAAAAACGATATATCTAAAAAAATTTATTTGTTTGTTGAGTAAAAAGGTGGAATACAAGTTAAAAAAGTGGAAAAAAACTCTTTACTCAGTCTTTTTTAAGTGAAATCTTCGTCTTTTTGCCAGAAAGCTGCGTTGTCCGGACATTCGGCTGTGTGTTTTTAAGGGCATATCCCGTTTTAACATCCAGCAGTAGTCCGCCATCATCGTTATGCTCCATCTGCCTTGGTATCGCCGTTCCATTTCCTTAATGACTTGGTGAAACTTCTCTGCCTTTTCTTCGCTAACGGCTCCAAGATTTTCAGGAAAATAGTTCAAGTGTGAAAACAGGAAATGCACTTTCAAACTCATATTACAACCTAGACGATGAAAGTGTTGTAACATATTTTGAACAATATTTTCGTAGTTTTCGTCCTTAAAGTTCCCAAGAAACTTATCAATTACTTCTCTAAATGAAACCCAGGCGTTTTTCTCGACATTGGTCATTGTGTTTTGAAAATCCTTGTCTTTGCATAGTGTTCTTATTTGCGGCCCAACAAAAATGCCTTCTTTTAACTTGGCATCGGATAAGGCTGGAAATTTCTCGCACAAACATTTGAAACACTGTCCACTTTTGTCTAGGGCTTTAACAAACTGCTTCGTCAAGCCAAGTTTGAGATGAAGAGGAGGCAGTAAAACTTTTTTGGGGTCAACTAAGCTATCTCGGAAGATATTTTTGCTACCAGGTGTAAAGCTTGTTTTAGAGGGCCATTCTACTTGAGAAATTTTGTATAACCTCCTTGTTTGCCTAGTAGCATGCACAGCACTTTAAGGTCACCACAAAGCATCCACTGATGTTCTTGGTAGTTATTTTCTTTAAAAGAAGTTCTAAACTTTCATACGTTTCCTTTAAATGTACCGAATGGGCAACGGAAACCGAGGCCAGTTCGTTACCATTGTGCAATAAAACGCCTTTTAAACAACGCTTACTTGAGTCAATAAACAGGCGTCATTCTTCTTTTACATACGGCACATTTCCTAATTTTGAAATTAAGTCAGGAATATTGTTGCAATACACTAGCGGTCCGTCTTGACTAAAATATTGACATAACTCTTTTTCGCGATCCCGGTAAAAGCTTGATGTAACGTCAGGTGTCAGTAAATGCTGCTCACGAAGCCTGGAAGCTAACAATTCGGATGCATCCTTTGGAACATGCAAATCTCTAATTAAATCATTTAGTTCGCTCTGGTTAAACGCTTTGGGCTCTCTGAAATCTGGTGTGAAATCTGAGTCATCTGGGTCGGAATTAGATTCCTCTGATTCTGACGATATGACGTTTTCTAGTGCTTTTGGGGCGGTAGGTATAGGTATATCTGGTCGATGAGGAACTGGTCGAATAGCAGAATCAAGATTGGGATACAGAATTTGTTTCTTATTTTTTCTGTTGAATCCTTGAACATTACATGAACAAAAATAACAATCATCACTGTGATTTCTAGGCTCTCGCCATACCATAGGAACACCAAAGCTTAAACATTTCTTCCTACCTTTTTTGCCAGTTTCTTAATACTTCAACGCAAACGGAACAAACAGTATGAGGAGTTCACACAATGTCTTCTTTCCATATTTATACGTTCTAGAACACTAAAAATACGCAACAACGAGGACAACAACCACGGACATAGTAGCACGACGACTAACACAACCAAACTGCACATAAGCAGGTTTTAACGTTGTATTGACGCTTCTGCGCCGACGCTGTTGCTTTGCTGAGAAATCTAATATTAACCAGTGTTGCCAAATCACATTTAATTTCATAAAAATCAATTCATTTGAAAATCATGCCTAACATGGAACAAACATATTCATGTCATAGGTATGTATATTAATAAAATACCATTTTTAATATATACAGCGCTATAAAAAAAAATGACGTGATAGAGGAAAAATATGGCGTTTTTTGGAATAACGGCCCCCAAACATATACGAATTAGCAAACAGCTTTCAAACATCAAAATCACTGTAGGCCTGTGTAATTGAAGACATAAGTGGATAAAGGTGTCATGTCACATTTTTTCACAAAATGAATTAATGCATTTTTTGGGCATCTCTGGTGTAAACTTAACCTTCAATAAACATGGATTCCATATTTTCTTTATTATCTGATAGTTTTCAGGTAATAAAGGTGTCATGTCGCCCAGACTGTAGACATTAGTCAGCGGATAAGAGAGTTATGTCACATTTTTGTTACATGACTCCTTTATTAACTTAAAAATCGAAGGGCGCAGGTTAATAGTGAAGTGTCATGTATGTATCTTGTAAAATTTTGTAAAATGTTCATGGTGTGTTACATTCATTGACAGTGTTTACGCAATAGTTCATGTAAAAAAATCGGTTTTTAGCGGAAATATTAAATATATCACGATGGTAAGTAGAGGTCAACGAATGCTGGAATTAGTATAAATATTAAATAATCAAAACTCGGATTCTTCAAATAACAGTAAGTAATTTAACTTCTATAGGGTAAGTCCGGGGGAGATCGACCAGTATGGATAACTCAAGAAAAAAAAGCAAGACAGGGCCCTGCGTCTCACATATTCGATGGAATTAGTTGAGCTTGTTGCGAACCAACGTGTAAACACGGGCCATGACATCAGTGTGAATTTATAAATTAAGTTTTAAACTTTTTACGAACTTGAAAGTTTTTTGACTTATTTACTTTATTTGTGATATTTTAAAAACGGGTAAGTTTATTTAAACTATTTCGTTAGTGGATGATAAAATATGCATGGATCTCTAACACAACCTCAAAAATGTAGTCGTTCTTCGTTTTTTCTCCAGTTAATAAGGTGGTCCATCTCTCCCGTGACTTTGGTAGAGTTCGACCACATTAATCCGGGAGAGATAGATCACGAAAAAAAATTAAAAATTTGGTTTGAAGGAAATTAGAGATTTAATGAAGCCCAATTTAAACAGTTAAATGTATTGTAAAATAATATTGCTACAGATTAACAAAAATGCCACAATTTACAAAAGAAAACATTAATAAAAAGCTAAATGGTGTACCGATTCTGTAAGAAATGCAATTGAATGTGCACAAAATCGTACGATGGGTGTAAATGAAGCCGGCCGAGAGTTTGGGATTCCTAAAACAACTCTAAAAGATTTTATTAAGAAGTCGGACGGAATAAAACGAAAGAGTCTGGGTCCGTTATCGGTGTTGGGAGATGATGCAGAACTGAAATTGGCGCGTCATTAAAAAAATGCAAACATTTGGATTTGCACCAGATCGGGAGTCCGTCAGAATATGAACCTTTCAACTTGCCTAACAACTGAAATTGAAGCACACGTTCAATAAAGGAAAAGGCAAAGTCGGCTATGATTGGCTCTCACTCTTTTTTGCGACGACATCCAGCTATATCAATTAGAAAAGCCGAAGGAATTTTGATTGCTCAAGCGACTGGAATAAACCGTGACAATGTGACACACTCTTTTACCCTATTAGACAATATTCTCATTGATAACTAACTCCATGACAAACCTTCTAATATTTTCAACATGGACGAAAACGGTTTGCAGTTGAACAATAAACCAACTGAAGTGTTAGCCGCAAAAGGTTCTAAAAAGGTTTCTTCATTGACATCAGGCGAGAGGGGCGAAACCGTTTTCGTCATAGGTTGCTGCAATGTAGAGGGAATGTTTTTCCCACCTTACGCAATATTTAAAGGAAAAAATAGAAGGAATGAATATTTAGACGGAATGCCACCTGGCTTTCAAATTGCTATGTTAGTTACCCCGGCGTATATCAGCGCTACCATTTTCAAGGATTGATTGGAATCCCATTTTCTGCCACGAAAACCAGCTGGAAAATTGTTGTTAAGTATGTAGTGGAATTTTGCCGAGTCACTACGCCTCACTGCCTACAACCTACCTTTTCCTTAAAAACCAATCCAAATAGGAAAATAACAAGGATGGTATTTGGAAACCTTTTGGAAAAAGCCTGGGGTAAAGCCGCAACTGTGGAAAATGGGATGTCTGGTTTTAGAGCCACAGGCACTGCACCTTTTAATCCAGAAGCCATTCCAGATTACGCGTATATTGCCAGTCAAATGGAACAAGATGCAGAAGCCACATCACATGACTCAAGTAGTATAGATAAAAATCCATCCCCTCCTTCAACTCCGCCATGGTTCACTACCATTCAGGCAACTAACAAACGTATTTCGTCACCTTTGCCTGGCTGTTCGCAGGATCTTTACACTGCAACAGTTGATATTGACCCCACACCAGGGAAATTGTTGGAGAACGTTATTTCGCCAATTCCTAACACTAGTCCAAAAGCAGTGGTTAAAACACGAGGTAGACAGCTTGCAGTCATTCTAAATAGTTCAGATCGCATTGAGATTCAGAAGAACAAAAAAAAATACAAAGAAACAGAAAAACTGTCACATTCAAAAGAAAAATGTGGTTCAACCGAAAAACCAATTCTTCAGATTCGGACAGCGAAAGTCCGGTATTGCAAGAAACTGATACATCAGTAGAAGAGTGGGATGAAAATGAATGCGTAGGGTGTCGGGAACATTATTTTGAAACCACTTCATAATTTATGCTCGAAATTTGAGAATTTTTGCGATTTATGCGGAAAAATTAAAAAGAAAAATCGTAAAAACTAATTTTTTTTATACTTTTCTATTATACTATTATTATTATGGTGTTCGAAGATATACGTTTTGTTATTTTTTGAAGGCGATCTCACCCGTAGTTGGTGGTCGGTCTAACCCAGATATACGGGTGAGATCGTCCAGTTGCAATGTTTGTACTTTTTATTCAAAATAAAATAAAGTAAATATCACTATATAACATATAAATTATATTTTATATAGTCTCTAAACCCTTTGGGCAATGCTTTGACGGTTTAAAGAAAAATTTATCTCAGAACACAAGCAAGTTATAATGTTTTCTCCAAAAAGTGGTCGAACTCTCCCGATCTTACCCTACTACAGTGAACATTTGTGTAACAACAACTAGTAAGTTCAACATAGGAGGCAAAGAGGCAATTTTAAAGACATTTTACATGCTAGATGTAAATAGTAAGGATACCCTAATTTTTAAGAGTGTCCAAATTCAGCCAGTATTTCCTCATCGATCAGGCAGAAGACATCAAAACAAAACAGATTTAAATATATGGTTACTTATGAGAAACAGCTGATATCAGTGTGTAGAGATGCTTTATGCTCTCTATATAAAGTAGGAAGAAATAAATTGAAATAACGCAAAATAGTTAAAACTTGACCAGTCTGCCCCGTCTCAAGATAAGCGAGGACGTCACGTAAATCACCCTCACAAGATAAAATGTTACATTACAATGGATTTACAACAAACCATGCCACTACCAAAGTAATCGACATCCAAGGCTTTCCACTTAAGGCAAATGTACTTTTACAATTTTGGTATTCACTGCATAACTCGTTCTAACCACAAGTCGTATTTTTTTATTTGGACAAAAGACATTGCCAATAGAGACAGTAATGAAATCGGAAGTTGTTTATTACGGTCCTGCAAGTTACTGAAAAAAGAGCACCCTGATGTCGATCACTTAATAATTTGGTCTGAATCATGCGGAGGCCAAAATAAGAACTTCTTCATCCTCTGTCTTTAGTAGCAGTATTTAATACTAAATAAGTATTTTCAAGTTATAGATCATAAATTTCCAGAGGTTGGCCGCAGCTACCTCGATTCCGATCGAGATTTTGGTCGTATCGAAAAAGGACTGAGGAAGCACCAGAACATTTTCACTCCAGACCAATATCGGAAAAGCATCAGAATCTGCAAGTACTAACCATAGTTTATGCTTGACAATGGAATTTTTTTTTATAATTTCAAAGAACTAGCAACCAAACTTCATGTATGTAAAAAGAAAATGAACAATACTATTAATAAGAAGGTTAATCTACGAGAGAGTGTCAAATGGATTAGAGTAGACAGTTTTGGATTATATTTATATAAGACTATATTTCTTTCAAGTTTGTAATAATTGTATGATTTTTCAATAAATAAAATACTGAGAACTGGAAAGTGAAACCTGTTGCATTTTATCCTATTGCTTCTTTCTGAATCATCAAAAAATACTTACAATTAGAAGTTACAAGACACCTTCATTCATGGTAAAACAGATAATACTTCGAGCTGACAATTGATGGATGAAGGTGTTTGTACACTATAACTTCATTTTTCCACAAATGAATGTTTTTATTTAATACGAAAATACATGAAAGAAAAGAAGCCATTTGTATCTATTTTTTGAAATCAAAATCATTTCAATCAAACACTAAATAAAAAAGATGTCTTCAATTGTCAATTATATATTTGCATAGACTGCAATGGTCTGTAATATAGTCTATATCGCATTACCAACAAAAAAGTTGTGTGAACTGAGGGCACACAACTTTCTTATACGTATGTGCAGTCCAATTTTTTATACAAACCTTCATCAGCTAAATGAGAATTAGATTTTTAATTGAGGCTTTACTCCTTCCTACTACATGTTTTCCATCACTTTTAAACGGCAATAGTTACTTTTGTGGAGTTGATTAGTTATTTCTACTCTGAGTATATTAATTTCAATTCAAGGCTAAATTCAATATAGTTTATGTTTATACAGAAGACCATCAACGTCAAATGAATATTTTAGCTGTCCATAGTTATACAGTGTTGGAATGCTCTCAGATTTTTATGACATTTGTAAAAACCTTCTTGATTTTATAGCGAAGCATCCTTACAATATTTTACTCTATTTAAATGAAAAGTAAACTGTTTACTTTCTTGGACGCGTAGCATAAAAAAGATATTGTGATCATGAAAATGATCTAGCGCGAGATTATCGAAATCTCCATGTTTCAGGGTCCCCTAATTACAAAAAATATTTTTCGAAAGAGTATGTATCACTCTCTGTATGAGGCAGAAAAGAAGTGCCTCAAGAAAATTTGGTCAAGTTGGAGAGGGACAAAACATTTTTATCTCGAATTATTACAGGGGATGAGACTTGGGTATATTACTGGGGCCCTCCTACTAAACAAGAATCCATGCAGTGGCTTCATAAGGGCTCCCTACCACCAAAAAAGGCCAAGACACAATTTTCTGGAAAAAAAACTGATGGCAACTGTTTTCTGGGATGCTAAAGGAGTTTTGCTTATTCAATATATGCCGAGAGGGTCTACCATAAATGGAGAGGCCTACGGAAACACAATTAAAAATTTAAAAACTGCTCTGGAGGAAAAACGCCCGCATTCTTATCCACAAAAAAACTTGTTGCTGCACGACAATTGTCGGGTTCATAAGGCAAACAAAGTTCAGCAGATAATCAATGACTGTGGGTTTATAGAGTTAAGGCATCCACCTTATATTCCCTACCTAGCTCCGTCAGACTTCTTCTTATTCAAACATTTAAAAAAGCATCTCAGAGGAAAGGCTTTTGCTTCTGATGAAGAACTCAAAGAAGAATATTTTGCGGGGTTCCGAAGCAATTATTTTTTCTGAGGGTATGGGGCAACTGGAAAAAGATGGAATAAGTGTATTAGTGTTGAAGGAAGTTATGTAGAAAAATATTTTTTTGTTGTCTTATGTGCTTTCTTTCATGGCTAGGTAGATAACATAAAAATACGCCCTCGTATAAATAAGCTATTTGCTTGTAAGATACGTTAATATCTATTAAAAATTATTGCCAATAAATCAAGGAATTGTTATATCTTTTATCACACTATATTACACATGATTTATGATTTCTTCATCCCATTTTTTAATCTACATAAATATACTCCAAATATATGAGAATTTCCTGCATGCTAATGTTATTTATTTCTTTTTGTTACAGCATGCAAACGCGGTAAAAGCTCAGGCAGCTGAATATGTCCAAAAAAAGCAGGCGAAAAAAGTTATGACCAGATCGCTTACTGGATCGTTGGCTCAGGCCCAAACCCTACAAGAAATTGCAGACGTGAAATATTTTTCGAGCGCAAAAGCTGGGACTTTTTTTGCAAGGTAAGCTGAATAATACATGTGAAAAAACGTACGATTAATGATGAAATATCAAAAGCAAAGGTTCCGAACATACACGTCTAAAAACAATACCGTCAAAAAATATTTCTCGAAACGATGTGAAGTACCCAAGTACTTTTTTTTGTCTAGGAGAAATATTTACACTTTGAAAGAATTAGTTGGATCTTCGATAATGATATTGATTTAAGTAATTTAATATTCTACTGAAAGTCGTTGGTATATTTACATACTTGCGTATGTACATCCAGCTAACAATATTATTAGTAATAATAGATTTTATAGGAAAAAATATGTACACTAGGTGGCAGCAAGAACAGCGCGATTTACATACACATGAAATTGTTATTTGTATAAGTTGATGTCTTTGACCACGATAATATATTCATTACACGTGTATTATATACACTGCCATTCAGATTTGCAAATTTAAGAAACCACCAATAATGATTGCAAAATTAAAATTTTCTGTGTGATATTTTTGTTGTATCAAATATATCAAGTCTTGTATACTAGTCTTGGAGGTTATAACAAATATTTGTAATATTCTATCGATCAAATTCATCTTTCTTTTCGTAAGGTTTTTATTTTTTGTACATTTGATTAACTCCCTTTTACAGAAGATACATACTATTCAACTTCAACATGCTTTTATGATTTCTTTTCAAAATATAATTTAGAACCAAACATTGTTGATTAATATTCTACATTCCCATTTTTCCGAAATCTCAATTTAGTTTACTTTTAAATTATTTGTCCTACTATTGTGTGCATAGAAACCTAATTATGTTAAAATCTATGAGAATTGTGACGTTCATGTCAATCAATTTTAAATAATAAAATTAGTCGTTGGCGCTTGAAGATGTATCTACATACTGTCAATTTCTGCAAGACGTACTGGAATTTCTAGAATCTATCAATTTCTGCAAATAGGTGTTGAAATATCCAGGATCTGTCAATTTCTGCAAATAATGTTAAAATTTCCAGTATCTGTCAGTTCCTGCAAGAGGTGTTGCAATTTCCAGTATTTCTCAGTTTCTACAAAAATTGTTGAAATCTACAGTATCTGTCTATTTCTGCAAAACGAGTTGAAATTTCGAGCATCCGTTAATTACTGCATGGAATTTCCAGGATCTATCAATTTCTGCAAAAATGTATTGGAATATCCAGGATTTGTCAATTTCCGCAAGTAATTTTGAAATTTCTACTATCATCAGTTCCTGCAAGAAATGCTGAAATTTGCAGCATCTCTTAATTTCTAGAAGAATTGTTGAAATTTACAGCTTCTGTCTATTTCTGCAAGACGAGTTGGAATTTCCAGCATCGTCAATTTCTGCAGAATCGTGGGAATTTTCGCCATCTGTCTATGTCTGCAAGATGTGTTGTACTTTTCAGTATCTATCCATTTCTGCAAGAAATGTTGTCATTTCCAGTATCTGTCAATTTCTGCAAAAAGTTTTTAGATGGAGAAATTACCAGCATCTATCAATTTCTGCAAGAAGTGTTGGAATTTACAGAATCTATCAATTTCTGCAAAGAGGTGTTGGAATATCCAGGATCTGTCAATTTCTGCAAGTAATGTTAAAATTTCCACCATCTGTCAGTTCCTACAAGAAGTGCTGAAATTTTCGTCATCTTTCAATTTCTACAAGAATTGTTGAAGTTTACAGCACCTGTCTATTTCAGCAAGACGATTTGAAATTCCCAGCATCTGGCAATTTCTGCAAGAGGTGTTGGAATTTCCAGAATCTATCAGTTTCTGCAAAGAGGTGTTAGAATATCCAGGACCTATCAATTTCTACAAGTAACGTTGAAATTTTCATCATCTGTCAGTTCCTGCAAGAAGTGCTGAAATTTTCAGCAGCTCTCAAATTCTACAAGAATTGTTGAAGTTTACAGCATCTGTCTATTTCTGCAAGACGAGTTGGAATTTCCAGCATCTTTCAATTTCTGCAGAATTGTTGGAAATTTCGTCATCTGTCTATGCCTGCAAGAAGTGTTCTAATTTTTAGATTCTATGCATTTCTGCAAGAAATGTTGTCAGTTCCAGTATCTGTCAATTTCTGCAAAGAGTTTTTAGAAGATGAAATTACCAGCATCTGTTAATTTCTGCAAGAGGTGTTAGAATTTTCAGATTCTATCAATTTCTGCAAAGAGGTGTTGGAATATCCAGGTTCTGTTAATTTCTGCAAGTAATGCTAAAATTTCCAGCATCTGTCAGTTTCTGCAAGAGTTATTGGAATATCCAGCATCAGTGTTGTAATACGATGAATTTCTTATTAATTAAGTGTTAGCTAATGGTGTTAATCACCATTGCTAGCAGTTTTTTTTATTTGTGTTTCATACAGAACATGGAACCCGTAATCTTTCGAGTGTTTGTCACGGTCAAACTAGCACATTATAAAATCAATAAAAGATTCATTAGGGGGATCCAAATATCCATTAAACATATTTTAAGTATGACATGTAAAGTGACATTTGGCGCATGCGTAGCTCGACTAGGAAATAGTATTTCCCGGTTGAGGCGACTGTCAAAATTGAAAAAAACACTGGCCCATTGGGACATTTAAAACCAAGTCTAACTTGGTAGTAATAAAATTTAGTCTATGAAATACTACTTTCCTCGACTATTCTTCAATAAAAGTTGGGGAAATAGGAGTAATAATTAAAAATTCTTTCAATAAATGTGTGGCGCCATCTATTTGACTACATCGACATTCATATTGGCAGCTCCGTATTGTTTGGATTTAAACCAAAAAAAAAAACGCAATAAATGTACTATAAATTTATAAACCTCATGTTTGCCATGTGTAAGAATATAATAACTTAATTTTAGGGGAAGGTGAGTAATAGTTACGTACATGAAATGCTTAAATTAATTAGGTAATCTATCTTAGGTTAGGTATGATACTAATGACATTAATCAATAATATTTTTTTATTTTAATGTTCGTACAAAAAATATTGTACAAACCACTTGCGTGAAGACATCTTCCATGCATTCGCGCAATTAAAAGCACTCGTCTTCTTCGGGCATATTAATAGCCACCGGTGCATGTACATTTTGTTCTTTAGGTATACTTTTTTATCTAGCTTAGACAGTTTACTTTTTCCTGTGTACATTGTTCCTTGGCAGACTGCTATCTCATTGTATGCTGCTCTAGGTTTAAAGCGTATATCTTTTGGCTAGTGCTATTACATGATGATTATTTTCTTCAAGGCGTGTTCCAATGGTGCTAAGTTGTCGAATTTTCCTCGTTTTCTTAGTAGGCGTAACGATCTTGTATCACTGTAATAACACGATATTGTCCAGGGTGTCTGATAATGAACTCCCAATCTTAAACCTATTATCCGATATGTTATTCTTTCACCAGCTAGAGTTACAGCCAACTACAACATACTTGTCACGATTCTGATTCCTTCTAGCAAAAACCGAAAAAGAAATTTCTATAAATCGCAAATAACAATTACTTATATAGGGAATCGCATATTCAGATTAGCATCTTGTGTACCTACAAGATGCGATTTATTTTTGTGAACCTGTTTGGCTATTAAAATTAGCATTTCTCGCTGATCTTTTCAAACACCTAAATACTTTAAAGAGCTTTCAAGGGAGAGAAGAAAACATTCTGACGGCAAAGGATAAAATCAAGGAATTTTTGCAAAACTTCGTTTGTGGCCACTGTGTTTACAAAAACACCTAAATATTTTAGAAGCACTTGTGAAGACGTGGGTTCGCTCCATCGCAATCTCCTTCATCACAGGTCAGGTGGCTCTCCAAAGGAAAAGTATTGACACGACTTCTGGAACTAAAAGCTGAATTGTTAATGTACCTATTAACTTACGTGCTAATTTACGAAGTACTGATTGAAGATTTTGTTCACGCTGTTTGATCGCCAGAGCGAAGTGCGCCGCCCGCTCGCCGCATTGTTGCCGTTCTAGGGGATCGCCAGAATTTTTTTACACAAGGAGTCGCGTATTCAATAAGATTGAAAAACACTGCTCTAAAATAATCAAAACAAAATGTAAGAAATCCATATCTTTAAATTTTTGGAAAGCTTTTAATTGTCCTTTAATTTTGCACAGCAGTGTATAATCTAGCCAGTTTACGTTATAGTGTCAACATTGGAATGTACGTATTTTATATATCGGATAATGTACCTCTTCATACGATTCATACGATTATGATCAAATCATACCGTGGAATGAAGCATCTAATATTTGTCTTTTTAATGGTATTTACACATACTTAAATTTGTTCACACTGATCATTTTATTTAACTTTCAATTTAATTTATTTAGTGATAGAAGTAGTAGAAATATTTAGCGCTTATCATAACAATGATGCAATACTTCTAATACGAACTTAGTTTTATGTCAACTATGTCTAAATGATACCTGCTTAAATAAATAAAATGAAACACTTGCTTTTTCTTCTAATAAGTATGAAATATTTATTTAATTACTTGAGGTTGTACTTAAAAAAAGAAACCTTCTGACGTAGTTGGTGATTTGGATTTTCAAAAATTTATTCATAGCTCCATATATTGCGCCCAAATTCTAACTTTCCTAATTTTTGCAATTCTCTCAAATTTTGACAGTTTAATTCGGCCATTAAGAGCGATATGTAAATGTTTGATCTGCTCATTTCTAATATTGAAAGTGAAATTGTTCTGACTTTGATTTGCGGATTCTTTTTTGTGTAAATCTCTATCTTCTCGCTCTATCTATGTTAGTAAAATTTGTTATTTTACACTTATAAACGGAATAGAAGACTTCGATGGAAAAGCAATCAACTATACAAGATAACAGACATCAAAGAAATTTGTGACAAGTATGAGTCTAAGGCAAAGAGTGCGATTTTATTTATTGTCATATTAGATGAAACGGTAAATGAAAAAGATTTGAGTTGACAGAAGTATACTGCACGAATGATGTGGTGTTAATAGCAAAAGATGAGACCTAGAAATTTATAAAAACCGCAGTGAAAAATAAATATGAACATAAGTACAGAAAAAAAAAACAAAAAAAAAACAGGATATTCGGAACAAATGAACAACACACAATATGTTTGCGCCAAAAAGCAATCGGGTAATCGAAAAGAAATGAAAACATTTGGAATCAGTTATTTCAGAGGATGGAAGACAAAATAATAAACGAAGGAAAGTTGCACATGTCCATACAAAATATTCTTGGTTAAGGCAGAAATACGGAAAACGTCAGAATACAAGTTTTTAAAAAGGTCTTTGCTCCAATGGAGCAAAAACGTGAATATTGAGAAAACGACAAGCAGAAAGAATAACAACGACAAAAATGAGATTCTTATTAAAGATATACATCAAAACAAGGAGAAACAGGATTGGAAATACGACCATTTGAGAACATTTGAGAGTAGAGTCTATCACACAAAAATTAGAAGATGGACAATTCCAATGGTATAGACATGTGAAGAATATGACAGAAACAGGTCGTTGAAGCTAAATCTGCAAAAAAAGAATTAAGAGCGAGGCCCAGAAAAAGATGGATGGCGGATGTAAGGGAAGAAGCAAAAAGGAGAAATGTGAAATGGCATACTGCAGATCTGAACGAACTTACCCAAGGTCAATTAGCATTTGGAGAGAAATTGGGAGAAGCACTCCACCTCAACTCTCAGCCTGTCTTACATGTTCACAGATAGAGAGGACCTAGATGCTATGAAAAGGAGGGCTTTTCCTTGTGCAAACAAATCGCGTCTTAACTTTAACAATAAGCTTTACTCACTTAATTATCCGTATCCTCTTTTGCCGATAGGTGTCGAGATATTTTTCAAGCAACTTTCCATGTACTTCCCCGGTCTGCCAGCAGCTGCGCTATCTCCTGATCCCATAGTCTTCTTGACCCACCTCTGTTTCTCCTCTTGTTCTAACCGGCCTCCCATATTTCTTTTACAGGGTTTGTGTTGCTCATTCGTGTGAGGTGTCCAAACCAACTAAGTTGTTTTTCCTGGATTTTTTCTATTACTGATATTAAACCTAGTTTTTCTCATATCTTCTCATTTGTAATTCTATCCAGTCAGGTAACACCATCTATTCTCCTTAAAATCACCATTTCGGCCGCTGTTATTCTTGATTTCAGCCTCTTAATCAATACCCATGACTCGCTGCCGTAGCATAGTGTCGGAAGAAATATTGTTTTGTAAGTCTCTGTCTTCATTTCCCTGCTGCCCTCTCTTTTACATAAAAATATGTACTTCAGTGCATGATATCACATCTGCTTCTATATCGCCTTTGTGGTTGATTATGGTTCTAAGATATTTTAAGTTTTCTGTCACCTTTATTGGATAATCATCTATTGTTATACTTAGAATTTCGCACTGTCTTACTCCTTTAAGTGTGGTAAAGCTTCTTGTATATTCGCTTTCAGTTCTTATTATGCTGCTCGTGTTGGTGTATATACTTTTGACTGCCTTTAGTAGTTCTTTTTTAATCCGTCTCTTTTCCAGCGATGACCATCTCCTATGCCTCGGAATTGTATCAAATGCTCTTTCTAGGTCAATTGTACATTTTGCCGTTACTAACTCGAATTCTGTCCGATATTTTCCTATAAACTTTACAGTAACCTCTTTTCTAATGATTGCTCATATCCTAATCAAACTGAAGATATAACTGATACCTTATAAAAATTAGTTGTGATGCATTTCTGATCTTTGTAATTGTACTGTTCCCCAGTGTTCCATCTCGTAGCAATCATATCCCACCTGGTTCATATCGGATATTATATCAAACTTCAAATTAGAACACTTTTATAAGAACTTATAAGGGCTTACAATTAGAACTACGTGCAAAAAGCTAATTTCTTGGCTTGCCATAATATTCTTGAGCAATTTAAACTGTCAGTGAAGGATAATCCTAGCGAATTATTTAAATTTATTAATTCAAAATATGCCGCCACAAGAATATCCGGTCGTATTTATGATAACGATAACATAGAGCTGAACAGACAACTGAAGACCCTCTGTCTCTATGCATCGTATTTCTGAAGATGATATAATAGCTACCATATCCTCTTTTCCTCATAATTTTGCTGTAAATGACGACATGCCGATAAGTTATAATCAAAGATGTCACATTTGTGCTTGCAGACTCTTATCCTTAATATATCTATAAACTCTTTGATCGTTCTGGACAGATGAAAGAGGATCAGGATTATACATGCTTTTAAAAAAGAGTATGTCTGTCGGCTTGTTAACTACAAACTCATATCAATATTTTCAACTTTCGCAAAACTGTTTGAACAAGTTTTTATTCTTCCGTCTTTAACACCTATTTATTTATTCCCTGCAGTTGTGTATAAAGGACTCTGATCTACCATTGGTATTTTACAACCAGTTTTCCAAACGCGATAATTACTCGCGCCCAGTCCTCGTGAAAAGAGTCCAATCGAAATTCTACATCTTTTATTTTTCCTTTCCAGCATGACAGAAGTCCTAAAATACATTACTTACCGCGCGATCTTTGGCTTTCTCTTTTCATCGTGTCACCTCCAAAATATTCAAGTCTTTCGTTACTACACCCAGCCATCTTAAGTTTTACCTCCCTCTTCCTCTTCACCCCTTTGACTTACTCGTCAAGACCCTTTCATCTCGCCTACTTAGACTACGTACATGCCCTAGCCAAGCTAATCGTTTTTACCTAATGTTCGTTTATATAGGTACGTGGCTGTCAATATCCTTGTATTACTTCCTGCTTAATTAGTACCTTTCATATTCTACTTACAATTTTTGGCTTGTATATTCATCTTAGTAACCTTCTTGTAATTTTATTATTTTTGGTCATATTCCCTGATTCTTTAATAATATCGCAAAATATATCTCCAGTTGTGCCCTTGATTTAGGTGTATCTCTTTTCTTTTAACCTGATATAGTCACTCTTATCCAACAGACAAGTTCAATTATATTTACTGACACAGCTATAGTTCACACAAATTCTTATCTACATCTGATGTTCCCCATGGATACAACCTAGGGTCCATATTTCACAGAATCTACAAACGTTGACCAATACGAACTGAACTGAAACAATAAAATTATTGTATTGAGTCATATTTTCTTCAGACATTTTTTGTAATTTATGCAGCACCTGTTTCAAGAATCTTCGAATTTCTTCAGAGTGTAAAATCACTCCCATCCTTATCTTTTGCAGAATTTGTTGTAGAATTAGCTACTAATTATTGACTGGTAAATTTTTGTGTTGAAGTGTACGAACTTATTCGTTGAATTCATTTTATTTTGTAAATTTCCCAAACTTAATTTATACGACGCTTTCTTGAGCAGAATCTCGTCATATTCCATTAAAAATTTTGTTTATTTTCATGACATTGAAATTATTTTTGTGCTCCAGCGGTGACACTACTAAAAATATAATGGGAAAATCGATAAAATTCCCATTAAATACATAAGCCAAATAAATGACTAAGAAGAGAATTACCTTGAAAGATTTGCAAAAACTCATTATTTGTTTTAAGTTTATAGGTGTACTCTTGAAATTTTATTGTCAAATTGCGTGTTTTATTACTAATATTATTTAAATATATCACCAGAAGGTATTAAAAAAAATTTCGAGTAATTTTATTTCCAAAGATGAGATGTATGTACAAACACCATGAGTTTATTATCAATCCATGTAAAATATTCTTAGAAAAAATTAATAAAGTATTGTAAAATGTATTTACTGTATCTCGCTAAACATGATTTTATGATAGGCGATAAACCTTTGCGTCTTTTTAAGGCGATACTACCCGGTCGAATTTCGACCTATTTTCAACAGTTTTCTTAACAAAACTACGGCAATACCAATTGATGTACACCCTTGAAATTTTTTATAGTGCATCTGTGATGAATCCATAATTTTCCTAACTTATTTGTTTTTCAAATTAAGTACACATTCTTTTGTAATAAAATCGTAAAGTTCATTAAAATCACCTTACTTTTAACAATATTTATGGTTAAAAAGGAAGACTTACATCAAAATTCAATAAGTTACGAAAGTTCCTTGCAGCTTTACCTACAACATCCCGCAATTAGAAATATGTTATCTTGTCAACTAATTAAATAATATTATTAAAATGTAGGCCTTGCAGAAGCGTGCAAATGCTGGAGTTAGTTTTCTATCCTTTACATGCGATCTCTATCGCCGTCGGACCTCGGCAGACATCTGGTTTTATGAGTGTTGTAAAATAAATAAAAATGTGAGGAGATTTAAATTAAAATCAGAATATATTTCAGTTCAGTGGTAGTTTGAATGATTGACGTGTTAGAAAATTATTTATATTCTCTTGTGGTTTTGTGGGAAGAATGGGTAAGAAATCTCAAATTTGTCTTTCCAAACCCAGGAAAAGTCGGCGTAAAATGGGTAAATTGTTCAGGTAAATTTAAATATCAATTGTTACATTTGTGTAGATAACTAATTACACTGGCCTACAAAATTAAGCGAAAACATGTTCTGTTTTTTATGACTAATTTTGTATAATGTTAGGGCTCTGAATGCAAAAATATTCATTTTTGTAATTAACAATGTTTACAACATTGTTCATTACATAATTAAGAACTGTTGCTTGTTTGTAAACATCAAAATCACTATACACATTTGTATTATTTATCACCTTATCAATAATAAAATCTATTCATAATCAACTAACGATTATCTTTAGACATGAATATTTGCAACGGCAAAGTAAGACTCCTGTCGAAATCAGGTCTTCATTCACACATGTAGATCCGATTCAAACCACCCCGATTCCAAGCACTTCCATGGCCGAAACACCGTCGCCACGACTGTTAGATTTTTCCGTGGATTTTACCAATAATGAGGATGTCGACGAAACAATTGTCCATGCTTTAAATAAAGACGATGACGATATAAGGTACATCCATAACAGGTATAAACTAAAAATGTGAATGTAAAATTGTTGAATTTTTTTAGAACTGAAAACAACATGGGTGGCAGGCGTTTAGTAAATGTTTCTTTTCTATTTGAACAAGCCATGAATTTTCAACACCATAACCTTTTCTCCTGCAATTCCAGTGATGTCAAGTTCATTCGAGAAGTCAGAAGTGGATTCATATCTAAATTCATTTTGAAGTGTGAAATGTGCAAAGTGGAACATACAGTGGACAGTGATAGAAATGATGGCAAATTAAATACCAATGGTGCTGCAGTGACAGGAATTGTGAACGTTGGTGGCGGATTTTCCCAACTTAATGAACTAGCTAGTTCTCTAAATATGCCCGGAATATCTTATAATTTATATAAAAAAATTGAAGATGAAATGAATGAAATCTTTGATATTGAATGTTGGCAATCCATGATGGAGGCAGGAAAGGAGGAAGCCAAACTTGCAAGAGAGTGTGGACAAGTAGACGAAAATAATGTACCACTTCTAACTGTGATTGCAGATGGTGCGTGGTGTAAGCGATCTTATCGATCTAATTACAACGCTAAATCCGGAGCAGCATGCATAGTTGGGGAAAAGACGGGCAAAATCCTTTTTTTGGGAATACGAAACAAATACTGTATTATGTGCAAGAAAGATAAGGATAAGCCTCATCGCTGTTTTAAAAACTGGGAGGAATCAAGCTCAGCCATGGAAAGCGATATCATACTAGAAGGATTCAAACTAAGCATGGAAATGCATAACGTGAAATATGCATATTTGGTTGGCGACGGTGACTCCAGTGTGCACAGAAAAATTTTAAACGCGAAACCTTACGGGTCACTTGTAGTACAGAAGGTGGAATGTTCTAATCACCTTCTGAGGAATTACGTCACTAAACTTAAAGACTTGGCCCTAAAACGGTTTAGCTCTAAAGGTACTGAGGTAGACATATTTTTAAGGCATTATTTGAAAAATAATATCCGAAGACTCCGTCTTTCTGTTGATTGTGCAATCAAACATAGAAGATCTCAAGATTGTGAACACGTGGAAAAGATTAAGAATTTAAAGAAAGACATTATTAACAGTGTCAAGCATGTATTTGGAGATCATGAAACTTGTGACGAGTATTTTTGTAAAGGACGGAAACCGAATGAGAAGAACTTGACCTCTTTAATGAAAAGTTGCGGTCTTTTTAATGACATTATGTCGTATGTAAATAGGTTGACACAACACAGCTCTAGTTTAATAAGAAATATGACTAATAATAGTGCTGAACGCTACAATTCTGTGTTAGCAAAATTTGTGGGCGGAAAGCGAGTTGACTATTCCAAGAAAGGAGGTTACGAAATGAGATGTCATTTGGCAGGACTCTCTGTGAACAGCAGAGAGTTATTTCATGCTGTGGTCCATAAGGCAATAACAAAGAAGAGTCCTGGGTTTCATACAAACAAATTTACGCAACAGCTGGTAAAGCGACGTGAAAAAAACCGTAGCAGAAAACGAATGTATCACAACTTCAATTGTTCACAGGCTAATGATAATTCTTCTAGAAAAAAATATTGTGATTCGGACGATAATGACGACTATGGAGTCAATGTTCATGCATTGGACATAGATCCAGAAGAATTGGAGAAAAAGAAAACCTCATTTTTAAAGACACTATCACAAACAGAAAGCGAAATTAGTCAGTTGTCCTCAGCAACTGTGGAGCAATCCTTTTCCAATTTGTGGTTTTCTGAGAGAAGAAAACGTTTGACTGCATCTTCATTTGGAAAAATTTGTAAAATGAGAAGCACAACAAATCCAAAGAAAGTTATCAAAGCAATGCTACATTCAAAATTTACTGGCAACACTTACACCGATTATGGAAAAGACCACGAACCTATAGCTAGGAAAGAGTTTTCAGACCTAATTGGTAATGAAGTTAAAGAATGTGGTTTTTTTGTTGGAAAAAATGATGCTTGTTTTCTAGGAGCTAGTCCGGATGGACTTATAAATGATGACGGTTTAATTGAAATCAAATGCCCTTATAATGCCCGTTTGGATACACCAGAGGATGCTATTATTAAAAATAAAATAAAGTTTGCCACATTTGAAAGTAACATATTTTCGCTAAAACGAAATGATAATTATTTTTATCAAGTTCAAGGTCAATTGCACATAACTGAACGAAAATATTGTTACTTTATATTTTGGACACCAAAAGGCTTACTCTTTGAAAAAATTTTTCGGGATGAAATTTTTTTTAAAGAAAACATGCAAAAACGGTTGCACGATTTTTATTATAATCATTACCTTGCTGAAATTCTAAAGCTGCAAATTAAGGACGGCATATAAAAATAGCAACATTCTTCGATTAGGTGTTGTAAATATACAGTAAATGTCTCATTTCTATACCTACCTGTATTCATACAAAAAATTAATATATTTTATTTAGAATGCATTCTATGCCAGCAGTGTATATCATAAAATATATGGATTATAGTACAACAAACAAATTTTAAGCCAAACAAATTAATAACTTAATTCTATTAGATTCAGAAACCGGATCTGTGAATGGATGACTAATTAGTGAAAGGGAAATTATAAAATAACAATAAACATAAACATTAAAATTAGTAAAGGTTATAACTTGTATCCATTCGCTTCTTTACATTTTCGAGCATGCTTCCGAAATTAATCGACATAAGTAAGTAGTTGAGCACTCGTATTTCTAAATTTTTGCCGTATATGCTCCCGCACAGCTTTTTTTGTTGTACAGTGTATATTTGCGTTTACGTATTTCGTTAAAAAAAGCATCATTTATCACATATTTTCATTTTCGTGTATTAGATAAGCAACACTACTAGTACGGTAAACTCTCTGGGATAATAAATAATTTGTTTGACGTTCCCTCAGTACAAAAATCGTATTATAAGCTTTTCTTTAGAAGGGTTCATTATGAAGTCACTTCAATTAATTTAAACTAACTAGCATCAACAAATTAGGCTTGTAAACTGAGAAGCAACTTTTTAAAATAAAATAATGTTACCGTATACTATTGCATATTCATATATAACCACGAAACTGACAATATTATATCAAAAAAAATGAAAATAACTCAGAACTTTAAAATAATAACCCATTATAACCGTATGTGTCAATTTTCATTAGCTATAGGGATTCAATGTTTACGTGCGATTTATACGTATACAAATAATATGTGGCAACGTGTGTCACCCTACTTTCCGTCACCAATCCCGGCAACAATCGACATTACAACGACTTTCTCCGATCTCTCCACCAGATTTTACATTCAATCTTTAGCTGCGAACACGTTGCGATCTAGTCTGCCATAAAAGCCGTCTTATTACTGGAACGGGAAACATTAAATGGCCGCCGCGATCTCCTGATGTACTAGTTTATTATTATTTTCAGAATCCTTTTTTATTTACCTTATTTTTAATTTTATTAGAATTACGCTTTTGTGTGTGTCATGTAGCTTAATAATTCTCTGCATTTATTGAACGGAAAAAGAAAAACAAATCCTTCCAACGCGTAAATATTATTTCTAAACGCATTACAAACACGTCAATGGTCTAATAGTTACTGCTATAACTTGAGCTTGTATCGGTCACGCTCGCATTGGAAAGGAAAGTAGGGGTGTCATGTTGTCACGTATTGCATGAATTAATCGCCTATGGCTAATGAAAATTGACACATGCTGTATGTCTTTGGTGTGAAATTTAGTAGGCAACTCAAAACGCAAACGATATACAGTTGACTTTTAGACACAAATGTAAGTTTAGTCCAGTTCTGCACATGTAACTGTAATTGAAAAAAACAAAATATGTCTGTATTAGGTCTTTTTGTTATAAACAACACTACCAAAAATTGCGGCCATCTAATACGTTGTTTTCAATAAATATACTTTTCTGAAAAACATTGAATTGTCAGAAAAACGACAATAAGTCGAAAACTTTAGATTTTAGGCCTATACTATCTTATTACTTTTTATCTAATAATTATACGAAGAATACAAAAATGGGGGACAGGACAGGAAGTTCTATTTAAAAAACTGTAACTATGGTCAGTCACCAACTTATGAAACATTCTGTATAATACATAATAAATATAAAAGGCGCTCCCAATACCAAAAAATTGCTATTATAGCAAATAAAACCGCTTTGAAGTATCATTATTCATAAAGGCACAATCCGCTTTATCCACGGAAATAGCTCACTCTGTATATATCTACCAAATGAATGAATAAATTGCTACCAACAAATAATTTTAAGACTGAATTGTGCCATGTATTGATAAATAGGATCCTGTATAACATTGGTGACTTTCTTAAAATTGTTTTTTAATGTGTATATATGTATTTGTATTTCATTTTAATTTAGGTCCTAAAATGAGTTTATTTGACGTTATTCAATGCACTGTAATGTACTCTAACAAATAAATGTTTATTATTATTATTAATTGAAAATGCATATTTTTTTATAATTATACATTGTATAACAAAATCCAGAAAATCCTCATTTTTTTTAACATCCTTTTTTGAATGCTTCATAGTTTTTTTGTTACATATTTATTTTTTTTTGTCTGATACCGACAGTGTAATTTATCATACGCACACACACACAAACACTCATAGAGACATGTTTGCAAACATCACCAGTCTAAAATATCACCTTATTTCTTTTTAAGAAATATTAAAAATCATAAACATGGTCTTAAACACATACCGTCTGCATTATAGACGGGTGACGCCAATAAAATCTGTTTTATTTTATTGTGAATCTACGTCAGCTGTACCTTCCAGTATGGAGAGAAAAATATCAGCAAAAATTAAAATTTCTGTTTCATTTAAAAAAGTAGAATCGCCTTAAGACATTAGTTCATCGATAAATTCATTCGTAATAGATTGTGAACATGAATATTATTTATTTGCCCTCGGGATATCTTTTATGTTAAAATTCCTGCCTGACGGATAACTATGCTGTACAATGATGTAATTGTAATTATGTACGACTAAACAAATTATCCTCCGTTGTGCCTTCTTAAGGCTGAACGCCCGCTTCAAGCTGAGTTCGATTTGAAATAGGCGTACCACTGTGCAAATGTAATAAAAGACAAATGTTTAAGGGTCCGCGTGCTCTGTCTTATGCTGAGGAAAAAGATAGAGAAAAGAACTTGTCACCTAATCTAATCTGCCTGTAATTTATGGCTGCGTTATGGTCTCAGATAATCGCCGGTTGGCCCACATGTTTGGCAGTCGGGAAGCAACCCCCCCTAAATTAGACAATCTATATTTTCTCAAACACACAAAAAAAGTGAAGCTGAATATGTAAAATCACCTGCCGGATTCAAATTTTGAGTTGGAAAATAAAATCGAAATCGCAGAAAGGTCGAAAAATCGTTTTTTTTGTGTAAATTTTAAAATTTTCATTTTCTTCAATGTTTAATACTTATCTCGTGATATCTCAGCAATGCAGAGAGCTAGGGATCTGTTTTTTTTAAGGTTATACCCTAAAGTATTTGGATGATACAAATTTTATAAAAAAAAAAAGTTTTAGTAGACGACCAATTTGTGTAAGGTATTTTTCAGCTATCGAGTAACTAATCTTATTTTTCAGAATTCACCCATATATATGTGAAACAAAATAAAGCCAACATTCCAAAATTATTTTTTGTGCAAGAAATAAATTTATAGATTGTTTCAGAAGCAAATTATTGCGAGTCAAATATAATAATTATACTCCCTGCCCGCAAGCCGTGTGAGTCCTAGCATGTGCTTCTAGCAGGTATAGCGTTAGGGACGGGAAGAGATATTGCTTTTACTTTCTGATACGTAGTATAAGGAAGTATTGTGACGCTGACAATGTATATGTACACTATATTGTAAAGAAAATATCAACGGTTTCGATAAAATAATGTCCGAGTAACGATTACTTTCTTAACATACACCGATCTCAGAAGAATTTTACAAACTGCGTAGAAACTGCCCGAAATGGTAGGCGGAGCTACCTCTCGACACAATGTGCGAGCGTACCACATACTCTATTTGATTTCAGTGAATTTCGCCCAAATTTCAAAATTTTGTTTTCCGTTTCGTGACCTTATTTTTAAAAATTAAGAAAAAATAAAATGTATGTATTGCTGTTGAGTGTTACATAATTTTAAATAAAGGCTTGTTTTTTGAAATTTCTTACATTTTTATTTTTATTTAGGGCCCTTTGGACAATTTCGAAGAAATTACGATTTATCCATTGAAAGGCATTTTTTTCTTAAATTAGCGTGTAAATTCGGTAAGGTTTTCATGAAAAATACGATTAGAAAATGGGAAAAACGATTTCGAGGCCGGGCGTATAGCCTTAAGCATATACAGTTCGAATGAAAGGACTACGTATACCGCTAATGTGTCTCCAAAGTTCCCTCAAACGTGGTTATTTTGATATCAATCGATGCGTCTTGAAATGAGGATTATTTGATACACACCAAAATCCTAACTTCGGGTTCTGCAGCTGGTATGATACATTTTTATGAAGCTATACAATTGTTGAAAAATAAACAAATTAAACCTACTTGGGATATAGAACAGTTTTAATATGTGCAATTTTACTTTTCGAAAATAATATTTTTTAAATATCCGGACATTCTTGAAAAATGTTGTCTTTCAATGCTTGAATAGTTTGTGGTCGGTTCTTATATACCCTATTCTTTAAAAGGCCCCATAAAAAGAAATCGGAAACCGATAAATGCTGAAATCTTGGCGGCCAATTCGTATGACACTGTATTTTGATATAACTTTATTAGAAACATTTCCATTAACGTAAGAAGAGTCTGTCTCGCTCTAAAGGGCTGTCGCACCATCCTGCTGGAATCATACGTTGTCTTGCATCAATCTTCGTAGTTCTCCTACCAAAAATGACTGTAGCATGTGTATGTAACGATTGGAGTTAATGATGACTGGCTTGATTATTTTCCTGGAAAAAGTATGATTCGACAATTCCAAAAACTGATACTCCATACCATACTGTCACTTTCGGCTAATGTAGAGGTTTTTTTGATGTAACTGTTGAGTATTTTCCAATGATCAGTATTGATAATTCTGTTTATTTATGACGCCGCTTAAATGAAAGTGAGTTTAATCCGTCAGAATTATCTGCATCATGTCATGCGAACTGCTCTATCGCCTTCCTTTAGAGACTGCACAATCTGAATTTTATGAGGGTGAAAACGTAAATCCCTTTTAAGAATCTTACGAAGACATCTTTCAGGGATTTTCAGGGCCAATGAATGTTTTTTTCGCAGATCGTATCGAACTTCTGTTAACGGCGACACGAACTATTTCCTCTCTCTCTGTTTCCTGCTGTCCGTACAATTTACATTTTGATGCAACAATGTCTCTTTCATTAAAATCATTCACACACCTTAAATTTGTCTTTGGCGATGGAATTCTCCCATGTCTTTCAACATTTAATTTCCGTCGAAAACTTCTTTGAGTTTGGATAAGGGAACCATTTCTAACAAACTTATTCACTGCATAAATACGATGGTTTAGTGGAAATTTCTCCCTTCTAACGAAAATTGCATGTATCGACATGAAATTTAATGTCAAGCTGACTAACATCACATTATTTGTTTTTTCATAGCAACCTCTTCAAAATGTGTCATACCAGTTCTTAAACCATGTATTAATGAGATATAGCGCGGTAGATGCCCAACTTGCTCAACAAATGGCATGCGATGTATTGTGATTGACGTAATTACCAAAGTCACGTGGTTAAATGTCACATTCGTCGACCATGATCCACCCATTTTTTTATGGTCGCTAGATTTCCTACATTTTTCTTCGTGTAATCTAATTACACAGGATTTCAACAACAATTTATATATCTACAGAAAAACCTTAGACCAAACAATTAACATAACCCTACTTTGGTCTACTATTGATGCATTCCGATACTACCACCATCAAGTGATATTTAAATCTCGGTAGTGAGGATGGTTCTGACCGACCTCAGAATCGGTGAGGCGAGAGGTAAAAGTCTCACTTTATCTCAGTCAGCTGATTACAAAAGGAGCGCGTCTAATTATAACCTCAGTTAAAGTGAAGTGAAATTATCTGATATTTATGTAGCAAGGAAAGCAGCTTTCATTATTTATGACTAGCTAAATTTGTCAATCTCTTCGAGCATGAATCCGCCCCTTTCGCATCCGCTTACAGATTTATTACAATTTCCTGTAAAACGCGAGCATTGCCATGGTGCTTTTTATAATGTCCAATTTTCTAAATTTTTGACGTATATACGTCCAATTTAAACATTTTCACAAACTGTCATTGCGACAAAAGTTAGTTGACGTTTATTCGTTCTATAAACTTCAAATCTATGCGATTGTCAAATTGGATGTTATTGTTGACATAAGTAAATGTGGCAATTGTACTTGATATTTGTTTGCATTAAGAACAATTTTTATAATATAGAAAACTCATTATTGTTATTATTATACTTACATGTGATAAACATTTTAATTTTATTGACAATATATAGTAATATAGAGAGAAGGATGGGTGATATTTTATTCTGTGTTGTCGGCATATAGAAAAGAACGATACAACAGTAATAATTGGTAATAGCAATATATATTTAATAAGTGTCTCATTTTATCAATCAAAAACCACACTTGAACTCTTGAACAATTCATCATTTCTTTACCATTACATATTCACATCGTTGTCTACTCATTAACGCCCTTGTAACTGTTTGACAGAAGTTATTGAACTTAATTTAGAGTCTTTATTCGTCGAAAAAAAAATAAAGGAAAATGTCGTTCCCGTTTTATCGCTTGGCTTGCGTTCTCAGGTGACCAGTCAAAATATGCAACCTTAATCTCTAAACTAACCCAAGTTTGTAGCCTTTCCAGCGTTTAGACTTGACAATTGGTCGGTAAATGTGACTATATAGTATACTGTCTCTGGATTATTTTTGTATCCCACAACACAGCTCTCGATCATTACATCTTTAGTGTTTTCAAAATTTAGTCCTGTCAGTTCGCAGTATTTCTTAGACGACATAACACGTCGTATTGCAAGACCCATCTATTTGGATATTTCCAGTATTTAACGAAATAAACCTGCAAACGTTTAATACTGTGATTTCTAAATGTTACACAATCGTATGTAATTAGTGGACCATGTGGCTTCATGTCGGTCGTCCTTCAAACTTATCGTTTGTCAAAATTTGACGTTTGCTTAAGGAAGGTGTATAGGGCCCAACACGACTGACGTTATTCTGTCTAGTTCTAACGTTTTCCGGTAAGTGTCATCGCGAATTGACATTGACCGGCGGTTTTGACAGTTCATAACCTGCAATTGAATTTTCTACGTCCGCCAACGTTAATCAAACGTCAAATGGATCCTCCACTCTTCAATTGTGACGTTTCATGTTACATTTAACTCAACCTTACGTGGACTTAAAATGTCATTGTCAGCTGTGCTCGCCGATCTCTATATTGAATTCCTAGATTTCATATAGGCTATAGAGGAATTTGACAGTCTGCTCGTCGCCCTTATGGGGAAAAATCGATGCAGCAGGGTTTACAACATGTTAGAAAATTTTCAAAAAAAAATTTTCGCGGCTTGGCCCTCACACCGAAGGGGTGAGAATTGCGGTACCTGCGAAGGGTATTCGTGAGTTTTAGGGTATAGCTGCGCGTGTTAATAGCTTAATTTCTATCTTAAGCGATTAACACGCGCAGCTCGGTTCGTCGAATGACTTTTTTTTATATATTACAGTTCTGAAATAGCTTTTGCAGGTTATATAATTTAACTATTAAATTTTGCAACATCTCAAATTCGCCGCCTTTTCAATTTAATGTTATTGTTGTTCTTATCACTGCTGTAATAATATGTACTGGTAGTAATAGTTTCTCAAATCAATATTTTCTTACATCAAAAACTTTTTATGAACTTCTTTTCTTTAATTTGGAGAATATTATTACATATATCTGCTCAGGATATACATATATGTGAGAAAATGTTTTCTTTTTCCTACAAGATATTATGGTAATGTTAGATTTTCTTGGTTCAATACAAGTTCACTGAAATAATTTACAGACAGTATAATTATTAGCGCACAATACAGAGGAACAAATTCCGTACTACATACAGAATCATAAGAGCTGGTTAAATTTGAATTGAAATTCAAACTTAATATTTTAGCATTTATAAATCACAATTCCTTTTCATTCAGTCCATTCATTTAAAATTTAATTAAACTTGTAAATCTCTTTCTAACTGTATTCATCCTATTACCAGTCAGAAATCTTAATCCAATATTTACAATTATCACTGGGACTCAGACTGTTTGCTTAGAGAAGAGTCTCCCTCGAGCAAAAATCCCATTGCTGTTGTCACCCATAGATTCGCAGGGCCACAACAATCTGTTCAGATAAAATTCGGTTTTATCTCGGGTCCACGGGGAACTCCTGCATCAAGCTTTCTGAACGGCAATCACTATAAGGGTTAAAATAAATCATTTCACGTCGGCCTTAATAAAAGAAAACGACTATTGTCAGAAACCAGACGGCGGGCTTTAAATTGTCTGTCGCTTCAACAAAACTATACCATTTCGTTTAAATGCCACGTTGAAAGACTCCTTGTTTCAGTAAACGTTAAATGTTAGGTGATATTTTAAAAGCTTTTGTGTTGGATGTGCTAATGAATGGACGGTTTTAATTTGATTTCGTTGTTTCAAAGAGGGCATTTATAAAGGGAAAATAGTATTGTGCTGTGTCACTGACAGGGCTTCAATGGTTTCGATGTTTCTGTTAAATTTAAATGGGAATTTATTGAAAATATTTATCGTCGGCTATTTGTAAATAATGTCTAAATTACTTTTCCATTCGCAATTAGTTTTCTGGAGAAACATTAATCTTACTCTATATTTTATTATTGACATTTGTAACTTCTCTTGAGTACAAGGGAACAGGTGTAGGCGCTTAAAATTTAACGAATTACATTAATTATATTACGTTACGTTTCCGTTGATCATATTGCCGTGACCTTTACAGTTTAAGTATTTTTAAAATAGTTAAATAATTAAGCATTAGAATAAGAAAATAAATTTTTAGTTGTAAATATAGTTGTTAAGATAATAATGAGTTGCATAACCTTTAAGGCGCAACATCATGATGTAAAGTATATAGTAATTTAAGTTAAAATGTATATACATAAAGAGGAATAGAAATAAACACAAAAATAAATTCATATATTCTATATTTATAGAAAAGATGAGCACAAGATGTGGTTTGAGTATACAAAGGCCGAACCAAACTTTTCGCATTGTGTAAGAATGGTATTAAGTATATTGAAAAGTGAACCACTTTTCAAAATTAAAAATGTACTAAAAATAAATAACAGAGAGAGAGTGATGTTGTAAGATGTAACAATAAAGAGAGTGAGCCATTTAATGCCGTAAAATTGTACGAAAAAGGTGAAATTCGACATGCTCCACATGAAAACATCTTTCAAAATGAATAGACGTAGTATATTAATTTGTAAAAATATGTTTATCTCTCAGACATTTTATACAAAAAAGTGTTCTTTATTCGAAACGATATACTAAAAGTATAGATAAAAACACATCCTTGTAATGTTTTAATAAAGTAAAGGCTTCAAGATAACAGGATAAAGCTTGTTTAATTTGAATAATCTACAAAGAAGAAATAATGTTAACATTGTTGACAGTTATGTGCAGATCAACCTAAATGAAGACGAAAGGAAATGGTTGGAAAGCAAAAGGTGATGATGTCGAGGTCTGTGTTCCTGATGGTGCGGTTATAAAATGAAGAATGCCATCTGTGTTCAATGTATTTCCGATTATTTCCAACAAAGATACCTACAACAAGAAAATACGGATAGTTTTAAACAATGGGAAACAAAAGTACATAAACAATAATGAAAGAGGCAATGACTTCACTTACAAACATAATGAGGGATGGCGTTAATAAAAGGTAGATATACCTACTGAAGACAAAGAATCGCAGATGTGCATGGACTTTATAAATAAACAATTTGTGTGTGTAAACATTTAGTGCATTCTTGAACTGTCAAAAAGCAATATAGGTATATTTTTGACCTGAGAAAAACTTGAAGAAAACAAAATTGAACAAGGCAACACCAACATAAAATTTATAGTGTTGAAGTTGTGACGCTGTACGCGGGTAGTCGTGTTTTGTTTGAGAACCGAGGTTATAAAAAGGCGCGAAGAGCGAGAGAAAGGGAGAAGCTGCCGATCTTTTCAATTTACTAGACGCAAAAATTTCATTCGCGTATGCAAATGATCGTAGGAGTTTAAATACACTACATTTGATCAAATTAGCTAAATGTATTAAGTTTATTTTGAATTTCAGTATTTATTTTAGTTTTCATATTATTATTAATTCATTGTTATATTGTTTATTTCATATTTAAAATTTACAAAATGGTAGACATGAACAAACAAGAATTTGATGATTTATATCAAGAACATAAGTAAATTTTCTTTGAAATAAATTTATGATTCAAATAATTGATGGTGTACGACGTGCGCTAGAGATGCTATGTGTGAATATTCATTTCTAGTAAAGCGTTAGACATCATTAATACTGAAATAAAATATTATTTTTGCTAAATTAAATTAACTTTTGTAAATCATGGGAGAATTGTTAATGGTGTAGAAGGGCATTGGGAGTACTATGTGAAAATATTTGCTTGCAGTGTTTGCTGTGCACTATTAACAATTTATATTGGAAAATATAATAAAATTTCAAGCATTTTGAATACGTCAACATACAAGTATTCTTGATGGACAAAAACCAATCTGTAGTATGTACAATGTGTGAATGTTTGCATATGGGGATTGGTAAAGGTTAAATATTAAATAATATTTCTTTAAATCTATGAATACAGTATTAAAAGATTAAGGATAGCATAAATAATATTTTTCTTAAATCCACATAAAGTATAAAAGCAATGTGTATTTCTTGTATATGTTTTTTTATGGTTGGAATAATAAAAAGACATTCCTAACAGCCCCATGTTGTGAATAGATTTTTTTTTACTGTGTTGTTGTTCACTGAATAATTATATGAATATAAATGTTTATGAAATTTTAATACTTATTTATATTAACCTTCTCCTAGTTGAATTTAAATAAGAAATGTTGCTGATGAATAAAGGAAAGATCACTGCCAGAACCTACGAAAATAGTGTGAGTGTTAACAGGGTTGAGATTAAAAAAATATTGGAGTAGTTTTCTTTTATATAATTGCAATCTCTGCATTCATGAAAATTTATGCAGTTTTGTATCATTAAGGCAGGGTTATAGCATAATTATTGTCATTATTTTAATTAAATTCTGCTGGTACAGACTACAGCATAGATTATATGGCTATGCCCCACGTTTGGTAATAATACATTTATACATTTTATTTTATAAACCATATAGCTATGCATACCACTGCAATATGTTTTTGCATTATAACTTGAAGGGCTGTAGAATTATCGGCAATACTCTGTCAAGATTTCGGTCTTATTTGACAGATAGAATGGAGATTGTTGTAGTTAGGGGTTGACGTCCAAAGAGCACCTTTGAATATTCAGGTGTTCCACAGGGCAGTTTGGTACCAACTCATTTCTCGCTATTAAAAAAAGATGTCGTGCACTGCTTCAAATATAGTAAATTTCTATAATGTGCAGAACTTTGGACTGTCAAGACCTGCAGATGGATTTAGATTGTCGTCACTGAGAGGCCAAGAAAAGTTAATTTAAACCTTTTCACAATGCTAAATGTAAAGAGTAGAATTAACCAATAATTTATTGAATCAAGAAAAATATTCAACGTTCTAAAATTTGTTATAAAAAAAATGTTTGCGTATTAAAAACCAATGGCTTTACTTAAAAGCAAGTACTACGCCTTGTAAGACTACGGGACGAATCAAATATTAACCGAACTTTTGTTTTAGAATATTTATTGATTATCAAAGAATGAATCTGGTCGCGTCTGTAACCAATTGCGCACGAACGTTTCCACACCTTCGTCGTTGTTAAAGTGATGGTCTCTCAGCTGTTCTTTGAGTGGCCCAAAGACGTGGTAGTCACATGGCGACATATCGGGACTGTAGGCCGGATGTACCAGTGTTTTCCAATGAATTTTGTCCAATTTTTTTTTGTTTGATTCACCCTCGTATATTTTATAGTGTACATCTGATCTGACTAGGCAATATTAAAATGTTGTTTTAACGTTTAACTTAACACTTTTTAGTTAGTTATTTAGTCATTTAAACTATTGATCACTGGTAGAAGCTTCAAACTGTTCTCTCCACCAATTATTGAGGACAATTCTCTTGGACGTGCAAAAAGTATTAACATTCCATAATTCACTAAAACTCTATGTCTACAGTCTATATAGACAATACTGTCTCTAGAGCCAATGGGATTTGTGGTTTAAGGCCTTTAAACCTAGTTCACTAACGTTAATGTTCATCTTTGCTAAGCGTTGGTTCGCATTATAGCTTTTATGATATTCATCACTGTGTGAATTTTTTTCATTTACTCTTTGGCAGCGTCGTAGCTTTAAAGTTACTGGATGTTTTTTTCCGTTTTTCTTTTTTCCTCGTCCCCTTTGGAGATAATATTCATAGTTTTCTTTAGTGCAAATCTTCTCAGTTGAAGAAGCTGTGCACTGAGATGCTCCAGAAAATTGAAATTATTTCCTGCCAAATTGTATTAATCTTTATACACAGTATTGTCTAGTATATAACGACTAATGCTAATAAAAATCCCCACAATTCATCTAAAGCAATAAACATTCTATAAAAATCAATTGTGGATGAAAAGAGGGAATGCTATGAATTGCTGGACATATATGTTTCTGTGAAACTGGTACAGAAAAGGAATTTCAAACATTAGGTCCCTATTAAATGAGTATAAAACTCCCTAGGCTTTACTTCATCATTTTTTCGTACCTTATTAATAAGCAGTGAAATAAATAATTTAAAAAGAAAGAGTATATATTAGTGATGAATGAATGAATATAAAATATAAATGTAAAAGTACTGTTCAAACAACATTTGTATTTGAATTAGTATTTCATAATAACAAATTCTCAGTTTTACTTGCGTATAAAGAGAAAAATAATGAAATAGAAAAAAGTAATTAATTTTATTTAAGCACATTGCCATATAATACCAATTCGCAATGCGGTTGCATACGTAAAAGATTTCGCTAACTTTTATAAACGCAGGTTAATAGTAATACCATGTCTAAATCATGTCCATTAGTACTCTGCACAAAAATATTAACGAATTATTATATTTGTTACAGGGACAATGTTTGCAATTTTATCCAATGGTGTAGACAGTCTTTACAAATACTAGAATGCCTTCTGTTTGAATCCGACGACTTGATCTTAAGGAAGAATGAAAAACATGTCATTTTGTGCCTACTCGAGGTCGCCAGAAGAGGAGCAAGGTATGAAATAAAAATGATAAAAGACTATTGCTTATAATTTTATTTTAAACTTTATTTATTTTGTTTTTATTCACTTTACTTAGAAGTAAATCATTTAAATCTTATCAATAATCTAAAAGATAACAAGGGTTTGTATATCCAATTTTGAGGATATTGACTGGAATTACTATAATCATTTATGCAACACTGATGATAAAGATAACTTCTTTCTAATGATATAGAAGAGTAAAGGATTTGTAATTTTTATATACTTGTTTTGCCGCCTTTGGTGTTTTCTCTGTGTAGTTGATATGAATGCATGTAGGTTGTCGGCGAATTGATACAATTAACTTTGGATATATTTTATATACCGTGTGGCCGCCGTTCATAGCGCGATGCATGTATTAGTAACTACTGGTCGACTATAAATGGGTGTGCCAACTTGAATTGCCACACCGACAGCGGGCGTATAAGTTATACGTATAAATGTATTCGTAGGCAAATCAAGTGAAGAGCAGTGTAATAGGTATTGCGTTCCCGTTGTAAGTAATTATTTGTAGTTGTTTGAAGCATCAGATAATCACTGATAATATGTCAGTGAAGTAACTCATCACAGCTTCATAAACAACATAAAAGAGCAAAAATAAATAATAAATAACTCCTTGACTTTAAAATAAAAAAAACTTCTTAACTAAAATAATATTTTTCAACAAATATTATAATCTAAAAACTCAACTATAATAAATTACTGAAACATAAAATATTTACTTCTTAAAACAGAATTGTAATTCAACATTGCAATTAACCTGTAATTAGCTAAAAAAATGTTATTCTTAAGCAATAATAAAACTCGAACTGACGCCCATATGTGGAAGCGACGGCGAATGCGACTGCCCGACTACACCGTATAAATGTGGATTTTTTGGACAAATACGAGTGCATCATAGGCATATGCGAAATACTAGCTCTGTTGTAATCCAGTATAACACTGCGTCTACTTGTTTACCGTTCTAATACACAGACATCTCTATCTGTTTCGCTTACTCTACAGGTATCGTGATAATGCAGACGCACGCGGTCTTATGGTATGTATCCCTTTTAGAATATGTTCACTCAGTTCAATATTTAAAGTTTATTCGCCCACATTTAAAGTGTCTTCCAAAAAGGACTTGTGTAGTTGTACTTAAACTTAAACAATGAATTTGAACAAATGTATGATGAATCTAGGTTTGTACTTTCTTTGTGAGTTTTATTTTACATGAAACATCGTCTGGATATAGTCAGCATTACAACATGTCGGCACAGAATTGATTAATTGATTACTCGTTTATGAATCAAAAGCCGATTCATTAAATGAGCATTGCATTAATTAGCTTTGCGAAATGTCGGTGTAGATAGTGTTCTAATGTGATAAAGATAGGAGTACAGCAATGGGCACCAACACTGAAATTTATAGCAATATTTTGTGAATCGCTGAATTAATTGATATCTATGAATATACGATGTGCTTAATTCTGTATAACGTATCATTTATAATTTTATACATCTCATTGATTTTTTGTTTTAATAACACTGGTCTACAAATTATAAAAAAATTCTTGGAACTAAAACGTAAATAAGTGAATCTTAATGTATTTTGTGTACTGAATCTGAAAACGAAATCAGTTTTTCTCCATCACCCTTCATTTTTTGTTATACACCCTTCATGATTGCCGCATCGTGTCAAATGTAAAAACTGAGTGAGTGCATTGGTGTAAAATATTTGGTATTTATTACTTTGAATTTCGGTATTTAAATTTTATTTGGTATTTAAAATAAAACAAAATCATTTAAAATGTAAATATAAAAAGTAAAACATCAAAAAACTGTTGAAGAAAAAAGTTACTTTTTCCTTTTGTGCGAAGTAGAGTCCTCTCTTAGCAAAAACCAACAATAGTCGCTCAACATTAACTCATCCCATTTGCCTTGGTAACGCCGCTCCATTTGTAATACATCCTGGTCATCACTCACAGCACCCAAATTAGGTGGGAAAAAATTAAGATGTGAGTGTAAAAAATGTATTTTTACCGACATTCGGCAGCCTAAATTTCTGTAGTTTACCAATAGATTTTCTAGTAACTGATCACTATTTTCGGCTTTGTTATTACCCAGGAAACCATGCACCACATCCTTAAATGACTTCCATGCCAATAGTTCTACACTATTTAACTTTGAGTCAAAAATTGCATCGTTGAGTAGTTTCCTAATATCTGGCCCAACAAATATTTCTTCTTTCACTTTGACATCACTTAACTTAGTGAACACAACTTTTAAATATTTAAAACCGTCTCCTTCTTTATTTTGTGCTTTGACAAAATTTTTCATCAACCCTAATTTTATATGTAATCCTGGCAAAAACACATCCTGAGGGTTGACTAAAGTAGCATGTGCAATTTTTTTGTCCAGGTATGAAAGTACCTCTTTTTGGCCAGATTTTAGTATTGTAATGTTCATTTGTTGCACGGCTGTCCCATAAACACAAGAAGCAGCAATATTTTGTAAAGCCACCTTGTAGCCCGAGAAGAAGGCCTATTACTTTAAGATCGCCGCAGATTTTCCATTAGTGTGCCTGGTAATTAAAATTAATGACATGCTTTCATATGTCTCTTTCATTCCAACCGCATGCGCTACAGGTACAGAAGGATTAAGTTCCACTTGTGAAATAAGATGTGGTTAACCAGATGATTTTTCTGGAAAGAAATCGTCGTCTTTTGATGATCCTGCTGCCTCAGAACAGTCCTCTTCATAACTTGAAATCTCTTGCCAGGCAGCTGGGGCCATCGGAACAGGCAAATCTTCACCGTGCGCAACTGGTCTCATAGCCGATAGAACATTCAGATAGACAATTTTGTTGTTATTTTTAGAAGAAAATCCAGTATCGTTTGTCATACAGAAGTAGCAGTCATCATGGTGATTTGTCGGTTCACGCCAAACCATAGGAATAGCAAACGGCACATGTTCATTTTTCCCTTGCAACCATTGTGTTAATTTTACATAGCACCTAATGCACGTTATATTGGATGCCCATTGTTTGTCTTGCTCTCCAAGTTTACACCCAAAATACAACTTATAAGCAGTTTTTATCAATTTAGAAATGGGTTGACTCTTTGTCGTGAACTCACCACAGACATGACAAAAAGTGTTTGCTGAATTTTCACAATGACGGTGTTGCCTGTTAATTGTAAAACTAAATAACACTGACACTAACTACAAAAAACTAAAGGAATAAACACTATTTCGATAGCAGCCTAATTTATTTAACTGAATTAACTGACAATAGTTTGATACCGCGTCTACATTCACCGGTACCTCAAGCCAAACTGAGAAAACGATTCAATGTTTTCAATATGACAAGTCGTAAAGACTCATAGGATGACTTGTTGTTCAAATTACTATTAGGGTGATGTCATCATGTCATTAGGGTGATATCATAATGCTTGTTTCAACAAGTAATTGCATAAAATGAAATCACATCAATTTTGCTTAAATGGGAAACTACATCAAGATAACTGAAAAATGTGACGTGATGGATGGAAGATTTCTAATTACATATTCTTTATCAGCATAAAAAATACTTTAAAATCCACCAAGTGGTGTAACAGTTCCAAAAATGTTGTTGACCTGTGTAATTATTTTTATAAACTTGAAAGATTTTGTATTTAGAATTTCATATGAAGATCTCGATTATTAAATATATAAATTTTGGTCGACACCCTACAAACTACTGATTTGCAAGAGAAAACACACATTGCCTCTGCATTTTAAAAGAGCATTTGAGGAGTATAAAACAAAAGCTTAATTTAATACAAATCCATATAAAAAAATGCAACCAACAATCATAATGTATGCGTATATTGAAGCGTGAATAAATGTTATTATTATTATATTTTAAGATTTATTTTCATTGACAAAATAACCCGTTCCGGTATATATTACACATGTACATTATAAAAATCTCAAAAATGTTTCTTTCTTTACTTTCACCAACGTTATTTTAGATTCGGCATGTTGGCACCGATGCTCGTGCAGATGGAAAGGCAGATAGATAGGGAGATAGCGGCCGACCAACGGGCTCTGGGTCAACACAACGGCAACGAAAACGAAAACGGCCTAGACGACGATAGCGACAGCGAAATGGAAGACGAACAGCTGATGTTGACGTACGGTCCGTTACCCCAGATCGTCACGAACGATCTCAAGAGTTTAGACGAAATGGTGAGTGTTTTGGTGTTCCGTCGGTTTTGTCTGTTTTATTTGCGGAATATCCTGAATTCCGCAGACCGTGCTGCGATGTCAGGAATTCCACATGCATTCGGACGTGACGTGAGGACGCCGTCGTATTAAACCAACCGCATTGCGCATACGTTCAACAAACAAATATTTCTTCTTATTTTCGTAATAGGAAATGGCAGTAAAATTTCATTTTATTAACGTCTTTACAATACTTATATATCAATATTTTATACTGTGAAAGATAATAACCAAAACGAGGTAATGGATTGTAACATATTTGATTAAGCGGAGCGTTTAGCCATCGAAAATTATGCCCCCCCCCCCCGTAAGGCATCCCCGTTTTGCGTTTTTAAAATTTATTTTGTAATTTTAGAATATCAAATTCGGGTTAGCAATGCAGATGGTATAAATTTATTAAGTTCAGTTTTTGTATTAATTTATTTTCTTAAAAAAGTTGTGTTTTAGAAATAACTACAATGCATAAATTTGATTAATGTCTACTAACTAAGGCTGGTACACAAAAGAAAAAAACGATCTCTACGCGCCAGCTGCACATTTGATGAACGATAAAAAAAAAAATTATGTAATTATATTTGAAGATAAAAAATTTAAAATAGGTAACATTTTCACACACATTTCACGCAAGTGTTTTTCGAAGCGATCGCATCGTCTAGCCCCACTTTACGGTATCTCTACTGGGCCTAGCGGAGACGCAAATCTATCGGAATCGGTCGGCTATTGCAGACTTGAATCGAGAACGACGTTTTTTTTTTCAGCGAAAAAGTATTATATTATGCAAAATGGAAATAATACCTTTTTCTGCGCTTATGAATTTGGTTTCAAACAAAAAAAGAATAAATGCGATATCTAACGTGGTTTCCGGGTTTGGTGGTTGTTTTTGTTTAAGAACACGTTTGAAAAGAATTTTGGTCAATTTTGTACAATACAAATGTTCAGTATCGACCAAAAATGGCGTAAATAGCCACTTTATGTAGAGAATTATATAAATGTGTACATCGGTTTGAACTGGTTCTGCGGTATTTTTTTACCTTCAGAATGATCTACATTGCTACAGAATCTGTGAATAAAACCGAGGCGCTCTGATAGAAACCTGAACATCGTCTAGCTCCACCTACTCGCACCCTCTTGCGTCTATCGTCCCGCTAATAATACAAGTTGCATAAGTTTCGATTCAACCGGATACAGTTGGTAAATGCCCCTCTTAAGGGTCAGAAGTATAAAGCATGATTTGCATTGAAACTTACATTAAATTACGGTTATGAATTAAATGAGTAGCATAAAGACAAATTGACGCAAAACTCCCTATTTACTAAATATTTATTTAACAGACAAATTTCGAAAGTTTAATTTCAACGACTATCGGGGCAATTTATGTATGTACCAGATTACGAATGCCATATGGATAATCTTAAATTTTCATTCATTCTTACGACTAGATTGTCGGTGTTTTTGTATGTTACTACTATAGACATTGGAGAAATGAAATATGTTCACGTAATGGAACAAATTAAACGATAATTGCGTAGTAAATGATATTTTACAAATGTTAAATTCTTATGTACAGGCTCATTGTCAGTTGCTTCCCCAGAAAACATTATTATCTAAAATGAAAAAAGTAATTCATACCGATGATGTTTAAATGCATAACTTATCGCATAATTGAAATCATTTACCATTAACGAATTTTAAAACTAAGATAAACACTTTATGAAATTGACGAATTTAACATCAAATATTTTTTTTGTATTTTTTTTTTAGAGGATCGTTTACCTATCGCCGTTTCGCGTGTTTTAAACTTAATTTGTAATTTTAGAATCTCAAATTTGGGTTAGTGATGCAAATGGCATAAATTTATAATGTCAAGGTCAGTTTTTGTACTAATTTATTTTCTTAAGAAAGTTATGTGTTTTAGAAATAACCACAAAAATGCATGAATTTGATTAATGTCTACTAACTAAGGCTGGTACACAAAAGGAAAAAAAACGACCTCTACGCGCCAGCTGCACATTTGATGTACGGATATAAAGAAAAAATCAGATTTATGTAATTATTTTTAAAGGTAAAAAACATTAAACAATAAACATTGTCACGCACATTTTACACGAGGTTTTTTCAAGCTAATCGCGTCGTCTATCCCCACTTTACAGTATCTTTACCGGTCCTAGCGAAGACGAAAATCTATCGGAATCGGTCGGCTATTGCAGACTTAAATGCGAGTGACAGTTTAATTACAAACTGTCACTCGCATTTAAATGTCATATATACCTATAATATTCGAGTGTTTAATAATATAAGTTATGGGCAAGCGAAAATTGGCTTATTATAAAACATCAACAACATCAACAGTTCCGTAGGTACTCATTCTTTATACATTATGTTTCCCATCTATAGTATTCCTTTATCTATGACAGAATCTGTGAATAAAACCGAAGCGCTGTGATAGAAACGAATATCGTCTACCTCCACCTACTCACACCCCCTTGCGTCTACCCGCCCCGCGAGTAATATAAGTTGCATAAGGTTCTATTTGTTAGTAAACGCCCCTCTTAATTTATATTTTTATTATAGCTATTTGAACATTTATGTTGAAAAGCTTATTCATTGTGTGTTTGTTTATTTGTAATGTAAACTGTGAAGTAGTCTTATACAATACATATATTTTACTTCCTTCTCTTATCGAATTATTCTACAAAATGAGTTGTACATTTTAGAGCCAGTTGAAGAATAATTAATTTTAATATTCATTAGCGGAATTTCCTAAACTTCTCGATCACATTTATTTTGATCGTATTGTGTTTGTTTGTTTTGTTCTAATAGAAAACGTCCAACTACAATATTTCCTCTTCCCACCTAGCTTTTATTTGATGTTGATAGCCATGAGGTAGGTCTATGCAAAGATCTTCATGTTCCAGGTATTCGTCTCCCGCTATTCTTGCTGCACTTGCATCATTTTTCATCATTCCATCCTGCTGATATGCTTGTTCTACTATCGTCGATATTGTCGCCCCATCTTGCGACACTCAACACTTGACGGATTCTATCTCTTAGTGCACCCCGATATGTTCATCAGTATTTTGAATTCGGTTATTTTTGTCTGTTTATTTTCAGCCTTTGTTTCCATGGCTTGTTTATTCATACATTTATTGCAACTACTGACATCTCTATGAGTTCTGGATAATCTACGTGCTATATTAGTTTGGGTACTGACTTCGTGCGTTCTCTCCTGACTGATTAATAAAATATCGAAAATTTTCTGAATTGTTTTGGATCACATGCTGAATATATCATACATTACAACCAAATGCATTCAATTTGAATCAATATTTATATTATCCAAAAAAAAGGATTTGATCATGGTACGAACATATAAGCTATGCTATAACTTCGACTCAATTTCGTATATACAGGGTGTTAGTTTTAAATAGAGTCATTAAAAAAATGGGGTGAAAGAAATATATGAGTAATGTCCGTACAAAGAAAATGGCGGTTCAATGTGCACGCAGTGACGAGAAATTGAGTTTTCTTTCCTCGGGTCCGAGCCTGTCGCTGTTAATATACAAACATAATAATTTCATATAGAGAAATTTAAGTTTCAAAATAATATACTTCTATTTAACGAAAAAAACATGGTAATACACCGAGGTTGTCGAGTTTTTCCACATAAAGCACGCTTTTTTTCACAAAAAAAAAACATCGCCATAGAAAATCTTTACAACTGCCATTTTTTCTAACAAAGGTTGTAACCTATTTGCATTTTATCGTTTTCATTGGAAATATCTTGAACTAGAATTACCAGTGGTATTTACGTAAATGCGTATAGGATAAACAAAGTTATGGATCGACTTTAACTACATTTTGGCCCTAAAAATTTAGAAATTTTTGATGAGTTACAAATAAATGTCTTTTTTGATTAGACATTTATACGTATTCTTTAGATTCGCTTAGCCTGAGACCTATTTAGCGGTAAACCTGTATATATACGTACCGGCTGCTAGACAACGCGGGTTTTAATCAGTGCTACTGAAGATGACATCATAGTTGTCGAAATAGTATTTAGTTTTTTGTACTTTAGTGTGGTAAAGATGTTTTAGTGTTTTGTTTGGTCACATTCTATAGGAAAATTAAAACTTGCTTTGTGTTTACTGCCATTGACCGATATAAGAATTTTTTTTATTCTCTAGCTAAACAACAAATCAATGATTTTTTGTTATAATCAATCTATCACTCCAATACCTTTGAATACACAATACGTTCGTTTCTTCGTTATATATTCATACACACAGCCGGTGATGTTTATAGCGATGTCGACAGTGTGTGTGTATGACGCACCGACTGTGTGTCTTTCGTTTCCGATAGAAATTCATGTAATTTCACATATCTTAGTTTTTCAATACTTTCCGATAAAATTTGGAAAAACATATGATCACAATCTTCCACACAACATAAGTAACACACGCACAAAATTTTATCAAAATCGATTACGCAGTTTGCAAGTCTATAAACAACAAATTCAATGTTTTTGATTTTTGTGCATATAGATAGATAAGAGTGAACTCGGAAGAAAAATGTAATTAAAAAAAAACATAAAATTTATTAATAAAACAAGATATGTGTTGTTTTATTTATTATCTGTAATTTAAGAAGAATTGATAAAGAAAAATCCTTAGTGAAGCAATAGTTTCCTTATTGTTATACTTTTAATTTTCAGAATACATATTCATAATTGACAGCAAGGCAATATAAATAAATAAAGATGATAGACTCAAAGTCTTAAATTTATTTCTGCAATAAATTACTTTGCCGGCAAATCGTATTATTAAATAAACATAAAACAGGTTTCTTAAGCCCAAGTGTCACAAATTATTGTGTGAGCCTTTTCATTAATACAGTTTTATTACTTTGCTTTATGTGGTTTTAAACAGATAGACTGTTAAGAAACTTTATTTTAGTTATACATTGGTAAAAAAAACTGTGATGTTATTGCGTATTATGTTTTATATTATTATTTTTTATATACCAGTCTATACATTATTACGTCTGTGGTTAATCATCAATAGTAATCTACTTTTTTGAATATCAATAGTGTGACGTAGGACTCACAAACAATATTCTCAAAAGATACATCAAAACAACTTGATGTTGATAGTATTGAAAATACATACAAATTCTTATGTTTAATTTATCCCAATAATTATGAGAGTTCCTCTTTGCGTTTGAATTAAAAATTTTCAACTACTAGTCCTAATTGTAGGTAATATATGACATCTATATAATTTATGTAAATAGTTATTTCTTGTAACCTAATTATATTAGTAAAATACGTTTCCTTATTGTGAAATTTAAAGGTCTGCTTTAAAAAAGAATACACAAAATACCAAAAATTATTTCTATTATCATACGCAATTACCTATACTTATATCGATATGAAAATAATTTGCTGTTCTTGTTTGCTCCTTCAATTACTTCTGCTGACCTTTTTTCCTCTTATAATTTATAAAAAAGTTAACGATTTTATCCGTACAAAATATAATTATAACCCACAGAATATTTTATACAGACTTTTGTAATCATATACATCTACATTTATTTCAAGTTATATCCCGAAGCCATGGAATAATCCCTTGCACGTTAAATTATCAACAGTATAAACACGATGTCAATCACACTTAAGTATTTGCCATTTGTATGCTATAAATAAATACAAATCTAAATACAGACACTACTGGCTCTCTTGTGATCTGTATCGTTAAACTCGCTCAGTATTTCTAAATTTAGAAGTGCCCGACAGACACTCCACACAATACACATCGCATCTGTCTTATAAAGTTTATTTATGTACGTATTGTTAATCTTAGTCATGGCATTTATGCATTGAGTTCAAGAGAATATCACAAATAAATCTGACGAATGAAATAAAATTAATTTTTACGTAATTCGTTTCGATTCGTGCCATGCATATTTGCATGGAATAAGAATTTAATTCGTGGAAAGCATTATTGAATGAATGTATGTATTACTTTTCTCTGACTCATTTCGCCCGAGTTAAAGAGGTGGCGACAAAATCTGGTAAGCGCTTGAATCTTGTAAACAAGGCAGTATCTAAATTATCTCTTATTGTTGGTTATTTCGTGCGATAAAAGTACTGATAGAGTCAATTAATCATTCGAGTAATTCACAAGAATTAACACAATGCAGGCGTTATGAGAAATTTGACGAAAAAGACAAATGGAATTTTTATTGGCAAAAATACCTTCATAAAATTACAAGGAATTGTTGCTAAATGCCACTGTTTGTAAATAAGAAAGGTTTTCGTCGCAATCCCTAGTAAATCATGCAAAAGATATTCCGACATTTCATACGGTTAAAACTCTACAAAACAACATTCGCTTAGAGCATGTCAAAATTACTAGCTATCCACTGTAAATATTTTTTTTTAATTTTGGGAGAAGGTTGTAATTACTGGAAGTACGTTAGGGGTTTAGAGTTTGTGTGTAAAATGACATTGTACGTGTTTGCTTCCCAAAGTAACACTACACATAATCTCCAGCCTTTAAACCTTTAAAAACTATTCACAATCAAGTCTGTGATCAATGAATAAGATCAAAGTCAACTCGGAAAATGTCAAGACTTCAGTTCGGCAGCCTACTTCATCATGCTTAGTCATTAGCAGCATTAGCAGATAGTTCCATTAATGATTTCAGGGCTATAACAGTGTTTTCTTTCGATATAACTGCAATTCCTAAATACTTATACAGTATCTGATAGGCAAGAGCAAGAACTAATGAATGCTGCTGTTGAGCCAAATTATAGTGAAGAACCTCATCCTCAACGTCCACTGCAAAGTTGTCAATGATATTTGCCTAATCCCCGTACTTCGAAGAAAGCTCATTTGATTAGCCCAAACTTTATTGAAATTAAAAATAGAAAAGCCAGGCTATGGCGACAAGCCTGTAATAAAAATATTTAAACAAACTTCACGTAAAATTGACCAAGAAAGAAGAAAGAAGAAATATTATATATGGTGAATTTTATAAGAGGTGTTTTTTTCTCTATTCGTCTTTAAAAAGAAAAAGTTGTTTCTTCCATGGTACAAGGAAACAAGGTATGCTCTTCCCAAAATCAAAACTCGTCCAAGCCGCGCAGGTCGAATGCGTGTCATAGTTGATAGAGGCGCCATTTATGTTTATGTTTGTGTTTACGTTGTGCGTAAGGTTATTTTGTGATATGTCCGGATTAATATATGCTTTTTTATTATTTAATACAGACATTATTATTATATTTATAGTCGAAGGTTTTTATTTTAGTGTAGGACATTGTTCTGCTTCGTATTTATTACGTTTTTTAGTGCATTTCGAAAGAAGTGATTTCAGCTTTTGTTCGAACCCTGACGTATATTAGATTGAAAACTATTAATGAAAAATTAAGTTTAACACGTTTGAAAATGAAAACAAGAAAAGTAAAACATTTTTTAAGCTAGTAAAAAACTGTATTTTAGTCCTTCTGAATTCACCCTTATTTTCCAAATAATTTTATTTTTTTGTTTATTATACCCTACAGATAAAATGATTCAAACCTAAGTATAAGCACAAGGAAACATTTTCACATATTATTATTATATTGTAAATGATATGAAGAACTTATAAAAATAAAACATTGTCAATTACTAATTACATATAAATATTCCTACCTATTATATTTGTTTTTTACGTAAACTGTAATTACTGCAAAAATCTTTTTGTTGAAGAATTTACACGCTCCAAGTAAAATTAGTTTTATTTGAATTGTATTATGTATTGAAAATTAAAAATAATTAAGTCCTATAGTGAATAATTAAAGTATTTAATATTTTTTGGCTACTATAAAATATAACGCTTTATCTTTAAATAAATTAATTTTTCTAAAGCATAATTAAAAATGAGGTAAGTTTTATTTAAACAATTAATATACAAATTTATATAATTTATAATCAATTTTATTACCATCCCTACACACCACCAACCTTCAATTTATTTGTCAACAAACTAATATTATGCTTTCTATACCTATATTTCTTACTTTTAAGATTATTCCTATCATTACTTTTTACATTACAAAATTTCCATTTCTGTTAAAAAGGACTTTATTGAAATAGTGTCCTGTGAATTTACAACTTTATTGAACTGGTAGTAGTAGAGGTCGAATGCGCTTCATCCAGAGATGCGCAAGAGCATATCTTGTTTCCTTGCACCATGATTTCTTCTACAAGTGCTCTTGTCTTTAAGACGATATAAAGAAATGTGATCTTGTTTTACTCAGTTTAAAAAATATGAATTGTAATTTTATTTATAAAATTGAAAAAAAAATGTTTATCCAGTAGGCCAAAAGATGTCATTTTAAACGAAAACTAGTACATTTTTTAAGAAAATAAAAAGCTATAAAACAAGAGTGCTAAGTGGAAGTAATGATAAACAAAAAAATTAAGTGTGGCCACCACACGACTTTCTTATACGTATGAGCGTTTCAAACTATACAATTTTAAGAATTTTTTTATACAAAACTTATTCAAAATCCTTTTCTAAGTACTTTCATTCTCTGTATAAATCGCAATAGAATGCATACTTTGCAAGATATTCGAAAAAAAGTGGTACTCGCTAAGAGTAAAAGTGCTACTTCCGGTCCGAATTTTGAAATTTCATGTATACAAAAAATATTATAAATCCAACTCTAAATACTTTTTTACTCTTAATAAATATATATATATAATGCATAATTAACGACATATTTGCAAAAAATCGCTATTCGGTAAGAGTAAAACTGGTACTTCCGGTCCGAATTTTGAATTGTTTTTATACAAAAAATATTTAAAATTATAATTTAAATACTTTTATACTCGTAATGTACCTGCCTAGAAAGCATGACTTGCGAGATATTCGCAAAAAACTGATTTTCGATAAGAGTAAAAGACCTACTTCCGGTTGGAATTTTGAAAAAAAAATTTAAGATAATTTGTCTCAAATTTAATTTTGAGTACATTTGAATTCTTTATAAATTTGTTTAAACTTAGTAATTGACGAAATATTTGCAAAATTCGATTTTTTCACTGAAGTAAACTACTACTTTCGGTACCTATATCAATTCTACTGAAAAACTAATCAGATCTCAAGAGGGAGATTATACACGGAAATACAAAATTTGGAATAGATATCTACAGCGGTTTGACCGCTATCGTGGTCACAGACAGACAAACAGACAGACATTTTTTAAAAACCACTTTTTTGGTATCAAGGGACTTCAAAACGTGGACATCTGCAATAATCTCGAGGTCGAAAATTTTTGTCATCACAATACTTCCTTACAGGCAGGCAGACACACAGAGACATTTTTTAAAACCCACATTTTTGGTATCAGGGGACCTCAAAACATGGACATCTGCAAAAAGCTCGAGGTCGAAAATTTTCATCATCACAATACTTCCTTATACTAGGTATAAGAAAGTAAAACTACAGGCAAGAAATGAACAAATGAATAAACAGATATTTTACTTTCTTATACGTAGTATAAGGAAGTATTGTGATGATGAAACTTTTCGACCTCGAGATTTTTGCAGATGTCCACGTTTTGAGGTCCCCTGATACCGAAAAAGTGGTTTTTAAAAAATGTCTGTGTGTCTGTGTGTCTGTGTGTGTGTCTCTGTGTGTGTGACCACGATAGCGGTCAAACCGTTATAGATATCAATTTCAAATTTTGTATTTAGCAGTACAATCTTCCTCTTGAGAACTGATTAGATTTTCAGTAAAATCGGCAAACCGGAAGTAGTAGTTTACTTCAGTGAAAAAATCAAATTTTGCCAATATTTCGTCAACTACTAAGTTTAGACTAATTTATAAAGAATTCATAAGTATTTAGAACTTAATTTCCAATATCTTTTGTATAAAAAAAATTTCAAAATTCGGACCGGAAGTATCACTTTTACTCTTACCGAATAACGACTTTTTGCAAATATGTCGTAAATTATGCATTCTATATATATTTATGAAGAGTACAAAAGTATTTAGAGTTGGATTTGGAATATTTTTTGTATAAATGAAATTTCAAAATTCGGACCGGAAGTAACACTTTCATACGTATAAGAAAGTCGTGTGGTGGCCACACCTCATTTTTTTTTATGTTAGTAATTTTTACGGACCTTTTATTTTAACCGGCGAGTTTTATTTTTGTTAGTTTTTATTTATCCCTGTACGGAGCTGACGTTAGGAAAAATCTCATCGGTATCCTAGCGGAACCAAATATCGAACCCAGCTCCTTCGAATTTGTGCTTAGCACCTAATTTTCTAACTCAACACGATCTCTACAATAAGATTAATATTCTATCCTTAACAATTAAAAAGAAGTATAAATGTAACATTTATTGTCATAGTATAAACATGGCATAGCCTCAGAATATATATTTAGCTGTAGTAGTAAGTATATTACCTAGTAACACTAATGAATTAATAAATATATACTTTCTAGAAGTATTACCTAAGAACTCATTTTACCCAGAATTATTTTCCGCAGATTAGCGCAATAGTGAAATGGGTACAAACCGCAATCATAGAGTATACCTATATTTTTTTAATTTCTTTTGCACAAATTATGAGTAAATGTCAATTCCATGTAAAGCCAAGCATATATATATAGTCTAAATTTATATTACGATGTTGATACGATACAGTGTGTATAAAAAAATAATTGATTACGTCCAAAATATTTCTTTAGTAAATTTATTCTTGTATTTTATCACAGCTGTAGTATTTGCAGGGCCACCTCAAGGCTCTGTTGTCAGTATTGAGAACTCAACACGCCTAAAATTTCTCAGTTTGGAAGTCAACGCGTGCTTTTTGGGTATCGCCATATTTTTTCACTTGCATGCGCTGGAGAAAGAGGCTTTTAACGATATACATACGTCGTGCGCTTGTGCCGTAGGCAAAGCTTGTCATCCTTTCTTACTCTCTTAGTCTATTCTTATGTGAGTGCGTGAGTGGTACAACAAGATTTGCAAACTCGTCGACTAATGGTGATTGATTCATTTCAAAAAGTTGTTGCAATACTCTTTCGATGAAAAATTCAACAAATTTAGATCGAAGCGAATAAAATTACTAATAAATTGGGTCTCGCAGAACCTGAATTGTCACGATGCATCTCATCTTTGAAATTCAGATTCGGAACAGATTCAGCAAAGTTTTTAGATCTCTTGAAGCTTTTGTTCTTGGAGTGCAACCTCACTTAAATTAAATTATTTCATTTTACAAAGATGATTTCAAAAAAGATTCTTTTTAGTTGGTGATAGGAACATTTGTCTCTATTTGGCGCATAGAGTTAGACTGGACATGTTTCCGTTGATTTAATTAACATAAAGACGCTGAATTACGATTGCATTTATGTACTATGAAGTCTCATTGCGCAATAATTAGGTTCAAATCGTACGATGCATTTAAAAGAAACGATGATTTTTTATTATTTACACTATTATTGACACTTTTTATTATTATTATTATAGTGTCGCCATACAAGTGGTAGACGAAAGGCTGTTACTTTTTAATTCTTTAATTCTTGAAGGAATATGAATATACTTAAACTATCGATTTGAAAACTTTTCGCTATCGACCGGTGGATCGCGACCGAGAGTCAGTGCAATATCTGATCTAATGCATTTAATAACATTTATCTAAAGAGCAAAATAAATATAACATGCTATGTCATTGATTGCAATTACACACATATGCTTAACCCATTATTACAGATTAACACGTAACAAAAGTATACATACAACTGAGTAAGACGTAATGATAAGAAATTTCGCTTATATAAAAATGATAATAGAATAATACGACCAGAAATAAAGTGGGAAATACTTGTTTAATATTATAGCATAAGTATATACAGGGTTATGATAAAGTAACGCACAAAATTCATAAAACGTACAATGTTCATTTTTGAAAAAAATGCAAAAACACGTCAAACAGTTTATTTTATTCCGCGTCTTTTAACATAAGTCAAAAAAATAAAACGTCAAATTTGTCAAAGTTATGACGTCATCAATATTTTTTTTAAATATGAAGCTTGGTTTTTTTTTTACTTTATTTGATAAAGCTTGTTTTTCCGCATTATAAAGAAATAATTGAAGTAGGGGTCACATAAGAAAAAACTAAAAAAAAAAAACGAAGTAGACATGAAATGACTCGTATAACTCCGCAGATGATCGAAGACTCTGTAAATCAGGTCTACCATCGTCTTGGCCTATGTCAGATAGTGAACGGGACACAGTTTGAACAATTCCTGTAAGAAATCGTTTTGGTTTAATGGACTGTTTAGTTAATTTAAATGTTATTACTATAATAAAGTTTATTTTATTTTTTATTAATTCTCTCAGTTTTTTCTTATGTGACCCCTACTTCAATTATTTGTTTATAATGCAGAAAAACAAGCTTTATCAAATAAAGTAAAAAAAAACCAAGCTTCATATTTAAAAAAAATATTGATGACGTCATAACTTTGACAAATTTGACGTTTTATTTTTTTGACTTATGTTAAAAGACGCGGAATAAAATAAACTGTTTGACGTGTTTTTGCATTTTTTTCAAAAATGAACATTGTACGTTTTATGAATTTTGTGCGTTACCTTATCATAACCCTGTATATACATATACAGGCTGATTCAAATTAAGTGCGCACCATTGCTAACTCCGTTATTATTAATTCTAGAAAGTAGGTTAAATTAGCAATAGTAGTGTTTTTAATGTTGATTAATATGCAGTTCATGAATAAACGATAATAATGGTGTTATTGTGGAGTGCTGTTGATGTTAGTAGTGATGTTGTTATTTGCCATATAAAATGAATAGTAAACTTCTTTCACTTTAAACCAACAAAAGAAAAACAGCATGGTATTTGACATTGTCAACAACGTACTGAGTAAAATCTTTCGCACACATTTTTTCGCATAATACTAGTTCTTCATTTTACTTTGCGTTGTCTACTTTTGTTGTATTTTTCCAAATTTACGTTGTTGAGTGTTAGATATCTGACTATGGTGTTTTCTCATTTGGAAAAATGCTGTATGTTGGAAGCATACATCGTGTCCAGTAAAAATTCAAAAGGACTAGCGAACATTATGCTGAACGATATACTTTACGACAGCAGTCAGATCGACGTTACTTTCGAAAAAACTAAGAAAAATATCATCCTCAATGAAGAAGTAGAAACTACGGTATTAGCATATTTTAAAGCTCATCGTGAATTTTCAATTAAGGATGCTACGATAGAATTGGGTTTAAGTTATTCATCAATTCAACGAATTTTGAAAAAGCATAAGTATATCCCATATAAGTTCCGAACCTCACAAATATTACATATCTACAACTTCTTTATTATCCGTTTTAAGACAATCGTGCATAGGAACTTTTATATCACAAATAAAATTATTAATCAATATTTTTAAAAATATATATGGTGTTCTATTTAAAGAAAGATCAACATTAAAAACACTACTACTTTTCTAATTTAACCAACTTTCTGGAATTAATAATAACGGAGTTATGTAGCAATGGTGCGCACTTAATTTGAATCAGCCTGTATATTAACAAAGTTAGGACGACAAATTCATTTAGGTCTAAAATGCATCTAAAGCTATTACACTATAGTTTGAGTAATTTTATTCGTTATCTTTCTTTTGCGGACATTACATATATGTATATTACAAATTCTAGGAAATAACACTAACTTCATTCCTTTCGCTTGTGTAACTGATTGATCTGTTAATTCATATATTTCGCTCTGTGACATGGCACGGCAAAAGTGGAATGAAAAGATAGAATTTTCAATCACTAACGTGACAGCATTAAGTTAATTATACATTCTACTCGGAACCCATAAAATAAGTGTAATTTAAATATCATTCAATTTCGCTTCAGCAAAGTGTATTGTTTTGAAATCTAATAGCGAACGGCACTGACGTAACTTGTCTATCTTATGTATCGAATTGAGATGATCCGTACAAAATTCCTAATTGTGTGGGTGAACAACATTTCGGCAATTTAATTGCTAATTTCATACGGTTATGTGAATGGAACAGACAGACAGACATGTGAACAATGTGTAATCTTATTTCTAAAACAGATTATTACGTAATATGTGATTTCTGTGTATACAAATTTAAGGCAGTGTCTTATGTAATATGAATGTATTCGGGAAATTGTCATAAATGATACTTACAGTATTATAAATCACTGATTACTGAAAATTAAGTAGAAATCAATAAACTTGCTATTAAAATAAAAGAGTTTTTAAAAGCTCAACATAATTATGACGAAATAAAACAGGCGATATATAAGCTCGAAGTTCAAACAATATTTAAAAATCAAAAGAGATTTTGAAAAATATATCGTGCAAAACAAGCTGTGCATTGACTGCAAGTGAAAATTGAAGTCTTAGAATAGCAATTTTAGTTGGCATCCAAGTACATATGATTGGCATCTAAACGCAATGTTGAATTCTAACAGATCATGTCCCAAATATAATAATAATAATAATAATAATAATAATAATAATAATAATAATAATAATAATAATAATAATAATAATAATAATAAACTTTATTATCCAACACACAGAATCCATTTACAGGACAAAACAGTAACACTATGCTCGAATCAGGAACTTTTTTTTTCAACATTGATGGGACCAGGGTAGAAAACATAATTCGAGTACGCTGAATCCAATGGCGTTGGCCGTTTTGCAAAATTGACCCTGGTTTTTGAGATATTCACGTTTAAAAATTGAACAAAAAAACCCGTACATTTCAACCATTTATTCATCAGGTATAGTTTCAGTTCGATAAAATTTCTTCTTTTCCATCAAATCAGATTGAATGAGAACTCTTTCATCTATTTGATAACAGATGGCATAAGTATTGCGATATTAGCTTATTATTGTATTCGGTTGACATATTTTGTTATTTCTTGTGAAAATTCCAGTGTTTACAAATTTGGGTGCACGATCCGATCGGTCCGTCAAATTAATCGTTTGAAATATCAAAAATGAATGTCTGTAAGAAATTTAACAATTTTTGTTATGTTTGCGGCAGATTCACTATTATGCCAAGTAAGCCTGGTATTAGTTCGGAAATCGCTGAATTGTATCGTCAATACTTTGGTGCAGATATTATTCGTGATATGGAATGGGCCCCGTAGTATGGCATTTGGCGTTCCAATGATTTGGTTGAATCCACAAGTACATGATCCTGGACAATGTTATGCGTGCTTGAATTATAGTAATGGATTAAGCCGAAGGAAAGAACGTCGATTGAAATACAAAGCAACGAAATTTGTTCAGTTGCCATTGCCGCATGTAGAAAACATTCCCATTCCGAAAAGACCGAGTCCAACGCAGGAATATTTACCACCATCATTCGCAACCGTTGGAGAATCATCTGGAGTAATATATCAACCATTGAATGTTAATACAGGATGCAATCACAGTGAAATTTCGCAAGATGGTTTTGATATCATCGTACGCCGTCTCAAGCTTTCGCAGCGACAGTCGATTGTCTTAGCTAAGGAGTTGAAAAGAGTGAATGTTTACCACCATATTTTTGTATATATGGAGCATATGGTCAGCAGCATGATTTTCAGAATTTTTTCAAAACAACTGAAAATAATTCATTCGCTTATTGCACGAATATCCGCGAGTAGATAAGCTATGGGGCTTCTGGCGCAAATCTCCATAAGGTTAACACAGGGGGTCTAAATTCACTTTTCCCCCACCACTCCAACTTCTGACATCAGGTGACCGAAAGCAACACCCCCGTTAACGGCTCCTGAAGAGTTTTTAACAGCTTCTGAAGAGCTTTGAACAGCTTCTGAAGCCGTTAACGGGGGGATGTTGCTTTCAGTCATGTGATGTCAGAAGTTGGAGTGGGGGGGGGGAAAGCGAATTTAGACCCCCTGTGTTAACCTTATGGAGATTTGCGCCAGAAGCCCCATAGCTTATCTACTTCCGCGGTTTGACGTTGACAATGCACAATGAAGAATATATACCCGAAGGCTGGAGATTGATCATCGATTCTTCGAAAAGCAGTCTGAAGATAGGTCTTCTTCACGTTACCAACTCAAAAAATTCCATTCCGATCGCACTCAGCACTAACACCAAAGAAACGTATTCGTCATTGAAGAGTCTTGGACGATGTCAAATACAATGACCATCAATGGAAAATTTGAAAAGTTTTGATCAATTTGAATTTCATTCAGTATGATGTTCTTATTACGGGAATACTCAATAGACCTCATATTCGACGTTTGATGAAAAACACAATTTCTAAATGCACTGTGACTCAGAACTCATGGCATGGGATTGCGTTAAAGTGGTCATTGAGAATGTTCTCGGGATTTATCGATCCGATAACTGGCGCTTTCACATTCAAAACATGCTCATTGCTTTTCATCGTATCAATGTTAAAATGTCATTAAAGTTCATTTTTTACACGCACATGTGGACAAATTCGTTGAACAATCACCGGCCGAATCAGATGAGCACACGAGCGTTCCCTCCAAGTAAAGGCAAGACTTGAACATTGGTATAGTGGAAAAAAATTGGATGCTCTGTTAGGGGATATTTGTTGGAATTTGCAAGAAGAAGTATCACGAATAGAGGAATTTTAAGAGATAAAATATTTTTATGTGGATAATACACGACTTTTGAGAATAAAATATACTTTTTCTATATTTTCTGAACTTTCTGTGACCTTAAATACCCAATAAGTTGAATAAGTGAAAAATATGCCATGAAACAAAGAACTGAAACGATACCAGCTGAATAAATGTTGAAATATACGAAATAAACGTGTTTTTTTCCGTACATTAAACGTGAATATCTCGAAAACCAGAGTAACTTTGCAAAACGGCCGACGCCATTGGATTCAGCGTACTCGAATTATGTTTCTACCCAGGTCCCATCAATGTTGAAATTTTCGACTAGCACAGTGTAATTATACTATGATACAGTGCAAACAAATATACCAGCATACTTCAAAACATAGTATTATATTAGCATAAAGAACTAAGTGCTAAATATTTAATCAACATATCAGAATATATTACATAGTATTGTAACCATCAAGTACCCTGACGCAACTTAGGTAAGTAGTGACTGGCAAAATTACTAATAATTTTATAGGAAAAATATAAGGGAAAGCCATGGCAGCAGGAAAAGAATTCAAGGTGTCATATAAGTTAATGGTTCGTCAGTGCTCTGGCAACTAAAAATATATCAGTCGAACGCGTTGCATACGTTGGCACCAAAAAGTCTACTGCCGACAGAAGTCAGGGCGAGTGAATCTTATTATTAATTAATTTTCTTAAATACCCCGAACTGGCTGTCTTCCTCCTTGAAGCTAAGCTTATGAAATTATGTGTATTTAAGAGAACGACGTTAACCCACCGCGCAGGGGGTTAACGCCGTTCATTCTGAATGATACATATTTCAAAAATCTCTTCTGCACTCTCTCCAAAGCTAGTTGCTGGTTCACGTAGCAAGGGTACCATATTATTGATGCGTACTCCAATTTTAGATGAACCTGTGTATAATATAGGGTGGTAAATGTGAAATTCGAAAAGCCGCTATCTACATGACCTTATTAAAAAGCCAAGCGTGCGTGAAACAGAAGATCAAATTGATTGTATGTGGCTAGTAAAGTCCAAGCGGGTATCAAATAACACACCCAGATCTTTAATGTTGGTCTGTCTAGCTTTAATTACTAAGTCCGGCGAGTAGTTAAATAAGACCGGTTTGTTAATCTTGAGAATGTCACAACTGCACATTTATTAAAACTTAGCTTAATTTTGTTTTCCTGTAAGATTTCTTTGTAATTGATGGCAATTGGACACGTCGTTAATTTTCGAGAAAATTTTCCGCTGTCCATTGATATACTTAGATACTGAGTAATTTCAGCCAAATTAGAAAGTGTAGACCTTCCTGACATGAAACCATGCTGTACTGTAGAGGTGTAAGCTCTTACGCAACTATAGCTTGTTATACAGCAAATGTTCAAATACTGAGGAGCAGGTTGATAAGATCTTAATGGGCCTATAATTGGTAATATCATTTTTATTTCCCTTTTTAAATACAGGATTGATCTTACTAAATTTCCAGACTTCAGGAAATGTTGATGTACGAAGAGATAATTTGAAAATTGCACATAAAGGTTCGCATAATAGTGATGCATATCTCCACGAAAATAAGTTTGGAATTACATCGTGTCCAGTGACTTAGGGAATACAATCCCGGGATCCTGGGTTTAGACTATGTGGTTTCTAATTGGGCTCAAATTAAAAAAAAACTTAAGTAATTTCTTAAAAATCATTTATTAATATTGTTGCACAACACAATACACAATATACTAAAATAAGGAACTAAAAAGACAATACAAAAAACTATTAAAATTTCTAAAATACAATCGCATAAATATCAAAGCATCCAATGTTTGATTTCCAAGCCTGCTTCGTAGTTTATTGCCAACATAAGCTGAAAACGCTCGCTCACGTTCTAAACTGGTTGGAGGAATGGACAATAGATAATTATATGCTAATTCTAAGTGATATCCACGAACTCCTCCATTTTCGAACAAGCTCATTTCGCGTCTAATACTATTTACCAACCCCAATTCATTTTGTACTTCAGGGTCTGAGGATTCCATGCTCTTATTAATTTTCAGCTGTAACTTTTCCTTTAGTGTCAATTGGGGTTGAGAGGTTTGTTGCCTTGGGCTATCATCTGTTTGTGATCCTGACCTTACTTCCTCTTCCATGTCATCTCGTCTTTTAACAATACTCTTTATTTGCTTCCTCACTAAAGCCTGTGTAGGAACTGGATATAAGTCAAGCCATTCCAAATCCGATAATAACTGATTTTCATCATCTTTTCGTGGATTTTGTAAATAATTCAACACACCAGTTAAATCATCACTTCGTCGTTGCTTTATACGTTCCACTAAGGATGTTTTCATTTTATTGGCGAATGCTGAGTTTTTGCAAGACGTTTGTTTTATAAAAAAATTTCAAAGCGGCATCATCTGTGCATAAATTAGCATCTCGCCGACAGATTGCTTCTACTGTTAATTAAATAATTGGGGTCAGCACGTCAACAATTTTATTTACCAAGTCAAAATTAGCATCTTTTAAACGTATTGGATGATTGAAATCTATAAGAGCTTTTTGAATGCAGGTTTGTAAAAACGAAAATCGTTCCAGCATGGTTAACAGGGCTATTCCACCTAGTTTTACAGTCCAAAAGAAGTGACAGGTTTTTGTCATGTTCTATCTTCACATATTTTTGAAGTACTATTTCATTTTTCAATGGTGATCTTTTGAAATACACTACAACTTTGCGGATTTTCTTTATCAGCTCATTAATGTTTTCATCTTTTATTAACTCTGGTATGTGTTCTCGCTCGGGATCAAAAAGCGGCCGGGATCCCGGGATTGTATTCTCTACCAGTGACCGAATCCATCCTAACCGAATTATTCCGCTTCCAAAACCGGGGGTTTACAATTGAGGGCCTTGGACTAAAAAGGGTATAAGTGCAATTTTAACTATTTTGAGATATTTGCCTTCAAAGTTAAGCAACGTTTGAAAATTCCTAATAAGTACTGGAATGTTTATTTACAATTTATTATTTATTTTAAAAATGGTAAATTTTAAGTCTATAACAGGTTATTAAAAAACTTTATCAGAAATTTGTCAAAAAGTACTTATACCCTTTTTATTCCAACTTTTTATTTGAAAAACTAGCAGTAAAAATCTTTAGTACACAAATATATGTTTTTATTTAAAAAAATACAAACTTCTAAACATTATTCATTCGTCATCGGAATACAAAATAAAGTCCATCTCATGCTCTATATTTTCTTCTTCCTCGCAGTCACCATTTTGTGGTTCAACTTCAGCTTGTGCAGTTTCTTCGTTACTTTCATTTCTTCTGGTTAGCTTCGGTTTTTTTTCCTTTCTTGTCTTTCTTTTCGTGTTGAATGTTGTTGTAGTATTCGTGATGTATTGGGGGAATGTATTCTAAAATTGTTTGCAAATTTTTCCATTTTAGCTCGTTTATTTTTAAACAGTCCTTGTTTAGCTGCAAAAACGTGTCTTCTAACGCTAGCTTCGGTCTTCCTGCGGCTTTAGAAAGACATATGCATTTGCTAAAAGGAAAGTCGGAATCCAGAGTACTTTTATAAAAGAAAGAGAATGTTTCCGACTGTTTGGTGTAAAAGAAATACTGAATTTCTCTCCATTTAATAACACGCTTTTCTGTATCTTTGTTTGGGTCTCTTATGATATTGTTCAACAAAGAAAAACTGAAAAAATTTTCATTGGTCATCTGGTGTACTGTAAACTTTTTGCACGAACTCTTTATTACTTGTCTCCAATGATCAGGAACATAGACTTGAGGAATCTTTCTTTTCACCTTTTCTATTATACCAAAAGCTTGATCGCACTCCATAAAGGTGTGTCCTGGTTCTAGAAATTTATGGTGAATTTCTTGTATTCTCGTAGCCTTGACCAAGTACATAAAAAGTTTGGCAATATTTTTATTTTTATTTTGTCCGCCACATGAATCGCTGTAAGCAATAAGTTTTATGACATTTTGAGGAAGTACATTAGTGATGTAATGAATCAAACAGGATCCAATTTCCTGTGAGCCTCGACCAGCGACTGTTTCATCCCATACATACATGTTTGACTGTCGTGTCACGAGATTATGTATACAAAAATTGTATGTCCACAGTTGCCTGAGATAAAAAACTTTTGATGTGGTTATGAGAGGAGTTGGCAAAGCTTGTTGAAGGTCGAAGCAAACCACATAAGTATCTGTTGATTCCTTATTTTGATTTGAATCATTTTCTTTTGAAGATCGTGCCTTTTCTGCTTTTCTATGGTGAACCATTTGCTTTACCTTAGCATCTTCAATTTTTTCGGCATCTTGGGAATGTTTAATGATAGTAGTAAAACTATCACACTTACTACAAGTGTCAGAACTAGGGCGGTGGAATTTGAAATTAAATTCTGTATTAAAAATATATCGGTAATACGACTGCTTAACAGGAACTAAATTCCTTCCCTTACAGTGTTCAATATACAAATCGTACATTTTTGTAATATTGAGTTCCGGTGATAAATATCGAGTATTAAATTTTGAATTTCTGGAGTAATGACTCCGGTATTTTGGAAACATTTTTATGTGTTCAATAACTACATTTCGTTTTGCTGGATCCATTTTCCTAGCAGGACCGCGACCTCTCTGGTCCTTTTTACAAATACCAACATCGCTACTTTTGTTACAAACCGTAGTAAATCTTTTGTTGCTAATGTCAAAGGTTCGAAGAAAGAACATTTTACAAACACGCTTATTGAGCAGAAATATCTCAGTACTGAAACTCTTGCCTTTGACTTCAGTTTTTTTTCTTTGAACAGATTTTTTCTTTATACAGGAAGAGAGAAATGAGTTCTGTAAATCATATGAAGACAGAGCATAAAATTCTTCAAAAAGTTTACGTCTATCTGCTTCCAATATATTTTTGTTGCAGTTGTATCGACAGCTATGTTGATATGGTTTCAGTTAGCGTGGTAAATGAGGTCTCTTTTTGTGGCCAAGATATGCCTTTCCAGAATTTCTAAGAAATTTCTTCTCGTTTACCTGCCATTTATCAACATTTCGCTTGCGCTTTCTTGTTTTAGATGGAGTCTTGTGCTGACTTTCTATCATTTCTGTGACTTCTGGACCGTGAGCACATCCTTCATCGTCAGAAGACGGTGAATCAGTTTCGGGAACATAGTCACTTGCCTCATCTGTTTCGTACGGGTCAGGAATATCACGATCTTAAATAAAAATGAAATTGTTGAAAATAACCTTAACATTTTAACTTAATTTTACAGCGTGGTACTTACCGTCTGTTTCAGAAGTATCCATAGCAAAATATGGTGCTACACTATTTAACAGCTAACAACACTTGTTACCAACCCAGTACCTACTGAATTAAATAAATGCGGAATATTATTTGGAATAAAATGGATACAAGTGACACTTATACCTGTTTTACCCCAACCAAACTGCAGAAATTATTTACATGGTATTTCTATTCCCCATAAGATGGCACTAAAGGCGAATATATCACTTGTATCTGTTTTGCACCAAACAGATATCAACATTAAATTTTGATATATGCACATATCTCCAAATTAAAAAAAAATTTACTTATACCCCTTTTATTCCAAGGCCCTCAATTCTTGTTTACATTTGAATATCCCTCGTATATAACAGATTACCATTGAAGTTGAAGGACATACGTAATGTTTCAGTTTAAATTTGCATTGAAACCGTTTTTACTGCGACAATACTGCCCTCCTTAGGAAAAAGGTCCTATCTGCAAAATCCTCTTTTTGAGTTATTTTAACTTTTATAAATTCTTCAATGGCGTCCACAGTTTTTACTGCACACAATCCAAATTTCGAACAACATTGTAAAACATGTTGCTTTATCACCCGACATAATTTACATTTCTAATATTTGCCGAATTTTCATTTTATGATAGATAGGACTTTTATCCTTAGTAAAGTAATTAGTTTTTATCATCACCTTTTTCATGTGGTAGATAAGACTAAAAAGAATACAAAAAACTGCTTTTTAATAGAAAGTATTTATTTAAGAAATGCAAAAAAAACTTCTTGAAGTACAAAATTTAAATTAAACGCTACAAATTCAACAAAATAAAAAACTTCTTTTTTAAATAGAAAAGACATTATTATTGCATTAAATTTCTTCAGGTACATTTATTGCAACTGGTAAGTTTTGCCAAAAAGGCACACGATTTTTGGGCATTATTTGTGACAACTTTGCTAAAAGTCCTTCTTTTCTTTCTTTCGATATGCCTCTATATTGTGTGCGAGGTTGTAGTTTTGGTAGATTTGTTTTTATAGCTGTTGCCGTGAGAAAATTAAGTTTAACAAAATCGCCTTTAAAATCAATTTTATATTCTAACAATTGACTTCCTCTTTCAAAACACACCCAAACCATATCGTGAAGATATACACGTGGCTGCAATTTTTGCAATTTATATTTGGAACAATAATCTGGCCAATCATAGAACTGTTCAATTTTCATTTCGACAATATCAACATTTGACAAATTTGCTGATTTTACGGCATCTGCAAAATCACCAAAATCATAAATTTTACCTTTTTTCTTTAGCGATAATTCCACTTGGTGGTGGAAATAATCCGCAGACATAAAAGTGTGTCCTGTCTCAAGATACTTAATATTAAGTTTGTTTAAAGATACTTCTGGCGAATTAACAAGATAAACAGAAAAACTGAAAATGGTCCAATTTTTGTTTTGGGCAGAGCAGTTATCTAGCCACAGTGTTATTTCAGTTTCGTCTCTGTACAATTGAAAAAACGCATAATAGGTCGAAATTAAGTCTTCTTTGGAACTTCCTGCTAAAGCCTCATGCCAAAGAATAGCTAAAGGTTTTCTTTTTTGTTTTTTTCCGATGGGGACAAAGCTTTCATTAAATACAATAATGCGTTTTGTAAACACAACTTCTTTGAACATATCTACTCGCGGAATCATGATAACCTGCAAAATTCAATTAATTAATAAAAAATTATAAAAACAACTACAAATTTGAAAAAATACTTTTTCAAGGTCTGCTGAAAAAAAGAGGCCATTCTTCTTGTCGGCATCATTTTTATATTCCTCACGAGCAGTTACATATTTCATATGATGCACATTCCATTTTTGACATTCTTCACACAAAGTTCCCTCTTCATGATTTTCTTTCTTGTGAAGATTATAAATTTCGCACTGCCAACACTCCTCATGTCCTAACTTTGCAAAAGAGATTTTAAGGTCATCTGATACCACTTTCCTATATAATTCATAGGAAACTTTTAAGGTCTTATTTTTTTCTTTGAAGTCGTTGTACATAAATCGTATTGTAATATCTGATGGTAAATACCTTGTATTCGGAGCATGTTCCCTCCGATAGTGCGACTGAACGGGATTGAATAAGTTTACATGTTCCACAATAACTTGCCTATCAATTTTATGAGGACACGGCTGGCATCCCCTTCCATCTGCTTTGGGCGTTATTAATTTCGAATTCGTTTTTCTTACGTTTTTTAAAACTCTGTCGTTATTAAAGGTGTATCCTAAAGTTGCCAAAAAAAATCTGTTGCACACTTGAACATCAAGAGCATTTGCGGTTTTTAAAAAATATTTATATGAAAATTGTCTTGCAGAGTTTGGTCCTGCTGTTTGTCTTTTTTTGTTCTCTTTTTTAGTTGAATTAAAGATAAATGTTTTTCGTGCTTCTTCCTTAAGTTGCCAAAATTGAGTGTTAATGGCGGTTTGTCGGTCTTTATTGAGAAGTGAGACACACTTGAATTTGCAGGTATCTTTACAAGGTTCCTTTACTTGAAACTTTTCAATTTTACTGGCTAGTTTTCTTTTTTTTTCTTTCAGAAGGTGTGGTGTCAAAACACCTCCTCTTGCGTATTTGGCCCTTTTTGGTATATGTCAACTTTTGTTTATGCTCAATGTGTGCCATAACATTTTCAAGTAAAATTGGTAAAATAACTCTTTCAACGAATTCAATACTTGCGCAATTTTCACGTTCTATTATAATATCTGTGGTTATGTCTGTATGCTCAAACTCGTCAACTTCAGGATCGGAATCAGTATCTTGACGTTCCTCACTTTCTAAGACAAAATCAGGGTCTTCCTCTACTTCTTTACGGTTACTGGAGCATTTACGAACAGCAGATACCTTTTCTTGGAACGATTTATTTAAAGCAAGGCTGACTAAATGTATGCCTCTGTTAAACATTCTAAAAAAATTAATAGTTTACATGTTTTTATTACTTGAATTTAGTTTTTGTAGCTCAATTGTCTTATTTTTGCACTATCACAATTAACATTTAATAACTTCACACTACAGACGCAAAGAAAAAACACAGGAGGTTTGAGTTTTTAGGTTATGTTAATTTTAAACAACAGCGCAATATCAGTTTCAGTTGTCCTTACTGCACTATTATTATATTATAATAATAGTGCAGTAAGGACAACTGAAACTGATATTGCAAAATTATATTACTATACTGTGAATGAATATTGGCAGGGATGAAGTGATTTTAACATTTATGTTTGATTTGTAATATCTATATTTTGACTTTTATATTGTTTGTTTTATATATGTATATTTTTGACGTTCATATACACTACTGTACTGTGTCTGACTTGAATAAAGCTTATTATTATTATTTCACTCTTGCTGAATTTGTAGAAGCAGGTACTCGTTCCATAAACGTTCACGTAACGAATTATAATGGGAGATATTATTTTCAACACCTATACAATACCGTCACGAACAACATACAACTAATTTGCGCTATTATGTATAACTTTTGAATTATGTATGAGCGTAAATGTCTCAATGTGTTATTCTGTATAATACTTAACCTACAAAGCGTCTCTTCGTTACCTATTTCCCAAGAAAGTTTCTCCAAATTTCTCAAAACAAATATTATTATAAAAAAGGATTGTTTAGATTGTATATGTAGTAGAAAAAGTCGGTATTAAAAAACTTGCTTAATTTAGTTAACGCGTTATTTTAGTATAACGTAATTGTCTTTTCGTGTTTGCCCGTGTCAAACGATGTAAAAACATTAGCGACCTCCTTTCCACTTTATAAATGTATTGTGCCCGAAATAGACGACTGAATTAATTTCATTGTATTGTAATAATGTGATATGGATCCTGACTACTACACGACATTTCCTCTTGCGATAAGACACTTAACAAACATCCAACATACAATGCGCACCTAAATTCATAACTACAATGGAATACGCTAGTAATTACCAATGATAAGTAATTAAAGTTATTCTATGAATGTAATTTTTCAAATACGAAGTTTACGCCAGTAACATTATTGACCATGGCCAACTGGATATTGCTATCCCTGTGCGATATCACGGCCGTTACATAATGGGATTTTTCAAACCTAAAAATTTCGTCCTCTACAACAGCTGTTTCGCTACACTGTAGCTTCTTCAGGTGATAACAAATTCTAAATTATTACAATAAAAGAACAACCCTTATACAGGGTGTAGATAAAGTCAGGAACAAAATTAATATTTCTGTTATCTTCGGTTTGATGGAAAAATCCTGAAACAGGTCGATTTTGTTTTTATCCCGTGCACTTTATAACATCGTGAATTTAATTCTGTCGTCATCTGGTTGCGCGCGGGCGTGACGTCATTAGTTTTTTCAAATGGTAACCCGCCACATTTATTACCCCTTGTCGTTAGGTATTCCATTGTGCATGCAACGGTATAAAAAGTTTAGTACCTTACATCACAATTTTTGGGAGAAAAATGCTTTCGAATTTCAAAAAATTAAAATTTTATTTCTAATGAAAAACTAATCAAAAATTATTTTAAAAAATCAGATAAATTATAATCCGAGGTTTATCTTGGATTGTCGTCAAACAAGACACCAAAAAAATGTCAACGGAAGTGTTCAAATTGTCCGCCATTGGCCATTTGACACTGGCCGAGACGGACGTACACGCTTTCTACGACACGTCATAGACAGTTCATTACTTGGTGTTTGAACTTATCCATTCACAATACTTGCTCCATTGGTAGTGTTGAACGTGCATTGCGAAAATGGCGAATTTGAGCGAAAAAGAGCGGATTCAAATTCTCATTATTGTTGGTTGTGGTGATAAAATACGTAGCCATGAAGAAGCCTGTCAGTTTTTCAATGCAGAAAATCCAAACCGCGCACCGATTTCGCGGTCAACGGTGAGCAAAATTGTCGCAAAATTTGCTGAAACTGGTAGTGTAAAAGACAGGGCTCGTCAAGGTCGACCAAGAATTGAGGAAGATAGAAGGGTCAATATTCTCTTGGAACTTCAGGACAACCCCCACACTTCAACAAGGAACATTGCCAGGGATCATGCAGTCGATTTTACCACAGTAGCCAAATTGCTGAAGAAGGAAAAACTTCATCCGTACAAAATCAATCGGGTTCAGGAACTGAATGAAGATGACTTCGACCGCCGACTCGAGTTCTGTGAACAAATCATGCTACGGTGCGATGAGAATCCCGGATTTGTCGACAATGTGGTTTTTAGTGACGAAGCAACTTTTACCTTGAACGGTGAAGTGAATCGCCACAATTGTAGGTACTGGTCGGGCGAAAATCCTCGATGGGTTCGAGAGGAGCACACCCAACACCGGCAAAAAGTTAATGTATGGGCGGGAATAGTGGGAGATCGCATTGTGGGGCCTTTCTTTCTGGACAGAAATTTAAACGCTGAAACATACTTACATTTCCTAAGATTTACGCTAGTGCCAACATTGGTAGAATTATTTCCGGATGAAAACACCCCCGACAAGCCTCACCCCAGAATCTGGTTTCAACAAGATGGGGCACCTCCACATTTTGGCTGGCGTGTTCAGAGTTTCCTCGACGAAATTTTCCCCGGGAGATGGATCGGACGAAGGGGAACAATTGAATGGCCTGCCCGTTCGCCAGATCTCACACCACTTGATTTTTTTCTATGGGGTCATGTGAAATCAAAGGTGTACACCAATAAGCCAAATAACTTGGATGATCTGAAACATCGTATCCGCGAGGAAATGCGAAATATTGGTGCAGAGACAATACGACGTGTCGTAGAAAGCGTGTACGTCCGTCTTGGCCAGTGTCAAATGGCCAATGGCGGACAATTTGAACACTTCCGTTGACATTTTTTTGGTGTCTTGTTTGACGACAATCCAAGATAAACCTCGGATTATAATTTATCTGATTTTTTAAAATAATTTTTGATTAGTTTTTCATTAGAAATAAAATTTTAATTTTTTGAAATTCGAAAGCATTTTTCTCCCAAAAATTGTGATGTAAGGTACCAAACTTTTTATACCGTTGCATGCACAATGGAATACCTAACGACAAGGGGTAATAAATGTGGCGGGTTACCATTTGAAAAAACTAATGACGTCACGCCCGCGCGCAACCAGATGACGACAGAATTAAATTCACGATGTTATAAAGTGCACGGGATAAAAGCAAAATCGACCTGTTTCAGGGTTTTTCCATCAAACCGAAGATAACAGAAATATTAATTTTGTTCCAGACTTTATCTACACCCTGTATATAGACGAATATAATGACAACATTAACAAATTACTGTAAAATATTTACAAAGGGTAATTTAAATGTATTTACTTAAAGATGACAGTTTTCTTAATTATATCGGCAGTTTACGAAAGGGGACCTACGGTATTACTAAAAGGATTAGGGAAAACCTAAGATCTAGAAAGATATAGATTTAATAAAGGCGACTGATTCAGATTTACTTTCTCGTTTAATAAATTGTCTGAATATTTCAATTTGTTAATTTCCATACATTCGAGTAGATCTAATTTTCTACTTTTGTTTTGTACATGAAGAATGTCAAATTTATCATTAAAACAATGGTCGTATTCAATCAAATGATTCGCATAAGCTGAGTCGTTGTTTTTATTAGTGTACGCAGAAAAATGATTAGCTATCATTTTTTTAAAAGCTCTCCTAGTCTGACCTATATATTTCTTGGTACAAGATCCACAATTTAACCTATAAAGTCCAGATTTATTATCTCGTGTCATTTTTTCTTTGTTGTTTTTAATGTATTTAGCTAGGTTGTTATTTGTTCTAAAAGCAATATTAATGTTATTTTTTCTAAGTTATTTCATAAGGTTATCTTGTTCATGACCTAAATAAGAAAATGCTTTAAACTTCTTAATCGTATTGTCTTTGGTAGTCGGATACACCTCTAGTAACGTTTTATTAAACAATTTTTTGGTTATTAATTTGTGCATTAAATTTGGGTAGTACCCATTGTTTTTCGCAATTTGTTTTATAATATAGTACTCTTTGTTATAGTCATCTATCGACATTGGAATATTAATTAACCTATGGATTATACTGTGATAAGCGGCTAATTTGTGTGAATGAGGATGATTTGATTTATAATGAATAGTAGTGTCGGTGTGCAATTCTTTAAGATAAATTGAAAAATCTATTTTGTCATTAACTCGTTTAAGTGTGAGGTCTAAAAAATTTATAATTCTATTAACTTCCAATAATGGGTGGAGACTGTGGCTAAAAATCTGAAATAAAATGCAAAAAGGAAAATCCCTTACCACAAAAAATATATATCAAAAAATCTAAATACGTATTTCTTTTAGTGTTATCCCACTGGTGATTTGGTGAAGAGCATATCTTCTAAGGTTACACCTTAGCCAAAAATACCACGTTTAACACTCTTTTTTGTTTTATACAGATATCTACTGAAGATGGTAACTTAGTTGCCGAAATACGTATTTAGATTTTTTTATATATATTTTTTGTGGTAAGGGATTTTCCTTTTTGCATTTTATTTCACATTCCATTAACTTCTTTTTCAATAGTAAAAGTAATGTTTTTCTTAAGTGAATTAATAATATTAAAGAGACTATTAAATTGTCTATCTGTACCCGTGTATCCTACTAATATATCGTCTACATATCTAAACCAGAACAACACATTCCTAGTTAAACTTTTATTTTCAAAGATCTTGCATTCTAAATTGATTACCCATAATCAGACTTTCGTTACAATTATAAAATTTGTAAAATAATTTTGTTCTAAACAAACAGATAATAATTGTAAAATCTAATTTTTTTACGGGGTTAGTTCTATTAAATTCTAGCATCTCTTTTATTAGTAGCCACGGTTTCCCCAGGTGGAACACTTGGAAACAAGTTTTTAACGTCAAATGAAATTAATTTGGTTTTACTCGGTAACTTAAGATCTTTAATATTATTAATTAATTCATAACTATTTTTTATACTATATTTGGGTTTAAATCTTGTATGGTTATTGATAGTGTCTATACGGTGTCTTGAAATTTTAACCGCTGGGGCTGCAATATATGATACTACCTGTCTAATCGGGTAATTTTCTTTATGTAATTTAATTAGGGAATATAACTTTGGGGCTTGTGGGTTCATCACTCTTAATTTCTGTCTTTCAAAGAAGTTACTTGTGTCAAACAGGCTCTTTGAGTTATTAATGGTGTTGATATTTTGTTCTTGGAACTTGTTAGTAGGATCATGATTGAACAAAGTATATTTATCCGGGTCTAAGAAATTATCAGTTTTTGAAATATAGTCTTGTTTATTTATAGCAATTACAGTTTTACCCTTGTCTGCACGTGTGAAAATTTCTTACAACTGAACAAAAAAGTTAGAGTTTTATTATGTCATAACAAGATCATTTAGTTCCGATGCTCTAGGAAACATGTTTTCACATAGAGAAGATGCGAATGATGCTACCGATGCCAAAATAGCTGAATATGCTATGGGGAAAATATTGCAGTATGAATAAGAGAGAGGTTCAAAATCTTAAGATTTTCAAAATCCAAGAAGTCATCTTCAAAATCCAAAAAAAAGATTTCACCAACATATTTTTAATTTTATTCTGTTCTTATTAATTATTGTAAAGTTTAGTTATTTTATTTTAATGTTTATTTGAATAAAAATTGATAAAACATTCCTTTTATGTTTCTCATTCTACTACTAGATCGCGTTAAATAAGGGACGATATTTTGCGGTTAGCAGAATCAATTTCAACAATGTAAATCGATGTTATGTTACGGCATTAACATTGCGTAGCTATAGGGAGATCCAGTTGGCCATGTATTGTCATTATGTTAAATTTTTAAAAAAATATTCGTTATTGCAATAGGAAGCAGCAGCTTCTCCAACGTGCTTTCATACTTGGGAGAAATATAAGAAAAAGATTATTATTAAATTTTTTTTTTATAATTCCTCCCTAGGAAAGATATGCAAACAGAATAACAAGAGGAAACCAAATGCAAATGTTTAATGGGCCATTAGGAAGGAAAGTAAAACCTGCGCTTTTAATTATTTTGCATTTTTAATTTCCCATTTAGCGGATATAAAAACATATTTTGGCACAATATTGAGGAATTTATATTGTACATCATTACTAATTGACAAAATTTCAAATTGAAAAATGTCGGCCACATGTTTGGTTCGAAGTCACGACCTTCCTATTACTAACCGGACGAACAAGTCATAAAACTTTGGAAGATGTGTAAAAATTATTCAATCTTTGGCAACGTAACAACCTAAATAAAGAGAAAAGCAATTATCATCCCATATAAAATTAATTTATATTTACGTGAGCCTTCTAGTGATAAAATAAAAAAAGAATTCCCAATTAATTAATATAAATTAAGATACTTCGTATAAAAACGATGTAATCAGAAACCTTAATTATCTAGACACATGCCAATCAGTGTCGGACAATTAATTATTATCTGCCTGAATTTAAAAATTCCTATAATTTAATTTGATAAACTATATGTACTAAGCTACTAAAAAGGATATAGTATAAAGTGCAACACTTTTCGATACAATTATTTTTCGTTATTGAGTTAAATAATAGTTACAAAAAGTGGAGGCCCATAACAGGCGAATAAATGTAACTTAAAAATAAATGTGGTGTATAAAATATTTCAAAGACGAATACAAAAGAAGAATAGTTTTATAGTTGGCCTAGACAAATATCAATATTACAAGTTGTAATATTATTAGTTAATAATACATTCGCATTTCTCTAAACGATCATAAATCTGCAGTAATAAATTTCAATACTACCTTGTATGAACTGGATTTAGAATTAACTGAGAAATCAAAAAATTTAATTGGTAATATACTGGGTGTTCGATTTAAAAATCTAAAGGTGTTTTATAATTGCAAAAAAAAACCAAGCAACCTAAATATCTTTTAAATATCATTTTATAATATATAAATGATTATTCTATTGAATTTATTTAGGCAGTAAGACATGCCATGAGTTAGATTATTTTGTGTACACTTTTGAATATATATATTAGGTATCGAAGATATGCGCACTACACGGTCATCTATATAAGTAGTCCCCCAAATTATAATGTTAATTATCACTTCAAGTATATTATTAGTTCATTGCCAAAAATCGTTCAATGTCAAGAATGACAAGAGCATTATTTGCATATGGAACACTATAGTTGTATTTCATGAACGAAAGGTGAAAGAATAAAAATGACCTAAGAATTGGCTAAGTGAGCGAAAAATTTAATACATATTCCAAGAGAAATGAGGACCTATAAAGGTAAAAATAAAATAAAAAATTAATATAATACAATATGAAATAAATTGCCATACCATAGAAAATTACCTTAAGGGTCCTCGCTAGTAAATCTGTCAACAATGGCAAAATAGCAGATTTTAGAATCCAGATATTTTTGTTGATTTTAAAGATGGAGAACACCTTTCAACGTCAACATATGAAGAAGTTAGTAATCTACCCGGCTGAAGAATCAAATATAGAAAAAAAATTGTCGGATTACAGAAAATTAATTAGTATGTGGAAATATTAAAAACCAGTTTTCTCAAAAATCTTTCGGAGGAGATTTGTTTGCTTGGGTTCACGTTATAAATTGAATAGAAAGCTACCCGGCTGTGCACTTATTTTTCGCTCAACTATTCTGTACTTTGTTTAAAATGAATATAAAATAAATTAAAATTAGGCAACCCACATTACAATGAATTGTTATTCTGCTATAAATATTTCCCGCAGTTGCAAATGTGTAATAGTTGGTCATAAATGAATTTTTATTCGCTTAGATATTGAGTTATTATTTCAAATATTTCCCTATGCGTAAAAGTACTCGGACATCCTTGGCTTATTAAATTATGTGCTATGCAACCAATATTACTTTCCCATTCACTAGCGAGGACCCTTAAATGGATGTCTTTTATAGACGTTTACATTTTTCCGTGTTATATTCTTGATATTTATTAAAAAAATTCAATAATGAAGCAGGACTCGAACTCTCGCTATTTGGTTCAAGACCAAGGCAAGCAGATTACAAGGTCAAATCAATAAATCAACCATATTATATCAAAATTATTTAATCTTTCAAAGTACAACACTATAACATTGCAATCAGAAAAGAATAGTTCAAAGCATAAAATGATAATATTGTAATGAAACAACCCTACAGAGAAGCAGACGTCCGGGCGACAACAAAAGAAAGGCAAATATTCGGCACGACTGGTAAACATCATAAAGCAATAAATCATCCATTTTAGTGGTCTCAATAGTACTGCAAAGAGACAGAATGTCTATCGAATGTTCTACAAACATCGAGAGAAAGATGGAGTTTACGCGAATGCTTCCAGATGTTTCGTATGTGTATATAAGGCGGCTGGGTCACCAATGGATGAATAACTCCGGAATAAGAACTTCCTTAAGTAGTAGTCGCGCGGAACAGACCAAAGTAGAAATAAATATAAGAATTAAATAAATAGTTCCTTAAGTGGTAGCCGAAGAGTAAACATAAATATAAGGACAATACAAAAAAATATAGTGGTGCGTTGTTATATAAATAGAAGTAATATAAATACGGTAGTGTTACATAAATATACAGACATATAAATAGTACTGCTAAATACATACCTGTGTTAATTTAAATCGTAGTAGTTTAAGTGTGATACATTAGTTTTATATTTTTATATTGTAATTAATCTTACGTGTATGAATATACAGACTGTTTTAAATAAATGAATTGCGCGAGTTGTTTATTGCGAACCCGAAAATGTTACAATATGAAATTCTGCATACTGAAGAAACGGTATATAATATATTTTTTTCAAAATCAGTTTGAATGTGCCGTAAGAAGGTCATAGTGAGTAGCTCGCTACGAAAGAAACATCTAAATTCTAATGAAGGCAAACAAAAAGCCAGGTGCCTCCCTAAAATTATAAATGCCCAAAACATTTTTCACATATTCCCTACTTAGTTTTTTCTCAATTAGAATTTTCCAAACAACTGCAACCATATACTGTAATTATAGAAAGTGTAAAATCTTTCATAGTTTTGTTACTTCACTTATACGCCGTTAAAGGGGAAGCACTGCTAAAAGATGATCAATTTTCCATAGTAAGATACTATTATTTTAATGAAAAGGTTGGTTAATGTACTTAACTTTTAATTGAACCTGGTTAGAAGAAATACCACGCACGAATGACCCTTCGAATGATGGCAGAAGATTTAAACATGAGATATCGAAGATATGCGCAAAAAGGAGACGATTGTACAAATTTTGCATAAAGATTTGGGAACGAGAAAATTTTGGGAAGGCGGAAGATTTGTGCAAAGTTCGTGCCACATAATCTTACCGATGAGCAAAAGCAGAGAAGTGCTGCAAATCTTCTCCGTTTTTTTCGAGCGAAGACTTTGTTTATAATTGTCGCAAAATGCAAGTTTCTTTAAGTGCATTATCACTGGTGATGGATAATAAATGTTTCAGTATGATCTTTAGAAGAAATGCGCCAGTGCATACACTGGGTTGGAAAAACATAATTTTATAATATGATGTATATCAAACATTTTTTTATTACTCCAATTGTGTTTTTGTATTTTGTACCAATGCAGGAATTAAATTGCACACACATCGTTTACAATTCCTTGTATGTTTTTCTTTTCTACTCATAATCAAAAGCTCCCATCTGCTCTTATTACTTATTTATTTATATACTCCTTAGATCTCCTAGATATGAATATTTTCATTAATTTCAAAATAATAAACTAATTAAGAAAATAAAGAAAGGTTCAAGTTGCTACGACGAAAAGCTTAAAGATGCTTTTCAGTTCTCAATTCAATTCAAAATGTAGTACTTATATAATATTTTTAATAGTTTTGCTGGTGCTCCTGATGTTCTCCTTATTCAACATTTTAAAAAACGCAAATATAAACAGCACAAGTATTATTTCAACCAAATAGTACTGATTATTGACAATTTAGAGAAACGCTACGTCAGTTTACTTAGAATATTAAATCAAAATCACGACAAAATAATGTTGTCAATTCATTGACTTATTGATCTCAGTAATCAGACATTATCTTTTAATAAGTTTTATTAATGATCAAGTACTAACATTTAAACACATTCTAAGATATTATAGGCATTTATCTTAATAGTTTCGCATTAATAAATAATGTCGTTAACACATTTTGTCATTTAATATATGCATAGTACCAGCACTAACGTTAACTAACTAGTATGCTAGATAAGTTGAGTTCGTACAATAGAATATTATATATAGCTGCGTTCTACATAATTTTGATTTGATCAATTCGCATAAGAAAAATTGCGAACGTGATAGACCTCAGGTGCGCATTCAAAATTAAGTCGATTTTCGCACAGATTCTGTTTAATCTCCAGTTACATAAACAAATTGTGTAAATTATTATCGACAATGATAATTACGATTACGACAACTAATATGACGTTTTTGGGGCACTATTGGGAATAAACAGATTGCATTCGAGATATTGTATACATATACACAAATTCGTTCACATTTTATCATTAAATTTGTAAGGCAAATGAATTTCTAATATTAAGATTTTATGTTGAGTTTTCCTCGAATTACATTTATATGTATTATAAACGAACTTATAAAATTTTGTTTAAGAAAAAATTAATAACCTATTTAATTTTTATTATTGTTATGAACTGCACTATTGCAATGAATGTTAAATGAAAAATATATTTTATTGCAGAGATAAGCTATACGAATAAAATATTTTTGGTCTTAGCTTACTGTGTAAACACTTTGTAGTCCAATCACTTGATGATGCTGGCATTTCGAGAATTAGCTGGTTGTTTGGAGATTTCGGTGAAGAAAGTTATCAGAGGTAGCGCGGTAGCTCTACCTCTAATATATTTGACACCCTCGTTTTAACATTAGATGGGGTGTCTACCTAAATGTTTCTCAGAAACTACTGGGCAGATTTGCTTAAATTTTATACATACTAAAAGCTGTTCGAGTGACCCGCTCTATTCGCCTTGGTTGAAATAGCTTAACCGAATCGCCTTGGTTACTAACCGAATCTTTAAAATCGACAAAAATCAGCGAAATTGTACAAAGAACTCCTCTCTGGATACGCGGAATTAATGGCTGTCCTTTGGAGTGGGTGTACGGACGACTTTAAAGGGTTCCTCGACGGAGAGATTTTCCTTCTTAGTGGAGCGTGTGCAGAGATATGGGCTTTTAAAGGGGAGCGTGCAGTCGATGTTGTAACAGAAAAATGGCTTACGTTATGACGAATTCTATTTGATACCCGATAGAAATCGTAAAAATGTCAGGTATGACAGGCACACGGAAGAATTGCAGAAGTTTCACTTTGACGAAGAAATTTCACGCCGTCGAGGTTTAGAGTGTCGAAAGAAAATATTTACCCTATATCAACATTTACCCTATATCATTATTGTATTGATGGCCATTTTGCAAGCTTCTTCCTTGGACCATTCCTGAATAAAGAAACTTTTACAATGGGTACCTTCAGTAGTTTAAGAAAAACAAATCGTTTCATCGGGCCCAGTTCAATGGAAGACTTTACAATGTCAACTTTCAGTATGGATGGCGCTCTTCAGGGATTTGGATAAGATGTGCGAGTACACTTAAATGAAGAGTTTGTTAAAGGGTGGGTTCTATTGGATGACTAGCTTATATTGGCAGATTCATCCCTCTCTAAATGTGGGATCACTTGAAAACTGTGAGGTATCAAAACGGATCCAACAGTTTATAAGGTTTATAGGCTAGATTTAAAGAAGGGTTTTAGAGAGTAGTAACATAATAAATAGCTTTTTGGACCGTTTCGCATAATCAATTTAAAACTTTAAATTATTTCTTTAGTTACTATTTTCTCTTGCTTTATATATTAATTCACCCTCAAAAAAAATTTTACTTTAAAATAAATACAGATGTTCATATATACTATTTTTAACAAGAAGAATGAGTGTGCTTAAAACCACACGGCAGAAGTGAAAACTTCATCAAGGCGAGGTTAATAATACGAAATACACGAGTAAAATATTCAGTAACGTATTAAATAAAACTTATTCGCACATTTATTACATTTACACATATACACATGCGTATAATATTCAATAACGTGTTAAATAAAACGTAAACCTCAACCATCCCCGTATCTAAAATTTCACATTCATATCGGCGACGTAAGACACCCCCGTATCTAAAATTTCATAATCATATGTCAATTTTCAAACATTCTTTCGCCATTTTGTTTTTTTTTTGACATTTTGACTTTGGAATTGTGATCGGCGACCCCCAAAAGCCCCGCATCTAAAATTTCACATCCATACGTCAATTTTCAAAAAACTCGTTCGCCATTTTTTTTTTGACATTTTGACTTTAGATTCGTGATCGGCGACCTAAGACACCCCCGTATCTAAAATTTCACATTCATACGTCAATTTTCAAAAAAATCTTCCGCCATTTTGTTTTTTTTGACATTTTGACTTTGGAATCGTGATCGCCGACCCCCAAAACCCCCGTATCTAAAATTTCACATCCATACGTCAGTTTTCAAAAAACTAGTCCGCCATTTTGTTGTTTTGACATTTTGACTTTAGATTTGTGATCGGCGACCTAAGACACCCCCGTATCTAAAATTTTACTTTCATACGTCAATTTTCAATAATACGAAATACAGGCGTATAATATTCAGTAACGTATTAAATAAAGCATATTCGCACATTTATTACATTTACGCGAGCGGCCATTTCGTTTGATCGGTTCGGACGTATGTGTATGTATAAATAGACGATATAAATACTCGCTTACGGTCCTGCGCTTGGTCTGATGGTAACGTGTCATCTTCATACCCGCGCGGCTCGGGATCGAATCTGTTCTGGAACGTGAATTTATTTATTCATTTAAATTTCAATTTAATTGAAATTAAATACCTCTACATATATATTTATTTATCTTGTTCCCTTAGCCGACTTTACCCGAACGAGCGTTATACATATCCGAGCGTTACACATATCCGAGCGTTGCAGTCAGTCTTGTTCAGTGCCTACAATCAGCGCAACGCGCCCAAAGAAGTTTACACTTCAAAAATCTTCAAACTTTCGTTGATGCCACTTTTCCAAATAATACTGTGTCAACTGAACAGAATTTTAGTTTCATTAAAAGTGAAGACGGCCCTCAGATTAAAAACATTTCATAATAATACATATTTCAAAAGTTATGTGCAGAACTTTTTGCCCACCTGTATATTATAATATCCACGCTAAATTAAACTGCCTCATTACATACTACGTAGTTTTGTATAATTTAATGACCCCTTTTACCAGATATTAAGTTAAACAGAAACCATACAATCATTCTAACTAATTTAAAATATCTGCTTCCGATAATCGGATTAAACAAATTACATTCGCGTACCTGTAACCTATCAATAAAGTTAATACTAAGTGCATTTACGCCTTCTGTACGTAATAGTATTCAATTTCAACGGCTATAGAGTTTCACTGGTTTAAGTTATGCCCTATCTCAATTATTTTACTGCAAGTAGTTTATGTAAAGCTACTAAATGTTTCTATAAAGTTTAACCAAACCCTAATGTGACACTCTTTTAATATACCGGGTGTCTATTTAATTAAGCTCGGCCACCGACCATATCTCGACAACCGTTTATCCTACAACCTGGGGAGAAAAATCTTGATAGGAAAATGGACCACAGGAATTTCAACAAAAATATTTTTAAATTTCCAAAATGATCGCAAGGGGGCGCAATTCTCAAGATGAATTAAAAATTCGATAATTTCTCATTAAATTCTAGATTAAGATAGATTAAAATTTTTACTAGCAACATTTTAGACGTTTTTATACAATTTTCATTTGAAAATTTTTGATCTAAGTCCCATACGAAGGGGAGGGTGGAGGGGGTATGTCTGTGTACAAAAGTAGATATAATTTCGGTTTGCCTTAACGGATTTTAATGTTTCTCGGCTCATTAGATAGAGAATTTTACAAGGAATTGAGGAATATGTAGGTACGAAATTACGTGTTTTTTAATTCATTGCATATATTACGTTAGATTCTCCTATTAAATGTTTTCAAAATCTTTAGCTATTATTTTTTATATATCATCTCTTGTCCTTTTGAACATTGAAATAAAATAAGAATAATACTGAACAGTGTAGTTTGCTTTTTTTTTAATTTTCATCATACAACATCACATGCACCGTGATACTAAATTACATTATTATGAGATTTCCAAGGTGGGTCATGAAAATCAAAATGTAAAACGTATATGCATATATGCATGTCTTTAGGATACACACATACAATAAGTGCCATTGCCGACAATCGAACGCACAGACACCGGTGTTTCGACTTTTGAGGTCTCATCAGTGTACGTGGAGACTGTCGACAATGGCTTAAGACTTAAAACGCTACCTATGTCATTTTTGCGTGTTAAATGTAGTGAGAATATCACAGCCACATCTAACACCCAAAAGACGATACAGAAAATGCGATGGCTTCTGACGGCATGTTCTGCTATACAGAGACCTGTATGTTAATTGTGTATCCCGCGTAATTTAGCCTTATGTGGCGTCACCAATCAAAACGAAAATGAAAAGTGTAAACACATGAATGTTAAAACTAAACTAAAGTTAATTCATCTTGAAAATGATGCCCCCTTGCGACGATTTTGGAAACTTTCACTAATTTCAAAAGTAACAAAACAATCCTCATTCAATAAAGTATCTACATTTTAAATTTCAAAAAAATTCGTTTAATAATAATGCAGATATATATTACCCGAAAGTCTTAGCTGAGACACCCAGTATACCATACACCTTCATCCAATTATAAAATATGTATTTCATGATTGTTTGTAGTTTGAAGTGTTCTATTTATTCAGTAAACAAAACTCTTTGTCTGACTTTAATACATATCATTAAATGCATTCATGTTATAAATACAACTAGAACTATAAAATCAATAATTTGAATCTAAAAAAGTATACACGCAATTTTAAAGCTAATAAAACCACTACATGTCTAAATAAGTACTTATAGGCGGCCTATATTTAAATGTTTATGATTATAACATAATAAATACATATATAACTCTTTGAGACCACACAAAATGAACCGCAGTATTTTATATGTATTTTAATGGATGTGACGAATTTATTAAACAATTTTATTATTTACAATGTCAGGTACAACAATATCAGTAAACCCTCGCTTTTTTTAACTTTTAAGTGACCAAAGTGCAACGTACATATTTTCTAATTATAATCTTCTGATTGACATTAATTATTTAATTAGGTAAATTTAATTACAAAAATTTACCCGCGAGCGCGACTCGAACCCATGGACCTTCTAGTCACTAGTCAGGTGCCCTTGCCTCCAATCAAAGCCGTCTCTATCTTACAAGCCGTGCTGGTGGAGATTTGGCAACGTCGAAAGTAGTCCGTAGTTCTGTGTCCGTAGCTTCGTACGAATTTGTTTGTTTACACACTATCACACATTGCACACATCACATTGTGCGCTCATTAAAACATTACAGAAGTAGTTGTGGTATTTTGGTGATAAATATCCAAAACTTGTAAGTTATAGTGTTTTATGGGACGTGAAATAACATTTACAACAGTTGATGACAAATATAATTTAAGGTAAGACGCTTGCTATTAATATTCTAGCCGAGGCATTTCACATAACCTAACAATTTTACTTTCATAAGGTTGTTGTTGTTGACAAATTTTATACAAGAAATTTCTTTTAAATTGTAGATGCCAAGACGGTGTGTTGCTCCTGGCTGTCAATCTAACTACGATAGTTTTTTAAAGAAAGAACCTCCAGTATCAACGTTTTCGTTCCCAAAAAACGAATCAAGAAAAGCAGCCTGGTTACGTGCAATTCCAAGGAAAAATTGGAGCCCGTCTGCCTCTTCTGCCATTTGTATAAAACATTTTGCAGATCACTATGTAATAAAAACCCAAATTTTCAAAAATGCAAATGGGGAAATACAAGAATTACTCCTTCAACATCCAAAGCTTACTGAAGATGCAATGCCTACCATATTTCCTAATTTACCAGTGTATCTAACGCGAACACTGCCTGTGGAAAGAAAGTCACCTGCTTTAAGAAAAGAAAAGAATCTTAAAAAACAGCCACAAAAATTGAAACATTTTTAAGGGATGACATTATAAACACATATGGAGACTTTGTGAAAAGTTTTTGTAGCCAGTTAAAAGACATTACAAAATGGAATTTCAAAGTTTGTGGTAATGGTGTGTGGTTCTATCTTTTAAGTGTTGATTTCGAATCAAACATTACACAAGATCATCCGTTGGAAGTATTAAGTAGTGTGTTTGTTTCTAGTGAACTAATTATTAATGTTTATTTAAAAGGAAGACAGATTTCTTCAAATGATCTTAAATGGCTTTTCCCAGAGGATCTAAAATTAACAAGGTGGTCACAGTTAGAAAATCTGCTTATAAGGTATAAAAATTTTCCTCATGAGGTAACAACTGAAACTGTTGACTATTGTTTAAATAAAATAGAGTATTTTGTAGCTAAATGTTTAGAAATAGTTGAACAGGATGAAACATTTTTACATAAGAATCTGTTAGAAATAATTAGAAATCAAATTACTTTAATATCGTCTAAGAAAAAGATCTATACTGCTAGTACAATATTATTTACATTCCTTATGTATTCTCAGTCACCAGCGGCATATAACGTTCTTAGAGAATATTTTATCTTCCCTCACAAACGTTATATACAGGGTGTTTCATCGGTTGGGGTATCGCGAATTAAAGTGCCTAAATATAAAAATGTCGACTTCAAATTTTAACCACTTATAGAACTTTTAAACCGCTACCAGTAGGTTAGGTTGTTTTTGATAATATTATTTTATTTAATGCGTAAATAAAAAAAAACCTTCGTTCAAAAAATCAAAAGTACTCAGATTTTATTGAAATTCAGGTGTTAAAAAGATATGTCTATAAAATCAACTATGCAATTGAAAAAAAAATTAAAACTTAATCAATTATTGAATATTTTACAATACTTTCAAAATTAAAGGCAAGACGTTGAAGAATTTATGGGTTTTTTATTACAGTGTTGTGTGTTGAGTTTATAAGCGATTCAAGGTAAGAAAGTTAATATAAATTAGGAAAAATTAGGTATTACCCAGCTTTTTTTGGCGCTAGCTGTAAATTCCACTAATTCAGATCAACATGACACTGTCACTGTGCGGATGTCAAGTGAATGGGTAATACCAGGTAGTAGAAAGTAAATATTTATAACAAATGTTCAAAATGGTGACCTTCTTGCTGCACACACAGTTCTAACCGACGCGTGAAGGAATTAAGAACTGTAGCGCCTCTGTTTAGCTGGTTAAGGCGTTCAAACGCATTTGTTATTCTTGCCCTCATATCCTCGGCGGTAGTTGGCGGTTGTTGGTACACCATCTCCTTCACAGCACCCCATGTGAAAAAATCCATCGGTGTTAAGTCGGGTGATCTGGCTGGCCATGGAACTGGCCCACCACGTCCGATCCAGCGTGCAGGGAACTGATTATCCATAACCTGACGAGCCCTTAGTGCGTAGTGCGGAGGAGCCCCATCTTGCTGCAGCCACAAGTGTTGGCGAACATTTAACGGCACATTTTCTAATAAATTGTAAAGATCATTTTCCAGAAAATTTGCGTAAAGCTCGCCGTTTAAATGCTGGTCAAAAAAGAAGGGGCCGATTAAATGGTTATCAATGATTCCCCCCCAAACATTGACCGTCCACCTATTCTGAATGCGTTCTTCACGCATCCAATGAGGGTTCACTGGTGCCCAATAGTGTATGTTATGTCTGTTGACATGTCCACTGCTTCTAAAAGAGCATTCGTCAGTAAACAAAACATGTCTAAAAAAGTGCTCATTTTCTTCTAATTGTCTTTGTGCCCATTCACAAAATGCAACTCGATTTGCAAAATCATCCCCGTGAAGTTCTTGGTGAAGCTCGATATGATATGGGTGGTAAGTGTGTTTGTTGATTATCCGCCACACCGATGTCTTGCTGATTCCAGTCGCAACACTGATTTCTTTAGTGCTTATCTGAGGGTTATTGTCCACCATATTTAAAACAATTGCCTGATTCAGTTCATTGGTGACAGGTGGATTATTCACACTTCGATTTTTTGACGCAAGTGATCCCGTTTGCCTCAAGTTATCCACTAACCTTTTGAAAGTTCGACTTTCTGGGTGGATCCTATCCGGAAAACGTTCCGCATAAATCTGCTCAGCAACCGCGGCATTTTGTAGAGCTTCCCCATAAACAAGTATCATGTCAACTTTTTCGTCGGCAGAGAAAGTGAACGGCATTTTGAAAACAGAAAACACTAACAAAACACAGCTTAAACAAATGAAGTTGACTCCGTGAAAATAGAATCACAACTAACATCACAAAGTACCTAAATGTAAGTTCAGAATGCCCTTGGAAACGCTTCCCGATTAGTAGAACTACAACAACAACTGAAGGCTTCAGGGTTGAATATTATCCGTCATAAATTTTTATTTATTATCCGTCATAAATTTAAAAGGACTACCTGTTTGCGGACAGCACAATTAGAAAGTTAAGTACCATAAATCTGTCGTAAGAAAAACGACATTATTTAATATTGACTTTATATGACAAACGGTTTCGTTTATAAAAATTCTGATTGTGAAGTTAATATGGGTGATATTTCCGCGTATCACCATTCAAATTTGAACATTTTTTGAGAACTTTTAATTTTTGATAATACGTTTTTTTTTAATTTACGCATTAATTAAAATAATATTATCAAAAACAACCTAACCTGCTGGTAGCGGTTTAAAAGCTCTATAAGTGGTTAAAATTTGAAGTCGATATTTTTATATTTAGGCACTTTAATTCGCGATACCCCAACCGATGAAACACCCTGTACAGCACATTTCTGGTTCTCTACATTTGAGTCCAAATATTGAGATAAACACAAGCCATTATTTAAGTCATATCATCAAGCAGTTGAGTGATAGGGAATTGTATGTATCTCTTCTTATTGATGAAATTTATGTTAATCGTACCCTCACTTTTAAAGCACAAAATGTTACTGGTTTTGCAGAAAATAAATCAACAGAAGTTGCTAAAACGGTTGTAAGTTTTATGAATTCTTTAATCTTTATGACGATTGTGTGTGTGGTGTAACAGCAGTACAGCTGGCTAAGAAATGTTTTTCAATTTTTAGTAATATTATGTTAAATAATTTTACAAAACTGAAAGCCAGTTCAATACTCACTCATGGTATATCAAATGGTGCCAAAAAACGTAAAATTATGACCTACAAGTAAATAAAAATAATTATGTAAATTATTGTTATCAGCTTGTATAAATAACTATTTAAATAACTATAATAACTGTTTTTGTATGGAAATATAAAATGAAATAAATGTCTGATACTTTGACTTTTATTGTTTTCTAACAAAATAGATCATGTTTCTACTAATATTTAAAAATAGACCAATTTTTTTGAATAATTGATTCTACACTTATTTTTTGTGGAGCTTTTGAATAGGCTCTCCGTTGATACAGCGGTAGGACTACTAATGTGAGTCTTTGCGACGTTGCCACATGTAGTAGCACGGCTTGTAAGATAGAGATGGCTTTGCTCCAATACATCGAGGGTGATGAAAGTTCAAGTATTACTAAATCATTATCAAGTATATATATATATATATTTTTATAATTAACTTTTCCTTAAATTATCAGTGCCAAACCAAAATTATAATTATAATTTTGAGAAAAACTAATCTAATTTGTTCTGCATAAAGCTTGTATTTGAATAGAGTGGAAAGCACTATTATGGGTGATCCTAAACACTTCAAGTCGTTCATCCAATCGAAGAAAGTCCACCAAAATTTCAAGTAAACTGAAATACAATGATATAAAGCTTGAAGACCCAAATACAATCCTACTTTTGTGGAATACTTTACTGATGGCTATAATGATTTCAAAAGTCATATGTGACTATTAATTTTTGGGATATTTACTTTTCTATATTATAACATGTGCTTTTTATAAATACATAACAAACAAACAGAATAACGTTTCCAGGACATATCTGTAAAGCATTATAACATTACGTGAAAACCTATTCCTATTTTGTATTTTTTGTCACATCAACTTGTTTTCATCACTATAATAGCTCATTTATAGTTATTTACGAACCAAGTGCGGGAAAACTATTTTCCCGCATGAGCGCACATTGTAAGCACGAGCGACCGCAGGAAGCGAGTGCTTTTAATTGCGCGAATGCGTGGAAGATGTCTTCACGCAAGTGGTTTGTACAATATTTTTTGTACGAACATTAAATTAAAAAAATATTATTGATTAATGTCATTGGTATCATACCTAACCTAAGATAGATTACCTAATTAATTTAAGCATTTCATGTACGTAACTATTACTCACCTTTCCCTAAAATTAAGTTATTATATTCTTACACAATGCAATCATGAGGTATTTATTCTTATATTTATAAATTTATAGTACATTTATTGCGTTTTTTGGTTTAAATACAAACAATTCCGAACTTCCAATATGAATGTCGATGTGGTACAAATAGATGGCGCGTGAATCTTGCTTAAGATGTCGCTTAAAATATCGTCAAATAGATGGCGCCACAATTTTTTTCGAAGAATTTTTAATTATTACTCCTATTTCCCCAACTTTTAGTTAAGAATAGTGGAGGGAAGTAGTATTTTATAGACTAAATTTTATTACTACCAAGTTGGATTTTTTTTTAAATGTCCCAAAGTGCCAGCCTTTTTTTCAATTTTTACAGTCGCCTCAACCGGGAAAACGTATTTCCCAGTCGAGCTACACAAGCGCCAAATGTCACTTTACAGGCGGTGAGTACAAAAATAAATTTTCAGTCGCTGTTTAGAATAAAACAAGACTCGTTAGGTTCTACAGGCTTATGATTAATCTGTCAAATCCTTCTCATAAAGCTTCTATACTTAACAAATATAAAAGTGAACAATTAGAATTTTCAGTTATTATCCGTTTGTTTGGATACATCTGGAAGAATTCATAAAATCAATGTAATATGTGGACATTTAGCACCTTTATTCTTTTTAATACTATGCCTAGCCCTGTTTTACTAATTAATTAATATACAATTTGCTGATTCATTCAGAAGTGCGACTTAAAAATGTACTTATACAGTTTATATATTGCACCATACCATTTACATATTCATAGACAGATTATTCAAAAAAAATAATAATAATTCCATACTGCATCAATAACAAATCCATTAATCTTACATAGAATTACAACAACGAAAGATCCTTGTTGTTATACTTCAAGAAAATGCAAATGAAATGTATGAGTCTTCTTAGTTTTCCTTAATAATAATCCACCTAATTTAATCAAAGCCCTAGCTTTTATAATGGGCACATTGATACTGAACATATTTTCCACATGCCAAATATTTTTTGTCGCAAAATATTTATATCATTTTACTTTCTTATACGTAGTACGAATCACGAAGAAATACCTGACACCGAAAAAGTTGTTTATACAAACATGTCTCTCTCTTTGTGTGTCTGGCCTTATGTCTGCCCGTGTGTGTGTGTGTGACCACGATAACAACCAAACAGCAACAGCTATACACTCCAAACTTTATATTTACGAGTATAATCTTTCTCTTGAGATCTGATTAGATTTTTAATAAAATTGGTAGTCCGATAACACTAGTTTATAACCGTAAAAAAATCTAAATTTACTAATATCTCATCAACTACTAAGTTTAGACAAATTTCTGAATTCTATTTGTTTCAGCGGAAAACAGTTTTTTCCAAATATCTCGCAAATTATGCATTCTATACTGATTTATCTAGAATACAAAAGTCCGAACTTGGGACAATTTCTTTTCTAAAAAATTTCAAATTCGGACCGGAAGTACCACTTTTACTCTTATCAAATAGCAGTTTTTGCGAATATCTTCAAATTATGTATTCTATATAGATTACAAAAGTATTTAGAAGTAGATTTGGATCAATTTTTGCATAAAAGAAATTTTAAAATTTGGACCGGAAGTAATATTTCTGCGCTTATCAAATAGCAGCAATTTGCAAAATATCTCGTATGATGCGTGAAGTTTCTAGTTAAAAATGTTCATTGGTTGACTTCGCAGATATTTCTTGGTGAAACATTTTGTAATAACTTAATTAATTATTCGAAAATTAATTAAGTTAAAAATGTTCAGTTTACTTTATTTACTATATTAATGACTAATTTATTCACTACTTCGGATTTGTTTCCTGTCACCTGATGATCTATTTCCACTTATCTATCGTTGCAGTAATTATCCAGTTGAGTATCTAATTCACCTGCTGTTTCTGCTCTTGTATTTTGTATTTTAATTTATTGCAAATTTCAAGTGTGTAGCAAAACGGGGGGGGGGTATCTAAATACCTTGGGTATATGTAGCCTTTATCTTGGTCTATTTGCGCGTTTGGCTTCTTAGAAGAAACACGATAAATCTGTTCAGTTTTCAATGAGACTTTTGCTTATTTTTAGTTGAGTAACCGCTTTTCAAAATTATCTTTAGCAAATCTTAAATATTTGGATGTACAGATTGATTAAATTTGTTGGAAATTAGTAGTATATTCCGCAATTGTAAGCCGCAAGAAGGGAAAACTAGCACCCTGGCGCAAAATTATCCAGGATACAAATTTAATAATAATTTCGAAAAAAATAAACAATATATTACGTGTTGTGAAATAAAAATAACCTCTCTGTTATTTTCCAGTAACGAAACCAACTTTATTTCTACACGTAATAAAGTTATTATTACGTGCCTGTAGTGCGACTTAAACACCAGTTTAAGTCGCACTCCGCATTGTAGGACGTTAACTTCCTCGCGTGAAATGCCATATTTTTAGGTACCATTAAAACATTCATTTAAAACATATATTATAGATATAAAGATTGGTAGGCTGTCCCTTGTGTATGTCTCTGATTGATGTTTTTCAGCTCCAAGGTTATCCCATCCTATTCCTTGGCTACACTGCGCTGACGAGAACCAAGTAGTTCGAAACACGTGTCCGCAGTTGCATTTTGAGCGGAGTTACCCCATGAAATTCTATACTTTATTATTATAGATATATATTGACCAGTAATCAAACTAATATTAACAGAACTACAAGATGAAGAATGAATCTATTATATGGCGTCAAAACTTTGAAAAGCTAATTGTTGATTCCTCCTTTTTTGAAGGAATATAAATGCTTATTGTTTAAATATTAAATAAAACACTGATAATATGTCACTATTTTTAATTTATCTAACACTTAAAATGTAAATTGTTGAAGCCTAACACAACTGCTTCGTGTGGATGTTTGTGTTGAACTTGCTTAAAATGTGAATTGTTGAAGACTAACACAACTGCTTCGTGTGGATGTTTGTGTAGAACTTGCTTAAAATGTGAATTGTTGAAGACTAATACAACTGCTTCGTGTGGATGTTTGTGTAGAACTTGCTTAAAATGTGAATTGTTGAAGACTAATACAACTGCTTCGTGTGGATGTTTGTGTTGAACTTGCTTAAAATGTGAATTGTTGAAGACTAACACAACTGCTTCGTGTGGATGTTTGAGTAGAACTTGCTTAAAATGTGAATTGTTGAAGACTAATACAACTGCTTCGTGTGGATGTTTGTGTAGAACTTGCTTAAAATGTGAATTGTTGAAGACTAATACAACTGCTTCGTGTGGATGTTTGTGTTGAACTTGCTTAAAATGTGAATTGTTGAAGACTAACACAACTGCTTCGTGTGGATGTTTGTGTAGAACTTGCTTAAAATGTGAATTGTTGAAGACTAATACAACTGCTTCGTGTGGATGTTTGTGTTGAACTTGCTTAAAATGTGAATTGTTGAAGACTAACACAACTGCTTCGTGTGGATGTTTGTGTAGAACTTGCTTAAAATGTGAATTGTTGAAGACTAATACAACTGCTTCGTGTGGATGTTTGTGTTGAACTTGCTTAAAATGTGAATTGTTGAAGACTAATACAACTGCTTCGTGTGGATGTTTGTGTTGAACTTGCTTAAAATGTGAATTGTTGAAGACTAACACAACTGCTTCGTGTGGATGTTTGTGTAGAACTTGCTTAAAATGTGAATTGTTGAAGACTAATACAACTGCTTCGTGTGGATGTTTGTGTTGAACTTGCTTAAAATGTGAATTGTTGAAGACTAACACAACTGCTTCGTGTGGATGTTTGTGTAGAACTTGCTTAAAATGTGAATTGTTGAAGACTAATACAACTGCTTCGTGTGGATGTTTGTGTAGAACTTGCTTAAAATGTGAATTGTTGAAGACTAATACAACTGCTTCGTGTGGATGTTTGTGTAGAACTTAATATATTTTATCAAAGATTCTTCCCTTCTACCAGTTACAGTACTTTCTTTTCATGAATACGAGGGGAAATTATTTACCAAGAAAAATGTCTAAACACATGAGGTTGAAAATTACAAAATAATATTCGAGTGAAACGTAAATACCAAGTAATAAAATAATGGTTATAGACGGGCTCTAATGATTTTATGGCGGTCGCGTCGAAAGAGACCTAACTATTGTACCTTTATAATTATTGGCATTAACATAAATGTTTACATACATTTCGTCACAATAGAAAAGTAATCTGGGTTTTCTAACTAAACTTCTAGTTCTAGAATACATATACATATACAGTGTGAGATATGAATATTAAAAATTAACGTATTACACATAAATATATAAAACAATTGTCTTTCTTATACAATATTATTTATCGGCCTGAACACTAACTAATATTTGAATCAAACCACATCTTTTGCGTTTCCTGTAAAATATGCCCTAACACCTTAAGGTCCCTTTATCCAAATTTAAAACATATATTACTCATATCTATTGGCCAGTAGTCAAACTAATATTAACAGAACTACAAGATAAAGAGTGAATTATTGTATGGCGTCAAAACTTTGAAAAGCTAATATTTGAACCAAAACACTTCTTTTGCGTTTCCTGTAAAATATGCCCTAACTCCCTTTATCCAGATTGCATCACATATATACACAAAGTAGGATGGTTTCAGTATTGCAGCGCCTCTAGTCTGACAATATACTAATGGAAGAGATAAAACACGATGACAAGGTTTTATCTTAGAAGTCATGAAGAATATGTATATACTGCAGAATCTATGATTTCGTTTAAAATATACATATTTCACGGAATTTTACCAATAAATATAACTCGTATTGAAAAGAAATATCGTAATGTTACTTCTTACATAGGTGTCTACAAATCATTTACACAATTACAAGTAAATTACAGCCGTTTAGATTGTTCACAATTAATCGATCTGGCGGATTGGTGACTTCCCACATGCGAAATACTTCTCGGTGTCTACTTTTTTCTTTTCCTATATGGCGTACATGTTTCTACGACGCAACGTTGAGAGTTCGCATGTTTACCGAAGTCGAAGCCGTATGAAGGTATGAAGGCGTGGATTTCTAAACTGTCGTTCAATAATAATGTATTGCTACACGGTTCGCGAACGACCTAGGAGGTCGTATGCATAATCGGCGATGTTTTCACGACGATGCGAATGATTTGGTGGACTAGGTGAATATTTTTGTTTACAGGCAAATATGTTTTTGTCGTATATTATTCAAAGCAATGATAAAAAAAGATAATAGTTGAAGGTCGATTCGAAAATTGATCGTACCATGTGCGCAGACACGTATAAGGGTGTATTATCGATATAATATAAGGAGGACGCAATAAAAATTATTTACTTTGCATCTAAAAATACGTTACCATTACTCTTAGTATACAGGGTGATTCTTAATATATGTGACAAACTTTAGGAGCTGATTTCTGGGGTTATTTTGATCATAAAAGTTCATAAGAACATATGTCCAAAACCGCTTAGTTCAGAAGTTATACAATGTTTAATAGAAAGTTAAAATAATAAATGGTTTTATTGTAAATTAACAAAATAATTGTTGGGGGCGGTCAATTTCAACAGTTACTATAAGTTAATTTTGTTTTACTAATTATTTTGTTAATTTATAATAAAACCATTTATTATTTTAACTTTCTATTAAACATTGTATAACTTCTGAACTAAGCGGTTTTGGACATATGTTCTTATGAACTTTTATGATCAAAATAACCACAGAAATCAGCTCCTAAATTTTGTCGCATATATTAAGAATCACCCTGTACAAAAAAATGAGGTGTAGCCACCACACAACTTTCTTATACGTATGAGTGTTTCAGATCATACAATTTTAAGAATTTTTTTTAAACAAAAATTATTCAGACTCCTATTCTAGGTACTTCTGTGCTCTTAATAAATCTCTATAGAATGCATATTTGGCGAGATATTCGAAAGAAAGTGCTACTCGTTAAGAGTAAAAGTGTTACTTCCGGTCCGAATTTTGAAATTTTTTTTATAGAAAAGATATTGAAAATTAAGTTCTAAATACTGTTATACTCGTAACGTACCTGTCTAAAACGCATGACTTGCAAAATATTTGCAAAAAACTGATTTTTGATAAGAATAAAAGACGTACTAGGAATTTCGAAAAAAAATTTTTTAGTAAAATTGTTCACAATTTTAATTTTAAGTACATATGAATTCTTTATAAATTTGTCTAAACTTAGTAGTTGACGAAATATTGGAAAATTCGATTTTTCACTGAAATAAACTACTACTTCCGGTCTGTCAATTTTGCTGAAAATTTAATCAGTTCTCAAGAGGGAGATTATACTACTAAATGCAACATTTGGAATAGATAGCTATAGCTGTTTGACCGCTATCGTGGTTACACACAGACACACATTTTTTCAAAAACCACTTTTTTTGGTATCAGGGGACATCAAAACGTGGCCATCTGCAAAAATATCGAGGTCGAATATTTTCATCATCACAATACTTCCTTATACTACGTATAAGATAGTAAAAATGAGATGTTGGGCAACACAAGACTTTCTTATACGTATATGCCTTCCGAAATATCTATATCAAAAAAATGTTCCAAATTAAGTTTTAATCCTGTATTTTCTTAATGTTTGAGTACACCTGAGTAGAAGAGTTACTTCCGGTCCCAATTTTGAAAATATTTTTATTCAGAAATTATCCCAAATCCAGATCAAAGCACTTTTATTCTCTTAATATGTCTCTATTGTATGAAAAATTTAAGAAATATTTGAAAAAATGCTATTCGATGAGAGTAAAAGTGTTACTTTCAATCCGAATTTAGAAATTTTTTGTATACGAAAGTTATTCCAAACGCAACTCTAAATATTTTAGTATTCTCGATAAATCTGTACAAAATGCAAAATATAATCCAATATAAAGGGGTCACCAAAAAATAAGGAACAACAAAATTAATTGAAAATTATCAAATAACAGATATTCGGATGCAAGAATAACTTACAACATCCATCACCACACCCACAATACAAATTATTTTGTTTATTGTTTTTTATCATTTTTCTCTCTTCACCTGAATATTTAAATTGTCTACGTCTTCTCTGTTCTACTTTTTTTTAGTGACAAGTGTTATTTCGTATTTGTCCCGTTTTTCAACTACTATTCCATTATCTTTCATGTCTTCATCTCCATATTCCTCCTTCGAGATTTTGTGGTAATTTCTGCTCGTCATTTTCTTCCATAGTGTCCTTGTTCGCTTCTAAAGTTTTGTTCACTTGGGTTTGTTCATTTTCCACTAATTCACATTCGACCAATATACCTACACAATAATCCGAATTCGTATTCGAGTATAAGTGTTCCTATTTCTTTGAAATTATTAACATTTATCGCTGTTGGATTTATCGAATTTTCAATTTCCATATTTTCTAAAACAACTGCAGCATTTTCAATGATATGTTGTTCATTTTCCACTGATATGTGTTCATCTAACATACCGCCTTCAGCATCTATTAAATTATTATCTATTAATTAGACAATACTTTGGATCCTGAAAAATTTATATAAAACTATTTCTTTGGAAGTGTCCAAATTTATCTCAGTTGGGTTTATTGAATTTTGAATTTCATCATATTGGAATTCCATTTCTGGAATCAAGTGTGAAATTGATGCCTACACAAATCAGTATTATATTTCCACTCTTTATTCGGTAATAGTTCTCCTCTACTAAAATAAGCCTGCAAAATAAACTTATCTTGGTCTTCCGTACATGGCATTGTTGATTTCAACGCAACTTTAAAATTAAACAAAAATGATAATGATACTACATAAAAAATAACTTACAGTAACAACGAAATGTACCCTTTATTGCCTTGAGAAAGACATTTTCTAATATTCAATTAAACGCGATAAATCAAGGAAACAAGAAAATGGGTGCGCTTAAAACCACACGGCAGAAGTGAAAACCTCATCAAGGCGAGGTTAATAATACGAAATCCAACTCTTTTTTTTCGTTCTTTATTACATTAGGGTCATCCCGCATCGACCAATTCAGTTGCTGAGATTTAGTGTGCTTCTTTTGACGATATTTCTTCAAACGCGCATTAGACAATTCCCTTTTTCCTTTTAATTTGTCATCGATTTGATTTTCTTCATCCATCCTGTATAACAGAAAAAAATTAAATGCTTATAAATTCGTATATAATGAGCAATTAAAGCAACGCTCTATTCTCAACGTTTCTGTTTTGCATTGGTATACAAATTATAGTAAATGCGTGTGGCCGTTATTTAACACCCGGAATATACTGATCAGTTTCCGAGTCATCCATATCATTTTAATAAAAAAGCTAAAACTTACTTGAGCGCGAAATATTATATTATATTATTATAGAGATAATGTCTCATACATACACAACAAATTCTTTGGTTAACCGTCCGCGAAGTTAGCAATTAGCGAACGCAACACAGTCCGCGAAATATAATCGCGTGGGTGTACGAACAACTTTAAAGGGTTCCTCGACGGAGGGATTTTCCGATACGCTTCTGTATCGGTTCGGACGTATGTATATATATATATATATATATATATATATATATAAATAGACGATATGAATACTCGCTTACTAATCCCGCGCTGGTCTGATGCTAACGTGCCGGCTTCTCACCCGTGCGGCTCATGAATTTATTCATTTAAATTTCAATTTAATTGAAATTAAGTACCTCAATATGATATATTTCTCTCGTTCCCTAGTCGACTCGAGCCGACTTTGCCCGAACGAGCGTTACATAGCCGAACGTAACAGCTCAGTCTTGTTCAGTGCCCACAATCAACGCAACGCGCCCATGGAAGTTTACATTTCAAAAAGAAACGACAAAAAGCTTATATGACTGACAAATATGTATAAGTAAGGTATAAACAATACCAATGCCAGAATATTGCATTGACAGCCACTTTAGCGAAGTTATTTACAAACTAAATATTCATACTACGACAATGAACGTCTGGCAAACTCGTGCTAAAGTTGATATATCGATGAAGCGGCACGGTCAACCTTTGTTGATCTCTCTGTATTAAGAGAAATTAATTCATGAATCTATTTTTTGCCACTCTTGCTCAATAATAATATGCACGTGTTATCGATGAAATATTAAAATAAAATCAATCGTCGCATTTAAACACATAATTGACATAAATATGCACAAAAGATATTTCATATAAAAATACATGCATACATGACAATAAATATATGTTTCTACAATTGTTAATATCTCTATTGGAGATCATTTTGAAACCGAAATACCGACTGCAACGGTAGTTCGAGATAATACACATGTTCCCAAACACACCTCTATTCCTATAGGCCGCTCATATTCATACCTGCATCGCATACATACATACATTTATCTAATTGATTCAATCTGAACAATTCGCCTTCTCATTTTCAAGCCCGCGCACGGCAAATTCCTAAATAACTCCCCGTCTTGCCTGTCTGCTCTGTCGCTCTCTCTTTCTCTCTAGTTTGTGCTCTGCCATTCAGGCAGCCAGGTATTTACGTTAGAATGCAAAGTTGTGGGCCGATACGACTAAATGACAGCAGGTGATTGTCAAACAATTAAACATACCAAGCAGTCGTTAACACCTCCGATCCCTTCGAGTTTCGAGAACGCGAACGATTGTTCTAATGAGCCACGCGGTTGTCTGTAAATTGTAAATACGGGTTTTGGATAACAAATACGACTCGAGATATTCGAGAAGGATTTATTATTAGGGTGTTACGTAACGTAATAATGCCTGAAATACGTCAATTAAGGTCTTTGTTTCTCTTAGCATCTTATTAGAAGTAATATTGTTGAGATATGGCTTACATAATTCTTCGGCGTTATGTGATTATTGTGACAGACAAGTACAATATGAGTACAACATAATAAATCCAAATGAATTTCGACAGTAATACAAATTAATAGTTAAATTTTATTACAGAATATTTATATCTAACTTGACTAATACGCTGGATTTTGTTAGTCCCTTATTGACATTTGACTGAGTTGACATTTATTTTGTGCAGATCAAAAGCTATATTTAACTAGTACAGTTGTTTCGTTCTGTAGTAGATTCGTCAGGTAACGGAAATTATAATAAAAAAGTTTACAAAGACTAGACTGCTTCATTTCTTGTGACCTGCCTTTCTAAAAAAGAGGCTCTAGATTGGATTTAGCTAATTATCGTCCTCTGGCGACTGCTTACAGTTTTTCTAAAGTGGTTGAATATGTCATGTTGGATAGATTACTCTCACATTTAGATAAAAATATTTTTTTAACATTAATTTTAACAGGAATTCGTACTCTGTATGAATACATTATTTAGACTTTAGACACAGCAAAACAATCAGTCGGATTTTTTTACGATTTAAGCCGTGCCTTTGACTCTGTTAGTCATGACATTTTGCTTTTTGAATTTGAGGTGTTTTTGAGCAGTAGTTTTTGTCCTATCTGCGTGATAGGTTTCAATTAGTAAGGATGGAATAAGACTGATAGTTGTGTTAGAAATATAAAATCTTTTATCTTAACGGTTGAGAAGGGAGTGTTTCAGGGCAGTGTTTTAGGCCCATTTCTTTTTCTGATTTTTATTAATGATTTTGCAGAATATCTGGAAAATTTCAAAATAACTTAGTATGCTAGCTCGTGTCTTGTCGGCTTCCAATATTTCTGAAACTGAACAAGAAGTTATATCTAACTAGTAATACAAAGTTTATGGTTTTTCAAACAGTACAAAATAAGGCTCAGTTGGATTTACATTTATTTGCGCAAGATAAAGAAATAGAACGTGTTAATGAAATAAACTTTTTAGGTATGAATGTGGATGTTCATTGTCGGGATATCATAATTAAATTAAACTCGAATTGCTACCAGATACGTAATTTCTTCTTCTTCTTCTTCTTTTAATAGGCGTATCGCCTGTTTAGTTCCGGTTTCTTTGCAATGGTGATTCTTGCGATTTTGATTGCCAGCTGTCACGCCATCGCTTTGGTGGTCGTCCTATAGGTCTTCTTCCATGAGGTGTGTTATTTCGAACTATCCTGACCATTCTGTCGGGGATCATTCGGCTAACATGGTGGTTCCATTCTCTTCTTCTCTTCCTCGACCATCTGACCACGTCGTCCGTTAGGCACTTCTCTCTTATGTCTGTGTTTCTCTGCCTATCCTTCAATGTATGTCCCGTTATAGTTCTTAAGGTCTTCATTCTTCTTCATTTCTTCAGATACGTAATTTGAAAACTATAATTGACTTTAATTCCTTGCTATTGTTTTATATTGCTAATATTCACTCTAGATTGATGTTTAGTTTAGTTTAGTTTATTTGTCGTAAATTTTAAAGAAATGCGGACATTGTCAGTAACAATAATAATACAATACAATATATACAATAGTATATAATACAGCAAACTACAAAAAAAAACATGTTAAAATTTGTGAGCCACTGTGGCTACCCCTCCAAAAGTTTATCAGTGAGTAATATTGACCCAGAAACTAATTTCCTATGATCCATTTGAGCATGTCAATTTTAGTAGTATAGAACTCGTTTATATTATATTCAAATTAAATTATATAATATAAAATAAAAATAAAAATGCAAAATTTGGAACACAACTGTCAAATAAAACACAACAAGAACAATTACATTTAAAATACGCTCAAATATTCATCGATACTGTAGAAGCACCCTGTCAAAAGGAACTGCTTCAATGATTTCTTAAAGCCAAAAAAAGTATTTAGATTTTTAATGTCTGGAGGCAAACGATTAAACAGTTGACACCCCAAATAGTCCAGATGTTTCCATAAAAGAGCAGAGCGGTGCGCAGGTGGCAAGAGGTGACCTTTGTTTCTGGTGTCATGCGGATGACTTTTTTTTATTAAATTTGAACGAGCTCATATTTTTGTAAACGAAACATAAGATCTCCATCACCATCAACCCATAGGCCCAACAATCTCGTTGAATCCACAAGCGGGATGATTGCGTCATTAATGGTAGGTGAAAACACAGCCATGCCAAAAACGACGCAATTGAGCACAGACCATTAGCATCAGCCCAGTAACATATCTTGTTCATAATGTTCTCTGTTCCCTGCACAAGTTGTGCCAAAGTGGATTCCGTAACAATAATATTTGTGTCATCAGCGTAAGACACTGTAGTACAACCCTGGGTTGATGTATAATTAAACAGATCATTAATGAAAATAATGAAGAGTGCAGGACCCAGTATAGAACCCTGAGGAACTCCTGCACTCGTATATTGTACGCTTGATTTTTGGTTATCCAAAGGGACACGCTGACACCTGTTACTCTAATAATGATGTATGGCATTACTGCTTGGGGAGCATCGTGGGCTGCTAATAATGTATTTTTTGCACAAAAACGAATTATCCATTGTATAGCGGGAATTAGTTCCAGACAATCATCTAGCCCTTATTTTAAGCAATGGAATATTTTGTTCATACCTGTTATACATATATACTATCTTTTAAATTATGTACTTAGAAATAAGCACTACTTTGGGCGTTATAATGAAATTTATTCTTATGACATTCCATCAGGTCAAAGCCATTTCACCACTTACACAAAAATTTGACTATTGATTACATTAGATTTGTACTCTTCCCTCTGCCCCTCTCACTTACCTTATATTTTATTTATTTTTTTCAGTTATTTTGTTATTTCTTGGTTTTGCATATCTTTTCATAGCATTCTAAGCAACAGCATGAGCTTTTATTATATCAGTGAAAGAAATAAAGGTTCAGATAATATAAACTACCTATCCGTTTCTAGGCAATTTGCTAAAGTTTGAAAATGCTATCTTTGCCAGTTTCTCAGCTTAAGATCAATTCTCTCCCTCAACATCTTCAACCTCTTGCTCAATCCGAATTTTGATAATTTTACCATATAAATGGAAAATTTTCTATAACTGCAACTTTGATGGTCGCCTTGCTTGTCTAAATTACATGTGTTTTTATAAGTTATAACTCATCACCACTATGAAACAGATTCAATATATTGGTAGGTAAGACCAAGGAATCGGGTGTCACTATGACAAAGGAAAATGCGCACCTGCCAGTCGTGTTTCAGGGTTCTGGTAGATATCTCTGAAGGGCGTTGAAATTAAAACTCGAAACTTCATTTTTAAATATATCAAAATGTTACTTTGCTTGAAAACTTGTAGTGATTATCGACGTAATTTCAACAAGATGTGTTGTGTCTGTTTTAGGTTATTCGCCAATATAAAAGGAACTCAATTTGTTTGATATAATATAGTTGCCTTATCAATTTTAATTCACCTTTTATTTGGTAATAGATTAGAATTTTTTGTGTGAATTCAGTTTTATCTTAAGATCTTAAATTACGAATAACAGAATAACCACATACATATTACACACCCATATAGCGGGTTGCGCCCTGGTAATTTCTAACTGCTCTTTAAAGAGAGTGCAACTACTTTCAAAAGGACTTAACAGGAATAGATAACTCAGGAAAATCCGTAGCTATTATTAACAAGATGGTGGAAGAAGATACGAACGACTTCATTGGCGGTTGGTATTTGGACGGCTCAAAGACCTTTGAACCATGTGAAAGTAGAGAGGGCCGAAGCCTTGGCCACCAGAATTGCCTGCAAAATGGTCGAAAAATACGGAAATTCTGGACAGAACACCAACGTCTACACTGACTCCCAGAGGACAGTGTACAATATCCAAAAGATCCATGTACGATACCCTATCATACCAAGAATACGAAATGTATTCTAAGATAAGTGAGTACTGGAAATAGCAACAGTATTAAGTTCAGAATAAGAAATTCGGACGTTGGGATAAAGCAGCAAAAAGAAGTAAAGATATCCCAAACGAGTCAGTAATAGTTCTAAAAAACAGAAGAATAATCACAAAGACAAGTGCAAGAGACTGATGTTGCATTAGCAGCAGGAATGGAATATCGGGTGTACTGGAAGAAGGATCAACGGGATGTATTCTGAAATGAACGCCGAAAACAAAAACGTATCGTGGAGATCCATGCAACTTATAACCGACCATAGAGACTTTGGGCAATATTATCTACTCCAAGATACTAATGGTACATGTGATTGTGGAGAAAGATTGGAAGATGCATAACACATCAGAGAGATCCGTAGCAAGACAAAGCTACAACATAATGAAACACCTAACATCCAGGGCAAGAAACAGAGGAAAAAAAACAACAATGGACGAAGGCAGTAATTGAATTCGCCAAGACCATTAACAGAAAAATAAAATTTGGTCCGATGAGATGTATTCCCAGGGATATGGATTAAGAACGATGGACAGGCTGTTCGGAGGTCGTGCGCTTTATGTCTTTTGACGAGTCGACAATGGCTATCCTTTCAAGAAGTCTGCCACAACCACTTAATTCTAATTATTTATTGAACCTGAAGAATAATATTTTGCTGAAGGATGCTAAGGAACAATCAAGGTTTTAGTAGGTAACGTTACTGCAGTGTGAGAGAGATAGTCTCTACTGGCAATTGAAGAGTTTGAGAGTACTTCAATTTCCAAAATGCGTTGATCTTCACCAGTTCTGAAAGTAGAGATTTAAATATTACTTGATATATTTGTATATGAAATATTATTTTGTAAAAGCTTGTTTAATTAACACTATTGATATGAAAGGATAATTAGTGATGAATTTTGAAATATAAATGCAATAAAATGATGAATAGTTTGCGCGGTTAAATTCAAATTTTGGAACTGTCAGATTTTGACATTTAAATAATAAAGTAATAGAAATGGGTATTAATTTACTGAAGCATATAAAATGTATTCAAAAATTAAGTAGAGAATTAAAATAGTAAGTTATCGGAATTTTAATAAGTATTTAAAGCATTCAATCATATTTTAAAATCTTTGTTGGATAAATATAATGTGTGGAAAAAGGTCATTGGATGAATGGAATTAATTAATTATCGTCAAGGTAATGAGGAGTTGAAGAAAAAACATTCTAAAGAATTTTAGAAAGCAGCGGATGTATTTTTCGGGAAGATTAAGTTTTTCTCCTATAAATACATAGTAAAGTTATCAATTATAGCGTAAAAGTGAGAATTAAATAATTTCTAGAATATTACAAATTATTATCATACTAATATACTGAAAGGGTGTAAGAAGAATATAAGAAGAAAGGTATAATATTAATATAAACTAAATAAGAAAAGAGAGTTTTAAAAATTTGAAAAGCAAGCATATATATACAAAATCATTATTAAAAACTTACCATATTGATGAAAATCCAAGAAGAATATTCATAATCAGCCAGAGAATTATTACGTAGGAGAGTCGATTGAGTTCCAGTATTAGAACTAGTATTTCAGTCCAGGATATGAAGAATCCGAGTACTTCAAGATAGCAGTTTAAATCCGATTATTCCAGGTTCTATTTTTCTTAAATTAAATCCAGAGGATAGAATAATTCCGATCCAGTCCCTGATAAGAAGAATCCGAGTACTTCAAGATAGCGTTTGAATCCGAGTATTCCAGGTGAGAGAGAATCTGAGGTGCATTAAGATAGCAGTTCGAACCCAAGTATTCCAGTCCAGAAGAGAAATAATCCGAGGTACATCACAATAGCAGTCCAAAGTCCTAGTATTCCAGAAAGATATCAAAAAGAAGTGGGATTATCATCATCGTAGCCAGGTTGTGTTGAATTAGAGCTATAAAGAAAATCTTTTTGAAGTTCAAGAAAGAATGCCAGTGTATATTTTTGACAGGTCGTATACGAATTTAAAATAATTTGGAATCAAGTAATTTCTTATGCATTATATCTTATTATAACTTAGAAAACACATAAATAATTATATGATTTACTGTATGTGATTATAAATCACAAATAATTTAAATCTCTACTTGACAACATTAATTTTAAACATCATATTTGATTTTATAGAACTCATAAAATATCTCATTGTTCGTAAATCTATTATAATTACGTATAAAAGTATCTGCAAATAAACACTCAATAAGAATATAAGAGTGCTTGATTATAAACGAGTACTATACAGATTTTAAATAGTAGTAATATTTATAACTTACCTTGTTGCATTTATATACATTATTTCCGTAAAATATTATTCACATGATAATTCTTTAAAAAGGAAATTTATACAGTCATTAAGTTATGATAAAGAATTTGAATTTTTAAGGATTTTATTAAAGTAATCTGAATGTCTAGGTAAGTGAGGTGTTGTGATTACATTTCAAACACTCCTATTTGAATAAGTTTGAGATAATAACGTTGAAGCAGTGTTAGTTATGCAAATTTCCCCCTCCACTAGTACAATATATATATTGTATTCTGTAAGAATTGGGGATGATATAATCCAAACACCAACCTAAAATACTGATACGATAGTATTCCACGATTCCACGGTACCATATGCAGAATGCTCAACGAATAAGAAAACTAAGAAGAGTGTAAACCATGGACACCCGGTAAGGCATCACCATTTTGCGTTTTTTTAAGTTATTTTATAATTTTAGTATCTCAGTCTTGATTCAACGTGTTTCTATTAATTCATTTTGTTTAAAAACTTACGTGTTTGAGAAATAACCGCAAAAATGCATGAATTGGATTAATGTATACTAACTAAGACTTATACATAAATGTAAAGACGAACTATACGCGCTAGCTACACATTTGATACAAACAAAAATCGACTTTATGTAATTACATTTGAAGATACAATATTCAAAATAGTCAACATTTACACCCACATTTGACCGGTGTTTTTCGGACCGTCTATCCCCTGTTAATTGTATCCTCACTGGGTCAAGCGAAAACGCAATTGATACTGAAGCTGTGGATAGAACGGAGGCGCTCTGACAGAACCCGAAAATAGTCTGGCTCAACGTACTTGCTTCTGCTGTCACGCTAGTAATAAAAATTGAATAAGCCTCAATTCACACAGATGCAGTTAGTAAATGCCACTCTTAAATGCAAGAAATTCTGCCCGGTTTATTGAAGAATCTTCATACACAGTTAAAATCAAACTACATATAATCTTATTCATTATGGGCGGTAGATAATTACAGTCTTAATAAATTACTGTATTTATAGTGGTTTTTCAAAGCACATGCATGTTTTCGAAAGGAATATAATAATGATATATTACCATTATTATTAACAAACAACATAAGTAGTTTTGTAATACGGTTCGTACATAAAATCTTTAAGCAAATAAATCAAATGATTTTTCTTATAACATCTAATGTTAAGTATTAATAATCACCATAGGTTAGGGGAACGATCCCATTATGTGGTGAAAGTGAATTTAATAAGCACCACGATAGCTGCGCCCTCTGGCGACGTTAAGTGCCGCCGTTGTTTCCTTGAAATCGCGTCTCAAAGATACCATATTTCACATGCACCGGCTTAATGCGACTATCAAGAATAATTTTATGCGGTTTATGAACGATCAGATTTTGTAATGCTTATCTCCTTTACATAAGTTATATTAATAACAACTGCAACTACTATCGGAGAAAATAATTACTGTATTGTTTTACTCTGCTAAATTAGTTATAATAGCTGTGATCGATTTATTACTGTAATTATTGGCACGTTGCGCTAGGCATTAAAAATTACATTGAGGCAGGGCACCTATTAGAAACTTAAATAATTATTGTTATTACCACTGCGTCTGCAGTAAAAATCCTAAATATGTATTTTTAAACATAGATAATACTCTATTTTGCATAAATTATTGATAATTTGCAGTGGTATTTACTACATTCTTTTTTAATACAAAAACATCGTTTGTATTAATCAAACTAGTATCCCATATAATTTTCAACATTCACATCAGAAAACAAATATAGGTTGTGCAATAGTAAAATAGTTTTAAAATAAACTAAAGAAAAAAGAGATCACAATTTACATAATGAAATAGAAATGTATTTTTCCCTCCCAATTCTTAAATTGGCTAATGGCTCTTCAGAGATGATAAACGTCTATATAGTTTCCCGATCAACTGATGGCAAAATTCTCGTGTTTTTTTTTACAAGTCAGTAAGAATATAACACCAGCTTTTTATTTAAACAAAAGATGTATGCCCGAAGTAGAGCCACCAGTTCTGACACGACCAGGTAATTGTTTATAACATTATTGAATAAGCAGGAATATCAAAAGAAGTCTTCAGAAGCTTACCCTGAATAAAACCACAGATTCTTAAATAATAACAATATTTTATTAACATCTGAAGTAACAACACAAATGCATACAGTTACTCTCCTCTCAAGGAATAGTAATAAACACAGGTATTATTCAAATAATGAGAAAAAAATAATATTAAATGCATATGAAGTTTGATATAAAATAGACAAAATAGCACGATATATATACATAAATAACGTTCCATCGATAATTGCGATAATATAACTAAGCAAATAAAAATGACAAAAAGTTAACCTAAGTAATTGATTGTTTTAACATTATATAATCAAAAAGGAAAGCAAATAAAGTTATACATAAACAACTAATTGCTTAATGAATGAACTTACAATTCAGGTTTTACGGAAAGAAAATACAGATACAAGATAAATAAATTAATACACATTTTGTTGGAAGCGACGGTAACTGAATTTTAAACTTATGAGACATAACTTTGTATGACTGAACAACAAAGGTCACCAAACTTAGTTCCACGATGGCACAAATTTATTTATAGCTTTATATGGCTTGGTATCCTGATTACGGTGTTTCACTCACTAATATGGCAGAGTATTACACTTATCTAATTAAATCACTTATGCTTAGAAGTTTGCAAGCGAACATATACATAGATAGAATTAAGTATAGGTAACGATGGGGAGTTTCTTTCCTGACGTAATCAATTCATCTTGAGAACAGAGCAGCTTAAATAAATAATTTCGAGGTCGCAGACAAAAAACAAGTTTTTTTCACAAGTATAGGCGCCTCAATAACGTTTTGAAATCTGAGAAATTTATTTATTTATATACTTATTTATTTATTTATTTTATTTGATACACTAATCAATAGACATATGTCTAATTACAGATTAGGGACACAAAAATTATACATACATGATATTAAAATCAAAAAAACACATGATATAAAAAAAAGTAATAGTAACAATAAACTTAGATATAGTACTAAACAGTAATGACATATACTGGATATTACAATTGAAAATGTCAAGAGACGGATATTTGTTACAAATTTTTTACATGTAGTAAAGGTGAATATCTAACGATATTAGTGCGCGGTGTGGGAAGGTAAAAACTGAATGTCGACCGCGAAGATACCCGAGGAATATATAGAGGCAGATTTTCAAGAATTTTGTGACAATCAATTCTGCTTTTAAATATATTTGATAAGAAAAGTAAGGATATTAGAGTGCGTCTATACTTCAAAGTGTCCAATGAAAAACGCCGTAATATTTCACTCTGTGGTATACCAATGGCAGAATATTCGCCATCAACTTTAAAATATAGGTATTTCAGAAAACGACACTGAACGTCTTCCAGGGCATTAAAGTGTTTGTCGTAGAATGGATTCCACACTACGGAAGCATATTCAAATCTCGACTGAACAAATGCAAAATATAACTTGGTTATAGTTGAGCAATTATTGAACTCTTTGGTATGCCGAATAACGAAACCAAGACTTTTTAGAGCTTAAGACCTGATGGTCGCTATGTGATTATTGAATGATAGCTTGCAATCAAAGGAGCCACGAAGATCACAGAGAGTGTCAGGCCTTTGGCGGACCGAACCATTAACATTATAATTATAGATGGGATTCAGTCTTTGTCGTGAATGACATGACGGAACATTTATCTATCTTCGGGCAGATCATTAAGTACACACCATTCACATACCTTATCAAGGTTCGCTTGTAATTTTGAACTGTCATCAAGATTATTAACGTAAGAAAATATTTAGGAGATCATCAGCATATAACACAGGTAACCTACATCTAAAGACTCAGTGATATCATTAATATAAATGTTAAAAAATAATGGACCCAAAATAGATCCCTGAGGTACTCCTGATGTTACAGTAATGTGGTTACATCGAAAACTATTAAATAAAACAAATTGTGTACGCTGTGCAAAATAAGGTTTGAAAAACAAAAGAAGGTTTTGTGAGATCCCAATTGTTGGTAGCTTACTCAAAAAGATGATTCAACCGCTCGAAAGCTTTGGAAAAGTCGGTGTACATCACGTCAGTCTGAGAACTATTATCAATGCCAGTCGCGATAAACTGGGTAATAGAATGAAGATTGATGACAGTTGAACATCTTTGTATGAAGCCGTGCTGCGCAGTGTATAGGCGATTTGTCACGAAATTATAAAGCGGCTTGTAGGGATAAATTTTTCAAAAGCTTTTTCAAAATTACAAATGATCGAGATTGGACGATAATGAATATTATATATTACTTAAACGCGAATATTAAAGTTTATAAAACTACAAAAAGGTATAAAATGCAACATTTTTCAGCTCGCAAGGCATTCTAGAGCTTCAACGGATGATACTGTTCTCATGAAACTGAGCGCAATTGAAAGGAAATTCAATTTATGGGACCATCAGGAAGAAATTTTTGTGCTTCCGAAATATATTTTCATCCCTCGAAGCAAAAAAGACGAGAAATTCGATTTTTTGCTGCCATTTTGTGTTCCAGGGATTATTCAAAAAACGAGAAAAGATAAATCCTAAAAATTAATTCGAGTTTAATAATTTTTAACTCATTTCTTGTCTCAGATGAACTGGCAATGCTATGAAGCATCCCGAGCAGACTAAAACACCCCCTGCATACCTAACGGGAGCTCAAGACGCCATTTTCAATTTTTTTATAAATAAAATTGGAATTTACTTTCCATTGATAGAATTATAAAATACGTTAACATCTATTTCCAAACTATTTATGTTATATGAAAAAAAATTATTCATTCATTTGTCATGACTCATGACCCTCGATGGCAACCTCCCCTTAAAGTGCCAATATTCCTGTATGCAGTTCTTCCAATGTTAAATATTCATCTTAATTTTATGTATTTTCTATATTCCAGCCTCTTTCCTGTATAATGTGAAATCTTCTATTTTCTTCTCTGAATTTATTGGTGGAATTTTGAACGAACATTCCACCTTCTCATTGCTGGTAATTTTTAATTCTTATTTTACAAAAAAAAAAAAAACGTTCTATTAAGCTAACTTCAAATATCATGAATTTCTTTCATAGACTTCACCTTTCTTCTTGAAATCTATTCTTTTGCCTCATTTTCCGTCCTTGTTATCGCATTTTCTATTTCTCTTTGATGTTTTTGTTTTATTTATAGAGGCTTTAATTATTTTTTTTCTTTTCTATATATTTTTTGTGTGGTTTTTCTGTGTTGTTTTAATTATTTTAGTAAATCCGCTCGCGTATTTTTGATGAATTAAACGCTTTTGAATTGTGTAAAAGCTTTTGTTATAATTCTGCCTACCAGCAATTTCTTGGTAATTGCTTTTTGTTTCGTTCGGTTAGATACGAACGAATAGCCCGAGGTTTCGTGCAAATAGGCTATGTAGAATGGGGTCGGCAATTATAGAGATCGATAGAGTTAAATGAGTTAAAACAAGGGTAGCTAAAACTGAATTATATGTGGGATATATGCATGCTATTTTCTACAATTTCTGTTTTGCTTAATTTACTAGTTTGTAGATTTGTACAGGGTGAGTCATTAATAACCGCTTCTTCGATTGCTCTTTTGCGTCTTAAATAAAAGAAAAAACAATTAAAAATACTTTAAGCTCTGGCGCACTTCCGGTTTCACCGGAAATGCACGGCACTTAATTTTTTTAAATGATTCCCCCTATATATTTTTGGATTTTCTTGTACTGCTTTAAATTCTCTCTTCAACTATTTTTTCTTTTTCAAAATTGAGCCAATAGTTTTTGCGTTATTAATTTTTTTTTTGAAAATATTTAACCAAAACACGTGTTCAGAAAAAAATTCATTTTCACATTGTTTTTAAAAGTAAAAATATTAACTTTGGTGGTGCTTGTAGTCAAGAAAATTCTGCATCAATTGGTAAAGTTGCACTCGGCAATCCTCAAAAAACATTGTTTTTTCAAAGCCTACTTCCTGAAATTTTCACATACCAAAAACATATTTTTTTTAAATGGAACTAGTATTTTATTGAGGCATTTTGTTCCTCTTTTATTCTCTTTCACTTTTGTTAACAAGATCCTATACCTATCTTTTGTAATTTCTAAGATAATCACTATAGGAGCAATTAGCGGTCAATTAAGGAACTACGGGTGCTGTTCTATGCACCCAAATATTCGTCCAATGAAGGCTGGAATGCGGCTGACTGCCTGAGTCAACTGTTAAAGAAAGTCAGTATACCTTTATGTCAAATTTATAAAAGCATCGCTATTAGTTATCATCCAAATGAATTATTCTTATGAAGAGTTAATAGATATGATTGACGTTTTGGGTGAATCTGAAAGAAACTCTTTGCTAGCATCCAGACTTTATGCACAGCGATCCGTGGTAGAAGTCAACCGAAGCCAGAAACCTTCGAAAGTATAAAGTGGACGGTTTGAGTGAACAGAAAGTATTGAATATGAAAGAAAGAGCGGAAAAGCAATAACTAGTGAGGATAAGACGTTTATGGTACTTGCGAGTGTAGTCGAACACCCCCATACTAGTACTACTAAAATTAGTGGTCAGTTAGATGTAAGTTAAATTTGAGAATCCAGAATAATTAGGAAATATGAAATTCACCCGTATCATATTCATACACAGGGTTAGATGAAAGAAATTTTCAGCATCGCTTATATCGTTGTCAATTGGCAGCAGATAAATTATCCTGGCTTTCTCAATTTTTTGTTGTTTACCAACGAAACCTTCTATTCAAGTGAATACGTTCATCGTCACAATTTCCGTTATTATAAAATCCCCCACTTTATCACACCTGTAAACTTTCAAAATCGTTGGTCATTAAAACTGTGGGGAGGAATAGTGGGTAATTACATAATTGGACTTTGTTTCTTTGATGAAAATGTTAATGGAGGAGAGTATCTTCGCTATCTACTAACGGATTTTCAAAACTTTTTCAAGACATCTTCAAATATGTCAGTAAACATAACCTTTATTTTATTTCGATGTCAGCCAAGAGAATCAAAAACTAAATACTGCAACTGGACATTGCCGGAATTAAACAATTGAAATGCGATGCTCTTCATTCTGTAAAATTATTACTTTTGGGATAGTTGGATTTAACATTTACTTTGTTTGACAGTTGACTAAGGAAGTCAAGCGCCATTCCTGCCTTCCATTGGTTGAACGCATATTTTGGTGCATAGAACAACAGCGCTCGTAGTTCTTTAATTGACCGCTAATTGCTCCTATAGTGATTATCTCAGAAATTACAAAAGATAGATATAGGACATTGTTAACAAAAAAGAAAGAGAATAAAAAAGGAACAAAATGACTCAAAAAAAAAAGTTTTTGGTATGTCAAAATTTCAGGAAGTAGGCTTTGAAAAACAAAGTTTTTTGAGGTATTGTCGAGTGCAACTTTACCAAATGATGCAGAATTTTTTGGCTACAAGCACCACCAAAGTTAATGTTTTTACTTTTAAAAACAATGTGAAAATGATTTCTTTCTGAACACGTGTTTTGGTCAAATATTTCCAAAAAAAAATTAATTACTCAAAAACTATTGGCTCAATTTTGAAAAAGAAAAAACAGTTGAACAGACATCTTAAAGCAGTATAAGAAAATCCAAAAATATATATGGTGAGTCATTTAGAAAACTTAGGTTCCGTGCATTTCCGGTGAAACCGGAAGTTCATCAGAGCTTAAAGTATTTTTACAATATGCGCCACAAGCAACCATGGATCCTCCACTAATTGTTTTTTCTTTTATTTAAAACACAAAAGAGCAATCGAAGACGCGGCTACTAATGACTCACCCTGTATATAAAATTTGTATTTTGTGTTGTTTATCTCAAAACTTCCCACCCTAAATTTTAGGAAATCTGTAATTCTATGAAAAATTTCCTGAAACACGTAAGAAGTATTATCGTAGTATTTCTTGATGTAACAATGGACTCGTCTAATTTAACCCCCTGCCCCCGGGAGCTACCCCCTTAAAAATCTTAAATAGAAAGGGACATTTTGGCTTTATTTTTTTTTAAATTGATTGATTCGTGAAGATTTTTTAAAAAATATTTTGGTTGTTTAATTTTTTGTTTTTTGTTTTGGGCTTAAGTATCTATTACTCAGACACACTTTAACTGCTTTAAATGCTTATTTTTATTTTCAAAGTTATTTATGAATTCAAATATTTTTTTGCAGAAAAATTCAATCCAGTAATTGTTCAAAATATTGTCCGTTGATTGCTAAACAGTGGTACAGCCGTTGTTCGAAACTGCGGCGTACATTTTCGAAAACATCGCTTTGAATTCCACGACAGGTTGCATTAATCCTCTGACAATAAATTTTGAGGTGGAGGGGTAAATACAACGGACATTAAGTAACCCCATAGAAAAATGTCTAGTGGTGTCAAATTAGGTGATCTAGCTGGCCATTCTAGGTCCTCTTCATCCTATCCATATATGTGGAAATACATTGTCTAATCACCGCCGTACTGGAAGAACATAGTGAGGAAGAACTTCATCTTATTGAAAATGTAATTTGTCCCCATCATGTAGGATATTTCCATCTCTATGCAGTTGATTTTCCAGAGCATCAATTATTAGCGGATTGATAGTATTTTCCAACTTGCTCAAATATGCTTCACCACTTAGATTTCCATTGAAAAACAACGGACCAATCACTTGGTGGGGACCAAGTGATTGGTTAATTTTTTCGGAATATTTCCTTTCCTTTCGTTAAACCTGTGGCTGAAATTGATTGGTCTTTCATTGATAATCATGTAAATATCAATGATGCTATTGATGAATTCTACACCAGGCTTTATGCTGTTCTTGATCGCACAACACCCAAAGTCAACGTCGGTAAACGTCAGTACCCATCTTGGTTTAACAATAGCATCAAGCAAAATTTAAAACTGAAGGAATATTACTTCAAGAAATGGCGCACAACTGGGCATCATCCGTTCTATGATGACTTTAAACGGTTAAGTGCGACGGTTAAGGAGGACATAAAAGCAGCATACAAAACCTATATTACACGAACAGAATCGTCTATTGTCGGAGATCCTGGGAGCTTCTGACGATATGTGGCTGGTAGGAGGGGTTCTTCGAGGATTCCTGGTCGTATGGTCTGGGACGGCGTGGTGTTGGAGGATGCTCAGGACATTCTGCAAGCGATTTATAGTCACTTCTCGGGAATACCTTCACCCATACCGTTAAATGTAAATGCTTATTCTAAATCGGTTAATGTTAATTTATTTCATATTAGAAATTTTACGGAACTTGAAGTCCTAAATAGTATAGAATACCTCAAATCTGGGATTGCCTCACGCGATGACTTGCTGCCTGGTTTTATTGTCCGTAAGTGTGCATTACAACTCTCTAAACCTCTTGCAGGCATTTTTAATCTTTCACTAAAGACTAATACTTTTCCGCAATTATGAAAAAAAGGTAGAATTACACCGGTCTTCAAGAAGGGTGATATATCGTGCATAACTAATTACAGGCCTATATGTATTTTGTCTAATTTTGCTAAGATATTTGAACATCTTTTGTACATAAACATATATAGAAATGTGAACAATTTGATTTCAGATTATCAGCATGGTTTTTTTTCTGGCAGATCCACGATTACGAACTTGGCACATGTCACTCAGTTTATTAGTGAAGCCCTTGACAGGAGAGAACAAGTGGATGTGGTCTATACTGATTTTTCTAAGGCTTTCGATGTCATAGATCACTCACTTTTGATACTTAAATTGGATTCTTTCGGTTTTTCACATGACCTCATACAGCTTTTGTCATCTTACCTTACGGGTAGACTTAATTACGTCCATTACAATGGCTTCACTTCTAATACTTTTTACGTACGTTCTGGTGTGCCGCAGGGTTCTAATTTGGGTCCCCTTCTTTTCAATTTGTTTATTAATGACCTTATAACTTCTATTAACTGCCACGTGCTCGCGTATGCTGATGATCTGAAAATCTTTAGTAAGATCAGTAACGATGATGATTGTGTACATTTACAAAGCAACCTCAACTTAATACATCGGTGGTGTTCGGATAATGGCCTACGACTTAATATCGACAAATGTGTTGTTGTTTCAAATGCAAAAATACGCAATCCCGTGTTATACAGATATCACGTCAATCATACTCCGCTTACAAGGGGGGATACAGTCCGTGATCTGGGCGTTCTTTTCGATAATCGGTTATCTTTCTCGGAACATGTCAGTTCTATATGCCGTGCATCATCCAGATCTCTGGGATTCTTAATCAGATCGTGCCGTGGATTTCAGGATACGCTTGCCTTAAAGACGCTGTACACACTTGTTAGGAGTAAACTTGAATATGCTTCAATTGTATGGTATCCCATTTACACATATCTGCAGTTAGCAATTGAGCGTATACAGAAGCGTTTCTTGAAATATTTATCATACAAAATGGATGGTACCTATCCAGCTAGAGGTTCAGATTACAACCATCTACTTGAACGACACGGTACTGTTTCCTTATCGGTGCGGAGGGATCGCTACAGCGCTCGTTTTCTTGTTAATGTTTTAAGAAACAGTATAAGCTCACCGTATTTGCTGTCACATTCATTTTTCTGTACCTGCCTACAATGCGCGCTCAGTAGAAACTATTCGCGTGGCTAGATGTAATACAAATGTTTTATCAAAGGCTCCTCTAACACACATGGCTCGTAATTACAATAGGCATTATCCGGATTATTTTTCTTGACTTACTTCTAAATATTGTTTATTTCACTTTTCATTTATTTATTTTTTTTATGCTCATGCAGATAATAGATATGTGTATACATATTTCTATGTTTTATCTTGTGCTATTTTGGTTCACGTGTATTTTTTGTTTTTTTGTTTTTTTGTTTGTTTGTTATTATATTATTGTAAAATGTCCTGTAAATGGTGTTAGCTGTTGGACAATAAAATGATATTATTATTATTATTATTATTATTATTATTATTATTATTATTATTAAATGTTGCTACAGTTGAATTCTTAAATAACTTTGAATACAAAAACAAAAAAATTTAAGCAGTTAAAGTGTGTTTGAGTAATAAATATTTAAGCCTAAAACAAAAATAAAAAATTTAACGCCAAAATGTACTGTTTCAAAGGACCTTTAAGATGACCTATTACACAATACCCCTTTCCATTTAAGATTTTTAAGAGGGGTAGGTCCCCAGGGCAGGGGTTAAAGTGGGTGACTCAATTTTTATATCAAGAAACGGCCCCCACGATAGATTTCCAGAAATTTATGGTGGGAAGTTTTGAAATGAGTCGTGTATGTACCGTGCCTTCAAATATTTACCTGATTAGAGTAGGTTGTTTTTTATTTTTTTTTTTAAAGTAATTAAAAATTGGGGTTCAATGCGATATTTAACATAACTTATTCTGGTAAACCCGAGCACATAAATATTTCTTCGTAAATTATTAATATTTATATCAATTTTGATTATAAAATTTAAAGGAAAATGTAAACTACTTTTAAAATTTATTATCAAATTATATCAAAAACACAATAACAATGATTACAAATATGCAAAAATTATCTGTAGAAATGAGTCTGATTCATTAAACAATAATAAGTCACTTTCACTATCACTTTTGCCAATACAAATAACAAAAATTTCTATGATCATCCATTAGTTCATCTCTCATGCTTTAGCCTTGATTAGTCCATGATTTTTACAGTATTATCTGTCAATTTATTTAAGTTCTTGTTCAAACCATTCAGAACCTATATGAAGTATTATTAATAGTCAGCCTTTACCACTAGGGCTTATTCCTGTCGATATGTCTTCAACAAACCTCGCCATGCACCCACTGCACTATCTCAATCCTAAATGTTTCCTCTGCGTAAGTAAAATATTGATAATATCATCTTTTTCTGTTAATGCATTTTTCTTGTTAAGTTTGATATATCTGAAATATAGCATAAATAAGAATAGTGGTAATATGATTAGATTTTGATTAACACTCGCTTGAAATTAATGAGTTTCTAAAATCTGTATAAAATGGCAGAGCACATTTTTAGTATAGTCCCATCTATAATTTATTACTGCCTTGATTTTATCAAGTGTTAGCAGTACGTTTTTAAAGAAGAAACGGGCACTTTTTGTCGTAGAGTATTTTTGAAAGAATCAACAAATTCTCCAAGATTCAAATGCCTGCCCAGTCGTAAAAATGTTGCCTGTTTCTTTATATTATTTAATTATTCTGTAATATAGTTGATTTTGACAATATACAGTCCGTTCATGATGAAAGGAAAAAATTAGTTTAAAATTCAGGTAATTATTTTGCAGAAAAACGCTCGGACAGGTCGATTAGTATTTTTAGTTTAGAATTTTTTGACATAAGAAAATTATATACAGGCTGTCTAAAGAAGAACATATGTAGCAATCATTGGTTTTTTTAAATGGAACACCCTGTATATAATTTTTTCATATCCAAAAATTGACAACTAAAAATACTAATCGACCTGCCCGAGCGTTTTTCTGCAAAATAATTACTTGAATTTTAATCGAATTTGTTCCTTTCATCATGAACGCACTGTATAATAAAGATGTATTATATGGCTCACATATAATAATACATCTTTATTAATAATAATAATAATAATAATATTTTATTCATTGTAATTACCATTACAAGAACGTCAGTGAATTAATTTAAAATGCACAGTTAGCTGTCAATAAAACAAACAATAACAACAAAACAATAATGAGTATATAATGCATTAATGTATTTAAAAGTCACACTTTAAGAACTCTTCTATTGAATAAAAGCTGTGATAGCTTAAAATTTCCTCCACTTTTTTATGAATAATTTGTCCCTCTCTTCAATATGGTTCTTGATTTTGTTATACAGTTTGGGCCCCCAATAGTCTACGTAGCGTTGTGTCGTTTGCAGGCGGTGATATGGGATTTGGAACTCTTTTCTGTGGCGGGTTTCGTAGTTATGATGCTCTCCATTCAATATATACTTTTCTTGGTTTTTTCTGACGTATTTTATACATGTAAGTATAAATAGGCAAGGCAAGGTCAGTATTCTTTCTTGCTTGAAATGTTCCTTACAACCATCCGTGTATTTCAGATTACAAAAAGCTCTAATCGCTTTTTTTTGCAAGCAGAAGATTCTTGTTGCTGCAGGTGATGTGCCCCAAAACAAAATTCCGTAGCTTATCCTACTGTGGAAGTTCGCAAAATAGGCAGATTTTGCAGCGGCATGGGTAGCAATAGTCTTCAGTCTTCTTATAGTATATATAACTATCGTTAGCGAGTTAGCTAATTCTGATATGTGCATGTCCCAAGTGAGTTTATTGTCAATCGTGAGCCCCAGATATCGAATGGCGTGGGATGACTGTTCATTTCTTGCTGAGAAACAGAGATGCTGTGTTTTCTCTTCATTTAATTTTAGTTCATTATCTTGGAACCATTGTGTGATTTCTTCGATTACCCGTTTGCTCTCTTTTCCAATTTCGTCAATTGACTTTCCAGTTACTACGTAGGATGTATCATCAGCATAGAGACAGCTTTGTTTAGGTGTTATATTTTTTGGGAGATCATTAACGTACATCAAAAATAAAATTGGTCCCAATATCGATCCTTGTGGTACCCCATTATGAATTGGTCTGGTATTTGATATTTCTCCATTTAAGTCCACTCTCTGGCATCTTCCCCTCAAATAGGAGGCAAGTAGATCATGTTCCGTACCTCTAATACCATAATAGTATAGTTTCTGTAGTAGAATTTGGTGATTTACCATATCGAAAGCCTTACTGAGGTCACAACATGTCAGTTCACATCGTTCTTTATTGTCGTAGGCGTCAATTACTGTCTCCTTCACCTCCAGTATTCCAGTCACTGTGGATTTGTTTTTCCTGTATCCATGCTGTTCATTAGATATATAGTTCTTTCTTTCTAAGTATTCTAGTAGACGGTCTACTATCAACCGCTCTAAAATTTGGAAATTGCAGGCAGAATAATGATGGGCCTGTAATTGCTGCAATCATTCGGATCTCCCTTTTTATGAATTGCAACCGCTCTTCCTACTTTCAGTTGTTCCGGAAAGATACCTTCGCGGACACACTTATTGAAAACTGTTGTCAGAATAGGTGTTATTTCAATTTCTACCTCTTTAATGATATTTGTTGTAACGTCATACACATCCCTGGTTTGTTTGTTTTTCACATTTCTTATTACCTCCGATACTTCTATTTCTGTATTTAAAATAGAACGAACATCTATTATCTAGTCTCATATTTTCTATATTATATATTGTTATTAAAGTGTTTGAAGTGTTTTGAAAGAGTTTATTACAATTTATGTTGTACTCGTTTTTGGAGTTTCTACCGTTAACATTTTATACATCCTTCATACTTCAAAGGGTTGGGCTTTTGTGATGTTTGTGTTATACCTACATCAAAATTACGGATTTTATTGAATAACACAGTAAAATATAATAAACCAAAGCAAAAATGTAAGTGAATAGGTTATGGCTTGGTTATAAACCTAAAATGGCGGATTGAGCGGACTAATTTTTCCATATTAAATTTGCCTACCCTAGAACCAATGAATCTCTTAAAAATATGTAACGTTTTAGCGCGATATTTGAATCACTACTTTTATTTCTGAGATAATTCTATAAGATTATAAAAATATTTAGTGTTGAATTTGAAGTAGTTTTTATGTAGCAAAGGGTACAAAATACTGTCCGGAAGTAACACTTTTATTCACAGGTTTATTTTTATCGAAACTTTTATATAAAAAATTCGGAACGCACATTATACATATAAGAAAATCATGTGGTGCCCACGCCTTAATTTTCTTCCAGAAATGCTCTTCTGAATTATCACTATTATTAAGAAAAACCATATGAATATATTAATGTTTCGTAAACTAATTTGAGTGGTTTTCTGGTATGTGTTCAGAAAAATGGTGGATACTATACGCAGTACACATTATAATTGGACAATAAATTTTATTTTATTATTTGGGCATACATAAATGTCAGTTAGAAAGTTCACCATTTCGACTTTAATTATTTCAATTTAAAAATTATTGCTGTAAGTGTTATACCATAAGAAAAACGAAACAATAAAACGACCATGTAGAAAAGGCAAGACACGTATAATGTGTATTTATTTACGAATGATACAGAATGCACTCACTAATGAGATACAAAACGCACACATACGCACAACTGTATGTATGCATTGTAAAAGGTTCAATTTGCATAGGCGCCTGAAATATATACTCCAAGGTGATTGGTGTATGTGATTTTTTTCTGTTTTGAAAATACGGTACAATATCAAGTCCCCGGTTATCGGCAGGCGTATCGAAACTGTAGGACGGCGGTGTCGATTTACCCGCCCGGCGTTATTGAAGATCACGAGACGATCTGAGATGAAATAGCTAACACGTTGGGTGCTCAATATGATTTAATAAGATTATCGCAGAAGCAGGCAAGTTATGTGAAAGGAGTAAGTATATAATTGCAATCAATTGCTGTTATGCACGGTGCTTAATAAATACTCACATATTTGTGATTTATCTATATATAATCTATTTTGTAATTACATTAATTATTATTAAACGACTATTCTGAAGTTAATTCATTCATTATTTTCAAGCTTCCTGCTATAATTTATCAATACTTGCAAATATAGTATTTTTGTTTATTACATATCCTGAAATTTTCGCACACACGATATACATATTGATCCGTAAACAGCGATATGTTGCACCTGTGTATATTTTAGAGTTAGTATTTTTTATGAATTTGATTTTGTTGAATTTTCATTCACCTTCTGAAAAATTAAAATATTGGAAAAGAAAACCAGCTTACTTTGACATTTAGTATGATAAACAGCATTGACAGAAATCAGTCTGCTGGTAGTTTAGTAGAATAGCGTTTCATAGACATGCCACATATAAAACGTCAAAAGGCATGTGGCAATAATAATATGGCCCTGGGTAAATTAAAATTACAAAGGCAAAATATTGTAACGAAGCAAGTGCACAAAGAAAGGTAGACTTCCGAGCGACAATAAAAAAGAGGTTGTAAATCATCTCGACGCGACATAATGTCTGGAGTTTCTCCCAGTGTATTTCTAGGCGACAACAAAGACGTGCTCATAAAGTCGTAAAGCAATAAATTACATGTACTGCGAAGAGACAGAATGTCTATCGAATGTTCTACAAACATCGAGAGGAAGATGGAGTTTACGCGAATGCTTCCAGATGTTTCGTATGGGTATATAAGGCGGCTGGATCACCGATGGATGAGGAATTAAATTTAGAATCTATTAATAATAAGAGTTAATAAGTTATAAAATACTAAGTGTGAATAGGGAAAATATGGTATCATTAAAAAGCTTATAAAAAATAATGTACTTTAGAAGAAAAATATACAGGGTGTTCTATTTTAAAAAAAAGCGTAAATGTTAATTTTGCGTTTGTTATTCCTGCAAATTCATTTATTTAAAAATAAATAAATTGATTATAGATTATTAAACTTGACGAAAGTGGAAAACTTCTTGCCTATACAGATCCCAAAAATTCTCTCTGGTTTCGTCTCGGACTCTCCACAAAGTTGGACATGTTGAGACACAAAATTGCGAATAAAGCTACAATAGTAAGAGTTACACCTACACATGTTTATATCCATGTCCTTCTTTTTAAGAATAGCATCTAAATATGGCAAAATATATGGGGTGCTCCATTTAAAAAAACATAAGTTTGTATCGTCACTCACTTACGCAACACTCTGTATAGTTGAAAATAATTTTAGAATGTGTATTTTAGGAGTGACTACAACTTTTGTCTACAACACTTTTCTTTAACTTATAATAAAGCTGTAATCTTCCGTCCTCGCATGGTCTGGACACCCTGTATACTTTAATATTATTTAACGTTATTTCGTCTTGAACTAGCTTTCATGTTTTCCAAACAAAATATAAGAGAGTTCGATTTAAAAGAACACAGTAAATTCTTAAATATATTCTTTTAAATAAATTTTAAAATACAAAATTGCCTCAACATAACGTATTAAAGGCGTGAAGATATTTACTTACAAAGAAGCCATAATATCCGACTGCTGTTGCAAATACAAATGCATAAGATATACTAAAGTTATAAGATAATTAGGTTTAATGTTTATACAACAACAATTGTCTTATATTATAATTATATTGATTATATTCCTTTTTAAAAACACTTTTGTATCCAAAAACTATGAACAATACAATTAATTACTCTAATATGAATGTTATTACAATGCTAGTACCTATACCTAATACATTCGATATAAGAATGAATATATAGAGCAATATGGTAAATAAAGAAGTATCGGTGACGCTGCGAGGCATCGTTTTCCACAATGTGGTCTGAGAAATCTTGCACTAAGCTAGAACAGTTTACGTTTTAATATAACATGATACAAAGTAGTTACAAAGTATTACAGTAGAAAAGTAATATATAATATGTATATTATTTAATCAATGTGAATTAGAAGAGTTATATAACACTCGGACAATTTGCTGACCAGAAGACCTTACAGGACATTGGCATAAAATTAATTATAATGTGCTGCCACTCATCATATATCTAGAAATAATCTGTGATTAAACTTTTATAAATGAGAATTTAGTACAAGTGAATTCATGCACTATCGTTAAAAAAACTATTACAATATTATATTAATTAATCACTTTAAAATTATCTATTATTCATGAATGATTGTCTAGGAAAGAAGTTAATTTAAGAAAGTAAACAAAATAGAAATAGCAACTTGAATTATACCGGCATTAAAGATTTCCCAGCAGCTGCTGTTATTACTAGAACTATTATCAAGTTTATACGTTTGAATATATACAAACCAGCGAACAAGTGTAACTTTCAAGACATAAATATGTACCTAATTCGAATCTGATCATTTGTAAATTAACCTAGCAATAGAAATTCTCCATACCAACACAATACCTTAGTGTGTCAGAAAAATTAAAATGTTTCTAAACAAGTAACGAACACATTGCATTTATTGTTGATGCAGCTGTTAGAACAATGCACAATCACCATGTGCTTGCGATAGTTACGGTGTTTATTTGGGCTATTTTCTTTCGATAATAAACAGCAGATGGGTTTGATTACCGATTGAAACAATTTCTCCATAGCTCTTAAACTTCTGATTGCAAATTTAACGATGTATCTCGTGAAGAAATACTAAGCCACCGTTTGCTTATCTAATTTATATATTTATATTTGTTTACTTGCAATAATAATATAAAACATATTGCTGTGACCTTCACGTTATCGAAAATAATAATCTTAAGAATTAGTCTAGTTATTAAAAAAGAATACTAATTTTATTTTAAAATCGTTTATTTAAAAATTAAGCTATAAGTTAAAAACACATACTTGTAGGTAGAATAGGTTGTCAACAGTTAAGGACAAATTCTAATGTCAAAATGTATAAATTGTTGGTAAACATTAGTTAGGTAAATGTAAATATCAGATATAATGCAAACACTAAATAAATCAATAGACTTTATTTTGTTTAAAAGACATGTTAAATGCCATAATATGAATGTAAACAAAACAAGACGTGTTCGAGAAAATGATGCAGTCTTGAACGAATAAAATGTAAATTTGAACACGAATAATGGTACCAATTCATAAGAAAGATTTTAATAATAATAAAAGTAAATATATATTAGATACGTACACTTTACAATAAGAAAAAAAGAATATCATAACATTTCTAGTGGGAAGTGTTAGATCGTAAATAAGAATATCTTGTGTAAATAACAATATGAATTCAAAATACACTTGTTAGTTCTTGTATGGGTAGCTCAAAGATTTCAAAAACAATAGAAATGGTCACGTGTGGTTTAAAAACCTGCAAAAGAAAAATACAATGTTAATGTTTATAGCATTCTACAAATTGACGTGTTACCTGAGGAAAGAGCATGGTTAGAAATCAGGGAGAATGTGACGAAGGCAACCGGTTTTCGCAGTGCGAGCTCAGCAAGAAAAATTCCCGTTGTATATAACGTTTTTCCTTTACTACCAGACCGAAGAATTTCTAAAAGAAGAATTAGAATGAATTTCTAAAAGAGTAATTAGTACATGGCAAGAAAAAAAATGTAACAAATGATGAAAAAGGCAATGCATTTATATATAAATACAATGAAGGGTTATACTGAAGAGGAAGAGAAGAAAGATACACTTACCTAAGATGGGATGCAATAAATTTGTGAAAACTTTAATAACAAACAGTTTGAAGTGTCGCCATTAGTGTGTAACTGTCAAGATGATCTACGTGTATCGGTGCGAGTGTGGCAACCTAAAGAAACGAACAAAAGATTTTCATCACGAACGTTTTTGAAAAAGATGCCAACCTAAAATTTAATTGAATAAGAGAGGCGCTACATCGTCGATCGGCATTTGTTCGACCATATAAGGTCAAAAACAGGATAAGACCTGTAGATTTTGAATTTGTAATTCGAGTAGTAAAGACGTAAATTTTGTAGAATATTAACAAATTTGATATAGCAAAAATGGAAATACTGCAGTGCTGATATTTTTTTTAAATCTTGCTAACAGTAGATGGTGGTATATTAGTTTATGTTGATATTTTGGTCGAACTACTAGAGGGCTCCTCAATTACTGATAACAAGACTTTCAATTTATCTTCGTCACTTGTCCTCTTTGTCCTTTCAAGCTTCCCATAACTCACATTTCCTGTTCTAATGAATCTTTCCTTAAGTCTTGCCAAACTTGTAACTGAAGGTTGTCTTCTGTCAGGATATCTTTGCGCATAAATTCGCTTAGTTAATAGACAAATCTTTTGGGCAAATCCCATAATGAAAATCATGTGAACGAGTTCGTTGCTTTGAAACTGCATATTGACTTAACTAAAAACCGTAATAATAATATGTGGCAAACAACAAATATACAAGAAAAGTACTTACCTACCCACCAATCCAATCAATAAATAACACAATGACAATATTAAACGCAGACACTTAAGAAATCACTAATATTACACCTAATTAACAGCAACAATAAGATTTTAATTTTTGATGTTTGTCGACGTTTATTTGTTTTTGTTTGTCAAATCGTTTACCCAATACACTAAATCGAACCGAAAACAAATAATTTAGTGGTTTGTAATGAAAAATTAAAGATAACTCCAAAATTATTGGGTTTGGGTATAGGACATTATTAACAAAGAATAAGCGCAATTAACGCATCATTCCAAAAATTTAATAATATACGAGGTGTTCCATTTGAAAAAAATTAGTAAACGCTATTTGACGGCCTCCAAATTGATTGCATCGTAACAAACAGCCTGTATAATAAAATGAATGTTTGATTATTTTCTAGGTTCAACACATCCCTTGGTTGCATACTTACTAAATAATTTTGTCTTAGATAATCGTAATACTACCGCATATAATTATTATATTAAACATTGTCGCGACCATTTTTTTTATAATTTTCGTTAATAACTCAACAATGCGTCATCCAAAACCGAAACCCCAGATATCGATGAAAACACAAATTAAAGTAGATAAGGAAAAACAAAATATATACAGGGTGTTTCATTTAAAAAAAAAATTCGAATGTGCGTCATTTTAACGCATCACCCTGTATAATTCAAATTATTTTCAAAATGTGTGGTTTTTGTTACTGTGCCACTTTTTATAAAATAAATTTCTTCAGTACTATTTAATAACGCCTATATTGTGCTTTGACGCACTAATGAACAACTCTGTATAGTCGTTGATAATATACGACTAAACTTCTGCTCTAATTTTTTATATAAATGAATGTAAGTCACAATATATTATGTTGCATATTAATTTTATGTTAAAAGATTAAGTGTCTCTGATGAACAATATGTGGTAGTTTGTTTTTCCTAGCTCCTATTCCTCTTCCGGTTTAAAGGTTGAAGATTATGGTAAGCCTACATATACCCATACTGGCGTCGGCGGGATCAAGCTCTGATGAAAGGAAACCCTCACTTAGAATATTGTGGAATTGGCAGCTCACGGATTCTTCATATTTTTATCATTATGTCTATTACCATAATAACATTGTATATTACCATATTGTTAGTTGGAATTACGCAAAATTTATTACACTCCGTTGAACACAAAACGTGTCAAACGAACCTCGTATATCTAATACAAAAAAAAATTACTTCAGATAAAATACTACCAACACACAACAAGGTGTTAATGGGCTAAAATTTCTTTCCATGAATCGTCGTTTTCATACCAATTCAACTCAATTTCTAGTTTACGCGGAAAGGAAGTAATAAACCAAACAATACTCGACACTGTCGGTAACACTGCCATATAGATTATCGCTTCGAATTAGAGGAGAAAAATCACCAGAGACAGCCAGTTCGTGCAGTCTGGATTTAGAAACGAAGTGTGACAGAAAAGTATTGTGCAGCCCGATCAGACTTTACGTATATGGAAATATGGAACGTTTGTCGGTAATATCGTTTCTTAGTGGTATATTGAATCGATTCTCTTGTGTTCTCTCGAACGCTTTCTAGTCTTCCAGTTCGTCGTGACTTTTCTCTTTTAAAGAACGAAAAATCACGTGGGAAAGAAATATACGCCGTGGCGATTCGTGTACCACCCGAATTAAAAAAATGTCTTCTTTAGGTGCTGCTGCGTCCGCGAATGGGTGTATGTAGTCGTGTGATCGTTGACTTTGCGTGGGTTACGATCAGATTACAATTTAAAGAAAACTTCAAAATCGATGTCATGTTCTGTGTGGAAAATACTAATAAATTCGCACTAATATAGACGATACTATATTGGAAATGTTATGAATGTCATTAGGTGTTAATAGTCTGTTTCGTTTTTGGATATTTTTAATATCGTAAATTTTGCTTCTTTGTAATATACTGTTATGTCAGTTGAATTAAAATTGAGAGCATTGAATCTATAATTAAGTTATTATATTTTGGCAAAGGCTGAAGAACAATAACATCTAGAAACAGTAAACATAACACAACTACACGATATACCGTATGTGTCAATTTTCATTAGGTATAGGGATTCAATTTTTACATGCGATTTATACGTATACAAATAATACGTGGCAACGTGTCCGTCACCAATCCCGGCAACAATCGACATACAACGATTTTGTCCGATGTCCCCACCAGATTTTACATTATATCTTTAGTTGCGAACAGGTTGCGATCTAGTCTGCAAAAGCCGTCTTATTACTGGAACGGGAAACATCAAATGGCCGCCGCGATCTCCCGATCAAGTAATATATTATTATTTTCAGAATCCTTTTTTATTTACCTTTTTTTTAATTTTATTAGAATTACGCTTTTGTTTGTGTCATGCAGCGTGAACGCAGCTTAATAATTCTCTGCATTTACTGACAGGAAAAAGAAAAATAAATCCTTGCAACTCGTAAATATTATTTCTCAACGCATTACAAACATCCAAGACGTTGGTCGAATAGGTACTGCTAACTCTAACTTGAGCTTGTATCGGTCGCGCTGGCATTAGAGAGGAAAGTAGGGATGCCATGTTGTCACGTATTGCATGAATTAATCGCCTATGGCTAACGAAAATTGACACATGCTGTATATTAATAACTCAGTGACAGCTAATTTACGAACAGTTTGTTAATCTCGATCTTTCCGCCGATTTATTATTTTTCAAAGTTGAACATAATTGTTCGCACAAATATGTAGGGGAGAGTGGGGACGGTTTGGACACTTTTTTTGAAACTTGCATAAAACACGACAAAATGAAAAATAACCACCCATACTAGAGCATATGGTGTATTGAACATTCTACTCAAGAAATTTGCTTATTATTTGGTCTTCCGATCAAAAATATCCAAAAAAGAAAAGTCCAAAGTAAAAATTAAAAACGTCCAAACCCTCCCTAACTGCAGGAGGCAATGGATATAGTTCCAGGAGTATATGGACAATTAAAATACAGAATAAAGGAATCATTTTTCTATATGAATATATTTATAAACTGATTAACGTAGATTATAACTTGAGTTAAAGTAAACCATATCTTTAAAACGAATTCGCTGGTCTTTTATTGGCTTTGGTAAACCTATTACAATCTCATTAAACAATACTAATGGTAGTAGTTCATTCGACACAATAAATCTATTTGAAGCCAGTTGTGTTAAAATTACAATTCCATGGTCACGACAGTAGTCAATGGCTTGAATAGGTAAATGAGAATATGGTTATCCATGACCAATAACACTTTTTCCTTAATCGATGACTTCACATATTTGTGGAAAAACTGGAGAACTTTGAGAAAGTATGTAACAGTCATCCATCCAGATGGATATACCAATCCCATAGGACCACCTTCTTGATTAGGCACTCCTTTCATCATTCTTTTTTCGTCGAATCTTTGTCTTTGAAATATCCAAATCCCTCCCCTCGTTCTCTGGATGTTACTTGTACCACTTGATGCTGTCCTTTTCTACTTATAATTTTCGGAACTCGATGGACTGCTGTAACTCCCGTCTGAACAAGAAAAAAACGTCTATAAATAAATTAGTTACTTCATTTATATTAAAATTTTACCTCATCTAAATTATATATTCAGGAAGGGGTCAACTGGTATCGTTGCGTGACATTGGCTAATTTGTCGAAAAACAAATTACCATTATTTTTATTAAAACTAGTCACCCTAGCTAGACTAGTAGCCTCCGGGGTTCGGATTGACAGTCTGGGATGTCTTCGTAAAACTATAATATTATTTTTCTCAGCGTATTCATAAGCCAGACGTCTTGTAGCCTTAGGATTTAGCCCATGAAACATGTCTGAGTAGGTTAATAAATATTCCTGAAGTCTTTCTTCCATGTCATTTGTGAATACCTGAGTTGTTACATATTGAAAGAAACATCTAATATTCCATTCATTCTTACTTTATTTACGTAGTTGCAAAGACGAGATTTTTTTACATTATGTAATTTTGCACTTTCCCTAATTGACATGTTGTTCTCTAAAACATCTTGTATAGCAGCTGCCAAATCCTCTGAAGGAAAGTGTCTATTTGTTTTTCGTACATATACACGAGGCATATTGCAAACTCAAACAAAAATTACAATATTATTATTAGACTTTAAAATGATCAAATTACTATGGGCGCATTTGGACAGGTTGGGGAGGATATGGACACCAGTGTCCACATCCTCCTAAATAGGAGGGGCAAAATAAAAATGATCAGAAGTCTTTGTACACAACGCTGAACTCAATATTAAGTTAACAAAATATCCCCTAATGCAAGGTGTTTCACGTATTATTATAATTAATTAAATCATATTTACTAGTACGAAATTATTACTTACCAAAGCACTGAACAAACTTACATTCAATAACACCAAAACACACAAACTTTTCCTGTTCAAGCAACCGTTGAGCGATAACGATTGAACTGGGATGTGAGGTTATAATGTTTGTTTCACCACAAATACTGCTCGTGTGCGGTCACAAATTACAAAACGGCGGGAATTATGAACGTGTCCATTTCCTCCTGTAGTCCAAACCGTCCCCACTCTCCCCTACTACCAAACATAGCCAAAATACGCCTAATTACACATAACACATTGGGATATCAGTCCACTGATAAATAATTATAGAAATTTGGTATTCCAACTTCCATATATTTTTGCGTCAATATGGAATCACACTGAATTTCGATTAATTCCAGTTGTAAATTATCGTCAACAGTTTCAACATCAATTGATAGAGGAGAAGTGAATAGGTGAAACTGATTTTCGCATTTCTTGAAATCCAGAAATCTTTTTTCGAATTCATTTTCTAATAATTTAATTTGTTTGGCATATTTTGAATATTTCAATTCTGATGATTTTTGTAATAATGACTGACAACATTCAAAATGGGATAAATTTTCTTTTTGAATTGTACATATGCAAAATTACCAAAGAAATTAAAGAACTAGTAGCTCAAAAGAGAAAATTAAGGAAAAGATGGCAACAAACAAGAGCACCAGAAGATAAAAACAAACTAAATAATGCTACCCAAAACTTAAGTAGAGAAATCACCAAATACAAAAATGAAGGCGTAGCCAAATATCTGAGTAACCTAACGGATGATTCAGAAACAGATTACTCCCTCTGGAGAGCAACAAAGAAATTGAAACAACCCTGCATGCATAATCCACCAATTAGATCAAAAAATTGATATTTGGCAAGAGATGATCAACAAAAAGCAGAAATATTTGCCAGCCATCTAGAACAAACCTTTCAACCAAATGTAAGTGTAAATGCAAACCAGATCGAACATATGTCGCCTGAACAGAAAATTGAAGAAGCTGTTATAAAACCAGTAACCCAGGGTGAAGTAAGTAGGGAAATCAAAAATAACATTAATTCCAAGAAAGCAGCAGGATATGACCTCATAACAGGGGAGATCTTGAAGAAACTACCGAGAAAAGCAATCATTAAACTTACTCATATAATAAATGCTGCATTCCGTCTGAAACATGTACCGGATGTCTGGAAAATGACTGAAGTAATAATGATACCCAAACCAGGCAAACCTCCAAATGAAGCAACATCATATAGACCAATTTCGCTGCTCCCGATAATATCAAAGCTATTTGAAAAATTGTTCCTGAAAAGACTGAAACCTATCATTAAAAATAAGTCCCTACTACCTTCACATCAGTTTGGATTTCGAAATAAACATTCAACTATCGACCAAGTGCACAGAATAACAGAAAAAATTGAAAAAGCATATGAAGAGAAAAAAATTTGCTCAGCCATTTTTCTAGACATAACCCAAGCTTTCGATAAAGTATGGCATGCAGAACTAATGAATAAAATCAAAAGCATGTTACCAGGACAGTATTCAGGTTTAAAAGAATCCTACATATCCGGAAGAATGTTTCGAGTTAAACAACAAGATAAATACTCTAGCATAAGAGAAATAAAGGCAGGCGTACCCCAAGACAGTGTCTTGGGACCAATCTTATACCTACTGTATACATGCGATATCCCTCAAACAAAAAATGTCACCATTGCGACCTTTGCTGACGACACCGCTATTCTGGCTATCGACACAAATAGTGATGAGGCAGCGAAAAACCTCCAACAGCCCAGCAATGATATAAATACCTGGACCAAGAAATGGCGAGTAAAGATCAATGAGAGCAAATCGGTACACGTTAACTTTGCTTATACGCAGAATACATATGTACCGATAACAATTAATGACACAAGCATTCCAATACACACCAAAGCAAAGTATCTTGGAATGAACTTGGATGTGTAGCTCCGGTGGGCGGAGCGTGTTAAAAAAAAGAGGAAGGAATTGGACATCAAATATCAGAAAATGTACTGGCTTCTTGGAAGGAAATCCCAGCTGTCGGTACACAATAAGCTACTTCTTTATAAACAAATATTGAAACCCATATGGACCTATGGAATTCAACTATGGGGTTGTGCAGCAAGGAGTCATATCAACAAAATTCAAACATTTCAAAACAAGGTTTTGCGAAATATCGTGGATACCCCATGGTACTACCGGAACCACTATCTACACAGAGACTTAAAAGTCCCAACAGTAGTGGAAGAGATCAGCAGAATTGCAGCGAAGCATGAGGAGAGACTCCATGCCCACGAGAATGCTGAGGTTCTGCAAATGCTGGATAATACTCAACTAATACGTAGACTGAAACGAACCAAACCATTCGAGTTGGTGTAGTGTATAGCGTGTGACGCAGTGACAGTGACAAAGCAGAGCATTGTGTTAGTGCAGTGCATAACACGAGAACATCAGTGTTTTATTTGAGAACCTGAGGTAAACCACTGGGGATTTCTTAGCAGATAAATGTTTAGTTTTAAGAACTCAAAATAAAATTGTAGGTTAGTCATATGTGACTAGTAACAATAAAATATATATAAAAAAAAATGAAAAATAAAATCGTTGCTTTAAATAACCTTTAGAAATTAATAATTACAAAAAACACCGTTTTAGTATTAAATACCAGTTAGAAGTATCAATCACCCAACTTTTATTTTTATTATCCCCATTAATTTTACGTATAATAAATAGCTTGACATAGCCATAGTGTAAGCACAACACGTCATACTTTTATTAATATATTTCTGGATATTCAAAAAAATGTTTTTGTGGATTTTATTTTACTTTATTATGAACCAACTTTCCTGTGAACAGTGTATATACAACTTGCTCCGGCCGATCCCTAAATAGATTAAACCTTCCCAAAATTAAATTTACTCCACCTGTTTCTGTAGTGCAACGAAGCGGGACATTTACCGACGCGACGTTCACTTTTAATTCAACATTTTCATTGAAGAATCCGTTCATAATACGGCACACCTTCAAGGAATATCCTGCATATCGAAAGTACAATTCTAGAAATTTATGTAGGTATTATCGCACTAAGTGTAAGCGTGTCGCGTATTATTTCGCAACATCGTTAATAAAATAACATTAAACTAATCAGGTATGCAGATGCAAAACGTGAGAACTTATGAATGAGGCACATTATAATTTGAATGTCATCCGACGTGGTTCTTGTGTTATTTCTGGTATTCTTCGTTACGTTTGCTTGTCGTGGCCGTTTACGTTGGACACGCATGGGAATTTCTCAATAACTCAAGGCTTGCGATGTCTATAATAAAGACCGTAGCATCAATTTGTGATGCAAAATATTTACAAATTGCACGACTATAAACATATATGAGTAAGAATCGGTATGTCTAATACCATGTGTGGAGTCGACACTTATAAATATATGGGTATTATACGTATTATTGGTGGTTTGATATGTTTGATAAATATTGCTGTACTATGTAAATTAATCCTTATAATGTAATGTAATAATGTGAAGGCCCCACTTTGTTACGTCATATTGTAATGGAACTTGTGAAAGCCCCACTATTGGTAGTCATCTTGAGAAGAACCCTTATAATGCCCCTTATTCTTTAATAATTTTTAATATAAAATACATAAAGAAATTGAATTATTTACCTGATTAGCTCAGTCATTTTCTCAGGTCGATCCGGGTGAAAGAGATGTTGATATAATCAATAGCTCCTAGGGCATTATTTGGTATAAATCAATAAAATACTATTGTATAAATTTAAATAATATTTATATTATAAAACAATAGGCATTCATATTTTGATACAAACACCGGAGAAAACATTTACAAAATAAACTAATTTTAATAAAAACAAATACATTAACAAAATAACATCAATATGATTTATTAATCCTATCAATTCTACGAAGTAGTATATAGATATATCATAGAGCGTTGGCCTGAATAAATAAACAATTTACACTAGATATTTATTACATATTTGTATATATAATTCTACTACGCAAATGATAGATTTGTTATAACGTTGACAAACAATTTAAATAAAAAGCTGGGATATTATAATATTTATAACAATTTAATAAATATATTTATCGTTCTCAGATTAATATATTAATTTATTTCGTCGCTACATTGAGACGAATTATTATATTTAGTTCTTTATTTAATATTCACATAACGACAGTTTCTAAATACCTTACTTAGATTTTTCTTCTTTCTTGAACTAAAGATTTTATGGTCGGTGTGTTCAATTGGAGTCTTCCCTTCGACGATCAAGATGCCGGTAAATTCCACAAACTGCTATTCGTAGAACAATAACTTTTTACTGGAAGATGTGATATACTGAACACTTTGACACTTTGTTGGCGGTCGATTTCTTTTAAAGAAGAACCAATTTATTTACTTTAAGGTTTTATCTATAATTTCATATTTTATCGACCGCTATATGTACATACATGTGAGTCGACATACTTTTTAACTAGAGGACCTTGTCACTTTGCAGTAAAACCAAGATATCTACCCTGATGACTGATCTCATTGAAGGATCTCCGTCGACTCCCTTTTAGAATCTCGTTGTTCAGCTTTTACAGTTCAAATCTTGGGGTTCCCCTTTTTCTAGGACGCCCATGTATCCTCGTTGTGGTTTTCACACGTAATTTCACGTATAACGTGCAAAATTGTAAATACCATGTCACTAATCTTATACTAAACACAAATATTCGGCGCCAATATTCTTACAAATACTTGCTTATCAAACTAATGCTTATTTTATACATAGATTAACATATAAGAAGTATATATAGTAAGAGAAAATCGTATTGTGCGACATCGTTTTAAATAAAATAAATATGACGGTTTTTATTTCCATATATAAATATTTACATAACATGCAATGAATGGAGATGTTTAACTTGCCGCAGCTGTTATTTCGTTTGTATCACTGCTTGCCATACATGTCTGAGAAATGTATCCTGTTTTATAGAATTACTATTTAATATTTAATTTTCTTGTGAGAAAAGAGGATTAAATACTTCTTCATTCATCTTTCAAAATTTATTATATATTACCAACTATCTAAACCAAATTTATTATCAAGTAGTAATTTCAAACCGATTTTTTTAAATTCCTATAAATATAATTTAACCATAAGGCCAACATTTAAAACTATAATTTTTCACCGGTCAACACAGTATGTGTTTTCTAATATTTATTTATAATAAACTCTAACCAGGCATGTGCAACTTAATCAAGACCGCCGGAAAACAAATAACACATCAAATCGTGGGCCGGACCGTGTATTTATAAGGGACCGTTTTAAGAGAAACTAGTTTTATTTCAGAGAAATGATATTAAAAACATTTAACTTAACATATATTTGTATATAGTTATATAAGACATTAAATTTCTTCCATTATAGATTTTTAATTCGTTAGTAAATGTTTAGAAGTTACTGTGATTTTTATCATTTACAAGAGTAGCAAAATGATAGGTATTTACTGTCTTTAAATGATTCTCCCAGAGACGTAATTTAATTTGGAATGCCATAATGTGTCCATAAAGTACAACTAGTTGTTCTTTGGGCTTATAGGAAGAATCAGGGAGAAACATTTTATATAAAATAAGTTGATAGGAAATCAGGAAGCAAGGTTTTTGTAACATAGAGATCAATTCATTAAGATGAGTTGTAATTTCGACAATAAATGCAAGATTATAAAGCCAATTTGTGTGTTTTTATCTCTTGTGCAGGTTTTCCTGATATGTCTATGAAGTCATATACCTCGTCTTTGAACTCATAAACTCGTTTTAGCATCTTTTCTTTCCTTAGTCAACTCACTTAACAATAAAATGTAAGCTCTTCCTTTATAATCGGATTGAACATTTTCCAGCAATTCATGGAATTGGCGGTGTTTTGACCACTTGACTTCATAAAATTTATACAAGAATCTACAGTGTTCATTATATGCGAAAATTTGATTGATTCTGCACACTGTGTCTATATTCTTACTGCATACTTCCAATTTGATTCTACACCTAAATTAAAATTATTTTGTTTGTATGTTTAGTAAAAAAAATTAACATAATAATCAACGCAAAATTGATATCTTTTTGGGTTTCTAAGGGCCAGGTGTCATAGGATTTAAAAACTGTTACGCAGGTCGGATTAAATCAAGCTGCGGGTCGGATCCGACCCGCGGGCTGTACGTTGCACATGCCCTCTGCTTCTTCTTCATCGTCTTCTTCTTCTTCTTCTTCTTCTTCTTCTTCTGCTTCTTCTTCTTCTGCTTCTTCTTCTTCTTCTTCTTCTTCTTCTTCTTCTTCTTCTTCTTCTTCTTCTTCTTCTTCTTCTTCTTCTTCTTCTTCTTCGTGGGACTACAGTCCCATTTCGACCTGGGCCTCCCATATTTTCTGCCTCCAGACATCTCACTGCCTAGCTGTTGCCTTCCAATTACGCACTTTCAGTAATTGTTTAGCGTCCTCCTCAATGTTGTCCACCAATCTCTGTCGTGGTCGTCTTCTTCCCCTGGCGCCCTCCATCTGCCCGTTATATACCTTTTTTGGGATTCGGCCCTTACCCATTCTTTCTAGCTGTCCCGCCCATTTCATTCTTTGTAATTTAATAAATTCGACAATATCTGGTTCTTTGTACTTCTGCTTTAATTCAAAGTTGTATCGGATTCTTCATTCCCCATCCTCTATTACCGGCCCATATATTTTCCTTAGGATTCGCCGTTCCCATCTTGCTAGTAGCTCCTCTGAGTGCTTAGTGATTGTCCGCGTCTCGCTCCCGTATGTCACCACGGGTCTTATCAAGGCCTTGTAGATTGTAATTTTCGTTTTTCTTGTTGGACTCGAATATATGTACGAGTGAGCGTTGTTGTATTCCTGTTTGATGTCGTTTTCACTGTTAATTTGGGATCCCAGATATTTAAATCGCTGCACCACTTCGAAGTTATTATTTCCTATTGTGTAATTCTGGCCAATCTCTTCTTGGCTCACTGGTAGTAGTTTGGTCTTTGTTTCATTGACCTTCAGCCCAATCCTACTGGCTTGTGTTTCTAATTTGTTAACCACTTCATCGATTTCTCGTTCTGTTCTGGCCACTAGTTTAATATCATCTGCATAGGAGATTATTTGATGTGAATTGCGCATTATTGTGCTGTCAAGGTTCTAGTAGTAAGTATTTTGCAGTGCATTCTCCAGTACAATGTTGAACAGGATCGGTGCAAGTCCATCTCCGTGACTCACACCTTTGGTGGTTGAAAACCTTTCCGTCATTTGGTCTTGTATTATCACTACGGCCTTCGAGTCTGTCGTTGATGCTATGGTTAATCTTACCAATTTGCTTGATATCCGAACAGCTTCAATTATATCATATATCCTATTCCTGTCTATACTATCGTAGGCCCCTTGAAATCAATGAATAACTCATAGATTAGTACATTATATTCCCATGCTTTTTGCCAAGTGGTGAAGATCTGGTAAATCGTTGATCGCCCCTCTCTGAAACCTGTTTCTTGGCACATTATATAGCCTCTTAGCTTCTTTCTTTCTATGTGATTGTTCCTATTCTTGTATTTTGGAATCCAACCATGCTCCCTTTTTTGAAGTGTAAACTTCTTTGGGCGCGTTGCGCTGATTGTAGACACTGAACAAGACTGACCGTCACGCTCGGATATGTAACGCTCGTTGGGGTAATGTCGGCTCGAGTCGACTAAGGGAACAAGATAAATATACCATATAGAGGTATTTAATTTCAATTAAATTGAAATTTAAATGAATAAATAAATTCATGTCCCAGAACAGATGTGAACCGGAGCCGCCTGGGTGAGAGGCCGGCACTTAACCATTAGACCAAGCGCGGGGATCGTAAGCGAGTATTCATATCGTCTATTTATATATATACATACGTCCAACCGACCGTTACATGGGAGAGCATGACGCATTAGTCGTATAATACGTTACTGAATATTATACGCGTGCGTACATGTGTAAATGTAATAAATGTGCGAATACGTTTTATTTAATACGTTACTGAATATTATACGCGTGTATTTCGTATTATTAACCTCGCCTTGATGAAGTTTACACTTCTGCTGTGTGGTTTTAAGCACACCCATTTTCTTGTTTTTCCTCATGAGTCTAAACTATACTAAACAAAGATTAATATGAAATGGAGAGGGGAAAATTTCTTTATTTTTATAGTTATTACTGCCTACCCAAAAAATACAACAGCGTGTTACAACTTGATAATTAGTTGTCTTTTTTTCAATATGTCGACTATACAGATATTGACGCAAATATGTCAAACATTTCTAAATACTTTTTTATTAGTCTACAGTCAAATAGACACCCAAACATCCAAGGAAAATATATGTATTGCATATGTATAATTTATTACCTAATAAATAATTTGAGTCCAAAATTAATGAGTGCAAACTTTAGAACTCGCTCCTATGTGCATTTATAGAATATCTTATAATACTGGTTAAGAAAGAACCCGATTAATATGCGTAAAGAGCAGAGGCGACCAGAAGTGTTTCATTTAACAATAATCCATATAATGTAATCGGGACTCCAAAATACATAATCTGTCATTAGAGAAAGTTGAATAAACCTTGAAGTGCTCTACTATGTAATTTATCAGCCGTAGTTACATTAATAAAATCGAAATTAATGTGCAGCACATTAATTAGTTTAGTGTTTTACACAAATCACCCATTAACATTCAACCGTTTCGTTGTCCGAAACCGCCTAAGAAAACAATCGTTGTGCGGACAAGAACCGACCCGTATCAACATACGTAGAACATAACAATAATTCACCATAAAGTCCAATGATAAAACCATTAATGCTCTTAATAAAAATAACCGTTAACGATTAAATTCTGGTACTAATACAATGCCGGTTTGTTGTTCATATGTATGTATACGTTTGTGCACTTCTACGTCTAACGTTATTGCTGTAATTAAATTAATCCGACAGTAAATAATAGCTTTCAATGCCATTAGGTTCACTACTACACGAATTTATACAGCAAAATATGTTGTTTGGGTGTCGGACTGTGGCTAGTTATTTAGAATTTCATGTTGATTCCATAGCGCGAACGATAGTGTGGGCGTAAAACTAATTTGTTCTCATGAGAAAGGAGTTACATTTACTACTTACAATGTATTTATTATATATACTAAAAGCCAATTGTCTCGCTCTTTTTAACACGAACGATTAAAACGGCAAAGCTATACCCCAAAATTGACGAATTGGGGAGACAGTTTTCTGAGAACCTGGCGCATCTACGCTGGGAACGAAAGTGTCACGCGACGGGGACCACGGTCCCACGTGCCTTAGGCCATTTTTCACGTCTCCGAAGAGAGAACGAGGGCCCGAAAGGAGTTTTTGAAAATTTTAGAACGTGCAGAAAAAGAGTATGAATCATAGTATTTTGCCATAAGGCCTACGTGTAAAATAAAAAATATGGACTAGGTTCGATTTTAAAATGGCGGTGGATCGATACAGATGACCGTGACACATCAAACTTCGGATAAGGTTAAGTTAAACGCACGAAAAATTCAATTTCAGGTTATAAATTATCAAGACCGTCAAATCAGTTTGAGTTCGCGATATGGCATTTGCCGGGAAACGTCAAAATTAGCGGAAAGCACCAGTCGTGTAATACACAACACATAATGACTATCTATTCACGTTTATCGATCGGTTGTCAAGTTTAAATGTCAGAAGGCCGACAAATAAAGGGATTATGAAGGGAAAGTGGTACCTTTCAGATACGTATTAGTGTTATTATTATCAATTGTTACTATTTCTTTTCTATTTATGAATATAGGAACAATGCCGACGGATATGATAAAATAAACTTAAAGTGTATTATCGCACGTAAGTACAGTGACAAATATAACGATCTTTCTATATTTTATTAAGATATATTAAACACAAATCGAAATGTCGTCACTTCTCGCGAAAGAAGTACCGAAGCAAGCCTAAATAAAGAATCATCTGAGTTTTCTTTATTTGTCAGATGTGTCCGAAACACTTCAAAATAACATAAATACATCAAATATGTAAAATTCCCATAAGCATTTATGTAATTTCGTTTATCAATTCAGTTATAAAAGTAAGCATTTAAAGTACGCGACTATGCGGGTTGGCACAAACTAATCAGAAGTACATTTTCGGTTAAATGGTATTAGGAGCCAGCAAGATTTTTGATTGGGTTTTACAAAGTACATATATATACAACTATTAAAGCGTAATATGAAAATTAATTAATTCTCTCAATGACCTGTAAGTTTAAAGCATGTTTTGTTAAAGTTCATCATGTTATGTTGTTAATTTCATTTGACAATTGGAAAGACAATGTTGTTAAGCACTCTCAGTCTGACATTTCGTTCTCACAAGTTTATGTGTGAACGAATACACAACAACGAAGTATTGTCACGATGACAGGTGGAACGACAATTTGGTTAAACATCAACTTTTTATTGTCGTATAAGTGTCACGATGACAGTCTGTCAAAAAATTTGAAGTATACACTATTTTTATCGTAAACTTGACACAAGGCATGGTACTACCAATTTTATAGAACGAATAACATGAAACAACATTTCATTGCCGAACCGTCTTGGTTTTTTTTTGTTTTGGTCTGTCGACGTTCACCTTGGGCTAGATGCACACAATTAGACAATTAGACTTAGCAATCAGTAAAAACATTAACAAAACCATAAAGATAGAAACTGAAAGTGTCATGAGCTCTGATCACATTCCAATTATAATAACTTGGAACGAAGACATAACCGAAAGAACATATCACACCTTCAAGACAGACTGGGCCGGCTACAAAACAGAACTAGAACAAACCATCACTGCAGTTCCTAAAATACAAAACACTGCAGAATTAGAACAGACCATAAAATCACTACAAGATAAAATAACAAACGCTGTTGAAAATAACACCATCAAAATAGAAAGGATATATAAATCAGGTAGTCTACCACATCATATTAAAGAACTAATAAAGGAAAAGAACAGAGCTAGGAGAAGACAAAACTATACTAAACAACCTTCAACATCAAGTACATAATAAGAAATTACTGGAACCGAAAAATGTAGAATGGCAAAGAACACTCGAAGAAATAGGTGCAGAGCCCTCTAAGACATGGAAAATAATCAAGGCAATCAAAAGAGAACAAATACAAATCCCACCACTTCAATTCAATAACTCCACACAAGTCACAGCAGAAGAAAAAGCAGAAGCTCTAGCGGAATCACTAGAAGAGCAATTCACTCCGAACTTGGATGAAGTAGACATGCAACACGTAGTGCAGATTCACAAAGTAGTAAGCAGAGAAATACGTGAACCCCACTCCCCTAGCAACGACCCAGTCACAGCCGAGAACCTAAAAGCAATCCTTAAAGCATTAAATACCAAAAAAGCTCCTGGTATAGACAACATCACCAACAGATCACTACAAAACCTCCCCCCAAAAGCAATAATGTCAATTCTAGCAATAGCAAACTCCGTTATCAGACTCCAAACATTCCCAAAGATATGGAAACATGCCAAAGTAATAGTTATACCTAAACCAGGAAAACCAAAAACAATACCAAGCAGCTACAAGCCCATAAGCCTGTTACCATCCATTAGCAAAGTGATAGAAAAAATAATCCTACAGAAGATAAAGTACCACTCTGATAATCAAGACATAATACCAGAAGATCAACATGGGTTTTTAGAGAAGAACATTCAACGATAACACAACTTTCAAGAGTCACTGAGACTATCCAAGACGGATTCAATAAAAATCAAGTGACGGCAGCTGTATTTCTCGACATAGCAAAGGCATTTGATAAAGTCTGGAGGCAGGGACTCATATATAAAATGATAATACACAATTACCCAACACACGTCATAAAAATCACGAACAGTTTTCTCTAAGGACGCTGCTTTCAAGTTAGCATCCAGAACACACTTTCCTCAATAAAACATCCAACAGCGGGAGTCCCCCAGGGCTCATGCCTGTCACCTCACCTATATACAATATTTACAGCAGACATACCAGTATCAAATCCTACAAGATACTTAAATACGGCCACCTTTGCAGATGATTCGGCACTGCTCTCAACATCAAGATGTCCGACGAACGCGGTACAGGAACTCCAAACGCACCTAGACAACACGATAAAATGGTTCAAACAATGGAGGACAACAATAAACGAAGACAAATCCCAAGCAATAATCTTTCAAAGGAATCTGAAAACAACAGGCAACGAAATAACCATCAACAACAACACTATACCATGGAGTAGAGAAATTAAATACCTGGGAATATACCTGGATATAAAGCTCAATTATAACACACACATAGCAAAAACGATAACCAAAACCAAACAAACAAGATGTCAACTATGGCCTCTTATAGGCAGAAGAAGCCAGCTGAACACGAACAACAAAATTCTACTTTACAAACAAGTATTAGGTCCAATATTCACATATGCATGGGTGCATATGTGCAAGACCAACATCAAAAAACACCAGTCTTAGAATGATACTAAATGCTCCATGGTATATGAGAAATAATCAAATAATGAATGAAACAAATACCCCAACCATTATTGACTACATCAAGGAAAGAGCGCTCAGTTTCTATAACCAGATGGAAAACCACTCAAATCAAAATCTTAAAAGAGCACTTGCTCATCAATTATCATCAATTATTATTATTATTACTATTGTATCGGTCATTTATCGTATCTTTAATGTCTTGGACACATCTCTGTCATCTTTCTACATACAAATATACATACTGCGTCTTTAATTTAAATTTAGAGTAGCTTATGATATCAATATTAATTTGGGAATACTGTGCTATAGTAATGTTTTTCATTTTGGCTACTGTCATAGTTAAGTCAATTTATTGAAAAGTTCCACAGTGTTTTCAAATTAATATTGAAATCGTAGGTTATTCCAAAAAAAATTAATTGAAGGCACGGTATGTCTACAGTGACATTCAATTTGACAATTCATTCTCGCAATAGATCGAACTGTCACCAACATGACAGTTTGCAAGAAAATTTAACGTATGGGCAACGTTTATCATAAAACTTGAGACAAATAAAGTTAGAGTACTACCAAATTTAAAAAACAAAGAAATTTATATATGATACAACAAATCTTGATCATACAACCATCTTAGGTTTACCTGTTCGGCCTACTTACATTCAACTTAGACTAGGTGCACACGCATTATATCAAACTTGAATGTCAACGAAATGTTCCAAGTAATCAGCTTTCAGTAAATTCTATAGAAATGTTAAACATTTTATGGGAAATTTTTTAGTTAATAAATCCATTTGTCTATAATTATAGATGCCACAATAATGTATAATTAATTTCTAGAGATATTTCATTTAATTTGCATCTTCATTCATAAACTAATTAAAAGAAAATTTATAACCGTTAAAATTCAAGTGCCTCTGCGACTGGCAGTAGTCACGTTCCAAAGAAGCAATTCAAACTCGAAGAGTTTCATGGAATAACAAAAAGAGCAAGTATTCTATTAAATTAATGTGTCCTAAAAAAAAAAAAGAAAAAAGGTGGAAAGAGTAAATTGAATAATCAGCACTTGATGACTTATATCGACATTTTATGACAAACATTATGGAGCACTGATGAGCTTGATTATTTGCAACGAACGTCATATAAATTTATTTCTATTGACTATTGTCCCGTAAGCCCTACGTTAATTGTAATTCAAAGAAACGAATACATCATGCTGATCAAAATTGGTGAACATAGTATATTATTAAACTAAAATTAAGTAACAGTTAAAGGGTGTAGCCATCTTTACTCATCTATTATTATTTTAACACCGATATATTTAACTAGAGCATACGCGAAATGTTGGTCAACTCAACATTCACGTTAGGTGGCTTAAATGTTACAGGAAACGTCAGAATTGTCAGAAAAAGTCCATCTGACTTTTGATTAATGTTGGCAATTTCACAAAAATTTAATTGCAGGTTATAAAACGTCAAAACGATCAATCGATTTCAGTTCGTGATGAAATTTAATCTGAACTGCTTTCATGATGACAATTATTTCAAAAAAAAAGGTTAAACACCCTGACATCTGTCTGATATTTCATGGTTCATGTTTTTAAGCTTCATCGATATTTATTGTAGACCTTGACACAAAAAGATATGAAATTACAAATTTTATACAGCGAAATGACTAAAATATTAATGAGAAAAGTGCTATCAGATCCATTTTAGTTTTGCCTATATACCGTGCCTTCAAATACCTACTCTCCGCATTAGAGACGGCCATGCTTTTTTTTTAATGGTTGGTGACAATGCATAATTTTAATAGTTTGGTTATGTCATATAAATAATAATAGGCGTCTATAATTTGAATTTAAGTATGACAACTGTCAGAATTTGAAGTTTTCAAAAAATTAGCATGTACACCAACATTGATTACTTAAAAACTTCAAAAACAGCCTACTCTAATGCGGAAAGTATTTGACGGCACGGTATTAGACAATTACCTTAAAATATGATTTATATTATTATTACTAGGTGACAGACGAATCAAATTCCAATGTAATGATAATGGTTTTGTAACTATTCAATTTACTAAAGTAAATATTCCAGTCTAATTCAACAATTACTTCTACTAAATAGTTTGATTGTCAGTAGAAAGTTTGAAGAATGGGCAGCGTTCAATCATTTAATGCGATATGTTTGAAAATACACCACTAAATCAAATTGTTAATCAAACATTCTGATGATGGTTGATGATGATCGTGTCCCAGGCTGGTGGCTCTTATTTCGATGGATTGGTTGTAATCATGAACTACCTTTTTGTGTTATTTTTCCTTAAATACTTAATAAAAATCACAAAATGATCCAACAATTACAAATTATATTCTTTTTACAGTGTGTGTAAGCAAAATGTTTACACAGATATTCCAACGTCGGTCAGTATTATTTTTGGTTATTGTTTTTAGTTCAACTACCAGCGTCACTACTAAATATTGAAATTATAATAGGATCGTCTCAGCAACCGACATAGCCAGAGCACGATCTACAGGCGACGACTCAATGTCACTGCAAACTCACTTTGACAGGAACAATTTCAGAGCAGACAAATGAAACTAATTATTAATATGGAGGCCAGTTATAAATTCACTATTATAAATAAAAGTAATAAGTCATACTTATTCTATAACAACATTTTATTTAAAACTTGATTCTTCTGTGTAATGGGCATGCATTGTTCACAAATTTGCATTATAACAAAGCTCAAAGGGTATGTCAAAAGTATGTTTGCGGGCCATGATAATTGGCAGGTTAAATTATGCAAAATTAAAATAAATCTGATATTACATTTTCAATAATGATTTAGTCCTTTCATTGTGTAAAACTAATAAAACTATGAATCTTTTAGTGTCAAGTCTTAGTATTACGCTAAATAGCATCTAAATTTCAAACTCCAACAACGAAAAGTCAGACTGACGTTAAGATGCTTTAAATTGTCGTTCCACCTGTGACCGTGACAGTACTTCGTGGACAAAGATATACGTCTATACAAGGTGTGCCAAAAGTTTAGAGAATCAAAAATGATTTTTTTTGGCGTTTTACAGCGAACTGTAATAAAACTGTAAGCGGACGCGAAAGGCGATTCAAGCTCGAAGAGATTGATGGACAGCTAGTTATATATACTAAAAGCCAATTGTCTCGCTCTTTTTAACACGAACGATTAAAACGGCAAAGCTATACCCCAAAATTGACGAATTGGGGAGACAGTTTTCTGAGAACCTGGCGCATCTACGCTGGGAACGAAAGTGTCACGCGACGGGGACCACGGTCCCACGTGCCTTAGGCCATTTTTCACGTCTCCGAAGAGAGAACGAGGGCCCGAAAGGAGTTTTTGAAAATTTTAGAACGTGCAGAAAAAGAGTATGAATCATAGTATTTTGCCATAAGGCCTACGTGTAAAATAAAAAATATGGACTAGGTTCGATTTTAAAATGGCGGTGGATCGATACAGATGACCGTGACACATCAAACTTCGGATAAGGTTAAGTTAAACGCACGAAAAATTCAATTTCAGGTTATAAATTATCAAAACCGTCAAATCAGTTTGAGTTCGCGATATGGCATTTGCCGGGAAACGTCAAAATTAGCGGAAAGCACCAGTCGTGTAATACACAACACATAATGACTATCTATTCACGTTTATCGATCGGTTGTCAAGTTTAAATGTCAGAAGGCCGACAAATAAAGGGATTATGAAGGGAAAGTGGTACCTTTCAGATACGTATTAGTGTTATTATTATCAATTGTTACTATTTCTTTTCTATTTATGAATATAGGAACAATGCCGACGGATATGATAAAATAAACTTAAAGTGTATTATCGCACGTAAGTACAGTGACAAATATAACGATCTTTCTATATTTTATTAAGATATATTAAACACAAATCGAAATGTCGTCACTTCTCGCGAAAGAAGTACCGAAGCAAGCCTAAATAAAGAATCATCTGAGTTTTCTTTATTTGTCAGATGTGTCCGAAACACTTCAAAATAACATAAATACATCAAATATGTAAAATTCCCATAAGCATTTATGTAATTTCGTTTATCAATTCAGTTATAAAAGAAAGCATTTCAAGTACGCGACTATGCGGGTTGGCACAAACTAATCAGAAGCACAGACTAAACAACCCAGACCGGCAACTACTTAAAAAAAAAATATCCAAGATCTTCTATCCTTGTCACACGTCAGTGAACTTGGTACGAAGATGGCGCTAGCAGAATATTGGCGCGAAATTTGAAATGAGCTTGTTTTTAGAATACGCTTATTAAATACGTTATTTATGTAACAAAAACATGCACAAAAGTTACTAAAACTATGGGAATAAATATTACTTACTGTAACAATTATAGCCATAGTTTGAGCATCTTATGTGTAATTTTGTGGTGATACATATTAAATATGTGATACGAAATATAAATATTAATCTTTTACTTACATGTATTATAACATCCCTCTTACGGTGACCTATTAGACACAATAAACTACTACTCTATATAAGATTAAGAGGAATATAATAATCTAATAAGTGAAAACTGTCAAGGAAAACATAGGGATATAATAATAATAGTTTTTATTGATACATATACTTATACAATAAACCATAATAAAATTAAATTACACAACCAATAATGAGAAGACAATAATAATACAAATCTTGTGTAATATGACAAATAAAAACAAAACTAATATATACCAAAAGGAACAAATTCAGCAATAGTTCATTACTAAAATGCTGATTTTAATTTTGTCCCTTAAACTAACTGCAAATGAAATATATAACAGACAAATATGCAGATGTAGAAATTGATATTACAAGTCTATAGTTATAAAATTGATATTATACAGATTGCCAAAAATAAAATCAACAACAAAATAGTAATAATAATACTAATACTCAAATCAAAAGGTATCAAACCTGCAAGGCAAAGACCATGTCAAAAATGCGCTTCTTAAACAAAGGAAATGCCAATCTTATCTTAAACCTGTGCATTTTGTTAACTTCATCCTGTCCAAACCCGCACGCTAAACACTTGGACACCATATTTGTATCAACATATAATTAATACGATGTACGACAAAGGATTACAAAAAAATGTCAAACGTGTCAAATTTGAAATGAAGTTTTGAATGACATATATCCACAGCATAACAAACATTTCAATTGACGCTAGCGCCATCTCATCTCCAAGTTCAATGAATCTGACAAAGATGGTAGAGTATTGAATTTACGTTTGCTAAACAAGGATGAGTATTCTGGATAAAATCTAGGATTAAGTTGCCGGTCTGGATTGTTTAGTCTGTGTCAGAAGTACATTTTCGGTTAAATGGTATTAGGAGCCAGCAAGATTTTTGATTGGGTTTTATAAAGTACATATACATACAACTATTAAAGCGTAATATGAAAATTAAATAATTCTCTCAATGACCTGTAAGTTTAAAACATGTTTTGTTAAAGTTCATCATGTTATGTTGTTAATTTCATTTGACAATTGGAAAGACAATGTTGTTAAGCACTCTCAGTCTGACATTTCGTTCTCACAAGTTTATGTGTGAACGAATACACAACAACGAAGTATTGTCACGATGACAGGTGGAACGACAATTTGGTTAAACATCAACTTTTTATTGTCGTATAAGTGTCACGATGACAGTCTGTCAAAAAATTTGAAGTATACACTATTTCTATCGTAAACTTGACACAAGGCATGGTACTACCAATTTTATAGAACGAATAACATGAAACAACATTTCATTGCCGAACCGTCTTGGTTTTTTTTTGTTTTGGTCTGTCGACGTTCACCTTGGGCTAGATGCACACAATTAGACAATTAGACTTAGCAATCAGTAAAAACATTAACAAAACCATAAAGATAGAAACTGAAAGTGTCATGAGCTCTGATCACATTCCAATTATAATAACTTGGAACGAAGACATAACCGAAAGAACATATCACACCTTCAAGACAGACTGGGCCGGCTACAAAACAGAACTAGAACAAACCATCACTGCAGTTCCTAAAATACAAAACACTGCAGAATTAGAACAGAACATAAAATCACTACAAGATAAAATAACAAACGCTGTTGAAAATAACACCATCAAAATAGAAAGGATATATAAATCAGGTAGTCTACCACATCATATTAAAGAACTAATAAAGGAAAAGAACAGAGCTAGGAGAAGACAAAACTATACTAAACAACCTTCAACATCAATTACATAAGGAATTACTGGAACCGAAAAATGTAGAATGGCAAAGAACACTCGAAGAAATAGGTGCAGAGCCCTCTAAGACATGGAAAATAATCAAGGCAATCAAAAGAGAACAAATACAAATCCCACCACTTCAATTCAATAACTCCACACAAGTCACAGCAGAAGAAAAACCAGAAGCTCTAGCGGAATCACTAGAAGAGCAATTCACTCCGAACTTGGATGAAGTAGACATGCAACACGTAATGCAGATTCACAAAGTAGTAAGCAGAGAAATACGTGAACCCCACTCCCCTAGCAACGACCCAGTCACAGCCGAGAACCTAAAAGCAATCCTTAAAGCATGAAATCCCAAAAAAGCTCCTGGTATAGACAACATCACCAACAGATCACTACAAACCCCCCCCCCCAAAAGCAATAATGTCAATTCTAGCAATAGCAAACTCCGTTATCAGACTCCAAACATTCCCAAAGATATGGAAACATGCCGCAGTAATAGTTATACCTAAACCAGGAAAACCAAAAACAATACCAAGCAGCTACAGGCCCATAAGCCTGTTACCATCCATTAGCAAAGTGATAGAAAAAATAATCCTACAGAAGATAAAGTACCACTCTGACAATCAAGACATAATACCAGAAGATCAACATGGGTTTTTAGAGAAGAACATTCAACGATAACACAACTTTCAAGAGTCACTGAGATTATCCAAGACGGATTCAATAAAAATCAAGTGACAGCAGCTGTATTTCTCGACATAGCAAAGGCATTTGATAAAGTCTGGAGGCAGGGACTCATATATAAAATGATAATACACAATTACCCAACACACGTCATAAAAATCACGAACAGTTTTCTCTAAGGACGCTGCTTTCAAGTTAGCATCCAGAACACACTTTCCTCAATAAAACATCCAACAGCGGGAGTCCCTCAGGGCTCATGCCTGTCACCTCACCTATATACAATATTTACAGCAGACATACCAGTATCAAATCCTACAAGATACTTAAATACGGCCACCTTTGCAGATGATTCGGCACTGCTCTCAACATCAAGATGTCCGACGAACGCGGTACAGGAACTCCAAACGCACCTAGACAACACGATAAAATGGTTCAAACAATGGAGGACAACAATAAACGAAGACAAATCCCAAGCAATAATCTTTCAAAGGAATCTGAAAACAACAGGCAACGAAATAACCATCAACAACAACACTATACCATGGAGTAGAGAAATTAAATACCTGGGAATATACCTGGATATAAAGCTCAATTATAACACACACATAGCAAAAACGATAACCAAAACCAAACAAACAAGATGTCAACTATGGCCTCTTATAGGCAGAAAAAGCCAGCTGAACACGAACAACAAAATTCTACTTTACAAACAAGTATTAGGTCCAATATTCACATATGCATGGGTGCATATGTGCAAGACCAACATCAAAAAACACCAGTCTTAGAATGATACTAAATGCTCCATGGTATATGAGAAATAATCAAATAATGAATGAAACAAATACCCCAACCATTATTGACTACATCAAGGAAAGAGCGCTCAGTTTCTATAACCAGATGGAAAACCACTCAAATCAAAATCTTAAAAGAGCACTTGCTCATCAATTATCATCAATTATTATTATTATTACTATTGTATCGGTCATTTATCGTATCTTTAATGTCTTGGACACATCTCTGTCATCTTTCTACATACAAATATACATACTGCGTCTTTAATTTAAATTTAGAGTAGCTTATGATATCAATATTAATTTGGGAATACTGTGCTATAGTAATGTTTTTCATTTGGACTACCTACTGTCATAGTTAAGTCAATTTATTGAAAAGTTCCACAGTGTTTTCAAATTAATATTGAAATCGTAGGTTATTCCAAAAAAAATTAATTGAAGGCACGGTATGTCTACAGTGACATTCAATTTGACAATTCATTCTCGCAATAGATCGAACTGTCACCACCATGACAGTTTGCAAGATAATTTAACGTATGGGCAACGTTTATCATAAAACTTGAGACAAATAAAGTTAGAGTACTACCAAATTTAAAAAACAAAGAAATTTATATATGATACAACAAATCTTGATCATACAACCATCTTAGGTTTACCTGTTCGGCCTACTTACATTCAACTTAGACTAGGTGCACACGCATTATATCAAACTTGAATGTCAACGAAATGTTCCAAGTAATCAGCTTTCAGTAAATTCTATAGAAATGTTAAACATTTTATGGGAAATTTTTTAGTTAATAAATCCATTTGTCTATAATTATAGATGCCACAATAATGTATAATTAATTTCTAGAGATATTTCATTTAATTTGCATCTTCATTCATAAACTAATTAAAAGAAAATTTATAACCGTTAAAATTCAAGTGCCTCTGCGACTGGCAGTAGTCACGTTCCAAAGAAGCAATTCAAACTCGAAGAGTTTCATGGAATAACAAAAAGAGCAAGTATTCTATTAAATTAATGTGTCCTAAATAAAAAAAAGGTGGAAAGAGTAAATTGAATAATCAGCACTTGATGACTTATATCGACATTTTATGACAAACATTATGGAGCACTGATGAGCTTGATTATTTGCAACCAACGTCATATAAATTTATCTATTGACTATTGTCCCGGAAGCCCTACGTTAATTGTAATTCAAAGAAACGAATACATCATGCTGATCAAAATTGGTGAACATAGTATATTATTAAACTAAAATTAAGTAACAGTTAAAGGGTGTAGCCATCTTTACTCATCTATTATTATTTTAACACCGATATATTTAACTAGAGCATACGCGAAATGTTGGTCAGCTCAACATTCACGTTAGGTGGCTTAAATGTTACAGGAAACGTCAGAATTGTCAGAAAAAGTCCATCTGACTTTTGATTAATGTTGGCAATTTCACAAAAATTTAATTGCAGGTTATAAAACGTCAAAACGATCAATCGATTTCAGTTCGTGATGAAATTTAATCTGAACTGCTTTCATGATGACAATTATTTCAAAAAAAAAGGTTAAACACCCTGACATCTGTCTGATATTTCATGGTTCATGTTTTTAAGCTTCATCGATATTTATTGTAGACCTTGACACAAAAAGATATGAAATTACAAATTTTATACAGCGAAATGACTAAAATATTAATGAGAAAAGTGCTATCAGATCCATTTTAGTTTTGCCTATATACCGTGCCTTCAAATACCTACTCTCCGCATTAGAGACGGCCATGCTTTTTTTTTAATGGTTGGTGACAATGCATAATTTTAATAGTTTGGTTATGTCATATAAATAATAATAGGCGTCTATAATTTGAATTTAAGTATGACAACTGTCAGAATTTGAAGTTTTCAAAAAATTAGCATGTACACCAACATTGATTACTTAAAAACTTCAAAAACAGCCTACTCTAATGCGGAAAGTATTTGACGGCACGGTATTAGACAATTACCTTAAAATATGATTTATATTATTATTACTAGGTGACAGACGAATCAAATTCCAATGTAATGATAATGGTTTTGTAACTATTCAATTTACTAAAGTAAATATTCCAGTCTAATTCAACAATTACTTCTACTAAATAGTTTGATTGTCAGTAGAAAGTTTGAAGTATGGGCAGCGTTCAATCATTTAATGCGATATGTTTGAAAATACACCATTAAATCAAATTGTTAATCAAACATTCTGATGATGGTTGATGATGATCGCGTCCCAGGCTGGTGGCTCTTATTTCGATGGATTGGTTGTAATCATGAACTACCTTTTTGTGTTATTTTTCCTTAAATACTTAATAAAAAACACAAAATGATCCAACAATTACAAATTATATTCTTTTTACAGTGTGTGTAAGCAAAATGTTTACACAGATATTCCAACGTCGGTCAGTATTATTTTTGGTTATTATTTTTAGTTCAACTACCAGCGTCACTACTAAATATTGAAATTATAATAGGATCGTCTCAGCAACCGACATAGCCAGAGCACGATCTACAGGCGACGACTCAATGTCACTGCAAACTCACTTTGACAGGAACAATTTCAGAGCAGACAAATGAAACTAATTATTAATATGGAAGCCAGTTATAAATTCACTATTATAAATAAAAGTAATAAGTCATACTTATTCTATATCAACATTTTATTTAAAACTTGATTCTTCTGTGTAATGGGCATGCATTGTTCACAAATTTGCATTATAACAAAGCTCAAAGGGTATGTCAAAAGTATGTTTGCGGGCCATGATAATTGGCAGGTTAAATTATGCAAAATTAAAATAAATCTGATATTACATTTTCAATAATGATTTAGTCCTTTCATTGTGTAAAACTAATAAAACTATGAATCTTTTAGTGTCAAGTCTTAGTATTACGCTAAATAGCATCTAAATTTCAAACTCCAACAACGAAAAGTCAGACTGACGTTAAGATGCTTTAAATTGTCGTTCCACCTGTGACCGTGACAGTACTTCGTGGACAAAGATATACGTCTATACAAGGTGTGCCAAAAGTTTAGAGAATCAAAAATGATTCTTTTTGGCGTTTTACAGCGAACTGTAATAAAACTGTAAGCGGACGCGAAAGGCGATTCAAGCTCGAAGAGATTGATGGACAGCTATTGGAAAGACAATGTTGTTAAGCACTCTCAGTCTGACATTTCGTTCTCACAAGTTTATGTGTGAACGAATACACAACAACGAAGTATTGTCACGATGACAGGTGGAACGACAATTTGGTTAAACATCAACTTTTTATTGTCGTATAAGTGTCACGATGACAGTCTGTCAAAAAATTTGAAGTATACACTATTTTTATCGTAAACTTGACACAAGGCATGGTACTACCAATTTTATAGAACGAATAACATGAAACAACATTTCATTGCCGAACCGTCTTGGTTTTTTTTTGTTTTGGTCTGTCGACGTTCACCTTGGGCTAGATGCACACAATTAGACAATTAGACTTAGCAATCAGTAAAAACATTAACAAAACCATAAAGATAGAAACTGAAAGTGTCATGAGCTCTGATCATATTCCAATTATAATAACTTGGAACGAAGACATAACCGAAAGAACATATCACACCTTCAAGACAGACTGGGCCGGCTACAAAACAGAACTAGAACAAACCATCACTGCAGTTCCTAAAATACAAAACACTGCAGAATTAGAACAGACCATAAAATCACTACAAGATAAAATAACAAACGCTGTTGAAAATAACACCATCAAAATAGAAAGGATATATAAATCAGGTAGTCTACCACAAAAGAACAGAGCTAGGAGAAGACAAAACTATACTAAACAACCTTCAACATCAAGTACATAATAAGAAATTACTGGAATCGAAAAATGTAGAATGGCAAAGAACACTCGAAGAAATAGGTGCAGAGCCCTCTAAGACATGGAAAATAATCAAGGCAATCAAAAGAGAACAAATACAAATCCCACCACTTCAATTCAATAACTCCACACAAGTCACAGCAGAAGAAAAAGCAGAAGCTCTAGCGGAATCACTAGAAGAGCAATTCACTCCGAACTTGGATGAAGTAGACATGCAACACGTAATGCAGATTCACAAAGTAGTAAGCAGAGAAATACGTGAACCCCACTCCCCTAGCAACGACCCAGTCACAGCCGAGAACCTAAAAGCAATCCTTAAAGCATGAAATCCCAAAAAAGCTCCTGGTATAGACAACATCACCAACAGATCACTACAAAACCTCCCCCCAAAAGCAATAATGTCAATTCTAGCAATAGCAAACTCCGTTATCAGACTCCAAACATTCCCAAAGATATGGAAACATGCCAAAGTAATAGTTATACCTAAACCAGGAAAACCAAAAACAATACCAAGCAGCTACAGGCCCATAAGCCTGTTACCATCCATTAGCAAAGTGATAGAAAAAATAATCCTACAGAAGATAAAGTACCACTCTGACAATCAAGACATAATACCAGAAGATCAACATGGGTTTTTAGAGAAGAACATTCAACGATAACACAACTTTCAAGAGTCACTGAGATTATCCAAGACGGATTCAACAAAAATCAAGTGACGGCAGCTGTATTTCTCGACATAGCAAAGGCATTTGATAAAGTCTGGAGGCAGGGACTCATATATAAAATGATAATACACAATTACCCAACACACGTCATAAAAATCACGAACAGTTTTCTCTAAGGACGCTGCTTTCAAGTTAGCATCCAGAACACACTTTCCTCAATAAAACATCCAACAGCGGGAGTCCCCCAGGGCTCATGCCTGTCACCTCACCTATATACAATATTTACAGCAGACATACCAGTATCAAATCCCACAAGATACTTAAATACGGCCACCTTTGCAGATGATTCGGCACTGCTCTCAACATCAAGATGTCCGACGAACGCGGTACAGGAACTCCAAACGCACCTAGACAACACGATAAAATGGTTCAAACAATGGAGGACAACAATAAACGAAGACAAATCCCAAGCAATAATCTTTCAAAGGAATCTGAAAACAACAGGCAACGAAATAACCATCAACAACAACACTATACCATGGAGTAGAGAAATTAAATACCTGGGAATATACCTGGATATAAAGCTCAATTATAACACACACATAGCAAAAACGATAACCAAAACCAAACAAACAAGATGTCAACTATGGCCTCTTATAGGCAGAAGAAGCCAGCTGAACACGAACAACAAAATTCTACTTTACAAACAAGTATTAGGTCCAATATTCACATATGCATGGGTGCATATGTGCAAGACCAACATCAAAAAACACCAGTCTTAGAATGATACTAAATGCTCCATGGTATATGAGAAATAATCAAATAATGAATGAAACAAATACCCCAACCATTATTGACTACATCAAGGAAAGAGCGCTCAGTTTCTATAACCAGATGGAAAACCACTCAAATCAAAATCTTAAAAGAGCACTTGCTCATCAATTATCATCAATTATTATTATTATTACTATTGTATCGGTCATTTATCGTATCTTTAATGTCTTGGACACATCTCTGTCATCTTTCTACATACAAATATACATACTGCACAGACTAAACAACCCAGACCGGCAACTACTTGAAAAAAAAATATCCAAGATCTTCTATCCTTGTCACACATCAGTGAACTTAGTACGAAGATGGCGCTAGCAGCATATTGGCGCGGAATTTGAAATGAACTTGTTTTTAGAATACGCTTATTAAATACGTTATTTATGTATCAGAAACATACACAAAAGTTACTAAAACTATGGTAATAAATATTACTTACTGTAAAAATTATAGCCATAGTTTGAGCATCTTATGTGTAATTTTGTGGTGTTACATATTAAATATGTGATACGAAATATAAATATTAATCTTTTACTTACATGTATTATAACATCGCTCTTACGGTGACCTATTAGACACAATAAACTACTAAGATTAAAAGAAATATAATGTAATCAAGTGAAAACTGTCAAGGAAAACATAGGGATATAATAATAATAGTTTTTATTGATACATATACTTATACAATACATAGTAAAATTAAATTACACAACCAGTAACGAGAAGACAAACATAATACAAATCTTGTAATATAATATACCTAATATGATGACTAAGAAATTTTGTAATATGCATATTTAAAGCACAACTTTACAATATTTATACTCACTAGTCGATATTTGCAGGAAACCTGTGCATTTTGTTAACTTCATCGTGCCCAAATCCGCACACTAAACACATGGACACCATATTTGTATCAACATATAATTAATACGATGTACGACAAAGAATTGCAAAAATATGTCAAACGTGTCAAACTTGAAATGTAGTTTTGAATGACATATAACCACAGCATAACAAACATTTCAATTGACGCTAGCGCCATCTCATCTCCAAGTTCAGTGAATCTGACAAAGATGGTAGAGTATTGAAATTTACGCTTGCTAAACAAGGATGAGTACTCTGGATAAAATCTAGGATTAAGTTGCCGGTCTGGATTGTTTAGTCTGTGCATACTGCGTCTTTAATTTAAATTTAGAGTAGCTTATGATATCAATATTAATTTGGGAATACTGTGCTATAGTAATGTTTTTCATTTTGACTACTGTCATAGTTAAGTCAATTTATTGAAAAGTTCCACAGTGTTTTCAAATTAATATTGAAATCGTAGGTTATTCCAAAAAAAATTAATTGAAGGCACGGTATGTCTACAGTGACATTCAATTTGACAATTCATTCTCGCAATAGATCGAACTGTCACCAACATGACAGTTTGCAAGAAAATTTAACGTATGGGCAACGTTTATCATAAAACTTGAGACAAATAAAGTTAGAGTACTACCAAATTTAAAAAACAAAGAAATTTATATATGATACAACAAATCTTGATCATACAACCATCTTAGGTTTACCTGTTCGGCCTACTTACATTCAACTTAGACTAGGTGCACACGCATTATATCAAACTTGAATGTCAACGAAATGTTCCAAGTAATCAGCTTTCAGTAAATTCTATAGAAATGTTAAACATTTTATGGGAAATTATTTAGTTAATAAATCCACACTGTTAGAAATATTGTCTTGATCTAAGAAAATATATTTTCTTCCGTATATACAAAGCCTTAATTTACTTGATTTAAAACGGTTTGGAAATATTTACTTATAATAAAACGGACCGTTTCAAATCAAGTAAATTAAAGCTTTGTATATACGCAAGAAAATATACTTTCTTAGATCAAGACAATATTTCTATCAGTGCATTTGTCTATAATTATAGATGCCACAATAATGTATAATTAATTTCTAGAGATATTTCATTTATTTTGCATCTTCATTCATAAACTAATTAAAAGAAAATTTATAACCGTTAAAATTCAAGTGCCTCTGCGACTGGCAGTAGTCACGTTCCAAAGAAGCAATTCAAACTCGAAGAGTTTCATGGAATAACAAAAAGAGCAAGTATTCTATTAAATTAATGTGTCCTAAATAAAAAAAAAAAAAAAAGTGGAAAGAGTAAATTGAATAATCAGCACTTGATGACTTATATCGACATTTTATGACAAACATTATGGAGCACTGATGAGCTTGATTATTTGCAACGAACGTCATATAAATTTATTTCTATTGACTATTGTCCCGGAAGCCCTAAGTTAATTGTAATTCAAAGAAACGCTGATCCAAATTGGTGAACATTATTAAACTAAAATGAAGTAACAGTTAAAGGGTGTAGCCATCTTTACTCATCTATTATTATTTTAACACCGATATATTTAACTAGAGCATACGCGAAATGTTGGTCAACTCAACATTCACGTTAGGTGGCTTAAATGTTACAGGAAACGTCAGAATTGTCAGAAAAAGTCCATCTGACTTTTGATTAATGTTGGCAATTTCACAAAAATTTAATTGCAGGTTATAAAACGTCAAAACGATCAATCGATTTCAGTTCGTGATGAAATCTGAACTGCTTTCATTATTCATTTGAATTATTTCAAAAAAAAAGGTTAAACACCCTGACATCTATCTGATATTTCATGGTTCATGTTTTTAAGCTTCATCGATATTTATTGTAGACCTTGACACAAAAAGATATGAAATTACAAATTTTATACAGCGAAATGACTAAAATATTAATGAGAAAAGTGCTATCAGATCCATTTTAGTTTTGCCTATATACCGTGCCTTCAAATACTTTCCGCATTAGAGACGGCCATGCTTTTTTTTTAATGGTAGGTGACAGTGCATAATTTTAATAGTTTGGTTATGTCATATAAATAATAATAGGCGTCTATAATTTGAATTTAAGTATGACAACTGCCAGAATTTGAAGTTTTCAAAAAATTAGCATGTACACCAACATTGATTACTTAAAAACTTCAAAAACAGCCTACTCTAATGCGGAAAGTATTTGACGGCACGGTATTAGACAATTACCTTAAAATATGATTTATATTATTATTACTAGGTGACAGACGAATCAAATTCCAATGTAATGACAATTGTTTTGTAACTATTCAATTTACTAAAGTAAATATTCCAGTCTAATTCAACAATTACTTCTACTAAATAGTTTGATTGTCAGTAGAAAGTTTGAAGTATGGGCAGCGTTCAATCATTTAATGCGATATGTTTGAAAATACACCATTAAATCAAATTGTTAATCAAACATTCTGATGATGGTTGATGATGATCGTGTCCCAGGCTGGTGGCTCTTATTTCGATGGGTTGGTTGTAATCATGAACTACCTTTTTGTGTTATTTTTCCTTAAATACTTAATAAAAATCACAAAATGATCCAACAATTACAAATTATATTCTTTTTACAGTGTGTGTAAGCAAAATGTTTACACAGATATTCCAACGTCGGTCAGTATTATTTTTGGTTATTGTTTTTAGTTCAACTACCAGCGTCACTACTAAATATTTAAATTATAATAGGATCGTCTCGGCAACCGACATAGCCAGAGCACGATCTACAGGCGACGACTCAATGCCACTGCAAACTCACTTTGACAGGAACAATTTCAGAGCAGACAAATGAAACTAATTATTAATATGGAAGCCAGTTATAAATTCACTATTATAAATAAAAGTAATAAGTCATACTTATTCTATACCAACATTTTATTTAAAACTTGATTCTTCTGTGTAATGGGCATGCATTGTTCACAAATTTGCATTATAACAAAAGTTATGTCAAAAGTATGTTTGCGGGCCATGATAATTGGCAGGTTAAATTATGCAAAATTAAAATAAATCTGATATTACATTTTCAATAATGATTTAGTCCTTTCATTGTGTAAAACTAATAAAACTATGAATCTTTTAGTGTCAAGTCTTAGTATTACGCTAAATAGCATCTAAATTTCAAAGTCCAACAACGAAAAGTCAGACTGACGTTAAGATGCTTTAAATTGTCGTTCCACCTGTCACCGTGACAGTACTTCGTGGACAAAAATATACGTCTATACAAGGTGTGCCAAAAGTTTAGAAAATCAAAAATGATTTTTTTTGGCGTTTTACAGCGAACTGTAATAAAACTGTAAGCGGACGCGAAAGGCGATTCAAGCTCGAAGAGATTGATGGACTGCTAGTATATATACCTACTGCCTGTAGAAGATTAACAAACAGATCGAATATAAACATTACAGAATGGAATAGTATTAATATTTTGGATTGTAACATATAACTCAAGCTTTTGAAGTTAAAAACTTAAAACTAAATATGTAGCATTATTTTATTTTTAAACTACATATATCATCTTTGTTTTTAAAATATATTTACAATCACAATGTAGATTCACATATCAGTTGTGCTTAACATCGTCAAAGACGGCATTGATTTTAATTAATTTTTTTTGGCAAGGCACGTTCAGTTAAAATGCTAGTAGTTACAGTAAACTTGTCCACTTTTAGGCATTCTATAACGACACTATAAAGTTATTGATCCATGCATCCCATAAACTTCATGCACCTCCGAGCAGTACGTCCACTCTTTTAAATCAAAATATTTTATCACAGTTGGGAACTTGTGTTTTCTTGCTTTTGCGCTCCGATCAATCGGGTTATAATGTCTATGGTGACAATGCAGCAATCCCTTAAAAGTCTCAAATAGTCTTCACTGAAGCGTTTCTAATATCTTCTTCACCAAGTTTTCACGAAAATGTTTCTTTGTCAAAATTACATGCCCTTCATTCGAAATAATTTGGACGCCCTATCTTGTGCAGATGTCTTCTTGGTCCAGAGTGAGCCGTTAGTGTTGTTACATAAAAGAACATGAAAGAAGTTGATAAATTAAAAAGACAGACTCCACAAACGCGAACCACTGTCTTGAACACAAACATTAATTTAAGTTTGACATATTACACATATAGGACAAGGACAAGAAATTAAACCTGTTAGTTTTTTCTTCTTTCGAGGCCTGGCCGATTTACGTCCCCAGTTTTCATCGCAGCCAATGAGGTTTATTGTGCTGAGCCTGTGTTGTTTATGGTATCCACCCTAGTAATGTTGTGTCCTGTACAAGGCTGGTCCTTTGCTGGATGCTTCTTGAAAATCTCTAGGTCTACATTCGGGTGCCCAAAATATACGTTTCCTCCTGTGATCCAATGTCTCACGGTTTACTAGGAGATGCCTGACTGTTTCTGGTTCCTTATTGCAGAGTCTGCAGCTAAGGTCTTCGTCATACAGGCTTATCTTTTTGAGATGCAATGTAACGGGTGCAGTACCAGTCAAGAGACCAGTTGTTATTCGCAGTCGTTTCATACGCATGTGTAGATGTTCTATAGCTCTTTTGTTGCAGGGTTGGCCAATACATTCCTTTCCATGCTCTTGCCCAGGAATTGATACCCAGTAGTGCTTATGTTTTTCATTTACCCAGTTTTTGATATGGCTTCGGGTCATACTTTTTGGTACCCCCAGAGCCGGTTCTGGGTCTATGAGTATTATTTCTGAACCTCTCCTAACGACTTCATCAGCTTTTTTGTTGTACTCGATCCCTCTATGTCCTGGCACTCAGATTAGTTTTACTTCATTCTGGTCCACCAACGATTTTAGTTTTTCGAGCCATTCCCAAACCAGTTTTGACGACAGCTTTTGCCTTAATATTGCCCTCAGTGCTGCTTGATTGTCAGACAATATTTGAATCCGCCGGTGGACAAAGGCATTCCTATTGTTTTCTATGGCTCATTGGAGTAGAGCATACAAATCTGCTTGCAACACAGAGGCATACTTCCGCAGTGCATAGTATTTACTCTGATTAGCAGAATGCATTCCTGCCCCAGCGCTAGCTGCAGTTTTTGACCCTTTGTGTACCAGTTCTGGTCCAGCCTTCTGATTCCCTGCATACAATTTCCCCATTCGAATCTCTGTGGAAAGTTTATTTCAAATGGTCTGTTGAGGCTTTATGTCTCTACTATGTGTGTGGTCTGTTTCCATGTATAAAACATCTCCACCCACTCACAAAGAGTTCAAAAATTAATAAGTTAAAAAAAAATTAAACATCATTTTAAATTATCAAAGGACAAAAAATCTTCTTCTTCTTCTTCTTTCATTAGGCAAAATGCCTGTTTACGACGGTGTCGTTTTCATTAACTCTTCTGTAAAGTAAATAGTCAGCTATCTTTCCATCTTTTGGGGGGGGGGCTGCCATACAGTTTGTTAATTCCAACGATCTTGGCCAACCAATTCTCCGTTCAAAGCTAACATCGTTTCCATGAGAGGTGTGCGTTTAGCTTTGTTGTTGTCATATCCGTGTTTCCTGTTCGCTGTCCGAAACTGGGGCTCCACTTCTGTAAGTGATTGCTCTGTTTCACGCTAGGCAGGCTACTAACCTCACCCAGTAACCCTCCTCCTTCATCAGGGCTTGAGGCCGGCAGTGGCTGAGTTACTCAATTCACCCAGCAGCTGTCCCAGGTGGAGTCAATAATTCGCCGTTATTAAATTTAAAAATTTTAAATAATTTTCCTCTTTAGCTAATGTTATTATAGTAAACCTCCCCTCTGCACTTAGTTATGAGGTATATAAATGTTAACATTTGTATCAATTTCGTATTATAATTTCATCACCTGATGAAGCTCTAGTATAGCGAAATAATCGTACTGTGTTAAATAGATATGTTTGAACTCATTGTGAAAATTTGATTTCATTTGTAAATCATGTATGTAAATTATGAGTTTCAACACGTATCTCCTTTGTCAACTGTAATTAGTATTCTATGTTGAGAAATATTGGTACAACAATTATTATTAATATTCTTAATTATAACATATATATTTTCTATTCAATGTCAATGATAAAATGCATAAATATCTATTACAATAACAGTAAATTTTACAGCACATTTTTCGCAATGTAAACAATAGAAAACCAAGGAGTCTGTCAATAAAATACTAGTAAAGAAGAAAATCAAATATACGTGAGCGAAATCTAATATTCTACGCAACATAGTATCCTGAGATTTCTAATTAAAAATAGAACTGATCGGAAACCGGATACTTGATATTTTCTTTTGCAAAACAATTATTACTGAAGAACAAGTGCTTCTTGTTCTTCAATGATTGTTGTTATTAATGAATTTCACTCATGATATGACCAGTTGTATTACGTGACTTACTTTATTTCCACATTAATTCACAATTTCTCTTATTTCATTCAACAAACAAACTTGTTAATTCAATGAAAGTAGCGTAATAATTTCCTTTTTTTTACAATAACTGTTTAGTAGGCAGTAGTCAATTCAAACGTTTCATTTACGCCTACAAAGGCGCAAATTCCGAAGCGATTTGCATTTCAAAATTTTGTGTGAATGTATCAGCGTATGTACATAATAAACAATCGATTTTTCCTATCCTGATGTTATTTTTCAGATATGTAAAGTATAAAATACATTAGTATACAAAATGGGACACATAATAATTCAAAATATTTTGCTTTTATTTCCTTCATTTTCTTGTACGTAGTATTAACTGTTCATCAATATCTTCGAGCTTGTATCACCTCTTCGCGTTCACTTACACCTTTTTAAGGTCTCCATAAAGGTGTCTGTTCGACAACGTCACTGCTGAAATCGCAAAGGTACTTATTAATATTCAAGTAATAGAACGGAATCATAATATAGAATATGGCGCACACTGTATTTATTATATTTATTTCTTAGATATCGCTTTATTCTGTGATGCTTTTTATATTGTAGAATGTCTGTGAACTTCAGACGTGCCATGCATTTATAACTAGTGTGCATATATATTTATTAATTAAGAATTTGGCAAAAATCTGGTCAAAATGTTTTTTGATCATTTTGTTTCACTGGTGTGTCATCAAACATTTTTATATGCAGTAGAACCTCGCTTATCCGGACTAAGTGGAACCAAAGGCAATCCAAAAAATGAAAAATCCAGATTATCCGGGTAATATGAGTAATAAATAATCAAATTTTTAAATAAGCAGACTTACCCTTTATTACGATAAAAAACTATGTTTCGAGCAAAATTACATAGAATTGTTTACAGAACATTAAAAAATATAAAAATAACTTTTCACATCACTTCAGCTGGAGTGGTCCACGTCATATTGTTTCTCACTGTTTGCTGTTTGCGCTACAATTTCTTCTTCCGTCATAGTGCCGTAGCTACCGTTATTATCGTCTTTCAGCCACTCACTGACATCTTCCATACCCACATCTGAGCAACCACTTATTGTTCCTAACATTAGCATATGCAGTCAGTTGCACTAAATTATCGCTTGCCATTTCCTTTGTAGCAGAAATAGCTGACCACAGTTTTTTCCATGACTTTTTCAAAAACCTTTTTGTGATGCAATCCCAAGCGTCAGCATCCATGTAAATAACGTCTTTGATATTGATTGATTTTAACAAATCACTTTTTCCCCTTCCTCTTCAATTATTTTACTAAGCAGTTATTTTCGGTAAACTCTATTTTCAAACCACAACTGGCGAATTGCCATCAACGGCGAAACATCACAGGCCATAGTCTTCCGACGGAAAATCAAGCCAATAACTGGTCATCTATACATCAACCACGAGCAAGTCCCATGGACTCCACAGGTCAAATACCTCGGTGTTACACTTGACAGCAGACTTACTTATTCAAACCACCTACGAAATGTCTGCAAAAAGACAAGAATAACCAGAGGAAGACTATGGCCTCTCCGGGGAGCAGCCAGCACACTATCTAGCACGATGAAACTTCGAATCTATACTCAAATCCTCAGACCGATGATGACGTACGCCGCCCAAATCTGGCTGAACGTCGCCCCGACACGCATCCATGCAATCCAACGAATACAGAATACCACACTGAGAATGGTGCTGAGGGCCCCATGATTTCTTCGAAACACCCAGACCCACAGGGATACTAACACGCCGGCGATAGAAAAATACATCAAAAGACACACATCCGATTTCTACCTTAAGATGGAAGAAAATCCAAACATCACCCTCACCCCGGAGATGTTATATGATCCGCAGGATTACCTGCCGCAGAAACGGCCCCGGCTCGCTCTTATCCAATGAACCCTCAATAGAGTTTATACCCAATTCCTCAAATTCAAGATGAAGCCTAATTAGATTATTAGTAAAAGGCCTAAGGCCTAACTAGAAGCCACAATAAGAAGAAGAAGAAGATTAAGCTATTTTCAAGGACTCCCTGGTCCATAGGCTGCAGCAGTGGGATTACGTTTGGTTGAAGAAATTTCACTTTAATTTCTCCACTCACGAGTTCTTGTTCTCTCGGATGAGACGTCTATCAGTAAAGTAGCTTTTTCTGGCAAACTACTTTCTTTCAGGAATTTTCGAATTTCATGAGCAAAGTTATCGAAAAATCAATTCTTAAACAAAAAAATGTCAATCCACGCACGCACTTTTTTGTGGGCGGTCATCGCGAAAGAAACGACAAAAGTTACGGATAATTGCCGAACTTGTCGGACAAAGTGTCAACGCGAATTGGACATCCTGATTGGTCATTTTGACGGACATATTCAAAAACAAAGTGTACAATACGGTAGCATACAAAATCGGACACATAGTAGTTAGTTATATTTTACTTTTATTTCTTTTACTTTCTTTTACTTTCTTATAAATGTTTGCCTTCGTGTGCCTTGTCTCTCTCTGTTTGTAACCACGATAGCGGCCAAACTTTAAAAGATATCAGTATCAGACTTTTTTTAGGAATAAAATCTCGCTAGGAAGATCTGACTAGATTTTCAATCAAATCAGTAAAGTAGTAGTTTAGCTTAAGAGGAGCGTTTACCAACAAATAGAAACTTATGCAACTTATATAACTCGCGGGACGGGTAGACGCAATGGGGTGTGAGTGGGTGGAGGTAGACGATATTCGGTTCTGTTACAGCGCTTCGGTTTTATTCACAGATTCTGTCATAGATAAAGGAATACTATAGATGGGAAACAATGTATAAAGAATGAGTACTTACGGAACTGTTGATGTTGTTGATGTTTTATAATAAGCCAATTTTCGCTTGCCCATAACTGTTATATTATTATACACTCGAATATTATAGGTATATATGACATTTAAATGCGAGTGACAGTTTGTAATGAAACTGTCACTCGCATTTAAGTCTGCAATAGCCGACCGATTCCGATAGATTTTCGTCTTCGCTAGGACCGGTAGAGATACCGTAAAGTGAGGATAGACGACGCTATTAGCTTGGAAAAACCTCGTGTAAAATGTGTGTGACAATGTTTACTGTTTAATGTTTTTTATCTTTAAAAATAATTACATGAATTTGATTTTTTCTTTATATCGTACATCAAATGCGCAGCTGGCGCGAAGAGGTCGTTCTTTTTATTTTGTGTACCAGCCTTAGCTAGTAGACATTAATCAAATTCATGCATTTTTGTGGTTATTTCTAAAACACATAACTTTCTTAAGAAAATAAATTAGTACAAAAACTGACCTTGACATTATAAATTTATGCCTTTTTTGTGGTGGGAAATTTCCGGAAACTTATTATTAGGAAATATTTCCGACAAAAATTTCCGAAATATTTCCGGAAACTTAAGAAACCTCGCAATTTTAAAAATGTGTGCTCCATCATGTTGGGCTTCTATTTCTCTTCAAGAAAACACCAAATAAAGTATGTCTCTTGACAGTATTGTAAGATTTAAAATTTAAATACAATTTTTAAATAACTTTTAAATTTATTGAAAAAATAACGTAACAAAACAGAAAATAAATTCATTCAAAACATAAAAATAAAATAAAATAATACATAATTGAAAAAAAAAAAGGATAACTACTAAACCTAGTTGCCTATTGTATCAGTTTCACTTTCATCACTTTGGTATAGAGAAATCAATTCCTCGTCACGCAAATCCCCATTGTAATAAACAATACTTGGAGCTTTTTCTTTATTTGCAATTTTATCACAAGCAGTGTCTTCAATATTTTTGGCATACGTTTCAGTTCGGCAAATATCATCATCAGTCTCCTCACTCTCCCCTATTTCTGACTCTGAACTACCCATTTTCGCATCTTAATTTTCGGAAAGGTACTTCCATATTCATACGCATTACTTTCGAACTCCATCGTCTCTCCTGGAAACATTACATTACCAATACATTACATTACAATCCAATCATTACATTACATACCTTCAACTTCAACATCTTCATGTTCCACGTTTTCTTCATCATTTTTAATTGCATTTTCACTTTCTATATTAAAAAATTAATGTTTGATTTAATATACACCAACTTCTCTGTGCGTTCCAACGTTAGTCTATTTCTTTTCTTTGTTTTAATAAGAGAAAATGGTTTGAAATTTCGTTCGGCTGCCGCTGATGTAGCTGGGAAATTCAATTTTCGCTCAGCTACTAGAGCCAAAGATCTAGTGCTACAAAGGCCTTTCCACCAAGTTACAGGTTCCATTTTTCTTGCTGCTTCCCACATTGTAGTCGATTTCCACAGTTTTTCTCTTGCTCTATATTCACCAATATCAATAAGTAATAGTTCACTCTTCAAACCCATGTTCGAGCCAATTTCCAAAATTTTATCCACTGCCTTTTCAATCTCTTCTTCAGACAAGGCTACCTGTTGTCTGGCATCTAATAAACTTGCAGCATAATGAATTTCGTGGCAAACAAATTCCTTTCGATGATAAAACATTTCTTTAATATTGTTCCCAGTGTCCACACTAATAAATAAAAAAATACAAGGTTTAAAACATCTGCAAAATAATGGCCTCATCTCACAAACTCACCTGAATAAAGATGAATGCTCTAAAATGGAGGTTTCTATATATTTAATTAGTCCTACAACGCAGCCAATTGTATTTTTATCCCCTTCCAGCTTATGAATAGCCTCGGAAATAGGACTCAAAATTTTTAAACATCTTTCTACTCCAGGCCAGCTACTACCAGGATCTTATTTCTAACAGGATTTTCTATTTGATTTTGTATTTGTTGCTTTACAGCTGCAGTTTGTAAATTTTCTTTATTATTTAATACTGACTGCAGACATTTTGTATATGTTCCCCAGCGAGTTTCAACAGGTACATGAAGAGCTTGTCCATTTCCACTTTCTTTTTGAATTTTCTTGAGTAGTTGACTGGGAAGATGCTTATTGCGAAATGTCTGCACAATTTTTTTTGTATGTGCAATAATGTTGCTGAAAACGTTAAGGGTAGTGATATCTTTAGCTAAAAGATTCAGTCCATGTGCTAAACAGCCGTAAATTACAAGGGTTGGGTACTTTTCTTGTAGCAAATTCCAAGCAGCTTTCATGTTCCTAGCATTATTACTCACAAATGCATGAACTTTTTCGCTACCAACTGCTTCTATTGCTTCACTTAATATCTCAAAAATGAACTTCCCTGTATGTCTTTCCAACTGTGTGGGTATAGCTTTGTAGAAAACAGGTTCTGGGGTGGTGAATATAATATTCAGTATTGGAGTATTATTTATATCACTCCATCCATCACATAACATACTAAAAGATGTGCTTTGTTCAAGCATCCTAGTCACAGAGGTTTTTATTTGTGAATATTGCTTGTCCAAGATTGATGTTGCAATACTTTTTCTACATGGAAGATTATAAGAGGGCCTTAAACATTGGATGAATTCTTTAAATTTTTGATTTTCCACAATTGTAAAAGGTAATGAAGCATCATATATGCTTACCTACCATCATATTTAACTTTTCATTCTCTTTCGGAGACATTTTTTCAACGAATGAACTAACTTTAGATTGAAATTGCCGAAATTGGACATTATTTTCAATATTTTCTTTAATGACGTCACTGAATGATCCCAAGGTTGAAGTTGAAGATGATGATGCTTGTGATAATAATGATGTTGTGGTATTTCTACCACTTTTAGTTTTGGAAGTGCTAGCCAATGGTTTCGGAGAACGGCATCGTCTACATTCCTTTGTAATATGTGATATCATTCTAGTTGCGTTACCAAAATACTCTTTGTGGCAGTAGAGACATGAAACCGTCTTATCTGGCAGCTTTTTAAAATGATTCCACACTTCGCTTTTGTGTTTACCCATCTTCCTACATAAAATGAATGAAGATTCCAATTTTTTTTGTTGAAAAAAGTAGAACTTACCGGAAAAGTGGGAATAACAGTCCGAATGTAATGTTACGATTGTTACGAACAACGTCGTTACACGTTTACTACATTAATTAGAGGTTATGTTTATGAGATTTGGCGGCGAAATTTACATCTGGAAAACTTTCGGAAATTTGTTAATGTTTCGTTTCGGAAATACTTCCAATTGGAAATATTTCCATGTCCCATTACTATGCCTTTTGTATCACTAACTCAAATTTGAGATTCTAAAATTACAAAATGAGTTTAAATAACGCGAAACGGCGATGCCTTAATTTTCGATAGGTAAACGCCCCTATTAATTTAATTAGTTTTACCAATATGTCAATATTCAAACACAAATTTGAGAAAAAATATATAAATAAGGCTTTTTCAAAATTTCTACCATAAGTAGGTGTTTCAGTCTTAGCGAAAACCTGCTTTTTTGTGAATATCTCGCAAGTCATACTTTGTAGGCAAATATATTTATAATGATTTTTATGTAAAAAAATTCAACTGGAATTTAGCACTTTTACACTTATATAGCAGCTTTTTACATATATCTGGATTTATTTTAAAAAAAAATTAAATTTCGTACCGGAAGTAATACTTTTACTCGCATGTTTATTTTAATAGATAAAAAAAGAAAAAAACATTTAAAATTTACTTTGGAACAACTTCCCTATATAAAAATCGGTATGCATAGAAATTCGTGTGGTGTCCACACCTCATTTTTTATTTTTTATTCCATCGTTTCAAATCGTATATAATATAACACACAAAGAGTTGATATTTAACGAGCGGTACTTGCAAATCATCGCGCTAGAAAGTAAATATTATCTTTCAGATAAATATCGGCACACTTTTGTTGTATTATTTTAAATGGTAGAAGGTAAATCATGTTCGTGCCCTCTCAACAATGACAGTACAAATATTTCGAAATAGCTTACTGAAAGGTCCGGGTTTATTCGTGAAATACTATGCATTATGTGGTTAATTATTTTCAATTACGCGATTGTCAGTAAGGATTGGTTGTTTGTTTATGATTAATATTGATTGTCTAAATCATTAATTTATATTATTAATTTTAAATAGTTCCGTAATATGTTATATAACGACGTCGTTTTTATAAACCTGTCGGTCTTTAAACTTTACATGTAGCTTACCAATATCTCATTGTTCTTCGAATGAATTAACCCAAATGTAACGCTACTCAAAGTCTCATATCCTAAATTAAGCTTATTTTCTAGGATATGGTATATTTGTGTTATGAACTAATTCTTGAATTATCACTTATAATTATAATTACACGAGAGCTTTCTTTTTTCCGGATAAATTTTTTTAACTAAAATTTTTGTTGCTGGGTAACTGTAAGAAACAAATTTCTTGATAAAACGACGAGTCCGAAGGACGAGTCGTTTTATCGAAGAGGCAATTTGTTGAGTTCAGTTATCATTTAGCAACTAAATTTGAGTTTAAAAATGGAAAATTTATTCGGAAATAAAATGAAAGCTCGAATGTAATTCGGTAAGATAATTTACTAAATGTGTAAACAATTACTGAAACATTTATTAGTTTGCCATTTAGTTTGCTAATAGATAAATATGTTATTTTCAAAAAAAATTTATTTCTCGATGCCTGACACAATTTGTGGACATCTTCCTGGTATTTGCAGTATAATAACAAGTCATATGCGTAACGGGATTGGATAACAATTACACAATTTTCGGGTTCTTTATTTATTTACTTACTTATTCAATATTCCTAGTTAGTATCTTTATGCATTTACACCAAGCTTTTTTGAAATAAATATCATTTCTATACCATCTTAATTCAACATACCATGACCTTTTATCCTGGCTGACATAGAACTAAATGTAACACACAAACTATTTTAATGCCAATTCGTATATTAAAATAGAGCTTACTTGCTTGTTATTTCCTCAAAAAATAACAGTAATTGAATTACTATCGCTATAATAAAAACATTAAAATTATCACAATATCAAACCTTATATCTCTGAAATCAGAAAAAAATAAGCGTTTTTATGAATACATGGCCAACTATGATTGCCATTTAAAAATATATCTTAATAATTAAGTGTGCCATGCATTTTTAACTAAGATTATTAAATTCTACGTAAAAATTGCTACCACATATCATTTTTATTTTCAATAGTTACGAAGATATGTATATTGAAAATTTCGGCAATTTTCAATGTTTTTAAAATATCTTCAGAAGTTGACAATAAAGGGTTAAACCTGAATATACCGCGCGATCATTTAAATTCTAAATTAGAGCAGCCTGTGAAATTTAAATTAAGTTGGTATATAAGTACTAATTTACAATTTGAATTGTCAAAGTGGCGTTTCAAAATGTTAATTAATCAATAATTGACATTCTGGACAACCTAATAAAAAAAATCCCGCCTGCTATAATTTAGAATTTAAATGATCGCGTGGTACTATCAGATACTCATCAATTTCTTAATAACTATGCTAATTTAACCGATCCTCTATCTTCAATATTAAGAATGTTACCCACATTGGTAGATAGAAAATGGGCAGCTGTATACGTCTAATGTAATTGGTATTTCATTTAATTTTGTATTTATCTACACACCAATCATTAAATTTCGTATCTGGAAGCTCATGATATCCTACCAATTGTGTTATAAGTAGCTTTTGATTGAATTAGCACATTTTGTGTATTATTAACAGGCGCCTCCACCACAAATTGACATACTTTACAATATTCTACTAAAAGCAATTTTACTTTTTAATGTGATGAGGCGGTACCGAAATGAAATACTTATTTAAAACTTTCCTGTGTTTGTATTCAAAGAAATCATTTCCAAAGCATTTGAAATAAAGAAACAATTGAAGTTAATTTGTTTTTATACCACCAGTATACAATTTTGCTATGAAATAGATTACGTATTATAAATTATAAAGGGAAGTGTATGTGTGCGTGTATGCGTAGTCCAGTCGAATCTGTCGTACTTACAGTCGTGAAATTTGGCACACACATAGTCGTGGTGGACTCAATGCACCTCGAACCCCAATTTTAAAATTTAATCTAGAAAATATGTTATTTAATGTTTTGTGTTATTTTGGGTAGTTCGAGAACAGATTTAATTATCGACATTTCAAGGGCAACGCCGCCGCCGTGCGTGTACTACTAGTTTAAAAAAAAAATAGGTGTGGCCACCTCACGACTTTCTTATACGTATGAGCGTTTCAAATTATAGAATTTTAAGAATTTTTTTATACAAAAATTATTCAAAATCTTATTTTAAGTACTTCTATTCTCTTAATAAATCTCTATAGAATGCATATGCAAGATATTATCAAAAAAGTGCCACTCGCTAAGAGTAAAAGTGCTACTTCCGGTCCGAATTTTGAAATTTCATATATACAAAAAATATTGCAAATCCAGTTCTAAATACTTTTGTACTCTTGATAAATATATATAGAATGCATAACTTACGACATATTTGCAAAAAATCGCTATTCGATAAGAGTAAAAGTGGTACTTCCGGTCTGAATTTTGATATTTTTTTTATACAAAAGATATTGAAAATTACGTTTTAAATACTTTTATACTCGTAACTTACTTGTCTAAAAAGCATGACTTGCGAAATATTCGCAAAAAACTGATTTTCGATAAGAGTAAAAGACCTACTTCCGGTGGGAATATCGAAAAACTTTATAAATAAAATTATTCTCAATTTTAATTTTAAGTACATATGAATTCTTTATAAATTTGTTTAAACTTAGTAGTTGACGAAATATTGGCAAAATTCGATTTTTTCACTGAAGTAAACAGCTACTTCCGGTCTACCGATTTTACTGAAAACTAATCAGATCTCAACAGGGAGATTATACACGTAAATACAAAATTTAGAATTGATATCTCCAGCGGTTTGACCGCTATCGTGGTCACAGACAGACAGACAGACAGACAGACACTTTTTCGGTATCAGGGGACCTCAAAACGTGGACATCTGCAAAAATCTCGAGATCGAAAATTTTCATCATCACAATACTTCCTTATACTACGTATAAGAAAGTCAAAGAATATATAAACGTGAACTCGTATTCGAATAAGTAGTTCGTTTCAGAGAAAATGTTAGAAGACGTACCTGTAAATGAAATAGTAAGAAGTATAGATTCCATTGGACTTTTACCCCAAAGCAATGTCGATATTAACTCTTTGTGCGGATAAATAAATATGCAGTACTTTAATCTAATAAAATTATTGTATAAACAAATTTTCTCACCAAACAATTTATTTTGTTCTAGGTTCGAGATTTAGTTGCTAAATGTACCTGTCCAACACAATTCCCAATGATCAGGGTATCAGAAGGAAAATACAGAATTGGTGATACCAAAGTCCTCATATTTGTTAGGGTGAGTATAATATAGTACTAGTTCATTATAAAAAAAAAAAAAAATACTACTAAAAAAAACTAAATTTAGTTTTTTTTTATATGCAGGGGTATTTAAAATATTTATTCTAAATTATAAAAATTGCATTTATATTTCTTTAATTGTTAAGAGTAACTAAATTAAATCAAACTATGAATTAGACTGTAATATACCTGGTGCGGCAATAGTGTATGAGCGGAGCTTAGCATGAAAACTAATAACGTTGTGGCAAAAAGTATTTTTTATTATTATTTACAAATATACAGGCTGTTCCAAATTTCCGCAACCGTCTTCAACTTTTTTTATTTTAAATAGATTGATATACTTTCTAGCATGCAGCATTATGATGATAGCTACCCAAATTATCTTTGCAATGATATATGGATATGTCCACTTACGACTGTTAGTTTTGGTTTTATCGATAATTTTGTTAAAATCTTGACGGTTGCAGCATCTAAAATTTTAAGCCTTAGTCTCAGAATGGGTACAGTGCCTCTCGTAACTCTTGTGTTACTAATTTATGGACTAACGCGTTATTTTTTTTGAGGCTGAACAACGTGAATACACATACAAGGTGTTAAATAAGTCATGCCTAATTTATCGATCTTTATTGGCTATTATCTCGTTTTTTTAAAGCGAACCTATATTTCTTTTTATTAGTTAATTATCAATTTCTGTTTGTTTCTTAGTAATTGTTACTTTGCATTTACCTTGTTGTCAGTTATATCGTTTTATTGACATTATTTCTTCTTAACATATCATAAAAGTTTATCCTTCTCTTTAGTTGTTTTTGCTTTAAAATGAATTTTTCGAAAAAGGATAGACATGCTATTTGCTCTTGGCGCTAGCAATAGAAATTCATTTTTAGCATCAAGAACATATGCCATGGAATATACCGACCGAAGAGCACCGGATAGTAAAAAAAACGTTTAGAAATTTTTTGAACCCCTTCGAAGAGTCCTTGAAGGGGTTCAATAAATTACGTCAAACATGAATCATGAAGTGACAGTCGTCCAGTCAATTATGGAAAATCCGCACGTATCTACGAGGATAATTTCGTAACAACGCGGGATAGAAGTCACTGCTCAAAGAAGGATTTAAAAAAAAACATGAATTTCACCCTTATAAAATTCAAAATTACCAAGGCTTATTACAAACGGATTTTGAAAGGAAACTAGCTTACTTTGAATGGCTACTTTTACAATTACGACAATATATAACTTTTCTAGACTATGTGCTTTTCACAGATGGAGCAACATTTGCTAATTGTGGAATAACAAACAGAAAAAGTTCCTATTACTATGACACTACAAACCCTCATTTTGTGCAACCCATTTTATATCAAGAAGAATGGAGTGTTAACACCTGGGGAAGCATCATAGGAAACACTATTATTAGCCCAATCCTTTTTAACAATACTTTACATTCTGCAATCTACACAAATTTTCTACAAAATAATTCGCCATTAGAAGGCCTACCAGGTAATAATAGTATTAATAATAATAATAATGAATTCCAAATAAAAAAAACAGTCTTTTCTAAATTACACAATAAACATACATATAATAATAAATCATAATAATAGAAATATAAGTCAGCTTAAATGCATGCGTGAACGTCGTACTTGCTGCTGATATTCAATTTATTCGTAAATTAATGTTGGCAATTCATCTTTCTGACATTTTTATAGGTAACACCTTGTCTCGCTTACATCATCGTTGTCGTACCGAACGAAATTCACCGTCGTAATAATCCGACCTTAAATAAACAAACGCAAGGCTTTAATGAAGTCCTCCTCCAGCGTTTAATGAGTCACGTACACTGAACGATGAGTAAACTTTGTACGGAGCGGCGCCTCTAATGGCGAACTAACGTCGAGACGCATCACGTCATCACGAATGGATGAGTGCTTAATCAGAGGATTTACCCGGATAACAACAACATTGTGAATACATTTCTTTTTATCCAGATGATTAAAGCCGTTTATTATATATAGGGGGAATGAAAGAGAATTCTTTAAAAGATGTACAGTGACTACAAATACTATTCATACACAAAGTAATAATAATAATAGTAATAATAATGAAAATAGGTTTTATTGTGCAATCTACTAAAGGACCAAGTAACATAGCAGCCTTAAACCTATAACATACATTACAGAAAACTCGCATATATGTTTGAAAGATTATAATAGCAATGTACTTAACCTTCAATAACCATAAGTGGCGGCGCGGTGAACTCTATACACCAGCTAGAAATAGCTAAGGAAACGACGATTTTCTTTAATTAATGTAACTATTATATTGCACAAATTCTATTTAATAGAAAATTAGTCATTGCATAATAAAATATAAAACCAAAAAGAAAGAATTCCAAAATTTTAAACTATGGATAAAAAATTGTCATTACACAAAAAAACATCAAACTGATAAAATATTCGTAAACTTAAAACTAGGGACAAACATAATTAAAACATAATTGTCTTTAAGGTTACTCACTTTCGTTTTCTTCCTGGATATTAGAGTTAATACACTCAGGACAAACGACAATGAAATGCCATTCTATGGCATATTTGACACGAAATTGTGGTAACTCTATTTTTGCCCCTTCCACAACAATAGCACCTTCCTCGTATTTTTGCTGGTTGTTCGTCTTCTTCGTGTTCTACTGCAATAGCTTTGTATCTCTTCAGGAACAGTTTCACATGTAAGGGTAAGGTCTGTATTTCAGCCCTTTCTGAAAGGTGGGGTCTCATCAAAGACAAAGATAACTCCTTTAGAAAAATCCTTCTGTATTTTTGAGATTTGTTGATGTTTGTAGCATTGTATAGGATTTGACTGTTAATTCCTGCGATGTTTACGAGCTAAAAGAATATAATAATAATTTTCACATAAGACAAATCAGGCGCCTAAATGCAAAACTCGACAAGTCACACTTTTTCCATATATGAGGTTTATATACCAACAAACTAAGAATACGCAAAGCTACGTTATAATAGTGAACTTATAAAGCTAACCCTGACAATTGCCAATAACAATTAAATTAATTAATAGTTAATTGTCAATGTTTGACAATTAACTTGACTTAAAAGTAAAAATTAACAGCTCTCACTTCTGTGACTCAACGTGAAAGCAATGTTAGTATATTTATCTCGACTGCTCCAACGAACACTATTGTAACTCAGATTTTTCGTTTTTTGAATTACAAAACACCAAACATTTTTTTTTATAGTTATATAGTTTATATCTTATAAAGTGAACAATCATAGAAATGTCTATATCCTCTTTATTTTTTAAAATAACCATATCAAACCTTATATCATTGTAATCAGCAAAAAATAAGCTTTTTAATGATGTCAAAACCAGCTATGGTTTCCATTTAAAAGAACACAAGTTTATGTCATAACTCGATAATGGTGAACGAAAAAAAATACTAACTACATAGTTTTATTTCGCGTAAAATTATCTAAAACTTTTGTCTGAACACTTTTTCTCTAAAATTACTATTAACGATGCTAAGCATGTTTAAAGAAAATCGTAAAATTTAGTTTTCTTTGAATATATAATAAGGCATGAAAGTTATCGGAGAAACAAAAGTAGTTTTAAATCAAACTCGTAAAACTGCGCATTTTTTCCCACTTAAGCGTTTTTCTATCTCCAGTAGTTTCTGAGATCCCAATGCTAAACATTCAAAAAAACTCACGCTGTATAATGTATGTCGTAAAATGTATTGAAATATACAAAATGAATTAAATAATAACTAGTATTTCTATATAACTTTTATGTCTGCTTAAATAAAATACCTAAATAAAACAATTTTATTATTCGAATTTACATAGGACAGTTCCGTGTCAAAAATAAACTAAACCCATACTCTAGAAAAACAAGCATTTACTTACATTTACTTGTAAGTTTACTTATTTAGACCCATTAGACTGCTATGACATTTTGAATTACAAAGTTTGCCAGATTTTCTACATTTGCACTTATCAAACTTGCACTGTCCCTTGCAAACACATCCAGAAAGAGATGATTTGCTAACACATTCACGAAGTGATATTGCGAGATCTGGAACATCTTCAAGTAAAATACGTTTTTGTTAACAAATTGTGAACTGATTTCTGGTATACCACTGTGGAAGTTTTCCGTGTTTTGTTCCTAACAGATAAAACTTTCCGTTTTGAACTTCTAATATCACCGGTAATATATTTCTTGGATCACTTCTTGCTCTGCAAACATCTGATACTATAGTAGTTTCACTGTGTCACCAATATTACCAGAAGAAAATTTAAGATTTGAAACTTTCAACATCTTTTTTGCCTGTGATCTAAACTCAGTCTTACTTGTTCTTGTCTGATTAAAATATATGTCTGAATAAAGTCTACAGCTGCTTCATCCTCTTTTTGAATCACAAAATTAACTGCAGCTGCAGGTGCATCATCTTCAATTCCGCTATTGGCAAACGGCATGCGCCAATAAAATTAATGGCGTCAAATTGATGTATTACAAAATTTTACCTGTCAAGTAGAATAACCTACAAATGCCAATTCCAGATAACCTTCAAAAGCCAATTCAGGACTGCCATCTACACTTATTTCTTCTAGCACTATTGCAAGTCTACAATTTCCTAGATTAAATAGAAACGATGAGATACAACAACCTATGATGTTATGACGACTGTTCTCAGTAGTCAAAAGGTTGAGTCTGTGACTTGTCACAAGCAGTCTATCTCAAGTCCTCGTGGAAAATCTTTTATAGAAGCAGTTTGTGTTTCTTTTGAAGCCAAAGTAAAAAGAACAACGTGTTGAATAAATAATACTAATAATTTTACCTGTATATTCTCTTGCATTGTCTCTAATTTCAAAATCTGGGCATATCACAGACAGATATGTTCATTTCTTTTAAAACGACTGAATACCTCTTTTTATCTGTGAAATTCAGTTTAAAAAAATATACACTAAAGTGTACAATTAATTTATTACAACATAGAATCTGTTAGATACGAAAATACTGCAGATAGATAGTAATGAACATAATAAAATGAATAATTTGTATATCTACAAACCTATTCACTTATTTTGGACAACTCTATTCATAGATATTTTTAACATTTGTCATAATTGTTGACGTTTGTGATAATTGTTATCTAAACAATACGAATTTTATCAACAATGGTTGCCTACTAAACAGTTTAGTCAAGTATTAAATAAAATATAAGGATAGAAAAGTAATATACAGGGATATGATATAGTAACGCACAAAATTCATAAAACGTACAATCTTCATTTTTGAAAAAAAGCAAAAACACGTCAAACAGTTTATTTTATTCCGCGCCTTTTAACATACCTAAGTCAAAAAAATAAAACGTCAAATTTGTCAAAGTTATGACGTCATCAATATTTTTTTTAATATGAAGCTTGTTTTTTTTTTTACTTTATTTGATAAAGCTTGTTTTTCTGCATTATAAAGAAATAATTGAAGTAGGGGTCACATAAGAAAAAACTAAAAAAAAAACGAATTAGACATGAAATGACTCGTATAACTCCGCAGATGATCGAAGACTCTGTAAATCAGGTCTACCATCGTCTTGGCCTATGTCAGATAGTGAACGGGACACAGTTTGAACAATTCCTGTAAGAAATCGTTTTGGTTTAATGGACTGTTTAGTTAATTTAAATGTTATTACTATAATAAAGTTTATTTTGTTTTTTATTAATTCTCTCAGTTTTTTCTTATGTGACCCCTACTTCAATTATTTCTTTATAATGCAGAAAATAAGCTTTATCAAATAAATTAAAAAAACCAAGCTTCATATTTAAAAAAAATATTGATGACGTCATAACTTTGACAAATTTGACGTTTTATTTTTTTGACTTATGTTAAAAGACGCGGAATAAAATAAACTGTTTGACGTGTTTTTGCATTTTTTTCAAAAATGAACACTGTACGTTTTATGAATTTTGTGCGTTACTTTATCATAACCCTGTATAATAACTTATTTATAATATTCAATTTGTAACTGATTTTTATGTAATAGTATCTAACAAGTGGAAGCTATATAGCATAAAATATCAATTAATTAGTTCAGTTTTATTGTTTCGAAATGGTTCCGGTCGATGGGAATTTGAAGTGGCATTGAATCATGGTCTTTAGTTCGTACTTTGGCCGTATGGGTTGCCAAAACGATTCAACCATACACAAAACTGCCACTACGTTTGCGTTTAAACATCATTCGTTACATTCGTTCTTGTTTTCATGCCAAGGAAGGGTATATAAAATTTTCTCTCGGAATCAGAATATATTACTTTATGAAAATATAAAAATAGATTATGTTTTTATAATGGCCAAAAGTTGACACATACAAACACTTCGAACGAAATTTCAGAAAATATCTATAATAGGCTATAAAACGATAATGTCTTATAAACGAGTATTGTAATCAAGAACTAAATGATTTATTATATCCGTCGATTTCGCAAGTTCCTTTCGACGAACCTGATATGACCGAAAACATTCGTACACCTTTGTTGATTCAATGTATGCATACTATTGGCACGTGTAAATACTTAACGTTTCGCAACAACATTTCTGCTCTTATCTGCATAAATACTTATACATCGATTTCTGCAATTTTCAGATATTGAGAAATCACGTAATGGTGCGAGTAGGTGGAGGATGGGACACATTGGCGCACTACCTTGACAAGCACGACCCTTGCAGATGCAGAGCCCAACACAGGACAACGCAAAGTGCTCGACTGGTCAATAAACCGGGCGCCATGGACTTGGCTGGCGCCCAGGTTTATTACGAAAGGTCAGTAAAACACAGGTCATGGTTTATGGTCGTACATAAAATAAAAATAATCCAATATTTGATGTTCGCCTTGGACAATTTCTTTTACACACGTATGAGACACATGTTCACCACACATGTAATATCATGGTTAGAATTAATTAATTTTTTTTTTATTCATTAATAATAACATAATATTTACATATATACATAGAAATCAGATGGAAAGGTTAGCCTGAAAATAAGTATTTTGGTTTCGAATCATAACGTAGCAACAAATTTTGATATCTATTTATTTAAAAGTATGTGCCAGTAAAACAGCTTAATGTGATCCATAAATGAGTACATAGATAAAGCAAATATCTTGCTAAATAGGTAATAAACTGCACAAGAAAATTATGTGCCTAAATCTATACCACGAAAAATTATTATTAATAGATAATATTCAAAAATTCATGTAAAGGGTTTTAGAATAGCTATGTCCGAACCTTGAGGCCTAGCGCACTGCACGCATCGATTTCGACCGTATACGGACAAATATCGTACGTTATTTTATCGCGTGTCTTATTTGCACACACACATCGATTTTCGATCGTACGGAAAAATATCGTACATTATCTCATCATTTGTGTTATTTGCACACTATGATTTTCTTTGCATAGTAGTGCAGGCATTTGCTAAAAGCTTGCAAAAATGAATCCGAAACGTGTCGTTGCCATGTGGTTGTTGTACCGTCGTTTCATACAGCGCAGATGTAACCGAAAGTATTGGGTTCACCCAATTAATAAAAAAAAAGAACTGCAGCAGCAGACGTCCTTCCATGCATTTTTTGTAGCATTCCTATCTTTGTAAATCGATAGCGTTTTGTACCACAACACTGGTTTGGTTTGAATCAATGAAATGAGGATTTCGTTATCCATATTGTCGTCCATAGTGACAGCAACAAATTATATTAAAAAATGAATAGACCATACAGGGCTAGTTAACTGCTACTGTACTTAATATCCTAAAAATCGATGCGTGTGCGCTAGGCCTGACAGTTTATCGCTCTGACGTTTCTAGTGGCAGCGCTGTCATTCTACAACGTTTGTATTCTGCCATAGTGCGCTGCACCATTCAACAACGAGTCGAAATTGTTAAAATTTATTATAAAGATTCGTGCTTTGTTTGCCAAACTTTTCGCCAGCTAACTTACTGCCGAAACGATCGTCCAACCGAGTGAACAAACAATTCAACGAATTATCGCGAAATTCGAGCAAAAACGGTTCGATTGCTGATCGAGCAGTCCCTGCATGACGCCGAAACGCGCGGTCAGTCGAGAATATTTGTGCTGTTGCTGAAAGTGTGGCCCAAACCTCTCGATTCCTCATGGTGCACAAGGAGTTGGCTTTATGCCACCTCAACTTGGCGAATTTTGCGAAAAGACTTGGGCAAGATCCAAATGACACAAAAAATGAAGCCCCAGACAATCAAGCTCGTTGTACGATCGCTGATTGGGCCCTGGAGCAGTTGGTAACGGGCCAAATTTTGGCGAAAAAAATATTTTCAGTGATAAAGTACATTTCTGTTTGAACGGCTTCGTGAACAAACAACATTGCCGCATTTGTAGAGTAATCCACAGCAGTACCAAGAGTATCCATTGCATCCGGATAAACTTACTTTTTGGTGTGGATTTTTGTCACGTGGCGTCATAAGGCCATGCATTGTCCGACACGAGAATGGCTAACTCCTTTCTCTGAGGCTACGTTAAGTCGTTGGTTTATGGCAAGAAACCAACAGCAATTGACCATATGGAGAACAACACCATTCAAACTATCGCTGAGATCCAACAGTCATACAAAATTTGGACCTCTCAGGTCAAGCCCTGTAAACAAAGTCGCGGAGACCATTTGAATGACATCATTTTCAAAACTTAATGATATTGAATGTTCTTTAATCCGCAATAAAGGTTTCCGTCACCTCTCAGCTTAATGAAAAACTCCTTATTCAATTTTTGTTTCCCTTAGTGTATTTAATCAGAATTCATCATCAAAGTTCTCTATGTAACTTTGGAATTTTCTGCTAATAATGTAGATGAAGCAATAATAAGAATCATAAGTATCTTTAATTTTAAATTGTTCTTTATAGTATATCTGGCGATATGTAAATATAAATGTACGCGCTCGTCCAATACATTGGGTAATCCAGCTTCTAAGGTCTATAATTTTAGAAAAGCGGATTATCTTGGCATATATGAATCTTTGCTAAAGATTGATTGGACTAGTCTATGTGCTTTTACTGATATTAATGAGGCTTGTTCTGAATTTTATAAGCAAATATACGATATCTTTAATGATCACGTACCATTGAAGAGTTCTCAGAGGTCTTCGTATCCCATTTGGTTTACTAAAGAGCATATTATCAATATTAAAAGAAAGAATATGCTTCACAATATTTATAAAAAGTCTGGCCGTGACGAAGACTACCTTCAGTTTAAAGAGCAACGCAAACTAGTCAGAGCGAATTCAAAAGTCCTGTACAGTAACTATATTACTAATGCTGAACAGCAACTTAAGGAAAATCCGAAACAGCGGCGGGTCCCGGGTATGCCTGGTTCAATGAAGGGTGTTGATGGATGTGAACTAAAAAACACCACATCTATAGTGAATGGTTTCAAACAATTTTTCCAATCCGTTTATACCGATTCGGTGCACAATTTGGATACTATTTCCCCATCATCTACCGTATGCTTTCCTATGATTGGTGTGTCTTCACTGTCTGAGTCGGATGTTGTTAGCAATTTAAAAAAGTTAAAGAATGCTTATACTATGGGTCAGGATAATATACCAAGTTTTCTTGCTCGTGATTGTGCGTGCATCTTTGCTAAACCTCTCGCTTTCCTTTTTAATTTAGCACTTAAAACGTCTGTCTTCCCTGAGTGCTGGAAAGTGACCAAACTATTTCCAATTCACACGAAAGGTGACACAGCCTTGATCGAGAATTACCGACCGATAGCTATTCTTAATAATTTTGCTAAAGTGTTCGAAATGTGCCTTTAGACCAATGTTTACTCACAAATTCGGTGCAGACTCTCGGACGACCAGCATGGTTTTATGAGTAAGCGATCTACAACTTCCAATCTTGCAGTGTTGACCCAGTTTGTCTCGGAATGCCTGGATGACAACGAGCAAGTTGACATCATCTATACTGACTTCTCCAAGGCTTTTGATCGTATCGATCACGCCATATTGCTACGTAAAATAGATGCTATTGGTTTTTCACCTCAATTGAAATCATTATTTAACACTTACCTGATGAATAGAGTTCAGTACGTCAGTTATGCTGGTCACAAATCATCTTACTTCACTGCCACCTCAGGAGTTCCACAGGGTAGCAATCTAGGTCCCCTATTATTTGCAATATTTATTAATGACATCTGCTCTGAATTGGGCTGCCATAGACTTTTATTTGCAGATGATGTCAAGCTCTTCCAGAAAATACGCACCATTACGGATTGCTTGTTTCTGCAGAGTCAAGTGGATGTTTTGGGAGCATGGTGTACGGTGAATAATTTGCCCCTGAATATTTCTAAATGTAATGTTTTGACGATTAGTCGGAAGCAAGAACCTTTATGTTTTAATTACGCCGTTGACGGGATTCCTATTCATCGTTGTTCAGTGGTTAGGGATTTAGGCGTTCTTTTTAACGCTAAATTAACGTTTTCAGACCACATCAATAGCACTATTTCATCGGCACTGAAAACATTAGGGTTTGTTATTATAAATACCAGGCAGTTTGCATCCATGGAGGCCATGACTACCCTTTATTTTTCCTTTGTTCGCTCTCGCCTCGAATATGCTTCATTCGTTTGGTCGCCAACATATAAAACTTATTCTGAAGCACTCGAGAGGGTTCAGAGGCGCTTTTTGAAATATCTGTACTTCAAGAGGCATGGTTTGTACCCCGTTCAGGGGACATGCTATGATGTCCTTCTTGAAGAATTTAATTTTGAATCTTTGGAGATACGAAGGCATAAAGCAGACATTAAGTTCATTTATGATGTATTGCACAATAATATAGATGTTCCATATTTTTTGGCAAAGATCATGTTTGCTGTACCTCAGTACCCATGTCGCACGAGGAATGTATTTTATTTTTCAACGGCCAGAACAAATATTTTACTTACATCGCCTCTCTATAGAGGCTGTAGTCGTTGCAATGCCACTTGTGGGGATGATCTCGATATTAATTTTTCATCATTATCGCAATTAATTAATTAGTAGGGTTACTTATACGTTGCATTGGCTTGTTTTTTTTTTTTTCATTTTTTTTTTCACTGTCTTAATTCTTGTAGTGCATATTACTGAGTTATGTATGAGTATGTATGTATATGTGTATATATTTCTTTTTTTTTCTTATTTGATTTTATATTGTGTAGTTATCGATTCATTGCATTTTTTTTTCTTGTCCTGTAATTAGATGTAAAAAATCTGTTGGGCAATAAAGATATATTATTATTATTATTATTATAGTACGCATATGCCCTATTTCTTGCGTTACCTACTTGTATATCTTACAACGTGTCATCAAAACTGATTGTCGTGGCCACTTCTGTCATTTTGCGATGAGTTTTAGAGTAATTTTACCTAAGTCCGATGTCATGATCTACACTGCTGACCTCTCATTAATTTAATTCTTTTTAAGAAAATTGCAGTTACATGTGATATGCTTTTTGCTAATCCATTTTCTAAAGAACCATACTTTGTACAATCCAGAATAAAACTACATTGTAGTCTTATTCATTAAAATGAATCAATGATATATGTATCTATATACCGTATGTGTCAATTTTCATTGTATAGGGATTCAATGTTTACGTGCGATTTATACGTATACAAGTAATACGTGGCAACGTGGCACCCCTACTGTCCGTCACCAATCCCGGCAACAATCGACATCACAACGATTTTCTCCGATCTTCCCACTTCTCCCGACCAGATTTTACATCCAATGTTTAGCTGCGAACACGTTGCGATCTAGTCTGCCATAAAAGCCGTCTTATTACTGGAACGGGAAACATCAAATGGCCGCCACGATCTCCTGATCTAGTAGTTTATTATTATTTTCAGAATCCTTTTTTATTTACCTTATTTTTAATTTTATTAGAATTACGCTTTTGTTTGTGTCATGCAGCGTGAACGCAGCTTAATAATTATCTGCATTTACTGAAAGGAAAAAGAAAAAGAAATCCTTGCAACTCGTAAATATTATTTCTGAACGCATTACAAACACCCAAGCCGGTGATCGAATAGTTACTGCTAACCGCGCTAACTTGTATTTACGAGCATGCATCGGTCGTGCTGGCATTGGAAAGCAAAGAATACTATGTTGCCACGTACTCTATGGCTAATGAAAATTGACACATGCTGTATAGCTGAACTACAAAATTTGGATTAAATTGGATACTTTTTGCACAAATAAACTGTTTTATTTGGTTTTGGGCTAATTGTTCTAATGAACCTTCAATGTTAATGTTACTAATTATTTTTTCATGGTTATCATTGTTTTGCACATATAATTACTTTTAAACTTTCCAGTATCGACTAAAATTATGTAAATAAGCAACCCATAATATACTTTCTTTTTTATTTCTACGGTTTGTAAAGCATTTTGTTTGAAAAGTGACACTTTATAAACAAACTAACGTGTTTGACGTAACTATTTTAAACACTGTTGTAGAAAAAAGTACTATTAGACCAAATCCTCATATTTAAATTAAACCTACTGTAAGAAATTAATTGGAAAACGTGGATATTCCGACATTCTTAATATTTTGCCTTCTGTAGGTGCCTAAACTTACACAATTTATCATGCAGTCTTGCTTAACTACTACCGCGCGATCATTTAAATTCTAAATTAAAACAGTTTGTGAAATTTAAATTAAGTTGGTATGTATATAAGTACTAATTTACAATTTGAATTGTCAAAGTGACGTTTCAAAATGTTTGATTTAGAACATAAGATTTTTCTTACTGAAAGTTATCTTAAAAACGCCGAACGACAAGAGAATGGTGAATGGACATATTCAGTACCGCACTGCATCAATGATTTTCCAAATGCCTTCCCTAATTTTCCTGCGGATTATCAAAAATTAGTCCAAGAAATTTACACATGTGTGGCGAAATTTCGTAATGTTGGAACTGTAGGTAGGAAATCTGGTAGTGGCGCGCCCAAAAAAAGGACTCCTGAGATTGTGGCAGATGTTGCAGAAAGAATGGAACAGTCTCCCAAAAAATCTCTTCGCATATTAGCCCAAGAAATAAACCTTTCATATGGAACTTGTCAAAAAATTTTAAAAAAAAATTTAAATCTTTATCCCTATAAGATTAACGTCGTTCAAGAGCTATTCCCTCGAGATTTTCCTGTACGAATAGAATACTGTCAGTGGTTTTTGAATAATTTAAATAACAACAACACTTTGGATTTAACATTTTTTTCTGACGAATCATGGTTTCACCTATCCGGCTATATAAACAAACAAAATATGCGTATTTGGTCCTCGGAGAATCCTCATGAGTTTATTCAATCGCCTCTCCATCCGCACAAAATTGGTGTTTGGCTAGCGGTTTCTAGAAGGCGTGTATTTGGACCTGTGTTTTTTGAAGAAACGATAAATGCTGAGAGATATCGAAATAATTTACTTGAACCGTTTTTACAAAATCTTCATGATGACGAACTTTTACATGGGTATTTCCAACAGGACAATGCAACAGCTCACAAAACATGGGAAAGTATGGCTCGAATTCGCGAGTTTTATGATAATCGAGTCATTGAATTTCCGCCTCGCAGTCCGGACTTAACGATTCTTGATTATTTCATTTATCCGTATCTGAAAAACACAGTTTACAAAAATAACCCACAAAATCTTGAAGAACTACAAGAGGCAATTTCTAATGCATGTAACGCTATAACCGTTCAGATGTTGGCAAATGCTTTTGAAAATATGAAACGGAGGGTTAACAATTGCATTGCAACAGGGGGAGAACACTTTGAACACCTTTTGTAATTCACAATAAAACTAATTTATCTTGTAATGCTTTCATTTCCATTAAATTAAATCAATTATACATAAGATTCACAAATGTCACAAAGTATAACATAACCGCAAATTTCAATTAATCAATAATTGACATTCTGGACAACCTAATAAAAAAAATCCCGCCTGCTATAATTTAGAATTTAAATGATCGCGTGGTATTTTGATATAAACACACCAACCAGAAATAAATAAATATTCATACTTTTCATTTTTTTTATATGTACTTCAACTTATTCCTTTATTATAAATTTTCATTGATAATTCATTTTGTTTCAGAGCCCCATCTCACACGAGCGTTACAGATTCTTCAGAGAAGAAAGGTTATTTATCACCCCCATCAGCAATTCGTTCCAGATCCAGATCACCTTCGACCTTTTCCCAATTCGACTCCAGACGCTCCGCCAGTCCAAACCTCCATCGAAAATCTCTCGCCCCACCACAAAACCGTTCCAGAAGTCCCACACCAAATTTTACCTCTACCCACACTACAAAATTAGCTACCAATAAGAATCTTCAAAGGAACAGCGGTCCCCAATCCCTAGGAAATTACGTGTCGGCATCTCCAACAAACCTGGCAAAGCATGCCAATGGAAAATCTCATTCGAACATCATATCCGCTATACAGTTTCCCGCAACATGCAAGACCGAAGCTACGTTACAAGTGTCGGATCATTCTACCGATCATAGTGACAATACGTCTGAGGTGTCAGATGAAGGTTACAGAAGTTTGGGTTTGGTACCCGGTGATAAGACTAGGAATAGGTCTTCATTGTACAGTCAGAATTCAGCGGAGGATGCAGAATATAATGGTAATACATACCTATATAAGAACATGCAATTATTCTTAGCCAATATATTCAAGAAATTTATTAATTAAACTAAGTTTTCATTGTAACATAGAGAACTAACTCAAATGTTAGCGGCTGCTCTACACCAAAATGTTTCATATACTTCTAAGTTTTGTCAGTCGTGTGTCATTTAGCGCTTAGGTCGGCATTTTCTGCCATTGAGTGAAATTGGTAGTCGTCTCCGATAAATCGAGGATGTTCTGATGGAAGCTATACAAATTAAAATATTTTTCCCTATAGGAAACCACCTCACTTAACACACTGTATATATAAACTATAATAGAACACTTTATATATTATTAATAATAATGTAATGGCCCCACGATTGGTAGCCATTATTGATAATAGAACCCCTTTTAAATTAATAACGGCATCACATTGGTAAAGCCATATTGTAATTATGCCCCAATATTAATGCCCTGTATATTTAATTATTTTTTTTTAATAAAATAATATAATTGATTAGTTTTACCGGACTACCTCATATTCCCAGGACGATCCAAGTTAAGAGATATCCAAAAAAAATAATCTTCGGGCATTAATTGGTACAATAAATATAAATTAAACAAAATTATTTTAATTTAAATAACGTCTGTATTAGAAACGAAGATTTTGCATATATTATTACAAACACAAAAAAGAAACATTTGTACACAAAATAATATCAATTTTAATTTCAACAAACACATTAATAAAATAACTTCATAGCGCATATAATACTGAAAGATTAGTTATGATTTATATGTATATTATCGTTCCTCTGAAATGCATCATACATCGTTCGTTTTCCACCGCCTCTTAGTATTTATATCTATTCTAACACAAATGATATTTTTGTTTAAAACAACATTGACAAGTAATTTTACAAATACTGAGATATTCTCATATTAAGACAATTTATTAAATATGTTTTCGATCTTAGATTATTATATAATTACGTCTCTACATGAAGACAAATCTTATTATTTAATTTTACCTAGCACTCGCGTAATTAACAGTTTCTAAATACCTTTCATATATACTTCTCTTTCTTCATCTGAAGAGAATCTTCCTATTGTCGGTGTGCTTAGTGGGAGTCCTCCTTCAACGGTAGAGACGCCTGTAGCTTCTTTAAACGCTAAACGCACAAAATAACTTTCTATAGGAAGATATGTTAAACTAACATATTTACACTTAGTTGGCGGTTGATCTTTATGTAAACAAAGAACCCATTTTGTTACTTTTAAGGTTCAAACAAGTAACAACGACAATTTATTACATTATCGACCGCTATGTGTGGATCGACTTACTTACTAATTACCTTAACCTTATTACTTATAAAACGGTCTACTTAACCGGTCTAATATGCCGGTAACTGATCCCTTCGAAGGTCCTCAGTCTACTTACTTCTTTTTTCGAACTTCCCTTTTTCCCTGAGACCCACATACTCCCTTTTCTCCTTTGCCCAAGAATCCTAGTTATAATTTTCAGGCGCTAATGTCACGATTAACCGGCGATAAGATAATCACTCGGCGTCTCAAGTCTTATAATATAATCAATACGAACATTAGCTCATCTAACTAGTGCTTAAATCATACATTTAGAATAAACAGTTCTAAGAATTATATCGTTTTGGTTTCTAATACATAACTTTAAAATATAATTCATATTCGTATTTAAAATTTATAAAATTATTAAACTAGGATGTACCGTTACAAAACAAATCAATCTGTCATCATGACTTAGTGACTATACTGAATAACTAAATATTAATTAATAATAAACACGGCCACTAGAAAAGCAAGTCAATTAAGTAGAATCATTGGAAAATCTATGATTTATGAAAAACGACATCCAACAAATATTACAAGGCAACAATGCCCATCTATGTGATCTGTGACCAACATAGAAAGATGCAAACGTAAACTGTATGATTGTAAACATTTAAGCATAGAACAGGCGCTGTTATCTATGTAGTTTCATGAAAAGTTCCAGATTAATCATGGACAGCATTTAATTCAACTACATAAATAATATCAACGCGAATTATGTAATTAAAAGAATTAATTTAAAAAATTAGGAGTAGAGCAACCAAATACCGTACATGTAGATTGATCAGAAGATCTAGATTTATCATTGACAGCATCTAATCTCACACACTTATCATGAATATAGCTCCCGTCCATTGATTTTTAACAATTCTCAATATAAGTCTTCCTTGTAAAATATTCTTGCTGCGATTTCTCCCATTAGACCGCAAGAATCTCTCAAATCGACGTAATTAATTAAGATTCAAATTAGGTTGTGTTCCGTTAATTTTCCTCTTTTCTTTAAGCGATAGATTTATAAACTGTTTTTTGTCATTACAGAGCATCAAGAATCAATTGACTTAGAAGACGAAACAAACGACATGGGCCTAAGAAAAACGCATTTTTCAGAAAAAATATACAAAGACAACCCGGAAGCTCGCAGACTTCAACAGCAACAATTACAACAACAACAGCACGAACAGCAAAAACAACAGCAAGAACAGCAAAGACAACAGCAAGAACAGCAGAAACTTCAGCAACAATTATCTCAACAATCTCCTCCGACCTTGCCTAGTAGATGTAATAGCGTAGATAGAATCGAAACTCCCCTCGTAAAACATAGTATACCAACTTCCTCACCGCGCAAATCCGTTTCAAAACAACCGTCCAACATCAACAACACATGGAGTGCAAGACCAAAAAATGGAAGAGCATCTCTGACTCCCGAAAGCTTCACATCCCCATTCAACAGGTCATCTCCGGCTCGCAGAAGCATAGCTAGCTTTGCACCACAAGCACGCGGCACTCAATCAGCTAACACATCACCGACAAAAATTAATTTTAGACAGCAGCTAATCAAGGCGGCTAAACAAAGCAATAATGATGATATGGTCTTTGAAGAAGTCCACAAGTTATTGAGACAATACGTAAGCCAGACTTCACTGAACGAATTCGACGATTTCAAAATTAAACCGGAAGACAATAAAGGAATTGTTAAAGGCAGAAAGGATTCTAGACCGAATTTGGCAACTAGAATACCAGGACCGGTTTCAGCCAGATTGTGTTAGTACATACGTGTACATTTATATATATAAGAAATATCTCGTTTTTCATTTCGGTGCTATACATAGCTGTTCATTTACTATATTCTTGGGATAATCCTAACCGTTTAGGAAGTGCAATACAATATATATATATATATATATATATATATATATATATATATATATATACCGAACTGCAATTTTAAACATACAGTACCGCTCTTATAACAGTACTGCTTTATTTATATCCGTAAGTTACCGATTTAATTCAAAGATTATATCATCAATATATCATTCATTTCAATATGTTACTTAGTTGACTTTGATGACTTCTCACACCAAAATAATCGAAGCATCTAAAATCAACAAAATATTACTTTTTTTTGTTGTTGTTATATTTAGTATTTTAACATACTTAACAGGTATTTCTTTATTTTTCTTAGGTATATAGTTTTAAAGCAATATCCATGTCAGATACTGTAATTTTGCAATTTAGAAACTTGTTTTCAATGAAAACGTGCGTAATTTAATTTATTAAATGTTAACAGCTTATCGATGTTAAATTTCTGGATTAGACAAAGAAGTGAAATTGGAGACAGAATTTAAACACTTGACAACACCGGTAGCCAATATAGAGGGTAGTTTTCTTCCTAAATGTATATATGTTAAGTATTTACATATATCATTATAAATACTCTAATAGCTGGTTGTGTTCATGTTCTGTCGTTTATTCTATCAACGCTATAAGGTAAAGTGCAAACCAAAATATGTTTTTTTTCCTCCGAAAAAGTCAAAATTCTTTTCTCTTCATAGCGTAGAGGCAACACCACAAGAACAAACATGTAGTTGTTAATTTAGGACTACCATATGTTCTACGTTTGGTAATTTATAATGTTCGTGTTCAACCTTAGTAAAGAAAACCTTTCTTTCGAAGGAACGCCAAAAAACAAGCGAAAGCTGTCAAGATTTTTAAAATTAAACCGAATACTTCTTCATATTATATTAATTCTAGAGCCATTTTTTTATTGAAACTAAATTATAAACAATACCAAAGAAGACTACTTATGTAAACAACTGTTGTTGCTCTGAAAGATATAGTTCTTCAATAATTTGATATCAAAAATTACTTTGCAGAGCAATACAATTTCTTGTTTGCTCAAAGATGCCCTAGCATTTTCAAAAAAATACAAAACATTTAAATACATTGATTTTATATGAATTGAATCCAATGTATATACCTGTAAGACATCGATGCTGCTCAATTTTTAATAAATCATTTCTTAATTTGGTTCAGTATCCTCCGTAGTTTCTAAAATACACCACTGATGTTATCTTTTATTCTAAAGTAAAGAAACTCGTTAAGACATTCATATATTAGCTCTTTCTAAAGTTACAAGGTAAGAAGCGAAATTAAGACACCTTCAACTTATTTAAGTTGATATTTACACCATTTGTCCACATACAAGATCAATAACCAACATATGCTACTTATTCAAACAGCTAAAATTCCAACTTGTTATACTGCCAGTCTTAAACATACTTTTTGCTGCTAGATCAACTATCTTAGCACAGAATTTATTGAACAAGTTTGAACAACTTTATTCAAAGTTCAAATCAATAAATTTCATTAATTTCACTAAATAAAATTATATTAAAAATTGTTTAAAAACTCTCTGAACTGTAGTTTTTCATTGCTTGCAACGCTTCATTTTAAATAATCACGCTATAAACATTACGAAAGGGTAACGAAAGAAGAAAATCAAATTTTCCAATACAATGGATATGAATTGTATCATCAAATTATATATAATTGGGAGTCAAGATATAATAGCCAAGAAGTATAGAAATTCAGCAGAATTCCTTAAGATTGCTTTTTGACTATATCGTGGTGAAACTACATGTGTAATTGATGATCCTCTAGCATAAGCCAGCTTACTTACTTGTAACGCTCGTGGAAAATGTTAGAATTAAATATTTAAAATTTGAATTTATTCTGTAAGTACTAAATATTTATTCAATAAATTGGTTTTGGCCGAATACTTTGAGTACTTACTATAGAAAACACACATTCTGGGATTTTTCAACTCATATCGCATGGAGGAAAACAAGAAAGCTTCAAATTTCATGTTTTGTATGATATCCAATACTCTATAACTTTTCTGGGAGTATGTATATTTTTACTCTCAGTTTAATCTTGTTATGCTGCACTGTAATTATGAGCTTTACAACGTTTGCATCTTTCAAAATGATTTACAACTTTACACTAATCACAACCAAATATACTACCACCAGATTTCTGCTAATAGACGGCCTAATCAAGAACTTTAGGACAAACTTACTGGAACATTTAATCTTATATGTTTTACAAAGGTGGTTGGGGTTTGGAGAGTCAGAAAGAATTAATCCAATAATTACACCATTAAGTTCTGCCATTTTATCCTAGAAGCAATTTTGCGATTTTTATATATTTTACTGCAATATAAGCATTATAAATTCTTAAATTGTCAACCTGTTTAATAGACTGAGAAAATTACTATAGTCCGTCTCAACCTTATTATGCAGTACAGGTCTTATGGGAATTGATTTCATGGTTGCCAAATCGTCTCATTGTATAATGTCGTTACAGTTCCGGTTCAATATCTGACATTTTTTGTAATCAAAACATAACCTATACGACTGTTTGTCATTCAATTGATGCATACTGCATACAAAAAATTAATAGTAATTTGAAACACTAAAAGTGGAGAATATATGGGAAGATGGATTAGTTAAAATATTTGTAATAATATAATCCTTTGGGATTGTTCTGTAAAAAAATATTTAAAATCTAACTGAATATAGTAAGCCAGAGTAAATGAATTAATATTTCAAAGAAACACTTAAGGTATACAATTTTCTTCGTTACTGAATATTGACATCTTAATCAACTATCCACTATAAATTCAGACCAAGACAAAGTTAATCACAAGTTTATTTTTCATAAAAAACTTTTCTATTTATAAAAACAACTTAAATAATACATATTTATGAAAAGAATAACAATAACCACACACAACATGTACTTTTATTTTTTAATATGTTACATGACTTATATAGTCTTATTGAATATTAATATGTTAACCTACATTGCGTTATACACATTTAAAGACACAAATTCCTCACAAATTCATTTTGCAAAAACATATTTTCCCATTTATAAGAACAAGTTAATAATACATGATAAAATTTATGAAAAAACTAACCATGACCATACAAAGGAGTAGGTACACATATTGTTTTATTTTTCTTCATCACTTAAAGAATCTTGATCTGATGATGAATGTGTGACGTTAATTATAAACTCTTCAACATCGTCTTGTAACTTGGCAAGGTGGCCAATGTAATTCCGCCAGTTGTTCACTGTTACATTCTGATAACCCTTCACAATTAATTGTTGAATATCTCTTTGTTTGAATGTCGTATTGTGCATTTCAACGTAGTGCTTAACTTGTGCCCACACCATTTCAATTGGGTTTAATTCACAATGATAAGGTGAAAGCCGAAGAACATAATGCCCTTTATTCTTTGCAAATTCATCAATTTTGTTTCTCTCATACTGAGACCTAACCTCTGACCACAAGCCAGTAAATCTCTTTTTAACATGTCATTATCAAGTGGAATATTCTTCTCAGTGAGCCATTCAATAATTTGGTCTTCTTTGTGCTACGGCTGGAAACTTTTCTAATTTTCTCGTGTGATATGAGGCATTATCGAGACCAACAACCGAGTTCTCTAGTATATTTGGAAGCAATTTATTCTTGAACCAATCTCCATATATATCTGCATCCATTTCGCTATGAACATCAGCAATATTTTTCTTACAAAGAAATGTACATTCAGTACCAATAACAAAACCTTGCTCGCCTCCAGCATGAATTAATGGAAATCGAGGCCCAAGACCATTTGGTGATTTTAAACCAGTGCTGAGTCCTTACGTAAAAGCTTGTGGACTGCTTTGAACAGTAACGTCAGTCCACGTTTTATTTACCGAGTGTCCGGCATTCACTCATGATTCATCAGTATATATTATAGTTCTACCTAAAAATAAAACAATCACAATCAAACACAAGCACATAATAAATTGCGTAATGAACATAAAAGTATAACAAATTAAATGATAAACTATACCTTCGTCTCTGAATTTTCTGATGTCTCGTAAGTATTTATGTCTCCACCTAATGATGTCATCTCTTTCAATAAGAATACTCTATCGTCGCACTTTTTAAAATTCAAAACTCATATCATGTAGCAATCTGTAAAAAGTATATGTATATGTATATAGGTTATCACGTTAATCAGAATTATAGATATAGGTATGCATACTTACTTTTAAATGCTTGAAAAAGATAATATGCTTGCTAAAAAGAACGATTTAACAGAAATTATATATAGATAAATTAGAGACTATATAAAAGTTTACACACTACGGCAAAAACTGACAATTGACAGCAACGATTACTCATATATCCACCATATACTTTGCATAATAGAACTTGCAACAAGGCAACCGGATATAAAGATGTCGTTATTAAGAGACTACTAAAGATAATAAGAGATGCAATATCCCTATTAAACCTGTACTGCATAATAGGGTTGAGACGGACTATAGGTATATCATTATACTTAATTTGCTAATTAATTTTAAAAATTAATATCAAAGTACTATCGCTTGCGGATCTTTCAAAAAGTAAAACTTTAATCCAGTCACCATTTTCGGCACGAAAATAATTCCTACAATAGTCACTACAAATTGTATAATTTTGAAGCTCATTCAAAATAGTATATTAAAATACAAGTTTCATAAGACACGATTTTTGCGCACGCGTTCAAGTTTAGAAAACGAGCCGCTAGGCGAGTTTTCTAAAGAACAAGTGCGCAAAATGTCTTATGAAACGTGTATTTTATACTATTTTTTCTATTTCGGTTATTGAAAGTTCAAAAAAGCTTAAAATAAGAGACATGTTTTGTTCGAATATTTTAGAAATTTTGCTATTTTGAAGTTGGTGACTCTGATTTTTAAGTAGAACGTTTTAAATATTTGAATATCGGTTGTGCTATATGTAATTGTGTTTAAAATTCAGACTGATTTATACAATAAATTATTTCAAATTATCAACAAAAAGGACGAAATAAATAACTGTACGCCCACAGAGATTCGCAAAATAGCAGAAGACAATTTACAAAATCGTTCGTCCACAAACTCTCTACATATTTATCAAAACAAACTTTTATAACAGTTGTACTATTCAACATGGTAAGTAAATGTCAATAGTAGCATCCGAAAACTTATCATCCAACTCTGCTTAACAATTTATATTGCTAATTAGTAAGTGAAATGTTAGCATGTGTGCTTTTTATTCTTTGTACAATTTTATTGCACATTTTTGTTACTTTAAAGGCTTATATTTTGACATTTAAATACGATTTGGTTCCATTTTTTTTTGTTACCAACTTCAAAAAAATAAAATTAGCGTGCGATAAAGTAATACTTTATGCAACCAAAACGGGTGTCGTAAAGTGAACTTTATAGCACCGGAATAGAAAAATTATTTTATTGTCGTTGATTCAATTTAACATTAAAAAGTTACATATTCCTTCAGGGTTTTTAACGTATACAGAACTCCCAACACTTACCCATACAATTTCGGACATTTAATAGACACAAAGGCCACAACATCATTCTGCGTTTCTTTCTGCCACCTCAATGCATGTGTAAAAATTAGAGAAGGAATCTGATATCCACACCCATTGATTTTACAAAGTTTTTTGACAATATTTGTCAGTGATCTTCTGACCGACTTACCGATTGAGGTCATAGTCACACAATTTATTTGTTTTTCCGTACAATGGTTTATAGCTATGCTAGGATCCGATAGATGGCGCTGTTGTCAAGTTATTAACAAATTCTATATTTATGGAACAAAATGACTCATTCACAATACATGTTGGTTTAGTATAGATATGTGGCGCTGTATTTTTCAACAATATCTCAATTTGATTGTTAAATAATAATAATTGTAACATAGTATATTTAACTGAAATAGAAGCAGGTAATTCCTAATCTTTTAATTAATAAATAAAAACTACTAATAAAGTTGTGAAGAATGTGATTAGTGGGAAAAAATATGCAATTTAACCATATAAATCTGGATAAAAGAGCGTCACAAACAGCATTCGTATGAGAGAGAAAAGTCGTTGTAAACATTCAAATTACAAAATAACATCTTATCCTCGAGTGGCACACTTATGTTCGGAATTATTCCTAATGGTAGCATCACGAAAACTAATTCTACATTTTAATTTTTATAAATTTATATAACGACAGAAATATTTTTATAATTCTAAAATTTTCCTATAATTTAACTACTCAAAACATGTTTCGATTGTAAACCTTACAGTATCTGTCAAATTATCTAATTATTAATCCTGTTGTGTTAAGAGTTTTACGAATTAGTTAAAAAAAACAAAATTTAATAAATCATCATACAATTAAGGTTACGTCATTTTGACACGAATTGCTATTAATTGAAACTGCACAAATGTATAGCATTAATCTACGTTTGCGCAGTACGAAAGCTTGAAATTAATTTAATATAGCTTAGGAAGCCTTTCATTTAAAGACACCAGTAGCTGTCAAAAATGTTAAACTATGTCACAGTGATATAACCTTAATGGCCAAAAAAAAAAAAATTAAAGACGTTTCTAAAATTTGAGGTTATGTTATATCTAAAGGTGTACCAGTTTATTGTGAATTAGAACATTATTTAATCCAACTTTCCATGTAATGTACTTACGCAGGTGGGAAATTTATAATAATATTGCGTGTCTTAGAAAATTGACTTGTATACGCTCAAATTTGCCCGAAATTTTCCAAATTTACGTTAACCTATATGTACGTTTCCGGTGCTTTGAGGAAGATTTCGGCTTAAATGAAAGACAAAACGTTATTTTTCTCATATTATATTGTTTGTTTTTCCGTTGAGCTTTTTGAGATATTTTTAGCGATTGTTATAGCTTTGACGAAAAATAATAATATTAGGAATTATTGAACGAACCTGATATAGTTACCGAAGTTCTCGCAAGAATTACAAAAATTAAAAGCAAAAGTACGTAATGTTTTCGAAAATAAGAATAACTTGTAGTATAATCTACAAATATAGTTTCTAGCGAGGCAATATTTTACTCAGGATAATTTATTTCGCGTTATTGTTTCTTCCATGCTATTTCGCTATTTAGTCCCTATATACTTCGATTAGCAAAAGGAAAAAGAGGATCATTAAATATCATAAATAGTGAAAAATGTGTGACGAAAAATACATTCCACTTTTTATTACGGAAAGAAAGAAAATTGTGGCCGAGATTTTTGTACGGTAGTTTTATATACTAAAAGGAAAGAAAAATCAAATAAAATCAAAGTAGATATTAGACGCATAATATATATTTATTATTATATTATTTCTCTTTTTTTTCATTTCGGGAAATTAACAGAAGATTGACAATTTTACCAATATCTATATTATTAGAATTATATTCTTATTATTATTTGTTAATTTAACACATTACCACGTAAGTTGAATTAACTGTAAACATACTCAAAGTGTGTATCTTAAACCGTTTCTTTTTTAATATACATATATAAATAAACTATTAATTTATAAACTATGGTTTCATTTCTCCTAGAAATTCTCCACTAATTTCCAGCTAAATATCTTGATATATAATGATTTATGCGTGCACCGTATGTTTGATTTGTTGAAACGACACTAGATTGTAAAACCCTCATCTATGTGTGTTTGTTAGTTCTCAGAACCGATAAATCATGTATGGCGAGTCTAGCACTATTCATATTATTTCCCAAATCACTGGTTTAATTGCGAACATATTTTTTCGGCTCTTTCAATGAAGTAGTAGAAATATATTTTAAATTATGATAGTATCGTTAATTTTTGGTATTTTTTTTATTTTTCTTCTACGTATATTTTCGGAAAAAGGACCACGCTATCATATTTCTTTTATTTTTTTAATACAATAAAAAAAATAATTGTTTAAATATTTTAAAAAGTAAAGTCAGGGTTTGGAAGAAACTGATTGAGGTAGTGGGCACACCCCCTTAAACTGTTATAGTTTATTAAAGGAGTATCATAAGACACGTCTTATTGCACGAGCCCAAGTTTAGGACACGACAAGCAAAGCGAGGAATGTCCTAATGGGCGAGTGTAATAAGTATCTTAAGACAAGAGTTCTTTGTGTTATTTTTTCTAATCTGCCTCCTTCTATCATTTTTTTATAAAAGTAATAGGTATTTCAGGGTGAAGTAAACTTTGTGGTGGTTGGCAGTATCTTATGCATTTGACGTAAATTCAAAATTTGAATTTATTGCGATTTTTATATTCAATATTTGATACTTCTTAAATTTAATATAAAATGTACACCTGAAATTAAAGAAATTGCTGAAAATAACGTGAATAATTTGGTTCCTACCAAATCTCGTAGCAATTATGAGAAGCAGTGTATGAAATTTGAAGAATGGTGTGAAGAAAAAGAACTTCATGTTATATCAGTAAACGCTTTAATTGCCTATTTTCAATTACATACTAAATATAAACCATCTACTTTATGGACAATTTATTCTATGCTGAGGTCTTGTTTAACGATATACCGGATGTCACAGGGAAGCGGTAAAGTCCATTATTGGTATCTAATAATATAGATAGCTAATAATTTTTAATACAAAAATTGTAGATAATCATAAGCTCTACCATTTAAAAAGATTTTCATTTATACAGAGTGTTTGAAAATAGGAAAATAGAAGTAACTCTTTTCGATTAATTTTAGTTACAGTCGTAATGCAACTCATGGCAATTCAGATATAATATCCTACAAATTTTGCAAAATCGCCCATAAGCTCTAGAAAGTATATATTTTTAATTAGTAAATTTTAAGTACTTTTCATTCAAATATAAATATACAGGTGTTCCATTTAACTTTTGCAAATGGTATATAATCCTAACGAATATACCTCTACTAATTGAGCCCATAATAGGTATTTTATCATCAATCGTTATTTCATAGCAACTTTTCAAATGTTGTACAATTTTTAACGAAAAATCGCCATATCTCGGAAACAGTTGAAAATCGACTAATACAAGTTGACGTCAATTTAATCAGCCCTTCTAGAGCTATCATAAAATGTAAAAGAAATGCATTGCATTTCATTTAAAAAAACATACATTTGTGTTGGTTCGTCGTTGTCGAACACTCGGTATAAATGAAGACTACAAGTCTAGCACTATCATTGTTTCTGAAGAAATATTATAACTTAAGGCCTATTAATACTAGCCATAAGCGATTTTTCTTGACTTATCGCAATGGTCAGTGTATTAATAGTCCAGCGGGGATTAATTTTATAGGCAAAATTCCGAAAGAGATCGCGAGATTTTTGAAATTGCCAAATCCAGAATTGTTTATAGGGCACTGTTTTAGAAGATCTAGTGTCGCACATTTGGCAAATCATAGTGGTGCGATTTGTTGACCTTAAAAAATCAGGGGGGTTGGAAGTCTTCTGCTGTGGTTGAGGGTTGTATTGATTCCTCCTTAAAAAAAAAGATTAAAACATCTTATATAACCATAAACCAAATTGAACTAGATAATCTATAATGATGCGTTTATAAGTTATAAACGCATCATTTTCGATGCGTTAACAACGTTATTATGGCATCAGATTAGAAAAAGAAAGTTATAGATTATAGGTTAGTGTTGGAATATTTTGGATATCTTTATTAAAAGAAAATAATATGATAAAAATCAGTACGAGAGTAGTTCGAGAAGCTGAACCGGTATACATTCAGGATTTATTGGTGTTATTGAAGAACCATCCTTATGTATCAAGTTTATCCATGTTGATAATATTCTCGAGGGAACGCAGCCAGATGGTCTATAATATCGAAGTACCGTTCCTACGTTTCAAGATTATCAATTATTGGTGTTATTGTCGTGGGAATGCAACCAGACGATCTACTGTTAAGAAAGTTGGGGAAAGTGCAACTGAAGTGGTAGTCGATTTTTGACAAACGCACTAGTCTACCTTATAGGTGTCCTGTAATGGAACAACTCTTACTTATAAAATTATCGGGGGAGATAATTAATAGTGAATTGATGTTTAGTTCACTTTATCACACAACGATTACGTTTAATTTGTATGTTTTTTTATTACTTTTCGGCGATTTTAAAAGTATACCATAATGTAAATAAAAGCACCAAGAACAGGTAATCTACCCGCAGGAATCAGCCCATTCTATGTTACATTCGGGGAAACGATGGGTTTCCATAGAATTATATACTACGTAGACGGTTGATTAAAATTGTTATTTTATAATATTTATTTCAAAATTATATGCAACGGTAACAAAATACATAAAAAATGTAAATTATTTATAGATTTGTAGTTCATTTCAGTTTTTTAATATATCGTTTAAAATTACATAAAAGCCAATAAAGAAGTATTATCGCTAAAACAAAAACTAGGACAGCTTTGTTTTGGCTTTGTAAAACTGACGGAAATCAACAGCTAACGTCAGTAATTCGAAATTATTTGAAGCTGTCATTAGTCATACCCATGGGGTGGAAAATGGAATGCAAAACATTGGTTCTTATTGGCGCGTCGTTTTTTTTAGTTTTCCAATCAAGCATTTGGTGCGTTGCTATCGAAAATTTTGAAGTTTGTGATGTCATTATTTTTTTTAAGTCAGTTTACGTCTTTATTTGTGCTTTTAGAGGTCGTTAAGATATTCAGTATATTTGATTGTGTTGTTATTTATAGTGCCGGGAATATTTAATTGTGTAATTTAGTTTTTATACCGTAAGTATTTGTAGTTTTCAAAAATACTATAATAAAAGTTAGATGCACCTTATGGTAAATTACTGCTCATGCATAAGTTAACAGATAAACATGTCATTCCTTCCAAAATAAAGAGGATGAAAGTATCAAAGTGCTCTCAAGTGTTTAGAAAGAGTGTGGCATCTATCATATTGAGAATGAGTATTGCAATATTACCATTTTCATTGTCTTAAATTAAAATTTGTTACAGCATCAAAGAGTTTGGATGGAGCAATAAAGATGAGGGCAGAGGATATATAAACTGCAAATCTATTGTTGTTCTTTAATGAACTCTTTGATAGTATCAACAGTACAGATTTCCTGCCTCCACCAAGCAAAAAATACAAATGTGCAGTTTCACAAACTTTTGGTGATGTAGGATTTTGGAACAAATGCCCAAAACAATTAAGAGATATGGCATTTTGTACTATGGATGGCAAACGAACTGTACCACCTTCATTAAAAAATTGGGTGTTTACTTTAGAAAACTTCAAATTGCTTTCCACAAAAGTGAATAGTCCTGCTTCTACCTGGCAGGATTAATCAAGATCAACTTGAAAATTTTTTCTGTATAGTACGCCAACATGGTGGAAGAAATAATAATCCTAACTGCTACACCTTCGAACAATATTTTAAAAGTTTGTTAATTAGAAATTTTGTATCCCCTTCGTCTTTAGGAGCAACTTGTGCTAATGATAACTGCACTGTTTTATTAACAAACATAAAACAATATTTGAAACAAGAAGTGCAGAGAGGTCTTGAAAATGTCACAACTGTGTATTTATTAGATAATGTGCCTCCTGATGTAAATATGACAGAATTAGATGAAATGGCTTTAGGTTATGTGGGAGAGTTTATAGGTAAGATAGGTACAGCAGTATTGTGCGAACTGCAAAACATACACGAGTAATGTTGTTGGAGAACCCAGTGAAGGCAATGAACATTTGTATGTCAAATTAATAGAGTAGGCTCATTTATTGCCACACTTCTTTTTTTAATATTGTAAAAGAAATCTATAATTTAACATTGTGGCTCTTGCCAAATATGTATTTCAAAAAATATATATATGTATTTGGAACTTTATGTGATAATATTGCCTTATATCTTACATTTCATTTAAAAACAAAATGTGTCAAACATGAAAAGAATTTAAATTGTTTATAAATTTATATTGTTGGTACTACAACATTATTTTAAAGGTGCTAACTATGTGTTAAATGGTAAAGTTACAAAATTACTTCAAGATAATTTGTACATACTGTAACGTTTTCGGGTTCCAATAAACAACTCGTGCAATTTATTTATTTAAAACAGTCTGTATATTTATGTAACTTAAAATTATATAACAATATAAAATATAAAACTAACTTATCACACTTAAACTACTATTAATAAATTAAAATTAACACTTATATTTATTTCTATTACTAATATGTCCGTATTTATTTATATCACACTATTTATATAATACGGCACTATTTAATTAACTATTTCTACCGTACGACGTATATTTATTTCTTTGGCTACCACTATTTATTTACACGCACTCGAGACTACCCAAGGACTTTCTTTCCCGAAATTATTCTGCGATTACTCATCCCGCAATGAATCCCGCCGCCTTATATACACATACGAAGATTACTAGAACATACCAGCACAGTCCCGCTTTTTCTCCACATGTACGAGAAACGTTCTCGTCCCTTTCGCTATGCAAGCCATACGGCGTGGAGATGAGTCATCGACTTGTTTACATATCGTTTTTATACGCCGAGCCGAGATGATTTATGGGCTCTGCTTTTTGTCGTCGTACACTCATTTCGTTACAATACATTGTAAAAGACAGTATGAAAAGAAACTAAAATATAAGTTAAAATAAGTAAATAAATCTTTTATTTATGTTATTGTGCTACTTTGAATTAGTTTATATGTTTACAAATAACAATAATTACTGAATACAAAATGCAATAATATAATTCTAAATGGTATTTTTGAATACGGAGTACTACGCGCGTTTGTTCAAATAGTTTTCCAACCAACCACTTGAGGGCGTATAACCAAACTAAATACATTAAGTTTCCGATCTCTTTTATACCTTATCTATGGTCATACCGCAAGTCAGTTCGATTGATAAGGCAAGAATAATTACTTGCAGAGAAAATGGTATGACAATAATGCAAATTGCTAATGACTTTGGCATTAACAAAAACACTGCTACATCCATAATACAACGATGGGAAGAATAAGGCGATTTTACCAGGAAAGCTGGTTCTGGAAGGCGAAGGGTAACAATTGCAACCCACGATAATGCCTTAACTGATTATTTGCGGCAATATTCTTTTATGACTTACATATACACATTTATACGTAAAATGTATATGCATATATGCATGTGTTGAGATACACACATACATTAAGTGCCATTGCCGACAATGAAACGCACAGACACCGGTGTTTCGACCTTTAAGGTCTCGTCAGTGGGCGTGGAGACTGTCGACAATGACTTCAAGACATAAAAAGCTGCTGATGTCATTTTTGCCTGTTAAATGCAGTGAGAGTATCACAGCGACATCTAACACCCAAAAGATGACACAGAAAAAAGGAATGGCTTCTGACGGCATGTTCTGTTATACAGAGGCCTGTATGTTAATAGTGTATCTCGTGTAATAGAGCCTTATGTGGCGTCACATATCAAAACGAAAATGAATAGTGTAAACACATGGATGTTAAAACTAACATCAAGCAGTAAATAAATACTATGACTTACATATACACATTTATACGTAAAACGTATATGCATATATACATGTGTTTGAGATACACACATACATTAAGTGCCATTGCCGACAATCAAACGCACAGGCACCGGTGTTTCGACCTTTTAGGTCTCGTCAGTGGGCGTGGAAACTGTCGACAATGACTTCAAGACTTAAAAAGCTGCTTACGTCATTTTTGCGTGTTAAATGCAGTGAGAGTATCACAGCGACATGTAACACCCAAAAGATTACACAGAAAAAAGCGATGGCTTCTGACGGCATGTTCTGCTATACAGAGGCCTGCATGTTAATAGTGTATCTCGTGTAATAGAGCCTTATGTGGCGACACATATCAAAACGAAAATGAATAGTATAAACACATGGATGTTAAAACTAACATCAAGCAGTAAATAAATACTATGACTTACATATACACATTTATACGTAAAACGTATATTCTTTTGCTGCGGCCCGTAAGGCCGCAAATGAAACACATTTTCCTGCATGCATGATGACGATTAGTCGCAGAATTCGCGATACGGATTTACAGAGCAGAGTGGCTGCTAGGAAAATTTATTTGACGAATTTTGGGAGACAAACTCGTCTGTTATTTGCTCTTAATAACATTTCTCTGTTTCGGTGTTAGAATAACGTTATTCTGGCAGCCATTTTGATGTTAGAATGGACTCCATTTGATGTTAGAATGGACTCCATTCTAACACCGATTTTTGGCAACTTTTTATTTTAGTAGAAATAGGTTGGTGGCATAAATTTTTCATAATCTTTTTCATACTTGCTTTTCGATTTACCTGATATTAAATTATTTATGGCGTTGGAGGCCCCGTCCCGCAATTCTAGTGCCGCAGATTGACGCTCTTCGTCTGACATTTCGCCCACAGATAATGTGAGACTTTTTTCTAATTTAAGCAAACTTTTTAAACTTTCAAAAGTCAACTGTCAAATGTAAATGTAAATCATTGCTACCAATCGACAACGTCACGTTATCAACATTTCCCTTAATGAATATTTTTAACAATTTTTCTATAAATAAATAATATAAATACAATCCGAAACAGAGAAAATAGTGTAAAATACTCGTAACAGAAGGCCATTCCAGCATTCTTTCCTTCGGCCACTCGCGCTGCGCGCTCGTGTCCGAATTTGGAAATCATGCTGGAATGAAAGGCCTTCTGTTACTTGTATTTTAATATACTATTATCGACAACCATAGTTTTGGAAAAACGTCGTATTCACAGAGAAAAAGTATTCCAGTCTACCCACAACGGACCTGTTAGGGTTTATCGTCCTACAAATGCGAAATTCGATGGAGTATAATCGCAAAAGTGCAAAAGATACGGACGGCCCTCTGTCAATGTGCGGGGATGGATCAGTTTTTGGGATACGGGTGTCTGCTGCGGAATTGTTAGTAGGTTCAATGCTGAGAACTATTTCAGTATTTTAGAGAACAGAAGAACTGTACCCCGACAACAATTTTGTGTTCCAACAAGACAACTGTCCTATACACACTGCACGGAATGTAACCGTGTAGTTGCGATATCAGAATATTGAATTAATCCCATGGTCTGCACATAGTCCTGATCTCAACCCCATCGAAAATGTTTGGGGTTGTATAATAAAAAAAACTCCAAGTAAGAAATCGTGAGCCGTAAACCGCAAAAGAATTTTGCCAGCAAATTGAGGGCACATGGATTACATTAAAACAAGACCAAAATGTAATAAGGCCTTTTATATTTTGCATGCCTCGTTGTTTACAGTATATTATCGACAAAAACGGAGGAATGGCTATATATTAATTTTATTATTTTACGTTTTTGTTAATTGTATTTTCTGACATTAAAAATTATATTATGGTCGAGGCGCGTTAAGTTCCGTTGCACGTCATACTAGCTCCATGACGACTCGCCTTGTATATGTTGCCGGATCTATTTTTATTTCTGTCAGTGACATTTGATATAACCAAAGAAAAAAATTATTCACAATCAGTGGCGGCTCGTGACTGATGTACCTGGGAGGGCGGCTCGCGGGCATTCAAATAGGTAGGTCCAATAAACAAAAGCGTTCCAGGTGAACAATATTTGGGGTCTCTAACAAATCATTAAAAGATCCGCAAATATAAATTAATTGAGTACTCACTAATATTATTTTTTGAAGTGAAAATCCATTCTTCTGTTTTTATCGGAAATAAACCGTTCAATAACTTTTTCATTAAAATTTGGTATTTCTCGCACCATTGACTTTTCAATTGAAAGCATTGCAAGTGCTGTTAGTCTGTTTTCACTCATGGTATTTCTTAAATACGTTTTAATCAATTTTAGTGTCGAAAAACATCTCTCCGTTTCAGATGTCGTCATCGGAATAGTAATTAATATTTTTAAAACTTTAACAATTTCCCCGAAAGCAGTGGCTAATCCGAAAGATGTGAGAAAGTTTAATGTTTGCAAACACCCAGAAACACTTTGAATTTCACTAGAATTTTCGGAATCTTGTCCTGTTATTTCTTTCCTGGAGTAAAATATACTTAGTTCCATTTTCAGAATGTCCTTATTTATCATAGGGTATGCTTCACAAAATTGGTTAATGTCTTCCAAAGGCAGTGTTTTTTCATATTCTTTATAATTGCCCTTTAAAAATAATTTTGCACCACATAAATGATTCTTAAAAGAGAACCGAATTCTCACTTCTGAAGTAATTATATCACATACCTCTCTTGCAGTCACGTTAAGATTTTCTTGATTTAGTCTACGTCGCTTTTTTGGAACTTCTGTATTCACTGGTTCATTTGTTATGGGTGGTAAATTATTTCTAATTTGTGCAATTTCTTTTTCAAAATTATCTACGCATTTCTGGACTTTTATAACGTCTGCTTCAATTTTTGGTAGCTGGCTAAATAAAATATCTACATGTGGCATCACTTTTGAAAAAAAAATTAACCAAAACAAAAATGAGTCATCTTCTAGACATTTAATAAATCCAGCTGCTTGAGTCACTGTTTCAGAGTTGTATTGTTTTGGAATTCCTGTAATTATATTTTCAAAGCATTCAAGAAGGTCGTCTTTATTGTTGTAAACACTTTGTACTATACGAGACTTAAAATTCCATCGTGTTTCAGAATTTCTTGGAATACGTTTGCCAGAAACATGTTGAAGAGCTGCCATTCTGTCTGGTGATTGAGAAAAAAAAGTTGATATGCCATTTAAATTTGTAAAAAATATTCGTACACTAGTGATGCTTGAGGCTGCCCCTTCAAGTATTTTATTAAGTTGATGAGCGTAGCAATATACAAAATGTGCATTTTTGTACTGTTCCCGAATTTTCACATTCACACCACCTAAATGACCACGCATAACAGCAGCTTCGTCATATGTTTGACAAATCAGTTTGTCGGGGCAATCTGGTAAAATCGGTGAAATCTGTTCTAAAATGCATTGAGACAGTCCTTCTGCATCTTGGCTTTTCGGATTCGCAAACCCCCAAAACCTCTCAAATATTTTTCCATTTAGCTCATAACGTAATACAACTACAGTTTGAGTTTGAGTTGATACATCTGTGGTGTCGTCAGCCATAAGTGCAAGATACGCAGATTCTTGAATCTCTCCGAGAATATGTTCACGACAAACCTCCAACATACATTGTAAAATTTCATTCTGAATAGATTTTGATGTGCCTTTGAACACTGTCGCTTCTTGAATATGGCTATTAAAGGCACTATCAGCGTTTGCTAAAAAATCAACCAATTCTAAAAATACCCCTCTATTTGTACAGTCTTTTGTCTCGTCGTGACCGCGAAGGGCAAGATTACACGTTCCGCACAGTTTTAATATGTCTATTATTTTGGAAAGTACCTGTCGATTTTTGGTCACAGTCTCATTATGCTTACGGATTTGATCCGCATAAACCCTACTTAGGGATGTAGCAATATTAGTCCTTCCTAAAAATTAAAAACTGACTAGATTATTTCTATGTTTGGCACTATTTTCGTGTTTATTTATTTTTCTAGAAAGGTGCTTTAAGTCGTTTATCCCATTTTTTGTCCAGTTATCATCTCCCTCAAAAAGCAAACACACAAAACAGAAGAACGAATTTTTTTCCTCGCAACCACAAATCCAAACAATTTTGTTGTATATGTTTTTGTCGAACTTACGCACAAAAGCATTTTTATTTTTGCACTGTCGCTGCTCCTGCACTATATTTAATTCTGGCGTTGGACGACCAGTTTGTTTTATTTCAAGTTTTTTATTTAAGCTCAAACCGCTAAATATAAGGTTTTTAATTTCGATCACTTTCATAATTGTCGTTTGCAGTCTAGTCTAAGGCTATGAGACGATACTAAATTTTACAAAAAATTTTCATGTAAATCTTATTTTTGAAATTTAGGAACGTGTAAAACAGAAAAGTGCTTTCAATATTTCATGCGAAGTTTAGCGGCTAAATTATTTAGAGTTGGTTCTAATTCCTGTGTGAAATCTGCGTGAAAAACTGTGCAATAGATTAAAATGGGGATAAAATTGCAATTGACGACAAAGTTAACTAAACCAAACTAACTTAAAAATAAATTTGCGGTTTCAGAGATTTTTAAGTTCTTATTGCATAAATTGAAAGATGTCCTGGTCACGTGAACAGGTGTCTGTGTTAATAGAGGACTATAAAATATCCTTGTTTATATGCAGTTAAAGATGTAAACAAACATGCTCGTGCCACAGGAATGGAGGCAATTAAAAATATAGTGATAAAAATAAAACCAGGAGTGTCCATATCAGATATTAAAGCTAAATTTCATGGTCTAAGAACTAATTTCTTAAATAAACATAGAAAATATAGTCTCAAAAAAGTGGTGCAGGAGAAGATGATTATAAATGTTAACTGTGTATCCTAAGGAATCAAAGAATTTAAAACTAATTTCTCGAAGGGCACCAATCTTTCAGTTACGATAACACTAAAATTACGTCTCTACATCATATATTAGGCATTTGCGTGTGCTAAATTTGATATGTAATAATGCATACGTGTCATACAGGAGTAATGCGATAATATTAAAATTGTTTGCTAAATTAAAGCAGAAAATTTTCGTAATAATTTAAATAGAAATTTTCATATATAATACAACGAGTAGTCAAAGTATACTCGATTATTTTTGTGGTGGTTCACGAATGTTTCCTTGCGCTTGAATATTAATAGGACGAGTGCGTCAGCACGAGTCCTATTTACGAGCGCAAGGAAACAAGAGTGATAACACCGCAAAAATGATCTACCATACTTTGATTACGAATTGTATTCGAAGGACTATTCATCGAATGATTCATTCATAAATGACGAACTGAGTTTTTTAATTTTCTAAAATTAAGTAGCTATTGCGTTGGTTTCCATAGTAGTATGTTTTCAACAAACTACTGTCAATGTAGAAAATTTTCTACGATTCGAATTTAATAAGTTATTGCAAGAATAAATAGATTTCTGATATGGAAAGCAATTCAAAAAGGTTTGGTGAAAAAGGTGAAAGTGAAATTGATGCTGAAATTCATAAAACTATTCCGGAAAACACAAAGAAAACAAGAGATTATATCTGGAGGCAATTCTCAGATTTCTTGTCCGAGAAGAGGTACAAATTGGACGAATCCACACCCCCTACTGAAATTAATTTCGTATTAAAATCTTGGGCATGTAACATGAAGAAGCAAAATGGCGATGACTATAAGGAAGGAGTGGTAAAGCACATGTGGAATGTTACCGCGAAGTTGGTGCAGGAATTATATTTTGAGAAGTGGAAAATAGTAATAAACCCGTTCAACGATATTGTCTTTAAGTCAAGTAGGAATGCCAGAGACGCCATGCGACGAAAATTACAGTCGTGTTCCGAAAAAAGAAGTACAAGTGCAGCAGCTATTACCCAAGAAGAGTTTGCAAATATTGTCGGCAGTTTTGATGATGATACCCCGAAAGGCCTCCAAAAAAAATTCTTTTTTATAGCTTCTTTGGAACTTGCTTGGCGAGGTGGAGAGGGAAATAACTGTCTCACGCACTTCTTTAAAGAAGAAATTAACAATGATGGCTCCCCTACTGGCAGGATAGAGTATAATAGCATATTTTCAAAGACTGCGCAGGGAGGATCTAAGCCACTTTCCACCAGCAAATGGCTAATTAAAAATAAAGACAATTCTGATTTATGTCCTGTGAGGTAGGTGTCAGTTTTTGATAAATTCCTATAGGTATGTTTATGTTTATGTTTATTTTTATTTAGGTTGTATCACAAGCTTATATCCAAAAGAGGAGAAAACATTAAGACGAACCGTTTGTTTCTGACTCCCAATCCTTTTTGGAACAATTCGAAATCGTCTAGTTGGTTCAAAAACTCTCCGGTTAGGATTAATGAGATGAATAAATGGGTGAAAAATTCTGCTGAAAAAGCCGGATTGGATGTTAAAAAAAGAAAAATATCCAATCACTCAATAAGATCGTCTACAGCAGTGGTTCCCAAACTTATTTTGCCTACTGCCCACTTTGAGAATAAATTATTTTTTAGCGCCCCCATTTTTTCACCTACTCAAAAACCACTATAACTTCAAATTAAATTAATTATTGTGAGCTATATTAGCGGAGATTAAACATTCATTCTAAACGAGACTTTTACTATGGGTTATAGTAAAAGTCTCGTTTAGAATGAATGAGTTAACTTGAGACCTGAGCGTAGTAGGTAGTACACAACGGCGCTCAGGTCTCAAGTTAACTTTTACGGGCTACACCTGCCAATGAGAATGATTATTGAAACGCAACTTTATAGTATTCAGACAAAGTATCTTTTATTCAAAATTCAAAATAAAACAAACATAATCGATTCTAATATAAAAACTAATGTGAAGGATGAATCTGATGCTGTTTAATAAGTTTGTTGATATCAGGTTCCAATTTACTCAAGAACAGCCGCAAGTCACCACGTTCGGTAACATGCAAACGATTTCTCTTTTTAGTAAGCAGCGTTGCTACAGCACTAAATCCACGTTCACTCAAATATGACGATGGGAATGCTATCAAGAATCGTTGAATGATTGACCACAATCCAGGGTACAATTGCGGGATCGGTTTTTGTAGCCAAAATTCTTGGTAGCCATTTTTGAACTTGATTTTTATTTCCTCGTTCGTTGTCAATTCTATAAGTTCTTCTTCCAGATGTGGTGATATTGCTGTGTTGACATTTGAAAACGGATCCAACACCCAGTCTGGTATTTCCAAGTTCAAAATATCCTGGTATCGTTCGGTGAAGTCAATGTGGAGCTTTTCCAAATGTTGGCAGTAGGCAAACAAGTCGTCGTTACTGCAGGATACTGATAAATTCGGAAAATTATGAAACTCACGTCTGCCCATATTCTTTTTGTGTAGAAGCAGTTTGGCTGCGAAAGCAGCAACGACATTTTTTGTTTTAATTAAATTTAGTTCATCGCCTTGCAGTTGGAGATTCATGTTGTTGAACAATTTATACAGGTCTGTCATGTAAGCTATATCATTTTTTGATGTAATGAGCTTGTTGCGCAATTCTGTATCTTTAGTTTCCAAAAACTCTATCACAGAGTCAAACAGGTTGTAAAATCGAGTCAGACAATTGCCTCTTGATAGCCAACGAACTTCGGTATGAAACAACAAACGGTTGAAATCTTCGTCATTAGTAACACAAAGCTGATGAAATAATCTATCATTCAAAGAGCAGTTACGGATTTTATTGACTGCTTTGATGACATATTGCAGTGATTGAAATAGTCGTTCACTTAAATTTCTAGCAACCAAATGTTGTCTATGAATAACGCAATGTACAGCAAGGACATCTGGAATTTTATTTTTTACGTACGCTATGAAGCCTTTATGGCACCCTGTCATAGCCGGAGCGCCATCCGTAGCAACTGATATAATATTTTTCAAGGGAATCTCTTTCTCATCACAAAACTTTTCCAATGTATTGAATATGGTTTCGCCTTTTGTATCGGTCTCTAAATTTCTAGCAAACAATAGTTCTTCACATATTTTCTCATCTTTAATAAACCTCACGTAAGACAGCAACAATGCTTCATTAGTTGGTAAAGTGGACTCATCGAGCTGAATTGAGAATTGACTAGTCCTCAGATGATTGCACAATGATTCTTCTATGTTTCCGGCCATTTCATCAATTCGTCTTTGCACAGAATTATTACTCAAAGGAATTTTTCCGATAATATCTGCGGCCGGTTTATGAAGCACAGTAGTTATTACTTCCTTTATTGCTGGCAAAATTAACACTTCTCCGATGTTGTGTGGTTTGCCTTTTTGAGCAATTAACAAAGAGATGTTGTACGAAGCTCGAAGTCCGTCGTCATCTTGCTTAGCAGCCGCCGAAAAGAGTTTTGCTACACTTGGCCGAGTATTATGCTTCTTCTCTAGGTCTTGAAAATATGCTACATTCTTGTCTTTCTTATCTGGATGCATTTTATTCAAATGATCTTGAAGTCTTGAAGGCTTCATTGCTTCATTCGAAAATGTTTTTAGGCATAGAAGGCACAAAGGCGACGATGGGTTTGTAGGATTTTCAATGAATCCGAATTTAATATATTCCGCACAGTATTGCCTTCTCTTCTTTTTTACTTCCGACATTGTTTTGTTTTGAGAAATACGTAAGTATAAGTGTTGAACTTAAGTACTGCTTATCTATTACGCGCGAAACCGCAAATGAAAATAAAATAAATATTACGTTGTTTATATAGGATTGCATAAGCAGCACGCACCGACAGGAATAAGACAAACATGCATAAACTCGTTTATCTCATTCGACGCTCAATCGTACTCAACAAGTAAGAACAAGTATTCTATGAACCAGCCGATTGATACAGTTGCCTTTTTATTTGTTTGTTTGTGTCTCTTTTCGTTTCGAAACGGAGCGACCGATTGATATGTTTTTTATTTTATTTATTCAATAAAACAGGACAGATATATGAACTACTCGGAGAGAAATATCGAACCGAGTTGGTTTGAGCAATCTCTTAATTAATATTAGTTGATGTTCACAAGCTGTAGTCGAGAGTAGGGATGGGACATCGGTGGGTAAACATCGATATCAAACATCGATGTTAACATCGTTGATCAACATCGATGGTTGCAAAATATCGACTACCAAACATCGATAATTATATTTATAGATTTATTTTTTGGCAGTTTAACAAAAACTTTATTATAACTTAATTAATTTACGTCCTTAACAAAATGATATAAAAGATATCACTATTCAAAAAAAATAATAAAAGAAATATATACATTTATAATATGTAGTTAACTTTAGAAACTACTCAAAAAAAACTATATAAAAAAACAATATTATGCAATTACGCATGAAACAACCACATGACTTAAATCGTCTGATACTTAAAAAATATATACATTTACGTGTATCAAAGCTTTTTAAGAGAACGATTTTTATTTGGGATTTTATAGTCTTGCATTTTTTTTTGACTACGCTGGCAAATACCGAGATACATATGGATATGGTTTTATATTTCTGATGTGTCATCTTGCATTTAATACGTGTATCGTCGTGTATGATTGTACGCACTAGGGAATTTCCCGAAGAAGTATACATCGGTAATGTCTATCTCCCTTCTTTTTCTATGAAAATACGTTTACCTCCTTCACTTATTCTGCATGCATACATAATTTAACTTTTATTCTGCACATTAAAAGTACTATAAATTTATGTATTTAATTATATATTATTTAAATATTTATACTGAGTAATATTTAAAAGAGCCTAAAATGAAATATTCGAATTTATATGATATAGCACTGTGATATTTAAATACTTCTTTTATTCGTAGACAATTTTACATCCTCGTAGCCTGTATGTGAGCTGTTAATTTGGAAACATTTTTGTATTTGTCAACAGAGGACGCTGTTTTATTTTGTGATTAGTGCAAATACATTTTGTCAAGCTTAAAAGTTCGATGTTCACTATATTTCTTCTAACATCGATAGTTTATCGATAAATCTAAATTGCAAACATCGATGCAAAAACATCGAACATCGATCCTAAAATATCGATGTTCAATGAACATCGATGTTTATCGCCCATCCCTAGTCGAGAGTCGAGAGCTCAGTCGGTGTCTAAGAGTCCTCCTAGATTCTAGATGAAATTACAAATCGCCCCCTAAGCCTTTACACAACGCCCCCATTTTTTTTCTGGGTCTCTTACCGCCCCCCTTTAGACCTGCAGCGCCCACAAGGGGGCGTTATCGCCCACTTTGGGAACCTATGGTCTACAGTGACAACTTTAGCAAAAGCTGGAGTCGGGGAGCATCAATTGATGAAAATTACTGGCCACGGCAATATAAATTCTATTAAAACTTACCTGCAGTTAGATGATGAACACCATGAGAGTACTATTGGTCATTTGAGAAAAAATATAACAAATACTGGATCCACTGCTGTAGCCTCTACTTCTAATATCACCAGTTCCGTTGCACTGTCTGAAGAAAGTGAGATGAAAGGCACTTTCAGAGAAGCCTTTTTACACAACTGTAGTCATATTAATTTTTCTAATTGCAATTTTCATTTATAAAATTATAATCCATCATGTAATTTTTATTATATAAGGTATTTGTACGTTATTGTTTCAAAAAATAAAAAAATTGCGACATATATCTGTCAAAAATATCCACCGATACCACTAGTGGTGATTTCAATGAAATACCCACTAGTGTAAATACGCAGCAGTATTTTTGTTGCTAGGACACAAAAATGTGATTCTTTGATTCTTATTGGTCATATTTTTACAAATGACACATGAGTTAAATAGTCCTTAAAATTTAGCATCGTCTCATACAGGCCTAATATCTAATAAAAGTAATAAAAATCGCACAAAATGACACTATTTGTTGAAACGTTTTTTTGGAACAGCAAGCGTGCGACTGCAACAGACTAGGACGGAGCCGATCAGTGAATATATCACACGTGCATCACAAATTCTCCCACTACATGTCGCGCGGTGGTTACCATGACAACCATCGTATGAATCTGGGGCGGAATATATGAAGCCCCTCTCAGCGTTCCATGAAGTTACAAGTTGAATCAAATTGATCGCAACGCAAGCAAGGGGTATAGCCGTTCGTTTTCTATTATTTTTTTAAAATATTTCGTAAAACTAGATTATCCGGATATATGTTTTTGTCATTACAATTTTTCTCATTTTTTTAAATTTGGCAGGGGGGGCGGCGCCCCAGAGCCCTCCCGCACGAGCCGCTACTGTTCACAATACAATAACTATAACGTAACATATTTAGTAATTGAAATGCTCTAAGACTTCAGTCTTTCTCAACTTATTTATTATATTGATTTAGATTGTCGAAAAACCTTAAATGTTTCATAACGTATCCATAATAAAATTTAAAATAATCATTACTTACGCTATTCTCGTTAATCAGATGATTATAGAAAAGTTTGCAAAAAGCTTCGACTGTTTACAGAAACCTTTCGGCATTATATTCAATGGACGCAAATAAATCATAAATACACTTCTAAGAAGCACTGTTTTTAAACAATTTATATCAACGTAAAAATAAACATGAAAAATTTGACAGGAAGAATATGCACAACGCACGTCTTTTTGACAGATATGATTTATCTGTCAACACCGAATTGAACTATTAGTCTATTAAAAATATGTAAGAAAGAAATTTAATATTGAAAAGGAAATTATGTGTTTATTTGCCATGAATGCGTATATTACGACCAATTTATAAATCTTCTATTTAAGCTAATGAAATAAATGCCCTCAAGTATAATTTAACAAAGTAACTTTTTTAGTTTCTCTAATACAGTTATGACAACATGTAAACGTCATCGATGACGTGCAACGGAACTTAACGCGCCTCGACCATAGATATATAACATCAGATTATTTTGTATGACAGAAGTGTCAAAAGCCTGAATGACATTAGCATAATTAGCAAAATTCATTGCTACTTGAAATAATATTTGTCCTAGTTTTTATATTACCGATAGTACGTAGTGGAACAGAGAGTATTTATAAGTGTTTTCTTTTATTTTTCCATTCAACTATAATTCTTTTCTGCTTTTTTTGACCACCTCCGTTTTCCTCACTGATACTTCTGTCCATTTATAGTATTTTTCGTTTTTTGTAGCCCCTGTTTGTTTACACAATTTTCGTACTTACAATTATGCTAAAATTTAATAAAAAAAAAGAAATGGGTGTGCTTAAGACCACACGGCAGAAGTGAAAACTACATCAAGGCGAGGTTAATAATACGAAATACATTTTTTTCGTTCTCTATTCATTTACATTTTCTATTTTCCATTTTCGTTCTATATTACATTCAAAAAATATATATTTATTATTATTGTGTATACATTATTCTACTACATTTCGCTCGGTCTGATTAAGTTTTCACTTCAAAAATTCATATGTACGCATGTATATATACAAATATGATAATTCTCATACGAGTACCCGCGCTGGTCTAATGGTAACGTGCCGGCCTTACAACTGGGCGGCTCGGGATCGCATCTGCACGCGGACAAGAATTTTTCAGAAAATAAAAATACAATATTTCGGGTATTTATTCTAAATTACAATTTAATTGAAATTAAATACCGCTAGTTAGTGTTATAATACAAAGCCGACTTTACCCGAACGAGCGTTACATTCCGAGGGTGACGGCTCAGTCTCTTTCAGTGCCCAACAATCAATGCATCAACGCGCCCATAGAAGTTTTCACTTCAAAAATACAAATCGTTCTCTTTTGGTTAATTTTTTTATTAGGGTGTGTCCCCAAATAACTGGCCTTTATTTATTTGATGTTTACGCTATTACATGACAAAACTGTCAACTCGATGTGTTGAAACCTTTACCAGAATATTTATCACAAATAATTGTTAATAATATGGTTGTAAATAAAATGAGGTGATTTTGTGCCTGCCGGGGCGTGATTGTACCACTACGTGTTGATCGTGTATATTCGCACCATTTCGGCACATGGATTCACCTACCGCCCCGAACTCTTGTTCAAGAATACCGATATTAGAGGCGAATAGAATGAAATGTATGGTTTGTGTATGCAATACCCTCCATTTCTGTTCCGTCAAGTTATTAAGTAGGTGAGTTTTTGCCAAATTTTCGTTTTATCGCATACTTTCTCCTGGACTGCCTAAAGTGTTTTAATAATAACCGTTTCAAAGTTCACACGTAATTCGGTGTTATATAGGTTATCTTTTAAAGAATACGGAGTGGCACAGCCGTCTCTACTTACAAGCCATGAAGTTGGAGATTTGGCAACTGCCCGTGTGGGTCTCATTCTATGTAAGACCATTGTGCATATGATATGCATGCAATGCATGTCACGTTTATTAGCTAAAGTTTACGTGAGTTTGAATCAAAAACATTTGAGAAGAAGTATTTACAAAGTTAAAATTAATCTCGGGAAGTACCTATGGGTAAACAATTCATATTTTCGTAAATGTGGCCGATAACAGTATTAAAGATAACCTCAAAGTGTCAACACGTTCTTTGCAATCATTTGTTTGCTGTTTATAAGTTTGATTAACAAATACATTTGGAGAAGGTAAGAACAATATACATTTACTAGTTTTGTTCATTTTTTTACAACTGTGATGTTTTAGATGCCATAATTGTGCTGTTTCTCATTGTGTAAATCGAACTACAACATACACTTGAACAGGAAGATCTACAAACAACCTTTTCATTTTCAAAGGAAAATTACTTACGTAAAAAGTGGTTACGAGCAATTAATAGAGAAAATTTCGTCACCACAGGGAATTCAGTGGTTTGCTGTAAACATTTTGATGAAGGTGAAATTCAACGGTTTGAGTCATATAAAGACAAGGAAGGTGAAAGTGTAAAAATGGTTTCAAGTATCGTTATTAATAAATAGTGTATAGGTACAGTTTACGTTAATAATACCGAATTAGCATCAAATAATCTTATGTGGGTGTTACCTGAAACCTGTAAGTTGACTCGTTGGTCTCTATTACAAAATTTGTTAGCAAGATATATCTAGGTAGTTTATGCAGTGATTTATGTATAAACGCTGAATATTACAAGCATACATAGTGGTTATGCTGTTTATTCAATTAAAATTAAAATTAAGTGTGTGAATAGTGCAAATTTGGCAGTGAAAAGTATTGGTGCTTTGTTTGGTGATGCTTATTGTGGTTATCTGCAGAGAGGAGGACTGATGAAGTAGGTTATTTGTATTTTCACTTATGTGCAATATTTGCTTTTATAACAAAAAATATAAATTTTGAAAAACAATTCTTGAGCAAAAATAATCATCAAAAGATATTAACCTCATTAGCAATTAAAAGTGTATAAAGTCTGATAACTTTTATATTGATTTTGATGTTGTATGTGAATGTGGAACACCAATGAGCTATATAGTGTTAAATAATTATAGCAGAAATAAAAATAGTGTATGTCACCAAAAAAAGTGGTCAAACGAGAAAATTATCACTTTGAACAACTGCGAATATTATTAAAAATGTTGAAATATTAATAATGTTTTTTATACGTTTCCCTTTTATACATCCTTTCTTCGTCACATTATACCTACCTACCTAAATTTAAAGAAAGAATTACCTACCAAAAAACCTATTTTAGATTAGGTACGCGGTTAATCTATCTCACTTTCAGCACCTGCTAAAGTTCACGAGTAGACCCACTTGAGGGCAACTAGGCGGTGTTGCCAAATTTAACTTCATGGCTTGTAAGTAAAGACGGCTGTGGGAGTGGCCGAGTAGTGCAAAATAACCTGGGTGTGTCACCTTCAATAAGATTCCGACAATATAAGGGGGGAATTTGTGCCACTACCTATTTTGAAATTCAGTTTATTAAGACTGTGCCATTCTTTTATTTTTCTACTCCCATACTTTAATTGTATTATTAGATATGCCGAACCTGTACTTTAATGATGTCCATTACGATACAGATTTTCATTATGATACAAGTTTATATCAAATAGGAATGCGATATTTCAATATTCAAACAATATTCAATATGGCGACTGCATATCTGACAGATATACAAATTAACTAAATGTGACAGTTCTCTGCAATTTACAAGTAGGTAAGTATTTAAAATTTGTGCTTTTTTGAAAATATAAACAGTAAAAATGAGGGATAATGACAGGGAAATGTAAAATTTGAGTCCACCAGAAATTGTGGAACAAGCCTTAGTAACCACGTAACTTAGTAACAATTTATTACCAGCTAAATTCGCAAAGGTGCATGGAAAATTTTAACCTCAATTTATGAAATGGAATGTTCAAAAAATAATGTTTTATTATGGGGTCGTAGAAAAAATAGTGTATGCAACTCGCATTTAATGGCTATTAAGACACTCCTAATCATTACAATACTCGCCAATGTCTCGTATTGTAATTTTCTTACTCGTGTCTTAATAGCTATCATTAAATGCTCATTGCATAATATACTATTCCATATCACTGTCATCGTGATAAGTGTGGTTATAAGTGAAAATATACTATTTTCCTCAGAAATGCCTCGAAAATACCAGCGATTGGTCGGATCTCAGTATTACAAGAATTATACGGACGATACTCTTCAAAAAGCTATTCAGGAGATTAATGATAAAAAATTTCCGTACGAGAGGCTGCAAAAAAGTAAGATTCGTGGTAAAAAGCTTTAATATCAACACCTATATTTATTTCAAATACATCTTATAGGTATGGAATTCACCGAAATACTCTTTCAAATAAGCTGCATGGAAAACATACATTACCTTCTGGTGGTCAAACGGCACTCTGTAAAGACGAGGAGAATGCAATCGTTGCTTCCGTAATAGCAGTTTCTATTTTTGGTTTTCCTGTAACTTCGCAGGATCTGCAGTTTATTGTCAAAGCATATTTAGAGAGAAGGGGAAAAAGTCAAAGTTTTCAAAGAGAACTTTCCCGGAAAAGAATGGACTTTATCATTTTTAAACAGGCATAAGAACTCTCTCAAATCGAATAGCAAGAAACATAAGTGTTTCAAGGGCGGCTGTAGATCGAGAAATAATAAATTCCGTTTTCAATCATCTTGAAAGAGAGTTGGAGGGTGTCCCGCCTTCCAATATTTGGAATTATGATGAAACTAATCTTGGGGACGACCCTGGTGCTAAAAAGGTCCATATTAGACGGGGCACGAAATATCCTGAAAAAATCAGAAATGCGACTAAGGCCTGTACTTCTCTAATGTTTGCGGGGAATGCAGATGGGAAGACCGCACCTGTTTATGTCGTCTACAAGTCAGAAAAGCTATGGCAGTCATGGGCAGAAAACGGACCGGATAACTCCCGATATAATAGGACTAAGTCAGGATGGTTCGACTACCAGTGCTTTGAGGACTGGTTTATTAACCTTATGCTTCCAATTTTAAAACACCAAGAGGGTAAAAAGGTCCTCATTAGGGATAACTTAAGTTCTCACCTTAATTTTGAGGTGGTACGCCAATGTTAAAGAAACAATATATCCTTTATAGCCCTGCCTCCCAACACAACACATCTTTTACAGCCACTAGATGTCGCATACTTCCGTTCGCTGAAAACCAATTGGCGAAAAATTCTTAATGAATGGAAAGATTCAGCTCAGGGAAGCAGATGTTCAACGATCCCTAAAGATCTCTTCCCTGCCTTATTGACACAATTAATGAATATTATGAGCCACAGAGATTCGGACATCTTTCCATCTGGATTTAGAAAATGTGGTATTTATCCACAAAATCGCGACGTTGGTTTGAGTAGTCTTCCAAATGAAGTTCTCGAAAATGAAACAGCGGAAATAAAAAATGCTCTCGGCGAAAGTTTTCTAGAACAGTTACAAAAGAAAAGAGAAGCCCTTACTGCTTCTCGTCGGACTAAACGTAAAAGGGTCAATGTAGTTCCTGGGAAAAGTATAAGTGCTGCAGATATTGCAAATCCAGTCCAAAATTACGCCACCACAGGAAACACAGACGATCCAGAACCCATTCCATCTACTTCGACGGGTTCTAAAAATCCAAGCAAAAAGCTGAAGCTACCTCGGAAAAAGAAACTTTCCGAAACAAGCGAAGATTCTGATAAATTATCATACAGAGAAAGTAGTACATCCCCTACGTCCGAATCTGATAACCATTCTGTTAATGAGTCACAAACGTTGGAAGTTCTTGAAAATGAGGAACCGCTGCATGTCGGAAACTATGCAATAATTCGATATGATGGAAATTTCTTTCCAGGTGTGATTACCGCCATAGAAGACAACGGGATTTCCGGAAGTGCCATGAGTAAATGCGGCAACAATTAGAAATGGCCTGAGAAAAAAAATGAGCTGTTTTACGATCACGCAGATATCGTCAAGAAAAAAATCAACTCTCCAATTCATATCGGCAGAAGACAAATTTTTCGAGTTCCCGATATGGATTTATACGCTTAATTATCTTTATTAGTTATTATTCTATGTGAGAATTGGCTGTTCTTTTGTTTTATTTTGGTTTGTAAGAATATCTAGTTTTTGTTATATTTTATAAATAAAAAATTTTTTTTCATTAAACCTTTTATTTGGGGCGAGATTGTACCACAAAAATAACAGAGATAAAACTAATTAGGGTGAAATTGGGCCATGTCACTCATACCATACAGTTTCACTATAATATGAAGCTGGACCTGGCACATTTTCAGCCTGTAAATAGGCGGCATTGTGCTAAAACGGTAAACAAGTAGCTGGCACAAAGCCACCCCATCCTATGGGGGGAAATTGTGCCAATTGTTATAAATAATTTTAGAAAAACGAATGGAAATTTCTAAGTCTTTTTTACACAATTTAGTAACCAAAGGTTCAAAGTATATCCTTAATTTTTACAAACATTTTTGGTGTCTATAATTGTCCGAAATTTTTTGAAAACCATAAAAAGTGGCATAAAACCACCCCATTTTACCGGTATACAAACCTCGGTGAAAAGTTTCATTCCCGTCTACTTAATCTCTCGACAGTAATGAAACACTTTCGACCCCGATATGTAGCATACTATTATATTATTTACAACAATACGCGTAACGTTGGTAGTTTTGACTTTTTAAAAGTTTAAAAGTGTGACTTTGTTCACAATTACTTTCCGGCCTTATTTCCCACCCTGATTTCCCAACCTCAATTTCAATCAACTGTTAGTTTATCTTTATTTTTGATAATACATTAAAAAAGCCTTCCAACCGCATATGAATTAACAAGACGAACAAAAAATTATTTATTAAAATTACATTAGAATTATTGGAAACTTGAATCCCTATACATGATGAAAGAGTGATTTCTTGTCCTTGTCATTCGAGCTAAGATATCTGGATGGCTGCGGGAAAACTGTTTCCCTCAGTTCTAGTGAAGTGCAGTCCTTGCATGCTTTGCTACTAAACATGTCTTTTATAATCTATTCACTGAAAAAACTGACGCATATTTATTTGACGTTTACGCTAGAACATCACAAATCTGACAACTCGATATATCAATACTTTTACCACAATTTTTATCACAAATAAATATAGTAATTATGGTTGTAAATAAAATAGTATACAAACCTCCGTGAATAGTTTTATTCCTGTTTCGAGATACTTAATCTCTCGACAGTAATGAATAGTGGGCGGACATAACCGATTTAAACTACGACGAAGTTACAATGGAGCAAAGAAATAATGTAAACAACACCCACTTACTGAATAGCACTAATTCATATGGTGAACTGCAACATCTGTTGTTTGCTTGAAAACGACAACAAAAAATGCCCATAAAATAAGGAATATATGACTAAAATCCTTTCTACATCGGCGTAGATAGAAGCGTGAGGGGTTTTTAAAATTTATTATATTTACCTTATATTTCGTAAGAGAAATAACGTAAATATGTATATACTTACTGTTATTTTGTTTCAATAACATACGCGTACATTTTTAGTTATCATTTATTTAGATCTAGAACGTTGTTTATGTTACTTTTTCTGATATGAAAATGAACTGTCAGTGATTCCGAAATTTATTACAAAGTCTGTAAAATATCGTTACAGAATGCCAAAATATCGCACGTTCGTCACTTAGCTTTGCTAAAACATACACAGAAATAGTGTTTATGCAGAGAATTTCGATAGTTTACAAAATTTCGTTACATGTTTAAATGACGATGCTCGAAGTACTTCTGAGTGCAAGGAACTAACACAAATCCCAATTTTAAAAAATCAGTTGTTATTCCTTCAGGAACACTTTGGAAATTTGCCTAAACTAATCACATATTTTGAAAATCGAATCTCAAATTAAAAAATGGATTAACCACATTAGATGTGGCTATTAATAATTGCAAGTGACTTCGGATGTGGCCTTCGGCAAAAGTTAGACGCAGTTTTTAATAGAAATCCATATTTAATAACATTGCGGCAATTGTGTATGCTAAATACGCTGAAATAAATGAATATTTCCAGTACGCACCTATAACCAGTTGCGATGTAGAAAGGACGTTTTCTATCTACAAGGATGTACTTAATTCAAAGAGAACAAGTCTTACAGAAGAGGAAATGAACAAAAAGTAAAGTATTTTGTATTTTATAGATCACCAGCCACTTGTTATCCAATTATATAAATAAAATTAAAACCTCTTTAAAAATACAACATTTCAATAGTGCGCCCATGGGCGATGAGTCATCAACCGCTCGTGTCCGCCCCCTAGTAATGAAACACATTCCCCCTCGGTATGTAATATACTATTTTTCATCAATTTATAAATTAGCAATCACAGTAATATGTATGTATATGGGAACAATTCTAATCAGCTGGTATAATATCTCTTCCAAACTAAGGTACGTAAATAAATTTAAAATTCGAATCACCACCTATTATGTATATTTTATTGAACATAATGAAAAAAATACTTACGTACCTATCTTTTGCAAAATCATCAACCCTTCTTTGGCTACGAACAACTTGTGCATTTAAAATTAGCGAAAAAATGACCGCAATGACCTCAAAACAAAGTGCATATTTATGCAAGATGTATCATGAAGGTAATATTGTTTGTATAAAAACATGCACCCACATTGCATGCATAAAGGACAATAAGACCAGTGATCATGTTTATAAAAAGAATTCACATAATTTTAAATTCATTTTCATTACAATAGACGTCTAAACGAAAACTTCAAGTCAATAACACACGGTTAGATCACTTAGGAGCATTTATCGCATATACATTACATAAAAGTCAAAAAATTATCTAACCTAAATTTTTTTGTAAGAATAATAGACGCTAATAAGTACAAATTTAAATATGAAAATGAATAAATATAATATATGCTTGGGATTTTAAGTTTTTTTTTATAATTCTTTGGAATGTTAGTACATACATTATTTTTCTGCGAACATCGATCGGAGGATCAGTCACTGGTATCGTGGCATTTTCTTTTCTATCACAGGCGCTTTTGTGTATAGATAATACTTAAAGCGAGTATCACTATCATTAATGGTAATATTATAACTGCCACAATGGCAGCAGTCTTTGGGGTACAGCATAATTTACACATTATAGTAATACTCCTCCTGACATTGCAAATATATTTAGAAATCTTGCATTTCTTATCATTTGTCAAAGTGATCGTTTCAATAACCATCTAAAACGGCATGCCAAGTTGCTGTATCTATATAGAAATAAATATTGACTCCGTTACAATTGTATAGAAGCACATTAGTTGCAATTTAGCATTAACCTCTTAACGAATAATTATTCTCTCATTATATTTTTGACAGCCACTGATATTTACTTAACTCATTAACGTCATTTATTGACTTACACATTATTTAACTTTAAAAAACGTTTGGTATTTAAGTCATATGGTGCTCACCAATTAAACAAAATGTTTGACAAACAATTTATTTGATTGATGTGCATTTTCTTCAAACATTCTCATATAATTTAATGGACGCTGATGTACTTCAAACATATTGTTTGACAAACAAATTGTTTTGTATATACAATTGGTGTGCACCCAGCTTTAAGAGGTTTTTTCGATAGTACCGCGAGATCTTAAATTATATTGATAAAGGTTTGCCATGGATTGTAAAACGTCCGTCTTAGGTATTATTCTTTTGAAATAATTCTGATTAGATTATCAGATTAATTGTCATACTGACATTGTTAAGAACTTAACATCTTTTATTTTATTTTATATTATTGTTTCTTGTTTTATATAGGAATGTTTTTCTTTATTTTTATGTGTTATCATATTTTTGTGATGTATGTTTCATTTTTGTTAACTTTTAATTATATTGTCTATTGTGAGCATACTGATGCGGAGCAGCTTTCAGGCGTATACAGTCTCATCGGCCGGTCCGAGTACACGACTATACACCGAAGGCGATGCAAGGCCTCCTATGTATACGTACGGACGGCAGTGTCTGACATGTGCGTATATGTAGGGACCATATAGCTTCTCGAGCGATTCACATGTATATATGCTGTAATTTTCTGTTCGATGCAAGAACGGCCCCGAAATGTCGGCGCACACCGAGAATAAATAAATGTGTATTTGAACCTACGAGGAAAAAATAGAACAGGAGAGATAATAAACTGGTGGGGGAATAGGTATTATTTAGACGGAGTTACCACTTTAAGGCAGGTCAGTTATGGCAATATTGACCAATCATAATTTATAAAATGAGTATTATGAATAACTTCTCATATATCTGACATGTTTGGTTATGTGTTCAGTGGTGTAACATACATATTCTATGCATTGAGGCGGCCATATTAAGTTACCATTTTGGACAAATATTATTTTTAAGGAGACTCTCTCCTGTTCTATTCTTTCCTCGTAGATTTGAACTGAATTTGAGTTTTATTTCCGGTACTTTCAAACTAGGAAGTTTCCTTAAGAGGGATCTCTACTGGGCGGGCCAGTCCATTTGACAATGTACAAAAATCATGAACATTATCACTGCAGTGGTTACGTTTTCGCCTGAATATTAAGATCAAATTTTAACCAATGTTATAAATAATTACACCAATTTGTAGAGAAAATTCAAATTTACGTGCCCTTAGTAGTAAAATTTTGAATTTCTTTTTATTTATTTCAAAATAAATTCGACAAAATGTCTAATATTGAGCTACTTCTACTGCTAATTATGATGATTTCTAAAATATTTTTAGAAAAAATATTACTAGGCGTACATAGATATTAGAATTCTCTTTCATTTGGTATAAAAAAATTAAAAATTGATTAATATTTACTGTTAATTTTATGGGGAAATCAAACTGCCTACAGTGGCCTCAGCGGCTGGGAGTAGAGATCCCTCTTAATATTTAACTGACATGAAATTTGTAAATATATGTTTATTTACGATGATTTACATGTTTGAATAACATTTTATTGAAAATTAATAAACAAATTACAATAAATGTTCAAAATGATCCCCGCCTTGTTCGATCCACAGGTTTACGCACCTTTTGATGCTATTAAAAGCATTTTGCAACATTTGTGACGTTATGGTTTCACATACTTCAATACTCTTTTTTTGCAGTTCTTGCAAATTATGTACACGAATTCTGTAAATTTTATTTTTGCAGTAAGGGAACACAAAATAGTCCATAATAGTCAAACCATGTGACTTCGGAGGAAACTCAACTTGCGTATGCAAACTTATAAGTCGATCATCAAAAAACTCATGGAGAAAGGCTACAGTTTCTCGTGTCGTATGTGCAGTTGCGTCGTCATGTTGGAAATAACCATTATGAAGTTTATCGTCGCGGGAAAGTTGGTGAACAAATACATTCAAAATGTTATTTCTGTTCCTCTCTGCATTGATGGTGAAATTGAACTAAACGGCCCAATTATCCTTCCACGGGAGACTGCTTTCCAAACCCCAATTTTTTATAAGAATGTAGTGGAGATTCAACAAAAAATACGGTTTATTATGCTCCATAATGAGAATTTACGTACACCGAAAGATGAAACCATGCGAGTGACAGTTTGTAATTAAACTGTCACTCGCATTTAAGTCTGCAATAGCCGACCGATTCCGACAGAGTTTCGTCTTCGCTAGAACCGGTAGAGATACCGTAAAGTGGGGATAGAAGACGCGATTAGCTTGAAAAAAGCTCGTGTAAAAAGTGTGTGACAATGTTTACTGTTTAATTTTTTTTATATTTAAAAATAATTACATAAATTTGATTTTTTCTTTATATCGTACATCAAATGTGCAGCTGGCGCGTAGAGGTCGTTCTTTTTCTTTTGTGTGCCAGCCTTAGTTAGTAGACATTAATCAAATTCATGCATTTTTGTGGTTATTTCTAAAACACATAACTTTCTTAAGAAAATAAATTAGTACAAAAACTGACCTTGACATTATAAATTTATGCCTTTTGCATCACTAACCCAAATTTGAGATTCTAAAATTACAAAATGAGTTTAAAAAACGCGAAACGGCGATGCCTTAATTTTCGATAGGTAAACGCGCCTCTTAATATTCCTACATTATCTATTCCATTAGGTACCATGAATTCTTGTTGTTGTGACATCTTTAGAAATTCAATTTCTAATTTAACTCTTTCAAACGGGTTACGCTTTTTGATCGCCATAAATTTCATGCAAAATTTTAACCAATGCACACACCACAGTTTCTACACCCACCTTGAAAGGTAAGTGCAACAACTATTGCAAACAAGTCTTCCCGTAAGCCATTCCTTCAATTGCATTTACTCACTATATTGTATCAAGAAAAATGTTGATGTCTTCCGCATCTGCACCTTATAGAACTTCATTTATTGTTATATTTTGATAATAATGTTTCATGAATTAAATTCTCAACTTTGGCATTTTTTCAACAAGGGCATCTATAATTACAAATTAGTAGCAAAAAAAAGCAAAAAAATTATTTAAAAAAGCACTAAAAAGGCATAAATAAAATATAAACATGGCAAAAGCATAAAACTAAAACTGTTTATTTAAAAAAATAGCATAAGTATATATATAAAGTATTAACTATTTATTTATTGTAGGTAGGCACATGATTCTTTAAACATTAGTTTTATTACACTGCCAAATAGTCACCAGTAATTTATCTGTGTTGTCCGAAGTCAAACAAGTTCTCTTGTCGCTGACAATTTGTTTGTAGCTTGAAAAGGACCTTTCTACGTCACATGATGTTATCGGAGCGTATTTCAGAGAAATCCTCTGGTGAATTTCGGAAATTATTTTTAACTTTTCTTATGACGGATTTTTTTACAAAACAGCTTTAAGTTTATCCTCTATTTTTATTCCTGCTGGTCTTGGGGCGCTCGATGTGAGATCCACTGCCTCTTATACAATATCTAGGGATTCCACAAGAGTCAATCCAAATGTTTCCAATTTCTTTATTTTGTGGGGCAACCAAGAGAAATTTGTTCGAATGTACATTAAGACATGTAATACTTCACTGTCATTAAAGGCTTCTAGTGATTTTGCAGTTTCAGTATCAAACTATCTCCTGACAATCTGGTCTGTCCCCTTATTAAAATTAAACTGGGTAAAACCCACTAAACTTCTACATTTGGGAATAATCTCACAAATATATAAAACTGTAAATCTCGGAATGCTTGTTCGCGCATCAAGCAAAAACTGTGTAAATGTACCTATATGTTTTTTTACAATTTATTTCAGAAATTTAAATGTGCATTTTTCTAGGAAAATTGCTATTAGGATTTTTTTGTTTAAATTGAAAATTTAAGAACGAAATTTCTTAAAATTGTAATTTAGTATACAATAAACGACACAATAAGGCAAGAAAACAGATGATTCCTAAAAAAAAGGCAGAAACGTAAAAAAGACGCATAATAAGGCCATTTGCCTAATTATCCTAGCTCTACAAATTAGATTTCTTGTTATCTCTGTTTAGTTTCATATCGTCAGCTCTTTGTTTCTTTTACGCATATGTAATTAATCATTTTTCACTGTCATAAACTACTTTTAGTACGGTTTATATATTTCAGAAGCCGTGTCCACCAATTTCCCCATTTCAAATTAAAATGTCGCACATAACAATTTATTTCTATATATGTATTTCTTTCTATAAATGACATCAAAAACCTCCCCCTAATATTAGTTTACATTTAAAAAATAGACATAATATGTCATCATGTTAATCTTTAAATGTGTCTAAACGGCCACTACAATAATTTCCAATACATTTAAATTTCCTCTTATATGTACTTTCTTGTAAAATGGCCGATATTAAAGGAAAACATCAAAGGCACCCCCGAGAGATTTGCTACTTTGTATTAAACGTAAAATAAAACAACAAATTTGTTTAAATCTTCACTATATTTACAAAAATGTAAAGGCTGTGACGCGTTTCGCTAACACTGTAGCTTTGTCAAACAGCGATGGTATAATAATTACCTACTTTACAAGTGAAATACGTATATGTACTTAAATTTGGTAATTACAAGTACATATGACTCACAGAAGCGATCAACTAACAAGTACAAAAAGGGGCGGGAAAGACATATTAGGCATTTCATCACAATAGGCACACGGAAAAACCCTAAACGAATAAGTTTAGTAATGGAGAACGATTAATATCTAGTTGGTCATTAAGTAAATTCCCAGAATTTTTGTTTTTATTTATTTCAAGGGCTTCTAAGAGATTTAATTTATGGGAGTTATTTTGTACATGTAAAATTTCACACTCCGGATCAAACAAATGGTTTTCTGATAATAAGTGATTTGAGTAATTATTAGAATCTAGTTTTTTGTTATCATAACTACGTTTATGTTCTCAAATTCTAGTTTTGAAATTTCTGAACGTTCTCCCAATATAAATTTTGTCACAATAACTACCACATTTTAATTTATATACTCCAGATTTATTAAATTTTGACAGTTTGGATTTACTGTTTTTAATGAACCTAGATAAATTGTTATCTGTTTTAAGGCATATATTTAGGTCTAAAGTTTCTAAAAATGTTTTAATTTTAACTGAGGGTTTACCTATGTATGTTAAACATTTATATTGATTATTTTTATTTTTATCCAAAAGGAATATTTCATCTAAAGTTTGTTTGTGCGTTTTCTTAGCTATGATATTATCAGTTAACTTTGGGTCGTAGTTATTATTAACTGCTATTTGTTTAATAATATTTAATTCTTTGTTATAATTATTAGTAGTTAAGGGAATTGTAGTATCCAATTTTTTTACTTTGTATTATTTATACTTTGGTATAATAAAAAAAAATGAGGTGTGGCCACCACACGACTTTCTTATACGTATGAAAGTGTTACTTCCGGTCTGAATTTTGAAATTTCATTTATATAAAAAATATTCCAAATCCAACTTTAAGTACTTTTGTACTCTACATAAATGTATATAGAATGCATAATTTACGACATATTTGCAAAAAACCGATTTTCGATAAGAGTAAAAAGCCTACTTCCGGCAGGAATTTCGAAAAAAATTTTTAATAAAATTCTTCTTAAATTTAATTTTAAGTACATATGAATTCTTTATAAATTTGTCTAAACTTAGTAGTTGACGAAATATTGGCAAAATTCGAGTTTTTCACTGAAGTAAACTACTACTTCCGGTCGACCTAATTTGCTGAAAATCTAATCAGTTCCCAAGAGGGAGATTATACACGTAAATACAAAATTTGGAATTGATATCTCCAGCGGTTTGACCGCTATCGTGGTCACAGACAGACAGACACACAGACACACAGAGAGAGAGAGAGACATTTTTTAAAAACCACTTTTTTGGTATCAGGGGACCTCAAAACGTGGACATCTGCAAAAATCTCGAGGTCGAAAATTTTCATCATCACAATACTTCCTTATACTACGTATAAGAAAGTAAAGAATGAGGTGTGGCCACCACACGACTTTCTTATACGTATGAAAGTGTTACTTCCGGTCCGAATTTTGAAATTTCATTTATACAAAAATTATTCCATATCTAACTCTAAATACTTTTGTACTCTTGATAAATATATATAGAATGCATAACTTACGACATATTTGCAAAAAATCGCTATTCGATAAGAGTAAAAGTGGTACTTCCGGTCTGAATTTTGAAAATTTTTTTATATAAAAGATATTGAAAATGATGTTTTAAATACTTTTATATTCGTAACGTATTTGTCTTAAAAGCATGACTTGCGAGATATTCGCAAGAAACTGATTTTCGATAAGAGTAAAAGACCTACTTCCGGTTGGAATTTCGAAAAACTTTTTTAAAACAATTTGTTTCAAACTTAATTCTAAGTACATATGAATTCTTTATAAATTTGTTTAAACTTAGTAATTGACGAAATATTTGCAAATTTCGATTTTTTCACTGAAGTAAACTACTACTTCCGGTCTGCCGATTTTGCTCAAAATCTAATCAGTTCTCAAGAGGCAGATTATACACGTAAATACAAAATTTGGAATTGATATCTCCAGCGGTTTGACCGCTATCGTGGTCACAGACAGACAGACAGACAGACAGACACACACACACACACAGAGACATTTTTTTAAAAATGAGGTGTGGCCACCACACGACTTTCTTATACGTATGAGCGTTTCAAACTATACAATTTTAAGAATTTTTTTATACAAAACTTATTCAAAATCCTATTCTAAGTACTTTCATTCTCTTAATGAATCGCTATAGAATGCATACTTTGCAAGATATTCGAAAAAAAGTGCTACTCGCTAAGAGTAAAAGTGCCACTTCCGGTCCGAATTTTGAAATTTCATGTACACAGAAAATATTGCAAATTCAACTCTAAATACTTTTGTACTCTTAATAAATATATATAGAATACATAATTTACGACATATCTGCAAAAAATCGATATTCGGTAAGAGTAAAAGTGGTACTTCCGGACCGAATTTTGAAATTTTTTTTATACAAAAGATATTTAAAATTATAATTTAAATACTTTTATACTCGCAATGTACCTGCTTAGAAAGCATGACTTGCGAGATATTCGCAAAAAACTGATTTTCGATAAGAGTAAAAGACCTACTTCCGGTTGGAATTTCGAAAAACTTTTTTAAGATAATTTGTCTCAAATTTAATTTTGAGTACATTTCAATTCTTTATAAATTTGTTTAAACTTAGTAATTGACGAAGTATTGGCAAAATTCGATTTTTTCACTGAAGTAAACTGCTACTTCCGGTCTACCGATGTTACTGAAAAACTAATCAGATCTCAAGAGGGAGATTGTACACGTAAATACAAAATTTGGAATTGATATCTACAGCGGTTTGACTGCTATCGTGGTCACACACAGACACACAGACACACAGACACACACACAGACATTTTTTAAAAACCACTTTTTCGGTATCAGGGGACTTCAAAACGTGGACATCTGCAAAAATCTCGAGGTCGAAAATTTTCATCATCACAATACTTCCTTATACTACGTATAAGAAAGTAAAAACCACTTGTTTGGTATCAGGGGACCTCAAAACGTGGACATCTGCAAAAATCTCGAGGTCGAAAATTTTCATCATCACAATACTTCCTTATACTACGTATAAGAAAGTAAAAAATGAGGTGTGGCCACCACACGACTTTCTTATACGTATGAAAGTGTTACTTCCGGTCCGAATTTTGAAATTTCATTTATACAAAAAATATTCCAAATCCAACTCTAAATACTTTTGTACTCTTCATAAATATACATAGAATGCATAACTTACGACATATTTGCACAAAATCGCTATTCGATAAGAGTAAAAGTGGTACTTCCGGTCTGAATTTTGAAATTTTTTTTATATAAAAGATATTGAAAATTATGTTTCAAATACTTTTATACTCGTAATGTACTTGTCTTAAAAGCATGACTTGCGAGATATTCGCAAAAAACTGATTTTCGATAAGAGTAAAAGATCTACTTCCGGTTGGAATTTCAAAAAACGTTTTTAAGACAATTTGTTTCAAACTTAATTCTAAGTACATATGAATTCTTTATAAATTTGTTTAAACTTAGTAAGTGACGAAATATTTGCAAATTTCGATTTTTTCACTGAAGTAAACTACTACTTCCGGTCTGCCGATTTTGCTCAAAATCTAATCAGTTCTCAAGAGGCAGATTATACACGTAAATACAAAATTTGGAATTGATATCTACAGTGGTTCGACCGCTATCGTGGTCACACACACAGAGACAGACACACAGACACACAGACATTTTTTAAAAACCACTTTTTCGGTATCAGGGGACCTCGAAACGTGGACATCTGCAAAAATCTCGAGGTCGAAAATTTTCATCATAACAATACTTCCTTATACTACGTATAAGAAAGTAAAACGGTTGATCATTTTTTCCGACTTTTTGTCTTTTGTGATATTTGAGTATTTGGATACTTTTTACTTTGTATTTTTATAAAATAAAAATTTTATGTACTTACACCATGAAAATCATCCACCTAATTGGAAATATATAATAAACAGGTATAACTGAATAACGGCTTAATATCTTCGAAATTATTGAGTGGATTAACTTGAAATCTGGTATGTGCATTGTACTAATTAATATGTGTTGTTCCTTATTTTTTCACGTTTTACATTGTTGCTTTATGGGATACACAGCCAACTTGATTTTTATGAAATAGCAGTAGGGGTCAAATTTGACATAATTCGATAGCTTATTTTTTTCTGAATTTGAGGGTATGTCACTCTTGTCAAAACATAGCCACAAGAAGTTTTAAATAAATTAAAAATGAAAATACCAAGTCACCTTTCAAAATTCATAGAAAATGTCAAAATTTACACATTGAGAGTAGATAAATGGTCAAATATGATTAAATTAAAGGAACATGAAAGAATATAAGTCCTTATGATGATAGGCTATGGCGATAGGAGGCGTAGTCATGTGGCAGCATGCCTTTTTTAACGCTACACATCCTGAACGAAATCCAATTACTAAACCTGCAGACATAAAATTTTAAACGATTTAATTTGAAAGGAAATATTAAGGAACGTATAATACTTTTCATGGTTACTATTCTAACTGATACCTATAGAAGGATTGGTGACAATCCACATAGGGTGTGTGTATCTCCTAACATCTATAGGTATAAAAAAATTCAACTGTATTTCCTGTTCAATTATTTATTGTTTATTTAATAAATTACTTACGTCTACTAGATATTTTGAACACAATTCATAACATAAGGCGTTGTCTTGTACTCATTCTCGATTGATACCTCACAGCATAAGCAATAGCAGTATGAACAATTTGGCAAGAAACAATGGCAATTAATTGATGGTAATAACGTAAAGCAACCCGGATCCTAAAACAAATTCTAAAATGTATGTATTACTAATTTAAGATCTAACAATAGTAAAAAATCAACTATTGTAGAATCATTTTAACAACCGGCACGGGCAAAGAGGGAACTACAGGCGTTGGATACTAAAATACAATTATTTGACAAATTACTTTTCTATACCCACATTTTATTTAATACTTTGTCACTTTCTGTTGTCGAGCACTATCCAAAAATTGGTATTTTTTTATTGTAAAATGTCAAAAGGTGTATGAAGAGAGTTGTCCAAAATAAGTGACTTCTACTCACAAATATAGCTGCTTATAGGCGTATGTAGATATACAAATTAATCATTTTATCGCGTTCTCTGTTATCTATCTGCAGTAATGCCGTTTTTAACAGCTTGTATGTTGTAAAAGATTAATTGTCTATGTTAGGATACATTTTTTAAACGTGAATTTTACTGATAAAATGAGGTATTGAGTTGTTTTAAAAGCAATACCTATCTGTACGATGCTAGAAATAGAGAAATTACCTACAGTTTACAGTTTATAAAGGCAAAATTATTAGTATTTCTTATTGAATATATGTAATTCTGTTTGCAATGGTCTCAAAAAAACTGGTTCTGTAAAATATATTTCACTGGAGAATCGACATGAAATCATAAGTAGTGTGATTTCATCATTTCTATTGAATGCAGGACATTTTATAGTTACAATAGTTTCAGAAGATACAAATATGTTGCAAAGATTTGTACATGATTATTAAAAGAGAACAAATTGTGAGCGTACTGAAAATAGTATAGTGCGAACTAATTCTTACCCACTAAGGAAGAAATATTGTTATAACGTTTGCTAACATTAAAAAAATGCAACCTAGCAAACTTAAAATTTTGAATATTACATTTAAAATTATAGTACCTAGCATAATTCTGCTAACATAACATTTGCAAATGTAATAATTGAGTTATAATTATAACATTTATTTAACTAAGAATATGTAACGTAATTTCACCCTCAATTTTAAACGTAAATTCAACAATATTATTTTCATGTTGAATTTTACGTGAGGCAAGATCGGCACACGCGCAGTGGCGCAGTCTCTGTTTGAGGTTTCCTAGATAGTTGACCTCTGATGTTGTCTAAGTTTGCAAGTTGAGTGGATGGTGGTATATTTTGTTCTTATTTGTGCAATATAAATTGAACAGATTCTTGTAATTGTTATTAGTGTATATGTATTCGATACTGTTAATTGTTATAATAACGGAAACGCCAGCGAATGGAAATAAACACGTAAGGGAAATCTGCGTTTCTAAAGTTAGACTCATTCAAATCTTCCTGCTTGTAATTATTATTACAGAACTATTCCAAATATCCACCATAAGGCCGTAATATTAAATAAATGTAAGCCCGCAGAAACAAATGCTTTATTAAGTTGTTTTTATGGACACAGGAACGTTTAGATACAACTATGCACAAAATGCTCAAAAGTTCCTAAAAACAAAGTATTGAGTATACTACACTTTAACGTATGTTAGGCCGTCCACAACTCTTTCCAATAGTTCTGAAAACATAATACATTGCAACGAAATGCAAATTATTAACACTTTTGTAAGCCGAGGTTAGCAAATCAGTTGTTACATTATGTTGAGTATTGTGTTACATTACGTCCGGGGTTGTCTTAGAGATGTCAAGGGATGTCCGAGAATCTCATAGTGAAATTTATAAAATTGCAGTATCAGGCATGCGCGTACCATTCTGCAGGATTTGTATTTTGCCAACTTATCGGACGTGGATATAGGAGAAATGGAACGGTTTACAAGAGAAACTATGCCTTCTGTTATTCCCGATTTCAGTATAAAGATTTACTTGGAATTTTCCACTTGGATTCAAAAGAATCTTGTGCTAAATCAATCGAAGGTACAAAAAATTTGAGAATGCAAGTTTCACTGAACTGCTGTAACTATTTGTCCTTGCTTCGCAAATCAAAAACACCTATTGCCGATGAAGTTGAAGACGAAACAGAAATAAATTATGATGATCAAGATATTATGTCCAATACAGTAGTTAGTGAAAATGAGAATACAAAAAACAATACAAATAAAATGTTAAATTGCATGCCCGTGCTTAAAGAATCCCTTAGCAAAAAGGATTTTTTAAAATCGAATTCAATTCTGCCTTGAGATTTAGTCAGTATTTCACGCTTAGGAGTTGGTGGTGAGCGCTTTAAGATTTTTACAACGATAGGAGAGCTTTGTTGATTATTGGAGAAATTTCAAGAAAGGGTCAGTTCTGATCGTTTCCAGAGATTCATAAAGACTCAAGTAAATACTCCATTTTCAAAAACTCCTTGCAAGTGTGTCATATAAAAAACCTGCATCATCTTCAACTAGAAATTATAAAAGAAAAAGAAAGGAAATATAATCAACCTCCTCGTGACTCAGAATATTCCTCCTCCAGCAGTAATTAAGATGAAATAACTTTTGATAAGAGTACCGACATAGAGCTATATTTGGGAGGTGTTTTTAGGTAAATAAAGATTTTGAAACAATTTATTATTATTATTATTATAATTGAAAAAGACGAAAATTATAAAGGATTATCCTTATGTTCGTTTTGTTTTTTATGAAAGAATTATTGTTCTGTTTGTATGGCATTTATATTATTTGTCAATAAATAATTTTCGAAATGGTTTCTTTATTTTATATATCTTTCTCTTTGATTAAACATAATTGATTTCAATTCGACAGTATCTTGAACAACTCTATTTATGACACTCCTGAAATAATTTTTATAGTTTATATGACCTGATAGGCAACATTTTGCAACATGTCGAATCTGACGCAATTTTAATTTATTGGCGCAAATCGGTTGCTAAAGCGATTCCACTACATACGATACTGCTTTAAAATGTTTAGGAACTTCTTATGAGTTTGTACCACAATACGTTTAGAAACGGCTTAAGTGTTTTTCTTTAAATTAACCCCGTTCAAATTTCATACAACAACGGATTCTTTCCTTTTTATAAACGTTTAAAAAGGGTACGAGGGAGTGTTTTTAAGGTCACGAAATGGAGGAAAATACAAAATTATGATTCCTTTTTCAAATCTTTCAATTATACCTTATTCCAAAAACAGAGAGACGAAATTCTGAACAGACCCCTGGCAATTCAAAGAAAAGATAACATAACCAACACACACGCACACAGATTTTACACCTATAATAAACACTTCTGTTCAAAAAGGCACAAGGGCATATAAAACCCTTCACAGAAACTGACCGTTTAGTTAAGCTCGAGAATGGGGAAATGGAGGGATGAAGATATACCGAAACATATGTCGCAAAAACTTAATAAAATATCTGGAAAGCTTTCAAGTGTTTTATTTAGATAATATATAACGTATCACTATATTATATATATATATATATATATATATACAGGGTGTTTCATCGGTTGGGGTATCGCGAATTAAAGTGCCTAAATATAAAAATATCGACTTCAAATTTTAACCACTTATAGAGCTTTTAAACCGCTACCAGCAGGTTAGGTTGTTTTTGATAATATTATTTTAATTAATGCGTAAATTAAAAAAAAACGTATTATCAAAAATTAAAAGTGCTCAAAAAATGTTCAAATTTGAATGGTGATACGTGGAAATATCACCCATATTAACTTCACAATCAGAATTTTTATAAACGAAACCGTTTGTCAAATAAAGTCAATATTAAATAATGTCGTTTTTCTACAGCGGTTGCTCTACAGCGGGATTACCCACTATTTTCTACGACTAAATTATTTACGCTGTAGAGCAACCGTAGACACGTGTTTCTGACTAATTGGTCGTCATCAGTACGGTGTAGCCAAGGAATAAGGTGGGAAAGCCTTGGAGATGTAAGCATGTAAGCATTCCACTTTTGTTTAATTTTCCAGGGTCGGTTGGCACGCGGGTTGACAATGTCTTCCTCGTGGCGATGTTGGTTGTTGTCCTCAAAACTGAGGATCTTCCAGCTGAAGCTGCAAATGGAGGTCTGTCACCTGATGGTCTTCCGTATATGCTTACATCTCCAAGGCTTTCCCACCTTATTCCTTGGCTACACCGTACTGATGACGACCAATTAGTCAGAAACACGTGTCTACGGTTGCTCTACAGCGGGATTACCCACTATTTTCTACGACTATATATATATATATATATATTCGATAAATTAATTATTAACAAAATGTTCCACGAAGAACTGTCTGCTAACTCAATTAATAGAACAATAAGAAATACCTGTTACTTGTGTCTGTTCACAATTTCGTTTCTCTCTTTCTGGCATAGGGTATAGCCTGTATATGCCTTCACAAAAAAAATTTTTTCTTTGTCTAAAAAATACGCCGAAACTGTGTCCTTTATATTTCTTCATCGCGCTTAAATTTCTTCCAACGCAGCTCTTTGTTCATTTTAGGGAACAGTTAAAAATCGCTAGGAGCCAGGTTTGGACTATAGTGTGGGTGATTCAAAATATCGTACCCCAATTTATGCAGGGCAGCAAGCGCAATACGACTCATCAGGAAGGGAGGTCAAAAATAGAAGCCATGAGTTTGCTGGCTTTGACACCTTAAACTTCTTAGGTGGTGGTTTCTTTTCATGCCACTGCATGAAGGCTTGCTTTGACTCTGGTTCATAATGATGAACCAAAGTTACATCTCTAGTAATAATAATTCGACTTCATACACCATCCCTCTGCTTTCATTACAGAAATTCAAAAACACCGGCGCCGTTAGCATTCACAGCACCCATCTTGTGTTGACGTTAATCATGCCAAGATGATCATGAAGAATATTCATTCTGTATCAGATACTCTAGTACCCTGCGAGTTGTATCTTCTTTAGCCGAGCATCCTTCGTTATTACATTTCTACTTTTTTAACAAGTTCTGGTATGGTTACTTCAATAGGCTGCCCTTACCATGGGTCATCTTCAACTGATTACCTGCCTAGCTTAAAGGGACTGTGCTACTTAAAAACCATATTTTTCCCCGGACAAAAACCTCATAAACCGATGACTTCTGGATTAAGTTGCTTGATCAATGATAATTTGTGTTAAAACTTTATATTTATACTAATAATAATGTATCACTGAACACGTCAGATACGAAAGAGCTACCATCCAAATTCTCCATTCCGCAAACATAAAAATGTTCCCTCGTAGTTACAGTTACTCTTCATAAACCTTCTAGCTTTGTTACAGAAACCTATTCTTATGGGAACGTTTAAGGAATTATTATAGATTGTATTCAGAAAGACTAAACGTAAGAGAGTAATCGATTTGTAAACGTTTAAAATTATATTGTTGATTTTATATTATCCTTGCTGATTTTAATAAAAGAAAATTAGTGTAAGGTCTTTTTATGAAGTATCATACCTGCAACATTCCTAATCCAATAAAGAACAAACATAAAATATATTCGTGTGATTGTGCTTTTATCCATTTTGTTTGAGGGGTATATAATATCGGCATGTACAAGGCTCTTAACATGTTAATAATATATTCTTACATTAAGCGTATGATTTTCTTTACAACACATAGGTTTGCTTAGAAATGGTTCCATCTTACAAAACTGACAAACAGTTCTTCTGCAAAACTGCGATTCGCAAGTACAATGGAGCCAGCAATTGGAGAATGGACAAAATGTTTTTCGCAAAAAACAATACCTAGCATATATTACTGTGAACAGAGAATTTTATGTTTAATGTCAGTCTTTTTATAGAATTTGTTATGAAAATGTACTTACTCATTACGATTGCAAAGAAGTAAGTCAGAATTCCTATGAGTAACCAAGTTTGGAAATTTAGACCGTAATATAGACTTTCTGTCATTATTTGATTACACACGTGATTAGAGATATGGCGCATTGCAACAAATAATTTGTCAAATACCGCGAGATCAAAAATTATATTGATAAAGGTTTGCCATGGAATGTAAAACGTATGTCTTAAGTTATATCATATCATTAAGTGTCATACTGTCATTAATATTTGTCTGTGATTTGTCATTATATTTTCTCTCTGACATCTTGTAGTTTTTCAATTATGGTTTACACCACAGCACACAAAACTTACATGATTGAAGCGTATTTTAGAACAGGTGTGCTAGTTAATAGTATTTGGGAATACAGTAAGCGTTTATGTTTGAATAATTTTTGTGTTAGGTTATTCAAACATGTAAATCATTTTAAATAAACATATATTTACAAATTTTATGTCAGTCAAATGTCAATATGACAGTTAACCTGATAATTTAATCCGAATTATCTCAAAAGAATGATATCTAAGACGGACGTTTTACATTCCATGGCAAACCTTTATCAATATTATTTTTGATCTCGCAGTATAATCGAGTGACAGTAGTAATTGATTTAAGCATAATCGGAAACGTGAAAACTTTTTCCTTCATTTGTTGTAGGTACGTACTGCCAGAATCGTGCCTAAATATTTAATTTACAAAATAATCGTCAGTCTATAATCATATGATCATTATTGAATGCAATTTTTTTAATATAATATCTCTATAATTGATTTACGCCGCCGCCATTTGCAATTTAGCGATTTTTGCGTTTTACAATTTCCATCCCTGCTTGAAGTCAAATTAATTGTCGAAGTTGACATTAGAATCCCGTAAGCGTAGTTAAAAAAGTTTTTTAGCAGTAATTTTCAAAATTATCGACGTACACTAAACAACTTAGTCAGAATATGACTCCGAAATTAGTGCTGTTTCATTATACCTATTGGCAATGTTATAGTAGCGAGTAAGAATGCTCACATGTACGATACCTATTTCGTAAATTAAATATACTGGGGACGCGTTAAGTTCAGGTTTCTGTAAGCAGTCGAGGCTTTTTACAAACTTTTCTATAATCATGTGTTAAATTTAATGTGAATAGCGTAAGAATTGCTTATTTTAAATTATATTATGGATATGTAATGAAACATTTAAGGTTTTTCGACAATCTGAATCAATATACCTAATAAATAAGTTGAGAAAGACTGATGTCTTAGAGCATTTCAGTTACTAAATATATTACGTTATAGTTATTGTATTGTGAATAATTTTTTTCTTTGGTTATGTGGAAAACGTTTCTAAGTTGCCTATACTGGAGACGCGTTAAGTTCAGTTGTACGTCATCGATGACGTTTACATGTTGTCATAACTGTATTAGAGAAACTAAAAAAGTTACTTTGTTAAATTATACTTGAGGGCATTTATTTCATTAGCTTAAATAGAATATTTATAAATTGATCGTAATATACGCATTCATGGCAAATAAACACATAATTTCCGTTTCAATAATAAATTTCTTTATTACATATTCTAATAGACTAATAGTTCAATTCGGTATTGACAGATAAATCATATCTGTCAAAAAGACGTGCGTTGTGTATATTCTTCCTGTCAAATTTTTCATGTTTATTTTTGCTTTAATATAAATTGTTTAAAAACAGTGCTTCTTAGAAGTGTATTTATTATTTATTTTCGTCCATTGAATATAATGTCGAAAGGTTTCTGTAAACAGTCGAGGCTTTTTACAAACTTTTCTATAATCATGTGTTAAATTTAATGCTAATGCGTAAGTATTGCTTATTTTATATTATATTATGGATACGTAATGAAACATTTTCGACAATCTAAATCAATATAATAAATAAGTTGAAAAAGACTGAAGTCTTAGAGCATTTCAATTACTAAATATATTACGTTATAGTTATTGTATTGTGAATATTTTTTTTTCTTTGGTTATATCAAATGTCACTGACATAAATAAAAATACATCCGGCAACATATACAAGGCGAGTCGTCATGGATCTAGTATGACGTGCAACTGAATGTAACGCGTTTCCACCATATTTAAGAACATGAAAATTTCTAAATCGCAATGCGTAAGTCAATTACAGATACCCATTATTGCCAATATGATGAAATAGTATTAATAACCTGCAATGGGAATCCAAACACTCGACATGACACCAAATCTACAGCCGTTTAGTGAAAACATAACATGAGATCAATATCAAGTGAAGTGTGGTATTATCTTAAAAATCCCTAGATTATGGTATTTTCTTGTTTGACAGATGCCTATCTTGAATTTTTATATTTATTTCAAACACTTGCGTTCTCTAACATTGTGTAGATCACAAAGTTAGAGAACGATGAATGATTTTTTTGTTTTAATAATTAAAATTTAATTTGTTCATTTTCTTTACTAATACATATAACACGAAACATTTGTCAAAAACATGTGTGCACTTTATTACAACCATATACAAGTATTTCACAATACTATTCCCAAATAACTAGACAATGTTGTCAACTAAAAAATTTAGGCTACTTGAGACTGATGATCACACTGTATATGTTTTTTGTACCTATTTGATCCATTGAGGAAAAATACTATGGAGACGCTGTAAAGCATCTTTGCTGTACTCTCAAAACGGGAGCATTGGGCGGGGCGAAGTGTGAGACCAATATGGCTGGCTCACCTAGTCCGGACTACTAAAAATTATAATCTGTTATCCCACACCTGTCAGGCCTACACTAACCTATGAAATGTTATTCCAGACGAATTCTTCTTATCAACGCCGTCTCTGCTATTGCAGCTACATAGAGCACAAGAAACCATAATGTCTTTTAATACTGAACTTATTATATAACTCTAATACACGATGCACTTAACAAACACTCCACTTTTTACCAGCACTAGCTGTTTGACGTAAATATAGTATCAATATGGCGGACCTGTACCCGGTTTGATCACGTGACGTCGTCTCACTACCTACTCTTTCTCAATGATTTGATCACACATTACGTCAACAAAAATGTCCTCGAATCTCAGGAATGCCAACTTATATTGCCATGGCAACCGCATTAAGTTCACCTTAGCGTAGATGAACATAGGATGTCTCTTTTACATGATGCCTGAAATTCAGACCTACAATACAGAGATAGAACTTGAAACAATTTGCTATAATGAACCGATAATCAATAGACATCAAGATCCACTAACATGGTGGCATCAAAGAAAAGATGTCTATCCCAGAATTTACGAAATAGTAAAAAAAACGTTTATGTGTTTTGGCTACATCTGTTCCGTGCGAGCGCATTTTAAGTAAATCTGGGACATTATTACTGACAGGAGAAGTCGATTAACAACCGCGAAAACATCACAAATCATTTTTTTAAATTATAATTTGTAAATTATCAATGTAGAATTTAGATTTATACGTAAGCTGTTTAGTTATTTTTACATTTTGATATTCAGTTTAGTATATTCATTTTATATATTTATACAATATGATGTTATGTTGTACAAAAATAAATATTTTAGTGCGTAGTGCGTACCCTACCTATAATATCAATTTTTATTTTCAATCCATCCTGCGACCGTATTTCAACTATAATTTCCAAATTATTCAGTCGATACTCGGCAGCCAGTCGTACAGTAGGTTCCTTTATGGTTTTGATTAGAGGTGGGCAAAACGGTACCTTTCTTTGACTCGGCTCACTCGGTACAGCTCCTCATTGTGAGCCGGGTCCCGGAACCGGCTCATTTGAACCGTATGGATCCGTAATAGCATACCCTAACCGTTCCAGGAACGTGTAGGACATGTAACCATATAAATACTACTAGCTTACTTTAATAGTTATATGCATGTAACGCGCCGTCGTCGGCTCAAACGAACCGGAGCATTACGTTAGAACTGTTCTATCAGGTCGGTTCAGTCGCGCGCATAGTTACTTTCCAAGTGAGCCGAGATCCAGTTCATTGAAATCTAGTGAACCGGCTCCCTCGGTTGACTGAACCGGTTTGTTCGCGAACGACCCACCTCTACTTTGGAGATTACTCTGAGATGTTTTCTACTGTATATTCTATAGTTGTTCTTTGTTCTATAGTAATTCTCTGGTTTAGTATCTATTTAGTATCTGATTGTGTATCTCATAGTATCTACCTAGAGCACGGATTATCGCATGGTTGAGTTAAATGCGGGGTTTTGCCGCTTAATCTACCTAACTGGGTCATTATTAGATGGCGCCACGGTTTGAGAAACAAGAGAGAAATTAAATTTGAATCATGACTTTAACCGAATATGTTGAGATGTCGCTACAAGCGCTCTCACTATATTGGAAGTCATCCAGCAAAATATATCAGAAAATATGGTTCACTTAAATTAGGGGTTTTGCCGCCTAATCTACCTAAGTGGGTCATTATTAGATGGCGCCACGGTTTGAGAAACAAGAGACCTATAAGTAAATTTGAATTATGAGTTTAACCAAATAACTTGAGATGTCGCTACTATAGCGCTGTCACTTTATGGAAACGCGTAGAAGCGTCAACAAACAAATTTTGTGTGTGTAAACATTATTTTTTTTATTGCTACTAGTTAGTGGTGTAATAATCGTACAGTGAGTTCTGTAAAGAGTAATATGATAATTTTATTAAGTTAACATAAGGCATTTTTAGAATTGAAGGATGAATAGAACCTGGTGCATCGTGTGTGGGGTGTACCAGCAGGAAGCAAGAGCGATGCATATTTTCCTAGAATGCGAACAAGTAACTAACGGCACTAATAGTTGATATATAACCCGAAGGTGAGCTGGAGATTTTTTGTTTTTAGTTCTGATTCCAAGAGCAATAAGGACCACCTGGTAGTAGCAAGGATTTTGTTGGTTCCCCGATTACACCAATTAAAGTTTAAATGACAGTTAAGTAAGTAATTGGCAATTATTAGGAGTATAATAGTAGTGAGAATAATTGAAGTTGAGGTGTCAGACGACTTTTGACAAAATGATTAGTGTATGTTATAAAGGACCTCTAATTGAACACCATTTTCTTATAAAATTATCAATGCAAACGTAGGGAAATGGAGATAAAAAATAAATTAGGTACTCGCCGAGTCAATCTTGCAGGTTACATCTCATGTGAGATATCCCATATAGAGCATTGAAATAATGAAAATCACAATAAATGATGTTTATTTAAGCTCACAACACAACAATTACCTTTGATTTGTAAGTTTTTTTGATTGAATTTTAACAAAATTGTAAATACGAGATCACATGATATCAGCTGTTTTTGTTGACATTCGATGGTGCTTTTAAAATTGCAGAAAAGTCATAAGAAAACATACAAATTGACCTAAATTAAATGTCAACAAAAACAGCTGATATCATGTGATCTTATATTTACAAATTTGCTAAAATTCCTACAAAAAACGTACAAATCGAAGGAATGTTGTATTGTGAGCTTAAATAAACATCAATTATTATGTGCATTGTGCAGAATATTCTCAAGTCTTGACCTCTGATTCTACACTACCCTGCAATCTGTATATTTACAATAAAGAGTATTCACTCCAACAGAGTAGACTAAGTTATCTTTCGGAGAACTGACTTGAATTTGTTGGTGCTGCATTCGCTTTATTGGAAAATATAATTCCACAGTTAATGCAGAACGCAGTGGAGATTGAGAGGAGAGCCACAAAATACATTAACGAGAATTTGACTTTATTGTGGATTACTTGTACACTTCATGCTAATCTAATTAAAGACTGTATTGTCCGGGGAGTAGTTCGTATTGGTATTCCTTGGTACTGTACAAGAGCCTGTCGTAACATAAAGCTCCAATCATAGATTTCTGCTGCCAAGCGGAAATTAAAAAAATAAAACATCAATAAATTAACGTATTTCTTGTTAGTTATTGCAGTTATAATTTTTTTGTTTTCTTCTTGGCATGTAATTAACATTATTTACTTTTTAAAGCCCAAATGTCACTCTTTTAGTTATGTATTGATGATAAAATGTGTACTAAATTTGTTATTTATCTTATGTATCCATATTTTTATTTATGTTCATCATTTATGTAGTACAAGATTTTGTAAATGGTGGTAATAAACATGGGCTTTGACCATTGTGTTATAAGGTTTAATTACCTACTTTGTAGTATATTGAGTAGGTACTTGTGCTTTTCGACAGATATTCTATCATATTGTTAAAAATATGTTTGTTAGTTGAATATTCTACTTTTGTTAGATTATGCTATTATTCGATAATTTATTTTTGTACTGGTAATTTAACTAAAACATACGTGTTAGATGTTACTTATTAATAATCATAAATGTACTTTGTACCTTTTCTACGTAACAATATTAAAGTGTAATTATTTAAGTAATTCTTTTCTTTAAAACATTATTGTGTGGTTACAGCATTGTAATTGAATATCGTACTGTATACTGTTTTACTTAGCAATGATTCCCCATTACTATGGGAACTAGTAAATAGTATGCAATTTAATTACAGTGTTGTGATCATGTATCGCGAAATCAAAAATTATAATGATGAAGGTTTGTCATGTAATGTAAAATGTCTGTCTTAAGTTACATCATTAAGTGCACAGCACTAAAATTATTCAACTCAATATGCAAGAATAATAAAGAATTAGATAATGTGGTATTCTTGTATTCTAGAATTACTGTCATCTACATCGGAGAAATGTACGCAAATAACACAATAAATTGTACTTGAATTAGGTAATTGTATTACTATGTTACATATTAAAATATTTGAATTGCTTATATGTAATAAATAGGCTTTTATTAAACCTTACAGAGTTGCACACCGATCTTTTTGCCATGACCTTCTAATTTTTTTGATACATGTCTAATAGAACATACATGTGTTCATAGAAAGTTGAAGAATTTTGATATGTCCACCATGGAATCCACAGATCCCATGATATGATATAATAATATGCCGAAATTGGGTATTTTGGGCCGGTTATTGGAATTTATGCTATATTGCATCACTGATTGTGAAAATAACTTGAAGGATGAACACATTATTTATAAGATAGTGAAGTGATTTTTTTTAATTTGTACTTAGCTGAATATGTATCGTAATTTCTGTCACTAAATTATAATCAAGCACATATAAAATGTATTTTATATTTAAATTTACAATAAAATATGTTTTAGTTTAAAACAACTTGTAGATGGTACAGTATAAAGATAATATTCATTTTGGAATTTGCCAAGACAATGTGTGATGAGTTCTTCTGAATTTTTCCCAACATTGTGGAAGTAAATACTGCAGTGTTATGAACGGCAAGGTAGGCACGGCATCAAACGGTATTCCTGTTCTTCTGATATTGTTACATTCTCTAAATCTTTTTTATCATTTTATAAATTTGTATGCATCTATTAATTCATACAAATATTTATATTTCATAATAATTTTTAGTTGTTTGAATTCCAAGAAAGTATAAACAAAATAAATTTGCGAACATAAATAAAATAAAATTTAATTTTTTACTTCATAAGTAGAAATTGTACTTTGATGTAATTATTGAATCAAATACAATATCAACATACCTTTTTTACAAGCAATAATATAAATTATTTGCAAGTCTTATTTCTACTCATCTCAGTCTACGAGACATAGACATCAAGAAAAATGTATTGATTATTAATGCGCTATTAGATACACTATAGAAATTCAAGTGTATCAGAGTAATTGTTTGTTTATATTCTTTGCTACCATATGGGCGTAAATTAGGCTTCATCACGTTTTTATTTTCATGAATGGTTTAATCATTCTAAATTAAAAAAAAAGTTAACAACAATAAAAATTATATTCAATCACAAAAATGTAATGCTGATTAATTCCACAACTTTTTCTAAAACATTCATGTTTCAGTGTACATCTGGACACACAATTAAATAAAGGAACATAACAGGAATTTAATTAGTTCTTTACATTGTTGATTACGCGACATTATATTGAATAATGTAGGTACGTAGACAAATATAAAATAAATGTTTTATTCTTATATATAGCCAAAATACTAAATACAGTAATTTAAGTAATTTTATTTGCATTCTTAAGCTTAAAATACATAGCAAAACTATATGTTGAAATATAATACAATCTGACTTATATAACATACCGTCAGTGGGGGTTACTTGCAACAGTACTGACTTTTCAAAGTAATTTTTGGAAAAAATAATTTTGTGTGAAATAAATTCTTTCCGTCAGAAGTTCGGTCTTGATCTATAGTTTTATTTCCCGTAATCGAAAATCATTTTAATAAGACAGTTTCTGTGTTTTTTAAAAAAGTATGGGTGTTGCAAGTTACCATGAGTTTGGGGTAACATGAAAATCAATTAATTTTACACGTGTTTTTATGAAACGCGACTACTGTAAGTAACTTGCAACACCATAAAATAAAATAAAAAATTCGGATGTGGGTATATGTTATTGTATGTGTTTATTAAAAAATGAAACAGCAATTTTTAGCACAAAATATATTTTTAATTAATAAGGAAAAGCTAAAAACAACCATAAATTTTCAAAAATAATAACAGTTTCAAAAAAATGTAAAAACAAATATAAATTCTCAAAATGTTTATGTTAAATAAATTTTAAACAAATTCATAGCACTCAGTAATATCAAATGTATATTTACTCCTGCCAACACAAAGTAAATGTACTTTTCCCTTTACCTGAGAGTAATCAATCACAGACAGATCATCTACATTAGGAAAGCAAAATGTATTAATAGGAGCTTTAGGCCCTCGATATTTTCTAAAAAATTTGCAATAATACTGAGGTAGATTGTCTGTAGGTACAACTTCAACAATACGAGCAATATAATATTTTTTGTTTGATTTTTTAGAATTTAGATTTGTTATAAACTCAACAATGATATAGTCATCTACAGAAAACATCACAGCATTATTAGCACAGCTTTCTTCGTTTTTATTTGGTTCAGTCTCTCTTTGTTCAGTCAGTGCTTCTGCCAGGTTATCATTTGAATCAGGAAGACTTGTCTCCATCATAGATTCATCATCACTCCGTTCATTGTTTTCAATTCCAAGACTGGAAGACGAATCATGCAGTGACAATGATTCTGTGTCAGACGAGTTGCTATCAGATAGAATGTATTTTCCAGATCCAGATTCATTTTTTTTCTTACGTTTTGGAACAGAACCGTTTCTGGAACTAAGTTCTTGGTCTTCTAAACTTTTACCTGGAGGAGCTATTAGCCTTTTTTTTCTCTTTGGTGTAGAGGAGCTTTGGGTACCATATCTTGCTGCCTGTAATAAATCTGTGAAGGAGTCAGACCAGGCGACAGCGTCATTTTCTTCATTTCTTTTTTCAGTCCAAGAGGGTAACTTTTTTAAAACCTTTGAAGGGTCGTAAGGATATATCCCAGATGCAGAAAAACCAGCTTTGAGATTATTTTCACTATTTTCCAATATTTTGTCAAATGTTTTTTTGAGTAAAGAGGGAAAGACGTCTTTGGTTACCGTTCCTTTGTGCTTTATTTTCCACTCTGAAAGTATATTTCGCCAAGCTACCTTCACCGGCTTGAAAAACGCTACATCTAATGGTTGGCATAAATGAGTGGAGTTAGGAGGTAACAGCACAAATCGGATGTCATATTTTTTGCATGCTTCTAATACAGCCAGTGAGATGTGGCTTGACAAATTATCCCCGATTAGTACTTTGGGACCTGCTTCCATTCTTCGAATGTCTGGAATAACAATGGAGAAAAACCAATCTTCGAAAATTATGTTTTCGAACCATCCACTCTTTGATCTGTTATATCTTGTATTTTTGGGACCCCCTTTTGTCCATGAGTCGTATAAATGAGTTGCCTTATATACAATATATGGCGGTAACATTCTACCACTGGCTGTGCCCGCTATCATTACAGATGTACTACTTTTGCTAGTGTCAATACATCTTTCCGCATGTTTGATTCCCCTTTTTACCACAATTTTTATGCGACCGGGATCATCGCAAAAATTTGTTTCATCATAGTTTATGATTCTTTCTGGAGGCACATCTTGTAGTGAATGTTTCAGTTCATCAAAATAGCTTTCTATCATTTCTTTTGTTACCTGGGACCGGGCTCTTTTTATGTTTTCACACAGCCTTATTGTGAGATGGGACTTCTGTCGCTGCATAAATTTTTCAATCCAGTCACGACCTGGTAAATTTTCTTTAAATCTCTTTTCAGTTACACCTTTCCTGTCGAGGTAATTTTTCACTAGTATGCGTATATCATACTTAGAAAGCGGAAAACCCCAGTCTCCAGCCAGTGTTATTCCTTCAACCAGCGTTTCCTCTTCTTTTGGAGTTAAAACAGGTTGACGTCCGTATTTATTCATAAAAAGACCTCTTTTTTTTCTAGAGAGAGTACATGCTGGAAACCCATATTTTTGTTGAGCTTGGCGAAGACTCAGATTACCGTTTTGTACCTCTGACAATGCTTGTTTCAAAGTTTCTTCCGAATAATTTACATATGGCTTGCATCCGACTTTGCGTCTGTAACGTCTCGGCATTGTTGCATTTTACCCCTCAACTGTACCTGTACAACAAAAAAAATTATAACAAATTAACTAATTATTTATTGTATGTTTTGACTATGCCAATAAAATCACAAAAAATTAGATTATGAAAATATACCAGCATCAAGGGAGTGAAGTTTATCATTTTATTTTAGTAGAGAAAGTTTTTATATCCTTATTTTTTGTTAAAAATTGGTTTGGTAAAAGATTATTTAAATAAAATACAAAACGCAATACTTACCGGAAATATGTTAATCACTTTAAATAACAGATATCTGCCATTAAGCACGCAAGGTTGCAAGACGACAACTTGAAGGGTTAACATGTTAGGGCGGGTTTTTTAAAATCTCGCAATTTGTTGCAAGTAACCCTTGGTTTGCAAGTAACCCCCACTGACGGTACCTGAATCTATTCGATTGTGTATGTAAAACATTAATTTATGTGCTTTCTGTAAATCAAAATGAAAGAAGCAGTATTTATATTCAATAATTTCACATACACCAATAAGCATACACAAATCAATGTACACAAGATTTCCTGTTCAAAATCTTTTCAATAAGACGAAATGAAACGATCGGTATTTACATTTAATAATATAATTTCACATATACTAATAAACATCTACAAATCAATGTATTTGTTGTAAGTTCACAAGTTTTTCTGTTCAAAATCTTTTCTGTTAATCAAAATGAAACGATCGGTATTTACATTTAATAATATAATTTCACATATTCCAGTAAGCACGTATAAATCAACGCAGATGATATAACTTCACAAGTTTTTCTGTTAATAATTCACTGGAATCAGGCTTCATAAAGTTTATTTATTCTCCCGCGTATTTTCTGGGTAATTCTACAAATTCACCGATGAACTAAACTTGCACAAAACTGAATTCAATAAAAAAAAACAACCTTGCGTGTGCTTTCAGTAATATATAGTTATAGATGTCAATTTAAATCGGAGGTTATAATTATGTTTTCTGTTGATCTGTCATTTCAAAAAATTCAAATTGGACAATTTTAGTCGACGCATGCGCAGAACACGCAAGGCGTCCAATTCTATCTCTCTTAGTTGGGACGAAAAATTACACATTATCAAGATACAACCGACACCACCGAGAAACAAGGCCTGACGACGAGAAACGTGGCAGTATGTGACGTCAGCACGAGTAGTCATAACAAAGCCACGCCGGCCATGCACAAAGCTGGTAAAGCGACTAAGCGACAGTGAAGTGGTGATTCTTGTGTCGTTGTGTGTGTGTTCTAACCTCAGTCGGTGTTTTAATTTAACTGTGGATTTAATTTATCTTGATTATCATGCCGTTTCGGTATTGTGCGCCCAACTGTAGAGGAAATTACCCAAGTGGTCCTAAAGTGAGCCTTTTTAATTTCCCAAAGGACAAAGATCTAAATGCTCGATGGGTGCAAGCTATAGCTATTAAAAGGCAAGAGAAAAATTGTGAAATGTTTGTTCCAACAGCTTCTTCTAAGGTAATAAGCAATAAATTTTTTCTTGTATAACAATTGCGGGAATTATATTTGCACTTGCAGGTGTGTGAATTGCACTTTCACGAGCAAGACATTCTTCGTTTCACAACCACACATGACGAAAAAACGGGAAAAATTTTGAAGGCTTCCCTTAAATATCCTAGACTTGCACCTGGTAATTGTTTAGTTATGTTATTGATTATTTAATTTGATTACAAACATGTTTAGGTTCTGTGCCTTTTCGCGTCCTCAATATCCCATCACCTGTGCAGAAAGAACTGCCTCGAAGAGAGGCTCCCAGTGAGAAAAAGGCTCGTCTAGACTCTGAAAGACTCAGTAATGCCATTTCTGCAAGCTTGGAAACACATGAAAATTATGCCAAAGCTAAATATTTCCAGAGTTTTGATGAATTGATAATTAAAATTAAAAATCATCAAGTCAAAACTGCTTGGACATTATTTGTAAAAGATTCCAGCATTGCTTTAGTTTTACTTAAACATAATCCCAATCCTGCAATAGTTTGCTCTATAAAAATAACGAGAGATTTGAATGTTTTTGTTTACGATAATAATGTGCATGTTAAGTTTGTTTGTGGGAAAAAAAATCCAGAGAAAGTAAACAATTTGAATGAAATTGATAATTTAGTTGAAAGTTGCTCTGAACAATTTTTCAACGAGTTTGGTCAGAAGAGCTCAGCAGCTGAACTAATCTTAATTATTGTGACTTACCTAGATTTATTGAGGGAACATTTACCAAATTATGAAAACACTATTACGTTGTTTAAGCAACAAATTTCGTTTTTAAACATGTGTAAAACTCAGACGCGTTATTCAGCAGATTTTCTAGTTTTTTGTAGTTTATTTCATTCCATTTCACCTCATGCTTATAATTTTTTTAGAAATTCTGATTACTTACGACTTCCTTGTTGTTCTGTTATAAAATCATACACAAATAACTTGCAAACTAATCCTGTTAGAGAACAAAACACTTTGTTGCGATATATTTCCTCCAAATTTAATCTTTTGAATTCAGAAGATAAAAGTGTCATTTTACTTATGGATGAAGTGCATTTAAAACCTGACTTAGACTATAAAGGGGGTGACATTGTTGGAGCTGCTTTTGATGGTACGGAAAATGCTTCAAGTGCATTTGTGTTTATGATTAATAGCTTAAAGTCTGTATATAAAGACGTTGTACACATTTTGCCTGTTAAAAAAAGTAATGCGATAACTTTGCATTCATTTATGAAACAAATTATTATGGGTTTAGAAAACCTCGGCTTTGCAGTAATGGGAGTTGTAACAGATAATCACTCTATAAACAGGAAATGTATGTCTTTGTTTTCTGATCCTCCTGAACTTAAAAATGTATATTCTCATCCAAAGGACAGCACCCGATCAATGTTTTTTTGGTTTGATAGCGTTCATATTCTTAAATGCATCAGAAATAACTGGATCAATGAAGAAAATCAAGAAATGATTTTTCCTGATTTTTCAGATCACACCTTACAGTTAATTGCAGCTTTTAGTGCCTTGAAGGAGATGCATTCACTTGAAAAAAACAGTCTAATAAAGTATGGATTCGGTTTAAGTCTTAAAGCATTATATCCAACACCCATCGAGCGGCAAAATGTCAAATTAGCACTGAAAGTTTTTAATTCGAACAATGTGACAGCACTATCAGAATTAGGGCCAACAAAAAATTTTACGTCTTGGAAGGACACTAGTACTTTTATTGAAATTATATGTAAATGGTGGGACATTGTAAATGTTAAAACACCATTTAAAGGTGTAAGGCTCAGAAATCCTTTTCAAGAACCTATTACTGCCAACTCTTACAATATTTTAGATTTTTTAAATTCTTTTTTAAGTTGGTTACAGAGTTGGAATATTTTATTATCGTCGGGTAAAAGTTCTAGTGGTAAGTTAACCTCAGAAACCTACTGCGCTCTAAAATTAACCACAGAGGGTCTAATAAAATTTTCCGATTATTGGATTAAAGAAAGGGGAAACGCATATTTTCTTCCTGGCAAAATTCAGACTGACAATTTGGAGGACCGCTTTGGGAAATACAGGCAGTTAGCTGGGGCTCAGTACCATGTATCTCTGAGACAAATTTATGAATCGGAAGCCAAACTCAGAATGCAGAGTGTATTACCCTTAATTTTAAAATCTTCTATTTACGGTTCTATATCATTGCATCCAAAAAAATTAACACAAATAATTGCTGATGTGTTAAACATTCCTGACTGTGATGTTTTCGACTACGACATTGATTTTGATTTGCCGCCAAAAATTGCTCAATTAACAGTCGACGATGATGATATTGAATCTATACATATGTGGCCTATAATTACATTCATAGCAGGTTATTGTTCATTTGCCTGCATAAAAAAACTAAAATGTCATTACTGTGAAACATTCTTGATTTCAAAGAAAGGTGATCTTGTTTTTGAAGATAGTAATGAAATACCAACTACTTTTATTACGGCCAAAAATAGAGGCGGTTTGCAATACCCCAGTTACGATGTGGTACGCTGTTTTTCTGTGATTTATATTCTTGTGACAAAATTAGTATCATGTGAATATGCAAAACTAGGTTTCGCAATTTTTGAAAATCTGGATATTTTTATTGGGCATGAATGTACTAAACATAATAAATCTGTAATATTTAAGGGCCTATTAAGTTGCAGCATAAATACTTTGTTAAATAATTATGTCGGAAACAAAAATGATGTAGTTGTTAGGAGAAATATGCCCCAGTGTAAAAGTTTCAAATCTAATTAATGTAATGTGTATTGTTATATATTGATAATGTAGTATATTATGTATTAATAAATTTTTGATATAAAAAGCTTGAGCAATTGCTTTTCAATGTTGGTGTTTATTCAGTCATTTAAATGAACCCGCGCTAATGTATGTTCTTACGTTCTACCCGCTTCAAATTGAACGCTGTAGCTGTAGGTATGACTACTATTGATGACTCATACTTCACGTCGTCAGGCCTTGTTTCTCGGTGGTGTCGATACAACACACGCAATATAGTAGTATTATACCGTGTGGCCGCCGTTCATAGCGCGATGCATGTATTAGTAACTACTGGTCGACTATAAATGGGCGTGCCAACTTGAATTGCCACACCGACAGCGGGCGTATAAGTTATACGTATAAATGTATTCGTAGGCAAATCAAGTGAAGAGCAGTGTAATAGGTATTGCGTTCCCGTTGTAAGTAATTATTTTAGTTGTTTGAAGCATCAGATAATCACTGATAATATGTCAGTGAAGTAACTCATCACAGCTTCATAAACAACATAAAAGAGCAAAAATAAATAATAAATAACTCCTTGACTTTAAAATAAAAAAAAACTTCTTAACTAAAATAATATTTTTCAACAAATATTATAATCTAAAAACTCAACTATAATAAATTACTGAAACATAAAATATTTACCTACTTCTTAAAACAGAATTGTAATAAAACATTGCAATTAACCTGTAATTAGCTAAAAAAATGTTATTCTTAAGCAATAATAAAACTCGAACTGACGCCCATATGTGGAAGCGACTGCCCGGCTACACCGTATAAATGTGGAATTTTTGGACAAATACGAGTGCATCATAGGCATATGCGAAATACTAGCTCTGTTGTAATCCAGTATAACACTGCGTCTACTTGTTTACCGTTCTAATACACAGACATCTCTATCTGTTTCGCTTACTCTACAGGTATCGCGATAATGCAGACGCACGCGGTCTTATGGTATATATGGGTATAACGAAGAAAAGTAAGATTGTTATATTTTTAAATTATATGTATGTGTTATATTAGGATTATTTTTTTTTTGTTCTGTTGTTATATAGTATATACCTATGTTTTAATAAACTGTTAAATAGTTGTATCTTTATTTTTATTCCTACTATAAAAACAATTCAAAATAAATAAAGGAATTAATCAAATATGGGGGAAGTATGTATAACCATTAATTTCCATCATTATTATAATCTACCGAATTCTACTGAAAATTTTCGATAGTTTCTACCGAATTCTCAACATATCTGGATGGCAGCACTGCGGTTCACTCACAACAATGATCTAATAATATAGAACTACTAGATGGACTGTAGAGAGAGAGGAATTGACCTCTACATACAAAGGAGACAGATATATAAAACCGTTAGTTGTGGGCAAAACATGGCGATATCGCATTGTTTTGTATATAAACTTTCTCAATTTTGTTGATTTATACATATTTATTTGTCTTTTTGGTAATTTGGATTATGTATTTTATTAATAGATTTCTTCTAGAATTGATTTTATTTCATACACCACTGACTTTATTTTTATTTAAAGAAATACGAGTATAAAGACAACTGTGGATTCATGATATTCAATCAACTATTTTTATTTATAAAATTGTGATTGTAATTAGACACATTTTAAGAATTTCATTTTTATTTGATATAGGTAATGTATATAAATTGAGAATCATCAAGAATATTGGCAAATGTTAACTTCAGCTTATAATTTAACAGTGTTGTTCTCATGGATTTAGTGTAATATATATTTGGTTAAAAGTGCTATTATCAGTAACAAAATTAGAAATAAATATTTTAAATTGTTGAATATTATATATACCAGCTTCGCAGTGCTTGGAGTCACTTAAGACACAATGGTAATGTCATGTGCAGCGTATGGTTGTACTAATAGGGCAGAAAAGGGAATGAACGTATCATTTCACAGGTTAAATATTCTTAATAAAATACATGATTTGTAGATTTGATATAAAAAATTTTAGTTTTCAATCTAATCACGTACTATGCAAGCAGTGGATAATTTGTACTAAACGAAAGGATTTTAAGCCATCAAAATATTCAAGATTGTGTTCAGAGCATTTTGTTCCTGAAGATTTTGTTATAAGTTATGGAAGAAAATATTTGCCCCAAAATGATTAAAAATTACTGATGCACCAAGCAAAGAACTGTTAAAGTAAGATTTCTATTTGTAGTTATTATTCTACCTAGATATTTTTAATGTTCTATTTACCTTATAGCTCAGAATCCCCAAATGTAACTAATGTTGAAGTATTTGAATTAGTCACAGAAAAAACATCTCATGAAATAATACAAGTTGTTATTCTAGCTTTATGTATTTTTAATATTTCTTTCTCCATTTTTCTTCGATCACATATTTACCTACGTATTTGTTAATCCATATTAATTATATGTACATATATTTTAATAAAAAATTAAGCATTAATTGTCTTTTAGTTTGAATATATCAGAAGTTGTAAGGAAAGCTGTCAGTTTCTATATTTATTTTTTCAGAACGTAATATTTTGAAAAATTCTAGTGGTCAATTCAAAATTTCCAACTGATATCTGTAGTGATTTTTAAAATATTTTTCTAATACTGCTGTTTCAAATAAAAACTGAATGATCATCAAACATGCTAAAATAGGTATTATTAGAAGAACAAAGTCATATAGTTATCTCATAGTCATTAAAAGTCATATTTATTTAATTTTCTTTCCTTAATGAAGAATGGCAACTAGCATAGATACCTTTAAAATGTTATTAAACAGAATATATTTAATACCATATTAATAATATATATTTAATTATTTATCTTTTTGATTATTAAAGTTGCAATACCTTTACTTTCCTCTTAATATAGCATATTTTTAACAAAATAATACTTTTAAACTTTATAAGCCATTACAAGCTATAGCAACATATTTGAATTTTGCCCACATAAAACGGTCAATTTTGTTCATCCTTGTCAAACTTTCGACGCTCATATATTTTCCTTCTTTCTCCTATGGTGTGGGTCACTTCCTAATCAGCAAGACATAGCGTACACTCCATCTAGTAGTATAATAGTATTAGATCATTGACTCACAATTCACAAATTAAACGTTAACAATGGCTGATCCTATTGACTATAGTAATATGCATGATGCAATGTTTTTGGCAAATACATTTAGTGTAAAGGAAGAACAGAGCCAAGAAGACAATTTTGTAGAAGATAAAGTGTATATATCTGAAACTACCATTACTACAGACAATGCTGAATTTCAAGGCCCCGTTCTGCATGGCAAAATAAAGCACCAGGAAGAGTCCACAGGTTCGGCCAATATTAAAACAGAATTAGTATCAATTGAAGTGACTCAAGTACAGAATGACATTGTTAAAATAGAAAGAGGGATCAATGCAGAAGATATTAAAATTGAATTCGATAATGGACTACTATGTAAGTCAATGCATATTAGTTGCTGTTCATCTTCATTTTTGTTGTGATTTGTTGTAGTCCCAATGTAAAACAATAGCAAGAGGCTATGTTCACTTTGCTTAATACAAGTATGTAAATATGTAATGGAAGTGTAATTGACATATGCATTGCGATTTAGAAAGTTTCATGTTATTAAATTGTTTATCTTACCATCAGAGTCATCCCTAAATATATGAACATGCTTACTTGCAACATTGCCAATATAATGAAATATTACTATTAATTTGTAATTTCGAATTTATATTCTGTTAGTTTATGTCAATAATTTTGAAAATCATTACAGACATGATATTTGCAACTAAATCTTTGGCATCATTGCTGATATTACATCACCAATTAGTCAAATGAGTGTTATACACTAATTATATACTAATCTCCCTAATCTATGGTGTTATATAAACTCTTGTTGCTTCTCACATTACTGTTGGTACTGTTTCTGGGCCAGGAAACAATAACAGCTGGCTATGTTCAGTAAGAAGAGATTAACATTTTTATCATGATCTTATCCACGAACATTATTTTTTAATATACCTTGGTTTAATATTTGTATGTATGTAAATACATATTAGCAACTAGACTAATTAGTAATTGCTTTTGTTGTTACTGTTGGTACTGTTTCAGCGACAGGTAATTTATAACGGAAGCAAGTTTCTCATTGTGTTGTTTAAGTAGTGATAAAACGGTAAAAGTTAAAGTGCATTTAGTATCCATTCTGTTTATTGAATAACAGAGTCTTAATTCCATTGCAAACACCAAGAAATAATATTTTTAGTTATAAAACTGTTTTATGTCTTAAATACTAAAGTTTAGGTTATTTCTACTGCCATTTAATTTTACTTTTTCTTGACATCTATATTTAATATTCTTGACTATTCTGATAACTGACTGTATTGTATATATATATATATTTCTGCAATCCGTACTTATGTAAAAAATCATCAAGGTGCAGTAAATGCTATGATTTTTAATCTGTGTGTATTTTGCCAACAGACTGTGAAAATTGTGAAGCATACTATAAAGACTATTGCATCGAATGTGGAATGCTTGTGAATATTTTAAACAACAACACATTGAATAGTGCAAATAATGGGGCAAGAGATGATATACCAAACGACATTTTAGAAATTCAAGATTGTCTTGGACATACTGGAATATATGCTATAAGAATTATTCCTGCAGGTGTAAAATTTGGTCCTTTCACTAGACTCAGCACAACAGAATGTCCCTGGAAAATGGAAGGGGAAACATTTGTTTTGGACAAAAATAAATCGAAACATATGAATTGGATGAAGTATGTTAATCCTACCAGAAATACTTCCGAAGGAAACCTGCATGTTATTCAGTCTGACAAAAATATATATTATCAAAGCACTCGTCAAATCCAAGCTCATGATGAATTATTGGTGTATTTTGGTGAGGAATATGGAAAGAGCCAAAATGAAATAATCAAATTGGATTTTATTACCGCTACAAAAGACATCAGAAAGAACATATTTGCCTGCACATTTTGCTGCCTTGGATTCAGCTTGAAATCGCATTTGGCCAAACATAAAACCGTTTGCATTAAGGATGAAGCTGAAAGGTTTTCAATTGAAGGTATTGTAAATATCTCATTTTGATGTTTGTGGATTTAACTCTTTCATTTTTGCATTATAATAGACATTATCTTTAATATAATTTTATAAAACATTAATTTCTATTGGTGAGTTTTGTCCAAATGATCAGAGTTCATTAAGTTGTTGAATATTTCAAGAAAGTAACTGTTTAGGATTGATATTAAGTTATCCAGTGCTCGAGAAATGTATTACACTTGACAATGTAGGCGTTTCTACACCTGTCACTGTACAATTATGATTCCGTACACGTATTGTCTTAAGTCAAAGATGTCAAAGATTAATGATTGACACTCCTCTACAAAGCTTGAAGGTAAATACTCATAAATATTGGTAATAATAGGAAAGGTGCACTATGAACTCCAAAAATAAAGTGCTTTTAATTAAATTACATCTACAAACAAGATATCCTTAAATTAATTGTTTTCAACTGAGGAAAGGACTGAAAATAATATCATATAGACAGATAGTTTGACTTTGTGATGGCAAAATAGGAAAAAAAGATATAAATTAATAAAACATTATTTTTCATGGATATTATAAATCTTATCTTGCACTGTTATTGTCTTTTCTATATACAATGGCATGTAAACGTGTTTGTCATTGCGGATACAAGTGTGTTTTAAAATATTTATATTCGCAATGACAAACACTTACATGCCATTGTATATAGAAAGAACAATAATAGTGCAAAATAAGATGGCAACATTCAAGAGAAATAATGTGTCTTAATATTAATTGAGTTGGCCGATACTTGCTGGACATCCATATTAATTAATAATAGTATACGGAGTAAAAAACAATTTACAATAAATCCAGTATATTAACAAATATGTTATATAGTTACTAATAAGTTGTTGTTAATATACTGGATTTATTGTAAATTGTTTTTTACTCCGTCTACTATTATTAAATAATGTGTCTTAATAACTATTATAGGTTCATTATTATAATTGTTGATATTAAAAAACAAAACAAAATTTTTTTCTGAAGCACCTGATGAAAACCATTTCAGTATTCTAAAGTGAAAAAAGTCGTGTTTGGTATGCATTAAAGAAGTGGCTATATGTTTTCGTAATTATAAACGAAATTATTTTGCAGTTATATGTTTGTGAAAAGTTGAGGTTTTTAAAAAAGACAATGAAAAAAAAACTGTTGAAATATTTAATTCAGGGACTTCTATTTTTTTGTCTTATTTTATTTTGTTTTTCAATAAAAAGCCGCTAAACCGTGTTCAGTATTGATGTATGAATCACATATAAATTAAGAGTTTTACATAGTCATAATGAACTGGTACAGTATAATGGTATAACCAACTCCAATGGAAAGTTACTGGACCTTATCTTTTCCAATATTTCTGGTCAAGTTACGGTAGAGCACGATGTTGTTCCGCTTGTTCGTGAGCAGTGGCGGCCCGTGATTTTTTGGGACGTGAGGGCACCGGGGGGGCTGAGTGTTTAATATCAAAAATTAAATACAAACAAAAAGATAAACTCAATATGTTATTTAATTAACTGGTTTGAAAATAAAATCCATTCGCCGTTCCTTACGATTAGCAAAATGATTAATAAGTAATTCATTGAAGTTTGGTGTTGATGTCAGTAATTGTTTTTTGAACACATTGCTGAGGCACATAGTCTGCTTTCCTGCATGGTATTTCTAGGCCTGTATGACACGATGCTAAATTTTACAGAAAATTTCCATGTAAATTATTACGAAAATTTTCTGCTTTAATTTAGCATACAATTTTGATATTATTGCCTTACTCCTGTATGACACGTATGCATTATTACATATCAAATTTAGTATGATGTAGTGACGTAATTTTAGTGTTATCGTAATTGAAAGGTTGGTTGCTCTTCGAGAAATTAGTTTTAAATTCTTTGATTCATTAGGATAAACAGTTAACCTTTATAATCATCTTCTCCTGCACCACTTTTTGAGACTCCTTATATTTTCTATGTTCATTTAAGAAATTACTTCTTAGACCATGAAATTTAGCTTTAATATCTGATATAGACACTCCTGGTTTTATTTTTGTCACTATATTTTTAATTGCCTCTATTGCTGTGACACAAGCATGTTTGTTTTTATACCTTGCATCTTTAACTGCATATAAACAAGGATATTTTTTATATTCCTCTATTAACACAGACACCTGTACACGTGACCAGGACATCTTTTAATTTATGCAATAAGAACTTAAAAAACACTATGACCATTCCAATTTACCAATTTAGCATCGTCTCATACAGGCCTTAGAGATTTTCTCAGTCTTTCCTTTCTGGGTGTATGGGCAGAGATTTTTTTCTGTTTGAACCCCAACATCACATGTAGCAGGAATTTCCATAACTGCTAAAATACAATTAAAAAATTATACATTTCATTAAATACAAATTAATTGTATGTGTGTAACTGAAAAGTTCTAAGTAGGTTAAATACATATGTGTTGAATTTTTGTTCATTCGAATTCTTTAGTTAAACAACTAAACGTATTTTATGTTTTACTCATAATATAATTTTGTATTGTAAATATTGTCATACCTATAGGTGGTTCACTTTCTGCTAAATTTTGGGATCCAAGATCACTTGTGCTAGGAACATTCATAGTTTCCACATTCTAAAATACATTTTGAAATCAGCATGCTTTTAAAATTTCAAATAATACTTAGTTCTTATAAAATAATATTTTATAATAAACATTTACCTGTAGATAGTTCCTTAACCGGTGAGGTTTGAATTGATTTCTTTTTCAATATGGTCATGGCTGTGAGAGATAACGATGTTCTCTAACATTCTTATTTTCGAAGGAGGTTCCTTCACTAATATAAAAAGATAAAAACCACATTAGAAGTATTTAATTTCATGCTTCATCTTTAATAAAAACTTTAATTATAAGTGCAAACCTTATCAAAACATATTAAACAATGATAAATAAGATCATATATTTTATGACAGTTTATATTAAAAAGACTTTTATGAAAAATAACCTACCCGTGTGAAATTTTGCATCAAAAGCTGTTTCTTTCTGGTGTTTCCATGCAGAGTGAGAGAAATAATGCGGGAATTGCATTGGATTCCTTATATAATTTAAACACATGTGTGATTCAAAGTGTTTACCACACACAAATGTTGTTTGCCATAATTTTGACAAATCTTTACTTAGGTCATTCCGGTTACAGCTGGTGATCCACTGTAAGACACTACAAAAAAGATGAATTATTACAAATTAACTGTTACTGAATAGCTATAACTTACCGATATTCTTCTTTAAGAAACGAAAAGAAACTAGAATATATTTTGTTGCTAAACATTTTTACAAGTAAAAATACAACATCTACATACGCCAGATTTCTTCTTTCGTACAGTTTCCATTATTTATATCAACAACAATCTTACTGGCACCTTTACTTATTATTCTTTCGTAAATTATAAGTTATAAAACTTAGACAGGTTATATTTATACAACAACAAAACGCCATTTTGAAATGTGCGCTTGTTCGATTTTGCGCACAAATATCGGAATTATACAAGTGAGACTTTTGTCACTTCTGTTATTCTGTGATATTATATACTACATTGCCAGCCGGCATCACAGTCTAGTGCCCTGTCGTGACATATACCGCTCTCGCCCCGCGCCACTTTTTATACGCACGATTTCTAGTACAAACGGAGCAGTGGCGCGAGATGCCCCGGAGCCTACGTCAGACTGATTTTCAAACGCGCTGAAGAGACGGACTGTTACTTCCGAAAAAATACCCAAGCAGCAAAATCACAATTTTAGAGAAGGATAAAAATATATATTTACTAATGTAGGACAAGTGTGCATATACTGGTTTTGCTGCTAGGGATATTATTTGTTATCAAACAAATCAGAAAAATTACATACAAATTAGGTATTTAAATTTATCTGTTAAAAGAAGTTTATCACGGAGGGCAGTGCCCCGTTGCCCTCCCTGCAGCAGCTGCCACTGTTCGTGAGGATGTACATCATCCTGCCCTAGATACAACTCTGAATGCATCCTTTGTAAACTGCATCAAAAGTTTTCTTCAACAGAGCAGATTTTCCATCCCTATACAATGCCATTGCCTCGATTGACTGGTCATGTCTTGATGCTCTCTCCAATATCAACGACGCTGTTGACAGGTTTTATGATGTGATGCATACGACAATTGCTTCCTATGTCCCAAAGTTTGGATCCTCACAGCGTGCGTTTCCGCCTTGGTTCACTTCAGACATTAGGAGGCACTTGAAACTCAAGGAATACTACTTCACTAAATGGAAATGCACGGAGTCTATTTATTTCCGAAATGAATTTTCTAGACTTCGGTGCTTGCTTAAAACAGAGGTTGGAGCGGCATATAGGGTGTACCAGACTAGACTTGAGACTAACAATGCCCGTGACCCGAAGCTTTTCTGGAGTTTTGTGAACAGCAAACGAACTACTTCTACAATACCTGGATCTTTAACACTTGATGACGATATACTTGAACAACCGCAGGATATTGTTCAGGCTTCTTCTGACATTTTTTCTGAAGTCTTCAATTCTCCTAAGCCCGACCTCACGGTTCAGTCTGACTTTGATGTGAATACTGTCTCCTTTGATATTGGCACTTCACTGCTGAGGAGGTGCTTTGTGGTTTTGGGAAACTGAAATCAACTATGACCTCCGGCAATGATGGTCTTCCTAGTTTTCTCCTTCGGGATTGTGCTTCAGTGCTATGTTCTCCACTCACCATATTATTTAACTTATCGCTTCGCACCGCTACTTTCCCTGATCGCTGGAAGGTCAGCAAAATTACACCGGTGTTTAAAAAGGATGACCGTAGTAACATTCGTAATTATAGACCTATTAGCATTATATCAAACTGCTAAGGTATTCGAATACGTCATATATGGGAAGTTGTATAGCTGCATTAAACCACTTATTTCAGTCAACCAACATGGTTTTATTGCTGGAAGGTCAACTACGACAAATTTAGTTGAAATCACTCAATATATAAGTGAGGCTTTCGATGCTCGTCAGCAAGTGGACGTCATTTATATTGACTTTACTAAAGCGTTCGACACAATTGATCACACTCTGCTATCTGCTAAACTACAATCCTTAGGTGCTTCCACAAGAACTCTTGCTTTCTTAAACTCATATCTGCGGAATCGCTTGTTCTATGTAGCTTACAATGGATATATATCCAATACTTTTACAGCCTTCAACGGTGTTCCGCAGGGATCTAATTTGGGCCCGCTATTGTTTATTGTATACATCAACGATCTCCTGATGCTGCTTGATTGTAAGGTTCTTGCATATGCGGATGACTTAAAAATTTTTAATGTGATATCTACTCCTTCGGATTGTTTAGTGCTGCAAAGAAATCTTACATTAATTAATGAATGTCTCTCAGAACTGTGTTTCTCGAGTTTTGCAGTTCAGAGATCTTGGTGTGCTATTCGACAGCCAACTGTCCTTTGGTCCGCATATCAGCGACTTATGTGCTTCCGCCTCCAAGTCCCTGGGGTTCCTTATTCGCTCATGCAGAGCGTTTAACAACTTGGAAACGTTATCTATTTTATTTGACTCCTTTGTACGTTCCAAATTGGAGTATGCATCCCTGGTCTGGTTTCCGCATTATGTATACCACCGTCTCATGCTTGAACGTATACAGAAACGTTTTCTGAAATATATGTCGTTCAAAATCGATGGTGCTTACCCACAACGCGGCATTGATTATGACTATCTCCTGAACAGACACGGTTTCAGTTCTTTGAGTGAAAGACGGGACAGGGCGAGCTGCAGCTTCATTGTGATACTGGTCAACAATTGCATTGACTCACCTGCACTTCTGTCTCAGGTGAACTTCTTAGTGTCCAGGTACGCTGCTAGGTCGACGGGTACTTTCTATGTCCCGGCAGCTCGGACAAATGTTCTTCTGAAATCCCCGCTCTATCACATGTGCACAAATGCCAACCTTTTGTGCGCTGACCCATTCTTGGGGAGGTGATGATACATTGATATATTTATGCTTTTTTTTAATGTATTCTGTATTTTTGTATGCCGTATTGTGTTCTGTTCTTAATTATTATCTATGCAACGTATTGTGAATTATTATTTTAAGTCACTGTTAATTTTTGTATATATTACCGTAGAGGGAATATATATAGAGAGCCCATGCAATGTTATTTTTTGGGCACGCCATTGTGGATGTAGAAGAAAGAACGGCTACATCCAGAACTAGCGGCAGCACCTGCTCCTGGGATTAAGCTTATGTCTGGTAGATGTCGTGAAGTATTTTCAAATATTTTTTAGTATTAATATATTTATTATTATTATTATATAAACAAAATTGTACCTAAAAGTTAGTATTAATTCACTAATACTTAATAATAAATTTTATTATTTAGATTTAGAAACAAAATAAATACAATCTGTTATATAAATTCCAACAAAATACGTATACCGTGTGGCCGCCGTTCATAGCGCGATGCATGTATTAGTAACTACTGGTCGACTATAAATGGGCGTGCCAACTTGAATTGCCACACCGACAGCAGGCGTATAAGTTATACGTATAAATGTATTCGTAGGCAAATCAAGTGAAAAGCAATGTAATAGGTATTGCGTTTCCGTTGTTAGTAATTATTTATAGTTGTTTGAAGCATCGGATAATCACTGATAATATGTCAGTGAAGTAACTCATCACAGCTTCATAAACAACATAAAAGAGCAAAAATAAATAATAAATAACTCCTAGACTTTAAAACAAAAAAAAAACTTCTTAACTAAAATAATATTTTTCAACAAATATTATAATCTAAAAACTCAAGTATAATAAAATACTGAAACATAAAATATTTACTTGTTAAAACAGAATTGTAATTCAGCATTGCAATTAACCTGTAATTAGCTAAAAAAATGTTATTCTTAAGCAATAATAAAACTCGAACTGACGCCCATATGTGGAAGCGACACGGCGAATGCGACTGCCCGACTACACCGTATAAATGTGGATTTTTTGGACAAATACGAGTGCATGATAGGCATATGCGAAATACTAGCACTGTTGTAATCCAGTATAACACTGCGTCTACTTGTTTACCGTTCTAATACACAGACATCTCTATCTGTTTCGCTTACTCTACAGGTATCGCTATAATGCAGACGCACGCGGTCTTATGGTATAGCAAAGGCAAGAACCTTATTAAAATACGCATATATAAAAACTTATGAATGAATGTGTAAAATCAAGGCCCACTCTTCCTGACTAGGAAAAATGCACTGAGAACTAATACATCAAATTTTGTATTTACATAGATGGTCATAAAAACTCATAAAATAACATAAGTATTTTACTAAATTCCTTGACTTTAATCCTTAAGATATAATATAATATATTGGAATATAGACATGAAAAAAAACCAACCAAGGCCAGTCAGAATATTGTGTTTTGTAATCATATGACGTTATTTAAAATTATTTTGTAATATTTAGCATTGGATTTTTTTCACAAATTGAGAGATAAACACATTATCTCTTAAATTATGAAAAAAATCGAATGTTAAATGCTAAATTTTTAAAATTATTTTGTAATAACAAAATAATTTTGAACGTCATTTGATCACAAAGCACAATTTTCGCCTTATGACAGTGTTGCTGCCGATGTGTGACGTATTTTAAACGAGTTATATACAGTATGTTCAGATTTCGATGCTCACCATTGGTATATCGGTTATTAGAATAGGGGAATGTTTTGCAGAATTCAATGCTCGCAACAAATCTCATTTCAAATTCATTTGGCCTTTTTACAATTTTGAGATATTTTAAAAAAACCAATATTTGCCGATTTGAATCTTCCTCAATAAGTTGATATCGCCTAATGCGATCGCTTTTAAACTAACATTGTCCAGACACTTTTTTAAGATAATTTTTTTGGTGTTAACAGTAACCCCCGATTTTCATTTGTTTCGAAGTTCTTAGCGCTATCTTTTGTTTTTCGTAAGGCCATATTGAATTTTTAATTAGTTAGATAGTCCTTAAAAATAGCTTATCAATAATGTACAACATGCCTAATAAATCTTTATTTACACGAGAGATATGAACGTTTGAATAAAATTTCACTGTAACACGGAATTAGTTGGCTATGAAATTAAATGGTAGTATAAAACAGACGATAAATAAGCTCTGTCATTATTGACATGTAAAAGTGCAGTGAAAGTGGTGGGAGATTTAGAACGTTGTGTAAGTAATTACCGTTAAGCAAGAATTGATATTGATACACACATTTTCAAATGAAGTAAAGGTTGATATGTTGCAAGTTTATTTCAAAGTAAACAGAATCTCTGAAAGTGCTTGCACAAGTTACACTCAGCGTTTTCCGGAAAGACCACAACCACACCCGACAATTTTTAGCAGAATCATCAGAAATTTAGTGAACTATGGAAGCTTCGAATAAAAAAGATCTATCAAGTTAACAATGCTGAACAATCCAAGTACATCAGTACGTCAAGTGGCTCGAGAAACTGGAATTCCGAAATCTAGTCTTTACAGAACGGTGAGAAAAAACAAATACCACCCTTACAAACCAACAATTGTGCAGGGTTTAAGCGATAATGATTATCAGCGAAGATTACAATTTAGCAGATGGTATCTACAAAAATGTGAAGATGATACTGATAATATAATAAAAAACAAAAAAGAAGTCAATAAAAGTTCGTACCAATCAAACCACACCAGAGATTAAAACCAAATAGAACTTGAAATCTTCTTCGATTTACCAAATGTGGATTTTCAGTAGACCAGTGATGATAGTTATGCCTATTGAACACTCGGCAGTTGGTAAACCGTGTTTCATCTGTCCAAAATATTTTCCTAGGAAAATCAATATCTTCACATTTTTGTTCGAAGCTTCCATAGTTCACTCAATTTCTGATTATTCTGCTAAAAATTGTCCGGTGTGGTTGTGGTCTTTCCGAAAGACACTGAGCGTAACTTGTGCAAGCATTTTCAGAAATTCTATTTACTTTGAAATAAACTTCTAACATATCAGCCTTTACTTATTTGAAAATGTGTGTGTCAATATCACAATTCTTATTAGTCTCCATGATTAACGGTAATTACTTAAACAAAGTTCTAAATCTCCCACCAATTTCACTGCACTTTTACATGTCAAAAATGACAGAGGTTATTTATCGTTTGTTTTACACTACCATTTAATTTCATAGCCCACTAATTCCGTATTAGAGTGTTCATATCACTCGTGTAAATAAAGATTTATTAGGCATGTTGTACATTATTGAACAGCTATTTTTAAGGACTATATACCTAATTAAAAATCCAGTATGGCCACCATAAGAAAAACAAAAGATAGTACTAAGAACTTGGAAACAAATGAAAATCGGGGGTTACTGTTAACACCAAAAAATTTGTCTTAAAAAAATGTCTGAACAATGTCAGAGTTTAAAAGGAATCGCATTAGGCGCTATCGAGCTATTGAGGAAAATTGAAATCGGCAAATATTGTTTTTTTCAAAATATTTCAAAATTGTAAAAAGTCCGAATGAATTTGAAATGAGATTTGTTGCGAGCACTGTATTCTGCAAAACATTCCCGATTTAACCGTTCCTCTAGTCTTCGAATAACCGATATACCAATTGTGTACATCGAAATCTGGACATACTGTGTAAACAAACACAATCTTATACATTTTTTTTTTATTTGCGGGGTAATTAGTTTCTGATTAATAAATCTTCTGAATGTAGCGGTAATAAGTATTATATGTATAATAGGTCTTAAGCCGAAAAACTTTAAATATGAAGAAATTATGAATGAATGCTTAAAAAATATCGTGTCCGGTAAAACAGGAAATGTCTTTTATTTTTAAATTGGATTATACTTTTTTCTGCACGCTCATTAAAAATAATTTCAAGTTATTAATATTTACACCTATATTGCACATTTAGAAAGTTCTATTTAATCAGGTTATCCTAAATATTAACAATTACATTTACTGTTATAACAGTAAAATATTTGAGGACAGATATTAAAACTTCTAATTGTTATAAAACAGTATGTGCAATTTCCCAATTTAATTTGTGCAATTCTTTAACAGTTGAATTTACAAATTACTATTAAGACGAGGGCAATGAATAATTAAAAAGCAATAAATCGGTCAAAAGCATGAATGTTTGATGTCAATTCGAAATATTATTCCCTAAACCGGGATTCTGAACAGGCTTTTCAAAGAGTTAAATAATTATATAGCAAAAAATTACTTACACTATTAAGGGAGAAAATATGGGTATAAAAAAGTAAAAAGCAAGTCATTTATAAGATGTAAATACTGGTGTCAGAATATATTTAAAGTTTTTTTTAAAAAGCCATAAATTTTTTTGTTGACAGTAAGCAATAAATCACTTTGATAGGATACTTATGTGTGTATATTTCATTCATAATCTACTTTTGGTGTTTTTATTTAGTTCTGGGATTACAGTTACAAATAAATTCCGTATGGTTTAGTTTCGTTGTTAGTGTATAGATGGTAATAGTTGTCTTAGCTGCTTTCTACCACCAGATACCAGCACATTATAGCAGGATTTACTCGAAATTTTATGTTGCCCGATTTCCCTATTTGATGGGCTCTCGATATATATTCCCTCTACGATATTACCCTGTAATTAGATGTATCTGTTGGGTATTAAATGATTAAATAAATAAATAAATAAATAGACGTAAGTCTCAGAAATTATTAAAAGTTATAATATTCAATAGAGGAGTTGATGATTTACATTCACAAGTTAATTGTAACATCATATTTAGGTTTTTCCTGCAAATTCCAATCAACCCTATGTCTTTCTATGGTTCAGTAATATTATGATATTTCATGATGTTTGCATTCCACAAGCAATAAATTTCAGTTTTGCCCGTTATTTAATGATTGTGTTTTTTACGTAATTCCAGATCTCACGCAGTGCCCATTTTGCAGAATCCAGTTGGGCCTGAATGAATATTTTGAACACCATATGAGCTTCTGCTGCGAGAGAAATACCAGGTACGATTTCTTTTTTTTATATGATTTTACATGAAAAGAGTGAAACAAACGACCTTGTCTTATTAAACCGTTTATTATTAGCTTGTGGTCATATATAATATTAGTTGAGGTAAACATTGATTTGAAGTACATGAATGTTTGGTTATAATTTAAATATCTCATTGTACAATCATGAGCAGTAAAAAGTAAACGAGTACTGAAGTTTTTTTGCGATATTTTCGCTAGATTGTTACGGACTTCATAAAAATACGGAGTGGCATGTTGTCTCCCTATTCCATCTTCCTCAAGAGTTTTCTGTATCTCCCCATTGTATCAGTCAAGATTGAGAGACTCGTCTGAATACATTCAGGTTTGCTAATATGACGTTTAGGGTAAAGGACGTGTAAGAAAATTATTTTAACTTCATTGTGTAAACAGCTGTCTAAGCTAGATAAAAAAAAATATACCTAGTAGGTGCAAGTAAAAGAAAAACAACATATGCATGTACTGGTGGCTAATAAATCAGTTCTAAACTTAATTTATACCCAGTCACATCTTCAAAGGCCAAAGATTAATTTTATTATTTCGACAGATATAAATACTCCTAAACCAGGCTATAGAATCTTAACTCTAGAGAGGTAACCTTGTAATTTCATTTCATTATGGCAATATCAGACGTACACATTTATGCTAACTATATTAAGCGTACCATAGAACATGCAAAGAGCCCACCGTTTGGTTTCTCTGGACGTGCTCATATGACCTCACATTTGGTCGAATATATCAACCGCACTCTTAGTCCTGTTATAGCATTCCATTATTTCCGGTTTTCCGGTATTCTTACTAATGATACTATTGCCCGCGTGCATACTTGACAATAATATACTCTGTTAACTCAACATATAGAGTAATCACGAGCTGTCCACGACCGTAACACGTGCACATCCCAATTTACAATAGAGTGCTTATATTAACAATGAAGTTTATAAAATCTTTTAATTACATGTTCAAATTTTGGAAAACAACAATTTACTAGTTTATATAAAATACTAACCCGATTGAAATTTACAAAAAATGCATGTTTTGTCTTTTTAGATAACTAAAATAAGCAAATCTCAAACACAACCCATATCAACAAAATATTCGTAAATAGGGCAATTCAACGACCTGTTAAATCAAATTCAATATGGCCGTTGTGGGTAAACAAACAGATTTGTATCATTAAAATTTGACTATAAGTGCTCTTATTAAACAATTATCTTATTAAATTAACTTGCTAAGGTCATTATTTAGTTATCAAAGGCTAAAACTTATAATTATGTGACCAGAACGTTCTGTATTGCAGTATGCTTGAAAGAAGTGTTTCAAGAAAAAAACAGCTGTAATTATTGCCTGCTTTGAAGTTTTCATTGGAAAACCAGATAATAATTTAGTTCAGCAGCAGTACTGTTCTATTTATAAGCACGATAGAAATTTTAATAGCAATAACTCCTCAGGGAAGTATGTGCTACATTAATGAAACTCGGGATGACATACATCTGAAAAATCAATGGAAGAAGTAATTTTTGCAACAATATTAACCCAGGATATGTTCTAGGAGAAAGATCATTTTTAATAAAGGAAGCATTAGGAATTCTGCAAGAGAATTTTAGTTATTCCAGCTTTTACTAATGGAAGAACTCGTTAGCACCTTTAAATATCTCATTCCAGTATCGTGTTAAAAAAGTGTAATAATATGCAAAAATTAAACAGTGTAGATAAAATTGTGATTCTATTTAATGTTCTAATTAACATATGTAAGTCATAAATGATTTTGTATTTATAATTATTTATGGCACTATATAATCTTAATTTATTCCTGTACAACATGGCCATTATTTTAGAATTTAAATAGGCATTTCGTTACAGACAAAACACAAAACTTTAATAATGAGTTAAATTTATTTATTAATATATTTGAAATCTATTTACATTTTCTTAAGTCCTACACTGTTATACATTGTACACTAAATATTTATAATAAACTTTTATAATCTTACACATAATATTTCTGTATGATTAAACTTATTTTCTTATTACTATTTATTAACTATTGCTTCTATAATAATTAAGTGAAACTATTTTAATAAATAAATCTTGTAAAACAAACCTCTGATTGTTTTGTAAAGGTATTGTAAGTTTAAAGGCAAGTTTAAATAATTAATCCTTAATCAGTGCATGACTGGCTTTGTTTTTCTTCGTATACTGAGATAATAATGCACCAACATAACTACAATGTTCGGCTGTTATCAGCCATGCATGTAGAGTGAGCCAAAAGTATTGATTCACATTTCACAATAATGCACTACACATCCATTGGTTTTTAATTAACTTCTTATAAATGTTTCACCTAATCAAAAACGTACTTTTCCACATAAAATAAATAAGTTGTTAAGAAATGTAAGCGGTGAGACTGTTGAACACTGTCATTCGGTCCTTAGTGTAATAAGTATGTATTAAAACCAAATATACAATAATAACCGTACTTGGCACAGGTGGAATACCATCTATTAAATTGTGTAATTTCAAGAATGAATGGATTCATCTTTGGTGGTTTCACATCTTTTGCATTGTGTTCTTGCGAAATATTAAAAAGACTTGCAGAGCAGATACTTGCAGCTTCGGCTGTGAAGTCAACTGTCTTAGAGTCAGCTGGGCATTCTTGTTGATGTTTGCTAAATTATTCAGTACACTCTTTTTCTAGCACTGTAAAATTTCTCTTTACTCGTTTCTTCGTAAGTTCTGGCTGCTTTTAGCACAGTACTGTATAAACAGGTGAACACAGTAACTTAAATTCAACACTTCTAGAAAGCTGAAACATAATTAACCTATAAACCATTTGCTTTGTTTACGATTTATAAATCTTTAATCATTAATAGACTCTTTAAAAATACTGAGAATAATAATAATAACAACTTAAACAAATACAAAAAGCGCAAACACAAGGAACAATACAAAATACAATATAGCAAAGCAAAAAGTATACATATATAACGAATATATTTCAAATTACAGACAGTTATTTATCTCAACTAGCACACTATATGCTCACTTGTTCTACATTAGCAAATACGTATTTTTATCCTTCTCTAAAATTGTGATTTTGCTGCATGGGTATAGTCACAATCATGTGACATAATCACAGAAAGCAGATGATTTATATCGTGTGTTTTAGGATTTGTATGTAACTCTCAGAGCCAATAGAAAGGCAGTATTAAAAATCACGTGTTGTTCACGCGTTTTTTGCTACTCTATTGGTTCGGTGAATATAGTATAGTACATTCTTATTTGATTGTGCTTTGTATGAAATTAAAAAATTTTCTTTGTCGAAACAAAGTTTTGTATGACCCACAGGCCGTTTGGACAAACTTAACTTCTCTGGTGGTATTTCGTTCTTGTTGGACCGGATAGTACTAACAATATAGTTAAGTTTCATGCATTTTTCAATAAATCGTCTGCTAGATTCACCGAAGTGAACTCCATTGTGATATTTCTGTTGGAATTGTGGATAGATTTAGTAAGGGTTTCACAAAATACTCTCCTAGTGGCATGCCATTAGTTTGGGTAGTTTTCCTTACATCTATCATATATTTTGTTCTTACATTGGAAACCATAACAATCTTCAAACCGTACTTTAAAGGTTTATTCGGTATATACATTAGAAACGGGCAACGGCCTCGAAAGACTAGCAGCTGCTCGTCGATCTTTAATAAGACCCGGCTTTATATAAGTTACTGCATTGTTGAATTAATTCATCCCATATCTGACGAATGGCTGCAAATGCATCGGATTGTTTACTTTCACCTCGGCTATCTTTATCATCGAATCCTAATCGGTTTATAAGAAATATAAATCTTGCTTCGCTCATGGCTGATCTATAGTTTGATCCACATGGTTTGTCATTGGACAGTTCCGCAGGAGGTAAATGATTATCTTTCATAGCGACTGAAAAATGCAAAAATCCCAGAAGTGCCTTAATTTCTTTGGCACGTGTTTGGCAAATAGTTGCCTTTTCATCTTTGTACCTTTTGGATCTTATATTTATTTCGGCATTTGTACCATCATATCATAAAGTTTCTAGGACGAAGATGGCACTGACATTGAAAACATGTTTGAATTTAGGCTATATTAGGCGCTTTCCTTTTGCTAGAGATCTGAGCTGAGCTAAAGTGATGTGAGTCTCTCTGCTCACTTGAAGTGAGCTTCTCTCACGGGGTTAAAAGATTTTGACAATTGAGATTTGAAACTTGTGTCTTACTTGTCATTACAACCGTAAACTTAATTTTTAATGTGATATTATAAGTACATATCAACCATCCGAAGCAATTAGAATGCCTGGCATGTCCAAATTTCACATTGTATTTATAAATTATTTAATGCCTTGTTATAATTGTCAAAAACTTAACCAGGTAGTAAAATTACAGGGGTTACGTGATACTACCAATTCGTTCGAGTCGTTTGATTCTGATATCACCTTTATCATTTATAATCTACCCATTTTTAGTTCGCTGAATTTCGTACATATTTTTCCGTGTAGGTACTCATATAACATAACCCTAAGAAGCTATCTACAGAAAACTGTAAACAGGAGGGCGAAGGGATGTTGTCATACAATGGTGTACTCTGTACTCTGATGAAAGCCGATTGCATTCGGTATCTTCGTAGTAACTTCAACTTTTACTAAAATATATTATCGGGAAAAATTAACGAATGGGCACATCCTACGGCCGAACCCCTCTGGTGGCTACTGTCCCGAACTAACACCTTCAGTTGTATATCTATAGTATACATAATCAAAGCCACCACCACCAAGTGATATTTAAATCTCAGTAGTGATGAAGGTTCTGGCCAACCTCAGAATCGGAAAGGGGGGGGGGGAGGTAAAAATCTCACTTCGTCTCAGTTAGCTGAATATAAAAGGAACGCATCAAAATATAATCTCAGCTAATGTGAGGTGATATTATCTGATATTTATGTCAAAAGGAAAGCAGCTATTATCATACTCGTAACACAACCTTAACTTTTCAAAATTAGAACAACAAGAATTAAAAGATGTTATTATTATTACTAATAATACGCGCATTACTTAGACAAAAATATTTGTATTAAAGGCAATGGTGAGAATCACTGCAGTATTATCTACAGCAGTGGGGACTTTATCTACCCCATTAAGCGCATTCGCTATTGGATGATGAAATTCAGTCCTTCTTTAAATGGATATTTAGTATGAGATAAGAAACATTTATTTATTTATTTTCAGAAAGAGCATTCTACCGGCACCACCGGCCAAGCAAGCGCTATCAGCATTGATCGGACGCAAGAGATGCCTCCGTCCAATCTATAAATGTGAGCAGTGCAAGTACAGGACAAAGTACCATGCAGATCTCATAGAGCACACGAACAACCAGCATTACGAAGTTAAAATATGTAAATGTGGGATTTGTGACAGACGTTTCAAAGCTAAAGAATCCCTCAGGCTGCACGTGCAAAATACGCACGCTTATCTTGGAGGAAGAAACGACCCAAAACATTCAACGACTGGTTATAGGAATACACTTATAAAAGTAGGACAATCGAGCTCGCACGATCGAGAGAAAGTATTTAATTGTATGTTGTGTGTGTTTCAAGCAAATAAAAGATGTTTGAGAAGGCATGTAAAAACAAAACATTTGAAGAAATGTCGTTTTAAATGCGACTCGTGCGAATATAGAACAAACGTCAAAAACAGTTTAAAAGTACACATACAAAGTAAGCATTTAAAGGAATTTTGTCTTAAATGTGACTCATGCGAATATCGAACAAACATCAAAAGTAATTTAAAAGTACACATACGAAGGAAACATTTGAAGGAATATTGTTTTAAATGTGACTCATGCGAATATAGAACAATCGTCAAAAATAGTTTAAAAGTACACATACAAAGTAAGCATTTAAAGGAATATTGTTTTAAATGTGACTCGTGCGAATATAGAACAAACGTCAAAAATAGTTTAAAAGTACACATACAAAGTAAGCATTTAAAGGAATATTGTCTTAAATGTGACTCATGCGAATATCGAACAAACATCAAAAGTAATTTAAAAGTACACATACAAAGCAAGCATTTACAGGTATATTGTTTTAAATGTGACTCATGCGAATATGCAACAAACAACAAAAATAGTTTAAAAGTACACATACAAAGTAAGCATTTAAAGGAATATTGTCTTAAATGTGACTCATGCGAATATCGAACAAACATCAAAAGTAATTTAAAAGTACACATACAAAGCAAGCATTTACAGGTATATTGTTTTAAATGTGACTCATGCGAATATGCAACAAACAACAAAAATAGTTTAAAAGTACACATACAAAGCAAGCATTTACAGGTATATTGTTTTAAATGTGACTCATGCGAATATGCAACAAACATCAAATGTAACTTAAAAGTACACATACAAAGTAAGCATTTATAGGAATATTGTTTTAAATGTGACTCATGCGAATATGCAACAAACAACAAAAATAGTTTAAAAGCACACATACAAAGTAAGCATTTGAAGGAATATTGTTATAAATGTGACTCATGCGAATATGCAACAAACATCAAAAGTCATTTAAAAGTACACATACAAAGTAAACATTTGAAGGAATATTGTTTTAAATGTGACTCATGCGAATATGCAACAAACATCAAGTCATTTAAAAGTACACATACAAAGTAAACATTTGAAGGAATATTGTTTTAAATGTGACTCATGCGAATATAGAACAAAAGTCAAAAGTAGTTTAAAAGCACACATGCAAAGTAAGCATTTAAAGGAATATTGTTTTAAATGTGACTCATGCGAATATGGAACAAACATCAAAAGTCGTTTAAAAGTACACATACAAAGTAAGCATTAAAGGAATTTTATTTTAAATGTGACCAATGCGAATATAGAACAAACATCAAAACTTATTTAAATGTACACATAAAAAGTAAGCATTTATAGGAATATTGTTTTAAATGTGACTCATGCGAATATGCAACAAACATCAAAAGTCATTTGAAAGTAAACATTTGAAGGAATATTGTTTTAAATGTGACTCATGCGAATATAGAACAAACGTCAAAAGTAGTTTAAAAGTACACATATAAAGTAAGCATTTAAAGGAGTTTTGTTTTAAATGCGACCAATGCGAATATAGAACAAACATCAAAACTAATTTAAAAGTACACATACAAAGTAAGCATTTAAAGTAATATCGTTTTTAATGTGATTTATACGAATATGCAACAAACTGGAAAAAGGATTGGGAAATACATATAAAAAGTAAACATTTGAAGAATATCATTTTAAATGTGACTTATGCGGTTATGGTGTATCATACCTACCAACGGGTAGACGTGTCTGGAACAGCTTTGGATCGGTCTGAATATTGTTAGTAAGTCATTCCTGGTTGACGCACCTTTTTTGAATATTTCAATGAAGCCGTGTCGGATGTCAGTCTGTTTTCTGATTATTATTATTATTAGTAATAATAATTTATTAGCTAAAGACACACAGTGTATACATTTCTGTCCATTTTGCATTCGTTTGAGTTGAGTCAACTGACAGATACACCAACGCATGTTACACAGATTTCGTCAACGCTTCTTGACGCTATCATTGCGTCTAGTACCTTGACTCATTTTGCGGTGTTTGCTAAATTTGCTGTTGATACCAAGACTGACATGTCTCAATTTCAACATTCACGCTCTTATAGAAATTTTGATTACGTTTTGTTTACATATGATTTAAGATTGATTGTCATGGGAACACGTATTTTTAATCTTTGGCATTAATGATAAAGTGAGTCATCTACGAGAAGAAACAACTGAAGCATGAAAATCAAAGAATACAATGGCTGCATTACTACTTAATTTCATGTTTATGTTCCAGTTGTTTCTTATCAGATAGTCCAGTCGAATTAGACCAAAAATGAAGCTGAAAAGTAATTTAAAAGTACACATACGAAGGAAACATTTGAAGGAATATTGTTTTAAATGTGACTCATGCGAATATAGAACAATCGTCAAAAATAGTTTAAAAGTACACATACAAAGTAAGCATTTAAAGGAGTATTGTTTTAAATGTGACTCGTGCGAATATAGAACAAACGTCAAAAATAGTTTAAAAGTACACATACAAAGTAAGCATTTAAAGGAATATTGTCTTAAATGTGACTCATGCGAATATCGAACAAACATCAAAAGTAATTTAAATGTACACATACAAAGCAAGCATTTACAGGTATATTGTTTTAAATGTGACTCATGCGAATATGCAACAAACAACAAAAATAGTTTAAAAGTACACATACAAAGCAAGCATTTACAGGTATATTGTTTTAAATGTGACTCATGCGAATATGCAACAAACAACAAAAATACAAAGACTCGGAAAAATTGAAAGTAGCGATTTTCCTTTGCGAATCGTTGTGAAGAGGGGGCTCACTGGCTGCCTACAATTCGGGAATCGCACTCCATTGCTTCAGCCACCATCTTCAATTTAAGGATGAATTTTTATTTATTGAATAACTCGTCCGAGGTCTATGAAGTATACAAGCCACAGAGTAACCAACATAAATAAGAAACAGGAATACCATTAGAGGACATTAAGTATAAGAGGAAGTTATAAGCGTGGAGATAGCATTTGTTAAAGGTTATAAAAAGGCGACCACAACCAAATAAGATAGAGTTCTACGACAGTCTTCGGCGCTAAAAATTCAGAAGAGTTGGTTCACTTAAATTAGGGGTTTTGCCGCCTAATCTACCTAAGTGGGTCATTATTAGATGGCGCCACGGTTTGAGAAACAAGAGACCTATAAGTAAATTTGAATTATGAGTTTAACCAAATAACTTGAGATGTCGCTACTATAGCGCTGTCACTTTATGGAAACGCGTAGAAGCGTCAACAAACAAATTTTGTGTGTGTAAACGTTATTTTTCTTATTGCTACTAGTTAGTGGTGTTATAATCGTACAGTAAGTTCTGTAAAGAGTAATATGATAATTTTATTAAGTTAACATAAGGCATTTTTAGAATTGAAGAATGAATAGAACCTGGTGCATAGTGTGTGGGGTGTACCAGCAGGAAGCAAGAGCGATGCATATTTTCCTAGAATGAGAACAAGTAACTAACGGCACTAATAGTTGATATATAACCCGAAGATGAGCTGGAGATTTTTTGTTTTTAGTTCTGATTCCAAGAGCAATAAGGACCACCTGGTAGTAGCAAGGATTTTGTTGGTTCCCCGATTACACCAATTAAAGTTTAAATGACAGTTAAGTAAGTAATTGGCAATTATTAGGAGTATAATATAAGTGAGAATAATTGAAGTTGAGGTGCCAGGCGACTTTTGACAAAATGATTAGTGTATGTTATAAAGGACCTCTAATTGAACACCATTTTCTTATAAAATTATCAATGCAAACGTAGGGAAATGGAGACAAAAGTAAATTAGGTGCTCGCCGAGTCAATCTTGCAGGTTACATCTCATGTGAGATATCCCATATAGAGCATTGAAATAATGAAAATCACAATAAATGATGTTTATTTAAGCTCACAACACAACAATTACCTTTGATTTGTAAGTTTTTTTGATTGAATTTTAACAAAATTGTAAATACGAGATCACATGATATCAGCTGTTTTTGTTGACATTCGATGGTGCTTTTAAAATCGCAGAAAAGTCATAAGAAAACATACAAATTGACCTAAATTGTGTGTGATTATGTGAAATAAACATCAATTATCGTGATTTTTATCATTTCAATGATCTATATGGGATACCTTACATCAGATGTAAACTGCAAAATTGACTCGGTCAGTACCTAATTTATTTTTTATCTCCATTTCTCTATGTTTGCATTAATAATTTTATAAGAAAAAGTTGTTCAATTAGAGGTGCTCTATAAGGTACACTAGTCGCCCGACACCTCAACAGCAGTTTAACCCTATAGGTGTATAAGAAAGCCTTTAAAGTACACGAAAAACTTACTACTTGTTTTTAAGTTTCTATATTATGTTTTTTCACAAGCAATCAATCGATGTTTAGCAGTTTTAATAGAAACTTCAGGTTTCATGGTACAGAAGCATTTATGGTTTTTCATAATGATTTTCCTGGGCAGTTTCCTATAATGAAAACATGCCTTTATACTATCATTGATATTTGTTAGTATACAGTTGTAATTATTATATTTTATTATTCAGGAGTGAAACAACAGCAAATGGGCATGAAACCTGTGCTAGATGCCAGTACAACATGTAATAAGAAACTTTGCAGCCTACATTTTGACACAAACTGCTATGCACACCCTCATTCAGTACGCTTAAACAGAAATGCAGTGCCGACACTCCATCCCATGAGGCCACCCACGGAGGCTAAGGCAGCCATATCATTGGAAGTCTCATTTGTTTTACGACAACAATAAATTAATCAATTTGGTGTTAGTTATTGCAGGTTTAATTTTTTTGTTTTCTTCTATAGCCATGTAATTAACATTATTTAATTTATAAGCCCTAATTGTCACTCTTTTAATTATATATTAATGAAAAGACGTCTACTAAATTTGTTAGGTATCTTATGTATCCATATTTTTATTTATGTCAACTTATTTTATGTTCATCATTTATGTAATACAAGATTTTGTAAATGGTGGTAGTAAACATGGGCGGGCAAGTCATTGTGTGTTTATCAGGTTTAATTACCTACTTTGTAGTATTTTGAGTAGGTACTTGTGTTTTTTTGACAGAAATTCTATCTTATTGTTAAAAATATATTTGTTAGTCGAAAATTCTACTTTTGGTAGATTATGCTATTGTTCGTTAATTTATTTTTGTACTGGTAATTTAACTAAAACATAAGTGTTGGATGTTATAATTTTCAATAGTAATCATAAATATACTTTATAGCTTTTCTACTTTGTAGTATTTCGAGTAAGTACTTGTGCTTTTTCGACAGAAAGTCTATTTTATTGTTAAAAACGAATATTCTACTTTTGGTAGATTATGTTATTGTGCGTTACTTTATTTTTGTACTGGTAATTTAACTAAAACATACATGTTGGATGTTAGTTATAATTTTTCAATAGTAATCATAAATGTAGTTTATAGCTTTTCTACTTTGTAGTATTTTGAGTAGGTACTTGTGCTTTTTCGACAGAAATTCTATCTTATTGTTAAAAATATGTTTGTTAGTCGAAAATTCTACTTTTGGTAGACTATGCTATTGTTCATTAATTTATTTGTGTACTGGTAATTTAACTAAAACATATGTGTTAGATGTTACTTATTAATAATCATAAATGTACTTTGTACCTTTTTTACGTAACAATATTAAAATGTAATTATTTAAGTAATTCTTTTCTTTAAAACATTATTGTGTGGTTACGGCATTGTAATTGAATATCGTACTGTGTACTGTTTTCCTTAGAAATGATTCCTCATTACTACGAGAACAAGTAAATAGTATGCAATTTAATTACAGTGTTGTAATCATGTACCGCGAGATCAAAAATTATATTGATAAAGGTTTGCCATGGAATGTAAAACATCTGTCTTAAGTTATATCATTAAGTGTCATACTGTCCATATTTGTCATTATATTATCTCTTAAGGTGCAAATCCACAATGAGAATATCTCATGAGATTTTTGTCTCACGCAATAAAAATCGCGTCAATTTCATTGTGGAAACGGTCGAAAGACCAATGAAATTGGAGTTATCCTGCGATTTTTATTGCATGAGACAAAAATCTCTTGTGATATTCTCATTGTGGATTTGCACCTTTTGAATGACAAATATTAATGAGTATGACACTTAATGATATAACTGAAGACAGACGTTTTACATTCCATGACAAACCCTTATAAATATAATTTTTGATCTCGCGGTATTAAACCCTAATTTGTAATAAACTTTCTTTTGAATTTCCCGCTACCAAATACATTTTGAATCTCCCGCTATTTGCTTAGTGTTATTGGAAACTGTAATTTTTTTGATGTCAGCTTCATCTGTATTTGACCCGAGGCAATACAAAGCGCGGATAAAAATTTTGGCTTGACTTCTCTTGGTGATTTGTGTCCAGCAAATAAGTTTTGTGTATGTTGCTAAACGTTTTCTTTCTGTTTTTGTTATTACTTTTAACTTAAAAAACATTATTCTTTGTGTTTTTCTTACTACTTTTAACTTATTAGTGGTGTTATAATCGTACCGTAAGTTCTGTAAAAAGTAATATGATAATTATATTAAGTTAACATTTTTAGAATTCAGGAATGGATAGGTGCGTTGTGTGTGGGGCGTACAGGCAGGATGCAAAAGCGTCGCATAATTTTCCGAGGAATGCGAACAGGTAAGTAAAGGCACTGATCTGAAAAAGGTTTATTATATTGTTGTTACATAATGAACATAACATTAAATATACAGTGTCGTGAGAAGCTGATGCAGTGAGTTTGGCTTATTTCTAGAATGTGCCAGTTGAACCGTTCTATTTTCACCGATGAAGTAGTTGAGGTGTCGGACAAAATGACTAGTGTACCTTATAAAGGACATCTAACTGAACAACTTTTTCTTATAAAATTATGAATGCAAACGTAGCGAAATGGAGATAAAAAATAAATTAGGTACTGACCGAGTCAATTTAGCTGGTTACATCTCATTGTATACATCATTGAAATAATGACAATCATGATAATTGATGTTTATTTCACATAATCGCACAATTTAGGTCAATTAGTATGTTTACTTATGACTTTTCTACGATTTTAGAAGCACCATCGAATGTAAACAAAAACAGCTGATATCATGTGATCTTAATTTACAAATTTGCTAAAATTCCTTCAAAAAACGTACAAATCGAAGGTATGTTGTATTGTGAGCTTAAATAAACATCAATTATTATGTGCATTGTGCAGAATATTCTCAAGTCTTGACCTCTGATTCTACACTACCCTGCAATCTGTATATTTACAATAAAGAGTATTCACTCCAACAGAGTAGACTAAGGGCCGGTTTTTCCAACTCCGATTAAAACGCCGGTTAGCGTAATCATTGATTAAAACACCGGTTAGGACAAATTTGCGTTTTTCCAACGCCGGTTAACTCTAATCGTTGATTAAGAACGTCGTTAATCGACCAAATTTTAACCGGCGAAAGAAATACCTGATAAAATATTAAACAGTGATTAGGCCTATATACACATGCGCATAACCTAGAAGATTTGAATTTCTGTCATTATTATTTCTGTTATTATTGACAGCTGTTGTTTTCATATACATTGGTTTTATTGTATAAAAGTATTTTTTGGAATTAATTAATAATTATTTACATCAGTGATTTAGTAATTGTATTGTTTCTTCTATAAATGTAATGAACAGTATAAAAATAGCATAATATTAAATATGTGTAACTTTTAGCTTACTACAGAAATTTAATTAATTAATAACTACGAATACATTCTTTTCTCTGATGAGGATGATACAGCTTTGGAAGTTTTTCTATTCTACTACAATTCTGGGACTTTACCTGAATTCGTGTGGATTCTAAAATCCTGTGGCAATTTATGCTTGCATTTGCTCATTCCCTTTTTATAATTGCATTTAATAGCACCTTGTGAAAACATTTTAGTCGAACATATTTTAGACTCACTTTAGATATGTCATTAACATATTAAACTATACTGAAAATTACAAATGAAATTGAAAATATGGAAGAAATTCTAGAGCAGCTGGCAGGTTTACGTTGAGATTATATGCAGACACTTTAAATTCTTTTAGCTGAACTGGGTTTGGATGAATAATGTACATGCCTGTAAAGTTGACATGCAATTAATTTCTGCACTAATAATTATTACAGGGACTGTCAAGTTCACACCGATTCCTCCAGAACATAACATTTATTATGTTGAAATCGTGTATACCAATTTGGAAATAAGATTTTCTCAATAAACCTTCTTTGATTAATGGACATAAAATTAGTTAGAATGCATTGTTCTTAATAAGCAGCTGATGTATGATCTTTCAGTAAAAATATCTGGCTTTATTCACCCCACTGGAATTTGGTGAAAGTTAAATCATCTCAGATATGGCAATGCAAAGTACAATATTTTATATCATTATAGTGTGACTGATAATCCAGCTTAAGACCCTAGATGTAGACTTTTCTTTTTCAGTAAATTGTTCCTACTTTTATGATTTTGTTACATGTCATTTATTTTACATAATTTTGGTAACTGTTAATTTCATATATGTACGTATATTGTATTATTTTTTTCATTTTTACAAAATTTTTGTATTTTTCAATAGCAATAAGTAATCAATAAATTTATTTCAGTTTCGAGTTTGTGGCATTTGTTATTTATTGAATAATAGAAATTTTAAATATGTGCTATGTACATTGAAATTCTCATGCAATATTCAGAAAATAAGTACTTAAACCTTATTTACTAAAATGAAATATCTAATTACATATAAAGAATATAATCTTTAAAAAAATAAAGGCAAAAAGCACAAAGAACAAATTCAAATATAGGAAATAGCGTCAATATTATTATAACAAATATGGTAATTTAGATCAAATGTACGAGCATTTTTGTTACCAACCTTCTAAAATAAACTCTTAATCACTGATCAGATAACCGGCGTATTTCATGGCGTTGAAAAACGCCGGTTAGAGATAATCAACGATTAAGCGTAATCAATGATTAGTTAACCGGATACTTTAACCGGTGTTGGAAAAACCGGCCCTAAGTTATCTTTTGGAGAACTGACTTGAATTTGTTGGTGCTGCATTCGCTTTATTGGAAAATATAATTCCACAGTTAATGCAGAACGCAGTGGAGATTGAGTGGAGAGCCACAAAATACATTAACGAGAATTTGACTTTATTGTGGATTACTTGTACACTTCATACTAATCTAATTAAAGACTGTATTGTCCGGGGAGTAGTTCGTATTGGTATTCCTTGGTACTGTACAAGATCCTGTCGTAAAATAAAGCTCCAATCAAAGATTTCTGCTGCCAAGCGGAAATTAAAAAAATAAAACATCAATAAATTAACGTATTTCTTGTTAGTTATTGCAGTTATAATTTTTTTGTTTTCTTCTTGTACTTTTTTTCTACTTTGTAGTATAATGAGTAGGTACTTGTGCTTTTTCGCCAGAAATTATATCTTATTGTTAAAAATATGTTTGTTAGTCAAATATTGTACTTTAGGTAGATTATGCTATTGTTTATTAATTTATTTTTGTACTGGTAATTTAACTAAAACATACGTGTTAGATGTTACTTATTAATAATCATAAATGTACTTTGTACCTTTTCTACGTAACAATATTAAAGTGTAATTATTTAAGTAATTCTTTTCTTTAAAACATTATTGTGTGGTTACAGCATTGTAATTGAATATCGTACTGTATACTGTTTTACTTAGCAATGATTCCCCATTACTATGGGAACTAGTAAATAGTATGCAATTTAATTACAGTGTTGTGATCATGTATCGCGAGATCAAAAATTATAATGATGAAGGTTTGTCATGTAATGTAAAACGTCTGTCTTAAGTTACATCATTAAGTATCATATTGTCAATATTTGTCATTATATTTTCTCTTATAATGACAAATATTAATGAGAGTATGACACTTAATGATATAACTTAACACAAACGTTTTACATTCCATGACAAACCTTTATCAACAGTAAGATCATAAGTGCTCCACTCTTGTCGGCAAGATTTTTATTTTGTATGAGCATTGGTTGCTTGGCAATTAAACTAGATCAAATTGACGAAAAGAAAGCGAGCGCGGAGCGCGAGGGTTCTTTTCCCAAGAATTTGATCGAGTTTAATTGCCAAGCAACCAATGCTCATACAAAATAAAAATCTTGCCTGACAAGAGTTGAGAACGAATGATCTTCGGTTGGAGAATTAACTGAATGTTGCCGAAGCGCGACATTTTTACTTTTGTCAAAATGACATTTGATTTTTTAAATATTAATGGTTGCTAAAATAATGCTAAAACAATGAGGTATCGGCAAGAAAAATAGCATACATTCTTTTCAGTTAAAGAAATCATTTCTAACTTGTGATTGGTGCATGTGACACTGTTTTTAATGTCTCATTGGTCTACAACACTATGAAGTTAATTATCAATATAATTTTTGATCTCGCGGTATTAAACCCTAATTTGTAATAAACTTTCTTTTGAATTTCCCGCTACCAAATACATTTTGAATCGCCCGCTATTTGCGTAGTGTTATTGAGCGCGTTCGCCAGAAGCAAACGCTTGCTAACAGTTGGCCAACAGTTGTTAATATTTCTGATGAACGGTTGGTTTTACTCAGAGAAATAGAGTAGGGGAGAACGCGCTTAAAGATGCGCCAACTAAGTTAAATTGAATTCCGCCATTTTGAAGGTTGCTCACAAGCCTTACAAAAATGTTTGGAACAAATAACTTTATTTTTGGACCAGGTCCACGTTTCAACATTTTTTCCTAGCACATCTAACCACATTTTCAATGAATCACCCCGTGGAAATCTACAAATAGTGCAGAATTAATCGCGCTCTTAAAGATGCAATTCTTTCATTCTATTACGGTAATATTTATACCTAGCTCAACAATTCGCATGTAAAGTTCATTGACTTAGAAAAATGTAAACAAACTTACGTGTGAAAAGAAATGCCTTCCGGCTTAAATCTTCGACTGTTACTGCAGCCCAACACAGAGCACGACATGTTAATAACACACACAAGTCCTTTTTAATACAATTAATTAAAAATAACCTCCAAGCTTGACAATTACAACAACACAAGTGCCAATTACCCTGCAAAATGGCGACCACAATAGCGTTTGCTTAAAACTGGATGCGCACTCGTCGAAGCGCGTTCTCCCCTACTCTATTTCTCTGGTTTTACTGCAAACATGTTTGCGATTAGTTTGCAAGCGGTCGCCATTTTTGTAAGCGTATGTATTTTATGCTTGCTATCGCTGCAATCAAGAAGCGCATGTGATTAAATTTGAATTTTAAAATCATGACAACATGTTCATATTTATTTAATGATATAAGTGTATGATCTCACACACGGAGATGATATACATGAATTATTATCTATGGTTATGATTTAAAAAATAGTAATTAGATATTTTTTTTAAGCAGATGAAAAATATTTCGAAAACTATATTATGAACCATCAAAACGAAAATGAAATATATTTTATCTGAAAAGTTTGTCGAGACATCCTAAAATGTTCCTTGTATTTGATATCGGCATAATTCCGAACAGTTAATTCAAAATAATTTTGATTTCTAATAGTTCTATTTCTTTCTTGTATATCAATCATGATGATGAATAGCTACTGTTAAATCTAATGCGAGATGAATAATACCTTCTATATTTACAACATTATCTTCAAACAGAATTTCCGGAAAATTCATATTTTGAGTAATACCGTAATATGATTATAACATTATTTTCAAACATGCGGATCGAATGACGTCAAAAAATAAACAATATGGCGGAATGCCGTTCACCAGACTTTTACCCCAATCACAAGCGCAGTGCAAGCGTTTTATTTCTGGCGAACGCAGCCATTGGCTGCGTTCATCACACACCCAACACAGGCAACAGTTGGCAAGCCGCTAGCAAGCGGTGTGAAGAACGTCTATCCATGATGCAAACGCGTTTGCAAAGCGGTCGCCATCTTAGCAAGCATAACCATTTTACGCTGTAAGTACGCTGCAAACGTGTTCGAGTGCCTGCGATTGGTTAAACATTTTCGCCTCATAAAATGGAAACTTATTTGTGGCAAAATATATGTTATTCGATAACAGATAACAGCCAAATACATCGACATTCTAAAATGTTCTGGAAACTGATGATCGGTATAATTAGGAACAGTTATTTCGAAATAATTTGTATTTCTAACAACATTCCTATACTTCATCTTCATTATGGTCTTCATTCTCATGATTGTTGATTTGATTAATAGGCTCAGCTAAATGTAGGTAATGCTGCATTTACAATACCATTAATATTTAAATCTACATGAAATAAGAGATCTCTTATATCCATGATGTATAAAGTATTGAATTTTCTTATAAATAATAGAATAATCTTTTTATTATATATACACCTTACTATACAAAAAACAAACAGTAAATGAACTAATGAACAATGAACACTTCTATACCAACTAGCCGTCAATTCTCAAATTAAATGAAATTTCAAACAGAAAAGAATTGTGGAAGGGGTTACCTGAATCATGGATGACAATTGTCGTTCATCACATGGACATATAAAATCACTACAAATCGCAAACGGATTGCGCTTGGTATCATGGCTGCCTTGTGTGATGAACGCAGCCATTGAAAACTGTAATTTTTTGATGTCAGCGTCATCTATATTTGGCCCGAGGCAATACAAAACGCGGATAAAAATTTTGGCTTGACTGCGCCATCTTTTCTAATCTGTGACCTATACTCCATTCAGTCTTGAGAATAAAGCATTGGGAAAGATAGGGCTTAAAATAAACGTTTGTGATTGGTTGAAATCGAGTGTGCATTTACACCGGCAAAATAATCGCATTTAGCTCGTTCTGTCAAAAATTTGTTTACTGACAGTTTTGTTCAAAGATTTTGTCGATTTCCGTATTTTACATAGTTATTTGTTGTTAATATTCTTAAAAAATAGTTCTTCTTAGAACTCGCAAGTGAAATATTCATTTGTTAAGGTATTTTATCAATTTCGTTAACTTTCTTTTCGTAATCGCTAATATTCTATAGTATGGCGGAAGCAGTTTTACCAGGTCCTTCAAAAAATCGTAAAGGGAAACACATAAGATCTGGACAAAGGCAAATGGCTTATAATGTGTACATTAAGCATAAAGACAATATGTCTAAAACAGCTGCAGTCAATCAAACAGCAGAGGAAGTGGGTATTAATAGGAATACAATGTACTGCATTATTAAAGAAATGGAATTATATGGAGTTCCAATTTCTCCTCCAAGAAAAAGAAATTATCGTCATACTTACAATAAATTGGATGAAGCACAAAAAAGTACAATTAGACGACATGTGCATTCCTTTTTCTTGAGGAATGAGTTACCAACTTGTTCAAAAATTTACGTAAATGTCAAAATATAATGATATCAGATATGTATATCCCTGCTATCCATCTGACAGTAAACATATGTTTTACTTGTTTTCAAAATACAAAGTTCATCGTGTGTAAACTGTGCTCATATTGTAGCGCCATCTACTCCATTCTTAGACTGAATGGAGATTAGAGCAATTGGTTTTGGCTTGGTATTTGTATAATGATAATACATCTTTGTGAGGCCAAATAGTTCCAGCCTTGTTTATAAATACTATAGTTATACAACCTAGAGAAAACTGTAAATATTTCTTATGTAGTAAAGTGTCGTCCTCTGATATCTTTCAAATGGATTAATACGAATCAATGATCTAATAATAGAACTACTATAAGAGAGGAATTGACCTCTACATACAAAGGAGACAGATATACAAAACCGTTAGTTGTGGGCAAAACATGGCGATATCGCATTGTTTTGTATATAAACTTTCTCAATTTTGTTGATTTATACATATTTATTTGTCTTTTTGGTAATTTGGATTATGTATTTTATTAATAGATTTCTTCTAGTATTGATTTTATTTCATACACCACTGACTTTATTTTTATTTAAAGAAATACGAGTATAAAGACAACTGTGGATTCATGATGATTGAATCAACTATTTTTATTTATAAAATTGTGATTGTAATTAGATACATTTTAAGAATTTCATTTTTATTTGATATAGGCATATAGGTAATGTATATAAATTGAGAATCATCAAGAATATTGGCAATTGTTAACTTCAGCTTATAATTTAACAGTGTTGTTCTCATGGATTTAGTGTCATATATATTTGGTTAAAAGTGCTATTATCAGTAACAAAATTAGAAATAAATATTTTAAATTGTTGAATATTATATATACCAGCTTCGCAGTGCTTGGAGTCACATATTTAAGACACAATGGTAATGTCATGTGCAGCGTATGGTTGTACTAATAGGGCAGAAAAGGGAATGAACGTATGATTTCACAGGTTAACTATTCTTAATAAAATACATGATTTGTAAATTTGATATAAAAAATTTTAGTTTTCAATCTAATCAAGTACTATGCAAGCAGTGGATAATTTGTACTAAACGAAAGGATTTTAAGCCATCAAAATATTCAAGATTGTGTTCAGAGCATTTTGTTCCTGAAGATTTTGTTATAAGTTATGGAAGAAAATATTTGCCCCAAAATGCAATTCAAAGTATTTTCAATTTTCCTGCTCACTTGAGAAAAATTTCCTGTAATAGCAGATCTCAACGATTAAAAATTACTGATGCACCAAGCAAAGAACTGTTAAAGTAAGATTTCTATTTGTAGTTATTATTCTACCTAGATATTTTTAATGTTCTATTTACCTTATAGCTCAGAATCCCCAAATGTAACTAATGTTGAAGTATTTGAATTAGTCACAGAAAAAACACCTCACGAAATAATACAAGTTGTTATTCTAGCTTTATGTATTTTTAATATCTCTTTCTCCATTTTACTTCGATCACATATTTACCATTTACGTATTTGTTAATCCATATTAATTATATGTACATATATTTTAATAAAAAATTAAGCATTAATTGTCTTTTATTTTGAATATATCAGAAGTTGTAAGGAACACCTAAGAAAAGCTGTCAGTTTCTATATTTATTTTTTCAGAACGTAATATTTTGAAAAATTCTAGTGGTCAATTCAAAATTTCCAACTGATATCTGTATAGTGATTTTTAAAAAAAATTTCTAATACTACTGTTTTAAATAAAAACAGAATGATCATCACACATGCTAAAATAGGTATTATTAGAAGAACAAAATCATATAGTTATCTCATAGTCATTAAAAGTCATTTATTTAATTTTCTTTCCTTAATGAAGAATGGCAACTAGCATAGATACCTTTAAAATGTTATTAAACAGAATATATTTAATACCATATTAATAATATATATTTAATTATTTATCTTTTTGATTATTAAAGTTGCAATACCTTTACTTTCCTCTTAATATAGCATATTTTTAACAAAATAATACTTTTAAACATTATAAGCCATTACAAGCTATAGCAATATATTTGAATTTTGCCCACATAAAACGGTCAATTTTGTTCATCCTTGTCAAACTTTCGACGCTCATATATTTTCCTTCTTTCTCCTATGGTGTGGGTCACTTCCTAATCAGCAAGACATAGCGTACACTGCATCTAGTAGTATAATATGTGATAGTATTAGATCATTGATACGAATGAATGAAAGTGCTCAGCCAATGAAATATTCTCAACGCCACTCCCACAATTTAATCCGGAAGTTTATAAAAAATGTAAATATATTTTGATATTTTCTATTAAATTTTACATAAGAGTATGTTTTATTTGATTTGCTTTTCACATCGTTTGCCCTTGAATTACATATCAACATAACCTATATAGCTTAACTGTGATAAAATGGCAATGGTTAACAATTGGGGCGCCAGCAATGACCTTGATGCACAGTTGTATGTATCTTGAGGTTGACAGCGTTGTCAAATGCTAAATATAATTAGCGATCGTGAACAAAGATTTAAATAGGCATAACAGATAAACTTGCTCATTATTCGTTAGATTTTACAAAAAAATATTGATGTTTGTTTTATTTTAGAATATTTATACCTATTTGTTTTTCTTAAAATAAAATACAACGACGTATTATTTAAATTCGTATGTTACACAAACATCACATGTATAGTCGAGATCAACTATACGTATTATTAGATTATTATAGTTGAACAATTATCACTTTTATCTATATAATTTAATATATGTATTGCAAATTATACTATTTATATAGGTAGTATGCATTAAAATATTTTATAACAGTTTCTAAGTTAATAGGTTAATACATGTAATGTAATTCAAAAGTAAAGGAACCTAAGTTGCGAATTGCACAAAAAGCTCTTGGGAATATCGTAATCCTTATCTTTATTTGGAAACATCCTGTTAAATATCCTTTAGAGGAATCAATTTTTCTATTGTTGATACTGTTACATACTCATGAATATAATTAAAATGTATATATATCTACTTATACACATACGGGCTTTATCTTTGGGCTTTATAAACTAAAGAATAATGAACAAATTTAACTATTATATCTATTTAATGCTTGTTCACGATCCCGAATTATACATTTAGCATTTGACAACACTGCGAACTTCAAGATACATACAACTCTGCATACGAGGTCATTGCTGGCGCCCCAATTGTTAACCATTGCCAATAAAATAGATTTAAGTAAATGTTTTATTGAAGAATCGTAGTATTACTATTTTTTTCCCTTATTATACTCACAATTACCCTTTTATAACATAATAAAAAAAAGACTTACAAAAGGCTTTTTAAAAAACGTATTCATGTTTTTTAAAGAAATAAATCTAAACAAGAAAACGGTATTAAAAAGTCAGCATTTTTATTAAATACTCACCTACATGAAATGTCAGTCTGTTTCGGGTTCACAGTTTGGGTTATTCTAATTTGTTTCTATGTGTTCAACAGGTATGTCTAAAACAGTCTTCTATCTATTCGGTATGACTAGATATATTATGTAAAAGAAGAAAAAGTAATTAAAAGCTATCCGAACCACAACATTTATTAAGTTGCTTTGCATGGTTTCATCAACTTGACTGGTTTATGTGAGGCTTTCAAACCAGTAATGTAGTACGTTTTACAAAGAAAATGCATTATAAACACCACATTATTTTAAGGTTTTGGTATCTTCAGAATTTAGAAATTTAAATGGTTCACAGCCAATCATTTATCACTTAACCAGGATAAATGTGAGACAATTTATTTTACTAGTAAACATAGATCAAACATATATTCTACGAATTGAAAATTCCTTGATATTAGACTAGACACAAGATTAATATTGAAGCCGCAGATAGTTGAATTAGTCAAACACTTATCTTCTGCTAGTTATGCAATTAAACGTATTAGATTTATAACTGATAGTCTACTGGAATAACGACATACTATGGACTATCAAATCACATATCAACAATGTTTAACCAATATGGGGTAAGTAGGCCTATGTAGAAAAGGTGTTCATCCTGCAGAAGAAGGCTGTTCGAGCAATTGTCTGTGTTTCACAAACTATTCACTGCAAACCTCTCTTCAGAGAACTTATGATAAGTCTATTAGCCTAGACACATATTCTGCAACAACTAAGGAGGGCTTTGAAAAAGCTGTCACACCTCATGACTAGGGATGAGATTACAGAAGTCTCCAACCCTCATAACCATTTGCTGCACATCCCGCATTACATAGGACAAAAGCCACTTCAGTACAACACGTCACTGGTAATTATTTAACAAAATCAAAGTTATGTGTAGACATCTTTCTACTTTCGTATCTAAAGAGAAAATAAAGGACATTCTCCTTCAAGAAGCATTCTACAATGTCAATGACATAAATTAGCCCTGTGTTGACGTTGTCATTACATTTTTGCTTGATGTGCTATTGTGTAAACTGTATGTATATTTTATTATTGATATAATAAATTTATTATTATAATAGAAACACTATCCTTCTTACTGTAGAAGTGTTATAATTAATCCTGCTTTTACACCCACAATACTTCATCTCATCAGGGAAGTCGTAGCAACTTTCATTATACATTTACATTCTTGATAATTATCAATATAGTAAGTACTGCCTACACGTGGTCTGTATATGGACGTTTCTTCAATTTGTATATATTTACCTGCGATTTTAAAAATTGCTTTCAATAATAGTAATTCCTAATAATTGAAGTTACGTTGGGGTTATCAAACAAAACGAGTTTAAAATATATAACACTTTCGGCTGTTACTTTGTGAAGATTCATGATACTGGATATAAGTAAAATAAAACACTCAATTAAATTTGTATAACTTCACTTTATTTTAATCACTATGTGACTGCAGTTTCAACATTACATGTCATTATTAAACTAGCTTACTTATATTTCTACTATTTAATTTTTCTTTCACCCACGTTTAATTGCAATTGTTTGAAATCTTCATGGATTTTATTGTGTTATATATGTAGAATTTTAGCCTTCATACTGGTTGAAGTAAGGTATATCACTTCATAAAAATTAATTAGATACACACTTAAATGTACTCGGCTTTGACATTACTTATTTTATTATGGTTCCAGTTATTTTTATTTTATCTAGGCCTGAATCGTAACAACAACTGCCATGATACAAGTCTGAATGAATAATCATCAATTATTGTTGAGGATGAAGTTATACAAACAAACTAATTCATAACCAAGCAAAGATTTTATTAAAGGTTAGTACTTTGAACCTTTTTCAGCTTGTACTGCAATATCCATTGTCAATTATAAGATAAAATATATAGGAAAAATGACATTTCTTCGTTACATCGTCTTGCAATATGTATTTTAGAATAACATTTAACATCCACAATCACATCATCACTTATTTTTGGAATTTGAAAAATTAGTGTCAGTAGACTTATCATATCCCTTAATTCAAAATATTTTAGGATATTTAAATCTAAAGCAAAACGCCTACAAAATTGTAACAAACACGATTGGTGTAATTGGATAATTGCGTCACTTCCTTTAAGCTCCCATTGGCTTCTCTTTACTACTATGACAAGACTGCTTTTACTAGAACAAATTTAGCGGGAGAAATTTATGAATGGGCACATCCTACTGCCCAACCCCTCTGGTGGCTACCTACCCGAACTAACCCTCAGTTGTATAACTATAGCATTTATAAACAAGGGTTCCAGTTTATACGACAGTTGTATACTCGCCGGTTCACTAGTGCTGCCAATGCTACCGATTTTTCGGTAGTTCTACCGATTTTCAGTATCATCTACCGATCTACCGACTTTAACCTAAAATCTACCGAAAATAGATTTATATTTCAAAAACTCTATTTATAGACTATATTTTATTTATTATTCAATTTTGTTTATATCCATTTACAAAAATGTTATGCTACGCTCACTCTAGGAACTAGTAGTTCAAGTAAAGGTAAGGTAATTATTAAAGTAAGTATAAAATTTAGGGTAAGTATGTATGTGCTTTGATGAAATAGCAATTTTGTATTGGAGGGAATTTACTCGATGCAATAGTAAACTTATAAATGGAAGTGGATTTTATTTTGATTTCGTGGAATTTCAAAATTTTGCATATATTGAAATTCATAAAATATTACATCAAGCACAAACTAGATGGTTGTCTGTACACATGGTCGTAACATTGATTTTGGAACGATAGAACGCCTTGAAATTAGTTGAAATTATATTTTGCTGATGCTGTTTCCCAAAAAGATGTGCTATCTATAGAAAATATTTCAATAAAGTGAAATAATCCAGTCACACAGTTATTTTTCCAAATTTTAGATTTTGCATTACCTATTTTTAATAACTTGAATAGAGATATGCAAGCTGAATCACCTAAATTGCATATTAAGAATGTCTGCATTTCTTAAAATTAATTTTTGACTGAAGAACTTACATTATTACAACCTCAATTGAAAATATTGGGTTTAAAAATCCAACTTTCTTTTTAAGTTTAGAAGATGTATTTCTGGGCAAATATTCAAAAATCTATTATAGAATCAACATTTTCAGATCAGCAATTTTTTTTTTTAGAACCAACTCGGTATTATATAAAAAATAATAATTGTTATGATGTTCCTGTGGATGATAAATTAATTTCTCGAAATGTAAATTCAAATATTTACGTATAACGAAGAAAAGTAAGATTGTTATATTTTTAAATTATATGTATGTGTTATATTAGGAATATTTTTTTTGTTCTGTTATATAGTATACCGTATGTGTCTATTTTCATTAGCTATAGGGATTCAATGTTTACATGCGATTTATACGTATACAAATAATACGTGGCAACGTGTATCTCCCGGCAACAATCGACATCACAGCGACTTTCCCCGATCTTGCCACTTCTACATTAAATGTGTAGCTGCGAACACGTTCCGAGATATAGTCTGCAATAAAATCCGTCATCATCAAATGGCCGGTGCGATCTAGTTGTTTATTATTATTTTCATAATCCTTTTTTATTTACCTTATTTTTAATTTTATTAGAATTACGCTTTTGTTTGTGTCATGCTTAATAATTCTCTGCATTTACTGAAAGGAAAAAGAAAAATCCTTGCAAGGCGTAAATATTATTTCTAAGCGCAGTACAAACATCCAAGTCAATAGTCCAACAGCTACTGCTAACTTGAGCTTGTATCGTGAGCTTGTATCATCGGTCGCGCTCGCATTGAAGAGAAAAGTAGGGGGTGCCATGTTGTCACGTATTGCATGAATTAATCGCCTATGGCTAATGAAAATTGACACGTGCTGTATACCTATGTTTTAATAAACTGTTAAATAGTTGTATCTTTATTTTTATTCCTACTATAAAAACAAATCAAAATAAATAAAGGAATTAATCAAATATGGGGGAAGTATAACCATTAATTTCCATCATTATTATAATCTACCGAATTCTACCGAAAATTTTCGATAGTTTCTACCGAATTCTCAACATATCTGGATGGCAGCACGTTCACCAGGGTTGCCGTTGCTGGCAACTTGTTGCCATTTTGGGCAACTTACAACTAACTCTGGCAACATGGCAACAACTTTGTATGAAACCCAAAAAAATGGCAACATTTTAGATATACAAAAAAAAATTCCATATAAGCATTTCTACAAAATCTATCATAATAAAAATAATAATAGGAATAATTTAAAAAATATTTCTCGTGCTACGTATATATTTATGTATTACATATATTGATAGGTAATTGATATCAAGCGCTAAATGGTCAAGGTTAAAAGAATGTATGAAGCATTTTACTGCCACCGAAAGCAAAACGGGGAATTCCCGATCTAGTGTGTCTAAGACGTTAAATGCGTATACACATACAATGGTATAATATAATGTAAATATTTATACACAGAAATGAGCGGTGTTTATTAGTATAATGAGCGATAGTGGTTGTTGCATTGTAAGAAAAATAAAACAGATTTTTGGGTAACTATTGCTAATGCATTCGAACTATTGTCTCTTCCACATAACGGTGCTACAGTGGAAAAAATATTCAGTGCAATTAATTTAAATAAATTAAAAATTCGGAATCGCCTTAGCTCCGAATCATTATCTGGCATATTATTCACTAAGTCATTTATTAAAGACAATGGAGGAGAGTGTCACAATTTACAATTTTGTGAAATGGAAAAACAGAAGTAATGTAAAATTACACATATTGCTGTGGTATTTTCTTGTAAATAAATGAATAAATAAAATAAAGAAACCAAACAAATAAAGAACCAACAGAAATAAAATATCACTATGTTTATTTTAAGTAAATATAAATTCACATGTTAGATATAAATTATAATAAATATTTTAACAAATAAAATACAGAATAAATTCACTAATTAATGTAAGTGTATGTAGTTTTAATTATATTTAGTGTTTGCTCAAAAATTCATAACTAGGCAGTAGTATACACAACAATGCAATATGGGTTGCATACCCGTAAAAATAACAGCATTCACAATGAGAAATAAAATGAAAAATATAAAACAATGTTAAAATAAATTAGAGCACAAAATCATGTTAAATATCTATAAAACAATACTCAAATACTGACCTCCGTTTAATAAAAAAGGATATATAATAATTTAAAGCAGTATTACTAGCAGTCAATAGAAAAGTAGGTCAACCCGGTAATACATTCTTTTAGCAGCGATAATAGTTCAAAAATAGGAATTATCACAAAGGATATCAATATTATAACCACCAACATTGTCAAGAATAAATGTTATGTATCACTATACACGTTTCACTTATATTTTCTGTACAAAATAGTATTGAGTGTACGTAAGGGGCACGATTTGTTTATTTTCTTCTCTACACGAATATATTCTAAGAAAGACCAAGCTAAAACCAAAAATACAATATTAAACAAAGGTCTATATACATAAATAAATATATAAATACCACTTATTTCACGGTCACAAGATCAATTGTGTATTCTTCTGCATGGGACAAGAAATGCACGCAAAGGTAATGATTTATCTGTTTTCGATATACATCAATGCATCCAGAATATAAATATTGTGGTCTGGTTTACCATTAAAAAAATAAAACATTATGCTGGCTATGCAAATTCACTGATATTCACAAAATAAAAGGACATTGTTGAATGTACATCTAAATATACGATAGTACATAATTTATTCACGTACAAATGCTTCAAGACATTTAGGCTAAAAATAAATAAGTAAAGCATTAGTAAATATAATAAAATACAATAAAAGAATACCTACCAACAAATAAAATCATTCAAAATATCCATGGAATAAAGGTATAGGATATGTAAAATAATAACAACAACAAACATGGTGGAAACAAGGTCACGTGATTGCGTAATTTCGATAGTTATCGAAATTAACACGGAGGGCGTGACAGACGAAGATTCAAACGAAAGGAACGATTTAAAACAAAAATAAAGCCGTTTGGCAAATGTTTATCCCTATAAAAGACGACGCACAGACGAAAAGAGGGCAGTCGATAAGAAGTCCTGATTCTCTTCAAAACTTAAAAGAAAATAGTGCGCCGAAGAAATAAAGGATCTAAAGGCATAAACGCCTTAAGATTCAAACGTCGTAGTCATAAAAGGCGGCAACGATAACCGCGCGCCAGATACATATAAAGGCGCGAAATACCAGTGTTGAACCGTACAAAAGCAACTACAATAAATTTAAATAAAAAATGGAGGGATTGGACTACCAGGAGGAGTTCGAGACGTTATATAACCAAGAAAAGTGAGTACAAGCACTATAAAATAAACTCCATCTTGCAATTCTAAACTAAATAAATAAAAGAACCTTCATGAATGTTTCATAAATTATCGGGCAACGCAATTTAGAATATTGTTTAAATAATTTAAAATAAATTCTTCTTTGAACATGCTCTGGATTGACGTGCGAATCTTGGTCCAAAGCGGTTTAACGAGGCATTAGTAAACTTTCCGGATAGCAATTAACATTTAGAATATTGTTTAAATAATTTAAAATAAATTCTTCTTTGAACATGCTTTGGATTGACGTGCGAATCTTGGTCCAAAGCGGTTTAACGAAGTATTAGTAAACTTTCCGGATGGCAAGTAACATTTAGAATATTGTTTAAATAATTTAAAATAAATTCTTCTTTGAGTAAGCTCTGGATTGACGTGCAAATCTTGGTTCAGGGCGACTCAACGAGGTATAACGCTTCAGTTGAATAACGGCAATTTAGTAATATGAGCATACATGAAGGATTAGAGCAGTGAATTTTATTTTTATTTATTATTAACAATTTCATAAAGAATCAAGGATTGCAAGGTGCTTGTACCGCAGATGAAACAGGCTGGATATAGTAATGAAATGAATAATGTATTGTATTGCATAATAATGATATTTAACAATGTTTTTGTAAAAATTTATATATATAAAATAAAATAAGTTGTGCTGACATTCTATATCTACTTATTTATACCCATCCCAGGGAGATCTAAGGAAAGTAAACATCACAATCACAGCTAGGACTCACAATAAGTACAAGGCTGCGACACATCATCCGTTATAAAAAATATAATAAATTCACACTTAGACCCTGAGATTACTAAAGTACATTAATTTATTAATTCAATTTTTGGTTATTAACCAATATAGAAGAAGTCACAGCATTATTTTGGCGCCCAACTGGTAAGGGCTTATCGTTGGCCAAGATCTATTTTGACGCCCAACGTCCTAGGCTTATCGTTGGCCAAGTTTTATTTTAGCGAACAACGTAAAAGGGCTTATCGTTGGCCAAGATTTAATTTGGCACCCATACGTAGTAGGCTTATCGTTGGCCAAGATCAATCGTAATTTGGCACTCAACGATAAAAGGCTGTGTGAATTTACTTTCCTTATAACGCCATAAGCACACAATATTCTCCTATTGGGACAGGGTGAATAAGAGATAGAATAAAAACAAAAATAAAAATGGCTGATGAAAATAATAAGAATAAAGTCGAAAAATCTGAAGAATTTGAAGGAACGATGGATGAAACTACACTTCTCAAAAACATAAGAAAAAAATCATGGGAAGATAAAATGGAATATGTGCTTCAAGTCCTATTACACATGAAAGAAGACAATGAGAAATTAAATAAAAATATTATAGAAGAAATGGAAGAAGACAATAAAAATTTGATAGAGGAAATTAAAGCAAACAATGAAAAACTAAATAAAATAAATCAAAAGATCGACAAGGGATTCCAAGATTTTAGAACAGAGATGCGTCAGTTAAATGCTAATTTAGAAAACAAAATAACAGAGTCTGTGTCAGGTTTAACCAAAGTAATAAGGGATAATACAAGAAAATGTGAGAATACGTACAGATCACTGATAGACGGAACAAATGACAGAATGGACGAAACGATAGAACGATTTGACGAAGAAGAATCATTAGAAAATAAAATAATAAATACCAACGCAACGAACAACGAAGAAGAATCATTTGAAAATGAAATAATAAACACCAATACAACGAAAAACGAAGAAATTACGAAGAATATGCCAACCCATGAAGATGATGCACAAATAGTAACAAAAGTCAAAGAAACCTCCACAATAAAACATACATGGAGAAGAACCAAATACATGGACTCCAATAAGAAAATTCTGAGAACACATTTGGACACGTTGCTATATGAAGAAGAAGATAACAAAATTTCACATCTATACATTTCACGGCAAACATTAGAAATACTCATAGGAGCAGAAAAATATACAGGCTCATGGAAACGACAGGCACTTAGTATAAAAATTGGAAAGGTTAAAATGACACACAAAGAAGTCAACACACTGAGGGACACCGAAGAAGTTGCAATGATAGAAAAGGGAAGGATAAGTATAGCCACAGAAATAAATAAAGAAAATAAAGTATCACTTTACCATTCAATAAATACACGTTCAAGTAACCAAGAAGATAGGGAACTTAGAACACCAACGACGTACATCGAGGACATACTTCGACATAACAAAAACATTATTGACTTTCGCCTCAAGATTTTGGGAAAATAAATTCCCAATAAATCAAGGAGCACGGCGGAGGATAAATTGGGGACCTCCGATGGGACATGGCTACCCTACTCCTACCTTAGCCAACGACGACACCCCAATCAAGGAGCACGGCGGAGGATAAATTGGGGACCTCCGATGGGACATGGCTACCCTACTCCTACCTTAGCCAACTACAACTACCCCAATCAAGGAAAATGAAAAGAGACATATACAAATAAGAAGATCCAATGAAAATACCACTGAACTACCACACATATCAATCAGAATTGGGGAAGAAAAATAAATAAAATAAAAGCTACTCGACTACAGCGTCATAAATGAAAATTTAGGGAAACAAGGACGATATATTCCTATAAAGAAGATTAACTTCATTACAGCAAATAAAAATCTTTGATAACCATTGATAAAGTTTTCTGCGTTAATGCAAAATAAATAAAATAAACCTACTAACAGAATTTGTAGTAGTATATAATTTAAATTGCAATTGCATATTGGGAATGGACTTTTAAGTCAATATAGCACAAAACTGGATATGAAGGACAAGATTTTTCACATAAGAAATATGACAATTCCATGGAGCGAAGAAGCACCAGTAAAGAAATAAATAAAATTAATTAATAAATTATATGTAGAAGAAATAGAAAAGGAACTCACGCAAGAAATGATTAACGATTCATATGACAATAAATGTACGCATCTCGTGAAGCATCCAAAGAATAAGGACTTCACATTAAAAAAGGGATGGTACAAGTATAAATTGCAATGAAAAGTGTAAAAATCATGTGAGCAATCTTTTAAATAAGCACAAGAGACTAGTCGACGACAGTCCTGGCTTGGTAAGAAATTACGAGCATAAGCTCGAGGTAAATGAAAAGGGACCCTTCTATGTGAAAAGCTATCCATATTCCCAATAAATACAAGGAGCAAGTGAAATTATAGAAATAAAAGAAATGCTGAAGAACAATATAATGGAAAAAGCAGAAGTGAACTTTATCAGTCCAATTGTCGCTGTAAAAGAGAAAAATATAGAAGATCCAAAGGAAACATTATCAATGAAGTACACAGATGCCCAGTGGTTTACTACGATAGTTTTAAAAGATTCTTTTTGGGCAGGTAACATGAAGAAAATAAAAAGAAAATACTACTTATTCAAGATAAATTCCCCGACTGATATGTGGAAAATAATAAGATTTTATATATATGAATATCAATTGTAGGGTTAATTGATGCCACGCAAAAGATATTGAACCCACACGAAGAAGATATCTCCAATTTATTATATATTTGTATATGTCTCACTTTAAATAAATTAAGTACCACTTTCCTATTAAAAATGAAAGGTGAAAACTCAAACTAAGATATCAAACAAAAATGAAGGGGGTAAAGTTAAAAAATATAAACTCATACGATGAAAAATATGAACCCATGAGGAAATAAAAAGGGACAGCTCCCAAAACTATACTATTTAAGTTGTATATAAATATTACAAAAATAAAAAGGGATAGTTCCCAAGTTTACATTATTAAGTTATGTAAATAAATATTACAAAAATAAAAAGGGATAGTTCCCAAGAGTATATTATTTAAGAAATGTAAATAAATATTAAGAAAACAAAAGGGGATAGTTCCCAGAATTATATTATTTAAGCTAGATAAATAAGGTATTAAAGTAAAAAGGGATAGTTCCCAGGAACACATTATTTAAGTCATGTAAATAAAACATTAAAGAAATAAAAAGGGACAGTTCCCAAGATAATATTATTTAAGTTAGAATAACTAGATATTAAGAAACAAAAGGGGATAGTTCCCACATAAAAATATAGTAAATTTAGACGTAAGAATATTAGCTAAGTAAAAGTTTAACAAAATACCATTAAGTAAAGAAAATGCAATATGCCCATATTTTTCGTAGTCAACTATGGCATATTGACAGTTTCTTAACTTGGGATATGCTGTGGTATTTTCTTGTAAATAAATGAATAAATAAAATAAAGAAACCAAACAAATAAAGAACCAACAGAAATAAAATATCACTATGTTTATTTTAAGTAAATATAAATTCACATGTTAGATATAAATTATAATAAATATTTTAACAAATAAAATACAGAATAAATTCACTAATTAATGTAAGTGTATGTAGTTTTAATTATATTTAGTGTTTGCTCAAAAATTCATAACTAGGCAGTAGTATACACAACAATGCAATATGGGTTGCATACCCGTAAAAATAACAGCATTCACAATGAGAAATAAAATGAAAAATATAAAACAATGTTAAAATAAATTAGAGCACAAAATCATGTTAAATATCTATAAAACAATACTCAAATACTGACCTCCGTTTAATAAAAAAGGATATATAATAATTTAAAGCAGTATTACTAGCAGTCAATAGAAAAGTAGGTCAACCCGGTAATACATTCTTTTAGCAGCGATAATAGTTCAAAAATAGGAATTATCACAAAGGATATCAATATTATAACCACCAACATTGTCAAGAATAAATGTTATGTATCACTATACACGTTTCACTTATATTTTCTGTACAAAATAGTATTGAGTGTACGTAAGGGGCACGATTTGTTTATTTTCTTCTCTACACGAATATATTCTAAGAAAGACCAAGCTAAAACCAAAAATACAATATTAAACAAAGGTCTATATACATAAATAAATATATAAATACCACTTATTTCACGGTCACAAGATCAATTGTATATTCTTCTGCATGGGACAAGAAATGCACGCAAAGGTATATGATTTATCTGTTTTCGATATACATCAATGCATCCAGAATATAAATATTGTGGTCTGGTTTACCATTAAAAAAATAAAACATTATGCTGGCTATGCAAATTCACTGATATTCACAAAATAAAAGGACATTGTTGAATGTACATCTAAATATACGATAGTACATAATTTATTCACGTACAAATGCTTCAAGACATTTAGGCTAAAAATAAATAAGTAAAGCATTAGTAAATATAATAAAATACAATAAAAGAATACCTACCAACAAATAAAATCATTCAAAATATCCATGGAATAAAGGTATAGGATATGTAAAATAATAACAACAACAAACATGGTGGAAACAAGGTCACGTGATTGCGTAATTTCGATAGTTATCGAAATTAACACGGAGGGCGTGACAGACGAAGATTCAAACGAAAGGAACGATTTAAAACAAAAATAAAGCCGTTTGGCAAATGTTTATCCCTATAAAAGACGACGCACAGACGAAAAGAGGGCAGTCGATAAGAAGTCCTGATTCTCTTCAAAACTTAAAAGAAAATAGTGCGCCGAAGAAATAAAGGATCTAAAGGCATAAACGCCTTAAGATTCAAACGTCGTAGTCATAAAAGGCGGCAACGATAACCGCGCGCCAGATACATATAAAGGCGCGAAATACCAGTGTTGAACCGTACAAAAGCAACTACAATAAATTTAAATAAAAAATGGAGGGATTGGACTACCAGGAGGAGTTCGAGACGTTATATAACCAAGAAAAGTGAGTACAAGCACTATAAAATAAACTCCATCTTGCAATTCTAAACTAAATAAATAAAAGAACCTTCATGAATGTTTCATAAATTATCGGGCAACGCAATTTAGAATATTGTTTAAATAATTTAAAATAAATTCTTCTTTGAACATGCTCTGGATTGACGTGCGAATCTTGGTCCAAAGCGGTTTAACGAGGCATTAGTAAACTTTCCGGATAGCAATTAACATTTAGAATATTGTTTAAATAATTTAAAATAAATTCTTCTTTGAACATGCTTTGGATTGACGTGCGAATCTTGGTCCAAAGCGGTTTAACGAAGTATTAGTAAACTTTCCGGATGGCAAGTAACATTTAGAATATTGTTTAAATAATTTAAAATAAATTCTTCTTTGAGTAAGCTCTGGATTGACGTGCAAATCTTGGTTCAGGGCGACTCAACGAGGTATAACGCTTCAGTTGAATAACGGCAATTTAGTAATATGAGCATACATGAAGGATTAGAGCAGTGAATTTTATTTTTATTTATTATTAACAATTTCATAAAGAATCAAGGATTGCAAGGTGCTTGTACCGCAGATGAAACAGGCTGGATATAGTAATGAAATGAATAATGTATTGTATTGCATAATAATGATATTTAACAATGTTTTTGTAAAAATTTATATATATAAAATAAAATAAGTTGTGCTGACATTCTATATCTACTTATTTATACCCATCCCAGGGAGATCTAAGGAAAGTAAACATCACAATCACAGCTAGGACTCACAATAAGTACAAGGCTGCGACACATCATCCGTTATAAAAAATATAATAAATTCACACTTAGACCCTGAGATTACTAAAGTACATTAATTTATTAATTCAATTTTTGGTTATTAACCAATATAGAAGAAGTCACAGCAATATGTAATCTTATATATTATCCCAACCTTCTCCGTTAACTTTTGTTGATGATTTACCTATTAAATATACGAGTATATAAAATATTTATGTGATACATTTTAATAGATATAGGAAAAATAAATGTTTTTGTAAGTTGTTCTTTAATAAATTAGTAAATTATATACCCTATATATCTACATACATTATTATGGATTATCTTATTTTGTATTTCTAATGCCCGATCTCACCGACCTATCTTAAATTTTAAGCAACACTTAAAGTACAGTTCTACTTATTCTGTTGCACGGTACGTTTAAGGAATACTTAAATATAAAATGGAATCTTAAATTTAAGCCGACGATATTGGAGGCTTAAAGCTTACTTAACCTATAAGTTTTGGTTGACAACGTACCTACACAAGAACATAATTGTGGTTCACAGGTTATATTTTCATTAAAAAGATGGAACGGGAATATTTTAATTTAATGCAAATGAATAATGATATTATAGATATAATTGTGTTAGATTTAGTGGTTAATGGAATTCCACGGCAAAAATTAATAATGAAACGATCATTTTAATAGTATGCCCGACTTAATTTTTTTAATTATATTCGTCTGCGAAAAGAAACCGTACTAGATTTATTACCCCGATTAGAACCTACATACAAATCCAAATGATGGCAATAATGAAATGTTCGAGCAACTCATACAAAATGGCGATATCCTTTAGGCATTAATGCTTTTAATAATAATGACAAAGGTTTTCAAGTTAGGAATTGATAAATTATATTTGATGTAGATAGAAACTATAATATGCATTAGCAGATTTAATAAATTATTATCATGTCTTTTTATTTAAAATAAGTTTTAATTCAAATACAAACGAAAAAAATTCTACATTTATTTATTGGCATATTAAATATGCATATTTAAATATGTACACATATTTTTGAAAAGTACATTTTATTAGAGTTAACAAAATTGTCCACCCAATTTGGGTTTATTTTCTTCAATTCCTCTAATTTTAATTGTAATTCAACTTGTAGAACTTGTACATTTGACCAAACATGTGCAGCAAACGTGTGTTGAGGGTAGGTATTCGTTGCTGTAACCCAACTTTTACTACTATACGTTTTCTATAGAGCGGAGACTGAATACACTATTGTCATTGCTAGCTTCTATGGTAAAAATCTTTTGCCGCTCGATATGCATGTTTTCAGTACGTATAAGCCTTGTTTATAAATACTATAGTTATACAACCTAGAGAAAACTGTAAATATTTCTTATGTAGTAAAGTGTCGTCCTCTGATATCTTTCAAATGGATTAATACAAATGAATGAAAGTGTTCAGCCAATGAAATATTCTCAACGCCACTCCCACAATTTAATCCGGAAGTTTATAAAAAATGTAAATATATTTTGATATTTTCTATTAAATTTTACATAAGAGTATATTTTGTTTGATTTTCTTTTCACATCGTTTGCCCTTGAATTACATATCAACATAACCTATATAGCTTAACTGTGATAAAGTAGATTTAAGTAAATGTTTTATTGAAGAATCGTAGTATTACTATTTTTTTCCCTTATTATACTCACAATTATCCTTTTATAACATAATAAAAAAAAGACATACAAAAGGCTTTTTAAAAAACGTATTCATGTTTTTTAAAGAAATAAATCTAAACAAGAAAACGGTATTAAAAAGTCAGCATTTTTATTAAATACATACTCACCTACATGAAATGTCAGTCTGTTTCGGGTTCAGAGTTTGGGTTATTCTAATTTGTTTCTATGTGTTCAACAGGTATGTCTAAAACAGTCTTCTATAAATTCGGTAACACTAGATATATTATGTAAAAGAAGAAAAAGTAATTAAAAGCTATCCGAACCACAACATTTATTAAGCTTCGCATGGTTTCATCAACTTGACTGGTTTATGTGAGGCTTTCAAACCAGTAATGTAGTACGTTTTACAAAGAAAATGCATTATAAACACCACATTATTTTAAGGTTTTGGTATCTTCAGAATTTAGAAATTTAAATGGTTCACAGCCAATCATTTATCACTTAACCAGGATAAATGTGAGACAATTTATTTTACTAGTAAACATAGATCAAACATATATTCTACGAATTGAAAATTCCTTGATATTAGACTAGACACAAGATTAATATGGAAGCCGCATATAGTTGAATTAGTCAAACACTTATCTTCTGCCACTTATGCAATTAGACGTATCAGATTTATAACTGATAGTCTACTGGAATAACGACATACTATGGACTATCAAATCACATATCAACAATGTTTAACCAATATGGGGTAAGTAGGCCTATGTAGAAAAGGTGTTCATCCTGCAGAAGAAGGCTGTTCGAGCAATTGTCTGTGTTTCACAAACTATTCGCTGCAAACCTCTCTTCAGAGAACTTATGATAAGTCCATTAGCCTAGACACATATTCTGCAACAACTATGGAGGGCTTAGAAAAAGCTGTCACACCTCATGACTAGGGGTGAGATTACAGAAGTCTCCACCCCTCATAACCATTTGCTGCACATCCCGCATTACATAGGACAAAAGCCACTTCAGTACAACACGTCACTGGTAATTATTTAACAAAATCAAAGTTATGTGTAGACATCTTTCTACTTTCGTATCTAAAGAGAAAATAAAGGACATTCTCCTTCAAGAAGCATTCTACAATGTCAATGACATAAATTAGCCTTGTGTTGACGTTATCATTACATTTTTGCTTGATGTGCTATTGTGTTAACTGTATGTATATCTTATTATTGATATAATAAATTTATTATTATAATAGAAACACTATCCTTCTTACTGTAGAAGTGTTATAATTAATCCTGTTTTTACACCCACAATACTTCATGTCATCAGGGAAGTCGCAGCAACTTTCATTATACATTTACATTCTTGGTAATTATCAATATAGTAAGTACTGCCTACACGTGGTCTGTATATGGACGTTTCTTCAATTTGTATATATTTACCTGCGATTTTAAAAATTGCTTTCAATAATAGTAATTCCTAATAATTGAAGTTACGTTGGGGTTATCAAACAAAACTAGTTTAAAATATATAACACTTTCGGCTGTTACTTTGTGAAGATTCATGATACTGGATATAAGTAAAATAAAACACTCAATTAAATTTGAATAACTTCACTTTATTTTAATCACTATGTGACTGCAGTTTCGACATTACATGTCATTATTAAACTAGCTTACTTATATTTCTATTTAATTTTTCTTTCACCCACGTTTAATTGCAATTGTTTGAAATCTTCATGGATTTTATTGCGTTATATATGTAGAATTTTAGCCTTCATACTGGTTGAAGTAAGGTATATCACTTCATAAAAATTAATTAGATACACACTTAAATGTACTCGGCTTTGACATTACTTATTTTATTATGGTTCTAGTTACTTTTATTTTATCTAGGCCTGAATCGTAACAACAACTGCCATGATACAAGTCTGAATGAATAATCATCAATTATTGTTGAGGATAGTACATACCCAACAAGTTATACAAACAAACTAATTCATAACCAAGCAAAGATTTTATTAAAGGTTAGTACTTTGAACCTTTTCCAGCTTGTTCTGCAATATCCATTGTCAATTATAAGATAAAATATATAGGAAAAATGACATTTCTTCCTTATATCGTCCTGCAATATGTGTTTTAGAATAACATTTAACATCCACAATCACATCATCACTTATTTTTAGAATTTGAAAAATTAGTGTCAGTAGACTATATTTTAGGATATTTAAATCTAAAGCAAAACGCCTACAAAATTGTAACAAATACGATTGGTGTAATTGGATAATTGCGTCACTTCCATAAGCTCCCATTGGCTTCTCTTTACTACTACGACAAGACTGCTTTTACTATAACAAATTTAGCGGGAAAAACTATGAATGGGCACATCCTACTGCCCAACCCCTCTGTTGGCTACCTACCCGAACTAACCTTCAGTTGTATAACTATAGTATTAATAAACAAGGGTATAAGTTTAAGTCGGGACTTAAATCAAACGGTGCAACTAAATAGGAAAATAAGTAACACTTATATTTAAGCAGTACTTAAATTTTTCATAGTTTAAGATTTGTCGGTGAGATCGGGCATAATGGTTCTAGAACTCTTATTAAATACAATTCCATATAACCAGTAATGCAATTATTTTGGTAGGGGTACTGGAGAAAAGTCAAGTAATGTTTAACCGCTTTAATTATTGATCGTTAAAGGATATTACCACACAAAATAGTTAAAACATTGGAATTATGTACATATATTAATACTTTTATAATTTTGGCAACATTTGGCAACTTTTGAATGAAAATGTTGGCAACTCCAGTGATTAAACCGCGGCAACGCTGACGTTCACTCACAATTCACAAATTAAACGTTAACAATGGCTGATCCTATTGACCATAGTAATATGCATGATGCAATGTTTTTGGCAAATACATTTAGTGTAAAGGAAGAACAGAGCCAAGAAGACATTTTTGTAGAGGATAAAGTGTATATATCTGAAACTACCATTACTACAGACAATGCTGAATTTCAAGGCCCCGTTCTGCATGGCAAAATAAAGCACCAGGAAGAGTCCACAGGTTCGGCCAATATTAAAACAGAATTAGTATCAATTGAAGTGACTCAAGTACAGAATGACATTGTTAAAATAGAAAGAGGGATCAATGCAGAAGATATTAAAATTGAATTCGATAATGGACTACTGTGTAAGTCAATGCATATTAGTTGCTGTTCATCTTCATTTTTGTTGTGATTTGTTGTAGTCCCAATGTAAAACAATAGCAAGAGGCTATGTTCACTTTGCTTAATACAAGTATGTAAATATGTAATGGAAGTGTAATTGACATATGCATTGCGATTTAGAAAGTTTCATGTTATTAAATTGTTTATCTTACCATCAGAGTCATCCCTAAATATATGAACATGCTTACTTGCAACATTGCCAATATAATGAAATATTACTATTAATTTGTAATTTCGAATTTATATTCTGTTAGTTTATGTCAATAATTTTGAAAATCATTACAGACATGATATTTGCAACTAAATCTTTGGCATCATTGCTGATATTACATCACCAATTAGTCAAATGAGTGTTATATAAACTCTTGTTGCTTCTCACATTACTGTTGGTACTGTTTCTGGGCCAGGAAACAATAACAGCTGGCTATGTTCAGTAAGAAGAGATTAACATTTTTATCATGATCTTATCCACGAACATTATTTTTTAATATACCTTGGTTTAATATTTGTATGTATGTAAATATATATTAGCAACTAGACTAATTAGTAACTGCTTTTGTTGTTACTGTTGGTACTGTTTCAGGGACAGGTAATTTATAACGGAAGCAAGTTTCTCATTGTGTTGTTTAAGTAGTGATAAAACGGTAAAAGTTAAAGTGCATTTAGTATCCATTCTGTTTATTGAATAACAGAGTCTTAATTCCATTGCAAACACCAAGAAATAATATTTTTAGTTATAAAACTGTTTTATGTCTTAAATACTAAAGTTTAGGTTATTTCTACTGCCATTTAATTTTACTTTTTCTTGACATCTTTATTTAATATTCTTGACTATTCTGATAACTGACTGTATTGTATATATATATATATATATATATATATGTTTCTTCAATCCGTATTTATGTAAAAAATCATCGAGGTGCAGTAAATGCTATGATTTTTAATCTGTGTGTATTTTGCCAACAGACTGTGAAAATTGTGAAGCATACTATGAAGACTATTGCATCGAATGTGGAATGCTTGTGAATATTTTAAACAACAACACATTGAATAGTGCAGATAATGGGGCAAGATATGATATACCAAATGACATTTTAGAAATTCAAGATTGTCTTGGACATACTGGAATATATGCTATAAGAATTATTCCTGCAGGTGTAAAATTTGGTCCTTTCACTAGACTCAGCACAACAGAATGTCCCTGGAAAATGGAAGGGGAAACATTTGTTTTGGACAAAAATAAATCGAAACATATGAATTGGATGAAGTATGTTAATCCTACCAGAAATACTTCCGAAGGAAACCTGCATGTTATTCAGTCTGACAAAAATATATATTATCAAAGCACTCGTCAAATCCAAGCTCATGATGAATTATTGGTGTATTTTGGTGAGGAATATGGAAAGAGCCAAAATGAAATAATCAAATTGGATTTTATTACCGCTACAAAAGACATCAATAAGAACATATTTGCCTGCACATTTTGCTGCCTTGGATTCAGCTTGAAATCGCATTTGGCCAAACATAAAACCGTTTGCATTAAGGATGAAGCTGAAAGGTTTTCAATTGAAGGTATTGTAAATATCTCATTTTGATGTTTGTGGATTTAACTCTTTCATTTTTGCATTATAATAGACATTATCTTTAATATAATTTTATAAAACATTAATTTCTATTGATGAGTTTTGTCCAAATGATCAGAGTTCATTAAGTTGTTGAATATTTCAAGAAAGTAACTGTTTAGGATTGATATTAAGTTATCCAGTGCTCGAGAAATGTATTACACTTGACAATGTAGGCGTTTCTACACCTGTCACTGTACAATTATGATTCCGTACACGTATTGTCTTAAGTCAAAGATGTCAAAGATTAATGATTGACACTCCTCTACAAAGCTTGAAGGTAAATACTCATAAATATTGGTAATAATAGGAAAGGTGCACTATGAACTCCAAAAATAAAGTGCTTTTATTAAATTACATCCACAAACAAGATAGCCTTAAATTAATTGTTTTCAACTGAGGGAAGGACTGAAAATAATATCATATAGACAGATAGTTTGACTTTGTGATGGCAAAATAGGAAAAAAAGATATAAATTAATAAAACATTATTTTTCATGGATATTATAAATCTTATCTTGCACTGTTATTGTCTTTTCTATATACAATGGCATGTAAACGTGTTTGTCATTGCGGATACAAGTGTGTTTTAAAATATTTATATCCGCAATGACAAACACTTACATGCCATTGTATATAGAAAGAACAATAATAGTGCAAAATCAGATGGCAACATTCAAGAGAAATAATGTGTCTTAATATTAATTGAGTTGGCCGATACTTGCTGGACATCCATATTAATTAATAATAGTATGCGGAGTAAAAAACAATTTACAATAAATCCAGTATATTAACAAACATGTTATATAGTTACTAATAAGTTGTTGTTAATATACTGGATTTATTGTAAATTGTGTTTTACTCCGTCTACTATTATTAAATAATGTGTCTTAATAACTATTATAGGTTCCTTATTATAATTGTTGATATTAAAAAACAAAACAAAATTTTTTTCTGAAGCACCTGATGAAAACCATTTCAGTATTCTAAAGTGAAAAAAGTGGTGTTTGGTATGCATTAAAGAAGTGGCTATATGTTTTTGTAATTATAAACGAAATTATTTTACAGTTATATGTTTGTGAAAAGTTGAGGTTTTTAAAAAAGGCAATGAAAAAAAAAAACTGTTGAAATATTTAATTCAGGGACTTTTATTTTTTTGTCTTATTTTATTTTGTTTTTCAATAAAAAGCCGCTAAACCGTGTTCAGTATTGATGTATAAATCACATATAAATTAAGAGTTTTACATAGTCATAATGAACAACTCCAATGGAAAGTTACTGGACCTTATATTTTCCAATATTTCTGGTCAAGTTACGGTAGAGCACGATGTTGTTCCTCTTGTTCGTGAGGATGTACATCATCCTGCCTTAGATACAACTCTGAATGCGTCCTTTGTAAACTGCATCAAAAGTTTTCCCTCAAATAATAATCTGCGTTATAACTTCAATAGAGCAGATTTTCCATCCCTATACAATGCCATTGCCTCGATTGACTGGTCATGTCTTGATGCTCTCTCCAATATCAACGACGCTGTTGACAGGTTTTATGATGTGATGCATACGACAATTGCTTCCTATGTCCCAAAGTTTGGATCCTCACAGCGTGCGTTTCCACCTTGGTTCACTTCAGACATTAGGAGGCACTTGAAACTCAAGGAATACTACTTCACTAAATGGAAATGCACGGGGTCTATTTATTTCCGAAATGAATTTTCTAGACTTCGGTGCTTGCTTAAAACAGAGGTTGGAGCGGCATATAGGGTGTACCAGACTAGACTTGAGACTAACATTGCCCATGACTCGAAGCTTTTCTGGAGTTTTGTGAACAGCAAACGAACTACTTCTACAATACCTGGATCTTTAACACTTGATGACGATATACTTGAACAACCGCAGGATATTGTTCAGGCTTTTTCTGACATTTTTTCTGAAGTCTTCAATTCTCCTAAGCCCGACCTCACGGTTCAGTCTGACTTTGATGTGAATACTGTCTCCTTTGATATTGGCTACTTCACTGCTGAGGAGGTGCTTTGTGGTTTTGGGAAACTGAAATCAACTATGACCTCCGGCAATGATGGTCTTCCTAGTTTTCTCCTTCGGGATTGTGCTTCAGTGCTATGTTCTCCACTCACCATATTATTTAACTTATCGCTTCGCACCGCTACTTTCCCTGATCGCTGGAAGGTCAGCAAAATTACACCGGTGTTTAAAAAGGGTGACCGTAGTAACATTCGTAATTATAGACCTATTAGCATTATATCAAACTGTGCTAAGGTATTCGAATACGTCATATATGGGAAGTTGTATAGCTGCATTAAACCACTTATTTCAGTCAACCAACATGGTTTTATTGCTGGAAGGTCAACTACGACAAATTTAGTTGAAATCACTCAATATATAAAAGAGGCTTTAGATGCTCGTCAGCAAGTAGACGTCATTTATATTGACCTTACTAAAGCGTTCGACACAATTGATCACACTCTGCTATCTGCTAAACTACAATCCATAGGTGCTTCCACAAGAACTCTTGCTTTCTTAAACTCATATCTGCGGAATCGCTTGTTCTATGTAGCTTACAATGGATATATATCCAATACTTTTACAGCCTTCAACGGTGTTCCGCAGGGATCTAATTTGGGCCCGCTATTGTTTAATGTATACATCAACGATCAACTGATGCTGCTTGATTGTAAGGTTCTTGCATATGCGGATGACTTAAAAAAATTTAATGTGATATCTACTCCTTCGGATTGTTTAGTGCTGCAAAGAAATCTTACATTAATTAATGAATATCTCTCAGAACTGTATTTCTCGAGTTTTGCAGTTCAGAGATCTTGGTGTGCTATTCGACAGCCAACTGTCCTTTGGTCCGCATATCAGCGACTTATGTGCTTCCGCCTCCAAGTCCCTGGGGTTCCTTATTCGCTCATGCAGAGCGTTTAACAACTTGGAAACGTTATCTATTTTATTTTACTCCTTTGTACGTTCCAAATTGGAGTATGCATCCCTGGTCTGGTTTCCGCATTATGTATACCACCGTCTCATGCTTGAACGTATACAGAAACGTTTTCTGAAATATATGTCGTTCAAAATCGATGGTGCTTACCCACAACGCGGCATTGATTATGACTATCTCCTGAACAGACACGGTTTCAGTTCTTTGAGTGAAAGACGGGACAGGGCGAGCTGCAGCTTCATTGTGATACTGGTCAACAATTGCATTGACTCACCTGCACTTCTGTCTCAGGTGAACTTCTTAGTGCCCAGGTACGCTGCTAGGTCGACGGGTACTTTCTATGTCCCGGCAGCTTGGACAAATGTTCTTCTGAAATCCCCGCTCTATCACATGTGCACAAATGCCAACCTTTTGTGCGCTGACCCATTCTTGGGGAGGTGATGATACATTGATATATTTATGGTTTTTTTTTAATGTATTCTGTATTTTTGTATGCCGTATTGTGTTCTGTTCTTAATTATTATCTGTGCATCATATTGTGAATTATTATTTTAAGTCACTGTTAATTTTTGTATATATTACCGTAGAGGGAATATATATAAAGAGCCTATGCAATGTTATTTTTTGGGCACGCCATTGTGGATGTAGAGGAAAGAACGGCTACATCCAGAACTAGCGGCAGCACCTGCTCCTGGGATTAAGCTTATGTCTGGTAGATGTCGTGAAGTATTTTCAAATATTTTTTAGTATTAATATATTTATTATTATTATTATATAAACAAAATTGTACCTAAAAGTTAGTATTAATTCACTAATGCTTAATAATAAATTTTATTATTTAGATTTAGAAACAAAATAAATACAATCTGTTATATAAATTCCAACAAAATACGTATATAGCAAAGGCAAGAACCTTATTAAAATACGCATATATAAGAACTTATGAATGAATGTGTAAAATCAAGGCCCACTCTTCCTGACTAGGAAAAATGCACTGAGAACTACTACATCAAATTTTGTATTTACATAGATGGTCATAAAAACTCATAAAATAACATAAGTATTTTACTACCTCTGGATTATCGACGCGAAATACATGGAGCCCGTTTCATTTGGAAGTTGGTGCATGGCGTAATTGATTGTCCCTTCTTACTTTCCATGATTAGTTTCCTCGTTCCTAGGTCATCGTCCCGTTCAACTAACACTTTTTCCTTGCCCTTTCCCAGAACCAATATTCTCTTGAGCTCCCCCCTCTCTACGATGTGTCGTGCCGCTGATCTGTACTACGAGGATATATTTTTTTTGAATATGTAATTATGTTTCATTATATGTTACTTCTGTATATTTTTCTGTGTTAACTGTTAACTGTATTATTTTTGTTTCTAATGCACTGTTTGTATGTATTTCCTTCTATTTGTCCTGTAAATGGGAAACTGTTGGACAATAAACGATATTATTATTATTATTATTATTATTATTATTAAATTCCTTGACTTTAATCCTTAAGATATAATATAATATATTGGAATATAGACATGAAAAAAAACCAACCAAGGCCAGTCAGAATATTGTGTTTTGTAATCATATGACGTTATTTAAAATTATTTTGTAATATTTAGCATTGGATTTTTTCACAAATTGAATTAAATTATGAAAAAAATCGAATGTTAAATGCTAAATTTTTAAAATTATTTTGTAATAACAAAATAATTTTGAACGTCATTTGATCACAAAACACAATTTTCGCCTTATGACAGTGTTGCTGCCGATGTGTGACGTATTTTAAACGAGTTATATACAGTATGTTCAGATTTCGATGCTCACCATTGGTATATCGGTTATTAGAATAGGGGAATGTTTTGCAGAATTCAATGCTCGCAACAAATCTCATTTCAAATTCATTTGGCCTTTTTACAATTTTGAGATATTTTAAAAAAACCAATATTTGCCGATTTGAATCTTCCTCAATAAGTTGATAACGCCTAATGCGATCGCTTTTAAACTAACATTGTCCAGACACTTTTTTAAGATAAATTTTTTGGTGTTAACAGTAACCCCCGATTTTCATTTGTTTCGAAGTTCTTAGCGGTATCTTTTGTTTTTCGTAAGGCGGCCATATTGAATTTTTAATTAGTTAGATAGTCCTTAAAAATAGCTTATCAATAATGTACAACATGCCTAATAAATCTTTATTTACACGAGAGATATGAACGTTTGAATAAAATTTCACTGTAACACGGAATTAGTGGGCTATGAAATTAAATGGTAGTATAAAACAGACGATAAATAAGCTCTGTCATTATTGACATGTAAAAGTGCAGTGAAATTGGTGGGAGATTTAGAACGTTGTGTAAGTAATTACCGTTAAGCAAGAATTGATATTGATACACACATTTTCAAATGAAGTAAAGGTTGATATGTTGCAAGTTTATTTCAGCGTTTTCCGGAAAGACCACAACCACACCCGACAATTTTTAGCAGAATCATCAGAAATTTAGTGAACTATGGAAGCTTCGAACAAAAAAGATCTATCAAGTTAACAATGCTGAACAATCCAAGTACATCAGTACGTCGAGTGGCTCGAGAAACTGGAATTCCGAAATCTAGTCTTTACAGAACGGTGAGAAAAAACAAATACCACCCTTACAAACCAACAATTGTGCAGGGTTTAAGCGATAATGATTATCAGCGAAGATTACAATTTAGCAGATGGTATCTACAAAAATGTGAAGATGATACTGATAATATAATAAAAAACAAAAAAGAAGTCAATAAAAGTTCGTACCAATCAAACCACACCAGAGATTAAAACCAAATAGAACTTGAAATCTTCTTCGATTTACCAAATGTGGATTTTCAGTAGACCAGTGATGATAGTTATGCCTATTGAACACTCGGCAGTTGGTAAACCGTGTTTCATCTGTCCAAAATATTTTCCTAGGAAAATCAATATCTTCACATTTTTGTTCGAAGCTTCCATAGTTCACTCAATTTCTGATTATTCTGCTAAAAATTGTCCGGTGTGGTTGTGGTCTTTCCGAAAAACACTGAGCGTAACTTGTGCAAGCATTTTCAGAAATTCTATTTACTTTGAAATAAACTTCTAACATATCAGCCTTTACTTATTTGAAAATGTGTGTGCCAATATCACAATTCTTATTAGTCTCCATGATTAACGGTAATTACTTAAACAAAGTTCTAAATCTCCCACCAATTTCACTGCACTTTTACATGTCAAAAATGACAGAGGTTATTTATCGTTTGTTTTACACTACCATTTAATTTCATAGCCCACTAATTCCGTATTAGAGTGTTCATATCACTCGTGTAAATAAAGATTTATTAGGCATGTTGTACATTATTGAACAGCTATTTTTAAGGACTATATACCTAATTAAAAATCCAGTATGGCCACCATAAGAAAAACAAAAGATAGTACTAAGAACTTGGAAACAAATGAAAATCGGGGGTTACTGTTAACACCAAAAAATTTGTCTTAAAAAAATGTCTGAACAATGTCAGAGTTTAAAAGGGATCGCATTAGGCGCTATCGAGTTATTGAGGAAAATTGAAATCGGCAAATATTGTTTTTTTCAAAATATTTCAAAATTGTAAAAAGTCCGAATGAATTTGAAATGAGATTTGTTGCGAGCACTGTATTCTGCAAAACATTCCCGATTTAACCTTTCCTCTAGTCTTCGAATAACCGATATACCAATTGTGTACATCGAAATCTGGACATACTGTGTAAACAAACACAATCTTATACATTTTTTTTTTATTTGCGGGGTAATTAGTTTCTGATTAATAAATCTTCTGAATGTAGCGGTAATAAGTATTATATGTATAATAGGTCTTAAGCCGAAAAACTTTAAATATGAAGAAATTATGAATGAATGCTTAAAAAATATCGTGTCCGGTAAAACAGGAAATGTCTTTTATTTTTAAATTGGATTATACTTTTTTCTGCACGCTCATTAAAAATAATTTCAAGTTATTAATATTTACACCTATATTGCACATTTAGAAAGCTCTATTTAATCAGGTTATCCTAAATATTAACAATTACATTTACTGTTATAACAGTAAAATATTTGATGACAGATTTTAAAACTTCTAATTTTTATAAAACAGTATGTGCAATTTCCCAATTTAATTTGTGCAATTCTTTAACAGTTGAATTTAAAAATTACTATTAAGACAAGGGCAATTCATAATTAAAAAGCAATAAATCAGTCAAAAGCATCAATGTTTGATGTTAATTCGAAATATTATTCCCTAAACCGGGATTCTGAACAGGCTTTTCAAAGAGTTAAATAATTATATAGCAAAAGATTACTTACACTATTAAGGGAGAAAATATAGGTATAAAAAAGTAAAAAGCAAATCATTTATAAGATGTAAATACTGGTGTCAGAATATATTTAAAGTTTTTTTTAAAAATCCATACATTTTTTTGTTGACAGTAAGCAATAAATCTTTTTGATAGGATACTTATGTGTGTGTATTTCATTCATAATCTACTTTTGGTGTTTTTATTTAGTTCTGGGATTACAGTTACAAATAAATTCCGTATGGTTTAGTTTCGTTGTTAGTGTATAGATGGTAATAGTTGTCTTAGCTGCTTTCTACCACCAGATACCAGCACATTATAGCAGGATTTACTCGAAATTTTATGTTGCCCGATTTCCCTATTTGATGGGCTCTCTATATATATTCCCTCTACGATATTACCCTGTAATTAGATGTATCTGTTGGGTATTAAATGATTAAATAAATAAATAAATAAACAGACGTAAGTCTCAGAAATTATTAAAAGTTATAATATTCAATAGAGGAGTTGATGATTTACATTCACAAGTTACATTCACAAGTTAATTGTAACATCATATTTACGTTTTTCCTGCAAATTCCAATCAACCCTATGTCTTTCTATGGTTCAGTAATATTATGATATTTCATGATGTTTGCATTCCACAAGCAATCAATTTCAGTTTTGCCCGTTATTTAATGATTGTGTTTTTTACGTAATTCCAGATCTCACGCAGTGCCCATTTTGCAGAATCCAGTTGGGCCTGAATGAATATTTTGAACACCATATGAGCTTCTGCTGCGAGAGAAATACCAGGTACGATTTCTTTTTTTTATATGATTTTACATGAAAAGAGTGAAACAAACGACCTTGTCTTATTAAACCGTTTATTATTAGCTTGTGGTCATATATAATATTAGTTGAGGTAAACATTGATTTGAAGTACATGAATGTTTGGTTATAATTTAAATATCTCATTGTACAATCATGAGCAGTAAAAAGTAAACGAGTACTGAAGTTTTTTTGCGATATTTTCGCTAGATTGTTACGGACTTCATAAAAATACGGAGTGGCATGTTGTCTCCCTATTCCATCTTCCTCAAGAGTTTTCTGTATCTCCCCATTGTATCAGTCAAGATTGAGAGACTCGTCTGAATACATTCAGGTTTGCTAATATGACGTTTAGGGTAAAGGACGTGTAAGAAAATTATTTTAACTTCATTGTGTAAACAGCTGTCTAAGCTAGATAAAAAAAAATATACCTAGTAGGTGCAAGTAAAAGAAAAACAACATATGCATGTACTGGTGGCTAATAAATCAGTTCTAAACTTAATTTATACCCAGTCACATCTTCAAAGGCCAAAGATTAATTTTATTATTTCGACAGATATAAATACTCCTAAACCAGGCTATAGAATCTTAACTCTAGAGAGGTAACCTTGTAATTTCATTTCATTATGGCAATATCAGACGTACACATTTATGCTAACTATATTAAGCGTACCATAGAACATGCAAAGAGCCCACCGTTTGGTTTCTCTGGACGTGCTCATATGACCTCACATTTGTTCGAATATATCAACCGCACTCTTAGTCCTGTTATAGCATTCCATTATTTCCGGTTTTCCGGTATTCTTACTAATGATACTATTGCCCGCGTGCATACTTGACAATAATATACTCTGTTAACTCAACATATAGAGTAATCACGAGCTGTCCACGACCGTAACACGTGCACATCCCAATTTACAATAGAGTGCTTATATTAACAATGAAGTTTATAAAATCTTTTAATTACATGTTCAAATTTTGGAAAACAACAATTTACTAGTTTATATAAAATACTAACCCGATTGAAATTTACAAAAAATGCATGTTTTGTCTTTTTAGATAACTAAAATAAGCAAATCTCAAACACAACCCATATCAACAAAATATTCGTAAATAGGGCAATTCAACGACCTGTTAAATCAAATTCAATATGGCCGTTGTGGGTAAACAAACAGATTTGTATCATTAAAATTTGACTATAAGTGCTCTTATTAAACAATTATCTTATTAAATTAACTTGCTAAGGTCATTATTTAGTTATCAAAGGCTAAAACTTATAATTATGTGACCAGAACGTTCTGTATTGCAGTATGCTTGAAAGAAGTGTTTCAAGAAAAAAACAGCTGTAATTATTGCCTGCTTTGAAGTTTTCATTGGAAAACCAGATAATAATTTAGTTCAGCAGCAGTACTGTTCTATTTATAAGCACGATAGAAATTTTAATAGCAATAACTCCTCAGGGAAGTATGTGCTACATTAATGAAACTCGGGATGACATACATCTGAAAAATCAAAGGAAGAAGTAATTTTTGCAACAATATTAACCCAGGATATGTTCTAGGAGAAAGATCATTTTTAATAAAGGGAGCATTAGGAATTCTGCAAGAGAATTTTAGTTATTCCAGCTTTTACTAATGGAAGAACTCGTTAGCACCTTTAAATATCTCATTCCAGTATCGTGTTAAAAAAGTGTAATAATATGCAAAAATTAAACAGTGTAGATAAAATTGTGATTCTATTTAATGTTCTAATTAACATATGTAAGTCATAAATGATTTTGTATTTATAATTATTTATGGCACTATATAATCTTAATTTATTCCTGTACAACATGGCCATTATTTTAGAATTTAAATAGGCATTTCGTTACAGACAAAACACAAAACTTTAATAATGAGTTAAATTTATTTATTAATATATTTGAAATCTATTTACATTTTCTTAAGTCCTACACTGTTATACATTGTACACTAAATATTTATAATAAGCTTTTATAATCTTACACATAATATTTCTGTATGATTAAACTTATTTTCTTATTACTATTTATTAACTATTGCTTCTATAATAATTAAGTGAAACTATTTTAATAAATAAATCTTGTAAAACAAACCTCTGATTGTTTTGTAAAGGTATTGTAAGTTTAAAGGCAAGTTTAAATAATTAATCCTTAATCAGTGCATGACTGGCTTTGTTTTTCTTCGTATACTGAGATAATAATGCACCAACATAACTACAATGTTCGGCTGTTATCAGCCATGCATGTAGAGTGAGCCAAAAGTATTGATTCACATTTCACAATAATGCACTACACATCCATTGGTTTTTAATTAACTTCTTATAAATGTTTCACCTAATCAAAAACGTACTTTTCCACATAAAATAAATAAGTTGTTAAGAAATGTAAGCGGTGAGACTGTTGAACACTGTCATTCGGTCCTTAGTGTAATAAATATGTATTAAAACCAAATATACAATAATAACCGTACTTGGTACAGGTGGAACACCATCTATTAAATTGTGTAATTTCAAGAATGAATGGATTCATCTTTGGTGGTTTCACATCTTTTGCATTGCGTTCTTGCAAAATATTAAAAAGACTTGCAGAGCAGATACTTGCAGCTTCGGCTGTGAAGTCAACTGTCATAGAGTCAGCTGGGCATTCTTGTTGATGTTTGCTAAATTATTCAGTACACTCTTTTTCTAGCACTGTAAAATTTCTCTTTACTCGTTTCTTCGTAAGTTCTGGCTGCTTTTAGCACAGTACTGTATAAACAGGTGAACACAGTAACTTAAATTCAACACTTCTAGAAAGCTGAAACATAATTAACCTATAAACCATTTGCTTTGTTTACGATTTATAAATCTTTAATCATTAATAGACTCTTTAAAAATACTGAGAATAATAATAATACTTACAACTTAAACAAATACAAAAAGCGCAAACACAAGGAACAATACAAAATACAATATAGCAAAGCAAAAAGTATACATATATAACGAATATATTTCAAATTACAGACAGTTATTTATCTCAACTAGCACACTATATGCTCACTTGTTCTACATTAGCAAATACGTATTTTTATCCTTCTCTAAAATTGTGATTTTGCTGCATGGGTATAGTCACAATCATGTGACATAATCACAGAAAGCAGATGATTTATATCGTGTGTTTTAGGATTTGTATGTAACTCTCAGAGCCAATAGAAAGGCAGTATTAAAAATCACGTGTTGTTCACGCGTTTTTTGCTACTCTATTGGTTCGGTGAATATAGTATAGTACATTCTTATTTGATTGTGCTTTGTATGAAATTAAAAAATTTTCTTTGTCGAAACAAAGTTTTGTATGACCCACAGGCCGTTTGGACAAACTTAACTTCTCTGGTGGTATTTCGTTCTTGTTGGACCGGATAGTACTAACAATATAGTTAAGTTTCATGCATTTTTCAATAAATCGTCTGCTAGATTCACCGAAGTGAACTCCATTGTGATATTTCTGTTGGAATTGTGGATAGATTTAGTAAGGGTTTCACAAAATACTCTCCTAGTGGCATGCCATTAGTTTGGGTAGTTTTCCTTACATCTATCATATATTTTGTTCTTACATTGGAAACCATAACAATCTTCAAACCGTACTTTAAAGGTTTATTCGGTATATACATTAGAAACGGGCAACGGCCTCGAAAGACTAGCAGCTGCTCGTCGATCTTTAATAAGACCCGGCTTTATATAAGTTACTGCATTGTTGAATTAATTCATCCCATATCTGACGAATGGCTGCAAATGCATCGGATTGTTTACTTTCACCTCGGCTATCTTTATCATCGAATCCTAATCGGTTTATAAGAAATATAAATCTTGCTTCGCTCATGGCTGATCTATAGTTTGATCCACATGGTTTGTCATTGGACAGTTCCGCAGGAGGTAAATGATTATCTTTCATAGCGACTGAAAAATGCAAAAATCCCAGAAGTGCCTTAATTTCTTTGGCACGTGTTTGGCAAATAGTTGCCTTTTCATCTTTGTACCTTTTGGATCTTATATTTATTTCGGCATTTGTACCATCATATCATAAAGTTTCTAGGACGAAGATGGCACTGACATTGAAAACATGTTTGAATTTAGGCTATATTAGGCGCTTTCCTTTTGCTAGAGATCTGAGCTGAGCTAAAGTGATGTGAGTCTCTCTGCTCACTTGAAGTGAGCTTCTCTCACGGGGTTAAAAGATTTTGACAATTGAGATTTGAAACTTGTGTCTTACTTGTCATTACAACCGTAAACTTAATTTTTAATGTGATATTATAAGTACATATCAACCATCCGAAGCAATTAGAATGCCCGGCATGTCCAAATTTCACATTGTATTTATAAATTATTTAATGCCTTGTTATAATTGTCAAAAACTTAACCAGGTAGTAAAATTACAGGGGTTACGTGATACTACCGATTCGTTCGAGTCGTTTGATTCTGATATCACCTTTATCATTTATAATCTACCCATTTTTAGTTCGCTGAATTTCGTACATATTTTTCCGTGTAGGTACTCATATAACATAACCCTAAGAAGCTATCTACAGAAGACTGTAAACAGGAGGGCGAAGGGATGTTGTCATACAATGGTGTACTCTGGACTCTGATGAAAGCCGATTGCATTCGGTATCTTCGTAGTAACTTCAACTTTTACTAAAATATATTATCGGGAAAAATTAACGAATGGGCACATCCTACGGCCGAACCCCTCTGGTGGCTACTGTCCCGAACTAACACCTTCAGTTGTATATCTATAGTATACATAATCAAAGCCACCACCACCAAGTGATATTTAAATCTCAGTAGTGATGAAGGTTCTGGCCAACCTCAGAATCGGAAAGGGGGGGGGGGAGGTAAAAATCTCACTTCGTCTCAGTTAGCTGAATATAAAAGGAACGCATCAAAATATAATCTCAGCTAATGTGAGGTGATATTATCTGATATTTATGTCAAAAGGAAAGCAGCTATTATCATACTCGTAACACAACCTTAACTTTTCAAAATTAGAACAACAAGAATTAAAAGATGTTATTATTATTACTAATAATACGCGCATTACTTAGACAAAAATATTTGTATTAAAGGCAATGGTGAGAATCACTGCAGTATTATCTACAGCAGTGGGGACTTTATCTACCCCATTAAGCGCATTCGCTATTGGGTGATGAAATTCAGTCCTTCCTTAAATGGATATTTAGTATGAGATGAGAAACATTTATTTATTTATTTTCAGAAAGATCATTCTACCGGCACCACCGGCCAAGCAAGCGCCATCAGCATTGATCGGACGCAAGAGATGCCTCCGTCCAATCTATAAATGTGAGCAGTGCAAGTACAGGACAAAGTACCATGCAGATCTCATAGAGCACACGAACAACCAGCATTACGAAGTTAAAATATGTAAATGTGGGATTTGTGACAGACGTTTCAAAGCTAAAGAATCCCTCAGGCTGCACGTGCAAAATACGCACGCTTATCTTGGAGGAAGAAACGACCCAAAACATTCAACGACTGGTTATAGGAATACACTTATAAAAGTAGGACAATCGAGCTCGCACGATCGAGAGAAAGTATTTAATTGTATGTTGTGTGTGTTTCAAGCAAATAAAAGATGTTTGAGAAGGCATGTAAAAACAAAACATTTGAAGAAATATCGTTTTAAATGCGACTCGTGCGAATATAGAACAAACGTCAAAAACAGTTTAAAAGTACACATACAAAGTAAGCATTTAAAGGAATTTTGTCTTAAATGTGACTCATGCGAATATCGAACAAACATCAAAAGTAATTTAAAAGTACACATACGAAGGAAACATTTGAAGGAATATTGTTTTAAATGTGACTCATGCGAATATAGAACAATCGTCAAAAATAGTTTAAAAGTACACATACAAAGTAAACATTTAAAGGAATATTGTTTTAAATGTGACTCGTGCGAATATAGAACAAACGTCAAAAATAGTTTAAAAGTACACATACAAAGTAAGCATTTAAAGGAATATTGTCTTAAATGTGACTCATGCGAATATCGAACAAACATCAAAAGTAATTTAAAATTACACATACAAAGTAAACATTTAAAGGAATATTGTTTTAAATGTGACTCGTGCGAATATAGAACAAACGTCAAAAATAGTTTAAAAGTACACATACAAAGTAAGCATTTAAAGGAATATTGTCTTAAATGTGACTCATGCGAATATCGAACAAACATCAAAAGTAATTTAAAAGTACACATACAACGCAAGCATTTACAGGTATATTGTTTTAAATGTGACTCATGCGAATATGCAACAAACAACAAAAATAGTTTAAAAGTACACATACAAAGCAAGCATTTACAGGTATATTGTTTTAAATGTGACTCATGCGAATATGCAACAAACAACAAAAATAGTTTAAAAGTACACATACAAAGTAAACATTTGAAGGAATATTGTTTTAAATGTGACTCATGCGAATATAGAACAAACGTCAAAAGTAGTTTAAAAGCACACATACAAAGTAAGCATTTAAAGGAATATTGTTTTAAATGTGACTCATGCGAATATGGAACAAACATCAAAAGTCGTTTAAAAGTACACATACAAAGTAAACATTTGAAGGAATATTGTTTTAAATGTGACTCATGCGAATATGGAACAAACATCAAAACTTATTTAAATGTACACATAAAAAGTAAACATTTGAAGGAATACTGTTTTAAATGTGACTCATGCGAATATGCAACAAACATCAAATGTAACTTAAAAGTACACATACAAAGTAAGCATTTATAGGAATATTGTTTTAAATGTGACTCATGCGAATATGCAACAAACAACAAAAATAGTTTAAAAGCACACATACAAAGTAAGCATTTGAAGGAATATTGTTATAAATGTGACTCATGCGAATATGCAACAAACATCAAAAGTCATTTAAAAGTACACATACAAAGTAAACATTTGAAGGAATATTGTTTTAAATGTGACTCATGCGAATATGCAACAAACATCAAATGTAACTTAAAAGTACACATACAAAGTAAACATTTGAAGGAATATTGTTTTAAATGTGACTCATGCGAATATAGAACAAAAGTCAAAAGTAGTTTAAAAGCACACATACAAAGTAAGCATTTAAAGGAATATTGTTTTAAATGTGACTCATGCGAATATGGAACAAACATCAAAAGTCGTTTAAAAGTACACATACAAAGTAAACATTTGAAGGAATATTGTTTTAAATGTTACTCGTGCGAATATAGAACAAACGTCAAAAATAGTTTAAAAGTACACATACAAAGTAAACATTTGAAGGAATAATGTTTTAAATGTGACTCATGCGAATATGAAACCAACGTCAAAAGTAATTTAAAAGTACATATACAAAGTAAGCATTTAAGAAATATTGCTTTAAATGTGACTCATGCGAATATGCAACAAACATCAAAAGTCATTTGAAAGTAAACATTTGAAGGAATATTGTTTTAAATGTGACTCATGCGAATATAGAACAAACGTCAAAAGTAGTTTAAAAGTACACATATAAAGTAAGCATTTAAAGGAGTTTTGTTTTAAATGCGACCAATGCGAATATAGAACAAACATCAAAACTAATTTAAAAGTACACATACAAAGTAAGCATTTAAAGTAATATCGTTTTTAATGTGATTTATACGAATATGCAACAAACTGGAAAAAGGATTGGGAAATACATATAAAAAGTAAACATTTGAAGAATATCATTTTAAATGTGACTTATGCGGTTATGGTGTATCATACCTACCAACGGGTAGACGTGTCTGGAACAGCTTTGGATCGGTCTGAATATTGTTAGTAAGTCATTCCTGGTTGACGCAACTTTTTTGAATATTTCAATGAAGCCGTGTCGGATGTCAGTCTGTTTTCTGATTATTATTATTATTAGTAATAATAATTTATTAGCTAAAGACACACAGTGTATACATTTCTGTCCATTTTGCATTCGTTTGAGTTGAGTCAACTGACAGATACACCAACGCATGTTACACAGATTTCGTCAACGCTTCTTGACGCTATCATTGCGTCTAGTACCTTGACTCATTTTGCGGTGTTTGCTAAATTTGCTGTTGATACCAAGACTGACATGTCTCAATTTCAACATTCACGCATTCACATCAAATGTAACTTAAAAGTACACATACAAAGTAAGCATTTATAGGAATATTGTTTTAAATGTGACTCATGCGAATATGCAACAAACAACAAAAATAGTTTAAAAGCACACATACAAAGTAAGCATTTGAAGGAATATTGTTATAAATGTGACTCATGCGAATATGCAACAAACATCAAAAGTCATTTAAAAGTACACATACAAAGTAAACATTTGAAGGAATATTGTTTTAAATGTGACTCATGCGAATATGCAACAAACATCAAATGTAACTTAAAAGTACACATACAAAGTAAACATTTGAAGGAATATTGTTTTAAATGTGACTCATGCGAATATAGAACAAAAGTCAAAAGTAGTTTAAAAGCACACATACAAAGTAAGCATTTAAAGGAATATTGTTTTAAATGTGACTCATGCGAATATGGAACAAACATCAAAAGTCGTTTAAAAGTACACATACAAAGTAAACATTTGAAGGAATATTGTTTTAAATGTTACTCGTGCGAATATAGAACAAACGTCAAAAATAGTTTAAAAGTACACATACAAAGTAAACATTTGAAGGAATAATGTTTTAAATGTGACTCATGCGAATATGAAACCAACGTCAAAAGTAATTTAAAAGTACATATACAAAGTAAGCATTTAAGAAATATTGCTTTAAATGTGACTCATGCGAATATGCAACAAACATCAAAAGTCATTTGAAAGTAAACATTTGAAGGAATATTGTTTTAAATGTGACTCATGCGAATATAGAACAAACGTCAAAAGTAGTTTAAAAGTACACATATAAAGTAAGCATTTAAAGGAGTTTTGTTTTAAATGCGACCAATGCGAATATAGAACAAACATCAAAACTAATTTAAAAGTACACATACAAAGTAAGCATTTAAAGTAATATCGTTTTTAATGTGATTTATACGAATATGCAACAAACTGGAAAAAGGATTGGGAAATACATATAAAAAGTAAACATTTGACGAATATCATTTTAAATGTGACTTATGCGGTTATGGTGTATCATACCTACCAACTGGTAGACGTGTCTGGAACAGCTTTGGATCGGTCTGAATATTGTTAGTAAGTCATTCCTGGTTGACGCAATTTTTTTGAATATTTCAATGAAGCCGTGTCGGATGTCAGTCTGTTTTCTGATTATTATTATTATTAGTAATAATAATTTATTAGCTAAAGACACACAGTGTATACATTTCTGTCCATTTTGCATTCGTTTGAGTTGAGTCAACTGACAGATACACCAACGCATGTTACACAGATTTCGTCAACGCTTCTTGACGCTATCATTGCGTCTATAGTCTATTTTTTTGAACGACGGAGTGACGTAAATAATGGGAGGAGCAAACCATATTCACACAACACCAACGGAATCAGCGACATCTATGCGGTATAGTTCACATTATAAACAGAAAACTGTATGCATACTTTGAAATTCAGAATATATAATCAAAATTTTTTTTTGGAAGGAAGTGTTGCAAATATTTTAATTGATTTCTATCATAATATAATTTCATATGTTTTAGAATATGTATTAATATGTATGTATTAATTAAAGCGTAAAGAAATATACAGTAAATATTTTTTGTAAAGTGTATGGAATTGTATGAAAAAAATATTTTGAACTGTTGTACTTACATCATATACTTAAAATAAATCAAGATGACAAAGTGTTTAAAGAATGTATTCCAATAGACATTAAATCTTTTTTTTAAACACATACTTTGTTTAAATTATAGTATTACAAATAAATATAATATCTCCTATAATATACCTCAACTATCGTATTTTGTCAGATTTTGCACATATGTAGCTATATCAAACACTTCAGATTTTTTACATATTTTTTAATAGTTTATATCATAAAATAAAATTATAAAAAGATATTAGAAAGAAAAGAATTTAATAAATTCTTTAACTTTTACAGATAAAGCGTGTCTTTTTCGGGTGACCCCAGTATTGTTTGTATTCATTTTATACAATATCGCACAAGCGAAATCAAATATAACCTAAAAAACAACAAAACATTTTTATAATGTACATAACCAAATATGTGATTGTAATTACCTTCCACAGGAATAACACCGCGAGATTGGTTCGGAAAAGAACAGTTTAAAAAATATATGAAAAGAACCTTTTGGAATGAAACTTAAAATATGTATGTATTCGCATAAATATGAATCATAGTTTAAACGTCATACTACATTTGTGCCTTGTTGTGTTGGTGTGTGTTGGGCTTGTCTTTTTGGCGGTATTTTCGAATTCAGCCAATAAGGGAACATTTACGTCACATTTTTATTTTTTTATTACTCCGTACAATTAAAAAACAGGCTATAGTTTTTCATTTTGCGGTGTTTGCTAAATTTGCTGTTGATACCAAGACTGACATGTCTCAATTTCAACATTCACGCTCTTATAGAAATTTTGATTACGTTTTGTTTACATATGATTTAAGATTGATTGTCATGGGAACACGTATTTTTAATCTTTGGCATTAATGATAAAGTGAGTCATCTACGAGAAGAAACAACTGAAGCATGAAAATCAAAGAATACAATGGCTGCATTACTACTTAATTTCATGTTTATGTTCCAGTTGTTTTTTATCAGATAGTCCAGTCGAATTAGACCAAAAATGAAGCTGACTCGGAAAAATTGAAAGTAGCGATTTTCCTTTGCGAATCGTTGTGAAGAGGGGGCTCACTGGCAGCCTACAATTCGGGAATCGCACTCCATTGCTTCAGCCACCATCTTCAATTTAAGGATGAATTTTTATTTATTGAATAACTCGTCCGAGGTCTATGAAGTATACAAGCCACAGAGTAACTAACATAAATAAGAAACAGGAATACCATTAGAGGACATTAAGTATAAGAGGAAGTTATAAGCGTGGAGATAGCATTTGTTAAAGGTTATAAAAAGGCGACCACAACCAAATAAGAGGGAGTTCTACGACAGTCTTCGGCGCTAAAAATTCAGAAGAGTTGGTTCACTTAAATTAGGGGTTTTGCCGCCTAATCTACCTAAGTGGGTCATTATTAGATGGCGCCACGGTTTGAGAAACAAGAGACCTATAAGTAAATTTGAATTATGAGTTTAACCAAATAACTTGAGATGTCGCTACTATAGCGCTGTCACTTTATGGAAACGCGTAGAAGCGTCAACAAACAAATTTTGTGTGTGTAAACGTTATTTTTCTTATTGCTACTAGTTAGTGGTGTTATAATCGTACAGTAAGTTCTGTAAAGAGTAATATGATAATTTTATTAAGTTAACATAAGGCATTTTTAGAATTGAAGAATGAATAGAACCTGGTGCATAGTGTGTGGGGTGTACCAGCAGGAAGCAAGAGCGATGCATATTTTCCTAGAATGAGAACAAGTAACTAACGGCACTAATAGTTGATATATAAGCCGAAGATGAGCTGGAGATTTTTTGTTTTTAGTTCTGATTCCAAGAGCAATAAGGACCACCTGGTAGTAGCAAGGATTTTGTTGGTTCCCCCGATTACACCAATTAAAGTTTAAATGACAGTTAAGTAAGTAATTGGCAATTATTAGGAGTATAATATAAGTGAGAATAATTGAAGTTGAGGTGCCAGGCGACTTTTGACAAAATGATTAGTGTATGTTATAAAGGACCTCTAATTGAACACCATTTTCTTATAAAATTATCAATGCAAACGTAGGGAAATGGAGACAAAAGTAAATTAGGTGCTCGCCGAGTCAATCTTGCAGGTTACATCTCATGTGAGATATCTCATATAGAGCATTGAAATAATGAAAATCACAATAAATGATGTTTATTTAAGCTCACAACACAACAATTACCTTTGATTTGTAAGTGTTTTTGATTGAATTTTAACAAAATTGTAAATACGAGATCACATGATATCAGCTGTTTTTGTTCACATTCGATGGTGCTTTTAAAATCGCAGAAAAGTCATAAGAAAACATACAAATTGACCTAAATTGTGTGTGATTATGTGAAATAAACATCAATTATCGTGATTTTTATCATTTCAATGATCTATATGGGATACCTTACATGAGATGTAAACTGCAAAATTGACTCGGTCAGTACCTAATTTATTTTTTATCTCCATTTCTCTATGTTTGCATTAATAATTTTATAAGAAAAAGTTGTTCAATTAGAGGTGCTCTATAAGGTACACTAGTCGCCCGACACCTCAACAGCAGTTTAACCCTATAGGTGTATAAGAAAGCCTTTAAAGTACACGAAAAACTTACTACTTGTTTTTAAGTTTCTATATTATGTTTTTTCACAAGCAATCAATCGATGTTTAGCAGTTTTAATAGAAACTTCAGGTTTCATGGTACAGAAGCATTTATGGTTTTTCATAATGATTTTCCTGGGCAGTTTCCTATAATGAAAACATGCCTTTATACTATCATTGATATTTGTTAGTATACAGTTGTAATTATTATATTTTATTATTCAGGAGTGAAACAACAGCAAATGGGCATGAAACCTGTGCTAGATGCCAGTACAACATGTAATAAGAAACTTTGCAGCCTACATTTTGACACAAACAGCTATGCACACCCTCATTCAGTACGCTTAAACAGAAATGCAGTGCCGACACTCCATCCCATGAGGCCACCCACGGAGGCTAAGGCAGCCATATCATTGGAAGTCTCATTTGTTTTACGACAACAATAAATTAATCAATTTGGTGTTAGTTATTGCAGGTTTAATTTTTTTGTTTTCTTCTATAGCCATGTAATTAACATTATTTAATTTATAAGCCCTAATTGTCACTCTTTTAATTATATATTAATGAAAAGACGTCTACTAAATTTGTTAGGTATCTTATGTATCCATATTTTTATTTATGTCAACTTATTTTATGTTCATCATTTATGTAATACAAGATTTTGTAAATGGTGGTAGTAAACATGGGCGGGCAAGTCATTGTGTGTTTATCAGGTTTAATTACCTACTTTGTAGTATTTTGAGTAGGTACTTGTGCTTTTTTGACAGAAATTCTATCTTATTGTTAAAAATATATTTGTTAGTCGAAAATTCTACTTTTGGTAGATTATGCTATTGTTCGTTAATTTATTTTTGTACTGGTAATTTAACTAAAACATAAGTGTTGGATGTTATAATTTTCAATAGTAATCATAAATATACTTTATAGCTTTTCTACTTTGTAGTATTTCGAGTAAGTACTTGTGCTTTTTCGACAGAAAGTCTATTTTATTGTTAAAAACGAATATTCTACTTTTGGTAGATTATGTTATTGTGCGTTACTTTATTTTTGTACTGGTAATTTAACTAAAACATACATGTTGGATGTTAGTTATAATTTTTCAATAGTAATCATAAATGTAGTTTATAGCTTTTCTACTTTGTAGTATTTTGAGTAGGTACTTGTGCTTTTTCGACAGAAATTCTATCTTATTGTTAAAAATATGTTTGTTAGTCGAAAATTCTACTTTTGGTAGACTATGCTATTGTTCGTTAATTTATTTGTGTACTGGTAATTTAACTAAAACATATGTGTTAGATGTTACTTATTAATAATCATAAATGTACTTTGTACCTTTTTTATGTAACAATATTAAAATGTAATTATTTAAGTAATTCTTTTCTTTAAAACGTTATTGTGTGGTTACGGCATTGTAATTGAATATCGTACTGTGTACTGTTTTCCTTAGAAATGATTCCTCATTACTATGAGAACTAGTAAATAGTATGCAATTTAATTACAGTGTTGTAATCATGTACCGCGAGATCAAAAATTATATTGATAAAGGTTTGCCATGGAATGTAAAACATCTGTCTTAAGTTATATCATTAAGTGTCATACTGTCCATATTTGTCATTATATTATCTCTTAAGGTGCAAATCCACAATGAGAATATCTCATGAGATTTTTGTCTCACGCAATAAAAATCGCGTCAATTTCATTGTGGAAACGGTCGAAAGACCAATGAAATTGGAGTTATCCTGCGATTTTTATTGCATGAGACAAAAATCTCTTGTGATATTCTCATTGTGGATTTGCACCTTTTGAATGACAAATATTAATGAGTATGACACTTAATGATATAACTGAAGACAGACGTTTTACATTCCATGACAAACCCTTATAAATATAATTTTTGATCTCGCGGTATTAAACCCTAATTTGTAATAAACTTTCTTTTGAATTTCCCGCTACCAAATACATTTTGAATCTCCCGCTATTTGCTTAGTGTTATTGGAAACTGTAATTTTTTTGATGTCAGCTTCATCTGTATTTGACCCGAGGCAATACAAAGCGCGGATAAAAATTTTGGCTTGACTTCTCTTGGTGATTTGTGTCCAGCAAATAAGTTTTGTGTATGTTGCTAAACGTTTTCTTTCTGTTTTTGTTATTACTTTTAACTTAAAAAACATTATTCTTTGTGTTTTTCTTACTACTTTTAACTTATTAGTGGTGTTATAATCGTACCGTAAGTTCTGTAAAAAGTAATATGATAATTATATTAAGTTAACATTTTTAGAATTCAGGAATGGATAGGTGCGTTGTGTGTGGGGCGTCCAGGCAGGATGCAAAAGCGTTGCATAATTTTCCGAGGAATGCGAACAGGTAAGTAAAGGCACTGATCTGAAAAAGGTTTATTATATTGTTGTTACATAATGAACATAACATTAAATATACAGTGTCGTGAGAAGTTGATGCAGTGAGTTTGGCTTATTTCTAGAATGTGCCAGTTGAACCGTTCTATTTTCACCGATGAAGTAGTTGAGGTGTCGGACAAAATGACTAGTGTACCTTATAAAGGACATCTAACTGAACAACTTTTTCTTATAAAATTATGAATGCAAACGTAGCGAAATGGAGATAAAAAATAAATTAGGTACTGACCGAGTCAATTTAGCTGGTTACATCTCATTGTATACATCATTGAAATAATGACAATCATGATAATTGATGTTTATTTCACATAATCGCACAATTTAGGTCAATTTGTATGTTTACTTATGACTTTTCTACGATTTTAGAAGCACCATCGAATGTCAACAAAAACAGCTGATATCATGTGATCTTATATTTACAAATTTGCTAAAATTCCTTCAAAAAACGTACAAATCGAAGGTATGTTGTATTGTGAGCTTAAATAAACATCAATTATTATGTGCATTGTGCAGAATATTCTCAAGTCTTGACCTCTGATTCTACACTACCCTGCAATCTGTATATTTACAATAAAGAGTATTCACTCCAACAGAGTAGACTAAGTTATCTTTTGGAGAACTGACTTGAATTTGTTGGTGCTGCATTCGCTTTATTGGAAAATATAATTCCACAGTTAATGCAGAACGCAGTGGAGATTGAGAGGAGATCCACAAAATACATTAACGAGAATTTGACTTTATTGTGGATTACTTGTACACTTCATACTAATCTAATTAAAGACTGTATTGTCCGGGGAGTAGTTCGTATTGGTATTCCTTGGTACTGTACAAGATCCTGTCGTAAAATAAAGCTCCAATCAAAGATTTCTGCTGCCAAGCGGAAATTAAAAAAATAAAACATCAATAAATTAACGTATTTCTTGTTAGTTATTGCAGTTATAATTTTTTTGTTTTCTTGTACTTTTTTTCTACTTTGTAGTATAATGAGTAGGTACTTGTGCTTTTTCGCCAGAAATTATATCTTATTGTTAAAAATATGTTTGTTAGTCAAATATTGTACTTTAGGTAGATTATGCTATTGTTTATTAATTTATTTTTGTACTGGTAATTTCACTAAAACATACGTGTTAGATGTTACTTATTAATAATCATAAATGTACTTTGTACCTTTTCTACGTAACAATATTAAAGTGTAATTATTTAAGTAATTCTTTTCTTTAAAACATTATTGTGTGGTTACAGCATTGTAATTGAATATCGTACTGTATACTGTTTTACTTAGCAATGATTCTCCATTACTATGGGAACTAGTAAATAGTATGCAATTTAATTACAGTGTTGTGATCATGTATCGCGAGATCAAAAATTATAATGATGAAGGTTTGTCATGTAATGTAAAACGTCTGTCTTAAGTTACATCATTAAGTATCATATTGTCAATATTTGTCATTATATTTTCTCTTATAATGACAAATATTAATGAGAGTATGACACTTAATGATATAACAACACAAACGTTTTACATTCCATGACAAACCTTTATCAACAGTAAGATCATAAGTGCTCCACTCTTGTCGGCAAGATTTTTATTTTGTATGAGCATTGGTTGCTTGGCAATTAAACTAGATCAAATTGACGAAAAGAACCCGAGCGCGGAGCGCGAGGGTTCTTTTCCCAAGAATTTGATCGAGTTTAATTGCCAAGCAACCAATGCTCATACAAAATAAAAATCTTGCCTGACAAGAGTTGAGAACGAATGATCTTCGGTTGGAGAATTAACTGAATGTTGCCGAAGCGCGACATTTTTACTTTTGTCAAAATGACATTTGATTTTTTAAATATTAATGGTTGCTAAAATAATGCTAAAACAATGAGGTATCGGCAAGAAAAATAGCATACATTCTTTTCAGTTAAAGAAATCATTTCTAACTTGTGATTGGTGCATGTGACACTGTTTTTAATGTCTCATTGGTCTACAACACTATGAAGTTAATTATCAATATAATTTTTGATCTCGCGGTATTAAACCCTAATTTGTAATAAAGTTTCTTTTGAATTTCCCGCTACCAAATACATTTTGAATCGCCCGCTATTTGCGTAGTGTTATTGAAAACTGTAATTTTTTGATGTCAGCGTCATCTATATTTGGCCCGAGGCAATACAAAACGCGGATAAAAATTTTGGCTTGAGTGCGCCAACTTTTCTAATCTGTGCCCTATACTCCATTCAGTCTTGAGAATAAAGCATTGGGAAAGATAGGGCTTAAAATAAACGTTTGTGATTGGTTGAAATCGAGTGTGCATTTACACCGGCAAAATAATCGCATTTAGCTCGTTCTGTCAAAAATTTGTTTACTGACAGTTTTGTTCAAAGATTTTGTCGACTTCCGTATTTTACATAGTTATTTGTTGTTAATATTCTTAAAAAATAGTTCTTCTTAGAACTCGCAAGTGAAATATTCATTTGTTAAGGTATTTTATCAATTTCGTTAACTTTCTTTTCGTAATCGCTAATATTCTATAGTATGGCGGAAGCAGTTTTACCAGGTCCTTCAAAAAATCGTAAAGGGAAACACATAAGATCTGGACAAAGGCAAATGGCTTATAATGTGTACATTAAGCATAAAGACAATATGTCTAAAACAGCTGCAGTCAATCAAACAGCAGAGGAAGTGGGTATTAATAGGAATTAGTGGTGTGCAAAAAGTATCTATTCGATACTTTGTATCGGATACCTAGAGGGAGCAAATGTATCGTATACCGACAATGAAAAGTATCGGATACTCAACGTTTATAAAGCTTATTAGATGTACTTGCATTTTTCTGATGTATGTTTGTCTACAACTGGATATAATTTATTCCTTAGTTACGTTCTTTTTTAAAATAAACAGGATATCAACTGACTATTGAAACATAATTTACAAAGTATGCATGTATGGATAAAGTCATAATTTGTGCCTAGACAAAATATTCCATTGGTGGTCATTTATAATTTAGTCTCAAATAAATATTCCAAATTGACAAATGAGATGAGTTTTTTACTATTCAGCATATAAACAATGTTATCATTGATGCTTGTAAAATGTACCTACTATTTTACTAATACGATCCTTTTCTTATTAATTAGCAAAGATGAAATACAAGTATAGTTATCGACTTGAGTTAAAAGTAAAGTATCGGATACTAAGTATCCGATACAAAGTATCGAATATAAAAGTGTAAAGTATTGGTATGTATTCGATACTTAAAAGTATTTATTTTGCACACTACTAATAGGAATACAATGTACTGCATTATTAAAGAAATGGAATTATATGGAGTTTCAATTTCTCCTCCAAGAAAAAGAAATTATCGTCATACTTACAATAAATTGGATGAAGCACAAAAAAGTACAATTAGACGACATGTGCATTCCTTTTTCTTGAGGAATGAGTTACCAACTTGTTCAAAAATTTACGTAAATGTCAAAATATAATGATATCAGATATGTATATCCCTGCTATCCATCTGACAGTAAACATATGTTTTACTTGTTTTCAAAATACAAAGTTCATCGTGTGTAAACTGTGCTCATATTGTAGCGCCATCTACTCCATTCTTAGACTGAATGGAGATTAGAGCAATTGGTTTTGGCTTGGTATTTGTATAATGAATGATAGTTGAATGTAAAATATCTCAGGAAGGACTCTTGTCCTGTATTAGCTATACCAGCAAGTACAACGGAAGTCGCCATTTTGAAACACTAAATGTGACGCATTGCTTTGTTGGTGTTTGGAGTATTCGTACGTGGTTTTTGCATTTTTGTTGAAATAAAGTAATTCCCAAGTTTTGTTCTGGCATTTTAGTGTATGAACAACAAGTTTGATGGCATTAGAGTGATATTGTAGGTGTAAATAGTGTAAATTGATGTAAATATTTAACACCTACCATCATAGTTATATTTTACAACTACCTAAAAATCATTTCATAAATCAGAGCAAGTATCGCTTTGGGACGATATGCCACTGACAACCTGAAACATCCTTTGAATGTAAGATATTTTACATTCAACGGAAACATCTATCCGCCATATGCAAACACTGTCCCGGTCAACACTTGCGTCTATACATGTTCCTTCCTGAGATATTTTACATTCAACGAACAAACCTAATACATCTTTGTGAGGCCAAATAGTTCCAGCCTTGTTTATAAATACTATAGTTATACAACCTAGAGAAAACTGTAAATATTTCTTATGTAGTAAAGTGTCGTCCTCTGATATCTTTCAAATGGATTAATACGAATCAATGATCTAATAATAGAACTACTAGATGGACTGTAAAGAGAGAGGAATTGACCTCTACCCTTGTTTATAAATACTATAGTTATACAACCTAGAGAAAACTGTAAATATTTCTTATGTAGTAAAGTGTCGTCCTCTGATATCTTTCAAATGGATTAATAGGAATGAATGAAAGTGCTCAGCCAATGAAATATTCTCAACGCCACTCCCACAATTTAATCCGGAAGTTTATAAAAAATGTAAATATATTTTGATATTTTCTATTAAATTTTACATAAGAGTATATTTTGTTTGATTTGCTTTTCACATCTTTTGCCCTTGAATTACATATCAACATAACCTATATAGCTTAACTGTGAGAAAGTAGATTTAAGTAAATGTTTTATTGAAGAATCGTAGGATTACTATTTTTTTCCCTTATTATACTCACAATTACCCTTTTATAACATAATAAAAAAAAAGACATACAAAAGGCTTTTTAAAAAACGTATTCAGGTTTTTTAAAGAAATAAATCTAAACAAGGAAACGGTATTAAAAAGTCAGCATTTTTATTAAATACTCACCTACATGAAATGTCAGTCTGTTTCGGGTTCAGAGTTTGGGTTATTCCAGTTATTCAAATTTTTTTCTATGTGTTCAACAGGTATGTCTAAAACAGTCTCCTATATATTCGGTATGACTAGATATAGGTATTATGTAAAAGAAGAAAAAGTAATTAAAAGCTATCCAAACCACAACATTTATTAAGTTGCTTTGCATGGTTTCATCAACTTGACTGGTTTATGTGAGGCTTTCAAACCAGTAATGTAGTACGTTTTACAAAGAAAATGCATAATAAACACCACATTATTTTAAGGTTTTGGTATCTTCAGAATTTAGAAATTTAAATGGTTCACAGCCAATCATTTATCACTTAACCAGGATAAATATGAGACAATTTATTTTACTAGTAAACATAGATCAAACATATATTCTACGAATTGAAAATTCCTTGATATTACACTAGACACAAGATTAACATGGAAGCCTCAGATAGTTGAATTAGTCAAACACTTATCTTCTGCTACTTATGCAATTAGACGTATCAGATTTATAACTGATAGTCTACTGGAATAACGACATACTATGGACTATCAAATCACATATCAACAATGTTTAACCAATATGGGGTAAGTAGGCCTATGTAGAAAAGGTGTTCATCCTGCAGAAGAAGGCTGTTCGAGCAATTGTCTGTGTTTCACAAACTATTCACTGCAAACCTCTCTTCAGAGAACTTATGATAAGTCTATTAGCCTAGACACATATTCTGCAACAACTAAGGAGGGCTTTGAAAAAGCTGTCACACCTCATGATTAGGGATGAGATTACAGAAGTCTCCAACCCTCGTAACCATTTGCTGCACATCCCGCATTACATAGGACAAAAGCCACTTCAGTACAACACGTCACTGGTAATTATTTAACAAAATCAAAGTTATGTGTAGACATCTTTCTACTTTCGTATCTAAAGAGAAAATAAAGGACATTCTCCTTCAAGGAGCATTCTACAATGTCAATGACATAAATTAGCCCTGTGTTGACGTTGTCATTACATTTTTGCTTGATGTGCTATTGTGTAAACTGTATGTATATTTTATTATTGATATAATAAATTTATTATTATAATAGAAACACTATCCTTCTTACTGTAGAAGTGTTATAATTAATCCTGCTTTTACACCCACAATACTTCATCTCATCAGGGAAGTCGTAGCAACTTTCATTATACATTTACATTCTTGATAATTATCAATATAGTAAGTACTGCCTACACGTGGTCTGTATATGGACGTTTCTTCAATTTGTATATATTTACCTGCGATTTTAAAAATTGCTTTCAATAATAGTAATTCCTAATAATTGAAGTTACGTTGGGGTTATCAAACAAAACGAGTTTAAAATATATAACACTTTCGGCTGTTACTTTGTGAAGATTCATGATACTGGATATAAGTAAAATAAAACACTCAATTAAATTTGTATAACTTCACTTTATTTTAATCACTATGTGACTGCAGTTTCAACATTACATGTCATTATTAAACTAGCTTACTTATATTTCTACTATTTAATTTTTCTTTCACCCACGTTTAATTGCAATTGTTTGAAATCTTCATGGATTTTATTGTGTTATATATGTAGAATTTTAGCCTTCATACTGGTTGAAGTAAGGTATATCACTTCATAAAAATTAATTAGATACACACTTAAATGTACTCGGCTTTGACATTACTTATTTTATTATGGTTCCAGTTATTTTTATTTTATCTAGGCCTGAATCGTAACAACAACTGCCATCATACAAGTCTGAATGAATAATCATCAATTATTGTTGAGGATGAAGTTATACAAACAAACTAATTCATAACCAAGCAAAGATTTTATTAAAGGTTAGTACTTTGAACCTTTTTCAGCTTGTACTGCAATATCCATTGTCAATTATAAGATAAAATATATAGGAAAAATGACATTTCTTCGTTACATCGTCTTGCAATATGTATTTTAGAATAACATTTAACATCCACAATCACATCATCACTTATTTTTGGAATTTGAAAAATTAGTGTCAGTAGACTTATCATATCCCTTAATTCAAAATATTTTAGGATATTTAAATCTAAAGCAAAACGCCTACAAAATTGTAACAAACACGATTGGTGTAATTGGATAATTGCGTCACTTCCTTTAAGCTCCCATTGGCTTCTCTTTACTACTATGACAAGACTGCTTTTACTAGAACAAATTTAGCGGGAGAAATTTATGAATGGGCACATCCTACTGCCCAACCCCTCTGGTGGCTACCTACCCGAACTAACCCTCAGTTGTATAACTATAGTATTTATAAACAAGGGTTCCAGTTTATACGACAGTTGTATACTCGCCGGTTCACTAGTGCTGCCAATGCTACCGATTTTTCGGTAGTTCTACCGATTTTCAGTATCATCTACCGATCTACCGACTTTAACCTAAAATCTACCGAAAATAGATTTATATTTCAAAAACTCTATTTATAGACTATATTTTATTTATTATTCAATTTTGTTTATATCCATTTACAAAAATGTTATGCTACGCTCACTCTAGGAACTAGCAGTTCAAGTAAAGGTAAGGTAATTATTAAAGTAAGTATAAAATTTAGGGTAAGTATGTATGTGCTTTGATTAAATAGCAATTTTGTATTGGAGGGAATTTACTCGATGCAATAGTAAACTTATAAATGGAAGTGGATTTTATTTTGAATTCGTGGAATTTCAAAATTTTGCATATATTGAAATTCATAAAATATTACATCAAGCACAAACTAGATGGTTGTCTGTACACATGGTCGTAACATTGATTTTGGAACGATAGAACGCCTTGAAATTAGTTGAAATTATATTTTGCTGATGCTGTTTCCCAAAAAGATGTGCTACCCAGCCAACAAAGACACGTCAAATTCACGTGAATATTTAGTCACACATTGCGGCATATGTCCTTCTAAAGTGACGTTAATTTGACGTAAAAATGACGGCCAAATGTCACAGCCCAATGACGTGATTTATAGACGAATCTTAGACGTCATGTATGTCGAAAAAAGTACCATTTAGTGACTACTCTATTACAAGAATAAAAATCCAGTTTTATGTGAAAAAATTTATTTAAAAAATACAAAATACAAAAACTCAGTCTTTGTAATAACACAATATATTAAATTGTAATTAATGGTGACAAAACTTTATAAAGTATGTATTAGTGGAAATACAACCCATCTATTTTTGTCAACTGGTAACAAAAAACACTTAGTCCTAACTAAACTAGCGGAATACAATTGGTAATCAGATAACAATAAATCATTAACTTCATAAATATTAAGCAAAGAAGAATGCAGCGGATACGAGTAAAAATTAGAAAAGGATAAATATATTTTGCCTAAAATAAAAATTTCACCTTCGGCATTTTTTAGAATATTGTGTATTTGAATGATTTTGTTATCAATGAGACAATGACAGTTGGCAAAAAAATATGAATAAACTGTAAGGGTAAAATCTTCAAAACAAGCTTTTTTAAACTGTTTGAAGCTATCTGTATGAGAATGCAGTAGTGGTCCTAAATAATGTTCAAAATGTAATGTTTCGTTGTGTAATAAATGATCCTGGTTATTTGTTTTGACGTTATTAATTTCATGCAATCGATTATAAATTTGCTGAAGTGGCCGGTTTGGAGATTTGACAAGTTTCTTTAGTTGACCTAAAAAATTTTCGAATTCAAATGCTGAGAAATTGTCTAAAGAATTAAATTTCTGAACATCGTCGTACAAATGAGATAACAAGTGTACATTAATTACAAAGAACTCTAATCCATATAAAAACTCGCAATGTGAAACAAATATATCTAGCATTTCTTTGGCGTCTTTAGAGAATTTTGCAATATGATGATCAGAAATGAGCACTGTTATTGCACAGTGCAATAGCAAAAAATGTTTATAAACAGCATCTTTAAGACGACTTTTAAGAACTAAAGGACCAGCATAGAGTATAAACGTTCGCAGTTCCGTCGCTTTCCACCTTGCCAAATCATCCAGCGAACGAGGTTTTCTATTAAATTCTAAAGGAATGTACTCTTTTAAGGAAATCAAATGTTCAGAAATTAAGGTAGTAATTCTGTTACCTAGTCTGACTTTAAGTGATCCAGTAAGCCAAGTATTTAACATTTTCTTTACAACCCCTAGGCAAACACAGTGCATGTAATCTATTGGAAAATCTGCAATGAAATCAATCGGAAGTCTTACTAGAGGAGATTCACCTAAGTGATGATCTTCGTCTAACTGAAGTCTGAATGAATAATCAGTTCTTTTTAGTGCCGAAGTATTTTTGAAAATTACTCTACCATGGTACTCTCCAGGCTCAATACACTTATCACAGGACGAATATCCATTATGAGATTTTGTACACTTAATGTAAGCTTTAGCTGGTATATCGCAACAAAAACTATGTATTTCTAAATCATATTTCCTATTGTTAAATTTGATACCATTATTTAGTACTTCTAAAATTTCATCTACAAATTCTTGTAAAAAAGAAGATAAAGGTTTAGGTTTAGCTACACCGCAAAAGATAGCAATTACAAAGGGACTACTTTTGAAATTTTTTATAACACCTAAAATTGGCCAAAACTGCACCTTCGAGCTATTAAAAAGTGGAAGGCCATCAATATTAAAGCTGATTTTAAGAGAACTAATGCCTGACAAGTTTAAGTTCTTGTGTTTATTTAGGCAACATATTAAACTATTTAAAAACCCGAAGTAAAAAAAATCCCCGTTATCCAACTTCTGAACAGTTTGATTTGAAGGAGTTCTCAATAAAGTTCGACTGTCTGTAGGCAAATCACAATGCAGTGGTGACAAAATTTTCAACAGATCTGACAATGCTGAGCGAGAAATATTATGTTGAACACTAGCCCAATGTCTAAGTTGTACAGCAAGATTAGTCTCGTTACAGTCAGTGTCAGAACTGCTTGGCGATTCAGAGGGAATAACGCAAACATTCTCAGGTACATTAAAACAATAGTTATTTGATAAATCAGAAGTTGCATCTTCATCAAAAATAGAAAAATTACTACTTACAGTACTTGAAGAAATAAACGTGATCTGAGAAATGTTTGAATTTTTATTCTCTGAATGATGTTCTTCCACCCGAGTATTTAAACTTGATCTCAAATTTTTAGCAGTTTCGGCCAACCTTCGATAATACTGCCTTTTTCCAACAAACTCTTTTTGTCTGCGTCGCGACATTTTACATTACCAATTAAAAGTGTATTACAAACGAAAATTACATTAATTATTTCTAATATTCATTCTTGCTTTTTTGGCTCGTTGTGGGGCATGCTTCAACCAAGTTTTGATTGTATTTTCTATGTCTCTTTCAGTTGCTGAGGTTGAACTTAATTTAACTGCTCCTAAAGTAAATGGTAATTTATAAACAATAACAAAACAACTCCAAAATACTTACGAATAACAACTTTATTCAAGTTAAGATCTCTGAATGCTTGTTTATCATTTCTAGTCCCTTTGAAACTGTATCCACTGGCAACGTCGTCAGATAGCAAGTGTCTTAGTATACTATTTGTTTGTGAGGTAATTTCTCTCCCCCCCAAAGAAGAGAAATACAAGCTCTATTAAAACAAAATGTTGTTAATTTGAAAAATATCGTTGTTACCATTTTACTTACCAAAGCAACAAGATCATTGTGATTTTCAAGAAATCTTTCAAGCTTTTTTAAATCTTCTTCAGATTTTATCGGAAGTTGCACTGGTATATTATCAGCTAAAATGTGTTGTGGTGTATGATTCTGGTGTTTCAATATTTTCAGTATTTCTTTATTTTGTTCTTGTAACTGGGCAAGAATTATTATAAGCCTGTTGTGATTAACTCCTATAAAATAATTTTAAGTTAGTACATTTTATCAGAGATTTACTGTAAGAAATAGTACAGGACTATATGAAACAGCAACGGTTAAATACCTGAATTAGCTAATTCAGAAGATTGCACTGATTGCGGTGTTGAAGGAAATTCATTAGATCTGCTTGAAGACGGTGTGGAAGTTATATATTCTCGAGGTGGGGTCAGATGTAATCCAAAAGATCGGTTCGGTGGGGTTAACTGCACTGATGAATAATAATTTTGTGACAACTTAGTGTTGTTGTTATTCAACGCATTAGAACCTAATAAATTATTTAAAAGAATATAGAAAAAAAAAGTTTACCGAACACTTACAACTTGATAAACTATCTGATGTAGTTCTGTGTTGACTCAATGTCGGGGGAGGTGAAAGTTCATTATCTTGATTGTCGTCAGCGCTTGATGAATTTTCATCTGAGGAGAATCGTCGAGGCACTTTTCTTTTTCTCTTTCTTTGCACTTCCAGATCTGATGAAGGAATATCAGAACTTTCTTCTAGAAGTTTTAATTTTCGTTTAGACTTTTCTATATCATCTACAAAATACAAATATGTATAAGCTTTCATTGTTTTCATTTTACGTCACAGTTACAATATATTCATTTTTCAGCATAATTGTCACATGGCTCTCACTATTTAGCCACTCGACCTCTTTTTCAGCATACAGCATGCTGAAGTTTGAAATTTTATGTCGAAAAATTTTTATGAAAACCCCACAGTATTGAAAATAATAGATCGCACAAGTATACAAACAATATTTATATAAACCTCTTTTTTATGTAGTATATAGTTACAATCTTTACAAGTAAAATACATACCATTCTCAAAGTAGCATTTTGATATCGGGTATAATGTCCATGATTCCTCATCTGGAGTATCTCCACATCTTAAAGCCTTGTTATATCGCGATTGATTTTTGTATGGTGGCCAATAGACCTCCTTTTTCCTTGGCGTTAACCACTGTTTGGAAACTAGTGCAATTCCACTGCCATCACCCTCTATGAACTGTACTGCAACGTAGGCCATTTTATATGACCTAACTGGATTACTTTTTAAATAATTTTCCAATAATACAGGATGCCCAAGAATTCGCGGGACAATTATAGTGATAATTAAGTTGCTTACAAAGGTCAGTGTTCTACAAGAAAAGTAGATGGAAAAATCAAAATTTTTGCAGTATTATAAAGATTTACATGCTTGGTGAGACCGTATATAGTGGTATCCTGTTCCGTGAATTCTGGGACAAGACGAGATTACATGATTTCATCATCAAACATAATCAAACCACAAATTTTAAGGTTAGGTTTTGGTACACAAAAAATGGTTTGATATGAAGCATGCGAAAAATCAGAAATTAACAATATTGTAATAACACTCTAACATGTACTTACCAAAAAGCCAAACAAGTCACACTATAAAATACAACTAATTTGCACAATTTGAAGACAACAAATACACACAAAACGCCTGACGCTGAATGTAGAAACTGGCGCAAAGCAAAAGCGTAATAACAAACGACCACACTCATCGCAAACTCGCAAACGGCTGTGTCTGGCTGTGTCCGTTCGTCTGAAGCGAAACGGCTAAGAAAATACGTGCTCTCATTGCGGTTTATTACAAGTAAACTTGAGCTTTGATTGGCTGGATGAGGAACCGCGTAAACTTCACGTGTGGTGGTTGGTCACTTAATTCACATATGCGATTTTTAAATATACACAGCTGAAAGACAAAAAGTTCGAGAAAATCTTATCAGCGTTTGCCATATTTCAGGTGAAATACTATTAAAACACATTTACAAAAAAATTTACAAAAATAATAACTTACTAAATTCAAACGATAGGGAAAGTCTATTTATAACATGTATTTAGGTAATTATATATTTTTTTTTATGATTAACCACTATTCAAATATTTTCGTTCAGTTTTAGGTATTTTAAGTCAAAGAGACCCAAAAAAGCCAACGAAAATAATAAAAGTGAGATACATAATTATTTATAAGTAATTATATATATAAGGCGCATTATAAAACAGTGAATAGGATGACCAGATTTTAACGTCATTTTGACGTTCATAATTTACGGCTACAGTTGGGTTCAAAAATCACGTCATTCTTACGTAACTTTTTGGGCGAATGACGTCGTTGACGAGAAATGACCTTAAAATGACGTGAATCAGACGTGATCATGTTGGCTGGGTATCTATAGAAAATATTTCAATAAAGTGAAATAATCCAGTCACACAGTTATTTTTCCAAATTTTAGATTTTGCATTACCTATTTTTAATAACTTGAATAGAGATATGCAAGCTGAATCACCTAAATTGCATATTAAGAATGTCTGCATTTCTTAAAATTAATTTTTGACTGAAGAACTTACATTATTACAACCTCAATTGAAAATATTGGGTTTAAAAATCCAACTTTCTTTTTAAGTTTAGAAGATGTATTTCTGGGCAAATATTCAAAAATCTATTATAGAATCAACATTTTCAGATCAGCAATTTTTTTTTTTAGAACCAACTCGGTATTATATAAAAAATAATAATTGTTATGATGTTCCTGTGGATGATAAATTAATTTCTCGAAATGTAAATTCAAATATTTACGTATAACGAAGAAAAGTAAGATTGTTATATTTTTAAATTATATGTATGTGTTATATTAGGAATATTTTTTTTGTTCTGTTATATAGTATATACCTATGTTTTAATAAACTGTTAAATAGTTGTATCTTTATTTTTATTCCTACTATAAAAACAAATCAAAATAAATAAAGGAATTAATCAAATATGGGGGAAGTATAACCATTAATTTCCATCATTATTATAATCTACCGAATTCTACCGAAAATTTTCGATAGTTTCTACCGAATTCTCAACATATCTGGATGGCAGCACGTTCACGTCGTTCACTCACAATTCACAAATTAAACGTTAACAATGGCTGATCCTATTGACCATAGTAATATGCATGATGCAATGTTTTTGGCAAATACATTTAGTGTAAAGGAAGAACAGAGCCAAGAAGACAGTTTTGTAGAGGATAAAGTGTATATATCTGAAACTACCATTACTACAGACAATGCTGAATTTCAAGGCCCCGTTCTGCATGGCAAAATAAAGCACCAGGAAGAGTCCACAGGTTCGGCCAATATTAAAACAGAATTAGTATCAATTGAAGTGACTCAAGTACAGAATGACATTGTTAAAATAGAAAGAGGGATCAATGCAGAAGATATTAAAATTGAATTCGATAATGGACTACTATGTAAGTCAATGCATATTAGTTGCTGTTCATCTTCATTTTTGTTGTGATTTGTTGTAGTCCCAATGTAAAACAATAGCAAGAGGCTATGTTCACTTTGCTTAATACAAGTATGTAAATATGTAATGGAAGTGTAATTGACATATGCATTGCGATTTAGAAAGTTTCATGTTATTAAATTGTTTATCTTACCATCAGAGTCATCCCTAAATATATGAACATGCTTACTTGCAACATTGCCAATATAATGAAATATTACTATTAATTTGTAATTTCGAATTTATATTCTGTTAGTTTATGTCAATAATTTTGAAAATCATTACAGACATGATATTTGCAACTAAATCTTTGGCATCATTGCTGATATTACATCACCAATTAGTCAAATGAGTGTTATATAAACTCTTGTTGCTTCTCACATTACTGTTGGTACTGTTTCTGGGCCAGGAAACAATAACAGCTGGCTATGTTCAGTAAGAAGAGATTAACATTTTTATCATGATCTTATCCACGACCATTATTTTTTAATATACCTTGGTTTAATATTTGTATGTATGTAAATATATATTAGCAACTAGACTAATTAGTAACTGCTTTTGTTGTTACTGTTGGTACTGTTTCAGGGACAGGTAATTTATAACGGAAGCAAGTTTCTCATTGTGTTGTTTAAGTAGTGATAAAACGGTAAAAGTTAAAGTGCATTTAGTATCCATTCTGTTTATTGAATAACAGAGTCTTAACTCCATTGCAAACACCAAGAAAAAATATTTTTAGTTATAAAACTGTTTTATGTCTTAAATACTAAAGTTTAGGTTATTTCTACTGCCATTTAATTTTACTTTTTCTTGACATCTTTATTTAATATTCTTGACTATTCTGATAACTGACTGTATTGTATATATATATATATATATATGTTTCTTCAATCCGTATTTATGTAAAAAATCATCAAGGTGCAGTAAATTCTATGATTTTTAATCTGTGTGTATTTTGCCAACAGACTGTGAAAATTGTGAAGCATACTATGAAGACTATTGCATCGAATGTGGAATGCTTGTGAATATTTTAAACAACAACACATTGAATAGTGCAGATAATGGGGCAAGAGATGATATACCAAATGACATTTTAGAAATTCAAGATTGTCTTGGACATACTGGAATATATGCTATAAGAATTATTCCTGCAGGTGTAAAATTTGGTCCTTTCACTAGACTCAGCACAACAGAATGTCCCTGGAAAATGGAAGGGGAAACATTTGTTTTGGACAAAAATAAATCGAAACATATGAATTGGATGAAGTATGTTAATCCTACCAGAAATACTTCCGAAGGAAACCTGCATGTTATTCAGTCTGACAAAAATATATATTATCAAAGCACTCGTCAAATCCAAGCTCATGATGAATTATTGGTGTATTTTGGTGAGGAATATGGAAAGAGCCAAAATGAAATAATCAAATTGGATTTTATTACCGCTACAAAAGACATCAGTAAGAACATATTTGCCTGCACATTTTGCTGCCTTGGATTCAGCTTGAAATCGCATTTGGCCAAACATAAAACCGTTTGCATTAAGGATGAAGCTGAAAGGTTTTCAATTGAAGGTATTGTAAATATCTCATTTTGATGTTTGTGGATTTAACTCTTTCATTTTTGCATTATAATAGACATTATCTTTAATATAATTTTATAAAACATTAATTTCTATTGATGAGTTTTGTCCAAATGATCAGAGTTCATTAAGTTGTTGAATATTTCAAGAAAGTAACTGTTTAGGATTGATATTAAGTTATCCAGTGCTCGAGAAATGTATTACACTTGACAATGTAGGCGTTTCTACACCTGTCACTGTACAATTATGATTCCGTACACGTATTGTCTTAAGTCAAAGATGTCAAAGATTAATGATTGACACTCCTCTACAAAGCTTGAAGGTAAATACTCATAAATATTGGTAATAATAAGAAAGGTGCACTATGAACTCCAAAAATAAAGTGCTTTTATTAAATTACATCCACACACAAGATAGCCTTAAATTAATTGTTTTCAACTGAGGAAAGGACTGAAAATAATATCATATAGACAGATAGTTTGACTTTGTGATGGCAAAATAGGAAAAAAAGATATAAATTAATAAAACATTATTTTTCATGGATATTATAAATCTTATCTTGCACTGTTATTGTCTTTTCTATATACAATGGCATGTAAACGTGTTTGTCATTGCGGATACAAGTGTGTTTTAAAATATTTATATCCGCAATGACAAACACTTACATGCCATTGTATATAGAAAGAACAATAATAGTGCAAAATCAGATGGCAACATTCAAGAGAAATAATGTGTCTTAATATTAGCTGGACATCCATATTAATTAATAATAGTATACGGAGTAAAAAACAATTTACAATAAATCCAGTATATTAACAAACATGTTATATAGTTACTAATAAGTTGTTGTTAATATACTGGATTTATTGTAAATTGTGTTTTACTCCGTCTACTATTATTAAATAATGTGTCTTAATAACTATTATAGGTTCCTTATTATAATTGTTGATATTAAAAAACAAAACAAAATTTTTTTCTGAAGCACCTGATGAAAACCATTTCAGTATTCTAAAGTGAAAAAAGTGGTGTTTGGTATGCATTAAAGAAGTGGCTATATGTTTTTGTAATTATAAACGAAATTATTTTACAGTTATATGTTTGTGAAAAGTTGAGGTTTTTAAAAAAGGCAATGAAAAAAAAAACTGTTGAAATATATAATTCAGGGACTTTTATTTTTTTGTCTTATTTTATTTTGTTTTTCAATAAAAAGCCGCTAAACCGTGTTCAGTATTGATGTATGAATCACATATAAATTAAGAGTTTTACATAGTCATAATGAACTGGTACAGTATAATGGTATAACCAACTCCAATGGAAAGTTACTGGACCTTATCTTTTCCAATATTTCTGGTCAAGTTACGGTAGAGCACGATGTTGTTCCTCTTGTTCGTGAGGATGTACATCATCCTGCCTTAGATACAACTCTGAATGCATCCTTTGTAAATTGCATCAAAAGTTTTCCCTCAAATAATAATCTGCGTTATAACTTCAACAGAGCAGATTTTCCATCCCTATACAATGCCATTGCCTCGATTGACTGGTCATGTCTTGATGCTCTCTCCAATATCAACGACGCTGTTGACAGGTTTTATGATGTGATGCATACGACAATTGCTTCCTATGTCCCAAAGTTTGGATCCTCACAGCGTGCGTTTCCGCCTTGGTTCACTTCAGACATTAGGAGGCACTTGAAACTCAAGGAATACTACTTCACTAAATGGAAATGCACGGGGTCTATTTATTTCCGAAATGAATTTTCTAGACTTCGGTGCTTGCTTAAAACAGAGGTTGGAGCGGCATATAGGGTGTACCAGACTAGACTTGAGACTAACATTGCCCGTGACCCGAAGCTTTTCTGGAGTTTTGTGAACAGCAAACGAACTACTTCTACAATACCTGGACACTTGATGACGATATACTTGAACAACCGCAGGATATTGTTCAGGCTTTTTCTGACATTTTTTCTGAAGTCTTCAATTCTCCTAAGCCCGACCTCACGGTTCAGTCTGACTTTGATGTGAATACTGTCTCCTTTGATATTGGTTACTTCACTGCTGAGGAGGTGCTTTGTGGTTTTGGGAAACTGAAATCAACTATGACCTCCGGCAATGATGGTCTTCCTAGTTTTCTCCTTCGGGATTGTGCTTCAGTGCTATGTTCTCCACTCACCATATTATTTAACTTATCGCTTCGCACCGCTACTTTCCCTGATCGCTGGAAGGTCAGCAAAATTACACCGGTGTTTAAAAAGGGTGACCGTAGTAACATTCGTAATTATAGACCTATTAGCATTATATCAAACTGTGCTAAGGTATTCGAATACGTCATATATGGGAAGTTGTATAGCTGCATTAAACCACTTATTTCAGTCAACCAACATGGTTTTATTGCTGGAAGGTCAACTACGACAAATTTAGTTGAAATCACTCAATATATAAGTGAGGCTTTAGATGCTCGTCAGCAAGTGGACTTCATTTATATTGACCTTACTAAAGCGTTCGACACAATTGATCACACTCTGCTATCTGCTAAACTACAATCCATAGGTGCTTCCACAAGAACTCTTGCTTCCTTAAACTCATATCTGCGGAATCGCTTGTTCTATGTAGCTTACAATGGATATATATCCAATACTTTTACAGCCTTCAACGGTGTTCCGCAGGGATCTAATTTGGGCCCGCTATTGTTTAATGTATACATCAACGATCAACTGATGCTGCTTGATTGTAAGGTTCTTGCATATGCGGATGACTTAAAAATTTTTAATGTGATATCTACTCCTTCGGATTGTTTAGTGCTGCAAAGAAATCTTACATTAATTAATGAATGTCTCTCAGAACTGTGTTTCTCGCGTTTTGCAGTTCAGAGATCTTGGTGTGCTATTCGACAGCCAACTGTCCTTTGGTCCGCATATCAGCGACTTATGTGCTTCCGCCTCCAAGTCCCTGGGGTTCCTTATTCGCTCATGCAGAGCGTTTAACAACTTGGAAACGTTATCTATTTTATTTGACTCCTTTGTACGTTCCAAATTGGAGTATGCATCCCTGGTCTGGTTTCCGCATTATGTATACCACCGTCTCATGCTTGAACGTATACAGAAACGTTTTCTGAAATATATGTCGTTCAAAATCGATGGTGCTTACCCACAACGCGGCATTGATTATGACTATCTCCTGAACAGACACGGTTTCAGTTCTTTGAGTGAAAGACGGGACAGGGCGAGCTGCAGCTTCATTGTGATACTGGTCAACAATTGCATTGACTCACCTGCACTTCTGTCTCAGGTGAACTTCTTAGTGCCCAGGTACGCTGCTAGGTCGACGGGTACTTTCTATGTCCCGGCAGCTTGGACAAATGTTCTTCTGAAATCCCCGCTCTATCACATGTGCACAAATGCCAACCTTTTGTGCGCTGACCCATTCTTGGGGAGGTGATGATACATTGATATATTTATGCTTTTTTTTAATGTATTCTGTATTTTTGTATGCCGTATTGTGTTCTGTTCTTAATTATTATCTGTGCATCGTATTGTGAATTATTATTTTAAGTCACTGTTAATTTTTGTATATATTACCGTAGAGGGAATATATATAAAGAGCCCATGCAATGTTATTTTTTGGGCACGCCATTGTGGATGTAGAGGAAAGAACGGCTACATCCAGAACTAGCGGCAGCACCTGCTCCTGGGATTAAGCTTATGTCTGGTAGATGTCGTGAAGTATTTTTTAGTATTAATATATTTATTATTATTATTATATAAACAAAATTGTACCTAAAAGTTAGTATTAATTCACTAATACTTAATAATAAATTTTATTATTTAGATTTAGAAACAAAATAAATACAATCTGTTATATAAATTCCAACAAAATACGTATATAGCAAAGGCAAGAACCTTATTAAAATACGCATATATATGAACTTATGAATGAATGTGTAAAATCAAGGCCCACTCTTCCTGACTAGGAAAAATGCACTGAGAACTAATACATCAAATTTTGTATTTACATAGATGGTCATAAAAACTCATAAAATAACATAAGTATTTTACTAAATTCCTTGACTTTAAATCCTTAAGATATAATATAATATATTGGAATATAGACATGAAAAAAGACCAACCAAGGCCAGTCAGAATATTGTGTTTTGTAATCATATGACGTTATTTAAAATTATTTTGTAATAATTAGCATTGGATTTTTTCACAAATTGAATTAAATTATGAAAAAAATCGAATGTTAAATGCTAAATTTTTAAAATTATTTTGTAATAACAAAATAATTTTGAACGTCATTTGATCACAAAACACAATTTTCGTCTTACGACAGTGTTGCTGCCGATGTGTGACGTATTTTAAACGAGTTATATACAGTATGTCCACATTTCGATGCTCACCATTGGTATATCGGTTATTAGAATAGGGGAATGTTTTGCAGAATTCAATGCTCGCAACAAATCTCATTTCAAATTCATTTGGCCTTTTTACAATTTTGAGATATTTTAAAAAAACCAATATTTGCCGATTTGAATCTTCCTCAATAAGTTGATAACGCCTAATGCGATCGCTTTTAAACTAACATTGTCCAGACACTTTTTTAAGATAAATTTTTTGGTGTTAACAGTAACCCCCGATGTTCATTTGTTTCGAAGTTCTTAGCGCTATCTTTTGTTTTTCGTAAGGCGGCCATATTGAATTTTTAATTAGTTAGATAGTCCTTAAAAATAGCTTATCAATAATGTACAACATGCCTAATAAATCTTTATTTACACGAGAGATATGAACGTTTGAATAAAATTTCACTGTAACACGGAATTAGTTGGCTATGAAATTAAATGGTAGTATAAAACAGACGATAAATAAGCTCTGTTATTATTGACATGTAAAAGTGCAGTGAAATTGGTGGGAGATTTAGAACGTTGTGTAAGTAATTACCGTTAAGCAAGAATTGATATTGATACACACATTTTCAAATGAAGTAAAGGTTGATATGTTGCAAGTTTATTTCAGCGTTTTCCGGAAAGACCACAACCACACCCGACAATTTTTAGCAGAATCATCAGAAATTTAGTGAACTATGGAAGCTTCGAACAAAAAAGATCTATCAAGTTAACAATGCTGAACAATCCAAGTACATCAGTACGTCGAGTGGCTCGAGAAACTGGAATTCCGAAATCTAGTCTTTACAGAACGGTGAGAAAAAACAAATACCACCCTTACAAACCAACAATTGTGCAGGGTTTAAGCGATAATGATTATCAGCGAAGATTACAATTTAGCAGATGATATCTACAAAAATGTGAAGATGATACTGATAATATAATAAAAAACAAAAAAGAAGTCAATAAAAGTTCGTACCAATCAAACCACACCAGAGATTAAAACCAAATAGAACTTGAAATCTTCTTCGATTTACCCAATGAGGATTTTCAGTAGACCAGTAATGATAGTTATGCCTATTGAACACTCGGCAGTTGGTAAACCGTGTTTCATCTGTCCAAAATATTTTCCTAGGAAAATCAATATCTTCACATTTTTGTTCGAAGCTTCCATAGTTCACTCAATTTCTGATTATTCTGCTAAAAATTGACCGGTGTGGTTGTGGTCTTTCCGAAAAACACTGAGCGTAACTTGTGCAAGCATTTTCAGAAATTCTATTTACTTTGAAATAAACTTCTAACATATCAGCCTTTACTTATTTGAAAATGTGTGTGCCAATATCACAATTCTTATTAGTCTCCATGATTAACGGTAATTACTTAAACAAAGTTCTAAATCTCCCACCAATTTCACTGCACTTTTACATGTCAAAAATGACAGAGGTTATTTATCGTTTGTTTTACACTACCATTTAATTTCATAGCCCACTAATTCCGTATTAGAGTGTTCATATCACTCGTGTAAATAAAGATTTATTAGGCATGTTGTACATTATTGAACAGCTATTTTTAAGGACTATATACCTAATTAAAAATCCAGTATGGCCACCATAAGAAAAACAAAAGATAGTACTAAGAACTTGGAAACAAATGAAAATAGGGGGTTACTGTTAACACCAAAAAGTTTTTCTTAAGAAAATGTCTGAACAATGTCAGAGTTTAAAAGGGATCGCATTAGGCGCTATCGAGTTATTGAGGAAAATTGAAACCGGCAAATATTGTTTTTTTCAAAATATTTCAAAATTGTAAAAAGTCCGAATGAATTTGAAATGAGATTTGTTGCGAGCACTGTATTCTGCAAAACATTCCCGATTTAACCGTTCCTCTAGTCTTCGAATAACCGATATACCAATTGTGAACATCGAAATCTGGACATACTGCATAAACAAACACAATCTTATACATTTTTTTTTTATTTGCGGGGTAATTAGTTTCTGATTAATAAATCTTCTGAATGTAGCGGTAATAAGTATTATATGTATAATAGGTCTTAAGCCGAAAAACTTTAAATATGAAGAAATTATGAATGAATGCTTAAAAAATATCGTGTCCGGTAAAACAGGAAATGTCTTTTATTTTTAAATTGGATTATACTTTTTTCTGCACGCTCATTAAAAATAATTTCAAGTTATTAATATTTACACCTATATTGCACATTTAGAAAGTTCTATTTAATCAGGTTATCCTAAATATTAACAATTACATTTACTGTTATAACAGTAAAATATTTGAGGACAGATATTAAAACTTCTAATTGTTATAAAACAGTATGTGCAATTTCCCAATTTAATTTGTGCAATTCTTTAACAGTTGAATTTACAAATTACTATTAAGACGAGGGCAATGAATAATTAAAAAGCAATAAATCGGTCAAAAGCATGAATGTTTGATGTCAATTCGAAATATTATTCCCTAAACCGGGATTCTGAACAGGCTTTTCAAAGAGTTAAATAATTATATAGCAAAAAATTACTTACACTATTAAGGGAGAAAATATGGGTATAAAAAAGTAAAAAGCAAGTCATTTATAAGATGTAAATACTGGTGTCAGAATATATTTAAAGTTTTTTTTAAAAAGCCATAAATTTTTTTGTTGACAGTAAGCAATAAATCTCTTTGATAGGATACTTATGTGTGTATATTTCATTCATAATCTACTTTTGGTGTTTTTATTTAGTTCTGGGATTACAGTTACAAATAAATTCCGTATGGTTTAGTTTCGTTGTTAGTGTATAGATGGTAATAGTTGTCTTAGCTGCTTTCTACCACCAGATACCAGCACATTATAGCAGGATTTACTCGAAATTTTATGTTGCCCGATTTCCCTATTTGATGGGCCCTCTACGATATTACCCTGTAATTAGATGTATCTGTTGGGTATTAAATGATTAAATAAATAAATAAATAAACAGACGTAAGTCTCAGAAATTATTAAAAGTTATAATATTCAATAGAGGAGTTGATGATTTACATTCACAAGTTAATTGTAACATCATATTTACGTTTTTCCTGCAAATTCCAATCAACCCTATGTCTTTCTATGGTTCAGTAATATTATGATATTTCATGATGTTTGCATTCCACAAGCAATCAATTTCAGTTTTGCCCGTTATTTAATGATTGTGTTTTTTACGTAATTCCAGATCTCACGCAGTGCCCATTTTGCAGAATCCAGTTGGGCCTGAATGAATATTTTGAACACCATATGAGCTTCTGCTGCGAGAGAAATACCAGGTACGATTTCTTTTTTTTATATGATTTTACATGAAAAGAGTGAAACAAACGACCTTGTCTTATTAAACCGTTTATTATTAGCTTGTGGTCATATATAATATTAGTTGAGGTAAACATTGATTTGAAGTACATGAATGTTTGGTTATAATTTAAATATCTCATTGTACAATCATGAGCAGTAAAAAGTAAATGAGTACTGAAGTTTTTTTGCGATATTTTCGCTAGATTGTTACGAACTTCATAAAAATACGGAGTGGCATATTGTCTTCCTATTCCATCTTCCTCAAGAGTTTTCTGTATCTCCCCATTGTATCAGTCAAGATTGAGAGACTCGTCTGAATACATTCAGGTTTGCTAATATGACGTTTAGGGTAAAGGACGAGTAAGAAAATTATTTTAACTTCATTGTGTAAACAGCTGTCTATGCTAGATAAAAAAAAATATACCTAGTAGGTGCAAGTAAAAGAAAAACAACATATGCATGTACTGGTGGCTAATAAATCAGTTCTAAACTTAATTTATACCCAGTCACATCTTCAAAGGCCAAAGATTAATTTTATTATTTCGACAGATATAAATACTCCTAAACCAGGCTATAGAATCTTAACTCTAGAGAGGTAACCTTGTAATTTCATTTCATTATGGCAATATCAGACGTACACATTTATGCTAACTATATTAAGCGTACCATAGAACATGCAAAAAGCCCACCGTTTGGTTTCTCTGGACGTGCTCATATGACCTCACATTTGGTCGAATATATCAACCGCACTCTTAGTCCTGTTATAGCATTCCATTATTTCCGGTATTCTTACTAATGATACTATTGCCCGCGTGCATACTTGACAATAATATACTCTGTTAACTCAACATATAGAGTAATCACGAGCTGTCCACGACCGTAACACGTGCACAGCCCAATTTACAATAGAGTGCTTATATTAACAATGAAGTTTATAAAATCTTTTTTCTATTCCGGTGCTATAAAGTTCACTTTACGACACCCGTTTTGGTTGCATAAAGTATTACTTTATCGCACGCTAATTTTATTTTTTTGAAGTTGGTAGCAAAAAAAAATGGAACCAAATCGTATTTAAATGTCAAAATATAAGCATTTAAAGTAACAAAAATGTGCAATAAAATTGTACAAAGAATAAAAAGCACACATGCTAACATTTCACTTACTAATTAGCAATATAAATTGTTAAGCAGAGTTGGATGATAAGTTTTCGGATGCTACTATTGACATTTACTTACCATGTTGAATAGTACAACTGTTATAAAAGTTTGTTTTGATAAATATGTAGAGAGTTTGTGGACGAAAGATTTTGTAAATTGTCTTCTGCTATTTTGCGAATCTCTGGGGGCGTACAGTTATTTATTTCGTCCTTTTTGTTGATAATTTGAAATAATTTATTGTATAAATCAGTCTGAATTTTAAACACAATTACATATAGCACCACCGATATTCAAATATTTAAAACGTTCTACTTAAAAATCAGAGTAACCAACTTCAAAAAAGCAAAATTTCTAAAATATTCGAACAAAACATGTCTCTTATTTTAAGCTTTTTTGAACTTTTAATAACCGAAATAGAAAAAATAGTATAAAATACACGTTTCATAAGACATTTTGCGCACTTGTTCTTTAGAAAACTCGCCTAGCGGCTCGTTTTCTAAACTTGAACGCGTGCGCAAAAATCGTGTCTTATGAAACTTTATTTTAATATACTATTAATTACATGTTCAAATTTTGGAAAACAACAATTTACTAGTTTATATAAAATACTAACCCGATTTAAATTTACAAAAAATGCATGTTTTGTCTTTTTAGATAACTAAAATACGCAAATCTCAAACTTAACCCATATCAACAAAATATTCGTAAATAGGGCAATTCAACGACCTGTTAAATCAAATTCAATATGGCCGTTATTGGTAAACAAACAGATTTGTATCATTAAAATTTGACTATAAGTGCTCTTATTAAACAATTATCTTATTAAATTAACTTGCTAAGGTCATTATTTAGTTATCAAAGACTTATAATTATGTGACCAGAACGTTCTGTATTGCAGTATGCTTGAAAGAAGTGTTTCAAGAAAAAAACAGCTGTAATTATTGCCTGCTTTGAAGTTTTCATTGGAAAACCAGATAATAATTTAGTTCAGCAGCAGTACTGTTCTATTTATAAGCACGATAGAAATTTTAATAGCAATAACTCCTCAGGGAAGTATGTGCTACATTAGTGAAACTCGGGATGACATACATCTGAAAAATGAATGGAAGAAGTAATTTTTGCAACAATATTAACCCAGGATATGTTCTAGGAGAAAGATCATTTTTAATAAAGGAAGCATTAGGAATTCTGCAAGAGAATTTTAGTTATTCCAGCTTTTACTAATGGAAGAACTCGTTAGCACCTTAAAATATCTCATTCCAGTATCGTGTTAAAAAAGTGTAATAATATGCAAAAATTAAACAGTGTAGATAAAATTGTGATTCTATTTACTGTTCTAATTAACATATGTAAGTCATAAATGATTTTGTATTTATAATTATTTATGGCACTATATAATCTTAATTTATTCCTGTACAACATGGCCACTATTTTAGAATTTAAATAGGCATTTCGTTACAGACAAAACACAAAACTTTAATAATGAGTTAAATTTATTTATTAATATATTTGAAATCTATTTACATTTTCTTAAGTCCTACACTGTTATACATTGTACACTAAATATTTATAATAAACTTTTATAATCTTACACATAATATTTCTGTATGATTAAACTTATTTTCTTATTACTATTTATTAACTATTGCTTCTATAATAATTAAGTGAAACTATTTTAATAAATAAATCTTGTAAAACAAACCTCTGATTGTTTTGTAAAGGTATTGTAAGTTTAAAGGCAAGTTTAAATAATTAATCCTTAATCAGTGCATGACTGGCTTTGTTTTTCTTCGTATACTGAGATAATAATGCACCAACATAACTACAATGTTCGGCTGTTATCAGCCATGCATGTAGAGTGAGCCAAAAGTATTGATTCACATTTCACAATAATGCACTACACATCCATTGGTTTTTAATTAACTTCTTATAAATGTTTCACCTAATCAAAAACGTACTTTTCCACATAAAATAAATAAGTTGTTAAGAAATGTAAGCGGTGAGACTGTTGAACACTGTCATTCGGTCCTTAGTGTAATAAATATGTATTAAAACCAAATATACAATAATAACCGTACTTGGCACAGGTGGAATACCATCTATTAAATTGTGTAATTTCAAGAATGAATGGATTCATCTTTGGTGGTTTCACATCTTTTGCATTGTGTTCTTGCAAAATATTAAAAAGACTTGCAGAGCAGATACTTGCAGCTTCGGCTGTGAAGTCAACTGTCTTAGAGTCAGCTGGGCATTCTTGTTGATGTTTGCTAAATATATTCAATACACTCTTTTTCTAGCACTGTAAAATTTCTCTTTACTCGTTTCTTCGTCAGTTCTGGCTGCTTTTTGCACAGTACTGTATGAACAGGTGAACACAGTAACTTAAATTCAACACTTCTAGAAAGCTCAAACATAATTAACCTATAAACCATTTGCTTTGTTTACGATTTATAAATCTTTAATCATTAATAGACTCTTTAAAAATACTGAGAATAATAATAATAACAACTTAAACAAATACAAAAAGCGCAAACACAAGGAACAATACAAAATACAATATAGCAAAGCAAAAAGTATACATATATAACGAATATTTTAAAATTACAGACAGTTATTTATCTCAACTAGCACACTATATGCTCACTTGTTCTACATTAGCAAATACGTATTTTTATCCTTCTCTAAAATTGTGATTTTGCTGCATGGGTCACAATCATGTGACATAATCACAGAAAGCAGTTGATTTATATCGTGTGTTTTAGGATTTGTGTGTAACTCTCAGAGCCAATAGAAAGGCAGTATTAAAAATCACGTGTTGTTCACGCGTTTTTTGCTACTCTATTGGTTCGGTGAATATAGTATAGTACATTCTTATTTGATTGTGCTTTGTATGAAATTAAAAATTTTTCTTTGTCGAAACAAAGTTTTGTATGACCCACAGGCCGTTTGGACAAACTTAACTTCTCTGGTGGTATTTCGTTCTTGTTGGATCGGATAGTACTAACAATATTATAGTTAAGTTTCATGCATTTTTCAATAAATCGTCTCCTAGATTCACCGAAGTGAACTCCATTGTGATATTTTTGTTGGAATTGTGGATAGATTTAGTAAGGGTTTTCACAAAATACTCTCCTAGTGGCATGCCATTAGTTTGGGTAGTTTTCCTTACATCTATCATATATTTTGTTCTTACATTGGAAACCATAACAATCTTCAAATCGTACTTTAAAGGTTTATTCGGTATATACATTAGAAACGGGCAACGGCCTCGAAAGACTAGCAGCTGCTCGTCGATCTTTAATAAGACCCGGCTTTATAAAAGTTACTGCATTGTTGAATTAATTCATCCCATATCTGATGAATGGCTGCAAATGCATCGGATTGTTTACTTTCACCTCGGCTATCTTTATCATCGAATCCTAATCGGTTTATAAGAAATATAAATCTTGCTTCGCTCATGGCTGATCTATAGTTTGATCCACATGGTTTGTCATTGGACAGTTCCGCAGGAGGTAAATGATTATCTTTCATAGCGCCTGAAAAATGCAAAAATCCCAGAAGTGCCTTAATTTCTTTGGCACGTGTTTGGCAAATAGTTGCCTTTTCATCTTTGTACCTTTTGGATCTTATATTTATTTCGGCATTTGTACCATCATATCATAAAGTTTCTAGGACGAAGATGGCACTGACATTGAAAACATGTTTGAATTTAGGCTATATTAGGCGCTTTCCTTTTGCTAGAGATGTGAGCTGAGCTAAAGTGATGTGAGTCTCTCTGCTCACTTGAAGTGAGCTTCTCTCACGGGGTTAAAAGATTTTGACAATTGAGATTTTAAACTTGTGTCTTACTTGTCATTACAACCGTAAACTTAATTTTTAATGTGATATTATAAGTACATATCAACCATCCGAGGCAATTAGAATGCCTGGCATGTCCAAATTTCACATTGTATTTATAAATTATTTAATGCCTTGTTATAATTGTCAAAAACTTAACCAGGTAGTAAACCTTTTCATTTATAATCTACCCATTTTTAGTTCGCTGAATTTCGTACATATTTTTCCGTGTAGGTACCATAGACAAATACAATCCTAACGGAATAGAACGAAATGTTAATGATAAAGTAGTTGAACCACGATTGAACGCGCCATCTACTGGATTTTTTTTTGGTGGAGAACTTTTCCGTGGTAATTTGAAAATGGTATTACAAATAGAATATGAAGCATGTAGAAACGTCGAATACTAAAATAAGAAAATCTGTAATATAACTAGACTACAAAGAGTCGACATTTAGAGTCTAAGTAGCGTTACAGATTCTCTTATTTTAGTATTCGACGATGGTATAAATTGTACAATACATTAACTTCATTGCCAAACCTACTCCATAATTAAAACTGTTATCGGAATAGATTTTGCGAACAAAATTAATAATGTCATTTCATGTGGAATTCTAAACAAAAAAGGAATAGAAATAAAATATGAAGAAGTCTTATTTTTTATATTTCTTATAAATTTGATTAGCATGTTCATATAAAGGTGAGGTAGTTCGCAATGGTCTTTGATCTTTACCATGCAAAATATTATTTACACCATTGAAATAATTATACAATATTAATTTACTAAAATTATATACAATTTTGTTTATAATTTCTTTAGAATGTTCGCATTCAACGAAATTAAAAGTGATTGATTTTTTTAAAGTATAAACAGTTTTTTCTAAAAGCTGTTTAGCACTAGGATATCTATATAATATATATTTTACAATATTATATATTTTTACATATGTTTTAAATATTTCATTATTACAGTATTTAAGTCTTTGTTCAACAGCTCCACCATATTCTTTAGCTGCTATGAACTCATGGAACGAAGATTCTTCACAATCCCTTCTTAACAAATTATATCTACATGCAGTACATTTGGTTAATTTAATTTTTTTTTTCGTTATATAACCGATAACATATGCTAATGCTTTTTCCTCCAGCGGTTGCAATTGATTAAAATCGTCCGGAATTGGAAAGGTCTGCCGTTCTTGTATCCGAGTTGATTCGATTTTCTGTAAAATGTTAATTGTAAGTAAAGTTCAAAAAAAATTCGTGTTGGACATACCTCAGTAGTAGTTATAAATGTTTTCAACGTTACCAAAATGTTGCAGTTATCTGTCTCGCAATTTGCTCCGACAGAATGTTTGCCGGTTAAATTGTTGACAAGTAATGATTTATAAAATGGTTCAAAGGCAGAACAGGTTGGATTTATAAATCTACCACCTCTCTGCCGAATTTTTCCAAAAAAATTTTCGAGTGGATCCTGGTTAAGATTTCGTGGATTAAATCTTTTCATTCCGACAGCTTTTAAAGTATCTTTTAGTAATAATAAATTTTTTAATGTCACTATCCAATTTTTAAAACTTGGTGGCACACGTTTTTTATTATCCTTGTCGACAGTGTTCATGGAGGATATAACATTTATGGCGTTACGCCATACCTCGCTATGAGGACTGTCTTCAGTTAAATTCACGCCAGTTCTTAAATGTTTCCCTGAAGAATTGAACATACCAGAGCCATTAACACTGTCGAACAAAGTATCAAAGAATTTCAAGAATTCCGCTGTTTGAGTAGCTCTACTATCCATTTTGACTCCTTGCTCGCTAAATTCTATAACCAGAAAATAATCAACTAACAATATCTATTTATGAAAAGCACTTACCAGATCGAGCCATCAAATTTATGGAAGATGAGACAGTATGACTGAATACTTGTGTACACATAGAAACTTTCATTTTTTTAATACAGTCCTTCTTAACATGGAATTCCGTTAATTTGGGCATTACACGTAATTCTCCACTGAAATTGTCCAACAACCATGCAGTATATATATCACTCCATTTAGCCAATTTTTCCTCATTGTTTATAGTATACATTATATCTTTTCCAAGTAAATTATTCCTAACACCTTTCATTAGATGTGGAGGGTCATATAATGGTATGAACTTCTCATTATTTATTTCAAAAATGTTGTCATACAACACTTCTCCACGCTTCAAATAAGTTTGTTGCGTTTCATGAATTAAATAGTTGATCGCTGCCACATTATTCGATCCTTGATCACAAATTGTACCAACTATCTTAAATGTAGTATCAGCCATAGCAGCTACAATGTCTTTGATAGTTTTCACTATGTCGACTGTTTTTACAGCACCTTCTACAAACTGGAATAAAATTGGTTGCTTCCACTTTTGGTTTATCCCACGCAACATGTATACCTAAAAAATGAAAGAAGTGTTACTAAATTTTGCACTCACAATAGGTGAAATGGATGTGAATTTATATAATAAATACCTGTACATGATCAGCAATTCTGTCTGTGGTATTTTTCCCAATTTCTTGAAATCCTTCCACTCGATCTTTACCAATATTGTAATACAAATTTGGAGATAAAGACATCTCATCAAAAATTAAATAGCAATATTTATCAAGTGCTGAAAGATTCCTTCCCATTTCTTTCAGACCATTGAAAATACATGTATTAATACCTGCTTCAATTGGTACACTATTGAGTAACTTTGATAATGTTACCCTTGATGGAAGAGAAAAAATTTGGGATAAGAATCGATAACCAACTCCAGTTTGCTTGTAAAGGGCTAAAGCCATTATTTTCTCATCAGTCGTAAATCTGTAGCCTTTAGCTTTTCGCTTAGCACATCTTATTTGGCTATCAAAGAATGTTCTGCTAATACCACTTAATCCACAACTATACTTTTGAAAAGCATTGCTACTTGCATGTTTTCTTGCTTTGGCTAATTGTTTACGAAAATATATATTTCGTTTTTTCAACATTGCTTCTTTCTTTCTTAAAGTTGAAGCTTGTTTATAATAAAACATAGCCTTGGGAGATAAGTCTAACTTCCTCTTAGTATTTGTGCACCCTAATAAGCCTCTTCCACCTGCAAATATGGTTTAGTGAAACTCTACCAAGAATTTAACTATATATTCACGAAATTTTGAATAATTTATGATTAATTAATATTAATATGAATAGATAGGAGGTACTCTAGATACCTTTTTTTGATACAGGTGTAATACATAATTGTTCATAGGATTTATCAATATCAGATGTAGGTTGCACTTCATGTTGTTTGCTAGTACTAGGCATATTATCATCGATTTGGTCACATATTTCAATATTAGCTTGCTGCAGACTAATAGATGGCAGGCAGTATGAATGCTCCTCTACCTGAAATGTTTCGGTGGGTTTTTCTATAGTGGTAGTTTTTGAAGAATCGACATTCATTTTAGGAGTTGCTAAAAAAAGAATTTTTTTCAAACATATTAATATGTCCGATTAAGTTTTTCAGTTTATATTTAATAATTTACGTGTGCATATAAACAAAAACAATAAAACAAATCTGTTCTACACACCTGGTAAAAATAATGTTGGTTGAGAACCCCTTTTTAATTTACTTGAACGGAAGTTCTCCTTTTCAAAATGTTTTGAACAAACTCTATAGTGTTCATATATATACATATCACTGAGTCCATTCAATAGCTTATTATTAATTAGAGACATCCACTTTTTAAATAATATTTCATATTTCATAAGATTGGGAAAAGAATGACGTGAGTCAGTTTTCCTTGGAATACATCCAAAAACTGCACAACCAGCCTTACCCATATTCACTGCTGGGTGTTAACACTAAAATAGATTTTTCAATGCATCAAACACATTCCCATATGAAATATAAATTGTTTCTTACCGCTTACGTATTGTGGATCAGTTCAGTAAAATATATAAATGTCTGTAATATACTTATGAAATAAACTATAAACTACTATCTACGCTACTATATACACTAAACCGACAACTATCTACACAAAAACACATAAAACAAAAATAAATTCCAAATATCCAAACTCCCAAAACATATAATCGTAGATATAATCAATGGCACGTGAGGTTAAGTTGAAGTCAATCCAAATGCAAACAACTATGACAAACAATCAGTGAATCACCAGGAACTAGTGGCGCCCCCAGTCGGTACACAAGGCGTATGGAGAACTTGTCCGCCATGATTGTATTACTTTAGCCTATATTAGATTACACGGCATGGTAGGTACTCATATAACATAACCCTAAGAAGCTATCTACAGAAAACTGTAAACAGGAGGGCGAAGGGATGTTGTCATACAATGGTGTACTCTGTACTCTGATGAAAGCCGATTGCATTCAGTATCTTCGTAGTAACTTCAACTTTTACTAAAATATATTATCGGGAAAAATTAATGAAAAATTAACGAATGGGCACATCCTACGGCCGAACCCCTCTGGTGGCTACTGTCCCGAACTAACACCTTCAGTTGTATATCTATAGTATACATAATCAAAGCCACCACCACCAAGTGATATTTAAATCTCAGTAGTGATGAAGGTTCTGGCCAACCTCAGAATCGGAAAGGGGGGGGGAGGTACAAATCTCACTTCGTCTCAGTTAGCTGAATATAAAAGGAACGCATCAAAATATAATCTCAGCTAATGTGAGGTGATATTATCTGATATTTATGTCAAAAGGAAAGCAGCTATTATCATACTCGTAACACAACCTTAACTTTTCAAAATTAGAACAACAAGAATTAAAAGATGTTTTTATTATTACTAATAATACGCGCATTACTTAGACAAAAATATTTGTATTAAAGGCAATGGTGAGAATCACTGCAGTATTATCTACAGCAGTGGGGACTTTATCTACCCCATTAAGCGCATTCGCTATTGGATGATGAAATTCAGTCCTTCTTTATATATAGTATGAGATAAGAAACATTTATTTATTTATTTTCAGAAAGAGCATTCTACCGGCACCACCGGCCAAGCAAGCGCCATCAGCATTGATCGGACGCAAGAGATGCCTCCGTCCAATCTATAAATGTGAGCAGTGCAAGTACAGGACAAAGTACCATGCAGATCTCATAGAGCACACGAACAACCAGCATTACGAAGTTAAAATATGTAAATGTGGGATTTGTGACAGACGTTTCAAAGCTAAAGAATCCCTCAGGCTGCACGTGCAAAATACGCACGCTTATCTTGGAGGAAGAAACGACCCAAAACATTCAACGACTGGTTATAGGAATACACTTATAAAAGTAGGACAATCGAGCTCGCACGATCGAGAGAAAGTATTTAATTGTATGTTGTGTGTGTTTCAAGCAAATAAAAGATGTTTGAGAAGGCATGTAAAAACAAAACATTTGAAGAAATATCGTTTTAAATGCGACTCGTGCGAATATAGAACAAACGTCAAAAACAGTTTAAAAGTACACATACAAAGTAAGCATTTAAAGGAATTTTGTCTTAAATGTGACTCATGCGAATATCGAACAAACGTCAAAAATAGTTTAAAAGTACACATACAAAGCAAGCATTTACAGGTATATTGTTTTAAATGTGACTCATGCGAATATGCAACAAACAACAAAAATAGTTTAAAAGTACACATACAAAGCAAGCATTTACAGGTATATTGTTTTAAATGTGGCTCATGCGAATATGCAACAAACAACAAAAATAGTTTAAAAGTACACATACAAAGTAAACATTTGAAGGAATATTGTTTTAAATGTGACTCATGCGAATATAGAACAAACGTCAAAAGTAGTTTAAAAGCACACATACAAAGTAAGCATTTAAAGGAATATTGTTTTAAATGTGACTCATGCGAATATAGAACAATCGTCAAAAATAGTTTAAAAGTACACATACAAAGTAAGCATTTAAAGGAATATTGTTTTAAATGTGACTCGTGCGAATATAGAACAAACGTCAAAAATAGGTTAAAAGTACACATACAAAGTAAGCATTTAAAGGAATATTGTCTTAAATGTGACTCATGCGAATATCGAACAAACATCAAAAGTAATTTAAAAGTACACATACAAAGCAAGCATTTACAGGTATATTGTTTTAAATGTGACTCATGCGAATATGCAACAAACAACAAAAATAGTTTAAAAGTACACATACAAAGCAAGCATTTACAGGTATATTGTTTTAAATGTGACTCATGCGAATATGCAACAAACAACAAAAATAGTTTAAAAGTACACATACAAAGTAAACATTTGAAGGAATATTGTTTTAAATGTGACTCATGCGAATATAGAACAAACGTCAAAAGTAGTTTAAAAGCACACATACAAAGTAAGCATTTAAAGGAATATTGTTTTAAATGTGACTCATGCGAATATGGAACAAACAACAAAAGTCGTTTAAAAGTACACATACAAAGTAAACATTTGAAGGAATATTGTTTTAAATGTGACTCATGCGAATATGGAACAAACCTCAAAAGTAATTTAAAAGTACACATACGAAGAAAACATTTGAAGGAATATTGTTTTAAATGTGACTCATGCGAGTATAGAACAAACGTCAAAAATAGTTTAAAAGTACACATACAAAGTAAGCATTTAAAGGAATTTTATTTTAAATGTGACCAATGCGAATATAGAACAAACATCAAAACTTATTTAAATGTACACATAAAAAGTAAACATTTGAAGGAATACTGTTTTAAATGTGACTCATGCGAATATGCAACAAACATCAAATGTAACTTAAAAGTACACATACAAAGTAAGCATTTATAGGAATATTGTTTTAAATGTGACTCATGCGAATATGCAACAAACAACAAAAATAGTTTAAAAGCACACATACAAAGTAAGCATTTGAAGGAATATTGTTATAAATGTGACTCATGCGAATATGCAACAAACATCAAAAAGTCATGTAAAAGTACACATACAAAGTAAACATTTGAAGGAATATTGTTTTAAATGTGACTCATGCGAATATGCAACAAACATCAAATGTAACTTAAAAGTACACATACAAAGTAAACATTTGAAGGAATATTGTTTTAAATGTGACTCATGCGAATATAGAACAAAAGTCAAAAGTAGTTTAAAAGCACACATACAAAGTAAGCATTTAAAGGAATATTGTTTTAAATGTGACTCATGCGAATATGGAACAAACATCAAAAGTCGTTTAAAAGTACACATACAAAGTAAACATTTGAAGGAATATTGTTTTAAATGTTACTCGTGCGAATATAGAACAAACGTCAAAAATAGTTTAAAAGTACACATACAAAGTAAACATTTGAAGGAATAATGTTTTAAATGTGACTCGTGCGAATATAGAACAAACGTCAAAAATAGTTTAAAAGTACACATATAAAGTAAGCATTTAAAGGAGTTTTGTTTTAAATGCGACCAATGCGAATATAGAACAAACATCAAAACTAATTTAAAAGTACACATACAAAGTAAGCATTTAAAGTAATATCGTTTTTAATGTGATTTATACGAATATGCAACAAACTGGAAAAAGGATTGGGAAATACATATAAAAAGTAAACATTTGAAGAATATCATTTTAAATGTGACTTATGCGGTTATGGTGTATCATACCTACCAACGGGTAGACGTGTCTGGAACAGCTTTGGATCGGTCTGAATATTGTTAGTAAGTCATTCCTGGTTGACGCAACTTTTTTGAATATTTCAATGAAGCCGTGTCGGATGTTAGTCTGTTTTCTGATTATTATTATTATTAGTAATAATAATTTATTAGCTAAAGACACACAGTGTATACATTTCTGTCCATTTTGCATTCGTTTGAGTTGAGTCAACTGACAGATACACCAACGCATGTTACACAGATTTCGTCAACGCTTCTTGACGCTATCATTGCGTCTAGTACCTTGACTCATTTTGCGGTGTTTGCTAAATTTGCTGTTGATACCAAGACTGACATGTCTCAATTTCAACATTCACGCTCTTATAGAAATTTTGATTACGTTTTGTTTACATATGATTTAAGATTGATTGTCATGGGAACACGTACTTTTAATCTTTGGCATTAATGATAAAGTGAGTCATCTACGAGAAGAAACAACTGAAGCATGAAAATCAAAGAATACAATGGCTGCATTACTACTTAATTTCATGTTTATGTTCCAGTTGTTTCTTATCAGATAGTCCAGTCGAATTAGACCAAAAATGAAGCTGACTCGGAAAAATTTAAAGTAGTGATTTTCCTTTGCGAATCGTTGTGAAGAGGGGGCTCACTGGCAGCCTACAATTCGGGAATCGCACTCCATTGCTTCAGCCACCATCTTCAATTTAAGGATGAATTTTTATTTATTGAATAACTCGTCCAAGGTCTATGAAGTATACAAGCCACAGAGTAACCAACATAAATAAGAAACAGGAATACCATTAGAGGACATTAAGTATAAGAGGAAGTTATAAGCGTGGAGATAGCATTTGTTAAAGGTTATAAAAAGGCGACCACAACCAAATAAGAGGGAGTTCTACGACAGTCTTCGGCGCTAAAAATTCAGAAGAGTTGGTTCACTTAAATTAGGGGTTTTGCGGCCTAATCTACCTAAGTGGGTCATTATTAGATGGCGCCACGGTTTGAGAAACAAGAGACCTATAAGTAAATTTGAATTATGAGTTTAACCAAATAACTTGAGATGTCGCTACTATAACGCTGTCACTTTATGGAAACGCGTAGAAGCGTCAGCAAACAAATTTTGTGTGTGTAAACGTTATTTTTCTTATTGCTACTAGTTAGTGGTGTTATAATCGTACAGTAAGTTCTGTAAAGAGTAATATGATAATTTTATTAAGTTAACATAAGGCATTTTTAGAATTGAAGGATGAATAGAACCTGGTGCATAGTGTGTGGGGTGTACCAGCAGGAAGCAAGAGCGATGCATATTTTCCTAGAATGAGAACAAGTAACTAACGGCACTAATAGTTGATATATAACCCGAAGATGAGCTGGAGATTTTTTGTTTTTAGTTCTGATTCCAAGAGCAATAAGGACCACCTGGTAGTAGCAAGGATTTTGTTGGTTCCCCGATTACACCAATTAAAGTTTAAATGACAGTTAAGTAAGTAATTGGCAATTATTAGGAGTATAATATAAGTGAGAATAATTGAGGTTGAGGTGTCAGGCGACTTTTGACCAAATGATTAGTGTATGTTATAAAGGACCTCTAATTGAACACCATTTTCTTATAAAATTATCAATGCAAACGTAGGGAAATGGAGACAAAAGTAAATTAGGTACTCGCCGAGTCAATCTTGCAGGTTACATCTCATGTGAGATATCCCATATAGAGCATTGAAATAATGAAAATCACAATAAATGATGTTTATTTAAGCTCACAACACAACAATTACCTTTGATTTGTAAGTTTTTTTGATTGAATTTTAACAAAATTGTAAATACGAGATCACATGATATCAGCTGTTTTTGTTGACATTCGATGGTGCTTTTAAAATCGCAGAAAAGTCATAAGAAAACATACAAATTGACCTAAATTGTGTGTGATTATGTGAAATAAACATCAATTATCGTGATTTTTATCATTTCAATGATCTATATGGGATACCTTACATGAGATGTAAACTGCAAAATTGACTCGGTCAGTACCTAATTTATTTTTATCTCCATTTCTCTATGTTTGCATTAATAATTTTATAAGAAAAAGTTGTTCAATTAGAGGTGCTCTATAAGGTACACTAGTCGCCCGACACCTCAACAGCAGTTTAACCCTATAGGTGTATAAGAAAGCCTTTAAAGTACACGAAAAACTTACTACTTGTTTTTAAGTTTCTATATTATGTTTTTTCACAAGCAATCAATCGATGTTTAGCAGTTTTAATAGAAACTTCAGGTTTCATGGTACAGAAGCATTTATGGTTTTTCATAATGATTTTCCTGGGCAGTTTCCTATAATGAAAACAAGCCTTTATACTATCATTGATATTTGTTAGTATACAGTTGTAATTATTATATTTTATTATTCAGGAGTGAAACAACAGCAAATGGGCATGAAACCTGTGCTAGATGCCAGTACAACATGTAATAAGAAACTTTGCAGCCTACATTTTGACACAAACTGCTATGCACACCCTCATTCAGTACGCTTAAAAAGAAATGCAGTGCCGACACTCCATCCCATGAGGCCACCCACGGAGGCTAAGGCAGCCATATCATTGGAAGTCTCATTTGTTTTACGACAACAATAAATTAATCAATTTGGTGTTAGTTATTGCAGGTTTAATTTTTTTGTTTTCTTCTATAATAATAATATTTATTTACCTTTCGAGTGTAGATACATAGTGTAAATACATTATTAGGCATGTCATATACAACAAAACATTAACTATCTATAAATTGTGAGACCGAATAAAAAGGATTATTTATGAAAAACTGTGAACATTTTCTTTGAAAGACCTTAACGTTAGTTTCATTTTGTATATCCGTAGGCAGTTTATTAAAACACAAAGATCCCATATAGTCTACTCTACGTTGTGATACGCACAGTCGCTGAAAAGCCGGTCGCAGAAATTCACTGCCCCTAGTATTATAGGAGTGATAGTCTTTATTTTTCTTAATATCACTGTTTCTTATGTGCATTATCAGTTTGTATATGTATAACGAGTAAATAGTCATTATCTTGAACTTTTTGAACAGGGGCTCACAATGTGTCAGTGGGTGTACACCATCCATAATCCGCACAATTTTTTTCTGTACTTTGAAAATCGTTTCTACTTGCGCAGTATTACCCCAAAAAACCAACCCGTATGAGATGATAGACTGTACCAAACCGAAATACATGTGTTTAAGCACCAAACTTGAAACCGTGGATCTTATTGTTCTGAACAGATACACAACACCACTCAGTTTACTGGAAAGTTGACTTACATGTTCGTTCCATGTTAGTTTGTCGTCCAGAGTCAGTCCCAACACTCTTGCACTGTGGACATGTTGCAACGAGCTCCGATCCACGTAAACTAGCAAACTTCTATCAACATGATGATTTATAGGATAGAACTGCATCATCTGCGTTTTGTTTGTATTCAGTAGGATACCGTTGTTTTTACACCATATTTGAATTTCTTTTATGTTATTATAAGCTGACTCTACTAGACCATGTGTACTAGAATCTGTTATGACAGCACTGGTATCATCCGCATAAACACTGATGGAAGCTGTTGATGCACACACTGATGGTAAGTCATTAATCATGATCGAGAAGAGCAGCGGACCCAATACAGTGCCCTGTGGTACCCCTTTCTCCATGCACCTCCTTCCCGAGCGTAAGCCATTTACCACCACAACATGATCCCGGCCCCCCAAATACGAGAGGACCCACTCATATGCAACACCTCTCACTCCTATACCATGCAATTTTTGTGCCAGTAGCTGATGGTCAACAGAATCGAATGCCCTACTGAAGTCGTAAAATAGTCCTAGAACGTTCCGTCTGTTGTTTAAACCCTCACAGACTGCATTGATTATTTGTTCCGTAGCTGTAATAGTAGATTTAGCCTTTCGAAATCCGTGCTGACACGATGACAATACCTCGTATTTTTCGAGGAAGCTGTACAGCCTTCTATGGAAACAATGTTCAAAAACTTTCGAGACTTGGTTTTGCAAAGCAATAGGTCTGTAATTCTCGACATTACATTCATTACCTTTCTTTTTAAAAATCGGTACGATCTTGGAAGTCTTCAGATTCGCAGGATATTCCCCAGATTCAAAAGATTTATTGTTCACCATGCATAAAGGTGGACTTATGCATTCCTTTACCATGCGTAGAATTGTTCCCGGTATTTGATCTATGCCTGAGGACTGTTTCGTACAACAATCATCAATTGCTTTTGAAACTTCTGATACGGTCACAGGACTAACGTACATGGTATTCAACACATCGTTTTTGTTATATGCCTTATGAAGTGGTGGTGGGCATTGTCCAGCAATCTCCGCAAAGTAATCAGGTGTATCACCTATGCTAATCTCAGAGTCGCCATCTTTTATTTTAATGTTGTGTTTGGTATTAGTGCCCTTCAAATCCCTTATTATATTCCAGCACGTTTTGTTAATATTCTCTGACTTCAGTATGCGATCATTATTGTAATTTCTTTTAGCGTTATTGACTTCTTTTGTGTACAATGTTTTTAAGGAACGGTATCTTTCGTTATACATATCGCTATGAATTATCTTATTAATAGCAGACATCTCTCGAAGAAGTTGTGAAAGTTGCTTAATTTCAGGCGTAATCCATCTGTTCCGAGTGCTGGGCTGACTGAACGACGAAACCAAAGGGAACGCTTCATTGAAATTTCTATGCAATATTTCTTCAAATCTATTGAACATTGAATTTACATCGGCTCCTGCATTATTCCATTCCTGCCAATTGCATAGTCGGAACTCGTTTTCAATTTTTTCTATGAAGTGCAATTTGTTGCCTTCTGTGTATCTCCTGGTTAATGACTTGTCAGACCTCGTATTGGGATCCTGACAATTGATCAAGATTTTGCCTATCTGATGAGTGTGATCTGATATATGGTTGTCTTCAACACTCACACTACACTCCTCTGTATTAGTAATAAATACATCAATTAAAGTTTCGGATGTCGCAGTAACTCTTGTTGGCCCGTTTATTCTGTTGGAAAGACCATGTTCTCCCAATGTGTCTACTAGTAGTTTCCTGATAGGGCTATGCACTAGGAAGTTTATATTTAAATCCCCACATATAGTAATTGTGGAATTAACTGGGAAATTACCAAGTAGTTCATCTAATTTATCCAGAAGCAAGTCAGAGCTATTCGGAGATCTATATACACAGACTATAAATATTTTTAGACGCTCTATCACAGCACAAGCGGATACAACCTCGAAATCTTTTTCTGTACCTAACTCATTACCAAAACACTGCATTTCAATATATTTTTTCGCAAAAATACAAACTCCGCCCCTCATATAAGTACTCCTGCAGTAACCTGCTACCAGCTTGTACCCATCAATCACGAAGCTATTGAGCTCCTCATACCGCAACCAGTGTTCCGAGATGCACACTATATCTATATCATTCTCCTTTAATAATATCTCCAAATGTGGTATTTTTTTATGTATTCCCTGTATATTTAGGTGCATTACCTTTAAACAGTTCTTATTTTCCGGGTCTCCATTAAATAGTGATTGCTATGCGGTGTTATTAATTTTATTTCTTTGTATGTTCATTATTCTGTTGTAACTCTGACACGTTTTATCCCATACTGTATGCTCAATATCAATACGCAGGTTGAGCTTTGTTCTTGCTTCTGCACAGTTCACGCACTTTTTAATATTATTTCTACATTGTTCCAAAGTATGGCCCTCTGCACAAACCGGACACTTCATTTCATTCTTGCATTCTTTAGCCAAATGTCCATATTTTTGACAATTAAAACATCTAAGGATCTGTAAGTCTTCCTCCAATCTACAAGACATCCATCCGATGAAAACGCACTCTTGTTTCATTAGGTATTCGTATACTGGACCATCACATTCAACCACCAAGTTGAATTTATTTTTCCTTATTTTAGATTTATGCACTATATTTAATTCTTTTACTATATGTTCTAGTTTATTCTGTTCTATAATAATATTTGATAAATCATCAGTATTACTCTCTTCATGAATTCCAATAATTTTAATCCTAGGTCTTAAAGGTTTTGGATTCTCAATTTTATATTTTGCGTTTAGTTTCATTTCTATATTTTCTTTCACTGTCGACATTGCCTGACTATTATCACAATGCAATATGACTCCACCCCTTCTCGTTTGCCTACCCATTTTCACACCTACCTGCAGTTTGACTGGGTCGATAGTATCTTTAATATCTTTTCTAACTTCTTGTTTTTCCATTGTATCCTTAGGCTGAACAATAATAACGTTAATAACGTTCTATAGCCATGTAATTAACATTATTTAATTTATAAGCCCTAATTGTCACTCTTTTAATTATATATTAATGAAAAGACGTCTACTAAATTTGTTAGGTATCTTATGTATCCATATTTTTATTTATGTCAACTTATTTTATGTTCATCATTTATGTAATACAAGATTTTGTAAATGGTGGTAGTAAACATGGGCGGGCAAGTCATTGTGTGTTTATCAGGTTTAATTACCTACTTTGTAGTATTTTGAGTAGGTACTTGTGCTTTTTTGACAGAAATTCTATCTTATTGTTAAAAATATATTTGTTAGTCGAAAATTCTACTTTTGGTAGATTATGCTATTGCTCGTTAATTTATTTTTGTACTGGTAATTTAACTAAAACATAAGTGTTGGATGTTATAATTTTCAATAGTAATCATAAATATACTTTATAGCTTTTCTACTTTGTAGTATTTCGCGTAAGTACTTGTGCTTTTTCGACAGAAAGTCTATCTTATTGTTAAAAACGAATATTCTACTTTTGGTAGATTATGTTATTGTGCGTTACTTTATTGTTGTACTGGTAATTTAACTAAAACATACATGTTGGATGTTAGTTATAATTTTTCAATAGTAATCATAAATGTAGTTTATAGCTTTTCTACTTTGTAGTATTTTGAGTAGGTACTTGTGCTTTTTCGACAGAAATTCTATCTTATTGTTAAAAATATGTTTGTTAGTCGAAAATTCTACTTTTGGTAGACTATGCTATTGTTCGTTAATTTATTTGTGTACTGGTAATTTAACTAAAACATATGTGTTAGATGTTACTTATTAATAATCATAAATGTACTTTGTACCTTTTTTATGTAACAATATTAAAATGTAATTATTTAAGTAATTCTTTTCTTTAAAACGTTATTGTGTGGTTACGGCATTGTAATTGAATATCGTACTGTGTACTGTTTTCCTTAGAAATGATTCCTCATTACTATGAGAACTAGTAAATAGTATGCAATTTAATTACAGTGTTGTAATCATGTACCGCGAGATCAAAAATTATATTGATAAAGGTTTGCCATGGAATGTAAAACATCTATCTTAAGTTATATCATTAAGTGTCATACTGTCCATATTTGTCATTATATTATCTCTTAAGGTGCAAATCCACAATGAGAATATCTCATGAGATTTTTGTCTCACGCAATAAAAATCGCGTCAATTTCATTGTGGAAACGGTCGAAAGACCAATGAAATTGGAGTTATCCTGCGATTTTTATTGCATGAGACAAAAATCTCTTGTGATATTCTCATTGTGGATTTGCACCTTTTGAATGACAAATATTAATGAGTATGACACTTAATGATATAACTGAAGACAGACGTTTTACATTCCATGACAAACCCTTATAAATATAATTTTTGATCTCGCGGTATTAAACCCTAATTTGTAATAAACTTTCTTTTGAATTTCCCGCTACCAAATACATTTTGAATCTCCCGCTATTTGCTTAGTGTTATTGGAAACTGTAATTTTTTTGATGTCAGCTTCATCTGTATTTGACCCGAGGCAATACAAAGCGCGGATAAAAATTTTGGCTTGACTTCTCTTGGTGATTTGTGTCCAGCAAATAAGTTTTGTGTATGTTGCTAAACGTTTTCTTTCTGTTTTTGTTATTACTTTTAACTTAAAAAACATTATTCTTTGTGTTTTTCTTACTACTTTTAACTTATTAGTGGTGTTATAATCGTACCGCAAGTTCTGTAAAAAGTAATATGATAATTATATTAAGTTAACATTTTTAGAATTCAGGAATGGATAGGTGCGTTGTGTGTGGGGCGTACAGGCAGGATGCAAAAGCGTTGCATAATTTTCCGAGGAATGCGAACAGGTAAGTAAAGGCACTGATCTGAAAAAGGTTTATTATATTGTTGTTACATAATGAACATAACATTAAATATACAGTGTCGTGAGAAGCTGATGCAGTGAGTTTGGCTTATTTCTAGAATGTGCCAGTTGAACCGTTCTATTTTCACCGATGAAGTAGTTGAGGTGTCGGACAAAATGACTAGTGTACCTTATAAAGGACATCTAACTGAACAACTTTTTCTTATAAAATTATGAATGCAAACGTAGCGAAATGGAGATCAAAAATAAATTAGGTACTGACCGAGTCAATTTAGCTGGTTACATCTCATTGTATACATCATTGAAATAATGACAATCATGATAATTGATGTTTATTTCACATAATCGCACAATTTAGGTCAATTTGTATGTTTACTTATGACTTTTCTACGATTTTAGAAGCACCATCGAATGTAAACAAAAACAGCTGATATCATGTGATCTTAATTTACAAATTTGCTAAAATTCCTTCAAAAAACGTACAAATCGAAGGTATGTTGTATTGTGAGCTTAAATAAACATCAATTATTATGTGCATTGTGCAGAATATTCTCAAGTCTTGACCTCTGATTCTACACTACCCTGCAATCTGTATATTTACAATAAAGAGTATTCACTCCAACAGAGTAGACTAAGTTATCTTTTGGAGAACTGACTTGAATTTGTTGGTGCTGCATTCGCTTTATTGGAAAATATAATTCCACAGTTAATGCAGAACGCAGTGGAGATTGAGAGGAGAGCCACAAAATACATTAACGAGAATTTGACTTTATTGTGGATTACTTGTACACTTCATACTAATCTAATTAAAGACTGTATTGTCCGGGGAGTAGTTCGTATTGGTATTCCTTGGTACTGTACAAGATCCTGTCGTAAAATAAAGCTCCAATCAAAGATTTCTGCTGCCAAGCGGAAATTAAAAAAATAAAACATCAATAAATTAACGTATTTCTTGTTAGTTATTGCAGTTATAATTTTTTTGTTTTCTTCTTGTACTTTTTTTCTACTTTGTAGTATAATGAGTAGGTACTTGTGCTTTTTCGCCAGAAATTATATCTTATTGTTAAAAATATGTTTGTTAGTCAAATATTGTACTTTAGGTAGATTATGCTATTGTTTATTAATTTATTTTTGTACTGGTAATTTAACTAAAACATACGTGTTAGATGTTACTTATTAATAATCATAAATGTACTTTGTACCTTTTCTACGTAACAATATTAAAGTGTAATTATTTAAGTAATTCTTTTCTTTAAAACATTATTGTGTGGTTACAGCATTGTAATTGAATATCGTACTGTATACTGTTTTACTTAGCAATGATTCCCCATTACTATGGGAACTAGTAAATAGTATGCAATTTAATTACAGTGTTGTGATCATGTATCGCGAGATCAAAAATTATAATGATGAAGGTTTGTCATGTAATGTAAAACGTCTGTCTTAAGTTACATCATTAAGTATCATATTGTCAATATTTGTCATTATATTTTCTCTTATAATGACAAATATTAATGAGAGTATGACACTTAATGATATAACTTAACACAAACGTTTTACATTCCATGACAAACCTTTATCAACAGTAAGATCATAAGTGCTCCACTCTTGTCGGCAAGTTTTTTATTTTGTATGAGCATTGGTTGCTTGGCAATTAAACTAGATCAAATTGACGAAAAGAACCCGAGCGCGGAGCGCGAGGGTTCTTTTCCCAAGAATTTGATCGAGTTTAATTGCCAAGCAACCAATGCTCATACAAAATAAAAATCTTGCCTGACAAGAGTTGAGAACGAATGATCTTCGGTTGGAGAATTAACTGAATGTTGCCGAAGCGCGACATTTTTACTTTTGTCAAAATGACATTTGATTTTTTAAATATTAATGGTTGCTAAAATAATGCTAAAACAATGAGGTATTGGCAAGAAAAATAGCATACATTCTTTTCAGTTAAAGAAATCATTTCTAACTTGTGATTGGTGCATGTGACACTGTTTTTAATGCTTTCATTCAGCAGGCGGATCGGGAACTGATCCCGCTCCAACCGTTCACTTCACAACAGTTGAGTGTTCGCTGGACAGGACCGCTCACCTTTATGTCATCGTCTGTCATCTGATACTTTTCATTGCTGCCATATGTTAAAATTATAGAGATTAAACCGAATAAACAATAATAATAAATTGTTTTTCTGTATTAAAGTTTGACGTAGTTTTTAGTGGAAGGGCTGATTTTTCCAACCCCGAATAAAATACTGAGTGAATTCCAATATTATAATACATTTATTACTGCACAATACCTTTAATTTGCTGTATCTTACTCTTCTAGTAACTTTCTTCAGAAGTATGTATTAGGTTGGTCTTGGAATGAATCAATGGCGCATGCGTACAGAATACGCTCACCAAGTGAGCATAGAATTTTTCCGCTCACAAAAATGGCGACCGCTCCTGAACATGTTCAGAGTGAGCGCTCGTCTACTGGCCATGATCACTGAACAGTTGCGCAACTGTTGTGTCTGCTGAATGAAAGCAATGTCTCATTGGTCTACAACACTATGAAGTTAATTATCAATATAATTTTTGATCTCGCGGTATTAAACCCTAATTTGTAATAAACTTTCTTTTGAATTTCCCGCTACCAAATACATTTTGAATCGCCCGCTATTTGCGTAGTGTTATTGAAAACTGTAATTTTTTGTTGTCAGCGTCATCTATATTTGGCCCGAGGCAATACAAAACGCGGATAAAAATTTTGGCTTGACTGCGCCATCTTTTCTAATCTGTGACCTATACTCCATTCAGTCTTGAGAATAAAGCATTGGGAAAGATAGGGCTTAAAATAAACGTTTGTGATTGGTTGAAATCGAGTGTGCATTTACACCGGCAAAATAATCGCATTTAGCTCGTTCTGTCAAAAATTTGTTTACTGACAGTGTTGTTCAAAGATTTTGTCGATTTCCGTGTTTTACATAGTTATTTGTTGTTAATATTCTTAAAAAATAGTTCTTCTTAGAACTCGCAAGTGAAATATTCATTTGTTAAGGTATTTTATCAATTTCGTTAACTTTCTTTTCGTAATCGCTAATATTCTATAGTATGGCGGAAGCAGTTTTACCAGGTCCTTCAAAAAATCGTAAAGGGAAACACATAAGATCTGGACAAAGGCAAATGGCTTATAATGTGTACATTAAGCATAAAGACGTCTAAAACAGCTGCAGTCAATCAAACAGCAGAGGAAGTGGGTATTAATAGGAATACAATGTACTGCATTATTAAAGAAATGGAATTATATGGAGTTCCAATTTCTCCTCCAAGAAAAAGAAATTATCGTCATACTTACAATAAATTGGATGAAGCACAAAAAAGTACAATTAGACGACATGTGCATTCCTTTTTCTTGAGGAATGAGTTACCAACTTGTTCAAAAATTTACGTAAATGTCAAAATATAATGATATCAGATATGTATATCCCTGCTATCCATCTGACAGTAAACATATGTTTTACTTGTTTTCAAAATACAAAGTTCATCGTGTGTAAACTGTGCTCATATTGTAGCGCCATCTACTCCATTCTTAGACTGAATGGAGATTAGAGCAATTGGTTTTGGCTTGGTATTTGTATAATGATAATACATCTTTGTGAGGCCAAATAGTTCCAGCCTTGTTTATAAATACTATAGTTATACAACCTAGAGAAAACTGTAAATATTTCTTATGTAGTAAAGTGTCGTCCTCTGATATCTTTCAAATGGATTAATACGAATCAATGATCTAATAATAGAACTACTAGATGGACTGTAAAGAGAGAGGAATTGACCTCTACATACAAAGGAGACAGATATACAAAACCGTTAGTTGTGGGCAAAACATGGCGATATCGCATTGTTTTGTATATAAACTTTCTCAATTTTGTTGATTTATACATATTTATTTGTCTTTTTGGTAATTTGGATTATGTATTTTATTAATAGATTTCTTCTAGTATTGATTTTATTTCATACTAGTATAAAGACAACTGTGGATTCATGATGATTGAATCAACTATTTTTATTTATAAAATTGTGATTGTAATTAGATACATTTTAAGAATTTCATTTTTATTTGATATAGGCATATAGGTAATGTATATAAATTGAGAATCATCAAGAATATTGGCAATTGTTAACTTCAGCTTATAATTTAACAGTGTTGTTCTCATGGATTTAGTGTCATATATATTTGGTTAAAAGTGCTATTATCAGTAACAAAATTAGAAATAAATATTTTAAATTGTTGAATATTATATATACCAGCTTCGCAGTGCTTGGAGTCACATATTTAAGACACAATGGTAATGTCATGTGCAGCGTATGGTTGTACTAATAGGGCAGAAAAGGGAATGAACGTATGATTTCACAGGTTAACTATTCTTAATAAAATACATGATTTGTAAATTTGATATAAAAAATTTTAGTTTTCAATCTAATCAAGTACTATGCAAGCAGTGGATAATTTGTACTAAACGAAAGGATTTTAAGGCATCAAAATATTCAAGATTGTGTTCAGAGCATTTTGTTCCTGAAGATTTTGTTATAAGTTATGGAAGAAAATATTTGCCCCAAAATGCAATTCAAAGTATTTTCAATTTTCCTGCTCACTTGAGAAAAATTTCCTGTAATAGCAGATCTCAACGATTAAAAATTACTGATGCACCAAGCAAAGAACTGTTAAAGTAAGATTTCTATTTGTAGTTATTATTCTACCTAGATATTTTTAATGTTCTATTTACCTTATAGCTCAGAATCCCCAAATGTAACTAATGTTGAAGTATTTGAATTAGTCACAGAAAAAACACCTCACGAAATAATACAAGTTGTTATTCTAGCTTTATGTATTTTTAATATCTCTTTCTCCATTTTACTTCGATCACATATTTACCATTTACGTATTTGTTAATCCATATTAATTATATGTACATATATTTTAATAAAAAATTAAGCATTAATTGTCTTTTATTTTGAATATATCAGAAGTTGTAAGGAACACCTAAGAAAAGCTGTCAGTTTCTATATTTATTTTTTCAGAACGTAATATTTTGAAAAATTCTAGTGGTCAATTCAAAATTTCCAACTGATATCTGTATAGGGTAGATACACCAGTAATCGACCGGTTAGAGAGGACTAAAAATGGAATCTCTTATATTTCCAATGTTTATTCACTTAATCACGTGAAACAGATTGCTGTATATCATTGCATATTTATATTTTAAATGTGTGTTTGTATTCGAGCGATAGGGGGCACCACAAGTGAAATTTTTTTTTTTATCCAAATCTATCACAAATCTATACATAATTCACCAGTAGTCGGGGTCGGGCCCCGAAATCCAGAAGTCGGACAATAAATGCACCAGTATTCGGCCATACCCATTTTGTCTTGCATGTTTTTGGATTTTGGGCATGTTCTTGTTTAAAAGTGGAAAAATCATATCAAATAATAATGCAAAACAGTGTAAAATATATTATTTTCATTTAAAAAAATACATTATTGTCTTTGTAAACATAAAATAAAATTCTAAAAGCAGAAAAACATAACGAACAAAAAATATTAACTCAAAAAACATTCTTTCATTGCCTATACCTACATCTAAACCTAAAAGCAGAAAAACACAACGAACAAAAAATATTAACTTAAAAAACATTTTTTCATTGCCTATACCTATACCTATTCTCAAAATACAAAATAGAACACACTGTTTCATTGCGTACATTGCGGACAGATAAAGTCTTTGGCAGCAATTTCCTCGTATAAATGTCCTTTGAACGTTGTACATTTCAAATGGTACCAGCTTGTGCACTCATCACAACCAATATTTTTGAGATCATTGTCTTCTGTATCACTGATTAATTCGATGTCGCATGAAGTACACTTGATAAATTCTCTTCTTTTGTCAGTCTTATTACTCTCTAAACCATTATTTTGTTCTGGTAATTGTTCATTATTTGGTATATTCTCATTTTCTTGTCTCACACATCGTTTTCTTTTTCTTTTTTCCATCCGTTTTCGCATTTCAAGTTGCTTCGCTTCCTTTTTTTTCTGCGCTTCTTCTTTTCTTGCCCGAACGGCATCAATTTTTCTTTGTTTAGCATCTTCCTTCTCTTTTTCGAGTTGCCTCCACATTTCAGATGATATTGCACTTGGCAATTTGGGTGCATTTTTGTTCATCTTGCTTTTCATAATCGGCTTTGGATAAAACAATACCTGATTAGAGATATCGGAACTTTTTGCTGGGATAATTACGATACTTGAATTTTTTATTTCACTGGATGAGTCTTGGGAGTCGTTATTGGGCAGTAAAACATTTTCAGTCCCTTGTATTTCTTCTGGTGGAGGAATAAGATATCCAGCTTCGTCGATATCATATATTTGACCATTAGAAAATAGGGATACGGATGGAATATCATCTATGGTTACGGGTGGAAGATCATTATTTACTGTTTCAAATAGAAGATTATTTACTGTTGTCTCCGGTATTGGTGTTGCTGTTGGAAGATCATTATTTACTGTTTCAAATGGAAGATTATTTACTGTTGTCTCCGGTATTGGTGTTACTGGTGGAAGATCATTATTTATTGTTTCAAATGGAAGATTGTTTACTGTTGTCTCCGGTATTGGTGCAGGAGGATTATCTTTTTGTTCAATGTTGCCAATAAGAGAATGTTTCGATTTTGATAACTCCTCAAGAATTAAGTGTACATTAACTCCGCGTTCTTCCAAAGTACCCTGAAGGTACTTAATTGTTTGTTCCGTAGTCTCATAATTGGCGATTGATGGAGTGTTTGGGTCAGTTATAACTTGAAGCGACGTGTTAGTCTCCTCTAAATTTTCCAACACATTCTGAACACATTTAGTGTAATCCACAGCATTTGGATTAAATGGAAAAAGTCCGCATCTACGGAAACCATTTTTTATAGTTTGGGGTAAATTTTCTTTCTTCAGGACCCTTTTAAGAAGTGGGCAGAACTTTGCTTTGGTTAAAATTTGGTTTGTGTTCTCTTCGCACATTTGCCATTCTCTTACTGTAGCTTGCCATTGTGATTTAAGTGGTTTAAAAACACTTACGTCGCAAGGCTGGAGTATGTGGGTGGCATTAGGTGGTAGGGCATACAAAATGATACCATTGTTGGAACAGAACTCACTTAAGCTCATGGTTAAGTGGCTTTTGTGACCATCTATAATGAAAAGAATAGGCTTTTTGATTCCATTGGTTTCCAACCACGTGTTGAAAGAATTGGCGACATACTCGTAAAAAACTTCTGATCTCATCCAACCCGTTTCGCTTAAACCTAAACACCACGAAGGGTCCATGCTTTCACGCACATCTTTTGGAGGTCTGACATATGGAAACACCACACACGGATGTGCTATGACACCGTCTGCTGAAATTACTATCAAAACCGTCAAAGCTTCTTTTTCTTTACCTTTAACGATTTGATAAACATTTCTGTATCCTCTAGGGGCTATTATTTTTCCCGTTTTGGGACATAGAGTGAAACTAGTTTCGTCCCCGTTGAAGATTCTAGTGGCATCGTCCAAAATATCTACTGCATTTTCGGTTTCCAAATATTCTCGTAAACAAGTAAACCATTTCCTTATGCTTTCCTCTGTAACAACTGCACGCCCTTTGGATAAATTTTCTGGACTCCTATGGACCAGCTGTGGATTACGCCTGAAGAATGCAGAATACCACTTTTTTCCAGGACGTCCGTTTACAAATGGTACCTTTTCTCTATCTTCTTCACTTTTTGAAAGTATGATTTTTTGAACTGTATTGAGTATATCATCCATTTTTCATGGGAAACCACACTTGGCTAAATTTATACACCATTCAACCAAAGCTTTTTCTTCAGCGGTGCTCAAAACTGGTGTTGGACCCATTCTTCTGGGATTTTCGGCAATCTTTCCACTTAGTCTATCATGGATTGTGGTTTTTGGTACTCCATAAATCTTACTTGCTTTCCGTACGCTCAAATTATTTTCTCTTATTTGCCTTAACGCTTCAGATAAAGCCTCTTCTGAGTATTGGTGTATGGGACGTTTATAAATTTTATTACAAGTTTTCTTTTTTCTTTTTTTTTCCAAATTAGTGTTTACCTTAACCATCTTACTGCAAAAATAAAAATAAATAAATAAGAAATTATGTTATAAAGTACATAAATATGTATAAACTAAATAATATACAAATACAGTCCAAAAAGAACGGTCGACTTCAAGAGTAAAAAAACCCAGAAGTCGACACCTCAATACTGAATATTTTAGAAGCGGTCGACTACTGGTACAATAATATAATATGCTGGCAAAAATGTTCAAAAATTATTAAGGGCGATTTTATGCACATTTTGAATGCAAAAGACTTCCTTACAGTATTACAACCTAAAATCCAGTAGTCGACCGCCCCATGTCGACTACTGGAAATTTAAATTATTCACGTATCCAGAAGTCGACCTCCCGAATAATTATTGTATTTCGCAGTAACTTGTGAAATTTATCCTCAAAATTCACTTAATAAACTATCTTAAAGTGTGAGGAATTCGTACTTACCGTTAAATTTACAAAAACCAAAACTCCAGGCACAAGTTTTAAATGCACTACAAGTTGATGTTTCTTTAAAATTTCCTTAGTAGTAGTAGCAACGCCAACTTAACACGCCATTTGCAAAGTTCCTGTTCCTGAATAATGCTTTGCTCTAATTGGTCAATTTTAAACAAACCTGTCGACTACTGGAAAATTGGCGCCCTTTTTTATATTATGCTTTGTAGGACTAGTTAAACGCAAAAAATGTTCGGTGCGTCCGACTACTGAAGTCGGTCGACTTTAGGTCGTTCTACCCTAGTGATTTTTAAAAAATTTTTCTAATACTACTGTTTTAAATAAAAACTGAATGATCATCACACATGCTAAAATAGGTATTATTAGAAGAACAAAATGATATAGTTATCTCATAGTCATTAAAAGTCATTTATTTAATTTTCTTTCCTTAATGAAGAATGGCAACTAGCATAGATACCTTTAAAATGTTATTAAACAGAATATATTTAATACCATATTAATAATATATATTTAATTATTTATTTTTTTGATTATTAAAGTTGCAATACCTTTACTTTCCTCTTAATATAGCATATTTTTAACAAAATAATACTTTTAAACATTATAAGCCATTACAAGCTATAGCAATATATTTGAATTTTGCCCACATAAAACGGTCAATTTTGTTCATCCTTGTCAAACTGTCGACGCTCATATATTTTCCTTCTTTCTTCTATGGTGTGGGTCACTTCCTTATCAGCAAGACATAGCGTACACTGCATCTAGTAGTATAATATGTGATAGTATTAGATCATTGCTTTCATTCAGCAGACCCAACAGTTGCGCAACTGTTCAGTGATCATGTGCAGTAAACGAGCGCTCACTCTGAACATGTTCAGGGCGGTCGCCATTTTTGTGAGCGGAAAAATTCTATGCTCACTTAGTGAGCGTATTCTGTACGCATGCGCCATTGATGCATTCCAAGACCAACCTAATACATAATTTTGAAGAAAGTTACTAGAAAAGTAAGATACAACAAATTAAAGGTATTGTGCAGAAATAAATGTATTATAATATTGGAGTTCGCCCAGTATTTTATTCGGGGTTGGAAAAACCAGCTCTTACACTAAAAACTACGCCAAAACTTAATGCAGAAAAACAATTTATTATTATTGCTTATTCGGTTTAATTTGTAAAATTTTAACATATGGCAGCAATGAAAAGTACCAGATGACAGACGATGACATAAAGGTGAGCGGTCCTGTCCACCGAAGACTCAACTGTTGTGAAGTGAACGGTTGGAGCGGGATCGGTTCCCGATCCGCCTGCTGAATGAAAGCGATACGAATGAATGAAAGTGCTCAGCCAATGAAATATTCTCAACGCCACTCCCACAATTTAATCCGGAAGTTTATAAAAAATGTAAATATATTTTGATATTTTCTATTAAATTTTACATAAGAGTATGTTTTATTTGATTTGCTTTTCACATCGTTTGCCCTTGAATTACATATCAACATAACCTATATAGCTTAACTGTGATAAAATGGCAATGGTTAACAATTGGGGCGCCAGCAATGACCTTGATGCACAGTTGTATGTATCTTGAGGTTGACAGCGTTGTCAAATGCTAAATATAATTAGCGATCGTGAACAAAGATTTAAATAGGCATAACAGATAAACTTGCTCATTATTCGTTAGATTTTACAAAAAAATATTGATGTTTGTTTTATTTTAGAATATTTATACCTATTTGTTTTTCTTAAAATAAAATACAACGACGTATTATTTAAATTCGTATGTTACACAAACATCACATGTATAGTCGAGATCAACTATACATATTATTAGATTATTATAGTTGAACAATTATCACTTTTATCTATATAATTTAATATATGTATTGCAAATTATACTATTTATATAGGTAGTATGCATTAAAATATTTTATAACAGTTTCTAAGTTAATAGGTTAATACATGTAATGTAATTCAAAAGTAAAGGAACCTAAGTTGCGAATTGCACAAAAAGCTCTTGGGAATATCGTAATCCTTATCTTTATTTGGAAACATCCTGTTAAATATCCTTTAGAGGAATCAATTTTTCTATTGTTGATACTGTTACATACTCATGAATATAATTAAAATGTATATATATCTACTTATACACATACGGGCTTTATCTTTGGGCTTTATAAACTAAAGAATAATGAACAAATTTAACTATTATATCTATTTAATGCTTGTTCACGATCCCGAATTATACATTTAGCATTTGACAACACTGCGAACTTCAAGATACATACAACTCTGCATACGAGGTCATTGCTGGCGCCCCAATTGTTAACCATTGCCGATAAAATAGATTTAAGTAAATGTTTTATTGAAGAATCGTAGTATTACTATTTTTTTCCCTTATTATACTCACAATTACCCTTTTATAACATAATAAAAAAAAGACTTACAAAAGGCTTTTTAAAAAACGTATTCATGTTTTTTAAAGAAATAAATCTAAACAAGAAAACGGTATTAAAAAGTCAGCATTTTTATTAAATACTCACCTACATGAAATGTCAGTCTGTTTCGGGTTCAGAGTTTGGGTTATTCTAATTTGTTTCTATGTGTTCAACAGGTATGTCTAAAACAGTCTTCTATCTATTCGGTATGACTAGATATATTATGTAAAAGAAGAAAAAGTAATTAAAAGCTATCCGAACCACAACATTTATTAAGTTGCTTTGCATGGTTTCATCAACTTGACTGGTTTATGTGAGGCTTTCAAACCAGTAATGTAGTACGTTTTACAAAGAAAATGCATTATAAACACCACATTATTTTAAGGTTTTGGTATCTTCAGAATTTAGAAATTTAAATGGTTCACAGCCAATCATTTATCACTTAACCAGGATAAATGTGAGACAATTTATTTTACTAGTAAACATAGATCAAACATATATTCTACGAATTGAAAATTCCTTGATATTAGACTAGACACAAGATTAATATTGAAGCCGCAGATAGTTGAATTAGTCAAACACTTATCTTCTGCTAGTTATGCAATTAAACGTATCAGATTTATAACTGATAGTCTACTGGAATAACGACATACTATGGACTATCAAATCACATATCAACAATGTTTAACCAATATGGGGTAAGTAGGCCTATGTAGAAAAGGTGTTCATCCTGCAGAAGAAGGCTGTTCGAGCAATTGTCTGTGTTTCACAAACTATTCACTGCAAACCTCTCTTCAGAGAACTTATGATAAGTCTATTAGCCTAGACACATATTCTGCAACAACTAAGGAGGGCTTTGAAAAAGCTGTCACACCTCATGACTAGGGATGGGATTACAGAAGTCTCCAACCCTCATAACCATTTGCTGCACATCCCGCATTACATAGGACAAAAGCCACTTCAGTACAACACGTCACTGGTAATTATTTAACAAAATCAAAGTTATGTGTAGACATCTTTCTACTTTCGTATCTAAAGAGAAAATAAAGGACATTCTCCTTCAAGGAGCATTCTACAATGTCAATGACATAAATTAGCCCTGTGTTGACGTTGTCATTACATTTTTGCTTGATGTGCTATTGTGTAAACTGTATGTATATTTTATTATTGATATAATAAATTTATTATTATAATAGAAACACTATCCTTCTTACTGTAGAAGTGTTATAATTAATCCTGCTTTTACACCCACAATACTTCATCTCATCAGGGAAGTCGTAGCAACTTTCATTATACATTTACATTCTTGATAATTATCAATATAGTAAGTACTGCCTACACGTGGTCTGTATATGGACGTTTCTTCAATTTGTATATATTTACCTGCGATTTTAAAAATTGCTTTCAATAATAGTAATTCCTAATAATTGAAGTTACGTTGGGGTTATCAAACAAAACGAGTTTAAAATATATAACACTTTCGGCTGTTACTTTGTGAAGATTCATGATACTGGATATAAGTAAAATAAAACACTCAATTAAATTTGTATAACTTCACTTTATTTTAATCACTATGTGACTGCAGTTTCAACATTACATGTCATTATTAAACTAGCTTACTTATATTTCTACTATTTAATTTTTCTTTCACCCACGTTTAATTGCAATTGTTTGAAATCTTCATGGATTTTATTGTGTTATATATGTAGAATTTTAGCCTTCATACTGGTTGAAGTAAGGTATATCACTTCATAAAAATTAATTAGATACACACTTAAATGTACTCGGCTTTGACATTACTTATTTTATTATGGTTCCAGTTATTTTTATTTTATCTAGGCCTGAATCGTAACAACAACTGCCATCATACAAGTCTGAATGAATAATCATCAATTATTGTTGAGGATGAAGTTATACAAACAAACTAATTCATAACCAAGCAAAGATTTTATTAAAGGTTAGTACTTTGAACCTTTTTCAGCTTGTACTGCAATATCCATTGTCAATTATAAGATAAAATATATAGGAAAAATGACATTTCTTCGTTACATCGTCTTGCAATATGTATTTTAGAATAACATTTAACATCCACAATCACATCATCACTTATTTTTGGAATTTGAAAAATTAGTGTCAGTAGACTTATCATATCCCTTAATTCAAAATATTTTAGGATATTTAAATCTAAAGCAAAACGCCTACAAAATTGTAACAAACACGATTGGTGTAATTGGATAATTGCGTCACTTCCTTTAAGCTCCCATTGGCTTCTCTTTACTACTATGACAAGACTGCTTTTACTAGAACAAATTTAGCGGGAGAAATTTATGAATGGGCACATCCTACTGCCCAACCCCTCTGGTGGCTACCTACCCGAACTAACCCTCAGTTGTATAACTATAGTATTTATAAACAAGGGTTCCAGTTTATACGACAGTTGTATACTCGCCGGTTCACTAGTGCTGCCAATGCTACCGATTTTTCGGTAGTTCTACCGATTTTCAGTATCATCTACCGATCTACCGACTTTAACCTAAAATCTACCGAAAATAGATTTATATTTCAAAAACTCTATTTATAGACTATATTTTATTTATTATTCAATTTTGTTTATATCCATTTACAAAAATGTTATGCTACGCTCACTCTAGGAACTAGCAGTTCAAGTAAAGGTAAGGTAATTATTAAAGTAAGTATAAAATTTAGGGTAAGTATGTATGTGCTTTGATTAAATAGCAATTTTGTATTGGAGGGAATTTACTCGATGCAATAGTAAACTTATAAATGGAAGTGGATTTTATTTTGATTTCGTGGAATTTCAAAATTTTGCATATATTGAAATTCATAAAATATTACATCAAGCACAAACTAGATGGTTGTCTGTACACATGGTCGTAACAGATTTTGGAACGATAGAACGCCTTGAAATTAGTTGAAATTATATTTTGCTGATGCTGTTTCCCAAAAAGATGTGCTATCTATAGAAAATATTTCAATAAAGTGAAATAATCCAGTCACACAGTTATTTTTCCAAATTTTAGATTTTGCATTACCTATTTTTAATAACTTGAATAGAGATATGCAAGCTGAATCACCTAAATTGCATATTAAGAATGTCTGCATTTCTTAAAATTAATTTTTGACTGAAGAACTTACATTATTACAACCTCAATTGAAAATATTGGGTTTAAAAATCCAACTTTCTTTTTAAGTTTAGAAGATGTATTTCTGGGCAAATATTCAAAAATCTATTATAGAATCAACATTTTCAGATCAGCAATTTTTTTTTTTAGAACCAACTCGGTATTATATAATAGTTATTTATGTAACAAGTCAGTAAAGTGATACTTTATCGAACGAGTCTGGTTTACGAGCCAAGCGAGTGAAGCGAGCGCGGCGAGTAACAGACGAGTTCGGTAAAGGTACTTTACTGACGTGGTGCATACAAAATTTTATCGCCAACCGTGAAAATTGTTAATTTAAGAAATAAAGATCTAATAACTTATGACAGTTTATGACAGTGACATACGATTTATTTTTAAAGTCATCAGTCATGGCTACGCTGACAGATATTAGCGGCAGGTAAAGTACTTTATTGTACAGTACGATAAAGTGTTTCTTTACCTCCGTAAAACGCTATGGTAACGCATCACTTTACTGACGGTTGGCGATAATAGTTATTTATGTAACCGTAACCTCCGTGATATAGAGGCCTGGAACAAAGCTTGTGTCACGTGATCTGACGTCACGAATGCCGGCTGACTAGCATTACAGTTTAGATTTGCCGTGATCGCACATCCCAGTCGCGTGAACTAGATTTCGCAAGTTTTTCTTTCAAAAACCCTCATAAAGAACTTCAAATAAGTTAAAGTGATAAGTTAAAGGTGTAGAATTTCAGATTTACCTGATTTATGTGCAGATAATTTGTAAAATCAGTGAAAAGAGAGTGTTTCTCAATTGTGGAGTGCCGAGTTTGTGGGTTAGCAAATATGGCCGCTGGTAAATTTTGTATGTGAACGTTGTTTTATTACTTATAAATAACTTTCGGGTGGTGTCGTTTATAATATGGTTGTGTCGTTTATACCGTTTGACTGAAATAAAAGTAGATATAGGGAAACACAGACACGCACACATGTACATGCAAACATGAAATGGAGGGGTACGATAGTAGGGGAGTACAGATCGGGACCGGGTACCGAGTTACCGTCCGAGGCTTCAGTGCAAAACGTTGAAAGTTAGTATGCAGACGTTTGCTTTAAAGAATTGCTTCGCTATGTACGGCTTTTGTATAATATTTTGGTAACTGATGTATAATGTATTAACATTGAACTGAAACAAAACTATAAAATTTGTAACTAAAATAAAATTCTTATAAAAAATTAAATAAAATTCTCACATTTAAAACGAAACGAAATATTATATTTAATGAATTATACAAAATTTAATGTTGAAGATGTTCGAATGTCTGTCCCTCTTGCATCAAGCAGTACCCTAAACGATTATAAAACCCATTTCGTACATTCGATAGTATTTCAGACAGAGGGAGGTGGACGATTTTCATACGCCGCAACAAATAAATTTTGCACGTCTTTGTACGAATTATCCTTCGCATACCATAAACACAATCTGTATTTTTTCCTCGACAGTTAAGGGCATTTTATTTTAATATTTGCGAGTTTGCTCAGACAGAATGTAGTTCACGCTCTAAAGATACGGAACGAATGCCATGCGCGCATGCTTTCGGTCTCCCCACTTTCTTGAACTGTTGTATACATACATACATAGGTACATGTTTATGTGTGTGTATTTGAAGATGCATATTAACTTTTAACTACGCCAATCTGTATAAAATAATTAGTTAATCAAGAACGCCAACAGTTTGACTAGATACCTGAGTGAATCTTGTTCATTTAATTAAAAATGCCTGATAAATGCTGCGTGCCTAATTGCACAAGCAATTACGATAGTACCCATACGTATGTGTCCGTCTTTTCTTTTCCAAAAGATGAAGAGTTGAAAAAAACGTGGATTAAATGCATTCATAGAGAGTCATTTAATCCAACAAAACATTCAGTAGTATGTATTAACATTTCTCAGAGTCATCGGTTATAACAATTGATAAAATAACCAGAAACGATGGATCTGTATTAGAGGTGCCAAGAAAAAAGCCAGCACTAATTAAAAACGCTGTCCCTTCAATATTTCCAAATCAACCCTCATACATGACAAAAAAATCCCCAAAAAAACGAAAACATCCAGACGAAAGACGACAGGAGATACTAGATCGAGACGAAACCGTTTTTCAGGCGTGGAGTCGCGATGATGATATATTAGATTTTGACAACTTTTTATTGAAATTTAAAGAGAAACATTTGTTTGATTTTGTTTATAAAATTACTGCAAATGTTATACATTTTTTTAAAGTTGATTGTGATTCAAATGCGTGTCCAACAATCACGTTAGGTTTCAAAATATTTAGAGATCTGAAAGTTGCTTTTTTTTGTAACAGTAAAATTATCCCTTCAAAGTTTCTTGCTATTATCTGAAAACGTCTCTTCTTTTTCAGATATATTAAATAATTCATTTGACATTGCACTGAATGCTTCTGTATTATCATCTTTGTTCTATATTGCCGGATACTGTGCACATTCACTAATTAAGTTTGTTAATGGTTGTGACAATTGTTTAACATCCATTACTACCAATTCAGATTTTGTTATAAATTTTACCAATTGTGGTGAAAATGAGTCTGCAGATATTAGCAAATATTTGAAAAATTTAACAAGAGGAGCTCTAAAACAACCATCTGAATTATTCTTTGAAGTCTCTATTCAGGCGTATCAGATATTTAGTGAGCTTATTTCAGATAAATATGAAACTGAATTTCTAAAAACAGGTAAACAAAGGATTATTTTACGGGAATTGACAATGTTAAAATTGGAAAAATATGTAGAAGAAATCAATGAGAAATGTATTTTATGCAGCAAAACGTTGAAGTCGATATTGTTAAAAAATAGTCATGTTCTTGCCAATATATTTCTTAATAACTATTCAAAAATAATCAACGACAAAATTAACACCCAAAACATGGATCTATCCAAGAGAAAACTGATTAAATTTAATAGTTAAGTAGTTATAAAACACATTAACGCATGGAGATAGGGCTATTGGCGAGGCCTCCATAAGAGCCAACGCGTGTATTATGGGTACCTCAACGGTGACGTGAAAACCCTGTTCATTGTTTTTTATCATAATAAGTTCCTTTGTTGAAATAATATTCAGTTTTACTCACAAATATAGAATTGTCTCTATGTTGGGTATTTTACTTTTCGCAATTGTCAGCCGGCTTTCGTGACGTCACGATTGCTTGTTCGCGGCCTGTACTTTCTCGTAGGTTACGATGTAACAAGTCAGTAAAGTGATACTTTACCGAACGAGTCTGATTTACGAGCCAAGCGAGTGAAACGAGCGCGGCGAGTAACAGACGAGTTCGGTAAAGGTACTTTACTGACGTGGTGCATACAAAATTTTATCGCCAACAGTCAAAATCGTTAATTTAAGAAATAAAGATATAATAACTTATGACAGTTTATGACAGTGACAAACGATTTATTTTTAAAGTCATCAGTCATGGCTACGCTGACAGATATTAGCGGCAGGTAAAGTACTTTATTGTACAGTACGATAAAGTGTTTCTTTACCTCCGTAAAACGCTATGGTAACGCATCACTTTACTGACGGTTGGCGATAAAAAATAATAATTGTTATGATGTTCCTGTGGATGATAAATTAATTTCTCGAAATGTAAATTCAAATATTTACGTATAACGAAGAAAAGTAAGATTGTTATATTTTTAAATTATATGTATGTGTTATATTAGGAATATTTTTTTTGTTCTGTTATATAGTATATACCTATGTTTTAATAAACTGTTAAATAGTTGTATCTTTATTTTTATTCCTACTATAAAAACAAATCAAAATAAATAAAGGAATTAATCAAATATGGGGGAAGTATAACCATTAATTTCCATCATTATTATAATCTACCGAATTCTACCGAAAATTTTCGATAGTTTCTACCGAATTCTCAACATATCTGGATGGCAGCACGTTCACCAGGGTTGCCGTTGCTGGCAACTTGTTGCCATTTTGGGCAACTTACAACTAACTCTGGCAACATAGCAACAACTTTGTATGAAACCCAAAAAAATGGCAACATTTTAGATATACAAAAAAAAATTCCATATAAGCATTTCTACAAAATCTATCATAATAAAAATAATAATAGGAATAATTTAAAAAATATTTCTCGTGCTACGTATATATTTATGTATTACATATATTGATAGGTAATTGATATCAAGCGCTAAATGGTCAAGGTTAAAAGAATGTATGAAGCATTTTACTGCCACCGAAAGCAAAACGGGGAATTCCCGATCTAGTGTGTCTAAGACGTTAAATGCGTATACACATACAATGGTATAATATAATGTAAATATTTATACACAGAAATGAGCGGTGTTTATTAGTATAATGAGCGATAGTGGTTGTTGCATTGTAAGAAAAATAAAACAGATTTTTGGGTAACTATTGCTAATGCATTCGAACTATTGTCTCTTCCACATAACGGTGCTAAAGTGGAAAAAATATTCAGTGCAATTAATTTAAATAAATTAAAAATTCGGACTCGCCTTAGCTCCGAATCATTATCTGGCATATTATTCACTAAGTCATTTATTAAAGACAATGGAGGAGAGTGTCACAATTTACAATTTTGTGAAATGGAAAAACAGAAGTAATGTAAAATTACACATATGTAATCTTATATATTATCCCAACCTTCTCCGTTAACTTTTGTTGATGATTTACCTATTAAATATACGAGTATATAAAATATTTATGTGATACATTTTAATAGATATAGGAAAAATAAATGTTTTTGTAAGTTGTTCTTTAATAAATTAGTAAATTATATACCCTATATATCTACATACATTATTATGGATTATCTTATTTTGTATTTCTAATGGTTCTAGAACTCTTATCGTAACCTCCGTACTTTCTCGTAGGTTACGCTCTTATTAAATACAATTCCATATAACCAGTAATGCAATTATTTTGGTAGGGGTACTGGAGAAAAAGTCAAGTAATGTTTAACCGCTTTAATTATTGATCGTTAAAGGATATTACCACACAAAATAGTTAAAACATTGGAATTATGTACATATATTAATACTTTTATAATTTTGGCAACTTTTGAATGAAAATGTTGGCAACTCCAGTGATTAAACCGCGGCAACGCTGACGTTCACTCACAATCACATTACTCACAATTCACAAATTAAACGTTAACAATGGCTGATCCTATTGACCATAGTAATATGCATGATGCAATGTTTTTGGCAAATACATTTAGTGTAAAGGAAGAACAGAGCCAAGAAGACAGTTTTGTAGAGGATAAAGTGTATATATCTGAAACTACCATTACTACAGACAATGCTGAATTTCAAGGCCCCGTTCTGCATGGCAAAATAAAGCACCAGGAAGAGTCCACAGGTTCGGCCAATATTAAAACAGAATTAGTTTCAATTGAAGTGACTCAAGTACAGAATGACATTGTTAAAATAGAAAGAGGGATCAATGCAGAAGATATTAAAATTGAATTCGATAATGGACTACTATGTAAGTCAATGCATATTAGTTGCTGTTCATCTTCATTTTTGTTGTGATTTGTTGTAGTCCCAATGTAAAACAATAGCAAGAGGCTATGTTCACTTTGCTTAATACAAGTATGTAAATATGTAATGGAAGTGTAATTGACATATGCATTGCGATTTAGAAAGTTTCATGTTATTAAATTGTTTATCTTACCATCAGAGTCATCCCTAAATATATGAACATGCTTACTTGCAACATTGCCAATATAATGAAATATTACTATTAATTTGTAATTTCGAATTTATATTCTGTTAGTTTATGTCAATAATTTTGAAAATCATTACAGACATGATATTTGCAACTAAATCTTTGGCATCATTGCTGGTATTACATCACCAATTAGTCAAATGAGTGTTATATAAACTCTTGTTGCTTCTCACATTACTGTTGGTACTGTTTCTGGGCCAGGAAACAATAACAGCTGGCTATGTTCAGTAAGAAGAGATTAACATTTTTATCATGATCTTATCCACGAACATTATTTTTTAATATACCTTGGTTTAATATTTGTATGTATGTAAATATATATTAGCAACTAGACTAATTAGTAACTGCTTTTGTTGTTACTGTTGGTACTGTTTCAGGGACAGGTAATTTATAACGGAAGCAAGTTTCTCATTGTGTTGTTTAAGTAGTGATAAAACGGTAAAAGTTAAAGTGCATTTAGTATCCATTCTGTTTATTGAATAACAGAGTCTTAATTCCATTGCAAACACCAAGAAATAATATTTTTAGTTATAAAACTGTTTTATGTCTTAAATACTAAAGTTTAGGTTATTTCTACTGCCATTTAATTTTACTTTTTCTTGACATCTTTATTTAATATTCTTGACTATTCTGATAACTGACTGTATTGTATATATATATATATATATATATATATGTTTCTTCAATCCGTATTTATGTAAAAAATCATCAAGGTGCAGTAAATTCTATGATTTTTAATCTGTGTGTATTTTGCCAACAGACTGTGAAAATTGTGAAGCATACTATGAAGACTATTGCATCGAATGTGGAATGCTTGAGAATATTTTAAACAACAACACATTGAATAGTGCAGATAATGGGGCAAGAGATGATATACCAAATGACATTTTAGAAATTCAAGATTGTCTTGGACATACTGGAATATATGCTATAAGAATTATTCCTGCAGGTGTAAAATTTGGTCCTTTCACTAGACTCAGCACAACAGAATGTCCCTGGAAAATGGAAGGGGAAACATTTGTTTTGGACAAAAATAAATCGAAACATATGAATTGGATGAAGTATGTTAATCCTACCAGAAATACTTCCGAAGGAAACCTGCATGTTATTCAGTCTGACAAAAATATATATTATCAAAGCACTCGTCAAATCCAAGCTCATGATGAATTATTGGTGTATTTTGGTGAGGAATATGGAAAGAGCCAAAATGAAATAATCAAATTGCATTTTATTACCGCTACAAAAGACATCAGTAAGAACATATTTGCCTGCACATTTTGCTGCCTTGGATTCAGCTTGAAATCGCATTTGGCCAAACATAAAACCGTTTGCATTAAGGATGAAGCTGAAAGGTTTTCAATTGAAGGTATTGTAAATATCTCATTTTGATGTTTGTGGATTTAACTCTTTCATTTTTGCATTATAATAGACATTATCTTTAATATAATTTTATAAAACATTAATTTCTATTGATGAGTTTTGTCCAAATGATCAGAGTTCATTAAGTTGTTGAATATTTCAAGAAAGTACCTGTTTAGGATTGATATTAAGTTATCCAGTGCTCGAGAAATGTATTACACTTGACAATGTAGGCGTTTCTACACCTGTCACTGTACAATTATGATTCCGTACACGTATTGTCTTAAGTCAAAGATGTCAAAGATTAATGATTGACACTCCTCTACAAAGCTTGAAGGTAAATACTCATAAATATTGGTAATAATAGGAAAGGTGCACTATGAACTCCAAAAATAAAGTGCTTTTATTAAATTACATCCACAAACAAGATAGCCTTAAATTAATTGTTTTCAACTGAGGAAAGGACTGAAAATAATATCATATAGACAGATAGTTTGACTTTGTGATGGCAAAATAGGAAAAAAAGATATAAATTAATAAAACATTATTTTTCATGGATATTATAAATCTTATCTTGCACTGTTATTGTCTTTTCTATATACAATGGCATGTAAACGTGTTTGTCATTGCGGATACAAGTGTGTTTTAAAATATTTATATCCGCAATGACAAACACTTACATGCCATTGTATATAGAAAGAACAATAATAGTGCAAAATCAGATGGCAACATTCAAGAGAAATAATGTGTCTTAATATTAGCTGGACATCCATATTAATTAATAATAGTATACGGAGTAAAAAACAATTTACAATAAATCCAGTATATTAACAAACATGTTATATAGTTACTAATAAGTTGTTGTTAATATACTGGATTTATTGTAAATTGTGTTTTACTCCGTCTACTATTATTAAATAATGTGTCTTAATAACTATTATAGGTTCCTTATTATAATTGTTGATATTAAAAAACAAAACAAAATTTTTTTCTGAAGCACCTGATGAAAACCATTTCAGTATTCTAAAGTGAAAAAAGTGGTGTTTGGTATGCATTAAAGAAGTGGCTATATGTTTTTGTAATTATAAACGAAATTATTTTACAGTTATATGTTTGTGAAAAGTTGAGGTTTTTAAAAAAGGCAATGAAAAAAAAAACTGTTGAAATATATAATTCAGGGACTTTTATTTTTTTGTCTTATTTTATTTTGTTTTTCAATAAAAAGCCGCTAAACCGTGTTCAGTATTGATGTATGAATCACATATAAATTAAGAGTTTTACATAGTCATAATGAACTGGTACAGTATAATGGTATAACCAACTCCATTGGAAAGTTACTGGACCTTATCTTTTCCAATATTTCTGGTCAAGTTACGGTAGAGCACGATGTTGTTCCTCTTGTTCGTGAGGATGTACATCATCCTGCCTTAGATACAACTCTGAATGCATCCTTTGTAAATTGCATCAAAAGTTTTCCCTCAAATAATAATCTGCGTTATAACTTCAACAGAGCAGATTTTCCATCCCTATACAATGCCATTGCCTCGATTGACTGGTCATGTCTTGATGCTCTCTCCAATATCAACGGCGCTGTTGACAGGTTTTATGATGTGATGCATACGACAATTGCTTCCTATGTCCCAAAGTTTGGATCCTCACAGCGTGCGTTTCCGCCTTGGTTCACTTCAGACATTAGGAGGCACTTGAAACTCAAGGAATACTACTTCACTAAATGGAAATGCACGGAGTCTATTTATTTCCGAAATGAATTTTCTAGACTTCGGTGCTTGCTTAAAACAGAGGTTGGAGCGGCATATAGGGTGTACCAGACTAGACTTGAGACTAACATTGCCCGTGACCCGAAGCTTTTCTGGAGTTTTGTGAACAGCAAACGAACTACTTCTACAATACCTGGATCTTTAACACTTGATGACGATATACTTGAACAACCGCAGGATATTGTTCAGGCTTTTTCTGACATTTTTTCTGAAGTCTTCAATTCTCCTAAGCCCGACCTCACGGTTCAGTCTGACTTTGATGTGAATACTGTCTCCTTTGATATTGGTTACTTCACTGCTGAGGAGGTGCTTTGTGGTTTTGGGAAACTGAAATCAACTATGACCTCCGGCAATGATGGTCTTCCTAGTTTTCTCCTTCGGGATTGTGCTTCAGTGCTATGTTCTCCACTCACCATATTATTTAACTTATCGCTTCGCACCGCTACTTTCCCTGATCGCTGGAAGGTCAGCAAAATTACACCGGTGTTTAAAAAGGGTGACCGTAGTAACATTCGTAATTATAGACCTATTAGCATTATATCAAACTGTGCTAAGGTATTCGAATACGTCATATATGGGAAGTTGTATAGCTGCATTAAACCACTTATTTCAGTCAACCAACATGGTTTTATTGCTGGAAGGTCAACTACGACAAATTTAGTTGAAATCACTCAATATATAAGTGAGGCTTTAGATGCTCGTCAGCAAGTGGACTTCATTTATATTGACCTTACTAAAGCGTTCGACACAATTGATCACACTCTGCTATCTGCTAAACTACAATCCATAGGTGCTTCCACAAGAACTCTTGCTTTCTTAAACTCATATCTGCGGAATCGCTTGTTCTATGTAGCTTACAATGGATATATATCCAATACTTTTACAGCCTTCAACGGTGTTCCGCAGGGATCTAATTTGGGCCCGCTATTGTTTAATGTATACATCAACGATCAACTGATGCTGCTTGATTGTAAGGTTCTTGCATATGCGGATGACTTAAAAAATTTTAATGTGATATCTACTCCTTCGGATTGTTTAGTGCTGCAAAGAAATCTTACATTAATTAATGAATGTCTCTCAGAACTGTGTTTCTCGCGTTTTGCAGTTCAGAGATCTTGGTGTGCTATTCGACAGCCAACTGTCCTTTGGTCCGCATATCAGCGACTTATGTGCTTCCGCCTCCAAGTCCCTGGGGTTCCTTATTCGCTCATGCAGAGCGTTTAACAACTTGGAAACGTTATCTATTTTATTTGACTCCTTTGTACGTTCCAAATTGGAGTATGCATCCCTGGTCTGGTTTCCGCATTATGTATACCACCGTCTCATGCTTGAACGTATACAGAAACGTTTTCTGAAATATATGTCGTTCAAAATCGATGGTGCTTACCGACAACGCGGCATTGATTATGACTATCTCCTGAACAGACACGGTTTCAGTTCTTTGAGTGAAAGACGGGACAGGGCGAGCTGCAGCTTCATTGTGATACTGGTCAACAATTGCATTGACTCACCTGCACTTCTGTCTCAGGTGAACTTCTTAGTGCCCAGGTACGCTGCTAGGTCGACGGGTACTTTCTATGTCCCGGCAGCTTGGACAAATGTTCTTCTGAAATCCCCGCTCTATCACATCTGCACAAATGCCAATCTTTTGTGCGCTGACCCATTCTTGGGGAGGTGATGATACATTGATATATTTATGCTTTTTTTTAATGTATTCTGTATTTTTGTATGCCGTATTGTGTTCTGTTCTTAATTATTATCTGTGCATCGTATTGTGAATTATTATTTTAAGTCACTGTTAATTTTTGTATATATTACCGTAGAGGGAATATATATAAAGAGCCCATGCAATGTTATTTTTTGGGCACGCCATTGTGGATGTAGAGGAAAGAACGGCTACATCCAGAACTAGCGGCAGCACCTGGTCCTGGGATTAAGCTTATGTCTGGTAGATGTCGTGAAGTATTTTTTAGTATTAATATATTTATTATTATTATTATATAAACAAAATTGTACCTAAAAGTTAGTATTAATTCACTAATACTTAATAATAAATTTTATTATTTAGATTTAGAAACAAAATAAATACAATCTGTTATATAAATTCCAACAAAATACGTATATAGCAAAGGCAAGAACCTTATTAAAATACGCATATATATGAACTTATGAATGAATGTGTAAAATCAAGGCCCACTCTTCCTGACTAGGAAAAATGCACTGAGAACTAATACATCAAATTTTGTATTTACATAGATGGTCATAAAAACTCATAAAATAACATAAGTATTTTACTAAATTCCTTGACTTTAAATCCTTAAGATATAATATAATATATTGGAATATAGACATGAAAAAAGACCAACCAAGGCCAGTCAGAATATTGTGTTTTGTAATCATATGACGTTATTTAAAATTATTTTGTAATAATTAGCATTGGATTTTTTCACAAATTGAATTAAATTATGAAAATAATCGAATGTTAAATGCTAAATTTTTAAAATTATTTTGTAATAACAAAATAATTTTGAACGTCATTTGATCAGAAAACACAATTTTCGTCTTACGACAGTGTTGCTGCCGATGTGTGACGTATTTTAAACGAGTTATATACAGTATGTCCACATTTCGATGCTCACCATTGGTATATCGGTTATTAGAATAGGGGAATGTTTTGCAGAATTCAATGCTCGCAACAAATCTCATTTCAAATTCATTTGGCCTTTTTACAATTTTGAGATATTTTAAAAAAACCAATATTTGCCGATTTGAATCTTCCTCAATAAGTTGATAACACCTAATGCGATCGCTTTTAAACTAACATTGTCCAGACACTTTTTTAAGATAAATTTTTTGGTGTTAACAGTAACCCCCGATTTTCATTTGTTTCGAAGTTCTTAGCGCTATCTTTTGTTTTTCGTAAGGCGGCCATATTGAATTTTTAATTAGTTAGATAGTCCTTAAAAATAGCTTATCAATAATGTACAACATGCCTAATAAATCTTTATTTACACGAGAGATATGAACGTTTGAATAAAATTTCACTGTAACACGGAATTAGTTGGCTATGAAATTAAATGGTAGTATAAAACAGACGATAAATAAGCTCTGTTATTATTGACATGTAAAAGTGCAGTGAAATTGGTGGGAGATTTAGAACGTTGTGTAAGTAATTACCGTTAAGCAAGAATTGATATTGATACACACATTTTCAAATGAAGTAAAGGTTGATATGTTGCAAGTATATTTCAGCGTTTTTCGGAAAGACCACAACCACACCCGACAATTTTTAGCAGAATCATCAGAAATTTAGTGAACTATGGAAGCTTCGAACAAAAAAGATCTATCAAGTTAACAATGCTGAACAATCCAAGTACATCAGTACGTCGAGTGGCTCGAGAAACTGGAATTCCGAAATCTAGTCTTTACAGAACGGTGAGAAAAAACAAATACCACCCTTACAAACCAACAATTGTGCAGGGTTTAAGCGATAATGATTATCAGCGAAGATTACAATTTAGCAGATGATATCTACAAAAATGTGAAGATGATACTGATAATATAATAAAAAACAAAAAAGAAGTCAATAAAAGTTCGTACCAATCAAACCACACCAGAGATTAAAACCAAATAGAACTTGAAATCTTCTTCGATTTACCCAATGAGGATTTTCAGTAGACCAGTGATGATAGTTATGCCTATTGAACACTCGGCAGTTGGTAAACCGTGTTTCATCTGTCCAAAATATTTTCCTAGGAAAATCAATATCTTCACATTTTTGTTCGAAGCTTCCATAGTTCACTCAATTTCTGATTATTCTGCTAAAAATTGTCCGGTGTGGTTGTGGTCTTTCCGAAAAACACTGAGCGTAACTTGTGCAAGCATTTTCAGAAATTCTATTTACTTTGAAATAAACTTCTAACATATCAGCCTTTACTTATTTGAAAATGTGTGTGCCAATATCACAATTCTTATTAGTCTCCATGATTAACGGTAATTACTTAAACAAAGTTCTAAATCTCCCACCAATTTCACTGCACTTTTACATGTCAAAAATGACAGAGGTTATTTATCGTTTGTTTTACACTACCATTTAATTTCATAGCCCACTAATTCCGTATTAGAGTGTTATATCACTCGTGTAAATAAAGATTTATTAGGCATGTTGTACATTATTGAACAGCTATTTTTAAGGACTATATACCTAATTAAAAATCCAGTATGGCCACCATAAGAAAAACAAAAGATAGTACTAAGAACTTGGAAACAAATGAAAATCGGGGGTTACTGTTAACACCAAAAAATTTTTCTTAAAAAAATGTCTGAACAATGTCAGAGTTTAAAAGGGATCGCATTAGGCGCTATCGAGTTATTGAGGAAAATTGAAACCGGCAAATATTGTTTTTTTCAAAATATTTCAAAATTGTAAGAAGTCCGAATGAATTTGAAATGAGATTTGTTGCGAGCACTGTATTCTGCAAAACATTCCCGATTTAACCGTTCCTCTAGTCTTCGAATAACCGATATACCAATTGTGAACTTCGAAATCTGGACATACTGCATAAACAAACACAATCTTATACATTTTTTTTTGATTTGCGGGGTAATTAGTTTCTGATTAATAAATCTTCTGAATGTAGCGGTAATAAGTATTATATGTATAATAGGTCTTAAGCCGAAAAACTTTAAATATGAAGAAATTATGAATGAATGCTTAAAAAATATCGTGTCCGGTAAAACAGGAAATGTCTTTTATTTTTAAATTGGATTATACTTTTTTCTGCACGCTCACTAAAAATAATTTCAAGTTATTAATATTTACACCTATATTGCACATTTAGAAAGTTCTATTTAATCAGGTTATCCTAAATATTAACAATTACATTTACTGTTATAACAGTAAAATATTTGAGGACAGATTTTAAAACTTCTAATTTTTATAAAACAGTATGTGCAATTTCCCAATTTAATTTGTGCAATTCTTTAACAGTTGAATTTAAAAATTACTATTAAGACAAAGGCAATTCATAATTAAAAAGCAATAAATCAGACAAAAGCATCAATGTTTGATGTTAATTCTAAATATTATTCCCTAAACCGGGATTCTGAACAGGCTTTTCAAAGAGTTAAATAATTATATAGCAAAAGATTACTTACACTATTAAGGGAGAAAATATAGGTATAAAAAAGTAACAAGCAAGTCATTTATAAGATGTAAATACTGGTGTCAGAATATATTTAAAGTTTTTTTTAAAAATCCATACATTTTTTTGTTGACAGTAAGCAATAAATCTCTTTGATAGGATACTTACGTGTGTGTATTTCATTCATAATCTACTTTTGGTGTTTTTATTTAGTTCTGGGATTACAGTTACAAATAAATTCCGTATGGTTTAGTTTCGTTGTTAGTGTATAGATGGTAATAGTTGTCTTAGCTGCTTTCTACCACCAGATACCAGCACATTATAGCAGGATTTACTCGAAATTTTATGTTGCCCGATTTCCCTATTTGATGGGTCTATATATATTCCCTCTACGATATTACCCTGTAATTAGATGTATCTGTTGGGTATTAAATGATTAAATAAATAAATAAATAAACAGATGTAAGTCTCAGAAATTATTAAAAGTTATAATATTCAATAGAGGAGTTGATGATTTACATTCACAAGTTAATTGTAACATCATATTTACGTTTTTCCTGCAAATTCCAATCAACCCTATGTCTTTCTATGGTTCAGTAATATTATGATATTTCATGATGTTTGCATTCCACAAGCAATCAATTTCAGTTTTGCCCGTTATTTAATGATTGTGTTTTTTACGTAATTCCAGATCTCACGCAGTGCCCATTTTGCAGAATCCAGTTGGGCCTGAATGAATATTTTGAACACCATATGAGCTTCTGCTGCGAGAGAAATACCAGGTACGATTTCTTTTTTTTATATGATTTTACATGAAAAGAGTGAAACAAACGACCTTGTCTTATTAAACCGTTTATTATTAGCTTGTGGTCATATATAATATTAGTTGAGGTAAACATTGGTTGCATTCAGCAGAAGCACATGCTCCGCTCCATCGGTAGCGTACGCTACATCGACAACAGTTGAGTGAAATTCAAAATTTAATGTTATGTTGTTGGATGTGCTACTTGCTAACACACTTGACAGAAGTCAGCTGATCAGTTCTTGTTTATTTGAAAAATTAAGAGAAAAGTCATAAATGAAATTGGAAATAAGTAGTTTCTGAACCGAAATTAAGAAATCCGAAAATAATAATTACGGGTGTTGAAGAAGATGTTATTGATCAAAACAATGAAAAAGTGTACGGGACTATTATACAAAATGATTAACATATGTAGACAAGGATTTCTCAGCTAAACTTAAAATAGAAAAAAAATACTCATACAAGAAAAAGAAGAACTCAACAAACTATATTAGTAAAATAAAAAATTGGTTTACTAATATAGTTCGTTGGAAGAACTATGGAAATATTACATTATTTGGTCAACTAGAGATGTATTCCAGCATCATAGACAGGGCACAAATGAATGTAGGATGAAAAAGATGTAAGGTGTATGAAGACCTACAAATAGATGTTATAAATGTGCAGGGTAGAATCATTTTGCTAAAGAATATAAAAATGGAGAAACGTGGTAATTGTGCTGCAAGTGTGGTCTTTGTGCTGGTAGTCATTTAACAAACAAATGTAATAGCTTAATTATACTTGTATATAAGTGTATAAATATGTAAGAACAAATGATAAATTTAAAGTGGATATTGACACTAATCACAGTGCTTGATAGAAATTGTATAAACTACAAACGAATAATAGGTAAACAAGAATGGAAATTTAAATATATGTAGCAATTAGATAGTAAGTAGGGTTGATTCACTTAGTAGTGATTAAATTGTAGTTTTTTAAGTGTTAAGAACATTAGAATATTGAAGAACTAGTCCGTAAGTATATTATAGAAAAAGTTTTAGTTTGTAAGTAATATATTTGTATACATATTTTAATAGCAACTGCGAAATAAAGGTTATTTTATTATTATTATTATTTGTTTTGATTAGTCTTGGCTGTTGACTGTTGTCAGTTGTTGTCACCATTGGTGATACACTACATTCAAAAGAACATTTACGTTGTATGTAATGCGCAAAATATTCTTCATCTGTAAAAGCTAGTAGTAATTAAGTTTTACATAAAATTACCTTCGATAAAACAACTACCCGACGCTAATCTATTGTGAATCTCATCCACATCTGTAATTTCATACAATTAATTTTTAAATTCATATAGTTAGCGCCATCTTACTCAACGTGTTACCGATACGTAGCGGTAATAGTATGCGCTACAAAAGATGGCCGTCCGCTCCGTAAAGTAGTCGATGTAATCGTGACGTAATTCGATGTAGCGCAAATGTAGCGTATGCATCCAGTAGACGTTTCCTCAACAGTTCCACAACAGTTGCGTCTGCTGAATGGGACCATTGATTTGAAGTACATGAATGTTTGGTTATAATTTAAATATCTCATTGTACAATCATGAGTAGTAAAAAGTAAACGAGTACTGAAGTTTTTTTGCGATATTTTCGCTAGATTGTTACGGACTTCATAAAAATACGGAGTGGCATGTTGTCTCCCTATTCCATCTTCCTCAAGAGTTTTCTGTATCTCCCCATTGTATCAGTCAAGATTGAGAGACTCGTCTGAATACATTCAGGTTTGCTAATATGACGTTTAGGGTAAAGGACGTGTAAGAAAATTATTTTAACTTCATTGTGTAAACAGCTGTCTAAGCTAGATAAAAAAAAATATACCTAGTAGGTGCAAGTAAAAGAAAAACAACATATGCATGTACTGGTGGCTAATAAATCAGTTCTAAACTTAATTTATACCCAGTCACATCTTCAAAGGCCAAAGATTAATTTTATTATTTCGACAGATATAAATACTCCTAAACCAGGCTATAGAATCTTAACTCTAGAGAGGTAACCTTGTAATTTCATTTCATTATGGCAATATCAGACGTACACATTTATGCTAACTATATTAAGCGTACCATAGAACATGCAAAGAGCCCACCGTTTGGTTTCTCTGGACGTGCTCATATGACCTCACATTTGGTCGAATATATCAACCGCACTCTTAGTCCTGTTATAGCATTCCATTATTTCCGGTTTTCCGGTATTCTTACTAATGATACTATTGCCCGCGTGCATACTTGACAATAATATACTCTGTTAACTCAACATATAGAGTAATCACGAGCTGTCCACGACCGTAACACGTGCACATCCCAATTTACAATAGAGTGCTTATATTAACAATGAAGTTTATAAAATCTTTTAATTACATGTTCAAATTTTGGAAAACAACAATTTACTAGTTTATATAAAATACTAACCCGATTGAAATTTACAAAAAATGCATGTTTTGTCTTTTTAGATAACTAAAATAAGCAAATCTCAAACACAACCCATATCAACAAAATATTCGTAAATAGGGCAATTCAACGACCTGTTAAATCAAATTCAATATGGCCGTTGTTGGTAAACAAACAGATTTGTATCATTAAAATTTGACTATAAGTGCTCTTATTAAACAATTATCTTATTAAATTAACTTGCTAAGGTCATTATTTAGTTATCAAAGGCTAAAACTTATAATTATGTGACCAGAACGTTCTGTATTGCAGTATGCTTGAAAGAAGTGTTTCAAGAAAAAAACAGCTGTAATTATTGCCTGCTTTGAAGTTTTCATTGGAAAACCAGATAATAATTTAGTTCAGCAGCAGTACTGTTCTATTTATAAGCACGATAGAAATTTTAATAGCAATAACTCCTCAGGGAAGTATGTGCTACATTAGTGAAACTCGGGATGACATACATCTGAAAAATGAATGGAAGAAGTAATTTTTGCAACAATATTAACCCAGGATATGTTCTAGGAGAAAGATCATTTTTAATAAAGGAAGCATTAGGAATTCTGCAAGAGAATTTTAGTTATTCCAGCTTTTACTAATGGAAGAACTCGTTAGCACCTTAAAATATCTCATTCCAGTATCGTGTTAAAAAAGTGTAATAATATGCAAAAATTAAACAGTGTAGATAAAATTGTGATTCTATTTACTGTTCTAATTAACATATATAAGTCATAAATGATTTTGTATTTATAATTATTTATGGCACTATATAATCTTAATTTATTCCTGTACAACATGCCCATTATTTTAGAATTTAAATAGGCATTTCGTTACAGACAAAACACAAAACTTTAATAATGAGTTAAATTTATTTATTAATATATTTGAAATCTATTTACATTTTCTTAAGTCCTACACTGTTATACATTGTACACTAAATATTTATAATAAGCTTTTATAATCTTACACATAATATTTCTGTATGATTAAACTTATTTTCTTATTACTATTTATTAACTATTGCTTCTATAATAATTAAGTGAAACTATTTTAATAAATAAATCTTGTAAAACAAACCTCTGATTGTTTTGTAAAGGTATTGTAAGTTTAAAGGCAAGTTTAAATAATTAATCCTTAATCAGTGCATGACTGGCTTTGTTTTTCTTCGTATACTGAGATAATAATGCACCAACATAACTACAATGTTCGGCTGTTATCAGCCATGCATGTAGAGTGAGCCAAAAGTATTGATTCACATTTCACAATAATGCACTACACATCCATTGGTTTTTAATTAACTTCTTATAAATATTTCACCTAATCAAAAACGTACTTTTCCACATAAAATAAATAAGTTGTTAAGAAATGTAAGCGGTGAGACTGTTGAACACTGTCATTCGGTCCTTAGTGTAATAAATATGTATTAAAACCAAATATACAATAATAACCGTACTTGGCACAGGTGGAATACCATCTATTAAATTGTGTAATTTCAAGAATGAATGGATTCATCTTTGGTGGTTTCACATCTTTTGCATTGTGTTCTTGCAAAATATTAAAAAGACTTGCAGAGCAGATACTTGCAGCTTCGGCTGTGAAGTCAACTGTCTTAGAGTCAGCTGGGCATTCTTGTTGATGTTTGCTAAATATATTCAATACACTCTTTTTCTAGCAGTGTAAAATTTCTCTTTACTCGTTTCTTCGTCAGTTCTGGCTGCTTTTTGCACAGTACTGTATGAACAGGTGAACACAGTAACTTAAATTCAACACTTCTAGAAAGCTGAAACATAATTAACCTATAAACCATTTGCTTTGTTTACGATTTATAAATCTTACCTTCAATAAATCTTTAATCATTAATAGACTCTTTAAAAATACTGAGAATAATAATAATAACAACTTAAACAAATACAAAAAGCGCAAACACAAGGAACAATACAAAATACAATATAGCAAAGCAAAAAGTATACATATATAACGAATATTTTAAAATTACAGACAGTTATTTATCTCAACTAGCACACTATATGCTCACTTGTTCTACATTAGCAAATACGTATTTTTATCCTTCTCTAAAATTGTGATTTTGCTGCATGGGTCACAATCATGTGACATAATCACAGAAAGCAGTTGATTTATATCGTGTGTTTTAGGATTTGTATGTAACTCTCAGAGCCAATAGAAAGGCAGTATTAAAAATCACGTGTTGTTCACGCGTTTTTTGCTACTCTATTGGTTCGGTGAATATAGTATAGTACATTCTTATTTGATTGTGCTTTGTATGAAATTAAAAATTTTTCTTTGTCGAAACAAAGTTTTGTATGACCCACAGGCCGTTTGGACAAACTTAACTTCTCTGGTGGTATTTCGTTCTTGTTGGACCGGATAGTACTAACAATATTATAGTTAAGTTTCATGCATTTTTCAATAAATCGTCTTCTAGATTCACCGAAGTGAACTCCATTGTGATATTTCTGTTGGAATTGTGGATAGATTTAGTAAGGGTTTTCACAAAATACTCTCCTAGTGGCATGCCATTAGTTTGGGTAGTTTTCCTTACATCTATCATATATTTTGTTCTTACATTGGAAACCATAACAATCTTCAAATCGTACTTTAAAGGTTTATTCGGTATATACATTAGAAACGGACAACGGCCTCGAAAGACTAGCAGCTGCTCGTCGATCTTTAATAAGACCCGGCTTTATATAAGTTACTGCATTGTTGAATTAATTCATCCCATATCTGATGAATGGCTGCAAATGCATCGGATTGTTTACTTTCACCTCGGCTATCTTTATCATCGAATCCTAATCGGTTTATAAGAAATATAAATCTTGCTTCGCTCATGGCTGATCTATAGTTTGATCCACATGGTTTGTCATTGGACAGTTCCGCAGGAGGTAAATGATTATCTTTCATAGCGACTGAAAAATGCAAAAATCCCAGAAGTGCCTTAATTTCTTTGGCACGTGTTTGGCAAATAGTTGCCTTTTCATCTTTGTACCTTTTGGATCTTATATTTATTTCGGCATTTGTACCATCATATCATAAAGTTTCTAGGACGAAGATGGCACTGACATTGAAAACATGTTTGAATTTAGGCTATATTAGGCGCTTTCCTTTTGCTAGAGATGTGAGCTGAGCTAAAGTGATGTGAGTCTCTCTGCTCACTTGAAGTGAGCTTCTCTCACGGGGTTAAAAGATTTTGACAATTGAGATTTTAAACTTGTGTCTTACTTATCATTACAACCGTAAACTTAATTTTTAATGTGATATTATAAGTACATATCAACCATCCGAAGCAATTAGAATGCCTGGCATGTCCATCACATTGTATTTATAAATTATTTAATGCCTTGTTATAATTGTCAAAAACTTAACCAGGTAGTAAAATTACAGGGGTTACGTGATACTACCGATTCGTTCGAGTCGTTTGATTCTGATATCACCTTTATCATTTATAATCTACCCATTTTTAGTTCGCTGAATTTCGTACATATTTTTCCGTGTAGGTACTCATATAACATAACCCTAAGAAGCTATCTACAGAAAACTGTAAACAGGAGGGCGAAGGGATGTTGTCATACAATGGTGTACTCTGATGAAAGCCGATTGCATTCGGTATCTTCGTAGTAACTTCAACTTTTACTAAAATATATTATCGGGAAAAATTAATGAAAAATTAACGAATGGGCACATCCTACGGCCGAACCCCTCTGGTGGCTACTGTCCCGAACTAACACCTTCAGTTGTATATCTATAGTATACATAATCAAAGCCACCACCACCAAGTGATATTTAAATCTCAGTAGTGATGAAGGTTCTGGCCAACCTCAGAATCGGAAAGGGGGGGGGGAGGTAAAAATCTCACTTCGTCTCAGTTAGCTGAATATAAAAGGAACGCATCAAAATATAATCTCAGCTAAAGTGAGGTGATATTATCTGATATTTATGTCAAAAGGAAAGCAGCTATTATCATACTCGTAACACAACCTTAACTTTTCAAAATTAGAACAACAAGAATTAAAAGATGTTATTATTATTACTAATAATACGCGCATTACTTAGACAAAAATATTTGTATGAAAGGCAATGGTGAGAATCACTGCAGTATTATCTACAGCAGTGGGGACTTTATCTACCCCATTAAGCGCATTCGCTATTGGATGATGAAATTCAGTCCTTCTTTAAATGGATATTTAGTATGAGATAAGAAACATTTATTTATTTATTTTCAGAAAGAGCATTCTACCGGCACCACCGGCCAAGCAAGCGCTATCAGCATTGATCGGACGCAAGAGATGCCTCCGTCCAATCTATAAATGTGAGCAGTGCAAGTACAGGACAAAGTACCATGCAGATCTCATAGAGCACACGAACAACCAGCATTACGCAGTTAAAATATGTAAATGTGGGATTTGTGACAGACGTTTCAAAGCTAAAGAATCCCTCAGGCTGCACGTGCAAAATACACACGCTTATCTTGGAGGAAGAAACGACCCAGAACATTCAACGACTGGTTATAGGAATACACTTATAAAAGTAGGACAATCGAGCTCGCACGATCGAGAGAAAGTATTTAATTGTATGTTGTGTGTGTTTCAAGCAAATAAAAGATGTTTGAGAAGGCGTGTAAAAACAAAACATTTGAAGAAATATCGTTTTAAATCGTGCGAATATAGAACAAACGTCAAAAATAATTTAAAAGTACACATACGAAGGAAACATTTGAAGGAATATTGTCTTAAATGTGACTCATGCGAATATCGAACAAACGTCAAAAGTAATTTAAAAGTACACATACGAAGGAAACATTTGAAGGAATATTGTTTTAAATGTGACTCATGCGAATATAGAACAATCGTCAAAAATAGTTTAAAAGTACACATACAAAGTAAGCATTTAAAGGAATATTGTTTTAAATGTGACTCATGCGAATATGGAACAAACATCAAAAGTCGTTTAAAAGTACACATACAAAGTAAACATTTGAAGGAATATTGTTTTAAATGTGACTCATGCGAATATGCAACAAACATCAAAAGTCATTTAAAAGTACACATACAAAGTAAACATTTGAAGGAATATTGTTTTAAATGTGACTCATGCGAATATGCAACAAACAACAAAAATAGTTTAAAAGTACACATACAAAGTAAGCATTTAAAGGAATATTGTTTTAAATGTGACTCGTGCGAATATAGAACAAACGTCAAAAATAGTTTAAAAGTACACATACAAAGTAAGCATTTAAAGGAATTTTATCTTAAATGTGACCAATGCGAATATAGAACAAACATCAAAACTTTTTTAAATGTACACATAAAAAGTAAACATTTTAAGGAATATTGTTTTAAATGTGACTCATGCGAATATGCAACAAACCTCAAAAGTAGTTTAAAAGTACACATACGAAGAAAACATTTGAAGGAATATTGTATTAAATGTGACTCATGCGAATATAGAACAAACGTCAAAAATAGTTTAAAAGTACACATACAAAGTAAGCATTTAAAGGAATATTGTTTTAAATGTGACTCGTGCGAATATAGAACAAACGTCAAAAATAGTTTAAAAGTACACATACAAAGTAAGCATTTAAAGGAATTTTATTTTAAATGTGACCAATGCGAATATAGAACAAACATCAAAACTTATTTAAATGTACACATAAAAAGTAAACATTTGAAGGAATATTGTTTTAAATGTGACTCATGCGAATATGCAACAAACATCAAAAGTCATTTAAAAGTACACATACAATGTAAACATTTGAAGGAATATTGTTTTAAATGTGACTCATGCGAATATGCAACAAACAACAAAAATAGTTTAAAAGCACACATACAAAGAAAACATTTGAAGGAATATTGTTTTAAATGTGACTCATGCGAATATAGAACAAACGTCAAAAATAGTTTAAAAGTACACATACAAAGTAAACATTTGAAGGAATATTGTTTTAAATGTGACTCATGCGAATATGCAACAAACATCAAAAGTCATTTAAAAGTACACATACAAAGTAAACATTTGAAGGAATATTGTTTTAAATGTGACTCATGCGAATATGCAGCAAACAACAAAAATAGTTTAAAAGTACACATACAAAGTAAGCATTTAAAGGAGTTTTGTTTTAAATGTGACCAATGCGAATATAGAACAAACATCAAAACTAATTTAAAAGTACACATACAAAGTAAGCATTTAAAGTAATATCGTTTTTAATGTGATTTATACGAATATGCAACAAACTGGAAAAAGGATTGGGAAATACATATAAAAAGTAAACATTTGAAGAATATCATTTTAAATGTGACTTATGCGGTTATGGTGTATCATACCTACCAACGGGTAGACGTGTCTGGAACAGCTTTGGATCGGTCTGAATATTGTTAGTAAGTCATTCCTGGTTGACGCAACTTTTTTGAATATTTCAATGAAGCCGTGTCGGATGTCGGTCTGTTTTCTGATTATTATTATTATTAGTAATAATAATTTATTAGCTAAAGACACACAGTGTATACATTTCTGTCCATTTTGCATTCGTTTGAGTTGAGTCAACTGACAGATACACCAAGGCATGTTACACAGATTTCGTCAACGCTTCTTGACGCTATCATTGCGTCTAGTACTTTGACTCATTTTGCGGTGTTTGCTAAATTTGCTGTTGATACCAAGACTGACATGTCTCAATCTCAACATTCACGCTCTTATAGAAATTTTGATTACGTTTTGTTTACATATGATTTAAGATGGATTGTCATGGGAACACGTATTTTTAATCTTTGGCATTAATGATAAAGTGAGTCATTTACGAGAAGAAACAACTGAAGCATGAAAATCAAAGAATACAATGGCTGCATTACTACTTAATTTCATGTTTATGTTCCAGTTGTTTCTTATCAGATAGTCCAGTCGAATTAGACCAAAAATGAAGCTGACTCGGAAAAATTGAAAGTAGCGATTTTCCTTTGCGAATCGTTGTGGGCAGCCTACAATTCGGGAATCGCACTCCATTGCTTCAGCCACCATCTTCAATTTAAGGATGAATTTTTATTTATTGAATAACTCGTCCGAGGTCTATGAAGTATACAAGCCACAGAGTAACTAACATAAATAAGAAACAGGAATACCATTAGAGGACATTAAGTATAAGAGGAAGTTATAAGCGTGGAGATAGCATTTGTTAAAGGTTATAAAAAGGCGACCACAACGAAATAAGAGGGAGTTATACGACAGTCTTCGGCGCTAAAAATTCATATAGAAATAACAATTCTGTGGTCACAGGCAATAAGGGAATATGTCAAAATGGGTCATTTTTCAGTAGACAGGTTTTTGTATCTGTGATCATAATTTTGAGAATATTATCGCCTTTAAAGGCTCTATTACATTCTAGTATTGTTTTCCAAAATAAATTAGTACACCATTACTGTGAAAAACAAGTAAATCTTCTTAGATTATCGATTATATTTTCACTTATCTCCTTAGTGCACAAAAAATGACAAAATGTTTCAGCAATAGGGAGTTAAGTACACTAATACCCTTTTTGCACACTTTATTAAATACTCTTCTTCAAAAAATGTGTTGAATAATAATTTCAAAATAAGCATCAATAACATATTTTATTTTAAACTAAAAGTAAAGTGTTGAACTTGAACAATGTTTGAAAATATTGTTAAAACATAAGTGACAAAAAAAACATTATTTAAGTAATTTATTTTTTGGCAACAAAATCAGTTTTTCGTCTTTATTCGCCTTCATCACCTAACCTGTCTAAATCTGGGTCAATATCAGTCATATTCTGTGTAGGCAGGTTCGCATAAAAATCTCTAGCGTCAGGATCAATTTTATCAAAAAGAGATACCAAATTTTCCTTTTTCTTGACTGAGATAGGTACTGGTTGCTTGTAAGGACGTGGCAGTTCATAATTTACTGGAATTTCTAAATGTTTTTTTCTTTGATAACTCATTCGCTTGAAATCCGTGAAATTGTCAAGAGTAGTTTTGTATTGAAACAAACCAAAATCTTTACCAAATCGTAGCCATTTTATATTCCGAAAGTTGAATTGTCCTTGATCGCAATCGAATTTTTTCTTTTGTAAATATTTCTTGAATAAATCTGGAAAATCGAAAAAATTTTCTTGCGCCATTACTTTTACTTCAAATCTATTATTTTTAGCTGCAGTCCTAACTAATTGAAACCAATCCCTTGGAAGTTGAATAGGAAAGGGGCTGCGTTTACTTTTCCTTTCGATAAGAGAATGATCCGAATCACATTCCACGTGAGTGTGTCCCGTAATTAGAAATTTGTGTTCTATAGTTTCCAGGGTGGGGTGATATTTCAACACGTACATAAACATAGCTATTACATTTGAATTTTTATTCTGCCCCCCCCCCCCGCAGGTATCTGAATAAGAGATAACATGTTTAATTTCAGAAGGCATATTAGTCAAGAAGTGATACAAACATGATGCAATTTCCAAGGATCCCCTTTTCGCACATGATTCACCCCGCATGTAATGGACAGCCTGTCCAGAGTAGGGATGGCAAAAAATATAAATATATCGATATAATCATCATATGATATATCGAAAGCTATATATCGATACATGCGATACATCGGAACAAATATATCGATACATACGATATATCAGAACAAATACATCAATATATGAAAAAATCGAATATATGTACGTGTGTAGGTATATATTTTTTTTTATTTCCAAAATTCAAGTTTTCTTAATAGCTACCGAGAAAATACTCAAGAATAATGTAATAAAAAAAGTAATTTTTATTAACTATAACTTACAAGTAGGTAAAATATCCAGTTCTACAGAATTGAATTTTTTTATGAAAAATAAAATGTATTTTTTTTTTACAAATCATAACTGTCTCATAGCCACAGGACAATAAGTAAGCTGTTTGCCTGCATTTGTGGGTACATCAGTTCCATAAATGCAAGCTATCAGGCAAAGAGCTCAGAAATAATAATTTGGAAAGTCTACTTCCCTTGAGACGGTTACGACTTTTTGTAGCGGTTGCTCCAGCTTTTGAAAATAACCTCTCACTGGGGACCGACGTTGCCACAACACCAAAATAATTTAAATAAGTTGGGATATACGACTTTCATTTCATTCCAGGTATCCAAGAGATCATCATTTAGGTTTCTAACTGGCACGCTTAAATATTGATTAAGTTCACTATCCTTATTTGATCTGCCTTGTCCACTTTTTTTAGTGTTAGCTAATCTTTTATGATGGACCCATAAATCAAATTTAGGACCTTCAGCAGACGAATCAGAAGATTCGGATGAAGAAGAGGTTTTTTGCAAACTCGTGATCTCACTTTTTATGTGTCTCATCAAGTCATCACAGTACCTAGGGCTTGAGGATCTCTGAAGTGTATTTGTTTGAATCGAGGATCTAATACTGTGGAAACTGGTGGTATATAAGATTTTTCGATAGCGCCAAACCTCTTTTCAATTTCTTTTAATAAGGTTGTTTTCAATTCTTTACCTATTTCATACCGGGGCACATAATTGTTGTACTGATCCATCAGACAACGAATCATACGTATTACTTTGCCTATTGTTGGGTAATTTTCACCACTTATCTCTACTGTCATCCTTTCTAATGGCTTTAGATATTTGCATACTTTGCGTAAATGCTCAACTTCGGCTGCAGTAATCATATTTGGAGCATTAACATCGGAAAGTAAAATATTGCTGACCATTGGTGACATTTCTAAAAATCTCTCTAACATGTAATATTTGGAGTTCCAACGAGTTTTGACATCCAAAATCAGTTTTTTTATGTTTCCTTCTAGCGTTTCTGCATCGATTTGTGCTTTTCTTAACTGATCACTAGCCTTAACACTTCTTTTGAACCATACTACTATGGATCGCACCTTGTCAATAATATTATTCAAACACACGGTGTTTGTTAGCGAATTGTCACATACCAAATTGAGAGTATGTGCGAAGCATGGGATGTGTCGGTTTTTCCCAAATTTGTCATGTATAGCTTTGACCATATTGGCGGCATTGTCCGTCACTACAGCAACAACATTATTAGGATCAATTCCCCAAATTTCGAGAGCTTTGCCCAATTCTAAAGCAATATAGTCCGCTGTGTGAGACTCTGTTAATTCAATAATACCTATTGTCGCTGATGTTAACTTCATATCATGTACAAAGTGGATAGTGAGGCCCATAAAACTTTTGGTCTGCATATCGGCAGTCCATATGTCCGTTGTAAGTGTTAAATGCTTTGATTGTTTTAACATATTTTTAAACGCGGCTGAAACCACCTCGTACTTTCTATCAATATTATTTTTGATGGTGTTTCTGGTTGGTACTTTGTATAAAGGTGCCACTTCTTTCATCAAAGACAGAAAACCCTTACCTTCTACAATATTAAATGGCAAATTATCCTGAACAACAAATTTTACTAATGCTTCCGTTAGTTTCACATTCTTAGAGCCACCATCTAAAAATAGAAATAAACGGTGAAATTCATGCCGATTATTAAAAATGTCAGCTTTACCTTTGAAGGATGAAATTGTTTTGAAGGCAGACACAATTGTAGCTTGCTTGAATAACGAGCTTGTTATTTCTCTACTTGTGCTTGGTTCAGCCTCATATTCAGAAACTGTCATTGTTGAAGTTGATGAATGATCATCACTTTCTTGTGAAACAATAAGATTTTCCTATAAATATTTAATAATAATTTATTAAAAATTAGGGGTATATTGATCTTACCTCATCTTGAGGTAGTGAACTACTAGTTCCAACCGTTTCTACATCCATTCGGCTTTCGGGTTGGAATGGACCTTTTCTCTTTTTTGGTTCATCAGCCTTCTTTTCCTCCTCAGTTAAATGTTGTAGAACAGAGGAATGTTTTTGTTTGAAATGTGTTTTTAAATTTGTTGTATTGCCCGAAGTTTTCAGTACCTTAGCACACAGACTGCATTTAGCAGTATTTGGAGCAATTTTTTTAAAATGCTTCCAAATGTTACTTCTCGGAGGAGCCATATTTTCAAGACTAATAACACTGGGCAACAAAGTTTCGAAAAGTTCATGCTTCCAAGCTGAAAATAGTCATTTCTTAATGAATTCAATGTGCTGAACACGAAAATGACTAAGAAAGAGCTGAATTGGCTACGGGTTTTCTGTAATATGTACGCATATTTCAGAAAAAGTGTACTTATGTCAATATTATAATACATGGTAAGAAAACATTTACGCATATTTCAGAAAAAGTGTACTTATGTCAATATTATAATACATGGTAAGAAAACATTAGTCTGCTTCCGGCTTTCGACTTCTTTTGGCCTGCCGTTTGTAGTGGATTTGTGGAGCATCTCTACTGATTGTCCAACAATAGTCAGCTAGCATTGACGTAGACCATTTGCCTTGGTACCGTTGCTCCATGGTGGCAATGTCCTGATGAAAGCGTTCGCCGTGCTCATCGCTGACCTGCCCGCAGTTATCAGGAAAGAAATCTAAGTGGGAATCAAGAAAGTGGATCTTTAAGGACATATTGCAGCCGAATTCATGAAACAAAGCCAACATATCCTCAACCAGACACTTGTAATTTTCTGCCTTGTCATTCCCCAGGAAGTTTATAAATAAACTATAATTAGCTATTGCTTGATATTGCGCAATCAATTTCGCAACACTCTCAATGGAAACTTACAGTAAATGCTGCATTAACTTCTTTGCATGAAGGGGTGATGCAATATGACGCAAAATTTCGTAATTTCTCACTAAATTGCATTACATTATGCAATAGCATCTATACAATGGACAAAACGTCAATATCTCTTGAACGTGAGCCAATCAACTTTTTTCAATGTGATATTCGTGTTCAGCACGTTGAATTCATTCAGGATTGGGTACTTTCACCTAAGAAGCAATTTCACTGTTGACCAGTGTAATCGGTCACTTAGTATTTAATAAATAAAGTTGATTTCAATTTCCACTTCATTAAACTTTTGAACAATCGCACTATACTCTTTCACAGTGAACACTTTTGTAGCTCTTTGGAGACTGCGGAAAAAGTCGAGCTTTATTTATAAACTTTGTACTTTGTATGGTAATTCTCCGAGAAAAATGTTCGGGGAAGAACTTGATTTTGTTGCAATAGTTCAAAGGAATCCCGATTATAGCCGATAATTCTGATACCTATCGTATGAAATGTAGGTAACTAAGTTACTTTCGCTCCTCGACGCTAGAGGGTACTACTATTAAGTAACTTAACAAATGTTGGTTTTAAAACAAACTAAATTGAAGTTTCATTGAGTTTCACACTTTCTTAATTTTTCGATATATTTCAACAAAAATATGGATATATTTTGCGATAAATCGAAACTATTATATCGATATTTATTTATCGATATATTTGAAAAAACATCGATATATTAAATATATCGATATATCGTTGCCATCCCTAGTCCAGAGACACAATCATGTATGGTTAAATTATATACAGAATATTGTCTTTTATAGAAGACCTCTCCTGATGTCAAGAAAGGGGTAGGAAGCACTTGGAGGTCGAACGTGAATACTCTCATGTAACGAGACTCTTTTGCGATAGTTTTATCTTCGGTTTTCCTCTGATAAGCGAGATCGGCTTCAATATGATGCTGTTTGAGTTTCTCTACAGCTTCCACTCTTACTCTATCCTCTTTTGATTTTTTGAGAATGGCCAAAGAATCGGAAGTTCCACATGTGTCTAAAGCAGGCTTCTTAAATTTTATGTCACTTTTGGCAAACATCTTTCGGTAAGTTGAAAAAGATACGGGGTTTTCTTCAGCTTTCTGATAGAGTTCATACATAATGGATAAGTTAAGATGACTCGCTAGATATTTCTTATTAGTGTGCCGACGTGTATAGTGAGACTCATAGGACGGGAACGATAAAATGTGGTTCCTTACTTTGTCTAAATCCTCTTCACTAAGGCTATTTTTGGGGTGTTTCCCTCGCAGATCTCCATGTGGCACCCCTAATGGGGATTCTAATTTATTTCTAACTGCCGTGTATACAAGTTTATTTGTTTCGTCTAAGATATTTAAAAAGCAATCCTTACAAACTGGTTCACTCACGTTAGTTTGTATATTTTGTAAATGGTAGAAATAAGTATATTAAATAGTTAATTGATGAGGCTGATACATGTTGAAACTCCATATTTAACTGAATAAATAAACTACGTAAACTTAGTTTCAAAAATTATTTAATAATATCACTACAATATTGTTTCGCCAAACTTTGGCATCATCAGGTGATGAGAAACTCTCATCACCTGATGATGCCAAAGTTTGGCGAAACAATATTGTAGTGATATTATTAAATAATTTTTGAAACTAAGTTTACGTAGTTTATTTATTCAGTTAAATAAGTATATTCCCTGTTCTTATGTTTTTCCCCTCAACTTTAGTTCTACATATATTCTTCGATTTAATGGTAACGCATTCGGCTACGAAACGCACCCTTTTATCATACGTACCAAGAGACCAATATAAATCAAATACATCTTTTAGCTCTTCTTCTGAAATGCGTTGCCGACAATTCATTTTACATGCTTTCAAGTCTCTCTGTTTCCGTTCTTTTCGTATACCCCCTTTTACTGTAGTATATTGCATACCATTATTTCTATTCTTTTTCCTATCTGTTCTTTTCTTGAGTGACCAAGTGCTATTGGGTTTTCCTTCTTCATTTTCTTCAATATCCATCTGATCCAAATCAGGAATGTAGAGAACATCAATAGTATTTTCGTCACTATTTCTTGCCAATCCGTCGTCTTTAGTTTGGAAATCCAAATCTTGCTTATGTTGGCCGAGTTCTTGTTCTTCGTCTTCATTTTCGACATATACTCGCACTTCTGTTGAATTATTAGATACAATATTTTCTGTTTCAATAATCACATTACTAGGAACATGAAGTTCCTTATTCATGTTGTCAATATCAGTAATGTGTTTTTTAGATTTATACCGTCCTCTGTAAAAACCTCTAAAGAATTAATATCTATGTCCATGTGGTTTTTGTCCGTTTCACATTGTGCTAAATGAAGGCATGCAAATTAATAGGTTGTGTTGTATTCCGTATTTCTACACTTATAGGTAGTAATTAATAACTCGAATTTAATTCAATAAACGTGTTTTATTTTTCACCTCTACCTACATGACATTTGTCAGCGTCAGTCTCTCAGTCATACCAACTTAAGGGGATATTCACGCTAGGAAACAACTGGCAAGTGTGATTTTTCGGGGGCGTGTCATTAAAATGTAGGGGGATAATTTACAACCTCAGGCGTGAACGAGATTGGCCATGAGTAAAGTTGGCATATGTCTATCTAGTCAACGTGGAGTTATATTCAATAAAACTTTACATTCCTATTAATAGGTATTTATGTAACAAGAAAGAGATGTCTTGTCTATTTTTAAAACGCATTTGATGTTTTGCAGATATAGATCTATTTCCATGTATAGACATAGGTCGTCGAACGCATAAACGGCACTTTCGATTATGACAGCGCGAAAAAAGAATAACAATCGCTACTTATAATCTATTAAATATTATAAAATGGAATTACTAAAAAACTAAATATGTACGAGGGCGGATTGATATTGAAGCTACCTAAGTAGGAAAAAAATTTTTTTTCAAAAACCATTTATTTCTCAACATAGTCTCCTTTTAGCTCAATACACTTAGTAAGACGATATTCCAACTTTTTTATACCATCTGAATAATACGATTTTGGGAACCCCTCAAAATACGCGTTAGTTTCGGTAATCACTTCTTCGTTTGAGATGAATCTTTTTCCTGCGAGACATTTTTTCAAGTTTGGAAACAGGAAAAAGTCACTAGGAGCTAAATCTGGACTATAAGGTGGATGATCAACCAATTCGAGGTGTATTTCACGTAATTTTAGCATCGTATCTAATGCTGTGTGAAACGGTGCGTTGTCTTGTAGAAAGAGCGCTTTTTTCTTCTTTAAATGTGGTCGTTTTTTCTTGATTGCATCAATCAATTGATCCAATAATGCACGATAATACTTTCCTGTGATTGTGGATCCTTTTTGAAGATAATCGATGAGCAATATTCCGTGTGCATCCCAAAATACAGTGGCCATAACCTTGCCAGCCGGTTTCACTGTCTTCGCCTTCTTCGGAGCACTTCCACCAGCTTCCACCCATTGTTTCGATTGATTTTTGGTTTCAGGTGTGTAGTGGTGGACCCACGTTTCATCTGCAGTTATTAATCGACGCCAAAAATCAACAGGATTACGCTTTATCATGTCCAAACACCGCTGTGAAGTAGTCTGTCGAACTCGTTTTTGTTCGACACTGAGCAACCGCAGCACCCATCTTGCCGATAGCTTTTTCATATGCAAATGTTCATGCAAAATGTTGAACACACGTTCATATGATATGTTTACAATTTCAACAATCTCACGTACCTTGACTCGGCGATCATTCATAACGATATCGAGGATTTTCTTGATATTTTCTTCAGTAACCACCTCTTTTGGTCTTCCTGTTGATGGTATTGTTGCAGTGCTTGTTCGGCCGCGTTTAAATTCAGCAATCCAATATTTTACCATGTAATCTGACGGAGCAGACTCACCATAATGTTTATCGAGCTTTTCTTTTGTCTCTTTCGCCGTTTTCCCTTTCAAATAATAGTGTTTAATCACTGCACGAAATTCACTTTTTTCCATTTTTCAAGAAACACAAAAGTTGCTTACTTTAAACGACTACAACAAATAAACTAATCGATGAATTTGGGTGAAATTTTAACAGCTGACGTTTGACAGATCGCAATTTCTAAAGTAAAACAAGTTTTTGTGTTTGTGCACCCATCTAGCGGTAGGTAGCTGCAATATCAAAAAAATTAAAAATTATTTTTTATTATTTCCGGTATCAGCGTTTCATAATAAAATTCATTTAATTTTAGCACCATGGCATTCCAACATTCTTTATCTTGTGCAATCTGAAATAATATGAACATTTAGGTATTCAAGTCCTTTATAATGTATATAAGATTAAATAATAATAACCTACTTTATCAACTATAATTCCAAAAGGTGTCCACACAACGAAATAGTAAAAAGCGGCACCGGTGATCGCTAATTGACCCTGTACTTGATTATAATATTGATCTTGCTTTTTCAGCTTATAGGTGCCATCCGTAGCTTTTGCCATAAACTTAATTTTCTTTTGGGCAACACCTTCTTCTGGCGATACGTGTCTACTAGAATAAGGACATTTTATTTCCACAATATCTCCTCCAGGTAAACGACCATCTGGACTGGCCCTTAAATGTGGAAGTTGCGGATCTACACAAAGGCCACATTCGCTTATTTCATCAGAAATGCCAACGTGATCTTTAAATCTCTGTCTTGCAATGGGTTCATGATCCACACCCCTTCTGGTAGCCGCCGATCCGGTAAACCTAGAGTTCAAAATTCGTTTTGCCAAGTTCTTTGGATCCGTGGTCGTCCTTAGTTTAGAGACTGCTCCAAAATTAGAAGCTGTAAGCCTGTACATGCGTTCGCTCTTCCACAAAGGATTGCTGCACTGTCCTCTGGTTTTCGTTTCCAATTCTTGGACATTGGAAGTAGCGATTAGGCACAACAGTTTCTCTTTCTTCTGTTCCATTGTAATTGGACTTAATTCCTCAACTCCTCCATAATCAGCATCGGCATTAGAAGTTACACTCTTTTTTTTTGGAATAATCGGAAAAAGTTGTTTTCGTGCTTTGTTATATATTCGTTTTCGTCTCATCTTTGCAATATAAAACTTGGTGTATTTTCCTGGGCTTTTGGTAGTCATTGTTCTATGAATTGTGGATATATAATTTTCGTGTTTGTTGAACTGAAGCGCCGCTGCTCGACACCTTATATCGTAGCTATTCTTCATGCCAAAATTGATTCGTTTGCCTCCAATGAATTTTGCCACAACAGAATTATAGCATTCGGCAGCGTTGTTGTTCATATTCAGCAACAAACTGAATGCATTTTGTTGTAGTCTATTACCACAAGACAGTATATCATCCATTAGCCCACATTGTTGAAAATCTAATACCGAATTTATTTCACCCTCCTTTCTGCCTGTACAAAAGTATGCATCACATTCTTGGTGATGTCCAAATACGTGACGAGGGCAATTGGAAATATCGGCTTTTAACCTATAGTGGAGGCAATCCTTAAACCGTTGCACGTCATTACTCGTTAATGACGTCATATACTGCAGCGTAGTCAAGTCTGTTTGAAAAATCATATGATTTGCACGCCATTTTAATGTAAACAAATTTGACATATAAATATCTGAAAAATATAATTGTGTATTGTAAATTTTATAATTTTTTGGGTGGTACGGTTTTTAAAAAATGAATGACGTGCAACGGTTTAAGGATTGCCTCCACTATAGCAATTTGTTCCTCAAGCGTAACGTCTTCTTTACGTCGATACAATAATGCCTTCTTTATTCCAATTCTCAACCTATGAATATTTGATTTCAAAATTGCTCTGTGCTGCGGAGGAACAATTTGATTGGCGCTACTTTTCCTTTTGATGCACAGCTCGCGGAGTTTAGAACAGTAGTTTCGCAGGAGGTGGTTAGTGCATTCTATTTTGCTAATGTGAACATTACCACCATAGGGTCTCTCGGTGCAAAGCTTCTTATAGACACTACTGTCCCCATCCCCAACTAACTTAACATACTTCAACTTATGCATCTCAATGCTGGACTTGAAACCCTCTAGGACTATGTCTGATTCCATACCAGTTGAAGTGCCTTTCCAGTTTTTGTAACACCGATGCTCTGCTGCTGTAACATTTTTCGTCTCAGCTCGAGCACATATGGCGCAGTACTTGTTTCATTTATTTAAACAAACATAATGGAATGATGATATCTCAAAATATTTAACAACAAATCCTGTCGGTCTGATTATAGAATACATAAAATGTTTAAATACACCTATACCAATTTTTTAGTGGCAATTTTTTTTATAAAAAGCTACAATTTTGTGGAAAATCAATGGTTCGGTTCAAAATAATCTTTGTTTAATAGTTATTTTTACATTTTCTTTATAATTAGATTCGAAAGTTTGTGTTTTGATTAAAAACATAACTTTCGAGTAAAGTTTTTACTCTATACAAATCACTTTATTAAATTATTCTTGCAATAGAAAAATTGAATTTCTACATACAATTTTAAAACGTAATAATTATGACTTTAATGATATAATAAAGCTCAGGAAAAGCACTAAAGGAGTAATTGTTTTATATTACAAAAAATTCATGCTTTATTCCACATATTTAATACTTTATTATCCCCATAGCCATTCCTATCAATGATCATAATAGCCCTGTCCTTAGAGGCAGCCCAAATTAATTCAATTTCATTAAATACACAGTGGTAGGGAGGTAATCTTAATACTTCATGTCCATTGCCTTTTAAAATAGTATTGTATATTGTATAATATAAGACCATAAATTTTATTTTTTTAATTTAATACATATAAATGCATTGGTGTAGATAAATATTCAAAATAAAAAAATAATTATTAATTAATATTATTAATTAAAAAATAAAATTTGAGTTTTAATAAATATACATTCATGTTTTGTTAATAATCCTTATCAAGGGTGACTATTCGTACCGAATTTTCCGGGACAATCCTGGATTAAAGCCCCGTGTCCCGTATTAATATATATCCCGAATTACATAGTTAATTATATCATGTGAATAATCATCACTGTACAAAAGGTGGCAGATTTACTTCCTATAGATATTGAAAGATTAATTGTTACAATTTATAGCCAGTTTTATATTTACACTGTAACAGTCAAGAACCTGAAAAGTTTGTGTTCATGCAGAATACAAACGATTATTAGGTGTTTCAAGAACAAAATGGTTAGCTTTACTTCCTAGAGTGGTAAGAGTTTTACAATTATTCAGACCATTAAAATCCTATTTTCTTTGTAACGAAAAATGTCCAAAAATAATAGAAAATTTGTTCTTAAATGAACAATCAAAGCTGTAGCTTTACTTTATTCACAACTAATCATCAGTGTTCCACAATTCTCTCAAAAAAATTGAAGGAGAAAAGAGACAATTATCGACATTTCGAAATAGACCTACTTCCGGTAGGAATTTCGGAAAACTTTTTAGATAAAATTATTCTCAATTTTAATTTTAAGTATATATGACTTCTTTATAAATTTGTTTAAACTTAGTAGTTGACGAAATATTGGCAAAATTTGATTTTTTCCCTGAAGTAAACTGCTACTTTCAGGCATCATTAATTCTCACAATAATTTTTGATTATAAATTAATAATTTAAAATAGATTTTCAAGAAGGAAAGTGTTTCTGGGTAGCGGACTTTGAGATGCTGGACGCAATACGTGTGAGTGATTGTAGTCAGTAATCAAATTCAAGCCTTTTCTCTGAACATTGACCATTGCAAAGTTCTAAGTTTATCAGAGCATTGCGTGCGAATATAATGTTTCTGATGAAATAGAATTAGCATAAAATATCAATAGAATACTAACATTAATTGAATTTTCTTTGTTTTGAAACAGGATAATATTTTGTTTTTGATTAAGCATTAAAAAAATATATTCATTCAATAAAACATTACAACCTAGAACACGGTACAAATGTTTTCTTTCAATTATGTTCTTCTTTTATAATTAAGTGATGAATTTAGTATAGCGATGCTATCTATTCTAATAAATAATGTTGAATAAATTATACAATTATGTTTTATATGATTTCTGATTTTTATTTAAAATAAGCTATAACCTTATCCCTATAAAAAGAAAAACAAGAGATTTGACGAGAGAAGATAAATTTAGATACAATGATAGAATTCACGTATACTTATAAAGTACGTGCTGTTAAGAAAATAAATAACACACAGCATAATCTATTTGGCAATGCCTAACGTATGGCAATACTACAGTTATTTTATTCCAAATAATTATGTTGCCACAGCAATATGCACCCATATAAAGTTTCTATACCACAACATTGATGGGGCATCACTTTGAGCAGAGATTGAATTATTGCAACTGGTTTAATGAAATATTACATGAAGAACACTTGAATCGCACTTTCTTTCCATCCTTTCAAAGTTTGGGTTGCAATGTCGAAAAGACGGATTATTGGAGCAATTTTTTTTCATGATACAATTAATGCAATACGATACCGAGAACAAATATTGGGACCTTTCACGAAGATGAATTAAACCTGGGGTACTTCCACCAAGTTGGGGCAACTGCACATACTGCGCAACAACTATTTTTTATTTGCAAGGATACTGTGGTGACCGATTGATTAGTCAAAATCGATGGCCAGCCAATTCTCCTGATTTAACCCCACTGGACTTTTTTCTCTTTGGCCATCTAAAAAATAAAGTGTCTTTGAACAGATTGCATAATCTCGATGAACTTGAAGAGACAATTAGAATAGAATTACAAAATATCACACCAGAAACGCTCCAGAATGTGTTCAATAATATGAGAAGACGTGTCAATCTATGCATTGAGAATAATGGTGGACATTTCGAACAACTTTTATAAAATGTATTCATTTTGTGAAATAATTATGGAATTATGTTTTATAGTAATAAAATTGTAACGTATTTATTATTGTTTATGATAAAAAAATAAAGTGGAGTTACTATATTTCTACAACAATTCTTTAATATAATTCTACTTAAAACTAACCCTATTTCATTGACATTTATCACAGGAAATTTTTAAATAGTAAACCTAACCACAAAAAATGAGGTGTGGCCACCACACGACTTTCTTATACGTATGAGCGTTTCAAATTATAGAACTTTAAGAATTCTTTTTACAAAAATTATTCAAAATCCTATTCTAAGTACTTCTATTCTCTTAATAAATCTCTACAGAATACATACTTTGCAAGATATTATCAAAAAAGTGCTCCTCGCTAAGAGTAAAAGTGCTACTTCCGGTCCGAATTTTGAAATTTTATATATACAAAAAATATTGCAAATCTAGTTTTAAATACTTTTGTACTCTTGATAAATTTATATAGAATGCATAACTTACGACATATTTGCAAAAAATCGCTATTCGATAAGAGTAAAAGTGGTACTTCCGGTCTGAATCTTGAAATTTTTTTATACAAAAGATATTGAAATTATGTTTTAAATACTTTTATACCCGTAACGTACTTGTCTAAAAAGCATAACTGCGAAATATTCGCAAAAAAAAACTGATTTTCCATAAGAGTAGAAGACCACTTCCGGTAGGAATTTCGGAAAACTTTTTAGATAAAATTATTCTCAATTTTAATTTTAAGTATATATGAATTCTTTATAAATTTGTTTAAACTTAGTAGTTGACGAAATATTGGCAAAATTTGATTTTTTCGCTGAAGTAAACTGCTGCTTCCGGTCTACCGATTTTACTGAAAAACTAATCAGATCTTAAGAGGGAGATTATACACGTAAATGCAAAATTTGGAATTGATATGTACAGCGGTTTGACCGCTATCGTGGTTACACAGACAGACACACACACAGACATTTTTTAAAAACCACTTTTTCGGTATCAGGGGACTTCAAAACGTGGACATCTGCAAAAATCTCGAGGTCGAAAATTTTCATCATCACAATACTTCCTTATACTACATATAAGAAAGTAAAATAAATAAAAAAGGCTTGCCAATTACACTGTATTCCCAAATTAAAATCAGTATGGTAAACTCAGGACAGTTCAAAATGATCACTTTGTATATATATATATATTACAATAGGACTAAAGAAACAGTAGAGGAAAAACTTAAAGAAGCGTTTGCCGTATCTACTGGGGGGTTATTCTGGAGAATAGCGATTCGATACCACCATTAGCGAGAGTAAATAGCGATACCACGTGATATCGCAAAAGCGTGACGTAAATAGCGAGTGTCGCTCCGACCTATTCTAGACAACATACTTAACTTTTTAGTAACATTTTTAAAATTATGTTTGCATTACGAACATGACATTGGTAATAGTGGTAATATTATTTGGTCAAACTACACTACGCGTACGTTAGCGGGAATATTATTTATACACCATTCCGTACGACCTAGTGCTGAGTTCCAGCGATGGAACTCGCAGCGCTTAGTGATTAGTCCGGCTGAATGTGTCTGTTACTGACTTACGCCTTGCTATTTAGATATTTTCATTTCAAATCGGCAACATACTTGGAAACGTCTTTCATTTTTTCTACCGCCAGTATCGCACCTAAATATTTAATTTACAAAAATAAACATCGTTTTAAAATCATATGATCATGCTTACATGCAACCATAACTTTAATAAATTAAAAACCTGTAATTTCAAATTCAATAATGATAGTTATGTTGATAATTTTCAAAATCACTCTTAGAAAATCTGTTAAACTCCGCTTGCGAGATTCTGACGTCAAATTTAACAATTAATTTGAAATCACGCACTAGTGGAAATAGTAAAACTCGTAAAACGTAAAAATCCCTAGAATGCAAATGCACATACATGTCAATTGTACCAAAAACTAGAGCTGGGCAAAACGGTTCTTTTCATTGACCCGGCTCACTCGGTTCAGCTCCTCATAGTGAGCCGGGTCCCGGAACCGCCTCATTTGAACCGTGTGGATCCGTAATAGCATACCGTATGTAATACTTGGCGCCGTCGTCGGCGCAAACGAACCGGGATGATAATTTAGGCTGCGCGCACACCAATTATACAAAATGTTTGACAAACAATTTATTTGAAGGTACAATTCACACAAATTTGACAAATTATCAGATTGTTGTACACAAATTAAGCAAAATATACCTATGTAAAACTAAATTATACATTCATTTGGTATTTATAATTATTAAAGAGAATGCCATTCGAACAAAAAGTAATTAGAACTAGAGCATTTCATAATTTACATAGCATTATTAAATGGCAATTATGATTATGATGCAGGTGTAATAAAAATATTTGTAAGAATTTTGTATCTCACAGACAACTAATAAATTAAATAGTTTATTTTATTATCCAAGGGAATATTTTTGAGAACTATATAAATAACAAATAAGTACTGTTATGGGTCTTTGACCGACCTAGAACAGGTAAAAGAATTGAATTTGATAAATACTTAAATGAACCGATAATCAATAGACAACAAGATCCACTAAAATGGTGGCATCAAAGAAAAGATGTCTATCCCAGAATTTACGAAATAGTAAAAAAACGTTCATGTGTCTTGGCTACATCTGTTCCTTGCGAGCGCATTTTTAGTAAATCTGGGAACATTATTACTGACAGGAGAAGTCTATTAACAACCGCGAATACTTCACAAATCATTTTTTTAAATTATAATTTGTAACTTATCAATGTAGAATTTAGATTTATACGTAAGCTGTATAGTTATTTTTACATTTTGATATTCAGTTCAGTATATACATTTTATATATTTATACAATATGCTGTTATGTTATACAAAAATAAATATTTTAGTGCGTACTATACATGGGCGAGATAGGGGAATACGGTTCAGTTTCACTCAGACTAGACCGACTCGTGTTTTATCGCCTCTCGGGGAAACCGCTGCCCTAGAGCCGACAAAACACGAGTCGGTCTAGTCTGAGTGAAACTGAACCGTATCCCCTATCTCGCCCATGTATAGTGCGTACCCTACCTGTTATATAATATCAATTTTTATTTTTCAAACCAACCTACGACCGTATTCCAAGTATAATTTCCAAATTATTCAGTCGACCCAAGTGAGCCGAGAACCGGTTCATTGAAATTTAGTGAACCGGCTCCCTCGGTTCAATGAACCGGTTCGGACCCGAACTGCCCACCTCTACCAAAAACGTAATCAATCAATTGTAGACCCCGGTATACGTGTAAACTATTAAAAGTGTATTTCACATTTTGCACTTTTCAGTAGTTTTGCCATTATTTACTAATCTTACAGCTCATTTTGGTGTAATATTCCACTAAACTAAGAGGAAGACAAATGGACTTATTGTAAGCGATGATTTTTGACCATTGTAGTATAATTATTTAAATTTACCGAATTACAAATTAATAAATATTGATAATGGATGATCATATTGTCAGTGTTAATATGGATAGCACGCTGATTCCAGAAAATACATTTATTTTAAAGGTAGAAGAGGACCAAGAAGACAGTTTTATAGAGGATAAAGTGTATATATCTGAAACTACTGTTACTATAGACAATGTTGAACTACAAGCCCCCATTTGGTATGATAAGATAAAACAGTATGATGAGTCTACAAGTCTGGATAGAACAGAATTAGAATCATATGAAGTGACTGAAATACAAAATGACAATTTTAAAATAAGAGAAGGGACTGATATAAAAATTGAATTCAATAACAGAATATTGTGTAAGTAAATAAATATTAATTAAATGTGAATTATAATTTTTGTGATTTGTTATAAACACTAGCGGGCTATGTTCAGTGATGATAAATACAAATGTTTCTATAATATTCATCTTATATTGCTTCAGAAATGGATAGAGTTTAGATAAAGAGATAGTCATCACAACATTAAAGAAAGATAGGTGGCTTTTATTCAGCTAATCGTGAAGTTTTGTTTTTTACTATTATAGTCAAATTAGAAATGAGAATAAAAGCACATAAAAGGTTTAAATTTCATCTCTTAAAAGGTTTTACTTTGTAGTTTTTTTAAGTATTTCTATAAAAATCTAAAGTAGTTTTTGCTTTTAGTTTATGATCTTATGATAAAGGTCAAAAGTGTCAGTGCATGCCTTTTTATCTTGTAAAAATGTAATAGATTCTCCTTCTAATATTATCATCACTATTTCTTATTTATTTAGACTGGCAAGCTCTAGCCATTAGTATTATTAGACATTATATTTTTAATATAACTTGATTTAAATATGTACATAAATGTGTACAGTTCCTTCTTTTTAATATTATAGTAATATTACGCGTATTTTGTATGATCAACGAATATAGTTAGAGTTATTGTACGAAAGTTTAGACAAGTGGAAACCAGTAGGTGATAAAGTACTTGGCATATGAGATATTGACACGACATTTTTATTTTCATACCTGTTCTCTTATTGACATCTATAAGTAGTTTATTGCTTAACTATTTTTGAAACTGACAGTATTTGTTGCATTGTTCAATCACCAAAGCTATAATAGATGCTATGATTTTTAATCAGTATATGTTTGACCAACAGACTGTGAAGATTGTCAAGCATACTATGAAGACTATTGCATCAAATGTGAAATGCTTGTGAATATTTTGAACAGGAATTCCTTGAATAATGCAGATTGCGAAGCACAAGAAAGTATTCCAAATAACATTTTAGAAATCCAAGATTGTTTTGGCCAAATTGGAATATATGCTTTAAGAATTATTCCTGCAGGTGTTAACTTTGGTCCTTTCATTGGACTCGGCACAGCAAAATGTCCCTGGGAAATAAAAGGGGAGAAATTTGTTTTGGACAAAAATAAATCCAAGTATTTGAATTGGATGCAGTACATCAATCCTACGAGGAATATTTCTGAACAAAACCTGCAAGTTTTTCAATGTGATGATAAAGTATATTATCAAAGCACTCGTAAAATTGAAACTGGTGATGAATTACTGGTGTATTTTGGTGAAGAATATGGAGACAGCCCAGATAAAAATGTTGAAGTCGATTTTATTATGAAACACACCATGAAGGATATATTTGCCTGCACATTATGTTCCCTTGGATTCAGCTCGAAATTACATTTGGCCAAACACAAAACCATTTGTCTTGGGGAGGCATCCGGAAAGTTTTCAATTGAAGGTATTGATATTTATATATTTGAAATCTTGAAAGTAAATACTCATAACCAGTATATTGGTAATAATATATGTTATACTGCAGACTCTGAAAAAATGAGTACTTATATGTAAGAGATTCAAAAACAAGCATTGCTTAAATAAATTGTTTGTAACTGAGAAAATTTGGCAGTCATGTCAGATTAGAAAGAAATAGATAAACTAATAGTTATACTCAAATATATATAATTCCTTTTATAATTTGAATAAATCATGAATTTTTAATATTTGATAGTTGTGTAACTACTGCATAAACATCATTCCCGGCTTTATGTCATGCTGTTTTATACTTCTTGTATTCCACAAACACTACAACGATGACAGTTTTATATGTAATTTAATAAATGTTTTTTCGCAATTCCAGAACTTACGCAGTGTGAATTTTGCAAAATCCACTTAGATTTGAAGGAATACTTCGAACACCATATGACCTTCTGCAGTGAGAGAAATGACAGGTACTTTTACTTTCTATATAATTATTACTATCTGGCGCGGCATACATTGATGAATTTGATTCTTGTAACCTTAAAATATTGATCCTTATGTAACGCAACGCCATCTAGTAGTACCCAAATGAAATAGTTTCTGAATTTTTATTGAAATAAACTTTAAAATAACACTTTAAACATTAAGTTTACAATAATTAATATTAATAATTTTAAACGAAATAAAATTAAAAAATGAGGTGTGGCCACTACACGACTTTCTTATACGTATGAGCGTTTCAAACTATACAATTTAAAAAAAAATGTATGCAGAAGTTATTCAAAATCCTATTCTAAGTACTTCCATTGCCTTAATAAATCTCTATAAAATGCATACTTTGCAAGATATTCGAAAAGAAGTGCTACTCGCTAAGAGTAAAAGCGTTACTTCCGGTCCAAATTTTGACAATTCATGTATACAATAAATATTGCAAATCCAGCTCTAAAGACTTTTGTACTCTTGATAAATATATATAGGATGCATAATTTACTCCATATTTGCTATAAAACCGGTATTCGATAAGAGTAAAAGTGTTACTTCCGGTTCGAATTTTGAAAACACTACGTTGGCGATTTGTCACTACTGAAAAAAGACACATGTGTAAATAACGTAACCGAAGAGAGGAACTGTCACTTTACCAGCATCGTAAAATACCTATAAATAACACGTTCACGATTGCCACTTGTGCGTACAGGACATGTACTACACTAACGGCGCTGGAAGCAATTACACACAACAGCTCATAGCTAGCTCCTGAAGTTATTGAACGGGTTACAGTGCTAAATTTTAAAAGTATGCTGTCGCTCTTCGACTACTTTTGATCCTTTTGAACAATATAGAACTTCAGTATTAAACGATATGGAGTTAGTTTATTTGTTTTCATTATTATTATTATTGTAATTATTTGAATGTGACATACGCAGTTGTGACATCTAAACTGAAAATAAAATCACTATTTTCATGTGTAATAACAATAACTAATTAGAAGAATTATTTACTTTATAAATATAGTATACCTTATACCTAGATATGTTACGTTTTACAGTGGATGTTTGTATGGATTATTAGGATACCTTACAATCGCTAATTGCTAATATGTAATAATTATTTAATAATTGTGCCATCTGTGTGATTTGAGCTGTTTAGGCTTTATTTAATTTAAAAATAAAAATTTAACACTTTTTACAATATTGCGTACATAGCTGTGACACGTCATCTTTTTATGAGGGGCGTATACTATTCTCAGTGGCAATAGTTTGCTAAATTATGAAATATTTCCATCACAAAAACAATGCTAATTTGGCGGCAATTTCAGAAAAAAAAATATATACAACAATCCATAAAAAATATATGCCTTCAACTTATAGAATTCAGCTAATGAGTCAAATTTGATTAAGTAATTTTTTGATTTGCATACACACAGTAGATTTGAAATTTAAATAAAAGCTAACCTCAATTTTGCCCTGACGACCCCCCCCCCTCCCTAAATGAAACGACTGAATATGTGTAGTATTAGAGTAATTTAAGTATAAAAAATATGGAATAGAGAAAATAAGTGACAAATCAGTCAAATATCAATAACAGTAGGTTTGATATAATCCAATCGTATTGCATATTTTTAGCACGTGATTTTTAAAATGGTCAATTCTTTACATACAACTGTGGTGCAGTTGGTTAGCGTGCACCTCGAAACGTGTGTTTGAATCATCAAGATTAAAATTTTCAATTAACGTGCGTTTTATTTAACCTGTTGATAGCATTTATTGGACTCCTCCGGCAGCACCATTAAATCACGTGATTATTCAACTGTCGCTGATCGCCATAAATTTCTAGTATTAATCATGTTTGGAAAATGTTTACTCTGTTACGACTATTGGAGATTTTTGCTAAGGAATGCGCCTCTAGCGAGGAAACTTAGAACTAGTATAATTGGCATGGTTTTGTAAGTGATTCATATCGACGTGAAGAAAATATTTAAAAACATGTGGCATACATCTGTAGACAAATTTTATTATGGTATTACGAGGGATATTCGGAAAGTAAGGTCCGAATCGCGGTAGCTAATCGAATGTCGCGCGAAAATGGAAACGCGCATGCGCACCGACTCCCGACATGCCTTGCTCGTCAAACGATGCCATTCGCATTGGTATTGTAGCAGTGTGTTGTTTACAGTGTGCGTTCAAGATGTTTAAAAAAATTGATCACCCCGCCGACTGTGAAATACGGTCAGTGATTCGGTTTTTGACAGCAAGGAACGTTTCAGCAGCGGATATTCATAGACAAATTAGTGAAGTTTATGACCCCAATGCGATGAGTGACAGCAAAGTGCGTAAGTGGGTGAGAGCTTTTAAAGACGGATGGGAAAATGTCCATGATGAACCGCGATCAGGCCGACCATCAGCGATCAATGCCGTGGACGAAAAGACTCGGGAAGACCGGCGATTCACAATTTCAACTTTAGTGTTGGAATTTCCAAATGTGGGTAGAACAACTCTGCACAAAATTGTCTCTGGTTATCCTCACAGGCGGCGGACGTCTATGACTTAGGCATACAAAAGCTCGTAGAACCTTATGACAAATGTTTAAACAAACATGGAAACTATGTGGAAAAATAGAGAAACATGTAAATAATTAAATATAAACAGTTTTTTGAAACAATCTGCGATGGTTTGTTTTATCAGAAATCGGACTTTACTTTCCGAATATCCCTCGTATATTAACAAATGGTTTTGAGTATTATCGGTGCAAGAGAAAAAAATATTTAAACTCTTAATAAACCAGTATGAATAAATTCATAAGAAAACCTTCATCAAATTCTTATTGCTCTGTACCACAATGTACATCGTGGAAAAAAAGGAATCCCGAATTATCTTTCTTTACATTCCCTAATGAAAACAAAGGAAAGCCTCTTATTTGGCATAAGTAATAGTAGCTGCAAAAAGTATTTAACAACCATAATTTCTACATTGGCTCAAATACTAAGGCCAGCAATAGCACTTCCTACTGTAGAAGAAATAGAAAGGAATATACCAATATGTTTTGCAAATTTCAGTGTCATACAAATTATTTTAGATTGCACGGAAGTATTTATTCAAACTCCCAAATGTTTGTGTTGTAGAATCAGATTCTACTCACACTATAATTCTTCATCGACTGTGAAGTTTATGAATGGTGTCACTCCAGGTGGAATTATTTCTTTTGTGAGCAGAGTGTATGGAGGACGTTCATCTGACAAAGTAATATTTGAGGAAAGTGGTTTGATAAACAGTTTAACTAAAGGCAAAGCTGTAATGTGGTTGATAAGGGATTTCTACTTATCGATATTTGTGAAGAACATGCTATTACACTTTATCAGTACACTGCAAAGCTCATTTGTACATTATATAGAAGATATAGTCGTAATACTTAGTGCAGTAACTAATTTATCCAACCCAATTTTAGCAGTTGATAAGTTTTTATAATTTGTATTTAATTACAATAATTGAAATAAATTAAATAATTATATATAATTTATATTGTATACATCTGTTGTGAATCATATTTTCAAAATATTTTGATTTTACAGTAAATAGCATGCTTTTTGTGTACATCTAACCAAATGGTATTTCTATTATTATCATTCCTTTATCATAAGAACTATAAATAACAAAGTAACATTTTTGAACATTTAATAAAGCCATTCCCCATTTGAATCTGGCCATAATACTTATGTTTTTTTCTTTAAACAATATGTGTTCCCTACATATTCTAAATATTTCAAACTATTTATGACATCTCCAATAGATTTACTTGCACCTGGAAAATATTAACGTTAAATCAAATATATAATTTAAAATAGAAATTCAAACCTTCAAATGGACATTTTATTTCAAGCAATGCTGTTTGCATTTTCATTTTTAAAAATGACACCATCTAGAGAATAACACAACCATTTATTCCAATCTGAAATTATTAAGCCAAACTCTATTACAAGTAGATCGGTTACTTCAACAAATTTTTTTCTTGCTTGTGCTTCTTGTTCTAAACCATGTTTTGTATATTTATTAGAAATAAATTTTGGAAAATATGTAAAAATTTCATATATCCTAGAACCAGTGATTCTGTATTGCCTCTCTTGATGCCAAACAACTTTAGATTTGTTTGTTTGCAATATTAAAATCTAGATCGGCAATATCAATTTTTTTTTTTATATAATTCATAGCAGCACTGATTTTTAAAGTTGCAATTGGCATTTTCTAATTCCATCATCAAAGCAGATTGACATGCATTGTTATTTAATATGGTCGTGTAATACAAACTGGAATCATTCTCCACAATATTTTTTTTTGTTCGCCTACCAATGCAGAAGGTAAATTATCTATCATATCTCTTCTAATTTTTTCTGGATCCACAGAAATTACAATTTTATTACTATTACTATGAAAACATGGCATATTGTTAACAGGAACTGGTTTATAGATTTCTCTAGTTTTGTGTTTTTGGGGTTGACCATTGGCACTCGATATCTGTTTGTGAAATAATATCAAGTTTATCTAAATTCGTCCTAAAATAAAGCACTGAAACACAATAAAGAAATCAAAATATCTGTTTACATACCTATTACATAAAATTAAAGTAGCTGATATATGTTTACTTCGACCACTATTTCGTGCTTTGCAAGTACAATGCATTTTTGTTACAGTTACTTGTTCCTTGTTAATATAAAATGACCCTTTAATGACATGTGGATTGGCGTGTAAAGCACTTGTTTGTAAGCACAAGCTATATATATATATATATATATGAAGCGTTGTTCTTCGGGATATTTCGCCGCGTTTGGATGATTTTGCCCTGATAAGGACATCTTTCTTCCTGACGTTTCGGTGACATCACTTTCACCTTCTTCTTGAGGATCTTCTAAGTTCGACGGTTTCTTCAAGAAAGCCCTCTCTGTTCGAATCGCCTTGTATTTCTAGTGCCGTGGTAGTGGAGGGGCGAGTGCGGCTTCTTGTGATTGGCCCGCTGATTGTAGTGTTGTTCCCTCTCTGTCGGTCTTTCTGTGTTCGGTCCGTGTGGTTTACGTTAGGCGGTGGGATACTGTTGTTTCGTCGTTTATTTCTAATTCGTCTGTCCGATAACGTTGATTTCCATATGTCAGGTAAACGTTGTGCGTCGTCACGTTTATTCATGCAGTCCTGTCGTTTTTCTATCTCTATAGCCTCCCTTATTGTCCGATATGTCCAATTCGTACTACGGGCTATAGTTTTTGTACGTTCGAAATCAATTGTATGTCCGGAATGTAGTACGTGTTTGGCAAGTGAGGAAGAAACTGCCTTTTTAGACACAGCATTTCTATGTTCTTCCCTCCGTACGCTGATTCTTCGATTCGTCTGGCCTATGTATGTCTGATCGCAATCTTGGCATGGTACTTCGTATACACCCTGGTCTTCTAGTAATATTCTGTCCTTCGTACTTGGTAGGACGTCCCTAATTTTCTTATCGGTGGTGTATATTGGGTCATTCACGAGTTGCATTTCTACCCTACGTGAAAGGGACAACAGAGAAAATAGGTAGAATACTACGGCGACACGACATAGACCCAATATACACCACCGATAAGAAAATTAGGGACGTCCTACCAAGTACGAAGGACAGAATATTACTAGAAGACCAGGGTGTATACGAAGTACCATGCCAAGATTGCGATCAGACATACATAGGCCAGACGAATCGAAGAATCAGCGTACGGAGGGAAGAACATAGAAATGCTGTGTCTAAAAAGGCAGTTTCTTCCTCACTTGCCAAACACGTACTACATTCCGGACATACAATTGATTTCGAACGTACAAAAACTATAGCCCGTAGTACGAATTGGACATATCGGACAATAAGGGAGGCTATAGAGATAGAAAAACGACAGGACTGCATGAATAAACGTGACGACGCACAACGTTTACCTGACATATGGAAATCAACGTTATCGGACAGACGAATTAGAAATAAACGACGAAACAACAGTATCCCACCGCCTAACGTAAACCACACGGACCGAACACAGAAAGACCGACAGAGAGGGAACAACACTACAATCAGCGGGCCAATCACAAGAAGCCGCACTCGCCCCTCCACTACCACGGCACTAGAAATACAAGGCGATTCGAACAGAGAGGGCTTTCTTGAAGAAACCGTCGAACTTAGAAGATCCTCAAGAAGAAGGTGAAAGTGATGTCACCGAAACGTCAGGAAGAAAGATGTCCTTATCAGGGCAAAATCATCCAAACGCGGCGAAATATCCCGAAGAACAACGCTTCAACAAACGACCGCGAAAATATTCGAAGAAATATATATATATATATATATATATATATATATATATTATTTTTGTTCCTATAAGGTTTCCTATTAATTAAAAGAAAAACCTTTTTTGTTTATTGGCCGTGTAATTATGTAAATTTAAATATTTGTTTTCTTGGGGTAGCGGCCTATTTTCTTAGTGGGTTCTTTCTTTTTTAAGAACGAATAATTAAAACAATACTTAACGTTTCGACATATCACATGTCTTTATCAAAATTTTTATTACATAAAATCATACAAACAGGACTGTAAGAGAAAAACACATATTTTAAAACTTAGATTTAAAATACTTGAAAAACATTCTTGAAACTCACCAAACACATTTAGCATATGTATACTTTTCGTCTTTGTACATTATGTATATTCAGTCTTCTTATAAAAACTTATCACGTATACTAAATTTATTATACATCTCTATAGTATAATTATATTAAAATACGTTTCTTAAAATTGTATTGTGTAGTATAAATATATACTCGTATGTGAGCACATTTTGTCTATATTGAATGTGTGTCTTTATTTTTATACATTCCTTTTTTTAGTTTTTTTTTCCCCTTTTTTAGTATTTTATTTTTAATGTAATTTTAACTTGCTGTTGTTGTTTCATTTTCGTCTTTTTCTTTAATTATGTTTATTAAATGCAAATTATTGAATTATTGGATGATAAATTTTTGATAATCCGTCAATTTCATTTCTGTCATTTATTGTGTTCTTAGTTTTTATTATGTTTATTATTTCCAATATTTCTCGCGCTTTGGTATTATTTTGTTTAGCTAGAACTTTTGTATTTTTAAAGTCAAATTTGTGATTATATTTTGTTTGGTGTTTTTTAAGAGCTGTTGAATTTTTACAATACTTATGTCCTTTTAGTCTTTCCTCGAGAAGTTGTTTGGTTTGGCCAATATATACTCCATTACAACCTTCACACGGCACACTGTATACAATATGTGATTGTTTCATTAATGGTATTGGGTCTTTTAATCTGTTGTGTAGGTACTTGAGATTGTTGGTGTTTTGATATGCCAACTTAAAATTATATGGTCTCACAATATTATTGATTTTTTCTGATAAATTTGCAATATATGGCATAGGAATATATATGGGGTTCTTTTGTTGGTTGTTAACGTCTTTTTTTTTATTATTTAAAATTTTTTGGACATTTTCACTATTATATATTTTGTTTAATCTTTGTTTAAATATTTTGTTGATAAACTCTGAGGGGTAGTTGTTATTATTTAGTATTTCTTTGACTTTCTTAATAATAGCTGGTCGAAATTTCGCACTTGTAAGTTTTATGACTCTGTCAGCAAGTGCTATAACAACACTTTTTTTCTGTGTAATTGGTTGACTAGAGTTGAAATTTAGATACCTTCCTGAAAATGTCGGTTTTGTGTACCATTTTGTAAGGATTCTATTGTTATATTTTATTAATGTCATATCTAAGAAGTTTAAACATTCATCAACAAACAATCTCAAGTACCTACACAACAGATTAAAAGACCCAATACCATTAATGAAACAATCACATATTGTATACAGTGTGCCGTGTGAAGGTTGTAATGGAGTATATATTGGCCAAACCAAACAACTTCTCGAGGAAAGACTAAAAGGACATAAGTATTGTAAAAATTCAACAGCTCTTAAAAAACACCAAACAAAATATAATCACAAATTTGACTTTAAAAATACAAAAGTTCTAGCTAAACAAAATAATACCAAAGCGCGAGAAATATTGGAAATAATAAACATAGTAAAAACTAAGAACACAATAAATGACAGAAATGAAATTGACGGATTATCAAAAATTTATCATCCAATAATTCAATAATTTGCATTTAATAAACATAATTAAAGAAAAAGACGAAAATGAAACAACAACAGCAAGTTAAAATTACATTAAAAATAAAATACTAAAAAAGGGGGAAAAAAACTAAAAAAAGGAATGTATAAAAATAAAGACACACATTCAATATAGACAAAATGTGCTCACATACGAGTATATATTTATACTACACCATACAATTTTAAGAAACGTATTTTAATATAATTATACTATAGAGATGTATAATAAATTTAGTATACGTGATAAGTTTTTATAAGAAGACTGAATATACATAATGTACAAAGACGAAAAGTATACATATGTTAAATGTGTTTGGTGAGTTTCAAGAATGTTTTTCAAGTATTTTAAATCTAAGTTTTAAAATATGTGTTTTTCTCTTACAGTCCTGTTTGTATGATTTTATGTAATAAAAATTTTGATAAAGACATGTGATATGTCGAAACGTTAAGTATTGTTTTAATTATTCGTTCTTAAAAAAGAAAGAACCCACTAAGAAAATAGGCCGCTACCCCAAGAAAACAAATATTTAAATATATATATATATATATATATATATATATATATATATATATATAAATAAAAGGAATTATCGCGGATACATGAAATACAGGAATGAGAAAATTATTAGGTAAATTCCGCTGTAGAGCAACCGTAGACACGTGTTTCTGACTCATTGGTCGTCATCGGTACGGTGTAGCCAAAGACTAAGGTGGGATAACCTTGGAGATGTATGCTATACGGAAGACCATCACGAGACAGACCACCATTTGTAGCTTCAGTTAGAAAATCCTCAGTTTTGAAGACAACAACTAACGTCGCCACGAGGAAGACAATGTCAACCCGCGTGCCATCCGAGAACCCAGGAAAGATAAATAAAGGGAATTATCGATTCCTGTATTTCATGTATCCGCGATAATTCCTTTTATTTATCTTTCCTGGGTTCTCGAATGGCACGCGGGTTGACATTGTCTTCCTCGTGGCGACGTTAGTTGTTGTCCTCAAAACTGAGGATCTTCTAACTGAAGCTACAAATGGTGGTCTGTCTCCTGATGGTCTTCCGTATAGCATACATCTCCAAAGTTATCCCACCTTATTCCTTGGCTACACCGTACCGATGACGACCAATGAGTCAGAAACACGTGTCTACGGTTGCTCTACAGCGGAATTTACCCAATAATTTTCTCTTTCCTGTATATATATATATATATATATATATATATATATATATGAAGAAAAGAAATATTGCGGATCATGGAATAATTAAGTACAGAATTTAATGGGGTAACTCCGCTGAAAATGCAACTGCGGACACGTGTTTCGAACTACTTGGTTCTCGTCAGCGCAGTGTAGCGACGACGTTAGATTCATCCTCAATATCGAGGACACTCTAGCTGAAGCCTCAATTGGTAGGCTGTCCCCTGTGTATGTCTCTGATTGATGTTTTTCAGCTCCAAGGTTATCCCATCCTATTCCTTGGCTACACTGCGCTGACGAGAACCAAGTAGTTCGAAACACATGTCCGCAGTTGCATTTTCAGCGGAGTTACCCCATTAAATTCTGTACTTAATTATATATATATATATCGATATTGTGCTCTTCTTTTCTCGTAATACCACATAAAATAATATGATTAGCATTGAATACTTGTTCCCCTTCCTGAACACAGCGAGAATTCATACCACCACATATGTATTTAAAATATTCCACCATCGAAAATCGTAAAGGAAGTTCCATTTTCTTTCGAGTGCAAATCCGTAAACATTATAAGTTACTGTAAGTTAATCTCTAAGTATATGTTCATATTACAATAATTAATAGAAAATCAAAGAAAACAGCTATTTTAACAGAATAAATATTAAGAAATTATAAAGCAAACAAAGGGCAAAACACTTTTAATGTCACTTATTCTAACTCAAAACCCGTCACAGAGGGCGCAGTAATCTTAACATAAATCTCCAATACTAATGTGTGACACGAGGTCAGAAATATTTATTTATTTTCAGAAAATGCATTCTACCAATCCTTCTCAACGGAACTGCAGTTGTAAACGGACCGAAGCAAGGCCTGCGTCGAATCTGTAAACATGAACACTACAGACCGAAGTATAAAGTGGATCATGAGAATGACACTAATCAGTATTATACAGCAAACATGTATAAATGTGGGATTTGCAATAAACGGTACAATACAAAAATATCCTTCAAGTTGCATATGGAAAATACACATCATCATTCTGTTAGCGGAGAGGAAATCCACCAACATTCTACGACGAATTTTGTGAATGCACTCATAAAACAATCAGACTTACTAGGTCAAATGAAATGCTTCAAATGTTCGTTTTGTGGGTTTCAAACAAAATACAAATCTTCTTTGAGAAATCATATCAAAACAAAACATTTGGAAGAATTTAATTTTAAATGTGACAAATGTGAATTTCTAACAAACCAGAAACATAATTTAGAATTGCATGTAAAATCAAAACATTCGAAAAAATTTGATTATAAATGTGTTCAATGTAAGTTTAGAACAAACCAGGAACGTTATTTAGAAATACATGTAAAATCAGAACATTTGAAAGAATTCGATTATAAATGTGTAAAATGTAATTTTAGAACAAATCGGAAACATCATTTAGAATTACATGTAAAATCAAAACATTTGAAAGAATTTGATTATAAATGTGTACAGTGTAAGTTTAGAACAAACCAGAAATGTCATTTAGAATTACATACAAAATCAAAACATTTGAAAGAATTTGATTATAGATGTGTTCAATGCAAGTTTAGAACAAACCAGAAATATCGTTTAGGGCCGGTTTTTCCAACTCCGATTAAAACGCCGGTTAGCGTAATCATTGATTAAAACATCGGTTAGGACAAATTTGCGTTTTTCCAACGCCGGTTAACTCTAATCGTTGATTAAGAACGTCGTTAATCGACCAAATTTTAACCGGCGAAAGAAATACCTGATAAAATATTAAACAGTGATTAGGCCTATATACACATGCGCATAACCTAGAAGATTTGAATTTCTGTCATTATTTCTGTTATTATTGACAGCTGTTGTTTTCATATGCATTTGTTTTATTGTATAAAAGTATTTTTTGGAAATAATTAATAATTATTTACATCAGTGATTTAGTAATGGTATTGTTTCTTCTATAAATGTAATGAACAGTATAAAAATAGCATAATATTAAATATGTGTAACTTTTAGCTTACTACAGAAATTTAATTAATTAATAACTACGAATACATTCTTTTCTCTGATGGGGATGATACAGCTTTGGAAGTTTTTCTATTCTACTACAATTGTGGGACTTAATTCGTGTGGATTCTAAGATCCTGTGGCAATTTATGCTTGCATTTGCTCATTCCCTTTTTTGTAATTGCTTTTAATAGCACCTTGTGAAACTATCATTTTAGTCGAACATATTTTAGACTTACTTTAGATATGTCATTAACATATTAAACTATACTGAAAATTACAAATGAAATTGAAAATATGGAAGAAATTCTAGAGAAGCTGGCAGGTTTACGTTGAGATTATATGCAGACACTTTAAATTCTTTTAGCTGAACTGGGTTTGGATGAATAATGTACATGCCTGTAAAGTTGACGTGCAGTTTATTTCTGCACTAATAATTATTACAGGCACTGTCAAGTTCACACCGATTCCTCCAGAACATAACATTTATTATGTTGAAATCATGTAAACCAATTTGGAAACAAGATTTTCTCAATAAACCTTCTTTGATTAATGGACATAATATTAGTTAGAATGCATTGTTCTTAATAAACAGCTGATGTTCATGATCTTTCAGTAAAAATATCTGGCTTTATTCACCCCACAGGAATTTGGTGAAAGTTAAATTATCTCAGATATGGCAATGCAAAGTACAATATTTTATATCATTATAGTGTGACTGATAATCCAGCTTAAGACCCTAGATGTAGACTTTTCTTTTTCAGCAAACTTCCTATTTTTATGATTTTGTTACATATCATATATTTTACATCATTTTGGTAACTGTTAATTTCATATATGTACGTATATTGTATTAGTTTTTTCTTTTTTACAAAATTTTTGTATTTTTCAATAGCAATAAGTAATCAATAAATTTATTTCAGTTTCAAGTTTGTGGCATTTGTTTTTTATTGAATAATAGAAATTTTAAATATGTGCTATGTACAGAGAAATTCTCATGCAATATTCACAAAATAAGTACTTAAACCTTATTTACTAAAATGAAATTTCTAATTACATATAAAGAATATAATCTTTAAAAAAAATAAAGGCAAAAAGCACAAAGAACAAATTCAAATATAGGAAATAGCGCCAATATTATTATAACAAATATGCTAATTTAGATCAAATGTACGAGCATTTTTGTTACCAACCTTCTAAAATAAACTCTTAATCACTGATCAGATAACCGGCGTATTTCTTGGCGTTGAAAAACGCCGGTTAGAGATAATCAACGATTAAGCGTAATCAATGATTAGTTAACCGGATACTTTAACCGGTGTTGGAAAAACCGGCCCTTAGAATTACATGTAAAATCACAACATTTGAAAGAATTTGATTACAAATGTGATAAATGTGAATTCAGAACAAATCAAAAATTTTCTTTAAAAATTCATATAAAAACAAAACATTTAAATGAATTTGATTTTAAATGTAATTCATGTGAATATAAAACTAACCACGAACATTATTTAGTAATGCATGTAAAATCAATACATCTGGAAGAATTTGATTATAAATGTGACGCATGTACATATAAAACAAACCGAAAGCCCGATTTAAAAACACATGTAAAAACAAATCATTTAAAAGAATTTAAATATAAATGTGATTTATGTGAATTTAGAACAAATCGGAAAGACCGTTTGGACACGCATATAAAAACAAAACATCTTAAAAAATTTGATTATAAATGCAACAAATGTGAATATAGAGCAAACAGCATAGATAATTTAAATTTTCATATAAAAACGAAACATTTCAGGGAATTTACCACAAAAATCATTTCTGTGGCTTGGTCGAAGAAGGACCCAAGTACATAAACGCAGTTTTGAGAACATCGTCATTCAAATAATATTTTGAAAACATTTATAAATCAATGAATTTATGACGCAAACAGCTGAAAAATAATAAAGGTTGTGGGAAAGCAGTAAATTGGTAACAATAAGAAAGTAGTTATTAATTATTGTTGTTACCAATTACTATAAAAGTAAAAGAAAGTTTCAATAAGATTTTCATAGACTTTATCAATGACATTGCATATAACTAACTCACACTAAAACGGATTACGAAACTGAAAATCGCAAGTGGCAAAAAAATATGAAGAAGTTCAGTAGACTTAAGATGCATGAACTAAGGAAAATTTTACCAAAAATGAAGACTCAAGAGCATTGATGGCATAAAATGCTATCTATTGTACATTAATGGGGTCAAAATGTTGCAACCTTGGCGGGTTACATACTGTTAAGTGATCATTGATAATAATAAAACTTATTAGATGACATAAATTTGTATATTTTTTTAATTGTTTTTAAATTACAGTTACTTCTCTAGTAATTATATTTTAGAAAATCAAATTAAAGATTTTTCCGAAAATAATTATTTTCTAGTGCCCACAAAATTACTCGTAAACTTTTAGTACATAATTGAAATAAAAATTAGTGTTATTTACAAAGCTGATATTCAGAACTATTAATAGATGTGCAAACAAAGAAATGTCGATAAGTAAAATACTTATCAAATCTGTCATTATCTAAATTGATGTGTACCATGAAATTATAATGTTCGATTTATTTTCAGAAAGTGCATAATACCTACATTACCACCAGTCATCCAAATTAGAGAAGTACACGGACGCAAAAGATGTCACCGCCACATCTATAAATGTGAGCAGTGCAAGTACAGAACGAAGTACAAATCAGATCACAAAAATCACACTAACAAGCATAAGAAAATGAACATTTATAAATGTAGGATTTGCAATATAGGATACACGACAAAAAAATCACTCAAGTGGCACATGGAGAATATACACACTTCTGGTGCAGAATGGGAAGATCAGGAACATTTTACGAATGCACACATGAAAGTAGAACAATCAAAATCAGAAGTTCAAAACAAAACATTTAAATGTTCACGATGTGGGTACCGAACAAAATACAAACGGTCTTTGACAAGACATATAAAAACAATTCATTTGCAAGAATTTGATTACAAATGTGACAAATGTAAATATAGAACAAACACCAAAAACTGTTTAGAAAAGCATATAAAAACTAAACATTTAACAGAATTTAATTATAAATGTGACTCATGTGAATATAGAGCAAACGCCAAAAACAATTTGGAACAACATGTAAAAACAAAACATTTGCTGAAATTTGATTATAAATGTAATGAATGTGGATTAAAAACAAATGACAAAACTAAATTAAAACTGCATATAAAAACAATACATTTGGAAGAATTTGATTTTAAATGCGACAAATGTAAATTTAGAACAAACTACAAAAATGTTTTAAAAAGACATATAAAAGTAATTCATTTGAATGAATTTGATTATAAATGTGATAAATGTGAGTTAAGAACAACTGACAGAACTAAATTACAACTGCATATAAAAACAATACATTTGGAAGAATTTGATTATAAATGTGAGAAATGTGAATTCAGGACAAACAACCAAAGTAAATTAAAACAGCATATAAAAACAGTACATTTAGAAGAATTTGATTATAAATGTGGCAAATGTAAATTTAGAACAAACTACAAGCATGTTTTAGAAAGACATATAAAAGCAATTCATTTGAATGAATTTGATTATAAATGTGATAAATGTGAATTAAAAACAAATGACAAAACTAAATTACAACTGCATAAAGAAAAAATACATTTGGAAAAATTTAATAATAAATGTGAGAAATGTGAATTAAGGACAAACAACCAAAGTAAATTAAAACAGCATAGACAAACAGTACATTTAGAAGAATTTGATTATAAATGTGGCAAATGTAAATTTAGAACAAATTACAAAAATGTTTTGAAAAGACATACGAATACAATTCATTAAGCATTTGATTGCAGCTGTGATACATGTGGATAGGAAACAAACTGCAAACGATCCTTTCAAATTTATATACAAAAAGTGTAATTGAATTTTGTATGTGATAAATATTGTAGCAACCGAAATATTCTTCGTGTGTCTTTCGGTTTGGTACAGATATGTTGACGATATTTTGATAAGATAAACAGGTACAGATAGCCAGCTGAATATTCTTTTTATGAATTTAGTAATTCTATTGAGCCTAATATTACATTTACATTAGAGAAAGAACTTAATAAGAGTACTAATTTTTTAGACCTTGCGCTAAAACGAGTAAATGACATCATAAAGAATCTCATACAGACACCACTATACACAATAAATGAAATAATCCTTTCCAACACAAGCTGGCAGCTTTCCATGGCAAGACCCATAGATTAATTAATATTCCGATGTTCATGGAAGAGTGTAATATATAATACAATATCATTAAACAAATCCCTCATAACAACGGCTGTGAACCGAACCTTATAGACAAATTAATTTCCAAAAAATTATTCAATAAATTATTTTGAAGATTTATCCCACGACTAAAGAGGCGTACAGACGAGAAGTTCAAATCATTTACTTACGTAGATCAAGAACCAGAAAAACTATCAAAATTCCTAAAGACGAAAACATTAAGATTGCTTACAAAACAAATAACAATTTAGCTAAGTCTATCAAAAATAATAAAGGAAAAACCTCTAAAGAAATCAGGAGTTTATAAGTAATCTTGAGGTGAATGTACTAAAATATATATTGGTCAGACAGGAAGAACATTTAAAAAAACTCATCACAGACCATGACTATTCTTATACTAATCAAAAGTGATGCAACCTACGCTAACCATTTAATGATAATGATCATGAAGTCACTTTACAATTTGATATACTACATGTTGAAAATAAAGGTAATACTCTTAAATCACTTATGCCCGTTTGCACCGCTTTGTTAAGTCGAGATTAATTCTTAACTCGGACTTAAAGTCTTGTACCGCTTACTAAGTCCGACTTAAATTACTTTAAGTGAGGATTAACTTAAGTTTAGATATTTCCTGACTTAAAGCAAGATTAACCTATATTTGTTTCTGAAAAGTAATTGACATCGATTGTAACTAGTTTTAAAACCCGATCGTGTTAAAATGAATGTTGAATGGGACGATTTGTTCGATGATGACTTTGATATTTTGGAAGTTATAGATTTTGGCTTTCCAAGACCTATCATCTATGATAGAACGGATGATTTTAATAATTTAGATGATTTTTCGTTTTTTCACCGATATAGACTGACTAAGCCAACGGTATTGAATTTATTGGCACAATTAGAAAATGGTTTAGAGTTTACAAACGATATAAAGTAGAATAATAGGCAATTGTTTATTTAGATAAGACAACTTGAATTCTGTTTTAGAAATCAGTGCGTGTCCCCAATAACACAACTTCTAACATGCCTTCGGTTTTATGCAAGCGGCACATAAATGTAATTTCTTACAGGTAGAAAACATGTAAAAATAAAATTTTACTAAATTTGGACATAGTTGTCATATCGATTCTAGTTTTATAGTAATCCGTACTTAACTATTACGATGCAAACTTAAGATGAGCTTAAATAATAAGTCGGGCTTAACTAATCCAGACTTAACATGACAAACGGTCATTAGAGTCATTAAAAATTAACAAACTCAAAAATTCAGAAATACTATTAATGATAAATTATCTCAATTCTTCTAGTCTTTGAGAAAGACTTTCCCATGGTGTTTAGGATCTGTTATTAAACTTGTACGATCACAAATTAGATACAGTTAACATTTACAAATTGTAATTAAGTTAATAGTTCTAAGAATTTTCAATTTTGTGTAGTGTGTTTTATATTGTGTGTGGTGTGTTTTATGTTGCATAGTGTATGTAATATTTTAATTTAAAGACATCACCTGAAAGTTACTGTGTAGCGAAACAGGCGTAGTGTGTTTATTAATATAGTGTAAATTTCCTTCATACATCATATTGCATATATTATTTTTCATCTGAATATAGATTTACATCAAGCAAAGGTCGGAACAATTCAAGAATTAAAACACTATACCTCATGTAATTTTAGTGTTTTAAGTTCAATAAATTGACAGATGTAAAACAAATGTAGAAAATCCATTATATAAGGTTTTTGATAATATAATGTAAATAATAAATCCTCTTAGAACCTTATATGAAATTTTATTTACTCTAGTACATGTTTCGCCCGACGGGCATCCTCAGCTAGAATCTACAGTAATAATTAATTATCTAAAATAAACACACTAGTGAAATACTCACAGTCAGTATATCCACAATATTTGACAATTATATTCATCAAAAATGATGACTTAAATATGTTACATTCACGATACACTTATACCGGTATGCTCACTTTAGCTGTCAATGACGTCATTGCGGAGCAAGTCAGATTGACAGTTCTCATATCGACTGCATTTTGACACAGTTTTAAGTTGTTTTGTCGGTCTTTTAAAATTATATTCCATTTAATATGCCTGGTTTTGATGTATACGGTTGTCCTGAATGCAATCGAAGAAGTAGAGATAGTCAGAATAAATATTACAGGTTTCCCAAGGAAGGGACGATACAAAATGGGTGGTTAATTGCGTGTAAAGGCAGGATTTAATAAATTTGAAGAATGGTATTTCCTGAAATCTAATTTTATCATTGTTCATAATAAAAAAATCAACTTATTTTAGCATGTATCATTCCGTTAATTTTAAGCAATCATATTTTCATACATTACTCCAACAAGAATTAATGCAATTTTCCAGTAAATCATACAGAGATTTAAATTCTGATGCAGTTCCCAGATTGAAAGAAAAGACAGTTTGAAGCAATAAACACTGAGTTGAAAATCTCTAAAAAGCAAGAAATAGATGCTTTGATGGAACATATACAGATATGGTTAAAGTACTTAAGATAGAGCAGTAAAATATGTGAAACATCGACATAGACTGATTTTGAAGCTTTTAAATGTCCGATGCTTACTGATCACCTATGAAAGTGAATTATTCGATTTAATACCTTTTCCAAGACTGTCACACTAAGAGCAACACATTTGTACATCTGCGAACATTCATACAGTATTTTGAGGTATTCTATACATCGTAGCAAGATACGTAGTTTTTTTGCTTATTAAGAATTTTTAATTTATTGTCAACTATTTCAGGTTGCTTTTCGTTAACGCAAGGGTATAGTGAAAATAGTATTTGGATTTCAATTTGGTACAGAAGAATTGTATAGCTTTTTCTTTAATAGTTTTAAAAACATTGACTCGAACTGAATTGAAATAAACGACTTAAACTATCAAAGTTGTCTTTTATATTAGCTACCATAATTAGAATTCGTACCTTCTACAAACATTTATGCTTAACCTCCTTGGTATCTTAAGCAACATATAACACATTATCTTCATTTTATAAACATTTGTACTGTTCATATACAGTGTCTTTATCAAACACAAAAACAATCTTATAAAATCTCTTCAAATTAAAATTTTTGTTATATATGATAATAATAAAAGTTAAGTTTGACAATTTTATTTTAATTTAATATTAGGTGAAATTTTGAAATACGTGACTACTACAAATGTTTAATCTAGAATCAAGATTAATTTACAGTTTGAAGTTAGTTTTATGCTCTTGTATAGTGGGTAATTTATAATTATTGAAAACATACTTGTAAAATATGTATATTAAACATAGTTACTTCAGCCAAGTTGTATTTGCTTCATTCAAATGTTGGTTTATCTTCTCTTCCATTACTCGAGACCCTTCTATAAAAAGTGATGTAGCTGTACATTACCAATATCAAATACTTCAGATCTATGCGATTCACTAAATATGATTAACATATGTGCAAAAGAAAATATTATATGCTTCAAAATATACTTATGTTAAATAAATATCTATATTTACATTTTGGAAATGATTTTATTCAGTAAATGAAACATTTATCAATACCTCAATTACAATCAGTTTATATTTACATAAATCATTAATGCACAGCCTCTCGATAGCACAGTCTAACAATGAACTCACTAAATAAACTGTTTTGCATTGAGTATTGAAAATGTAATTCAAACAAAAAAAATTAACATCTTAAATAGTTATGACTGCATGCAAAATTATCACTTTGCCTGAGTACTTCAATAATTGCTTATATTATTAATTTGTTGAAATACCATTTTTCAAATTTATTAAATCTTGCCTTTTACAGGCAATATACCATACATTTCGTACCGTCTCTTCCTTGGGAAACCTGTAATATTTAATGTGGCTATCTCTACTTTTTCGACTGTAATTACGGCACCCGTATACAGCACAACCTGGCATATTAAATATAGTATTACTTAAAAAAACGATAAAACAACTTCAAACTTCGTCAAAATGTAGCCCATATGAGAACTGTCAATCTGACTTGCTCCGCAATGACGTCATTGACAGCTAAAGTGAGCATACCGGTATAAGTGTATCGTGGTTACATTACAACACTTTAAAATATGACTTGGAGAAAGGAATGGTTATATTTGGATTCTATGTTCAAATTTTAACAAAGGGAAATAAAATGGAGTAGGGAGTCTAAAAAGGTAATACGTATTACTCGGTCGAAGGATGTATAACGACAAGACTGTCAGATTGTCAGGTTGAAAGTCAAATTGTTAAATAACAGGTAACATTTCCAAAATAAAATCAAAAGTATCTACAAATGTGAATAGCAGAAACATTATAAATATAAAAAACAATATAGGCAACCAATCGTGTCATGTAATAAATTAAAATACATAAAAATAGGTTTATCGGTAAGTTCTAACTGATCATTTAACAGATTGTGATGGAGTTTATGTTTTTCAATCTCTAAAATTTCAAGTAAATTTAATCTAAGGCCTCTTTGACATTTGTGCAATAATTTAGAATTATTGTAATCTATTACATAAAACACAGAACGGATTAGGGATTTCTTGATCAAATAGGGAAAAAGGGAATTTTACTCAAAATTTAGGGAATTTTGGACAAATTCTAAAGAAAATATTGCTAAAGTTTTATTCTGCCGTATACTTAACGCACCCTTAGGGTGCGTTAAGTATACGGTTCGCCCAATCTCGTTTGACCACATTGGTCAACATGAATTTTAGCGGTTACTGCCCAATTCATTCTGACCAATCAGCTGTTTGGTGTTTATTTGTGACATTTCACATATTCTGTCAGTTATGTTGGTATCGTTATAACTGTTGAGAACATATTATTTCCTATTTATATTTGAAGTGATTTGAAAATAATGTGTGATGTATATAATTTTTTATATCTATATCAAATAAAACAATAAAAGCACTTAACAGATTTATTTATTAAATAAGTATTTAAGAATAAAACAAAATAAATATAGAATTTCTGAATTTTCAACATAACATTCACTAGTATGGGCTTCCACATGCTCTGACCAGGCTACTATTTGTTTGTTAATTTTTCGAGGCTAGCTGCAACTCTATTAAAAATACTGTTTCTTTCCCTTTGCATATTAACAAATTCAGTCATTGTTTCTTTTACCTCAGATAAATTTTTGTTTATGTCTTTAAAGTGAGTTTCAAACCACTCCCACTCTTCTCTTTTTTTTTTTTTGATTCAGTTCTTGTTCATCATTAGATATTACCTCTTCCGAAATGCCAAAGGGAGCTGTAGTGGCTGGATTATATGCAGGATCTCTTGCTAAAATATTATCAACTTTATCGAAAAATTCGCATGTCACTGCTGCATTACCACTCCAATTTCTGTCTTGTTTAATTTTTTTATACATTGCCTGGAGGCCACGCCATTTCTTTCGCATGTTTCCCACCTGACATTATATCCATGGCTTAATAAAATTAGACATATAACACAGAACACTTTTCTTTTTTTGTGAGGCAATAGCAATACATCCTTTAGTTTAAGTAGTTCCTCTAGTAAGAGTAGCACAGCTGATCGTGGCCATAAATATCGATCAGAATCTGAAATATTCAATTTTATTGCATATAAAACCAAAATATAAACAAGACATTACATACCTTTATTGTTTTCTTTATTCGCTTCACTGCCTCTATAAGGAAATGAACAGGAAGTAATAGAATTGTTTATCTCACTTGCATTTGATTTTTGACCATATATTATTCCATTGGTATGTAATTTATAATATTTCTCTATTAATTTGTTCTTAAAATCCCCATCTAAATAAAATTAATCTATACAGAAACTATTCTACATAAGTGTATTTATTCCATACCTGTGGTAGCTTAATCCAATTCATAATATGTTAAAAAAACAAATAAAACGCATTCGATTCTGATGTTTTAATGTAACTTTTTTAGTATTTGAAGCGATTTGAAGTAGATGCTTCCATAATTAATGTTAACGATTGTATGATGAAACAAACTGAAATGTTTTAGAAGAGACAAGAGGTTATGTTTTTAAATTGTAAACAAATCGTAGTTGGTATTGCAGGTAAACAACACACTTAACGATTTCGCCCAACTCAGGCAGCCAGCGGGCGCGATTTATAACATGACCTGTTTTCCCAAACAGCTGATAGGGAATTTGACTGGTCTGCCCTCATACTTAACGAAATGAACTAGTCCGACCGTATACTTAACGCGGCAAAAATGTCTAGGGAAATCTAGGGAATTTTTAGAATGGCTTCTGGGGATTTCCAACTCTGTACTCCTGGCACCACTGCATGTACGGTCGATCGGTAAAACAGTTAGCGTATATACTTACCAAGTTGTTTTGCAGTCTCGTTTGATAATCGTCCATTTGCGTGCTATAGCTTGTACAAGTCATATTTGTGTTCATCGTTTATTGTTTTACTTTAATCAATATTGAAATATTGAAAAGTAAAACACTCACAGTGAATCCAACAGACCCACTGAAATTACTTGTGCAAGAACAATATATTAAACAGAAGAAGTTCTTCATAAAAATTAAGAATACTTGATTATGTACATAATTTGTTTTATACTTATTATTAGTTATACACATGTATGTATTTGTATATCTACCAGTTATTTGTAATAAAGTAACTTCCTCACTTCTGACATTGTTTTTCTATAAGATTTTCATTTTTATTATTTCTTTCTAGATCTATTTATCATTACAGTTGTACAATATAATGAGAATGAATTTGTGCTTGATATAAAAATATATTGTACTATTGTGATGGGTGAAATAAATTAAAAAGAGAGTATTCTTGTCTTGCAAACTAATTGGATGTGTTAATTTTCATCCAACTTTAAGATGTGCATTAAAGCGAGGTGAAAATGAACACATTTAATTTGTTCGCATCCGAAAACAACAATTACATATTTCAAAATATGAATAGGTATATGAAAGTAATACGTGACTAAGCCCGCAAGAGGGCAGTTCCGTAAGTACTCAATTTTTATACATTTATATGTTTCCCATATATAGTATTCCTTTATCTATAGTTTACGCTCACTTTGAACATGTTGTGGAGTCATCAATTTGCGAGCGGAGAATTCTACGCTCACTAAAGTCGTTTTCGGAAAATAGACAGCATTTAACTGACCCGGTCAGACAGTACTCGACAGGTGCACAAGTTTTACCGGGTTATTTAAAACATTTCCGAACGCAATTTGCGGTCATGTATAGTAACGTAAACATAACCTATATTTTAGCTTAAAATCGGAAGAAGAAAAGAGTTCGCATCAAAGACTATAAACCTGTTGTCGCAAAATATAATTTATCAGGTTAATAATGCAAGAGTTGTATGTATTGACACTAACGCTTTGTAAGGTTATGCCTGGGGGGAGTAAAACAAACTGCGCTATCATAAGGCGTTTTCGGAAAATGTATAACATTTAACTGACTCGGTTAGACGGTACCCGACAGGTTCACAAATTTTACCGCGTTATTTAAGACATTTCCGAACGCAATTTTCGGCCAAAATTTTCATAAAGATTGTATTTACCGATGAAGCAACTTTTACTAGCAACGACACAGTTTCGTTACATGTTCGTTATTAGATTGGTACTAATCTTCACTTTAGAATTGCATCAAAACGTCAATATTTTGTTCTGGTGTGTTGCTTCTTACCATGGAATAATAGGCCCATATTTTTTTGATGCTAATGTAAATCAGCACAATTATTTGGAAATGTTAAACAACTTTTTGTGGGATGGTTTAAGTGAACTCCCACTTGCTTATCGGCAGAAGATGTATTTTCAACATGATGGTTGTCCGGCCCACCGTTCGCGCATTGTTGCTGTCTGGCTCTATCAAAAATTCGAAAATTGTTGGATTGCATGAATGGTCCCGTTTTGTAGCCTCCAAGAAGCCCTGACTTAACTATGTTAGATTTTTTGAAGTGTAAACTTCTTTAGGCGCGTTGCGCTGATCGTAGGCAGTGAACAAGACTGACCTGCAACGCTCGGATATGTAACGCTCTTCGGGTAAAATCGGCTAAGGGAACAAGATAAATAAATATATCATATAGAGGTATTTAATTTCAATTAAATTGAAATGAATAAATAAATTCATGACCCAGAGCAGATGTGAACTGGAGCCGCCTGGGTGAGAGGCCAGCACTTAACCATTAGACCAAGGGCGGGAGTCGAAAGACAGTATTCATATCGTCTATTTATATGTATACATGCGTCCGAAAATCTCCTTAATAATGCGTGCGGCCGAGGCAAGACAATCTCGAGTACCTACGTTAAAGTTTTTCGCGGACAAGATATACACAATTTTTTGGGCAACCGTTAAATTTTTCAATCGATTTAATTTAAATTGAGACACAATTTAATTTAATTTCGTTCAAAAGGTGCTAAATTAAAGTGGTTTACTTGCTTTACATGCGTTACCATGGAAATGAGACGAATATAATAAACTACAAATACTTGATAGTTGTCAAAATAAGTCGTAGGATGTGTGATTAAACATGTGTCAAAATGTGTATTTACTTTAACGGCCGCGAAATTGTATTTCGCGAACTGTGTTGCGTTCGCGAATTGGTAACTTCGCGGACGATTAACCAAAAAGTTTGTTGTGTGTGTATGAGACATCTCTCTTCATAAAATATAGTTTGATATTTTTTAAATGTAATATAGAACGAAAAAAAAAGTTGTATTTCGTATTATTAACCTCGCCTTGATGAAGTTTACACTTCTGCCGTGTGGTTTTAAGCACACCCATTTTCTTGTTATTTGTGGGGACGCTTAAAGCAACTAGTCTACATGGAAAACTTGCCTAACAATGAGGAAGTACTAAGAAAATCGTATAAGAGATGCTGTTGCGTCCTTGACACTTGAAGAAATTCGCAACAGTTTTAAGGAACTGCGGCTTAGAGTGATATTGTGTGCTGAAATGGGTGACGACTTAATAGAATAGTTAAAAAAATAAAAATTTGTTATTCTAAATAGAGGTTTGACAGTTTCGTAATTCTAATTATAGATTTGGTCATTTGAAATGAAGCATAAAATTTAATTCCTTTAGCATTTTATTGTAAAATCAAAAATTTTTCCTCTTGTTAACTCGATCCTGGGACATACTGCAAGGGATCTTTATAAATACGGTCTAGCGAACTCCAAGTCGTGTGTTAAAACACATCTAAGTGGAATTTTTCTTTATAAAAAAATTAGCTTATTGATTGTCTCAGTGATTGGTATGAAAATATATGTTCATGTTGAGGAAGTAGCGGCATGTAAAAATTCGAAAGCAAACACTTCTTTACAGTAAGAGATTTATTTTTCAAAATTATTTTTTTATTTTACATTTATATTGATTACAGTGTCTTCGTATAATATTATTAGTATTTAGTTAACTGATAGTAAACTTATCTTCTAAAGGAGATATCATATAAAATCATGAAGTGTTAACTAAACGTAATTCGTTTGTCTAATAGCGCTCTCTTTTCGTGTAAAGTTTGTACTACATCATTTATATATTTTATTCTGTTGTTCCTTTTCGAAATCACTTGGTGCAATATTCTGATCTGCTCTCTCAGCAATTGTATACCTTCCAGCAATGAAAATTCATCAGTTTGAGCTTCCTTCTCGTCTATACTGGTAGCGGAGAAATGTACCGATGGTTCAGAACTATGTGCCGGATTTAAATTGGAAGATCGGTACAAATTTTCTATAGCGGGACCTTTTCTGTGACATAACTGTATTTTCTGTCCCTTTATTTGATAATCCTTACTAAATTCTAACTCGCTTTCTTTACCTATGTGATAGTTGAGGTGAGTTAGTTGATATATATTCTCAACAGTAGATGGATTAAGTAATTTGGTTTTCTTTACTGCTGGTTGATATGAAGATAAGCCAGAAAAATCAGATGAAATTTTGTTGAATCTATATTTTAAATACTTATTGTTTGAATCGGATATTAACGAAGATTGACTTTCTATATATTCATCGTCATAAATTTTATTTCCTTTTTCTGCTGATTTGTTCCGTTTTCTTGATGTTTTCGCATGAAAGTGAGCCAAAATAAATCTGTACGAGGAAACATAACATTAAGATGTAAAATACTGTACGTACAATCAGTATATCAATTTTGCACGTTCAAATCTTAAAGCGCCTTTGGTACAGTTATGTTGAATTAATACCATGAAAAAATTAATACTAATATGTTAAGATTATGGAAGATGATTATTTATTAACTGATATTATTTCCAACTTATGCTAAAACCATTGCATTACATCATATTGATCACATTCTGTACCTGCGCTTGCTTTATTTTCATATTCTATATTTTTATTCAAAATATGCAAACACTGAACGATACAATTAGGATTCTTCAGACCTCTACTTCCGAACAGCTCTACAACTAGTGCGCATGTCATTAGTAATACAATGTTCGGTCCTGCATAACTAATAATTCAAGAACCGTTTTAAACATTCTGGCCGATGGGCTTATATTTGAAATTAATCATTACTATAGACCGGACGTACGGGGTCGAAATTACGACGGACAAAAGAACTAATGTATAACATCACGCTGTTACTGAATAGCACTATTCATATGGTGAATAGCAACATCTGTTGTTATCGCGAAAACGGCCAGCAAAAACGACGATTTTACTTTTAAATTCCTTTCTTCATGGACGTAGGTAGAAGCGGGAGAAGTTTTTAAAATTCATTCTATTTACCTTATATTTCGTAAGATAAATAAATTACACAGAGTTAGTTTTGTTTTTTCATTGTTTTGAATGTTAATTACATACTTCGTAATGTTTGTAACGTTCCTGTTTCATTGAATGTACTTCTTCCAATTATTTTGACGTAAGTGTGCACTGGATTTCGTTAAGTTTCAATAACATACACATACATTTTGAGTTATCATTTATTTAGATTTAGAACATTGTTTTTAAGGTACTTCTTCAGATATAATATGGAAGAACGTCGAGAATGGCATCGTGAAACAGAGTCATACTAATTGTATGTTCTCCATCGTCAATGATTCCGAAATTTATTGCAAAGTCTGTAAAATATCGTTACAGAATGCCAAATAATTGCACGTACAACGACCCTTAGCATCGCTAAAACATACACAGAAATTGGACTCGTTGGAAGCTGACAATTTTTACGAACAACTCCGTGAAATTTAAAGGCGGCTAATATCCCATTAAATAAATTTGACAATCACACTGTAACGAAATGTGTTTACATTAAATAAAAGAATCAGATCTCTCGTCGCGATAAAAACGAAATTGTCACACGCAAAAAAAGGGGCAGACCGGGCAACGTATAAAAACGCTCTTATTTACACACCGCCATAAATCATCTCTCTCTCGGCTGGTAAATATCGTAAATGCAGTGAGTCATCACACAGATGTGCGACGTAAGCAAGAAAAAGTCTAGATTTCCACTGGTATATTGCCGAATTTACTGGTACTGTTCGAGAACATTTCATGCATGTGTATATAAGGCGACTGGGTCACCGGGATTCATTCATTACGGGATTTATTATTATTTTATTACTTATATAAATATACAGACTGTTTTAAATAAATAATTGCACGAGTTGTTTATTGGAACCCGAAAACGTTACAACACTTAGAAAACATTTCTCCAAAAATGTACTGGTCGAAATGTTCCTGATGAATCCACCTTACGCAAATACCATGTTTCTAAGTGCATCACCAATGCATTAGAAGACATCTTTCAAATCAGGTACCTATGGATAGGTACCGACGAAAGTCGATATATTAGGACGCTGTGTGGTAAATGTTGTAGCTGGTGTACTACATACAACTATTCCATATAACGCATATGTAATATAGCATCTAAAGTTATAAATACAGTTGATGCGGAAACAGTTGCTAAACCATTGACAAGAATTTGCACAAAATGCTTCATTCGGACGACAGGTACAAGGAAAAATACTTTTATCTGTTAGTGACAGTGCCGCATATATGTTAAAAACAGGCAGACTATTAAAGGAAACATATCCTTATATGCTGCATATTACTTGTGTAGCACATACTCTCCACAAAAACTGTGAATATATCAGAGACACCTATCCGGAAGTTGATAGACTTGTATCCGCTTTTAATCAAGTTTTCAGAAAAGCACCATTGAGAGTAGCTCTTTACAGTAAAAAACTTCCATCTTTGTCACTGCCTCCCTCGCCAGTAATAACTAGATGGGGAACATGGTTGAAAGCTACTAGTTTTTATGCAAAGAATTTCGATAACTTACAAAATTTCGTTACATGTTTGACGATGCTCGAAGTGTTTATGAGTGCAAGGAACTAACACAAATCCTAAATTTAAAAAATTAGTTGTTATTCCTTCAGGAACACTTTGGAAATTTGCCTAAACTAATCACATACTTTGAAAATCGAAATCTCATATTAAAAGATGGATTAACCACATTTGATGTGGCTATTAATAATTTCGAAAGTATATCAAGCGACTTCGGATGTGGCCTTTGGCAAAAATTAGACACATTTTTAATAGAAATGCAGATTTAATAACGTTGCGGCAATTGTGTATGGGGACAATGACACAAAATCTTAATCCGCCGAAATAAAAAAAATACTTCCAGTATGCACCTATAATCAGTTGCGATCACGTTGCGATATAGAAAGGACGTTTTCTATCTACATGGATGTACTTCATTTAAAAAGAATAAATCTTACAGAAGAGAACATTGAGAAAGTATTGCTAGTAAATATTAATACTCCTTTAATCGACTTGAACTACAAAATGGACAAATAATAACGTAGGTATTTTGTATTTTATAGATCACCACCCACTTGTTATCCAATTATATAAATAAAATTAAAACCTCTTTAAAAATACAACATTTCAATAGCGATGAGTCATCGGCCTCTCGTGTCCGGTCTATAATCATTACGCTGAATATACATTAATTTGTTTTTTTTAAAATATATCTACTACTAATGTTGGTAATAGAAGTTCCCCTAAAATTCTAATTTTAAAACTGCTCGGACGTTTAGGATTTCGATCTACTTCAGAAGCAGAATTTGGCCGGACATGCACATTACTAACATAACTACTAATTCTAGAACGGTTCCGAAACTGTTCAAAACTGGAGGTCTAAACAAGCCTGTTTATGTTATACGGCTTTATCAAGAGACTTGTTTGAAGTATTTACGTGTTTTTATATGTTTCTATTATTGTAAGTAGGTATGCATAGGTATACATACATCATTTAGAAAATCAGTCACTTAATGGATATTAAGCAATAAGAAAATTGATATGTTTTTGTATTTATCAGTGGTGACAGCTGCCATTCTAGACAGCAATAAATAAATGTACTATTTATTTACATACCCGGACAATTCTTCCGTTCCAAATGATCCAAGTTCATTGGATCTTTCGACAACTGAATCAGTTTGCATTTAGGTGCGAAACAGGTAAATAATTAGGTATATAGCACGAGCAATTTAGAATGTAACTATAAACGAATGAAACAAAAAATGAATTTACGTTATCCCTCACTTGTCATGCATATTTTGTGTAGGATTGCAGAATTAATAATGCATTCGTAAACGTATTAACATTATATGCTACTTTTTATTTTGTAATATCAAGCCAGTCTTTGTACACAGCACACATATCAATATTAAAAATGAAAATTGTACTGCTGTTAACCTTTATCATTCCCAAACAGTTTTAGGCCAATTACAGGCGGCTTCGAAGATCAATTCAAATTCCCTTTTCCCGAACTAAGTTAACACCAATTTGCGCTTGCAATCACCCAAAGTTTTACATTACACATTTTTATCATTTTGCGAAAGGAACGCCCTTTCCCAAAGCTTTCCTAACCACGGCCGTGAATTGAAGCTAGTGCCTGTAGTTCGACTTAAGTACGGATGCCTTTCCGCATTAGAAAAATGAAATTCATAATTTATCATACTATTATAAATTTTTCTTAATTTGTTTATCGCCAGCGTAGTGCCATTTAATTTACAAAATAAACATAATTTTATAATCATATATAATATCGGGTCGTCCAAATTGGTTGTCATGGCCGCTACTGCATTTTGGTGATAAACTACGCTGTACCACACAGTAAGAAGAATAATGGTTGAAACTACAAACCTTTCATTGGCGTTCGACTATATATGTTAGGTTACCATACAAAATAGTTATATAGGCTTCGGATAGTTATGCACTAAAAAACTTAAAAATGTGCATACAAATATGCACCAAAAACTTTCAGAATATGCAATTACATGCAATACAATTATCCTTAGGCTTAGGATAATTGTATTGCAAGTATTGCATATTCTGAAAGTTTTTGGTGCATATTTGTATGCACATTTTGAAGTTTAGTGCATAACTATCCGAAGCCTAGTTATAACATTGCTTTCATTCAGCAGACACAACAGTTGCGCAACTGTTCAGTGATCATGTGCAGTAGACGAGCGCTCACTCTGAACATGATCAGGAGCGGTCGCCATTTCTGTGAACGGAAAAATTCTATGCTCACTTGGTGAGCGTATTCTATACGCATACGCCATTGATTCATTCTAAGACCAACCTAATACATACTTCTGAAGAAAGTTACTAGAAAAGTAAGATACAGCAAATTAAAGGTATTGTGCAGAAATAACCCAGTATTTTATTCGGGGTTGGAAAAACCAGCCCTTCCACTAAAAACTACGTCAAACCTTAATGCAGAAAAACAATTTATTATTATTGTTTATTCGGTTTAATATCTATAATTTTAACATATGGCAGCAATGAAAAGTATCAGATGACAGACGATGACATAAAGGTGAGCGGTCCTGTCCAGTGAACACTCAACTGTTGTGAAGTGAACGGTTGGAGCGAGATCAGTTCCCGATCCGCCTGCTGAATGAAAGCATTGTTTACATAAGAGCAATGTACCGTGCCGTCAAAATCTTACCTCATTAAGGGTGCGTTTCAAAGTTGACAAATCCATTTCGGTTCGTATCTAAGATTTTAGCGTTTCTTAAGTACTACTAGTAATAATTGGATGGCGCCACGATGTTAATTCTAACAAACTAAACTAATTCTGAAGATCTAAAAACATTTCAAGGTCATTTTACCTGCTTATTGAATTTCTACCTACAAACGTAGATTTGGTCTGGCAGATTTTCTTTGCAATTCGATTTTATACATATGAATCTAATCGATACTTGTCAACTTTCATGCTGAAGGGAGAAAGACGCGCGAACTTTAAGCATTCATTTGAATTTATTTGTAAAAATTTAAAATTACGTTTCTTTTATTTATAAATTAAGTTATTCTTAAACATATTCGCTAAAGGTAGGTGATACTCATCCATTCGACTTTCTTATTTTCTTATTTCATATATATTTATATTTTGTAATTTATATTAATACAATGTTGTTCTCTTATTTTGGAAATAAACTAATATTATTATTATATAAAACCACACAATAAATAAACAGCAGTGTGTTTGTGTTATGCAAAATAAAACATTTTCTGTTACTTGATACATTTAGTACGTAGCCTGCATCTCTGTTGATCATGTCTAATAATAATAATAATAATAATATGCAAAACTGAAATATAGTCATATTATTGTCTTCATAACGTACCTATTAGTTCAACATTCTAATAAATATATTTCACCTGCTAAAAATACATGTAAAGTTAGTATTTGCAAATCCCAAGTGCCAGTTTGACAGTTGATCAGTTTTTTTCATGTTTTTATTTTATTTCTATTTTGTAATTTGGCTCCTGGACAGTTTTCAGAATGGATTTTTTTTGTGAGATTACTAAGTTCGAATAAGAGAAATTCTATATACATATTTTAAGGCAAATTTGGTCATAGGTACGTTGTTACTTTATATTATAACTTTTCAATTCAAATATCGCGCCAAAACGGTACCATTTTTAACAGAATGTATTGGTTCCTATGTAAGTAAATTTAACAAGGAATTATAAGTATGCGATATCTGTATATTTTATAACATAACCTAGCCATAATTTGTGAAGCTGTGAACATTCTCTTATTATATTTTACTATGTTATTATACACTATCTGTACGTTTAAGTACGTCACGAACATATTAGATAAGGCACTTCTAACCAAACCGTGAAAATCGCCACCCAAACAGCGTCAAGTATTTTTACAATAAAGATGATAAAAACAGTTTTAAATATGTACAAAGATTTAACTCTACAAACACCAAAAATGAAAAGAACAGTAATTGTAATAAAAATCTTCAAAACTAAGTAAGGTAAAGGTATTATTTTAATGTTAATATATTATAAATAATGAGGCTATTATAAAGATTATTGTTATTAATCGAAACTAGAAAACCGGGGAACTGACCTCCGGACGAAAGAGTGGGCAGGCATATGTGATTTGAACTAGTGATGCGCACGATATATTGTTTTGTAAAAAAGTATCGATGTTTTCTTTTCGATAATCGTGATTGAAATCGATATTTTTTTATTTAATAATATTGACTGTTATCGATTTTTTTATTCGATAATATCGTTTAATCAAAAATGCCATTTTAATCTTTGAAATTTCACACATTTATTTCACATTAATATACAAAAGAAACTGTTCATATTATACAGAATACAATAGAATATATTTTTAAGAAAGAAGTTGGAAATTTGAAAAATGCCTACTGGGATGTTTGCTGTTTCGTAGAAATTATAATCGGGAAGCGACAGCGGAATATTGCATTTCATAGACTTGACATCTCGTATAGTTCCCCGAATCGCCTTTATGGGGTGTTATCTTTATCACAATTACTATTTCCTCAAAATTGTAAAGAAGTTATGTTTTAAGATGTTTATTTTTTATTTGTATTTATGTATGTGTTTTATACCACTAGAATTATATATTTGAGTTTTGGATTATCTTATACGTTATAGATACAAATTTATATTTTGTTTGTCTTTTTATTGGATCTTTTTTATTTTTTGAGTAAATATATATTTTGAGTTAAAGATTTTATTATTTGTTACTAAATGGCTTGAAAAGCCACAGCAAAGAACTTTTAATATAAACATGATAAAAATGTCGATGTCAAGGTATATCGATATTCTTCATTCAATATTTGTTTAAAATCGATTTTGAATTTTTGATACATTATTCGATTCTAATATCGATATTTTTGAAACGTTGCGCATTGGAATTTTTTTATTTGCTAATTTGCTATATAGTTTGAACTATAAAATTTGATGAATATGTCAAAAATACTATAGACATGGTGTGCAGTTTCTATTTAAAAAATAAACGATTTCAAAGTTCTGAAAACTGCTAACAAATAAAATGTACCTATATTTACATTTTAAGTAATTAGCAACAACCTTAACAAATTTTGAAGAAAAATGTAAAACGTTCTTAGCCGACAATTTCTTTGCGAACTTCGTAAATATAAAACAGCTATTAGGCTTTTGTCGGCGTAAACAGTACCATTTTAATTGATTTACATAATTCATCTCATTAGTAAAAGCATAGGCATCTTTCAATTAAGGATAACAGAAAACTCCAAACTATGTAGTTACTTTTTGGTTTTGTGGTGCCAACCAGTGATGCCAACTGTTGATTGTCTATTACGTACTTTCAAATAACTCGTAACATACTAAATTTTATAATTAGTAACCGCAAAAATTGTTGTTAATTATAATTTTAAATTATAATGAATATTTAAAGTATCGCATAACACACAACTAACCTCTAAATAATTGCTAATAATTGCAAGATAATAGCGCCATCTATATTATATGTGCTACACTGTTAGGCGACGTAAATGTAACAGATATCTGTAATGTATGTAAAGACCTACCAAAAATGTAAACAAATTTTATTTCATGGATCACTTAAAAAATTACACATATATTTAGCTACTGTTACTATTTTTACCTTCCAAATATAAATACCGAGTGTACTTCCTATATTACATATACATTTACCGTGTAATTTTTAAATGTAGCCATTGTTTCTAGTACTTGCAAAACCACTAACTTCCCATTTTATTTACGGCTTATATATTAACTTAATTTTAAAAAAAATACGACCGTTCACTTCGTATAACCTTTATCTTCATGCTTAATGCATAAAATTTACTTGTTTTGATATCATACGCCTGAAAAAATGGAAATAAAAATGGTATTTTTCCGGTACATTTCTCTCCCGCCAAAACGTTATCAAACGCAGCCTTAAAGTAGGCTGTTTTCTAAGTATTAAGGGTCCTATATAGTGGATCGGAAATGTAATATTGGTTGCAGAGCACATAATTTAATAAGCCAAGGATGTCCGAGTGCTTATTACACATAGGGAATATATAATAAATATTTGAAATAATAACTCAATATCTAAGCGAATAAAAATTCATTTATGACCAAATATTTACGCATTTGTAACCGCGGGAAAGATTTTTACTAGAATAACAATTCATTGTAACGTGGGTTGCCTAATTTTAATTTATTTTATATTCATTTAAAACAAAGTAAAGAATAGTTGAACGAACAATAAGTGCAGAGCGGGGTAGCTTTTTATTCAATTTATAACGTGAACTAAAGCAAACAAATCTGATACAAAGGATTTTTGAGAAAACTTGTTCTTAATATTTTGACATATTAATTAATTTTCTTTAATTCGATAATTTTTTTCTAAATTTAATTTGGTAGACTACTAAATTCTTCATAAGTTGACGTTGAAAGATTTTTTCCAAATTTAAAATCAACAAAAATATCTTGCAGCAAAAATCTCTTATTTTTCAACTATTCACATATCCAGCATATAGGACCCTTAAGATATAAATTTAACCTAAAAAGCAAGAAATTAGAGCTATTTACCAAGAATTATCCTTATATTACATTTCGAATATTCAATATTCATTTTCAGAAGTACCTTAATACTTGCCCTTTATCGCAGACAAGTTTTTTTCTCTATGTAACAATTGACTTGCAGATATCCTTAAAAATGCCGGTACATAGGTACTCAATATCTAAGCGAATAAAAATTCATTTATGACCAAATATTTACACATTTGTAACGGCGGGAAAGATTTTTACCAGAATAACAATTCATTGTAATGTGGGTTGCCTAATTTTAATTTATTTTATATTTATTTAAAACAAAGTAAAGAATAGTTGAACGAAAAATAAGTGCAGAGTGGGGTAGCTTTTTATTCAATTTATAACGTGAACCCAAGCAAACAAATCTCCTCCGAAGGATTTCTGAGAAAACTTCTTTTTAATATTTTGACATATTAATTAATTTTCCTTAATCCGATAATTTTTTTCTAAATTTGATTCTTCAGGGGGGTAAATTACTAAATTCTTCATAAGTTGACGTTGAACGGTTTTCTCCAAATTTAAAATCAACAAAAATATCTTGCATCTAAAATCTGCTATTTTTCTATTGTTGACAGATCCACTATATAGGACTCTTAAGGGGGCGTTTGAATCATAGAAAACATAAGTACTTTCGTTACTGTCAAAAAATAACAACATTTTACTCCTAAAGATGTCGCGCGCTCTATCAAAACTCATCATCTCAAATATACAAATAATTGAATTGGCAGAATTTGTTTGAAATAACAAATATGTATACGATCACTATTAAATCATTTTAAATAACTTAGATATTTATGATTATCTGTAATTTCCTTAGATAACCAGTTACAGTACAGTATTTTCGGATCTCGCGCCCTCTCTTAGGGAATCCTACAAGGTACAAAATACAAATATGGCCGTTCTTTAACAATTATTTAAAATATGCAAATAAACCAAACTAATACATCATTGCCGAAATTTCTGTTATATTTCTCTTCTACGAAACACGCGTCATAGGGTTAAGGGGTTCTTTTGATAAAATTGAAATAAAAATTTTATAAAAAGAATTTATGTAAATTAAACCCCTATACCATACGTAGGAGGATATTATGACTTATTACACACAATAAAATAAACAATTAATGATTTTATAACCGACATTTGCATAATTAGGTTTGTTCGAACCTGCAGTTCTGAACGGTTCTAGAACTACTGCGCATGTCATTTAAGAAAAAGACTGTTCGGACCATGCAGTTCTGGAACTGCAAATTCTGAGAACTGGTAGTTCAGTGTTCGGTCTTTCAGAACTAGTAATTCAAGAACCGTTCGGAACGGTTCTAACAGTTCTCGATGATGGGCTAGTATTTGAAATTCTGATAAATCCGGAGCATGCGTAATGATTCGTTTTGTCTTTAAAGATTTCTTGGTTATCGGTTATGTTCATGTTAGTCTATTGCTATTGATTGTTGTTAGTCTTTCGATGAGGTTATCGACGTGTTATTGTGTTTGAATAATTTTTCATGTTTTATTAGTTCTGGTTTTGTAAATATTAGTTTTAATTCTGTGTAGTCTAGTTTCCTTTCTTTATTGTATAGTGGTATTAGAATATTTGTTTTATTTGTGCTCTGTAGACATTTTTCCGTATTTTTTTTAAATTGTATTCTTTACTTTTATTTTTCCTCAATTTATTATCAAAAGTAAGTGGGCACATGTGTATATAAAATGCAATTTTTTTAAAATGGTGGTCTGTTTTAGAAATTACTTCACATAATGATGTTATCAAGTTCATCAAGTGATTCCTCGTCAGATGATGAAATGCCGGTAGTAGCACAGCTGTGGGAAAACGTGCGGGCCAAAAATGAGAATTATGTGACTGAAACTGTGGCTTCTTACACTGACAGTGTTTTTCAAGAACATTTCAGACTTTCACGGAAAGTAACTGTTGATCTGACAGAACAATATAGAAGAAGTCATTATTATCATGAAAATTGCGATGGAAAATATGGAGCACTTGAAGCTAGCCATCAAATATTAATGTATTTATGGTTTACTGGCCATCAAACTTCATGTTTCATAGATGTTGCAGATAGATTTGGCTGCAGCATTAGTACATTGTACTATGTTATTCAAAAAATCACCTATTTTTTAAGTGGCATGGCTACAGAAATTATTCAGTGGCCTACAGAAATTGAAATGGCTGATATAGAAAACCATTTTATGGCAAAAGGCTTTCCTGGTGTGGTCGGTGCTATAGATGGTTGTCACATTAAAATTGACAAGCCATCTGATTCTTACATGAATAGGAAAAATTTTTATTCGCTGCAGGTAAGGATTTGGCTTATCATAAATGTAATTATTTTTACAATTTTTTTTTTAATAGATGCAAGTTGTATGCGACCATAATCGTAAAATTAGGGATGTATTTATCGGGTACCCGGGATCGGTGCACGATAGCAGAGTATTTCGAGTATCACCTTTGAGTGAGCAGCTTCAAGAAAGATGTGGGCAGAATTATTTCATTCTGGGTGACAGTGGATATCCGTGCACTAATTTTCTGCTGACTCCATTTAAAGATAGGGGTCATTTAACACCTGCACAGCGTAATTATAACTTACAACATGCAAAGTGCAGATATGTCATAGAACATTGTTTTGGTGTTCTGAAACAAAGATTTCGGCAATTGTATCATGTGAAGTTAAGAAGTATTAACAGAATAGCGCATTTCATACGAGCTTGTTGCGTTTTACATAATATTGCTATTGACAATGAAGTTGTAGTAGATGAAAACATAGGGCAAGTTATCGAGGCAAATGTAGGAGGTTTGGATGCAGTGGACGAAGAGATGGCAGCAGACGATAGGGCTGGAGTTGCCCGAAGAAATTTTATTGCTGAAATGTTATATAATAGAGAGTAAATTGAATATGTAGTAATAGAAATGCATCAATATATATATTTTTGAAAGACATGTACTTTAATGTTTTCCAGAAAACCTAAACTTGCAAGTTATTTGGTTCAAAACTTATCTTCATTAATTGAAGTTCTACTATTGTTAAATCAGTTTCAACACTTATGTTTAATATGAGCAGTTAGTAAATTTAAACTAGTTGTCCGTATCAAAAATGATACAAAATAAACACCGACTATAGAATTGCTATCTACTAATATGATTAAAGTCTGCTTCCCATAACTATGGACCAAGATTATTTATATTCAGAAGCTTATTACAGTGATATTTATTAGAAGAAGAATAGAATATCTTTATTTACAATAATAGTTAATGGAAGGATATTTAAAAAATAAAAAAAACCAGTACAATATAAATGTATTTTATATTATATAAATTAGTATAAAAACAACATAAATATTCTCTAAATTCAGTCAACTATATGATAGCTTTGTTCACAGGAGAATCACAAACTAATACAGGCCATTTGAGTAACGGAAATTCAAAACTAGTCTGATTCTGCAGCATCTTATAGGTTCTAATTAGTTTGCTATTCTACAAACAAAGCTGATATCACATGATGTAATCACAGTCCAACATAAAATATAATGTATTCTAATCACACAAGAAATAAAATAAACATTTGTAAAACTTAAAAAACATATAGAAGTAAAAAAAAAAAACTTTAAATTCAGTCACATGATGTAGTCACAATATGGAACATCTAATAAAGCATACTCTAAAACACTTACCTAGTTAATAAATATATATACAAAAACAAAATAAACATTCTTTAAAGTAAAAATACCACTGTTACTGTAAATAAAACAGTTAAGAAACAAAATAAAGTAATGTGTCCTTAATAATTTGAATTTAATGTTGTATGTCTAGAAATGAATCTACGAATAATTTTAATGTTGAATTTATTTCTTTTATTTCTGATACTAATTCGCTGTCCCGAATACTTTTATTTTCATAATATCTTCTCCTTGATTTGTAATACTCCATTTTTTCTTTCTGATAATTTTTCATAGTATTAGTATAATCCTCAAGTATACTATGTTTTGAGCTTAGCTGGGCTCTTTTTCTTTTTCTGGATGAATATGGTTTAGGAATGGTTGCAGATGGTGATGGTATATTAATCAGTGGAGATGTTGATGCCTCGGTCTCTGTCTCACTACTTCCTGATTTGGATAACGATATTTCACTTGATGATGTTAAAAGTATCTGTGGAAAAACATTTCTTTTTTTTCCAAAAATATCGCTCATTTCTTCATAAAATTCAAAGTTTTTATTACTCCTTCCTGTCTTTGACTGGTTATCAATGTATTTTTTGAAATTTCTTTCGAGCACTTTCCATCGATTTTCGCAATTCGTTGCGCTGTAATCATGTCCTTTTTCATTCATTAACTTAGAAATCTCCTCCCATAGATTTTTGATTTTCTTCATTTTCATTGTGCCCACTTTATTTCTATTTTCTTTGTAAAGATCTATTAATAACTTCGATGAATACGTATTCCACTCTTTATATTCTTTTTTAATTACCAATATAACCTCTAACAGAATAAAATACGATTTATTAATAAGAACTTACATACTTTTTTCTTATTAATTTACCTGGTTCATCACAAATGTTGTCCATCGCAAAATTTAAAATTTCTTTTTATTTCTTGTAAACAAATAACTTTTATTTTAACTCTAATAACTATATGATTTCTTGTGTTTTAAGTTCTTCGTGCTTGTGTTTACAAATTTGTTGTGGTTGGTGCTTCTGAATATTTCGATGTTGGCAATATATTTTCCTAAAATTCTAAATTTAAAATATGTTCGGACCCTTCGGATTTCGAACGGTTCTCGAACCAGGATTTGGCCGGACATGCGCATTACTATCAGAACTACTAATTCTAGAACGGTTCTGGAACTGTTCAGAACTAGAGGTTCGAACAAACCTATTATAAAATTATGTTGTATTCTATGATTCAAACGCCCCCTTAAGTACTGAATGTTGGTGCATGTACATGCTAAGCTTTTGAAAACTTCAAATTCTGATAGTTGTACTTAAATTCAAATTATAGACGCGACATAACCAAAATATCAAAATCATGCGTTTGTTTCTGATTACGTGCACTTCACCAATTATTAAGAAAAAACATGGTCGTCTCTAATGAGGATAGTATTTGAAGGCACGGTATCAAATGCAACATAACAGTCAAGTTCAAATTCCCTCGGTCTGGGCACAGTCTGGGTTTGGATATGCATCTTACTTGGCAGGACCAATTGACTGATCTAGCGTCGACACTAAATAGGTGCTATTACTTGATAAGCAATGTGAAATCTATGGTGGGTCCGGAATCTCTATTGAGTATATATTGTTGATTGGTGTACCCGTTATTGAAATATATGATTGTAATGTGGGTACAAGCTAGCGCAAATAATGGCTTCCAGAGGATTTTTATTATACAAAAACGTACTATACGTTTAATTTTTAACCTACCTCCTTCTGTTTCTTGTCGGGAGACCTTCTGGGAGAGACAGATCCTAACGGTGGCTTCAATTTATATATATAAACTAGTAACATATATACACAATAATTGTAGGAACATGTCGACCTCTGTACCGATACATACCTATGATACCTATGATATCAGAAATAACATGCATTTTCGCTTCGATTTTCCGCGGTCTGAGGCTTTCAAAAAATCGCCGTTATATATGCTGGCCCTAATTAACATGTTACCTGGAGAAATTAAGCAATGTCAGTCACCAGCCTTGTTTAAGAGGACACTGAAGTCATATTTAAGTGATGTATGTATTTACACACTTGCAGAATTTTAAAATGTTTTTTTCTTTGTTACCAAATATTTATGTGTATATATGTTTGTGTATTTTTTTATATGTACATTAATTGTTATTGTATTTAAGTAATTAATTAATTATCGATGTAAATGTATATTGAAAATGTCAATACCTACTTGTTGGGTCTATGACAATAAAGAAATTTGAATTTGAATAGCTGAAGCTCGTTTTACATCTGACAGATGTTAGTTCGTACATTGGCCGTTTTGGTTGCCAACATAATGCATCTAATACCATATAACTATTAAAGAGATATAATGCTCCTTAGCTATTCTTTACATGTACAAAGAGTCTGGCAATCAAAGTGAAACAAAATATATATCTGCATCTCACTTTCTGAGACTATCCATTTGTGCGCATGAACTTCGTAGCCAATCCCAGAACGAGGCGAAAGGCGCTAAGATTTTGGTTTTTGGGGTGTTTAACATTTTGATAGATATTATGTTTGCCTGTCACCTACGACATACGCAATTGCCTCACTTTGTGAAATTTTATACAAATGAAAATTATTTATCGTTTTATCGTTTGAATAGTCTCAAGAATTCTATTTTATTTTATATAATGTGATTCTACCGTAAGTTTAGAGTGGTTTAGATGCACCTACATTTTAAACATTCGGTGTATTTGCAAATTCTCTGGCAGTGTACAAATGTAGGATTTTTAAAAGATGTTCTAGGGCACTAGGGTCTTGATCATACAAGCTGTTTTATGTATGACATATATTACGAAATTTTTATCAAAGGAACATTTGTAAAAAGGATTCTGATCCAATATAAATATGAAAGCAAGATTTTTTAGGTTGAAGTTGATACAGAGATTTATTTTGTATCCATTATTACCATTCAAATTCAATGGTGTAGTAATAAAACGTTAATTTAATTATGTAAATATGTCACCTGAATCAAAATTAATACTCACCTTAAAAGATCAACCACTCCAATAGATAGAAAATTATATGTGTGGTTAATAAAAGATTTTTCATAACTGGGGGAAAAACAAGTTGATATGTAACATAAGAAATTAATAACATGAAAACTATATTCAACTTTTGCATTACGCAGTTGTTTATTATCGCACATGTAGCAGGATCTCGAGTAACTTGACTTCGACATACCTAACACAAAACGCTTAATAACTTTCAGCTAAACGTAAACACCTAAACACGTTTTCTCTTTTCTCTAAATTTTTACGGTTATGTATGTCTTCGTTGTTTGTATGCGTTCGTTTGACGTTCATTGGTTCTACCCACTGTCGGCTGTCGCATGCGCACTCAACCGATATCTCAAAGAGTAGCGTAGCAATATGTTTTCTATCTCATGATGGTAGCCAGAAGAACTGGCGGAAAGTCGCATTATTTCTAGTAGTATTTATATGTCTAATACCATGCCTTCAAATACTTTCTTCATTAGAGACGGCCATGCTTTTTTAATGGTTGGTGACAGTGCATAATTTTGATATTTTGGTTATGTCATGTAAATAATACTACGAGGAAAGAGTAGAACAGGAGAGTCTCGTTAAAAATAATATTTATCCAAAGTGGTAACTAAATATGGCCGCCGCAGTGCATAGACGTGCATAAATATTTTGTATAGGGTATATGTACACTTAGTATGTTCTCCATAATCGTTCAAAATAGGTTCTTAGTCCAATAATAATTAAAGAAATATTGTGAGTTTATTATTTTTCAATCCTTTTATTCTTTTTAATATGGTAACATTTATTCTAACTCCATTAAAGAAAACATTAAAAAAAAACATGCCTAGGATATGATTGTTACGCCACTGAACACATAATTAAACATGTCAGATATATGACAAGTTATTCAAAACACCAATTTTCAAAATTATTATTGCGTATGTTGAATGCCAATTTGAAATTAACTTTACCGATGAAGAGAAAAAGTGAGATTCTACGTGCTTGTCGTTTTAGAACGGCCACAAGCCACACAATTCACCATTATAAAATCACTAGTCAATTTGCCCAATAACTGATCTGTCTTAAAGTGGTAACTTCCGTCTAAATAATACCTATTCCCCCCACCACTTTATTATCTCTCCTGTTCTATTCTTTCCTCGTAGAAATAATAATAGGGGTCTATAAATTGAATTTAAGTATGACAACCGTCAGAATTTGAAGTTTTCAAAAGTTTAGCATGTACAACTTTGATTACTTAAAAAACAGCCTACTCTAATGAGGAAAGTATTTGAAGGTACGGTATTCAATACCAATTAACTACCAATGTAATTCCTAAACAATATTATACTTTGAACAGCACACACATACATACATTATGAAATAAAATATGATGCTTTTATCTATCTATTTATTTAAAATAATAATTGTAAATACAACAATAAAACCTTAATATTGCTGACATAATGTTGAAAAATTAATGTTCACTTTCACGTGTACGAACGCCTATAAACCCTCTTCATGTAATAAAAAAGAATGGAAACGATTTGAAGTTTTTGTTGTTGCTTAATAATTTAGATGCCCGAAAAGTGCATTCATTTTTACTGGCGAATTCTACACAATATGATGACGACGATAAGTTTCTGCATATCAAAAATTATTTAGCTTAAATTAACTTAAGATGATTCAGCTAATTTCTCTGCTTTCTGTACAACTTCTTCAATTGGACCTACCATATAGAATGCTACTTCTGGCAGATGGTCCAACTCACCGTTCAAGATCTTCTGGAATCCCTGCAATAGAAAATGAGAGGTTAGTTTTATTCTGTATAGATTATTAATTTTATTGTAGTTGTAAAGACAGGCATTTTATTTCAAATATACAGCAGCTCTTTTGAAAACCTTTCTAAAGCATGTCCCAAAAATAACTGACATTTTAAATTTTTAATAACACATTTTATATTTGATAACTGATAATATTTTCATTGATTTAGAAAGTAAAGACATGGAGGTTATGTATGACACAAAACATCTAACCGCCTCTGCTGTTGGAGCACATATTCACTCTTTTAATGAAATTGTTTGACATAATTGCTGGGAAATATTCACAATGTTATGTCGAATTTCATCCTTGTTTGTGGTTTATTGCTGTACTCTATTCTTAAGATAACCCCACAGAAGGAAGTCTAACGGTGTCAAGTCACATTACCTCGCTTAGAAATAACACGACCATTAAATGTTTCAAGTGAATTTTTACTATTTCTACCCGTTGTTGGATGGTGTACCTTTCCACAACTTAACCTTAATGTTTACTAATGACAGCATATAAATATCTCTACGCTAGTTTTACCGCGAAAAAAATGGCGGCAAATTTAAATTGTCCGTTATTTTTGGGACATCCGTTATTACAGTAACACCTATTATATGATATTAACAATTCATGCCTTAAAATCGCCCAAGAACTTTACACCAATTACAGGTTTGTGATGAAATAGCATTAAAGTTGATTAATTTGCGTCGATAATTTTCAAAATCACTGCTAGGAAACCCTTGTGCTTATGGAATTCTAATGTTGAATTTGACAATTAATTTGAATTTGGGGTGAATATCGTAAAACTTAAAATCGCTAAAATACAAATGGCGGCAACGTAAATCAATAACAGACACATTATATGTATCGATAGGTGCTTTCGTTCGTACCCGTGATTCATAATCACACGATCAGTTTAGACAACGCACGTGTTCGATTGCAATGATCACTTTCCCCCCACTTGTGAAACAAGTAATCACTATTAGCAAACCCCTTACCCCACTGAATCAGACAATTTTTGTGTTCACATTGATTATGATGATTGTGATTAGTTTACATAACAGCAACATAACCTTTAAAAAAGGCGTATAGTGGCATCTGATCTTGTGGTCGCATCCGTGGAAAAGATGGAAAGAAGTTTGCAAGGTGGAAGTAGTGATAATTCACATTTTAAGAATGTTCAACTTTCTAATTTAAGCTTTGCGCATTTGGCGCCATCTACGCATCCAACTTTTGCATGTTCGTTTGTAGTGAACACGATCCGGGTATGATTACTTGATCATATGTTCATGTTCATTAATACGTGATCACTATGATTAATACGAACGAAAGCAGCATATGACAGCAGAATATGAGTTCTACTAGCTTTCAAAACACTAAATATGACGCTCTATTTTCTTAAATGAACCCAACGAACAGGTTTGTAATTATCGTTCCAAACAACAGATCTCATCCACAATCAGCCGTTTTAATAAATGTTGATAATGTAAGGTAATTTAAAATTTATATTGCCGGATACCTATATGAATTTGTGGCGTCGTAAATCTTTCGCTAGTTTTAGTGTTTCAGTATTTTTAGTATTCTTAGAATTTCAGTGTCTTTCTTCTGTTATTAGTAAGGACCGAACGTATCAGGCTCAAACTACGACTGACAAAAGAAATAGTGTATAACATCATGCAGTTACTGAATAGCAGTATTCATATGGTGAATTGCACATCTGTTTTCGTCGAAAAAAACGGACAACAAAAAAGTGAATTTTACTGTTAAATTCCTTTCTTCATCGGCGTAGGTAGAAGCGTGATGAGTTTTTAAAATTTATTCTATTTACCTTATATTTGGTAAGATAAATAAAGTACGAAGAGTTTACACGATTGAACTGCAAAATGAACAAACAATAATGTATTTTATAGAACACAACTCACTTGTTATCCAATTATATACATAACATTAAAAACTCTTTAAAATACACAATATCAATAGTGCGCCCGTGGGCGACGAGTCATGGGCCTCTCGTGTCCGGTCTCTAGTTATTAGTTTTTAGTGTTCCATTGTGTTATTTTTTCTCTTCTTCAATACTAGTGCAATGCAGAATAAAATAATTAAATGTAAAAAAAAGACTATTATTGAAGCACTTACTTAACTATATTATTTAACTATTGAGTTTTGTAATCTACACATTAATAAACATTATTTAGCAAAAAAAAAAGAGACGAAACATAACGAGCGATCAAATAAATTCTGACTCGAAGTAGGCTGTGCACGAAAAAACGTATTTCCTAACTTACGCATTTAATGTAAAGTGAAATGTTAACTTGGCAACCAAATATCAAATGTTAGCGTTGACAATAATTGTGTATAGTCGAGTCGTTTTAGCAACCGACACGGCCAAAGTACGAACTAAAGACGACGATTCAATACCACTACAAATTTCGATCGGCCGGAACAATTTCAAAACGATAAAATTAAACTAAAAAATAAAATTTTAGGATATATACCTTCCCATAGTAAAATACTATTACATGAAAGCCAGTTACAAATTAAATATTATAAACAAAGCTATTAAATACTATGTTTGCTACACCTATATTTTATATAACATTTGGCTATACATACTGTTTAGGGGGCAAGCACAGTTGACAAATTTAAAATGTTTAGACAACAATTATAACAATCGTATAAAGATAATTATGTTAAATGTCAAAAGGTATATGAATATTATTATTTATGACAGTCCTGAAATGGCTTTTGTAGGTTATATTACTTGATAGGTAAAATTTTGCAACATGTCAAACTTGACGCCATTTTAATTTAGTGGCGCATGTCGGTTGCGAGAGCGACTCAACTATATGTATAGAGGAGACGCGTTATATGCAATTGCACGTCATTGATGACATTTACATGTTCTCATAACTGTATTAGTGAAACTTAAAAAAGGTATTTTGTTAAATAATATTTGAGGGTTTTTATTTCATTTCTTTAGATAGAAAATGTATACATTGATCGTAATATACGCATTCATGGCAAATAAACACATAATTTCCGTTACAACATTAAATTTGTCTTACACATTTTTAATAGACTAATAGTTCAATTCGGTGTTGTCAGATAAATCATATTTGTCAAAAAGCGGGTGTTGTGTATATTTTGCCTGTCAAATTTGTGTGTTTATTTTTGCGTTGATATAAATTGTACAAAAACAGTTCTTCTTAGAAGTGTACATTCTGTTTATTATCTATTTGCGTCCTTTGAATATAATGCCGAAAGTTTTCTGTAAACAGTCGAAGCTTTTTACAAACTTTTCTATAATCATCTATTAAATTTAATGTGAATAGTGTAAGTATTGGTTATTTTAAATTTTATAATGGATACGTTGTGAAACATTTATGGTTTTTCGACAATCTAAATCAATATAATAAATAAGTTGAGAAAGGCTGAAGTATTAGAGCATTTCAATTACACAATATATTACGTTATAGTTATTGTATTGTGAATAAATATTTTCTGTGGTTATATCAAATGTCACTGACAAAAATAAAAATATATCCGCCAACATAAACAAGACGAGACGTCATGGATCTAGTACGACGTACAATTGAATGTAGCCTCTATATGTTGATATTACAAATACGTAAGTTAGGAAATGCGTTTTTTTCGTACACAACCTACTTCGACTCCGGATTTATTTGACTGCTTATTATTTTAAAAGTAAAAGCAAATGATGCCAAATCTAACATTGTTTTATTCTAATGTACTTTGATAACACTGGCCAACAAGGTTTTTACCCTAAGTTAGTAACTAATGAAATTGAACAGCATATATAAAGTAAAAATGATTCGAAAGGCGGCAGTATTGGCTTAGCTCTGGTTACAGAGAAAATGCAGGTCGAGACTTGTTGCAGACGTGACTTGACTCGTTCCCTCAAGAATGTTCAAGTTTGCAGTGTTATGCTTTAATCTGGTTGGTTGATAGGACTTAGGGAGGGGATAAGCAGATACATACTATATAAGAGATACATCTTTGACTGAAATACCACTAGCGCTAGCACAGCATAAAGCCGTGAATGAGAATTTTTAATAACGAAATTAAAAATTGAGATAATTTAGTTCCATCTTTAAAGACACAGTCATGCCTCGTTCGTGTAGAAGTAATCCAAATAACTTTTGTTACGTATATGGTAAATTTACCCCACTAGGCCAGAGTGAAAAGTTAAGTCTGAACATTTGCCGGGCCTATGAACTTTACTTCGACATGACCGTCAAAAATCAGGACAAACAGTGGGTTCCACATGTAATATGTACTACATGCAGCAGATATTTGCGAGATTGGTTATGTGGACAACGACATTCTTTACCGTTCGCCATTCCTATGCGATGGAAGGAACAAAAGAATCATCTTGAAGATTGCTATTTTTGCCTTAACAAAACTGCAGGACTTAACACCCGTAAGAAAAGAAAATATAATTATGTGGAAACTGAGTCAGCTCAGAAACCTCGACCCCATGATGAACAGCATCCTGTTCCACGACCGCCAATTCACAAAGAAAGCGAGGAGAGTACAATAGCTACCGATAGCGACACTAGCTTTGAAGGTAATGAAAAATCAAGTGACCCTGATTTTATTCCATCTACATCAAACGAACCACATTTAATTACTCAGTTTGAATTAAATGACTTGGTGCGGGATTTGAATTTATCAAAATCACAAGCAGAACTTCTTGGGTCGCGACAACAGCAATGGAATCTCTTAGCGAAGGACACAAGAATAAGTATTTTTCGCAGCAGACATGAAAATATTGTTGATTTTTATAGTATGGCCGGTAATCTGGTCTACTGCAATAATATTTATAAACTTTCTGAAGCTTTTGGAATACATCATGATCCCAGTTCTTGGAGATTATTCATAGACTCATCAAAGACCAGCCTAAAAGCAGTTTTGTTGCATAATGGAAACCATTATCCTGCTATTCCGATAGGTTATGCTGTTTCTATGAAAGAAACTTACGAAAATCTGAAAATTTTATTAGAAAAGATAAAGTACAAAGACTATTCCTGGAATATTTGTGCAGATTTTAAAGTAATTGCAATTATTTTGGGTATGCAATCTGGTTACACCAAATACTGTTGCTTCTTATGTCTTTGGGACAGTCGTGACAGGGAAAAACATTACCATAAGCAAGAGTGGCCACTACGACAACAGTTTATACCAGGAAAAGACAATGTACAACATCAGCCTCTAGTAGAAAAAGAAAAGATCATAATACCACCTCTCCACGTGAAACTTGGGCTCATGAAAAATTTTGTAAAGGCAGTGGACCGCGAAGGTGACGGTTTTAGATACCTTCGTGAAAAGTTTCCAAAAATAACAGAAGGAAAACTGAAAGAAGGTATGTTTGTTGGACCTCAGATACGAGAAATAGTGAATGATGAAATCTTTGAAACCAAATTAACAGCGAAGGAAAAAACAGCTTGGCGCTCCATGGTACAAGTTTTCACGAATTTCTTGGGAAACAAAAAAGCTGACAACTATAAAACTTTAGTAATGGATATGATACAAGCATTTCACGTTGCTGGCTGTAATATGTCCCTTAAAGTGCACATTCTACATTCTCACTTGGATTTTTTTCCGGAAAATATGGGCGACGTTAGCGATGAACACGGTGAGCGCTTCCACCAAGACATCATGGGAATGGAAAAACGGTATCAGGGGAAATGGAATCCTATTATGTTAGCAGATTACTGTTGAACGTTAAGAAGAGATGCTGTAGATGTTGTTTATAAGAGACAGAGCAATCTTACTTTACATTTCTAATTATAATAATTTGAAATATACATTAAATTATGATCTAATCTAAAAAACCTTTTCATTGTAATACAATAAAAAATCGAGCTAACTTTACGTTCTACCTTTTATTAAAATAAATGTTTATATGTTTTCTATTGAAATTCGTATAAATTATTTGATGGCAAAATCAAAAGTTGAAATTTGTTGGCCAGTGTAATTTATGCTTTACGATGAACGTTTGGCATGCTTAAAATTAATTATTAAATATTATAACAGTAAACTTCTTTTACTTTTCATAAAAGATTTTCAACCTTGAAGCATTGTCAAAGATGGTTTTTAAAAAATAATTTCAAAAACATAATAATATTAATCGCATTTATAATATTTTTTTGTTGTTGATAAAGTTCAACTTCTTTTTTTTTGACTTATGACAAGTTTTTTAATTTCATATGCATATAGGCATTTTTAGCACATTTTTAACATGCATTCATTTTACCTACATCTGGATATGTACAGTCGAAAGCAAAAAAAGTAGACAAGATATCTTCGACTTTGATTAATACGAATCAAAATACTAATTACTGCATTCACTACCAAAGAAAATTTATTTCAATAAGCACATTTGTGAGGTGGCGGTCTTGCTCAGCTGTTGATAGTCTTTTGCGGCCAGAACCAAAAATTCTTCAAATTCTGTGGTGATCTATGTTTTTTTAATAATTTTAAAAACTGTGCTTTTATTTATATTATTTCTTTCCGTAATTTCACGTATTTTGAAACCGTTACTCAAATCTGCAATAACATTGACTTTAATATCTTCATTTATGGAAGGCATCTTTATAATAGTTTAATATCAAATGTAAGGTTGTCAATTTTGATAGATAACCAAACATTGACAAGTAGCTGTGAAGCCGCTATTACACTAATCATTTTGAGAAAGTTTATGACAGAAACCTGTATTTTTGTCTACTTTTTTTTGCTTTCGACTGTATGTAAGTTGTGATCGCAATCACATTTAATTTTAACTGATATTTTTAATACCACTGTTTCTGTGAACAGGGATATTAAAAATCACAGCTAAGGTGATCCCTATACTGTTGTATATCATAGGAAAGAGCTAAATCTGTAGTATTCAGAAAAAAATTTGAGATTGTGAGGATGAAAATGGTATTTTTCATGTTGAACTGCCATGGATTGACCTTGACTGAATAATGTATAGATTGTAATATAATATGATGTACTACAAATGTTCATACTGAATAAACAAACTTTTAAAAAATGATTAATAAATTATAAATATGTTGTCTGTGCAAAGATGGCAAGTGTTTCTTTAAAAAAATGATAAAGAATGAGGTATGGCCACCACACGACTTTCTTATACGTATGAGCGTTTCAAACTACACAATTTTAAGATTTTTTTTTATACAAAAATTATTCAAAATCCTATTCTAAGTACTTTCATTTCCTTAATAAATCGCTATAGAATGCATACTTTGCAGGATATTCGAAAAATATATATATAGAATGCATAACTTACGACATATTTGCAAAAAATCGCTATTCGATAAGAGTAAAAGTGGTACTTCCGGTCTGAATTTTGAAATTTTGTTTATACAAAAGATATTGAAAATTATGTTCTAAATACTTTTATACCCGTAACGTACCTGTCTAAAAAGCTTGACTTGCGAAATATTCGCAAAAACCGATTTTCGATAAGAGTAAAAAAAACTAATTTGCGATAGGAGTAAAAGACCTACTTCTGGTAGGAATTTCGAAAAACTTTTTAAATAAAATTGTTCTCAATTTTAATTCTAAGTACATACGAATTTTTTATAAATTTGTTTAAGGCTGAACGCCCGCTTCAAGCTGAGTTCGATTTGAAATAGGCGTACCACTGCTTTTCGTGCAAATCTAATAAAAGACAAATGTTTAAGGGTCCGCCTGCTCTGTCTTATGCTGAGGAAAAAGATAGAGAAAAGAACTTGTCACCTTATCTAATCTGCCTGTAATTTATGGCTGCGTTATGGTCTCAGATAATCGCCGGTTGGCCCACATGTTTGGCAGTCGGGAAGCAACCCCCCCCTAAATTAGACAATCTATATTTTCTCAAACACACAAAAAAAGTGAAGCTGAATATGTAAAATCACCTGACGGATTCAAATTTTGAGTTGGAAAATAAAATCGAAATCGCAAAAAGGTCGAAAAATCGTTTTTTTGTGTAAATTTTAAAATTTTCATTTTCTTCAATTTTTAATACTTCTCGTGATATCTCAGCAATGCAGAGAGCTAGGGATCTGTTTTTTTTAAGGTTATACCCTAAAGTATTTGGATGATACTAGTGTTTTCGATTTTTCTTTATGGTGTGTAAATTTTATAAAAAAAAAGTTTTAGTAGACCACCAATTTGTGTAAGGTATTTTTCAGCTATCGAATAACTAGTCTTATTTTTCAGAATTTACCCATATATATGTGAAACAAAATAAAGCCAACATTCCAAAATTATTTTTTGTGCAAGAAATAAATTTCTAGATCGTTTCAGAAGCAAATTATTGCGAGTCAAATATAATAATTATACTCCCTGCGCGCAAGCCGTGCGAGTCCTAGCATGCGCTTCTAGCAGGTATACCGTTAGGGACGGGAAGAGATATTGCTTTTACTTTCTGATACATAGTACCGCGCGATCATTTAAATTCTAAATTAGAGCAGGCTGTGAAATTTAAATTAAGTTGGTATATAGGTACTAATTTACAATTTGAATTGTCAAAGTGACGTTTCAAAATGTTAATTAATCAACAATTGACATTCTGGACAACCTAATAAAAAAAATCCCGCCTGTTATAATTTAGAATTTAAATGATCGCGTGGTATAAGGAAAGTATTATGACGCTGACACTGTATATGTACACTATATTGTAAAGAAAATATCAACGGTTTCGATAAAATAATGTCCGAGTAACGATTACTTTCTTAACATACACCGATCTCAGAAGTATTTTACAAACTGCGTAGAAACTGCCTGAAATGGTAGGCGGAGCTACCTCTCGACACAATGTGCGAGCGTACCACATACTCTATTTGATTTCAGTGAATTTCGCCCAAATTTTAAAATTTTGTTTTCCGTTTCGTGACCTTATTCTTAAAAATTAAGAAAAAACAAAATTTATGTATTGCTGTTGAGTGTTACATAATTTTTAATAAAGGCTTGTTTTTTGAAATTTCTTACATTTTTATTTTTATTTAGGGCCCTTTGGACAATTTCGAAGAAATTACGATTTATCCATTGAAAGGCATTTTTTTCTTAAATTAGCGTGTAAATTCGGTAAGGTTTTCATGAAAAATACGATTAGGAAATGGGAAAAACGATTTCGAGGCTGGGCGTATAGCCTTAAACTTAGTAGTTGACGCAATATCGGTAAAATTCGATTTTTTCACTGAAGTAAACTGCTACTTCCGGTCGACCAATTTTACTGAAAAACTAATCAGATCTCAAGAGGGAGATTATACACGTAAACACAAAATTGAGAATTGATATTTACAGCGGTTTGACCGCTATCGTGGTCACACACGGACATTTTTTAAAAACCACTTTTTCGGTATCAGGGAACTTCAAAACGTGGACATATGCAAAAATCTCGAGGTCGAAAATTTTCATCATCACAATACTTTCCTTATACTACATATAAGAAAGTAAAAGAATGAATGAATGACAATTGTCTACATATAATTTTAACTTACTTTAATGGTTTCCTGGAGTGGTACCAATTTACCAGCGTGTCCGGTGAATACTTCAGCTACTTGGAAAGGCTGTGAGAGGAAACGTTGGATTTTACGAGCACGGGCGACTGTTAACTTATCATCTTCAGACAACTCGTCCATACCCAAGATAGCAATGATATCCTGTAAGGATTTGTAGTCTTGGAGAATTTTTTGTACACCACGGGCAACATTGTAATGTTCTTGGCCGATAATGTTGGGATCCATGATACGAGAGGTGGAATCCAGCGGATCTACGGCAGGATAGATACCCAATTCGGCGATGGCACGGGACAATACGGTGGTGGCATCCAAGTGAGCAAATGTCGTGGCCGGGGCGGGATCTGTCAAGTCATCGGCAGGTACGTAGATAGCCTGTACAGATGTGATAGAGCCTTTCTTTGTGGTTGTAATTCTTTCCTGCATGGTACCCATGTCAGTGGCCAATGTTGGTTGATAACCTACGGCGGATGGGATACGACCCAGCAGGGCAGATACCTAACATAAAAAGAACATAATTCAATTGCAATGTTAATTACAAAAAAAATCATCAGTTATAAAATTGTGACACGATTTAGTCAATTGTGCTAATAATTAGCGCCACAATCAATGTAGATTACATTTAACATTCTATATTTCAATGCAACAACAACATTTTTGAATAAATTCAATTAGATGCATAATTTGATTTTAATGAAAACGTTCAACATTACAGAACTTCTATATATTTAAACAATAATATTACTTAATTTGATTTATTAATTTACCTCAGAACCAGCTTGAGTAAATCTGAAAATGTTGTCGATGAAAAGCAATACATCCTGTCCTTCCTGATCACGGAAATATTCAGCTACTGTTAATCCGGTGAGGGCAACTCGGGCGCGAGCGCCTGGTGGTTCGTTCATTTGTCCATATACTAACGCTACCTTAGACGTTTTATCTTTCAAAGAGATGACACCGGATTCAATCATTTCATGATACAAATCATTACCCTCACGGGTTCTTTCACCTACACCAGCAAACACAGAATAACCACCATGAGCTTTCGCTACGTTGTTGATAAGCTCCATAATCAATACAGTTTTGCCTACACCGGCTCCACCAAAAAGACCAATTTTGCCTCCCTTAGCATAAGGAGCTAGCAAATCTACGACCTGTATGAAAACATATCATTGTAAATATTCAAATAAAATTTGTAATGTCGATATTGAACATTAGAAGTTTAGATATTCTACTAACCTTAATACCAGTGACCAAAATCTCCTGTTCGACACTCATATCCACGAATTCAGGAGCTTCAGCGTGAATTGGTGCCAATTTGTCAGTTGGAATTGGGCCCCTTTCATCGATTGGTTCTCCAATCACATTGATAATACGTCCCAATGTTTCTGCACCTACTGGAATACGAATTGGGAAGCCTGTATCTAAAACTTGTTGTCCTCTAACAAGACCTTCCGTACCATCCATGGCAATTGTTCGAACGGTATTTTCACCAAGATGTTGGGCGATCTAGACATACAATTCATTTGTATAGGTGAAATCTAAATAGAATAAAAATGCACAATTTCTATTTACCTCAAGTATCAGCCTTGGGGTACGATTTTGTACTTCTAAAGCATTTAAGATCGGTGGTAAATTATCTTCAAATTGGACGTCTACTACGGCACCGATAACAGCCACGACTTGGCCTTTCGCGACTCCGGCGGAGGCAGCTGGCTTGGCGGCATAATTTCTCTCTGGAAGGTATTTAAAAAGATCATCTTTACATTATTTCCCCAAGATTTATATTGGCTGATCGGACGACACGGCAATATGGCGTACACTTATATCATACATACACTATTATGTAACTTGTTACATTTATGAAAATCAATGGTAACCAAATAATTTCTCGAAAACACGGTGCGTACACGCTAATTTTGAACAGTAACACGTATACTAATTAGAATTCATTTATTTTTTAGCCGAAATATACCAAATATACCACATCCATCCATCATCATCCGGTCAACTTTAGATCGAGATAATTCATAAAAAATCATAATTTCAGATAGTATAATGTAACTTACGTGATGAACATTGTGTTCCCAATACTTTAAGAGCTTCGGATCCTAATTTTTCTAAAGGTTTGGCAGCCAAAAGGCTGGAACTTGACCGAGTTACGGCACCCAACATGGTTAACAGAGTACAGGCATATGAGTAACAGGTCTCGGTGGATCGTCAACGTAACTCCCAATTTGCCCGCTAGGCTATTGCGACTTCCTGCTGGCGCATGAATATTAAAATAGCATGCGCCACATTCAATCAAATTCATTATGTAATTGATTTTTTTAAAGGTGTGTCAAAAAGTTTTGTAGGTATATTTCCTTTTTATTATCAATAATTATATTTAAATAGTAAAGTAGATATATTTTTTTATCCATTTAACAAATAATTTCTTTGGAAAATTTGAAATGATGCTTGTAGCGTCATCTGTTATCTGAAAGACGTTCTTCAAGAATTGATTTTTATAGAAAGGTGTGGCTCCTTATAAGATTTCTATATAATATAAAAATCAAAAACACATTAAGTACATATTAAATTTTATTTTATTGAACATGAAAAACTAAAATTAAATGCATAAACAAGAGTTAAAGAATTAAAGCATACTTTCTAATTAAAAATATTTATTCATTATAAATAGTTTTCCTTACAAATTATAAATACAAATATTCTCAATAACTATATAGGCATTAATCAGCCGTAAATGCTTCACAAATTGCGACTGTATGATCAAATCCTAAAGACACTTGCTTCACTTTTCCTCCAATCGCAACCTTAAAGAAAATTAAGATTTAATTTTTGACAAACTTAAGAAGTTTAAACATACCTTTAAAGGAAAGAACTGATCATTAGTGGTACCCAGACCTAAACAACAATCTCTATTACGGCCCCAAACATATAGATCACCATCAGTTGTTATTGCTGCTAAATGACTTAAACCACATTCAACTGCTTTAACATAATTATTAGGGCTGAAGTCATTCAAGCCAAAGAGAGTTGGCGGTATGTGCACCGGAATTGTAGATTGTTGTACACGAGGGCCTACACCTAATAAGCCAAAGCCCCAAACATACACTAGTCTTTCTTCTGCAAAAAAGAATAATTTAATGTTTTTAAAAGCATCATAATTATAAGGAACACTGTGGAATAGATTTAGCTCAAAGCATTAAGCCCTTAACAACTATTTCTATATGAAGAGTAAAATATAGCAAGATTTCCATTAAATATATGAAATTAATTTTATGGACAAATATTATTTTTGTAGACTCGATCACAAAATTTATTAGGTTGTTTCAAAATACTGGAAAAAAACTTAACCCTAAAATATTGAGCTTTATTGTTGATTCATTATTATTGAGCAGAGGTCTGAGAGGCCCATAAAGCAGAAAAATTGTAGTTCTTAAATTTGAAGTAAAAATAATATATTTAAATTTTCTTAATAAAATTATACTACAAATTTTATGTTATTATAGATTTTAGTTTAAATACCTATTGAAATTGAGCACTAAATTAGACGATACGTAACTACTTATAGTAAAAACAAAAATTCATCAACACACGAGAAAATCTCGTAGACCCATGTTCAGTATTTAAAGGGTTCATTATATATTGATTAGCAAATATAATTAATGATGTGTTAAAACGATTAATTATTTATCCAACTAAGCACTTAAGCATTCTATATGCATAAAGTATAACAGATAAACATGCATTTAAAATTTTGTTAAACATTTTGTATTTATACAAAACAATTTTCTTGTCAAACAACATACTTAAAGAACCTACCTATGTCAGAGGTCATAAATTATGTGGAAATGCTTAAGACATATTTTAAACATTTGTTATTAAATTGATAATTATTTATTTGTCACTAATGATAGAAGTCAGGTTTTATGCAATTGGTGTACAACAAATGTGTATAAAATGTACTTTCAAAGAAATTATGTTCCAGTAGATGTTTAGATTAAACACTTACTGGCTTCTACAGGAAACAGAAAAATTTAGCTGTTCTATCCAACACAGTTTATTGAATGATGTCAAAGAGCATCGTATTCAAAAATTATAATATATTTATGTATTTACCATTTAAGACCATACAAAACGAACCACCACTTGCCACATCTATTATTTTACCTAAACCTTGACAAGACTTCAAAAACAAAGGATTTGAAATTTGCTGTAAATCATCTTCTGTTGTAATTTGCCCATATTCTGTATTGCCCCATCCAAATACTTGGCCTTTATCTATTAAAAATAAATTAATATTATATGGAAATTTATTTTAAATAGCGCTAAGTATGTAATTAAATTATAACTGGTAAAATATAAAATACAGGGAAGGAAGTATTTTTAAAATTAGACAGACAAAGGAAATTAGGCTAAATGGTGGGACTAGAATTCAAACCCAGTTTATTAAGATTTACAGTGAAGTTCTCTACTTATTAAGCAATCGCAACATTAATTGCTGGAATATTTTGTCAAACTATCCAAGCAGTACCTACCATTCAAAGCCATAACAAAATCAGATCTACATGAAATTTTAATGATATTTTCATTTTCTATATCTCCTTTAACTTTTGTAAAGGTTGCTGTTGAATTATAGTGTCCAAGTCCAGTTTGGCCATCAGCACCCCAACCACAACTGTATACTGCTCCATCTGCAGTTATTGCAATACTGTAAAATAATTTCATTTACTAATTTATATTGCTTTTTTCACTTATCTTCATACGTATGATCTTGCCCACACACAACATCAGTAATTTGTTTATCAAAGATGTTAGGGACATGATTTACCATTTGATTATTAACATATGACTCATTTTCTATAACTTGTCTTCCACATTGACCATAAGCATTATTTCCCAGTATGAAAAGTCCTTCATCAGTTAATATGGCCAAATGTGCTCTTCCTGCTGATACTTTTTTTACTTTAACTTTGTCTAAATTGTGAAAAGGTATATTAATAGGCTGAGGAAAAAATATAACCTCAAGTGATTTTTTCCCTAACTGTTGACAACCAATTTGTGAATCTGTATTTAAGCCTGTTCCATACACTTTACCCTCAACTGAGTTTTCAACAACAAATGCAGTAAATCCAAAGCCCGTTGCTGTCGAAACTACCTAATTTTACATTTTTAATGATTATTTTATATAGTAAGGTACTCACATCATATTTCTCTCCAAAACCTAAGCGTTTTGGATGCCGTATTGAGCTAATTAAGTTCTTTTGTTTAGAATATTTAACACCTAAGGCTCCAGTTTTGACTGATCCCCAAGAGTATACTCTATTTCCGTCCTCATTTGACCTTGCATAATCGAATACTATTTGTAAATATAAGTGTAAATACAAGTGAAAATTACCTACTTATAATACATGCTAACACCTACCTGGTAAACCTTTAATATATTTTTCTGAATGCGAATATTCGTTATTTAATACTTGCTTCTTCAAACGATTAATTGTTTCTTTGGAAAATAAGATATGCCTGAGTCTCATAGTTCACAATATCCAGAAAAAATTGCAAAATGTGTAGAACATTAAATTCAAAATTTTAGGTTAACGCAGAATTAAATGAGAATTGCATTATTTTCAAGCACAAGTTACCAGAAACAGAGCCAACATAAGGAATATAAAATTTCTATTCATATATAATAAAACACAAGTGTATAGTTTCAAAATTATTAGAATGTTTAACACACTACAGATGTTTCGCCACACTGTGGCTTCATCAGGTGAATGAAAATACAATTTCAAAGTACAAATTAGCTCCTATATATTCAATACAAATTACAAACATAATCTCATTCTAAGAGGGGGTGGACATGTTTAAATTTAGTAGGGGGGAGTTATTTATATCTAGTTGATCATTTAATATTATACCTAATTTATTACATTTATTAATTTCTAAACTTTCTAGCATATTAAGTTTTTTACTTTTTCCTAAAACATAAGTTGCAGGGGCGGATCGTGATTTCGGGGGGCCCTAGGCTAACTTAATTTCTGGGGCCCATTTTCCTATGCTTTCTAAATATTTTAAGTTTCTAAAATAACCTAACTTTTTGGACATTACTGTAATATTACTAAAAGCAGAACAAATAAAATGACGGATGTAGAAGTAAAATTGTATTAAAACACACAAAACAAAATTCAGACAAACGTCGTGTTGCGCGAATTATCATGTAATGACAATAGCCAATATCTATACCCAAAATAATATTGTCAAAATTTAAAGTGATCGTATATTAGTATGAAAATTGGCACACCTAGGACCAAACCTCTAGAAAACATAAAACAAATATAAATACAAAAGCCCATAACTCAACCCAGGCAAGTGATTTCATTGCCTCGTCCAGAGCATAGAGTTAAAAGAATTACACACAAAAGATCAAGCATGAATTTGTATAAATTTAAATGAAAATGTTTAATAAATGATATTAACACAATTACAATACTGGGTAGGACCTTACCCATGCACCACAGATCAAGGAATACGCCTTGAAATGTTCATATTTAAAATAGGAAAAGCTTATTTTGCACAATTATGCCAAACAAAAGTACTGGTTCTAAACAATTCAATGTCTACGTTAATACTCTCCATCTAACATGAAGTTACACTTTCATCTTAACCTTTATAATATTGCTCTCCTATCAGCTTCGCAAGTGTAATTTCTTGCAATTACCTTTTTATATACTTGGCATCTACCACAAATTTTTGAAAATGGTGACCGGAAATGTTACTTTTACTCTTAGCGACGGCACTTCCGGTTCGGATTTTGAAGAATGTTTTCTGCAATTCTTGTTCCAAATGGTATTCTAAGAACTTTTGTGTTCTTTGTAAATTTTGATAAAACTAACGGTTTACGAGATATAGGAGATTTTTGGAATGTTATGATTTCTGTACAAATTTTATTTTCAACAAATTTGTAATGAATGCGAAATCTCGATACACAAATATTTTAATAAATTTTCATTTTTGCAAATATCTGGTCAACCGCTAGTTTTACGTGAAATTACAAAGAATACAAATGTGTTTGTAATTGTCAATTGATAAGCCTTTCATAGATATTTCTTGAAATTGGTGACCGGAACTGTTACTTTTACTCTTAGCGACGGCACTTCCGGTTCGGATTATGAAAAATATCTTGCGCAATTCTTGTTCCAAATGATTTTCTATGAACTTTTGTGTTCTTTGTAAATTTTGATAAAACTAACGGTTTACGAGATATAGGAGATATTTGGAATGTTATGATTTCTGTACAAATTTTATTTTCAACAAATTTGTAATGAATGCGAAATCTCGATACGCAAATATTTTAATAAATTTTCATTTTTGCAAATATCTGGTCAACCGCTAGTTTTACGTGAAATTACAAAGAACACAAATGTGTTTGTAATTGTCAATTGATAAGCCTTTCATAGATATTTCTTGAAATTGGTGACCGGAAATGTTACTTTTACTCTTAGCGACGGCACTTCCGGTTCGGATTATGAAAAATATTTTGCGCAATTCTTGTTCCAAATGGTTTTCTAAGAACTTTTGTGTTCTTTGTAAATTTTGATAAAACTAACAGTTTACGAGATATTTGGAATGTTAAGATTTCAGTAAAAATTTTATTTTCAACAAATTTGAAATGAATGTGAAATCTCGATACGCAAATATTTTAAAAAATTTTCATAATTGCAAATATCTGGTCTACCGATAGTTTTACTTGAAATTACAAAGAATACAAATGTGTTTGTAATTGTCATTTGATAAGTCTTTCATAGATATTTCTTGAAATTGGTGACCGGAAATGTTACTTTTACTCTTAGCGACGGCACTTCCGATTCGGATTATGAAAAATATTTTGCGCAATTCTTGTTCCAAATGGTTTTCTATGAACTTTTGTGTTCTTTGTAAATTTTGATAAAACTAACGGTTTACGAGATATTTGGAATGTTATGATTTCTGTAAAAAAAAAATGTTTACAACAAATTTGAAATGAATGCCAAATCTCGATTTACAAATATTTTAATAAATTTTCATTATTGCAAATATCTGGTCTACCGATTGTTTTACCAGGAATTACAAAGAATTCAAATGTGTTTGTAATTGTCAATTGATAAGGCTTTCATAGATATTTCTTGAAAATGGTGACCGGAAATGTTACTTTTACTCTTAGCGACGGCACTTCCGATTCGGATTTTTAACAATATTTTGCACAATTCTTATTGCAAATGGTTTTCTAAGAACTTTTGTATTCTTTGCAAATTTTGATAAAACTAAGGGTTTACGAGATATAGGAGATATTTGGAATGTTATGATTTCAGTAAAAAATTTATTTTCAACAAATTTGAAATGAATGCGAAATCTCGATATATAAATATTTTAATAAATTTTCATTATTGCAAATATCTGGTCTACCGATTGTTTTAGCGGAAATGACAGAATTCAAATGTGTTTGTAATTATCAATTGATAAGGCTTTCATAGATATTTCTTGAAAATGGTGACCGGAAATGTTACTTTTACTCTTAGCGACGGCACTTCCGATTCGGATTTTTAACAATATTTTGCACAATTCTTATTGCAAATGGTTTTCTAAGAACTTTTGTATTCTTTGCAAATTTTGATAAAACTAAGGGTTTACGAGATATTTGGAATGTTATGATTTCTGTAACAAATTTGAAATGAATACGAAATCCCGATATACAAATATTTTAATAAATTTTCATTATTGCAAATATCTGGTCTAGCGATTGTTTTACCAGAAATTACAAAGAATACAAATATGTTTGTAATTGTCAATTGATAAGTCTTTCATAGATATTTCTTGAAAATGGTGACCGGAAATGTTACTTTTACTCTTAGCGACGGCACTTCCGGTTCGGATTTTTAAGAATGTTTTCTGCGATTCTTGTTCCAAATGGTTTTCTAAGAACTTTTGTGTTCTTTGTAAATTTTGATAAAACTAACGGTTTACGAGATAAAGGAGATAATTGGAATGTTATGATTTCAGTAAAATTTTTATTTTCAACAAATTTGAAATGAATGCGAAATCTCGATACGCAAATATTTTAAAAAATTTCCATAATTGAAAATATCTGGTCTACCGATAGTTTTACGAGAAATTACAAAAAATACAAATATGCTTGTAATTGCCATTTGATAAGGCGGTCACAGATATTTCTTGAAAATGATGACTGGAAATGTTTGTTTTACTCTTAGCGACGGCACTTCCGGTTCGGATTTTTGACAATATTTTGCACAATTTTTGTTCCAAATGGTTTTCTAAGAACTTTTGTGTTCTTTGTAAATTTTGATAAAATTAAGGGTTTACGAGATATAGGAGGTATTTGGAATGTTATGATTACTGTAATAAATTTGAAATGAATACGAAATCTCGATATACAAATATTTTAATAAATTTTCATTATTGCAAATATATGGTCTACCGATTGTTTTACCAGAAATTACAAAGAATACAAATGTGTTTGTAATTGTCAATTGATAAGTCTTTCAAAGATATTTCTTGAAAATGGTGACCGAAAATGTTACTTTTACTCTTAGCGACGGCACTTCCGGGTCGGATTTTTAAGAATGTTTTCTATAATTCTTATTCCAAATGATTTTCTAAGAACTTTTGTGTTCTTTGTAAATTTTGATAAAACTAACGGGTTACGAGATAAAGGAGATAATTGTAATGTTATGATTTCAGTAAAATTTTTATTTTTAACAATTTTGATAAAACTAACAGTTTACGAGATATTTGGAATGTTAAGATTTCAGTAAAAATTTTATTTTCAACAAATTTGAAATGAATGCGAAATCTCGATAAGCAAATATTTTAAAAAATTTCCATAATTCAAATATCTGGTCTACCGATAGTTTTACGAGAAATTACAAAGAATACAAATGTGTTTGTAATTGTCATTTGATAAGGCGTGCACAGATATTTCTGGAAAATGATGACCGGAAATGTTTGTTTTACTCTTAGCGACGGCACTTCCGGTTCGGATTTTGAAGAATGTTTTCTACAATTCTTATTTCAAATGGTATTCTAACAGCTTTTGTATTCTTTGTAAATTTTGATAAAATTAACGGCTTACGAGATATTTGGAATGTTATGATTTTTGTAAAAAAAATTGTTTTCAACAAATTTGAAATAAATGCGAAATCTCGATCTACAAGTATTTTAATAAATTTTCATTATTGCAAATATCTGGTCTACCGATTGTTTTACCAGGAATTACAAAGAATTCAAATGTGTTTGTAATTGTCAATTGATAAGGCTTTCATAGATATTTCTTGAAAATGGTGACCGAAAATGTTACTTTTACCCTTAGCGACGGCACTTCCCGTTCGAATTTTGAACAATATTTTGCTCATTTCTTGTTCCAAATGGTTTTCTAAGAACTTTTGTGTTCTTTGTAAATGTTGATAAAACTAACGGTTTACGAGATATAGGAGATATTTGGAATGTTATGATTTCAGTAAAAATTTTATTTTCAACAAATTTGAAATGAATGCGAAATCTCGATATATAAATATTTTAATAAATTTTCGTTATTGCAAATATCTGGTCTACCGATTGTTTCACCAGAAATTACAAAGAATTCAAATGTGTTTGTAATTTTCAATTGATAAGGCTTTCATAGATATTTCTTGAAAATGGTGAGCGGAAATGTTACTTCTACTATTAGCGACGGCATTTCCGGTTCGGATTTTTAACAATATTTTGCACAATTCTTGTTCCAAATAGTTTTCTAAGAACTTTTGTGTTCTTTGTAAATTTTGATAAAACTAACGGTTTGCGAGATATAGGAGATATTTGGAATGTTATGATTTCTGTAATAAATTTGAAATGAATACGAAATCTCGATATACAAATATTTTAATAAATTTTCATTATTGCAAATATCTGGTCTACCGATTGTTTTACCAGAAATTACAAAGAATACAAATATGTTTGTAATTGTCAGTTGATAAGTCTTCCATAGATATTTCTCGAAAATGGTGACCGGAAATGTTACTTTTACTCTTAGCGACGGCACTTCCGGTTCGGATTTTTAAGAATGTTTTCTGGAATTCTTGTTTCAAATGGTTTTCTAAGAAGTTTTGTGTTCTTTGTAAATTTTGATAAAACTAACGGTTTACGAGATAAAGGAGATAATTGGAATGTTATGATTTCAGTAATATTTTTATTTTCAAGAAATTTGAAATGAATGCGAAATCTCGATACGCAAATATTTTAAAAAATTTCCATAATTGCAAATATCTGGTTTACTGATAGTTTTACGAGAAATTACAAAGAATACAAATGTGTTTGAAATTGTCAATTGGTAAGTCTTTCATAGATATTTCTTGAAAATGGTGACCTGAAATGTTACACATTCTGCCTTTTCAGAGTTTTCATCAAATATATACTTAAGAGTATCGAGTATTTTTGGTAGCTAACTTTAACCGCGTGACCTGAGTCGTAATGAGGAGACCATCTGGTGGTGCTTAATTTTTTTAGTGAAAATGTTAGTGATGCTTTTGCACTACATATTTTCCAACGATGTGAGAAAAAGGTGTAAATCTGTTGAGTAGTTCAAATAACTTTTTAAAAATAAATGTAACATTCTAATTTTGTGTATCTGCTCGCTTGTTCCCGCGGTGGGCATTAGTACGGCGCGGGGCCCCTTTCTCTTTGGAGCCCTAGGCTTCAGCCTACTCAACCTAATGGAAGATCCGCCTCTGATAAGTTGTAAACTTAGTATTGAATTTATGATTATGTTCTAAGCAATGATTAGCAAAAGTTGAGTCTGTCTTCTTATCTCTATAACATCTTTCGTGTTCTTTCATTCTAGTATCGAATGTCCTTCCTGTCTGTCCTACATACACTTTTTTATAGTCTTCGCATGTCAACTTGTACACCCCTGAGTTTAATCTATTGTCCGTTTTATCTTTATTGTTTTTATTGCGTTTTCTAAGGAATTGTTGGTTTTGAATGGAATTGTCTCTTCTCTACTTGTTTTAATTAAGTTCCCTACTGTGTTTGAAATTGTACCAATCTATGTGATGGAATTATAATTGTGCGTTCTATTGTTCTTTACTGTGGGGTAAATTAAAGATAGCGTTTTGGATTTCTGTAGTTTTTCTAAAATATTATTAATTAAATATATAGAGAAGCCGTTATTAGCGCTATAATGTATATTCTGTTTAATTCTAAATCAAAGTTTTCTTTACTCAAAGGGACATTAATTAGTCTATGTAGCATTGATTGATAAGCAGATAATTTTTGTGTAATGGGATGAAACGAACGTGCGTGTATAGTTATGTCTGTATTTGTAGGTTTGTGGTAAATTGAAAATTCATGTTTATTAGTTATATGTGTTTTAGTGAGATCTAAAAAGTTAATAGTTTTATTTTCTTCTATTTCAATAATGGAGTGTCAACATGTATCTCCTTCGTCGATTATTAATTTAAAATTTCTATTCTATTGAATGGTAAATGAGTAGCACCACGGATGAGACTAACCCGACTCGTGTTTTGTCGGCTTTCGGGCACCGTATAACCTACCGGTTTCCCTGAGAGCCGAGAAACACGAGTCGGTCTAGTCTCAGTGATACAGTACCGTTCCCCCTATCTCGCCCATGTATAGCTAATTTTTACAGTAGTAGAAATTTAAGAATAGTATTTCGTAAATATAGAAGTCTACATTACTTAAATTTCAATTACAGTTTAAATCACGCAAGTATACATATACGAAAAAAAAATTTTCGTATATGAATAAGTGTATGAATGCACATCTACCCTAAGCCGGTATTGCGAACAAACAACAAATAACAAATAGGTACGCCACCTATGGCGTGTACATTGAATGCACGTATCCATAGTTGCCTGATTAGTAGTTGTACTACGGATGGCAACATTACCTTGCGATGTCGCACTTAGGTAACAGATGCCGCTGAGAATCTCTCATGGCGTTTGGTACGTAAGTTGACAACATCAGGTTTTCTAACCACACACAGACTTCATCACTCCCCAATCTCTCACCAACACCATCAAACAGCTGAGACCCAAGAAGGCACCAGGCCCCGATCAAATCACCAACTTAATGATCAAAAATTTACCTTTCAAAGCAATAATGTTTCTGTTAGCCATCATCAATGCAATACTCCGCCTCCAAACATATCCCCGGATCTGGAAACTGGCCACTGTAATAATGTTCCCCAAACCAAACAAAGATCACACCAACCTTACAAACTACCGACCGATCAGTCTCCTCTCTTCTCTCAGTAAGATCGCAGACAAACTAATCCTACAACTCATAGAAGAACACACAGTTGAAAACAATATCATACCAAATGAACAACATGGTTTTCGCAAGGAACATTCGACGACAACACAGCTGGCCAGAGTCACTGAGACAATTCTTGATGGATTTAATAAAAACACCACAACAACCGCAATATTCCTCGATGTATCCAGAGCATTTGACAGAGTCTGGCATCAGGGCCTCATATACAAGATGATCTCCTTTGGATACCCACCCCACCTAGTGAAAATAATCCAATCATACATTCAAAACAGATCGTTCCAAGTCAGAATTAACAATACATACTCCACCACCAGACACTTAACAGCTGGAGTCCCCCAAGGATCGGCTCTGTCTCCACAACTATATGCTATCTACACATCGGATATTCCAATATCCAACAACTGCATTCTCGCCACATATGCCGACGATACGGCGCTACTCTCAAAATCATTAAACTCCACACTGGCAGTCACACATCTTCAGCATGCACTCAATAAACTCATCAAATGGTGCGACAATTGGAGAATCGCCATAAACTCAGAAAAATCGCAAGCAATAGTATTCCAAAGAAAAGCAAAAGCCTTGGTAGGTGAACTGTATATAAACCACATCGCCATTCCATGGTTTCCGATGATCAAATATCTTGGGGTCACCCTAGACTCCAGACTTTCATACGCTCAACACATGAGATCCACCATCAAGAAAGCCAAGGCAGCCCGAGGACGCCCCTGGCCCCTGCTAGGCAAATTCAGTCCACTCTCCCCCCACCTCAAACTTCAGACCTATACTCAAGCCATCCGGCCCATAATGACGTACGCAGCCCCCATCTGGATCGACACTGCCAAAACTCACATAAAATCCCTACAAATCATCCAAAATGTTTCACTACGAATGGCCTTCCGAGCCCCACTCTACATGAGAAATAACCAACTTCATTCCGAAGCCAATCTCCCATCAATAGAAGAATACATCAAGGAACTCACCAAAACTTTCTATAGTAAGATGGAGTCACACTCAAACCCCAGCATCTCCGAAACTTTAAATTACGACCCCCACACATCGTGGAAATACAAAGGCCCCAGGCTCACAGTTACCCAGGAAGCATAACGCAGCTACATTAGCACTCGCATAATCACCAGATATTCCATATCAAGAATAGTAGTAAAAAGCTAACAGCTTAACTCACAACCTCCAAAGAAGAAGAAGAGGGATTGTGTAAAAGCCAAGACAGCCAGGGGAATCTTTTGGCCACTACTGGGCAAACACAGTTCACTGGATCCGATACTTAAACTTAGATTATTCGTCCAAATAATCAGGCCTATAATGACTTATGCTGCACCAATATGGTTCACAACATACCCCACATATCTGAACGCCCTACAAACAATTCAGAACACCACTCTCCGAATGGTACTGCAAAGTCCTTGGTACGTGAGAAATAATCAAATACATAGAGAGACCAACATTCCGCCATTCATAGAACATATAAAGGAAATGGCAGCACAATTCTACCATCAGATGGAAGACCACCCCAACGATACAATAACAGACTAACTGAATTACGATGCAGAAATTTTCTTCAAACATAAACACCCCAGGTTAGCGTTATAATTAAGACACACTATCAACTATAGCAAATTAGCACAATTCCCCCCAAAATAAGATGAGCCACAATCTGATTATAAGTAAAAGGTCAAGGCCTAACTTGATATTCCCGAAAAGAAGATGAAGATGATGAGGGATTGTGATCAAACACGTTCGTGCACTGATGAGACCAATGTAAGGTCGAAACAGCTGTCTGCACGTTGTTTGTTCGCAATGCCGGCTTAGGGTAGATGTGCATTCATACATTTATTTATATACGAAAATTTTTTTTCGTATATGTATACTTGCGTGATTTAATAGTGTGAGAGCCCTTACTCTCCAAGAATTACTGTTACATTGTATTACAGTTTCGTGTCGGCCGTCGTAGCGTACACATCGCTTAAGATTTTTATAAGGAAGATATCACTAATTACAACAGTCATTTCATAATGACACATAACACCAGAGGAACCAACAGTAGATCAGTGAACAGTGTTGTGAATGTGGAAACCGACAGTGAAAAGTGGACACACATTTTGAATAGAATGGACGAGTTATTTAAATTGATAAAAATTCAAACGGAGACAATTAAAAAACAGAGTGCGTTAATAGAACAACAAAGTAATAGGATAGAATTGTTGGAAAAAACAGCACGAATAGTAAAAAGTGATAGTGAGGCTTTGAATGGAACAAAGGGAAACGACAAACAAGTGAAAACGTTGGCAAAAGCAGAGGGGCCCAAGGTCAACGATGTGACGAATATAAACCGGACTGATAACAAGAAAAACGACAATAACGAAAAAGTAGAACGAGTAAAAACTGAGGAAAAAATAACGAAAACAAAATCAATAATAAAAGGTACCGGAGATGCACGCGGTAGCAACTTTTTAGCGGCTGAGAGAAGAGCATGGCTATATGTGGGAAATGTAAATCGGTCTACAGCGGATAGCGACGTAAAACATTTCTTAACAAATAAATTTCCGAATGAGACATTTACCGTTGAAGAAATACCAAAACATGCGGAGAATCTTAGTAAAAACAAATCTTTCAAGGTAGGATTTAAATACGATATTTTACCAGAGATTCAAAACCCAGAAATATGGCCAAAAAACATATCAGTAAAAAGATTTAGTTTTTTTCGAAAAACAGCTTCCTTTTCTGCACAGGGATAGTTTATTAAATATAAACATACAGTCTATAAATTATGATATTGGTCGCAATTATGCTGAAAACACTAATAAGTTTTCTATTATCCACCAAAATATACAGAGTGTCTACAATAAAATGGATACCTTGCATATATTTTTAAATGATCTTAAACCAAGCGTTGTAAGCCTCACAGAACACTGGCTTCACATTAATCAGGTGCTGTCAGTACACATACACGATTATGAGATGGCTTCTTGCTACACTCGATCGCTCAAAATACATGGCGGCTCTTGCATTCTTCTGAGGAAGGGTATTCCTTATACGGAACTGCTTTATCTAAAACAAAAAAGTAAAGAATTAATTTTTGAATGTAGCAGTATTGAACTTGGTATGCAAAAAATTATAATAATAAATGTGTATAGATCTCCCGCTGGTGATATAGAAGAGTTTTTTGACATTCTAGAAGATACTTTAGAATATATAACAACGAGGAAAAGTACATATGATGTGGTTCTTACGGGAGATTTTAATGTAAATTTTTTGGATACCACCAGTGCAATTAGCAGACGTTTATTGGATCTGATGAAGAGTTACAATCTGCATCAAACTATTTTTGAACCAACAAGGATTACGAATAGTTCTTCTACGTGTATAGATAACATTTTTACAAGTGTGGTTCAATACGAGAGTTGCGTGATTCATTCTGCCTTGTCGGATCATCTGGCACAAAGTCTAAGCTTCCAAGGAAAAATACTCAAAAATGGAGTGTTCCATGAAAAAAGGCTATTTACAGAAAATAATCTCCTCGAATTAAGGGAAATATTGGCAAGTATGCAGTGGCGAGATATCTATGACTATGAGTTATTTAATGAAATGTTGCAAAGCCTAATGAGTACAACTTGCCCCTTGAAAAAATATAGAAGAAAGAGCGACAACGCTGCAAACCGTTGGATAACACCGGAATTAAAGCAGAAATGTAAACAGAAGCGAATTCTTTACGAGGACGCTCTAAACAATGGAATTGAATATCATGTATACCAGAACTATTCCAAGACACTACAAAAAGAAATACGTGATGCAAGAAAATGCTTTTATTCAAACTTTATAGCAACCTCTACAAACAAAACCCAGGCAACCTGGCAAGTAGTCAGGGGTTTCACAGGCAAGAATGCTCAGAGCAGTTTTTGTGTGGGTGACCTACAGAGTGATTTACAAAATGACGAAGCAAAGTTAGCGTATGTCAATGGCCTTTTGATAAGGATATGCGAAGTCGCAGATAATGATAACGAACTGCATACTCATCTACTTACCAGCATAGAAAAAACCATATTTCTTTTTCCTACAACACCGAACGAAATCTTGGATATTATTCACTCATTGAAGAACACCTGTGCCGTGGGACATGATGGCGTTCCTGTTGAACTGCTAAAATCTTGTGCTTCTGAACTAGCCGAACCTATAAGTTTCCTCATAAATTATACATTAGAAACAGGCAGTTTCCCAGATATGCTTAAATGGTCGACGGTTACCTTAATACATAAGAAGGGCAATAAAAATGACATAGGAAACTACCGACCTATATCGATACTTTCAAACATATCAAAGATATATGAGAAGGTGATTTACAAGAGAATATACAAGTTTGTTGAGAGACACAATATATTACACACAATGCAAAATGGTTTTGTGCGGGGTAGATCCACCATACGAGCTATTTACCAGGCTATGATGGATATCTATGATGGAATAAATGACCATGGATATGCAGTGGGAATCTTCATGGACCTTTCGAAAGCTTTCGACAGCGTAAATTACGGAAAGCTCTACAAGAAACTGCAATTTATGGGTATACGTGGAACGTGTTTGAAATTGATTAAATCCTATCTGACAGGTCGTAAACAAAGGATATCCTCTGTGGATGGAGAAGGCAACATCATCTATTCAGATTGGCGGGACATTGAACGTGGAATACCACAAGGCTCAATACTCGGCCCGCTCTTATTCCTTTTGTATGTTAACGAACTTCCTACTCTAGTGAAACACAGTACCATACTCTATGCGGATGACACATCCGTAATAATAAAAAATAACGTAGACTTGCAAAGAGATATCCAACTAACTCTATCCAGTTTTGAAGAATGGTTCAAAACAAACAGTATGTCACTTAATATGCAGAAAACATCAATTGTACTTTTCAGCCATTTTAAACAAACAACAGAAATAACATATAACAACACTATACTTACTGGGATGGAAAAAGCAACTTTCTTAGGGTTGGAAGTGGACTCACAGCTTAATTGGAAATCACACGTCTCCTGTTTGGCATCTAAGGTATCGTCCTTCAACTATGCTCTACGAGTTGTGTCTCAATACGTTGATGTGCACGCCAGCCTATCGGCATATTATGCATACGTTCATTCGAGGCTCCGATATGGCATCATCTTCTGGGGGAACTCGGTGGATGCATCACGAATTTTTGTCCTTCAAAAATCTTGCATACGGAGTATTTTCCGCCTGAAAAGGAACGCTTCATGTAGAGATACATTTAGGAACTTTTCTATACTTACCCTGCCGGGTATATATATATATGAGTGCGCCTGTTTCGCTAAGGAGAACTATGAACTTTTAATGAAGTATAAAATTGAACATAGCTACAACACGCGCGGTCGCAAAAACTGTCAGCTAGTGTTGCCTCAGACTACTAGAACCTCAGTGTTAAAAGGTGCTACTTCACAGATGATCAAAGTGTATAATCATCTACCTTTATCTATCAGAAATTTAACCCCGAAACTTTTTAAGAAACAGTTCCATCGCATATTATCCGAGAATGTGATTTATACAATCAACGACTTTTATAATCTTAAATTTTAATATGTTTTAACATACTTTTATTGTATTGTTTATACACTTTTTTATATTTTTATATTTTTTTTTTGACGTGTTCTACGCATTTTATGCACTACACAGAATTAATAAATTTATTATTATTATTATTATTATTACAGTTTAAATGTATTACCCGAGATGCCGTTTATTCTCTACAAGAATTACATTAAATTTAAAATATTTCTATTTTTCTATTGTAATTATGTACCATTTAACTATGAATAGATTGCTAATAGTAGGTATTTTCGTAAATTCCACTATCATATTGAACGCATTTAAAATTAAAATAATAGATGTTATATCAGATGTATCATGAATAAAATCAAAAATATATGTGTTATTTTCACAGTAGTAGAAATTTAGGAATAGTATTTCGTAAATATAGAAGTCTACATTATTTAATTACTGTGTATCTCAAACACATGCATATATACATATACGTTTTACGTATAAAGGTATATATGTAAGACACAGTAATTATTTACTGCTTGATGTTAGTTTTAACATCCATGTGTTCACACTTTTCATTTTCGTCTACATTATTTAAATTTCAATTACAGTTTAAATGTCTTGTTGTTTATTCTCTACAAAAATTACATTAAATTTAAAATATTTCTATTTTTCTATTGTAATTATGTATCATCTAACTATGAATAGATTGTTAATAGTATTTTCGTAAATTTCACTTTCATATTGAACGCATTTAAATTTGATAAGTAATTAGTTTTTGAATTTGGTAAAAAAGATTATAAGAGGAATCAATGCTGATAAAGCCTTAATTTAGGCCAATACAAGGAGATGTGCAAAATAATTTCACTTTAATCGTCAATAAATAGTTACGTATGGTGTGAATCTTTAGTTTAGGTAAAGAAATAACAAAGCTTTATCGTTTTATCAAAACATTTAATCAAACTGGATTACTACTGCTTTAATGTTATCAATTTCTATTTCTCCGCTTGGGAGCATTCAGTACCATCCAACCAACTCGTGCAAACCCCACCGAAATATATTGGATTGGATCTTGGATCTGACTCTCCTAGACTCTGCGGAACTAATTCTTCTTCAAAAATCTTCAGTCTTTCGTTAAGTGCCGACGCGATACCAACATAATCGGAAATTATGTTTGAATATTCGCAAGGATCGTCTATTAAATCAAATAAGCAACCATCGACGCATGTTATTTCATCCATGTCGATCTGACCACAATTTACATCAACTGACGATCGTAATTCACGAATTTTATCTTCTGTAAGTGCATTTCCACTAGCAAGACTTGATATGGCTTCATTGACATAACTGTTTAAAACTTCCGATACTTCGTATGATGGATTTTCATCGCCACGTCCACTTTCTCCAAGATGCGGATCACTCTGACCATTATTGATGGATCCTGAAGACCAGGAGAAATAGTTTAGATTTTATCGTAATATAGATGTAACAAATACTATGCGCTCTACCATTGATTAATTTGAATCTTCCATTATACCCAATTATCGCTGCGGCCTCTCTAACTTCGTCATAGTCTAAAAGAATTTCCTCTCTTTGTGAAGCCGTATCTTCAGAAATAACAGACCATTGGTCAATTGAATCGACGTCTTCTAAATTTGTTACGTCTCCTCCTGAAATTTACAAATTAACCCAATTATTTCGAATTTATTTTAATTTAGGGTTCAAAATACTAGTTGAAATACAAAACTTGTTATACTTTACCTCTGGACATGCTCTAGACATGTCTATAAATACATGGAAGCCGTAATAACAACAAATAATTTAGAAATATACAGGGTGGTCGCCAAAGTATCCGAGATACTTCATATGTGAATTCAATGGCTAATTTTAAGCAAAAATGATTCTTGTCACTTTTCTAGAATTTCTAACGGTTCTTGAAATATCGGAGTTTAAAGCTGAAGTAGTACATTACTAGAGGGTTTAGGAAAATATTGGGTTTATTTTAAAGAAAGCGTAATGGCAGTGCAGTTATTAAAGCTGATCTATTCATTTCATTGGGGTTCTTGAAATATGGGATTTTGAAATCGGCGGGTCGTATGGATAGATCCTAAAAAATTTTTTGATTGTCAGCTCGTTAATTGCCATCATTGACATTAGTTATCTTATATTGTGCCATTTGTGTTAAAATTATGCCTGTATTTTATTCAAATGAAGAATACCCAGACATAACTTTCGTGTATGTATATTGCAACGGTAGTACCACCGCATTAGTTAGGGAAAATCAACGACAATACCCAAACCGCCGTCTTCCAGACAAGCAAACGTTTAGCAGAACCTTTACAACTCTTCGATTAACACATGCGTTCCATAAACCGACTTGTAAGAGAGAACTTATGCAAAGAAACAACACTGCAGTAGTGCTTGAGGTTGTTGAAAATGATGCTGGTGTTAGTACGAGAAGAATTTCTATACTTACTGGACAAACTAGAATGGCTGTGAGACATTTTGCGAGAAAACGGACTGCATCCCTACCGTTACCAACCAGTATAAGAACTTTTTCTCGCGGATCTTCCTCAAAGAGTTCGTCTTTGTGAATGATGCAGCAATTATCTGGATACTCTTTTGAGGACCCTTTTCATTGACGAAGCTACTTTTACAAGGATGACATCAACAATTTCCACAACGTCTTGGACGAAGAGGGAAATCGAAAACCTTCATGCTATTCGAGAAACCTATTTTCCAGAGAAGATTTCCCCTAAACGTTTCGACTGGAATAGTTAATAATGAAGTTATCGGACCACATATCTTCGACGGAAATTTGAACAGAGAAATGTAGCGGGCTTTTTTTGGAGAACGATCTACCTCGACTACTTGAGATAATTCCTCTTCAAATCATAAGGACGATGTTGTTTTTACATGATGGAGCTCAGGCCCATTATGGAAGAGGTGCCACTAATTTTCTCAATAAACAGTCTCAAAATCGATGGATAGGTCGTGGTGGTCCCATTGTTTGGTCATCGGAATCTCCGGATCTCAACTCACTAGATTTTTTCTTGTGAAGAGATTTACCTATTCAACGTGAAAGCCTAATAATAGGGACCAGCTCATCCATAAGATCATGCAACGTCTTATAGGTGAAAAACAATATGGATTACAACTGGAAACTAGTACTCCGACGGAGGATCGAGTTAGGCGGTGGCCACATTGAGCAGCTTTAATAATTGCTCGTAATTGTTAAAACTGTTAAGAAATCAGTGTTATCCCACTGGTAATTTGCTGAAGAGCATTTCTTCTAAGATTACACCTTAGCCAAAAATACTACTTTTAACACTAAGAAAAGATTTTTCCTTTTACATTTATATCAGATTTTTAGCCGCACTCTCCACCCATTATTGAATATGTATGTATCAAATATGGTCAGAATTGTGTTTGAAGTTTTTGAAAGCATGCAATTAAAGTTCAACTTTTCACTGTCTTTGACATCCGTGGATTTACATCCCATTGATACGAAGTGACATTTATAGAACTTGCATTTATCACCCCATTAAGGGTCGTATATAGTTGATTGGAAATGTAATATTGGTTGCATAGCACATAATTTAATAAGCCAAGGATGTCCGAGTACTTATTACACATAGGGAATATATAATAAATATTTGAAATAATAACTTAATATCTAAGCTAATAAAAATTAATTTATGACCAAATATTTACACATTTGTAGCCGCGGGAAAGATTTTTACTAGAATAACAATTCATTGTAATGTGGGTTGCCTAATTTTAATTTATTTTATATTCATTTAAAACAAAGTAAAGAATAGTTAAACGAAAAATAAGTGCAGAGCGGGGTAGCTTTCTTTCAATTTATAACGTGAACCCAAGCAAACAAATCTCCTCCGAAGACTTTTTGAGAAAACTTGTTTTTAATATTTTGACATATTAATTAATTTTCTTTAATCCGATAATATTTTTCTAAATTTTATTCTTCAACGGGGTAGATTTCTAAATTCTTCATAAGTTGACGTTGAAAGGTTTTCTCCAAAAATCAACAAAAGTATCTTGCATCTAAAATCTGCTTTTTTTCCATAGTTGACAGATCCACTATATAGGACCCGTAAGAAGAAGGTCTAATATAATTCCCAGTCATACGACGAATTGACAGTAATAGTCGAGGTCCCGAAAGCGCAGGCAACTTCCCTGATTAAGCGTAGGAAGATAAGAATAGGATGGACAGAATGTGGCATCAGGGAAAGAGTAGACATTGTAAGATGTTTTAGGTGCTTGGAGTATGGGCACAAGACCAGGGAGTGTGCTTCAAACGAGCCTGATATGATCTTAGTGGGTGAGCTGAATAAAATAAACACACATGAGCCTTAAGATTTTACAAACGAATCTGGGACGAGGTAAAAGGGCCCACGACCTAGCGTATGCTACAGCAAGACAGACAAACGTGGATATTCTTATTGTTGGTGAACCAAACAAAAAAATTGTTGATGGTAAAGAATGAACGACGGACGAGAGGAAGGACGTAGCAGTCTTATTAGTGAACAAGAACGTCATGGTGGCAGGTGTTGATGTGAAAAAGGGATATATATGTGCGAATCTTGGAAAATGGGATCTCTATTGTTGTTACATATCACCAAATATAAGTATAGAGGAATATATGGAAATGGTTGACGAAATGGCCGATAGTATAAGAGCTACCAAAAGAGAAGCAATTATCGCGGGAGACGTAAACGCGAAATCTCATATGTGGGAATCCCCAGTCACTGACAAAAGAGGAGAATACTGGGTCGAATGGATAGCGGCTTTAGGTTTGGTGGTGCATAATAGGGGGGGACTTCCCACGTTTGTAAGGGGAAATACGGAGTCGTTCATCGATGTGACGCTGTCAACACAGAAGATGGCAAAACAAATAATGAAGTGGAAGGTAATTGAAGAAGAGAATCTGACCGAGCATCGCTATATTGGCTATGAGATAAAAGTGGACATAGCCCCTGGAAGGATTAAAGAAAAGAGGAATTAATAATAAATAGACTGGGACATTTTTAGAGCCAACCTACAATTCAGGCTACGCAATATGACGGAGGACGATAGGAAGTCCCATAAACTATGCACTGGAATAATAAAGGAGGCATATTCGAATAGCAGAAGTGAGGCAACAAGAGGTGGTAGGATGGTACCATATTGGTGGAACAGCGAGATAAGCGAGAAAAGGAAACAGTGCAATAGGATCAGAAGGCAGTGCACAAGAACGGGTAAATGCATCAAAGAAGAGCTAAGGAATAAAGTTATGGAAGAACACAAAACAAGTAAGAGAGAATTACGGAAACTAATAAGAGACTCCAAACAAGGCATTGGAAGGAATTGTGTGAGGATTTGAACAGGGACGTGTGGGGAGACGATTATAGGATAGCAATTAAGGGAATTAAACAACTGACGCCTTACCAAATTCCGGATAAACAAAAAAAGGAAATACTGATGGACCTCTTTCCGCACCCGAGTACTGAGACATGGGAATACAGAAGGAGAATAGTTGAAGCACCAGCTTTCACTATGAGTGAACTAGTCGAGGCCGCAGCAAAATTGAAAACGGGAAAAGCTCCGGGGTTAGATGCAATTCCTCCAGAAGCGATTAAAGAAGCAGTAAAGTTAAATGGGAGCTGGATCCTAGGGGTGCTCAATGAGCTCCTTAAGACACAGGTATTTCCAAGGGAATGGAAAAACGCCAAAGTCATTTTAATACCAAAGGAAGGTAAAACAGGGAAGGCTAGTTCCTATAGACCAATCTGCCTCCTGAATGCACTTAGTAAAGTATATGAGTCCATGATTAGACAAAGGCTGGAGGAGGAAATACAAAAGAAAGGGGGATTGGCTAAACACCAATATGGCTTCAGGAAAGGGAAGTCACGATTCAGGCCATGCAACAGATTAAAGAAGTGCTTGAGAAATGGAGAAGGAGTTTGAATGCGCTAGTGACCTTGGTTGTAAGAAATGCATTCAATACTACTAATTGGAGTTTAATACTTCAAAAACTGAAAAGGAGACAGGTATTGGATTATCTAGTAAACGTCATTTCAGAGTATCTCAGAGAAAGAAGCATTCAGGCAACGAGACGAGAAAATATTGAGGGACCCACTCTATAGAACGTCCTATACAATGATGTTCTGGAATTGAAATTATTTGGGCGGGCAAAACTCATTGGATTTGCCGATTATCTGGCAATGATTGTTACGGCAGACAGCAAGAACGACCTGATGAGCGTTACAAATGAGAACTTAAGACGAGTAGAGAAATGGATGATGCAAAACGAGCTTGATCTTGCACCAGAAAAAAACGGAGGCCCTTGTTATGACCCAAAGGAGGAAGATAGATGGCCTAGTGTTTAAGATAGGCAATGTGGATATCGTACGTAAGGAAGCAATCAGATATCTGGGAGTATTCTTCGATAAAAGGGGCAGCTTTAGGGAGCACCTGGTACGAGTGACGGGCAAAGCCGATGGAAAAATAGGGAGACTGCAACGCATAATGCCCAACATGGGAGGACCCCATATTTATAAAAGGAGACTGCTCGTGGGTGTTGTACATTCTATACTACTCTACGGTGCACCAATATGGGGGAAGGCAATGGAGGTTAGAAGAAATTTTCTCCTGATGGAAAAGGCGCAAAGAAGAATATTGATTAGGGCGGCAATGGCATATAGGACCGCCTCCACGGTGGCCTTACAGGTCATTACGGGAGTCCCACCATTGGATTTGTTGGTCCGAGAGATGAGCTATGGGCACGATGGGGGCCAAAACGAAACTTATAGGGAAGTCGAGGATCGCACGCTCAAGACGTGGCAGGAGAGATGGGATGGAAATAGAATCAAAGGAGAATGGACCAAACGATTAATACCAAATATAGGGAAATGGATAAAATGTGAGCATAAAAAAGTGGACTACTACCTCACACAAGCTCTGACGGGACATGGGGTTTTTAGGGAGTGTCTGTGTAGGATGGGAAAAATACAAGACGACAAATGTGCATATTGTCAAGCTATTGACATGGTGGAGCACACAATTTTTTTATGTGGTCGTTGGAATGCGATAAGGGAGGAAACGATGACTGGTTTAGACAAAAAAAGAATAACAGCGGAAAACTTAGTCGATGAAATGCTTCATTCTAGGGAAAACTGGATAAACCTGCACGAAATGAGTAAAGCAATTTTAAAAACTAAGGGAGAGGAGGAGAGAAAGACCAGAGACTAAAGCGTAAAAGAAATGAGGGTACTCAGTGTTTTCTGTGATGTATAAATCTAAATGGTGGTTCCGCAGAAGCACATGGAGAGAGAATTGGGTGTTTTTTAGTGGGTATACCAGGCAGGAGTGAATTCTGGTCTTGGGAGTCCCACACTACTGTACAACGATGCCCTGTACGATGTTCATAAAGGATTTTCCACCTACAAAAAAAAAAAAAAATTCCCAGTCATACACATTTTATTGTCTTGATGGCAAACGACACAAGATATAAAGTCTCTGTTCGTTGTAGGTACACCAACTTACGGTCTCAAAGATACTCACAGTAGCTGTATATTTTCATGATACTTGCATACACAAACGTTATGCGGCAAATGTGAATAAACGTCTACTTCTTTTGGTTTTAAATAATAGAATTTCGTAGCATCAATTTTCAAATCAGGAATTTCAGACACAAACAGATTGTATACCTCTCTTACAGGCTTACGAAGAAACCTTTTTTGTATGTACTTTTTTTCACTCTCACCATTTTTATTGAAAATTTTCAAAATTATCAATAAATCTCGGTCTTTCTTGTTTGGCGACTGCCAAGAAATATCATCGCGTAAATAGTACTTATAATTTCTGTCTCAACATCTTCGGTAACAACAAAATTCCTTTGTCTTGCTTCTTTTTCTACAAAAGGCAGAACTTCTTGACGCGCTAATTCCATAATGACTGCTCGACCCTTAAAAGGACATGCTGGAAGACTCGTTCGAGCTTTTCGTAGGTACTGCTTTTCCCAGAGTCTGGATACACTTGTATGGATGAGTTCCGGCAGCTGTGATGGTACCTACTGCTTTTGGTTTGTTCGTCACCTCGCCCTTTATATCTTTTTCGTTCCGATTCTTTTAACTTACTACTTTCGATTCTCTACTTCTGTACTCTTGCATTCTGTTTCGATTCTCTTCTTTCCTGCAAGTTTGCGTTTTTCCCGATATCTTTTTTGGTTTTCTTTACAATTTCGCCCCATTTCAAAAAAAAAAAAAGAAAGAACCTTCAAGTTATTTTTTCATATTATACTTCACAGAATTCGACTTCTTTATAAAAATGTTATCCGGTAGTGTTTTACGTGAAAATGCCAATAATTTAATTAACTGATTCTATGGCTTCGAATATTATTACTGGGGTTTTATTATGTAACGAGAGGTGGTTTTCAACAATGTCAATCATTCTTTGACAGGGATACCTACTAGGGAACATCAAAGAAAATTAGTATAGCATTAGTTGGAACATGCATGTCTTTAAACGTCTTGTAGATAGAAATTGGAGTAACGGTATAATTTTACAAATATATAATATATTAATATTACTGGTTATATAAAGTTATGGAAGAAGGGGTATTTGTTAGATCTACCTGGCCATTCAAAAGTATATCGACTGCATTTTCCTGACTTTAAATAATTTCTAGCGACTCTAAACGATGTAATTTACGACCTTTATCGGCAATGTGTAATATTTTATTTTCACCTAAATTTCTCAGAAATAAGGTGGTTTGCAAATGTAGAAGATGTTGTTATTAAATTATATTACCTAATAAGTCCTTTGATCCGTGTATAAAAGTCACGATCAATTTGCGCTATACATCGGTCAAAATAGTCGTAATTTATTAAATTATTTCACCTTCAATAAGAAATTCTAGAAACAAACAGAGGATCTAGCAATGGATTCCCATTTAACTCCCCTTCTTTCAGATTTTTTTATGATAGATATCACCGAAAACATCTTATCATTAGAGTGAATACTTATGACGATCTAGAATCTTGGTGATATGTTTTCTAGTAGGTACCTATGGAAAAGGATGTTGATTGAAAAACTTTTGCTTTTCTTGAAAGAGTTGGACTCAAATACTTAACAACGTCTGGTTTGTGGGGATTTCAGAATAGATTTTGGTGTAGATAATCACTATGTCAACCGTGCTCCTTAACTTCTTTGATTGATGCAAATTAATACCCTTAGTAAGGAGTGCTACAAGATTCCCTCATGATTCCAGGAAGTTAATTGATAATATTTGTAACATAATAAAATATCTTCGTAAAACACAAGGCTTTTGACCACCAGACCGTAGTAATAGAAATACAGATTGACAAGATAGGAAACAGTAGTATAACGAACATTTATTTAATTATTTTAAGGTGTAGATGCTTCATCTTTTGGTACTAATAACCTAATTAGCTCTACCCACAATAATAATAAACAAAATTCGACTTATTCAATAAATTTTGTCTGCGGTACTAGTCGACTACAAACTGATTAGAATATTTTGAGCTATAGGTACGTAGTTTTAAAAATGTGACATGATAATTATCAGTTGCCCTTGGTATAGGTTACGGTTAGTAACATATTGCAGTGATCTTAAGTCTGGGATTGAATTGTAAATAAGCATAATCAAGATCACTTCTAGATTTAATTTAGTTAATTACTATTTTATTTATTTTATAATGATCATTGTATATAAATATTTATTAAGTTAGGATTTTAGCAAATTTAAATTTATTTAATTAAAATCATGTAGGAATGTTATTATAAATTTTATTCATAAAATTTATAATTAAAATAAGACTTGTCAGTGTTTTCCGCAAGCTTCAGCGCAAGAATATATTATGGCCGAGAACGATCGACAGATTGGCCCGGCGAAACAATATTCTCCGTTAGATGCGACTAACAATCACGGATGTAAACAAATCGACATCGAGATTGATGTTTGTTTACATTTTTAAATAAGTAATACATCATTTTACCGATAGGTGCAGCACTATCGTTATGCATTTTTGGAGGTGGAGATAATAGCGATACGGAGCATGTCTAATTTTTTTATAAAGAAATTGGTTTATATAAGGGAAGAACACGAAGAAAAGTTGGATTTTTGAAGCAGGTGTGAACCGCTTTAATAAAATACAAATACGGGTGTTTATACTATTAAATTTTATTTTAATTTAAATTTTTCATCATTCGGAACTTGTAATATTTCACTAAGATATTTATTTGTACTTAGAACAAATTCGTTTAAATAAGACTTTAATATTTTTAGGGAGTTAAGTTCTTTTTTTTTTTTTTTTTTTGAATTAGGATGTTTTATTCTTATACGCGGGGTCATTACACCGTGCGTTATGGTAGAACATTTTTAGTAATAGTTATAATTTAGTTTAAGATTTAATGAGAAAGTATTTGTTATCAAATTGGAATAAAAGTATAGATACCTGGTGTTTGAAACATTATTCAGATAAAAGTATTAAGTTAGGTAATTAAAAGTTGTTTTTATTTTTATTTTGTAGAATTTTTACTGTGTAAAAGAAAAAACATTTATCAATACAATTTGAATATAGATGAATTTGAAGTTTTGTATGAGGAATTAAGGTGATTTAGTGGTATTTATTTTTGTTCTATTGTATATCTTGTGTTACATAAAATTTTTGTGTGGTGTTTTATACTGGAGTTGTAGAACGAAGTTAGTAATTTTCCTTTATATATATGAATATATTCTTTATTTATTTTATACTTTATTGTGCTTGTGTATTGAAATTTTGACGTGTTGGGTCATAAGTCAGTGATGTGTGCAATGAATTAAGTAGGTGATTAATTCATAGTATGGAGCCTTAATTAATCCTGAAAACACGAATTAGTTTTGGTGGTACTGTTTCGGGAGTGAGCAAAGGTGCCGAGCAGAACTAATCAGGACTGAGTCAATATTTTTAAAAAAATACAGAGGCATTTGAATTGAATTTAAAGACATATATGCATTAAGGGATGAGCACGTTGTTGCGTACGTTAGGGGTGTGTTCAACGAGTTGAAAGGCATACTCGTGGGATGGAACCCTGGGGTACCTACCTATGTGAATTTGTCATTTGGTGATACTGTTCGGAAGCGAGCAAAGGCGCTGAGCAGAATTAATCAAGACAGAGCCATCACCTTAGTGTATATATTTTTGCAATCGATAAACGATATAATTTTGTTATTTATTTATAATTTTTTCTAAATTTTTTTACGATGTGGGGTTCTGACCCCCCCCCCCCCCCGGTTACGCCTATGCTTGCTGCTAGCAGCGGTTTGGTTGAAATAAATATAATAAAAAATAAACCAGTATATTAATTGATTATAAAAATAAATGCAACACCTTACCTGCAACTCCATAAAATGTTGCGTACAAATCGCTGATGTGGATTAGCTCGTTGTTGACATAACTTTTATTTGAGAAAAGAGGACTGTAGATAACCGCAGGAATACGTACACCGCCTTCAAATAATGTTTCTTTTAACTGTAATTACAAAAAATACATAATAGAGGGTGTGTCAGCAAAGTAAATTTACTCTTTAGTGCTTAATATAACTAAAAAATTGTGTATTATAGTTGAAGGGTTGTCATTGTTTCACAATTTAAAAATATGTACGCTCATGCATTGTTATCCACAAATCATTGGCACAAGAAGATGTTTTTTTAAATAGAATATCCCACATATAAGTTCAAATTTGAATAACGCGCGTTAAAATAGAAATTATTTCTCAAAGTTTTCTAGTTATGTATGATTAAAGTTAAAAATTGCCATTTACAGCTGTCTTTTTAGTTGTCTATAATTCAAGATTGCCATGATAGGGTACAAAATAATTTGGTATGGTATACACACGAGGTGTGCCAAGTGATACTCATATGCAGACCTTTTCTAATTTATACTGAGTGTTCGCAAATCTGTTACATAATGAAGAAACTTTAAACACAAACAAATTATTTATTTCAAATGGAAGGCCTAATATGTTTTTACGGAATCATATTAAGCGCTTCAAGAATAACTTTTCTTTGTTAAGTATGTCCTATGACCTACCTTTGATATTTTAGAAGATGTTTAAATTTATTTTAAAATCTTATCCATGACGAAGTAAAAGTCACGGTACCGATGGAAAAATATAGTCGCTGTTGAAAAGTATTATTGAAAGATATTATTACCGAATTTTGGTCATAAAAGTTGTCCTACAAGACAGGCTGTGCTTGCTGTGGTGGATAAATTTGAGCCTACATATTCACTATTGAATGTTTCTGTGCCAGTGATACAACGCAATTGTCGAAGTACGGTAAATTTCGTAGCTGTAACTGCTTAAGTTCAAAATCAGTCAATTTCATTCCCATCACAGGAATTGGGAATTTCTCAGTCTACACTGTGGCGAAGTTTGTATAAAGATCTTGGCTTACACCTTTACAAGATCAAAATAATACAAGAAGTGAAGCTTCCTGGTCATTTGAATCGCCAAAACTTCTCCGATTGGGCTCTGCAAAGGTTTGAAGAAAATGCTGAATTTCATCGAAAAATCATCTTCAGCGATGAAGCTTATTTTTGGCTTAATGGCTTTGTCATTAAGCAAAATATGCGTTAATGGACAGCAACACACCCAAGAGGCTTCCTTGCAGCAATAGAAAAAGTTGTTCGCTAATGGCGTATGTTCTTTTGTAATATCTTAAAATAGAAAGTAAACTATATTTTTACTCCACTGTCTGGCTTTATTTCAACACCACAACTAACAATATCGAATCCCTTACTTAAATTTAACATGTGTATCTAGGTAACTGCACCTGGAATAAATTTCAGCCCAATATCTTCAATTATTCTGTTTTATTTAAATACAAAATTGTCATGTTCTTATTGAAAAACCCTTTACATTAACGTGTTGGAATGTATGTTGTTCTTATATGAACAGATGCATTATAAACGCAGACTACTGTATGTATGTTTCAGGAAATGACAGCGGTTTCAAGTTTTCGCGAAATTTACTTTCTCGGCTATTGATTTTGGAACAACGAAGATGGTAAATCAGTAAATAAATATATTACATTTTAATGATATCGTCCATAAAAATATTTGATACGAATTTAAAATAACACAGTATTTTTTGAACGAACCAACAATATGGATGAGTTTGTTATTTTGTATAATATTTTACCCCTTTCAACGGCCAATTTGATGCGCTATTGCCCATATTGCCTATGGTAGGTCCACCATTGTCAGACATATACATTACAATTGAATTTTCCAGCATGTTTGCGTCCGATAGTGCTTTTACTATTTGTCCAACAGAATCGTCCAATCTGTTAACGATATCTAAAAAAGCAGAACATTATTAGTAGGCGTGCAGTAAATACATATAGGTACGAGCTTTGCTCAGAAGTTATGAGAATGAATTTCTTACTATTTATGTGACAATACGGTATTAGTATGAAAGGTAGTAATAATTTAATCAACATAGGTATGTCAGCAATTCGTTTATACCTATCATAATGAATGACTAACAGGTAGGATTGTATACTGACTGACATATTAAGCATGAGAAAAAATACTAAATGCTGCAGAAATATTGAATAATAATGAAAAGTCGTTTGTCCATAAGTCAAGAATTTTTGGGCCACTTAAACACGGAAACATACTTCATTCAGAGGATAATAACAGAAAATAAATATTGATAATGATTATGAAGTAAAAAGAAGAGAACAGAGATGCACATGGTATCATCAAATCTGCTGACAAGAAATCATGGGGAGTAAATTAAGAACCAGGCATAATAATAAAGAGTAATAATTTATTATTTTTACTAATATATATGGCTGAAAACATGACACTGACACTGTACAGTACACACACTTTCTTAGCTGTGCCTTACTGATGAAGACTAATAAGTCGGAAACACATGTCTGCGGCTGTACTACACCCAGAAGTTTCCAATAATTCATTTTTAATTTACACATTTTTTCCTATAGGTTTATCACTCGTTGGTCATTTAATGCAGAGGTCGGCTTTGTCTGCCATGGGTGAAGTTGATTGCTACCCTTAATAAATTGAGGATCTTCCGACAGAAGCTACAGATTAGCAGGTTATCGTCTTATTTTGGTGGTTATTAGTTTACTATATTTATCAATAAAGTGACATTTATGAATAGGTTTATACGTTTTCTTATATAACTTTGTATTTGTTAAAATGAGACCTACCTGCATTTTTATATTTTCAATTTTAAGTTTCTATTTTTCTAGTTATTTTTATGTTTTACACTTCTTTTACATTTCTTTAATTTTGATTTTGGTTGATGGTAACCATCTTTACGATGGTAGAAAATCGAGAATATAATGTTGTCCATAATAACTATCACTTGGAAGACCGTACAAGATCCCCAAGATCCTCACGGTCATATGACAGGTATAATTGTTCAAGTTTGAATTCATATTGTATTTCTTTTAGGAATATTGGTCCAGTTATTAGGATTTGTCAACTTAATATCAAAGGTATATCCAAAGACAAATGTAACTACTTTTCGAGATTGGCGAAGGAAATCGAATTTATTCAAGTGGAATGTGATTGCGAGACCAGCTTGTGATTGCGGAGCTGAGATTGAAACAGTTAAACATATTGTTGAAGAATGTATGTTCTCTAGCTAAGTTTGAGTTTGAATTTGCTACTTGGATCTTAACAAATAAAGACCTTTAGTATTGTGGCGCAAAATGGAGGTTTTTTCTTCTGCAGTTTTTTTTCCTCCATCCTAAACCAAATGAGGCCCTTCTAAATATATTTCTACTTTTGTAATATAATTTATATAGGTTTTTGTTGTTGTATCTGTCATGTAGGTTCATACGAATATATATACCTGCATATAAACGTCTTCTTTCATCTTCAATATAATAAAACTTTTCATTGGTGTGATTCAAGTCAGGAACACTTAACGTTGTACCGTCGTATCCAGTGTGCGCAGCCAAATGTGATACTATAAGAAATAGCGGATTTGTTGTATTGTGGTTCTGTATGACCTCCAAAGATTTTCTCGTAAAAACGTCAGTAGCATACTGGTTATTTTCAGACCACGCGGTATCGAAATCATCGTGCAGATCATAACCTTCCCACGTTTCCTAAAATGGACGTTACTGTTGTAAGTACATAATGTTGATCAATCTTTATTGTTCATGTACACACGTCTTTATAAATGGTATAATTAAAGTAGTCCACCATGCCGTTCCAATAACCAAAATGTTGATCAAATCCTCTCTGTGTTGGACAGTAATTTCTACAGCCATAACCCAAATGCCATTTACCTACTAGGTGAGTAGAATACCCCAGAGATTTCAATTGTTCAGGAAGAGTTGGCACTGTTAACGGTAGATAACGGTTTTCACCTGGAATTATTGGATAGCCTTGAAAACCTAAAACAATACAAATATAATATCAGTGCTGGATAAAATTGTGGAACAACCTATACCTATATAATGTAACTGTAATTGATTTACTCCGCGCCATTTAAATTTTAGTGATTTTTAGGTTTAAGAATTTCCACCCCCATAGACGCCGTTTAAAGGGTTTTTGAAATTCTTACTTTTGCGCGGATATCCGGATATTCGGATATCCGAGCCGTCAATATCCGGATACTCGAATCTAAGTTAAACAAGTATCCGGATATCCGGATACTTGTTTAACTTAGATTCGAGTATCCGAGTATCCATATCCGGATCCTTGTTTAACTTGGATATGAGTATCCATATACGCATTTGATCTAGATTTGGATATCCGAATACCTTCTTAATTTGCACTTGAATATGTATGTTTTCACACACACCTGCAAATCCAGGTTTAATTTATTCAAACCTGTATTCTCACACGTACATATAGATCGGTCCGTTAAAATTGCTGTTAAAATCGCTCTTTCACTCGCTGTCACTCGCACACTACTAACTAACAATAAGAAAAGCGCATCACCGCATGGTTCGGCTGCACGTAGTCGGCTGGTGAAGACTTCTCGAGCGTTCTATGCTCCTTAGTCTTTTGTTTTTGATGCGATCGACAATAATCAACGATCGTCGATGCTCAAAAGAAGACCTTGAGATAACAAAATCTGAAAAAATGTAACGAAAAATACCCGGGCACCTCGAGGGTTAATCAGAATACAAATAAGGACAGCTTTATATTTGAGGCGTCATAATAAAAGATCCGAAACGGGATACTCGGATCCAAGTACGAATATTCGGATACTTGGATCCGGATCTTGATTCGGATTTCGAGTTATAATGAGTGACTCGAATATCCGGATAGTAAGAGCTCTAGTTATTAATGCTATTTTATCATATTGGTCATGTTATAGCTACATGTTAGCGTTATCGCTGACGGTAGAATAAAATAAGGATAATTTGTAAATCGCATATGTGCTATACAATACAGGACATATTAAAAAATGTATTTTATTAAAAACTCAACAATTAGTAGGCCGTGGATACATGAAAACACAATCGAATTTAATGTCACTTAAAAATTATTCTGTCCAGAGTATTTTTGTGTCAAACATGGCTTCATTAACAAATACTGAAAAATTTGATATGTTGAGATGTTACATTCTTTGTCATATAAAATGTAGAAACTGAAAGGATGTACTTGAGGCTGTATCCTGAAAGAGGGCAAGGCAGTGCTCGTACGTACAGAAATTTGTTAACTAATTTAAAAGAATATGGTTCGTTTTCCAAACCTACTAGAAATCCGAAATTAATTAATGAAGAAGTAGAATTAAACGTGTTACAATCTGTTATTGAAATCCTTCAATATCTGTTAGAGAAATTGAACATAACACTGGTACATATTTCGAAAAGTATAGGACAAAGAATTTTAAAGCGTCACAAAAACCACCATTCTACAGAGGCTTACATATGGAGATCAAGAGTGAAGATTACAAATTCGCAGGGCACAATTGTGTTTAGAACGGGATGGTCAATTGTTTGAACATATTTTATAATTATTTTCTTTTAATATTATTATCGTTATTATTTTTATTATTTTCTTTTATTGTTATTATATATTATTTGTCGATTTTCCACGCCTTACTTATTGTTGAATGCTTAATAAAATACATTTTTTAATATCTTCATTGTTGTTTTTAAAAATAAATAGCACATGCTAAAGCATTGTAAAGAGGATGGACAGTGCAAGAAAAAAATGATGTCTCTACTAAAACAAAAAAAGTTATTACATAGAAAATAAATTTGACATTTTTCTTTTTTTTTTTTGCTATAAGTCCTGAAATACATAGATATTTGCAAATTGGAGAACATCGTATAATTTCAATAATCCTTAGGAATAATTTACCTAATTTCACCAAACCTGTATCTTTTTGTAATAAGGGGGATTCCCATGTTGGAAATGTTATCTGTTTACAGATTTACTTTAGCATAAACATAACTTATTTTAAAATTCCATTTATTACACATATTATGTATACAGTATGTTCTCGGATCGACTTTAGAAGAGGAAAAATATTTTTCTTGATGATTTACTCTGCTTGTTTTCAAACCCCCAAACTCATATTACTTTTTATTTACTCGAAGGGTTCTCGAGATAATATCATTTTCTTGCTAGAATATTATACAATTGGACTAAGTTATTTAATAAATTTAACAATAAATAATGGTAAAATAAAATGAAATTCTCAAGAAACTGAACTATTAATTTTCTATTCAAACAGTGCTCCTCCTTTTTTCTGCACAGATTTCAATGCGAGCTCTAAATTCATTGAATCTTCGTCTTATTTCTAAGATTGATAGGGACATGTAATGGTACATACCAATTTATGTATTAATTTTATAATTTTTAATTTTTTAGAATTTAATTAAATATATTCTGTTATTAATATTTTGAAGAGAAATAATATTTAAAATCAATGAATATGTTATGGTATTATTAAGTAAATATTAGTCATAAGCTTAGTGTGTATTTAGTTCTAAGAACCGTGGAGCCGAATGTTTACAACAGTGAAATAAACGCTACAGTTGTGATAAACATTTGCCTACGTAAAAGAGTATGTATGGGAAACTTAAGTGGAAATAACCGAACTATATAGAAAAAGGGGAACCACAGACACTTTTATATAAAATAGAAACACGCGCTAAAAACGAGAGAGTCAACCGCTAGACTTCATTCGAGTCGGAAAGAAGTATTCAAACCCCGACTATCAGAAAATTAAGTAATATACATTAAATGTTCTATAAAAAGGAGAACCTAAAACTCCTATAATAAATTCGATAACAATCATAAGAATTGTTATTTGAAAAATAGTGATTAAAGTAGCAAAAGAGTAAATGTGCAGTGTTAAAAGTTTATAAAAAATATATTGTGCTCCAGTAAGCAGAGCAAGTAGATTCGTCACTACAGGATCGTGACCACTAAACAAATGATGCCGATGAAAACATCGCAAGAAAATGAAGATTTTACTGAAGATAGACATCGCTGAAGAGCGAAAAAAGAAACTTTATTATAAAGTATTTTTAAAAGATTATTGTAAATAAAAATATTGTTGATATTGAAGAGTTAAGGATCATGAAATAAATTTTAAATTGAAATTAACATAATAAAGTTGATAAATACATATCATCTCCGTTCTATGAAGGAGAATGTAATTTGATCTGTATTAACATTGTTGTGTATTTATATAATAGTACACAAAACCAGCCTACGTAGTAAATTCTGGCATCCGTTGTTTATGTTATGGCCATTAATTATTAACTTGTAAAAATGTATTAAAATTGTCTTTAAATATATTTTTTTCTGTGACGGGAAAAAAAGTTGACATTTTATCCTTCTTGACAGGTAATAAAATGTCATTTTATCAACCCGGGAAAAAGTACTCACTTTTTGCCCGCTTAAATTGACGGATATTTGATGATTTTACAGGTTTCCATTAGCAACGCAGGTGTAATGTCACTTGAAATGTCACATCGATTGATTTTCTGACCTTAATATATAGTATTTACGTGTTTTTTTCAATATTAAATCGTTGTTTTTTCCATCACAGAAAAAAATAGTGTATTATACACGGGAAAAAAATTAGATTTTAGCTCTCGGTAATTTATCTCTTATAAACCTTACCTCGAGTCAAAATCTAATACTTTTTTCCCTTGTATAATAAATAACTATTATTTCTTTTGTTATATGTAAAAAATAGTTTTATATATATAATTCATTGGTTTTGAATATACGAATTGTTTAAAGTTTTATAATGGTATTTTTTTTAATTAAATATAATTAATGTTTAGGAACACCGTTTACTTAATCATTTCTTATTAATCCGAATCGCCCTGAGATCATCTGATTTGAGTTTAGCCGGCAAAGCAAGTTATTTAAATTTTATTTTAGATTTAAACTCTACAATTTTCTTAAATTAAATATAGGGCTGTTCCATTACATTATGTCGCCCAACTTTGGGGCTGCTCCATTACATTATGTCGCCCAACATTGGGGCAATTTTATTCACTTTAATTGCAATGTAATGCTTGTTCCTTTACAGACAGAACTGCATTTTGTATCCTATTTTTTAATTGGTCGTCATCATTGTCTAGTGGCTCACTGTACACGTTTTGTTTTAAACGACCCCACAGATAAAAATCCATTGTAAGATCAGGACTTCTCGATGGCCATAAAATGGGACCATCTCTTCCTATCCAATTATCATGGAACTCTGTACTGAGCCACTGGCGAACAATGCCGGCATAATGAACTGGGCACCCATCGTGCTGGTGAAACATTTCCATTCGGTAGTTTAACGGCAATTCATCCACTTCATTAGTTAAAAATTTTTGCAACATTTCCAAATATGAATTACGGTTTAAATTTTGATAAAAAAATATGGTCCAATAATGCCATGGAACCAAACCGCACACCACACATTAACTTGTTTAAAATATTGTCTGCGACAAGTAATTCTAAAGTTTGGATTCGTCTCACTCCGGTACCGGCAATGGTGAGACGAAACGACTACGTTAGTTGAAAAGGTTGATTCATCGGAGAACATAATTCGTTTATGAACATTTGAATCTTCCATAACTCTGTAGCCCATTTCTAAACAAAAATCCATACGTTTGGCTTCATCACCATTTTCTAAAGTTTGCCTAAATTGCGCTTTAAATGGTAAAATTTTGTTCCCCTTAAATATTCTTTGTAAAAGAGATTTACTTATCCCTGATATTATTGCCTTCCTTCTTAAAGACAACCTTGGAGCTTCTCTTGCGGAATGAACGGCGAGAACTGAAGCACCATCGTCTTCATCGAACAATTTCTTTGACTTCTTAATGTTTAAAACCGAGTCCGTTTTAAGGAATTTGGTCACCATGTTTTTTGCTCCGAAATTTGAAATGGTAACTTCCGGGTATGTTTGGTTGAATTTTCTAATAACAACTCGATAGCACTCTTCCCCAGTTCCGTAACATTGAATTAGATAAATTCTTTGTTGTAAAGTCAACATTATAGCATAAATACTGTTCAAATTAGCGAAGATTTAATTTGCAGTTATACTAACTTATTAGATTTGTTAACTGCTGTCAGTTGTATTTTTCAATGAAATCCGCCACTAGAGTTACATCTAAAAATTACGAATAAAAACTTTTAAGTCCAAATTTTGAAGAAAAATGATCTCGAGAACCGTTCGAGTTAAATAAAAAGTTATTTGTGTTTTGGAGGTTTGAAAACAAGCAGAGTGAATCATCAAGAGTGAAATTTTCTGAGAAATCAAAAATAATTCTTTTTTCCTCTTTTAAAGTCGATCCGGGGACATACTGTATAGGTAATTAGTATATTTTGACTGTAACATAACTCACATCTTTATTGAGTACCGATGGCACTATGTAGAATTTAATGTTAAAATCACATGCAGTAATAAAATGTTTCTATTTATTTTGCAAAATAGACAAAATCATTCGCAAACAGACAGACCTTCCTTAATATTTGATTCAAAATAACAGTCATGATTACTATGTTCAGGTATTCGTTTTGTTCTGTTTTTTTAAATCAAATCGATAATACTGTACCTACATAGTGCACATATAATCTATTCTTTTCTTGGAATTATTTTAACTCTATATATTTCAATATACCAGGTGTTCGCGCGAAGGTGCTCACTATTGCTATCTTCGTTAATATCAAACGTACGAAGTCGGTTAAATTAGCAAACTAATAGTATGATTACAACGCTGAAAACAGAAAAACAATTGCGCATCTGGTTTACGAGTTATTTATAAAAATAATGTTTTTATAAATGGAACACCCTGTATATTTTTACATCTTTGATAACTACACCAAATTTCTAGCAACAAATGTCATTATGACTTTTCCTCTAAGTTGAAAAATAAAGACTCTAGAGACAACAATTTTTAAACAACACAGCAAGCACCTAATGTAATTTATTGAATGGCAATTAACAAGTAATACAAAAAAAAAAAAACAATAACAAAAGCTTAACCAAGCAATAATGATAGAAACTGCTATTTTAAGAGATGTTCAAAAATGTCACCATTTACCTCTATACATTTTTCAGCACGCTTCTTAATGTTTCGGATAGCTTTTAGAAGCGTGCGACCATCAATATTCGTAATTACGTCAAATATTTTATTTTGTAATTCTATAATGTCTCTGCTAGAGGTAGCATACACCTTACTTTTTACATAATCCCATAAATAAAAATCTAATGGCGTTAAGTCGGGAGACCTAGGAGGCCAAGGTATCGGTCCATGAGTGCCTATCCAGTTGTCCCCACAAACATATTGATCACAGAATTCGAAACAATGTGACTATTGTGGGGAGGAGCCCCATCTTGTTGAAAGCAGATGTTGGGTAAATCCGCCAAATTAACATTTTCCGTGAAATCTGTTAAAATTTGCATAAGAAAATTTAAATATACTTCAGCAGTTAGAGTTCCACGATAGAAATGTGGTCCTACAATTCGAGATGCTATCATTCCACACCAAACATTAAGACTAAATCTTTCTTGATTGTTTGTTGTCCTTACGGCTAATGGATTTTGTCGACTCCAAAAATGATTATTTTTTCTGTTAAACATTCCATTATTTGAGAAGTTGGCTTCATCGCTCCATAAAATATTTTTAAAATTATTAGGATTCTCTCTGCAGTAATGCACATACAGTTGGCAGAATTCAAACCGGCGTTGTAGATCTTCTGGTAATAGGGTTTGGCTTAAGTTGTACTTGCATGGGTGGTATTTGTGCTTTTTTAAAATTTTTTGTATGCTTGCTAGAGACACATTTATCTCATTTGATAAATTTCTTATTGATTTACCTGGATTTATTTCAAAATAGTGTAATGGTACATACCAGTTCTTTTACGAATTGGTAATTTTTTATATTTTTAGAATTTAATTAAGTACATTTCATTATTAATATTTTAAAGAAAAATAAGAATTAAAATCAATGAATATGTTATGGTATTATTAAGTAAATATTAGTCATAAGATAAGTTTAGTTCTAAGAATTGTGGCGCCGAATGTTTACAACAGTGAAATAAACGCTACAGTTGTGATAAACATTCGCCGACGTAAAAGAGTGTGTGTGAGAAACTTAAGTAGGAACAACCTAACTATATGGAAAGCGGGGAAGCACCGGCGGTTCAACATAAAAATGCAAACACGCACTGGGAACAAGGGAGTCGACAGCTAGACCTAGAGTCGAATGGTTAACTTAAAAGTCGGGAAGGTTTCGACTGGCTGATTTCATAAAGAAATCGTCGAACCCCGACTAGAAAACATTTAAGTAATATTTGTTAAATGTTGTAAAAATAAAGGAGAACCTCCACTCCTATAACAAATTGGATAACAATAATAAGAATTGTTATTACAATAATAGTGATTTAAGTAGCACGTAAAGAGTAAATGTGCACGGTGTTAAAAGTTTAATCAAAGAATATATTGTGCTCCTGTAAACAAAGCAAGGGGATTCGTCACCATAGGATCGTGACCACTGATGCCGATGAAAACATCGAAAGGAAAAGAAGATTTTATGGAAAATAGACATCATTGAAGAGAGAAGAAAGAAGTTTTGTTATAAGGTATTTTATAAAGATTATAAAATAACTGTTAAATTGATGTTAATATAATAAAGTTATCAAATAACTATTATCTCCGTTCTAATAAGGAGAATGTAATTTAATCTGTATTAGCCGCATTGTATGTTTATATAATGATACACAAAACGTGTATAAAGCATACGTAGAAAATGCTAGCATTCGTTGTTTTGTTTGACTATATGGAAAAATATATATAAAGAATTGTATCTGTTTGGTATATATAAAATTGTATTCAAATTGTCTTGTCAATAAATTTGATCTCTTTCATGTTCATATGAGATTGTTTCGTTATCTATTAAAATTATATGTGTGATTCATTGATTTTAATATAAGTATTATTTAAAGTTTCAATAGTATTTTTCTTTTTATTAATTTTAATTAATGTTTAGGAACCCTCTTTATTACGCATTTCTGATAAACCCAAACCGCCCTGAGAGAAATTGAGTTATAGTCGGTAGTAAAGTAGGGGTTCCGTTGCAATAGGCTAATACGTTAGTTTCTGTCTCTTCGTCACAAACAAATCGCTTTGTTCTCTTCGTCTTAAAAGCACTTTCGTTGTTTCTTAACTGACGATGCAACCGTTTAAATATGGTTCTGTGCGGTACTCTTCTATTAGGAAATTTCTGTTCATACAGTTCTAGCGCTCTAAGGCAATTTTTTTGACAAACATAATGAACTTCGAGCATATCAACCTTTTCCAAATGAGAAAAATTCATTTTATTAATGTTAATGCCGAAGTGACGTTACAAATTATTACTGTCAGTCAAAATAAATACTTAGGTACCATTTTTCGAGACCTGATATTTTTAATGTTGAATGCGTAAATCATAATAGTAGTAATAAAAGCTTCTGGACCTTTATTTTTCAACTTAGAGGAAAAGTCATAATGACATTTGTTGCTAGAAATTTGGTGTAGTTATCAAAGATGTAAAAATATACAGGGTGTTCCATTTATAAAAACATTATTTTTATAAATAACTCGTAAACCAGATGCGCAATTGTTTTTCTGTTTTCAGCGTTGTAATCAGAGGAAAAAATACTATTAGTTTGCTAATTTAACCGACTTCGTACGTTTGATATTAACGAAGATAGCAATAGTGAGCACCTTCGCGCGAACACCTGGTATGTATGTATATATTTACCCAATCGTATTGGGTAGTTCCCTGTTAATAGCGCTGCTCTCGACGGAGTGCAAGTAGCCTGGGAGTAAAATCTGTTTAATATTACGCCATTGTAAGCTAAAGCATCAACATTAGGTGTAGGGATTTGATTAGAACCGTGAAATCCAAAATCGTTCCAGCCCTAAAAAATCGAAATGTTACCCTAAAATAAACATATTTTAAATTTCTTCTGAATTCATATGACACAATGTAATATAATTTATTATTAGAATAGACATTCGACAGCGTGAACAATAAAATAATGGTTCATCTTCTGTGCATTCACGCAGTTAGAGGCACTCGCTCCTTTCAGTCGTTCGTGCTTTAAAGATACGCTTATGCGGGAACATAGTTTTACCGTAAATAACTATTAAAAATGCTACTTTTCAGTTACTATGTAACCTAGAGCTTTATCACATTGCGGAGTATTTGGGCATTGTATCTATACTATAATTTGGAATATTAATAATTATTTTTTTATTATTAACTATAGTTAATAAATTTATGCAATAATAAACTATATTTTATTGCTGGATCATATGATTAAAACGTATTTATTTTGAAGTCAGAGTTGAACCTTTAACATAAATGAAATTTTAGAAATTGACAAATCTATGCATATATAAATAAAATTTTTGTATATCTTCAATTTTATTTTTATTAAATCCCCTTGATTGGCTTATGCCTCTGTGAAGAATTGATATAACATCGCATTAGTTCACTAAATTGTGTTTGGACACAGATTTATCTTTCTTTATTAATAACTATTCAACATTACATAAGATTTCTCCCTATTGCTTTGAATAGCTTATTAATTAATATTAAAATAAAATTACACTTACTATATCATCTCCAATAATTATAATAATATTTGGTTGACAATGACTACCAGTAAAGAGTAGGCAACAGAAAAACGGCAGTATAATTTTCTTCATGAGTATTAAAGTAATAATCCAACAAGTACCGAGTAAGTTCACGGTTAATTTATACTTTTAGAAACAAATCGTGCAAAAAGTTCATTTTTTCATGAAACTAATTTAGATAATTTTCAATATGCAGGTACATAAGTATTAGATAAGATAATTGGTAAAGAGTAGGTATTACATATTAAAAAAATCAATAAATTTTATCTAGATTAGACTTTTATATACAATTTTATTTTTATACCATAAAATCAAAAAATAAAAAACTTGAATCCATTTCCTCATTTAATAAAAGTCGCTAAATAAAGTAGATCGAACCAAAATTATGAGTCAAAATTTTAAAATTTGTTTTATATAGAAATGTTTTACAATAAAATTTAAATATTTTCATACGCATAATATATCTTCTAGAATGCATAACTTGCGATATATTTGTAAGAAACAGTATTTCGATAACAGTGAAAGACCTATATCCCGTAAGAATCTTCAAAAACCTTTGTTATAAAATTATTATGAAATTTCTCCTGAGTAATTTTATATTCTTTAAAAATTTGTCTAAACTTAGTAGTTGACGAGATATTGGTATAACGTGATTTTTTCACTAAAGTGTATACTACCAATTTTGATCTGGATTTTAAGATATTTTAACTCATAATATCTACTCCAAGAAAAAGTGTCTACCATGCAGATAAAGGGCTTTAATTCGTATTTTTATGGATATGAAATCTTTTAATTTTGAAAATTATCGATCATTAAAATGTGGAAACTGTGCGAATTTATATCGTTTCAAGAGATACAAAAATTATTATTACAGATACGATATATGTTCATGGCCGTAATCGTATTCAAACTTTCCCAGATAGGTTTTATTGCGGAGTAGTCACGTAAAATATCTCTCTCGCCTTCTCAAGTACATACATACACTCTTCGTATTGTAGTATTTCTTTTGTTAATCACTGATTTCAACTTCAAAATAAAGATTTTTGGAAAGGCATTTTAATCGTAAATAACTTTAGAAACTATCAAATTATGCCCGATATTTTTAATTCATTTAAATAAGGATTCAAGTATTACTCATCTATGTTTTTAAATAAAATGAAAACTAAATAATTTTACCTGGCTAGCTCATGTTTTTATCCCGGGACGATTCAGGTACAGAGATTAAAACAAAACAAAATCGACAATTTACAAATATAAAAATATTGCCATATCTAAAACAAACTATTAAATATGTTTTTTAATCTTACATTATCATACGATTGGAATATAATATCCTTCTACGTGTGATATAGGGTTTAATTTACACAATTTTTTTTTATAAAAGTTTTATCACAAATTTATCAAAAGAACCCCTTAAACCTATGGCACGTGTTTCGTAGAAGAGAAATATATCAGAAATTTTGCCAGTGGTGTATTTGTTTGGATTCTTTGCATATTACAAAATAATAGGTAAAGAACGGCCATATTTGTACATACACATAGGCACTACCTTGGAAGATTACCTAAGAGAGGGCGCTAATGTAATTCAATTCATCATGCCCAATTGAATGTCGCAATATCTAAATTTAAGGAATATATTGCCGTGCAAAATTTTGGCGATGGGGATATTGATATCTAATAGAGAGCGGGGGCGACTGTAAATCACGGCAATCTAGTCGATAGTCGCTCGCTTTGACGAAAAAGTAACACACACGAGGACGAGATGCCCTATTGTGCAAACATTCCCGTGAATACCCTATTTCTATTAGAAAAAATTACCCGCTTTCTGCTTACTTGTTAGTTAGTGCTCTACCTTCAGTTTCATACTCCATACAAATCTAACACTATGATACACTAGATGGCACTGAGCAGAACAGTAGGTAGTAGATAAGTTTGAAAAATCGAAAAATTTAGACAGAATAAAACTTTAGCAATAAAATTCCCTAAATTTTGAGTAAAATTCCCTATTTTCCTATTTGCTCAAGAAATCCCTTGATCTAGGGAAAAATTCTCTAACTTGACACCACTGTTTTGAACGCGTATTTTCTTTTTATATCAAGACGTCTGGGGTTCCCCGCTTTATTATAGCACGGGTGTTTTCACTCACATTATGCACGTACAAGTTCTTTTAGCTGTGAGAATGTTTATTACTATCGGAGTGTTTATCGCCTTAATGTAAAGTTTTGGCGTCACATTTCTTACTCATAAATACATACTAAACCTATGATTAATTGCGACTTAATATTACAATAATGCATTCATTGATTTTAAATACTTCTTTTTTTTTAAATATTAATAAAAAAAAATATTTATTTAAATTCTTTCAAATAATAAAATTATAAATTTAATATTCGAAAATGGGCTGTAGCATTACATAATGTTCTTGGGTTTTCCTAACATATTTTATACAAGTAAGCATAAATAGGCTAGACAAAGTCAGTATTCCGTCCTTCTTAAAATGTTCCCTAAAACTGTACGTATATTTCAAATTATATAGGGCTTTAATCGCTCTAATCGAAATAAGCAGGGGCGTTATTCTGGAGAATAGCGATTCGATACCACCATTAGCGAGAGTAAATAGCGACAGCACGTGATATCGCAAAATCGTGACGTAAATAGCGACTGTCGCTCCGACCTATTCTACACAACATAATTAGAGAAGTTAACTCCGACGGCGACTCCGACTACTTAACTTTTTAGTAACATTTTTAAGACTATGTTTGCATTACGAACAAGACATTGGTAATAGTGGTAATATTATGGGGAAAAGGACATTTACATTTATGGTGTTCATGTGTGTGTTTGACGTTTGTGAGTGTATAAAGTGTATTATTATTCAAACATGTCACGAAATCGAGAAGAGATATAGCGCAAGCCAAAAAGGAGCATTTAATAGAGTTCATTCCAATACATCTACCAACAGCTGCTTGGCCAAGGGATGTTAATAAACTATTGTCAACATGTCGTTGGTAACTACCATGACCAAGAAAAGATATTGTACATAGAACCTGTGCAAAGTTATATATATTCACTGAATAAAAGTTATCCAACTGCAATGTTTTGTATATTATTTTAGATTCTAATTAAAATCTAACAGCTAAATGTGTTGGAATGGATGTACAGTTCACAACAAATAAAATGGGACATATTTTTTTAATTATTGTCAGTCAGGATTACAGATATTGTTGCAAATATTTGACATTTATAATATATGTAATGTCAAGGCATTTCATAACATTAATTGTGTTATGCCCTAAATTTCATTTTGTATGTGGGTCTCGTAAGGTTATGTGTTATTATTGAAACTCTTAAGGAATTGACTAGAGAGCGAGACTAATCGAGTGCACCTTGTACATCTTTCGGTACACTGTATGGAAATGACCTTTAGTTGTTTATCTGAGCGTGTCCTATACCTAATTATTTGCTTTCGGAACATTGAGTTATGTAATATGGCACTGACAGATGTGTCTAGTGCAGTTTCGGTCAGATACACTCTTTACGAGTGGGGAATTCTGAATGTAAAACTACCTATCTTATTTTTGGCTTATTCTAACCTACCTGCAGACTCGGTTACTTGCATTAGCAGTTACTTTTATATGCTTTGTTTAGGCTTTGTCTACACTTGCTTAATTATACCTTCCGTTCTCTTCGAAATGTATCCAATATATGTGGCATTTATGGAATTATTTGTAGTTGATGTTGCATTAAATTCTTCGAGACAACAGTCAGGCTTTGTTGCATTTACTGTCGCTTGTATACATACGTACTCCTAAACACACACACATGTTTCGTCCGATTGATGTTTTTCTATCGTAAATATCTCCCTAAAACGTTATAGATATTAAATAAGGAAATCCTGTAGAATAACGGGCATACTATTAAATGTTTTCGTAATGTGATTTGTTTACTCCACTCTTCGACATTCCTGCGACGGCAATGTGAACACCTGTTGATGTCTTCCAGTTGCATATCCGAGGTTAGATCTTCGTTGTTTACCCTGTAATACATGGGAAGGTCGGTTTTATCAACCGCCTTATCGAACCGTTTTATTAGCTTGTAATTCTTGTATAATTACCTGCAAGATCCGGTCTTATTTCCGTAATAAATTTTGGCTATAACATAGGTTTGTTTTGATTGCCGCCATTCATTGTCGTTGGCATGATCTTGGTGCGATGTCAAACAGGTGACCAATCTTAGGCGCGAAATTGCCCTGTGTGTTGACTAGCGTTTTCTATCTTCCGTACTTTGTAGGTGTGTTTTAATAAATTTTACCATCGCCTTCAGTTCCGAGGATGTTTGTGTTTAATTATATAGGTCACGTTATTGACTCTCTCTTTTGTAATTAAATCTTGTGTTCGTTACTTTTATTTGAAATCTCCCGCTTTTTATTCTGAATCATTTCCGAGTTGCGTCATATTATGGGCGTGCGTTATTGGCTGTAGCGGATTTTCCAGGAAACCACGTTCTCGTTTTCACTTACGAAGTCCATCTTGTTTAAAGAACATCAGTACATAATGCTTATTTTATTTGGTAATTTTTATTACTGTGTCTAGTAAATATACGCTTAGGCGGCTCTGAAGAAATAAGTAGTGAGTGTCGATGCCTTAGTATAGGTGAATTATCGTAAATCTTATCGAAATAACGCTTCCGAATTTACGAATTACCACGTGTTGGAATTTGAATTTAAATTTTGTACTTTTGTGGGACTTGTGAGACGATTTCGCGAATCTCCAATAAATTTGGGGTAAGTGGGGTAAATTTTGTGTTAATTTTCGGGGTTTTATCTCTGTTTTTTTCTCTTTTCTAATTTAATAGGATTTTATTGTTGGGCACGAGGCTAAGCCCTTAGTAGCTATTCACTGAAAATGGCCGCCGTACATTACTGTTGAAGAACATACTGACTACCATCGTCGTTCTAATAGCTGTACCTTCCCAACCTTCTTAGTGGCTTCTGGTGGATTTTCTCCGACCAGCCAGGGAGACTTTCTCCGCATCGTGGCCAGATAAGTACAACTATATTCGTAGTTTTCGACGTATCTTTCGACTAATTTGTCGATATCTTTGTGCCAGTGTTCTGGACATTTACCTTACTTTTGTGATCTAAGACTATTTGGGTGGTTATAAAATACCTAATGCACCACTTAATCAATTGCGAGGTCACGTGCAATCCTATTTAAATTACTGTTCAAAAATTGCAAATTGTTACTGCTGTATACAGAGTGATCCTAAGTGAGAGTTGATTAGGGCTCTCGTTGATGTGTTGAATTTTATTTTAATAAAACTCTAGAAAATTCATTACCGATAAAACTTTGACTTTCATGTATGTTTTTTTAAATTTCTGAGCTATTTAAAATTATTTAAGCAATTGTAAATTCTATACCGTAAGCTCAGTAGATTCTTTGTGTTAAATACTAAATTTTCCTTTGTTTTTTTTCAAGCGTCATTTAATAAATTAACATTTGTAAACAAGTTACTTTAATTAATTCGTAATTTTGATTTTGTAATCAAAACCATGATTTTGTAAATTTAACGTTTTACCCTTCTCTTAGTTATTTTTTTAAAGTCTTAAGTGCTAATATTAACTTTCTTTATAATTGTATAACATATAACACATATCATAGAACATTGCCGTTGGTGGCACTTGTATAATACCATTTGTAGAATAGCCTGTAAGGCGACGAAACGTTTCTGCTGCCGACCATCCTCCTGCCGATGTGCAGAGGTTATGTCAGTAGTATTTAAGATTGCATTTTAATTAAATCCGACTGTTCAATATTTTCAATTTTTCAATCTGTCTTGGTTACCAAATTTTTCAAAATATCAATCTGTCTTGTTCATTTTATTAAAAAAAAAACCATACAAATTAATATAGAACTTTCTACACATCGTAATCTCTCTTTTATTTTACCTCAACATATCTTGTTTTCTTTATTATTATTGTGACAAGCATTTGAATAAGGTTTGGCGCAGCCTACCTATACAATGTGATCCGTAGGAAACCCGCTGGAGGGACACAGCCAGTGGCAGATCAGTAGGGAACGCAGGTAGGTTACCGTAAGGTAGCATAGTGTCCTGGTGCCCGGACAACGTCGCTTGCGTCGTCGCCGACCGACGCTCATCTCTTAAGTTTAGTTATCTGAACCGACACGCCATCTGCGATTAGAGCTAGCTCGGCCCTGCGTTTCTCATTTGCTATCACCTCCCTATTGTGATCTCCTTATACTGTGACCCACCTGGTCAGTAAAAGTTAGTTTCGACGTTGTTGCGGGTGTAACAATTGTTTTAGTAAAAGACTTACTTACACAAATAAAATTAACCTAAAATCGTAGTAAGACGTGTCCCATTTTATTTGTCGAGAACTGTAGCAACAGGCCTTTGATTAAATATGATATCGATATTATTAATCAGATCTCTTGCTACTGCTTTTGTCAAACGGAATTTCTAATGAACTCCTCGTCTGTTATTGAAAAGGAGTCAAAAGTGTCCCTTAATCCTCGTCTTTGTATCCTTAGCCTGCGAATTTCTCTTTTTCTTTCTTCTCTTTCCAACAAGTGGATGGCTAGATATTGCCCATAGAAAGCTGCCATTGTGGGACAAATAAGAAACAGAAAATTAGAAATGACTTTTGTTTTAAACTTTTATTCTATATCAAATGTCAACTAAAGAAAGCAAGTCGGTGAAACAATAACAGTAATGAACTTATAAGCATATCATAGCGATATCGATAAATTATAGCGACCCCATTTTTGTTCTCGCTAAATATAGCGAGATATCGCTAAGTTATGACGTCAAAAAGAATCATGGCGACAGCGCTATGTCTACAGAATACCTCGTAGCGATATCGCTATTGACGTCATAAACTGGCCTTGACGGATAGCGATATCGCTATATATAGCTGTCGTTAACGGGTTAGATAATTCTGATATATGCCTGTCCCAAGTTTATTGTCGATTGTGTTCATTTCTTGCAGGAGAACAAATACGGTGAGATTTCTCTTCATTTAATTTTAGTTTACTGTTTTGGAACCATTGTTATTTCCGCCATTACTCGTCTGCTCTCTTTTTCAATTTCGTTACTCGACTTTTTGGTTACTATATAAGATGTATCATCAGCATAGAGACTACTTCGTTTAGGTGTTATATGTTTTGGGAGATGATTAATATACATCACAAATAAAATTGGTCCCATCCTTGTGGTACCGCATTATGAATTGATTTCATATTAGATATTTTTCCATTTACATGGTATAGTTTCTGTAGTAGAATTTGGCGGTTTTCCATATCGAGCACCTTACTGAGGTTACAACATGTCAGTTCGCATCGTTTTTTTTTATTACCGTGGAGTCTATTATAGTCTCCATCACCTCCAGAATGCTAGTCACTGTAGATTAGTTTTCCTATATCCATGCTGTTTATTAGATATACAGGCTGTATTTGAAATAAGGGGACAGAGTGTGATAAAAGGAAAGACGCAATTATGTATAATATAAATCCCAAAAATTGTGAGTCAATTACGACACGAACGCCAAAATTAAAAACCCCCGAAAAGTGTTTAATGTGCCGCCTATGGATTTAGCAGGCATCGCGCCAGTTAGGCCAGACAGCCGACGTCATGAGTCGTTATAAATATTATTTTTATGGAACTAAATAAACATATACGTACATAGATACACACACCGCAATAACAGTTGTAAACGTTATAAAAACCCTAATCATAGCATTGTTTACTATTTCTAAACAGGTGTTCATGCTAAGAGTTCAACAACCTTAATATGAAATATCAGCTGATTTGGGATAAAATTTATGTGTGTACTTTATTCGATTTCTTTTGTTCTCTTTTAAAATATCATACTTTTCAACAACGAGAACGAGAATTTTTTTATTGAGATGCCCAAATTATTTAGATATTACATTTTCTTCCGCAATAAATGTACATATAGTAAGTACTATTACTGTTATTATGATTAAATTCAACGACTTTTTATTTCTTATTTCTCACAAAAACAAATTTGTGTTGTAAAATTTGCCCAACTCTACTTATAAGAAACTTTTATTTTAATTGGACGCAAATGAATTAAAAAAAAACATAATTTATTTCAGTTCGTGCGGTGTGTAAGCCATAGTCGAAACATCCACACGTAACAATCGAACGAGACTGACCTCGCATTAGAGGTGGGTCGGTCGCGAACGAACCGGTTCAGTGAACAGAATCCCAGCAGGGAACCGAGGAAGCCGGTTCACTAAATTTCAATAAACCGGATCTCGGCTCACTTGGGTCGCGAATCGAGAGAGCCGGTTGATAATGAATCGGATCTCGGCTCACTTGGGTCGCGAACCGAGAGAGCCGATTGATAATGAATCGGATATCGGCTAACTTGCTCAGTCATTTTATCCGGTTCGGTCGTGAACGTATCAAAACCAAAAAGGAACCTACTGTACGAATGGCTGCCGGGTATCGACTGAATAATTTGGAAATTATAGTCGCAGGATGGATTGAAAAATAAAAATTGATATTATATAACAGGTAGGGTAAGCACTACTCACTAAAATATTTATTTTTGTACAACATAACAGCATATTGTATAAATATATAAAATGAATATACTGAACTGAATATCAAAATGTAAAAATAACTAAACAGCTTACGTATAAATCTAAATTCTACATTGATAATTTACAAATTATAAGTTAAAAAATGATTTGTGATGTTTTCGCGGTTGTTAATCGACTTCTCCTGTCAGTAATAATGTTCCCAGATTTACCTACTATAAATGCGCTCGCATGGAACAGATATAGCCAAGACTCATAAACGTTTTTTTACTATTTCGTAAATTCTGGGATAGACATCTTTTCTTTGATGCCACCATTTTAGTGGATCTTGTTGTCTATTGATTATCGGTTTATTTAAGTATTTATGAAATTCAATTCTTTTACCTGTTCTATGTCGGTCAAAGACGCATAACAGTACTTATTTGTTATTTATATAGTTCTCAAAAATATTCCTTTGGATAATAAAATAAAATATTTAATTTATTAGTTGTCTGTGAGTTACAAAATTCTTACAAATATTTTTATTACACCTGCATCATAATCATAATTGCCATTTAATAATGCTATGAAAATTATGAAATGCTCTAGTTCTAACTACTTTATGTTCGAATGGCATTCTCTTCAATAATTATAAATATCAAATAAATGTATAATTTAGTTTTACATATATTTTGCTTAATTTGTGTACAACAATCTGATAATTTGTCAAATTTGTGTGCATTATAGCTTCAAATAAATTGTTTGTCAAATATTTTGTATAATTAGTGTGCGCGCAGCCTAAATTATCATCCCGGTTCGTTTGAGCCGACGACGGCGCCGAGTATTACATGTCCTACACGTTCCTGGAACGGTATGCTATTACGGATCCACACGGTTCAAATGAGCCGGTTCGGGACTCGGCTCACAATGAGGAGCTGAACCGAATGAGCCGGGTCAATGAAATGAACTGTTTTGCCCATCTCTACCTCGCACGCCTTCACACTCCTACTTAGTACCCCACTCTTGCATACCCTAGAGTCGTATTAAAGTGCAGTGGCGCGACGAATATTTTAAAAATATCTTTGTAATTTTTAAAATTTGAATTTGTGCAAAATATTTTGGATTTGAATCTAATAAAATTAAATCTGTCCCCTTATTTCAAATACAGCCTGTATAGTTGTTTCTTTCACAGTATTTTAGTTGACGATCTACAACCAACTGTTCAAAAATGTTGGATATTGCAGGCAGAATAGTGATGGGACTGTAATTGCTACAATAATTCGGATTTCCCTTTTTATGAACTGCAACAACTCTTCCTACTTTTAGTTGTTTTGGGAAGACACTTTCGCGGACACACTTATTGAAAACTGTTATCAGAACAGGTTTTATTTCTTTTTCTATCTCTTTAATGATATTTGTTGTGACGTGATATATGTCCGTGGTTTGTTTGTTTTTCACTTTTCTTATGATATTTGACACTTCTATTTCTGTAGTATTTTCAAAATAAAACGAATTTTTATTATGCAGTCTCGTATTTTTTAAGTACTTTTGTATTTGTTTATCTGATTCCGTGCTTGTTAAGATGCGATTTCTGATGCCTGCCTGTAGAGTAGTTATTAACTTCATTTGCAGAGGGTTTTGTATCTGATTTCCTTCTACTTGTAATTTTATTTGTTTCCCTGTTAATGACCTCCCATATAGCTTTTTGCTTGCTATTTAGTTTGCATTTTGCCTTTCTTTATTTATTTGTTCGAGGAAGTCTTTCTTGTATTCTTTCTATGCTTTGTATATGTTTTCATCTTTAGTTACAATATACAGGGTGGGGCACCTCATTCCCGTCGGTTTATATACGAAAAGCGGTAATATGTTTTATTTTTATTTTTATTAAAGGTTGTGTAGGTTCATTAGGGACACGTTTTAAAATTATTTTGAAATATACAGAATGATCCAAAAAAAATTGGCACACCAAAGTTATGAAAATTTAAATGGAACACCCTGTATATTATGGGATATTTTGATGCTATAGGCTAAATTAAGGCCACTTACTGTTATATTCCCTATACCTAACTCAACCTCTTTTCGAGATATTTCACTATTTTTGAAAATGTAGATCAAAATTTCAGAGACATTGCTGTCTTCCATATTTGAGCGAATTATTTTAAATTGTATTTAATGTATACTCAAAGCATTAGACTCTAAGATAAGCTAAAGTTGATATCTAAAAATTATACAGGGTGTTTAAAAACTACATTTGTGTTTTGACTAACATTAAAGGCAAATAACTTTCTTATTTTAAATGGAACATCCTGTATTTATTGCCATATTTAGATTCCAATTTTAATTGTTTTTAAAACTGTATTAGGGTTTCCTATACCTATCTCTTATAGCTTTTTGGTAATTTAGGATTTTCAATTTCAAACACTAAATTCTTGCAAAATATTTTTCAAAATGCTAATATTTATTAACCTATTGGGTTGATTGGTTTTGTTCCACATTAATTAAAAGGCGTCATAACTAGGTAAATAAAAAAATACATACTTTATTAAACAAACAACAAACTTAAATTGTAAAAGAAAACTAATGTTTTAACAAGTGCTCGAAATGATGTCAATCTGTTTCAATGCATAATCGAATTCTCTCTTGAAAGGACTGTTTAACTCTTGTTAAAATATTTGGTGTTATAGAACAAAACGCTATTCTTATACGTTCTCTCATATCGTCGGGTGTGGTTGGTGGTGTATCATAAATGAGATTTTTGACATACCCGCATAAGAAAAAATCGGGACTCGTTAAGTCTGGGGATCTTGCTGGCCAATTCTGTGGACCGCCGCGTCCTATCCACCTAATGAGATATTGCCTATCCAATTCATTTCTTACATTTACTTGAAAATGCGCTGGTGCACCGTCTAGTTGTAACCACATCCTTTGACGAATTTTAAGTGGTATATTTTCCAAAAGTACAGGCAAATTATCTCTTAAAAATCGAAGAAACATGGCGCAGTTTAAGTGACCATCAAAAAAGAACGGACCTACCACTTGCGTTCCAATTATTCCACCCCATACATTGACACACCATCTGTGTTGCCTATCAATAGTTCTAAAAAAATGGGGATTTTCGTCACTGTAGTAATGAAAATTATGTTTATTAACTAGTCCGTTATTGTGGAATGATGACTCATCCGAAAAGAAAATTACAAAATCGAAGAAATGTTCATCTTCACTAAACTTTTCTAAAACCCATAAACAAAATACGGGTCGTCTATCGTAATCTACTCCCAAAAGTGCTTGGTGTAATTGAATACGATACGGGAAGAAGTTGTGCCTTTTTATAATTCTTCTGACGCCCCGTCTGCTTATTCCACATATTTTTCGCTGACTTGTATGCGGATTTTCTGCCAGAGCTCCGATAACAACAAAATCATTTTCTTCATTTCCCGTAATTGGTCTTTGCCGTTCTGGTTTCTGATAACGCACACTTCCTGTTCTTCGGAAAACTTGCAATAAATTTTCTAATGACCGCCTGTCAGGATGACGCCTGTTAGGATATTTTTGAGCATAAACTCTTGATGCTAGCAAGCAATAAAATTTTCGCCACACTCTCCGATTACTAAAATCATATATACCTTTTCGTTTTCAGAGTAGGTTCTTATTTTAAATAATTAAAATTATTTAAACGACGTCGAATAGCGTTGATGTCTTAACTAATATGTACTGTCACTGTCAAATAATTTATCCGTTTGAAGTATTAATAACAGTGGCAAAGCCTACTTTTGGAAAAAATTGCAATATAAATTAGTGTTTGAAATTGAAAATCCTAAATTATCAAAAAAACTATAAGAGATAGGTATAGGAAAACCTAATACAGATTTAAAAGCAATTAAAATTAGAATTTAAATTTGGCAATAAATATAGGGTGTTCCATTTAAAATAAGAAAGTTATTTGCCTTCAATGTTAGTCAAAACACAAATGTAGTTTTTAAACAGCCTGTATAATTTTTAGATATCAACTTTAGCTTATCTTAGAGTCTAATGCTTTGAGTATACATTAAATACAATTTAAAATAATTCGCTCAAATATGGAAGACAGCAATGTCTCTGAAATTTTGATCTACATTTTCAAAAATAGTGAAATATCTCGAAAAGAGGTTGAGTTAGGTATAGGGAATATGACAGTAAGTGGCCTTAATTTAGCCTATAGCATCAAAATATCCCATGATATACAGGGTGTTCCACTTAAATTTTCATAACTTTGGTATACCAAATATTTTTGGATCACTCTGTATATTTCAAAATAATTTTAAAACGTGCCCCTAATAAACCTACACAACCTTTAATAAAAATAAAAATAAAACATATTACTGCTTTTCGTATATAAACCGACGGAAATGAGGTGCCCCACCATGTATATATTGTGTTTCAAATAATATCTTTTGAACTGAAAATTAATATCATATCATGCTAAAAAATACGAATGGCTACGACTAACACTTTCTGCTTTTGAATGTCGTTCTAAATTTACTTGAAGATCATCCAACGTACGACCAGATATCGAAACTTGCATGTTCTGATAACGGAAGAACATACCTAACTACTACTATTTTTGTTTTTTATATTTTTTCTTTTAAAAAAACTGATTATACTAAATTTAGTAATTAATAGTATTTGAATAACGAAATTTATGTTCAAAAATGTTTTCGCTTAGAGTCTAGCTTCAATCCTTCACCCAATCTTTATTGACGGTACTTCTATTATTAATATTCTTTGTAAATTATTTTCTAATTATGTTTATTTCCTTGAAATATAATTATGAGGGACTTTAAATTTGTTATCCTAATCAATCTCTAATTTGCATTAAGTTAATTTAGACAATATCTAAGTTGGTACTCATTTTATGTAGGACAATGTCATTGCAGAAGACGTTTAAATTGAGCAACCTCATACACGACCGTGAAGTTTTAGAATCAAACCAATAATTGCGAAACAAATAGTTCGTTTGCAGCATACAAATTTTTATTAATCCGACATCAGGTTCATAGATCATTCTTATTTTTTTTTTTTATCTTTAAGTATTTTATCTTAATGTAATAATAATATGTAATATACGCGTCTGAAGATAATGTATGTGTGTTTTAATAGAGTCATATAATTATGTATATACATACCTATATAAATATTTATAATATGCGTATTGAGGTTGTTAGGTGTTTCGAAGAAATATTCATTTTATTACTCTTTACGTTAATGTAAGAAGGTGTGATATTTTTACGTATTATCTATACAGTGTTAGCAATACATTTTGGTACAAAATATAAATAACATTATTTTATTTTTTTAAAAGATTTTACCTAGCATAAACATGTGCATGTATAAATTGCGTTGGACTCTTGAAATGCCTTTCAATTTAAAGAAAGTGAGGTGTGTCGAAAGCTCAAATATGAAAAAAACATTGGTAAATTTCACCATCGTTTGGCAGATATTTATCGGAGAAGAAAGCCTTAGAACAATGTTGGCGTACCTTTTTTAGAAGTGGGTTAAATTTTGTATTTTTTTTTATACAAGGTGTGTATAAATTGGCGGACCCACTACACGTGGCGACATTCTTGGTCAAATTTTGAGTTAAAAGTCCTAATCCTAAAACGATGTATCAGGCTTCCTTTGTCTTCAGAATGAATTTGAAAGAAACATACATTTGGTAACATTGAACACGCATGTGCTAGGTGCTAGTTATAATCTTCGGAACATTTTTACACGTCGTCATGTGAACCTTACATTTTAAATTTAAAAAGAAACAAACGAAATAAAATTGGTTTCTTAGATTACATATTTATTACGAAAATATTACAAAGTTTAAAAATTTTTTGATAATATTGACTAATTTTTGTACATCTTCTTGATAGAAATCAATGTAATTATTACCAACATAATTGTTCGAATTGAAATCCATCAGTTTGTAGATATAGCTGCAATCTTTGTGGTATCGTTTGTACTATTCGCTCAAGTCTTTCTGGTGTGATTTCTAATACTGCGGCTTCAATTCGGGCTCTAACTACGTCAGCGTCCTGTGGAGGTGTAGCGTAAACTTTACCTTTAATGAAACCCCAAACAAAAATATCTAATGGATTGAGATCGGGGGATCTCGCAGGCCACAAAAGGGGACCGCCACGACCAATCCATCTGTCTGGGAAGTGTTCAGTCAACCAGTCTCTTATATTACGAGCAAAGTGTGCAGGAGCTCCATCATGCATGTAAATCATATTACGGCGTACGTTCAGCGGTATCTCATCAATAACTTGTTCTAAAACATTTAAATATTCACCGGCATCTAGGCGATTTGGTAGGTAAATTGGTCCAACTATCCTGCGGTTTATTATACCCAGCTAAACGTTAACAGAGAACCTTCTTTGGTGACCGTATTCGCGAAATTCATGTGGATTTTCATCTGCCCAATGATGAAAATTATGAGTATTAAACACACCATCTCTGGTAAACATGCACTCATCACTCCAAAGAATACGTCTTAAAAAGTCACCTTCTTCCTGAATTCTATTTAAGATTCTATTGCAATAATTGATTCGAAATAAGTTATCATTTCCGTAAAGAGGCTGAACTTTAGAAACATGGTATGGATGAAGCAAGTTTTCTCGTAGAACCAAATGAACAGTCTTATTACTGGGAATATTTAGTGTAGAAGCTAATTGACGGGTACTCGCAGAGGGATCTTCCTGTATTCTGGCTAGAACTTGCTCTTCTAGTTGCACGGTACGCCTTTGCCTTGGTCGACCTGCGTTCGCATTTCTTGGAATAAACGAACCTGTTTCACGAAGTCGTTGGTCCAGCCTTCGAAATACATTTTTACTTGGATGCCTCCGATTTGGAAAACGCACTCGATATTCCTGCCATGCCATGCTAGCATTTCCACGACAGAAACCGTATATCATGTACATATCGGCATATTCGTTGAACGTAAAATTCATAATAAACAAACAGAACAACTAGTAAACACGAAAACCCGAAAACTGATTAAAACTATACAAATAAACACGAAAAATAAGCAAGTCGAATGAAATAGGTAGATTACAAAGTGTCAAAATTTGACAGTAGTAATGTATTTGACTAGAACAACATTAAGCTGCCTACTTATTGTTTTACAACGTTGTCAGATGTGTTTTTCATCAAAATAAGTTAATAAACAAATATTAAAAACAAACTTTAAAATCAAAAAGAAAACTTTAACGAACGGATAATAACAACAATTCTTCTTTCTTCTAAATTGTAGCTCTTTCTGTCAACAAATATCAAGTAATAATGCTTATTTCAAGACTGAAAGTCCGAACTTTAGGAACCTCGTGCAAAGATATGGAGCATGGTACAACATTTTCGTATTAGGATTTTGGACTCCGAATTTAACGAAGAACATCGCCGCGTGTAGTGGGTCCGCCAATTTATACACACCTTGTATATGCCCGTAGGTTACCAAGTCAATTGTCACTTGAAGGGGCGGGGGTTGAGGGCCTGAAAGGGTACTAATAAATTGGAAACACCGAAACTTGACAGTTGACTCTCTCAAAAAGTTTACGTTTCTTATATTGAATGTGAAATTTTCCAAATCTTTAGTGAAGATGTTAATTTTTGTCGTAAATATTTTAATATTTTCGTCATTAATATAATTATCCATTTCCTTGAAATATTTTATTCAATTCATCGTAATGTGACACATAAGACCATTAAATCACTAAACCAATCTGTATTTGAAAATTCGTCATAAGTATTGCTTTTTAAGAATTATTTTTCTAGTAAATTGGTAACCCAATTAAGAACTTGACTGCTACTGAGTCATCAAACGTTAAATGCATGTCAAAATTCCACAATATTTTTGATTATTTGTCCTCTCTTTTATGATATAAAAAATAATAAAATCAACATGTGAATCATTCAAGAAGCCTTTGCAGACCAGTGTCTGACACGCGTGTCATAAGTTCGCCATCACTGTCCTAGATCATCAATACTGGTTGAAATGTTCATAATGTGTGACTGAAAGTAGAACGGCGGCTACTAGAAACGCAGAGTGGGTTTAGGAAGGAAAGAATTGTACAAAATCATATCATCGCGATCAAAAGGACGAATCAGTATATGACACTCACAGATCTTGAAAAAGCCTTCCACCAAATACCAAAAACATAGTGTGGAACAATTTAGAAAAAAGAGCCTTCCAGAAACATCCAAAGAGCAGCAATAAAAACAGTAGTTATTTCAGAAAAAACACTATGTAGTCAGATTGTATTTAAAATGCTAAGATTTTAAATTCAGACACTTGAGACAAGGTGGAGTGCTTAGACCTCTGCTCTTCCTAATAGTGATGGACGACGTAATTAAAACCACCAAAGACAAAACAAGAAAAACGGTTGTAGGATATAAACGACTGAGTTCATTTACGGTGCTTTTGCTAACGATTTAATGCTATGTCCACCAAGCAAAAAAAAAACCTCAAAGAAAACATCACATTATGGCAGGAGGAATGTGTGTGTTCATATGCCTTTACATTACCCGCATGTGCTACAGAAAAACCCACTTTTTTTATTTCTTGGTAGGTTTTGAGTTTCTGTTCTGAAAAACGTATTGTTCTGTAGATAGTTGTCCACCACCTCTTGAAATCCAAAATATCATCTATTATAATCTCTTTTACCGTAAATGCATTTGTGGCACTAGAGAATACTATTGATTTCATTTACATTGTATACCCTATCAATGTTTTCCCAGTTTTCTCTTGATAACACCAAAAACGCGATCACAAGGTAAAAATTAATGTCCTCTTAAAAATTGCTGTAATAACAAATCAGAAATAGCTAATATTCTCAAATAATCTTACTTGCAAAGACCACCAGTAGTTTTTATTGGATCAGTTTCTCCTTTGTAGTTAAGATACCTATTCTTTTCCGTAAACTTTAGATATTATAACATTTTTCTACTCCCATACTTTAATTGTATTATTAGATATGCTGAACCTGTACTTTAATGATGTCCATTACGATACAGATTTTCATTATGATACAAGTTTATATCCAATAGGAATACAGATTTTTCATTACATCTGCATGCATTGTACGTACATGCAAATAGTAGCTCTCTTTTTTCTATCTATTTTATTAGTTATTCTTGACAGTTAATTGGTGTAAATTATATCACCGTGTAGTGTAAATTTTTCTCTATTTACTAGTGTAACTTTGTTATTGACATGTGATTAATTTGAGTGTATTTTTGTGTTTCAAGTTCAATCTATTTTGGTGAGTCAAATTTTTTCTATCCTTGCTTTTTCTGTTGAAATATTTCTTTAATACCTCGTGTGTAAAGACTGTTATTTTCAATATCCTTTTTTGCCTCTGTACTCTGTTCGAGATTTCCTTTCCGTTGCCTACTTTTTCCGTGTTTGTGTGTTTCAAAGTCGCCACGACGGGCACCGTAGGCGTGAAGACTGTGTCCTTGTTTTCTATTTCCTTTTAATTTGTATAATTCTTTGTCACACATTATGTCAGTTTGCGTCTGCTGTAATAAATCAGATTTACCTCATAAAATTATTAATTGTTGCGTATGTAATAAGCCGTATAAGATTGACTGTGTAAATGTATCCAGTAGCGAAGCACGCAAAATTAATCTCAAGACGGGATTTACCTGGACCTGTAGGAATTGTATTGGATTTGGTAATGATTTAAATGCCATAAAATCTTTCTTGGCGTTACTTCAAGAGGAAATAAAAGTATTAAAACAATCATTACTTGAGTCAGTGAAGCCCCCTTCCTTGTCTCCCCTTGAAACGGAGCAAATTATACAAGAGATTTCGGACCGCGACAGACGCAAAAATAATATCATAGTATTTGGAGTTGATGAGTGTGAATGTGATACCAATAGCGAGCAGATTAAATTGGATACCGATTTGGTAAACGACATGTTCTCTAAGTTAAATGTAAAAACTGACGGGTTATCTATATCTCGTCTAGGTAAATTTGATCTTACCAATACTGTTCGTCGTCGCCCAATTAAAATCAGCTTTCCTTCTGAATATGAAGCGGTGAATGTCTTACGCAATATGTCTAAACTCAAGGCTAACCCTAAATTTACAAATCTTTCCATTTATCGTGATCGCACTCCCTTACAGCTTCAAATGTATAAAAACGCCAGGGCTGAACTCAATGAACGTTTAAAGAATGGTGAAGCCAATCTGAAAATCAAATATAATAAAGGTATCCCTAGCATTGTATCATCTTTAAACTAGTTACGTCCAATAGTATTCCCACTTCTGTTAGCATTTACTACCAAAATACACGAGGTCTCAAATCTAAAACTCATTCATTCTACACTAGCGCATGCGAATCCAATTTTGACATTATTGTGATTACTGAGACCTGGCTTGATGACTCTGTCACTAATTCTGAAATTGTGCCTTCTTACTATAACATGGTTCGATCTGATAGAAAATTCGCTATGGTTGACCGCTCAACCGGTGGAGGTGTATTTATTGCGTTATCTAATTCAATAATGTATGACGTCATTGATACAAGCCATTTAGCTGCGCTTGTCCCTGTAGTCGACTTCGTAATGTGTAAATGTACTTTTCAATCCTCGCTTTGGTACGTAGCTGCTATTTATATACCACCTAAACTTTCGTTGCATGATTTTGAGGTTTTGTGTGATTATCTTGAAATTTTACTTCTCAATAAAACTGTCTTGTTATTAGGAGATTTTAATCTTCCTGAATTTTTTAATGCGCATACGTCATGCTCTAAATGTTCCACTCTGCGTTGCTTCTGTAGTTCCCTTAATGTTAGGCAATTTAATTCCTTAGTGAACTGTAATGGTCGACTTCTGGACCTTATTTTATCCAATTCCAGCAATGACATTACTATTGCACTTGATGAGCTACCGTTTGTCTCTGTTGATGTGTTTCATCCACCCTTGGCTATTATTTTTTCGCAGCAAACGTTGTCTGCTAACTCTGCATTCCCTATAAGTCAAAATACATACAGATACAATTTTCGTAAATGTAACTTCAACCAATTGTACACCGATCTACTAAAAACTGATTGGTCATTTTTGGATAATCTAAGCAATGCCGATGATGCGCTCGCTAAATTTTATGCTGCTCTAATCGAAAAAATTGACACATCTACTCCTAAATACATACATCGAAGTACTGCATCACAATATCCTTCGTGGTTTAGCGGTTCCATTATATCTAATCTTAAACATAAAGAATATTATCGACGCAAATGGAAGGCCACTAAATCGGAATTTTACTTCAATGAGTTTAGGAAACTAAGAGCTCGTTGTAAGGCTGAATTGAGAACACTTTACTCGAATTACATGCAGAATGTTGAGGATTCCATCATCACTAATCCAAAGGAAGTTTTTAACTATATTCACTCTAAACGTGGTACTACAAGAATCCCGAATAGTTTGATTTATGATGATGTTTGTGTGGATACCCCTCAGGGTATTGTAAATGCGTTTGCTGACAAATTTTCTTCTATTTATCAGGGACCGTCATATTTGTGTCCTGATTCTCTGCATAGTGATAGCATCCCGTTCTCATTAACTCCTGTTACCGATGATGAGATTATCGGGATAATGTCAAAATTTCCAAACAACTTTAATGCAGGCGACGATCTTATACCTGCTTTCCTATTAAAAGATGCTAGATTTGTCCTGGCTAAGCCGCTAACAGTTGTTATAAATTTGTCTATCAAAACCTCCACTTTTCCCAATCTATGGAAACGCGCCAGAATATGTCCTGTTTTTAAAAAGGGTGATAAATCACTTGTTGATAATTACAGGCCTATTTCCATATTGTCTAACTTCGCTAAAGTCTTTGAGCACGTAATCTACTCTTGTTTATGTTACAACACTAAATCTATTGTGTCCGAATATCAGCATGGCTTTATACGCGGCAGATCTACAATCACCAACTTAACTGTTCTCACTGAATACATTAGTAGAGTTCTTGACGAGAGGGGTCAAGTTGATGTTATTTATACAGACTTCAGTCGGGCTTTTGATACGATCGACTTTGAAATATTAATAGCTAAACTATCTACGTTTGGCCTTAGCCCATCGTTTTTACAATTATTGCATTCATACTTATATAACAGATGTACTTATGTTTTTTACAATGGCTATAGATCCTATGATTTCTTCCCTACATCTGGAGTCCCTCAGGGGTCCAATTTAGGTCCATTGTTGTTCGTCCTCTTTATTAATGATCTTTTAACATCACTAACTTGCCCTGCGCTCGCCTACGCAGATGATCTCAAGATTTATATGTCCATTGCTTCCAGTGATGAGGTTGTTAATTTACAAAACAACCTGAATATTATAATCGATTGGTGTGCCAAATTTAATCTTCACCTGAACATTCCCAAATGCTGCAGTGTATCATATACTAAAAGAAAGTCTCCTATATTATCCACTTATGTAATTCACAACGAACGTCTGAAGAGGTGTGATAGTGTAAAAGACCTTGGGGTTATCTTCGATTGTCAACTAAGCTTTGCTCCACATATTGCTGACCTTTGTGTTTCAGCTTCGAAAACATTAGGATTCATCTTGCGAACGTCCAAATATTTTAAGAACATTAACCTCTTGAGGGTATTATTTTTCAGCTTTGTTATTAGTAAGCTGGAATACGCATCTTCGGTATGGTCACCGCACTATGTATACCTCAAACTCGCGGTAGAGAAAATACAGCGACGCTTCCTTAAGTTCCTGTCATTTAAACTGGATGGAACATATCCGCAGAGGAACATAGACTACGCGTCGCTGTTGGAAAGACATGTTCTACAACCTCTGGATTATCGACGCGAAATACATGGAGCCCGTTTCATTTGGAAGTTGGTGCATGGCATAATTGATTGTCCCTTCTTACTTTCCATGATTAGTTTCCTCGTTCCAAGGTCATCCTCCCGTTCAACTAACACTTTTTCCTTGCCCTTTCCCAGAACCAATATTCTCTTGAGCTCCCCCCTCTCTACGATGTGTCGTGCCGCTGATCTGCACTACGAGGATATATTTTTTTGAATATGAACATGATTGATTGTCCCTTCTTACTTTCCATGATTAGTTTCCTCGTTCCAAGGTCATCCTCCCGTTCAACTAACACTTTTTCCTTGCCCTTTCCCAGAACCAATATTCTCTTGAGCTCCCCCCTCTCTACGATGTGTCGTGCCGCTGATCTGCACTACGAGGATATATTTTTTTGAATATTTTTTTGGATATATTTTTTTGAATATGTAATCATGTTTCATTATATGTTACTTCTGTATATTTTTCTGTGTTAACTGTTAACTGTATTACTTTTGTTTCTAATGCACTGTTTGTATGTATTTCCTTCTATTTGTCCTGTAAATGGGAAACTGTTGGACAATAAACGATATTATTATTATTATTATTATTATTATTACGATACAAGTTTATATCCAATAGGAATGCGACATTCCGATATTCAATATGGCGACTGCATATCTGACAGATATACAAATTAAATAAATGTGACAGTTCTCTGCAATTTACAAGTAAGTACTTAAAATTTGTGCGTTTTTGAAAATATAAACGGTAAAAATGAGGGATAATGACAGTGAAATGTAAAATTTGAGTCCACCAGAAATTATGGAACAAGCCTTAGTAACCACGAACAATTTATTACTAGCTAAATTCGCAAAGGTGCATGGAAAATTTTAACCTCAATTTATGAAATGGAATGTTCAAAAAATAATGTTTTATTATGGGGTCGTAGAAAAAATAGTGTATGCAACTCGCATTTAATGGCTATTAAGACACTCGTATTCATTACAATACTCGGCTTCGCCTCGTATTGTAATTTTCTTACTCGTGTCTTAATAGCTATCATTAAATGCTCATTGCATAATATACTATTCTTTCTTATTTATCACATCTTTTTGTAATTTTTGAGGTGTTTGACAGTGTTCTTCCATTTTATTTCTTACTGTCCCGTACTACAAAACCTTTAAGGTTATTTTACTTTTGACGTTTACCTAAACGCGTCAAGCGATTAACTCAAAGATTACTCAAGTCAGATTTGGACAGTCGCGTTTGGTGAGTTCGTTTAGGTGAAACAATTACATAGACAGGACTGATTCGTTTATTATCAATGATATACTCCCAGATGCTTAGCTTATCACCGATAATAAACTAATCAGTCTATGTAATTGCTTTACCAAAACGTACTCACCAGTCGCCACTGGACTTGGGTTGTGTCACAAGTAAATCATGATGGGAACGGGGTAAAATAGTGTATTATAGCAAGACGAACTTGAGATACCTTTACTTCAAACGATGGGTAAAGGTTGAAAGAGTGGATTCTTACTCCTAACTCAAAATGGTGAAAACTGACTTCGGTCGTTTCAACAATGAGCGAACTATTTATAACATATACATTCTGCCAATGTACCCCTGATTACCGATCCCTAATCATCAATACCAAGGTCATCAAAATACTGTTCTACTTCTGTAATTACTTCCTTGTTTGTCTTGAATGTTCTTCCGGTGAGAAACATCTTAAGTTTTGGGAATAAGAGGAGGTCTGGCGAGGCTAGTTCTGCAATTTTGCTTTTAAACCAAGAAGTCTATATTACATTTTTAGCAGTAAAGGATTTTTTTTTAATATCTAGAATAATGCTGTTCCCGATTTAGTACACACTTAATGACTGACATGATATAATATGTAAAATACACACCACTACCGAGGATACTGATATGATAATGACACAACTTCGTGAACATTTTTACTTATTACATAAGATGCACATGAAAATATTGTATTTGTACACAAGGCATCAACCTTGAGTATACATAAACATAGATGAAGTGCCAATGAGTAGAGTTGATAATTTGTTTAGTTTAATTTCGTTCCATATAATTGAGTTATTTATTGCGTTTTCCGGGAAAGTATTGGTGCAATAAAGACTGAAATTTCGTCGCGGTTACTTCAAGATACCGGAAATATAATGAAGCTATACGCGTCAGTTTTGAACTTAATTCTAATTGCGTTTTCGTTTGTGCAATGTGATAAACAACCAAATATTGTTGTCTTTTTAGTGGATGATTTGGTGAGTAAAATGTATTTTTTCTTGATTGTATAAAATGTAATATTTCCATTATAATTTCTGTATTAAACAAATTGTAGATAGCAACGAAACATTATATATGTATTTACCTATGTAGATATGTTAACCTTGATGTTCAAACAGCGCATGTTTGGACAAAGAAATGCGAATTCTCACGTAAAAATTGGAATTTCGCGTCTTTCTGATAATTGGAATAAGTTAAACGCAGCCGCAAAATTATCGAAACTACATGAAGAGACCTTGCATTCGTTTCATTATTCTCAACTCGAACAGGGCAGTTGATTATTTTTACAAATATGTACCTACATAGCATTTTTTACTTTTTCAATTAAGATTAATAATCGTTTATAATACAACAGCTGGAAATAATCAACTTATTATAATTACAAAAAAGTGCACTATCACAAGCTAATATTAATATTATCAAAATATCGTAAGCTTGAGCTCAAAACAATACATACTTTATAATAATATAATTAATTTATTTAGTGATATAGTATTAAGCACTAAAACATGGCTAATTGATTAGGTATTTAAAAATTAAACTTTATCAACTATTACTTTGCAATACTTAATTGAATGTTGCATTTTAAGAATATTATTAGGTATTTTTAGGGCGTTATTTAGTGTCCTTGCAGTTTTGGAAAGCCCTGTACGCTAATTTTGAGTTAGAAATCCGTTTTATGTTATTTGATGTATTTACCTTATGGACATACAGGGTCATCTTCTGGTGATACATTTCAGTCGATATTCGTCCTTAATTATCTACATTTTATAGATTCCTGTGTTATATTCGATATTTTTGCTATACGTTTGTATCAATGTTCGACTTTTGTTACTAAATTTTCTAAGTTAATTTTAAAATATTCTACGTTTCTTAAAATCCTCATTTCTTTTGTGTTTTCCGTATTTTGATTGCGTATATTCCAGCCGATTTAGCGTTGCTTTAACCTACATTTCTTATTTGCCAGCAATGGATGAGTCTATTAAGACATACCCTACGAACCCATTGGGATTTTCTGCCTGCAAAGATACTGTAGCGAAAACAAGTCCACAAAAAATAGAAGAGTAAACATTGGCGCGACGCACCGTAAATAAGTCATAAATTATCCACATATATGTAATGTGTAAGCGACAGAAAGTCTGTCGAATGTTCTACAAACATCGAGAGAAATAGAGAATTTTCGCGTATATTTCCAGAGTCTTATATGTCGATATAAAAAGCGGCCGGTGCCCAGAAAGTATTAATTAATTCATTCAGTAGTATTCGTACGGTACAAATAAATATAGTGAGCGGTGCAGTTTTTATTACAGTGCAATAAATACATAAATATTACAGATATAAATAGTAGTAATAGAAATAAATACGTGTGTTAATTTATTCGTAGTAGTTCTAAGTGCGTTACATTTATTTTATATTTTTATATTGTGATTAGTTTTAAGTGTGTAAATATACAGACAGTTTTAAAACATTTGCACGAGTTGTTTATTTCGAACCCAAAAACGCAAAAATACGTATTATTAATTTCTTTGTTGACATTAATCACATTGTTAATGCTTGTATTATAGTATATTAAAGGACAAGTTTCATTTTGACGTTTCAAAGTACGAATTCAGAGTTTAAGAAACGAGTGGCGTAGCCACGAGTTTCTTAACTGAATGAGTGCTTTAATGTCAAATGAGACGTGTCTTTTATGCTATTTTTTGCAATTAGTTTTAAAATTTCTCTTTTTGTAAAAGCAAAACGAGAAAAATTTGATAATCAAGGGAAATTTTGTGGCGGTTGTCACCTTGGTTTGGCACAAGATTTAAATTGACAAGTTAATTTAAAATTGACACATTTTTGATAATTTTCAACAGAATGTTTCTACTGCACACGGTATCACTATCACTTCGAAAGATAATTCAAACGTTAATATAAATGTTTATAATAGTTGTACTATTTCAAAGATTAATTAAAAATATCAAATCTTACAATGAATTTCAATATAAAAACCTCAAACTTGCTTACAAAATGTCATATTGACATCTCCATTTCTGTTGCAATGTGACCAACTTAAAATAAATCTGTTTAAATGTTCCATTTCTATTACGCAACTAGTGCTGTAATAGACCCTATTACAGCACTAGTGAAATAAATGGTATGATTACGGTACTAATTGCAAAAATACATTTTCGGCCGAACTCGCACCATTTACTAACATTACAGGCCCAGAATCATCTGCCAAACTCTTTCGCAAGTATAACTGAAGATGAGTTGGTTGAATTAATAGGTTTGTTCAAACCTCCAGTTCTGAACGGTTCTAGAACTAGTGCGCATGTCATTTAAAAAAAGACTGTTCGGACCATGCAGTTCTGGAACTACAAATTCTGAGAACTAGTAGTTCAGTGTTCGGTCTTTCAGAACGCGTAATTCAAGAACCGTTCTAAATTACGAGTTCTGAAGAACCGAACATTGAACCTTGTCTTTTTTTAAATGACATGCGCACTAGTTTTAGAACCGTTCAGAACTGGAGGTTTGAACAAACCTAATGGGTACTTTGTCCAGTAGGTCATGGTCTATTGCTTACTTTCTGTATTCGCGATTGCAGATACGTTTTTGCTTCTCTTTAAAGAACAATTATTAATTTATCCAAATCTTCGAACTCCTGAACGCTGGAAAAATACAAGAATTACGCCAGTGCATAAAAAAGGAAACCGTACATTTGTGAGTAATTTTAGGCCATCTCTATTATTTCCAACATTGAGAAATTGTATAAGAAGGTAATAACAGCTGTAGGTATTCTTCATATAGCACTCCCTCATTTATTTTATCAAACCAATATTTATCGCTGGTCTATCTACTCTCATTCATTTGAATAAGCGTGGACAAGTGGATGTCATTATACTAACTCGTCAAAAGCCGTGGTCTCGATTGATTATGAAATGTTTTTATATAATGTAAAAGATTCGGTATTTTAGCACCTTACCTACTTTGATTAATCTACTCGTACATAGCTATTATTTTTTTAAAAGGAAATGCGAGGATACTTTCCTAGCAGCTTTATTTTATGTCTGGTATTCCTCAAGGATCCAACGAGGACCCTTTATTATTGGGGGGAGGGGGGGAGGCATGTCATTGATACGGCTAATACCGCGGTAGCTACGCCCTACAGTGTTGAAAATAAACGAATTAGTGATCGAAATTAATCACGCTGTAAAAGTGGGTTAAAAATTGAATCTTGTTGAATTATTTTATGCCGTACAAATATGTAAAAAACAATGGATAACAACTCATTCGATTTCAACCCCTTTCAATCCCTTAGGGGATGAAATAAGTACTTAAAGATGTTACGATTGTAACGAAGTTCCTTCGTTTATTGAATAAATTATCATGATTTTAAGCTCATAATTAATTTGTCTTGTAAATATCAAATTATGTATGACTGATATTTTATTCAATAATTTATAATAATGTTTTCCTGTTGTAAATACCGCCGTAATTATTGTATTTGATTTATTTGTATATATTTGTTATCAAATTATAGTAGGGGAAAATATTTGTGTACGTCACGATCACATGCGCGGTCTTCTACGTCACGTTTGAGTGCAAAATTCAATGCTTTCGTGGTAGTTTTTTGTCATTCACGGATGATATATAAATCGACCGTTTTCTAATGAAAAAAAGAGAGTCCTTCCAAACCTTGTCCTAGTCGCAGGTTCATTATCGTGCGACACTTCCTCTTAGCAATGTCAGGCCAATTGCCGTGGTAGAGCTAAGATACCGTATTCTCCTGGATTTGCAGGCCCATTGCCGTGCTCCAGGTGAAAATCCGCTTATTAAGTCCCGTCAGGTCAAATTATCGTGACACGGAATTAATAAGATCATGTACCCGAACCGCTTGGTTTCTAGCAGGCCAATTGCCGTGTAAGAAATCAACAATACCGTTTCCCGTAGGTGCCTCTTGACAGGTCTATTTATCGTGTAAAGAGGGCCCCTTTCCGTCCGACAAAACTCCGTTCTTTCAGAGAATTTAATTAATATTTTTCATTTTGTATTAGTATGTCCGAGTAACATTTCACCGTCGCGAATGTTATCCGCCGTGCATCATTAGTATTTGACCGCATTCGTACTGTAAATAATCCGAACACTTGTAAATACCGATATAAATGTAATCAATTGCTATCAATTAAAGTTTAATTGCGTCATTAAATAAATGCTGCAATGTACAGAATATTTGTCTCTTGTTCGTGAAATACAAGATTTAAATTGTTGTTTCTATTTCATAGGTTATGTATGTATATAGATTAAATATCCGCAATATTAATGTTGATTCCGTCTTGTTGAATAGTTAACATTAATAAATGTTAGGTCTGGTAAAAATGTATAGTGTATGTATATGTATAGAAAATTTGTGTAAATATTTAGAGTTATTTTTGAAGAATAAACGTTGAATTAAAATTCATTTGTTGACTATCTGATTAACGTTTTAATGTGTTCATGAACCCGACCGCAGTGAATTATTTCCGATATTTGGATTAGATCCACGAGTGTAGTAAGATATTCATAATAAAGCAAACATAGTACTCACCTATAATCTCTGACTGTAGCAAAACCGGTAGAATTTGCATTCGTTACACCAACGGCGCGAACACTCAAACGCTTTCATATTTAATATTTTTGACAGCAAGTTAATACCGACCGCAGCAGGTCTACTTACCGACATTATACAAGATTATTGAAAGCTGAAGTGTGACTGGGTATAGGCAACCAAGAGTGTGCTGCCACACTGACGTACGTCTACTTGGAGTAGTAACAAATGCATATAAAATTTTGTGATCTGATGGTGTCCCGCAATTTTATTTTTTAAAAAATATAAAATGTTAGCCTTTTAAGCTGAATAAGCACTAGAAGCATCACACGATATCAACGATCGTTACTTCCTGTGATATTTAGCAAATAAGTATTTGTTTATTAATAAATAAATACTGATATTTAGTTATAAAGAGCTAAAGGTGCTGTTGTAAGGGGGAGGGGGTGGTTGACGTTTTTTAGCCAACTGTCAGTTGTTTTATTGCAAGTACATATTTTATAAACTATTTCTGACATACACATATAGCCAAAAAAGACAGAGACGAAACAAATATAAGACTAATCATCCGAGTCTTCGATATACATTTTGCTTTCGTCGTCATACTCGTACTCCTTAAGGTGGCCATCTCGCCCATCTCAATTACATTGCAAACATGCTGCTAACATATCGCACCAGAATCCGTCAATAAGCAGCAAAATGATATTAAAAAAATACTGGCATAATCTGCAAACTTATCTCTAGGGGACTGGGTAGTTTTAATAACTGAAGTTTGTTTGATTAATGTGGAAAGAATTGTTAAAAAACAGGAAGTTTTTGTATCAAAAATCTGCTACTTTATTTCGCAATTACTTCGAATATATAAATAATTGAAAGATATTAGGTATCTTAGCCTGTGGAGAAATAAATTCTCTTTCTTTTGATGCTTGATACAAACCCAGAATTCCGATTAAACAAGCCATATTTTAATGAGAAAAGTAGATTCCATATATCATAAACTGGGTGATGGGTGCAGTAATTCTTAAACAGAGGGCGCTGCCAACAATAATATTAGTTTTTAAGAATATTCGGGGCGCTCTCTAGTTGAATGTAGCAAAACTTTAATGTCTGCTGCAAATATAGTGTCGACATACGTCTTATGTAGCTTACTCAGTCATATAATTACGTTATATATGTCTTTCTGTCAGCCATTAAAAGAGTAACCCCTAAAACAAATCACATATTTACAAATAACATGAAATTGAAATGATATGATACTATTTGTTCAATTCAAACAAATTTTCATGGATATTTTTTATTATTTGCTCCTGAATATCAATGATTTCAAAATAGACACATATTCTGTTAGATCGTGTATGAGACAAAAACTCTGTTTTTTGATCCAGACACAAAAAAAACGGTCTGGTTGCGCGTTGCGTTAGTAGTATCATCTTTTATCCAATAAATTTGTTTTACAAATTATATCGCTGCTGCTTGCAACCAGATGGCTAATAAAAATACACTCACGCATGCAACACATAATACACGCCTAATGGTTGGAAGAGGACAGAGATACACAGTAGCAATGTGACGATTCTCTTTCTATCAGATGGCCACCTTAAGTTCTCTGGATTGGTATAAAATCAGAAGAGGAGCTGAGCTCAATAGGAGCCTGTAGAATAAACCCTCATTGATTTTAACGGCGTTGATTTTTTGCGTATGTCTGTCCCGGCACTTCCTTACGTCCTTATTTTTTGATGCTATCTTTTCTGATTTCTTGGTATGTCCTATAGTCTACTTCGTTTCATGTTCTTAACAATTTTCTTCTAGCTGTCATCTATTTCTATAATGCTCCCGTGAAGTCTTCATCAAACCATTTATTTTCTTTATTTTCTGTTTTTTCTTGCTTAAAACTTTATCTGCAGTGTCCTCATTGCCTCTGTTATTCTGAATTTAGAAAATATATTTCGAAGGCACGGCAGAATGGCGCATGTAAAAAAGCTATAAGACTACATTTACTCAAAGTGGTTCTTTCTGAATCTTTATAGGTCCTCAAAGGTGCAGATACTTATATGCAGGCTGTCTCCAGTAGTTAGCCATGGCTCTGTTCTACAAATCCTTCCTTGAGGGGTAGTGGCCGGTTACCAAGTCACTTGGCAAACAAACATTTTTTCCCCATAAATGATAAGTATTTTTACATCACTTCGTTTTGATCTGTAACTTTTCACGAAAACATCTTATGCTAGCAAATCATCCGTATTGGGACAAATAATTCATATACAACTTGAACCATTTCATGTATTTGTGTTGAAGTATTGCCCAATCGATAACAACATTTAATTGTCTGTTTCTGTTCAGTTTTAATATCCTTGGTAGGTATGATAAACCTTGAAACCTACAATAATTAAGATAAAGCAAAGCCAACTTCAGTAGACTATAAGGAAATTTGATATTCTGAATTAAATAACATCAATAATAAAATAATTTGAACTAGTCTTGTAATTTTTAACACACCTTGCAATTTATTACATATTGATAATGAACAAGTATTGCTTACAATAAATTCAATTTCACAATTTCAAAAAAAAAATCAATGTTGTAAATATGTAATAAGAGACTAACCTATAAGAGCAGAAAAGTACAAGAATATATTATTAAAGTTTTCGTCTGCTTTTGCCATGTTTGTTTCCAATAATGGATGATAATGAGCAAAATAACGTCCATTTACTAAAGTTAATACAAAATTCGTTTTATTACTATGCAATAATAATCTTATCTGCATATAAAGGTGTCCTTTTTTTAAAATTACAATCTTCATTGTTTGTTGTATTATTTTTGGATTTCTATTTTACTTTATTGTCGGTGTATATGTATGTATGTATGGATGTATGTATATGTATATTTATATAATTTTGTGGATTAAACATTAATCTGCACATGTGTTTGTTATGTCATATTATACTGTTACACTGTTTTTTTAATGTGGTTAAATTCGCAGAAGAGTAGAAAATCATTCATTTATAATTTGCATACAAATATTGTAGATCTCATCAGCTTAATTAATTATATATTTTTTAATGTACGTTACCATAATGCGTTAAAATATATTTGTATATTAAACATGTTCTAAGAAACGAGTCCACTGCTTCCTTCTTCTTAAGTTCCACTTAATACCAGCCATTGAAAAATGCAAATCATCTTCTTTGAATAATTACCTGTTTAAAAGTTTTTGGAATGTAGATTTCGTTTTGGGAGATGGAAAACGTCAAACGTAGGCGTGCATGTCATAACTTCATCAACTATTACTCTATTACAAGGGAAATCTCCAGGTTTACATGTAGAATAACTTGAAGTTAAGTATAACAACTGTCAGAATTTGAAGTTTTCAAAAAATTAGCTTGTACAACAACATTGATTACTTAAAAACTTCAAAAACAGCTTACTCTAATGAGGAAAGTATTTGAAGGCACGGTATGCGTCTATAACTTGAATTTAAGTATGACAATTGTCAGAATTTGACGTTTTCAAAAGATTAGCATCAAAGCGATTGTAATATAATAGAGGAAGTATCAAGCTGCAATGTTTGGCCGCAATAACTGCAGGTGGGGTAAGGGAATTGATACACTGCTAAGCGATTATAGTCCTTAAGGTAGTCCGACTTCGCCCTGTCATTGGTCGAAATGTCGTGCTCGTACGAAATCATACGAGCATGATATTTCGACCAATGACAGCACGAAGTCGGACTACCTTGGACTATAATCGCTTGGTAGTGTATCAATTCCCCTTACCCCACCTGCAGTTGTTGCGATCACTTATCTCGCCTACAAACTTCACTCATGCTTCCTCTATTATATTCCAATCTGTTTGATTAGCATGCACACCAATATTGATGAGGTAAGATTTTGAAGGCGCGATAGTATAGCACATATAACATGTTTCGCATGTTGTCATCGGTCATCTAGAACTAACTCCGACCTACCTATAATTAACGCGTTGAATATTGTACCTATACCGTAGTCGTCAAATTTTAATTTCGGTTTATACTTCTATCCCATGCAGAAGATTATAATATACAGCGATGCCTGCTTGCTAACAGTGGTGGGAGAACAACGCAGTGTCGGGGGACCCTCACTCCTTACATTTCATAGGAAACATTTGTCGAGTGTACTGTCTTGGCAGCCTCGCTATATGTTTACCTTTAGTTTATTTAGTCGCGCTCTTTTCCTCTTTCTACTTTCGTATCAGAAATTAAAATATGTCCACTACGGTATATCTTCAATTGCTTTCCCAATTACCTAGTACTGCTGATAATGTCAAACAAAGATTTGAAGCACTTCTAAATAACAATTCAGGAATTTATACTGTATATCGAATTGTTGACTTGTTTTCTGGTAAAGAAGTAAATTTTTTAGAACCGGGGTTAAATGCGCCGGCACCAAGAAACTTTATGTGCTTCTATTACACAGGTAGATGTTGTTCCATCGTTCAACATTGTGATATTCTTAATCTTTTCGCAAGAAACCAAAATATTTTTAATAATAAAATACTTTACTTTAAAAATAATTCTTATACATACACTTTGCAAATTACATTTATGTAAATTCAGAAAAAAAAAAGAACAATACAGAAAGACAATGAAAAAATCGCACACAACAGTCTTCTTAAAATCTAAATGTACTAAAAATAATATATAGTTCTACATTTATATTAGGAAAATAATAAATATGTTTATAAATAATAACATTAGGTATATAAAATGCAGTACAAACACAAAGTCAATCACTATGGAACAGTTATAAGCTGGTTTATAATGGCCCTAATTCTGATCTGTAATCTGAATAAGACGACATGAATAAATTGTCCTCTAACAATATACACTTAGCATTATACCGCATGTGTCAAATATCATTAGGTATAGGGATTCAATGTTTAAGTGCGATCTACACGTATGCATGTAATACGTGACAACGTGGTACCCCTACTGTCCGTCACCAATGCCGGCAACAACCGACACGACAACGATTTTCTCCGATCCCCATTCTTCCCACTACTACTACGTAAATGTTGTTTCTGAACGCATTACAAACACCCAAGTCGGTGGTCCAATAGTTACTGCTAACTTGCGAGCATGAATCGGAAGAAGTAAGGGTACCACATTGCCACGTATTGCATGCATTGATCGCCTAAGGCTAATGAAAATTGACACATGCGGTATAGTGTTGATGCGTCCTTTATAATCACTGATAAGAACATTTCCGAAGCTGAAGAGACATGTAATAATTTGATAAGTAAACTTAGCAATTTTTTAATAGTTTGAATCTCTTTTTCAACATTAATTATGCTCAATAAGGATCGGCATTAACTAATGCACGGTGTTTCTTTTTCGGGTGGTAAATTATTCATTGTGACATAGGTATAATGGAGACGCGTTAAGTTCAGTTGCACGTCATCGATGACATTTACATGTTGTCATAACTGTATTAGAGAAACTAAAATAGTTACTTTGTTAAATTATACTTGAGGGCATTTATTTCATTAGCTTAAATAGAAGATTTATAAATTGATCGTAATATACGCATTCATGGCAAAAAAACACATAATTTTCGTTTCAATATTAAATTTCTTTATTACATATTTTTAATAGACTAATAGTTCAATTCGGTGTTGACAGATAAATCATATCTGTCAAAAAGACGTGCATTGTGTATATTCTTTCTGTCAAATTTTTCATGTTTATTTTTGCTTTGATATAAATTGTTTAAAAACAGTGCTTTTTAGAAGTGTATTTATTATTTATTTTCGTCCATTGAATATAATGCCGAAAGGTTTCTGTAAACAGTCGAGGCTTTTTACAAACTTTTCTATAATCATGTGTTAAATTTAATGTGAAAGCGTAAGTATTGCTTATTTTAAATTATATTATGGATACGTAATGAAACTTTTGTTTTTCGACAATCTAAATCAATATAATAATTAAGTTGAGAAAGACTGAAGTCTTAGAGCATTTCAATTACTAAATATATTACGTTATAGTTATTGTATTGTGAATATTTTTTTTCTTTGGTTATATCCAATGTCACTGACAGAAATAAAAATTGATCCGGCAACATATACAAGGCGAGTCATCATGGATCTAGTATGACGTGCAACTGAATGTAATATAATATATATATATATTTTGAATTATGTTTATACACCGAGTGGCCCAAGTAACTCACCTTGAATTACTTTCACATGCGAATTTAAATTAATTCTGACAATTAGTTTTTCTTATCCTTCTAATACACCATCAACATTGAAACACATGGTATACATAATAGTAAACACAATTTAAAACTTACTAGACTATCACATATGTAATACCACACAGGTATTTTCAAAATGTTGTAGGACTTAGATTACAGGCGTATAATAAATTATTCAAGTGTATTAAAAAATTAACCAATATAATTATTTTTAAGAAAACTATAATAAGTGGTTCTTTATCAAACGAGTTTGAGATTATGAGCCGAGCGAGCGAAGCGAGCGAGGCGTGTTCGATAAAGACACTTTACTGATGTGTAGCATACAAAACTTTATCGCTAACTGTAAAAAATTATAATTTAAAAAATGTAGATATTTTAACTTATCATATTTTATTATGACAATGTAAACAGATAGAAAAATAACAGCGAATACAAAACAAATATACTTATTATTTGATATATTAAAAGTGAACGGACACCCTGAGGAATTATGAGAATTAATTCCTGAAATCGAAGGAGTTTCAATTGAAAATGTTTGAACATTATTACTTATGTTACTAGTATTTAAATCTTTAGTAGAATAATCATCGGTAACAACTCTGTTGCCAGTTTGACCGTCACCTAAGATCGTCTTCAACATACTACTCTACAATTGTGCCGCTTTGCCACCGTCCGTGGCATTTCAGTTTCGTTACGCCTGTGTTGGCAAAGAGAATGGGGGATGTTTGGCGAAAACAATGCTCCCGTATAAAGCGATGGTTCTGGCAAATAGACACAGTTGCAATTTTTTCTTGGTATATTTCCAAAAATATGGATTTCACCTGGTTGGTTTCTTAAATAATTACTACATTCATATCTTGTTAGTTTTGAAATGTTTGCATAAATTACTATCAACATCAAACAGATTTCATACGGTGAATTTAGCAAAAATTTAAGTACCTTCTTGTGCAAGACTTTTGGATTTTTTTGGAATATGATTCCTTTTTGTTTTACAAGCCAGTAAGTTTTTAATGTCAACGTCATTTTTTGCAGAAAGGGTTGTTTAGTTATATGATATGAACAACTGGAATTATTTCTTTGTGCTCTGTGCCACTGACTTTTAAGTTCTTCATTACGTAAAGCCCCTGCAATCCCAAACACAACCAAATCCCAAATAATTACTACATTCATATCTTGCCAGCTTTGAAATTTTTGCATAAATTACCTTCATCATCAAATAGATTCCATACGGTGAATTTAGTAAAAATTTGCGTACCTTCTTGTGAAAGACTTTTGGAATATGAATCCTTTTTGTTTTAAATGCCAGTAAGTTTTTAATATCAACGTCATTTTTTGCAGAAAGGGTTGTTTAGTTATATGATATGAACAACCGGAATTATTTCTTTGTGCTCTGTGCCACTGACTTTTAAGTTCTTCATTACGTAAAGTCCCTGCAATCCCAAACACAACCAAATTCCAAATAATTACTACATTCATATCTTGCCAGCTTTGAAATTTTTGCATAAATTACCTTCATCATCAAATAGATTCCATACGATGAATTTAGTAAAAATTTACGTACCTTCTTGTGAAAGACATTTGGATTTTTTTGGAACATGATTTCTTTTTGTCTTAAAAGCCAGTAAATTTTTAATATCAACGTCATTTTTTGCAGAAAGGGTTGTGTAGGTATATGAAATGAACAACTAGAATTATTTCTTTGTGCTTTGTGCCACTGACTTTTAAGTTCTTCATTACTTAAAGCCCCTGCAATCCCAAACACAACCAAATCTTAAATAATTACTACATTCATATCTTGCCAGCTTTGAAATTTTTGCATAAATTACTTTCATCATCAAATAGATTCCATACGGTGAATTTAGTAAAAATTTAAGTACCTTCTTGTGAACGACTTTTGGATTTTTTTGGAATATGATTCCTTTTTGTTTTAAAAGCCAGTAAGTTTTTAATGTCAACGTCATTTCTTTGCAGAAAGGGTTATTTTCACCATGGAATAATACTAGCATATCGAAGAAAGAGAATACTCTTTTGATAACTCACCACTAAAACATTTGTACTTCACTTTTTAATTCTGTGTTTGTCGCACCACATACTCGTGATTGTATTTTTCGACTAATTTTTGTGGTAGAATTTCGAAAGACGTCTCTAATGACTTCTTCTCAATTTTATATTGCGTTCACTATTATTGTCTATTAAATAATTTGTGACAAAACATTTACTGTTGGAGCCAAGGGCGTAGCCAGGTTTTCGGGCAGGGAGCAAGGTCTCGGGCAGGGGGGTGGGCAAGGTCCTGACATATTAAGGGCTGAAGTAAATGCATATATGGTCGCATATACTTTATTTTCAACTAGATACTATGAATTTATAAGAAATATGATAGGTTCGCACGTGAATGTATGATTAACGATATTCGTTTTTGTATTCCTTGTTTTTTGGGCTTTCAAGGGAGCAACGCCCTTGGTTGGAGCCGTGATAGCGACAAATGATTTCTATTTAATGTCATACAGTTAATGGCTATGTTGACATATACTAGCGGCGAATTAAAATGTTTGATATTTACAGTAAGACAAGGTGTTTGTTTACTTTTGAAAAACGCTATGGCAATGCTTTATTGACGATTGGCGATAATTATGTATAATATGCAATAGTTATTTATGTACCAAGACAGTATAGCTATCATTTATCGAACGAGTCTGAGATTATGAGTCAAGCGAGCGAGACGAGTTCGATAAAGGCACTTTACTGACGTAGTGCATACAAAATTTTATCTCCAACCGCAAAAATTTGTAATTTAAAAAAAAAGATATAATGACTTATGACGTTTTATGACAGTGACAAGCGATGTATGTTTAAAGTCATCAGTTATGGCTACGTTGACAGATATTAGCGGCAGGTAAAGTATTTTATTTTACAGTACGATAAAGTGTTTGTTTACCTTTACTTTACCGAGTGATTTACGAGCCAAGCGAGTGAAGCGAGCGCGGCCAGTAACAGACGAGTTCGGTAAAGGTACTTTACTGACGTGGTGCATACAAAATTTTATCTCCAACCGCAAAAATTTGTAATTTAAGAAATAAATATAATAATAACTTTTGACAGTTTATGACAGTGACAAACGATTTATGTTTAAAGTCATCAGTCATGGCTACACTGACAGATATTAGCGGTAGGTAAAGTACTTTTTCTATTCCGGTGCTATAAAGTTCACTTTACGACACCCGTTTTGGTTGCATAAAGTATTACTTTATCGCACGCTAATTTTATTTTTTTGAAGTTGGTAACAAAAGAAAATGGAACCAAATCGTATTTAAATGTCAAAATATAAGTCTTTAAAGTAACAAAAATGTGCAATAAAATTGTACAAAGAATAAAAAGCACACATGCTAACATTTCACTTACTAATTAGCAATATAAATTGTTAAGCAGAGTTGGATGATAAGTTTTCGGATGCTACTATTGACATTTACTTACCATGTTGAATAGTACAACTGTTATAAAAGTTTGTTTTGATAAATATGTAGAGAGTTTGTGGACGAAAGATTTTGTAAATTGTCTTCTGCTATTTTGCGAATCTCTGGGGGCGTACAGTTATTTATTTCGTCCTTTTTGTTGATAATTTGAAATAATTTATTGTATAAATCAGTCTGAATTTTAAACACAATTACATATAGCACCACCGATATTCAAATATTTAAAACGTTCTACTTAAAAATCAGAGTAACCAACTTCAAAAAAGCAAAATTTCTAAAATATTCGAAGAAAACATGTCTCTTATTTTAAGCTTTTTTGAACTTTTAATAACCGAAATAGAAAAAATAGTATAAAATACACGTTTCATAAGACATTTTGCGCACTTGTTCTTTAGAAAACTCGCCTAGCGGCTCGTTTTCTAAACTTGAACGCGTGCGCAAAAATCGTGTCTTATGAAACTTGTATTTTAATATACTATTATTGTACAGTACGATAAAGTGTTTGTTTACCTCCGTAAAACGCTATGGTAACGCATCGCTTTACTGACGGTTGGCGATAATAGTTATTTATGTAACAAGTCAGTAAAGTGATACTTTACCGAACGAGTCTGGTTTACGAGCCAAGCGAGTGAAGCGAGCGCGGCGAGTAACAGACGAGTTCGGTAAAGGTACTTTACTGACGTGGTGCATACAAAATTTTATCGCCAACCGTTAAAATTGTTAATTTAAGAAATAAAGATATAATAACTTTTGACAGTTTATGACAGTGACAAACGATTTATTTTTAAAAGTCATCAGTCATGCTACGCTGACAGATATTAGCGGCAGGTAAAGTACTTTATTGTACAGTACGATAAAGTGTTTCTTTACCTCCGCAAAACGCTATGGTAACGCATCACTTTACTGATGGTTGGCGATAAAATATATTACTCCCTCCGTCCGAAAATATGGTATACATTTTGTAATTTAGTTTTGTCCGGATTTATGGTATACATTTACAATTTTAATTAAGTACTAGAGTATTAAACATAATTACAAATAAAATTTAATTGATGAGGGATCGAGCTTTGTCTATAGCTCCTTGGGAACACACTAAACTAGATGGTAAGCGTCCTTCACGCCGAAGCTTGGCCTTATTGATGTGGGGAATCTTATACGAATTTCCTCCTTCAATCAACATAGTTGATTCCATACAGCTCTGCAATGTTGGAAAATCATTGTCAAGGGTCTCTCTGTCTAAATTGTCAAAGGCTTTTTTAACACATTCGATCAATTCATCAATTGTATGTGGCGAAGCTTTATGTTGCAAAGATTGTATGGAATTGAAAAAGCCAAGATCCAAAACGTTTAAATCGGGACTGTTTGGTGGTTGTGATTTAAACTGAATAGACCAGCCATCTGTAGAACCATGAGCCAGAAGTTCTTCATCGTCGTCACGAGCATGAGGTTTTGGATTATCTTGTTGTATATATATCGGTTTTTTCTTATGACATGGGAAACTTTAACTTGACCGCCGCACAGTGGTCTAAAACGTCCAAAAAGTTGGTCAAAACCTAAAAAAACATATTTTTTTTCAAATAGTTTCTTGTGTGGTAGTCGGTCAACGAGGTGCCTGCGCGTCTATTTCTCGAATAGCAGATAGATGATGCGCCTACGGGACGTGTAGTTGTGTGTGAAAGTTGCGGTTGTCAAAACTTGCTACGTGCAACGTTCAACAATAAACTAGAAAAACAACATTTGAAGTGCACACAAAAATTCGTGAACGTGCAAATATCTTCAACAAGAAGATGGAGGATGCGCCTGAAGATTGGTATAATGTTTTGACACTTTACTTTTTTTAAACAATTTTTTATAATTTGTTATTAAAAATTTTCCGAAATTGTCAAGAAAGTTATGTTTCCGCGAGACTCCGCGTTGTTCGCTGATTCATTTCCCAGATGAATGTCTAACTAACTAGAAAATCGAAAATTCAGGTGCGACTTTCTGCGATTCTCCTCGCAATTGATTTATTTGTATTTGGTTGCGCGGCCCTATACATGTGACGCGTCACATGTATATGTCACATCATAATTACATATTTTTAATTAATCTTGAAGAGATTTAATATGCGCACGATTCGAACCAAATAGTAACTTAGAAGAAGTCACTTTGAATTATTTAAAGTGCAATTACCAAGAAAAAATCATAATTATTATGATTAATATTATTATTATTATTATTATTATCATTATTACTATTGTTATCATAATTGTTATTGTCTTTATCGTAAGTATAATTATAAAAAGTATAATGAGAAACAACACAAAATTTATTAAGCCGAATTTTATATTATTTTATGGTATTTTTGAACATAAAACTGGCAATTTAAAACACCCCATTTTGCAATTTTTCCATTTTTACCTCAAATCTACAATCAGAAAGTAAAAAAACTAAAGCATACTGATTTTCAGCCAAATCCGAACCTTTTTCGAGTTTTGACCAGCTTTTCGGGCGTTTCAGACCACTGTGCGCCGGAATGACATTCTCAAGAATCATTTTTCTACATTCTGCTGAATTGACGGACTCCACATTTTTTGTTACCAAAGTTCCTGTAGGTCTATTTTTCGAGTTTCGTTTAGCCGGTTCTTGATAAACAAAGGGCCATATACCAATTTTTCCATTAAAAAATTGTTGTCGATGTGGATCGAAATGTGGTCGGGCGACAGCAGCCATAAACATCACTTTGGTTATGAAACGTTTGCTCTTGCAACTTCGATAGGGTTCTTCTTCGTCTATGATAATGTAATAAGAGCACTTGTTTTGCGTTAAATAAAACCATTTTTCGTCTATGTGGATATAATCGTACAAATCTTCAAAACGTCCATCCGGTCTCACTTTCGACCAGCAAAACTTTAATCTCTCTAACTTGTTTTGATCTGTTAACAAAGGTTTAACAGTAGAAGATATACGCTTTATTTTCTTTCCTCGTTTATAAATGTCGAACAATGTCGACTTTGGAATATCGACAGCACAAGACAGACTACGAATTGACGTTCGACGATTGAAAGGAACTTCCTTAACTTTGGCTAACTGTTCAGAATAATCTTAACGTTTCCGTCCACATTTACATTTCTTGTTTGATGTAATATCAGCACAAATTTTACCGCCATTGTACTGTTTTTGAGCCATTTTCCAAATTCTAGACACGGATAAACGGGTTACCCCAAATTCAGTTGCAACTTTATTTATACTGCCGTGCTTCAGCTTCTGCCCTTCTTTCAGCTGCAACAATTTTTGCAATAGACCATGACGTTGCTCACCGGTTAATTGCTTGAACTTGGAATTCCTTTTCAATAAGCTTACTTCATTATTTATAACAATATCTGCCATTTTGTGAATAGGGCATGTGTAAAATAATTTTTCATGAAATGACGTTTTAACTCTATTGACGTTTTTGACACAAACCAAATCAGACATCAGCCAACTATGTATTATAGTTGCTTACCTAGCATAAGAACTGCCAAATAAGTATATTCAATTATAGTTCGTTACTAATGTCTGATTAATTTTCAAGAAAATTTCAAATATATACCATATTTTCGGACGGAGGGAGTATTATAAAACTGATCTATTTATAAATTACGATTATAGAACAAAATTTTGATTAACTGGCACGATAAGCCAGCTTTAAGTGAAAATTTTTTGTATCCTACCAATGAGTATTAAACAAATGTTCCATACTTCATAGCACTGCTCCATTACATGTGCTTAAATGATGGTTTTGAAATTCTTGAAGCAATTCTTTCGTATATTTTGAGTTGAGTTATGCAATATTCATAAAAAAAGGACAGACAAAAGATGGAGATACTATTTCTTATTGTTGCTATTCATTCGCAACAGGTCTTGTATTTCCTCGATGTTTCTGCCTTTAGTTTCGGGAACTTTGAAATACACAAAAATACAACTTCCACAACTGATCAGTCCTAGTATACAAAATGACATCCCTAAACCTATAAACTCTTTTAGGTAAGGAAAGATGTTGGTCACGCAAAATGCGCATAGTAAATAGATAAACACGTTCAAGGTTGCCGCCAAGGATTTTATATTCGGTGGAAAAAGCTCGCCAATCATTGCGAAAGATATCGGTCCGATACCTAAAGTGTATGTCAGTATGAATAAATTAATTGTTGTAACTGGCAACCAATTTATATGATCCACGTAAATAAGTGCATCATCTCGTAAACAGAAATATATACCAGTAATTAATAAAGTTAAGACATTTCCTACGGCTGAAGTGAGAAGTAGTATTCTTATTCCGAAACGGTCTACAGTAAAAATAGTACAAATGCTTCCCAGTAGTTGAAGACTTCCACCGATAAGTACGCAGTTGTCCGATGAAATTGTGCTACCAGTCTCTTCGAAAATCGACTGCATATAGAAAAATACTATGTTTATACCTGACCATTGTTGGAAACATAACAATCCCATGCTAATTGAGAACGCAGTCATGATAGTGTTGTCCGCGCATAGCCCTTTAACACTAATTTTATTTTCGAAGGATTCCTCAACATTTTTTACGATAGCTAATAGTTCTTTATCTACAGTCTCTTTAGAATTACATCTTAATTTAAGCAATACTTTTTCGGCCATATCTTTTTTACCTTTACCGATATAATAGTAAGGACTTTCAGGCATGAACGCGAATAGTAACAGGAAGACGAGAGGTGGTATCAAACATACCCCCGATAAAGTTTTTAACGTTACATAGGGGCACATTGAAAACGTAAATATGCCGCCTATACTCATACCAAATGTAAAAAAACAACCCAATGTTCCTCTATTTGAACTTTGAGCAATTTCGCCGACGTATACTGGTACGATGGTGAAAGCGGCGCCACAACCTAAGCCGCACAAAAATCTTCCAATGTAGAAATAAATTATTTCAGTACCGACACATAAACACGCAAAACCGGCGATTACAGTAATGTTAAATACAAATAATGTATTCTTCCTACCAATTCGATCGGATAAGTAACCAGATATAAAAGCACTTATTGAGGATCCCAGTGGTACAAGAGATGCTATCCACGACTCTTCGGAAGGTGATATGTGGTACGATAATGGATTATCGTTTGAGATAATTTGACCGTTCATTTTTGGTATAGCCGGTGAAGACCAGCAATATACAGTCCCTATGCTAAACGAAGCCAGGTTAGCTGAAAATAAGAGTTATATTTTTATTGTTTGCCATTCTGGGTAAATTGTTTGACTTTATTTTTTCGTTATCATTACTTACAAAATAATGGCTAAAAAAATTAAGCATATACAAGCAACCATGTTTTGAACATAATCTGCACATGCATTAAATTATACAGATAATAAATAAAGTTGTGTGTTTTTATGTTTTTGTAAATAAAATAAAATTAAAAAAAAATAGGTGTGGCCACCACACGACTTTCTTATATGTATGAGCGTTTCAAACTATACAATTTTAAGATTTTTTTTTATACAAAATTTATTCAAAATCCTATTATAAGTACTTTCATTGTCTTAATAAATCGCTATAGAGTGCATACTTTGCAAGATATTCGAAAAAAGTGCTACTCGCTAAGAGTAAAAGTACTACTTCCGGTCCGAATTTTGAAATTTCATGTATACAAAAACTATTGCAATTCCAACTCTAAATACTTTTGTACTCTTAATAAATATACCGGGTGTCTGTTTAACCTCGGCCACCGGCCATATCTCGGCAACCGTTTATCGTACAACCTCGCGGAAAAAATCTTGTTAAAGTAAAATATTTTTAAGTTTCCAAAATGATCACAAATTAAAAATTCGATAATTTTTCATTAAATTCTAGATTAAGATAGATTGAAAATTTTTCTAGAAAATTTTTTAGACGTTTTTATACAACTTTCATTTGAAACTTTTTGATCTAACTCCCATACGAAGGGAAGAGGGGAGGGGGTATGTCTGCGTACAAGAACCGGTATAATTTTGGTTTGCACAAACGGATTTTAATGTTTCTGGGCTCATTAGGTAGAGAATCTTACAAAGAATTGAAGGACATGAAGCACGAAATTACGTGGTTGACAAAGAAGATAACAGGGGGCGCTGTTCTCAATGTATGTATATTACTTGTTTTTTCTTTAAAATTTTAAATAATATAGAATTTACACAAAAACACTAAAACACCTTACCACACTAAAGCACAAAAATGGCTAAATACGTATTTCAAAAACTAAGTTGTCATCATCAGTAGCACTGATTAAAAATCGCGCTGTCTACACACCGTAGCGTACAGAACAACACTGTGTTGTTGCAATGTTGTTCTGTACGCTACGGTGTGTAGACAGCGCGATTTTTAATCAGTGCTACTGATGACAACTTAGTTGTTGAAATACGTATCTAGCCATTTTTGTGCTTTAGTATGGTAAGGTGTTTTAGTGTTTTTGTGTAGTTTCAAGCCACAGACTCCAAGTTTAGTTTCTTAAATATAGAATTTAATGAAAAGTTATAGAATTTTTAATTTATCTTGAGAATTGCGCCCCCTTGCGATCATATTGGAAACTTAAAAATATTTTTGTTGTAATTCCCGTCATCCATTTTACTATCAAGATTTTTTCCGCGAGGTTGTACGATAAACGGTTGCCGAGATATGGCCGGTGGCCGAGCATAAACAGACACCCGGTATATAAAATGCATAATTTACGATATATTTACAAAAAATCGCTATTCGGTAAGAGTAAAAGTGGTACTTCCGGTCCGAATTTTGAATTTTCTTTTATACAAAAAATATTTAAAATTATAATCTAAATACTTTTATACCCGTAATGTACCTGCCTAGTAAACATGACTTGCGAGATATTCGCAAAAAACTGATTTTCCATAAGAGTAAAAGACCTACTTCCGTTTGGAATTTCGAAAAACTTTTTTAAGACAATTTGTCTCAAACTTAATTTAAGTACATATGGATTCTTTATAAATTTGTTTAAACTTAGTAGTTGACGAAATATTGGCAAAATTCGATTTTTTCACTGAAGTAAAATACTACTTCCGGTCTACCGATTTTACTGAAAAACTAATCAGGTCTCAAGGGGGAGATTATACACGTAAATACAAAATTTGGAATTGATAGCTATAGCGGTTTGACCGCTATCGTGGTCACAGACAGACAGATAGACACACACAGAGACAGACAGACAGACAGACATTTTTTAAAAACCACTTTTTTGGTATCAGTGGACATCAAAACGTGGACATCTGCAAAAATCTCGAGGTCGAAAATTTTCATCATCACAATATTTTCTTATACTACGTATAAGAAAGTAAAAGTATGGCAACATACATTGAGAATGAGGAATGGGTGAAACACTTTAAGGTCTTGTTAAATCTTTCTAGAATTCACTTTTTAGTACTTTTGTATACTTTAGAAATTTGTCTAAACATAGTAGTTGACGAAATGTTAGAAACTTTTGTTATTTTTACTGTAGTAAACTACTACTTCCGGTCTACCGATTTTACTGTAAATCTAATCAGATCTCAAGAGAAAGATTATATTCGTAAATATAAAGTTTTGAATGATGCACGTAGCCGGTCACACACACTGGAAGAGAGTGACACACATACTGAGATAGAAAAAGAGATGATTGCAAAAACCACTTTCGGTATAAAGGGACTTCAAAATATTGACATTTGTAAAAATCGTCGAAATGTTTGTCATCACACTAGGAAATAAGAAAAGTGCCAATAACTCTGAAATTAGTAAAAAAAAAAATGAAAAATCAATTAAAAATAATATGAGAAATGAATTTTTTATTTTAAAATCCAATGTTGCCTATTGATCTATCCAATAATAATACGTGAGAAAAAAACCTTGCACCCATTTTGAAGCAAATTGCGCGCGTGTTTCGGCCTTTAAGGCCTCTTCAGTGTACGTGGTACTGCCAGCAATGATCAACAACTAAGATCGCATCTTATGTCGGCTTGAGCTGCAAAATGCCCGTGAGAATATCCCAGCGACATCTGCCACACAAGCGCGACACCCAATACGATGGTCGTAAATCTCAGTCAACTTCTAAGGATTACCGTTCGAGCACTGGTGCTTCAAAATTTTCGCGAATTGCAAAACTGTCTATGTAATTTAGTCACAAAAATATTCTGACAAAAATACACACGGCAACGACAATTTAAATTTTAAGCACCAATAAATTACTTTAAAAAAATATATCTCAAGCAAAAGGCAAAAATATCGAATAACAACTCAACTTCAGGCTATACCAACAATTTTATAAACTCCGTTAGATAGGCATTGGGAGAAAAATATCATTAAATTGTTTTTCTATATTATCCAAATTTTTCTACTGAATTGTTACCTTCATCAGGTAAGTAATTGAGTTTATTATTAAGGATAAAAAATAACTATCACGCAGATGTTCATTTATCTATACAGATTGCAAATTTAAATTGACTGACATAAGTTCCTGCACGTTGTTTATAAATAATTTCAATTGTTTCTTTGATGAAGCTACTATTGAAAAGGCGAAAGTTTATATAATATAATAAGAGTCGGAGGTCGGAAGAAGGAATAGTTTGATATTTTGCTAAAACATTTACTGAAATAATTTATGACACAGTTAATCTCAAAAGAAGAAAATGGACAAATATGTATAATAAACATCTTTTACAGACAAAATAGAAGATATTTGAGGACTTGGATTCAGAAAAGAAATGAGGATTATGATAAATAAATGAACATTGTTAATGTTTGTTCTGTAATTAGACTTGTATCTGTTGGATAACTAAAGATAAAATAATTACTACTAAAATGATATAATTATTATCGATAATGCACCAACGAGAACGTGATTAAAGGTGAAATGACAGTCTAGAAGTCAAGAAGAATTGGTATAGGCAGCACAAAACCACAAAGATGGAGTCAAAATTATTAATATTTACAAACGAAATAATATGATTTTTCGGTTTAAACAACAAAGCAGAATATTTAAAATATACAACTAACCTGTGAGTGCTGAAAAGTAGAGAAATAGATTGAACTTTTCATTGTTCTGAACCATATTTGTTATTCGTAAAGCATACAATAAAACTTACTACAACAATAAGAATAATATGTATATATACTTGTGTGCATCAGTGCTTGTCCAAAATAAATAGAAACATTACCGTAACATTCTTATCACTATAGACTATCAAGGTCGTTCTTTATTTTTTTATATTTTTAATTTTCGAAATAAAATTTAAAATACCATCTATTGTTAGGGAATTTATTTTTAGATTTATACACGTTATTGCGTATGTATATACATACGTTACAAATTTATTTTCGTAGTTTTAAATATTTACGAAATTCACGCCAAATTTTATTAATAGAAGTTTTTACCAAGAGAATTTTCATTTTAAATTTGCAAGAAGTACGGAGTGTTGCGATGCTTTTAATTTAAATAAGGTCGTAATAATAATTTTATAATTATTTAAAAGAATATGTATGTTAAAATGTTACTTTTAGGATCATTTTTATAATAACGGAATATACATAAAAAACAAGGGAAGATAAGTTTAACTGATCGTTTAAAATGTTGTCATTTCTTGAAAAAATGTTCTGCCACTATATATCCAACCTATGATAGGTTTAGTATTTTTTGATGATCGTCAAATTTCCAGACACAGTGAAAATTAAGAGATTTTCTTTATTAGAGAATATCTAAAGCATACAACATTGCACTATATACGATGACTAGAAAAATGTCCACTGTGCGAACCTGACGAACATCAAGAAATACGACACTGGTAAATGGTTCGATACAAAAGTTCTTATGCCATTAGGTATCGGGCTAAGTATTTCTGCAATTCAGTTTTGTGTATCATCAATAAAGGGAATAGGTATTAAAATGAAAGTGTACAACTAAACTAAAGAGAAATAACATCGCACATGTATATCGTATTTTCCCAGCTGTATTCTATAAACAAGTAGCGTACAATGTATAAAGATGAATATGCTTATCCATAATAGAAACCTTGCATTCTTATGAGTATAAATAAACACACACAATTCTCAAACGGTAAACACCACACAAGTAATTGAGATTTATATTTTTGTACAGTAAATGCTCATGATGCATTTCTAACAATCAATTTCTGTATTCTTTGTTTCGCGACTACCTATTGTTGCGTTTTCGGGTTCGAAATAAACAACTCGTGCAAATGTTTTAAAACAGTCCGTATATTTACACACTTAAAACTAATCACAATATAAAAATATAAAATAAATGTAACGCACTTAAAACTACTACGAATAAATTAACACACGTATTTATGTCTATTACTACTATTTATGTCTGTAATATTTATTTACTTTGTGAACTATAATAACACTGCACCATTCACCGTATTTATGTTTATTTTAACTCTTCAGTAAATACCGCGCGCGACTACTATTGAATGAATTCCATTGAAGGAATGAATTCCTTATCCTAGCGGTGGCATTTATATCGGAAGACAAAGGGTCTAGAGAAATACCAGCAAATTCTGGCTCTCTTCTACCACATTCCAGACTTTCTGTCGCTGAGTGCATGATTTACGACTTGTTTACCGGTACGTTTTTGTCGTCGCCCGGATGCCTGCTTCTTTTGTGGGCTTGTTTCGTTACACTATCGTACTTGTTCTCTTTATCTCATCCTCGAACATCTCTGTAAGTAAAACATTGAAAAGAAGATATAATATGTACAGATATCTGAAAATTAAGGCAGTATGGAAAATTATTAACAATGAGAAGGGAACGGACCTGCCATGTTGTCAGGTTAGTGCTTGCAATCTAACTGTCGAACAGCTAAACGATTCTTTCGTAAAGATAGGTGAAAACGTAGTTGAGGGTGTTGATAATAGTGACATAAAACCTAAAGATTTCATTGATGGAATGAATAAATGCCCGCAAAACGCATGTTTTCTGCAACCGATTGATGACCATGAAATAAAAGAAATTGTATTTTCTCTAAAAACTAAAAATAAACCGAGACATACATGCCATTACATAGTGTGTTCGTACTTTGCTTTGTTGTTATTATACATGTGACCATTTAAGCCTAAGCCAGCGGCAATATCTCGGCAATAGTTCATTTTAAAAAGAAATTTGATGGTAAAAGAAACCAAGGAAATTTGAACAAACATATTTTTAAGTTTCTAAAATGACAGCAAAAGGATACAACTCTCTGGATAAATAAAAAATTCGTCAATTTTCCGTTAAATACGAGTTTAAGATAGGTTAAACCTCCATACGAAGGATAGGGTATCGATGTATCTTTAATATCATAATATTGAAGCATATAAAAAAACTCAAGACAATGATGAAATCCGGAAGTTGCTACCTTCTTTTGTTACAAAATTATAGTCATAAGAAAAAATTCCAGAAAAATAAAATTATTGAATATAAATTTCTGTGAGTAATAATTTTATTTTCGTTTTGAGAGGGTGAATAGACAGTGAATAGTATAGTTTATTTTTATTTAGACTTTTATCGTATTGTTGCATATACAGTACATTACATTACATTACATTTATATTGAATTCTCCTTGTAAAGGTTTTCAAATTTTATTGCCCAAAAGATATACATCCAATTATAGGAAAACAAAAAATAATTTCGAAAACTCAACAACCAAATATACAATAACGAGAAGACAATAAACTAAAATAAATTTTTATACATCAGTTTCAAAAAAATATTTACTCATTAGTAACAAAAGCGTAGACATTGAAATAAGAAAATAAAAAGGCAAAATAATATCAAAGAAATAAACAAAATATAAAGAAAATAATATAAAAAACATCAACGTAAAAAATATTCAAAAAGTCCACTATTATATTGAATACACATGTTGACTTGTCAATTATGTACATTTTGCGAAAAGTAAGCGGGACATTCGTCATGCTGAAACCACATATTTATTTTATATTTCAATGGCACATTTTCTAACGGTGGAGGAAAATTGTTTCAAGGAAATGTAAGTAATGTTTGTCATTTAGGTATTCGTTAAATACAAAAGGTTTTAAAATCTTCTTCTGTATAAAAAAAAAATTTCAACATTCATAACGAAAATAACACTTCTACTCTTATAGTAAAAAACTTTTTGCAAATGTCTCTGAAATTAGACAATCTAAGTAAATTCATGGAGATTACGATAGTTTCATATAGTAAATATGAATCAATTTTTACATATTCCTTTGTCAAAATTCGAACCGCAGGTTGGCATAAGTTGTGAGCACACATCGATTTATTTTTTCATGCAGAAGTGCCTAGAAGCCCTTGACATGTCACTACATCAAGTTAATTTTGATTCAGGATTACAATGATAAAACCAATCTTCATCTCGAATGACAAGACGGCTGATAACTAAACATGATTTGCCTTCACAAAGTACCTTGTGTTGAAGATAAAAATTATAAATATGGTGGATGCGCTGGAATTGTATAAAGGTGTTTAAAATGTTTGTACTATTCAATTATTATATAACAAAAATAGATATATGTGTTCATACCAGAGCTGCTCTTTATTGTATTTTTAGACATTTGGGTAAAGCTATTATAGTTTAAAATGCTTCATTAACTTTTAATTAGTAAACTATAAAACATCTTAGTTTTCTTTATATTATTATTTATACAAATAGATACGTTTTATAAAAGAACTTACATTAAAGAAATATTCTTTAATGTAAGTGAAATAGATATAGTGCTATGCCGTCATAAGGAAATCTGTTGGAATCTGCGCAAGCGCTACAAATTTTTCTTTGCGTTATATTCTCTTGTTAAATCAGAAAATATATTTAAATTTTGTATTTATCTGTCATTTATATGCTATCAAATAAACGTTTGTTTAACGCTTTTGCCAAACAGGCAAAATCTTCCCCTCGGTATCTCTTAGTTGAGACGAAAAATAACACTACTGGGGCCATCTAGTGTAAGCATTACAATAATAATTACTTTTTTTAGTTTATATCATATAGTGTTACATTTTGAATTTTTGAATTGATATTTTTAGGGCGTAACTCCTTGTCTGTCTAGCGTTGGAAGCTCGTGTACGTTAATTTGATATGATAATCTTTATTTTGAATATAGAATGTCGCATTATGTGGTTGATTACTTATTTATTAACTTTCTGAACTTACCACGACATTTTCTGGTGATATCCATAGTTGTTCTCTTCAGTTATCGACATTTGGAAGATTTCGGTGTATTTTTATGTCTTCTATTAATAATAATAATCTTTATTCATTTCAAACAAAGTACAAAATACCCCGGAACACAGCAGTATTTGTACTGGAAATATGTCACAAAGAGAAAGAACAATGGAGTTACAATAAAATCATCAATCATAAAATATACATATATATCATAAATTAAAAAAATACTATTATACTATTAAAATATTTGAAAACTACATTAATTAAAATTTAGTATCACTGCGACATATATTCATTAATAGAATAACAAGACAACGTTAACAAATACGCCCTAACACTATACTTAAATTTACAATAAGTTTTACAAGATTTTATGCTGTTTGGCAGTTTATTATACAACTTACATCCCATGAAACCTAAGTTCTTTTGAAACAGAGTGGTTTTGTGGGTCGGAGGCAGCAAATAATCCGTTTGACGCATGTTGTAATTATGCGGAGTATCAGTCGAAAATCGACATTTAAATTTATAAACATAGCACAAGACTTCAAGGATATACACGTCATATACAGTAAGAATATTGTGTCTACCAATGATTGTTCTACAAGATTCACGAGAAGAAAGATTGAAAATCGTACGAATCGCGCGTTTCTGCAATATAAGAAGACGCTCCGTTCCAAGACCAGATCCCCAATGAATTATTCCAAACCTCAGCCTGGAATGGAAATAGGCGTAGTAATAAGTTTTATGAACATGAGCACTGCAAGACCTTCTCAGGTTGTACAAAGCATAACATGTTCTAGATAGTTCATTACAGATATTATCTATATGGGTAATCCACCTAAGATCCTCATCAATGGTGACACCAAGAAGTCTGGCAGACCCGCTCAATTTCACATCATTCCTACCCAGAGAAAAACTATCCACATTATATCCACGCCGGTTGCGGAACAAAATACATTTGGTTTTTTGGGTGTTAACAACCAAACCATTAGCACAAAGCCATTCACACAATCTTTCATAAAGACAATTAGCACTCTCAAACAAACCAGCCAAATTGCTAGATCGAATTATTATATTAATATCATCAGCATATAATACAAGATCAGAATTCATCCCGAGAAATGAAGAAAGGTCATTGATATAAATTAAGAAAAGAGTGGGTCCAAGGACCGACCCCTGTGAAACCCCCCTACACGAAACTCTGGTATCAGACGAAAGTCGATCAATCACCACCCTCTGTCTGCGATTTAACAGGTAACTCTCAAACCAACAGTAAGCCTCACCCCTAATACCATAACTTTGTAATTTATTGAGCAGAACATTGTGATCGACAGCATCAAAAGCTTTCGATAGGTCGACAAACATTGCAAGGCAAGGGGTACCAGCATCAATGTCGCGCAAGATTGAATTAACAAACCCATACAAAGCCGTATCAATAGATCGGCCCGGCAGGAATCCATGTTGGCAAGTCGTGAAGAGATTATTTACTCTGAAGTATGAAATGATCATTTCATTAATAAGCATTTCATATACCTTAGAAAACACAGACAAAATACTGATAGGTCGATAATTTTCCATGCAATTAGGATCGCCCCTTTTGTAAATTGGGACAATGTGTGCTATTTTTAATGGGGTCGGAAAAACCCCTCTTTCAAAAGAGTAATTTACCAAGTAAACCAAAGGTCCTGCAATTATCTGGGAAACCCTCTTAATTATAAATGCTGGAACAGAATCATTCCCAACAGTTGTAGAATTACTCAACTTATTAATAACTCTTAGAACATCATTCTCGACAACAGGCCGTATAAAGAAGCTGCTGTCAGTTTGTCGAAAATGAGTATGAGTGTTTCCATTAGTGAGTACAGTTTGTGGAGCAGAGCTGTCAATAAACTTATCATTAAAAGCATTACAAAGTTTGTGTAAGTTATTATTAGCTGGTAGAACCCTTTCGTTATTAAAATTAGGCGAACTATGTTTAATGATATTCCAGACTGCCCTAGACATGTTACTACTTGTCATTATGTAGCAATCATTGTAGTCTTTTCTTCGTAAATTGATCATGTGTTTGTAAAATTTTTCATACTTTAGATAATCAGGTTTGAATATTGAAAATTTCCTACTGAGATCCCGCATAAATAACAGATTATTTTTGATTTGAATTATTTCAGGGGTAACCCAGTCATTTTTCGCCACTCTCTTACGACACTTAACTAAAGGAAAACATAAATTCATGTAGTAGTCAAAAATATTTAAAAATGCAGAAAAAGCTGTATCTGGGCATATTGCTCCATATACAGGTAACCATGTTTCACTAAGTAGATAGCTGTCAAATGAATTCAGTGAATTCATACTATATCTGCGTTTATAGTAATACTACTATTAGTTGTCCTATTGCTACGCTTTTATTTCTAACTATATTTGACTAATTTTTAATGTTGTATGTTCCTTTACCGTCATTTCTTTTGCTTCTTTTGTTTTAGTGGTATGATACCAACTTGTATGCACCAGCGTATTGCGCAGTCCTCCGCAGTTGAGCGCATAATCAATAAGATACGAGATTGATTTGTTGTATTAATTTACTATTGTCAAAACACCAATTTCACGTGACGTTAACCCTCTTAACTACTCGCATATTTGAATAGTGCTGTCGTAATAAGTTATTAAATGAGATAAGAGGCGAGAGTTAAATATTTATTTTGATGGGTTAAGTTTTCTTAGAAAAAATTGTGAATTTGTGTTTCAGATCATTAAACAGCTAGGGTTCGGTTCACGTTGAACTGGGTAAGCTACTATTTTAATTAATCTTTGTGAGTACGTTATTCGTAAATTTTACTATATTACGTAATCTTAACGTTAAATCCTTTACATTTTTGTTTTCTTGTGCTCCCAATTTCTTTCTTCTTAAAATACATATACCATAGAACCTTGCTAGTTGGTCCTTAAATATTTTTTTTAATATCAGAACTGATTGTCGAGAGGTTCGTTTGAACAACTCTGCCAACTGACATTTTTGTAACTATTAATGTGCACGAAAGCTTTCGTACCTTCCTCTCTCTTTTTTTTAGGGGGGGTGGTACTAATATCATATAAGCACTGGTTTAGTTTATATTATAATTGATCTTACTTCTTTCCTTCATTTTTGTAAATTTATAAGACATAAAAGAAGTTCTGTAATCTAATAATTCCGTAATTTTATTTTTTTTATTTACTTTCATATAGTATACAGAGGGAAAATCCTAAAATTTTAAACTCTTAAAATCCCTAAATAATTTCATTATCAAATTTATATAATCAACATACTGGGGGATCATAAAATTTGAACGTTTTCATATATCGTAATTTAATTTTAGATCGATACGAGTAAGGTATATACAGGGTGTATTTGAAATAAGGGGACAGAGTATGATAAATGGAAAGGTTCAATTATGTAGAATATAAATCCCAAAAATTGTGAGTCAATTACGACACGAACGCCAAAATTAAAAACCCCCGAAAAGTGTTTAATGTGCCGCCTATGGATTTAGCATGTGTCTATATGTCGTAGGTATCGCGCCAGACGTCGACTGTTCCACACAGGTTGAGGAGAAGTAATAATTTCCATCGAAGTAAATAAACACGCATAGATATACGCAATAACAGCAGTAGACGTTATAAAAACCCCAATGATAGCATTGTTTACTATTTCTAAACAGGTGTTCATGCTAAGAGTTCAACAACTTTAATATGAAATATCAGCTGTTAAAATATCTTATTTTTCAACAACGAGATTTTTTTTTATTGAGATGGATTATTTAGATATTACGATTTCTTCCGCTATTACTGTTATTATGATTAAATTCAAGGACTTTTTACTTCTTATTTCTCACAAAAACAAATTTGTGTTGTAAAATTTGCCCAACTCTACTTATGAGAAACTTTTATTTTAATTGGACGCAAGTAAATTAAAAAAAAACATAATTTATTTCAGTTCGTGTGTTGTGTAAGCAATAGTCGAAACATCCACACGTAACAATCGAACGAGACTGACCTCGCACGCCTTCACACTCCTACTTACTAACCCACCCTTCCATAGCCTACAGTCGTATTAAAGTGCAGTGGCGCGACGAATATTTTAAAAATATCTTTGTAATTTTTAAAATTTGAATTTGCGCAAAATATTTTGGATTTGAGTCTAATAAAATTACATCTTTCCATTAATCATACTCTGTCCCCTTATTTCAAATACACCCTGTATATATACCAGTAATATAAAACGATTGTTTACGACGAAAAATATTTGCTCATGCTTACGGCGAGTAAGTAGCAATACAATTTTACCAAGTTTAAGTAAATATATAATAAAAAATACAACATTTCTAAAAATTATTTATTATTTTTATTACAGATTTGTAGAAGTTCTTGTATTTCCTCTAATTTTTTACCTTTCGTTTCGGGCACCTTAGCGTACACAAAAATACAGCTCCCGCAACTAATTAATCCTAGCAAACAAAAAGTGAATCCCATGCCTATAAGTTCCTTCACGTAAGGAAATATATTAGTAACACAAAAGACACATAATAACGATACAAAAACATTTACAGTCGATGCTAATGATCTAATTTGTGTTGGGAAGAGTTCTCCTATCATGACGAAAGAAATCGGACCAATCCCTAAAGTGTAAGTGATTATGAACAAATTAATAGTCGCAACTGGCAGCCAATTTATATTATCTACAGAAACATGTGCGTTATCTCTTAAACAGAAGTATATACCAGTAACTAGGCAAGTTAAAGCATTTCCTATAGTTGAAGTCATGAGAAGAACTCTTTTTCCGAAACGATCAACAGTTAGTAATGTAGAAATACTCGCAACGAATTGGAGAATTCCTCCAATAATTACGCAATTTTCCGAAGAAATGCTGCTACCAGTTTCTTCGAAAATCGACTGCATGTAGTAAAATACAACATTGATGCCTGACCACTGTTGAAATGTAAACAAACCAGTGGTGATTGCAAATGCACGCATAATACTTCTGTCTAAGTATATGTTTTTAAAACTAATTTTGTTAGCGAAAGATTCCTCCACATTTTTAACAATAACTTGCAGTTCTTCATTTACTATTTCCTTACAGTTAACTCTCAGTTTAAGTAATGATTTTTCTGCCATACGTATTCTACCTTTAGCAACATAATAGTATGGGCTTTCTGGTATAAACGCCGCGAATAATATTAAGAATATAACGGGTGCTGTCAAACTAACTATAGATAAAGTCTTTAAAGGGATATAAGCACTCAACAAAAATGTAAGTAAACCTCCTACGCTCATGCCAAAAGTGAAAAAGCACCCTAGCTTACCCCTATTTGAGCTTTCAGCAATTTCACTCACATATATGGGAATAGTTGTCAGAACACTTCCACAGCCTAAGCCACATAAAAATCTACCAATATAAAAATAAATTATTTTAGTACCGACAATTAAGAATAAATAGCCGATTATGATAGTAATAACAAACAGAAGCAATGTATTTTTTCTACCGATGCTGTCAGAGAAGTAGCCCGATATGAAAACACTTATTGAGGATCCCAGTGGCACTAGAGAGGCTATCCACGACTCTTCATAAGATGTTATGTTATATGACAGTGGGTTATCTTCGGAATTACTTTGACCATTCATTTTTGGTATAGCTGGTGAAGACCAACAATATACTGTTCCTATACTAAATGAAGCTAAATTTGCTGAAATTAGAAGCCATGTTCAGAATTCTATTATTCGCTTAGAGTAAGCACAATCGAACTAAGAACATATAATAAATACTGTAAATTAATTGTAATTCTTTATACTCTTAGGTTTCAAAACATGTAGGCGAATTATGCAAAAAGATTGGGGAAGCAATTAACAAGCTAAAAAGCGAATTGGTAGAGGAACAGACTGCATTTAGAGCACATTGATCAAAAGATAACAACATAACTATGCCGAAAATTTTAATGGAAAGGGCTCAAGAAACAGGAGAACATTTTTATTTGGTTTACATTGATCTAAAAGCAGCTTTTGAGAATATAGACACAGGTAATACGAATTTCAGTAAAATTATTAGAATTCCATAACAAATTTTTAAGTGTAATATAGAACATATACGAGAATACAAAAACAATAATGATTGTGATAACTACCACGGCACAGAGATATCCAACAAATGGTAAAACTTTGGACGAATGAAATTGAAAGCCTGAAAATGGAAATGAACATAAAGAAAAGCAAGGTTATGACAGTCAATAATATACAAAGTCAAAACTCTATAATAAATTGCAAAAAAAGAGACATTAGATTTGGTAATCATTTATGAACACTTACAAGCAATTGTAACAAATGGTGGACAAGAGGACAAATAATTACCAACCTACTAATAAGACACTCTTAGAAAAGAATGGAGATAGGCATGGCGATGAAGACTATAAGAGAATAATCGCTCAAATTCTAGTATATGGAAGCAAATCATGGGTACTTCTGAAAAATATCAAAGCCAACTCGAAATAACGGAAATAAAATATCTGAGAAGAAAGAAATTACGACGCAGGAGGCAATATCACAGCAACTAGAAATGAAACAGTTGAACTGGTTTAGTCATGTGATGAGGATGTACCTTGATAGACACACAAGAAAAATACTAGGAACCGGAGAAAGAAAAATGAGCAGGGAAAGACTCAACCCAACCCAACCCAACTCTAAGAGACGCACAAGAAAAATTCTAGAAACCAGCAAAAAAAGGAAGAGGGGAAGGAGGGGGAAGGTTTGGTGGAAGAGCAATGAGGAGATAGCAGAAGAAGAAGAAGCTATTCCTTACATTCTAAACAACAACATGTTAATTTGTTAAGTTGCATTTCGCTCTAATTTTGTTGATAAAATGTATACTTTCTTAATTCAATTTTGCTTCAAAGAAAATTTTAAGAAAACTCACCTGTTAGTGCTGCAAAATATAAGAATACATTAAATTTTGCGTCTTTTTTTAACTTGTTAGAATTCATTATGTATTTGTAATGTTTAAAATAAAAATGATTTATTCTGACTAGAAAGTTGGGTTTATTAAATCACAGTATTATCTTTATCACGACAGCTGTAAGAATCATTTTTTTGTTCTTTAAATTGTAATATAAATATTTATACAGTTATTTTTAGTTTCTTCTTTGTTAGCTCCATTTTTTTTATTGCATTATTATTCTTTTTGCGTATAAACTAGATAAAATTCAGACCATACTCATCGAAAACTGTTCAATATTTATACGAACCCATTCAAGCCATTTTCGACCTTATTTATCCCCGTGGTTATTTCAGTTACATGGTTTCATATGAGTTAAGATTACGAATAAAAAAAAATATTTCTAATTCATTCATCTAGGTGCAATAGTTTCCAAGATACGAGAATTCAAACATCACAATTTTGGGCACTCGCTAACTGATTGATTTATAGATTATCATAAATCTAGTTAATAAGGAACCGCTTTGAAATTTTGTAGATAGTTAGCGTCTAAGTTTGCTGGTTACGCAAAAGATAAGTGATAATACAATAAATATCATATTTATTCTTATTATCTAATCCACGGCAAAGATGCGGCACGCAACGTACGGAGATGTGGCGGGGCAAGGGCAAAGTGCAGTAGTGAGCCGGGCGGTGAGCGCCCCTTAGCGGCACGGTAAATCAACATCTATGTCAAGTCGGCACTGATTACTATATTTGTCAACGATTGCCAAGATAATAACCAGAAAAAGACATATTCACATCATCTAAACCATGGTATTGTAATTAGTACACTGGAGCTCATGATCGATTGTATCAAATGCCTTAGCAAATCGAAAGCAACTTCCGCAACAGTCATTTTTAAATAATTTTCTTAAACAATCACTTTTCACTTTTCTTTGTATACATAAAATAGCCTTTATTTTGTACTAATTACTGTTAGTTGTAATACCACTTCGTAGAAGAAAATGATACGTTGTAGAAATTAATAAAACTTTAATATTTTATTTTGTTCTTATTTGTTTATTTTGTATAATTTATGTGTTCGTTAATACAAACGTTCAAAAATACGATTTTTTTCATATTAATAGGTTGACAGGGATGAATGGGAAACTAAAAGTATAACTATAATTATACACTTTTTGATTTGTATTTTCATCTAGAATAATAAACAAATATAGACTGTATTCTATTAAAAAATATATAATAATAAATAATTAAATAAAATACAGGATAAAAATAGCCATGTTAGAAGATTTTTCCAGAATGTTCTATAAATCTATAATATATAATAATGAGGTGTGGCCACCACACAACTTTCTTATACGTATGAGTGTTTTATTCTTTATAGAATGCATACTTTGCAAGATATTCAGTGCTACTCGCTAAGAGTAAAACTGTTATTCCGGTCCGAATTTTGAATATTTTTTTAAACAAAAGTTATTGAAACTTATGTTTTAAATACTTTTATACTTGTAATGAGAGAGAGAGAGATTTTTTAAAAAACACTTTTCGGTATCAGAGGACCTCAAAACGTGGACATCATGCATAAAAGTATGCTGAAGTATCTAAATGCGTAGATAAATATGCTAGTTGTTATGCGTGAGTAACAAAAAATTCATAAACATTAGTTTAAAGTGAGCAAAACTCAATCCCCATCAAATAAAAATATGTTTTAAATAGAAAACAATTGCTTAATATGGCATATGTAAATACATATAACAATAACTTTATATATGTATATTTAAGATTTAAATACTTTTTTGGATGACCGCTAAACAGGAAGAGATAATTATAAACTAAATAAATAAAAGTACATGTGTATTTTTTACGCATGGAATATACAATACTTTGTTAATAAAACATAATTTACTATTTAAGAGGGGCGTTTACTAAGAAATGGAAACTTATGTAACTTATATTACTCGCGGGACGGGTAGACGCAAGGGGGTGTGAATAGGTGGAGCTACACGATATTCGGTTCCGATCACAGTCCTTCGGTTATATTCACAGATTCTGTCATAGATAAAGAAATACTATAGATAGGAAATATAATGTATAAAGAATGAGTACTTACGGAACTGTTGATGTTGTTGATGTTTTATAATAAGGCAATTTTCGCTTGCCCATAACTATTATATTATTATACACTTGAATATTATAGGTATATATGGCATTTAAGTGCGTGTGACACTTTGTAATTAAACTGTCACTCGCATTAAGTCTTCGCTAGGACCGGTAGAGATACCGTAAAGTGGGGATAGACGACGCGATTAGCTTGGAAAAACCTCGTGTAAAATGTGTGTGACAATTTTTACTGTTTAATGTTTTTTATCTTTAAAAATAATTACATAAATTTGATTTTTTCTTTATATCGTACATCAAATGTGCAGCTGGCGCGTAGAGGTTGTTTTTTTTCTTTTGTGTACCAGCCTTAGTTAGTAGACATTAATCAAATTCATGCATTTTTGTGGTTATTTCTAAAACACATAACTTTCTTAAGAAAAAAAATTAGTACAAAAACTGACCTTGACATTATAAATTTATGCCTTTTGCATCACTAACCCATATTTGAGATTATAAAATTACAAAATAAGTTTAAAAAACGCGAAACGGCGATGCCTTAAGTTTCGATAGGTAGAGCAATACTATTATTACATTTTGTACACTTAATTTGTGAATAAATCTAATTTTATTTTGTTGAATCTAAAAAATAACGATTTAATCAAAGTAGGTAGATCTTCCTGAAATTTTATACAGGGTCATAGTTTGTCATTCTAAACAACTTTTCTTAGTAATATTTTAGCATACTGTGAACGAGAAATGTATTTTACCTGAAACGGAAATAGATCTTGCTCAACTGTCAAAGCCTACATGATTTCACAAACTCGAAACTATACTAACAATAAATTTCAAACCAAGCAGGGCTTATTTACAAATGATCAAATTGAGATTCAAAGATTTTTAGTTCCGCACATCTCTTGTAACATCAATCCTGGGACACGCTGTATATAGAATGCATAACTTATGACATATTTGCAAAAAATCGCTATTCGATAAGAGTAAAAGTGGTACTTCCGGTCTGAAGTTTGAAATTGTTTTTATACAAAAGATATTGAAAATTATGTTTTAAATATTTTTATACCCGTAACGTACTTGTCTAAAAAGCATGACTTGCAAAATATTCGCAAAAAACTGATTTTCGATAAGAGTAAAAGACCTACTTCCGGTAGGAAGTTCGAAAAGCTTTTTAAATAAATTTATTCTCAATTTTAAATACATATGAATTATTTATAAATTTGTTTAAACTTAGTACTTGACGAAATATTGGCAAAATTCGATTTTTTTCGCTGAAGTAAACTGCTACTTCCGGTCTACCGATTTTACTGAAAAACTAATCAGATCTCAAGAGGGAGATTATACACGTAAATACAAAATTTGGAATTGATATCTATAGCGGTTTGACCGCTATCGTGCTTACACACACAGAGAGAGAGAGAGGGGGGAGAGGGGGAGGGCTGGGGGAGAGGGAGAGGATTTTTAAAAACCACTTTTTCGGTATCAGGGGACTTCAAAACGTGGACATCTGCAAAAATCTCGAGGTCGAAAACTTTTATCATCACAATACTTCCTTATACTACGTATAAGAAAGTAAAAATTACACAGTCTACTTAAATATACATATACTCTAAGTTAATTTATTGAATATCTATTTTAATTGTTGTATAAAATTAGGTATATGCAATATTCCGTAATTGATTAAAACGTAGGATGCATATTACTATATTTAATAACATAAACTAAAACATTCTAAAAATATATTGAAAGTACTTACCTTTAAATGTTAATATTGGTTCGTTCAAATTTATTTCTCTAAGAAAAGGTACCGTAACTCTTTACAATAAACAGCGTGAAACCACAACCGCACAACCACAATACACGGCATATATAAAATGTACACTTGGATAATAAAACAAAGCCAAATGATATTCCAGGCACACCAAAAATAAAAGGCCCTAAAGCGTGGGGTCTCGCGGGTGTTGCTCGGCAAAGGGTGAAAAATTTTGCGCGCAGACTTGCCCGTCAGTCCACCGGTTCTCTAAACTACGAATGGTAATGCACATGATGTCAGTTCTATATTTAGAATAGCCTTTTTTTGTGCAAATTCTCAAAACAATATTGTATTCACACGATACAAGGTTAAAGGAGAAAACTAGACACATCAAGATTTTAAAAAACATATTATTATACTTTTAAACTTTTACCAAATATTGGTATATATTTTACTACAAGATGTAGTAAAAAGTGCTTCTTGAAATTATTTGTTAACGTTACTTAATTTTGCTCCACTCGAAAAAGTGTTTTTAACACAAAAAATAATTACAAAGATTAATATTATTCTCCTACAACCAACCATGTTCATAGGTTTGCTACAATTGTAACACTTACAACTACAAAATGATAATTACAGGGCTGTAGCTAGAATTCCTGAGCAGACTTTTTGCAGTGTAGGAGTTGTAGGACAGCTCTTTTTACACGTTCTTTTTTATTTAATATCTTGTTACAATTTAATTTACGTTGCTAACGCATATTTTCTTGTACATATTAGTTTGAGGAATTCTGTATATATATTGCATAGCACGTAACAGTTAGTGTTGCGGTTGTATCTTGTATCGTTTATTGGTTAGCACTTTTATTTTTCAAATTTGTTTGAATCATTTCCTTGGTTATTCCTTTATTTAGGGAGAACATTTATTTTGTTTTTATTTTTAATTACCATTGGTTGATTGCTTGTATTGATTATCTTTATTTATTGATGTAAAATCGATGTAGATTTAATTATTGATGAGTATACTACCGACATCTATAGGGTAGCTAGGCAAGTGCCGAACTCGCGAGAGTGCTGTATTCTTACCAGCGCTGTAGCTCCTGTTTAACAACTATAGATGGCGCGTGCCAATTTATATTTAAATATTTATCGGAAATTCTTTTGTTGATTTTCTTGTTGTTTATTTTAAGCTTTGTTTTGGGATTTATAAATAATATTATAATTATTCCGCATAAGCCAAATATGTGTTAGTAAATTTTCCGTAGTTCGTTTTACCTTCAGAGGGCGTTCTTGACGTCTAATCTTCCCGAACCTTTTTAACTAAAATTTTGGATACTGCCTCTTTTGTTTTTTCGTTCAGACCTTCTTAAAAGAAAAATCTACCGACGCAAAAGTAGCATTGTTCTCAGTCAGCCTTGAGCAGATTAATTTGAATTTTTGGTTTTATCGTTGATAAACGAACAATGTGGATTGAGTTGTAATTTGCCAAGATTAATTGGATTTTGTAGAAAATTTGAAAAGCTCGTAAGAGGATTTTTTTTTCTAAATGGAAGTTTTTTCGCTGCTGCAATGATGGGTTTTATTGATCCTAATTGTGTTATTTTTTTTCCTGTTCCGTCTTTTAGTTTGCGTTTATTACATCGTGAATTTTGAGACGTACGCCGTTTCATGTATGGAAATTTCGAGGACACGTGCATTTTTTTTTGGTATTGAACGCTGTGTCAGCCATTTGTAATTTTGGAAGAAGGCATGTGTAGATACTTATACTTTTAATTATCTGGGAAGATATTCTGACGTTCCGATGATATTTAAATCAGAGATTTTTAATTACTGCCCTCCGGATGTTAATCCGCAGCCCTGCACATCGTGAAAAATCCTTTGAGGTCGTAACTATTGAGGAAACTCGTGTCTAGTTTGTGTGTTGAAATGTATGGGCCGATGCAGGTATTTGTGAGCTAGTTTTTATGTTTTCTAAATGTACTTCGTGTGCTGGAATAGTTACCCGAAGCACATCGGAGAGTTCAGCTACTGTTTTCATTGTCAAATCATAATATCAATTATCATAAATTAACAATATTAATTTTATGGCACTTAGGCCTCTGCTCAATTTCAAATTAGTCATATAACGATCAAATTTAGAGTTAATTTCAATCTCCCTAAGGAGATTATGAGAAATTTTGCTCGTGTTACTGTCAAATTTTACAAATATTTTTAATTCATTGAGATTCAGTGAGCTACTTTAATTGCCACACCTAGTGTTATATTTGTAGTTTATAAACCCGTGTAATTTTGGTAAATTTGGTCTGAGTTATTGACCAAAGGGTATAATTTTTAATGATTTAATTATCGTAGTGTATTAATTTAGGTTATCTGATTGTGTAAGACGAGTATATCTAAGCTATATTCAATACCATCTAGAATCTAGCTTATAGTCGTCACACGGCTTGGCGTATTGCCCCTTTCATATGCTAGTGTTTTGGTTCTGCAATTTAGCGACCAAGCTGCTCGACAACTATAGGTTTAGCAATAATAGTTGTTTTCGCAGTTATTTAACCTCATTTAACATGAATTCTCAAAATTAATTAAGTCAAACCTTTTGTATTTCATTTTATCATTCAAATTAATGTTTTAATTTTATAATTTGACTAGGACTGTTTACACGTTAATTGTATTTAGATTTATTGTTATTCAAGCACAATGTTTTATTTAATGTTTCTTAATTAAGCGTCCTATCTGTGTGGGAATTTAGAAGTTGATAATTGACGTTGATAATTTAACTCATATTTTTGTCTGTAGTTTTCCTTTTAATAATCTTTGGTAACTTATTTCATAATTTAGTAGTTATATAATAATTTTTGGTGACTATTTCATAATTTTTTTGCTATTTAATAATTTGTGGTGACCCTATCAATGAATTTTGGGAAACGAATCAATAAATTCTGTTATTAAAATTATGAATGTGTGTGTGTTTGGTTTTTCCAATCATTTTATCTGGGGTTTAAATATTGAACTTTGTCCGGAGTTTAAAGTTGGTAGACAATAGAGTAGGGTACTTACGCCGATTCTGGACCCTCCTCCCCCTCTCACCCAGCTCCCCCTCACCCCCCTCGCCCTAGTGGCGCCCTCTGCCAACCCAACTGATGTGGCGCCCCCTCGCGGTCGCCAACCCAACTAAAAATTGCAGATTTCATCATTACCAACCCAACTAAAATTGCAGATTTCATCATTACCAACCCAAGTGATGTGGCGCCCCCTCGCGGCCTCCAACCCAACTAAAAATTGCAGATTTCATCATTACCAACCCAACTAAAAATTGCAGATTTCATCATTACCAACCCAACTAAAAATTGCAGATTTCATCATTACCAACCCAACTAAAAATTGCAGATTTCATCATTACCAACCCAACTAAAAATTGCAGATTTCATCATTACCAACCCAACTAAAAATTGCAGATTTCATCATTACCAACCCAACTAAAAATTGCAGATTTCATCATTACCAACCCAATGTGGCGCCCTCTGACGACCACTAACCAAACTAAGAAATGGCAGATTTCATCATCACCAACCCAATGTGACGCCCTCTCACAGCCACTAACCAAGAAATGGCATCTCTCATGATTACCATAATGCAGCATCCTCTTACGGTCACTAGCCAAACTAAGGTGACGTCAGACAAAATGGCGGACCATCAAGATGGTCTTTGTTTCTAGAGAATTCCTGAATAAATTACCAGGCTTGCTATCGCGCTTCTCAATGTACTTCAAACAGGTCTAAACATGTTTCCAGCGGAAACCGCAACGGCTGTCTGCTTCTGCGATAGCCGCATGCTTGAAATGTATATCTCACTTATAAAATAAAATAAAACAAACAATATATTTTTAAGAAAACAATTTATTTATTATTATTTATAAATTAACAATATTATTTTAAATTAACAATATCTCCAAGCTTCATACCATCAAGATGGTCGATAAAAATATAAACTTTACATCTAAGATCGGCATACCATTTCAAAATTATAAAATAAATATACAGTATGCTACTGGACGAGATAGCAACCAAGTATGAATATACAGGACGTTTCAAAGGTAGGGATTTTTAGAAAAGCAAGATGGCGAATCCAAGATGGCTGCCAAAAATCTAATAAACTAAGGTGACGTCAGGCGAAATAGCCGACTATCAATATGATCGATAAAAATATAAACTTTACATCTAAGATCGGCATACCATTTCAAAATTATAAAATAAATATACAGTATGCTACTGGACGAGATAGCAACCAAGTATGAATATACAGGACGTTTCAAAGGTAGGGATTTTTAGAAAAGCAAGATGGCGAATCCAAGATGGCCGCCAAAAATCTAATAAACTAAGGTGACGTGAGGCGAAATAGCCGACTATCAATATGATCGATAAAAATATAAACTTTACATCTAAGATCGTCATACCATTTCAAAATTATAAAATAAATATACAGTATGCTACTGGACGAGATAGCAACCAAGTATGAATATACAGGACGTTTCAAAGGTAGGGATTTTTAGAAAAGCAAGATGGCGAATCCAAGATGGCCCCCAAAAATCTAATAAACTAAGGTGACGTCAGGCGAAATAGCCGACTATCAATATGATCGATCAAAATATAAACTCAACTTCTAGAAAATACCCAACTCCGTATCACGCATCACAACAACAACCACCCAACATAGTTTCAAAACACCACAACACCAGATCAACTTAGGAAGATACATCTAGGTCAAACCCAACATACTTTCAAACACCACCACCGAGGATTTATATCTGACATCAGCATACCATCTCAAAATTATAAAATAAATATACAGTATGCTACTGGACGAGATAGCAACCAAGTATGAATATACAGGACGTTTTCAAAGGTAGGGATTTTTAGAAAAGCAAGATGACGAATCCAAGATGGCCGCCAAAAATCTAATAAACTAATGCCACGTCAAGCATCCAATATATCAAAACCATGCACTCGAACTCCTATGAAACATCATCTCAAAACCATCGCTAGAATCAGCTCACAACCGGGTCATGAAGCGATTCTGAAACCCCTATATTAAAACCACACATTCAAACCACTATCAAATCCCTCTTTCCTCAAAAAAACTATCCAACCATCCATCCGTCCATCCATCCATCCATCTGGATAACATAGCAACCAAATATTAATATACAGGACGCTTCAAAAGTAGGGATTTTTTAGAAAAGCAAGATGGAGAATCCAAGATGGCCGCCAAAAATCTAATAAACTAAGGTGACATCAGGCATCAATCTATTAAAACCACTATCAAATCATTCTCTTAAAAACCATCATCCCAAACAATACATTCAAATCATACATTCAGTGATAGATGCATAAATGAAATGTATTTGTGCAGCCTAACAGTTCAAAAAGCTTGATATCGAGCTTACCAGTATATTTCTAACAGATCTAAACACGTTTCTAATGGAAACCACAACGTTTGATCACTATCAACACCTCTATGATAGTCACATTATTTAATATATCTATATCATAAAATAAAAAGGAATAACATATTTTAAGAAAAAACAATTTATTAAAAAATAAAACAACTACACACATCAAACAAACCTCAACCATACTTTCAATTTCACAAATATCAAAATTTAAACAAAACAATCAAATGCAAAGGCAAGGAATGTTCTCGAGATGACCCATATAGTGCAATATAACAATGCAGTAAAACGATAGAGGTGAGATACATGGTCTATCAAAAATTTTTATTACCCACTTTTTTCAGCAATCAAAACTTTTTTGACAAAACACTATACATATGAAAAATAGACATAGCATTAAATATTTCCATTTTAGAGATACCCCAGTTTAATCCCAATTTTAAATAACATAAATTCTTAAATTGATTTAGTTAACTTTCTTATAAAAAAAAGGTTGAAAAAGAAAACATACTAAGTCCCACAACAGATAAAATATGTACTATCTTTTTACACTTCATGTTTAGTACTATCATTAGAAGAAATATGCCTGAGGTACAGCTTTTAATATGAAATTTAGGGTTTTTATGCAAAAACATAGTTTATGCCTAATAAAAACTAATTTTGAAACACATTGTCCACATAGCAAATACCACTTCCTATACATTTTAAAAAATAGCAATTTTTATATATCATAAAAGAACCAAACAAAAAACCAATATAAAGGCAGCATTAACGTTATAACCAAAAGATTTGCAAAAATATTAAATATATACTTGTTCTAAAAATGCTTCTATCTCTCTTTTTACAGTTTATGTTTTGTACAGCAGCGAATGTATTACATTTCTCTTAAAAGCATTTTATAATTTGAGAAAAAAAATGGTGAAATGTATCTCGAAACATTATTATAAATACATTTTAAAACATGGAATTCTATTTTATTTGGATGACATTGTATTTACAAATAGTTTTTATATTATATCATTACAAGAAATATGTTTTACATTAAATTTTACGCACGGAACAACAGTAGTATACACACACCAAACGGCACGCAAAAACTAGTATAAAGACCGCATTAACGCTATAACCAAAAAGGATTGAAGTCATATTAAATTATGGACGCAAAAACTAGTATAAAGGCCGCATTAACGCTATAACCAAAAAGAATTGAGGTCATATTAAATTATGGAGGAAAATAATAAATACTCGCTCTCAATTATTTAATATTGAAATTACATAAAAATCCATGCAATACACTTAAAACATTTGAAAAATCATGTTTGGTAAGCCCACTATATATCAATATTTAAGACAAAAAATTATTATTAATTTTCCATCTACAGATACCCCTGCTTAATATCAATTTGAATTAACATAAATTCATAAAATGAGTCTATCTTTTACAATTCGTGGGTTGTACTATCATTAGAAGAAATATGATTGACGAGCGGCTTTTAATATGAAATTTAGAGGTTTTTACACAAAAACATAGTTTATGCCTAATAAAAACTAATTTTGAAACACATTGTACACATAGCAAATACCACTTCCTATACATTTAAAAAATAACAATGTTTATACATCATAAAAGAACGAAACAAAAAAAAACTAATATAAAGACAGCATTAACGCTCTAACCAAAATATTTGAGAATCAGCTCACAACCGGGTCATGAAGCGGTTCTGAAACCCCTCTATCAAAAACATGCATTCAAGTCAATGAAATTACATAAAAATCTAAGAAATAGTAGCACTTAAAACATTTGAAAAATCATGTTTGGTAAGCCTACTATTTAAGACAAAAATTATTATTTATTTCCATTTACAACAGATAGCCCACTATTTATCAATATTTAAGGGCAAAAAATTATTATTAATTTCCCCATTTACAACAGATTTCCTTGTTTAATCTCAATTTTTAAATAACATAAATTCTTAAATTGATTTAGTTAACTTTCTTATAATATTTAAAAAAAGGGCGAGAATGAAAACATACTAAGTCTCACAACAGATAAAATATATACTATCTTTTTACAGTTCATGTTTTTGTACTATCATTACAAGAAATAAGCCTCGCGATTAGCTTTTAATCTGAAATTTAGATGCTTCATAAAACCACCTCAGAGACACTAAAAAATTATGATTTTCAGCTCAACCAACCATTCAAAAAGTTGATACATCAAATTCGTGAATATTAATATCACTCCACACTCTTAATAAAAAATTTAGCAGAAGTCTCACATTAAATGAATACAAAATTTATATATGCACTACATTAAATGAAGATTGAATTTTATACACTGCTTATATCACCAGAAATTTTGTTACAAGATTATATGATTAGATAGACTCATGACTAAGCCTAAACGGACACCAGGTTTTCAATATGTAGTAAAGTTTTTTTCTTCATACATTTAATATAAACTAATGATCTATCTTTAGAAAGCATCCACAGGTCCATTAGAACTTGTGGGTGGTGCAACATCTACTTTAACCCTCTTCTTAAGCGGTCCGGCAACATGCTCACATGTATCCACACCCTCCCTACAAATACCGCAAACAAAATTGCGGTGGTGTTACCTTTTAGCTTATAGGAATTACTCAAGATACGGTTATTCGAATTACCTGAGCTCTTATAGCTGTAGTACTCTAATACGGGGAGACGTGGCGTCCTTCCTTCAGGATGGCACTACACTTATTCACTGGGTGTTCCAGGATAGGGCTTATATTAGTGTCGAAGGTTAATGAAAGAGTTGTATAAAACCACATGAATTTATTACCACAACTCGGTCACTAAAAACAATAGCCACGCAGGACTATAAAGAAATGGCTTAAGGCAACACTAAATATTAAGAGATATTTACATAGATTGATATTATATACACTGTCTACTGAGACACCTTGACCAAAGGGCTAATGATCCCACACACAGGGGGATAAGACAAAGGGGTGGTCGCTAGATACTGGCAGTTTTAAAATAGAGAGGGATATTTGAGACACTCAGTTGGGGTTCTAGGGGATAAGGCTCCCTTCGGGGTACCTAGTCAATTAACGCCTAGAATGGGTAAGGCTGCCTTCGGGTACCAAACCAACTAACTACTTCTGAGTGACGTGACGGGGCTATCTTGAGATTGCCAACCGTGCAAGCTTAGGAATCAGTTCAGTACTTACGGTTGTAACAATGGGTACGACGTGAGGTCACTTTAGCCACACGTCACAAGTCACTGGGATGGTGTATCGGCACAGGTCTGACACTTGAATAACGATCCGTGGTCTGGATCTTTGTTGAGCACTAAGTGGCACTCACAACTTCAACAACCTCTCGTATTCGGTTGGGTCACTTTGTTCAACAACCTCTCTTCGGTTGGGTCACTTTGTTCAACAACCTCTCTTTTGGTTGGGTCACTTTGTTCAACAACCTCTCTTTGGTTGGGTCACTTTGTTCAACAACCTCTCTTTGGTTGGGTCACTTTGTTCACAGCCTCACTAACAGGTCACGAATGCTCCTTGGATGTTGGCTGAAGCACGCAACTGCTGTTGATTCGGACTCTTGGTCCTCCTCGTAAGTGTTCGGCTTATCCCTTTTAGGTCCTTCCTTGTCTTCGGGTATCTTCGGGTCACCTCGGAAACGTTCGGGTTTGCTTCGTCTCGTTCGTAGAAGCCTTCCTACGTCTTCGGGTATCTTCGGGTCACCTCGGAAACGTTCGGGTTTGCTTCGTCTCGTTCGTAGAAGCCTTCCTACGCCTTCGGGTATCTTCGGGTCACCTCGGAAACGCTCGGGTTTGCTTCGGCTGCGTTCGGCTTGCTCGTAGAAGTCGTCCTACGTCTTTAGTTCTCCTCGGGTATGTTCGGCTTTGCCTCGGAAACGCTCGGGATTGCTTCGAGTCGCTTCGGCTTGCTCGTAGAAGTCGTCCTACGTCTTTAGTTCTCCTCGGGTATGTTCGGCTTTGCCTCGGAAACGCTCGGGATTGCTTTGAGTCGCTTCGGCTTGCTCGTAGAAGTCGTCCTACGTCTTTAGTTCTCCTCGGGTATGTTCGGCTTTGCCTCGGAAACGCTCGGGATTGCTTCGAGTCGCTTCGGCTTGCTCGTAGAAGTCGTCCTACGTCTTTAGTTCTCCTCGGGTATGTTCGGCTTTGCCTCGGAAAACGCTCGGGATTGCTTCGAGTCGCTTCGGCTTGCTCGTAGAAACGTTGTGTCAGCTCTGAAGTCACTTGGCGAAAGTTCGGTTCTCTCCAGAGAAGGGGCTGTTGTCGCTTTAAGTCTTTAGAGCGACTGGATACTCAATACTAAAATTCTTAGCTTTTATAACATTTTCAACGACGTAAACAAATGACGCTGTTGCAGGTGTTCTTTCAAAAGACGCATTCTATTCGTCAGAATAACGACTCTTTTGATTGGGCAGAAGCCCTTGCTTCTCGTGTAAAATATTTTTCACTTGATAAATTTTCGAACAAAAATAGTGGGTGGAGCCTGTGAGATGTATTCAAGTAATCTCCACTTAGTGCATTGGTGAAAAATTGGTAGGTGGAGCCTGTGATCGGTAAGTTCATCATTGGTCACAATAACGACTGTTTGGGTTGGCTAAAGATTTTCAGTATTATTATATTTATTAATACTGTTAGAAATATATGGGAATTTTATGGGAAATGTGCATCGTCTGTTATGTTTGTTTATAACAATTTCATTCACGGATCGAAATGATTTTTAAGTCCGCACAATCTTAGTAAATATTAATAACAACAATATGTAATGTTTATTAGCTCAAATTCATCGCAAGCACGTCGTTTAATTCGTATCCAGGATACGGCAAAGGTAACAGTGGAGGGTATTCACATGCCGCTTCAAACTATCCCGCCGGCTGAAGGAGTTGCCACATATGATGCAATTCATTCTATGAAAAAGCGAATTAAAAATAATTAATATAATAAATTTAAAAGAATAAAAAGCTATTGAAACCTAATTTTTAATATATCTAAATTGCTAATTTATTTGAAAAGCTCCTCGTATATGAATTGCTATAAAATACTAATTATAGACCTACATATATAAAAATAATATTTTAATACATAAACTTTGACTGATACCCGTATATTCAACTAAAAATACTCTTATTGTTCAGAATTTATTTAAATTATTGAGAAAAACCTTTAAAGAACCGTATGAAATAATCAACTTAATTATATAAATTTACACACTTAAACATTAAAAAACAATTTAAAGAAAGCACTAAATGCAAAAAATACTTTGAAGCACCCCTGGATTAATTGTATATAAAAATAATATTCAATAAAATTTACACCATTAAAAATAACCTTATAATTGAGAAAAAACAATTTTTAAAAGTCCTATAAAATTTTAGAGTAGTAGAAAAACTATGATCAGCGTATATTTAACTAAAAAATACTTGTATTATTGAAAATTTATTGATAAAACCCTTTAAAACCTTATAAAATAATCAATTTAATAATATAAATTTACGCACCTAAAAATTAAAAAAAGAAAGAAAAACAATATAAAGAAGCTACTAAATGCGTATAAAATACTTTGAAGCACCCTGGATTAATTGTATATAAAAATAAAATATTAATAAAATATATACCATTAAATTATTTAAAAAATAACCTTATAATTGAGAAAAAACAATTTTTAAAAGTCCTATAAAATTTTAGAGTAGTAGAAAAACTATGATCAGCGTATATTTAACTAAAAAATACTTGTATTATTGAAAATTTATTGATAAAACCCTTTAAAACCTTATAAAAATTAAAAAAAGAAAGAAAAACAATATAAAGAAGCTACTAAATGCGTATAAAATACTTTGAAGCACCCTGGATTAATTGTATATAAAAATAAAATATTAATAAAATATATACCATTAAATTATTTAAAAAATAACCTTATAATTGAGAAAAAACAAATTTTTAAAAAGTCCTATAAAATTTTAAAACTAATGTAAAATATTGCAAGTTAATATTATATAAATTAGGCTTTCTAAATACCTTGTAGTAAAACACAAACAAGCACTAAAAACGATGTTGACTGTTCGAAGATACTGATTATAATGAAATTAAAGATGCCGATCTACGTATATATAGATACACATCTGCGTCAGATTCCCACGCAAATGGAGTGATGCATAAAGAGAAAGACCTTTTTTTTCCCGCGCATACATATATATACATATATACGTATGCGGCCAGAGGCAATTAGCGGCGGGCACATTCCGTTCCCATGGTCGGGCTGTGTTTTAAGGAATGCACTTAATTTTTTTCGGTCGCATACCTGCATCCAATGAGGGTTTCGAGTCCGGGAATTTCGTCTTTCTACCTGTACAGATAGATCTGTCTTTATATAAAATTCGTATATATTATCTATGATTTTAGTTTTAAAATAAAAAATAATAAGAAGGTTAAAATAATTCGTTATTTTGTAGATAGTTGCATAGAGCTAAAACATTATTTTGCATGCATATACATTCTCTATTAGTTTTATTATTATGATAAAAACAATGATTGACATTTTTAATAAGCTTTGGTACATCATTAAAATATTCCAGTAAATTAAATGCTAATGATGTAAAAATACCTAAAAATATTTCGTAAAACAAGAGTATTTTAGTTAAATATACGGAGATCCATATGAAAAACTACGAAAGTTATATTAATGTTAAATATTAAATAATTTAATTAAATGAAAACACATCGTCTCACAAAAATTATGTTTTATTAAACACTAGATGTACATTTCATTTACCATAACAGTACATTATAAACCTTTCTTAATATTGATGATGCAGGATCAGTTAAATTAGTATGGTTGTTAAGAAATTGGAGGAGCATTTGATAGTATTTTCTTCATAAAAGTAGTATGTATTATAATATAAGATAGTGTTATAAACTATACAATAAATATTATTCAGTATTGGAATACACAATGAATAACACAAATTTGAGTAGAGAAAGATAAATATTTCTAATTGCACATGTGTGAATTTGAATTTATCGGGAATATACAGAGTAATTATTTACATCTGATGGTGAAACATGGTCGCGTATTTTATATCATTCAGTAATTTAATTTGCTCTATAGCTAGACAATGAGGTGGATGCTAAGCATTAATTTGTACACACGTAATGTTATGATCGTCAGTGTAACATATATATTCAAGTCTAACACAAACTTTTTGATTTATTGAAACCCCAATAGAAATTATCACTATTTCGAGAAGAATAGTCATGTACCTGTACATATTCAAAGCCGCTGAAGTATGAGTACATTAACAGCTGTATACGCGTGTCTTTATCATCCACTTTAATGTGTTACTGTAATTCCAGTTACTTTTTTTTATTTATACGTACATATATTGTGAATTATTACACTAATTATAAAACAAAATTAATTATAGATAGACAAACATTATACAGGTATATTGCAAACATGTAATGCTAAGATAATCAGAGTGATATATACATACATGTGAAGAAATTTATAGTTTATTCAATCTCTTATTAAAAGAGTTATTAATATTTTTCAAATGAATACCTGGCAGTGGTGGAAAACTGTTGAAATTTGGATAGGTTAATAGTTACATATGCGAGCTTCAGAATAGCTTCTGAACATGTTGGGGAGAGGTTTAAATTGCTTTCTATTCAACTTGAACTCCGGTGAACTTGTTAAAAAAAAAAAAAAAAAAACCGGTTCTGTATCGGTTCAATTTTGACAGGAGCGGCTTTTAGAATACTAAGTCATGAATGGTGCACCAAAGATAGGTATTTTTTTATTAAACTGTATTATCATACCCTCTTCCGAAGCCGATGCGTCACCATTTATCTTAGGGATATCCTCAGGGCTATAGCTGGATCAGCAAGAATTGCAGAACCAGCACCAGCCGTGATTATATCCTTAAGATAATTGGTGAAGCATCGGCATCGGAAGAGGGTGTGATAATACAGTTTAATAAAAAAATACCTATCTTTGGTGCGCCATTCATGACTTAGTATTCTAAAAGCCGCTCCTGTCAAAAATTTTATAGGACTTTTAAAAATTGTTTTTTCTCAATTATAAGGTTATTTTTTAAATAATTTAATGGTATATATTTTATTAATATTTTATTTTTATATACAATTAATCCAGGGTGCTTCAAAGTATTTTATACGCATTTAGTAGCTTCTTTATATTGTTTTTCTTTCTTTTTTTAATTTTTAGGTGCGTAAATTTATATTATTAAATTGATTATTTTATAAGGTTTTAAAGGGTTTTATCAATAAATTTTCAATAATACAAGTATTTTTTAGTTAAATATACGCTGATCATAGTTTTTCTACTACTCTAAAATTTTATAGGACTTTTAAAAATTGTTTTTTCTCAATTATAAGGTTATTTTTAATGGTGTAAATTTTATTGAATATTATTTTTATATACAATTAATCCAGGGGTGCTTCAAAGTATTTTTTGCATTTAGTGCTTTCTTTAAATTGTTTTTTAATGTTTAAGTGTGTAAATTTATATAATTAAGTTGATTATTTCATACGGTTCTTTAAAGGTTTTTCTCAATAATTTAAATAAATTCTGAACAATAAGAGTATTTTTAGTTGAATATACGGGTATCAGTCAAAGTTTATGTATTAAAATATTATTTTTATATATGTAGGTCTATAATTAGTATTTTATAGCAATTCATATACGAGGAGCTTTTCAAATAAATTAGCAATTTAGATATATTAAAAATTAGGTTTCTATAGCTTTTTATTCTTTTAAATTTATTATATTAATTATTTTTAATTCGCTTTTTCATAGAATGAATTGCATCATATGTGGCAACTCCTTCAGCCGGCGGGATAGTTTGAAGCGGCATGTGAATACCCTCCACCGCAATTTTGTTTGCGGTATTTGTAGGGAGGGTGTGGATACATGTGAGCATGTTGCCGGACCGCTTAAGAAGAGGGTTAAAGTAGATGTTGCACCACCCACAAGTTCTAATGGACCTGTGGATGCTTTCTAAAGATAGATCATTAGTTTATATTAAATGTATGAAGAAAAAAACTTTACTACATATTGAAAACCTGGTGTCCGTTTAGGCTTAGTCATGAGTCTATCTAATCATATAATCTTGTAACAAAATTTCTGGTGATATAAGCAGTGTATAAAATTCAATCTTCATTTAATGTAGTGCTTATATAAATTTTGTATTCATTTAATGTGAGACTTCTGCTAAATTTTTTATTAAGAGTGTGGAGTGATATTAATATTCACGAATTTGATGTATCAACTTTTTGAATAGTTGGTTGAGCTGAAAATCATAATTTTTTAGTGTCTCTGAGGTGGTTTTATGAAGCATCTAAATTTCAGATTAAAAGCTAATCGCGAGGCTTATTTCTTGTAATAAATGTTAATAAATGAACGTACCTTGGAATGGACAAGAATGGAACATTTATTTAGTTGTTATTTAATTGTTATTGTTGTTGAAAGACCTTTTCGAATGTCAGTTTTAGTTTTGATATTGTAAAAAAATATAGAGTGACATATTGACAGCTTAATAGTTTTTATAATAGAAATAGTTAAAAATATAGTCAGATATAGCCAGATATATATATTTTGATCTACTTTATGTAAGCTAATGCAAAAGCTTAACACATCTTCTTTTGGTAGCCATCTTAGTCCTAATATTCTTTGGGGTGCAGAATCTTCAAATATTTTTTCTGCCGTACGTAATTCTTCGGGTATATTTTGAAAAACTTCCTCCGAGTTAGAAATCCATCCTCTTAGCTCAAAACCGCCCATCTTATGGATAGCTATTACTTCATTTATTAATTTTGATGCTTTTTCTGGAGATTCTGAACTATCAATGTAGTCATCCATGTAGTGTTGATTAATAATGGCGTCAACAGCTTCAGGGTACACCTTTTCATATTCTAGGGCATTAATATTCTTGATATATTGGGCGCTGTATGGTGATGACACCGCTCCAAAAATCATCACCTGAACAACGTATGTCTCAAAATCGTTTGCCGGGGAATCTCTCCATATAATTCGTTGAGCATGCTGGTCTTCATCATTTATTTCAACCATATGAAACATCTCTCGTATGTCAGCTGAGAAGGCTATGGGCTTTTCTCTAAACTTTGCAATTACGCTGATAAGTGAATTAAGCAAATCTGGACCTTTGTATAAAAAATCATTTAGACATTTTCCGTCGACTTTTGAAGCAGCATCCATAACTAAACGAATTTTACCAGGCTTATTTGGGTTTACTACACCAAAATGAGGTAAGTACCATATTTTTTTGTGAGATTCTTCTTCTTCTTCAATAGATAGTTTTCTAATGTATCCTTTCTCTTTATATTCTTTTATTTTCTGAGAATAAGCTTGTCCGAAATCTTGATCTAAACTCATTTTTCTTTCTATAAACCTAAAGCGTTGAAGTGCTACATTTTTACTGTCGGGAAGTGTTTCTTCTGTATCTTTCCATAACAATCCTGTTTCCCATCTACCATTTTTTCTTCTTGAAATATTTTTTATTAAGTTTTCGGCTTCCTCATCTTCTTTTATTGATTTTGTGTCTTGATATTTTACCCCTAAAGATTCAATTGTAAAAAAATATTTTACCATATCGTGGAGATCTTCACTGTGAGCTTCGTCGTCTCGAACAAGGAAATTTACATAATGGTCTAATCTTCCTTTAAATTGGGCTACATTTCCGTGGACTATCCATCCGAGCTTAGTACGTGACAAGGCTGGGGAATTTTTGGGGCCTTCTATAAGTTCTCTGGTTGTTATCAGTTCCCAATAGTCCTGGCCAATTAGCAGTTTTGGTTTAATACTCTCAATGTTTGGAAAATTAATATGTTCTAAATGTTTCCAGTTGCTTTTAATGCGCCTTGAATCAACATTTTGTATGGGCAAATCTAAATCTTTTGAGGTATATATATTTTCCATTGGGTAAAATTTATCTCTGTCAATATTCGAAATGCTGAAGGACACTTTTCTTGATCTTGACTGTTTTGTTGTATGCTGGTCAGTCCATTTTAAGCGCAGAATAGTTTCTTCTCCGACCAGATTAAGTTCATTTGCCAAACTTTCATCAAGTAGACTGACAGTGGCACCATCATCTAATAGAGCATAAATTTCAATTTCAATTGTTTCTGTTCTTAAAATTACTGGAACAATTTTCAGTAACACTTCTTTTCTATAATTTTGTAATGTATGTCCCACTATATGATTTCCTGTTTCAAAAACATTTTCATTCCGTAAATTTCTTGCATCAGCTCTTGCTCTAGGTTCCGTTTTATTTGTTTTGAAGTGTAGAAGTTTATGGTGAATTTTTTGACAGTCATCAATAGTACACTTTCTTTTATTTCGGCAATTACTAATTCTATGGTAGCTTTTTAGACAACAAAAGCATACCTTATTTTCTTTGACTATTTTCCATTTATCTTCTATTGATTTTTCTATAAATCTTTTGCACATGTCTAAGTTATGATTTTCTTTGCATAAAAGGCATTTATTTTCTTGTTTATTTCCTGCTACAACTAAAGTCCTTTTAAAATTCGGATTTAGCTGTCTTTGTGATGACATGCTTTGAACGTAGCTAGCAGCATTGGCTTTTTCGTTTACCCATTTCTTAAAATCACGAAGTGAGTATTTACCTTTATTGTTCGCAACTTTCTCACCCCATGATAGCTGCATACCAAATGGTAGTTTCTGCATTAAGTCGTCCATTAACTGGGGGCATGACAGGTAGTTTTCCATACTGAGTGATTCAAAAGTCAGGACAAGATTTGATACAGTTTCCGAAAATTGGGTAAGTGCAACAAAATCATTGTTTTTTACGATAGGTAAGTTTTTAGCTTCACTTACCATGTTTCTGACAATAATATCAGGTCTGCCATATTTATTTCGTAGAATATCTATTATATCTGTGGCAGGAACCGACATGGAAATTAACAGACCTTGTACAGATCTAAGGGCATCACCCTTTAGGCTTTTTCTTAGCCTACAAATATTTTCTTCGTCTGATAGTCCTAGAGCTTTTGTTGTGTAGGTGTAATTACTATAAAAGCTTGGCCACTCCTTACCATTTCCCGAAAAAATTGGCAGTTCTTTAGTTATGTCTCGCAATCAAGTATGTCCACTAAAAACCCTGACGATACCCCGTTTAGAGCTACAAGCAGCAGTACTTGCAAGCCGTTTGGCAAAAACAATCCAACACCAACATACACTTAAAATAAATAGAATTGTATTTTGGTCAGACTCCACGACTGTTCTAAATTGGTTACGAACGGACTCAAAGAAATTACCGTCTTTTGTTAGTAACAGAGTAGGAGAAATTTTAGAAAACACTGACGTTTCACAATGGAAATGGGTACCTTCGAAATTAAATATAGTTGACGAAGCGACAAGAGACGATAAAGAAGCTGATCTTAGAAGTGGAAGCCCATGGTTAAAAGGTCCTGAGTTCTTGTATCAGTCACCATGTTTTTGGCCAGAAGAAAATATTGAGCATCATCTAAGCAAAAATTACATTGAAGAATCGCAAATACTCCTTTTAAGTCATGCAGAAGAAAATATTAAAAATTCGTACCTACCTGACATATCAAAATTTTCATCTTTAAGAAAACTATTGAATTCCACAGCCTATGTATTCCGATTCATAAGACAAGTCCAAAAGAAACCATATTTTTCAGATAAAGAAAAATATTTAACATGTTCAGAAATTCAGAATGCGAAAAAACTTTGGTGTCTTCAGTCACAAAAAGACTCCTTTTGTCAAGAATATAGGACACTAGTAAAAGGAAAATCAGTTAATAAAGATAGCAAGCTTTTCCCACTTTCACCATGCTTAAATGATAATCTAATATGCTTAAAAGGAAGAATAGATAACTGCCCCGAATTAAAGATGGAGACAAAACGACCCATTATTTTAAGTCACAGTCACCCTTTTACACGGCTCCTTGTACGGGAATATCACGAAAGAAATGGACATGCAGGGACACAATTAGTTCTTAATGAAATAAGACAAGAATATTGGATAACCCAAGCAAGGAAACTTATAGCCTCAGTAATAAATAGCTGTAATTTTTGCAAAATTAAGAAAGCAAAGCCTATAATGCCGGAAATGGGTCAGCTTCCATTAGAAAGATTACAACAACCCCCAAGAGCTTTCTTTTTTGTGGGAATTGATTATTTTGGGCCAATAGATGTTGTAATAGGCCGAAGACATGAAAAAAGATATGGTGTACTGTTCACTTGTTTATCTGTCAGAGCTGTCCACTTAGAACTTGCGGAATCTCTTAATACAGGTTCGGCTATCTTAGCTATAAGAAGATTTATCGCAAGAAGAGGACAACCAGTTTGTATATGGAGTGACAATGGAACTAACCTTTGTTCAGCAGACAGAGAACTGCGTAAAGCTTTAAATGAAGTAGATGATGAAGAAATTAAGAAAAATTGTTTGGCACAAAATATCGATTGGAAATTTATAGCTCCAGCAAGTCCTCACATGGGAGGTGCTTGGGAGAGGATGGTACGAACAGTAAAACAAACACTAAAGATTATTTTAAGGGAAAGAATTCCAAAATTAGAAGTTTTACAGACAGTTTTAGTAGAAGCAGAGAACATAGTTAACAGCAGACCTCTGACTTATGTGTCGTCAAATGAAAATGATTTTGAAAGTATAACTCCAAATCATTTTTTGATCGGAACATCGAGCATTGTTAAACCACCAGGAATATTTGAACAAAAATTTGATTTGAGAAAGCAATGGAGATTTGCCCAACAGTTGGTAGACAGATTTTGGCACAGATGGGTAAGGGAATATTTGCCTACTCTAACTGCTAGGTCCAAATGGTTGCAAGAAACAAGAAATATAGAAGTAGGTGAAGTAGTCGTACTGATGGATAATCAGTTACCAAGAAACAATTGGCCATTAGGAAGAATAACTGCTGTTTATCCAGGAAAAGACCAGAAAGTGCGTGTGGTAGACATTAAAACAAATACAGGGACCTACAGAAGATCAGTATCAAAGATTTGTCCAATTGGCCTAATTGAAGGTGAAAATGTTTTGTGATTTCAAGGGGGAGAAATGTTAATAAATGAACGTACCTTGGAATGGACAAGAATGGAACATTTATTTAGTTGTTATTTAATTGTTATTGTTGTTGAAAGACCTTTTCGAATGTCAGTTTTAGTTTTGATATTGTCAAAAAATATAGAGTGACATATTGACAGCTTAATAGTTTTTATAATAGAAATAGTTAAAAATATAGTCAGATATAGCCAGATAGTAATAGAAAATAACATTGAAAAAATTGAAATTTCATTAGTTATGTCTCGCAATCAAGTATGTCCACTAAAAACCCTGACGATACCCCGTTTAGAGCTACAAGCAGCAGTACTTGCAAGCCGTTTGGCAAAAACAATCCAACACCAACATACACTTAAAATAAATAGATAATGCCTCTATACTCCATTCAAAACATTTAATGCAAAATATGATGAAAAGTAATGATGACAAAGGTACCAGTAGTAAAAATAAACCTAATAGCACAATTACCTCAAGCAGTAAAGGTACGAAAAAATCTTCATTGTTACCTAGTCAAATACTATGTTTACAGTTAGAACATCAGAAAAAGTTAGCTAATATAGAACTACAAGAAAAACAGCTTAAATATAAACGAGACTTAGAAGAAAGACAACGACAATTAGAAGAAAGGCGACTTAAATTTGAGCGAGAATTAGAAGAAGCAAGACTTCGGAAAGAAAAAGAATTTTTAGATTTAGAACTACAAATACAGTTAAGCAAAGGAAACTCGATAATAAATGAATTTGTTGAAAATAGAGGAAGACTGAAAGAAGTCTCTGAAGGTAGGAATAATATATTTGAAAAAGAGGAACAAGGTAGTTTGCAGAAAGTAAAAACTTGGCTTGAAACTAACAAAAATGATTTAAAAACAGAAAGTTGTAATAGCAGCCATAGAGATGTAGTAGATTCTAGTAAAAATGATTTAGAAATGGAGACATTTTGTCAAGATGACAGATTAGAAAAAATTCTCCTTAGACAGACAATAGATAAAGAACTGCCAATTTTTTCGGGAAATGGTAAGGAGTGGCCAAGCTTTTATAGTAATTACACCTACACAACAAAAGCTCTAGGACTATCAGACGAAGAAAATATTTGTAGGCTAAGAAAAAGCCTAAAGGGTGATGCCCTTAGATCTGTACAAGGTCTGTTAATTTCCATGTCGGTTCCTGCCACAGATATAATAGATATTCTACGAAATAAATATGGCAGACCTGATATTATTGTCAGAAACATGGTAAGTGAAGCTAAAAACTTACCTATCGTAAAAAACAATGATTTTGTTGCACTTACCCAATTTTCGGAAACTGTATCAAATCTTGTCCTGACTTTTGAATCACTCAGTATGGAAAACTACCTGTCATGCCCCCAGTTAATGGACGACTTAATGCAGAAACTACCATTTGGTATGCAGCTATCATGGGGTGAGAAAGTTGCGAACAATAAAGGTAAATACTCACTTCGTGATTTTAAGAAATGGGTAAACGAAAAAGCCAATGCTGCTAGTTACGTTCAAAGCATGTCATCACAAAGACAGCTAAATCCGAATTTTAAAAGGACTTTAGTTGTAGCAGGAAATAAACAAGAAAATAAATGCCTTTTATGCAAAGAAAATCATAACTTAGACATGTGCAAAAGATTTATAGAAAAATCAATAGAAGATAAATGGAAAATAGTCAAAGAAAATAAGGTATGCTTTTGTTGTCTAAAAAGCTACCATAGAATTAGTAATTGCCGAAATAAAAGAAAGTGTACTATTGATGACTGTCAAAAAATTCACCATAAACTTCTACACTTCAAAACAAATAAAACGGAACCTAGAGCAAGAGCTGATGCAAGAAATTTACAGAATGAAAATATTTTTGAAACAGGAAATCATATAGTGGGACATACATTACAAAATTATAGAAAAGAAGTGTTACTGAAAATTGTTCCAGTAATTTTAAGAACAGAAACAATTGAAATTGAAATTTATGCTCTATTAGATGATGGTGCCACTGTCAGTCTACTTGATGAAAGTTTGGCAAATGAACTTAATCTGGTCGGAGAAGAAACTATTCTGCGCTTAAAATGGACTGACCAGCATACAACAAAACAGTCAAGATCAAGAAAAGTGTCCTTCAGCATTTCGAATATTGACAGAGATAAATTTTACCCAATGGAAAATATATATACCTCAAAAGATTTAGATTTGCCCATACAAAATGTTGATTCAAGGCGCATTAAAAGCAACTGGAAACATTTAGAACATATTAATTTTCCAAACATTGAGAGTATTAAACCAAAACTGCTAATTGGCCAGGACTATTGGGAACTGATAACAACCAGAGAACTTATAGAAGGCCCCAAAAATTCCCCAGCCTTGTCACGTACTAAGCTCGGATGGATAGTCCACGGAAATGTAGCCCAATTTAAAGGAAGATTAGACCATTATGTAAATTTCCTTGTTCGAGACGACGAAGCTCACAGTGAAGATCTCCACGATATGGTAAAATATTTTTTTACAATTGAATCTTTAGGGGTAAAATATCAAGACACAAAATCAATAAAAGAAGATGAGGAAGCCGAAAACTTAATAAAAAATATTTCAAGAAGAAAAAATGGTAGATGGGAAACAGGATTGTTATGGAAAGATACAGAAGAAACACTTCCCGACAGTAAAAATGTAGCACTTCAACGCTTTAGGTTTATAGAAAGAAAAATGAGTTTAGATCAAGATTTCGGACAAGCTTATTCTCAGAAAATAAAAGAATATAAAGAGAAAGGATACATTAGAAAACTATCTATTGAAGAAGAAGAAGAATCTCACAAAAAAATATGGTACTTACCTCATTTTGGTGTAGTAAACCCAAATAAGCCTGGTAAAATTCGTTTAGTTATGGATGCTGCTTCAAAAGTCGACGGAAAATGTCTAAATGATTTTTTATACAAAGGTCCAGATTTGCTTAATTCACTTATCAGCGTAATTGCAAAGTTTAGAGAAAAGCCCATAGCCTTCTCAGCTGACATACGAGAGATGTTTCATATGGTTGAAATAAATGATGAAGACCAGCATGCTCAACGAATTATATGGAGAGATTCCCCGGCAAACGATTTTGAGACATACGTTGTTCAGGTGATGATTTTTGGAGCGGTGTCATCACCATACAGCGCCCAATATATCAAGAATATTAATGCCCTAGAATATGAAAAGGTGTACCCTGAAGCTGTTGACGCCATTATTAATCAACACTACATGGATGACTACATTGATAGTTCAGAATCTCCAGAAAAAGCATCAAAATTAATAAATGAAGTAATAGCTATCCATAAGATGGGCGGTTTTGAGCTAAGAGGATGGATTTCTAACTCGGAGGAAGTTTTTCAAAATATACCCGAAGAATTACGTACGGCAGAAAAAATATTTGAAGATTCTGCACCCCAAAGAATATTAGGACTAAGATGGCTACCAAAAGAAGATGTGTTAAGCTTTTGCATTAGCTTACATAAAGTAGATCAAAATATTTTAGATGGAAAAAAAATACCTACAAAAAGAGAAATGTTAAGCGTTATCATGTCTTTGTTTGACCCATTAGGAATCCTTGGAAATTATATTGTGAAAGCGAAAATCTTAATGCAAGATATTTGGAAAAGTGGAATAAAATGGGATGATCAGATTTCAGATGCACAAAATAAAAAATGGAAACTTTGGCTTAATGGTTTGGAGAAAATAAAATCCTTCACAGTTCAAAGATGCTATGTTTCCAATTATTTTCAAGTAAAAAATATACAGCTACACTTGTTTTGTGATGCAAGTAAACAAGCCTTTGCAGCAGTCGCTTATTTCAGATTTGAAGTAGGAGAAAAAATTGAAATTTCATTAGTTATGTCTCGCAATCAAGTATGTCCACTAAAAACCCTGACGATACCCCGTTTAGAGCTACAAGCAGCAGTACTTGCAAGCCGTTTGGCAAAAACAATCCAACACCAACATACACTTAAAATAAATAGAATTGTATTTTGGTCAGACTCCACGACTGTTCTAAATTGGTTACGAACGGACTCAAAGAAATTACCGTCTTTTGTTAGTAACAGAGTAGGAGAAATTTTAGAAAACACTGACGTTTCACAATGGAAATGGGTACCTTCGAAATTAAATATAGTTGACGAAGCGACAAGAGACGATAAAGAAGCTGATCTTAGAAGTGGAAGCCCATGGTTAAAAGGTCCTGAGTTCTTGTATCAGTCACCATGTTTTTGGCCAGAAGAAAATATTGAGCATCATCTAAGCAAAAATTACATTGAAGAATCGCAAATACTCCTTTTAAGTCATGCAGAAGAAAATATTAAAAATTCGTACCTACCTGACATATCAAAATTTTCATCTTTAAGAAAACTATTGAATTCCACAGCCTATGTATTCCGATTCATAAGACAAGTCCAAAAGAAACCATATTTTTCAGATAAAGAAAAATATTTAACATGTTCAGAAATTCAGAATGCGAAAAAACTTTGGTGTCTTCAGTCACAAAAAGACTCCTTTTGTCAAGAATATAGGACACTAGTAAAAGGAAAATCAGTTAATAAAGATAGCAAGCTTTTCCCACTTTCACCATGCTTAAATGATAATCTAATATGCTTAAAAGGAAGAATAGATAACTGCCCCGAATTAAAGATGGAGACAAAACGACCCATTATTTTAAGTCACAGTCACCCTTTTACACGGCTCCTTGTACGGGAATATCACGAAAGAAATGGACATGCAGGGACACAATTAGTTCTTAATGAAATAAGACAAGAATATTGGATAACCCAAGCAAGGAAACTTATAGCCTCAGTAATAAATAGCTGTAATTTTTGCAAAATTAAGAAAGCAAAGCCTATAATGCCGGAAATGGGTCAGCTTCCATTAGAAAGATTACAACAACCCCCAAGAGCTTTCTTTTTTGTGGGAATTGATTATTTTGGGCCAATAGATGTTGTAATAGGCCGAAGACATGAAAAAAGATATGGTGTACTGTTCACTTGTTTATCTGTCAGAGCTGTCCACTTAGAACTTGCGGAATCTCTTAATACAGGTTCGGCTATCTTAGCTATAAGAAGATTTATCGCAAGAAGAGGACAACCAGTTTGTATATGGAGTGACAATGGAACTAACCTTTGTTCAGCAGACAGAGAACTGCGTAAAGCTTTAAATGAAGTAGATGATGAAGAAATTAAGAAAAATTGTTTGGCACAAAATATCGATTGGAAATTTATAGCTCCAGCAAGTCCTCACATGGGAGGTGCTTGGGAGAGGATGGTACGAACAGTAAAACAAACACTAAAGATTATTTTAAGGGAAAGAATTCCAAAATTAGAAGTTTTACAGACAGTTTTAGTAGAAGCAGAGAACATAGTTAACAGCAGACCTCTGACTTATGTGTCGTCAAATGAAAATGATTTTGAAAGTATAACTCCAAATCATTTTTTGATCGGAACATCGAGCATTGTTAAACCACCAGGAATATTTGAACAAAAATTTGATTTGAGAAAGCAATGGAGATTTGCCCAACAGTTGGTAGACAGATTTTGGCACAGATGGGTAAGGGAATATTTGCCTACTCTAACTGCTAGGTCCAAATGGTTGCAAGAAACAAGAAATATAGAAGTAGGTGAAGTAGTCGTACTGATGGATAATCAGTTACCAAGAAACAATTGGCCATTAGGAAGAATAACTGCTGTTTATCCAGGAAAAGACCAGAAGTGCGTGTGGTAGACATTAAAACAAATACAGGGACCTACAGAAGATCAGTATCAAAGATTTGTCCAATTGGCCTAATTGAAGGTGAAAATGTTTTGTGATTTCAAGGGGGAGAAATGTTAATAAATGAACGTACCTTGGAATGGACAAGAATGGAACATTTATTTAGTTGTTATTTAATTGTTATTGTTGTTGAAAGACCTTTTCGAATGTCAGTTTTAGTTTTGATATTGTCAAAAAATATAGAGTGACATATTGACAGCTTAATAGTTTTTATAATAGAAATAGTTAAAAATATAGTCAGATATAGCCAGATAGTAATAGAAAATAACAATGATAGTACAAAAACATGAACTGTAAAAAGATAGTATATATTTTATCTGTTGTGAGACTTAGTATGTTTTCATTCTCGCCCTTTTTTTAAATATTATAAGAAAGTTAACTAAATCAATTTAAGAATTTATGTTATTTAAAAATTGAGATTAAACAAGGAAATCTGTTGTAAATGGGGAAATTAATAATAATTTTTTGCCCTTAAATATTGATAAATAGTGGGCTATCTGTTGTAAATGGAAATAAATAATAATTTTTGTCTTAAATAGTAGGCTTACCAAACATGATTTTTCAAATGTTTTAAGTGCTACTATTTCTTAGATTTTTATGTAATTTCATTGACTTGAATGCATGTTTTTGATAGAGGGGTTTCAGAACCGCTTCATGACCCGGTTGTGAGCTGATTCTCAAATCTTTTGGTTAGAGCGTTAATGCTGTCTTTATATTAGTTTTTTTTTGTTTCGTTCTTTTATGATGTATAAACATTGTTATTTTTTAAATGTATAGGAAGTGGTATTTGCTATGTGTACAATGTGTTTCAAAATTAGTTTTTATTAGGCATAAACTATGTTTTTGTGTAAAAACCTCTAAATTTCATATTAAAAGCCGCTCGTCAATCATATTTCTTCTAATGATAGTACAACCCACGAATTGTAAAAGATAGACTCATTTTATGAATTTATGTTAATTCAAATTGATATTAAGCAGGGGTATCTGTAGATGGAAAATTAATAATAATTTTTTGTCTTAAATATTGATATATAGTGGGCTTACCAAACATGATTTTTCAAATGTTTTAAGTGTATTGCATGGATTTTTATGTAATTTCAATATTAAATAATTGAGAGCGAGTATTTATTATTTTCCTCCATAATTTAATATGACCTCAATTCTTTTTGGTTATAGCGTTAATGCGGCCTTTATACTAGTTTTTGCGTCCATAATTTAATATGACTTCAATCCTTTTTGGTTATAGCGTTAATGCGGTCTTTATACTAGTTTTTGCGTGCCGTTTGGTGTGTGTATACTACTGTTGTTCCGTGCGTAAAATTTAATGTAAAACATATTTCTTGTAATGATATAATATAAAAACTATTTGTAAATACAATGTCATCCAAATAAAATAGAATTCCATGTTTTAAAATGTATTTATAATAATGTTTCGAGATACATTTCACCATTTTTTTTCTCAAATTATAAAATGCTTTTAAGAGAAATGTAATACATTCGCTGCTGTACAAAACATAAACTGTAAAAAGAGAGATAGAAGCATTTTTAGAACAAGTATATATTTAATATTTTTGCAAATCTTTTGGTTATAACGTTAATGCTGCCTTTATATTGGTTTTTTGTTTGGTTCTTTTATGATATATAAAAATTGCTATTTTTTAAAATGTATAGGAAGTGGTATTTGCTATGTGGACAATGTGTTTCAAAATTAGTTTTTATTAGGCATAAACTATGTTTTTGCATAAAAACCTCTAAATTTCATATTAAAAGCTGTACCTCAGGCATATTTCTTCTAATGATAGTACTAAACATGAAGTGTAAAAGGATAGTACATATTTTATCTGTTGTGGGACTTAGTATGTTTTCTTTTTCAACCTTTTTTTTATAAGAAAGTTAACTAAATCAATTTAAGAATTTATGTTATTTAAAATTGGGATTAAACTGGGGTATCTCTAAAATGGAAATATTTAATGCTATGTCTATTTTTCATATGTATAGTGTTTTGTCAAAAAAGTTTTGATTGCTGAAAAAAGGGGGTAATAAAATTTTTTGATAGACCATGTATCTCACCTCTATCGTTTTACTGCATTGTTATATTGCACTATATGGGTCATCTCGAGAACATTCCTTGCCTTTGCATTTGATTGTTTTGTTTAAATTTTGATATTTGTGATATTGAAAGTATGGTTGAGGTTTGTTTGATGTGTGTAGTTGTTTTATTTTTTAATAAATTGTTTTTTCTTAAAATATGTTATTCCTTTTTATTTTATGATATAGATATATTAAATAATGTGACTATCATAGAGGTGTTGATAGTGATCAAACGTTGTGGTTTCCATTAGAAACGTGTTTAGATCTGTTAGAAATATACTGGTAAGCTCGATATCAAGCTTTTTGAACTGTTAGGCTGCACAAATACATTTCATTTATGCATCTATCACTGAATGTATGATTTGAATGTATTGTTTGGGATGATGGTTTTTAAGAGAATGATTTGATAGTGGTTTTAATAGATTGATGCCTGATGTCACCTTAGTTTATTAGATTTTTGGCGGCCATCTTGGATTCTCCATCTTGCTTTTCTAAAAAATCCCTACTTTTGAAGCGTCCTGTATATTAATATTTGGTTGCTATGTTATCCAGATGGATGGATGGATGGACGGATGGATGGTTGGATAGTTTTTTTGAGGAAAGAGGGATTTGATAGTGGTTTGAATGTGTGGTTTTAATATAGGGGTTTCAGAATCGCTTCATGACCCGGTTGTGAGCTGATTCTAGCGATGGTTTTGAGATGATGTTTCATAGGAGTTCGAGTGCATGGTTTTAATATATTGGATGCTTGACGTGGCATTAGTTTATTAGATTTTTGGCGGCCATCTTGGATTCGTCATCTTGCTTTTCTAAAAATCCCTACCTTTGAAAACGTCCTGTATATTCATACTTGGTTGCTATCTCGTCCAGTAGCATACTGTATATTTATTTTATAATTTTGAGATGGTATGCTGATGTCAGATATAAATCCTCGGTGGTGGTGTTTGAAAGTATGTTGGGTTTGACCTAGATGTATCTTCCTAAGTTGATCTGGTGTTGTGGTGTTTTGAAACTATGTTGGGTGGTTGTTGTTGTGATGCGTGATACGGAGTTGGGTATTTTCTAGAAGTTGAGTTTATATTTTGATCGATCATATTGATAGTCGGCTATTTCGCCTGACGTCACCTTAGTTTATTAGATTTTTGGGGGCCATCTTGGATTCGCCATCTTGCTTTTCTAAAAATCCCTACCTTTGAAACGTCCTGTATATTCATACTTGGTTGCTATCTCGTCCAGTAGCATACTGTATATTTATTTTATAATTTTGAAATGGTATGCCGATCTTAGATGTAAAGTTTATATTTTTATCGATCATATTGATAGTCGGCTATTTCGCCTCACGTCACCTTAGTTTATTAGATTTTTGGCGGCCATCTTGGATTCGCCATCTTGCTTTTCTAAAAATCCCTACCTTTGAAACGTCCTGTATATTCATACTTGGTTGCTATCTCGTCCAGTAGCATACTGTATATTTATTTTATAATTTTGAAATGGTATGCCGATCTTAGATGTAAAGTTTATATTTTTATCGATCATATTGATAGTCGGCTATTTCGCCTGACGTCACCTTAGTTTATTAGATTTTTGGCAGCCATCTTGGATTCGCCATCTTGCTTTTCTAAAAATCCCTACCTTTGAAACGTCCTGTATATTCATACTTGGTTGCTATCTCGTCCAGTAGCATACTGTATATTTATTTTATAATTTTGAAATGGTATGCCGATCTTAGATGTAAAGTTTATATTTTTATCGACCATCTTGATGGTATGAAGCTTGGAGATATTGTTAATTTAAAATAATATTGTTAATTTATAAATAATAATAAATAAATTGTTTTCTTAAAAATATATTGTTTGTTTTATTTTATTTTATAAGTGAGATATACATTTCAAGCATGCGGCTATCGCAGAAGCAGACAGCCGTTGCGGTTTCCGCTGGAAACATGTTTAGACCTGTTTGAAGTACATTGAGAAGCGCGATAGCAAGCCTGGTAATTTATTCAGGAATTCTCTAGAAACAAAGACCATCTTGATGGTCCGCCATTTTGTCTGACGTCACCTTAGTTTGGCTAGTGACCGTAAGAGGATGCTGCATTATGGTAATCATGAGAGATGCCATTTCTTGGTTAGTGGCTGTGAGAGGGCGTCACATTGGGTTGGTGATGATGAAATCTGCCATTTCTTAGTTTGGTTAGTGGTCGTCAGAGGGCGCCACATTGGGTTGGTAATGATGAAATCTGCAATTTTTAGTTGGGTTGGTAATGATGAAATCTGCAATTTTTAGTTGGGTTGGTAATGATGAAATCTGCAATTTTTAGTTGGGTTGGTAATGATGAAATCTGCAATTTTTAGTTGGGTTGGTAATGATGAAATCTGCAATTTTTAGTTGGGTTGGTAATGATGAAATCTGCAATTTTTAGTTGGGTTGGTAATGATGAAATCTGCAATTTTAGTTGGGTTGGTAATGATGAAATCTGCAATTTTTAGTTGGGTTGGCGACCGCGAGGGGGCGCCACATCAGTTGGGTTGGCAGAGGGCGCCACTAGGGCGAGGGGGGGTGAGGGGGAGCTGGGTGAGAGGGGGAGGAGGGTCCAGAATCGGCGTAAGTACCCTACTCAATAGATTACTACGGATTGGCGCCCTGACATCTTATAACCTTCGACTTGTACATTGTACAGTGATTCGAACCTGCGCTCGCGACTGTAGCGGGAGGCACTACTGTTTGATCATATTCAAGACCGATACCTGGGAAGAGTGTAAGGTAAGACCATATGTCGTATAAGCTGGCAATAAATAAATAGACAAGCATCTCTTAAAATATTTTGATTCAGTCTCTGATAATTATTAATAGAAGGTTAGTTATCGTGGTGGTGTCATACTTTCTGCCTCCTTGTATTTTAGAACAAGAGGGTAGCAATCTATAAATTATACAATGCTGTTCCGTCGCATTTGGGAAGTATTTCGGCCCGAACATCTAGATACAAACTTTTGACCACGTCTTCGAGAAGTAGTGTAAGTCGTTAGGGGTTACGAATGGAATCGCAGCGTCTCTTTAATTATAGCACAAAACTAGGTTAGGGTACTTATAGGCAAATTTACTTTAATTTAATTTCTTTATGATATAACTGTATTATACCAAGGTGCAAGTGGAAGACTGGACGCGGCATATTTGTCGTTATCCAACTTGCACCTTGTGATTTCCCGTATGATTGTTATATAATTTATGATTTGTTAGTCTACATTACGATTTATCAGTCTTCAGAAAATAAAGATTATTATTATTATATTCACACCTCTTTTCTAAGTGCAAGTACATGTCATAAATATACGTCTGTTTCACCTATAAACTCAAGTGGAAAAGAGGTTTCGATTTTATCATGTTTATCAAATAATTGATAATCACTGTTCAACTATTACTTAAAAGTAGATTGCAACAGAAAAGGTTTTGAAAATTCGCAATTTTAAAGGATGAGATGTGCCTAGCATTTCAATTTTATTCTTTCAGGGATACAATGATGTTGGATTTCGTGGTTCTAATCAAGTTCAGACTCCTAATATTGATGCCCTGGCTTATAATGGTGTTGTACTGAACCGTTTTTACAGTTTACCAACATGCACTCCATCTAGAGCAGCCCTTCTAACAGGAAACTATCCAATAAGGTCGGGTAAGTTGGACACAAATGAATGCTTAGCATTTTTAGATTTTTTTATTCATCAATCTAAGGTACTACTAATTGATATGAATGTATTTAATTAAATTACACTAAAGACGTCGTAAGTTACAGCATATTTTCAATTTATTTAAAGTTTTACTTCGTTATAGGTATGCAGGGCACACCCATAGCTGCTGGTGAGAATAGATATATTCCATGGGATATGCCCACCTTGCCTGAAAGACTTAAAGAACTGGGTTATAAAACGCATTTGGTTGGAAAATGGCATTTAGGTTATGGCTACAGAAATGCTACACCAACAAGAAGGGGTTTCGATTCGCATTACGGGTACTGGAATGGTTATATGGGTTATTTCAGTCATCATGCAGGTCCTATAGTACGTTCTCTCCGTAAAGTTTTCTCTTCTAATACATATTCATTACATCTTTAAAGACAAGTACATACTAAAAACTTTAGCGATCGAGGTTGTATAGGTACCGCCCCAAAGTTGGGTGACACAATGTAGAGAAACCCGTATCTATAAATTAAGATATTTAAGTTAAAGTTAAACTTTAGAAATAAAATGTAAAATTATTTGTTTTGCCAGCTCAACTCATATTATCTCAGGGCGATTCGAGTTAATTGAAGTGATTAAGTAAAAGGGGTTCCTGTATATTAACAAAAAAAAACATACCATTTAAAAAAAAAATAATTCTTATATTAAAATCAATGAATCCTGTATCTATAATTTTACAAACAACACAAGAAGTAACATATATTTAAAAAGCAATTCTAATACATTTTAATTAGATTTTTTTTAATAATTCTTAAACTAACACAAAAATTTCTGTAGATCCTTTGTTCGATTCAATCGTAAGCTATAAACGCCAGAATTTATTACATACAATGCACATTCTATATTATACGTGTTTATATCGATACTTGTGAACATTTCAAGTTACTTTACACATATATTTGTTAGACGATATTTATTTAATTACTTTCTGTTTGAATTCTTATTTTTACAGTATCTCCTCCTTTATTATATAAAACATTACAGTCATTAAACAATAATCATTTAAATAATACCTTATCTAAATTCTTCTTATTCATTTTCTTTTTTGTGCTGTTTCCAGCAGGAACTTCGGGCTGCTTATTATCGACGAAATCTTCTTTATTTATACGATGTTTTCAATGGCATCATCTGCTTGTTCTGCCAGTCGAAATACAATCTTTATTTTAACAATATAACACGTTGCACAATTACTTCTTAGATACAACTTCGACCACTACTTTACTACGTTTTCTCGGTAGCAAATTATTTATTGAAGTTATATTAACAATGACTCTTATGCGAAGTCTAATGTTAGGAGTTAGCCTTTTGATACGATATTTAACGTATCTTGCTGTCGACTCTCTCTTTTCTCACGCGTATTTCCCTTTTATATCAGAATGTCTGGAGTTCCCCGCTTTCCGCATAGTTCAGGGGTTCCCATTCACATTTACACGCACATACACGTTCATTTAGCCGCCGGATTGTATATTGCTATTGGAGTGTTTATCACGTTAATATAAGCTTTCGGAGTCACAAAACCTATGACTAATATCTACTTAATAATACAATAACACATTCATTGATTTTAAATATTATTTCCCTTCAAAATATTAATAAAAAAATATACTTAATTAAATCCTTAAAAAAAAATAATAAAATTGTATTAAATTAATAAAAGATTGTTTTCCAAAATTACAAAAATAAACAATTTTAATAAATCCTGCTTAGAATTGTCCAGTTAGTTGCAATAAATGATGTAATCCTTAATAGATGCTGATTTTAGTAATAGTACCTAGATAATAAACCCGCGCGGCTCTGCTATGACGTCATTAGTATGAGACCGATAATAAATGTCAAATGGCTCAACGATTGCATTACAAATGATTCAATATAATAATATATTCATTAAAATTATGTTTCTGATATTTTATTTTTGTAAAGTCAATGACATGGGCTTTTGTTGAATAAAATATTTGCAGTATTCAAAATATTTAAATTATAATTTTTTTTTTGTACTATAAAATACTATATATCAACCTAAATGCATGCACTACAAATGTTGTATAGCTTTACATGTGACTATTACTCAGAAATAGTTGCAGTCTAACTACAAACTAACGACAAACGTCATTTTGATAGTTTTATTTTCATTCTCTCAAATATACAAATTTTTACTGGGGCTAGATAAAATTGAAGACATTTCATTGCCGAATCTTCTATAGTGCAGATATATACATTTCTATAAAATCAAGAAGCCATAAACAATTAAAAAACGTTCTTATTACTCTTCAATAGCATTGAGCGTTGTAGATGACAATAGGCTGATCTTTTATTGTTAACGTCAACATCATAAATCACTAACGCTCGAGATAGCTGAAGCATGTGCATTTGGCTCAAATCGAAAAACTCGACCGCCTCCATTATTTGAAGGAAGAAGTTACGTATTTTAGCAGTAAATTTAAACGGCCATTACATACATGATACAACAACATGTAACTCTTGCAGCAATGAACAAAAAAATGCATCTATGCATAATTATTAAATCTTGCTCATGTACAATTTGATTGTATTATAAGAAGCCTGAAATCACTAATAGTTAATAAATAAAATATACAAAAATAGTAAACTATGCATAATCAACAATACAAAACAATCTAAAGTACGTTAATTATTAACAGTAATAGAAGAAGGTAACAACCCCAAATTCCTAACACGTTATTACATCGTATGCTTTACAGTAGATATATAAGCACAAATTTTTATCACAACAAAACTTCATTGGCTTAATTAATTTCGTCTGGTTTTATTATCTAGGTGGTGTTGATTTTATGGCCCAATAAAATGCATAGGTTTCCAATAAATAAATAAAAAGTGACACACTGTCACTCCATCCCCATGATGATAACCTATAGCTGAATCGTTTTGGCAACGGACACGGCCAAAGTACGAACTAAAGACGCTGATTCAATACTCACCACTACAAATTATCATCGACCGTTAAGTTATAATACCTGGATTAAGTTCAGACATATATTTTCTATTTCAATGCCGTCTTCGATCTAGAAACTTTATATCACGATATATTTTATTTAATACTTGTCTTTTATGTGTAGTAGGCAGGCATTGTTGACAAATTTGTATTATTCTGATGACAATCATAACAACTTTAAAAAGTTATTATGACAAATGCCACAATGTGTATGAATATTATTAATTATGGTAGTCTTGAACGGGCTTTTGTACGTTATATTATTTGACAGATAAAATTTTGCAACATCTCAAATTTAGAGCCATTTTAATTTATTTGCGCATGTCGGTCGCCAACTTGATTCAACCACATCTTACCTAATTAATTAGTCTGATATAACATTTTCTAATATTACGACAATTTTGACAACTAAAAACTTTGATTTTTTAGGGTTTCAATGGTCTGGACATGCATGAGAATTTTACTCCAGATTTTAATAGCAGTGGCCAATATGCAACCGACTTATTCACAGAAAGAGCTTCTAAATTGATTAGAGAGCACGATTATACATCGAATCCTTTATTTCTGTTAATATCCCATCTTGCTCCGCATACTGGAGAGCTCAATACAACAACTGGTATCACTCTTTTAGAAGAGAGAAACACCGATGAGATGAACCAAAATTTTGGCTACATAGAGGATATCAATAGAAGACGTTATGTTGGTAATAGTTCATAAATTATGCCTTAGCGATAGCAGTCATATGCTCCCATACACACTCCAGAAATCATTTGAGGTAGAACTGTACTGCAGTCCTAGCTTTCAGTATTTTCGGAGCATGTATAGTAAAAAACTGCTCCCACACACGCTGCGGAAATACTGAAGGCCAGGACTGTACAGTTTTACCTCAGTGGTTTAATATGATAAGCCGCATTATTCGTGTGACATCCCCCAGCAAACAGGGTGACGTGATAATCACGTTAATTTTAGGTGTCTTTTTGACCTGAAAGACGTACGATTACCTATGACGTACAAAATACGACATAAATGACGACATTATGTCACAGCCCAATGACATCAGTTTGTGACGTCACATTTAGGTAAAAGCCAAACGTACCATTGACGACATATTTTAAAGTATATTTAACGTCACTTTGTAACGTCCTATTTGACGTCACTTTGTGGTGTTCTTTTAACGTTTAATAGACGACATATTTTATATTGCATTTGACGCCACTGGGTGGTAAGGTTCTAAAATAACAGACTCTTATAGGTCAATATTTTTATTTTTAAGACAAACAAGTATGGTCACGGGAGTTGACTTTTTCTCCAATCATCACAGAGTCACTTATAAAGCGCTTTGTTCTTTTAGGGCATAGGTTCCCAAAGTGGGCGATAACGCCCCCTTGTGGGCGCTGCAGGTCTAAAGGGGGGCGGTAAGAGACCCAGAAAAAAAATGGCGGCGTTGTGTAAAGGCTTAGGGGGCGATTTGTAATTTCATCTAGAATCTAGGAGGACTCTTAGACACCGACTGAGCTCTCGACTCTCGACTAGGGATGGGCGATAAACATCGATGTTCATTGAACATCGATATTTTAGGATCGATGTTCGATGTTTTTGCATCGATGTTTGCAATTTAGATTTATCGATAAACTATCGATGTTAGAAGAAATATAGTGAACATCGAACTTTTAAGCTTGACAAAATGTATTTGCACTAATCACAAAATAAAACAGCGTCCTCTGTTGACAAATACAAAAATGTTTCCAAATTAACAGCTCACATACAGGCTACGAGGATGTAAAATTGTCTACGCATAAAAGAAGTATTTAAATTACACAGTGCTATATCATATAAATTCGAATATTTCATTTTAGGCTCTTTTAAATATTACTCAGTATAAATATTTAAATAATATATAATTAAATACATAAATTTATAGTACTTTTAATGTGCAGAATAAAAGTTAAATTATGTATGCATGCAGAATAAGTGAAGGAGGTAAACGTATTTTCATAGAAAAAGAAGGGAGATAGACATTACCGATGTATACTTCTTCGGGAAATTCCCTAGTGCGTACAATCATACACGACGATACACGTATTAAATGCAAGATGACACATCAGAAATATAAAACCATATCCATATGTATCTCGGTATTTGCCAGCGTAGTCAAAAAAAAATGCAAGACAATAAAATCCCAAATAAAAATCGTTCTCTTAAAAAGCTTTGATACACGTAAATGTATATATTTTTTAAGTATCAGACGATTTAAGTCATGTGGTTGTTTCATGCGTAATTGCATAATATTGTTTTTTTATATAGTTTTTTTTGAGTAGTTTCTAAAGTTAACTACATATTATAAATGTATATATTTCTTTTATTATTTTTTTTGAATAGTGATATCTTTTATATCATTTTGTTAAGGACGTAAATTAATTAAGTTATAATAAAGTTTTTGTTAAACTGCCAAAAAATAAATCTATAAATATAATTATCGATGTTTAAAAACATCGATGTTTGGTAGTCGATATTTTGCAACCATCGATGTTGATCAACGATGTTAACATCGATGTTTACCCACCGATGTCCCATCCCTACTCTCGACTACAGCTTGTGAACATCAACTAATATTAATTAAGAGATTGCTCAAACCAACTCGGTTCGATATTTCTCTCCGAGTAGTTCATATATCTGTCCTGTTTTATTGAATAAATAAAATAAAAAACATATCAATCGGTCGCTCCGTTTCGAAACGAAAAGAGACACAAACAAACAAATAAAAAGGCAACTGTATCAATCGGCTGGTTCATAGAATACTTGTTCTTACTTGTTGAGTACGATTGAGCGTCGAATGAGATAAACGAGTTTATGCATGTTTGTCTTATTCCTGTCGGTGCGTGCTGCTTATGCAATCCTATATAAACAACGTAATATTTATTTTATTTTCATTTGCGGTTTCGCGCGTAATAGATAAGCAGTACTTAAGTTCAACACTTATACTTACGTATTTCTCAAAACAAAACAATGTCGGAAGTAAAAAAGAAGAGACGGCAATACTGTGCGGAATATATTAAATTCGGATTCATTGAAAATCCTACAAACCCATCGTCGCCTTTGTGCCTTCTATGCCTAAAAACATTTTCGAATGAAGCAATGAAGCCTTCAAGACTTCAAGATCATTTGAATAAAATGCATCCAGATAAGAAAGACAAGAATGTAGCATATTTTCAAGACCTAGAGAAGAAGCATAATACTCGGCCAAGTGTAGCAAAACTCTTTTCGGCGGCTGCTAAGCAAGATGACGACGGACTTCGAGCTTCGTACAACATCTCTTTGTTAATTGCTCAAAAAGGCAAACCACACAACATCGGAGAAGTGTTAATTTTGCCAGCAATAAAGGAAGTAATAACTACTGTGCTTCATAAACCGGCCGCAGATATTATCGGAAAAATTCCTTTGAGTAATAATTCTGTGCAAAGACGAATTGATGAAATGGCCGGAAACATAGAAGAATCATTGTGCAATCATCTGAGGACTAGTCAATTCTCAATTCAGCTCGATGAGTCCACTTTACCAACTAATGAAGCATTGTTGCTGTCTTACGTGAGGTTTATTAAAGATGAGAAAATATGTGAAGAACTATTGTTTGCTAGAAATTTAGAGACCGATACAAAAGGCGAAACCATATTCAATACATTGGAAAAGTTTTGTGATGAGAAAGAGATTCCCTTGAAAAATATTATATCAGTTGCTACGGATGGCGCTCCGGCTATGACAGGGTGCCATAAAGGCTTCATAGCGTACGTAAAAAATAAAATTCCAGATGTCCTTGCTGTACATTGCGTTATTCATAGACAACATTTGGTTGCTAGAAATTTAAGTGAACGACTATTTCAATCACTGCAATATGTCATCAAAGCAGTCAATAAAATCCGTAACTGCTCTTTGAATGATAGATTATTTCATCAGCTTTGTGTTACTAATGACGAAGATTTCAACCGTTTGTTGTTTCATACCGAAGTTCGTTGGCTATCAAGAGGCAATTGTCTGACTCGATTTTACAACCTGTTTGACTCTGTGATAGAGTTTTTGGAAACTAAAGATACAGAATTGCGCAACAAGCTCATTACATAAAAAAATGATATAGCTTACATGACAGACCCGTATAAATTGTTCAACAACATGAATCTCCAACTGCAAGGCGATGAACTAAATTTAATTAAAACAAAAAATGTCGTTGCTGCTTTCGCAGCCAAACTGCTTCTACACAAAAAGAATATGGGCAGACGTGAGTTTCATAATTTTCCGAATTTATCAGTATCCTGCAGTAACGACGACTTGTTTGCCTACTGCCAACATTTGGAAAAGCTCCACATTGACTTCACCGAACGATACCAGGATATTTTGAACTTGGAAATACCAGACTGGGTGTTGGATCCGTTTTCAAATGTCAACACAGCAATATCACCACATCTGGAAGAAGAACTTATAGAATTGACAACGAACGAGGAAATAAAAATCAAGTTCAAAAATGGCTACCAAGAATTTTGGCTACAAAAACCGATCCCGCAATTGTACCCTGGATTGTGGTCAATCATTCAACGATTCTTGATAGCATTCCCATCGTCATATTTGTGTGAACGTGGATTTAGTGCTGTAGCAACGCTGCTTACTAAAAAGAGAAATCGTTTGCATGTTACCGAACGTGGTGACTTGCGGCTGTTCTTGAGTAAATTGGAACCTGATATCAACAAACTTATTAAACAGCATCAGATTCATCCTTCACATTAGTTTTTATATTAGAATCGATTATGTTTGTTTTATTTTGAATTTTGAATAAAAGATACTTTGTCTGAATACTATAAAGTTGCGTTTCAATAATCATTCTCATTGGCAGGTGTAGCCCGTAAAAGTTAACTTGAGACCTGAGCGCCGTTGTGTACTACCTATTACGCTCAGGTCTCAAGTTAACTCATTCATTCTAAACGAGACTTTTACTATAACCCATAGTAAAAGTCTCGTTTAGAATGAATGTTTAATCTCCGCTAATATAGCTCACAATAATTAATTTAATTTGAAGTTATAGTGGTTTTTGAGTAGGTGAAAAAATGGGGGCGCTAAAAAATAATTTATTCTCAAAGTGGGCAGTAGGCAAAATAAGTTTGGGAACCACTGTTTTAGGGTACCGCTTTTGAACATCTTCTATATCACTCTGTACATCAGATGTAACTTCTGCTAATTTAAGTCTTTTTCTGGCCTTCGAAATATCCATCTGTAAATCACAAATTATGTAAGAAAACCCATATTTCTATATTATCTGTTGCAAAAAAAATTTCGTAAATTTATACAGTTCCCAACTGTTCAACGGAGGTTCGCCTTTTTTCATAGATTTTTCGTATTTACCTTGAGTTTTATATGGTGGCCACAAGGCTTCTTTAGTTTAGGAGTAACGCAGTGTGTCGACCAATTTTCCATCAAATACGCAGTTTTTAACTCACGTAAACAAACTATGGGAATCAGACGTGATGGCATATTAATTTTTGTATAACTACTTACGAAATGCGTTCTGAAGGTTTCGATGATCAAACAGCAACGATAGCGAGATGAGAATCTTTTAAATTGGCATTAATAACCAGTGCTGCCGGAGCCATACGTCTGTCTTACCCGCATAGCGAATGAAAAATACCCGCTTTTACCCGACATTTCAAATAGAAAGCGCCAAATTTAAAAGTGGTCTAAAATAATTCGAATGTATGTAAGATCTTCAACCTCCCATATCTTTAATGCCTCTTTTTGTCGCCATTAAAGACGTTAGCGTTGCGGTGCCTAACGCATTTCTGTGGTCTGTCTTGATATTTTTCAAATCACTGAACATTCTTTCAACAAATGCGTTTGAAAAAGGCAGAATAAAAAGTAAGGAAAGCACTACTTTCATATTGGGGAAAAGAAGAACATCTGCAGCATTTTTCAATTCAAACACCATTTTCCAATAAACTTCACAACTTAGTTCACAATCTAAACCATACTCCAAATGATTTAAAAAAAACCATGCTGCTCCCATTCCATGTCCAAAATTAGAAGATTTGTAAATTCTTTATTTATTGGAAATCTTTGTACAATTTTTTGCAGCGATTTTATTTTATAGGATTGGACCGTTTTTGGTTCAAGAATTCTTAAAATGTTAAAAATTGGATCAGAAAAATCAAATCGCGTTTTAATGTCAGGGACAGGCTCTACATAAAAATTTAAACAACTTTTGAGAAACTGGTCAATTTCAGTTTGGGATGCATAATGTTTCAACATTTCAAAAGATTCAGTGGCAGATATACCTAAATAAATTTTGCAAAGTGGCATAAACAAGCGAATATTTGTGTGGTCAACAGCAAAAACATTTTTCCCTTTCAAGTCACTCACATTGATAATTAAATTGCTGCATAAATGCATCAACAATCTTTGTGTTTCAGGTTTCAATTTATGAGTGAGTGGCGATTCTGATTGAAATATAAGGTTAAAATCTGTTACAAGTCCCAATGTATATGACATAAATTCTAAATAAATTTTCGTGAATTTTTTCAAAGAGTTGAACAAACCATTGGCTTTTCCAGATGTAGTTTTAACCACATCAAAAAAGTTACTTTGACATCATTTGTTTTTGAATAGTATATAACAGTAATTGCACATTGTTTTATTGCACTCAAGTCCGCCGTCTCGTCCAGGACTAAGGAAAAAAACATCTAGGTTCCTTCAATATTTCAAACAGATTTTTGCAAAGTGTACATCCTAAACTTTCCTTAACAAGACAAGTAGCTTTTGTTCTTTTAACAGACAGAAATGGAACAAACAAGCGAATATTTGTGTGGTCAACAGTTAAAACATTTTTCTCTTTCAAGTCACTGAAATTGATAGAATTGCTGCATAAATGCATCAACAATCTTTCTGTAGCGTTTAGATTTAAAAGACAATAAAATACATATTGATATCTGATGTTGACTAAATCGAGTTAAGAAAAGGAGATTTTAATTGTTTTATGTGAAAATACCCGATTTTACCCGCTTCACAATTTTACCCGACAGTCTGACTAAAATACCCGCATTTCGGGTAAAATACCCGCAATTGGCAGCACTGTTAATAACACATGCAATATGCAAATATAAAAACTAGCTCTATGCACGACACATACACCTTTCACAACGCACGTGTACACTCCACCGACCAGCGTCTGCGAAGTAACGCGATCGTGGACGAATAGCGGGAACAACGCGCATTGGTTAGAAATTCATTATGCAAAATGGCGCTAAAATTTTAATGTTGAAGATTTAGTGTAGTTTATGAATATAAGTACTTTGAATTATTATTTGTCTAGTTTAGCTACAGTTGAAAGCAAAAAAAGTAGAAAAGAATAATATAATAATAATTATTAGGTATTATTTATTATTATTATCATTTTGGGAAAAAAAAACCATCGAGAACATTTTATTTCTCGACATCTTTTTTTTTGTTTTCGACTATAAATAAACATATTTTATAAATAAAAAAGATGGAACTAAAATATTACCAAAATATCATCAAAAATTCACGTCATTATATTACGTCAAAAGTTAGTCATAAAATCAACGTCGTTTGTACGTCATTTTTTGGACATATGACCAACCTGACGAATTTTAAATGACGTAAAATTAACGTCATTTTTGGTCAGTCTGTTTGCTGGGCCATTAACTCCAAAAATATGAAATACTACATTTTAAAGAATAATAAATAACCTTATGATCATTTGGTTGTATGTACTTCATCATTACTTGCAACATCCTTATCCATGTTACTATCATCAAATGGCGATCCAATTTTATCATCAAAACTACTATCGTGCTCAAAACTAGCAATTTTAACACTACCTACGTCTCGGCTGAGTAGTCGTAATTTTTTGTGACATCAAATTCTGACAAACAATTTGACTGCATATGCAATAATAAAGACGGTGATTGATGTCTAGTGTCGCCATCTTTGGGAATATAACAAGAATATGTTATGAAGTTATTTGCTATGAAATAGCAAATAACTTCATTCTCAATAAGTGTGGATTATCATATTGTAACAGTAAGCCATTCACATCATAAAAAGTCTTTTCTCAGCGAAGGCATTAAAACAAAAATGTTTGAGAACTTCTTGTTTTGAATACATACCAAACCGTAGTGGTAATTATTTATGCAAATCATAACCATATTTGTTTTAGATATAGTTAAAAGTGTTGACGACTCATTAGGTGAAATTATAAAGACATTATCGGACAAAGGTGTTATGGACGATACTATGATATTATTTATGTCTGACAATGGTGGTCAAACTTTTGGTATGCATGAAAACTTTGCGTCTAACTGGCCTCTCAGGGGTGTAAGTATAAAGAATTCATGTTTAGCATGACTAAATTTCATATTTACGAATTGGTATCTTTTGTTTGTAGTTAAAATTTACTTACTTCGAGGGCGCTATTCGCGGTACTGCCATTTTTTACAGTAAGGATATATTATGGAAGGGAAGCACTAACGACGATTTAATTCATATGACTGATTGGTTACCAACGTTTTATAAAGCAGGAAGTAAGTTTAATAATTCTCCAACCTGTATAAAACCCGTTTTTATACTGGGTGTCCCAATAGTGCCGTGTCGGTCGATATCTTTTTACCGTTTGAAGATACAAAAAAACTTTTCAAGCAAATGTTCATTCTTAAGGGGACATTGCCTAAAAATACTTTAGTTTATACAGGTTGTCTCAGAATAGCAGTACTGATCCTAATATTATTTTTTCAAACGAAACACCCTACATTTTATTCCATTTTTAGATTCTGCTATAAAATCGCTTTATTTTTACTTAAGCACTTTATTTTTATATTGTTGGATTTCGGGGTCGAAATAAACAACTCGTGCAATTGTTTTGAAACAGTCTGTATATTTACACACTTAAAACTAATCACAATATAAAAATATAAAATAAATGTATCGCACTTAAAACTACTACAATTTAAATTAACACACGTATTTATTTCTATCACTACTATTTATATCTGTAATATTTATGTATTTATTGCACTGTAATAAAAACTGCACCGCTATATATATTTATGTTTATTTGAACTGCACGACTACTACTGAATGAATGAATCATCCCGGCCCCAGCTGTTCTTATATCGGCATCGTAAAAGGCCTAGAAGTATACGAGAACATTTTCTCAATCATCTTGATGAGCCCGGAAATATACCAGAAAAGATCTAGACTTTTTGCTTACGCCGTACTTGCGTGCAGATGATTTATTGCTTCTTTACAAGTACGGTTTTATATCGTCGTCGCGCCGATGTTTACTTTTCTTTTTGTGAAGTTATTTTCGTTACAATATATTATAAAAAAAACTGCTACAACCACAGTGGACGATATGAAGTTTAGAATAAGCCGTGTATTTGAATCCATTGATGAAAATATGCTTCAAATGGTCAACATTTTATTCGCAGGCTTACTGTCTGTCAAGAACACTATTTTGTTCTTGACACATTAAACACCTAGTCTAGTGTCATTTAACAATAGTTTTGTGTAGCGTTGGAAGTCATTATACAGTTCACTGTCTCTCTCTAGTACTGAGTAATCTCAGTACTATTTTTGTTTAATTTTCTTACTATTTCTTGATTTAAATAAAAATTCTTTGTTTCGTTTCATTAGTTTTTCAGTAGCATAAGTTATAACTTAATATCTCATGTTTGATATGTGTTACTTGTTAACCATGGCCGTCTTAGTTTTAACAACTTACCTATTGCTATGAAATGGACAGCCTTTTGTAAAGCGATTTTGAAAATGAAAAAATCTCGAAATCTATTGCAGATAGGTATATGATATGCTGATATGCAAAAATAAAGTACCTTACTTTAGGAGTGAAATAACATAAAAAAAGATTATACATTCCATTTAAAAACAAATAGTTTTTCCATCTGGAATTTGTGATATAGATTTTCCTTTGCTGAACACTCTGTATCAAAACAAACTAGTTTTAGCAATTCGTAAAAGTTATCGCTAGTATAAACTACTCACATACCAAAAATTTCAATTCTGGGATCAAACATAAGTAAGACACAATTTTACAAAATAGTACCTGCACATGATATTTATTAGAGAAAATGTTAAGTATTTCAAAAACTATTACAGTTAGACAGACAATGGTATATGAGAAGCATGTCGATTTTATAGCAGAATCTAAAAATGAAATGAAATATAGGGTATTTCGTTAGAAAAAATAATATTAAGATCAGTACTGCTATTCTGAGACAACCTGTATAAACTAAAGTATTTTTAGGCAATGCCCCTTTAAGATTTAAACAACATTTGTTTGAAAAGTGTTTTGTACCTTCAAACGGTATAGAGATATCGACCGACACCGCACTATTGGGACACCCGGTGTATGCGATGCATTGCTCGAGACAATTAGTGAATGCTTTAGTTATCAAGAGAGACTGGACACGATTGGCCCATGACTCATGGCGCACTATTGAAATTTTGTATTTTTAGAGTTTTTAATTTTATTTATATAATTGGATAACAAGTGGGTTGTGATCTATAAAATACTTTATTATTTGTTCATTTTGTAGTTCAAATCGAGTAAACTCTACGGTACTTCACTTATCTTACGAAATAAAAGGTAAAGAGAATTGTATAGGAACAGCCCCACGTTGGGCGCCATAATGTAATGGTACAAGCGTTATATTGCATTTAAAATACCAAAACTGCCCCAAAGATGGGCGACATAATGTAACGGTACTACCCTTTTATTGCAATTAAAATGAATAAAATGCCCCAAAGTTGGGCGATGTAATGTAAAGGAACCGCTATTTTGAAACTTAAAATGAAATTAAAATGATGTTTAATTTTGCCGACTAAAACTTAGATATTCTCTCAGGGCGATTCGGGTTTATAAGAAATGTTTAATCAACAGGGTTCCTAAACATTAATTAAATTTAATAAAAAAAATACCATTGTAAACTTGAAATAATTCGTATATTCAAAACCAATGAATTATATATATATATACTATTTTTTACATATAACAAAAGAAATAAAATATATTTAAAGACAATTTTAATACATTTTTACAAATAATTAATGGCCATAGATTTTTACGTATATTATTTAAATTCGTCACTTGTAAACAACGTCTGATAGAGTTTACTACATAGGCGGTATACAAATTTTATATATGATTATATAAATGGACAACTACGCTGATACAGATCAAGTTACATATATATACGTAGACGAAATATTTATTCAGGAACTTTATTTATTATGTTCGTCTCTATTTCAAATTTATCTTACAATTCTTTAATTTGTTATTACAAACAAATACATTCTTTTACAATAATTGTTTAAAAGAAATACCTTATAGTAACGATTACATTTTCCGAATTCTTTCTTCTCTATTCGGCGCTGTTTGTTCTCAGTGAACACGTCTTTGCTTGGCGATGTCTTCAACGGAATTTCCTTAGTGGTCACGATCCTGAAGTGACTTGCTCTACTTACTGAAGCACAATATATTTATTATAAACTTTTAACACTGTGCACATTTACTCTCTAAGTGCTACTTTAATCACTATTTTTCAAATAACAATTCTTATGATTGTTATCTAATTCGTTATAGAAGTTTTAAATTCTCCTTTTGATACAACGTTAAACGAATATCACCTGACTTTCTGGTAGTCGTGGGTCGACGACTTCTTTATGAAGCCAGCCAGTCGAATCCCTGCCGACTTTGGAGTTAACTTTCCGACTCGAAGTCTAGCTGTTGACTCTTCTTGTTCCTAGCGCGTGTTTCCATTTTATATAAAAATGTCTGTGGTTCCCCTTTTTTCTATATAGTTCGGTTATTTCCACTTAAGTTTCCCCATACACACTCTTTTACGTAGGCGAATGTTTATCACAACCGTAGCGTTTATTTCACTGTTGTAAACATTCGGCACCACAGTTCTTAGAACTAAATACACATTAAGCTTATGACTAATATTATTATACTGAATTCATTGGCATTAAATGTTTCTTGTTTAAAATACTAATAATAAAAATATGTACTTAATCCTCAAATTATAAAAATTTATAAACTAATAAAATAAACTGGGCTGTACCATTACAGAATAAATTTTAAAAACTCCTCACGCTTCTACCTACGCTGAGGAAGAAAGGAATTTAACAGTAAAATCGGCTTTTTTGCTTCCGTTTTCTCGACGAAAACGGATGTGCATTTCACCATATGAATACTGCTATTCAGTAACTGCGTGATGTTATACACTACTTCTTTTGTCCGTGGTACTTTAGGCCTCATACGTCTGCTCTTCAGTTATCAACATAAGGCAGCAACATGTCAGCGGGTACTAAACCTGCTATTCTCAAACTGTGGGTAAATTAACAAACTAAGACATCAGAGACATATTTTTTTAAATAATTTACAATGTAGTTTTAATAAAATATACGTAACTTATATTGTCTCAACCACATTTCTACTGTTGACTTGAACATTTAATCTTTAAATCAAAAATATATTAACTATCGACCACAGACGAATATTGCAATATCTATGTGTGTATATACTAGTAGTATTGTATTTAGAAATAAAATGCAAAACGAATTCCGCATGTAATAGAATTCGTCAACTAAAATAATTCAGCACACCTCTGATACTATTGCAGAGCTAAATATTTAAGCGTAACCTTTAATATAACGTTTAAAGTACATACAGTAAATCCTATATCCACGACCATCTTTTATTAGCGGCATGGCATATAATGAACTGATGTTACAAAATCTCTTTCAGATGGTAATATAGAAGATTTAGGAAATATTGATGGCGTAAATCAACTAGAAACTATTCTACGTAACGTCGCTTCTAATAGAAAAGAATTGCTCGTTAATATTGATGAGGTAGAACATTATGTTGGATTCATCAGCGATGGAGGAAGATACAAATACATTAATGGTATGATATATAAAAATAAATTTGACACTGATATGAATAATTGATAGTAAAGGCAAAGATCATTTTACTAACTCTGAACTTTTTAAAAGATACTTACCTTTATATAGGTTAAATGTTTTAGCCATTGAGGAAAAATACTATGGAGACGCTGTAAAGCATCTTTGCTGAACTCTCAAAACGGGAGCATTGGGCCGGGCTAAATGTGGGACCAATATGGCTGCCTCACCTAGTCCGGACTACTCAAAATTATAATCGGTCATCCCACACCTGGGAATATGGTTGACCTGTACCCGGTTTGATCACGTGACGTCGTCTCCCTACCTATTCTTTCTGAATGGTTTTAGCAATCTACATGCGCCATGCAACTAAATGCCGTCAAAATTGATACGTTGCAAAATTTTATCTGTCAAATAATATAACCAACAAAAGCTGTTTCAAGACTGTCATAAATAGAAGAATATTCATATTATACACATTTAAAACAAATGTTAAAAGCCATCCAAACAATATAAATTTGTCAACAAATTTGATTATAATATAAAGGCAAATGTAATTTTATTGACGCTGAAATTTTCAAAAGATGTTCACTTTCAGCAAAATACTTTCGAAAAGCAATCGAACAGAAAATTATATTTGAATCGTTTTGACAATCAACACTGTCAATATACGAACCAAAGCCGGCTTTGATTTTTGGATTCACTACAAATTTCCGTCGACCGGAGCAATTTCATAGCAATAAAATGAAACTAATTAATTAATATTTTACGATGTATAGCTTCTGCTAATAAAATACATGCACCTACATGAAAGCCAGTTAAAAATTGAATATTATATAAATGTTAATTGGTAATTATGACAAATGTGAAAAGATGTATGATATTATTTCTGACAGTTCTGAACGGTAAAATTTTGCGACAAAAAGTTTTAAATGTTAAAACAGAGAGAACATAGTTTATGATTAGAACGAATATTTTATAAATTTAGTCGTTTTAACATTGATAACACTAACTTGAACATTTATAATAAGGTAAACTTGAAAATCAAATCATAAAATGTCTTATCCTTCCAACAACTTACACTACTTTTTTTCTTGTTAGTGTCAACTTTTATATTTGACATTTAAAATGAAATCGTTTCTTATTATACTTTCTTATGACCAACATTATTAAAATAAAATTTCGGTGTTATACATTAAACATTTTATAACCAAAATAGGTTTCGTAAAGTGATTCTATTTTACAAATACACTGCATATTACGCTTTCTATACAATTTTATTAAGAGCATAGGTAATAAGCATTTGGAACAATTTTTGTATACAATCTTTTTTCCAAATTTGGACCTAAAGTATTGTTCAATGGTTCAATGTGACATATTATAGTATATTACATACCGAGGTGGAAAGTGTTTCATTACTGTCGAGAGATTAAGTAGTTAACCGAGACGCGAAGCGTCGAGGTTAACTTTATCTCGAGACAGGAATGAAACTTTTCACCGAGGTTTGTATACTATTTTATTTACAACCATAATTATTATATTTATTTATGATAAAAATTCCGGTAAAAGTTTTGACATATTGAGTTGTCAGATTGCGTAAACGTCAAATAAATATACGTCAGTTTTTTCCGGTGAATAGATTATAAAAGAAATGTTGAGTAGTAAAGCCTTCAAGGACTGCACTCCACTTGCACTGAGGGAAACTGTCCTACCGTAGCAATACAGATATCTTGGCTCGAATGTAGGACAAAAAATCATTATTTCATAATATCAGCAATAGCAGGGCGGCCTATCTATATGGATTCAAGCTTCCAATAATTCTAGTGTAACAATTAATTTTATTTTCAACCATACAATTAATAATTATTTATGATAAAAATTCCGATAAGGTTTTGACATATCGAGTTGACAGTTTTGTGATTGACATTGAGGTTAAGAAACGAGGGCAGTAATAGAGGGCGGGAAGTAAATGAGGGCAGTAATAAGAAGGCGGGAAGTAAACGTGAACAAAGTCACACTTCCTAACTTTTAAAAAGTCAGAAATGCCAACATTACGCGTATGGTTGTAAATAAAATATTTTATTTACAACCATACGCGTAATGTTGGCATTTCTGACTTTTTAAAAGTTTGGAAGTGTGACTTTGTTCACGTTTACTTCCCGCCCTCTATTACTGCCCTCATTTACTTCCCGCCCGCTATTACTGCCCTCATTTCTCAACCTCAATGTCAATCACAAAACTGTCAACTCCATGTCAAAACCTTATCGGAATTTTTATCACAAATAATTATTAATTGTATGGTTGTAATAGTATATTACATACCGAGGTGGAAAGTGATTCATTACTGTCGAGAGATTAAGGGTGCGTTTTTTCATCGATAGTTAACTGATGGTTACATGATAACCTTTGGTTGGGGAATTAGAAGTGTTTCTCAATTTGTAGTTATCTGCAAGTTTATGGTTAACTGTTAAATTTTTCTAACCAAAGAAATTAGCTGTTGTTAAAGTGATAGTTAAAAATTCAGTCTACATTTCATGGTATTATTTAAGTTTTACATCTAATCCTCAAGTACAAAATATGAATGATTATGATGTGAACGCATACAGTGACGAAGAAGTTATCGTAAGAAGGCCAAAACTAGTACGCGAAAGAATTAATCACTTTGAAATGTGGGACCACGATGAGTTTGTAGACCATTTTCGACTGTCTCCACAAACTGTGATGAGACTTGTTGACGAAGTACAGCATGATGTAGAACATCCAACAGATAGGTAGGTTAGGTTCATTAAAAGTTTTTTGGAAAGTAATTTTTTACTGTCTCACTCACTTTACAGAAATGATGCCCTAAGCGCCGAAAATCAAGTATTATTAACATTAAGGTATTATGCAACTGGATGTTTTTTAAGAACAGCTGGAGATTTTGTAGGAGTACATAAGTCCATTTGTAGCAAAACAATTAAGAGAGTATCACGGGCCATTGCCACACTTCGACCTGATCATATTTACATGCCACATGCTGAAGAGGAGATCACCGTTTGTAAAGAGAAATTTTTTAATATTGCCAGATTTCCAAAATGTATAGGGGCTATAGATTGTAGTCACGTCAAAATAAAATCGCCTGGTGGCCCAAATGCTGAAACTTACCGAAACAGGAAGCAATTTTTTTCAATAAATGTGCAAACCATTGCCGATGCTGATTTGAAAATACGGAATATTGTAGCAAGGTGGCCTGGCGCCAGTCATGATGCCCATATTTTTAGAAACTCGATGATATTCAGATCATTTGAAACTGGTACTTTTGGTTATAACGGTAGCGCAGTTTTAGTTGGTGACAGTGGTTATCCTATCAAACCTTACCTGATAACTCCCTTGCAAAACGTAAATAATCAAGCTGAGAATTTATTTAACGAGTCGTTGATTCGGACGAGAAATGTAGTTGAACATTCATATGGGGTATGGAAGCAACGTTTTCCCGGACTGGCTTTAGGACTAAAACTAAAAGTGGAAACAATCCAAGCTGTAATAGTGGCCACAGCAATATTACATAATATTGCTATTGATGAAAGAGAAATATTACCCCCCGTCACAAGACATGAAGCTCGAGCAATAGAGTTAGTAAATAACAACATCCCAGCACCATTTCCTCAACATATACGACGAAATGGAATAAACTATATAACGCGAAACAATTTAATTAACGACTACTTTGCAAGATTATAGTTTATTTGAAATACATTTATGTACATAGAATACTGTTAGTAATGCTGTTAATATATTTCATTTTTCAGACAATTGTTTCAAGAGCAGTTGTTTTTTCAAACCGAGAATATCCATTTTCAAAGCATGTTCTTCCAGAAATTTTTCCTTTTGAAGCTGAATAAAAGAAATTTTTTCAGTTATTAATTTGCTGGAAAATTTGGTCCTTTTCGCTGATACATTTTCGTTGGTTGTTATTGCTAATTTTTTATTTTTGGGAGTTTTCAACTGAGAAGGAACATATGTCGACCAATTTTCGTTTGAAGGTGAAGGACCATTTGCAGCAGATTCTTCTAAAAAACAAACTGTACAAACAATAACAATGATAATGCACTTTTACCATCACAATCCAGTACACTGGGTAAACCATAAACTTGAGTTCCCAACATGTCGATGATAATTTGATCATTATCTGTTATTTCTTCCAGTTCAGCTTCTCCTCCCCCAGTTATTGTAAACTCCTTTTTATTTTTTGTTAGTTTTCTCTTTGTTTCTTTTTTCAAAACGTTGAATTGCTGCTCCAGCTCATGCGGGCTTCTTTCATTTTTATCTTCTGATTGGCTATTATACTCATTTGAAACAGTATCCCAATTAATGAAGGCACTGTCAGAGTTTTCAGAAATAACAGTTATCAATACTACATTGTCTTCTGAAGCTTTATTATTGCCAACATCTTCTTCTGCAGACTTATTATTGCCAACATCTTCTTCTGCAGACTTATTATTGCCAATTTCATCTTCCGAAGATTTATTATTACTATTTCCCGTAACTATAAGGTTAAATTTTACTGTGATGTATAGATGACATAATATTTATATTCTTTCTCTTACCTGTAATATTAGTGGCTGTCAATCCATTTTTATGGGTTTTTAGTTTCTCTGCCGCGACTTTTTCTTTAGCTCCCTTTTTTAAATTATTATACTTTTGTTTAAGAGCAGCGACAGATCTAAATTCCTTCCCACTTCTAGCGTTGTACATGTTTGTAATATTTTGCCAAGTCTCTTCCTTTTTGTTCCAGGTGAGGTGACCACTCTTTTTACATTCTATTACATGTTGATGTTGTCTCACAAGTGTAATTAACAATTGCACTTCTTCCGAACCGAAGTTTGAACATCTTTTATTAGATGCCATATTTATACGCAAGGCAAAGCTACGATGCGAAAACTCGTTTATTAGGGTTACTTTCGATCAGAGTTTACTTGATAATGATAACACGTTCTGATTTAGAGATTATGTTGCCTTGTTGTTTACCGCCAAATGTCAACAGTCGTCTACACAACTTTCACTTTTGACAGTTCCATGCATACCAACTGAAGAAACTAATAGACAAACCAGAGGTTACAGAACTACAGGTTCATCCAACAATGAGAAACGGTATTAAAGTTAACTATGAGGTTAACTACAAAGTGATGGTTACCTAATCACGAGGTTAACTATTAATGAAAAAACGCAGGGTAAGTAGTTAACCGAGACGCGAAGCGTCGAGGTTAACTTTATCTCGAGACAGGAATGAAACTTTTCACCGAGGTTTGTATACTATTTTATTTACAACCATAGTTATTAAATTTATTTGTGATAAAAATTCCGGTAAAAGTTTTGACATATTGAGTTGTCAGATTTGTGTTGTTCTAGCGTAAACGTCAAATAAATATACGTCAGTTTTTTCGGTGAATAGATTATAAAAGAAATGTTGAGTAGTAAGGCCTTCAAGGACAGCACTCCACTTGAACTGAGGGAAATTGTCCTACCGTAGCAATCCAGATATCTTGGCTCGAATGTAGGACAAAAAATCACTATTTCATAATATCAGCAATAGCAGGGCGGCCTATCTACATGGATTCAAGCTTCCAATAATTCTATTGTAACAATTAATTTTATTTACAACCATACAATTAATAACTATTTGTGATAAAAATTGCAATAAGGTTTTGACATATCGAGTTGACAGTTTTGTGATTGACATTGAGGTTAAGAAACGAGGGCAGTAATAGAGGGCGGGAAGTAAATGAGGGCAGTAATAAGAGGGCGGGAAGTAAACGTGAACAAAGTCACACTTCCCAACTTTTAAAAAGTCAGAAATGCCAACATTACGCGTATGGTTGTAAATAAATAAAATTAATTGTTACATTAGAATTATTGGAAGCTTAAATCCATGTAGATAGACTGCTATTGCTGATATTATGAAATAATGATATCTTGTCCTTCTCCATCCGAGCCAAGAAAGCTGGATTGCTACGAGACGACAGTTTCCCTCGGTTCAAGTGGAGTGCAATCCTTGAAGGTTTTACTACTCAACATTTCTTTTATAATCTATTCACCGAAAAAAACTGACGTATATTTATTTGACGTTTACGCTAGAACACAAATCTGACAATTCAATATGTCAAAACTTTTACTGGAATTTTTATCACAAATAAATGTAATAATTATGGTTGTAAATAAAATAGTATACAAACCTTAATTCAATTTACAGACGCCTATTATTATTTCTACGAGGAAAGAATAGAACAGGAGAGATAATAAAGTGGTGGGAAAATAGGTATTATTTAGACGGAAGTTACCACTTTAAAGCAGGTCAGTTATTCGTCAAATTGACTTTTTTTAGTGCTTTTATAATGGTGAATTGTGTGGCTTGTGGCCGTTCTAAAACGACAAAAAAGAAGAATCTCACTTTTTCTCTTCATCGGTAAAGTTAATTTCTAATTGGTATTCAACATAGGCAATAATAATTTAAAAAGTATGTATTTTGAATAACTTGTCATATATCTGACATGTTTGATTATGTGATCAGTGGCGTAACATTCATATCCTCTAGGCATGTTTTTCAATGTTTTCTTTAATACAGTTAGAATAAATGTTAAGTACTATATTAAAAAGAATAAGATTGTAAACAGAATGCACTCACGATATTTCTTTAATTATTATTGGACTAAGAACCTATTTTGAATGATTATCGAGAACATATGAAGTGTATGTACCCTATACAAAATATTTATGCACGCCTATGCATTGCTGCGGCCATATTGAGTTACCACTTTGGACAAATATTATTTTTAACGATACTCTCTCCTGTGTTCTATTCTTTCCTCGTAGGGGAGGACAGTCTCCCAGTTCAAGTGGAGTGCAGTCCTTGAAGGCTTTACTATTCAACATTTCTTTTATAATCTAATCACCGAAAAAAACTGACGTATATTTATTTGACGTTTACGCTAGAACATCACAAATCTGACAACTCAATATGTCAAAACTTTTACCGGAATTTTTATCACAAGTAAATATAATAATTATGGTTGTAAATAAAATAGTATACAAACCTCGGTGAAAAGTTTCATTCCTGTCTCGAGATAAAGTTAACCTCGACGCTTCGCGTTTCGGTTAACTACTTAATCTCTCGACAGTAATGAAACACTTTCCACCTCGGTATGTAATATACTATTTAAAACGAAGATCTTTTAATTCATATGATATTAATAATTTTAATAAATCATCACCATCCGATGATGCATTGACATAAAGATCCACACCGTAAATATTCTTTAGAAAGGAACATCTTTTGTTGCGTGCTCTTCACTAATGCAAACGAATTGTTTAAGCATTATTGAATTGTTGATTAATGATTAAGTGCACTCCAGGCCATGTGTAAATTTAAAACTGCTTCTCGTAATGTTACGTGTTTCAATGGTTCCAATTTCATTTCTGCTTTATCACTTAGAATTTCTAACATTTTCTTTAATGTGTTTAATGTTGAATAGATTTTCAGACATTTTGTGAAATCACATCTTTATCTATCTTTAATTTGTTCGCTTTTCTCCTGAAACCAACGTCGTGGAGTTCTTTAAATGTTGCTTGTAATTGGCCTTCTGAAAAACTTGCTCAACGTTGGTACAAATTTAAAATTCAAATTTTTCAAAAAATGTGAAGGGTTGGGATACCTATGTCGATAACATTATGAAAATTTTTATACTTCCCAAAAAACAGGATCTATGGCTTATTAAGGACTTTAAATTCTAAATCTAATAAAAATTGATCCCTACTTTTAATGGTAAGTTTCCTCACTTGCATCTGCATTCATTTCCTCCATGTACTCGTGGTTCTGTTCTATTTATCTTTTTCATCGCCCTCTTGGTCTGTTTTCCGTGAGTTTTCAGTTTAGTATTCTCTCTATTAAGGAGCCTTATTCTCTTCTTTCGATGAGACTAAAGCAGCTCAGTCTTCTGGCTTTTATGTACTTTACAATGTCTTCCCTATCCATCAGGTTCTTTATCTCACGGTTCATGAGTGGTCAGTACTCTTTCATTTCTGCCTTTTGTGTGTTTCTATTCGTAGCTTTTATTCATCTTAATCTTCTTGATTAAAACAAATTTATTAATTTTTGTCTTGTACACTCTTATATTCATGTGTTTGCTGAGCGTTTTAAGTTTCAGTAGTATTTGGTACTGCTATTTTTGTTCCTTTCTCGGCATTTTTGTTTATTTCTGTGCGTCTTTCGTTCTTCCCAATAACTATCATCCTCGGGTATTTGAAGTTATTTACTTTTTGGAAGTTGTAATCACCAATTTCTAATTCTCCAAACTTGTTTTGAACTTATCATATATTTTGCTTCTTCCTGGTCTATGCATAAGCTTCTAATTTCTGCTTCTTTACTTATCTTTACTTTAGTTATTTTTATCAATGCCTTTTGCATTTGTATTTTGCTGGCAGATATTGGAGCTAATTTAACTGCATAAGCTATCATATGTGCGATACTTTTCTTGATACTGCGTCAGAGACCACCCTAAGAGCATTTTTCGAATTTGGCGGGTGTTTTAAGTTTGCACTGGACGCAATAAAATAACATAGAGGTGTACTCGTTGATAATTTCACTGCAAAATTAGTGAATAGAAATGTAATTTTATGAATAAATGTTTCTACGCCTATTTTTTGACCAATCTTCTACTTGGGTACGCGATTTCTCTAGTAATTTCGCAATAAAATGTGAATTAACCTACCTGTATTCTATTCGATTGTCTTCGTAGCCAACTTAAAATACCCGCGAAATTCAAAAAATGCTGCTAAGGCAATCCTTTCAGCTCTATATTAAATGTTTTGTTGATAAGTTGTCTCCTTGCCAAACAGCATGTAATTATATTACTATAATTTTACATAAGAAAACATAAAAAAATAAAATCATTTATGGCATGTGAAATATTTATTAATAACCATTCTAGGTACAATATACTCTGGCATATATGATGGATTTTATGGTGTTACCGGTCGTGATCCTGAAGACCCGGATTACAACATTTCAGCAATATTATCGAGTGCAACAAATGGAGCGCTGAGTGATTACAGAGATGCTCCGCTTACGGATCAGTGCATTGCTTCAGCAAGATTGTCAATAGAATCAAATGATTGTAGAAATTCTTTACCAGTTGATCTTAGCTGTAACCCATGTCTGTTCGATTTAGCAAATGATCCATGTGAAACTAGGAATATTGCTGATAATAACTCCGACATTGTGAATTATTTAAGTAACAAAGTGGAACAGTTTTGGAGTGGATTAGTGCCCCAGCAGAATAAGCCTTTCGACGTTAACTCCGATCCAGCTAAGTTTGGAAATGTATGGAGCCCTTGGTTAGATGATATTCCTAAAAAACAAATACAATTATTGTGTCAAATTTGACATTAATGTATGTACAGTTACTAGCATTAAATTTTGGTCATCAATGTCATTAATAAAAATTTCTCATCTGTCACGAATTAAATATTTCATCTAATTGATAATTACTTTTCACAGTAATTGTCATAATTAAATTTAGTTGTTATAATAATGGCACCAATTTCTTATTTTAGTAAAGTAAAAATACTTTCTTTAATTGAAACTGGACTATCCGAGGCTGCTGTAGCAGTACAAATGGGAATTTCAAAAAGCACAGTAAATTCTATAGTAAGACGTTGGAGGGAAAAAGGATCTCTGCAAAGGTTACCTGGTTCTAGACGTCCACGCGCTTCAACACGCGAAAATGATGATAACCTTTTACAGGTTATTGAAAATAGTCCCTTTAGAACTGTCGTAGACGCAGTAAATTTTACAGGTTTTCCGGCATCTGTATATACAGCTCATCGTCGCGTTCGGGAAAGAAATTTAAAGTGCTACTCAGCAGATAGAAAAGTGAAACTTACTGCCAGGCACAAAGAAATTAGAATGGGTTTTGCTCTAGAGCACATTATTAAAGATGACATTTTTTGGGAACATGTCATTTTTAGCGATGAAAAACGCTCAATTCGTCTAAATCTGGACGATTGAGGGTTTATAGACCAAGAAATCAAAGATATAACGTCAAATACGTTAATAGAATTGAAAATAATCGTAAGTTCTCAGTAAATATGTGGGGTTGGATATCCGCAAATAGTCCTGGAATATTACTCCACGTGGAAGAACGCCTTACAAGTCCAGTATATATACAGATTTTAGAAATCGTGATGTTACCTTCAGACCCTTCAGTGCGACAAGTGTTTCCAGAAAACAACTTTATATTCCAGCAAGATAACTGTCCAATTCACACATCGCGTCAATTAAAAGAATGGTTTCAAGATCATGAAGTAAATGTGCTTGACTGGCCGAGTTTAATCCCATATATAAACCCAATGGAGAATATGTGGGGAAGTTTGACGAAACTCATAGGAAGCAGGCTTGTGCAATATCAAAATAAGGAGGAATTTTTGGCTGCCATACATGTCGCCTGGAATAATCTTCCTCACGATTATTTTAAAAATTTGGATTTGTCCATGCATAATCGTTTAAACAAAATAATTGAAAGTAATGGAGAAATGATGAGATATTAAGTTCCTTTATAGTCTTTATTTAATTGTTCATGCCATTTTTGTTATTTTAAACTTTAAATAAACATGTTACCTATATTTTATGTTCAATTCCTTGATCTGCTATGTACCTACATCTAAAAGTATGACATTATTGATGTCAGACAGGTATTTGACGGCATTGATTGTAAGGTTATAATGTACCAGACTTACTTACAATAGAACATTTTCGATCGTGCCAGAAAATGACATTGACGACCAAAATTTAATGCTAGTAACTGTATGTTTTAGTAAATAATTGTGTAAATAGCTGTTTAAATGGTTATAATGTTAATTATGTAGTACTTCAAGTAATTTTACATGTTGTATAAGACAATAAAATTAATTTATTATTGAAAAACTCTCTTTTTTTGTCCAGACAAAGCTCATCAGTAGAGTATTTTCTCAAGTATAGTATGATAATAATAAAAATAATAATGTTTATCGCCAACCGTCAGTAAAGTGATGCGTTAGCATAGCGTTTTACGGAGGTAAAGAAACACTTTATCGTACTGTACAATAAAGTACTAAAATTATATTATATTGTGACAGCAGTTGAAGTGTATTCGTTCACAATAACTTGCAAAAACATTTTAATTTATAAACGAAGCACACGTACCAAATACAAAACCCTGTGAAAAATCTCGCGGAAGGCGTTCCACTGGATAAACTAAGCCGAATCCATCGGCGTCCTATTTGATATTAAATATTCAGTATAGCGAATAATTCAAATATATCAGATAAAAACGGTCGAAAGACTGACTCCGCCACCATGGCGGAGGAAAAAAATCAATCAACATCAGGTATGTTCCTTGATGCGAATATATTAAATTCAAAAGAAAATTCAGAATTAATGGATATCCATTTCATACATAAAATACTAGTCCAAAGGAATTATAATGTTAAGCATCTAAACAAACCACAATTTTCTCCGCTCCCGGAAGAAATAGAATTCAATAATATGGAAACAGATGAAAATGTAATCATAAATCCAAATTTAAATAAAAACTCTGACAGAGAAAAGCAAGTCAAAGATCAAAATGATGATGAATTTCAAACCGTCACATATAATAATACTACGAAAAGGAAACATTCAGATCAACAAACCGTTAAAACCAAAAATAAGAAAATAACAAACGCAACACCTCCACCTCCAAAACAAAAAGTATGGAGTAGGGACGATCCAGAAGTATCCACTTCACAAAAAACCACAGAGAATATAGAAATTCCAACCAATTCACAAACCAAGATTCACTATAAAATCCAAATTTGAATTCATCAACAGACGATGAACCTAATCCGAAAGAAAGAACCCCACCTATAGTAATACACAACAAACAAAAATGGTTATTACTAGAAAAGCAAATGCAACAGAAAAACATAAAGATAATATCAGCTAAACTTACTGACGAAGGTATGAAAGTACATACCGAATCATCTACCGATTTTAGAAATTTAACAAAATTCTTAGATGAAGGAAATACTCCTTACCACACCTACCGATTAAAAGAAGAAAGAACTCTCAAGGTAGTACTACGTGGAGTCCCAGAAGATTACACAAATAAAGAAGTTGTAGATGAACTAAGTGCAATAGGATTAATACCCATCCGAGTATCCAGAATGTACCATCCGACGAAAAAGGCTCCATATCCAATGGTCTTAGTAGAAATAGAAAGAAATTTTGCCTCAGAGATGTATGAGTTAAGATATCTAGGAAAAATTGTAGTCAAACCAGAACCATTGAAAAGAAAAGCAGCTTTGGGACAGTGTCAACTGCCAACTATTTGGTCATTCACAGGCTACATGTAAAGCCGTATTTAAGTGCGTCAAATGTGGCAAAAACCACGATTCAAGAATTTGCCAAAAACCAAAAACCACCCCAGCATCATGTGCCAACTGCTTAGGAGATCATACTGCAAGCTACAGGGGTTGTCCAAGAGCTCCCAAAATCGTACCAAAACAACAACCAGACCAACCTTCTCAACAGAGAGCCTTTCAGTCCAATTATTATTCAGCATCCAAATCATATGCCACAGCAGAAAACAAAAGCCAAGAAAATCTAAATACTCAAAAAATAAAATCCGCAGCATCTGCACTCAGCACTCTGTTAAGCACCTTACAAGAATTAAATCCTAATCCCCAACAAGCAAAAACTTTCCTAATCCAGACTCAAACCATTCTGCAATTATTTAATTAATAATGAATCCACAACATACAAATAGAAAATCGATAGTAATCATAGCTTGGAACGCGAATGGAATCAAGAATAGAAAAGAGGAACTAACAATATATGCTGAGAAAAAACAAGCGGACATCATCCTACTGTCAGAAACTCATCTAACTCCAGGCATGAGACTCAAAATCAGAAACTATAAGGTCTACCGCAGAGATAGAGGAGTTCCAGGAGGAGGCACAGCAGTACTAGTAAAAAACGGCATCAAGCACAGAATTACCAATTCCAAATACTACAGCACTTGAAACAAATGGCATAATTCTACACGTCAATAACTATGATCTACATATCTATGCAGGATACCTTCCTACTCCAGCAATTCGAGAAGAGGCAGATTATGACAAGATCTTCAATAATAACAACCACATAATTTTGGCGGGAGATTTAAATTCTAAACACACAACCTGGGGATGTGACACAAACAATCAACACGGAAGAAACCGCCTTAAATACCATGAAAACAGAGGAATAACCATACATGCTCCGGATTCACCAACCTTCTTCAGAACAGGAAACTTCCCTTCTACCTTAGACTTAGCAATCAGTAAAAACATTAACAAAACCATAAAGATAGAAACTGAAAGTGTCATGAGCTCTGATCACAATCCAATTATAATAACTTGGAACGAAGACATAACCGAAAGAACATATCACACCTTCAAGACAGACTGGGCCGGCTACAAAACAGAACTGGAACAAACCATCACTGCAGTTCCTAAAATACAAAACACTGCAGAATTAGAACAGAACATAAAATCACTACAAGATAAAATAACAAACGCTGTTAAAAATAACACCATCAAAATAGAAAGGATATATAAATAAGGTAGTCTACCACATCATATTAAAGAACTAATAAAGGAAAAGAACAGAGCTAGGAGAAGACATAATCGTACACTCGCACCACAAGACAAAACTATACTAAACAACCTTCAACATCAAGTACATAAGGAATTACTGGAACTGAAAAATGTAGAATGGCAAAGAACACTAGAAGAAACAGGTGCAGACCCCTCTAAGACATGGAAAATAATCAAGGCAATCAAAAGAGAACAAATACAAATCCCACCACTTCAATTCAATAACACCACACAAGTCACAGCAGAAGAAAAAGCAGAAGCTCTAGCGGAATCACTAGAACAGCAATTCACTCCCAACTGGAATGAAGTAGACATGCAACACGTAGTGCAGATTCACAAAGTAGTAAGCAGAAAAATACGTGAACCCCACTCCCCTAGCAACGACCCAGTCACAGCCGAGAACCTAAAAGCGATTCTTAAAGCATTAAATCCCAAAAAAGCTCCTGGTATAGACAACATCACCAACAGATCACTACAAAACCTCCCACCAAAAGCAATAATGTCAATTCTAGCAATAGCAAACTCCGTTATCAGACTCCAAACATTCCCAAAGATATGGAAACATGCCAAAGTAATAGTTATACCTAAACCAGGAAAACCAAAAACAATACCAAGCAGCTACAGGCCCATAAGCCTGTTACCATCCATTAGCAAAGTGATAGAAAAAATAATCCTACAGAAGATAAAGTACCACTCTGACAATCTGACAATCAAGGCATAATACCAGAAGATCAACATGGGTTTAGAGAAGAACATTCAACGATAACACTACTTTCAAGAGTCACTGAGATTATTCAAGAAGGATTCAACAAAAATCAAGTGACAGCAGCTGCATTTCTCGACATAGCAAAGGTATTTGATAAAGTCTGGAGGCAGGGACTCATATATAAAATGATAATACACAATTACCCAACACACATCATAAAAATCACGATCAGTTTTCTCCAAAGACGCTGCTTTCAAGTTAGCATCCAGAACACACTTTCCTCAATAAAACATCCAACAGCGGGAGTCCCCCAGGGCTCATGCCTGTCACCTCACCTATATAAAGCCTTCGATACAGTCGATCATCAAATTCTTTTAGATAAACTATGGTATTACGGAGTTAGAGGTGTACCTTTCCAACTGTGTAAAAGTTACTTGCAGAATAGGATACAGACGGTGTATTGGAATGGGGACTACTCTAGGGAGTACACGGTGACGTGTGGAGTGCCTCAGGGATCAGTGATGGGGCCAATTTTGTTTGTTATATACGTTAATGACCTTCCAGTAAACATAACGTCAGATGGTGTAACCTTGTTTGCGGATGACACAACGTTATTGAATAGGGACAAGTGCAAATCAACTTTAAACACGAAATCCAGTAATTCGTTAGATTGTGGGAAGGACTGGTTCGACTGCATGAAACTCAAATTAAATGAAGAAAAGTCTCAGAGAATACTATTTTCGACAAGAGATGAGCACCAAACTGCAACCCTACTCGGTTTTTGTATGGACGGTGGCCTGAGGTGGTGCCACCATGTCGACATGCTGTGCGGGAAGTTGTCATCGGCTTTGTTTGCACTTAGAAGGATAGGTCAGGTGGCTACCTACGAAGCGGCGCGTGTCACCTACTTTAGTCATTTCCACAGCGTGGCTACCTACGGGATTTTACTTTGGGGTGGTTCCTTCTCGGCTAGTAAAGTATTCCTGAAACAAAAGAGAGCGATAAGAATATTAAGTAAAATTGGCGATCAGCAAACAAGTTGCAGGGGACTTTTTGGGCAGCATGGAATACTTACCCTTCCATGCGTATACATACTTACCTGTGTAAAGCATGTGATGGAGAATCGTGGTGTTTATAGTGAGCACAGTGATTTCCATACATACAACACCAGAAACAAAAACAATTTGTCACTGCCACATCATCGAGTAAAATGCGCACAAGGAAGCACGAACTATGCAGCCATTAAAATTTATAATAAAGTGCACCATAAGATCAACGGTTTGCAATTCTCAAAGGCAAAAATAGTGCTGCGCAAACTGCTGATGGAGAGAGAATTCTACTCCGTTCAGGAATATTTGGATGCGAATCTTTGACACGATGGAGCACACGCTCTCCATTAAATCACTTTTTTAACTTTTTTGTCACTGTTTTTTGTTGACTTTTTTACAATTATTGTGGAGTGTGTAATTATGACAATGTCGATGTTCTTTTTGGAATTGTATGGCAGTAAATATATTATTATTATTATTATTATACATTATTTACAGCCGACATACCAGTATCAAATCCTACAAGATATTTAAATACGGCCACCTTTGCAGATGATACGGCACTGCTCTCAACATCAAGATGTCCGACGAACGCGGTACAGGAACTCTAAACGCACCTAGACAACACGATAAAATGGTTCAAACAATGGACGACAACAATAAACGAAGACAAATCCCAAGCAATAATCTTTCAAAGGAATCGGAAAACAACAGGCAACGAAATAACCATCAACAACAACACTATACCATGGAGTAGAGAAATTAAATACCTGGGAATATGCCTGGATATAAAGCTCAATTATAACACACACATAGCAAAAACGATAACCAAAACCAAACAAACAAGATGTCAACTATAATAACCATCAACAACAACACTATACCATCGAGTAGAGAAATTAAATACCTGGGAATATACCTGGATATAAAGCTCAATTATAACACACACATAGCAAAAACGATAACCAAAACCAAACAAACAAGATGTCAACTATGACCTCTTATAGGCAGAAAAAGCCAGCTGAACACGAACAACAAAATTCTACTTAACAAACAAGTATTACGTCCAATATTCACATATGCATGCCCAATATGGGTACATATGTGCAAGACCAACATCAAAAAACTGCAAATAATACAAAACACCAGTCTTAGAATGATACTAAATGCTCCATGGTATATGAGAAATAATCAAATAATGAATGAAACAAATACCCCAACCATCATTGACTACATCAAGGAAATTGCGCTCAGCTTCTATAACCAGATGGAAAACCACTCAAATCAAAATCTTAAAAGAGCACTTGCATATGATGGAAATGAAAATTTCAAACACAAAAGACCTAAAATGGTTCTACTTTAATTCTTAATCAAAATAAAGATAAACAATAGCTAATCAAATTCAACTCCAACATTCCAAGATTCACCGCACTCAGATGAAGATTAAAAGACTAAATAGTCTAACTCAAAGCCACAATAAAGAAGAAGAAGAAATAAAGTACTTTACCTGCCGCTAATATATGTCAGCGTAGCCATGACTGATGACTTTAAAAATAAATCGTTTGTCACTGTCATAAACTGTCATAAGTTATTATATCTTTATTTCGGTTGGAGATAAAATTTTGTATGCACCACGTCAGTAAAGTACCTTTACCGAACTCGTCTGTTACTCGCCGCGCTCGCTTCACTCGCTTGGCTCGTAAATCAGACTCGTTCGATAAAGTATCACTTTGCTGACTTGTTACATAAATAACTATTATCTGAAATTGCCTGTAAAGAACTTCGAAACTGCAGATAAGTAAATCATTATTGTACGATTTTGATGCATTTTGGCTTGCAACTTATGCATTCTATACAGATTTATTAAAACCCACAAGTATTTAAAGTTCCGGTTGGAAGAATTTTTATATATAAAAAATTTCAAAATTTGAACCGGGAGTAACACTTTTACTCTTATAGAATAGCTGTTTTTTGCAAATATTTCCCAAATTATGTTTCCATATAATTTCTGTATACAACATTTTTCACAATACGAAGCGAAAGGAACCACACAATTTTGAAGAAAGTTACTAGAAAAGTAAGATAAGCAAATTAAAGGTATTGTGCAGTCATAAATGTATTATAATATTGGAGTTAACCAAGTATTTTAATCGGGGTTGGAAAACCCGACCCTTACCCTAAAAACTGCGCTAAAACTTTATAGGTACAGAAAAACATGTATTATTATTGTTCATTCGGTTTAATCTGCAAAATTGTAACATATGGCAGCATTGAAAAGTACCAAATGGAAGGTGATCACATAAAGGTGAACGGTCCTGTCCATCGAACAGTCAAGTCAACTGCTGTCAAGTGAAAATTTGGAGCGGAAACGGTTCCCAGGCAAGTCTCTTATCTAACTTTCAACAGTATCCCGCGACTGATGTGGGCGAGACATTGTACACAATCACTCTATTAACGTTTCTGAAAATTTAAGCGTCCAAAAAGCATTTGTAACAATTGGAACCTATTGGAAAATATGGTAGGTATATTAATTGTGAATCAAGTTTCATAAACATGAACTTAGTCATGCGTTTTATTAATCACGAGCGAAGCGAATAATAATATAATAAAACGAGCTTCCTCCTTTACTTTTTCGACGATAGCAAATAATAATAGACAATTACTCGTGTTTTGCACGCCACATGGATTATTGACTCAACTTCAACCCTTGATTAAAGAGCCCGTAAGTTCACCCCGTAATTAAAGAGCACGTCATAGACTTATCAAAATTCGTACCGCAATAATGAACTACTCGCAGAACACTTTTCTATGTTCTAAAGTTGATTTGAAGCAGTCCTAAACTAGGTATATATTTTTAATTACTTATTACAATAAACAAGAAAAGAGGCATGTAATTCCGTAGATGAGGTGTATCTGCAAAAATATCTATGAATTTATCGAATAATTTTGTTACGTACTTCCATAAAGATATAATTTTATGAAAATAATGTAATTCTATTTTTGGATAAAATTTTCAAATGCTGAATTAATTTAGGCACCAAAGAACTGTCCATATAACATTTTATAAATAGGCAACCTATCTTTTACTCGTACACGCAAGGAGTATAGATTGCCTATTTTACAATTAAGAGATCATGATATTATTACAAATATTCTGGATGAAGGTAATTTGTTAGAAATTAATTTAACTATTCTGTTGATGCTTCTCTATTTGATAATTATATTTCTCAATGAATTTTTACACATCAAGATTCATTGAAAGTCACGACTAAACAGAAATATTTTTGTTGCCTATGTTGGCAACGCTAAATATAACGGATATTTTCAAACTGTCTGATTTCAAAAAAAATATACCATAACATTAACGGCCGTGCTCTGCTTGAAAGACGCATCCATCTTATTCCATAAATGGAAGGATTCTATGATAAGGAAGAGGGCGTTGCATGGGGCCCCGTTACAAAAGAAGAAATGATGGATGACCTATTAATTTATGGACCTAAAAATGTAACGAAACGGAATACTGTGGGGTTAGTATAATTTCTCACAATAACATTTTCTAATAATGAAATGCCTACCTTTCACAGTTGTATCACAGATATTTCAAGGCGTTATAATACTTCGAATGAGTTAAATAGAGAAACACAGGAGGCGGAAGCTAGCGAAATAATTATCCTTTCTTCAGATGAAGAAGACTTTACAGAAAATCATTATCCGACCAAGAATAGTTCTACATTAAGTGACAGTAGTCACGATGAAGGTTGTTATAGTTCTGGTAAATTATTAATTGCAAAGGTATTTTTTTTCCCTATTGTCTGACATATATTTGTAGAAATACAACAGTTACATGAAGCATCACAGAAGAATATTAAAATAGATGTTGATAATGTTAAAGACAATAATTTAGGTAATTATACTTAATTTTTATGTATGTATTTGTAAATTGAAATTTTATTTTATAGATATTAAAGACAGATTACCAACACCAGCAAATCTAGATGAAGACACATATGATGAGATTTTTGAATATACTAATGAAGAAAATAGTTTTGGTAATGATTTAATTGTACTGATTTTGTATTTATGAGTGTATAGCTTGCAACCAGTGGCGGCTCGTGAGATTTCTGATAGGGTGGGCAAGTCGGATGGGACATTTTGAATAAGGTATGGTACATCTATTAAAATTTATCGGAGCTCAATGTTGGTCGGAATAATTTCCTAAAGCAAATATACTGTTCAGCAAGAACCTTGTGAAGCTATATCTTGCCAGGAGAGGAAGGGGGAGGTTATTGTTAGTATGCGAAAAACAGTTAGCAAAATAAGTATTAACAAAAATAAAACAATATTTTCTTAACAAAACGAAATAATAATAACAATATAAAAAACAAAATTCATTAATAAAACGGAAAAAGAAATTCTCAAACAATATGTACACGTAAATAAAATATTCAACAACAAATAAATTAACCATAATATTCTATTAAAAGAACACATACATGAACCTTAACTAATTTATGTACTGGCGATGTGTTTGTAGTTTAACTCAATTCGTCTATTTTTTTGTAGCGCAAAGTCATCTACAATTTTTTCGTAAAACTAAGTTGATTCATGATTTTCCTGAAGATATTTGACTAAGCCCCTTTCGATAGTAATCTTTGATAAGTGACATAATCTTGACTGGCTCATAGAATTCCTAGCGAAAGTTTTTTACTCTTTTCAATGTCGAAAACAAAGCTATACACAACAATTTATGTATTTCCGAAATATCATTTTGTAGATCATTTGAAAAAATAAAATTTAAAATATCAACACAATTTGACGAATCTCCTAATATATCAGCATCAGAATACGAAACGCGTAGTTGGCTTTGCAGTTTTGGTCTATCAAACAAATTCTTGTAAGTCTTTAATAGTGAATCAACCAACTGTTGAGGAAATGTACTTTTGAAAGCTATAAATTTGTTTTTATCTAAAAAATCTAAAGAAGCCATATCCTTGAACCTAACCTCTCTTTGATTAATTATTATGTCAATAATTTCATTGAAAACTTTTGAAATACATTTTTGGATCGTCCATTCTTTCATAATCGGATTTACGTGTTTTCTTGAGATGGTAGGTGGTTCGGAAATACTGCAAACGATGTTATATATTTTGTCAAAATAATTCTGATCATTTCTAAAGTTCTTTAAACTTAGTTGCAAATTTTCGATTCTCTTCTTACAGTATGCTATGTTTGAAGATTTGATTTAGATTGAACAATATCGAAAATCAACTCTGTTTGCTCAAAAATAAGATTGAAAGTGTAAAGTAAAATTAAAAAACTAAAATTCTTCAACATTTTTTTAAATCCAATCGATTCTCTAATTGCCTCACAATCTCTAATAAAAGCCTCAGAATTAATAATTCTTTCAAAAACATTCAAGAGTTTTACTCTTTGTTGGATAACAATATCAATAAGACGCGATTTGAAATTCCATCTAGTGTCGGATCCGCTAGGTATTCTTCTGGCACCTAATTGATCTAAAAGATTTGTTCTTTTCGTAGATTTGGAAAAAAAATGCAGGTAACCCACTAAGACTTGCAAAAAAAATTCTACATTCTTTAATTTTGGTTGAGGCATCCTGCAATATGAGATTTAACCTGTGATCATAACAGTGGGTAAACAGTGCTATCTGTTTAATTTTTGATTGTAACCCATTTGATTCACCTGCCATTACAGAAGCCCCGTCATATGTTTGACCAACTAGTTTATTAGGGATATCGTGTTTATTAAAATTTTCTATCAAATAATTAAATAAGTGGGTAGCAGTTCGACCTTCACTTACATCAAATAATCCCATGAAACGTTCAAATAGGCTTACCTTCTCTGATATTACGGAAAATAACAGATACTTGAGATCGACACTTAATGTCAGTCGTCTCACCTACTTGCCAGGAAAAAACGGGACTTATTTTAATTTCGTTTTCAATAATTTCGGAAATAACTTTGTTTGTGCTTTCAATTAAGTCGTTTTGAATACTTTTAGAGAGACCGGTAAAAATAGAAGACTCGTCCAAAAAGGTTTTAAATTTATTGTCATATTTCGAAAGCAACAAGTCTAATGTGATTCATCATGCCCACGAAAGGCTTGTTCTTGCATTGCTAAATAAATAACCATATAAATTAAACGTGTTATTATTTCTCTGTTTTGTTTAACGATCTCGTTATGTTTCAAAACACTTTGTCGATGTGCTGAATCAACTGAAACTTGAATGTTTTGTTTACCAAAAAGCTTAAACTTTAAAGACGCATGTCTATGTTGCTCTGACTGTCCATGTTTTTGTAAATATACCGATAAATGTTTCAAATCATCGTAGCCAGTAGAATTCCAGGGACCTTGTTTTGTTTCAGAGAATAGTAAACAGTTCCAACAGTAAAGCTTATTTATTTTTTCACTTCCCGTCACAGATTAGAAAGAGATGGCGCAGTCAAGCCAAAATTTTTATCCGCGGTTTGTATTGCGTGAAGGCCGATATAGAGGGCGCTGGCATCAAAAAATTACAGTTTTCAATAACACTAAGCAAATAGCGGGCGATTCAAAATGTATTTGGTAGCGGGAAATTCAAAATTAAGTTTATTAAAAATTAGGGTTTAATACCGCGAGATCAAAAATATATTGATAAAGGTTTGCCATGGAATGTAAAAATCTTCTAATGCAGTGTGACACTTAATGACATAACTTAAGACAGACTTGTACATTCCATAGCAAACCTTTTTCAATATAATTTTTGATCTCGCGGTACATGATCACAACACTGTCATCAAATTGCATACTATTTACTAGTTCCCGTAGTAATGAGGAATCATTGCTAAGGAAAACAGTATGCAGTACGATATTCAATTACAATGCTGTAACTACACAATAACGTTTTAAAGAAAAGAATTACTTAAATAATTACACTTTAATATTGCTACGTAGAAAAGGTACAAAGTACATTTATGAATATTAATAACTAACATCTGACATGTATGTTTTAGTTAAATTACCAGTACAAAAATAAAGTAACGAAGAATAGCATAATCTACCAAAAGTTGAATATTCGACTAACAAACATATTTTTAACATTAAGATAGAATTTCTGTTGAAAAAGCACAAGTAACTACTCAAAATACTACAAAGTGGAAAAGGTATACATTTATGATTACTATTAAAAAATTATAACTAACATCCAACATGTGTTTTAGTTAAATTAGTACAAAAATAAATTAACGAACAATAGCATAATCTACCAAAAGTAGAATATTCGACTAACAAATATATTTTTATTAATAGAATAAAACACCTTTTTCACAAAAAATAGTTTAATAACTAGATGTCACATTTTGTGTGCACTGCACACATCGTCAGTAATAACAGTTACTACTGACGATGTGTGCAGTGCACATGAAATGTGACATCTAGTTATTAAACTATATTTTGTGAAAAAGGTGTTTTATTGTATTACTATTTCTATATTTCACAAGTGTTCAACATATATTACTACAAAGATAGTTTTAACAATAAGATAGAATTGCTGTTGAAAAGTACAAGTACCTACTCAAAATACTACAAAGTAGGTAATTAAACCCGATAGATACACAATGACTTAAGCCCATGTTTACTACCACCATTTACAAAATCTTGTATTACATAAATGATGAACATAAAATAAGGTGACATAAATAAAAATATGGATACATAAGATACCTAACAAATTTAGTAGACGTCTTTTCATCAATATATAATTAAAAGAGTGACAATTAGGGCTTAAAAACTAAATAATGTTAATTACATGGCTATAGAAGAAAACAAAAAAATTAAACCTGCAATAACTAACACCAAATTGGTTAATTTATTGTTGTCGTAAAACAAATGAGACTTCCAATGATATGGCTGCCTTAAGCTCCATGGGTGGCCTCATGGGATGGAGTGTCGGCACTGCATTTCTGTTGAGGTGTACTGAATGAGGGTGTGCATAGTATGTTGTGTCAAAATGTAGGCTGCAAAGTTTCTTATTACATGTTGTACTGGCATCTAGCACAGGTTTCATGCCCATTTGCTGTTGCCAAGTTTCGCTCCTGAATAATAAAATATAATAATTACAACTGTATACTAACAAATATCAACGATAGTATAAAGGCACATTTTCATTATAGGAAACTGCACAGGAAAATCATTAAGAAAAACCATAAATGCTTCTGTACCAAGAAATCTGAAGTGTCTATTAACACTGCTAAACATGGATTGATTGCTTGTGAAAAAACATAATATAGAAACTTAAAAACAAGTAGTAAGTTTTTCGTGTAGTTTAAAGGCTTTCTTATACACCCATAGGGTTAAACTGCAGTTGAGGTGTCGGGCGACTAGTGTACCTTATAGAGAACCTCTAATTGAACACCTTTTTCTTATAAAATTATCAATGCAAACATAGAGAAATGGAGATAAAAAATAAATTAGGTACTGACCAAGTCAATTTTGCAGGTTACATCTCATGTAAGGTATCCCATATAGATCATTGAAATCATGAAAATCACTATAATTGATGTTTATTTCACATAATCACACACAATTTAGGTCAATTTGTATGTTTTCTTATGACTTCTGCGATTTTAAAAGCACCATCAAATGTCAACGAAAACAGCTGATATCATGTGATCTCGTATTTACAATTTTGCTAAAATTCAATCAAAGAACGTGGAAATCAAAGGTAATTGTTGTGTTGTGAGCTTAAATAAACATCATTTATTGCGATTTTCATTATATCAATGCTCTATATGGGATATCTCACATGGGCTGTAACCTGCAAGATTAACTCGGTGAGTACCTAATTTATTTTTTATCTCCATTTCCCTACATTTGTTTTGATAATTTTGTAAGAAAAAGTTGTTCAATTAGAGGTCCTTTATAATGTATACTAATCATTTTGTCAAAAACCGCCTGACATCTCAACTACAATTATTCTCACTTATATTATACTCCTAATAATTGCAAACTTTAATTGGTGTAATCGGAAACCAACAAAATCCTTGCTACAACCAGGTGGTCCTTGTTGCACTTAGAATCAGAACTACAAACAAAAAATCTCCAGCTCACCTTCGGGTTATATGTCAACTCTTAGTGCCATTAGTTACTTGTTGGCATTCTCGGAAAATATGCATCGCTCTTGCTTGTACGCAGCACATACAATTGATACAATGCACCAGCTTCTATCCATATTTTAAGTCTAAAAATGCATTATGTCAACTTAATAAAATTATCATATTACTCTTTACAGAACTTACGGTACGATTATAACACCACTAACTAAGTAGTAATAAGAAAAATAATGTTTAGCAACACACACAAAATTTGTTGGTTAACGGCCTGTACGCGCTTGCATAAAACAGCACAGTAGTAGCGACATCTCAATTATTCGGTTAAAGTCATGATTTAAATTTACTTCTAGGTCTCTTGTTTCTAACACCGTGGCGCCCTCTAGGTGCGCCTGCATTAGGTAGATTAGGCGGCAAAACCCCTCATTTAAGTGAACCATCCGATAATCCGTGCTTCCCGTTAACCAGTTACATTTTTCATACCAACTGATATTAAATCGTCTGCTCCCTCTTGTTTGTTTTATTTTTAATAATCAAATTAACCATTGTCGGACAAGGTTTTAATTTTGCCACAAAAAGTTTATCATCGATATTTAATTTGCTAAATTTTGTTTGTAATAAAAAATTTACAATATCACCGTCGTTACTGCTTACTACTACTCTTACATTTGCGCTTGTGTTAACCAAAGCTGATGTTAATGGCGACACTAAAACACTGCTACAATTTGCCATAATTAACTCTCTTATATGGCCGTTTGCACCGTTGTTGTTAAACTAAGTTTAACGCTAAACTGTAGTTAAAGTGTAAATTTCCCTTGCGCCGTAGCCAAAACTAGGATTAAATTAGTATAAACGAGGTTTAATTTAACGGTCAATTTTGGAGGCTTAATTTTTATTTCTAACCTAATTTTGTTGTATTATTGTGACCAGTTGTGACTTTTGCTTGAATTTTGACATTTTTGTGGCTTGAAATTTGTAATTCTGTACACAAAAAAACATTAAGGGGGCGTTTGAATCATAGAATACAACATAATTTTATAATTATGCAAATGTCGGTTATAAAATCATTAATTGTTTATTTTATTGTGTGTAATAAGTCATAATATCCTCCTACGTATGGTATAGGGGTTTAATTTACATAAATTCTTTTTATAAAATTTTTATTTCAATTTTATCAAAAGAACCCCTTAACCCTATGACGCGTGTTTCGTAGAAGAGAAATATAACAGAAATTTCGGCAATGATGTATTAGTTTGGTTTATTTGCATATTTTCAATAATTGTTAAAGAACGGCCATATTTGTATTTTGTACCTTGTAGGATTCCCTAAGAGAGGGCGCGAGATCCGAAAATACTGTAGTGTAACTGGTTATCTAAGGAAATTACAGATAATCATAAATATCTAAGTTATTTAAAATGATTTAATAGTGATCGTATACATATTTGTTATTTCAAACAAATTCTGCCAATTCAATTATTTGTATATTTGAGATGATGAGTTTTGATAGAGCGCGGACATCTTTAGGAGTAAAATGTTGTTATTTTTTGACAGTAACGAAAGTACTTATGTTTTCTATGATTCAAACGCCCCCTTAAGGTCCTTTTATTTTCAATTATTGTATTCCAAGCAAATATTTGCGATCAACATTTTTTCATCACTTGAAAAATTAGATGACCTACTCCTTTTTTTTTTGTTCGTTATGGACTTGATCCATTTTGTTTCAAGCCCAAAATAGAGGGAGTATGAGGGATGAAGGAAATCACAAATCGGGCGGGTGACGGATTATTAAGAAAAATAAAACAAGAATAACCTTAAAAGAACATATTTACATCGCATGTGAAGTTAGTTGCGAATTTTTTTAGGGCGTTGCCAAATGTTGCTTTTCTTTAATCTTGGTTTACCTAACTGGCGAAAAATATTATACGGTGCAAATCAATCGAAACTTAATCCTAGCGTAAATTTAAACAGGGATTAGTTACACGCCGTTTAATTTATAAACGGCACAAATGGCCCTTAGTAGCTTCGAAGTACGACACGATTTAAATGTGGGCAAGCCCTTTGAGGTTTGAGTCGACTAACATAAACGATGTTGAACGACGACTAGCAACATCACACGATGGTCAAGGTGGTCTTGGCCGACCTGACGATTTACTACAATACTCACATGGAAGTTGGCGTGGGCGTTCTCGTTGCAAATAAAACTATTTTAACATTTCTAAAGCAACCAACAGGGTTCAAGAATATACCATTCATTTGATTCATTATTAAAAATGAAATTCACAAACACTGCAGTTTTTTTTTATAATTTCCACGTATAGCATGCATTACACACTATTATTTTACTTTATGATTAATTTTAATCCAAAAAACATTTCCAATATATTTTTAAAAACTATTTTTTCTAAATACAGTCTAATAAATTTTCAAAAAAAATTAAATACAGTTTTTTTACTACTATGTTATAATGTACAATATTTTAAATATAAGTAGTGCTATGATATCAAAAATTAAATTGGTCTATGTTGGTCATGGAATGTAAAACGCTTGTTTTAGTTTAAATTATCCTTTTGAAATAATTCAATCATTGTCAAGCTACACTGAAATTATCAATAACCTACAATGTGTTACCTACTTAGTTCAGCTGTAAAATAATAATGAACTACAAGTTATGAAATAAATAACGTTTTTATTAACCAGAAAAACTAAATTACAATAATTGTTGGAAATGTCCCCTGTTTTGTTCCATGCACAAGTTTACGCGCCTCCTCATGCTGTGAAAAGCGTTTTGCAGCATTTCTGGCGTTATCTTATTTTTTAAATAAGGAAAGATAAAATAGTCCATAATTGTCAAACAAGGTGATCTCGGAGAAAACTCAAGTTCCGTATGCAAACTTTCAGCCGGTCATCAAAAAACTCGTGTAGTATTGCTGTTGCACCGTCTTGCTGGAAATAACCGTATTGAAGTTCATCATCGTCTAACTGTTGCACAAATTCAGTCAAAAAAATATTTCTCTGCCTTTCTGCGTTGACGGTGAAATTGAAAAAAATTGGCCCAATTATTCTTCTGCGAGAAACTGCCATCCAAACACCAATTTTCTGAGCATGTAGTGGCGTTTCAATAAAAATATGCGGGTTATCAGTGCTCCACATTCGCATATTCTGAGAATTGATGTATCCCGAAAGGTGGAACCAAGCTTCGTCAGAAAAAAAAGTTAAGTTCAGCAGATCGTCATTCATTAAATTATTAACGAACCAATGGGAGTACGCAAGGCGTCTGGGGTGATCTGCAGGCAGAAGAGCCTTGATATGATTGCATCTTATATGGATGCATATTCAGGTCCTTCTTTACAATCGTTTGGCATGTTCCATAAGAAAGTCGAATTTCTTGAGAGAGACGTTTTAAAGGTTTTGTAGGCTCTTCTTCCATACGTTGACGAACGTCATTAATAACTTCTTCTGTACGAACTCTTGGTCTACCAGCACTTTTTTTATGCGTCACAGAACCAGTTTCGCGAAACACTTCAATACAATTTGTAAGGCATGCATAAAAATTGTCCGGTAATACTGCTACGGCTGGGAAGTGCTCTCGAAAATTGTCCAAACACAAACGTTGACTGTATTCCCAAGTTCCATTAACTAGCACACCCGTTCGAAAATAGGCTTCAATCATGTAAATTTTGTGCTCTGTGGTGAGAACCATGATTCAAAAACCGTGCAGAATTAGAAAACTTCAACACAATAACCTGACAGATTTTGACGTTCAAAAAATTATGACATACCTAAATGTACGATGCACGCTATGACAATAATTTTAAAATCCATGTCCACCATTGACCAATTTAATTGTTGATATCCCGGTATAATGTTTGCTTTTAAAAATACATTTGACAAACCAATTTATTTTCAGTAATTTTTATATGGTCATATTTATTATGAATTTATGCTACAAAAATTATTCTGTGTATTGAGTTACAATAATATAATGAATGTATGTATTCATTTTTATTTCACTAACCGAATAACTCGAATAACGCTGCAAGGGTATATGCCAGCAGCCAGCTTCAAGGTAGGCTGATCCGGCTTTCCCCATCGACTCTACTTATTCCACACGCGCTCGTCAAGACATCACATAAGTACGTGACGTACGCTTGTGTGTCTATTTCTCTTTCTCTGCGGAATTCTACTACTGAATACTGGGAACGTTGTTCTCTCTTAATTCAGCTTTAGTGGGGCGCGCCAAAACTCGCATGAAAATTAAAAATTTTATTTTACCTTCGTCTAATACGATTAATTTCGTACGAATTTAAGTTTATATTTATATTCACCGTAAACGATTTCTGTCCGTTGTAACTCCATGTTAACGGCCCTACTTTACAATTCCTAGGTTAGTAAATATGAACATCTATAAAATCGATGTTCCATAGGGGGAATGGGGATTTCTAAACATGATTCATAGTTTTGGAGTGGGAGAAAATATGATCACAACGAAAGAACCGAATTATAATTGAACATGTTCACTATAGGTTTCTTCAAACCTCCAGTTCTGAACGGTTCTAGAACTAGTGCGCATGTCATTTAAAAAAAGACAAGGTTCAATGTTCGCTTCTTCAGAACTCGTAATTCAGAACGGTTCTTGAATTATGCGTTCTGAAAGACCGAACACTGAACTAACTGCATGGTCCGAACAGTCTTTTTTTAAATGACATGCGCACTAGTTCTAGAACCGTTCAGAACTGGAGGTTTGAACAAACCTTATGTTCACGAAACATTGTGACGAACGAAAGCAGCTATTATCTGTTGGAATAATTCAAAGAGATACAATTCCGGCGATAAATAGGTTCCCCAATGAAATTTAATTTTTTTTTTGTGTTGGGTGATTTTTATAAATTAAATTTATTGCCTGTAAAACTTTTTAAGCTTCAAAGAATCAGGGTGGTCAGTGCCCACCTTGCCCACCCCGAGGAGCCGCCACTGCTTGCAACATATAAAAGTGGAAAAACAAAAAGCAACTTAAATGCATTGTAGTTTAAAAAATAATATATGTAAATCAGTTTTCTTATATGTTACTTTGTAGAGATACAACAGCTAAATGCAGCATCACAAAAGAATATTAAAAAATATGTGGATAATGCTAAAGATAATAATTTAAGTAATTATACACAAGTTTTATTTATATATTCGTAAATTGAAATTTTATTTTATAGATATTCAAAACAGATTACCAACACCAGCAAATCTAGATGAAGACACATATGGTGAGATATTTGATGATACTAAAGAAGAAAATAGTTTTGGTAATGATCTAATTGTACTGATTTTGTATTTATGACTATATAGCTTGCAACATACAAAATTGAAAAACATAAGTGGCACTTGACTAATCACAATTGTTTGTTTTCTAGATGTTAATGAAGATAGGCTCTCTCCCGAACCTCTGAAAGACACTTTAAATCTCCATGAAAGATTCAATTTAGATAAGCAGGGTAAGATGCTTTTAGTATAATTATACAAGTTTAAGGATGCTTTCTTGTGAATGTAATAGGAAATGAACCATTAACATACTATAGTATTAGTGCACAATATCTAAATTGCCATGGGTGATAATAAAACTGAAAGTATTCCAAGTAAATATTTAAAGATAATGAATAATAAAAAAGTTATTAACGCGGATGCATGAAATACAAAAAGAAATATAATGAGGCATTATACTGGGGTTTTCGGATGTCATGCGGGTTGACTATGCCTGCCTTGCGCCGAATATTGGGTGTTGTGCCTCAGACCTGAGTATCTTCTGACTGCTAGCTGCAAATGGTGCTCGGTCATCCCAATGGCCTTCCGTTTATTGCTTCTGTCTCCAAGGATATCCTTCTTTATTCCTTGGCTACACCGTACTGACGATGACCAACGAGTCTGAAACACTTGTCTGCGGATACTGTACAGCTGAATTTTCCCATTATCCTTCTTTTTGTATTTCATATATCCGGGATAAGTATTTTTTTTTATTATTATTAAAGAATAATATATGTACATCCATTTACCGTTTTTCAATAATTGTGGCAATGTCAAGTCAGTCATAGGATTCAGATTATATTTGTCACTGTAGATAATAGATACTAATTTTACTATATAAGTGTCTATGTTCATTATATTCTTCATTGTTAGCACTCACACTTTTCATATAAACAAAATCTAATAAAGTAATAGAACTAAATCGATATCAATATTCCTGATTCCTCGAGGTACTAACACATATTAACTTCACCTTATATTTGTCAGTGAATTTCTTTAATATTTAATCACGTTTATTAATAAAACAAGGAAAACTCTGTCTTTTAACTTGCTATGTCATGAGGAAGCTGTTGAAATGTATGTGTTTTGGAATTGTGCGTTTATTTTTTGTGTAGTAATATTTAATATACAGGGTGTATTTGAAATAAGGGGACGCAGTATGATAAATGGAAAGGTGCAATTATGTAGAATATAAATCCCAAAAATTGTGAGACAATTACGACACGAACGCCAAAATTGAAAACCCCCGAAAAGTGTTTAATGTGCCGCCTATGGATTTAGCATGTGTCTATATATCGTAGGTATCGCGCCAGACGTCGACGGTTCCACACAGGTTAAGGAGACGTAATAATTTCCATCGAAGTAAATAAACACGCATAGATATAGCAATAACAGCTGTAGACGTTATAAAAACCCCAATGATAGCATTGTTTACTATTTCTAAACAGGTGTTCATGCTAAGAGTTCAACAACATTAATATGAAATATTAGCTCTTAAAATATCTTATTTTTCAACAACGAGAATTTTTTTTATTGAGATGGATTATTTAGATATTACGTTTTCATCCGCTATTACTGTTATGATTAAATTCAACGACTTTTTACTTCTTATTTCTCACAAAAACAAATTTGTGTTGTATAATTTGCCCAACTCTACTTATGAGAAACTTTTATTTTAATTGGACGCAAGTAAATTAAAAAAAAAACATAATTTATTTCAGTTCGTGTGTTGTGTAAGCAGTAGTCGAAACATCCACACGTAACAATCGAACGAGACTGACCTCGCACGCCTTCACACTCCCACTTACTAACCCACCCTTCCATAGCCTACAGTCGTATTAAAGTGCAGTGGCGCGACGAATATTTTAAACATGTCTTTGTAATTTTTAAAATCTGAATTTGCGCAAAATATTTTGGATTTGAGTCTAATAAAATTACATTTTTCCATTAATCATACTCTGTCCCCTTATTTCAAATACAACCTGTATAACGAATATCTTTATTAAATCTTTTTATTGATTAATTTAATGTATGTTATACGATATTATACACACATTTAAATATGTTACTGCAAATATTTAATTTTTTTCAAAATATTTCACTTCTCCATAGCATATTTTATACTATAATATTAAAATGTCTAAAAGTATTGACAAATATAGTTAATTTGGATCCAATGCAACCATTGACATAGTATTTGCAGTCAAATCTTCGAATAAGGCAACATTTTTTAATAATTGTTTTTTTAAATCGGTAATATGGTTTCTGATATTCATTCTTTACAAAGAATTCTTAATTATTTGCAGTGAATTCAGTTATAGTTTTTTTTGAACATTTGTTGCGAAAACTTACAATTTTAGGGTCTATATATTTGCTGATTATTTTATTGTTTTTTTTTAGATGTTAATGAAGATAGGGTCTCTCCTGAAGTTATAAAACATTCGTCAAATTTCTATGAAAGAATCAGTTTAGATCAGCAAGGTAAGATACTTTTAATGTAATTATAGGAGTTTAATGTCGCTTTCTTGTAAATATAATGAAAAAAGATATTAAATCCTGCAGTATTAGGGGAAAAAATCTAATTTCCCATGCTTATAATTAGGACGCGGACACCAACGGTTGATGACTCATCGCCCATGGGCGCACTATTGAAATGTTGTATTTTTAAAGAGGTTTTAATTTTATTTATATAATTGGATAACAAGTGGCTGGTGATCTATAAAATACAAAATACCTTATTATTTGTTCATTTTCTCTTCTGTAAGACTTGTTCTCTTTGAATTAAGTACATCCTTGTAGATAGAAACCGTCCTTTCTACATCGCAACTGGTTATAGGTGCGTACTGGAAATATTTTTTTATTTCAGCGTATTTAGCATACACAATTGCCGCAATGTTATTAAATCTGGATTTCTATTAAAAACTGCGTCTAACTTCTGCCGAAGGCCACATACGAAGTCACTTGGAATACTTTTGAAATTATTAATAGCCCACATCTAATGTGGTTAATCCATCTTTTAATTTGAGATTTCGATTTTCAAAATATGTGATTAGTTTAGGTAAATTTCCAAAGTGTTCCTGAAGGAATAACAACTGATTTTTTAAATTTGGGATTTGCGTTAGTTCCTTGCACTCAGAAATACTTCGACCATCGTCATTTAAACATGTAACGAAATTTTGTAAACTATCGAAATTCTCTGCATAAAAACTATTTCTGTGTATGTTTGAGCAAAGCTAAGTGACGAACATGCGATATTTTGGCATTCTGTAACGATATTTTACAGACTTTGTAATAAATTTCGGAATCACTGACAATTCATTTTCATATTAGAAAAAGTAACATAAACAACGTTCTAGATCTAAATAAATGATAACTAAAAATGTACGCGTATGTCATTGAAACTAAACGAAATTCAGTGCACACTTACGTCTAGATAATTGGGAGAAGTCGATTCAATAAACCGGTATAAACAGACTATTACAAAATTTACGAAGTACGTAATTAACAGTCAAAACAATGAAAAAACGAAACTAACTAAGTATGAATGAAAATTTTAGTTCTCGCGAAATATAAGGTAAATATAATAAATTTTAAAAACCCCTACGCTCCTATCTACGCCGATGAAAAAAGGGTTTTTACTCATACATTCCTTATTTTATGGGCATTTTTTGCTCTCATTCTCGGGCACTTCTCGGGCGTAAACAGATGTTGCAGTTCACCATATGAATTAGTGCTATTCAGTAAGCGTGTGTTGTTTACATTAATTCTTTGCTCCGTTGTAACTTCGTCGTAGTTTAAACCGGTCATGTCCGCGCCCTACTTATAATGCAACTGAAAGTATTCCAAGTATTATTTGATTTTAAATTCTGTGAATAATACATTTACTTAAGGCAGCAATAGTTTGGTTTATTAGTTTATTTAATTTTTATGGTATACAATTTTATTTGAGGTAGGTTAAAAAGTAATATATGTACATCCGTGTATAAAGCCGTTTTTCAATAATTGTGCCAATGTCAGTCAGTCATACGATTCAGATTATATTTGTCACTATAGATAATAGATAATATTTTTTTTTATTAATTGCCATGTTTAAGATCATCTTTATTGTTAGCCCTCATACTTTGTCATGAATGTCTTTATTAAATATTTGTATTATTAATTTAATGTATGTTAATATTATACACACATTTAAATAAGTCACTGCAAATACTTAATTTGTTTCAAAATGTTAAGTGTTTCAGAAATCACCATAGCATATATTATGCTTATAATATTTATAGTATAATATTAAAATGTTTAAAAGCATTGACCGATATAGATAATTTGGATCCAATGTAGCTATTGATATAGTCTTTGCACTCATATCTTCAAATAAGGCAACATTTTTAATAATTGTTTTTTTAATCGGTAATATGGTTTCTGATATTCATTGTTTACAAAGATTTCTTAATTATTTGCAGTGAATTCACATATAGTTTATTGAGCAATTGTAAAAACTTGCAATTTTAAGTTCTATATCTTTGCTTATTTTATTCTTGTTTTTTAGATGTTAATGAAGATAGGATTTCTCCTGAAGGTATAAAACACTCTTCAAATTTCTATGAAAGAATCAGTTTAGATCATCGAGGTAAGATACTTTTAATGTAATAATCGGAGTTTAACGTCGCTTTCTTGTAAATATAATGAAAAAAGATATTAAACCTGCAGTATTAGGGAAAGAATCTAATGTGCCATGCTGATAATGAAGCAGAAAGTATTCCAAGTATTATTTGATTTTGAATTCTGAGAATAATACATTTGCTTTGAGCATTAATAGTTTGGTTTATTACTTTATTTAATTTGTCTGGTTTACAGTTTTTTGTGAGGTAGATTATTAAATGATATATGTACATCAATTTACTTATAAAGCTGTTATGTCAATAATTGTGTCAATGTCAGTCAGTCATACAATTCAGATTATATTTGTCACTATAGATAATAGATACTATTTTTACCATATAAGTTGCCATGTTCAAGATCATCTTCATCATTAGCACTCATACTTTGCATGTAAACAAAATCTAAACTAAACATTTCTCCCTCAACATCAATAATTCTCACTTATCAACATCAACACTTCTCCCTGATGGTGTCAGGTACTTACAACATTGTAATTTTGTCACTCTCATTTCATGTCATGGTGCAGCTAACATATCCTGAAGACTTCTTAACATATTGGATTTTTTATATTTTATTTTATGCGAAAATATACCTTTACAAAACATGTATAGGACAACAAAAAGAAAAACCTAAATTGTAATTAAAATATTGTAGTTAGCATATAATTTTTGCTGAAATACATTAGAAGTTGGTGTGGAAAATGGCTATGTGACATCATGTCGATTCTGAGAATTGTTCACTTAAATTTGTCAGAGAATTCTTTTTATGTTAAATCATATATAACAAAACAAGAAAAACTACAGTCTTTTTTAACTTTAACTATGTTATGAGCAAGCTACTAAAATTTATGTGTTTTCGAATTGTACATTTATTTTTTCGTAGTAACAATTTAATAAATAACGTATATCTTTGTTAAATATTTGATGATTAGCTTAATATACAGGGTGAGTCATTAGTAGCCGCTTCTTCAATTGCTCTTTTGTGTTCTAAATAAAAGAAAAAAACAATTAGTGGAATATCCATGGGAGCTTGTGGCGCATATTGTAAAAATACTTTAAGCTCTGACTCACTTCCGGTTTCACCGGAAATGCACGGAACTTAATTTTTTTAAATGACTCACTCTATATATTTATGGATTTTCTTGTACTACTTTAAATTGCCTGTTCAACTGTTTTTTCTTTTTAAAAATTGAGCCAATAGTGTTTGAGTTATTAATTTTTATTTAAAATATTTGACCAAAACACGTGTTCAGAAAAAAAATATTTTCACATTGTTTTTAAAAGTAAAAACATTAACTTTGGTGGTGCTTGTAGCCAAGAAAATTCTGAATCATTTGGTAAAGTTGCACTCGACAATACCCCAAAGAACTTTGTTTTTTCAAAGCCTACTTCCTGAGTTTTTTAAATGGAACACCCAGTATTTTATTGAGGCATTTTGTTCCTTTTTTTATTCTCTTTCATTTTTGTTAACAATGTCCTATACCTATCTTTTGTAATTTTTGAAATAATCACTATAGAAGCAATTAGCGGTCAATTAAAGAACTACGGGCGCTGTTCTATGCACCAAAATATTCATCCAATAAAGGCTGGAATGCGGCTGATTGCCTGAGTCAACTGTTAAAGAAAGTCGGTATACATTTATGTCAAACTTATAAAAGCATCGCTATTAGTTATCATCCAAATGAATTATTCTTATGAAGAGTTAATAGATATGATTGACATTTTGGGCGAATCTGAAAGAAACTCTTTGCTAGCGTCCAGACTTATCCACAGCGATTCCTGGCAGAAGTCAACCGAAGCCAGAAACCTTCGCAGTAGAAAGGGACGGTTTGAGTGAACAGAAAGAATTGAATATGAAAGAAAGAGCGGAAAAAGCAATAACTGGTGAGGATAAGACGTTTATGGTACTTGCGAGTGTGGTCGAACACCCCCATACTAGTACTACGAAAATTAGTCGTCAGTTGGATGTAAGTCAAATTTGAGAATTCAGAATAATTAGGAAGTATGAAATTCACCCGTAGCATATTCATCACAGGGTTAGATGAAAGAAATTTTCAGAATCGCTTACATTTTTGTCAATTGGTAGCAGATAAATTATCTTGGCTTTCTCAATTTTTTGTTGTTTACCAACGAAGCCACCTTCTATAATAATAATAATAATAATAATAATATATAGTTTATTCCATATTGCTGAGCATAGAACACGTCAAAATTACAATATCAACATAGTAGATGCACAAAGTTTAAAAAACATTTAGAGTCAAACAAACAAACAATAAATAAATAAAATCATGATACATAATTAGAGTTAAAAAAATCATTAGTTGAGTAAAAGGCCTTACTCGTCAAATATTTCTTTAATGTCGCTTTAAATTTTTGTGGCGGTGAGACTTTCAGAGTTTGTGGTAAGCAGTTGTATAATTTAATGCATTGCCAGATGGTTTGTTTCTGTATCCCTGCCAAGCGAGTGTGTGGAGGAAGCAAATGCAAAGAGGCCTTACCCCGAGTACTGTGACCATGTTCAAGTTCGTATTTCTTAAAGAGTTCTTCGTAATGATTTTTAACAAAAGTAACAGACTCCAATATGTACAGCGAAGGGAGAGTAAGTATATTATAGTCCTTGAACACTAATTTACATGAGTCTCTAGATCTTAATTGGAAAACAGCTCTCACACAGGCCTTCTGTAGTTTAAAGATTCTTTCCACATCCAGTGAATTTCCCCAAAAGATAACACCATACCGTAGTCTTGACTGTACGCATGCATAGTATACACTTAAGGAGGTTTCAGCATCAACACTCCGAGCCACAACCCTCAAACTGTAGCAATAGCCACTCAATGTCTTCGCGAGACCATCAATATGACGTGTCCAAGACAGCCGAGAGTCCACCACCACGCCCAAAAAACGCGCACTATCGACACATGGAAGTGACTCATCCTTGTGCTCAATGACCAGATCTTCTGGATGTACATTAAAAGTTAGAATATTCGTTTTTCCAGAGTTAAGTTTTAGGTTATTCATCTCAAACCACTCATCCATTAACCGGAAGTTTTGTTCCATACTGAGTTTGACCCTCTCACAAGTTTGTGCGCGCACAATACACGAGGTGTCATCCGCATATAGTACCGGCAGGCCCTCCATGATTTCAGGTTGATCGTTCACATATAGTAAAAACAGAAGTGGTCCAAGGATGGAACCCTGCGGGACTCCATACATGATAGAGCGATAAGACGAGACAATCTGTCTCCCAGACGCCGCACGGGCAGCCACACACTGCCTCCTACCAGTGAGGTAAGATCTCAATAAGTCCAAAGTCACACCCCTAAAGCCCATGCATTCAAGCTTCTGCAAAAGTATATGATGGTGCACACTATCAAAAGCCTTGGTCAAATCCACCAAAGCACAAGCTCTTACTTCTATGTTATTTAATCCTGCCAGTATTTCTTCCATCAACTGAAACGTAGCACGAGTTGTAGACCTTGTCTTTAAAAACCCATTCTGATTGCTACAGAAAGTATTATGCTTCATCAAGAACTGAACCATTTTGTTATATAAGAGAGACTCTATGATTTTAGATATATTGCTTGTAAGCGCAAAATGGGTCTGTAGCTGTTAAAGTCAGTTTTATCTCCTTTTTTGTAAATAGGTCTCACTATTGTGGATTTCAGACGCTCAGGAAAACCCCAAATCCAAAGCTGATATTTATAATATGTGTGATCGGAACCGCCAGACATTCCCTACAGTGTTTCAGCAGAGAGATCGGAACCCCATTTACACCAGTCGCCCTTGTATCCTTCAATTTGTATATAGCGCTAATTACCTCTTCTCGATCAGTCAAGTATAATACAAAAGATTCTATTAAAGTGAATACGTTCATCGTCATAATTTCCGTTATTATAACACATAAACCCCCCCCCCCCCCCACTTTTTCACATCTTTAAACTTTCAAAATCGTTGGTCATTAAAATTGTGGGGAGGAATGGTGGGTAGTTACATAATTGGACCTTATTTCTTTGATAAAATGTTAATGGTGGAGAGTATCTTCGCTATCTACGGACGGATTTCAAAACTTTTTGAAGACATCTTCAAATATGTCAGTAAACATTAACATATTTCGATGTTAACCAACAGTGTCAAAAATGAAATACTGCAATTGGACATTGCGGGAATTAAAAAATTGAAATGCTATGCTCTTTATTCTGTAAAATTATTACTTTTGGCATAGTTGGATTTAACATTTACTTTGTTTGACAGTTGACTAAGGAATTCGGGCGCCATTCCTGGCTTCCATTGGTTGAACGAATATTTTGGTGCATAGAACAACAGCGCTCGTAGTTCTTTAATTGACCGCTAATTGCTCCTATAGTGATTATCTCAGAAATTACAAAAGATAGGTGTAGGACATTGTTAACAAAAATGAAAAATGAAGAAGAATAAAAAAAGGAACAAAATGCCTCAATAAAATACTGGGTGTTCCATTTAAAAAAATAAGTTTTTGGTATGTGAAAATTTCAGGAAGTAGACTTTGAAAAAACAAAGTTTTTTGAGGTATTGTCGAGTGTAACTTTACCAAATGTTGAAGAATTTTCTTGGCTACAAGCATCACCAAAGTTAATGTTTTTAGTTTTAAAAACAATGTGAAAATGATTTTTTTCTGAACACGTGTTTTGATCAATTATTTTCAAAAAAAATTAATAACTCAAAAACTGTTGGCTCAATTTTGAAAAAGAAAAAACAGTAGAACAGACAATTTAAAGCAGTACAAGAAAATCCAAAAATATATAGGGTGTCATTTAAAAAAAATAAGTTGCCTGTATTTTCGGTGAAACCGGAAGTGCACCAGAGCGTAAGGTATTTGTACAATATGCGCCATAAGCAACCATGGATCCTCCACTAATTGTTTTTTCTTTTATTTAAAACACAAAAGAGCAATCGAAGAAGCGGCTACTAATGACTCACCCTGTATATTAATATTATACGCACATTTAAATATGTTGCTCCAAGACATCATTTTCCCCCCAAAATATTAAGTGTTTAACAAATCTTCATAGCCTATTTTATACTTATAATATTTATACTATAATATTAAAATATTGTCTAAAAGCACTGACACGTATAGTCCGCCATTGATATAGTCTTTGCGGCCAAATCTTCAAATAAGGCAACATTTTTTAACAATTGATTTTTTAATCGCTAAGACGGTTTCTGATAGTCATTGTTTACAAAGAATTCTTAATTATTTGCAGTGAATTCAGATATAGTTTCTTGAGCAATTGTTGTGAAAACTTGCAATTTTCGGTTCTATATATTTGCTTATTATTTTATTCTTGTTTTTTTTAGATGATAGGGTTCCTCCTGAACATATAAAAGGCTCTTCAAATTTCTGTGAAAGAATCAGTTTAGATCAACAAGGTAAGATACTTTTAATGGAATTATAGGAGTTTAATGTTGCTTTCTTGTAAATGTAATGAAAAAAAAACAAAAAAAAACGCTAATCTAGTTTGCCATGCTGATATTGAAACTGAAAGTATTCCAGGTATTATTTGATTTTAAATTCTGTCAATAATATATTTGCTTGAAGTAGCAATAGTTTGGTTTATTAGTTTATTTAATTTTTATTGTTTACAATTTTATTTGAGGTAGATTAAAAAATAATTTATGTACATTAGTTTACTTATAAAGCTATTTTTCAATAATTGTGCCAATGTCTGACAGTCGTATGATTTAGATTATATTTGTCCCGATAGATGAAAGATACTATTTTGTTTATAAATTGCTCTATTCAAGATGATAATAGATTTTTGCGCTGCTCAGTAATAGAACTAAATCAACATCAATATTTCTCTCTCCTGAACATCAACATTCCTCACTCATCGACATCAACACTTCACCTTGATGGCAACATTTTTTAATAATTGTTTTTTTAATCGCTAAGACGGTTTCTGATAGTCATTGTTTACAAAGAATTCTTAATTATTTGCAGTGAATTCAGATATAGTTTCTTGAGCAATTGTTGTGAAAACTTGCAATTTTAGGTTCTATATATTTGCTTATTATTTTATTCTTGTTTTTTAGATGATAGGGTCTCTTCTGAACATATAAAAGACTCTTCAAATTTCTGTGATAGAATCAGTTTAGATCAACAAGGTAAGATACTTTTAATGGAATTATAGGAGTTTAATGTTGCTTTCTTATAAATGTAATGAAAAAACAAACGCTAATATAATTTGCCATGCTGACATTGAAACTGAAAGTATTCCAAGTATTATTTGATTTTAAATTCTGTCAATAATACATTTGCTTAAAGTAGCAATAGTTTGGTTTATTAGTTTATTTAATTTTTATTGTTTACAATTTTATTTGAGGTAGATTAAGAAATAATATATGTACATTAGTTTACTTATAAAGCTGTTTTTCAATAATTGTGCCAATGTCTGACAGTCATATGATTTAGATTATATTTGTCTCGATAGATAAAAGATACTATTTTGTTTATAAATTGCTATATTCAAGATGATAATAGATTTTTGCGCTGCTCAGTAATAGAACTAAATCAACATCACTATTTCTCTCTCTTGAACATCAACATTCGTCACTCATCGACATCAACACTTCACCTTGATGGCATCATTTTTTAATAATTGTTTTTTTAATCGCTAAGACGGTTTCTGATATTCATTGTTTACAAAGAATTCTTAATTATTTGCAGTGAATTCAGATATAGTTTCTTGAGCAATTGTTGTGAAAACTTGCAATTTTAGGTTCTATATATTTGCTTATTATTTTATTCTTGTTTTTTAGATGATAGGGTCTCTTCTGAACATATAAAAGACTCTTCAAATTTCTGTGATAGAATCAGTTTAGATCAACAAGGTAAGATACTTTTAATGGAATTATAGGAGTTTAATGTTGCTTTCTTGTAAATGTAATGAAAAAAAAACGCTAATCTAATTTGCCATGCTGATATTTAAACTGAAAGTATTCCAAGTATTAGTTGATTTTAAATTCTGTCAATAATACATTTGCTTAAAGTAGCAATAGTTTGGTTTATTAGTTTATTTAATTTTTATTATTTACAATTTTATTTGAGGCAGATAAAAAAATAGTATATGTACATTAGTTTACTTATAAAGCTGTTTTTCAATAATTGTGCCAATGTCTGACAGTCATACGATTTAGATTATATTTGTCTCGATAGATGAAAGATACTATTTTGTTTATAAATTGCTCTATTCAAGATGATAATAGAAATTTGCGCTGCTCAGTAATAGTACTAAATCAACATCAATATTTCTCTCTCCTCAACATCAACATTCCTCACTCATCGACATCAACACTTCACCTTGATGGTGTCAGTATCATATACTGAAGACTTCGTAACATATTAGATTTTTTATAATTTATGCTATGAGAAAATAATCTATATTTACAAAACATGTATAGCACAACAAAAAGAAAAATCTAAAATGTAATTAAAATATGGTAGTTACTTTATAATTGTCGCTGAAATACAACAGAAGTAGGTGTTTGTAACATTATGTCGATTCTGAAAATAGTTGATTTAAATTTATCTGTGAATTGCTTTAATGTTCCATTATGTTAATTAGCAGAATAAGAATAACTACTCTATATTTTAACATGTTAATATAATACACACATTTAAATATGTTACTCTAAATATTCAACTTTTTTTCCAAAATATTACGTATTTCACAAATTTCCATTACAATTTTAATTATTGAAATGCTTTTATCGTTTCAGAATCACCTGACTCATACACATGTTCTGTATCAGGAGCTACAGCGAGCATTTCAAATGTTGCGGAGGATGTTTTCAATGATACTCTTGCGGAAATGGAAAGGTTATTAAATCAACAAGAATTGAATGATTCAAGTAATGTTGATTATAGTAAAGCTGATATTGAAAATTTATCTGTGCAAAATGAATCTTTCCATGCACCGAGCATTTTTGTCGAAAAGATAAAATCGAAAACAGACGAATTTGTTTATTCATCATGTGAAGATGTTACTGACATGAATTTATACAATTTATCTACAGAAAAACCGCGTCCTCCGTCAAGTATGTCTAGTGAAGCGTCACCAATTGAAAAACCGAAATTTGTATGTGGCACAAAACCAAAATCTACAATTAAATCAGCTTTACCTGTCTATAATAGAAAAGCTACAGCAAGTAAACAGACACCAAATCGTTATGTTCGAAGTCCAATTGCCAATAATCAATATGTAAAATCTGCTTTGACGCCTACCAATCCCAAGCAACAGTTCCTTCATCCAGCACCGAAAACTACATCTCAAAAAAAACGTTTTCAAAATATTGCGAGTCCAGTTTCAGTGTATATTAAGAACTCGGGGTTGACTCCCCTATTTAAAACAGTTCTGCCAGCGAAACCACTAAGTTGTGAAAATGTAAAGGTTAGCACACCCAGAACTTCCAGAAAGGAAAACAGTATAACATTCCCTGAAGTTATATATAAGCCGGCGAAACAAACCATCGTTACTACAGCTAGAGCGCTCAAGATGCCCAACAACATTGATTCGTTAATACCGCATAAGCCAAATGTAACGAAACATGTAGGACGATTAGGACAAAATAACAAAGAGAAAATAAGCAGGAGGCTCTTGGAAGAGGATCTGACGGTAAACGATAGTGTGAGCACAATAGAAGACACTTCGATTCACTATACTAAGGCGGCCTATATTTCGTAGATGTTTTTTAATATAGTTGTTTTTATAGAATTTCTATACAGTCCGATTGTAAAGTAAGGAATAAAATTCGTTAAATTTGTATCCCTACTTTTTGGCAATTTTCCTCGGGCAGTTCAATTTTAATTTTGAAATCTCCATAAATTATACGTTTCTAGACCAACCAGTGGCGGCTCAACAGAGGTTAATTCGAAATATTTAAATGGCAACGGGGGTCAAATGAAAAATCGTTTCATCCTCTATCTAGTACTGAAACAATTTTGTACATCGGTTGATTAAAATAATAAGAAAATAACTGTCAATATCACAATGCTATAAGTTTATTTGAATTTTGTAATTATTAATCAACACAAACAATAGTTCCCTGAAAACATACATAAACACCTTATAAGACACTCAAACTGAGCTCCACCGAACATTGTGAATCATCTGTGGTTTAATTTGTCGCGAATTCTTTTTTTACTTCGTTTTTAGATATCCCTATAAAAAGTAATCGTGAAGACATGGACCTTGCCCCAGAAGTTCTTTTCTTGCAATTCAATGATTCGCAATAGTTTCGTTCAAAAAATGGGGTACTAGCCTGTCATAGTGAGGGGGTACTCCATCCTGCTGGTACCACAATGAATGGATATGGCAAGTCTGCATTTTTAAACATAGTGGATTTCGGTATAATTGAGCTAATACGGGTACTAATTCGTCCTTCAAAAAAATTTAATACATCCTGTTAGGTTACCCTACAAGAAATGTTGACTCGAAATTTTTCCTTCCACTTCCGCCGCCCAAACGCAGACTTTTTGTGGATCCTGCGTATGATGTCGCATCCAGTGGGAATTTTTGGAGGCACAGTATTGTAAATTTTAAAGATTTCCTCCATTTAGAGTTAAATGATGCTTCATCAGAAAAATATAATCTGGCCGCTAAGGCCAGAATATATTTTTACGCGGAATTCACAAAAACTACGTTTGGGCGGGATAGTGGAAGACAAAATTTCGAGTCAACATTTCTTGGAGTGTAACCTAACAGGAATAATGCATTAAATTTTTTGAAGGACAAGTTAGTCCCCATATTAGCTCAATTATACCCAAATCTAGTAAATGCAGAACTCTAAGCGGTGATCTGGATCATCTTCATGTAATTCATTGATCAGCCTAAGCCTGTATAGATGTTATTTTTCAATTTTTAAGTAAATTTTATGACTGATCTCTGACTTATTCCGTTGCTGAGCTAATTCTCGGGATGTTTGATGTAGATTTTATTGTTGGGCGAGTGGTATATACAGCCTTGTGCCTCCAGGCGTCCAGTTTTGGGTCAATTCCTAATATTCCTTTCTTCCCAGAAGTTGTTTTTTATTTTGCTAAGTGCTGATTGGGAGATATTTTTGTCGCGATGTTTATTATTAAGTAAAGGGCAGATTTCCGTCTGAAAACGGTGTTTACTACCATAACCGAGAGCACAAATAAGATTTCAATCCTTTCTTTATCAGTTAAACGTTCAATTTTGTCTTTAACCCCACTTAGAACTTAATAAATCAACGCAATAAGGCAGTTTGTTCAAAATTTCACTCGCCAAACTGATTAACTTCAATAACAACTAACTTACAGATGATATTGCGATAAGCAAAACCAGAAAAAGTCAAAGATTATTATAGTCGCGGAATATTGAAAGCTGTTTTTTCTTGATTAAATGAACCGGTTTAAAAAATAGTTCCACTGTTGGATAGAGAATGAAAGGGTCAACGTTGTCATTAAAATTATTTGAGTTGCCCCACGCTATGTCGGCTCTGGTTGGTGTAGAGCAAGGAGTATAAAGATAGAATAGGAGTAGCGACTACCTACACCGCTCTCGTTCCGCCAGTGTTCACATAAAGCACGCGCAAGAGCGAGGCGGATGCTAGAGTGAGACGCTGCAGGAGGTCCGGCTGACACAAGAAATGTTTGCAAGTTTACAGGCAATAAAATAACATTACATTTTTTATTATTTATTTTTATGAATTTGAAGTAACATTTAAAAATAATCTATCTCTTTTTATTATTTAAAAAGAAGACGAGCTCTTAATTTGTCTGTAGTTTCGACAATTTATTTTTGTCTTTAAAATTTGATTTCATTTTTAAATCTTCCGCTTTAAAGTACTGTCTCATTCGCATTGAAATAAAAAGATGCAAGGCGGTAGATACTATTTCAAATTTATGTACCTCACAGCTAAATTTAAATTGAATCTTATCAATACACTCATGAATTGTATTGTCGTATAGATACTTGGACTTTACATGTCTTAGAAAAATTTCCTCTGCTCTTTTAAAAATATGAAACATCTCAATTGCGGGATGAGTTAAAAATCCTTTCGTTTTTAAATAAACGAGGTCAGCAACGGGCACATTTTGAAAAGTTACTTTACTGGATAAGCCATTTAAACAGTTTAAGCAGGTAGTTGTCTTCGAAATTTTTCGGATCAAAAAACCTCCTATGTAATAAAGTACAGCATCACTAACATCATTACTGTAACTGCAAATTAGTTGATCGAGCAGTATTTCATGATCTTCTTCGTCGGATAATACAGACGAAACCTCTTCTATTTTTTTTTCAATTTTCTGAACAAGATTTGTTTTCTCTTGCTCAAAAATAAGTTTAAAATTTTCGAAATCAAGAACACCAGAATTAACTTCTTCAACTGTACAATTTCCATAACTAGGAGGCTTGATTAACTTATAAACAGTCAGCAACCTGTATAACTGCATGAACGAAGGAAATGAGGGATGGTCATTACAACCCCCCGCTTGTCTAATCACTCCAAAAAAGTGCTAAAACAAAACTATTTGAACAAAACTAAATCAACTTTTTTTTATAAGAGTATACCTCTATAGGGTCTTGATTACATTTTCTTGTTAGCACATATTTGAAACCTTGCTTCGATATCAGGTATTTGGTAATATCTAAGGAAGATAATAAGGTGACCCTAAAACCTTCCGCAGTCGATTCTGATAAAAATTCATCTTTTTTAATTTGTTCATCCTTTAAACATTGTTCCCAACTATTTAACCATTCCAGACCTTCAGTTATGATCTACAACGTAGTAAATAAATCTTGCTATCTTTTTATTTTATGTCCTAAGGTTACCCTCATTTCTGCAGAATCTAAACTTATTCCCTTACTCGAATTTAGAGAATCAAAAAGATCGTTCATTTTTTTGTGAATAAAATTGTCACATCTGCGTCGTCCAATTCTTTCAAGTGTCTTTTTTTATAATATATGAGACCTTCTGTCACGGAGTTACTAAAAAGCTATAACATTTTAATTAAAATAATGTAGGAAAAACTATCCTAAATATCTGTAGGTTAGGAAGAACAGGGTGTAGTATGTGTGTGTCTATAAAAGAATAAACTAAGTAGGCTAAATTTTTGCCGCCTTGCCAAGGTAGCTAAATGGCTGACATTTTATTTTGTATAGACCCTTGGTATACACCACTATGTAACCATAAGTAAAGTGATTTTATTCTTTTATTGACCCTATGTGTTATATATGTTTCATAAGTGCAAGAACGCATGACTGACCTGTGTTGCAAGTTTTACCCTCATTTTGAGAAAAGTGCTTGGGTAAATGTGATTGTATGATAACTTCGGACAAACCTTCAAATTTCCACGATTTTTTAAGTCTTCTTTATATAAAGCAACGTAATGTCTCCACTCAACTTTCCCTTTGGATAACTAAAAGTTAATAAATAATTATTATACAAATATAATATACAGTATATACAAGTAGTATACTATATATACTTACTTTAACGTATCCTTTCTGAAGAATTCTGTTCCTTATACATTTGAACAGATGAGGTGTATCAGAAAAAAAAAACAACATCCTCTTTTCGTCTACAGGATGAACGCATTTATTATTTGGATTAGCCAAACTCCCTGATATTCCAAATTCTTTCCACATACGGCGGTTTGTAGACGCTCCATCACAGATAATGCCATCGACGAACGCTCCAGCCTTTTCTAATTCTTGAATTACTTTAACAATGAGAGATGCCAAAATGACACCCTTCGTTGCATTTTTTGAAGCATATAGTGCCACTGGTTGCGTATATTTATCCGCTACGGGGCAAAACATAAAGACTAATGCGTGATCTGCCATTTCATACGTGTTTTTTTTTGTCATCAACATCATCGCCAAAATCCTCTATTCCAACCAGCTCCATTGTTTTTGTATTAACTTTGACACTTTTTCTAACTTGCATTTCATCAAAAAGGAGGACGCCGTGCTTTTGCAATTTGTTTTTCGAGATAATTTTAAGCGAAGTGCTTTAAAAAACTCTTCATCCAACCCACATTTCATGTTCACCCTAGTCAAATAGCGACGCATGGTGGTTGACGAGGGCAGAGGCAAAATATCATTATGTCTCAAGAACTCATAGGTACTTGAGCTTCGAATGTTCAACAACAAACAATATAATAACCAATCATGTGAATATCGTCTCCCCTTTTTATTACACACTTTACTTATATTAATGCACTCTTTTATCAATATTTTTTGTTGTTCAGGTAAATTAGAGCCTTGTAAATAAGTTTCCAATTTTTCCTCCTTGATATTTTTCATTTTATTTTGAATATCTGCCAATTCTCTTTGTAACATTTCTAATCTCATCATAGCTCTGAAACTAATTCTTTTTTGTTTATTTTTCATGTTACGTAAACTCTCCAATTGCGATTTAGCAGTCAACAAACCTTTCGTGCGTACTTTTAATTTTAAAGTAGCCTTGCGTTTTCTGTTTTGTTGAACGCGCATTGTGTTTTTTAGGGTGAGACACATTTTACAACGCTGTAATGAATTCTGGACAAGAGGGCATTTTATGTGTCTCCAAATTTCTAGTGCATGATTCGGTATCGCGGATTCGCTGTACGTGGTCGACGGATGAAATTTAGAAAAAGTAGGTCCCCCTGGACATATTTTAAAGTTGTCAATTTTCAAAAGAAGGTTTTGTATAAACTCGAGTTCATTTTTAACAATATCTCCTGACATTTCGGGCAAATGTATCTCTGTTCCAAGTATACCTATTTTGTTTCCAAAATTAGAGTCAATTACGACCTGTCTCTCGATATCTGCCAAAGTGGTTTGTTTTGTTACAAGCATTTTACTAAAGCATATGTACTTTTTGCGAAGATCAGACTCATCAATTATTTTGTGGAAGCTCCAATGTTCATTAGGCAGTTTAACTGAGGCACAGTTATTTTCCCATAATTTTTCAAATGAGTTGACTAAAACTGTATTACAAAATGTGGTTTCAATATTATTACTTGTTGTTGCATTATCAGCAGCATTAGTAACAGGGTTAGTAACACACATTTTTCGGCGCTTATTCCGCATTTCAGAAATATTATCTCTGTTTAATGGTCGCTTTCTGGTATTGGTATTAATATTTAGATATGATGGGCAACCCGGAAAAATTGTGGGAACTGCATCATCCGATAAACGCGGCATTTCCAACATAATCTAAAATAATGAAAGCGTGATAGAAATGATACTCGTAATAAATCTACAAAATAGGCAAACTTACCGTATTTAACCCATCAGACCATGATTTGATAACATATTGTGCTTCAAAATGTTTTTCGCAAACTCTGTCGTTTTGTGATAACATTTTATCAGCACGTGGTATATTTTTTACCCATATCTTTAACCTCTCACTGTCTCGAGGAGGAGAAAATAAAGACACCCTTTCTAAACATGATTTGTATCCAGAGCGGCAATTAGGGACGAAGCACTTTTTACCCATCTTATTAGAAATACTGTCTAGTAAAACGGTTACACGCGCACGCATCCATGCAATATGGCAAAATGCAACTGAACTAGGATTAAATTGCGAGCTGGCCGAAAATTGCGAACCGAAGGCAGGAGGCCCCGCTCCAGCGTCTTCGTCTTAACATCTCTCTCGCACAATGCGTGCTTTACCTGAACCGCTGCATTACCCGAGTAACTGCTCCTATTATATCTTTATACTCCTTGGTGTAGAGGTATAATTTATGCTAAAAGAAGGGGATTTAAAATAAAAACTGACTTGTCTGAGGAAAATTGCCAACAATTTTATTCCTTACTTTACACTCGTACTGTATGTACCAGTATTATTTATATTTTGTAAATGTTTTACCAAATAAAGACATTAATGTTAGTTTATGAAAAAGTTAAATGGAGAAAATGCGTTGTTCATATTTTGTAAATGTTTTATCCAATGAAGACATAAATGTAAGTTTGTGAAAAAACTAAATGAAGAAAATGTATGGTTCATATTTTGTAAATGTTTTATGGAATGAAGACATAAATGTTAGTTTGTGAAAAAGATAATGGAGAAAACGAATTGTTCATATTTTGTAAATGTTTTATCCAATGAAGACATACATGTCAGTTTGTGAAAAAGTTAATTGGAGAAAATAAATGCTAGTTAATGTTAGTTTATGAAAAAGTTAAATGGAGAAAATGCTTTGTTCATATTTTGTAAATGTTTTATCCAATGAAGACATAAATGTAAGTTTGTGAAAAAATTAATGAAGAAAATGTATTGTTCATATTTTGAAAATGTTTTATGGAATGAAGACATAAATGTCAGTTTGTGAAAAAACTAAATGAAGAAAATGTATTATTCATATTTTGTAAATGTTTTATGGAATGAAGACATAAATGTTAGTTTGTGAAAAAGCTAATGGAGAAAACGTATTGTTCATATTTTGTAAATGTTTTATCAAATGAAGACATACATGTCAGTTTGTGAAAAAGTTAATTGGAGAAAATAAATGCTAGTTAATGTTAGTTTATGAAAAAGTTAAATGGAGAAAATGCTTTGTTCATATTTTGTAAATGTTTTATCCAATGAAGACATAAATGTAAGTTTATGAAAAAGTTAAATGGAGAAAATGCTTTGTTCATATTTTGTAAATGTTTTATCCAATGAAGACATAAATGTAAGTTTGTGAAAAAATTAATGAAGAAAATGTATTGTTCATATTTTGAAAATGTTTTATGGAATGAAGACATAAATGTCAGTTTGTGAAAAAACTAAATGAAGAAAATGTATTATTCATATTTTGTAAATGTTTTATGGAATGAAGACATAAATGTTAGTTTGTGAAAAAGCTAATGGAGAAAACGTATTGTTCATATTTTGTAAATGTTTTATCAAATGAAGACATACATGTCAGTTTGTGAAAAAGTTAATTGGAGAAAATAAATGCTAGTTAATGTTAGTTTATGAAAAAGTTAAATGGAGAAAATGCTTTGTTCATATTTTGTAAATGTTTTATCCAATGAAGACATAAATGTAAGTTTGTGAAAAAACTAAATGAAGAAAATGTATTGTTCATATTTTGTAAATGTTTTATGGAATGAAGACATATATGTAAGTTTGTGAAAAAACTAAATGAAGAAAATGTATTGTTCATATTTTGTAAATGTTTTATGGAATGAAGACATAAATGTAAGTTTGTGAAAAAACTAAATGAAGAAAATGTATTGTTCATATTTTGTAAATGTTTTATGGAATGAAGACATAAATGTTAGTTTGTGAAAAAGCTAATGGAGAAAACGTATTGTTCATATTTTGTAAATGTTTTATCAAATGAAGACATACATGTTAGTTTGTGAAAAAGTTAATTGGAGAAAATAAATGCTAGTTAATGTTAGTTTATGAAAAAGTTAAATGGAGAAAATGCTTTGTTCATATTTTGTAAATGTTTTATCCAATGAAGACATAAATGTAAGTTTGTGAAAAAACTAAATGAAGAAAATGTATTGTTCATATTTTGTAAATGTTTTATGGAATGAAGACATAAATGTCAGTTTGTGAAAAAACTAAATGAAGAAAATGTATTGTTCATATTTTGTAAATGTTTTATGGAATGAAGACATAAATGTTAGTTTGTGAAAAAGCTAATGGAGAAAACGTATTGTTCATATTTTGTAAATGTTTTATCAAATGAAGACATAAATGTCAGTTTGTGAAAAAACTAAATGAAGAAAATGTATTATTCATATTTTGTAAATGTTTTATGGAATGAAGACATAAATGTTAGTTTGTGAAAAAGCTAATGGAGAAAACGTATTGGTCATATTTTGTAAATGTTTTATCAAATGAAGACATAAATGTCAGTTTGTGAAAAAGTTAATTGGAGAAAATAAAGACTTAGTTATGTTATCACTCAGTTATTGTCCTCAGCTTAATTCCGCTGCTGTAAATTCCTCAAAAATGTGCTGTGAGGTTAAAAAAAACCACCTACCAAGAAAGATCTTCCTTTTTAATTATGGTATTGTTTCTCGTGAAATTTGTTTTGTTGATGTTAGTCAACTTAAGTTTGAATGGACTAAGTCTAATTTAATTTAATTTGGCAATATTTACGCACTTAAATGTGTGGGAGTGTCTGTATGTGCTCACTTGCCTGTGTATGTAGGAACAACAAATCTAATGATTGCCATGCACTATTACGTAGTAATACTGAACTATCGAATAAAACTAAGTTTTGTGGAAGCGATCTACAAAAGCTATTTAGAAAAACCTTAGTTAACTAATTTTTTTACATTAGTTATTTGCATATTAGCACTTGGTTGCCAATGCCGAAGCAATATTTTCTATCCAAGTTATGCTGTATTATTATGTTATACTTAAAATATTTATTTTCACAAAGTATATTAATTATAATGTTAGAAATATTTGCTTGTGATTTCAATTTTTTTTTAATGAAAAATGATGAGAAAACTGATTGAATAATAATAATAGTTGTATTAGTCAGTCGATTTCAAATTTCGTGTATTGGTATATTGTAGTAGCAGAAAAGCAAGGAGGTGTTCGAAGATATAAAGATATATTAATATCAGGAGCAAAATCAAAAATACGTTACTCCATCTTCATAGTAATGGCTATATTATTGAGTATTGAGTAAATATTTCAAAAGCAAAGCTATACGAGGATATATAGGAATAAAAAAAAACAACGTGACGCCATCTACATTGTAATAGCTTTTATTATTGTGTAAATATATCGGGTGTTTAGAAAAATTCCAAGTCAATCCTTGAAAATTTTAAATTAAATCACTAACAGTATCTTCTTAAATTGCTCTTTCTCATTAAAAACACTTCCATTTGAAAAGTAGGTAGATAGTAATTCTCTGCATTTACTGTAATTTTAAATTATTAAAGACATCAATTCTAATAACGTCTTACGGACAGTAAGAAAATAATCACTTAATTTTCAGCATCAATAAAGTAACTTTATGAAATTGTTCAAAACAGCTGCATTTCATTGGATGAAAAAATGTAGCGGGTCTATTGAAGTTTCACCCGGAGTAAGAAGACAATTGACATCTCGTGTATGGTAGTAAACAAATTTAATATAAGATATTATAGAATTCTATATTTGCAAAATAGTATAACTACTACTACTGCTGTGAAGATGACAGAACAAATACCTCCTTATAATATATCTCCGTGGGCTTCTGTTACTCATATATTAGTTACGAAATTTCAAAAGTCATGACTCCTCTGAAAGAGAATATAATTAAATCCCTCTAAATCAAGATCAACCATAATAAGACTAATAGTAAAAAGCGTTAGCTTGACTAATTCAACCCAGTAAAGAAGAAGAAGAAGAAGAAATTTCAAATGTTTAAATACTCATCCAGGGTTGCCGTTGCTGGCAACTTGTTGCCATTTTGGGCAACTTCCAACTAACTCTGGCAACATGGCAACAACTTTGTAAGAAATCCAAAAAATGGCAACATTTTACATATACAAAAATTAATTCCATATAAATATTTCTACGAAATTTGTCATAATTAAAAATAATAATAGGAAGACTTAATTTAAAAAAGAATTCTTGTACTACGTATATATGTATGTATTACTGGTAGAATTACACATAGAGCGCTAAATGGTCAAGGTCAATAGAATGTATAAACATTTTAATTACTGCCAGGGAAGGCAGGGGAATTCCCGATTTAGTGAGTCTAACGCTTTAAATGCATATACACATACAATCGGTAAATGCTATAATATAATGGAAGTATTTGTACACCGAAGTGATCGTTGTTTATTCAATTAGTATAGGGGGCGATAGTGTTTTTTCCATTGTAAGAACAGACAGATATCCGCATTTATCAAAATTTGCATTCGAACTATTGTCTCTCCCACATAGCAGTGCTGCAGTGGAGAGAATATTCACTACAATTAATTTCAATAAATCAAATATTCATCATTATCTAGCAACTAAGACATTTATTAAAAACAATGAAGGAGGGTGTCACAATTTACAATTTGGAAAAATGGAAAAACAGAAGTAGAGTAATTACATATATGTATATGTAATCTTAAATATTATCCCAGCTTTCTCCGTTATCTTTTATTGATGATTTACCTATTAAATATATATAAAATATTTATGTAATACATTTTAATAAAAATCTTGTAAGTTATTCTTGAATAAATTAGTAAACTAATTCAACTAATGTTTAACAGCTTTAATTATTGATCGTTAAACGATATTACCACACAAAATAGTTTAAATTATGGAATTATGTACAAATATTAATAGTTTTATAATTTTGGCAACATTTGGCAACTTTTGAATGAAAATGTTGGCAACTCCGGCTACTCAACCGCGGCAACGCTGTACTCATCCCAGGTCGTTTGTTTGGTGTGTTTGTTTCTTGAAGCTTTTTTTCCTTGATAAAAGAAAGACATGGAACGAACTTCAGTACTTATTTCCAACATTACTTTCCTTTCGCAGAGTGCGTACCTACTAGCTGTTATGAGGTAAGGGGGTGACGCTATATGCGCTAATGCAAATCGGAAGCACAGTCCGAAGTTGTAAGGTGTTCAAGTGAAACAAACAGCAGATTTATTTTTTCTTTCTTTCTTTTTTCTTCTTATTTTTTTTTTGCATTAAATTGAATACAAAGAATTAATTAAGGTTTTGGTGGGAGTATTTTCTTATAGGTAATTAAAATTATTTACTCCTACACTTCACCCTCGAAGTTGGACAACCCAGTTTCAGAAACTTTTCAAGTCGAGTTACATGCATTGAGCCTTTGTTTATTTGTGTTCCAAGTTTTGTTTTGATATTGCGTAACGGAAGGCTGTAATATTTGCTTGGACGAAATCTTCTAAAGTCCAGAATTAGCAAAACATTTTTGAGCGAATATCGGAGGCTAATTCCGAGGCTTCTAAATCGTTTTATTTCTATTTATTATACAAGACTTATTTGAAATTTCATTTAATTTTTATAAAATTGCTATAAATAAATGTTTGTTTTTATTACTGCTTACTGTTGACATTATACTATACCTTATTCTAAAAAGAGAGAGACGAAATTCTGAACAGCCCCCCCCCAGCCCAAATTACAACCTATAACTGGTGAAATCAATTTTAGGCGGTAAAATTAAATTTACATAAGTCTGAAATATGAAATCTGTACCAAATTAAATTCTGTATAGATTCTTCAGAGGTAAATTCACAGTTAAGGTAACAGAATGGGAAATGTGGTAGTCACAACACATGAAAGTAAATATATTTGTCTAGAAAAAAAAAACAGTATCATAGATGTCAAAATAGTTGACAATTGATAGCAAATAGCGAATGTAGTACGGTGTTATTTCGCCTTGCTGTCAACCAATAAGAAATAACTGTCACTTGGGTCTGTTCAGAATTTCGTCTCTCTCTTTTTGGAATAAGGTGTGTATATATTTTGTGCGTGTTTTAAATCTGTCGGTCTTCGATTTCAAGACGTTCCATAACTTTCTTAGTTGTGTGCGCAATTCTCCTTAGTGCTTTAGTTTTTTTACTGGACGGAAAAAATAAATTAGACAGAAAATGAGAACACCTGATGGGATAACTCCATTTATATAATCTCTCCAGTATATATCACGTATTTTAATTGCATAACCTACACTTAATTTTGTCATGAAATACGAAATGATGGCGAATTAAATCTGCATAACATGAATTTTACCATGTTTAAGTACTTACCCGTACAACATGCCACTAGGAGGATACATACAAAAATGCTCATCTTGATTATTTATGTTCTGGTCTGTTTTATACGAGAAATAAAACTAAACATAATAGATTTATTACAGAATGTGGATATAAATATGTACACATGAGTGGATAGCAAAAACATGTTAAATCATACAACTTAAAGAATAACTAGATAATAATTAGATAAATAAATGGCTGTAAATTATACGTTGAAGGCTAAACTTATCTCATATTATTTACCGTAACATGGGGCGACTTTAGTAATTGTAAAAAGTTTTTTGTTTGTATTTTTTTTCCCAATTTTGTTACAAATATACAAAAAAAATCGTTGTAATCAACAATTCTTAGAGAATAGACTAATGTCATCACTTTTAAAGAATTTTGACTAATTGCAACCAAAAAAAAAAAAATAAAAACCACCCGATCAAATTTACACTAAAACAAACTCGCCCCATTTTCAAATCGGTTCTGCCGATTTTGTCAATTAATAATTTTTATCATGCGGGGTGACTTTGATAACTTTGTAGAGAGTACTCATTCATCACAATTAATTTTATTATTATTTTTATTATAAATGTTTCAAAAAAGTTAGAATAATTCAACCACATCAACTTTACGCTCAAATGTAAAAGTTTGGTTGTCTTCTGGGGTCGGAGTTGGCAGAACACCAATAATATCTGCATCCTTCACAACCAGTTTGAAATTTGTTTTTTTTGCATCAGTAGATTTTAGGCCAACAACAGCTTATTCGTCTTTTGAAAATTGTTCTCGAATTCTACACACGTATCTGTAAATAGTAGAGGTTCTTTTTCCGGACACCTACTTTATGAGAACAAATGTTTTTGGAAGAAGAAGTTCTCGTTCTGGATAACGGAAGTCCACTTCCTCAACTATTTCTTCCATGATTTCATCAACTCCCTGATCTTCGACTTCCTCCTCTTCGCTATTGTCATTATCTTCGGAGCTGCTACTATCTGGATTTGTAGGAATACTTCTTCCAGGAACAACATTTAGTCTCGTGTTCTTTCACAATACATTTTCTCGCGAAGTAGGTTGTATAATGTGTCGTTAATTTCATGGGTCGGATCATGTATTTCTGGTAGTTTGTCTAATACTTTGTTTCGATTTCTTGGATAAATGCCAGTAGCAAAAAATCCATTTATTAAAATTCGCTTGACACCAGACTCTTCATTATCGCCTGGTTTGTTCTTACTTTGGGCAGTTACATTATCCATTTTTTCCAAATCAAGTTTTAGCAATGACGGGAATTGATCTTTGAGTATTCCAGAAGTTGATGTATATTTCAACTTGAAATTTAACAACACTGTACGCCAAGCTACTTTAAAGGGCTTAAAGAAAGCGACATCTAAAGGCTGTAAAAGGTGTGTCGAATGTGGAACAAGACAAACAAAAGATATGTCATTTTCTTCACACGTTCTTAAAACATCGTCGTTAAAATGTGACGCTAAGTTGTCTCCTATTAACACCTTTCTACCTTCTAGTTTTCTGGCATGAGGCAAAAACAAAGTCTGAAGCCAGTCTTCAAACGTAAAGCTATCCATCCAACCATGAGAAGTGCGATTAAATCGACACTCTAACGAACAGCATGATTTTTGAGAACAGGGTTTACCATGAATGCCCCCTTCCTTCCAGGTGTTATACAAATGTTCACTTTTATATACGACGTATGGTGGAAAAAGCGTTCCATCGGCTGATCCACATACCATAATTGTGGTACACGACTTTGAATGATTTACAATATTTTTTGGATATTTGACCCCTCTACGATAAATTAGCCGCTTTGCTCCGGGATCGTCGCCAACGTTTGTTTCGTCATAATCGAAAATATTAGAGGGAGGAATTCCCTCCAATGTATTCTCTAAGTTAACAAAGTACTCCTCTATGGATAGTCTAGACACACTTGCTCTAGCTTTATTAATGTTACGGGAGACACGTTGTGAAACATCAGTTTTGTGTCCTAGAAGAAGACTTAAAGCCCAATCTTTATCAGGAAGATTATTTGAAAATGTTTGTACTACCCGTCCTTTTCTGTCTAAATAATTTTTTGTTAACATTCGTATTTCCATCAAATCAAGAGGAAAACCCCAATCGGCACATTTCAGTGCAGACGCTAAAAAGCTTTTTCTTCTTGTTGCGAAAAGATACATTGACCACCAACCTTTCTACCGTGTAGATCGTGATATTTATTATTAATTGTCCCATACGGTATTTTATATCTTGCAGCTACAGCTTTCATTGTAAGTTCTCCATCAGCCACCTTTTCAAATGCTTCATTTAGTTGATCTTGGGTATAATTTTTATAATTTTGAGATCCAAGTGGTTTCATATAATGATTAATTAATGAATATTGTTAATAGTGATGGGGTTAGTGGTATCACTAGTGACGCGAGATTGATCGGATGGTAGTAGATCAAATTCGCCCCGACGCACAGTGGTCTGAAACGTCCAAAAAGTTGGTCAAAACCTAAAAAAACATTTTTTTTTTCAAATAGTTTCTTGTGTTGTAGTCGGTCAACGAGGTGCCTGCGGGTCTATTTCTCGAATAGCAGATAGATGGCGCGCCTGCGGGACGTGTAGTTGTGTGTGAAAGTTGCGGTTGTCAAAACTTGCTACGTGCAACATTCAACAATAAACGAGAAAAACAACATTTGAAGTGCACACAAAAATTCGTGAACGTGCAAATATCTTCAACAAGAAGATGGAGGATGCGCCTGAAGATTGGTATAATGTTTTGACACTTTACTTTTTTTAAACAATTTTTTTTAATTTGTTATTAAAAATTTTCCGAAATTGTCAAAAAAGTTATGTTTCCGCGAGACTCCGCGTTGTTCGCTGATTCATTTCCCAGATGAATGTCTAACTAACTAGAAAATCGAAAATTCAGGTGCGACTTTCTGCGATTCTCCTCGCAATTGATTTATTTGTATTTGGTTGCGCGGCCCTATACATGTGACGCGTCACATGTATATATCACATCATAATTACATAGTTTTAATTAATCTTGAAGAGATTTAATATGCGCACGATCCGAATCAAATAGTAACTTAGAAGAAGTAACTTTGAATTATTTAAAGTGCAATTACCAAGAAAAAATCATAATTATTATCATTTTTAGCATTATTATTATTATTATTATTATTACTATTGTTATCATAATTGTTATTGTCTTTATTGTAAGTATAATTATAAAAAGTATAATGAGAAACAACACAAAATTTATTAAGCCGAATTTTATGTTATTTTATGGTATTTTTGAACATAAAACTGGCAATTTAAAACTCCCCATTTTGCAATTTACCATTTTTACCTCAAATCTACTATCAGAAAGTAAAAAAACTGAAGCATACTGATTTTCAGCCAAATCGGAACCTTTTTCGAGTTTTGACCAGCTTTTCGGGCGTTTCAGACCACTGTGCGACGTGTATATCAAAGTCACCCCTCGGCAAAGGACATTTAATTATGAAAAAATTATACAGTTTTAAAGCAAATATTTGAGGTCATGGATTGACAACACACGTACTTGTATGGCTCAATACTTAAAAGTAGCTCATATATCACACTTACTTTTGTGTACTCGAAGTTATCTGACTACATTCAAGTCATTGAAAAAAAGGGTGCGGAGGAAATCACCTTAAAAGTAAAAGTTCTTTAAGCTAACAGAGCGTGATGCACACACACAACAATCTTATGCACTCTAGTAAGTGTTCCGCGCACAAAATTGCCATACACTTCCCCCCTCGCCCTAGTGACATCAAAACAAATGCGCGCTGAAGCAAATATCAAAGTCGCCTCCAGAAATCAATGTCACCCCATTTTACGGTACTATTATATTTATTATTTATTAGGTGTGTCTTATTTGCTCGCTGGATCAGATCATTACATGTAAAACGTCATAAGTAAAACTGATTTTGAAGTGAGCTAAACTGTTCCCGCTAATTTTAGAGGATCAGTTCATGATCTTGATATGATCTCACAAAACCGGAATATATTGGCGGAAAATCCCATACTGACAAATGAGGTGTTTGGTTAAGATGTTGGTAGGTGTTTTATTGTGGAGATTAAAAGAATGTTTTTATATAATTTCTTTGATGCATTTCTTTATAAATTTGCATAATTCGCTTTATTTTTAGTTATAATAAAGTTTGTCTCTTTGTATGGTTGTTATAAGTCAAGAAAACCTTTGATTTCAAAATAAACCTATAAGAAATTTTGCTGTGTCTTAATGTTTAAATATAAGTTTGTACTATACTCAAATAAATATTAAATATTTTAATACTGATGTTCGTAAACATGTATTTATTAAAAAAAATATACACTATTTCTAAATAATCTAGGTAAGAAATTAAATATAATTCTTTAATTCCTGACAATTTTTAAATTTAATTAATTGTAAATCAATGTTTGGATAAAGAAACATTGAAAACTCATATTGACAAATATGTGCCTTAAATAATTAATGATCTATATTACTATCACTTATTGTTGAAATTATAAATAATTTTGCGATATTGTAAATAAAACCGTTCCTTAAACTTAATGTTAATGTTAATAACAATAAGAAATCTCTACTTCTACGTTAAAAGAAAGTAATTCAGTAGTACCAAAAAAAATTAATTTATTTCTTATTTATTACACATATTAAACATATTGATACACCTAATTATCGATATATTTGAGTACTTGAAAGTCGTCAACGGCGTATACGTCTCCATGTTGATTCCAAACCCTCAGACCTCTGTATTCGTGAAACGGTGGAAAGACCTTTCCAATTTTCCATTGGCCTTCATGGAAAATTTTGCCAATATACAAAGTAGTGTCTAATTCTAGACCTCCGATGACTAATTCTTTTAATTTCTCGCCAGTTAAATTGTTAATATTTACGAATTCCCAGACGAAATTAGCAGAAGCGTGTGCATCACATAGCAGCTAAAATAAAAGTTTTATTAAACTATATTTTTCTGAATAATAATAATCTTCATTATCGTGGATGTGAGATTAGAAGACATTGACATTGTCATACTATATATTATTTACATTCTTTACAATCACTGTCATTAGGAGAAGAGGTTACTCTTAATTTAATTAAAATTTAACCGAGGAAAACAGTTTTTGTGGGCTTGCGAATATTCCTTCAAAATAATGCAAAACATCTGTGGCTTACATTTTGTCGGAAAAAAAAACTTAATTTCAGCAGTTGCGCTATCTCCTGATTCCATACTCTACTTGTTCTACCTCTGTTTCTCCTCTTGTTCCAGCCGGCCTCCCATATTTCTTTTACAGGGTTCGTGTTGCTCATTCATGTGTGATGTCCAAATCAACTAAGTTGTTTTCCTGGATTTTTCCATTGCACACTCAGTTTTTCTCGTATCTTTTCATTTCTAATTCTATCCAGTCTGGTAACACCATTTATTCTCCTTAAAAGCCTCATATCAGCTGCTGTTATTCTTGATTTTAGCCTCTTAGTCAATACCCATGACTCGCTGCCGTAGCATAGTGTCGGAAGAAATATTGTCTTGCATATCTTTGTCCTTGTTTCCCTGCTGACCTCTCTCTCTCTCTCACACATCTGCCCTTATATCTTCTTTGTGGTGGACCATGGTTCCAAGATATTTTAAGTTTTCCGTCACTTTTATTGGATAACCATTAATTTTTGTATTTATTTCTTATTTTTCTTTGGAGACTGTCAATACTTCCGTTATACCTTTATTAATATTCATTCCAAAATTCTTTAAAGTTTCATGCCATATTTCTATATTTCTTTGCAGGACATTTTTATTAGGAGCTGCACTTATCAAGCCGTTGGCATACAAGAATTCCTTGGCTATTATAGGTTGGAGATTTCTGGATCCTACATAAATACATTTTGTTAGGTAATTAGCATTTCTTGTAATTTCAGGACTTTTAAAGTAATAAAATGGTTAGCTATAGCCGCAAATTTCATCGTGCTTGAAAAGCATTCGCAAAATGATTATGTTCTTTCGCATCGCAAATCTCATCACACGGTTGCGCGAAGGAGTTACATTACGATGTTCTGTTGCATGTGTGTAGCCACTAGAGATATCCTATTGTACACTCATTACTGTAGTATAATTTGCCTGCTTATAATAAAATACATTATGATCCCTGCAGATGTCAACGGCATCGGTTCTGCTTACGCGATGCAATATTCTTTACCTACGTAAATGTTCAGTCTCTTATATTACCCTTTCACAGTATGACATTGAAATTCTATTTTAGTGAAAATTAAATATTAAATCTAGGAAGATAGTTTATGCGATCACTCTAAAAGAGTAACCAATAACACAAGATTTTGAGAAAATAAATGACCTATTAATTTTACCTGTAAATCTGCGGAGAATTGTAGACATCAGTAACAATATCTCTACCAAAGAAATTTGTTCAGAATTGATATACAAGTTCCTACGTGTGATCCCTTGCAAATTTACAGCCCGATTGATAGACAGCATGCTGAACGACCGGGTGTTCCAAGTGGCTATGGGGTCCGACATCAGCTCCCCAAGGAAACTAAGGAACGGGCTTCCGCAGGGGTCAGTCCTTACCCCGCTACTCTTTGGCCTGTATATTGCCGACATGCCGGAGACAGGATCGAGAAAGTTTGGCTATGCTGATGACTGGGTGCTTGCGACAAGGAGCAGCTCTATTGAACAATCAGAGGAGACCCTAACGACAGATTTGGAAGTGGTGGGGAAATATTTTCGCAGGTGGAGGCTCCAACCTAATGCCACCAAAACAGAAGTCACCTGTTTTCACTTGAATAACAAACTCGCCAGAAGAGAACTCAACATACAATTTGAACACACCCTACTCACCCACAATAAAACACCTAAATACCTAGGCATAACCCTTAATAGAACACTGTCCTTCAGGGAGCATCTATCGAGAACTGCTGAAAAATTAAAGACAAGAAACAATATAATCCAAAAGCTGTGCGGCTCGACTTGGGGAGCGTCGGCTTTCACTCTGCGCTCATCTGCGATGGGTCTTGTCTTTTCGGCTGCTGAGTACTGCGCTCCAATTTGGTTAAACAGCCCACATGTACATAAAATAGATGCACAGCTAAATAACACCATGAGAATGATTGCTGGTGTCATCAAACCAACTCCCACACATTGGCTCCCAGTCACATCCCACCCCCACAACTGCGACGAAAAAACGCTCTTACGAACGAATACAAAAAGATCGTGAACAATAGAAATCTACCCATCCATAAGGATGTCGAAGACGCCAACCTTAATCGACTTCGGTCTAGACGACCCCCAACAAGAACGGCAAGGGTGGCTGTGGAAAGTGGGTTCAATCTGACCGAAGCATGGACTCAAGAATGGACCGCACAACAAAACAATGATATGCCGTGCATCACACACAAGCCGCCGGGTTTCGATCTGCCACGTAAAACATGGTCCACGCTTAATAGAATTAGAACTCAACATGGCAGATGTGCATACTCTCTACACAAATGGGGCAAGCAACCGTCTCCCCTCTGCGATTGCGGAGAAACTCAAACCATCAGACATATCACAGAAGAATGTACCATACGATCATACAGTGGAAGACCTGAGGATTTCATGGTAGCGACCCCAGAGTCGATAGACTATATAAATAAATTAGATGTTCGTTTGTAGCCTTTTAAATTGTGTCTCATACTTTATGTGTATATACTCTATGTTGTACTGTACTTTAATGTGTCTAATAGCCATACGATAAATAAATGTTCAGAATTCAAATTTACTAATCATGTCATATCACTGTAAGTTTAAGTGTAATTTAAATAGAAAGTGATTCATATTCTTAGGGCTGTATTAGTTTTATTCAAACTAGTATCAACAAAAGCATGTATTATATTCTAATATAAATTATTGTGTGCAAAGAAGTTGCTGTAGGATGTATAAAGACTTGAAATATCCAAAACTCACAATAACAATGAATAAGAGTATATATATACAGAGTGTCCAGAAACTCTTCTGACAAACGAAGACCGGAGATTCCTCAGATAATTTTAAGACAATTTAACCCAATTCACCCTAGTCCGAAAATGCTTCCTAAGTTCCTAAGGGAGCTAGAGCTCTTTGAAGATGGCGCCTTGTAATTAGTTTTTTTTTAATATCTCGCGAACGCTTCAATTTAGAAAAACAAAAACTGGTATGCTTATTTATCCTCCAGAGATGAATCGATTCCATCAATTGCGAATTTCTAGTACCGGTCATAGGCGTCCGTTTTGGGTAGGTAAACGGTTATTTTAACGCATAACTTTTTTGTCTTTAACTTTTAAGCATTTGTGACACTAGATTATTAAATTTTCAGGTATTCTAGTACTAAAAGGTACTCTTGCTTTAAGTCGGTAGGATACACCGTTTTCTAGAAAAACCGATTTGAAAATTTTTCGTTTTTTCGTCATTAAAATTCAATTTATTATTTTTTGCACTAGTTCGCTCTGAACTGGCAACAGAAATAAAACCTACGTTTTTAATTGTCAAATTGTTGTCAGTTCGCGAAGTTTATCTTTTAATTTTTTACTTTGTAGCATTCAAACACAACGATCTCAATTTAAAAAAAAATGGTTTTTACTAATGAAGAATACGCCGATATGCATTTAGTTTATGGCGAAATGAGGTGTAACGCTCGAGCAGCGCAACGTAGATACGCTGAAAAATTTCCCAATCGTCAGCATCCCACTCACTCAACATTTACAGCTCTTCATCAACGATTAAGAGAAACAGGTTCAGTGGTCCCAAAAAAAAATGAAACAGGGAGACATAATGATGTAACCGCAGAACATGAAAATGTTATTTTAATGGAAGTTGAGGAAATCCAGAAATTAGCGTTCGAAGACTTATCTGCCATGTACCCCACAATTTCAAAATCTTCCGTAGGAAATATCTTACACAAAGAAAATTTATATCCTTTTCATTTTACAAAGGTGCAAGCACTGCTGGAAGGAGATTTTCCTGCTCGTGTAGTATTCGCTAGATGGTTACAAAATCAGATAAATGAAGATGAAGATTTTTTCAGGTACATTTTGTTTGGTGACGAAGCTTCATTCTCAAAAAATGGAATTTTTAATGTACATAATGCACACTATTATTCGTACGTTGGTGACAATCCCCACGTTGTTCAAGAATTTAAGCATCAGCATAGGTTTAGCATAAACGTCGGGATTGGAGTAGTTGACGATTATCTACTTGGACCTGTGGAATTACCTGCTCGTTTAAATGGTGTTGATTACTTACATTTCCTGCAAAATATTTTACCTGATTTGTTAGATGAGGTGCGTTTAAATATTCGGCAAAACTTATGGTTTCTACAGGACGGCTGTCCGGCCCACTTTAGCAGAAATGTACGAGACTTTCTAGATAATAACTATGAAGACCATTGGATTGGAAGAGGCGGTCCAGTTGCTTGGCCAGCAAGGTCGCCGGATTTGAATCCTTGCGATTATTGTGTTTGGGGATACATAAAAGCATTTGTTTATTCCGTTCCGATACAAAATCGTTCACAACTCTGGCTAAGGATACAAGATGCTTGCAACGAATTTAGAAATAACTTTGGAATTTTTGCAAGAATTCGGCGTTCTCTAAGCAAAAAGGTAAATTTATGAATAGAGACTAATGGTCATCACATCGAGCATCTTTTGTAACTATCTACCTTTGATACTTGTTCTTTTTTTGTTAGTTTCGTTTCATTGTAATAAATACTTTGTTTTTAAAAACCTTCAGCTAAAATTTTGTTTCAAATTGATTTTTGCTTCTTTTCCCAAACTTTTTTTTACGAATTGTGTGCTGCATTTATTGAAACAAAAGATGATTTATTAAATTAATTTTCATCCATGCCTTGATAGTCCTAGCCAACTTCGTCGCTAAAAATAAGTAGGTACATAATAAATTGAATTTTAATGACGAAAAAACGAAAAATTTTCAAATCGGTTTTTCTAGAAAACGGTGTATCCTACCGACTTAAAGCAAGAGTACCTTTTAGTACTAGAATACCTGAAAATTTAATAATCTAGTGTCACAAATGCTTAAAAGTTAAAGACAAAAAAGTTATGCGTTAAAATAACCGTTTACCTACCCAAAACGGACGCCTATGACCGGTACTAGAAATTCGCAATTGATGGAATCGATTCAGCTCTGGAGGATAAATAAGCATACCAGTTTTTGTTTTTCTAAATAGAAGCATTCGGGAGATATTAAAAAAAAACTAATTACAAGGCGCCATCTTCAAAGAGCTCTAGCTCCCTTAGGAAGCATTTTCGGACTAGGGTGAATTGGGTTAAATTGTCTTACAATTATCTGAGGAATCTCCGGTCTTCGTTTGTCAGGAGAGTTTCTGGACACCCTGTATATATATAATCTAAGAATATTAGTCTCAATATAATTGCTTAATGAAATAAGTTTTGTAATCGTAACACTGGTTAAAATAATTCTTTCTAAGTTGACGATATTGTTGATAACAGACTCGAGATTTCTTTTAGTGAAAAATTATTTACCTTAATTCCATTTTTAAAGATAACTCGTCTAGTTTCTTGTTCTGTAACGGCTTCATTTGTGTTTGGATAAAAAGTAGCCGGAAGTAGACCTTTCGTAACTACTTGAGCTACATATAAACCATCGGTTCCAAGTGCATCGTCTGGAATAGAGCCCACATAATCTCTCCAATAGTATTTATGCGCTGCATCTAAATGTGAAAAAATAATAACATGTAGAATGCACGTTTTATATTATGTCTGTATGTATTTACTTGTGTAAGAAAGCAACAAAGTCAAGCTGCTAATAAGAACTACTGCTCTAGTTAACCTGAAACAGAAAAATACAATTCATTTATTTGCCTGCCTTATGCTCGAATATATTAAACTAAATAAGAAAAATGAGGTATGTTTACCACACGATTGTCTTATACGTGTGTGTATGTGTGTGTGCTTCGAATTTTGTTTTGTATAAAATATGTTCCAAATTAAGTTTAAAATACATTTACTTTAATACATCTCTGAGAAATGGTATTCGAATTTTGAAATTCTTTTTACACTTAAATTATTCAAAATCCAGCTCCAAACAGTTTTGTACATGCGGTAATTCCATATAGAATGCACAGTTCTTTGCAAATAACTTTTACTGCATAAAAGGAAGAGTGCTACTTTCGGTCCGAATTTATATTTTTCCCTTTCCTCTGGATTGTGCTGGCAAAAAGGGGGGCACAAATGGCACTAACGGCACACACACCTGTAGCCTCGTCCAATTGAATTTATGATAGTTTCGGAAATTTATTGTGTGTCACATTCAACCTGCCTTACCTTACTTGCCTAGTGTGCGGTGGAAAAGATGGGGTGGAGCCTGTGCCTCTAACTCTCGGTTTTAGGGGATGGGTCACTCAGATTACTGAAGGTGGATGACTCTTAGGCGCCAGCTGTCATTCTATTTCAGGCCCACTCCAATAAGTTACTTATTCCGACAGCGAAAATAACTTACTACACTAGGTATAGTAAGAAATTCATACACAATAACAAGTTTATTATATAAGTTTGGAATTATAGAATGTCAAGATGCACCAAGAAAATTATAATAATTCCACAAATGGGTGGATCACCCAAGTTCACTATTGTTGCAATTCCAAAAACAATGGTTTCTTATAAATTCATCAATAAAATTACTACATTTTCCGAACTTTAGTATCTTTTGTTTTGTTGTATCGGTTCATAATGTTACCATTTCGTAACCAAAGATAAAATTTTGAAAAACTTCAATTTTGCCGAATAAAATTATTCCAAACCCAATGTAAGTTATTTCAAAGGTCATTATCTGTTTGTACACATTTTTTAGAAACATAATTACAAATTTCGATAATTCATGTATTAGAGGGTTAAAACTATTGCTAAAACAAACAAAACAGGTGTTTGCTTTTAGGACTCCTACATTACTACGGTAAACATTTACTGTAAAATATGTTAGACATGTTTCTTATTTTATGTTTGATAACTTTGCATTTTCTTTTCCTTGTTTTCTGTTAATAAAGCTAGTAAATATCCAATAAAATTATAATGGACGGTGATGGGTCGTCGAAATTCATTGTCATGACCGCTCCTTAGATTCTGCGATAAATTTTACGCTGTATTACACTATAAGAATGGAGGTTCACACTTCAAAGTGTTGTTTTTTAGGTTATCCTACATACGAAATTGTTATTGTTTACATAATGTATGAGCTGGTAATGATGTAAGGCTTAATAATTAACACTATAGATAATAACACTTGTTCAAAAGGTTGGGAAAAGAATTATCACAATTTAACTTTCTTAATTCAACCTATTTTAGTTATTATGCTACTTAGGAATGGTAATCGTCGTCTTGTTGTACAATATTTGAAGGATTACAATTTGACAATGTTTGAAGACTGTCAAAATTGTCTTGTTTTTGATATTACTTAGAACTGAATGAAGACTTTGTGTGAATTAAGTGTATCCTAACTACAAAATGCACAATACATTGGAAATTAGCGTGGATACTTTTCTTGAACAAATGTTGATTAAAATCACAAAATTAAAGTTTTGGTGATATAACACATACAAAGATCTTGCGGACCCCAGGGGTCCGCGAACCACAGGTTAAGAGACGCTGATCTAGATTATAGAAAAATTATAATACCAGTTATATTAAATGTTATTAATACTTATTAATCTAGTTAATTGCCTTTATAATACAATTATAATACAGGGTTTATGTTTTTAAAATGTATTGAAGAATGTTTTGTCCTATATAAGAAATGTTTTCAAATATATTGAAAACCACAGTAATTCATATAACGAAAAGGAATATAGAAAAATAAAACACCAAACATTGCTCTAAACACGTGTAACCTTTCGCAAACAGTAACGGTATAGTTGAGATATCTAAATTTGAACTTATACATGGGGGTATCCAATTTAAAAAAAAGTCTGCTTTGTGACACTGGTTTATGAATCACACTGTATGTTTTAATGTATGTATTTTCAAATATTGAATCAGCCTGTATATACATATATTTTTAAAATAAGATATTCCATATTAAAAAAATAGTAGTAGTTAAGTCGTTTGGAAGAAGAAATTTGAACAAAGAATTTACAAAAGTACAACCTTAATATTTACAGAAAAAAAAACTTAATAAGTAAATTTAGAATTATAATAAATAATTCAACAGTGTGATGATACATCACAGATGAATATACCTAACAGGTCCGACAGCCTTTCTTATCAGCGTCAGAAAATTACACATCTATTTGATCCCGACTAAATTAAAGTAAACAGGTACAATAAGTAACACCATAACTAGAGGTAATAGCGACAATTTAGCGTCTCTGTAAGTACATATAAGAATTCAAAATGTTTCGAGGATGATAAGTTATGTTAATACAAACTCTTGCAGTTATATGCATTTCCAAAGTATTGTGTTCATGTACTATAAAGTCAAAAGCAACGAGAGGTAAGTGTACTTACATTGTGCACTGTCTGTAACTACCTAAGTCTTTCAACACTAAATACTTATTTAAATTTACAAGAACTTGTTATTGCCTGCAAAGGTGTATATACCTATGCAGAAAATAAATATCTTGATACAATAAACTTGCACGCATGCGTAAAATCATTCGGTACTTATAAGATTCCAATGAGCAGGTAATAAACAATTTATTGGAATTGCTAATTGCTATATCTGATGGGAAATTTACACATATTGTACAATTCAATGTCACGTTTGTACCTATTGTTGTAGCTATTTCTTGAACAAGCTTTACATAAACAAAATGGTAATGTTCATGTTGAAATTAAAATATTAGTTTGAGACAACAATGTCAGATATAAAATAGTCTGTCAAGACATAAATTTGATATAATGAATTTTGAAACGAGAGATGTAGCTTACGAAAGGTTTGCATCAGATTGATAGTTTAAATTTAAAAGAATAATAGCTGTTTAATAATACAGTGTGATCACTTAGTGTTTTCTGATAACAGTTGTGCTGTTGCCTTTCTAGTTGTATTGCATTGTATTAGCTGAGCATGAACATTTCGCAAAGCAAATGATTATTGAAAACTTCTATTTGATCATCAATATTATCAATATATTAAACATAATGTAAATATAATGTATTGACAAAAGAAATAAATCACCTAAAAGAGCAGCTTCCTTGATTTATTTGAAATAGCGGTAATAAAGAGGCAAATTATAATTTTCTCTAGGTATTAACAGTCAACAATTTTAGTATTTTGCATTGTTTTAAACATAATTCTAGAGTGTTACGTCACATTTTCAAAATAAATTTTTTATCTATTTTCATTAAGATTAACGTAAAATTAAAAAAAGTATTGTATGAGCATGCTCGCGGCTATACCGTGAAGGATATCGGCAACTATAAAGGGCACGAAGTCACGCATCCTAGAGAGAAGTAGAGAAGTCTAATATATTAGTCATCGCGGAATATAGTAAAATTGAAACTTCTGAAATCGATACGTGTATATATGACGGGTGCAGCCGGTGCCGACGCCGGCGGCGTCGTGATTCATTTATTGTTCAGTTGTTGACGCGGTCTGGCAAGAAACAAACGAAATGTCACTGAATTGTCACTTAGTTAAGAAAGTTTGAAGCAGTATTCCACAAGTTATGTTGCGTGTGACCTTCAAGAATGGAAAACCGTGCAAGAGGCTATAAAACATCTCCGGACAGTTCTTGTTATATTTGTGGATATGTTACAAAATCGCACAAGAAGCCTTTAAGAGAATCAATTCAAAGATGTTATGAAGAATATTTTGGCTTCAAAATTAAAAATCAAGACAAAACATGGGTACCACATATATGCTGTATTTTGTGTTACGTCAAATTAACTCAGTGGAACAAAAACAAGAATTATTCTAGAGTCCTGTTAGAAACGCCAATGAACCAGCAGATCACGTCACGGACTGTTACTTTTGTCTTGTAAAAATTGAAGAGTTTTCAAAAAGAAATAAAGACAAAGTAGGCAATGTATCCAGACATTCCATTTGTAAGCAAACCGTTGAAAAGAACTGATTATGAGCTTCCAACTCCAACGCATTCAAATTCTTCTGCAATTTCCACGGACGAGGAAGATTTAAACGAAATTTTGAATGTGTCATTTTCAATAGATCTGACGTATGTTTCTTCCGACGCACCACATGTCATTACTCAAACAGATCTGAATGATTTGATAAGGGATTTGGATTTAATGAAAGAAAAATCACCAATTTTGGGATCTCGATTAAAAGAATGGAATCTTTACACATTCCATTACAAGAATCTCTGTATTGAAGAATCATCACGAAAAATTCAGTTTATTTTACAAAGTTGAAAGAAATTTCTGTTACTGTACTGATGTAAATTAACTTTTGTATGAAATGAGTATTGAATGTAACCCTGCAGAATGGTAATTGTTTATCAACTGGTCGAAAACAAGTCTCAAAGCTGTTTTACTTTATTATAATAGTAACTCAAAACCATCAATTCCAATGGTTCATTCTACAAACACAAAAGAAACAATATGACAATATGACAACTATATTAAATCTCATTCAATATTCAAATTATCTTTGGCAAATCTCTGGTGACCTTGAGGTTATTTTCTTACGTATTTCTACAGGCTCGCAGTTAACGTAAGAGACAATTCAAAAAATTATATGCAATGATTATAGAAGTATACTCTTTGACAAAAGAACCTCAATAACTCAAACTTAAAAATTTAATGAATTAAGGTCGAATTTCGGCCACTGGTCGACCACTGGTATTAATTCTTAGGCAAGTTATTTAGGTACCTATACAAATTTTTTTAACTATTTTCATCAATTCTGTAATAAAAATTACTTACATAGGTAAGTAAGAAATTTAATTTTTTTTAATATTCTTCAGATTTTTTTTTTAATTATATTTAGTAATTTATTATTAACGTGCGAAATCCACACTGTCGGATAAATTTCAGGGCGGTCTTTCAAATTTTTTTTTCAATTGAATTGGTCCATTCTAATAGCTGATACGGTATCAAAAATTAATAAAATACTTGATGACAAGGAAGGCATTTTATAATATCCAAAACTACTGTCTGAGCACACATGTATATTTAACTTATTTAATTAGACTGTTGTAGGTATGTGAAATATGTATATTGATTGTTTCGCTTTTTCTTACTTTTACACACATTATAGGCCTTGTGTTTCTTACACTGACAGGTTTACTACTTACGGGGTTTCCTTGAACAAAGAGTTCTGTTCTTTTTATTATTAATGGTCAAAAAACGAATTTGAATAAATATTTCCATAAAAGTATGTATAAGAATAAAAATGTACTGCCTCTGTGAAATTAGATTTTTTTATGCAAAAGTTGTTCCAAACTTACTTCTGAATACTTTTGTATTCATTATACATGTTGAAAAAACTAACCATTGACAAGATACTCCGTAATTATGTTTTTCGCGCTCAAGTGTTACTTCTCATCTACCAATATAATTCTTCCAACTAAGACATGGTACATGCTCAAGTTACATAACAAAACACAAAATTTACCAACTTTGCCAAACTCAAACCTGCTCTCTATTCCAAATAATAAGCGAAATACCCATGGTGACCGTCAAAATTGAATCAGCCTATATATTCCTTTTTCAGAAATGCAATAATCACTAAAAAAATACCTGTTTATTATCTAAATCAAATAGGTAAACGACATATATCTACATAGGTATTTACAAAACAAACATTATATGTAACAGTATGTTCCTATTATTCTTGTATGGACGCTATTTGCATTTTTACAATTTAGGGTAAATATCAATGATTTCAAAATAGGCACATAGTCTATTAAATCGTGTATGAGACAAAAACTGTGTTTTTTGATCCACACACAAAAAAAAACGGTCTGGTCTGTCAGTTTATGTATAATTTGGTTCAATCTAAGACGTACGTTGCGTTAGTAGTACCATATTTTATCCAATAAATTTGTTTTACAAATTATATCGCTGCTACTTGCAACCAGATGGCTAATGAAAATACACTCACGTATGCAACACATAATACACGCCTAATGGTTGGAAAAGGACAGAGATACACAGTAGCAATGTGACGATTCTCTTTCTATCAGATGGCCACCGTAAATTAATTATGTTTTACTTTCTTTTATTTACATATACTTTCATAAATGAATAAATTCGTATATTTTATTATGACTTCATTGTTACTTGGGAATTTATTTAATCTCTTGTGTGTGGTATTTAATCGATAATAAACTTGTTTTTGTTTTCTTTATGACTGTCTTTCTGTAAATTCACTCGCCTAGATTAATTTACTATAATTACCTTCCAGTTAAGACGACTTTAGTTGGAGCCTATTTACATAGAATAAGGAAGGTGACGATCTCTTTGTCCATTAATTATTTATTAATTAAGTCCATGCCCTCTTCACTGTTGCTGGAGGCAAAATAGGATTCCAACTTTTCCCAGCAAGTTACTAGAGTACTATTTACATATATACATTTATACGCAAAACGTATAAATGTATATACGTAAATAGTACAGTGTGATTTTTAATGTTTGAGGATAGTTCAAATTTACCGCCGTAGTTTTTAGTGTATTTCATGTTTTGGTGTTGGTTATCCTGTTGAATATATAAAGGTCACGTACAGGGGGGAAATGTTAAATTGAGATTGCGTAGACATCGTTTTACTTCTGCCTGCAGTTGGTAGGTGGCGCATGTGTTGACGAAATTTTAGGATCATATGTGATACTTCAGGGCTTAGCTGCTTGTAGGCTGTTGCCTGTGTTTGGTAACTATGGCAATTACATGTGGTATAGTTTTCAAATATTTCTGTTGACAGTTTTTAATTAATATTTATATATACAGGGTGTAACAAAATAAGTGTAAAACATTTCAGGGGGTGATTCCTTAGCGAAAAAGAGATAGGGTCTTTCATATAAAAAAACTTCAATGGAGCATCCCTTGTTAAGATACAGCCCCATAAAGGGGGTACATAAAATTTGTTTTACAATTTTTCTCACAAACACTAAAAATGTAATTTATTTCCAATGTAAACTTTTTGTCTGATTATTTGTTTACCATTTAAAAATATATATCCAATACCTTGTTTCATTCGAAACAAAAAATGTCTCTTGAATTTTTTGCCCAAAAGTAATCAGTTCCCAGCAAAAAATTATTTTACGAACATGTATCTTAACAAGGGATGCTCCATTGAAGTTTTTTTATATGAAAGACCCTATCTCTTTTTCGCAAAGGAATCACCCCCTGAAATGTTTTACACTTATTTTGTTACACCCTGTTATATGCTAATTATTAATCAGAGTTATAAAATTTTAACTTATTTCTTAAAATTGCATGTATACGTAAGTATTTATTCTGCATAATTCGAGTAATTTATTTATTTATTAGCACTTTCTTCTAGACTTCCTAGTAATTATGCCGACAAGAAAATGTTATGTGTCAAATTGTGACCATAATGTAAAAGTTTTCCACATCCAACATCAATTCGTTTTCATGAGTGGTAGGAAGCTACATGAGATCCTAATTTATTCAATGACATAAGAGAAGATCGACGATTTCCATTTAAGGAATAAATAAGTTCAAATGTAAGAATAATTTAGAATGCTTTCTCCTTAATATTTTGAAATAGAAATAAATTTTCATATAAAAATAAAGCTTTACTAAAAAGATATGTTTCTAATTTATTACTAAGTTATTATAGCAATAAGTGTAGTTTATTTTTCTTTAAAATACATCTACTATTTTACTACCGAACATTTAAAGTGAAGAATAAAAACTATTAAGGTAAATACAAAATGGAATAGAAATATATAATATTTAAATTTCCCGGTTCATCGGTTTGATCCATTTTAGTACTGCCTGCAGTTGGCAGGCGGCGCTAAACATTGTCTAAACTTTTTACTATTAAGTTATACTATCTTCTAGTATAGTGATCTGTGGTCACGTTAAAAATGACAGTGTCAACTCGTCAATATATTTCTTTGGTTCTTGTGTTTTCCTGTTATTTCCGTGCTTTTATATTCAATATTTCTCTTGCCTTTACTAAAAAAAAACTGTTCTTATCAGAACAATTATTCTATATTATTCGTTATTTAGGTAAGTTTAACACAAACCTTTAATCAAGACAATTAAAATGATTGCATTTATTTTTAGTGTTATAGGAACATGCCCTTTTCGGATGAGCAAGATGCTTTTATTTTAAAAGCACATTATCGGAGCGGGACTCTTGGTGCGGACGGTGAATGGTCATATTCACTGCAGTCCTGCATGGCCCAATTTCAACAAAATTACCCTGGCCATATTGTTTCGTATAAGATATTTGCTCAACATACATAGAGATAGAATTATACATCGGTTCGAAACTAAAAATTGTATTTGCAAAGGCAAATCTAGTGGATGACCAACAATCTTAACAGATGATGTGGTCGACGATGTTAGGCAACGGATTGAAGCAAGCCCAAATAAATCAATTCGAAAATTGGCTGCGCAAACTGGTAAATGTACTTAATTAATTAACATTATTTTCATTATTAATTTTATTTCTTCATTTAAGGTTTGTCATATAGTACAACTAGAAAAGCTTTAGTGAAGAATTTGCATATGTATCCTTACAGGGTAACTGTTACACAACAATTATTCAATATAGATTATGAACGAAGAGTACAATTCTGTCAGTGGTTCAACGAAAATTTAAACAATGATGATGTTTTAAACGTGACCTTTATGTCAAATGAGGCTTGGTTTCATTTGTCTGGATACATCCACAGCCAAAATTATAGAACGTGGACAACAGAAAACCCACATCATTTTGTAGAAACAAGATTGCATCCAGTGAAAATTGGTGTTTGGATAGCCATGTCAAGACAAAGAGTTGTCGGTCCAATATTTTTTAATGACACTATCAATGCTGAAAGATATCGCACACAAATACTTCAACCTTTTATAAATCAATTACATGATGATGAATTACAAAGAGGGTATTTTCAACAAGATGATGCTCCACCCCATGTTACTCGTGCTACTTTAGAATTTCTTGACGAATATTTTGGAGAAAGATTAATTAGTAAGGATCGCTGGCCATCACGGTCACCTGACCTAACACCTCTGGATTTTTATTTGTTTGGTTATTTGAAAACAAAAATTTTTTAGAAATAGACTTCATTCAATAGAGGAACTGCAAGAAGCAATAGTTAACGAAGTTAACAATATAAATGAAGCAGGACTCCACCGTATATTTTCAAATGTCAAGAAGAGAGTAAATCTGTGCCTAGATGCCAATGGTGGACATTTTGAACATTTGTTATAGTGTTATTTATGGTTTTTTATGGTGAACCGTAAAATTTATTTATGTGAATACAAATAATAATGTATCTATTAATTCTAGAATTCTTTGGGATGAACTTAATAAAATTTATATTATAAATTGTGTCTTTGGACCTAATATTTTTACTTTAATTATTAATGTCCAACATATACATCTATTAGTTTGAATAACGTAATGCATTCATTCTTAATAGCGGGAGTATTAATTTTATATGAATGAAGTAGTAATTGCAATATTTGAAACGAACAACAAAATTTTTTACTTAATAATGAACCCGTTAATATCAGCCGCCACTGAAAAAAACAAATGATACAAGCAAATTTTAAAGTGACAATAAGTGTGACCAACTTTTGAAAAATAATTGTTGGCGCTAAATTCAAACTGTCTTCAGACATTAAAAATCACACTGTATTTACCTCTTGATGTTAGTTCTAGCATCTAAGTATTTAACACTTTTCATTTTCAGTTACTAGGGTAGCTTACAGGTAAGACATTGCTTGTGTGTACAAGCCTGTAAGTCATATACGGTCACCTAGCTATTGTGCTAGATTAATTGTTAAGCCTAAACCTTCGGGATGATTGCGTAGATGGATTTTTGTTTCGTGGTGCCATACTACTGCCCCGTCATAATTTATTAAGCGGGGGTGTAGCGTAACATCAGAACTATAAATATAATAAAACAAGCTTTCTCGTTTGATGTAGTGTTTATTAAACTTCAATTCATTCAATTAACTTCAAGAAGTTCGAATTCAGAAACAGTTGTGGTACCCTTGTTCTGAGTCCACAAGGCGAGTTGTCTCTTTGCGGGCAGGTACTTGCCAATTTTCCATATGCCCTCGTGGGATACTCTTCCAATGTATACTGTGTCCCCGTTTTCGGTACCACCTCTAACTGCCTTCTTGAGATCTACAGTAATGCCGGGGGTTACATGTCTCCATGAGAATTTATCTTCTTGGTTTGTACATAAAATCTAAATACAAGAGAGTTATTAATGTAAACTGTTAAGAACTTAACATATTTTATATGATTGTTTCTTGTTTTATATGTGAATGTTTTTCTTTATTTTCTATGTGTTATTATATTTTTGTAATGTATGTTTTATTTTTCAACTTTTAAAATATATTGTCATTTTTTACATACAAATATTAAGCATACTGATGCGGAGCAGCTTTCAGGTGTATATAGTCTCATCGGCCGAGTTTATTGCCTGCCGGCCCGAGTACACGACTATACACCGATGGCGATGCAAGGCCTCCTATGTATACGTACGGACGGCAGTGTCTGGCATGTGCGTATATGGAGGAACCATTAGCTCCACGAGCGATGCACATGTATATATGTTGTAATCTTATGTTCGATGCAAGAGCGGCCCCGAAATCTCGGCGTACACCGAAAATAAATGTGTATTTGAACTGAATTTGAGTTTTATTCATGGTACTTTCAAACTAGGAAGTTTCCTTAACATAAACAGATAAATTTATAAAATTAAATACATTTGATTGTTGATGACTATTTTTACTAACACTCTATATTACATAGTGCGACATTTATCTTTATCAAAATTAAATATCATTCTGCATTATAACTGATGTGCTTTACTGTACTGTATCGGAAGACGCAGTAATGGAAGCAAAGAAGCAACAACCTGCACGATTGGTTACTAGAAGATGAACAAGGAAGAGTTAACAGTAGTGTGATACGCGGATGATATGGTGTTAAGAAGAAAAGACTAGCAATTTACAACAAAGAGCTGTGGAAAATAACTATGAATACAAACATAGACAGAATAAAATGCATGATCTGAAAATAAATGAAAACCACGCAATATATTTGGGCGAAAGAGCTATCGATCAGTCGGAAAAGAATAAATATTTGGGATCAATAATTTCAGAGGCTTGAAGAAGAAGAAATAATAGAAAAAATAAAAAAGAATAGTTTCTTGGGTAAGAAGAAATGCCTAAGGAAGTAAGAATACAAGGGTGTTCGCACCAATTAATATATATGGCTCAAAAATCTGGACATTAACAAAAAAATTAACAAAAAAAAAAACAGACAGAAAGAATAATAGCGATAGAAATAAAATTCTTACGAAAGATCAACAAAGAAACTAAACAAGATTAGAAATACAAGAATTAGAGAACAGATACGAGTAAATAAAATCTGTCAAAGAAAAACTAAAAGAAAGTCAATTGCGTTACTGTTCAAAATGATGGGAAAGGTCTTTCTAGCTGAACTTCGTAAAAAACAACCAAGAGGAAGGTCCAAAAATACACGTATAATGGAAGTAACAGTAGCAGAGCAAAAACAGAATGCCAAATTGCAAATCTGAATGAACTCAAATTTGAAAAAAATGGAGAGAGATTTGGAAAAAAACTCCTGCCCTTCTGTAAGTATTTATCGACACCTATTTTATAATAATAATAACAATAATTTCCCAACAGGCCAATCCCCAGTGACAGCGAAATTAATCAGTAAATACATGAACACATATAAGAAGATGTATATAGATATCACACGAACATATTCAAGTCTATTACCAACTTTGGAAAGAATATACCTAATAATTTGCTTTTCTAAAGCGGATTTAAAACCCATTTCAAAAAATTTAAACACCAATTTATCTAATTAAGAAAATGTTGATTACCAAATTAATTGAGTACATTGAACGGTATTCAACCATCCCCGAACTCCACAAAGCATCTCTGTATATCTTACTTATTGTAGGAGATATATCAAAGCTTACAGCTTATAGAATTAAATCTACTAATTAGAGGAGTTGACCACCGAGTTAACACAAGGAGTTAGTCAAAATTTTGAACACCGTTCAAACTATTGTATCGAAGTCTGTGGTAGATATTTTGAAAGTAATTGAATATTTAGTTTTTTAATATCGGTATCTGCCTTTATAAACTTATTCTATATAAATTTTGAACGTCATTTAGTAACAATTACCAATTTAATAGGAAAGAAAAAAAAATACAAAAAAATATAGTATTATCTAATATTTCTCATGTGTAATTCTCAGTGCCAAAAAACTTTTCTGATTATGTTTGCATTCAAAAATCTTGATGAGGTGTTTCGTCAGCGGTAGCTTTAATGTAAAAAGAAGTCTGGACATATCATGGAATTTTTTTTGGGATATACTTGTTTCAAGTGTTATTCAGACAAAAAATTCAAATAAAAGTATTTTCATTTGAATCAATGTTGATTATTTTTGTTTATCTTTTAAATATGACAGTACTTACTTTCAAACCTTTGTCGGTCTCTACGTATTTGCCGTCGGGTGATACTGATGTAGCTTCCATCTTGCCGGCAATAATTGTTGCTGGTAAAACTCCATCTACGGGAATTTGTCCAATGTACAGTCCACTAGATGCCTGGAAGGCGTCAAATGGTATATTGGCATCTACATAATCTCTCCAGCAAACCTCATGGAGTGCGCCTATTTAACAATAAAATAAAATGGGTATAAATAAAAAAACGAAAGAAAGACTGCGGTTTACTTACTTATGGAGCATACCAAAAAAGCGAAAATACAAACGAACTGCTTCATTTTGCCACAACTGTTTGTCTCGCTTCGAAGATAATCGAGTAGTGCCACAACAGAGAGCAATTTCTATGTTTTATATGTTCTTTCAGGAAATGATAAAACCGAATCGCGCTTTATTTGCAAATTTACCAAATTTTTATCGGGCAATTAAAGATTAAAGTTAATTTAAAATGCTTCCATTGCTATTATTGAAAATCGATGTTAGCAGTTCTTTTAAACTTTATCGAATATATTTAACTCGTGATTGATTAAATAAAATAATTATGACGTATAATTGGAACAGAATGAATAGTAAGTAGATAATATTTGCAAGAATAATATTCTCGTTTTTATAAAACTATGTAAATACCTAATATGTGCTTTATATCATAATTAATAGTACGTACTCTATACATATACAGGCTGTTCATTTCAAAACTTTCCACCCAAAATTTCTGGAAATCTACGAAAAATATCCTGAAACACGTAAGAAGTATTATCGTGGGGACTATTTCGTGATGCAAAAATTGACTCATCCATTTTAACTCCTTGCCTCCGGGAGTTACCCCCTTAAAAATCTTAAATGGAAAGGGATATCGAGTAATACGTCATCTTAAAGGTCTTTTGAAACAGTAAATTTTTAAGATTTTTACAAAATATTTTGGTTTGTTTTGTCGTACATAAATGTTGTCTAAGTAATCCAACTTGATTTTCCTATTTATTTCAGTTCTGTGAATTAAATTTAATAGTCATTACTTAACATTGTATAATTAAAATGTCATTCCAATTTAACATTTCTTACTTTTAAGTAATGCAATCCACATACACTTCCGTTAGAAGCGAAATATAAATTGCAAGGTGTACAAGCATATATTTTATTATAAGAAAATGTTTAGACCTTGGTTCGAAGTCAGGGAAGGTGAGCATTATGAAATAAATAACGACAATCCTGACTTCGGTGACGGAAAATATAAATAGTGGCGCTAAAAAGAGTCATCTAGTAGTGCAAGCTAAGCAAATTGTGTTAAATGTGTATAATATAATTTACAAAAAGAAAATGCAGAAGTTACACAAATAGCCATTATAGGAAGAACGTCGAAGTTAGCTGATATCTGCTATAGCACAGTTTATAATATAGTGAAGCATGGTATTACAGAAAGAAGAGTTAGAAGTGATAAGGGATCTATAAAGAAAGTACCAAACTGGGACTTTGATATCATTCGACGAACAATATATAGTATGTATAAGCAGGGTGAGGTTGCCACAATAAATATCTTAGGAAAGAAAATTAAAGAAAATACCGCAATAGAAGCCTCTAGAACAACAATATAGCGAACATTAAAGCAAAATGGTTTTCGATTTGGGACGATAGACAAACGATGTGTTATAATGGAGTCACCGAAGATACAAAAATTACGACAAGAATATTTATCAACTTGAAAAAAATTCCAAGATGAAGGGCGGTTTATTTGTTACATAAAATTGGTATGAAACTCACGATGCCATAAAAAAGGTAGAATTGATGATTCACAGGCATGTTTATTAGGTGTACCCTCTCCAAAAGGTAAAAGAATTCTCATTTTACGTGCTGGTTCTAAAAGCGGTTGGGTCGGCGAAGTGTTACTTTCGGCAAACCACATAAAAAATTGTAATCTTGACACACACGCGGCTATGACTGCACCATTATTTGAAGAGTGGTTTCAGAAAAATCTCTTACCAGCATTACCCGAAAGAATTGTCATTGTCATGGACAATGCTTCATACCCTTCACGATAGGTGCAGCACGAAGATTGAAATATCAGAGTTTTCAGAAAAAAATGATATTTATTATGAAGACACGAGGGCTTATTTTTATGTTATCTACCTAGCCATGAAAAGAAGCACATAAGAGAACAAAAAAAATATTTTTCTACATAACTCCCTTCAACACAAATACACTTATTCCATCTTTTTTCCAGTTACCCCATACCCTCAGAAAAAAATTGCTTCGGTAACCCCGCAAAATATTCTTCAACAGCTTCTTTGAGTTCTTCATCAGAAGCAAAACGCATTCCTCTGATATGCTTTTTTAAATTTTTGAATAAGAAGAAGTCTGACGGAGCTAGGTCGGGGCTATAAGGTGGATGCCTTAACTCTATAAACCCACAGTCATTGATTATCTGCTGAACTCTGTTTGCCTTATGAACCCGACAATTGTCGTGCAGCAACAAGTTTTTTTGTTGTTAAGAATGCGGGCGTTTTTCCTCCAGAGCAGTTTTTAAATTTTTAATTGTGTTTCCGTAGGCCTCTCCATTTATGGTAGACCATCTCGGCATATATTCAATAAGCAAAACTCCTTCAGCATCCCAGAACACAGTTGCCATCAGTTTTTTCCAGAAAATTGTGTCTTGGCTTTTTTGGTGGTGGAGAGCCCTTATGAACCCACTGCATGGATTCTTGTTTAGTAGGTGGATCCCAGTAATATACCCAAGTCTCATCCCCGGTAATAATTCGAGATAAAAATGTTTTGTTCCTCTCGAACTTGACTAAATTTTCGTGAGAAACTTCTTTTCTGCACAGTTTTTGTTCAGGTGTAAGCAATCTCGGTATCCACCGTGCAGACACCTTCTGCATACCCAAATCGTCATGCAAAATTTTGAGAACACTTGTTTCGGATATACAGACTTCATTGGCATCCATCCATTGGCGCCCGTCTTTCAGTACCAAATTTTGGACTTTTCGCACAATGTTTTCAGTTCGAGCTTCAACGGGTTGTCCGGACGTTGGGTCATCATTGATTGACTCTCGGCCCCATCGAAAGAGTTTAGACCAATATTTTACTTGGAAATAAGATGGTGTATCTTCCCCATATACAGCAACAGCAATTGCTTTTGGACCATTGCCTTCCTTTGTCAGGAACTTTATTACGCTGCAATGTTCAACTTTAGTTTCACTCATTTTATCGAGAAATGGACCGTCTCAAATCTCTATATACACAGCATAAACTAAACACAACTTAGCACATGTACTTCAAACAGTGAAAGCAATTTTTCAATAATTTGTTTGACATCGTCATCTTTTGTTTCATGTCTAGGTAGATAACATAAAAATACGTCCTCGTAGCTACACAAAAAGGCAATTATTAGAAGTCCTTAAAACACAGACTTTCGACAAGGAATACGTTGTAGATAATATTGCCACGTCCGCAGGACTCATTGTTTTACGTTTGCCGCCGTATCACTGCATATTTAACCCAATCGAGTTAATTTGGAGTCAATTGAAAGCATATGTTCACCGCACTAACATTCGTCCAAAATTTAGCGAAATAGCAATAAATCGTATTCGAGAAGCGATTGCCAATATAACTCCAGAAACATGGAAAAATTGCATTGGAACTACAATACAAATAGAAAATGCATATTTGGGAAATGTAAAAATTCAGCAGGAATTTATAATTAATTTAAATGAAAGTGATGGAGACAGCACTGACCTTGAGGATGTCCGAAGTATGTGAAAAAGTATTTTCTTAAGAGTGATATTTTTCTTATGTCATTTCATTATGTAAAAATGAAGATATTAATAAAGGGGCAATTATAGGGAAAGTCTTGCAGAATTGTGTCATCAATGTGTATTAGATCATTATGTGTCGTAAAACATACAGACATTTTTTATAGCGCGTTATATGTGTATGTTAGAATAATATATAAAATCTCGCTTCTAATAAGTGTATGTACATTTACAATAGATTCATTTAATATTTCTGCGTTTAAATAATTTAACATATTAAAAACTGATATACATATAAATTTGTGTTTAATTAATGATTGCACGAATATTGCAAAATACACCCCTGGGCATCTACGGCCCAGGCTATACCTGAATCTCATTTGCATTAACGTTAGCTTATCGCACTCTCACACCAGGGGAAACTATAATCTATTTAGTCAAATTAAAACATCTTGAAACGAACTGGATCTGAAGACATATCTTCCAGTTTAAATAATATTTATATAACATTAAAAAAATCAAAATAAATTTAGTATTTAGTTACATAGGTGATTTGGTCTGTCTGTTCGAAAAACGGATAAATTTTTAATAAAAATTTCAAGTATATTATGGTATCATTCTATGAAATAAAATGTTATTATTAAGTGTATTTGCAACTATTTTTTTTTGTCATGTTCCTTCTTTGTCAATCAATCTTCCTAAATAATCTTTTAAAAGCGCGAATTTGTCATTACAAAGTTCAAGCATTTAATCAGTTTTATTTTCCATAGGCTAGCATTTAGAATAGACTATTATCCCATTAATATAATTAGTAGATAACGGTTCATATGCTTGGCATTGCACTTTATTGTTTCGTGTGGTGATTATCAAATTGTCGTTTTATCTCATTACTTGCGCACATATCTATTTACTAATTTTTATTTCCTTGCTGGCCTGATGTTCTATGGAGTTGATTACTAAATCACTATTTTTTTTTTACTTTCTGCTGGATTACAAATTAATTTGCTACTTAGCATGAGATAAATTTGTTTTCTGAACTACAATTTTATACATCTTTTTAGTTATTATGTTTTAATTGTAAATATTACAGCTTGGAATAAATTCTATTTCTGATATTGATGGAGTCGAATAAAAACACTTCAAGGGGGAGTGTGTAGGAAATTACTTTCTATAGTGACATCAAAGGTGATATTATACATATTTTGAAGGATTTTATTCTATAACCCCTACAAATTATTTTACTATGTTATATAATTATAATACCTTTTCGAAGCAACACTTTGAGACAGGCGAATTGAGCACTTTGACCTGGGTTCACTTTCTGACGATCCTAATCTCTTTATTTCGGTGCACACGAACTGCACAACAAAATATTTGGGTAATGCACCGGTTCGTAACTGCCGACTACCGAAATCAAAAGGTTAGAAATTCAAGTTTTTCTCCGTTATTTTTGCAGCTATTTTATTTAAACAAAAACCAACAAATATTTTAAGGTTTTTCTGATGTACCTAAAGAATTACATTTTATAAAACTTATTAAAATATTTATAGATGGAGTCTAGAAAGTGACTCAAGTTTACCATATGTTTTCTATATTATTTTTCCACAAAGGGAAAAAAACGTCCTTTAGGTACCTTCAATAAATCTTGCTGTAAACGTACAACCTTAATTCAACTTAATTTACAAAATAGTTATTGAGAAAAACTTGAATTACAAACGTAAGTTTTGGCCAATTTCTGAATACACATAGCCTAAATTTTCAGTGTTCCTCTCATAATGAGTCAATCATAAGATATACTTAACTTAAAACACACGAATATATTACTTTTTACTTTCTTATACGTAGTATAAGGAAGTATTGTGATGATGAAAATTTTCGACCTCGAGATTTTTGCAGATGTCCACGTTTTGAGGTCCCCTGATACCAAAAAAGTGGTTTTTAAAAAATGTCTGTGTCTCTCTCTCTCTCTCTCTCTCTCTCTCTCTCTCTGACCACGATAGCGGTCAAACCGCTGTAGATATCAATTCCAAATTTTGTATTTACGAATATAATCTCCCTCTTGAGAACCGATTAGATTTTGAGCAAAATCGGCAGACCGGAAGTAGTAGTTTACTTCAGTGAAAAAATCGAATTTTGCAAATATTTCGTCAATTACTAAGTTTAAACAAATTTGTAAAGAATTCAAATGTACTCAAAATTAAATTTGAGAAAAATTGTTTTAATAAAGTTTTTCGAAATTCCTACCGGAAGTAGGTCTTTTACTCTTATCGAAAATCAGTTTTTTGCGAATATCTCGCAAGTCATGCTTTCTAAGCAGGTACATTACGAGTATAAAAGTATTTAGAACATACTTTTAAATATCTTTTGTATAAAAAAAATTTCAAAATTTAGACCGGAAGTACCACTTTTACTCTTATCGAATAGCGATTTTTTGCAAATATGTCGTAAATTATGCATTCTATATATATTTATGAAGAGTACAAAAGTATTTAGAGTTGGATTTGGAATATTTTTTGTATAAATGAAATTTCAAAATTCGGACCGGAAGTAACACTTTCATACGTATAAGAAAGTCGTGTGGTGGCCACACCTCATTTTTACTTTCATATACGTAATATAAGGAAGTATTGTGATTATGAAAATTTTCGACCTCGAGATTTTTGCAGATGTCCACGTTATGAGGTCCCCTGATACCAAAAAAGTGGTTTTTAAAAAAATGTCTGTGTGTCTGTCTGTGACCACGATAGCGGCCAAACCGCTGTAGATATCAATTCCAAATTTTGTATTTACGTGTATAATCACCCTCTTGAGATCTGATTAGTTTTTCAGTAAAATCGGTAGACCGGAAGTAGCAGTTTACTTCAGCGAAAAAATCGAATTTTGCGAATATTTCGTCAACTACTAAGTTTAAACAAATTTATAAAGAATTCATATATACTTAAAATTAAAATTGAGAATAATTTTATTTAAAAAGTTTTTCGAAATTCCTACCGGAAGTAGGTCTTTTACTCTTATCGAAAATCAGTTTTTTGCGAATATTTCGCAAGTCATGCTTTTTAGACAAGTACGTTACGGGTATAAAAGTATTTAAAATATAATTTTCAATATCTTTTGTATAAAAAAAATTTCAAAATTCAGACCGGAAGTACCACTTTTACTCTTATCGAATAGCGATTTTTTGCAAATATGTCGTAAGTTATGCATTCTATATACATTTATCAAGAGTACAAAAGTATTTAAAACTGGATTTGCAATATTTTTTGTATATATGAAATTTCAAAATTCGGACCGGAAGTAGCACTTTTACTCTTAGCGAGGAGCGCTTTTTTGATAATATCTTGCAAAGTATGCATTCTATAGCGATTTATTAAGCGAATGAAAGTACTTAGAATAGAATTTTGGATAAGTTTTGTATAAAAAAATTCTTAAAATTGTATAGTTTGAAACGCTCATACGTATAAGAAAGTCGTGTGGTGGCCACACCTCATTTTTTTACTTTCTTATACGTAGTATAAGGAAATATTGCGATGGTGAAAATTTTCGACCTTGAGATTTTTGCAGATGTCCACGTTTAGAAGTCCCCTGATACCGAAAAAGTGGTTTTTAAAAAATGTCTGTGTGTCTCTGTGTGTATATGTCTGTCTGTCTCTCTGTGAGTGTGTGTGACCACGATAGCGGCCAAACCGCTGTAGATATCAATTCCAAATTTTGTATTTACGTGTATAATTTCCCTCTTGAGATCTGATTAGTTTTTCAGTAAAATCGGTAGACCGGAAGTAGCAGTTTACTTCAGCGAAAAAATCGAATTTTGCGAATATTTCGTCAACTACTAAGTTTAAACAAATTTATAAAGAATTCATATATACTTAAAATTAAAATTGAGAATAATTTTATTTAAAAAGTTTTTCGAAATTCCTACCGGAAGTAGGTCTTTTACTCTTATCGAAAATCAGTTTTTTGCGAATATTTCGCAAGTCATGCTTTTTAGACAAGTACGTTACGGGTATAAAAGTATTTAAAATATAATTTTCAATATCTTTTGTATAAAAAAAATTTCAAAATTCAGACCGGAAGTACCACTTTTACTCTTATCGAATAGCGATTTTTTGCAAATATGTCGTAAGTTATGCATTCTATATACATTTATCAAGAGTACAAAAGTATTTAAAACTGGATTTGCAATATTTTTTGTATATATGAAATTTCAAAATTCGGACCGGAAGTAGCACTTTTACTCTTAGCGAGGAGCGCTTTTTTGATAATATCTTGCAAAGTATGCATTCTATAGCGATTTATTAAGCGAATGAAAGTACTTAGAATAGAATTTTGAATAAGTTTTGTATAAAAAAATTCTTAAAATTGTATAGTTCGAAACGCTCATACGTATAAGAAAGTCGTGTGGTGGCCACACCTCATTTTTTTACTTTCTTATACATAGTATAAGGAAATATTGCGATGGTGAAAATTTTCGACCTTGAGATTTTTGCAGATGTCCACGTTTAGAAGTCCCCTGATACCGAAAAAGTGGTTTTTAAAAAATGTCTGTGTGTCTGTGTGTGTATATGTCTGTCTGTCTCTCTGTGAGTGTGTGTGACCACGATAGCGGCCAAACCGCTGTAGATATCAATTCCAAATTTTGTATTTACGTGTATAATCTCCCTCTTGAGATCTGATTAGTTTTTCAGTAAAATCGGTAGACCGGAAGTAGCAGTTTACTTCGGCGAAAAAATCGAATTTTGCCAATATTTCGTCAACTACTAAGTTTAAACAAATTTATAAAGAATTCATATATACTTAAAATTAAAATTGAGAATAATTTTATTTAAAAAGTTTTTCGAAATTCCTACCGGAAGTAGGTGTTTTACTCTTATCGAAAATCAGTTTTTTGCGAATATTTCGCAAGTCATGCTTTTTAGACAAGTACGTTACAGGTATAAAAGTATTTAAAACATAATTTTCAATATCTTTTGTATAAAAGAAATTTCAAAATTCAGACCGGAAGTACCACTTTTAGTCTTATCGAATAGCGATTTTTTACAAATATGTCGTAAGTTATGCATTCGATATATATTTATCAAGAGTACAAAAGTATTTAGAACTGGATTTGCAATATTTTTTGTATATATGAAATTTCATATTTCGGACAGGAAGTAGCACTTTTACTCTTAGCGAGGAGCACTTTTTTGATAATATCTTGCAAAGTATGCATTCTATAGCGATTTATTAAGACAATGAAAGTACTCAGAAAAGGATTTTAAAAAACTTTTTATTAAAAAAATTCTTAAAATTGTACAGTTTGACACGCTCATACGTATAAGAAAGTCGTGTGGTGGCCACACCTCATTTTTTGTATTTGTGCCACAAAACAGAAAATTACAACTCTCGTCAAGAATCTTACTGACGGCGGCAGTTCGCCCTTAATCCCTAACACAAACTGCACAACTATTGAGTACAGGGTAGGTATGTACACAAAGTGAATAAAACAAAAAAAATTGACATACAGCAAATTTTAATAAATATAAATTTCAGAAACGTAAAGAAAATTCAAAAATTTTTAAAATGTACAATTTATATATATTATAAATATAAATTACACAAATTATATTACAAATTCGAGGAACTTAAATTATGCGATACACATTTTAGAAAATTATATCTAGAGATACTGTTATTTGTCAGCTGTGCAATTTTTTCGTCAATGTATGAAGTTTTCCTTAAAATAGATTTTTTTACATATCTCTTCTGCCCCAACAAACAGGTATTAACCTTTATATATGTATGGGTTTGCATATCTTTTAAAGCGTTGACAAAGACATGTATATTGGGATGTGGGACGCCACAATTTCTGTTGAATTTTGCATGAAAAGATTCGCAAGAATTAGTTGTTCTTGATGTACTTGAACTAAGTGACGCCCAGATTTTCGGTGTGGATACAATGCATTTTCATCTATATAGGTATGTATTGACTAAATAGTCAGCAAATTCATCGACTCTTCTATCTTCAGGTTTGTCGCTCACGAAATCCTCCACAAATGCGTCACTGCCGTCTTCTGGCTGTGAATATGAGAGCCCAAAAAGATATCGTAGCCATTTTCCTGTTATCGATTCCATATTTTTGTATTCTGCAGCGAGGCAGCCTATGATAACGGAACAGGGAAATATTTCTTTGACACTCCAGCTTGCTCAAAGTCTACATACACTTTTCTTGGATTCAATTAAAGTCCTAACTCACTGCATTTTATTTTTAATCATTTAAAAAGTGCTTCGTAGGTTGACTTATTTTTATTTTTTAACAAACAGAAAACAGCCGGTATGTAATTGTCATTCACATACACATGGATAGTGAAAAGTTGCAAGAAAAATTTGGTGCAATAATCAACTGTACCATCCATCAACAAGTGTTCTTGATTGCTACACAAAAAATCCATATTACTTTTTGTTGAAAACACAATTATATTATTCTGCACATCATTTATTAAAACAAAGTTCTCCATTTTTGACGTTTTAATATTCATTTCTCGAATACACTGGTGAACATCCTCGATGGATTTTGGTAATTTTGTTAGACATTTAAGTTTTGCGTGATTAAGGTCATATATAACATCTTGTGCAGTTAATGTCTCTAACATATTGGTATTAATTGCACTTCTTATTAGTTTTGTAGGAGTTTCTGCTAGATTCTCTTCTGCTTTCCTCTTGACGAAGTTGCTAAGTTTTTGTCTAATTAGTACGTTTTTACTTACGCCGTCATGATTATGAGTTTGAACTTTTTTAGAAAATACGTAGTCTTCACTTACAGTAAATATTTTAGCACTACATTTTCGTTTTGCCCACCACCAACATGTTTCACCAGTTTTTTTATTTTCACGAAACTTGTAATATTTAAAATTTTCGGAGTCTTCCAACAATTGGTTACCTCGCTCGCTAAACATCACATTTAACTTCATCTCAACCTTTTGCACAGTAAAGATAAAATAAAATAATTATTTGGCAACGGCCTTTTTACATTTTATACTGACCACAACGGTAATCCCTAATTTTCTTTTAATTACACCCCCTAAGAAATAAAATAAATCTGTTACACGGATTAAATTTGTTGTGCAGTTCGTGTGCACCGGTTAATCCGTAACCTTTCAAAATTTGTGCAGTTTAGCTTAGAGATTAGGTAATCTCTACTACCTGCTCTTAGAATTTGTACAGTTCGTGTGTGTCCCTTTATTTCAATTTCAAATTATTATTGCTGAATGATATTGAATGTAATATTGTAATTTTTGGTTGTACATCAAATACGAAATGTTTATCGCAGTATGACACAATATACATGGACGGAAAATTTAAATATTGTACAAAATTCTTTTATCTTTTATTTACAATTCATGGGTTGTGGAATGGCCATTATAATCCATTAGTTTTTTGTCTGCTTCCAAATAAGCTATGCAAACCGTATACCAGTCTTTTCAATAAGTTACTGATGTTATCGAACACCATAAATATTCCATTAAACCCTCAGAAAATAGTAATAGATTTCAAAATAGCCATTCATAATTCTGCGCAGTCTGTTTGGCCGAACGCAAAAATTTTTGGTTGTCGATTCCATTTAGCACAAAGATGTTATCGAAAAATTCAAAGCTTGGGTTTAGTAAACCTTTATAAAAGGAATACTGAGCATGGAAAATCGATTCAACATTCATTTGGTTTACCTTTTCTCACTACCGCAAGTGTAAGCGATTGTTTCGTTAATTATTTCAGGTCCGACATTCCTAAATATATAATACCTTCTCTAAATTAGCAAACTATTTAGTCAATTGTTATATTCGGAAACGTCTGTATTTCCTCCTTCGGTAACAACCAACCCCTGTTCCTTTCACTCTCATTTTTCTAAAAGTTTTCACCATACCTCATCCTAACATTCATGGTTTTGTTAAAACTCTTGTTGAATTTCAATCATTAGTAACCCTGTTGTTGTAAAAACGAAAAAAGTCGGAGATGCGGAGAGTTTTATAAATCAGAAGATTTTGGAGCTAGACAATAAGGTATTGTAAGAATATGATTTTGTCAAGTTAGTTGCTCATAGATACAAACTATAGTACTATTAACTATAATTTATCATTAGTAGTATTTATCACTCAACAAAGTAATTCTTGTAGAATAAGCTCTCACACTATTAAATCACTTAAGTATACAACATTACTTTGCGTTGTCGCGCTTGGATCACAGATGTCGCTGGGAATCTCTCATAGGCATTTGGTACGTAAGTCGATTATATATGCAGGTAGTCCAAGTTTGTACGGCATTGTGAACAGCACGCTCGTACACTGATGAGATCTATGTAAGATCGAAACAGCTATCTATATTGTAAGAATATGATTTTGTCAAGTTAGTTGCTCATAGATACAAACTATAGTACTATTAACTATAATTTATCATTAGTAGTATTTATCACTCAACAAAGTAATTCTTGTAGAATAAGCTCTCACACTATTAAATCACTTAAGTATACAACATTACTTTGCGTTGTCGCGCTTGGATCACAGATGTCGCTGGGAATCTCTCATAGGCATTTGGTACGTAAGTCGATTATATATGCAGGTAGTCCAAGTTTGTACGGCATTGTGAACAGCACGCTCGTACACTGATGAGATCTATGTAAGATCGAAACAGCTATCTGTACGTTGTTGTTTGCACTGTCAGCTTGGTGTAGATGTGCATTCATACATTTATTCATATACGAATTAATTCGTGTACTTATACCTTGAGTTACTTGTCACTATTATATTTATCAAATGTATACTATTTTTTTATTACTATGTACATACAGGTTCGGTCTGTTTTTACCTTGCATGCGAGCTAAAAGTACATGTATTGAAAACGAACGTTGTTGCCAATATTTATACACATGTGGGCAAGTACTGTTCGTCGCTAGACAACAGGCCGATACGATCATTACGATCATAAGATTCCAATATAATGCATGTGTGCATGTTGCAGGAGTTGTTGTCTTCATTTTTAGATTTTATTTCCATTCGTAATATTCTTAAAAAATGAGGTGTGGCCACCACACGACTTTCTTATACGTATGAAAGTGTTACTTCCGGTCCGAATTTTGAAATTTCATTTATACAAAAAATATTCCAAATCTAACTCTAAATACTTTTGTACTCTTCATAAATATATATAGAATGCATAATTTACGACATATTTGCAAAAAATCGCTATTCGATAAGAGTAAAAGTGGTACTTCCGGTCTGAATTTTGAAATTTTTTTTATACAAAAGATATTTAAAAGTATGTTCTAAATACTTTTATACTCGTAATGTACCTGCCTAGAAAGCATGACTTACGAGATATTCGCAAGAAACTGATTATCAATAAGAGTAAAAGACCTACTTCCGGTAGGAATTTCGAAAAACTTTATTAAAACAATTTGTCTCAAATTTAATTTTGAGTACATTTCAATTCTTTATAAATTTGTTTAAACTTAGTAATTGACGAAATATTGGCAAAATTCGATTTTTTCACTGAAGTAAACTGCTACTTCCGGTTTACCGATTTTACTGAAAAACTAATCAGATCTCAAGAGGGAGATTGTACACGTAAATACAAAATTTGGAATTGATATCTACAGCGGTTTGACCGCTATCGTGGTCACACACAGACAGACAGACACACACACAGAGAGACACACAGACACACAGACATTTTTTAAAAACCACTTTTTCGGTATCAGGGGACTTCAAAACGTGGACATCTGCAAAAATCTCGAGGTCGAAAATTTTCATCATCACAATACTTCCTTATACTACGTATAAGAAAGTAAAAATGAAGTGTGGCCACCACACGACTTTCTTATACGTATGAGCGTTTCAAACTATACAATTTTAAGAATTTTTGTATACAAAACTTATTCAAAATCCTATTCAAAGTACTTTCATTCTCTTAATAAATCGCTATAGAATGCATACTTTGCAAGATATTCGAAAAAAAGTGCTACTCGCTAAGAGTAATACCTGCAAAAAATCGCTATTCGGTAAGAGTAAAAGTGATACTTCCGGTCCGAATTTTGAAATTTTTTTTATACAAAAGATATTTAAAATTATAATTTAAATACTTTTATACCCGTAATGTACCTGCCTAGAAAGCATGACTTGCGAGATATTCCCAAAAAACTGATTTTCAATAAGAGTAAAAGACCTACTTCCGGTTGGAATTTCGAAAAACTTTTTTAAGATGATTTGCCTCAAATTTAATTTTGAGTACATTTCAATTTTTTATAAATTTGTTTAAACTTAGTAATTGACGAAATATTGGCAAAATTCTAATTTTTCACTGAAGTAAACTGCTACTTCCGGTCTACTGATTTTACTGAAAAACTAATCAGATCTCAAGAGAGAGATTATACACTTAAATACAGAATTTGGAATTGATATCTACAGCGGTTTGACCGCTATCGTGGTCACACACAGACAGACAGACACACACACACACACACACACAGACAGACAGACATTTTTTAAAAACCACTTTTTCGGTATCAGGGGACTTCAAAACGTGGACATCTGCAAAAATCTCGAGGTCGAAAATTTTCATCATCACAATACTTCCTTATACTACGTATAAGAAAGTAAAAGTGTTAATATTATAAGAATTCCTTCAGATTTATTATTTTTATGACTGAATTTAATTTGGTTTCGCTGAAGGTTTACTTGTCAGCTCTCGTATGTATATCTGTTAGGTAGGTACGGTTTGGCAACTCCTTTCGTGTTATATACGGGAAGCCGCATGGAAGATAATCGTAGGCCAAACGTGTATGTATGTATGTGTTTTATGAAATATGATTTGTGAATATACACTATAAGATCTAATAACATAATTATTGCTAATAAATTTTTTTAATAAAAAAATTCCTACTATTTTTTGATTTTTATTTGGCCGAGAAAGATAACTGTTTGCATTAATTCAGCACCTGATAACTTGTTAGTTTGTTCACTAACAAGCTAGTAATAAAGTTCGCAATTGGCTAATCTAAAGTGCTCAATTGGTTGGTCTCCGATTGGTCCTTGGTGCTCAATTGGTGTGTTCAGGAACGGTATAAATTTTTACCGCAGGGTAATAAAGTGCCCAATTGGTGCAGGTCCATATAATTTTTCTATTTATTACAAGCTTTTTTCTTCGTACTTAATTTTACAATCTACTAAAGAAATTACATTGAAAACAGAAAATATTTTCTTGTACAACAGTTTATTATATTATTTTAGTTTAAAGGGCTATGAATAAATGAATTAAATCATTCCGTAGGTTTCAGTATTTATCGGTTTTTATTTTTTTCAATGAATACAGTATAATATGATTCCTAAAATTACTTTCATGTCTTCTTGATCTCTGACGCAGTTCCGGTTCCACCGGAAATGCATGGAACTTAATTTTTCTAAACGACTCACCCCATATATTTTTGGATTTTCTAGTACTGCTTTAAATTGCCTATTCAACAGTTTTTCGTTTTCAAAATTGAGCAAATAGTTTTTGAGTTATTAATTTTTTTTGAAAATATTTGACCAAAACACGTGTTCGGAAAAAAAATATTTTCTCATTGTTTTTAAAAGTAAAATCATTAGTCTTGGTAGTGCCTGCAGCCAAAAAAATCTTCATTATTTGGTATTAGTTGCAAACTTTCTAAATCGCTGGTCATTAAATATGTTGGAAGGAATAGTTGTTAGGTACATAATTGGACCTTATTTCTTTGATGAAAATGTTAATGGAGAAGAGTATCTTCGTTTTCTATGGACCGATTTCAACAGTTTTTGAAGACATGAATATGAATATCAGAAAAGCGTTTACAAGAATATGACGAAACGTTTTACGCAACGTTAGTACTTCTTTGGAAAACAGAATACCTCACGTGCATTGCACAATGCTGAATATATTCTTTAATGAAATTTGTTTTTCTTTCAATAGTTTTAGGTTATTTAAATTCCGTTATTTTGTTGTTAAATTTTTTTCTATCAAAGTTTTAGGACATCAATTTATAATGTTGAAAAAGTACAGCCGTCTCTTATGAAGAGCTTCATCAATGAAAGAATACGAGCAATTAGGCAAATTAAATTGACGATAGCAGCATTGTTTCATGCACCTTTTTTTAGTAGGGCGGCATCTTGAAATATGTCGGTAAACACAATCTTTATTTTATTTTGTTTTTAACCAATAGTGTAAAAATGAACACTGCCGGAATTAAAAAACTGAAATGCGATGCCCTTCATTCTGTAAAATTATTATTTTTGGAATAGTTGGATTTATCCTTTACTTTGTTTGACAGTTGACTAGAAATTTCGGTGAAACCGGAAGTGCGTCAAATCTTAAAGTATTTTTTGAATGTGCGCCATAAGCAACCATGAATCTTCAACTATTTGTTTTCTTTTAACACACAAAAGAGCAATCAAAGAAGCGGCTACTAATGACTCACCCTGTATAATGGATTATCGGCACATTTAAAAGTTAATATTTAAATGTATAATAGTTATGATTACTTTAAATACGATTAGATGAATTTTGCAATTTGCTGAAATATATTATAAAGAAGAAGTTCTCTAATTACCTCAATAGACAGAATAATACAATATTGTAGATAGCAGATATTATTCTTGTTTTTACGCTTTATTTACTAGCTATATAAGTATTTTTTAACGTTGTGGTTAAATATTCATATAAACTGTGAGTTCCGCCGACCGGCGGAATCCGTACGTTTGTAGTAACGTGTCCGCCGACAATGGCAGTGTTTTGTGTAGACATGGCGGAATTGGCGTATTTGTTTTCTCGTTTTCCGCCGATCGGCGGTATGTTACTGTACTACATGAAAATTCCGCCCTTATTTATGATTAAATTCAAAAAGTGATATTTATCTTCTGAATTGCCTATAATTCAAGAGTGCCGTGACAAAATATGAAATCGTGTTGTATCACATACACACAAAGTTTGCCAAGTGATACTACGCAGAAGTTGTTCTAATATATACTGCGTGTTTGCGAAGGTGTGGAAAAATAATGAAAAAAAATATAAATAAATATTTTTTTTTATTTATTTATTTACAAACTCATTTTAAGCCCGTCAAATTCCATTTTATTGTTTTTTCGCTCAGTAGGATACTCCTCGCTGTGCTCGTGGTGTCCTAAGTTTGGGCTCGTGTAATAAGTGTCTTATGACACGAGTTCTTTATTTCTTCTAATCTGCCTCGTTTTTTCATTTTTCTTTTTATATAAATAATAAGAATTTGAAAATGTAGTAATTTTTGTGGTGGTTGGCAATATGTTACGACATTTGATGTAAATTCAAAATTTGAATTTATCGCAATTTTTATGTTCAATATTTGATACTTCTTAAATTTAATATAAAATGACTGCAAATATTTCTTGTACACCACCTGAAATTAGAGAAATTGCTGAAAATGCCGTGAATAATTTACTTCCCACTAAATGCCTTAGCAATTATGAGAAGCAGTATATGAAATTTGCAGAATAGTGTAAAGAAAAAGAACTTCGTGTTATATCAGACAATGCTTTAATTGCCTATTTTCAATTACAACATGCTAAATATGTATAAACCATCTACTATATATACAATTTATTCTCTGCTGAGGTCTTGTTTAACTATATATAAGGTATAAGAAGATATATCGCAGTATAAGAAATTCTAGGCTTTTCTGAATCGTTTATCTCAAGGCTATCTACGAAAAAAACTAAAATCCTGGAAGAAATAGATATTATTCAAGTTATACAAGAAGCAGATAATAATAGTATATTACATACCAAGGTTGAGAAGATGACTATTATTGCCCGAGTGGCGAGATTAAATTCCAAGGCGCGCAGCATAGTATGTATACTATTTTTTGTACCAGTAGTCTAATTGGACCTTGAAACCTTAATAATTATGAATAAATTTACTCATATATTTAAGAATGCCCATGTAATAAAACTTCATATAAACAAATAAGTAGGCTATATTTTGATGTTGACAAATTTGACAAATAAGCTTTGACATAAATGTTGAAACTAAAAGTCAAGTATTTATTAGATTATTTTTCATTTCATTTATAATGTCTGAAGAGTTTAGCTGTACGAGACTGAAGACAGGCAGTTGAGAACTTGCCTCCGCATAAATCTAAACACTTATACATAAAACATATACAGAATTTAATTTTAAAAAGAAAAATGAAAATTATAAGCCCAAAAAATCCCTAGTATTTTACTCGAGGAAATTATAAAATTCCTTACTGAGGCTCCCGACACATGTTACATTGCAACTAAGGTAGTATGTTTATATATTAATACTTTGAAATTATTGATAATTTATAACCCTGTAGACTGCTCTTGTAATTGGTGTTGCTGGTGCATGCCGAAGAGATGAGCTGTGTAATTTATTAATTTCTGATGTCATCATGAAAGATGATTTAATTATTATTCACATCCACAATAGCAAAAATGGTTCGTCTCAAAACTTTGTAATAATGGAGCCACTTTGTAGCTGAAGGTTATATCGAAGATTTCCTAGTAAATAAAAAAATATAACATGTATGTTACAAGGTCTACCTACATCTACTTACGCAACCACACCTGCAACAAATACAGGAATTTTCAATATGAATTAAATTCCATCAACATCAGCAGTACAATCTATTTCGACTGAAGATATCGTAAATACTTATGGAATTAACTCAATTAATAACACTGTCATTAATGTGCCTACAGATCTGCACAATCCTGGTTTTTCAAATAGAATTGAACCATCAATAAATTTTCATGCCATAATTGCACTATCAATTTTTATAAATAAATTAAATAATTCTTTACATCTGTAATAGTTACGTGTTATATTGTTTCCATATTATACATATTTTTGTTACATAACCTAAAATAGAGTTATTTATTTTACATCTACAATAGGTACGTGTTAGAATATTGTTTCCAATTATACTATCATACATATTTTGCTGTTGTTTACATAAAATACAGTTAATTATTTTACCTTAGAGGTCGAGCATTTATAAGTTTTAGATTTTAGGTATGATTTGTGGTATACCGATCTAAATAAAAATAAACTACTATGAATTTTGGCGGTTGACAACTTGACATACATACTACTGCGATTGCATGGTTGCGGCATTCGTTTTATTTGTTTTCATTATTTACCTAGGTGAATATCCAACGAGGCAAAATCACTATATGCTCACTTGTTCTACATTAGCAAATACGTATTTTCATCCTTCTCTAAAATTGTGATTTTGCCAAGTGGGTAATATGCCCATTATTTACCTGTTATTACTTCCAGGTCGAGAAATGACATTTCGTGGCGCTTTATTATGTGTAAAAATTCTATGATTTTTTACTACTGGTACAAAAAATATATTTTTTACAATAAAAGTATAAGTGCATTTCTGAAATCTATTGCAAATTTGCATATAATGGTATTAATTTGTTGGTAGTCATGATAATAGGTTGCAACGGAACTTGTAGAACAAAAGAGCTCACCAATATGCCTGTATTACGATATTAACTACAAGTCTGACACCTAAAACAAAAAATAATATCCCGAGATTCTTCGTAATTACAGATACAATATGGATCGATTTAATTAAGAAATATTATAACTTACGGCCTATTAATACTAGTCATAAGCCCTTTTTCTAGACTTATCGCAATAGCCAGTATATTATTAGTCCAATGGGTATTATTATAGGCAAATTTCCGAAGGAAATTGCCAAATCCAGAATTGTTTATAGGGCACTGTTTTAGAAGATCTAGTGTAACACGTTTGGCAAATCGTGGTGGTGATTTGTTGACCTTAAAAGATCACAATACTCTTTAAACAAAAAGATTAAAATATCTCGTATGTCAGATTTCAAACTAATTTAGATTAGTTTGAAATCTGAATCCGGAATGTTTAGACATTCCGGGATGTTCAAAGAAAACCGCTACAATTGATGGAAATAACAGTTTTCATCAATTTAGTATATTATGCAATGAGCATTTAATGATAGCTATTAAGACACGAGTAAGAAAATTACAATAGGAGGCGAAGCCGAATATTGTAATGAATACGAGTGTCTTAATAGCCCTTAAATGCGAGTTGCATACACTATTTTTTCTACGACCCCATAACAAAACATTATTTTTTGAACATTCTTATCATAAATTGAGGTTAAAATTTTACATGCACCTTTGCGAGTTTAGCTGGTAATAAATTGTTGGTAATAAATGTACTAAGGCTTGTTCTATAATTTCTGGTGGACTCAAATTTTACATTTCACTGTCATTATCCCTCATTTTTACCGTTTATATTTTCAAAAAAGCACAAATTTTAAGTACTTACTTGTAAATTGCAGAGAACTGTCACATTTATTTAATTTGTATATCTGTCAGATATGCAGTCGCCATATTGAATATTGTTTGAATATTCGAATGTCGCATATTTATTGGATATAAACTTGTATCGTAATGAAAAATCTGTATTCCTATTGGATATAAACTTGTAACATAATGAAAATCTGTATCGTAATGGACATCGTTAAAGTACAGGTTCGGCATATCTAATAATACAATTAAAGTATGGGAGTAGAAAATAGTTATTTTTCTACTCCCATACTTTAATTGTATTATTAGATATGCCGAACCTGTACTATAATGATGTTCATTACGATACAGATTTTCATTATGTTACAAGTTTATATCCAATAGGAATACAGATTTTTCATTACGATACAAGTTTATATCCAATAGGAATGCGACATTTCAATATTCAAACAATATTCAATATGGCGACTGCATATCTGACAGATATACAAATTAAATAAATGTGACAGTTCTCTGCAATTTACAAGTAAGTACTTAAAATTTGTGCTTTTTTGAAAATATAAACGGTAAAAATGAGGGATAATGACAGTGAAATGTAAAATTTGAGTCCACCAGAAATTAAGGAACAAGCCTTAGTAACCACCAACAATTTATTACCAGCTAAACTCGCAAAGGTGCATGTAAAATTTTAACCTCAATTTATGATATAGAATGTTCAAAAAATAATGTTTTATTATGGGGTCGTAGAAAAAATAGTGTATGCAACTCGCATTTAATGGCTATTAAGAAACTCGTATTCATTACAATACTCGGCTTCGCCTCGTATTGTAATTTTCTTACTCGTGTCTTAATAGCTATCATTAAATGCTCATTGCATAATATACTATTATGTAACAAGTCAGTAAAGTGATACTTTATCGAACGAGTCTGATTTACGAGCCAAGCGAGTGAAGCGAGCGCGGCGAGTAACAGACGAGCTCGGTAAAGGTACTTTACTGACGTGGTGCATACAAAATTTTATCGCCAACCGTGAAAATTGTTAATTTAAGAAATAAAGATATAATAACTTATGACAGTTTATTACAGTGACAAACGATTTATTTTTAAAGTCATCAGTCATGGCTACGCTGACAGATATTAGCGGCAGGTAAAGTACTTTATTGTACAGTACGATAAAGTGTTTCTTTACCTCCGTAAAACGCTATGGTAACGCATCACTTTACTTACGGTTGGCGATAAAATATTTTATCAACATGTACGAGTAGTTTGCCTGGTGTTACTATAAATGCCCAAGATACATTTCATGCACCTATCTATCAATGTATACTGTAATTGTATAAATCAAGAACATAATTCAAAATAAAATATTTGAATAGATTCTTCTTGAAGAATGGATAGTTGCAACTTCAATTTTTTCATTTTTCCAATAGTTATATACAGGGTGTAACAGTGGGAACGCCGTGGTCTCTGGTAGTCAAATGGTAACAATTTTGAAAAAGTTACATACTGGAATATATGTAGGTGGATTAGATCTACAATTTAAAAATAATAGGCAATATACAGGGTGTTTCAAAACTTAGCAATGTACCAAAGTTATGTTTTTCTTAATGGAACACCCTGTATTTTATGTCATTTTTGAGTTGTACTCTGAAATCTAGATCAACTTTATTTAAGGTTTTCTATGTCTAATTTTTGTAGTTTAGGAGATATTTCAAGTTTTTTGAAAATGCAATGTTGCACGAAAAGTTTAGTATCTCGAAAATGACTTAATTCAGAGAAGTGTAACGAATAGCGTAAATGGCTGATCCTTTGGCTGATTGAATGCCATATTCAAAGTTGTCGAGTATTTTACAGGTCGTTCATGTACCGAGAGCAAACTTTATGAACTTCTTTCGTGCATAACTTTATTATTTAAAATGGAACACCCTGTATGAATTTATGTTATCAGATAGAACATTTTATTGTCTAAAAACCAGTATCAGGAATCCCTATGACTATCTTTACTAGTTTTTAAGTTATTTGTGTTTTTTAGATAATTTAAGTGAACTAAATTTGTTTTTTGTAAGTGAACACCCAGTATATCTTTACATCGATGGGTATAAATATTATTATTCGAGGAAGTTGATTTTTTATTGTCACAATTTACATGAAAACATAAATTCCAAGTAATAAAAATAAACTAAACAAAACAGCAGTAAATATTTTTGTATTTGGATTAAGAAAAAAGGATTTCGTATAAAATAAACGAAAAAACATAACAACAAAATAAACTAAAAAGAGCTAGCGTTCAACATAATTGCCATTTTCTTCAATACAGAAAAAACCCTCTGTTCAAATGCTGTTCTAACGTTCCTCAGCATATCCGGTGTTTCTGAACTGAAGGCGTCTCTGATTCTCGTTTTCATATCCTCTGCTGTAGTGGGCAAGATATTGTAAACGATCCCTTTTACATACCCCCATAGGAAAAAGTCCATACATGTTAAGTCCGGAGACCTTGGTGGCCAATTGCACGGACCATCTCTTCCGATCCACCTATTAGGAAATTTCCTGTGAAGGTAGTTTTTAACGGACCGTTTAAAATGGGCAGGAGCGCCGTCTAATTGAAGCCACATCCGGTTTCTAATATTCAAGGGAATATTTTCCAAGAGGGTCCAAAAGTCCCTTTTTAAGAACCTTAGAAATTCGTCTCCGTTTAGGTGCCCATTGAAGAAGTATGGTCCAATTACATAATCGCCTATAATGCCTCCAAACACGTTCAAACTCCAGCGATGCTGCCGATTCAAGGTACGAAAAAGATGGCGATTTTCGGTATCATAATAATGAAAATTGTGACGGTTTACTAATCCATTATTATGAAAAGTGGATTCATCGGTAAATAAAACGTAATTAAAAAAATCATTATGTTCTGCGTTTCTATCAAGAGCCCACAAGCAAAAATCAATTCGCCATTCACAATCCATTGCGTATAAATTTTGATGGTATTGTAAGTGATAGGGATGGTATTTGTGTTTTCTTAGTATCCTAGATACGCTCATATGAGTTATATCTAATTCCTTGGCAATCTGTCGTGTGCTTTTATGCGGTTCTTCAGTGACTGTTGCCAATACCACGAATTCATTTTCTACGTCTACAGTTGTTGTTCGCCTTTTGTATGCAACACTCCCTGTGGCACGGAATCTACCCAACAAATTTTCAAATACCCTTTTATCTGGATGTTTTCGATTTGGGTACTTCTGCCAATACACCCGAGACGCAAGGAAGCAATTTTCCTGACACTCACCAATAACTAAAATCATATCAGTTCTTTCTTGCAACGAGTATGCCTTCATGATGTTAACAGAGTACACGTCAAATTGACAGTTTCTCTATGAGGATCCAACCTCCTAGATTAAATAATAACAATTTCCGTAAGTTATCTAAAAAACGCAAATAACTTAAAAACTAGTAAAGATAGTCATAGGGATTCCTGATACTGGTTTTTAGACAATAAAATGTTCTATCTGATAACATAAATACATACAGGGTGTTCCATTTAAAATAATAAAGTTATGCACGAAAGAAGTTCATAAAGTTTGCTCTCGGTACATGAACGACCTGTAGAATACTCGACAACTTTGAATATGGCATTCAATCAACCAACGGATCTGCCATTTACGCTATTCGTTACACTTCTCTGAATTAAGTCATTTTCGAGATACTAAACTTTTCGTGCAACATTGCATTTTCAAAAAACTTGAAATATCTCCTAAACTACAAAAATTAGACATAGAAAACCTTAAATAAAGTTGATCTAGATTTCAGTGTACAACCCAAAAATGACATAAAATACAGGGTGTTCCATTAAGAAAAACATAACTTTGGTACATTGCTAAGTTTTGAAACACCCTGTATATTGCCTATTATTTTTAAATTGTAGATCTAATCCACCTACATATATTCCAGTATGTAACTTTTTCAAAATTGTTACCATTTGACTACCAGAGACCACGGCGTTCCCACTGTTACACCCTGTATACTTGTAAAACCTAAAATTTTTTCGAAGAACACCGGCACAAATTATTATAGTTGTAAAATATTTTACTTTGTTTCATTTTTGTACATATTTTACACATCGTATGTTGAAAATATAGATTCCATTTTGATTTTTTGACATTAGAATTACCATTTAAAGCAGCCACCCTCAAAAAACTATTAACTAGATAATCTATATTATAAGTTATAAACACATCATTTTCGATGAGTTAATAGCATTATTATGGCATCTGATTAAAAAAATAAACTATATATCTGTCATAGACCAAATTTATTTATTTGCAATGGTAATAAGAATTAAACGGATCACAGAATTGCCTTATGCACTTAGTTAACGATAATAGTAACGTGAGAATTTTAACAGTACGAAAAGATTGCAGTATATAGTAAAGTTAACGTTATATGGGATGATTAAATAGAAAGAAATATGCGCAATAATTCAAACAGTTTTATTTTGAATTTTCAATTACAAAATGTGCAGTTCATTTAAGCATGTTCAAGCACTTGGAATTCTCTGACAACAGCAACTTTACCATCACTGGTCCATACACGAAGATTCTTGGACGCGTCCATGTATTTGCCGATTTTCCATTTACTCTCGTGGAATACCCTTCCTATGTATATGTTACTGCCACCTTCAATACCTCCTAGGACCAAGTTCTTTACATTTGGTGGATTTCCTTGTGTCACTGGAATCCATTTGTAGTCATCTTTATTATCTGCACACATAATCTAGAAGAATTCGTAAATAGGATTATTAGCAATCATAGACTGAAAACCTAGTATTATATAAAAAAGATTTTAGGGCTGCTTAAAATTTGAAACGATCCCATGATGCCAAAAGGATTTTGATGTTTGACTAAAATATATTAAACGTAATTTATTATTACGTATTATTATTAGTGGATGGAAACAAATTAAGTGCTAAGAAGTTTCATTTCATAACCCTTTTTTAGTGTACGATTGAGCGGCTTTTGTATTATCCGAACTTTATACGCGTCGTCTAATGGACCATACACGGCAGACATGTTTTTTTTTTTTGTAAAGACGGTAAGACATTTTATTTTACTTTGATTGTACAACTCTTTTAATTGTACAATTTACGTCGATATTATTTGTGTGGTGTTATTGTATGCACTTTTATACATTTCATCTTGTTAGCCATTGAAACTTTTTAGACGACAGCTTGCTGTCACATTGTCATTTTATAGTGCCTGTACACACATCCATCGGAAAAATAAAAAACAAGCGCTACCCAGAAAAACTAAATAAGGCAAAACGACAATACGTCTAAAAATATGTTTTTGCCGACGATGATTACGATTTTGATGATGAGGAGACGTTTTGCCTACTTCGGATATTATGAGCGGACACTAATTGAAACACACTGCAAAATGTGTACACATACTGTAAATTCAGTTACAGATGGCACAATTGGGATACTAACGACTGAATAAAACAAATTAATAAATAAAATATATGATAAAGAATATGTAAAACGTGTTTTACTCAATTTTACAAATAATTTAACGTAAGCCTCACCTGTATGCATTGGTTTTAAAAATACTTATACTTAGAAATAACAAACGTTACATGACACAAAAATTATAATTAAAATTATAGCCAAATAACAAGACAATTTGGTGTTGTTTTCGATTTGTCTGTAAAGTTGTTGAAATTTCTTGAAAAAAATACATTGTAAAAAGCGTATCTGAAATATATATCTTTTCATGTTATAATTAATAGGTTAGAAATAGTCAAAGAAATTAAATAAACTAATTTCTTATCTAGAAAGAAAGAAAACAATATAATGGGGATGATGTGGTAACTTTGTTGTGAATAGCAGATGCAAATACAAAATTGTCTTTGCGTAAAAAAGCAGACAAAATCGATTATATTTTAGTGTTTGTATGGAAACTATGTCGTTATTTTTTCTTTTGCTGCTGACATTTCGTTTACAGTCCACAGGTAAATCTTCAGGGCTGTTACTGCTTACTTAATTATTGGAAATATGATTAAAGATGTCTTTTAGAATAGTAGACGAAAAGTCGACAGTAGCAGAATAAACGACGACAAAGTTTCAATCCAGAAGCCAAGAAGTAGGTAGTAAGTTATTTGAATATTCCACAACGAATATTTGCTTTACGAAATGTTTTAAAAATATTCCAGTGGCTCATACCAAAAGTGTGAATAAATTCTTGAAATTTTGCATTTAAATTTAATTAATTTATCAGTTTCTTCCAAATCTAGACTTTATTTTTTAAAATATTTAAACAATTATTTTTTAAATGCCTAAAAAAAGTAAAAGAAATATGAAAGCGTGAACCTTTTTCCGAAAACATATGTAGAAAAAAAAACTATAAAAATATCGACACTATCATAATTTAAAAGGCTACGTAATATTTTCACAATTAAATCTGTGATTTGGAAAGAAAATAAATACTATAAGAGTAATTGTTGGAGGTTTAAAGTGAAAATTGGTGCAGTTTCGACTACCAGTCCTAGTATTATTCTAAAGAAATATGTCCCTATAGAATTGTGGAAAATCCACGGTGTTTCGTAAGTAATTTTAATATTTACATGTTACTAATTTCAATTTACCTTAACACCTTCAGAAGTTTTTACAGTTTTTCCATCAGACTCGGATACTCCCTCTGTATCGCCGGTATAAATAGATGCTGGTATCATACCACCTACTGGTATTTGACCAATGTACAATCCAGCGGTCAAATCACTGGCTAGAATGGCATCTGGTGGCAAAACACCTTCGACATAATCCCTCCAGCAAACACTGCGGGCAGCATCTATATGACAATCGAGAACACTTGAATGAGTACATTAATGGTATAAATGTAAATTACTTACTTGTTGTACATATCAAAAAGGCGAAGATGCAAATGAACTGCTTCATTTTGGTGTCCCGGTTCGTCTCAAATCAAAGGTATGTGGGATAGTGTCGATACATGTAAGACTGCTAATGTCTTTTATAGGCCAGTCTTTAGTGATAAATACGAGGGAATCGCGCTGTATTAGCAGTTTTTTATTTATTTTATCTGCATTCGATGGAAGGTTAAGGTTCACGTCAAGCATTTAATTAGTATGCAAAGAGAAAAGTCGATGTTTCTAAAAATGGTATACTTATAACTATTTAAATTAATATACATATGTATATACCGGGTGTGTGTTTAAGCTCGGCCACCGGCCATATCTCAGCAACCGTTTATCGTACAACTTAGCGGAAAAAATCTTGATAGTAAAATGAACTAGGAGAATTTCAACAAAAATATTTTTAACTTTCCAAAATGACCGCAAGGGGGCGCAATTCTTAAGATAAATTAAAAATTTGAAAATTTTTCATTAAATTCATGGTTAAGATAAGTTAAATTTTTTACTAGCAATATCTTCAAACGTCTTTATACAATTTTCATTTGAAACTTTTTCATCTAACTCCCATACGAAGGGGTGAGTGGAGGGGGATATGTCTGCGTACAAAAGTGCCTTAACGGATTTTATAGGCTCATTAGATACAGCATTTCACAGAGAATTAAAGTGTATGAAGTAAGAAATTACTTGGTTGTCAAAAAAGATAATTGGCGGCGCTGTTCTTAGTTTATGTATATTACTTGTTTTTCTTTAAAATTTTGAATGGAATGATATATTTTTAATATCATAAATTATGATATGTTAATATAGAAATACAAATAGCTTTTATACTTAGTAATAATAAATAACTAAAATTATATGACACATGTTTAATACAGACTTTAAATTATATTAAATGAACACCCTCACATTTTCTGCTTGTAGAAGTCCTTGCACTGAGCATTGGAAACCATCCACAGCTGAATTTAAGGATAGTTTAATCGTACATGTGAAGGTAAAAGTTGTGGTAATATGAAACATTCTTCAAGCTGATAATAAAATATAAAGTAATTTTTTTTTGTTCCAGACCACTGGTGATTACATTTAAGGATTCAGAAAGGAAAAGTGAAACTTGAACAGTATATCGTGGCTATACAGCCATATTTGTTGATAGTGGCCCCTACAGTTGAAGATTTAAACGCGTTTTATATTGTTAATGCAAAGTTGATTCTGTTTTAAAACCACTAGATATTTGCTTTAAAATGTCTTGCATTGCAAGTATGCAACCTGTTGTGGACAATGGAATAATTACTTGTTGTTTCCACCGTCGTGATTGTTGTACCTAGCCACGGGTTGTAAGGCCGTAGAGCTTTATGTTTGATAATTGCTTGGTGCCGGTTAGTTTTGTATAATAAAACACAATGTTATGGATGCACTGACTTTACTTCTTAAAATCCACAATTAATATCACTTAACTAGATTTAAAAACTATATATATTGCATAGAATTGTTGGAGCACTTGTTGCATATGTTTTAATTGTAGTATGCTATGTGGCAAATGTTACTATTGCGAGTGTGACTGTATAATTCGTTTCAAGAAATATGAGCGACTTGTATAAGGTGATAATCCGGATTAAAGAGAAACCCTTTCCTCGAGCTGCAGCGGGTAATTAAGAAGCACTTGAAAAATATCAGGTACGGTCTACAGATAATTAGAAAGCAGCTCGAGGAAAGGGTTTCTCTTTAATCCGGATTATCACCTTATACAAGTCGCTCATATTTCTTGAAACGAACTATACTGTTGTACATTGTTTTTGTGAAATGATGTTCACTCTTTTGATTCTGAATCGACACTAACTTGAATAGAATCTTTCTTTTCCTACCCTTGTGGAGAAGAAGGGATAAATATGAACAATTGCTTTTACGATAAATGTTTCTTAGTGGTAAGTTCTAGGAAAAATTGCTCGTTTACAAATTACAATACCCAACAATAGGTACGTAATAAAACAATATAATATAAGGTTATTGTCACCCTTCTAAGACTAATTCCTTACCGTTGTATTCACAAAGAGAGTAATTTCTTTTTGATTACTGGGGAAAACCTAGATGACTAAAGTATTCAGATTATCCTAAATTAGATTTCTATAGAAGTTTAACATTAGAACGATTTACCTAGAATCAGGTAATTACTGTATATGTATCATTTATTGATCTGAATAAATTGTCTAATGTTTGAATAATAATTGTGATTTAGAACTATCTTAATTATACTAAATAATATTGTTTTGGCATAAGCCAGAACACTACCTTTTACTTTTGAGCGAGTGTGTTACATTCTAGTTTTGATATTCTGAGACCTTTTAAAAATTTAATAATTCTCCAAACACATGTTTAGATAAATAAAATGTGAGTAACTAAATACAGTCACGTTGGGCGTATGTCAACTCGACCACGGCTAAGAATATTTCAATTAATTCGAAAATTTAGGGATTAGTATTACCGGTCAGCTCGACCAGAGATTTAATCCGCTTTTACTCTAAATTCTATAATACTATATCGGCATAATTATAGGATTAAATTTGTTTACATACACATTAAAATAGAGTCTAACCAACACTATACAGGGTTATGATAAAGTAACGCACAAAATTCATAAAACGTACAATGTTCATTTTTGAAAAAAATGCAAAAACACGTCAAACAGTTTATTTTATTCCGCGTCTTTTAACATAAGTCAAAAAAATAAAACATCAAATTTGTCAAAGTTATGACGTCATCAATATTTTTTTTAAATATGAAGCTTGGTTTTTTTTTACTTCATTTGATAAAGCTTGTTTTTCTGCATTATATAGAAATAATTGAAGTAGGGGTTACATAAGAAAAAACTGAGAGAATTAATAAAAAACAAAATAAACTTTATTATAGTAATAACATTTAAATTAACTAAACAGTCCATTAAACCAAAACGATTTCTTACAGGAATTGTTCAAACTGTGTCCCGTTCACTATCTGACATAGGCCAAGACGATGGTAGACCTGATTTACAGAGTCTTTGATCATCTGCGGAGTTATACGAGTCATTTCAGGTCTAATTTGTTTTTTTTTTTTTTAGTTTTTTCTTATGTGACCCCTACTTCAATTATTTCTTTATAATGCAGAAAAACAAGCTTTGTCAAATAAATTTAAAAAAAACCAAGCTTCATATTTAAAAAAAAATATTGATGACGTCATAACTTTGACAAATTTGACGTTTTATTTTTTTGACTTATGTTAAAAGACGCGGAATAAAATAAACTGTTTGACGTGTTTTTGCATTTTTTTTCAAAAATGCACATTGTACGTTTTATGAATTTTGTGCGTTACTTTATCATAACCCTGTATAATAGTGTAGAAAGTAAATTTCTCATTCGTTATTTATTTTACCCTAAACGGGATCGTAATATAATATATAGGGACAGAAGTTAAAAGTAATTTACAATTTACGAATAACTCTTGCTGTGGTGTGTTCCTTACTGTGTTTATCATGGAGATGACAAGTCAAAGAGGTGGTAAACTACTTGTGGTAGAAAATCACAAGTTTTCAAAAATTAGCATTAGTAAATGCGGAAGAAATCGCTGGAGATGTTGGAAACGCGAGTGTCCTGCAAGAATCAATTCTATGATCACAGATTAAAATCACATAATCGAAAAGGTTGGCGACCACATCCATACGTCAGATTAAACAATTGTAAGGCAGGCCTTCAGTAATACTATTAAAAGGAAGGCCGGAATAGATCTGTATGAAAAACCATCAAAAGTTATACGCCAGGAGCTGAAAGAAAATGGATATTTCAATCAACTCACAGTTGAAGACCTGGATTGTGTCAGACGGAATACGTGTATCGCAAGAAGAAAACAAGTTCCAGTGTTACCTAAAAGTAGAGGAGACATTTTCCGATTGTTTCAAGAAAGTGGGTTAAATTTGCAGACTTGTAAGGGAGAACATTTTATTTATCAAAAAATCTAAATACGTATTTCGGCAACTAAGTTGCCATCTTCAGTAGATATCTGTATAAAACAAAAAAGAGTGTTAAACGTGGTATTTTTGGCTAAGGTGTAACCTTAGAAGATATGCTCTTCACCAAATCACCAGTGGGATAACACTGACTTCTCAAGAAACGACATCCCTATATATACTACTCTAATCTAAAAACTAACGGACTATAACAGTACTCTCAACCGTGACAGACTAAACCACTAAATTACAATAATCCGTACAAGCTGGACTCGGGTAACGGTCCATTGTCAGAATTCATTAACTTACCTCTATTTCTATGTATGTAAATACTTTCGTAACTGTCTAATTCTCTAAAATTATTTACACTTTTAATTAATCTAAGACTATCTGTAGGCATGCCATGGCCTGTATCGAAAATATGTCGAGCAACACTAGATTTTTCCGGTCTGTTGTATCTGAAATGTGCAATGTGTTCTTTGTAACGAGTTGAAATTGAACGCCTAGTTTGACCTACATATTTTTGATTACAGTCTTTACAGGTTATTTCATAAATACCAGATTTTTGATCTACCTCAATTTTATCTTTAGTGCTCCCTAAAAGTGATTTTAAAATCACTTTTAGTGCTCCCTAAAAGTGATTTTAAAATCACTTTTAGGGAGCACTAAAGATAAAATTGAGGTAGATCAAAAATCTGGTATTTATGAAATAACCTGTAAAGACTGTAATCAAAAATATGTAGGTCAAACTAGGCGTTCAATTTCAACTCGTTACAAAGAACACATTGCACATTTCAGATACAACAGACCGGAAAAATCTAGTGTTGCTCGACATATTTTCGATACAGGCCATGGCATGCCTACAGATAGTCTTAGATTAATTAAAAGTGTAAATAATTTTAGAGAATTAGACAGTTACGAAAGTATTTACATACATAGAAATAGAGGTAAGTTAATGAATTCTGACAATGGACCGTTACCCGAGTCCAGCTTGTACGGATTATTGTAATTTAGTGGTTTAGTCTGTCACGGTTGAGAGTACTGTTATAGTCCGTTAGTTTTTAGATTAGAGTAGTATATATAGGGATGTCGTTTCTTGAGAAGTCAGTGTTATCCCACTGGTGATTTGGTGAAGAGCATATCTTCTAAGGTTACACCTTAGCCAAAAATACCACGTTTAACACTCTTTTTTGTTTTATACAGATATCTACTGAAGATGGCAACTTAGTTGCCGAAATACGTATTTAGATTTTTTGATATATATTTTTTGTGGTAAGGGATTTTCCTTTTGCATTTTATTTCACATTTTTAGCCACAGTCTCCACCCATTATTGGAACATTTTATTATCGGTGTTGACCCCGCAAAAAGAAATAATTGTATTTTCTTGCTTTACTAATTTACACTTTTTGTGCTCAGGAGAAACAGTTTATACGGACGGTAGCTTTCAGTTTTGTTGTAATTATTTTAGCCAAATGTTTACCATACATGGGTTCCAAAACGGATACTACGTTCCATTGGTTTTTGCGCTGTTGCCTCATAAAAAGTGTGAAACATATGTTAGCTTATTTAATCTTTTACGACAAAAATGTTCTGAATTAAATTTAGAGTTTTTATCTAAGAGAATTGTTTTAGATTATGAAAGTACAACAAAAACTAATATCAATATATACTTTTGTAAGAAATGTATCATTTATATGTTTACCATTCTAAAATGTTGTATTATATAAAATTTATGTAAACTAAAATTTGGTTTAGTATCTATTTTATTTATTTTATGAGAATATATTTTTTATTTTTGCATGGGTGTTTTGTTAGTTTCTACTAGAAGTATTATGTATGTATATTTCTGTAAAATAAAAATGAAATAAATGTGAAAGTATTTTGATTTATTATTATCTGTTATTACATTATTATTTACGTTTATTGGGATAATGCATTTTAATCTCTTAAGCTCCAGAGCTTAAATTTTGTGGTCGAGTTGCACGGTCCTTTTTCTGATTACCTGTATTCGTGGTCGAGCTGACAAGCGCCGGTCACGTTTATGTTGGTACGCACTTGTATTCTTTATTCTTCCTGACTCTTATGCTCACCTTACGGCGATCTTCCACAAAACATAGATATTATTATTATTTACAAAAGTACATAAAATGTAAGTAGTTGATGCAACAAATTTTGACAAAATCTTGCTAATTCAGCTTTAGAAAACCGAGTCCATATATACGAAATTTCCTGATATTCTTCCAAAGATCATAATAAATTTATTTCTTTTAACTTAGTTTAATCTTCCTCACAAATTATTTTTTTATATCCATAACGTTTGTGCAAGCATATATAAAAGATTAATTATCTCAGATACTACACGAAAAGAACTTCTTATCTTCTGATTTTAATAACTGTCTAATAAATAATAGAAACGTTTCTATTTTCTACAAAATTCATACAAGTAATTTACTAGTTGCATGAAACTAAAAGAAAATGGGAAATTATGTTATTGTCGAAATTATTTCTAAATCAAAATTTCACTCATTTCATCCAAAAGGTAAGTATGTTTGCATAAATAACAAAATATGGTTAGATTAACACAACCGTTTATTTAACTTAAACGTTTATCCATGTTCATCGGATACATGTAGTTACTTTTATATTAAATATATGTTGGACTAAAAAAGAATTTTATGTCATGCAAACAAAATATTTGTTTGTACCTATATGATATTCTTTCTCATCTAACGAAAATATCATTTATATTAACTAATTTCGTTTGTTGCCGCAAACTTGTGTTTTCGTAAAATCAATATAAATACAATGTCAATCCAATAATTTCTATACTGTTATTTTAAATACATGTTGCCCATTAAAGTAAGTGTGATTTTTCGTTGATTTAACAATACATACTTTCGTTCACCTTAACAACCTGTTATTATTCCATTAACAATAATGAAGCAACAGCAACAGAGTTTTACATTAGTTCAATGAAAATTATTTGTTCGCCGTATTTAAACACAAATTGTAGATAAATTTACCATTTTTGAAGTGTAAACTTCTTTGGGCGCGTTGCTTTGATTGTGGGCACTGAACAAGACTGAGCCGTCACGCTCGGCTATGTAACGCTCGTTCGGGTAAAGTCGGCTCGAGTCGACTAAGGAAACGAGAGAAATATATCATATAGAGGTATTTAATTTCAATTAAATTGAAATTTAAATGAATAAATAAATTCATGTCCCCGAGCAGATTAGATCCCGAGCCGCACGGGTGAGAAGCCCGTTAGCATCAGACCAGCGCGGGACTCGTAAGCGAGTATTTATATCGTCTATTTATATATACATGCATGCGAACCGATCCAGAAGCGTATCAGAAAATCTCTCCGTCGAGGAATCCTTTAAAGTTGTCCGTACACCCACGCGACTATATTTACTATTTGAGGGAAATTAGTAGTCTTAGTGAAGATGACTTTTCTGACAGAGATCCCGCATATTGACTGCCATCCAGTGACGTAACTACAAATTTTGCTCCCCCCCCCCACAACATCCAGCTCAACCTAACCAATTATTACGTTGGTGTTTCCTACAAATAGGTGGTATCTACGGAATAAACGTAACACGATTATCCATAAATAAAAACCATTAAAATATAAACACATATTTTATTGTAGAAAGTAAAAATATAAAATCCAATACAAATGGAATCATACAGTTTAAAGCAACATAAATTTGTACGGTTCTGGTATGGGCTCTTACGGTTGCACGACTCTAGGATCCCACCGCACCGCGAGGCATGCGGGGGTAGAGTTACGCCACTGTTGCCATCAATTCAAAAACAAGGTAATGAAGAAGATGGAAATAATTATGCAATAGCAAATGAAATTGATATAGCGTCTACTAGCTAGTACCAACCAAAAGAAGAAAAAGAACGTAAAAAAACGAACAGTATAGAAAATGTAATATGAAAACAAAAAAATTGATTCTAAATGATTTACAATTAACTTTGCACGGAAATGTATCCTTTTGTGATGAGTTATTAAATTAAGTTAAATATATATGTGGAACAAGCTGATAGTTCTAAACTCTAAACCATTACATCTTTCGTCAGCAGAATTGAAACAATATATTGGAATATAATAAGAAAAACAATGACACTAAATTACTTTGAAAAAATACGACAATTTCTACATTTTAATGACATGAATGATGCGCATTTGACAAGAGAATCTGATAATTATGACAGGCTTCACAAACTTAGATTACTTGTTGATGATTTAAATGAAATGTGTTCTAAAATTCCTCTTGAGCTCTGCTTGTTATGGATGAGTAATTATGTTCCACTAGAATTTGCCATTATATCAAAAAATACTTGTCAATGAAACCTCACAAATATTTGGCAAGCCGTTGTTTTTAGACAGGTACGTTATGAGCATAAAAGTATTTAGAACGTAATTTGAAAAAATACCTTTTGTAAAAAAACTCAAAGTACTGACCAGAAAGTAACACTTTAAGCGAGTAGCACTTTCTTTCGAATCTCGAAGTATGCATTCTATAGAGATCTATTCAGAGACTTATAATAGGACTATGAATAATTTTTTTATAAAAAAATTCTTAAAATTTGGACTTGAAGACATACACTTACTCACAGGTTTATATTTATAAGAAGGTAAAAATATTTAAAACAATTTAGAACAATTTTGTATAATTTGAAACGCTCATACATATACGAAAGTCGTGTGGTGGTAACGCCTCATTATTTTAGAATGTATGTATGCATCCACAATTTGACGTACACAACATATCTTTGAAACAGTTGTAAACTATTATGTTAGTTCAAACATTAAAAAAAAATATGTTAAAATATAGCTTTAGTCTTTGATAAAAATGGACTAATGCTTCTGAGGTACAGTTACCCTTATTTGTTTTCTCTCTTATGAATTGTTATACATATTACCTTCATTACCATTTTCTTAAATATTTAATTTTTTTTGATCACTGGATAATATAATATTGCTATTTTTATTGTAGAGTGTAGAGCAGCCCTTTCTGTTTGCAATATAGGTTATTCAATAAACTTGTGCGATGAGCTTGACGTATTCCATTATACATTTTTATGAGGTTATTATTTATTATAATTCTTGTTCGTATTTCCTTATTGGATTTTTAAATAGCGGTAGTTTATTGCAAGATATTGGGTCAACATTTCTATATCATAATATGTAAATTATTGTTACCGTTATATACGTGTGTCTGCTTTATACGATATAAAGAAAATACGCTGTTTTTTGTTAATGGCCATTTAACCGCATACACACCTTTTAATAAGATGATTATAAATTAGGAAAAAGTATGTAGTAAAGAACAACAAAAAAGTTTGTTTTCCAAAGTTATTAAATTCATATATTTTACTTCTTATTCGTCCATTTACTGATAATGCCAATTTTATATACATACATAAAGATAAGAAATAGATATGTTTGCTGTTATATTACACGATGCAGATGGAAACAATAAATGCGAAGTCAACTTCCAGATACGGATTGCGCATGTGATACTAAGCAAAATTTTACAAAAATGAAATAAGCATCGAAAACATGTTCTTAACAGCCCAAGAAAAATATAATATTTATCATAAATTAAACTTGAAATATATTGTGATGATGTGATATAACTGAATATCAACATGATTTTTTTAAGAAATGGAATATGGTATGGTATTTGATTATTTGGTATACATGATTATTTTTGTCCTTAAATATAGTATTGGTTATGAGTACAGACCGGACACGAAAGGTCGATGACTCTTCCCATGGGCGCACTATTGAAATGAAAAATGTAAGGTATATGAACACCTACAAATAGTTCGATGTTATAAATGTGCAGGGTACAATCATTTTGCTAAATAATGTGAAACATGTGGTAATTGTGCGTAATTACATATAAGTGTATAAATTGTGTAAGAACAAACGATAAATTTAAAATGTATATTGACACTAATTACACAGCGTTTGATAGAGACTGTATACATTAGTAGATAATTAGTAGATAAGCAAAAAACGAAAATTAAATATATGTAACATTAGATTATAAGTGCGATTAATTTGCTCAGTAATTATTTAATTGTTGTTTTTTAAGTGTTTAGAACATTAGAATATTTGAACAATTAGCCCGTAATTATATTATAGAAAAAGTTTTAGTTTCTAAGTAATATATTTGTATATTTTAATAGCAATTGATAATAAAGATTATTATTATTATTATTATTATTATTATTTCTTGATTTATTGTATTATAAATTTGTATAACAATAAAATTATTATATTTCTTCAAAACTAACTTCAGGAATGATGGCCTCTTTTAAACAAGCATATATTTGTCATTAAAAATAGCATTCTTCACGAACGTCACTGGACAAATCCCGTTTCAATCAAACGAAAATATGAGAAACCTACGTAATCTATCGTGCATTTTTGGGTGGCCGCGTGTGTACATTCTACATACACTTTACTTCTTAGTCTACTGTTCGATGATAATGTTAAGTTTGTGTGCACGAAGATAAGAAATGCACACTTGCTGTCATAGAAAACTATCCTCTTTTTTGTCGATGGAAATAATTAATGCATACTCAACGTGGAGATATTTAATTTGCGCAAATGATATATTAATGCGAAGATTTACATAAAATACGAATAATTTTCCATTAAAATAGCTAAATATTGAACTTTTAGGAATGGAATTAACCGAACAATAAATTCTTACAAACGCAAAACTAATTAGTAAATAATCAATTATAGTTATTACTTATTCTTATTTTGATACAAAGGAATTTCATAATGTAATTTTTGTGGTGGTTGGCAATATGTTATGACATTTGACGTAAATTCAAAATATGAATTCATCGCGATTTTTATATTCAGTATTTGACAATTCCTAAATCTAATACAAAATGAGTGCAAATATTTCATGTACATCACCTGAAATTAGAGAAATTGCAGAAATGCCGTGAATAATTTACTTGCCACTAAATTTCGTATCAATCAAATCAAGAAGCAGTATATAAAATATGAAGAATGGTGTAAAGAAAAGGAACTTTAGGTATGTTATATCAGAAAACGCTTTAATTGCCTATTTCCAATTGCAATATACTAAATATAAACCATCTACTTTATGGACAATTTATTCTGTATTGAGGTCTTGTTTAACTATATATATATATATATATATATATATATATATGTATGTATATACGGAGGTAGATATACGGCAGTATAAGAAATTTTAGGCTTTCCTGAATCGTTTATTTAAAGGTTGCCTACCAAAAATAGATATCTAAAATCTTATGAGAAATAGATATTACTAAATTTATAAAATAAGCGGATAATAAAATATATTTGGTAATGAAAGTATATTTTTCATATTTATCGCAGCTGTGCATATAATGTATTAATTTGTAGGTAGTCTTGATAATGGGTTACAACGGACCTTGTAGACGAGATCTGACCAATATCTGTAGATGACATTGACTACATGTCTGACGCCATCATTATTTCTGTATCTAAAACAAAAAATAATATTTCGAGATTCTTCGTAATTACAGATACAATATGGATCGATTTAATAAGAAATATTATAACTTACGACCAATTAATACTAGTCATAAGCGTCTTTTCTTAACTTATCGCAATGGTCAGTGTATTATTAGTCCAATGGATATTAATATGATAAGTAAAATTCCGAAGGAGATTGCGAGTTTTTTGAAATTGCCAAATCCAGACTTGTTTACAGAGCACTGTTTTAGAAGATGTGTTGCACTACATTTGGCAAATCATGGTGGTGATATGTTGACTTTAAGAAATCATAAATCTTAATTTTAAGTTTTTTATTTGCTTACCTTTGTCATTAAGAATACGTTGTTAGGAGCATCAGATATACATTTTTGTACATGTTCTTTATCAAGTACTTTCGACTTCTTTGGGTAGATATCATTCCTTTTGTCTCTTGATAAACATTATTAATTTATTAAATTTGCTTATATTGATGTTGTCTTTCACATTTAGTGATAACTTAAGCATTGAATATTTTGGTTATAAACTTGCAATTAAGTCTAAGATAATGCCTTAACTTTTGAAGTATAGGGTGCTAAAGTTTAAAAAAAAAACGTTTTTTTAAACTTTGGTATTACCCTATATATATTTTCGTGAAATTTTGTACACGCCTTTTATGCAAGTGGTCTAGCGAGATGCACTTGATTGATTTTTTTTAAACTTTAGCACCATACAGTTCAAAAGGTAGGACATTTAGGACATATGTTCATAAGAAGTTTTTTTCATAAAATGGACCTAATAATAACGCACTTAAATATTGGCATGTTGTTAAGAAACGGCCTGTATAGCATTTACTGATTATTTCAGCATATTTATCAATCGTTTTACCAATAAGATTAGGTAAGATAAATTTTAGCATCTATACAGCGTCTTGTTAAAAAAATGTAGGAAGCAAACAAGTAGTAAATTAAATAATGATATCATTTATAAAAGGAAAAAAATAGATACAAAATCTTTTCTATAAGGAATCCAATATATTACAATCTTTGGAAAGTTTACAGAATAAATGATAAAAAACAAATTATTACATAGACATTGATACACAAAAGAAATTTCTTTTGAATTATATAATTTTAGATTCATATGTCTGAATTGCTAAATTAAAATGTCTATACATAAAAATAAGAAAATTAGAAGTTGTATCGGGAAATATACTAATTTTTAATAAAATTAATAGAATCTACGGTTGGTTCTTGGTGAAACATTATGATTATTAAAACGAATAAACACTAGGTTATATTGTTTCACTTAGGACAGATTTATTTTTCTCTGACACGTGTTTCGAACTCTCGGTCAGGTATTTATGAAATCTAGTTGTGTGTTTGTGACATTTTTATTAAATGAAGAAAATCCATTTTATAAGGTAATTGATAATAATATAAAGTTTAAAATTAAATCCTCTTTGAACCTTATAATAGTTTATTCTATACTCTAGTACATGTTTCGTCTTGAAGGCATCGTCAGCTAGAATCTACAAATTTATAAATATGAGAAACTTAAATTAAAATAAAAGATGGAGTACTTACTGTCACTAGATTCTAAAATAATTGACATTTAATGTTCATGTGTTATGTCGATGCAAATATGTTATACCAATGTAATAATTGTAAATATATAAATATATAAAACTAGTGATAGATTTAATGTAATTATAATTAGAATGTAAATAAAATGGTAATTGGATGGTTATACTTGGATTTTAAGGTATTCAAAAAAGAAAAAGGGAAAAGGGTTTCCCTTTACATTCTAATTATAATTACATTCAATCTATCACAAGCTTCATATATTTATATTTTTACAATTATTACATTGGTATAACATATTTACATCGACATAACACATGAACATTAAATGTCACATATTTTAGAATCTAGTGACTGTAAGTACTCCATCTTTTATTTTAATTTAAGTTTCTCATATTAATAAATTTGTAGATTCTAGGTGAAGATGGCTTCAAGGTGAAACATACACTAGAGTATGTAATAAACTATTATAAGGTTCAAAGAGGATTTAATTTTAAACTTTATATTATATGTTTATTAGCTGTTGTAGCTTTTTTAATTTCAAGGATTTCTAATAAATCTAATTTTCTTCCTTTATAACTATTATGTAATAATGTATAATTATTAGTATCGAATACATGTATAAGGTCTATGCAATGTTCAGCAAAGCCTGTATTTTTGTTATTGTTTAAAATGGATTTTTTATGTTCATTAATGCGTCCTGTACGGGTCTGCCTGTTTGACCAATGTGGATTGCGTCACAATCACTGCAACCTAACTTCATAAACACCTGATTTGTCACACAATTTTGTTTTTTTCTTTATTATCGACTAAGATTTTTCCAAAATTTACTTCGTTTACTTGGATAATAGTTAAACGTAGCTTTTTTTGATCCGTTAGAAACATTGTTGAGTTTGTTCATTGAATTTTTTTTTATAAGGATCGTTTTTTGTTTCTTTGCAATCATTCTTTCAATGAGTTGTGGTGCTATAACCATTATTTATTGCTACAGTTTTTAAAATATCTCTTTCTTTTTTGTAGTTATCAATGTTTAACGGAAAGTTGAGTAATCTATGAATTAAACTGTGAAAGGCTGCCATTTTTATATTCCAAGATTGCTTTGAATTAGCGGGAATGATATTATCTGTGGTGTTGTTTTCCTAAATATATCAAATTCTAATCTTTGTTTTATTCTAGTGATTTTTATGTCTAAAAAGTTTAGATTTCTTTCCACCTCTTTTTTTATTGTAAATTGTATATTATTGTTAACTGAATTTAAATGACTGAAAAATTGATCTAATTGTCTGTCAGCGCCTGACCAAATACATAATATGTCATCTACATATCTAGCCCAAAAGGAAATGTTTTTTAAAATAGAGTTGTTTCTATTCTTTTTCTATCTCTCTTCAAAATCTGTCATATATATCTCGGCAAGTAATGGGCTTAACACACTACCTATGGGTCTAGTGGTCTACCCATGGGTAGTGCGTTAAGCCCATTGCTTGCCGAGATATATATGACAGAAATCTGTCCTAAGTGAAACAATATAACCTAGTGTTTATTCGTTTTAATATACTAATTATTGTATCAGTGTTTTAACAATAATTAGAAAGAAATAAAAAAAATTATATTTCGTTTTTTATTTCAATTTGTAAAATGCCATTTTTACATTGCAATTTTATTTATGCTTCTACCATCTTCTAGCATGTCTATTTGATATTTCTCCGTTCCGGTACCACCTTCTTCGGGTGTGTATTCTAACAATCCAAAATCGGTTATTCTATCGACACCTCCATCATCCATCCAAATCTTTAAACTGTGAGAATTAGGATAAACTTTTCCAATTTTACACTTCTCCTGATGGTAGGCTCGTCCAATATACAGTAATTCTCCATTTTCAACACCGCCTTCGACTAAGTTCTTAGTCACGTTAATTGGAACTCCTATTCTGATCTGTTGCCATGAAAATTGTGTTGGATTGTTACTGCATAAAATCTAAACAGAGAAAGAAAAGTACGAACTAAGTGATGATTATTTAGAAACATTCTTGAATTACTTTGCTTGTTATTAATTAAAACATATCCGCTCTTTTTTGGCTAATGTAACTTTAGTATCATAAAATAAGATGCAAATAAAATAAGTAATGAAATACTCGCTTTAACGTGGTCTGAAGATTCATATCTTTTATTATCTGCTACAGTTATTGCCACTTTACGACCGCTGTATATTGTTCCTGGTGCGATGCCCTCATTTGGTAGAACTATTTGTGCTATATAAGCTCCTGTTGATCCAGGTACTGCATCAAGTGGAATTTCTCCGTTAAACTGCCTCCAGTAATAATCGGGTTTTCCACTGACTTAAAACACATATATTATAACTTTAATGAAATAGAAAAAAACATGATTTCCCTACCAATTAAGCACAGGCTCACAACTAGAAAACAAATTAATCCTCTCATTGTATATTAGATTTGTGTTTGCTTTCTGTCAGTGCTTGTTGCTTCTTTGAGTAGTAAAATTACACTGATGTACTGAAATTTTGTCTAATTAGTATATATTTCAATTAAAGGTCACAGTTCATATCAACATACAAAACAAATAGCTTACATAGGATTACTAATACAAGGAAATTTGAAATAGGACGGGCATGTACAAAACCTAATAAAAAGAAACTCTAAAGCAAAAAGCAATAGTTGGAATATATAAAATTAAAAATATCCTACCAGAAAGAGTGAGAACAACAATACACCACTCCGAGTTCGCATGACTTATTTTGTTAATATATCAAACAACATCAAAATATAGAAACAAAAATTACAGCGATAACAAAATAAATTCATAAAATTAGTATACTGAGTAAATAAAAGAAGTCCAATACTAACTCAACTACTTATATAAACTCACTGAAATGCCAAATATTGAGGCACTCATAAGAATAAAAAATATGCTACTGATATGTAAAATAGAGAAGGAACTAATCAAAATAAAAATAAAGCAACAAACTAACTATGAAATACATGCCTACCGAACGAGAAAATACACACACATAAGAGCAAGAAAACACAGGCTAACAAGATGCGTACAAATATTAACCCTCTGTCTACTGAAAAAGGAACTAGCTATAACTACGGTCAGGGTCCATGGGACTCATTTATGAATTACGGTGATTTTCTTTTTTGTTTTTCTTTGGTTATTTATAAATAAACATCATTAATTTGCATAATGATTACAAAGTAGGGGAGAGGTACCCAAGATGGGACGATTTTTTCCGAAAATCAATATTTCAAGAAACTAAGTATAAGAGACAAACATTGTGATAAGTAAACAAACATTTATTTCAAACACAAACAATTTTTGGTAAGGAATTTAATCACAAATAACAAAATGTCTTATTTTCTACATTAAAAAAAACAAAGCAAGGGGCCCGTCTTGGGAGACCAGCCTCTTAAGATGGGTCAATGGGCTACCTAAGAAGAGACATCACACTTCACATCCGGCACATGTGAAATACAGGTCATCCATGACTCCACAAGACTCATGAGCCCACTCTAAACATTCATGACAGTTATACCAGTCCTCCTCACTACCCACGTACTTTTCTCCACACACGATGCAACTTGAATCATCAACACTTTCATTGATATTAGACTTATTCTGGTTGCAATTTGATTTATTTACGCCTTGATTATTTTTGCCTTTGAAAACAACTACTTTCTTGATTGTTTTGATGTTTTTCGTGGATTTTTGGGTCTGCAAAGCTGCTAATTCATTTTTGTAAGGTGATTCTGTCAGAATCGTAGATTTCAAGGACCTTCTAGAAGATGCCTTCTTCTTCTGTTTTTCTTTTGTCGTTGGTAGGGGACTGATATCAATTATTTTGATCTTAGAAGAGGAAAGCTTAATATTATCAATGCTTTTTATTTTACGCTTACTGACAAAGGTTGACAATGGAAGCTCTTCTTCAGAGTCACTGTTATGATGTTTTCCAGGTGTAGGTGAAATATTATGCACCCTTGAGGTAGAAGGAGTAGGATCTTCGTATGGATTTATATTTAAAGTAGGCAATGGTGTTGGTTCTCCATTTTGGTCTGTCGAATTAATATTTTTTTCTGTTGTTTCTGACGCAGAAAATTCCCAGTCCTGGAATACCTGGTCTTTGAATGGCCAGATTCCGGCTCTGCGAAAACCGTTTGCGGCAGTCTGTACGCTTGATGCTTTGCCAAAAGCTTCTGCAACAGCTCCTGCGATTTGATACAGTCCGAAAGTGCGACCACAATGATTTTTTAACCACCTAGTAATATAGATATCGTAAGAGCTCATAAACGATTTAAAATACGAAACGTCTAACGGCTGCATTTTATGTGTGCAGTGGGGCGGTAAGCACAATAAAATGACATTATTCTCACGGCAAAAGTTTATGACGTTTAAACTTTTTGTATGCGAATTATGACCGTCCAAGATAATAAGAATTGGCTGCTGCTTCGACGTTCTAGTTTGCTCAACAAAATATTTCATAAACTGCAAAAAGACGTCACAATCCATCCAATCTTTGTTTTGTGGAAAAGCTGGACTTCCAATAGGTGCATTGTCCATCAGCTCAGCTTTTATTCGCTTACGGGGGAAAATGAACGCAGGTGCCAGAAAATTTCCGGTTGCACTCGTAGAACTGACAATAGTAACATTCACTCCTCTTTCGGCACTCGTAAGTCCACCCTACCTGCTTTTTACCCTTTTGAGCAAGAATTTTTGGTAATTTCTGAACGGTTGTTATACCGGTTTCATCGATATTCCATATTCGATCTGGCGTGAGTTTATATTTCTCATAAATACCTTCAAGATTTTTAAAAAAAAATCGAACTGCATTTTGGTTAAAGCCCGTGGCTCTAGCATAAGATGTTGCTTCGGGTTTTCTTAGAGAAATATTTTTGTGTCTACGCAAAAACCCGTAAATCCTTTTCTTAGAGGCCATTCTAGCATCTTTGTTGAAATTATTAGGAATATTATTGACAGTGGCAAAATCAAATGCTAATCGATGGAGTTCTGAATAAGTAATTCCAAAAAATCTCATTTCCATTTGGAGAATATACTCCATAATCTCGTTTTCTTGTTCCTCAGAGAAGACCTGCCTAAATCGGCCTAGATATTTTTCATTTTCTGTCACAATTTTATTTTTGTTTGTGACTCTTCTTTGCAATGTACTTTTCGGAACATTGTAATGTTCTGCGGCCTGTCGAACTGATAACCCTTTGTTGCGAACTTTCTTAATAGCTTCTAACATGTCTTGAGCCGACCATTTTCCACGATCTGTTTTTCTTTTGTAGTAGCGATCTATTTTAGGTATCTGCAATTACGACATACAGAGGAGGGGATCAACAGTTGTATTGCATAAGAACAGTTTCTCAAAATGGGACGTCCCAACTTACGAATCTCGACTATGTCCCATCTTGAGAAATGTTGCCAATTATGAATGCGATTTAACCTAAAAATATTAACGCGATAAATGTAAAGCGAATTTATGGTAAACTACACTATAAAGTCTGCTCTGATTGACGGTCTTAGATAAATTAAAGGTAACTTACGTTTTCGATGTTATTTTCTCTTTTATATCATACGAAATATTTTAATATTTTTACAAGAATCGCCAAACTACCATCACTACCGGCTATGGATATTGGAACTGAGGCAACTTTTAAAATAAGTATGTCTACCGTGGGGAGTTAACTTATAAATATTTAGATGGCGCTGTAGTGCTAAACTTATCAATTTATTAACATGTCCTTTCTTAGGAGACTGTCCCATCTTGGGTAACTCTCCCCTAATTCTATTCAACTAACTTAGTTAATAATATTATGGAATGTTCTCCTCATGCATGCTTTTACTTTCTTATACGTAGTATAAGGAAGTATTGTGATGACGAAAATTTTCGACCTCGAGATTTTTGCAGATGTCCACGTTTTGAAGTCCCCTGATACCGAAAAAGTGGTTTTTAAAAAATGTCTCTCTCTCTGTGTGTCAGTGTGTGCGCCTGTGACCACGATAGCAGTCAAACTGTTATAGGTATCAATACCAAATTTTGTATTTACGAGTATAATCTCCCTCTCGAGATCTGGTTAGATTTTCAGTAAAATCGACGGACCGGAAGTAGTAGTTTACTTCAGTGAAAAAATCGATTTTTCTCAATATTTCGTCAACTACTAAGTTTAAACAAATTTATAAAGAATTCATATGTATTCAAAATTAATTTTGCGAAGAATTTTATTAAAAAAATTTTTCGAAATTCCTACCGGAAGTAGGTCTTTTACTTTTATCGAAAATCAGTTTTTTGCGAATAGTCATGCTTTTTAGAACAGGTACGTTACGAGCAGTAATGTAAGTCTGTAAATTATCCCGTAAATTACCGAATTAATTACCGTCATTTACGGTAAATTACCACATAAAATTTTCGTCAATTACCAACAAAGTAAAACATAATCTATATACACGTGTGACATTGCACACTCGGTGATTTGGGAAGTCCCTATCTAGCAGATGCAAAAGCCCATAAATCAGCCGTTCATATAACAAGTGAAGTAGTCTTTCAAAAGACTTCGATGTATAAGTTAAAGTATATAAAGTTTTTGAATATACTACTCATAGTACTGTGCGGTGAGATGAGGCATAAAGATAAAATAAAAAAAGTTAATTTAATAGCATTTTCAAAATCCACAGAACATTCGAAATTATATTCGTGTAACTTCTGTTCGCAAAGTTACGTTTTAAATGTAACCAGAATGTCCAGTCACTTACAGAAGAAGTGCATTCGTTGTCCTCGTCCTGGATAATACTGAAAATATAAAATCGAGAAGAAACCTGAGAGACTAGAAAAAAACGAAGACCACATAGTTCTCAATATCGCTCATCCGGCAACCTGGAAAAACCCAGGGTCTTGCAATGAGGTTGATGACCGAAAAAGCCATTACTGTCAATTTCACCTTGGAATCAAAGTATTGCGCCCGAGGTTACTAAATTTCAGTGTTGGATACACAGAGATTGAATAAGTAAACTATAGAGAGGTAAACCAGCCGCCATATTTGTTACGAATTGAATTAGAAGGCACCATGACAGAAATTGGCAAGTTTTGGAGAAGGGGTAAATAAAATTAGGTGCAAGCTAAAGCGGTATTAAAAACTAATAATACATATTTTGAAGTGAAAATAATGTTTTATTTTACAAATAAAACAAAAATATATAAAATTATATTATTGTCCTCTGAATAAAATCAATTTTGTATACATTTGTCTGACTTGCAGTCCTCGTAATTTGGTGGATTCCTGGCGACACTCGTGGTGAAAACGAATTGTGAAATACTGTTTCAATAATAATTTCACTAACTGGGAATAGTGACTCTCCTCTGAAGAATGTGTAGCAATAAATAAATGTGTATTTGTAAATAAAGTTGTGGGTAATATACCCTCATTGTTTGACATTTTTTAAAAGAATAGGGTCTGAGAATGGAAACCTAGAAGTTTAAGATACAATACTAAATTTCATAATTATTATTACTACTTACATAAAAAAGGAGGTGTGGGCATCACACGACTTTCTTATACATACCTATGTGCCTTTCAAATTATGCAAAGTTATTCTAAATTAAGCTTTAAATACTTTTATCATCTTAAAAAAATTTAAATTTAGCTTCGATCCCATATCTGTAATACCTCTGTTGGAAAATCCTGTCTATCCACGGCTCAGTTTTGTTTGTCTGATAAAGCCGCCTTGATGAGCCTCTAGGCGTGAAAAGTGTTTTTGTCCAAACCTTGTGGCATCTTCAAAGTCATCTCTTTAGTAGTTAGGGTCTGGCTGCATGGACAATGTCCGCAATGCCATTAAAAAAAAAAAATCTTAAAAAAATAGGCCTGTGAATAAATGTGTTAGTTCAGATCCGAATCTTCAAAATTCTTTCATACAAATATTATTCAAAATTTTATTTTAAATGCTTTTATTCTCTTAATAAATCTCTATCGAAGGCATACTTTGCCAGATATTTGGAAAAAAGTGCAACTCGCTAAGAGTAGAAGTGTTACTTTCGGTCCGAATTTTGAAATATCATTTATACAAAAAATATTCCAAATCCAGCTCTAAATATGTTTGTACTCTTGACAAAAATATATAAAATGCATAATTTAAAACACATTTGCAAAAAATCGCTATTCGATAGGAATAAAAGTGTTACTTCCAGTCCGAATTTTGAATTTTTTTTATACAAAAGTTATTAAAAAGTAAGTTCTAAACACTCTTAACATACCTGTCTAAAAAGTATGACTAGCGAAATATTCGCAAAAACTGATTTTCGATAAGAGTAAGCGACCTATTTCCGGTAGGAATATGCAACAACTTTTTTAAAAAAATTCTTCTCAAATTTAATTTTGAGTATATATTAATTCTCTGTAAATTTGTTTAAAATTAGTAGTTGACGAAATATTGGCAAAATTCGATTTTTTCACTGAAGTAAACTACTACTTCCGGTCTGTCTCGATGTTGAAAATGTGCATCATCACAATACTTAATTATACTACGTATAAGAAAGTAAAAATGAAATATTTTTTTCTTTTGATCACCTATTCGTATAGTTAAAAGCTGAGCACGAAGTCGGCATTTTTCCAAGTACTCTGTTAAATTTAATTTATAATTTAAATGTACAGAAATAAATGGTATCAATTATACTTCTATAACGTGTTTAAATGGAATTGATTGTGTTTGCCTATTTCTGTCATGGCCGATGTTAGTTCTATATGTAACACATTGGAGGCGCTGTAGCCTATACAACAGCCTCTCTATAGTTTACTTATACAGATTGTCGTATTTAGAAGTTAATATGCATCTTCAAATACACACACATAAACATGTACCTATGTATGTATGTATACAACAGTTCAAGAATGTGGCTCTCGGTTTACCCACACCACCATAAGACCGGTGGTGTGGGGAGATCGAGAGCGCGAACACCATGCGCACATGGCATTCGTTCCGTATCTTTAGAGTGTGAACTTACATTGTGTCTGAGCAAACTCGCAAATATTAAAATAAAATGCCCTTAGCTGTCGAGGAAAAAATACAGATTGTGTTATGGTATGCGAAGGATAATTCGTACAAAGACGTGCAAAATTTATTTGTATAGTTCATTATAATATTTTGTTTCGTTTTAAATGTGATAATTTTATTTTAGTTACAATTTTTATAGTTTTGTTTCAGTTCAATGTTAATACATTATACATCAATTACCAAAATAGCGGAGCAACTCCTTAAAGCAAACGTCTGCATACTAGCTTTCAACGTTTTGCACTGAAGCCTCGGTCTCGGTACCCGGTGTCCCGATATGAACTCATCTGTATTCCCCTATTATCGTACCCCTCCATTTCATGTTTGCATGCACATGTGTGCGTGTCTGTGTTTCCCTATATCTACTTTTATTTCAGTCAAACGGTATATCTCGTTGGTTGGATAGGTATTAGGTAAATTTTATATAGCAAGGTTGGTATTACTTAAATTTCATGACGATAGTAATGTCGGTAATTAAACGCATAAATACGCAGAAAGAAAAAAAAGTAGGTTTGACATTTACTCAGTGTTGTACATAGAAAACCATTTTTTTTATCTAGATAAGATAACAGATAATTCCGAAAAATATTATCTAGATACAGATAAAAGATGATTTTGCAAATGATTATCTAGATAAAGATGACAGATAAAGTATAATTTATCTAGATAATTCAATGGATAATCTAGTAAAAACCTCAGAACTCAGAATTTTATTTTAGAATTCAGCGTGGTTTAGGTATCGATTGATATACGAAGGATGAGGATGACATTGTTTGATATAGGTAATGCACAACGTTAAATATGAACAAATTTAATATACTTTCTTATGTTTATTTTATTATTTATTATTAATGATTTAGAGACAAGTCGGATTTGCGTGGTCCCAACTTTCTGTCACTGATTTTCATATTCGTATTGCTAGTGACTAATTTACAAGATTTATGCTATTCCTACAGTTCCCAATTTTTCGGTTTTCAAAAATTTTTCTCTGTGTATCTCATCATTAGTTAAAATTCCTCCAGTATTGAACAGTTTTTTTTAATATTATTTCTAGAAGTATATCGTACATCATATACTTATAACTTTCTTTTCCATATATGTAGGTAAATTAAAAAAAAATAATACAGTTGCATCTTTTATTTCAATTAGTAATTTATAATAGTTTTCCTCTAATATCAATCTTTCTTCTTCCCTGATCTGCTAGCATCTCCGCTTGATATTTTTTCGTTCCGGTACCCCCCTCTTCTGGTGTGTGTTCTAATAATTCAAATGTGTTTATTTTAGCGGAACTTCCATTGCACATCCATACGTTCAAAGTTAAAGTACGATAAACTTTTCCAATTTTACATGTTCCATCGTGGCATATTCGCCCAATATAAATTTGATTTCCTTCTTCAACACCACCATCGACTAAATTCTGTGTATTAATAACTGCATCACCTGGTTGGATTTTGCGCCACGAAAATTGTGTGGGACTGTTACTGCATAAAATCTAAACAAAAAATGCAAAATCTGCACAGAGTATTTACAAAAATTTGTCAACAATTTTGTTCATTATTCGTCAAAAAATACCTGTTCCGTTTAAAGTAATTTAGTTACATGAAAATGGCATAAAATAAAATAAGAAATATAATACTTGCTTTAACGTGCTCTGATGCTTCATATTCCTTATTATCGACTACAGTTATTGCCACTTTACGGCCACTGTATATTGTTCCTAGTGCGATGCCCCCACTTGGTAGCACTACTTGTGCTATGTAAGCTCCTGTTGATCCAGCTACTGCATCAAATGGTATTTCCCCGTTAAACTGTCTCCAATATAAATCAGGCTCTCCACTGACTTAAAAGATATAACATGTCTATAAATTTAATGAAATACAAGTAAACATAATAACCCTACCAAATAAACACAGGCATGCAACGACAATATAAAAAGAACGTCTCATTGCATTTGTTTACTCTCCTCAGTGCTTGTCGCAAATTTAAACTGTTGTATTGAAATGTTGTCTAGTTAGTATATATTTGTATTACAGGTCAGAGTTTATTTATACATGATGCACATTATTACACATACATATGAATTTTCTTCAAGATTAGCATATATGAATGGGTCGCAAAATTTAGTGATGTTAAGATTGATCCGGTAAAAATACACGACTGTTGTGAAAAAAAGTCAGTAAAATTAATTGTTACATTAGAATTATTGGAAGCTTGAATCCATGTAGATAGACCGCCCTGCTATTGCTGATTGGTGACTTTTTGTCCTTCTCCATTCGACCTAAGATATCTGGATTGCTACGGGACGGCTATTTCCCTCAGTTCCAGTGAAGTACAGTCCTTGAAGGCTTTACTACTCAACATTTCTTTTATAATCTATTCACCGAAATAACTGTCGTACATAAGCTAGAACATTACAATCTGACAACTCAATATATCAAAACTTTTACCGGAATTTGTATTACAAATACATACAGCATGTGTAAAAACATATTGGGGATAGGATATATGTATACTAGGCATACCGGCAACAACGCCCAGTTGTGCCGGTAGTGAAGTACGATTATAGCATATAGCCACAGTATAAACCTTTCCAGTAGTTGCACTCGCAAAATTTATTGAGACCAAGTAGTTTGTTGCGCATTGTATTGCGCAGTGTCGCAGTGACGGTAAGAAACAGAATTAGACTTGTTTATATCTTGTTTGCCAACAGATCTTTGAACGTTTGAACATAACCAACCATTTTTAAAGTGAATCAGGTTTATGTGTATAATTGCGAAGGATTTGTTTCATTTAGTGCGTTAAATTAATTGAGCACAATGAGTATAAAGTGTTGTGTACCGCAATGTAAAAGTGCGTATTCAAAGGACATAAAAGACATTAGTTTTTTTAATATTTCATCTGAGGAAATAAGGTAAGCGCAAAATTCAAATAAACATTCAGATATACATGAACATAAGTACGACATAAAGGATTATAGAATTTATAAAAAGTTATTGTAAAATATAAGACAAATATTGACGTAAATTATTAATGGTTAAATTGCTACATCATTCAAGCATACTTGTATATAATAATAGTTGCATATGATTAATAATTTTTTCTGCACTAGGCGTAAGGAATGGAATGCTTGAATTGGAGAAACAAGTTCTGTAAAGAAAAATGCCAAAGTTTGTAGCATTCATTTTGAAGAACAGGCTAGAAATTACTGCGGTGCCCACTTTATTTCTTACAGGTAAGCCCAAGAATAGATAAACTTATAAAATCATCTATTTGTTTTTTGAAATTAATCTTTTTATTAATTAGAAATGCTTTTAAAGGATGATTATATCAAATTAATTACAAATACCTTGATTGCAACTAGCTTTGCTATATTTATTTAATTTTGATGCCTTTGTGATTTTTCTAACAACCAAAATCACATACACCTTTTTTATATATGATGATTCTATTTTACAGAATGTACAGATGTTACACCTGTGTTAAAAGATAATCCCCTACCAGGCACAGGTAAAGATGTTAATATGATTACCGATCAACATACTGAAACTCATACAGGTAATAGCAGTTTTTGATGTTTTATATAATATTATTAAATTATATTTCTTATGTTTAGCTAGCATTTATGTGCAAACACCGCAAAGCCTGTTGGCTACAAGTCCCAGGAAGTGCAAATTAAAAACTGAGATTCAGTATTTAAAAGGTGTTCTAAAGAGAGCGGAAGGGAAGGTTTCTACTGTGACAGAGAAAGAAAATCCAATTTCTGATGCAGATTTTAATACATTTTGTGAAAGCCATTTCAATGAAGCCACGGTAAATCTGTTTAAAATGCAGCAGAAATTATCAAGTAAAAGTAAATGGTTTCAGATATACAAATGAATTTATACAGTTTGCGTTGACTATATATTTTCTCGGTCCTTAAGTTTATAGATTTTTATCTGCAACTCCATGCAGATTAACCAGTAAATGGAACATAACAGTGGGGTTGAATTACTTTCTTTTTATGGTAATAGGAAGAAAAGTTGAAATGATGAGTGAAGAATCGAGGCATTGTGTGATGTGTATTGACGAAATGTCATTAAAGACATTTCTTTTTTATAATAGATCTAAAGATGAAATAATAGGCTTTCATGAAACTACTACAAAAACATTTTTTTCCAAGATGGTTTTTAATTTTAAGTTATTTTGCAACATTTATAAAATATGTCAAATATTGTAAAATTTAAATGTGACTAGCATTAAAATATATAATTTTATTCCATCTATGAGACTTTTTGCCACGATGGTTTTTAATTTTAAGTAATTTTGCAACATTTATAAAATATGTCAAATATTGTAAAATTTAAATGTAACTAGCATTAAAATATATAATTTTATTCCATCTATGAGACTTTTTGCCACGATGGTTTTTAATTTTAAGTAATTTTGCAACATTTATAAAATATGTCAAATATTGTAAAATTTAAATGTAACTAGCATTAAAATATATAATTTTATTCCATCTATGAGACTTTTTGCCACGATGGTTTTTAATTTTAAGTAATTTTGCTACATTTATAAAATATGTCAAATATTGTAAAATTTAAATGTAACTAGCATTAAAATATATAATTTTATTCCATCTATGAGACTTTTTGCCACGATGGTTTTTAATTTTAAGTAATTTTGCTACATTTATAAAATATGTCAAATATTGTAAAATTTAAATGTAACTAGCATTAAAATATATAATTTTATTCCATCTATGAGACTTTTTGCCACGATGGTTTTTAATTTTAAGTAATTTTGCAACATTTATAAAATATGTCAAGTATTGTAAAATTTAAATGTAACTAGCATTAAAATATATAATTTTATTCCATCTGAGACTTTTTGCCAAGATGGTTTTTAATTTTAAGTAATTTTGCTACATTTATAAAATATGTCAAATATTGTAAAATTTAAATGTAACTAGCATTAAAATATATAATTTTATTCCATCTATGAGACTTTTTGCCACGATGGTTTTTAATTTTAAGTAATTTTGCAACATTTATAAAATATGTCAAGTATTGTAAAATTTAAATGCAACTAGCATTAAAATATATAATTTTATTCCATCTAGGTATGAGATTTTTTGCCACGATGGTTTTTAATTTTAAGTAATTTTGCAAGATTTATAAAATATGTCAAGTATTGTAAAATTTAAATGTAACTAGCATTAAAATATATAACTTTATTCCACCTATGAGACTTTTTTTCCAAGATAGTTTTTAATTTAAAGTTATTTTGCAACATTTACAAAATAAATTAAATATTGTAACATTTAAATGTAACTCATATATTCAAACTAACATTAAAATGTATAATTTTCTTCCAAATCATTTTATTCCATGTATGTAGTAGACTGTTTTCCAAAATAGTTTTCAACATTTCGTAAAATTTGTTAAATCGGCCACAGGTTTCAAATCTAAGACAATAATATGCATGACGTACATAATTATTGTTTTAATATTACTAATTTCAATACATTCATTTATCAACAAATTTAGTTAATCCGGCCCCGACTATTTTAGAATAGGGCTAGATCCGGACCTGCTTATTAAAGAACTTTCCGATCTCTCCGCTATACGACATTGCGCCTTACAATGCGCGAACATACAACTTGGTTTCTAAAGATCAAAGGTGCCGACAACGACTGCAACTACTGGATATGTTTATACTGTGATATAGCATTTCAGTCGGACACAGTCAGCCGATGGATGTACATGTCTTTAGCATCATACGCTTCGTAAATACATATTTACCAAATAAGAATTCAAAATACTTCTGCGAGTTTTCTTATACTGCTTATACAACGCAGTAGGAAAATAAAAGTACAAGAACTAAATAAAAGTAGGAGAACTTCGCCTTGGGGTTGATGCTTAACATATGTATGTATTTCTTTCATTTGTTTATCTTGTATTAGTCCTTGTATCACGATACGTTAATGTATCAATAAAGGCATTTATTATTATTATTATTATTATTAATTCTAATTAAACATTAATTCTTAGAAAATTATTCTATAAATTACTAAGTAAATAAAAAACATGCAATTATTCAAATTCATTTTTTATAAAAATCTAATTCGAATGAAAATTATTATTTGAATTATAAATTACGAAGTATTTGTTTTGGTTTTCATAATACTGTTCCAGAACAGTTTTATAATCATCCATAATTGCGTTGTATACGCAATATAATAAAACTCGCAGAAGTACTTTGAATTATTATTTGGTAAATATGTATTTACGAAGTGTGTGATGCTTAGAAAAATACATGTACATCCATCGGCTGACTGTATGCGACTGAAATATAATCATACTTCACTACGGCCACGACCTGGGCGTTGTTGCCGGTATGCATAGTATACATATATCCTATCCCCAATATGTTTTTACACATGCTGTATAATAATTATGTTTGTAAATAAAATAGTATTCAAACCTCGGTGAAAAGTTTCATTCCTGTCTCGAGATAAAGTTAACCTCTCGACAGTAATGAAACACTTTACACCTCGGTATGTAATAATAAAATAAGTTCTTGTTCGTCTTGTTAATTAAAATGTGGTTGGAAGCCTTTTTAATGTATTATCAAAAATAAAGATATACTAACATTTGATTGATATTGAGGTTAGGAAATGAGGGTGGGAAGTGAGGGCGGGAAGTGAACGTGAACAAAGTCACACTTCTAAACTTTTAAAAAGTTTTAAATGCCAACATTACGCGTATGGTTGTTAATAAAAATATTATTTACTGCTAATGCTAACTGAAACGAATAACCATTTTCAAACATGTCAATTTTTTATTTTTCTGTAGCGGTGAAGAATTCTAGGTACAAACAGAATACTACATGTATGCATTTGCCATTCAGGTAGTCAAGTAATACCTAATGTCAGCATAGAAGATTATACATGAAAACCTGAAACGCAAAATACGAAGAACTTACTCCACACAAATAATGTCTGATGAATTTGATATATCTTTGTGCTGTGGAAGAATTGTGACCGCTCATATTTTGTTTGAGCTCTAGCAACTCATTTCTGGTGGTGAGTTACTCCACCTTCTTCCGTTCTTATCCTATTCTAAGCTGTTGTTCAAGTTTGCCTCCTCAACTATCCTCTTCCACGCCTCTCGATCCTGGACCTTGCTCCTCCAATCTCGTATCTTCAATTTCTGAATGTCTTTCATCACCTGATTCTCCCATCTGTTTCTCGGTCTCCCTCTTCCTCTACTTGTATTTGGTCTCCATGTCGTAATTTTCTTCACTACTCTGTTATTTTCCATCCTTCTTATGTGTCCGAACCAGAGTAATCTTTGTACTTTTATGAGCTTTATAATATCTTCTCCTTTTGAAATGTTTTCTATTTCAAAGTTCATTAACCTTCTGTATTCTCCCACTACCGCTTTCTTCGGACCTTATATTTTTCTTACAATTTTCCTATCAAATCGTCTCAGTTTCTCCTGTTCCATGGTCGTCAGGTTCATGGTCTCTGCCCCATAAATCACTACCGGTCGAATTGCCGCTCTGAATACCCTCATTTTTGTGTTTATGCTTATCACTTTACTTTTCAGTATTTCTTTGTGTTTATAATAAGCTCTATGTCCACCCTGAAGTCTATGATCTATCTCTATACTTCTATCATTCCCACTGTTTATCATTACTGCCAAATACGGAAAGTTTTCAACTATTGCAAACTTATAATTTCCAATTTTTACTTCCTTGGTTGTAGTATCTCTATTTACTCTACTTATTTCCATGTATTTACTTTTTTCTTGATTTATTATTAGGCCTCTTTTTTTTTGCTGCTTGATCGATTCTTTGAATTGTTTCTTCCACACTTCTCCTGTCCCTATCTAGTAGGGCGAGATCGTCTGCATACGCAAGTACTTGTATCGTCTTATTGATTATTGTTCCCTGGAAATTGCATTTCTTGACCACTCCGTCAAATGCTAAAATAAACAAGGTTGTTGATAGTCCGTCACCCTGTCTTACTCCTAGGTTGATTTCGAAGTCTTCAGTTATACCTTCGTCCACCATCACATATGCTTTTGAGTTTTTCGTCGTCATTTCTGTCAATCTTACTAGCTTTCCAGGTATTTTTATATCCCTCATAGCTTTTATCACCTGCTCTCGCCTCAGACTATCAAATGCCTGCTTAAAGTCCATATATACTATTTGCAGGTCGGTACTAAATTCATGGAACTTTTCGGTTATTTGACTCGCTATGTGTACAGCGTCTATGGTAGATCGCCCCCTTCTAAAGCCGTATTAGTAGTCCTGTTTGCGCCTCCGTGTATCTTTGTGCTGTGGCCCCTAGAATAACACTGAGTTTATACAGGGTTGCAATTATGTATGGAACCGGGTTCGTTATGCTACAACGGTTTGAGCTAGAATCCTAAAATTTGAAATAGACGTAGGACTCGATTAAAACTACTTATTATTATTTTTTTTGTTTTGTTCCATAAGTTTTTGAAATGCAAAGCCTACTTGTTTTTTTTTAGTGGGAACATGGGTTAAATGGAACATCGTTAAAATGGTTATTTTTTCCAGAATTAAATGGTATAATAGGTTTGGTGATTCGTTTGACAAAACTTTAGAAAAAAATTAAAACATTATTAAAATAAAATAAAACACGCAAATCATGCAGCCTTTGCAAATCCGTCAAACATAAAATTCTTGACAGTTAATTGTCATCAGTTAACGTTGTATTAGCAACTAACTAATAATTATGAATCACTTAACTGAAAGAGAAAGAATAGAAATTCTCATGATAATTGGGTATAGAGATAGAAAACGAAGTCACCAAGAAACATGTGCAGTGTTTAACGACACCCATCCACATAGGAATCCAATAAGTAAGTCAACAGTGACAAAAACATTAAGAAGATTTAATCAAACCGGTAGTGTGAAAAATCAACCTAAATTAGGATGGCCAAGAACATGCACCAAAGAAGAAAATTCTTTTAATATTTTATTAGATGTCCCGGAGAACCCTAAAACGTCTGTACTCCAAGTGGCTTTAAATCATGATATGTCTCGAAGATCTGTTCAAAATATTTTAAAACGAGCAAATTACCACCCATACAAAATTCATCTAGTCCACGAATTCAACGAGGATGATTTTGACAGAAGATAAGAATTCTGTGAAAGAATGATGACGATGACTGGCGGCGATGAAAATTTTGTTAAAAGGATTGTTTTCTCAGACGAAGCAACGTTCCAGTTAAATGGTATTGTAAATAGGCAGAATTGTAGATATTGGTCTGATAGTAATCCTCATTGGATGGCGACGGTACATACCCAATATTCACAAAAAGTCAATGTATGGGCCGGAATTATCGGCCATAATATCATAGGCCCGTTTTTCATAGACGGAAATCTAACTGCTGAAAAGTATTTACAATTATTGCGAGAAAATATTGTTCCTCAAATTATACATCTTTTCCCAAACCACAACAATCAAATTTGGTTTCAACAGGACGGCGCTCCACCACACTATGGACGTGAAGTACGTTATTACTTAAATAATATATTTCCTCAAAGGTGGATAGGGAGGCGAGGAACTATTGAATGACCGGCTCGATCTCCTGATCTGAATCCCCTAGACTTTTTCTTATGGGGATATTTAAAGTGCCGTGTGTACAACAACAAACCAGAATCTTTGGACGAATTAAAATTACGTATTCAGACAGAAATAAGAAATATTCCTGAAAATTGGTTAAATAATACAATAGACGGATTTATCCATAGACTTCATTATTGTCAGGATGTAAATGGAGAACACTTTGAACATCTTTTATAATCTAAATTCTGAAGTGAAATTTTGTTTATAAATTATAAACTTCTTGTTTAAATACTAATTGAACCATTTTATTACATTTTTGTTGCTTTGTCTAGTTTTGTTTATTTAGTTTAATTGCAAGCAATTTAATTTGTTGGGGTTTCAATGGGAAATGATAGAGGCAATAATGACAATGGGACATTCTCTACTGCCATTGTTAAGTTCTTCCAGTTTTTGACGAATGGGCAAAGGCTGCTTGATTTGCGTCTTCTATTTTAATTTAATTGAGTTTAAATTTTTTTCTAAAATTCTATCAAAAGAATCACCAAACCTATAATACCATTTAATTCGGGGGAAAATAATCTTTTTAACCATGTTACATTTAGCCCATGTACCCATTAAAAAAAAACAAGTAGGCTTTGTATTTCAAAAGCTTATGGATTAAAACAAAAAGAAAAACAAGTAATAAGTAGTTCTAATTGTGTCTTATGTCTGTTTAAAATTTCAGTATTCTAGCTCAGACCGTCTTAGCATAACGAACCCGGTTCCATACATAATCGCAACCCTGTATAGTTATAATATTGATTTGCTGTAAGTTTATACAATAAGTTATAGCCTGTCTATAGACATAACTTCACTTCTTAAATAGCACTCGATCTTCACAAAAGAAATTAACCCAACCCTTCTAATCCACTTCGAGCACGGGTCGTTCACATGGACTATTCACTAAGGTTATTATACTAAAACTCATTATAAGAACATTGATATTCAATTGTATAATATATTTGTTTTTATTTAATTTTTAGGAGTCAATATATATTTAACACAAAAATCATATAAAATACTACAGTTACTAAATTCATGTAAGGAGTTGTACCTTATCGGCTCTAAGTACTCATTTTATATACATTATCGTTAAGTTATGACTTAAATACTGTTTCAGTCATCAGAATCACTAATTTCATCATCATCTACATGTAGTGTGAATTTCGGTATAGAGTTTGCGTAATGTAAATAATCGTCATCTATACCGATTGCATGTTGTATACAATTTTTCCACGTATCTGGTGTTATTAATAATATAGCTTCTTGGATCGTATTTATTGTTTCGCTAAATTTGGGAGTGGTATATTTGTGACGAATGTGTTGCTTTAGTGAACTTCAAATCAAGTCTATAGGATTGAAGATAGAGTAATATGGAGACAGACATAGTACTGTGTGACGTGCAGCAGCTGCAGCATCATCAATAAAATATTGCTTTTGAAATATTTGCGTATGCAAGACTTGCAAGAGTTGTTTCTTCGAATAATCTGCTTCAAAATAAAGGTGGTAACTGGCATTAATAACAATGACAATTTTTGTAGATAAAGGCGGTAGCAGCTTATTCACGAACCACTCTTCAAACAAGGAACTTCTCATATCTTCATGAAAATCCAAGGACGAATACTTTATGTTCTTTGCAGATCCCGCATGTGCAATAATTATTCTTTTCCTCCTTGAAACAGGAACACTAACGGAACACATTCTCGAATCTTCAGCCCAACCTTTCTTTATAGTAGCATGAGTGTCATACCACGTTTCGTCCAAGTAACAAATAAAACGTTTCTCTTCTCTAAATGCCTTCACTTTCGTCAGGTATTCATTCCGCAGTAGCTGCAATCTTTGCGATTCCATAATTTAAAGCCGTTTTCCATCATAACGCGTAACAGTGCAATCTATTGCGTTCTTTCAAGGAATTGAACAAACCTTGCAATCTAGGAGCCACATTTCTTTTATAGAACTGGTACATTTCTCTTCTCACAATATCAAAATTGCACATACTAATTTTTTTCGATTGCCGCTTGTCCCTCCTTGTTTTTCTTTAAATAAACCATTCTGAACGATTTTTTGGACTATCCCCTAAGACACTTCCGTTAATGTTCTAACAATTGTTTCTGTTTCAGTCCCATAATCCTGCGACAACTGTCTTTCAACAACATCTTATTGATTATCTTCTTATATATCTTGATTTGTGTAAATTACTTAATTGAGTTAAAGGGATGTTAATTTTTAAAATACCATTACAATGTTCTTTAGTACAGTTAGAGGTAAATATTATCTGTTAAATTAAAATTGTTTCCTTTAGAATAATTATGTTAAAATTGTAAACGCTGTGTTATATTACAGGAAACATAATTACTTCTCTACTTAAGAAAATTCGATTTCTCCTGTTTTATTTTGAATAATAGTAAAAGGTTAATACGAGGGCGTATTTTTATGTTATCTACCTAGCCATGAAACACAAGAGTGACGATGTCAAACAAATTATTGGAAAATTGCTGTCACTGTTAGAAGTACATGTGCTAAGTTGTGTTTAGTTTATGCTGTGTATAGAGATTTGAGACGGTCCACTTCTCGATAAAATGAGTGAAACTAAAGTTGAACATCGCAGCGTTATAAAGCCCCTGACAAAGGAAAGCAATGGTCCACAAGCAATTCATGAAAGAATGGTTGCTGTATATGGGAAAGATACACCATCTTATTTCCAAGTAAAATATTGGTCTAAACTCTTTCGATGGGGACGAGAGTCAATCAATGATGACCCAAAGTCCGGACGACCCGTTGAAGCTCGAACTGAAAACATTGTGCGAAAAGTCGAAAATTTGGTACTGAAAGATCGGCGTGTAAAGATCTCTGTCATTGCCAATGAAGTCTGTATATCCGAAACAAGTGTTCTCAAAATTTTGCATGACGATTTGAGTATGAAGAAGGTGTCTGCACGGTGGTTACCCAGATTGCTTACACCTGAACAAAAACTGTGCAGAAAAGAAGTTTCTCACGAAAATTTGGTCAAGTTGGAGAGGGACCAAACATTTTTATCTCGAATTATTACCGGGAATGAGACTTGGGTATATTACTGGGACCCTCCTACTAAACAAGAATCCATGCAGTGGGTTCATAAGAGCTCTCCATCACCAAAAAAGGCCAAGACACAATTTTCTGGAAAAAACTGATGGCAACTTTTTACAGGGATGCTGAAGGAGTTTTGCTTATTGAATATATGCCGAGAAGATCTACCATAAATGTAGAGGCCTACGGAAACGCAATTAAAAATTTAAAAACTGCTCTGGAGGAAAAACGCCCGCATTCTTATCCACAACCCAATCCAAAAACTTGTTGCTGCACGACAATTGTCGGGTTCATAAGGCAAACAAAGTTCAGCAGATAATCAATGACTGTGGGTTTATAGAGTTAAGGCATCCACCTTATAGCCCCGACCTAGCTCCGTCAGACTTCTTCTTATTCAAAAATTTAAAAAAGCATCTCAGAGGAAAGCGTTTTGCTTCTGATGAAGAACTCAAAGAAGCCGTTGAAGAATATTTTGCGGAGTTACCGAAGCAATTCTTTTCTGAGGGTATGGGGCAACTGGAAAAAAGATGGAATAAGTGTATTAGTGTTGAAGGGAGTTATGTAGAAAAATATTTTTTTTGTTCTCTTATGTGCTTTTTTTCATGGCTACTAGGTAGATAACATAAAAATACGCCCTCATACATTAGTTATTACTATAGAGCGGACACGAAATGTTGATAACTCATCGCCCACGGGCGCACTATTGAAATTTTGTATTTTTAAAAAGTGTTTAATTTTATTTATATAATTGGATATCAAGTGGGTAGTGATCTATAAAATACAAATACGTTATTATTTGTTTATTTTGTAGTTCAAATCGAGTAAACTTTCCGTACTTTATTTATCTTACGAAATATAATAAATTTTAAAAACCCCTCAGGCTCCTATCAACGCCGATAAAGATAGGAAATTTACGAGTTAAATGGACTTTTTTGCTCTCATTCTCGGGCGTAAACAAATGTTACAGTTCGCCATATGAATAGTGCTATTCAGTAACTGCGTACTGTTTACATTATTTCTTTGCTCCGTCATAGTTTAAACTTGGGATGTCCACGCTGTAGTTATTACATATCTGTTGTTTTTAGTAGAAACTGATCCTTAAATAGTATTAAAGTGTTTTCAGAGATGACAAAATCTTTTTTCTTCATACGTATCTATTGTAAAAAAACTGAAAAATCGGGAATATCTCAAAAACCGCTTGGGATAGACACAATGATAACCCATTAAAATTGGAATAAAACTAAATTTTACATTCAGTTGTATAAAAAGTGCTATTCCATTCTCCTTGAAAGAAACAAGCAATGCATGATTTTAAAGTTCGAAAATTGTATATATCTATTTAACAACGCTGTAATTTAAGCGCAACAATTTTCTAATAAAAGACGTGCGCTCTTCCACGCTTAAGCAAAAACTGAAAGCGCATATTTTTAATTTTTACAGTTTCGGAGACATTTCCAAATTAGACGTAGACTCAGTGTATGCGTAACAAAGACAATTTAAATTAAACACGGAATTAAAATTTAGATTAATATAGGGTTTTCCTTTTAAAATAACAAAGTTGGTATCTACTTCCGTTACAACCGGAAGTCCGCCATTACTCAAAATATTTTCCTGGGATAAAGCCTATAATACAATATACGTTACTATATGAACGGTATTCCTAACTTAATTCGTAAAGGAGCTATAGAATTTTAAATAAACATAATTTTATTTGTTATCCTCAGAATAATACAGGGTGTAACAAAATAAGTGTAAAACGTTTCAGGGGGTGATTCCTTAGCGAAAAATAGATAGGGTCTTTCATATAAAGAAACTTCAATGGAGCATCCCTTGTTAAGATACAGTCCCATAAAGGGGGTACATAAAATTTGTTTTACAATTTTTCTCACAAACACTAAAAATGTAATTTATTTCCAATGTAACTTTTTGTCTGATTATTTGTTTACCATTTAAAAATCTATTTCCAATACCTTGTTTCATTCGAAACAAAAAATGTCTCTTGAATTTTTTGCCCAAAAGTATCAGTTCGCAGCAAAAAATTATTTTATGAACAACTACAGAGATACATCGTCATAAATGCGAACTGGATTTGTATTGTTATTTTGTAGTTACTACCTGCATCAAAATATATATGATTAAAGATGAATAAACAAAACTAATTTATTAATAACAAAACATAAAACATGTAGAAATCATAGTAAATGTTCAATATGTCCACCTTCAGTCATTACACATGCGTCTAGACGTCGGCGCATTGAGCCACGTATTCGCTCAAATATTCCTGGATTCTCTCTAATTACCCTGCACGCATCGATGATGCGGTTTCTTAAGTCCTCTACATCGCGAACAGGAGTAGGATAAACCAAAGTCTGTAAATGGCCCCAAGTAGAGAAATCCAGAGGATTGAGATCCGGGGATCGAGCGGGCCAATTCTGTGGTCCCCCTCGACCTATCCAATGATTTGGATATGTTTGGGTTAAATGCTGACGTGCTGCTTGACTAAAATGGGCGGGAGCCCCATCATGCATAAAAAACATATCCCTTCTGACGCCCAAAGGAACTTCCTCCAGCAGTACTGGATGGATTTCTCTTAAAAATTGAGAGTATGCCTCACCATTTAATCGAGGAGGTAGAAAATGAGGGCCAATTAAATAATCCCCAATAACTCCGAGCCACACGCTAAGAAAAAAGTGTTCTTGATGGTTAGCTTGTACAATAGCGTGAGGGTTTTCATCAGCCCATATGTGGTTATTATGAAAATTAATTATCTTGTCCCGAGAAAAAGTACATTCGTCTGTGAATTCGATCGTCTTCAGAAAGTCAGGATTTCTTCTAATCATTTCCAGCATCCAATTGGAAAATTCAAGACGGTTCGGAAAATCTCGCTGTAACAGTGGCTGTACTCGTTGCAGATGGTAAGGGTATAAGAGTTGTTTTTTTTAAAATTCGAAATACCGTCATATGATCAACATTTAACTCGAAAGCAATCTTTCTAGTACTGCTAGTAGGTTGTTCTTCAACCAAATTAAGTACTGCTTCTTCAAGATGTGTTGTTCTAACTTCTCGATGGCGACCACAATCCTGCGTTCTTTTGTCGAATGAACCATATTCTCGTAATCGTTGATGAAGTCGGGCAAATATTCTATGCGAAGGAAGCTGCCGTTGAGGATACATTTCAGCATATCTTCTAGAAGCTTCTAACCCATTCCCCTGCGACAGACCGTAAACGTAATGCATATTAACCATTTCCTCATTTGTGTATGCCATTTTAATAACAAGTGAATTATTAAACTAACAAATTACGAACAAAACAACGACACACAATTAAGTATTAATTCAATTTCAAAAATTTACAAACTGACAGCGTGATACCACTACTAGCGGCCTACTAAATAAATTAGTTTTACATTTTCGATTTATGACGATGTATCTCTATAGTTGTTCGTAAAATAATTTTTTGCTGCGAACTGATTACTTTTGGGCAAAAAATTCAAGAGACATTTTTTGTTTCGAATGAAACAAGGTATTGGAAATAGATTTTTAGATGGTAAACAAATAATCAGACAAAAAGTTACATTGGAAACAAATTACATTTTTAGTGTTTGTGAGAAAAATTGTAAAACAAATTTTATGTACCCCCTTTATGGGGCTGTATCTTAACAAGGGATGCTCCATTGAAGTTTCTTTATATGAAAGACCCTATCTCTTTTTCGCTAAGGAATCACCCCCTGAAATGTTTTACACTTAGTTTGTTACACCCTGTATATTCATATTATTATTGCTGCGTTATTTATGTAGTTTGTAGTACGTTTTGCCATTATTTATATTATTTGTCCTGGTATATTCATATAAAGGATTCTAAACGTTGAATCGTTGAATAATGTCATAGTGAAAAAAATATTTTACTTTTGTATATTTTATAATGAGTTTATGATACATTCTATCCATATTTCCATTTTCTATTTTAAATTAAATAAATTCATTAATCTTTGTTAGATAATAAAAGACAGCCGGACAATTGCCTGTGAACAATTCTCCAACTAACAATTCAATTCGAGGTACTTAAATTGGAATTGCATGCCGACATAAGTTCTATTAGAAAATTGAAAGACAAAAGCATTAGAATAGAAGAAATTTTTAATAATTTCAGGTTAATTAAATATTTAGAATTAACATACAAGTACATTTAAATTATATTTAACATCACAAAATATTATTTTAAGGCCGCACATGTTCGAACTTGCAAACATGTTTGTACTTGTGTCGCAATCTATACTTCAGCACTTCGAATGTTTCGGTGACATATCTAGTTCCTTTTTGATCCCAGACCCTCAGTCCTTTGAATTCGTGCGTTGGAGGGAATACTTTTCCTATTTTCCATTCTCCATCGTTGAATATTTTGCCAATGTACAGGTTATTGTTGAGTTCGGATCCACCAAGTACTAAATCGTCAAGTTCGGAACCAACCAGTTCATGCACGTTGACTTTCTTCCAATAGAAGTTATCACTGTGAAGGTCACACAGTAACTAAAATGTATAAAACACGCAATATTACTTGTTGTACAATGTTAGAAACAATATGGCAGAAGACACCTGTTCCGTCGTGCGACGGTGTCGTCATATATTATTAATTATATTAATAGTACGCTGTCGTCGGTCTTAGGATAATTATAACAAAATAAAACTGACAATTACATGTGCAACGTTTCGTTTATTCAATTAATAAACTTCTTCATAGCTAAAACATAGAATAAAAATACATATAATTCTGCCTACAAATTCTCTTAAGTTATCATTTACCTCTGTAATTTCTTTCTTATTGTTAAATACATAATACTATTAACAATTACATGGCATCAACAAACAATTTTGCTATTCACACGTGTGTGCGTCAACTACGAAGTGTCTAATGGGTTAGACACACCTGTGTATTTTATACTTTTTTAAAAAACACATCAAACACCAACAAAACCACAACGTTCCTTTTTATAGTGATAGGTACAGTACTGAATGTATACGCATATACATATACACATACACACACACATACATATATACATATACAGCGGCAGCCAAAACATGTAAAATGTACAAAAATTAAAAAACTAATACAAACTTAAGATGACTGGAAGAATACAATTACTATCTTATTATCCCTGCATATATGTTCAATATTTGTAATGCTGAATCGTCTTTGATATTAATAGCATTTTCAGACTTATATATATATATTTTTTCGAGAAACAATCTCTTAGTGAGATTATTTTCTCTATCTAAGATTCTGGGGTTTGCAAAATCAAACCCATGACCAAATTCAAAATGATGCCTTGATAAAGCTGTTTGTTCTCTTTTATTCTCATTCTTATCAAAACAATCCTGTTTATGATTTTGTACACGTCTGGACAGGTATTGTTTTGTTTGTCCCACATAAATTCCTTCACATTGTATGCAACTCATTTCATATACAACATTAGATCTATATAGTACTGGGACGGGATCCTTCAACCTTGTAAACAGATTCGCAATGGTTTTGGAGTTGTAAGTGACTAGTTGGGTGTCGTTATTTTTCAAGATTTTCATCAAACTAGGGGTCAAACCGCTTATGTATGGCAAACTAAAATATCTCTTATTTACATTTTTTACACACTGAACAACTTCATTCACTTCCCCACCCATAACAGCAAGAGCTTTTGAAAATCCATCATTATTACTGTATAACATGTTATTTATAAAATTTTTAGGATAACCATTCTTTTGGAGAATATCAGTAATCAAATCATAGTTTTTTCTGCGAAATCTTTCATGGCTTAACCTACTTACTCTATTTTTCAATTCCAAAATGGTATTACGTTTGTAATGGAAACTGTGTTGTGAGTTATAATTCAAGACTCTACCCGAACTCATGTCCTTCATGTGCCAATCCGTCAGCAGACCACCCCCATTGTCTCTGATCACTGTAGTGTCCAAAAAATGTATTCTGTTATTCTCCTCCACCTCCAACGTGAACTGTATATGTTTATCTATATTATTAAACAAACCCAACATGTTATCAATCTCACTCGAAGGCACGGCCATAATTATGTCATCCACATAACAATAAAACAGTGGAGTGCTGAACGGTAACCGAATAGCAATTTTGCTTAAAATATCATTCATTACAAAGCTAGCTAATACCGGTGACGCCGGGTTACCCATAGCAGTACCAAAACCTTGTTTGTAAAACTTCCCACCATAACTAAAGTAACTGCTATCAAAAAGGAAATCTATTATTAATTTAAAATGTGTCTTATCTATTGCCGTAAATTCAGATATCCGTTCCCAATTAGCATCCATGGAACTCATTACTAAATATTTCGGAATGCTTGTGAACAACGACCGAACATCGAGTGAGACCAACATAAAACTCTCGGGTAATTTCATACCAGCAATCAACTCGACGAAAGTATATGAATTCGACAAATTGAACCGGAAACCCCTCACAGTAATTGTATTCTTCCAGTCATCTTAAGTTTGTATTAGTTTTTTAATTTTTGTACATTTTACATGTTTTGGCTGCCGCTGTATATGTATATATGTATGTGTGTGTGTATGTGTATATGTATATGCGTATGCATTCAGTACTGTACCTATCACTATAAAAAGGAACGTTGTGGTTTTGTTGGTGTTTGATGTGTTTTTTAAAAAAGTATAAAATACACAGGTGTGTCTAACCCATTAGACACTTCGTAGTTGACGCACACACGTGTGAATAGCAAAATTGTTTGTTGATGCCATGTAATTGTTAATAGTATTATGTATTTAACAATAAGAAAGAAATTACAGAGGTAAATGATAACTTAAGAGAATTTGTAGGCAGAATTATATGTATTTTTATTCTATGTTTTAGCTATGAAGAAGTTTATTAATTGAATAAACGAAACGTTGCACATGTAATTGTCAGTTTTATTTTGTTATAATTATCCTAAGACCGACGACAGCGTACTATTAATAGAAAATTTTGAAGGATACGACTGTTCTTTTATATATTATTAATTATGTATTGTTATTATTATTAATTTAATTATTGTTAAGTTTTTATTTTGTTATAGTGTATATCATATATATTCGTGTTCCTAGTCGGGAGCCGTATATTGACCATATCTATACCTGCCCGAGAAGGTACATTTGCGATGATTCTTATCGGCTGTTTATGACCGCACGTAAATATATTTATAACTAAGAATTTTGGTAGAACACTACTTTTAAGTTTACAGGCGGTCATCAGGAATGTCCGTTAGAACCTTGCAAATCCGTACATTATTATTAATAAATGAAATGTTTAGGTTGACGTCAACAAATAGGGTGATTTACCAATAGCATTTCGTTTGGTGGGAGTAACTCATATTTTCATTATTTTTACCATTAAGAAACATTCAGTATAATTCAAGATGTAATATCAAACAGTCGCTTCAAGATTTAAAATCACATTCCATTTCAAGATTTCATATCAAACAGTTTGTTTTAAAATTAGAATTAAGTAGTTCGTTTCTTGATGTAAAACAAGACAATTTGTATCAATATACAAACAATTCAATGGATTGCAACTAGGTAACCCGAATTAATTAAACAAACGTGTCAATTACGGTGTAGTAAAAATAAATGGTTAGTGCTACAGTGCTGCAGTTTTATTGAATTTACGAAGCCTTTGGTCCTTCGATTAACATTAACATTTGAGAAAACTAGCGTGGAGTCGCTTCTACAGTGCATCATCAAATACATTGGCTTCACGCAAACCCAATAACACCTTTATTTAAATGTTGATTGTGAGACTATATGTGTGAAGTTAGCATTTTAATGAATACAAATTGTTTTTGTACCATATCATTTGGTTAATCATCGAACAAAACAAGTTCGTATATTTAACAATGAGTTTATAAAATATGCTTTTGTATGTATTGAAGATTACGATCAGAAGGATAGATGCGTTTTGCGCCTGGTAGTACTGTCAAACGAATTACTGAAACCAAATAAACAGCAGAGGCACCTACACACCAAACACCCAGAATCCAAAGATAAAACCATTATGCAAACCCCGACACCCTAAATGGGTAAAAAGGGATATGATTATATATATATTGTGGTAGTTCACTAACTTAGATGAGTAAGGATATGATGGAAGTACTAATGTTAATAAAATATACTGTATATGTTCTTGTAGTGAGTATTAAAAAAAAATAAAAGATGGTAATATTTTATGGACCAAACTATAATTAAATAAATAGATGTGAGAATATTTAAATTATACTTAAAATAATTGTGAGAATATTAATTGGGTATTTCCCTATAGTTTTTGTGAACCGTGTAAAGTTGGTTACATATCGGGTTATGTTGAAGTTCGCCTTGCATCGAGTGGTTGGTTGCCTATCAGGTTTCTTTGTTGTAGTAATATTTCCCATTTCTGAAAGTAGAATTGTAAATGTTACTTGTTGTATTTTTATATGTAATATTATTTGTTAAAGCTTGTTTAATTAACACTTTTGAAAAAATAGAGAATATTAGTATGGATTTTGAATCATAAAGGTTGGAAAATGATGTATAGTTACGCGCTAAAATTCAAATGTAAGAAGTGTCAGATTTTGACATTTAAAATAATATAGTTAAAGTATTGAGTATTTGGTTTGCCGAAGGGTATAAAAGGTTGTGAAAATTAAAGTAAAGAATTAAATTGATAAATTTTTGGAATTACAAAAAGGTATTATAAATATTCAATTACAAATAAAACATATTTTGGATTATTATAATGTGTGGAACAATATGATTGGATATTATAGAAACTAAGGATTTATTGCCAGGGATATGGGGAATAAATAGAAAAAGATTCAAAAATAATTTAAGAAAAGCGGTAGATGTGTTTTCGGAAAACGAAATTTTCCTTCCGAAAAACACATAATTAAGAGATTCATCATTATACAAAAGTGTAAAAGAAGTGGTTAGGAGATAGTAGAAAAGAAAGCAGATATTTTTTTAGGTGATTGCAACATTTTCCAGAATAGTACCATTTTTTTTTTATCATGCAAATATAATAAAAAATAAATTAGAAGAAAGAATTTCGGTAACGAATAAAGAAATAATTGAAGAATATTCATACTTGAGAAGAAAGCGAAGAAATATATAATTACAATTTAAAAATAAACTTACTGCATTGAAGTTATACAAATAGTTTAGTCCAGGACTTGAAAGATACGAGATATTCAACATAGCAGCTAACACAGGTATTCCAGTCCAGTAGAGGAAAGGCAGGTTTCAAAGGTCTTCACGAAAGCGTTCGACGGTTCGAGATTCTAGTTGATTGCAGAGGTTGAAGGTATTACAGGATAGCGGTCATTACAGTCCACATTCCGAGCATTCCAGACAATTAGGAAAAGGAAAGGATCTCCCTCATTGATTCCAGGAAATGTCTTCGACAAGCTAAAAAGAAAATCGTTTGGTGTATAAATAAGAATACCAGTTCAGTAGTAATAACAGGTCGTATAATTCTTTGAAATAATTTGAATTTATCAGTTTCGAATTGAAAAGTATATCAAAATTTAGAGATCTATTATTTATACGTACATTATAACTGTGTTGATAATCAAGAAAAGATATTTTGTAAGTTCTGTGCACAACATTAATTTGTATCATCATTTGTATAATTTTTTAGAAGTCAAAAAAAACTGATCGGCAAACTAAAACTGATTAATTTGTGTGGGTATTTGATTTACATACAAAAACTATACAGTATTTTTAAAATAATATAATTAATATACTTACTTGTATATTTTTCGATCCACGAAAGGTGTATTTTCATGCACATATAAATTTTCAAAAGAATGTTTACGAAAACAAGCTTGGTACTTCCATGAATGTCTTATTTGGTTGTGTGTGTTGAGAACTACCATATAATTTATATTTTGCCTGATTTATTAAACAAATTAGTTTGATACATTTGTTTTTATTTGGTATATAAAGAAGGTTTTTGAATTAAATTGATGAAACAGATATGACGCTTAGAACCGTAACCTATAAATAAAAAAAACAACTGTCAGTGATTATATTATTATTTGAATAGTATGTTAATATATACCTTGAGATTGAGTTCACAGTAAGTATTGTTATTTGAAGATAAAGTTGAAATACACATCATAATTCACTAAAGAATAACTGTTTTGTAAACTTTGATTTATAAAGTTAAGAAATATAAAACGTAAATATCCTATGATATAGGCAGATATTGAAAAAGTTACATATAGGCAACTGTTTGGGCTTTGATGATTCAAGGGAAGTTAGCAACATATAAAATAATTAGTTTAAATATTTTATATAAGAACTGAGTTAGTGAGGGCATAAATAAAAAATTACCTGAGAGAATTTGAAAATAGATTTAAAAAGTACATAAAGATTTCAATTTTATATATAGACGAGAATAAGTACAGGTTTCAAACACATAGTAAGAATAAATATTATTAAATTTATCTGAGTGTAATCGTATCTTTATTAATTAAAGGTATTGTTACATTTTATGGCGTGCCCAACGTGGAGCGATTAAAATAAGACTCGCAACAACATATTTCAAGTATTTTATTAATTATAATAATAGCGGTAACATTAGTATACATTTTACAAAGGTAATAAAATCAGTTTAAAGTATATCAAGGTATAAGAAATTGTGTACTATAATTATTTAAAATGAATACCAGATCTAAGAGTAATTTTGGATTAAATAGATCTGAATCGTCTAGCGATGATGAAGTGGAAGTTAGACAAGAAGGTATTTCACAAGAGGAGGGAGAACTTACATTACAAATTCAGGAAGGTATTCAACAGACAGGAGGAATACAAGATAGAGGAAATGAATCGCAGGTACAGAGAAAGACGTCAATCACAAAAACAGATATGGAATTAATTATACAAATGTTTAAACAAATTAGTGAAGAGAATACTAAGAAATTAATGGATAAATTAGACAAGATGTATGAAGAAAGTAGACGACAAAGAGAGGAAGATAAAAAAGAATTAGGTGGAAAGATAGACAAGATGTATAAAGATACTAGAGAAGATTATAAAAGGGATATTGAAGAATTTAAAGAATCTTTGGTGAGTAATCCAGAAGAAATGATACTAGTAACACAAGTTTGCGTGAAAGACAAACAAGATACAGCAGAGGTTAAGGGAATAGTGGAAATGGAAAAAGAAGAAGTAATAGGAAATTTTGAGAAGGGTGTTCTAAACTGCATTGATGTTGAACAAAACACAGCTGAAAGTAAGAAAACGAATAAAATTTTTCCAATAACAAAGAAAACAAAATACTTAGATTCCGGTAGAAGAATTTTAAGATCGTATTTAGATACACTTTTAGTAGGAGAAAAAGATGACAAAAAGCTATACTTATTCACCTCAAGGCAGACAAATGGGGTAGTTTCAGGAGACGATAAGTTCATTGGAAACAAACTTAATGTTGGACGTAATATGATACCAGCACATATGAGAAATAATTTAAGAAGTGTAAAAGTTAATATGTACAGTCAATTTGAAGGAATTGTAGGTGGTAATGATTTTGTTGATAGTAAACGTGTTTCTTTAGTAAGATATGTGCAAAGTGATGTGTATCAGGCCACTTTGATATTGGACATTAAGTACAAAGAATTATTGGAATGGGATATTGAAGTTCAGAAAGTTACAGATACAGTTACATCGAGAAATGCAGATGTTATGAGTGTATGTGATCAGGTAGAAAAATGTGTGAACAAGATGTTTTACAAAACTGAAGAAAATGAATTTTGGTATGAAGAAGATGTGAATAAAGAAGAAACATATGGAATATTGAAAAATAGGGTGCGATTAAAAATAAATTGTTAAAAAAATTTAAGGGCATGGCGGTACTGAAGGGCCAGTTACCGTTGGTAAATAGCGCTACCACCCACCAGAGCTACACTGTATATAATAAAGCCCAAAATTGAAGGGCATGGCGGTACTGAAGGGCCAGTTACCGTTGGTAAATAGCGCTACCACCCACCAGAGCTACAATGTATATAATAAAGCCCAAAATTTAAGGGCATGGCGGTACTGAAGGGCCAGTTACCGTTGGTAAATAGCGCTACCACCCACCAGAGCTACACTGTATATAATAAAGCCCAAAATTTAGGGGCATGGCGGTTGAATTTCATAGGGCGACAACCGTTGGTAAATAGCGCTACCACCCACCAGAGCTACATCAAAGTTAATAGAACCAAAATTTAGGGGCATGGTTAATGTATTTTGTTTCTATAAAAGTATGTCATAAAAAAAAAAACGGGATATAAGTATGTGCATTTAATTTTTTTTTTATAATTGAGTTAATCATGTAAGAAATTTTAGCTAAAATGATCTAACAAAGGTTTATGTATTTTATTTCCTTGCTCTAAATTAATTGAATCAGAATAGAATTATGTAGACGAAGAAGAGTTGAAAAGATTAGTTAGTATGAAGAAATTAGTAATATTTAATTTATTTTCCTCATTCCTTACATTATAAAATTTGTAAATATAAGTGTTAGAGGAGTATATAAGTAACTTTACAGTAAGTAAAGAAACATACAAGTATAAAAATGTGAAGAAATGTATAAAGTAGATATATGAAAGATGAGTAAGAAGGAACCTTATTAAAAAAAAAATTTTTTAAAAGGATATTTATCGGAGTAATAAAAGCATTTAATGGTCAAGAAATATTAAAGTCATTAAGAGTTATAAAAAAAAAATGTGATATACAAATAGAAGAAGCCTATAAAATAAAATATGTATAGAAAAGATAATAATGAATGCTTGCTATGTATAATAAATAATAAAAGGGAAACATAAAAATATATGGAATAATTTATAGAGATTATGTATGAAAGGGTAAATAAAACCCAAAATGATAATAAATATATAGAATAATAATGTATAAAAGAAATATGTAGGTCACGTACGCCTTAAAAAACGAAAATATAATTTGTGTACTTTCCAAAAGTGAAAGTTTGAAAAGGTAGACGAAAATGTCTATTATAGGTATAGGGTTTTTGTTCAGCTAGGAACAGTTATATAAAATAAAATAATAAAGAATAAGTGAGCATATGTAAAGCATATTTTGTAGAGGCTATTAAATATCTGAAGAAATAACAGATACAACTTAAAAGTAATCACCAGTAAATGTTAAAAGTAGTTTCGATTATAATATTGATAAGAATTTTTAGAAGGTTTAAAATCATGAATAGGATAATACAAAGAAGGTATAAGATTGGATAAGAAAAGGAATAAAGTTACTTATATAGAAAGCATAGAAATGTTAAAAGATACATTTTATGACATTATTGATGAAGACAAATGGATAAAGATGTAAATTTTGAATATGTTGGTATAAATTAGTATATTTATGAGAATAAGATTAGTTAAAATGGTTTGTTGTAAATAATTGAGAGTTAAAAATGAAAATAGATACAGTGAGGTAAATAATTATCTTATATACCAAATATTAAGAAATGTACATGGATTTATATGAGAATGTATAGTTATGCTACAGAAGTAGTACAAATTGAAGTACATCATTTTAGTATAGATTGTTGAATAAATATAAATTTATATATTCTATAGAAATTTAGATTTATTAAAAAAGGGGCATATGTGGTAGTTCACTAACTTAGATGAGTAAGGATATGATGGAAGTACTAATGTTAATAAAATATACTGTATATGTTCTTGTAGTGAGTATTAAAAAAAAATAAAAGATGGTAATATTTTATGGACCAAACTATAATTAAATAAATAGATGTGAGAATATTTAAATTATACTTAAAATAATTGTGAGAATATTAATTGGGTATTTCCCTATAGTTTTTGTGAACCGTGTAAAGTTGGTTACATATCGGGTTATGTTGAAGTTCGCCTTGCATCGAGTGGTTGGTTGCCTATCAGGTTTCTTTGTTGTAGTAATATTTCCCATTTCTGAAAGTAGAATTGTAAATGTTACTTGTTGTATTTTTATATGTAATATTATTTGTTAAAGCTTGTTTAATTAACACTTTTGAAAAAATAGAGAATATTAGTATGGATTTTGAATCATAAAGGTTGGAAAATGATGTATAGTTACGCGCTAAAATTCAAATGTAAGAAGTGTCAGATTTTGACATTTAAAATAATATAGTTAAAGTATTGAGTATTTGGTTTGCCGAAGGGTATAAAAGGTTGTGAAAATTAAAGTAAAGAATTAAATTGATAAATTTTTGGAATTACAAAAAGGTATTATAAATATTCAATTACAAATAAAACATATTTTGGATTATTATAATGTGTGGAACAATATGATTGGATATTATAGAAACTAAGGATTTATTGCCAGGGATATGGGGAATAAATAGAAAAAGATTCAAAAATAATTTAAGAAAAGCGGTAGATGTGTTTTCGGAAAACGAAATTTTCCTTCCGAAAAACACATAATTAAGAGATTCATCATTATACAAAAGTGTAAAAGAAGTGGTTAGGAGATAGTAGAAAAGAAAGCAGATATTTTTTTAGGTGATTGCAACATTTTCCAGAATAGTACCATTTTTTTTTTATCATGCAAATATAATAAAAAATAAATTAGAAGAAAGAATTTCGGTAACGAATAAAGAAATAATTGAAGAATATTCATACTTGAGAAGAAAGCGAAGAAATATATAATTACAATTTAAAAATAAACTTACTGCATTGAAGTTATACAAATAGTTTAGTCCAGGACTTGAAAGATACGAGATATTCAACATAGCAGCTAACACAGGTATTCCAGTCCAGTAGAGGAAAGGCAGGTTTCAAAGGTCTTCACGAAAGCGTTCGACGGTTCGAGATTCTAGTTGATTGCAGAGGTTGAAGGTATTACAGGATAGCGGTCATTACAGTCCACATTCCGAGCATTCCAGACAATTAGGAAAAGGAAAGGATCTCCCTCATTGATTCCAGGAAATGTCTTCGACAAGCTAAAAAGAAAATCGTTTGGTGTATAAATAAGAATACCAGTTCAGTAGTAATAACAGGTCGTATAATTCTTTGAAATAATTTGAATTTATCAGTTTCGAATTGAAAAGTATATCAAAATTTAGAGATCTATTATTTATACGTACATTATAACTGTGTTGATAATCAAGAAAAGATATTTTGTAAGTTCTGTGCACAACATTAATTTGTATCATCATTTGTATAATTTTTTAGAAGTCAAAAAAAACTGATCGGCAAACTAAAACTGATTAATTTGTGTGGGTATTTGATTTACATACAAAAACTATACAGTATTTTTAAAATAATATAATTAATATACTTACTTGTATATTTTTCGATCCACGAAAGGTGTATTTTCATGCACATATAAATTTTCAAAAGAATGTTTACGAAAACAAGCTTGGTACTTCCATGAATGTCTTATTTGGTTGTGTGTGTTGAGAACTACCATATAATTTATATTTTGCCTGATTTATTAAACAAATTAGTTTGATACATTTGTTTTTATTTGGTATATAAAGAAGGTTTTTGAATTAAATTGATGAAACAGATATGACGCTTAGAACCGTAACCTATAAATAAAAAAAACAACTGTCAGTGATTATATTATTATTTGAATAGTATGTTAATATATACCTTGAGATTGAGTTCACAGTAAGTATTGTTATTTGAAGATAAAGTTGAAATACACATCATAATTCACTAAAGAATAACTGTTTTGTAAACTTTGATTTATAAAGTTAAGAAATATAAAACGTAAATATCCTATGATATAGGCAGATATTGAAAAAGTTACATATAGGCAACTGTTTGGGCTTTGATGATTCAAGGGAAGTTAGCAACATATAAAATAATTAGTTTAAATATTTTATATAAGAACTGAGTTAGTGAGGGCATAAATAAAAAATTACCTGAGAGAATTTGAAAATAGATTTAAAAAGTACATAAAGATTTCAATTTTATATATAGACGAGAATAAGTACAGGTTTCAAACACATAGTAAGAATAAATATTATTAAATTTATCTGAGTGTAATCGTATCTTTATTAATTAAAGGTATTGTTACAATATATATATATATATATATATATATACCGCATGTGTCAATTTTCATTAGCCATAGGCGATCAATGCATGCAATACGTTGCAACGTGGTACCCCTACTTTCCTTTTCAATGCTAGCAACGACCGATACATGCTCTCAAACACAAGTTAGCAGTAACTATTGGACCACCGATTTGGGTGTTTGTAATGCGTTCAGAAATAATATTTACGAGTTGCAAGGATTTGTTTTTCTTTTTTCCTTTCAATAAATGCAGAGAATTATTAAGCTGCATGACACAAACAAAAAAGCGTAATTTGTAACGGTTAACTCACTTCTACTGCTAGTCCTGTATATCATGAATAAAATATAAATATAATATAACATCAAAGATACTTATATTAAGGTAATGGTATCATGAAATTAATATATGTAATTAATCAACACAGATCGAGAAACATATATTATTCATTTATTTGTATTAAATTATTATATTCCTTTTTTAATATGTTTCCATATAAATTCTGTATATGTTCGGAGTGTATAAAAGAGAAAAATAGTGCGTAAATGTATGTATGTATGTGAAAGAAATACATTTGGCGTCGATCTTATCGAGGCTAGCTAAGAAGTTAGGCGGCATTAACAGAAACTGCTTTGTGTACAATCGACACGTGTGGAACCTTGAATGTTAAATAAGCACGAACGCTACATATTTTGCGAAGTGCGTGTTCCCACGAACACGCTATGAAGAAAAGTAAAGTACATAAGTGGCTCGGGGAATCCCCTAAAAGAATACGGTGTGACGTGCCTTAAGCAAGGAGTAGGCAATTAGACGTTCCCCAACTAGTGAACAAGTAGGTTCACAGGTCCCTCTTGTCGAATAACGGCTGGACCACACCCCAGTTACAGGGAACAATCTCACAGGCTAATAGTGCTAATAAAAATATAGTAATTCTAAGCATTATTTAAAAGTAAAAGAAAAGCCTAGTGAGAAAAGAGATATATTTTTAATAAAACAAATAGTGTGCTACGTGAGGTAAAAGTTTTATTAAAACAAGTGTGTGCCGTGATTCGATATAAAGAAGACGGCGATTTTTATCTACCCTAGGGGAAGCAGCCCGTGAAAACACCGTTCCATCGTCACAGCATCTTCTCAAAGGTACCCAACGTAAAATCAAATTAAAGGCCTATATTATGCATGCATTTTTCATGAACAGTAATTTACAATCTATTTAAACTCACGGTATGTTATCTATGTAAGGCAACGTCGTTTTATTAACATATTATATTTGCTTATTTTGTGAATTATGCGTAGTTTGTATTGATACATACCATTCTAGTTGTGTTTCATTTTGAAATATTATTTTGTAACCTGATCATTGTTGTGTGTGTTTTAATCAATATATTCAGAATATTTAAATATAATTTTGCATCTCATTTAGTTACCTTAACATAAAAAATCTGGATTATAAAAAACAAAAAGAAGTAATAGTACGTCTATAAAAAATAATCTTAGTGTCTGAATACCCGAACCGACTTGAAATTAAGGTTCTCATGCAAACCGAACTATTTATCTGAGCTAATAACGAGGAGTGTTCAATAAGTAAATTAATTTCACTATTAAGTAAATTTTATTCACTTTCATTGCAAAATAAAATCCGTACTATTACATATGTCACCCCACTTTGGGGCAATTGCAATTTTATTTATTTTTATTGTATTTTAAAGACCGTACTATTACAAATTGTAATAAAATTAAAAAATAACCATAATAAAATAAAAAATAACTGTAATAAAATAAAAAAAATAACCCTAATAAAATAAATAAAAAGGATTCTGAAAATAATAATAAACTACACAAGGGGCTCAAAAATTCCTCTCTGCACAGCAAGATATTGCCCTAGGCGGTCGTAGAAATTTACTCTTACTTGGGAGTACTTTCTTATAATTCAAATTATTTACTCCTACATTTCACTCTCACATTCTCAAAGTTGGCAAAATTTACAACATCATAACACAGTTTCAGAAACTTTATTTTAAAAACTAATTCCAGTCGAGCATGCTTTGAGCCTTTGTTTATTTGTGTTTTAAATTTCGTTTTGATATTTCGTAAATAAAAGCAGTACTATTGTTTTAACGAAACCTTGTAAAGTCCAGAATTTACATTAGCGCATATGGCGCCACTCCCTTACGTCCTACCTCACGGCAGTTAGTCGGCACCTCTGCGTAAGCCCCCTTACCCTTAATACAGGTCAATCAGCTTTCGAACTAGCAGTAGAAGTGAGTTAAATAAATAATTTTGTGAGGTAATACGGTGCAAAAACAATTTATGTTTATTAAACAAACAAAATTAACTTTTCTTTTTATAAATTGATAAAAAAATAATATACACTTGCTGGACTGTTTTCAGTGTTGTTATGTATACAAGATCCAACCTAAATTGCATTCTTCCATACAAAAAATTATAAAAACACGCGTTAAGTAAAAGTGACTCAAACTATGATTTTCTATTTTAAAATGATTTACAGCTTGAACTTTTGCTTTTATATGTTAAGTAAATTATTGCATTTTAGTCTTCTGCAATATGTCTAAACAGAGTGTTAAACGTGTTACTAGGGCTCACTTATGACCATGCAGGTGCTGCCAATTACAAGAATCCTTTTTTGGTGATCTCGTATTTATTCTGACACTTACCTTAATATTATCTTTGATGGTGACTTTATCTCCTTGTTCGGTATAAGCCTCTTTCGTTCTTGCATCGAAGGTGCCAGGCATCAACCAATACGAAACGACTTGAGCCACGTACAAATTTTCAGCAACATTATAGCAGTCATCTGGTATAGTACCTCTGTAGTCTCTCCAGTAGTAGTTATGTTCAACTTCTGAATAAAATAAGTGATTAATTTAAGAGTTCAATAATAATTGAATTTAACTTACTTGCCATTGACAGGCCTAGGATGCTCAGAAGGAAAATTACCATCAGGTTTAGCATCCTAAAATAAATTAAAAAGAAGATAAATATAATCTGTCTGTAATTGATTTACGTCGTCGCCTTTTGCATTTTGACGTTTTTACGTTTTAAAAGTTTTCATCTTAGCTTGAATTCAAATTAATTGTCAAATATGACATCAGAATCTCATAAGCCCAGTTTAAAGCCTTTTTTTTTTGCTAGTGACTGAAAATTATCAATAAAAATTAGTCAACTTTAACAGAATATTAATTCGAAATTAGAAATTATTAATGCTGTTTGAACGTATTGACAATGTTATAGTTTTACATAAGCATGACCATATGATTCTAAAATTATAAAAATGAAGGAAGAAATTTCCAAGTGGACATTCTAATAAAATGAAAATTTCTAAATTGCAAATAGAGTCACATGAAAAATAACGATCCCAAACTTAAGGCGAGAGAAAACCAATTATTTTCGGAGACTGCTATCGTGATAAGAACTAATGTGTAAACTGATAAATTAATTCCGAAAGCTCAAGGTGCAAAACAAACGACTCTTTGATTAGTCGTTATAAAAATCGCAAAATTTGTTGTTTTTTTGAAACAATACGTATTACCATTTGGTATGAAATGCAATTTTGACATAGTATTTGCTTGGTTTTTATGGACTATCACAGTTGCAAGATCAAAGTATGCATTTGATTAATATAAATGTTAGCATTTACTTTTTCAGTCACCCAATTCGTGTCAATGTTATTTATGTAATGGAATTAAATGCTGTCCATTATAGATCAGGATCTTTTAATGAAACTACATAGATAATAGCGGTTGTTCCAAGTTTACATTTTCACTTTTAATAACAAAATTCGCTTGGCAGTCTCTGTGTTTGTCATTTCTGTTATCAATTTACTATTTAATCAATATAGCCACTAAGTCTTGATGACATATATATATATATATATATATATATATATATATATATATATATATATATACGTTTATTATCATGACTGTATATGTATTGTATAATGCTGTATTAAAAAAAATGCAAGACCATATCTACTTCTTTAAAATAATAAATTAATACATAAAATTTAAATTGTTAAACTTACATTTTTAACGATATCAGGCCAAGAACGGTCTTAATAAAATCTTATCGGTGAACTCACCACAGTAGTTACATATGATGAACCAGTTTACTTATTTATATTCAACCATCATCCCAAGAATTGCCACTTCCATGTCGAATTCCAGAACAAATTCGTATTACGTTGATAGGTATATTCAGATGTAATATGTGTTTAAGCACGTAACTATTTTATTATTTGAAGCATTATTACACTGTTAACATCAAAAAACTAGTTTTCAATCTAGAAATACATTAAATATACATTATCTTAGTAATTTAAAGTTATGAGCCGATCATAATATAATTATTAAATGCATATTTTCGAATTTGTATATGTAATTAATTCTTTAATATTTTGATTGTTTACTGTAAATCACGTCGTTACGATAAATAATTTGTTTGCAAAGTTCAATGAAATTACCTGCAAACGTCATACTGGGGAAAATAGCAGCGTATTCTGACGCAATTAGGATTGACGTCTTATTGCCTACAAGACATTTCTAATGCCGTTTGCACAACAACTAAAACATGAAAAACTTTGTTATCTGGAACTGACAATTATTATTAAATGATTATTTACGTTATTATATTTTATACAAGAATATCTATAAGTACTATTTTATTATTCAAATGTATTTTGCTTTACAACTGTGTTTCTCAAACTTTTTTAAACTGAGACCCCTATTTGATGAGAATTTTGTTCGCGTCCCCTCTTTTTTTAACGTGCTCCATTTTATTCGTAGAAAATAAAACAAATACATCAGCAAATTAAATTCAAAGTAAAAAATGTGTTTTTGTTATTTCCGCCATCTATAATCAAATAGCTCAATTTCTATGTTCTTTATTTACCGGAACTTTCAGTATGGTCAAGAAGGGTACAATACTAGATTTTCATTGACTTTCTGGAGTCATCCATTCGCTTTTATATAATCAGAAAAACGCTCGCTGAGATGTCATTTGAAAGTTGGTACTATGCAATAAATTTATGCGTGTTAGAACCATCTACGTCCCAAAGTGCCAAGACTACAAAAAAGAACAGAATGAATGTACAGTAATGAATATCCTAAATATGAGTTTACCATTATCTGCAATAAATCAATGTGTCGTTTGTGGAGAAGTTTTATGAAAAGAAAGTCTGAAGCCATTAATTCGAACTCGGTATTTAGCTTGCGTCGCATTTAAAAGACCAACACCGATATCGAACGTGTAAAGTTGTGACATCGTGCCCTCTTTAAAATTCTGTTAAATATTAATTAACGAAACTAATTGCCAAATTGAATGGCCCGGTGCTCCCATCTCTTCTAACAACGGATAACTAGATGTCTTGTGCACTCATCACTATCTATACTTATTTGACAGTTAATTAGATTTTAAACTCAAAACAATACGTGTTATAATAATATTAAGTGGTTTAAGTGTCTGGTGAATCTGAATTTTATCAACAGTAAATGCTCAATTACTGGTAGATCGGTTTTACGGAGAAAAAACTATGGAACGGTATGTTTTAGCATCTTTAATTTTTTTTTATTCTTTTTATATTACCTCCTAGCATTAAGAGAAACCGAGATATTTACAATGTCATCCCTTTTATTTACATATAAGACAGATATTAAATTACACAAATTTACACATATATATTCACAAGAAAATCATACAATATTTGTCATCCACAAAAGCAACTACAGTTCTTATATTGAAATTAACCTTAGATTTACTGAAACTTATTTGCAATATGTCAATAAACATATAACGGGCTACTCAAATATCGATCTATAAATCATACGGTCGTGAACATTTAGTAAAATGAAAATATTAAATACATGTTATTGACTTAGAGAAGGATGATATTTACACAAGTCCGGCAAAAAAGTTAACGTCTCATCTAGCACGTTTGTTCGTATTATTGAAGAGAAAATCGACAAGAGTAATATATTTAAAATCTTACGTAAAATTATAATTTACTTTAGTACATATGACATGATTATTTAAATTAAACGGAATAACTATGTAAAGATTGATTCGAGACTTACGAGAACAGAATTGTTTTCTTTCCACAGGTTGCCAGAAAAGAAAACAATTTACGGGACTTCCCTCCTGGACTGCCAGAAAGACTAAGGAAAAGGTATACTCTCCAGACTGCCAGAGAGTTTTCTGAGAATTCCTTCGGACTGCCAAAGAGAACTCTTCGAGAATTCCCTCGGATTGCCAAGTAGAATTCTGTGAGACTTCCCCCACCGACTGTCTGGGAGAATACTGACTTTCCTAACAAAATTGTGGCTTTATTTATATAGCTCTCAACTCGCATAAATAATAGTTTAAAACAGTATTTTTACCGAAGTATCACGCGCAAAATGCAAGTAGAAAAATAACAAAAATATCGTCTATCTCTTTACTAATTGACATTAGACAAATTAAATATATTTCAGAATATTCGTATAAAATTATCGAACCTATTAATGCTAAAATTATATAAAAAGCATTAATACAAATTAATTCGATAATTTATACAGTGACGGACGACAAAAGTCCGTTAAAAACTTATATCTAACGCGTCTAGCTTATTTCCGTTCGACGAGTTGAATGGACTTTAATCGAACGGGCAGAATTTACAAATGCAGGACGTAAGGACGGAATCGGTGTTACCAAGGTAATAAAGCAAAGGGAATCGAAAAGTAGACAACAATTGTAAGTGTTCTTCCGTAAGGAGAATCACTAGTGGTCCTCCTTGTCAATATTGTATAAGAAATATAGATGTTAATAACAAAGTCCTGTTTAATAATTGCTACGCCCCTATCTACCCTTTGACAGTGCAACCACGCGTACTGGACATAGGAAAGGTGCAAGTTCTTCTCAGGTCCTGCGGTCTTAGCGGCCCATGACTTTAAGATTAAAGGCCGCAGCGCGTGACATGGTGGTGGAAATTGCCTATACGGTTTTTATAAAAACGTGAAATCAATTTTCAAAGCCTGAAATATTGATTTTGTGATGTGATTTTTAAAATTGAAAAAGTACTGATGCTTTTTCTACAAGATTAAATATTACACCTAATCACTGAACAGTTGCACAACTGTTATGTCTGTTTAATGTGACCATTGGTTTTCTCACATTTTAGTATTTAAGAGCGTTATTTACTATAGCTGATCGATGTCAAAATCCAAATCAAAAGTTACCAATCTTCTCTAACGTTGCGTGCTCAATTTCCTTCGTTCACGAGAATTCCCGTAGTATGTTTTCTAAAATCAAACGCATTCTTGAGGCGATGATACAAAAATCCCATTTTTACGTGAGTTTGTGGCTTGCGTAAGCTGAGCTCCAATTATAAACACCGGCATTAATGTTTTTCATCTTGTCTCTTGTATTATGGCAAAGAAAACTTGGGCAGACAATACTTAAAATTTATAACATCCAAAGAGTCATGTTGGCCAGTTTTGTTTATAACAGTAATTACAAAATGTCGATTATACAACTGTTACTGTATATATCCAGTAACAGTTGCATAACTGAATCAAAATTCTGATCAATTATTATACTTCAGTAATGGCACATTTTTACACAAATTAACTAAAAAATATCCGATAGTTTTAGGCTTTAAAATTTCTTCTCTCACTGCGTGTATTTTTAATTTAATAGACACAGAGAAAATCTCACATTTCATTGTGCTTATCTACCGCATGATAAATTCTTTTTAATTCAGTTTTAAAAATCCATTATTAAGAGGATATAGGTTTTCCGGCCCAATTTCGGAAATAATGACTTTTGCTTCCGAAATACGACCGACACATTGTCACGTTTAAAATCGCAAATCATTTTCCTGAATTTCTTTGAGTTATAAAATTAACTATACTGACATCTTCTTTTTTGATGGAGTTTGGTAATCGCACTGCGTAGAAAATTTACCGCGAAGTACATACATCCTTTGTCGTTGGCAAAGTAATACATATTCATACCGTTATCAGATTTATCAGTTATGGTAATCGTCTTACTATTACAACATTTACAACGCGGGTCTCGAACGTCCGTCTCGCAAAAGCTTATTGTTTTAGTGGCTCAAATACGTAAAAATCACATGGTGATTCCACTTGCACCTTGCTGTAATACAGTTATATTAGTAAGAAATTAATGTAGTTGCCTATAAATATCCTAACCTAATTAGTGAGTTTAGCCCTCAATTTTGGTTTCATAATTTCACTTTAACTTTAAAGTCAGCTCACTTACTTATGTTGTTGAAGATTACGTTGTCATATTTTGAATCAGTTATACACTGATATTTATTTCGAATTCTATATAATAAAATGAAACAATATATATTGCAAAGAGTTCTAGTTTCCCATCAGAACATGAGGCTTATGTAGACGCAAAGTTTATAGAAACAGGGAGAAATGTCTGAATAAATATAGGGATAATGAATTCTTTATAGATTAAGACTAACAAAAAATACAGTCGCTTCTCTATTGGAAAGAATCCAACATTCAATTTCACTTCCTACAAATCGGGATTATGAAGTTATTTTATCTCTAGGGCGCGGACACGAACGGTTGATGACTCATCGCCCATGGGCGCACTATTGCAATGTTGTATTTTTAAAGAGGATTTATTTTATTTATATAATTGGATAACATATGGCTGGTGATCTATAAAATACAAAATACATTATTATTTGTTCATTTTCTGTTCTGTAAGACTTGTTCTCTTTGAATGAAGTACATCCTTGTAGATAAAAAACGTCCTTTCTACATTGCAACTGGTTATAGGTGCGCACTGGAAATATTCTTTTATTTCAACGTATTTAGCATACACAATTGCCGCAATGTTATTAAATCTGGATTTCTATTAAAAACTGCGTATAACTTTTGCCGAAGACCACATCCGAAGTCACTTGGAATTCTTTTGAAATTATTAATAGCCACATCTAATGTGGTTAATCCATTTTTTAATTTGAGCTTCGATTTTCAAAATATGTGATTAGTTTAGGCAAATTTCCAAAGTGTTCCTGTAGGAATAACAACTGATTTTGTTAAATTTGGGATTTGTGTTAGTTCCTTGTACTCAGAAATACTTCGAGCATCGTCATTTAAACATGTAACGAAATTTTGTAAACTATCGAAATTCTCTGCATAAAAACTATTTATGTGTATGTTTTAGCAAAGCTAAGTGACGAACGTGCGATATTTTGGCATTCTGTAACGATATTTTACAGACTTTGTAATAAATTTTGGAATCACTGACAATTCATTTTCATATTAGAAAAAGTAACATAAACAACGTTCTAGATCTAAATAAATGATAACTAAATATGTACGCGTATGTTATTGAAACTAAATAACAGTAAGTATATACATATGGTGGAAACGCGTTACATACAGTTGCACGTCATACTAGATCCATGACGAATCGCCTTGTATATGTTGCCGGATCTATTTTTATTTCTGTCAGTGACATTTCATATAACCAAAGAGAAAAATTATTCACAATACAATAACTATAACGTAATATATTTAGTAATTGAAATGATCTAAGACTTCAGTTTTTTTCTTATATCGATTTAGATTGTCGAAAAACCTTAAATGTTTCTTTACGTATCCGTAATATAATCTAAAATAAGCAATACTTACGCTTTCACATTAAATTTAACACATGATTATAGAAGAGTTTGTAAGAAGCCTCGACTGTTTACAGAAACCTTTCGGCGTTATATTCAATGGACGCAAATAAATAATAAATACACTTCTAAGAGGCACTGTTTTTAAACAATTTATATCAAAGCAAAAATAAACATGAAAAATTTTACATGAAGAGTATACACAACGCACGTCTTTTTGACAGATATGATTTATCTGTCAACACCGAATTGAACTATTAGTCTATTAAAAATATGTAATAAAGCAATTTAATATTGAAACGGAAATTATGTGTTTGTTTTTGCCATGAATGCGTATATTACGATCAATTTATAAATCTTCTATTTAAGCTAATGAAATAAATGCCCTCAAGTATAATTTAACAAAGTAGCTTTTTTAGTTTCTATAATACAGTTATGACAACATGTAAACGTCATCGATGACGTGCAACTGAACTTAACGCGTCTCCAGTATATTTACATTATTTCTCTTGCGAAATGTAAGGTAAATATAATAAATTTTAAAAACCCCTCAGGCCATCTACGCCGATGTAGAAAGAATTTTACTCATAAATTCCTTATTTCATGGCCATTTTTTGCTCTCATTCTCGGGCTCTTCTCGAGCGTAAACAGATGTCGCAGTTCACCATATGAATTAGTGCTATTCAGTAAATGTGTGTTGTTTACATTATTTCTTTGTTCCATTGTAACTCCGCCGTAGTTTAACTCGGTCATGTCCGCGCCCTAATTATTATACAGCTAATTATGTGTTATCAATTTCAAAATTAATTTTAGTTTTGTAAAACACAACATAGTTATTAAAGTAGGTAATAAAAAGCACTGCATTTTCAAATATTAACATTAGTTACACGTTATTACTGATTTGCAAAATTGTGTGATAAGTGCTGTGTTAGGTACTCAGAATTAATCATAGAATCCCTCTATCTAAAGTTTATCCGCCAAAATTAGGCATTGGTTTACCCCTACCTTTTGTTACCGAAAGAGCTATCGTAGAACATTACGCAAGATTTTCCAAATGTGACAACGTTTGAATCAACTAACATTATTAATCAATCTTATGCATCTGCAGATTGTGATACAATTTAAAGACATTTTCTGTTAATTTTTACTATTAATATTAATAATAAAACCTTAAACTTTGTTTACCTGAATTTGATTTTTCAATGTTTTGTTTATAGCCTTGCATACTTCTGGTATAATTCTTGATATTATTTGACTTGAAATTTTGAATAAAAAGTGAAGACTTCGGTAACTATCACCTGTTGCCAGGAAACGAAGGGTAACTGCCAATCGTACTTTAGCTGGTATGCTTTCTCTCCAATTAGTATCCTCTTTAGAAATTAATGTTGCTACCTTTTGAAGCAAATATTCGAAATCAGTGGAAGACATTCTGCAGAAATTTTGGAACTCTCCGGATGGTTCACGTACTAATTCACTAAACATATTTTCCATACTTTCCCTAGAAATAAGTAATAATGCATTAAACGGATATTTATTTCGGAATGTGTACTCACTGTGTTCTATTTCTATGCATTGCTATCATCCACCATCTTCTATTTTGCCTAGGTTTCCGCAATCTGTTACCATAAATATTTAAATAATAATTGCAAGTACTCATATAGTATAATGCAGCAGCAACTTGTTTACCTTCCATCATTCTATCTTCTTTTCAACGCGAATATTGCGAATACGATGTGTAGATATCATATTTGCGCATGAATTATTTGACGAAACATTCGTACGAATCTTCGTCGAATACATTCGGCGATGTGTACTCAGGTTATTTGTGTTCGGATACGAATGTTCTTTGATGTGGAAACAAAAACCGACTCCGGACGGATCGGCATTCGTCTTCGGCGCGAATATTGGCGAATACCAAATATTTTCCGAATAAACTGTCTACACATCGCTGTTCGGCATAATTTGCCGAATGTTCGGCGATGTGTATAGGCGGCATCACACGTGATGCAAACATACTGGAAAATGTAATACTCCCAATATATTCTATTTAGCAAGGTGAATATAAATAATATGGATATGTATACTTACATTTTATTAAAAAGAAAACAGAATTTCCAATAACTCCGCACGCAAAATGAATGAGTAATTTGAACTAATAGGTTTTCGTTATAACTATGATCCCTGCATTACTTTTTAATACTAATCGTTAGTAAATAATCAATCTTCAAAAACTTGCTAAACATGTCTGTGGAAACTTATATAGAAGGCTTTGACATATTTTAGTTTTCACAAACCAGTTTAACGTAGAACAACGGTTCCAACTCCTAGAAATCAAGGACATTCCCAGTCGACCGTTATTTTAGCTTAAATACAGCTTGTTGATGACGTAATAGCACACAGCTACGTACGTCACACCATTGTATTAACCACAAACATGCGACGTACAAAAGAACCGCTGCGTTTTATGACGTAGGTGTCTACAGCGCGAAATATACGAAATTGAGTTAAAGTTATAGCATACCTTACATATCTGTAAGATGCTTAAATTCTGGCTTTTCCGCAAATTCGCAGAAGTAACGGGTCATAAAGTTGATTGTCATGGCTCTTGTATATAATTGGAGGTTCAAAGTACAAACTTTTCGTTGGCGTGTTGCATGGGTATATTTTATAGTTACCGTATATACAAAATAGTTATTGTTAAGGCGATACTACCTGGTCGAATTTAGACCTATTTTCAGCAGTTTTCCTAACAAAACTACGACAAACTATAGGTATACTTCTTTTGTCGAGACTATAGTTCTTAGCTATGCTAGCATAGATAGGTGACGCTGTAATCAAATTATTTACAAATGCTATATTTATGGATTAAAATTACTCATATCACAAGATACGTTGTTTCAGTGCTAGAAAAGAAAATCACAAACTCTGGACGGGGGTTACCCGTTGCGTATGTATGTACAGTCGCCAGCAGCTTAATCGACAACGTTACGAAATTTCCTAAACCTTAATAGCAATGTAGAGGGGGTTACTCTGTGTGACCTTCAGTTAGGATCTACAGTAGATATTATCATTTCTGCACTATTTACAAGAAATTGTGTTCAGTGTATAAGTATAAAATGAAACCCTTACGGCGCTATTTGTTGTAGCAAAACGATATAATTATATATGCCACGAAATACATAATAATATGCTTATATACGCCAAATATTAATTATTCGCAGGGGAAAATATGTTGTTATTAATAAAGAAAGAAAACATATAGGGAATTCTTTAATCTAAGATTGCTCCTGTATTTTATGCATCTTAACAAAGAAACGGTTCAATGATTTTTTTTATATTTTATAAATCATGAGTGAATTATTGCCAACGAATTTTATTTTAAAGTCAAATCTAAAATGTTACTATCTCTGCAATATATTAGCATAATGCATAGAGAAATGTGATTCCCACCTGTTACGGATTAAAGAAATTATTAAAGGATTTATATGTTATTGTGTAGTTGAAACTTTGCATAATACATTTTAATCTGGAGTTTCCAGAAACGGTAATGGGATGGTTTGTATTTGCACTTAGGCTACAGAACAAACAAAAGTAAAATTTGTTTCCCCCAATCATCTATAATATATAATAAGTAGGGAGCGGAATCGAGCGAGCTAAACTACGACGAAGTTACAACGGAGCAAAGAAATAATGTAAACAACTGCGTGTTGTTTACATTATATCTGAATAGCACTAATTCATAGGGTGAACTGCAACATCTGTTTACGGCCGAGAATCAGAGAAAAAACTGCCATATAATAAGGAATTTTATGAATAACATCCTTTCTTCATCGGCGTAGAAGATTTTGAAACTTTATCAGATATTGAACGATACGCGAGTTGTCAAGAGGACCTAAGTAATATTTTGTGAAGAATTTTTTAACGGTTTTTGATTTGATCGCATGCAGTTGTTAATAGAGTTTAGTTTATTGTTTAGTAAGTGATATTTTGTAAATAGTATTTAATAGTGAATTCGGTGTGCGGTAAGACTTTGTAAATTTTTCAAAAGCGAGAATTTTAACGATGCATCAGAGTGGATATTCTATTACAGAAATTTGTGATGCAGTTAATAGATTGGTAAGTGAAAAAAAAATAGCTAGCAATACGATACTACTTTGTTAATATTTGTTACAGAAAAGTACAGTATTACGGTGGATACATCGTTTCAGAGCCGAAGGACACATGCGTCATAGAGCAAGACCCGTTGGGCTTACACAAAAACAACACCAGAACAAGATGAATTGATAGTGCAGACTGCTCGTGATTATCCTTTCTATTCGAAACCAAAACTTTTAGAAGTTACGGGGATAGAATGCTCCACGTTTACTGTAGCGAGAAGACTGAGAGACGTGGGTATTCAGTCCAGAAGAAGTGCCACAGTTCTAGATTTTTTACCGAGGCATGCAGAAGCACGAATGCAATTCGCAGTCACTAATTTATATAGAAATTGGACAAACGTCGTATTTTGTGACGAGAAGGTGTTTTGTTCCAGTGACAACAAACAAAGATTTGTTCATCGACCATTCAACACACGTTATACAGAGACCTATGTAACCAAAAACAGAAACAGTGGTAGAATTTCTTCTGCGGTTTGGGGCTGGATGAGCATTCATGGTCCAGGTACTTTAGTGGAAGTGCAGCAAAGATTGACATCTGCTCGATATGTTGAAATACTAGAAGAGCAAATTTTACCGCTAGTGTATGCCAATGACGGCAGCCTGGTTTTGGTTCAAGACAATAGCCCCGTGCATACTGGGAGAATAGTCCAGGAATGGTTTGCCGAACATCCCGAAATAGAGGTGATAGATTAGCCAGCGCGATCCCCAGATTTAAATCCTATAGAAAATCTCTGGGCTGCGGTTGTTCGTAACTGGGATCGCGATTACCAACCAAATTTTCGAAATAGACACGCACTGGATATACATATTCACAACATATGGAATGACCTAACAAATACGGATATATGCAACAGGTTAGTTAATTCAATGGAAAGAAGGCTTTTGGATGTGATTACCAGCGGGGGATACTATACAAAATATTGAACTGTTTTATATTCTGTTTTAGATAGAAATTTAATAAATTATGTTAACTGTAATATTGTTTTATTACTACTGGCAGACATATGCATATATTTTGTTCGTCTTACTATTTTAATTTATGTTCTGATAGCGTTACCAAGAATTTAATTAATCGATAAGAATTTATTGGGAAAGTTGCATGTTTGTTTTGAATAGCTTAAGTTACCCAAACAGTTATAATTTATACACGGTATGAGAAGTACTTTCCTTACTTATTTTTTCTTTGAAAAAAAATTACCATTTAAAACAAGAGCATCTATAATTTTTAACAGAACAAGGAATACGCGTCATTATATTTCTGACAGGATAGCATCTCAAATGTAATGTTAAATTTCGAAACGCGATATGCTGATACTTATAGCGTTTTCCAGTAAATTTAATTAATAATTAAAATAGCGATAGAATCAGTTTGCAGCAGTGTGACCAGCGGAGCACGCTATTATTACTATTTTAACCACTTATCAAATGTTTATAACCTAACTTTGACAGTTATTGTGATAACACGCTGTATGATAGAATGAAAATAATCGAGAATAAGCATATTACTTAATCATATTTTAAATTACACAGTTATGAAGTCACAAAAGATGGTCGTTTATGGTAACCGCTATGAGATTTTCACAAACACTGGAAATGAATTTTAATATCACGTAGGCCACTATGGCACAAATGACCATAAATCTGTTATATTTTCGCTTTCTAATGTGTTTAAATCATGTGTGATATTTTTTTAGGAGATGAAAATACATATATATCTATGTTATACATCATAATATTCATAACAAGTTATTCAAAAGGGCTGGTTACTAAAGTATTTCTTATATCTTATTATAGGTATCCTTAAATCGTATAAACCCACACAGCAAGGACAACATTTTGTATTGCATTTGATTGCGTTCAATTAAAAGTATACCGGCTACGAATACGCGATGAATGCAGTACTTAACTAACGTCATTTCAATGTATGCGTTGTATCTTGTTCGGAGAGTTTCTTAACTGTTCAATATGATTGTCGATCGAATAATGAGACAGGTATGCGATGAGCAGCACGCTACAGATTATACATGTGTCCGCGCAACTAATTTTCGTCTAGTGTCGATAAGGTCGACGTTAGCTTGCGGTGGTGTCGATTTAGAAGCTGGCCACTGTACCTAAACTGGATGAGAATGTATAAAGTATCGGTGATTCCCCTTTCAACGCCGTAATGTATAAACTATGAAGTCGTACATATATTGTATGTAGTGTGCGCATAAACAGTGGATGTTCTATTAGTTATCGATGTGTAAATATACAGTAAAATTGATTTGTGATTTGTGAATGGAATTCAGATCTATCTAATTTTCTATTAAAATAGAAATGAGTGCAAAAAGAAAACCTGAAAGTGATTCTGCCATCAAAAAACGTAAATGGCTTACTTTAGAACAAAAGCTCGATATAATCAAGCTTCACGAAGAAGGTGCATTCTTTGCTAAAATAGGCCGAGTCATCAGTTCGAAAACTTATCAAAAAAAAAAGATCAATACTAATCGCAAGGTATGGGCTACGGCTTCTTATTTGTCAAGAAAAGTGACTAAAACAAGAAGCGCTCGAATGGTAAATATGGAACGACTATTATCCATATGGATAGAAGACTTAAATCAAAAGCGAGTTCCGCTTAGTCAAATGGAAATTCAAGCCAAAGCACTAAGTCCTTACAACGACTTAAAGACTACTGATGAAGTAGAAGGCGAAGGTCAGGAAACAATTGAAAATTTTACAGCAAGTCGTGGGTGGTTTTTTCGTTTTAAGCAACGAACTGGTATTCATAATGTTCGCATTGTTGGTGAATCTGCCAGTGCAGATAAAGAAGCTGTTGAATTCTCCTGGTTTGAAGGATAGTTTGCTACTTTCAGTTGGCAAATATGAGCGTGGATTGTTTCGCCACCCGTGTTGGTTTGTAAGACCACACTTTGATAACCTTCACTATTTAAAATAAAAGTCATATATATATGCAAGCACTTCAATAACACCTTTATCAAAACTTGAAAGTTAACACAAATAGTATAAAAATAATATAAATGTTGAGAACTATCTTGCTATTATATCACTTGTATCTTTTTGGAAAGATCACTAATTCAATTTGAAGGTAGTGCTTTCGCCCTGAACTCTGTGATAGAACTGATCTTTCGTATTCTTACCATTTTAAAAGGAAGGTGTAATTACAAAATCGCCCCCACTATTCACGACAAGAATACTGGCTATTAATTAAAGAGGGAAAGTTCCCGAAATGGGATATGCAAATAGTTATCAGGAGACTTTCACAGATGATGAGTTTCTTAGAATTATAATCTGGCAATAGAGGTAATTAGGTAAATATCTAAAATTTACAAACGCATTAGTTAACGGTACCTCGTGATGCCTAACAATAGACAGCATCGATATTAAATGGGAGCTTAACAGTAGGATTAACGCTCCAAGGCTAAAATCTATTAGAAAACGATATTAAAGGAGATATTTACAATATTATTCCTAGGAACTATACAATTACTCTAAACCTACCGTTGTCAAAAGTAACGTTAATGTTGTAATAAAGTAATTTATCCTTTGCTTAACAAATACCATTAGGTTTTCCCTGACAGTCTGAATCGTCATAAAGCATAATGAGATTATAAATGCACATTTATATACGGTTTTATAATGACGTTATTTTTACTTGCATACAATCTTAACTTAAACATAAATTGAATATAAACTAAATATACAGGATGATGCGCCAACAGAAGCTGCATTAAGATATCCGAAGGAATTGAGTGAAATCATACTGAAAGGTGGTTATAAAGATGAACAAATATTTAACGTAGACGAAACGGGGTTATTCTGGAAAAAGTTGCCGTCACGCACTTTTATAGCAGCCAATGAAAAGTCATGCTCTGGCTATAAAGTTTCAAAGGACCGTCTCACACTGTTATTAGGCGGAAATGCAGCAGGCGATTTCAAATTAAAGCCCATGCTTCTGTACCGAGCAGATAATCCTAGAGCTCTTAAAAATGTAGCCAAAAATGATCTCCCAGTGTTGTGGCGTTCAAATAAGAAAGCATGGGTCACAAAAACCTTATTTGAAGATTGGTTCACCAACTACTTTTGCTCTGTAACGAAACGTTATTGTAACGAAAAAAGGTTAGATTTTAAAGATTTTACTGATCTTAGATAACGCCCCAGGTCATTGGACTAGTCTTTCGGAAAATGAAAATGTACAAATAAGTTTTCTTACGCCAAATACGACGTCGTTGATTCAACCTATGGATCGAGGTGTCATTGCGACATTTAAGGCGTATTATTTGCGCCGCACTTTTTCCCAAGCCATTAAAGCTACAACAGGAGAAAATGCACCTACCTTAACGGAATTTTGGAAAAGCTATAACATCAGAAACGTTATCGAAAATATAAGCGAAGCATGGCATGAATTAACAGCAAGCAATATGAGAGCAGTGTGGAAACATATCATACGACATTGTGCAAATGATTTCATTGATTTTGAAACTCACTTTGCTGAGGTAACTAATAACATAGTGGAAATTGGACAGCAGCATTGAATCGAACACTAATGAATTGGATAATGAAACACTTATTAACATAGATAAACAACGAGCTTATGAAGAACAGGAGGACAACTTAGACAACGACGATAGTGTTCAAGTTCCTACAAGGGAATTAACAACTAAACAACTATCAAAAATTATTGTAATAGTTGAGAACGTATCGGAGCATATTAAGGAAGTTGATCTCAATATCGAGCGTAGCCTTAGAGTTTGCCGAACAATAAACAATGCAGTTCGGTGTTACAGAGAAATTTATGAAGAGAAAAAATCGAAGAAAAAGGTGCAGACATCCATATTGCAATTTTTAGACAATACAAAATGAATTTCTTATACACACAATTATTTTTAATAAAGACATTTGGATTTACTTACTGAGGGACGCATTTCTTTGAACCAATTGCCACTTTTTGTATAACAGCAATACCTCGCATAGTCCGGCTTCGAACAATCCGGGAAGTCCGTGGAACCAATTATCCGGACTATGCGAGGTATAGCTGTATGTAAATAGAACTATTTAATATGAAATATGTAAATATTAATATGATTAAACTACTAAAAATAAGAATACATTTAAAGTCTATACTTGAGTTGCAATTTTTATTTAAAAATATATCTACAACGCAATATAAAACACTACAAAAGCGGTAACATCATTAAAACACTGGTTTTATTTTAAAATTCTAGCCTATCCTAAAGACGGCGTCTTCTTTAATATTTTAGTATTTGAAAGTCATCTACTACATAATGGTCTCCATTATTATACCACACTCTAAGGCCTTTCCATTCACTAGTCGGCGGGTAAACTTTACCAATTTTCCATTCTCCTTCATGAAATACTTTGCCAATATACGCAGTCACATTTCCTTCCGCACCACCAACCACTAAATTTCCTAAATTGTATTCTGTTAATTTATTAACATTCACGTACTCCCAAAAGAAGTTTCGAGCTGCAGATGAACATAAAACCTAAAACACATAAGAATAGTTATTATAATCACATTTTCTGATCGATTCTTGAAAGCTTATGAGATTTAGTCAATTTTATTAAAAATGTCCAGCATTTTCTAGTTGACATAACAAATTCCAGCCAAAATCATTTTACCTTTGCGGATTTAAATTAATAAAGAAATTAAGTTCTCAAAAAATACTTAGAGCAGGAACGTTTACAAAGTTCTTTTCACAATTTAAAACAATCAGTGCAAATTCTTTATTAGCGATTCACTAATGAGAATGATGGTTTTATAAAGTGAGAACAGCTGCGTAGATGTACAATATCTAGATTATATATGAATTTAAAGATGGAAATAAAAACATTAAATAATTTAAATTATTTACAAACTAATAACGGAAAACACAGATTTGAGCCATATCGTATATTATTTTCAGCATCAACGATATTGTAATGAAATAAGCCCACAAAAAAGAAGCAGACCTCCGGGCGACGACAAAAAACGTACCGGTAAACAAGTCGTAAATCAACTGCACTCATATACTACGTCAGCGACAGAAAGTCTGGAATATGGTAGAAGAGAGCCAGAATTTGTTAGACCTGTTGTCTGCACATATAAATGTCGCCGGTGGGATAAGTAATTAATTCATTGAATAGTAGTCGTGCAGTTGAAATAAATATAAGTGAGCGGTGCAGTTTTATTACATAAATATTACAGACATAAATAGTACTGATAGATATAAATACGTGTGTTAATTTTTATTCGTAGTAGTTTTAAGTGCGTTACATTTATTTTATATTTTTATATTGTGATTAGTTTTAAGTGTGAAAATATACAGACAGTTTTAAAATATTTGCACGAGCTGTTTATTTCGACCCCGAAAACGCAAGAATATATTAACAGCAAATACCTACTTGGACTGGATGGCCAAAATAAATTTTTGAGTGTGGATCAAATGTGCGAATTTTGGTTGGATAGACTAGTAATCAGTCACTAGTTGAACACAGACAAATTTTGAGTACATTCTTAACTTCAATTTTAAACATTAAGGTGATTAGTGTTATAAATATAATATTAATTAATAACGCTCTTCAACATTATTGAAAAACGAGTGCCATAACACTATTCTGTTGCATCTGCTCAAGTACATGATATCAACTGCCATAGCTCTGTTTCCTAAAGAACGAGTACCGAAGTTTTCTATACGTATCATGTGTTAATAAAAAAAATAAAATTTATGTCAAACCAAGAATGTTCAAGACAAAAATTAATATTGGCAAGCGAGTGGAAGGAATCAGAGACTCCTCAGTGTCCAAATAGAATTCACTTATCAAATACTTCTATTAGACTTAACGAAGTTTGCAATAATTGGCGGACAACTTGAAACACACGGTAACTCCTGAATTGAATATAATAAGAAATTAATCTACAGTGCTAAGAAGTTTTGAACTTGCATAAATATGGCGATGTCAAATTAGAATTAGTTACATACACCAAAAACGAAAACAGTAATTACAAGAGATATATTATTCAGTGTATGTTTAGTGAAGGAAAAAGATATAGCCAAAAACACTGTTAGGTATCTAGGAACGCAGCTTCTTCTTGTGCTTATATTAGGCCATGACTTGTCTTTATAGTACATTTTCTTGTTACTTCGACGACAAGCTCTCTATATAGTTTTTGGAAGTGTTCAGGCTGGTCTTCTTCCTAGTGGTTTTTCATCTATTGAAATTTTTGCTATTCCCTGTTCAATCTGTTTACATGTTGGTTCCATTCTCTTTTTCATTAAGAAACCATCGAAAGATATATTATACGGATTCACTGATTTCATTGTTTGGTATTTTATTTTCAGAGTGTTGCCTAATGAATGCCTTTGCTTTGGCTTCATACGTTAGCATGAATTTGGCCACTTTGTTAACATATTCTATCTCTAAGGTTGTCGTAGCTAGATATATGTCTAGGTACTAAAATCCCATCACTTATTCTATCTGTCTTCGTTTATTATTTTGCACCTAGTTGGCTCTCCTGCTGGCTACTGCCATACTTTTAGTTTTAGTAGCTTTGACGCTATCAATTGGTAGTCCCAGAAGTTGCTAAAGATAGATATTTGGCAGCATAGTCTACTCAATGGTGCATCAAAAGTATAGTGCAATACATGAAAGAGAGTATTGAAGAAGGTATAGAAGAGAGTTGGGGAAAGTATAGAAGATTATTTGATCAGTTTGGTCGTATAGGAATGAAATTCCTGCAGGTGTGGCAGAGCTAATAATGCATATATTGATCAAGTAATGATACCCCTCACATGAATAACGTGCGAAGGACTTGGCCAAACTAGGAAGAATGGCGAACGACACAACCCTCAAGGAAGAGAAAATGAGAAAATGAACTAATAACTTATTTCCGGATATTAAAATGGTATGAAGTTTTACGTTTTGCTTTTAAAAATATAGAAGTTACACGGTATAACCCATAGGTTAATGTTCAGCATTTATATACTGCCTAAGTAATAGATGTTACTGGACTCGTTTTAGTTAATTTTGTGGCGACATTCAGAAATTCTATTTAAGTATACCTTAACATCATCTTTAACAATGATTTTTTTCCCGGTACACAAGGAAGTAACTTCTTGATTATCAGGATGTAGTGTACCAGGAATTACTCCCTCCTTACATGGAACTTGAGCTACATACTGATTGTTGAAACGAAGTGCATCTTCTGGTATGGTACCATCGTAATCTTTCCAATAATATTTTGGCTTTTTATCTAAATAAAGAAAACGTAACGAAAAAATAATACTTTCATTTAGCTAAACATACCTGTTACTGATACAGCGAACACACAGAAATAAAGTAAAATCCTCATCGATTTTGCTCTGTAAAAATAATAATTATGTAATATTCATTTAAAATTAACTGAATTAGAACTTAGTAAACAAATGTACAATATGACGATGATGTAGAGACGAACTTTGGACATATGTCGTAGTCATTGAGCGTAATGCGTCATTTCGCGGAAAGCCTAGTCATTGGCCGTATTGCCGGCAAAGGCTGTATTACAATGAATTTTTCTTTGTTTGACTGAAAATTCAGGTCATTTCAGGGATTGCCTGTTTAATTCTCGTCAAACAAAGTAAACGGTGAAACAATTACACGGTACAGCGCTTGACTGACACCTATTTAGTCATTTGCTGAATGCACGGAATTGCGTTGTGATTGGTCGTAAATTATGGAAAACCATAAGAGTTTGTTTTATCAGAAGTTAAGTGGATATTATTTGGCAAACAGAGATGCCAAAAAACCGTGGAATTATGAAGAAATGAAGGAGGTATGAAAATTCTAACCTCAAAATATTGAATTTTAGGTTTTAACTCAATAGTTGCATTTTAGGTGGCAAAAGATATTTTACTCGGCAAGCATACTAGTGGCAAGAAAACTCGTAGGCAGTATCATTTATTGTCCCTGTATGATACGATGGAGGTAGGACATAAACAGTTAGTTATTAAAAAAAGGCTAGAAGATAATGATGACGTTATTTATATTACGCCGTACGAAGACTTATTCGAAATATTGTATTCTACGCATATTGCAGTAGGACATGGTTCTAGAGACAAAATGATTTTTGGTTTAAAATCCAAATATCAAATTCCACGACCTGTTATTGAGACATTTTTGCAGTCTTGCGAAGTTTGTCACAAGAAAAAAGCCAACAAACATGCAAATCTTGTAACCAAACCTATTGTTTCAAAAGAGTTTTGCTCTCGGGGCCAAGTGGATTTGATTGATTACCAGTCATGTCAGGATGGAGACTACAAATGGTTATTAAATTATCAAGACCATCTAACGAAATTTATCTGTCTACGTCCACTGAGATCAAAACAGTCTAAGGAAGTGGCCTTGGAACTGCTGAAAATTTTTCTTGAACTTGGAGCGCCAGCTATACTACAGAGCGACAACGGCCGCGAATTTGTAAATAGTTTAATTACCGAGTTGGTAAAACTATGGCCTGACCTGAAAATTGTTCATGGACGGCCACGACATCCACAGTCGCAAGGCAGCATTGAAAGAAGTAACCAGGACGTGGAAAATATGCTGCGGGCATGGATGATGGATAAAAATTCAACCAACTGGTCGGTTGGTTGCTATTTTGTACAATTTCAAAAAAACTGTTCTCATCATAGAATTATTGGGCGCAGCCCTTATAAGGCACTGTTTGGTACAAACCCAAAGGTCGGACTATCCTCTACAAATTTACCAGGCGAGATTATCAAAACCTTAGAAACGGAAGAAGATCTTAACGGGGTTTTGTCAGAATTACCTACAGGCGAAGATGATGAAGAAACCGATGAAAATGTTGAGGTTTTGAATGGCAATACAGATGAACAAAATAATGATTTAGTGGGAAATGAACGATATGACGATATTGAAGGCACAAAAGAACGAACGTTGAAAGAATCAAATGTTATAATGGAAGTACTCGAAGCTGATGAAATAAACGTTGAAGTTGCCTTGCCTTTTGCTAGTCCACAAGAAATTGTGAGCGAATCTCAAGAAACCGTTCAACAAGTTATTTGCCTGGATTGTACAAATCAAGAAAAGGCATCATGTGTATTATGTTCCCTTCAAGCCTCCATTTTGAGTAATAGAAATGAATGTCATTCAGGACAGAAAAGAGCAGCCGAAAAAATGGTGTCAAGTACAGTTAAAAAATTGCCGTCATTAAAAATTGGGGACTGCGTGCTGTTGTCAGTTGAAAAAATTGATCGTGGTCCAAGCGACATGCAGAATTTAATATGTGTGATTGTGGACTACAAAAATGGAGTATACCAATTAGGATCTTCCGTGGGTAAAATTAAAGGATGGTATAATCGTGCGGATATTATTGCAGCGAATAGTCACTTTTTAAATATGGAAGATGTCCCTGATAAATATATTTCTGTCCGAGACGCTGTATCTGGAGTTTCATTGCATGATGGGCAAGGATTTGCAAAGTGCTCTTGCAAGCCATCTAAGAAACAATGCCAAACAAATCGCTGTGTGTGCTTTAAAAAAAAAGTGATGTGCAATTCTAGGTGCCATAATAGTGCTACTTGTTTAAATAAATAATAAGTAAAATAAATACATACTTATTCTATAATAATAGTATGCATGTAGGTACCTGCAACTGTTAGAGGTACCACTTTGTATTAGAATATTTTTTGTTTTTGTGACATCAAAATGCCTAGTTATCTAACGCAGGAATATTTTTATTCGTTATTTAAGTACCTAATTATTTAAGTACCGATTCGGTGCGATTCTGTTTTCGAATTAACGGTATCGTTACAATAACGATATTGATTTTCTATAACAACAACCAATCAGAAAGCTTCTACCATAGCAACAACAATATCGTTATTGTAACGATATCGTTAATTCGAAACAGAATCGCACGGATTATTTGTTGAAACTTATACCATATTACACGTGGGATTGTTGCAAATGAACAATGACAAAATAAAAATATTTCGTAAACTTGTTTACTACCCCTACCAAAAACTTTTAAAACGTTTCAACCAATGACTATTTCAACCAATGACTAAACAGGTGTCAGTCAAACGCTGTAACGTGTAATCGTTTCACCGTTTACTTTGTTTGACGAGAATTAAACAGGCAATCCCTGAAATGACCTGAATTTTCAGTCAAACAAAGAAAAATTCATTGTAATACAGCCTTTGCCGGCAATACGGCCAATGACTAGGCTTTCCGCGAAATGACGCATTACGCTCAATGACTACGACATATAGATTCTTTGTTCCTAGAAATCAGACTTCTTATAAATGTATCAAAATTTTATCATGTCATACTACAAATATTTAAGGTGCTTTGTTGATTGTGGTATATCCACTTAAGAGGGAATAGTTACGTATTACATAAATTGAACAACTAGAAATTCCGGTAATGAGTAATTTATTTGCTTGAATACAATATTTTCGAAGAGGCCATCAATAATTCAGTCGACAGCAAAATAATGGGTAGTATTTGTAGATCGTGAGAAGATTAACCATATTCTGTAACTGGTCGTATAACTTTACACAAAGATATAAGTTACAAAGTCGTTCTAAAATTAACGTAAACATAAGTATTATCTACGGGTCATGAATTGGCGGCAGATGTTTTTGAATGATTTGTGGAATTTGATCCAACGGGATTTTGTAAGGCTAGCGTTATATTTGTCACATTTTGCCTTCATATATAGCTTTTTTTGCAAAAACACGAAGTACAAGTGGTCTTTGAATTAGTGGAAGATAATTTTCATTGGTGTTTATAATTACACTGGGCAACAAATTTTCGAAAAGTTCATGCTTCCAAGCTGAAAATAGTCATTTCTTAATGAATTCAATGTGCTGAACACGAAAATGACTAAGAAAAAGCTGAATTGGCTACGGGTTTTCTGTTATATGTACGCATATTTCAGAAAAAGTGTACTTATGTCAATATTATAATACATGGTAAGAAAACATTTACGCATATTTCAGAAAAAGTGTACTTATGTCAATATTATAATACATGGTAAGAAAACATTTACGCATACTTCAGAAAAAGTGTACTTATGTCAATATTATAATACATGGCAAGAAAACATTAGTCTGCTTCCGGCTTTCGACTTCTTTTGGCCTGCCGTTTGTAGTGGACTTGTGGAGTATCTCTACTGATTGTCCAACAATAGTCAGCTAGCATTGACGTAAACCATTTGCCTTGGTACCGTTGCTCCATGGTGGCAATGTCCTGATGAAAGCGTTCGCCGTGCTCATCGCTGACCTGCCCGCAGTTATCAGGAAAGAAATCTAAGTGGGAATCAAGAAAGTGGATCTTTAAGGACATATTGCAGCTGAATTCATGAAACAAAGCCAACATATCCTCAACCAGACACTTGTAATTTTCTGCCTTGTCATTCCCCAGGAAGTTTGCTGCCACTTGATAGAATGCATCCCAAACCTGTTTTTCTTTACCTTGAAGAAGTTCCTCAAACTTGGGGTCTCGGAAGAGCTGTCTAATTTGAGGCCCCACAAAAGTTCTTTAATTTTGGCTTCACTGAGTCGAGGGAATTTGTCATGCAGGTACTTGAATGCTGGTCCATTCTTATCCATGGCTTTTACCAAGTTTTTGACAAGACCGAGTTTGATGTGTAAAGGAGGAATGATGATTTTGTGTGGCTGTGCCAATGGTGGGTGCTGTACATTCGTTTGTCCAGGCTTAAAAAATGCTCTCGGAGGCCAGTCTTTCTTGATGTAGTGCAAATCGATTGCTCTGCTATCCCACAGACAAAGAAAACAGCAGTACTTTGTATATCCCTGCTGCAAACCCATCAACAGAGATACTACCTTCAGGTCAGAACATATCTGCCAGCCATAGTTGCTGTAGTTAATCGTCTCCAGTAGCTGCTTTAGATTGCCGTAAGTCTCCTTCATGTAGACCGCATGTGCAATAGGTATGGATGGAAGCTGGTTCCCATTATTCAACAAAACCGCCTTTAGGCTCAGTTTTGAAGCGTCTATAAACAGCCGCCATTCGTGGGGATCATGTGCAATACCGAGAGCTTGTAGTAGACCATCAATATCGCAGCAGAACACAAGGCTTTCTTCTTTCTTAAAGAAAGATTCGAAGAGTTGATGGCGAGTGCGAAATGAAGTCACTCGGACATTCTGTTCCAGAAGATTCCACTGTCGAAGTCTTGAGGCCAGTATCTCCGCTTTGCTTTTCGACAGATCCAAATCGCGAACAAGATCGTTCATTTCATCCTGGGTAATTTTATGTGGTGCAGATGTTTCGTCAAAGCACGAAAAGTCATCATCCTTACTGCCACGTTGAGGAGAACTCGCCGACGCATGGCCATCCTCATCGTCTGAACTGATAGAAAAATCTGTAGGAGGTTCTGGAATTGGGAGTCCTTCGCCATGAGAGACAGGTCGCAGAGCAGATGGTATGTTAGGGTATTCAACTGTCCACTTCTTCTTCTTGGTGATGCCTCCAGAAGCTGGTCGTACCATACAGAAATAACAGTCGTCAACGTGATTGGTGGACTCCCTCCAAATCATGGCCACAGCAAATGGCATTGCCTTTCTTTTGCCATTAAGCCACTGTGAAAGATTTACGGCACAACTGCGGCAGCATACGTGTGGGGCTCAGTCTTTATCCTGGTCGCCTATCTTGCAACCAAAATACAAATGATACGCTTTCTTAACTGTTGCACTGATGTTCTTTTTCTGTGCAGCAAATGTCACTTCTCCGCAAATATAACAGAAGTTATTTGCACTATTAACACAGTTACGAGGCATTGCTACTGTTTAGTTACTTTACACTATAGCAATCACTTATGTATGCTAGAGCTTCGAAAAATATGCGCGAATGAACGGACATTGCACGAGTTAACTGTCACGTCGGCCATTTATAAATAAACTATAATTAGCTATTGCTTGATATTGCGCAATCAATTTCGCAACACTCTCAATGGAAACTTACAGTAAATGCTGCATTAACTTCTTTGCATGAAGGGGTGATGCAATATGACGCAAAATTTCGTAATTTCTCACTAAATTGCATTACATTATGCAATAGCATCTATATAATGGACAAAACGTCAATATCTCTTGAACGTGAGCCAATCAACTTTTTTCAATGTGATATTCGTGTTCAGCACGTTGAATTCATTCAGGATTGGGTACTTTCACCTAAGAAGCAATTTCACTGTTGACCAGTGTTATGTTAAGCAATATTTATCAAAATATTTTGTTATCATATAAAAACCCTTTTAGTTTAAACGACAAAGTAGAACTAATCCATTAATAGCTGAAAGGATGGTATTGATCGTTGCTAGCAATATTTACTATAAAAACTGTTTGTTTTTGTATAGGGCTACTTTTTCCTTAGATAGCATATTCAATTGGCAAAACTATTGGTACTGAGCAAAAAATAATAACCATTGTGCTACGTACAATTCAGTGAAGACCTGCTCAGTGGTTTTGTAAGGCTAAAACCATAATTGTCGAAATATTTTGTTTTCATATAAAACCACTTTTAGGTTATACTACAAAGTATAACTATTTCATGAAATGCTGGAAGAATGATTTTGAAAGCCTTGGGCAATATATACATAAACTTTTTGTTTCCGTATATATAGCCACTTCTTGCTTAAATGATATGTTCAGTTGGTGAAACAATTGGCACTGTGGTAAAAATAACCACACCATTGCATTTAGGAAAATCACACTTAATATCCCTAAGAGATTAATGATTTACCAGAAATTTAACAAATAAATGATTTCTATACTCGTAAAAATCTTCCATGATTATCTGATAATCCAAGCCATGAAGTTTGGAACCAACAAACAAGATGGTAACATCTACATATTAGGTGAAAATAAAAAAATAGTTGTTTTTTTAAGGTTGTCTACCTAAAAGTGAAAAGCGTATGTCAGAAAACTTAGATGACTTAAAAACAGTGCAGGACATTCTGAAATTGTACTTTACTTATGCACTATTACGTATAATACTTACATTTCAGAAGATCCTGATGTATCAATATTTGTGGGGGCTAGAGCTGAACATGTTACTTCATTGGAAGAATGTATCGGAGTTACTGAAAAGAAAGTTAAATGGGTTACATTTGCGAGTTTTAAAAAGTGGAAACAATAAAATTAGAAAATAACAGAAATCTATAGAATAAAGAAAGATTCTTTTAGATTCCAATTAGTAATCGTAATATCCTACATTCTTAATAGATGTCTGTATTTCACACATAAGGGCTTTAATGTAATAGTATTAACGAATACTTAATCGCTTTACGCATTGCGATTTAGAAAGCTTCAAGTTACCTAGTAAATTGGCAGCCTCCAGGTATCTTCCGTCAGCTGTTCTAGGATCATATGCACTAAGAAATATTTAATTTACAGAACAAACATCATTGTATAATGCATTATAACTGTGCCAATATGATGAATTAGAATTAATTACGTGTAATTTTTATTTAGTTGTTGATTAGTTAATATGTATGATTTTTACGAACACTGCTACAAATAACTACAGTTGCGAACAAATAAAAGTGGGACAGTTTTTTTGCCTAATGAGCTGGGATTTTGAAAAACAAACGTCAATAAATGATTAAGTTATTGTCAAAAAACACAAGCAAGACGGAAATGGACTAACAATAGTTTATTCAAAATCACAATGTCTCTTACATATTTTATGTTGTTAGTATTTAGTCATTGCACCATTTCGATTTATAACATCGCGGCATAGAATTAAATAAACTTAAACAGTATTGGTCCGAATTATCATCCTACGCATTATTAATTGTTTCCAGTAAGTCTTGCTCTTGCACATTTTGTGGTCAAACATTTCTTCTTTGAATAATACGAGCCAATAGTTTATTTAGCCATTTTGCATTAGCGATTATTCTTGCCTTATCAACAATATTAATGTGTGACATTTTTAGGAAAAAAATGTATCGTTTGACAAATTGATGACATTTATGAAGTTGGGACTACTGTGTTCTATTCCATAAAATCTTAAAAGCCAACAATAACAACTAAAATAAAGCAAAATTTTATGTAAGAGTTGTCCAATTTTTTTCTCTCGGTAACTGTACCTTAAACTACGCTTGTGATATAGGGTAATTCCTGGTGAGATGGCCCTGCGGGTGAGTCGACTCGGTGTCATATTTTGCAGACACGTTAAAATTTTCCCACTTTTTATTGTAGCTTCCTAACTACCCGTTACATTGCTCTGCTGGTACGTGTTTGTTTGCGTCTCATTGGGAAATTGGGTAAGTTATTTCACATATTAGAAATAAGTGACCTAGGAAATATTCTGACTGTTACTTAATTTCTGATTTAATTACATTTTGCCAAGCAGTAATGACTTTTTGTCAGTGCGATGTGTTATTATAGTATTTAGAGGTTAGGTTAATTTTCGTGTAGTGAGATGTGAGCGGTGGCTTATGTAGAAAATCAAATGGGCCATCTCTCCCTCACTTTTGGGATAGATGGCTCATTTTATTAAGGGATAGATGGCTCGTTATTAAAGCATGCATACCTATTATTGCAAAATATTAATAGTGGAAGAGCACCTACGCGAATTTCGCCTCATTTGTATTTGATTTGATTGTATTTTGATATTTTCTTTTCTTTAATGAATAAAGTCTATTATTATTATATAATTACTATTATTATTATTACTATTATTATTATTATTATTATTGTTATTATTATCATTCTTAGTAACATGCCGACTGAGTATAAAAGAAAGAATAATACTGCTGGTGCGAGAGGATGCTGGACTGCAGATCAACTTTTGCAAGCTGTCGAAGCAGTAAGAAATGGTATTATGGGCGTAAACGCTGCCTCTAGCAACTTTGGCATACCAGCTCCGACGCTGAGGAGACGAATGAAAAATAATGATTTAACTAAGAAGACGCTAGGACCGCCTTCATTGCTTGGTATAGAAAATGAGGAAAAGCTTAAATCTCATATAAAAAAATTGCAAAAACACGGTTTTGCACCAACGAGAGAGGGTGTAAGATCTATGGCGTTCCATTTAGCCCAACATTTGGGTGTCAAGCACAAATTTAATTCAGAGAAGGAAGTGGCCGGGTACGATTGGTTGAACATGTTTCTAAAACGTCACCCACATCTTAGTGTAAGAAAATCCGAAGGTGTTTCATTAGCTCGCAGTCAAGGAATGAACAAAAAAGAATTTACGTAGTATTTCCAGCTGTTGGAAGAAGTTTTAATTGCAAACGATCTTGTGAACAAGCCAGCTAACATATTTAATATGTACGAAACAGGCCTGCAATTAAATAATAAGCCCGGGTATGTTATTGCACAAAGAGGATCAAAAAATGTCGCTGGGGTTACATCATCTGAAAAGGGCGAAACCATCACTGTAATTTCTGCTTGTAATGCTGAAGGCTCATTCTTACCGCCTGTATATATTTTTAAAGGCAAAAACAAAAAGCTTGAATTCGAGGATGGCATGCCTCCAGGTTCGGTAGTATATATGAATGAAAAGTCTGCTTACATTAGCACTACATTGTTTTTCAAATGGTTGAAGACTCATTTCACACCCAGAAAGCCAGATGGTAAAGTAGTTTTAATTGTGGATGGTCACTCAACCCACTGTAACTCCGTCGAAATGTTAGAATATGCTGAGGAGCAAGGAATAATCTTGCTGTGCTTTCCTAGCCATACCACCCAGTTTCTTCAACCTCTAGACAGATCAGTCTTCAAAAGTTTAAAGTCTCATTATGCAAAGGCTTGCAACTTATTTGTCAAGACAAATCCAACAAGAAATATTAATCGGTTAATATTTGGTCAGTTACTAAGAGATGCTTGGTTTAAAGCTGCCACTGTGGAGAATGGAGCATCGGGTTTCAGGGCAACTGGCATCTACCCGTACAACCCAAATATGATTCCAGACTACGCTTTCCTAAATGAAGAACAACCACCAGAACAACATATTGTTGATGCTACGGAAGATATAAATAATAATAAAGAACCAGAACCTAACTTACCTGGTTGTTCACATAATCTTGCTGTGCTTTCCTAGCCATACCACCCAGTTTCTTCAACCTCTAGACAGATCAGTCTTCAAAAGTTTAAAGTCTCATTATGCAAAGGCTTGCAACTTATTTGTCAAGACAAATCCAACAAGAAAAATTAATCGGTTAGTATTTGGTCAGTTACTAAGAGATGCTTGGTTTAAAGCTGCCACGGTGGAGAATGGAGCATCGGGTTTCAGGGCAACTGGCATCTACCCGTACAACCCAAATATGATTCCAGACTACGCTTTCCTAAATGAAGAACAACCACCAGAACAACATATTGTTGATGCTACGGAAGATATAAATAATAATAAAGAACCAGAACCTAACTTACCTGGTTGTTCACAAAAAACAACGAAACGACTCGATTAAAAGACACACCAGGCACAATGTTGAACAAATTTAATCCAATACCTAGCATATCAACACATGATGTGGTTCTGCAAACACGAAAACGAGGAAAACAAGTTGCTGCAATTTTGACATCAAACCAAAACATAGAACAAAGAAAAAACAGCGAAGCAAAGAAAATAGAATTAGAAAAATCTCGAGCAGCAAAACGTGCAAAAAGAAGTATTAAGTCCAAGTCGAAACAAATTCTGGATCATTCATCTTCAAATGACCACTTGTCTGATTTTTCTACTCGAGAGTCTGATGACAGTCCAGAGGAAGACGACACTAATGCTGAATGTGTAGGATGCGGTGAGCTATATCGCTGCACATCGAAACAAGACGATTGGATTCAATGTGTAAAATGTTATCAATGGTTTCACGAACGGTTCAAAATTTTTGAACTTATGTGACCTTTGTGGAAAAGTTTTATGTAAAAAAAGGCAATAATTTTTTTATAAATGTGTATTTTGTAACTAGGCCATGTCACCCTGAATCATGGGTCATCTCACCCGGACAGTCCGGGTTAGATGGCTCTTATACATGAAATAACATTTATTTTCCCCCCAAAGATTCTGTAACTGTTTCTGTGTTTCACCTTTGTTATATGGTTTCAACTGTATTTACCTATTCAAATAAATTTTTGTACTTTAAAAATGGTTTAAATGTACAGTGTGGTAATTGTTTTAAAAAAAGTGGGTCATCTCTCCCGGACTTACCCTATCAATGTCAAATATGACACGTATATGGAATTAAAACAGGGGCAGAAATTTAAAACGTAAAATTTCCTAAGCGTATTTACAATAGGCATAAAATATTTACAACAAAGTTAAGCCGTCGTATTGAGATATAATTCAAAAATTGATATTTATACGGCACATACCATCATTTGAGTTACACTCATATGGTTAGGTTGTAGAAATACCTACCGTTATTTATCTTTTTAAGAGAAAATAATTAAAAAATAATTAAAACAGTGATTAAAACTGATAAGAACTTAACATCTTTTATTTTATTTTATATTATTGTTTCTTGTTTTACATATGAATGTTTTTCTTTATTTTTATGTGTTATCATATTTTTGTAATGTATGTTTCATTTTTGTTAACTTTTATATTGTCTATTGTGAGCATACTGATGCGGAGCAGCTTTCAGGCGTATACAGTCTCATCGGCCGAGTTTATTGTCTAACGGCCCGAGTACACGACTATACACCGAAGGCGATGCAAGGCCTCCTATGTATACGTACGGACGGCAGTCTCTGGCATGTGCGTATATGGAGGGACCATTAGCTCCACGAGCGATGCACATGTATATATGTTGTAATCTTATGGTCGATGCAAGAGCGGCCCCGAAATCTCGGCGCACACCGAAAATAAATGTGTATTTGAACTAATATTTGAGTTTTAGTCACACATTTTTACTTCTATTGTGTTGCATAAATAATATGAGTTTGAGAAATGAAACTTAATTAGCTAATGCTTCAAAAAAAGGGTGCTGACACAAAAAATTCTCCTAGAAAAGAAATAGACTTCTATCAGAGTTGTAACATCTACATTACTACGTTTGTCATAGTACATCAATTCGTTACCCCTGTCGATAAGAAATTTGCACTGCTTCGACTGGTTCCTCCACGAATGTAAACGATGAGTGAGTCTGGTTTTAAGTTTTTTAAGTGCCTAGATTTACCATCGTAAAAATCGTCAATATTGATCCTAATAAAAACAGAAGTATTCAGTGAATTTCTTTGAATATAAAAATGGAACATCCAGATACTGAATAACTTGAGCCTATATAGCTGTGTCATCGAAAGCCGCACTTCAACAATAGTCTAATTTTACTTTCTTATACGTAGTATAAGGAAGTATTGTGATGATGAAAATTTTGGATCTCGAGATTTTTGCAGTTGTCAAAGTTTTGAAGTCCCCTGCTACTGAAAAAGTGGTTTTTAAAAAATGTCTGTGCGTGTCTGTATGTGTCTGTGTGCCTGTGACCACGATAGCGGTCAACGCTGTAGATATCAATTCCAAATTTTGTATTTACGTGTAGGTATAATCTCCTTCTTGGGATCTGATTAGTGTTTCAGTAAAATCGGCAGACCGGAAGTAGTAGTTTACTTCAGTAAAAAAATTGAATTTTGCCAATATTTAGTCAATTACTAAGTTTAAACAAATTTATAAAGAATTCAAATGTACTCAAAATTAAATTTAAGAAAAATTGTATTAAAAATTTTTTTCAAAATTCCTACTGGAAGTAGGTCTTTTACTCTTATTGAAAATCAGTTTTTTGCGAATATCTCGCAAGTCATGCTTTTTAGACAGGTATATTACGAGTATAAAAGTATTTTAAACATAATTTTCAATACCTTTTGTATAAAAAAAGATTCAAAATTCCGACCTGAAGTAACATTTTCCCTTTTATCGAATAGCGATTTTTTCCAAATATGTTGTAAATTATGCATTCTATATATATTTATCAAGAGTACAAAAGTATTTAGAGTTGGATTTGGAATATTTTTTGTATGTATGAAATTTCAAAATTCGGACCGGTAGTAACACTTTTATTCTTCGCGTGTAGCATTCTTTTTGGAATATCTTGCAAAGTGTGCATTCTATAGAGCCTTATTAAGAGAATAGAAGCACTTAGAATAGGATTTTAAATAATTTTTGTATAAAAAAATTATTGAAATTTTATAATTTGAAATGCTCATGCGTATAAGAAAGTCGTGTGATGGCCACACGTCCTTATTCTAATTACAATAGTGCATCCGCTTCGAAATATGATTACTCATAGAGGCACAATCGACAATTCGCTTTACCTACTAAAATAACACTCTGTATTCTGTATACATCTACCAAATGAATGAATAAATTCCTATAGCATAATAATTTTAAGACAGAATTGCGCCAGATATTGATAAATAGAATCCTGTATAACATTCTTGACTTTTTAAGATCGTTTTTTTATATGTATATATTTGTATTTCATTTTAATTTTATTCCTAAAATGAGTTTATTTGACGTTATTCAATGCATGATCTGTATACTCTGATAAATAAATAAATGTTATTATTATTAATTGAAAATATATTTTTTTATAATTACACATTATAAAGTACAACAAAATTCAGAACAGCTTTATTTTTCTTGTCCTTTTTGAATACTCAGTAGTTTTTTTTTACATATCTATTTGTGTCTGATACAATGAAATTACGATATCTACGCACACAAACACTCATAGAGACATGTTTTCAAATACCACCAGACTTCAAAATATTACGTTATTTTCCTTTACGGCATGTGTAAGTAAACGTCGTATATACAGGTGTATATAAATGATCGAAAGGTGTTTGAATTTCCCGCTTTCTATTTTTAAGTTGAAAGGGCAAACCAAGATGTTGAACAAATGTTAAGAATGTGGATGGAAGAAAATAAAACTTCTCGTTGGTCGATCGGGTGTTACTTTGTGCAATGGTTAAAAAATACATCATATCATCAGGTGCGTGAAGTTGGCACCACAACTTGCGGCGCAAATGTTCTTTTTAGTGCCAAAAGTTTGCGCCTAATATGCGCCGTCGATATCTGAAGAAAAAACACCGGCGCATTAATTTGTTGCAAAGTTATAAACAAAAACAGTCTTTTGGTGCCAACTTCACGCCAGCACCACAACTTGCGGCGCAAATGTTCTTTTTAGTGCAAAAATGTTGCGCCCAATATGCGCCGTCGATATCTGAAGAAAAAACACCGGCGCATTAATTTGTTACAAAGTTATAAACAAAAACATTTTTTGGTGCCAACTTCACGCGTGAAGTTAGCACCAAAAAATGTTTTTGTTTATAACTTTGTAACAAATTAATGCGCCGGTGTTTTTTCTTCAGATATCGACGGCGCATATATGATATACAACGTTTACAGCCTCAGAGATTTGACTAGTACTTGGCACCAACTTAAAGGAAAAAAATAGAAAGCGGGAAATTCAAAAACCTTTCGATCATTTATATACACCTGTATATACGACGTTTACTTACACATGCCGTAAAGGGAAATAACGTAATATTTTGAAGTCTGGTGGTATTTGAAAACATGTCTCTATGAGTGTTTGTGTGTGTAGATATCGTAATTTCATTGTATCAGACACAAATAGATATGTAAAAAAAAAACTACTGAGTATTCAAAAAGGACAAGAAAAATAAAGCTGTTCTGAATTTTGTTGTACTTTATAATGTGTAATTATAAAAAAATATATTTTCAATTAATAATAATAACATTTATTTATTTATCAGAGTATACTGATCATGCATTGAATAACGTCAAATAAACTCATTTTAGGAATAAAATTAAAATGAAATACAAATATATACATATAAAAAAACGATCTTAAAAAGTCAACAATGTTATACAGGATTCTATTTATCAATATCTGGCGCAATTCTGTCTTAAAATTATTATGCTATAGGAATTTATTCATTCATTTGGTAGATGTATACAGAATACAGAGTGTTATTTTAGTAGGTAAAGCGAATTGTCGATTGTGCCTCTATGAGTAATCATATTTCGAAGCGGATGCACTATTGTAATTAGAATAAGGACGTGTGGCCATCACACGACTTTCTTATACGCATGAGCATTTCAAATTATAAATTTTTGCGCCTAATATGCGCCGTCGATATCTGAAGAAAAAACACCGGCGCATTAATTTGTTGCAAAGTTATAAACAAAAACAGTCTTTTGGTGCCAACTTCACGCCAGCAACACAACTTGCGGCGCAAATGTTCTTTTTAGTGCAAAAATGTTGCGCCCAATATGCGCCGTCGATATCTGAAGAAAAAACACCGGCGCATTAATTTGTTACAAAGTTATAAACAAAAACATTTTTTGGTGCCAACTTCACGCGTGAAGTTAGCACCACAACTTGCGGCGCAAATGTTCTTTTTAGTGCCAAAAGTTTGCGCTTAATATGCGCCGTCGATATGTGAAGAAAAAACACCTGCGCATTAATTTGTTACAAAGTTATAAACAAAAATAGTTATTTATTATGATCTTCTTACCAGACCAAAATTTCCGGCGCAAACTTTCAATTTAGTGCAAGTCGTTAGCTCACAACATACGCCGTCGATATCTGAAGAAAAAACACCGAAACACTTAATTGTTATAAAGTTATAAACAAATACAATTATATAGGTGCGTGAAGTTAGCACCACAATTTGCGGCGCAAATGTTCTTTTTAGTGCCAAAAGTTTGCGCTTACTATGCGCCGTCGATATGTGAAGAAAAAACACTGGCGCATTAATTTGTTACAAAGTTATAAACAAAAATAGTTAATTAGTATCAACTTCTTACCAGACCAAAATTTCCGGCGCAAACTTTCAATTTAGTGCAAGTCGTTAGCTCACAACATGCGCCGTCGATATCTGAAGAAAAAACACCGAAACACTTAATTGTTATAAAGTTATAAACAAATACAATTATATAGGTGCGTGAAGTTAGCACCACAACTTGCGGAGCAAATGTTCCTTTTAGTGCCAAAAGTTTACGCTTAATATGCGTCGTCGATATGTGAAGAAAAAACACCGGCGCATTAATTTGTTACAAAGTTATAAACAAAAATAGTTAATTAGTATCAACTTCTTACCAGACCAAAATTTCCGGCGTAAACTTTCAATTTAGTGCGTTTAGTCGTTAGCTCACAACATGCGCCGTCGATATCTGAAGAAAAAACACCGAAACACTTAATTGTTATAAAGTTATAAACAAATACAATTATATATCCTTCGGTATCGCTCCTTTCGATTCCTGTTTTTCTTTGCGAATTGTTTCCTTCTTATCTTCCTTGACTTGGACATTATTTATTTTCCTGTCTCTTTCATCAGTCCTTTCTTCCTTCCTATAATTTTGACCATTCTTTTTCATATTTTCAAAATTCCTGGTCCTATTATTTGTGTACGGATTATTTCCATAGTTCCATTATTATTATTCTGCTGTTGTCGAGGTGAATAGTTTGTACCAGGATTTGGATTATTTCTATTGTATCCATAACCCTTCTCATCCACATCGTCTAACCTTTTAACCATTTCCAGTAATCTTTCTACAGTATCTATTCCTTGTAGAGCTACTGCCTGCGTAACATTGTGATCAAAATGCGCAGCTAATTGCGATACAATGTCACTTTCTTCTATCATTGGTTGTATGTGCTTAAGGAAAGAATATTTCCTTATTATATAATTTTCTCTGGAAGATCCTGACCTGTATTTCCCAAACACCAGATCATGTCTTATCCTTCTTTGTTGTGTTTGTCCCCAATACTGTCTTATGAAGCGGGTTTCAAAATCTCTAAAGTTTGCCACCTCATCAATGATCATATCATAATGGAGTGCATAATCTTTAAGACATCCCCTTATGAAATGTAATTTGGACATTTCATCCGATATGCCCCTCATGTAGGTTTTAATAGTCCTCATGAACGCAACATTTGCGCCGCAAGTTGTGGTGCTAATTTCACGCACCTGTATAATTGTATTTGTTTATAACTTTATAACAATTAAGTGTTTCGGTGTTTTTTTTTTATAACTTTGTAACAAATTAATGTGCCGGTGTTTTTTCTTCACATATCGACGGCGCATATTAAGCGCAAACTTTTGGCACTAAAAACAACATTTGCGCCGCAAGTTGTGGTGCTAACTTCACGCGTGAAGTTGGCACCAAAAAATGTTTTTGTTTATAACTTTGTAACAAATTAATGCGCCGCTGTTTTTTCTTCAGATATCGACGGCGCATATTGGGCGCAACATTTTTGCACTAAAAAGAACATTTGCGCCGCAAGTTGTGGTGCTGGCGTGAAGTTGGCACCAAAAAACTGTTTTTGTTTATAACCGGTGTTTTTTCTTCACATATCGACGGCGCATATTAAGCGCAAACTTTTGGCACTAAAAACAACATTTGCGCCGCAAGTTGTGGTGCTAACTTCACGCGTGAAGTTGGCACCAAAAAATGTTTTTGTTTATAACTTTGTAACAAATTAATGCGCCGGTGTTTTTTCTTCAGATATCGACGGCGCATATTGGGCGCAACATTTTTGCACTAAAAAGAACATTTGCGCCGCAAGTTGTGGTGCTGGCGTGAAGTTGGCACCAAAAAACTGTTTTTGTTTATAACTTTGCAACAAATTAATGCGCCGGTGTTTTTTCTTCAGATATCGACGGCGCATATTAGGCGCAAACTTTTGGCACTAAAAAGAACATTTGCGCCGCAAGTTGTGGTGCCAACTTCACGCACCTCATATCATCGTATCATTGGTAGATCACCTTACAAGAGTCTATATGGTGCAGATCCGAAAATAGGTTTACGCTCTACAAATCTGCCATCAGATCTTATTGATAAAATACAGACCGAAGATGTGTTAGAAAGCGTAAACATAAACGAAGGTGAAAGTAGCAGAGAATGTTTATCACATGATGGCAGTGTTGCAGTACCGGCAGAAAGTCCTGACAATTCTAAAGTTGAGAACCCTCATCAAGAAGAAAATTCAGGCGAAGCAAATATAGTACAGGTTGCCGATTCTCAAATTGAGACGTACGTAAGAGAAACCATTGAGAATATTCCTACGGTGACAGAGCACATTACGGCAGATGGTTTAGGCACTGGTGAAGACTGTAACATTCGGTCTCTCGGTGGCATAATATATTGCTGTGTTTGCGGCAACAAAAGTACAGGCGCTCACGCTTGTTCACAGTGCAATAAAATAGTGCACGTAATTTGTGGTGTTACTTCTGAAAACGATGAAGGGTTTGGAAGCCAAGTTATTTGCAGACTCTGCATCAATGAGGAAAATATTAGAATTAATCGGAAGAAATCCTATGAAGGGCAAGCCAAAGCCGCAGAAGTAATGAGAAAAAGGAGCAAAACCATCTTTGGCGAGATATAAACAGGTAAATTTGTAACTATACCTATTGCAAAATTTGACAGGGGACCATTAGATAAAAAAAATGTAGAAGGAATTATAATTGAAAATAAAAATGATGTGCCTGTTTCAAGACTGGAAATTTGTGCAACAGTAGATGCCATTCCAGCAATACCTGCCAAAATAAGTTGTCTAATTGACAGCTTCTTTTGTCCAAAAATACAATCTCCCTGGTTCACTTGTGTTTATTTTATTGTTTATTTCGTTTTAAGAGAAGAACGACATTTGTCTTATTGTGAAAATTGGTCTTATTGTGAATCTTTTTGCCTAAAAACCCAGCTGGCAGATATCATTTGCCTAGGAAAATAGTTTTTGAGCAGAAATAAATAGTATCGTTTGCCTAGGCAAAAGCTATTTGCCGAAAACGACTATCAGCCTGCGACATTTGTACGGATCTATTATGTCTACTTCGTCGCTTACCAATCATTAATATGTGGATGTTTTAAAAAGCGGCAATTAGAAAAGCCTTTCTACTAATAAATAAGTAAAATAATAAAGTAAGTAGATGAAAATGTAAATCAAAATAAAAAACAATAGGATTGTAAGACGCTACTGATCTTTACCGGTATATCTTCTAGAAGCACCAACTTTCCGACATAAAATAAAGCGCGGGCGATTCAAACGCCTTTGAATCACTGGCTGCGTTCATCACACACCCAGCACAGGCAACAGTTGGCAAGCCGCTAGCAAGCGGTGTGCAGAACGTCTATCCATGATGCAAACGCGTTTGCAAAGCGGTCGCCATCTTAGCAAGTATAACCATTTTACGCTGTAAGTACGCTGCAAACGTGTTCGAGTGCCTGCGATTGGTTAAACATTTTCGCCTCATAAAATGGAAACGAAATCTTATTTGTGGCAAAATATATTGTAACGTTTTCGGGTTCCAATAAACAACTCGTGCAATTATTATTTAAAACAGTCTGTATATTTATATACTCAAAATTATTTAACAATATAAAAACATAAAACTAACTTAACACACTTAAACTACTACAATTTAATTATCACAGGTATTTATTTACTACTACTATTATTTATATCTCTGTCCGTGTTTATTTATATCACACTATTTATATAAAACGGCACTACTATATTTATTTCTACGCTACCACTACGTAAGGACTTTCTTTATCCCGAACTACTCCGCCCGCAATGAATGAATCCCGTAATCCAGTCGCCTTATATACCTGCATGAAAAGATTACTAGAGCATTCCTGTAAATTCCATACTTCTCTCGATGTGTTGAAGAATATTCCAGACATTTGTCTCCGCTTTCGATACAGTACCATGCGTAAGTGTATGACTCACCGCTTTACGATATTTACCAGCCGAGAGAGATTTATGGTCTTTTTTGTGCGTGTGACAATTTCGTTTTTATCGCGCCGAGAGATCTGCTTCTTTTATTTAATGTAACTCAATTCGTCTGCTGGTTTCGTTACATTGCCCCCTTCTTAAAAACTGCGTTTCGTCCCGAAACACACTATTCCATGTACTTGTCGCTGGCGGATGACGAAATCCATACCGGGACCCACGGGTGCACCCAGCCGTCTTGTGGCAATGGCAGCCCAGTTTCGGAATTGCCAGCCTCCCCACATCCTGCTCGAGTGCACGTCCTCGTAGATCGACAAGGGATTCCCATAAGCTGGCTCTCTAGGTTTTCCAGCAATTTGTCGCACATCCGCCACTTCACCGCCTTCACGTCCATGGTATGGGGCAACTGGTTGAAACACACCATCCCTGGCTCACTATGAGGTGTTAGTCTCATGCGTTAGACGACGTCATCTATTTGCTCTAGTATTTCGTATGGTCCCTCCCAGTAATGTTGGAGCTTTGGGGACAGGCCTCGGCGACGTTGAGGACCATATACCACCAAACAAGGTCCTCTTCTTGGTAACCATCTCTCTCGGCTTGCACGTGGTAACTATTCTTCGTCCTGTCGCTGGCATCCTGAGTGTGATGGCGTACTCGCTCGTGGACATCCTTCAACCTTCGCCAGGATCCACTGGCGCAGTCTTCTCCATCTGGGTTCTCCACAACACACTTGAGTAGATCATCCTCTACTTTCAGAGAGTCCCATTGAGCCCAGTAGGATTCCAGTCCCTGTGAACGAGGAGCCACTTCTTGCCAAGCCGGTCCGCGACCAATTCCCTTCCAAACCATCAATGAACCAAGGTCTTCATCAGCTTCTTGACCAATCCGCAAATTGTCAGGATGCCACGGATCGTCTACCACGGCAGTTCTGAATGTTTTGGTCGATTTTTCTTCTAGGTGGTTGCTATGCCTGCAGTCTCCTGGACGTGGTCTTCTTGCAACAGCCTCAGCGTTTTGGTGTTGCACAGATGCACTTCGCGCTATTTATTTTGAGGCTCTACGATAATGGATCGACGATTGCCTCTTCTCATCGACCCGTTTCATTTTCCGCTGCTCCGCTATGGTTTTCTTGGGCTTCTTCGCGCATTTACTATGCGCATGGCCCATTTCCATCTCCATTTCCATTTCCATCTCCATTTCCAATTCCAACATCCGAGCGTTCTTCTCTTAGGTTGCACCTTATTCATCAATCGTCGAACTACCTGTCCCAGGTGCGCATGCCCATACTTCATCTCAAGACGCTTGATCAATTTAAGGTAGTCTTGACACTCTTCCGGAAGTACGGTCTGCAGAACATCACTGGCCTGTCCTCTTAATGACACAATCAGACCAGTAGCTTTCTTCGGGGACGTCCACCCATTTGCTCCTGCAGCGGCTTCGAATTGATTCCGGTACGACATCCATGACGTCTTTCCATCGAAGGTGGGAGGTTTTACCTTTACCTTCGCTGTTCGGGCAATCTCCAGGCTTCCGCTTGAGATATCATGGGGACCGCAGTCGTTCATCGCTGGCAACTGAAGCTGAACCCCAAACTCGTCCCCCATTCCGAACACGCGCTCCTCAACTTTCTGTTCCATGGCTTCGTTGGCCTCAGAAAATTCCTGCCTCCCATTCGATGAATTCTCTTGAATGTCTTCCTTAAAAGTAGTCTCGAGTTGTTTTAGAATCTCGGATTGTTTTGCAACTGCATTTCCTAAAGTCTTCCTATCAGTCTCGAATTGTTTATCAATTTCATCTTTTAGAGTCTCGAATTGTTTTGTAATTTCATCTATTATTAAGCTTCGATCAGGCTGTACTTGAAACAAATATTTCTCGGGATCCTCACCTTCATTTATTAAAAGGTCACGAAGCCGGTCCTGGAAAATTGTTTTTTTCCAGACGCATCTGCGTCCCTTTCTTCCAATTCTGCCCTTAACTCGGAGACCTTTAATTCTTCCAAACGTTTGGTAGCCATTTATTTATTTATTTATTTATTTGCACTTTTATATTGTTTATCCCACTTCTGACACCAATTGTAACGTTTTCGGGTTCCAATAAACAACTCGTACAATTATTATTTAAAACAGTCTGTATATTTATTACTCAAAATTATTTAACAATATAAAAACATAAAACTAACTTAACACACTTAAACTACTACAATTTAATTATCACAGGTATTTATTTACTAATACTATTATTTATATCTCTGTCCGTATTTATTTATATCACACTATTTATATAAAACGGCACTACTATATTTATTTCTACGCTACCACTACGTAAGGACTTTCTTTATCCCGAACTACTCCGCCCGCAATGAATGAATCCCGTAATCCAGTCGCCTTATATACCTGCATGAAAAGATTACTAGAGCATTCCTGTAAATTCCATACTTCTCTCGATGTGTTGAAGAATATTCCAGACATTTGTCTCCGCTTTCGATACAGTACCATGCGTAAGTGTATGACTCACCGCTTTACGATATTTACCAGCCGAGAGAGATTTATGGTCTTTTTTGTGCGTGTGACAATTTCGTTTTTATCGCGCCGAGAGGTCTGCTTCTTTTATTTAATGTAACTCAATTCGTCTGCTGGTTTCGTTACAATATGTTATTCGATAACAGATAACAGATAACAGCGAAATACATCGACATTCTAATATGTTCTGGAAACTGATGATCAGTATAATTAGGAATAGTTATTTCGAAATAATTTGTATTTCTAACAACATTCCTATCAAGTACTTCATCTTCATTATGGTCTTCATTCTTATGATTGTTGATTTGATTAATAGGCTCAGCTAAATGTAATGCTGCATTTACAATACCATTAATATTTAAATCTACATCAAATAAGAGATCTCTTAGTATATCCATGATGTATAAAGTATTGAATTTTCTTATAAATAATAGAATAATCTTTTTATTATATATACACCTTACTATACAAAAAGCAAACAATAAATGAACTAATGAACAATGAACACTTCTCTACCAACTAGCCGTCAATTCTCAAATTAAATGAAATTTCAAACAGAAAAGAATTGTGGAAGGGGTTGCCTGAATCATGGATGACAATTGTCGTTCATCACATGGACATATAAAATCACTACAAATCGTAAACGGATTGCGCTTGGTATCATGGCTGCCTTGTGTGATGAACGCAGGCCATTGTTAAACACGGTGTACGAAATACATGCATCACCTGCATCATAGACCGGTCGATGCCAATGAAATCTAGTTTTATTTTGTTGTGAATCTACGTTATCTGCACATACCTCCGAGTAGAACCACCTTGACATTTTATTCACCATCTCAAACGATAGTTTCTAAAATATCTGCACGCTTGTTTAACGCTTTCATTAGGTTTACAAAAAACCTGTACATTAATATAAGATTATATTGAAATAAAAGAGATTTGGGAAATTTTGTAGCCAAACATCAACAATTTAAAATAGATTAGAGTAATAGGTATTTAATTTGTAGTGGGTCTCAGATGTTACCAAATAAGATATATATATATATATTGCCATCAATTCATGTAACTTTAGTTTGATAATGCCATGTAAAATGTTGGAACTGCAGTCACATAGTGATTAAAAATAATGTGGAGGTATTCAAAGTTTAATTTAGTGTTTTATTTTACTTACATCCAGTATCATGAATCTACACAAAGTAACAGCCGAAAGTGTTTAATATAACATTAATTCTGAATAAGCATTAAAGCTTTTAAAAAAGTATATTAATCCACGACATTTGCAGCTTTTTGCAGTTCTTCTGCATTCGTGTTTCACAATCAGCATAGCACTCCCTCCCTCTAATTTAAATTGGAAATTTAAATTGCGTTTAGACTATATAGATCATTTAAAAAAAGGTATATGTTTATTTTAGTTTTTAGTCTTTATTTAGGCAAGGTCATTTATTACTTTTCATTTTTACCTTCGAAATGTATTTTAATGTTGTAGTCATTCTCGTGATCAACTTCATAAATTCTTAACGAAATATGTATTAAAGATTTTGATAGTTAATTACATTAAACAACTGTTTTATTTATTCTATTATTATTGTAGACCGGACGTACGAGGCCGAAATTACGACGGACAAAAGAAATAATGTATAACATCACGCAGTACTGAATAGTACTGTTCATATGGTGAACTGCAACATCTGTTGTTGTCGCGAAAACGGCCAGCAAAAAAGACGATTTTACTCTTAAATTCCTTTCTTCACGGGCGTATGTAGAAGCGGGAGAGTTTTTAAAATTTATTATATTTATTTTATATTTTGTAAGATAAATAAAGTACGGGGAGTTAGTTCGTTTTTTCATTGTTTTCACTGTTAATTACATACTTCGTAATTTTTGTAATAGTTCCTGTTTAATACCGTTTCATTGAATCTACTTCTCCCAATTATCTTGACGTAAGTGTGCACTGGATTTCGTTAAGTTTCAATAACATACGTATACATTTTTAGTTCGTTTATTTAGATCTAGAACATTGTTTAAGTTACTTTTGGAGATATGATATGGAAGAACGTCGAGAAAGGCATCGTGAAACAATGGCGAATTGGATTAACTGATTGTATGTCCTCCATCGTCAGTGATTCCGAAATTTATTGCAAAGTCTGTAAAATATCGTCACTTAGCATCGCTAAAACATACACAGAAGTTGGACCCGTTGGAAGCTGACAATCTTAACGAAGAACGAAAGAGTTTAATGGCGGCTAATATCCCATTAAGTAAACTTGACAATCACACTTTGAAAACATACTGGTCGAAATGTTCCTGATGGATTCTCCTTACGCATATATCATGTTTCTAGGTGCTTCACGAACGCAGTAGAATGCATTATAAGACATCTTTCAAATGAGTACCTATGGATAGGTGCCGACGAAACTGTCGATATATTAGGGCGCTATGTGGTAAATGTTGTGGCTGGTATACTACATCCAACTATTCCATATAACGCATATGTAATATAGCATTTAAAGTTATAAATAAAGTTGATGCGGAAACAGTTGCTAATCCATTGACGAGAATTTGCACAAAATGCTTCATTCGGACGACAGGTACAAGGAAAAAATACTTTTATTTCTTAGTGACAGTGCCGCATATATGTTAAAAACAGGCAGACTATTAAAGGAAATATATCCTTATATGCTGCATATTACTTGTGCAGAACATGCTGTCCACAGAATCTGTGAATATATCAGAGACACCTATCCGGAAGTTGATAGACTTGTATCCGCTTTTAAAATAGTTTTCAGAAAAGCACCTTTGAGAGTAGCTCTTTACAGTGAAAAACTTCCATCTTTGTCACTGCCTCCCTCGCCAGTAATAACTAGATGGGGAACATGGTTGGAAGCTATTAGTTTGTATGCAGAGAATTTCGATAGTTTACAAAATTTCGTTACATGTTTAAAAGACGATGCTCGAAGTATTTCTGAGGGCATGGAACTAACACAAATCCCAAATTTTAAAAATTTGTTGTTTTTCCTTCAGGAACACTTTGGAAATTTGCCTAAACTAATCACATATTTTGAAAATGGAAATCTCAAATTAAAAGATGAATTAACCGCATTAGATTATTAATTAATTATTAATTATTATTAATAATTTCAAAATTATTCCAAGTGACTTCGGATGTGGCCTTCAGTGAAAGTTAGACGCAGTTTTTAATAGAAATCCAGATTTAATAACATTGCGGCAATTGTGTATGGGGCAATGACACAAAACTAACTGCTAAATACGCTAAAATAAAAGAATATTTCCAGTATGCACCTATAAATGGATGTACTTCATTTAAAGAGGACAGACCTTACAGACGAAAACCGTGAGAAAGTATTGCTAGTAAATATTAATACTCCTTTACACGACTTGAACTACAAAATGAACAAATAATAACGTATTTTAAAAATACAACATTTTAATAGTGCGCCCATGGGTGATGAGTCGCCGGCCGCTCGTGTCCGGTCTATAATTATTATATTAAGTTACTTGAAAATTAGAGATTGTGGGTGATTTAAATCAAAAACAGCAGACTAGGTTAATATTAGATTATTATTATTAGTGTCGCTTGATGATCCAAATTCGTTTCTTACAATATTATGTATGTAAATAATTAATATTCACCCTCTCGTATGTTAGGAGATGGAGCTTCTGTCCTGTATTTCAAAATTTCGCAGTCATCAGTACTATATTGGTCGCCATTTTCCCACCATACCTTTAAACCTTTGTACTGACTACTCGGTGGAAAGATTTTGCCAATTTTCCATTCACCTTGGTGAAAAACTTTACCAATGTAAAGGGTGCTGTTGGATTCTAAACCACCAACGACGCAATTCTTCAGTTTGTCTTCGGTTAAGTGATTAACATTCACAAATTCCCAGTAAAAGTGGGAACTCGACACGTCGCATAAAAGCTGAAACAGAAAAGTCATAAGTCATTTTTCTATAAACTAAAATGCAGGAACAGTTATTAACTGAGATAAGAGATAAATTTAAAGTATAAAAACATCACAAGAGAAATGATTGTAACCTATCTAATTTATGTATTACCTGCGAAAAAAACACAGTGTACCGAAAAAAAGGTTTATTTGTTAGACCGATACTAAGTAAAATCTTCAACTCAAGATGTCAAGTCGATTTAATCAACATGCAGTCGCAAGCTGATGATCAATATAAATTCATACTTGTATACCAAGATCATTCAACTAAATTTATTTATCTTCGACCTCTTAAAACAAAAAGAGCAGAACAAGTAGCTTATGTGCTTTTGGATATTTTTACTACCTTTGGTGCGCCCACCATTTTGCAGAGTGATAATATGAGAGAATTTGCTAACGAACTTTGTAGTATGTGGCTCGAGTTAAGGATGGTCCATGGGAAGCCTAGACACTCTAAAAGTTAGGGCTCCGTAGAACGTGCTAATCAGGACGTGGTAAATATGCTTTCTTCGTGGCTGGAAGACAATACCAGCAGGAAATGGTCAGGAGCCTTACGTTTTGTTCAACTTATGAAGAACAGAGTTTATCATAGTGGCATAAACTGTACTCCGTATGAGGCTATGTTTGGAACAAAGTTAAAAGTTGGTCTAAAAAGTTTTTTACCTAAAAACGTTCTGCCTAATATAAATTGTAAAAAGGACTTTAAAAGATCAAAACAATTTACAGTCTGTAGAAGAAGGTGCACTGCAAAATAAACCAGGGTCAAATTCTTTAGCGGAACTAGGTCCAAGTCAACATAACGAAGATGAACTATCTTCTCTTGATAGTTATGTTCAACCTTCAACTTCGTTATCTGAATCAAGCTCAGATTTCCATAATAACGAAACAGAAATAAATGTCTCCGAGCCATCTGAAATTCAAGTCCTCGGTCATTTTGAAGATTCCTCAGAAGATTCCAATGTAAAAAAAGAAAAGCCAACATATTAAAAATTAGGAAGATTTCAGCAAGCAATCTAAAAAAACAAGCTGAAAGAATGCTTCAAACCTCTAATTTAAAATACCCTGCTTTTAAAAAGGGCGACACAGTTAGAGTTCGTGTGCTAGATGTCGACAAAGGTCGCATAGATGGAAAAAATATTTTGGCATTTGTTCTTGAAATAACAGATGAACGAAACATGGAATACTATATCAACTTTATTCTAAGAACCAATTTACAATATGTAATGAAAAGTTTATTCATGTCGAAGAAATTCCACAGTCAAAGATTTCACTAAGTGTGCAAGAATATCATCCAAGAGTGGGGGCCAATGCTATAGTCGATGTAGCTGTAAAGGGCGCTGTAAATCTGACAAGTGCAAGTGTCGTAAAGAAAAAAAGTTATGTAACTCGAAATGTCACCAAAGTGGTAGCTGCTCTAATAAATAGAAACTCTAGGATTTGACATTTTGTGTGTATATATATTTGTAAGCATATATCTAATATGTCTTTTAGTTTGTTTGTTATTTAAAAATTTGTTTTAATATAATATATCCTCTTATTTTTGTATGTAGAGTAATATGAATAAAAATATTCTCAAATTGCCCCCTCGACTACCAGCATTATTTATAATGCCCGGGCAATGTGATATCCCTTTGGGCACATTTTAAATTGCCCGGGCATTATAAATAATGCCCAATTATTTAAATTGACCGTAACATATACACTGCCGCACGAACAAGGAACCCGGTACACTTCGGAGGATCCAAGAGGATTTTGGTCTTTAACAGACAAAAAAATCAGATAATTTAGAATGGGGTTTGAAGACAGTTCTGATGTTGTGTTTGTTGAGGAGGTAGGTAAACGTGTGTGGGGCGATCAGTGTTGGTGTGGTTTTGGCTGTGGGATTTAAGTGTCTGTTTCTGGTAATCGCAGCAATAGACGCCCTGAATATGTCCCTTAAGATAGTGGACAAAACGTCGGCAGTAGAAGAGACGACGACGAAATCAAGAAGGTATCAGCGACAACCGTGAAAGCCTACGACTTAGATTCTTTTTACACTTGATCATCATTTATGGAAAACTTCACACCTGTCGCCAAGCAGATACCGATTAGATCTGAGCAGCTCAAAAGCTGCTCAAAACTATATTGTTCACTTTGGTCTCTATTCATAACAGATGTGAAGCAGTTCAAGAGCTGTTGAAAGCTATCAGATGACTACTGTATTTGTTCAAAATAGTTGGCAAGGCAGGACAGTTCTGAAGTTTGCTGCACTTGCCTCGTGCACGTACGTGATTACATCCTGTATAAATCTCAAATTACCTTGAAATGTGGAATGAACTCCCATAAGAAAATACATGGGATTTTGGGCTCGTATAATTTCAACTGTTCTTTTCCCTCTGGTGTATAGTACTTAATCCAAGTTTTATCAACAGTTACGAATCGACCCTTGAAATCCATTCCCGCTTGAGAAATAAGCATTCGAATGCTTTTTTTGTCAGTCAGCAAATCTCCACAACATTCCTTTAAAATGCATATGACTACAGCCATTTTACGTACTTTCGTCGATCATTTAAATGATTTGTGGTGGAGAAGTAGTTTTTCTACGACCTTGCGTGAATTATCTTTTACACTTATACGACCAGATTTATAAAGAGCAGACCTCTTTTTAATAGTGGAAAGTGAAGGTGGATGCTTTCTTATACACATTTTACAATTTCGAATGAATTTTTGTTTGTGTTAAACTACCCAAAACAAGGAAATAATGACTGTACGATATTCAATTTTTTCATTTTATAGTAAATCTATGGTACGTCATTTTACAGCTGTTACTACTTGAATGAATGACCATGAAAATATAATGAAATTTTACATGTGTTTATATAAAGCATAGAACTTTCCAAGGCAATTCCCATTTCACAATTACTAATACTATGTATGTGTCAGCCTGATAACTTTTCAGATTCCCCTCGTATTTAATTGTTACAGAAGAGATTGAAAAAAATAGAAACAAAATGATATATAATTATTTATACTAAATTTCACAACTGAAATAGTATGTCTTATTAAACATGTAATTTAGTGCAATAAAATATTAGCAAAAGCCAAATCCACTTTAACGATTCAACCTTATTTAATTACACAATTTTTGTAAGCATGCCAACATTAAGGATTTTATTCGGGTTCCATTAATTTTCAAGTACACAATTTGATCATTCCTAACTCCAATTTAGATTATATAAAATGGACACAATTTAGAAAGTTCCATATTTTGGGCGCAAATGTGCGACAATTCTCTGACGTCATTTTTGAGGTTCATAATCCAAACAAACCGCACATTTTTCTTGCGTGTAAATTATATGGTGTGAAAGAAAGAGAGTATTTCGAAATATTTTAATAAAGAGTGCCTACATAAACTGACTGAGTGATAGGCATGATATGTTTAATGTCTTCTAATTATTTATTAACACAGAAAATACTTGTATTTTCAGATTTATAGACAATAAAACATTGTGTTTACAACAAACTGTGCCTGTTTTTTCTGAAAATTTTTATTTATACCTATCTAGTAGCTAAGTAATTTAATATTTTCACATTTAGATTCTTCAAAAAAAAAAAAACTTATTTTGATTATCAAAGAATTTTTCTGAACTTCTATATGTGAAACCTTTATTCTACGCTGGACACAATTTAAATATTGTTTCTTTCCTTGAAGTATATTATTGCTTTATCTTATTGAAATAGTTAAACTTGCAAGTTCATAAAGATTTTCAACAGAATAATATAGAAAAAAACAGCCACTATTTATTGTAAATATAAAGATATATTGTTTATAAATCTAAAAATACAAGTATTTTATATGTTAAATTATAATAAATCGCTAAAATACATTTCAAATATTATACCTAACACCAAAAAGGGTCAATCTATTACACAACTTTTATAAAAATTACTTTGATATAGTCTCTTCTTTAACTCCAGATACTTTACACTCGATTAAAAGAAGAAGGTTAATAGTGACGTTAACAGAAAATACTCGCATTACTGTATACCATAGGTTCCCAAAGTGGGCGATAACGCCCCCTTGTGGGCGCTGCAGGTCTAAAGGGGGGCGGTAAGAGACCCAGAAAAAAAATGGGGGCGTTGTGTAAAGGCTTAGGGGGCGATTTGTAATTTCATCTAGAATCTAGGAGGACTCTTAGACACCGACTGAGCTCTCGACTCTCTACTAGGGATGGGCGATAAACATCGATGTTCATTGAACATCGATATTTTAGGATCGATGTTCGATGTTTTTGCATCGATGTTTGCAATTTAGATTTATCGATAAACTATCGATGTTAGAAGAAATATAGTGAACATCGAACTTTTAAGCTTGACAAAATGTATTTGCACTAATCACAAAATAAAACAGCGTCCTCTGTTGACAAATACAAAAATGTTTCCAAATTAACAGCTCACATACAGGCTACGAGGATGTAAAATTGTCTACGAATAAAAGAAGTATTTAAATTACACAGTGCTATATCATATAAATTCGAATATTTCATTTTAGGCTCTTTTAAATATTACTCAGTATAAATATTTAAATAATATATAATTAAATACATAAATTTATAGTACTTTTAATGTGCAGAATAAAAGTTAAATTATGTATGCATGCAGAATAAGTGAAGGAGGTAAACGTATTTTCATAGAAAAAGAAGGGAGATAGACATTACCGATGTATACTTCTTCGGGAAATTCCCTAGTGCGTACAATCATACACGACGATACACGTATTAAATGCAAGATGACACATCAGAAATATAAAACCATATCCATATGTATCTCGGTATTTGCCAGCGTAGTCAAAAAAAAATGCAAGACTATAAAATCCCAAATAAAAATCGTTCTCTTAAAAAGCTTTGATACACGTAAATGTATATATTTTTTAAGTATCAGACGATTTAAGTCATGTGGTTGTTTCATGCGTAATTGCATAATATTGTTTTTTTATATAGTTTTTTTTGAGTAGTTTCTAAAGTTGACTACATATTATAAATGTATATATTTCTTTTATTATTTTTTTTGAATAGTGATATCTTTTATATCATTTTGTTAAGGACGTAAATTAATTAAGTTATAATAAAGTTTTTGTTAAACTGCCAAAAAATAAATCTATAAATATAATTATCGATGTTTAAAAACATCGATGTTTGGTAGTCGATATTTTGCAACCATCGATGTTGATCAACGATGTTAACATCGATGTTTGATATCGATGTTTACCCACCGATGTCCCATCCCTACTCTCGACTACAGCTTGTGAACATCAACTAATATTAATTAAGAGATTTCTCAAACCAACTCGGTTCGATATTTCTCTCCGAGTAGTTCATATATCTGTCTTGTTTTATTGAATAAATAAAATAAAAAACATATCAATCGGTCGCTCCGTTTCGAAACGAAAAGAGACACAAACAAACAAATAAAAAGGCAACTGTATCAATCGGCTGGTTCATAGAATACTTGTTCTTACTTGTTGAGTACGATTGAGCGTCGAATGAGATAAACGAGTTTATGCATGTTTGTCTTATTCCTGTCGGTGCGTGCTGCTTATGCAATCCTATATAAACAACGTAATATTTATTTTATTTTCATTTGCGGTTTCGCGCGTAATAGATAAGCAGTACTTAAGTTCAACACTTATACTTACGTATTTCTCAAAACAAAACAATGTCGGAAGTAAAAAAGAAGAGACGGCAATACTGTGCGGAATATATTAAATTCGGATTCATTGAAAATCCTACAAACCCATCGTCGCCTTTGTGCCTTCTATGCCTAAAAACATTTTCGAATGAAGCAATGAAGCCTTCAAGACTTCAAGATCATTTGAATAAAATGCATCCAGATAAGAAAGACAAGAATGTAGCATATTTTCAAGACCTAGAGAAGAAGCATAATACTCGGCCAAGTGTAGCAAAACTCTTTTCGGCGGCTGCTAAGCAAGATGACGACGGACTTCGAGCTTCGTACAACATCTCTTTGTTAATTGCTCAAAAAGGCAAACCACACAACATCGGAGAAGTGTTAATTTTGCCAGCAATAAAGGAAGTAATAACTACTGTGCTTCATAAACCGGCCGCAGATATTATCGGAAAAATTCCTTTGAGTAATAATTCTGTGCAAAGACGAATTGATGAAATGGCCGGAAACATAGAAGAATCATTGTGCAATCATCTGAGGACTAGTCAATTCTCAATTCAGCTCGATGAGTCCACTTTACCAACTAATGAAGCATTGTTGCTGTCTTACGTGAGGTTTATTAAAGATGAGAAAATATGTGAAGAACTATTGTTTGCTAGAAATTTAGAGACCGATACAAAAGGCGAAACCATATTCAATACATTGGAAAAGTTTTGTGATGAGAAAGAGATTCCCTTGAAAAATATTATATCAGTTGCTACGGATGGCGCTCCGGCTATGACAGGGTGCCATAAAGGCTTCATAGCGTACGTAAAAAATAAAATTCCAGATGTCCTTGCTGTACATTGCGTTATTCATAGACAACATTTGGTTGCTAGAAATTTAAGTGAACGACTATTTCAATCACTGCAATATGTCATCAAAGCAGTCAATAAAATCCGTAACTGCTCTTTGAATGATAGATTATTTCATCAGCTTTGTGTTACTAATGACGAAGATTTCAACCGTTTGTTGTTTCATACCGAAGTTCGTTGGCTATCAAGAGGCAATTGTCTGACTCGATTTTACAACCTGTTTGACTCTGTGATAGAGTTTTTGGAAACTAAAGATACAGAATTGCGCAACAAGCTCATTACATCAAAAAATGATATAGCTTACATGACAGACCTGTATAAATTGTTCAACAACATGAATCTCCAACTGCAAGGCGATGAACTAAATTTAATTAAAACAAAAAATGTCGTTGCTGCTTTCGCAGCCAAACTGCTTCTACACAAAAAGAATATGGGCAGACGTGAGTTTCATAATTTTCCGAATTTATCAGTATCCTGCAGTAACGACGACTTGTTTGCCTACTGCCAACATTTGGAAAAGCTCCACATTGACTTCACCGAACGATACCAGGATATTTTGAACTTGGAAATACCAGACTGGGTGTTGGATCCGTTTTCAAATGTCAACACAGCAATATCACCACATCTGGAAGAAGAACTTATAGAATTGACAACGAACGAGGAAATAAAAATCAAGTTCAAAAATGGCTACCAAGAATTTTGGCTACAAAAACCGATCCCGCAATTGTACCCTGGATTGTGGTCAATCATTCAACGATTCTTGATAGCATTCCCATCGTCATATTTGTGTGAACGTGGATTTAGTGCTGTAGCAACGCTGCTTACTATAAAGAGAAATCGTTTGCATGTTACCGAACGTGGTGACTTGCGGCTGTTCTTGAGTAAATTGGAACCTGATATCAACAAACTTATTAAACAGCATCAGATTCATCCTTCACATTAGTTTTTATATTAGAATCGATTATGTTTGTTTTATTTTGAATTTTGAATAAAAGATACTTTGTCTGAATACTATAAAGTTGCGTTTCAATAATCATTCTCATTGGCAGGTGTAGCCCGTAAAAGTTAACTTGAGACCTGAGCGCCGTTGTGTACTACCTACTACGCTCAGGTCTCAAGTTAACTCATTCATTCTAAACGAGACTTTTACTATAACCCATAGTAAAAGTCTCGTTTAGAATGAATGTTTAATCTCCGCTAATATAGCTCACAATAATTAATTTAATTTGAAGTTATAGTGGTTTTTGAGTAGGTGAAAAAATGGGGGCGCTAAAAAATAATTTATTCTCAAAGTGGGCAGTAGGCAAAATAAGTTTGGGAACCACTGCTGTATACGCTGTCGGAACAATTTCATCTTACTTTTCTATTAATTGTTTCTAATAATACAGCTTTAATATTAAACTAAGATAAGCGGAAACTAAGCAACAAGAACAACATATATGGAAAATAGTTTGATGAAATGACCTTAGTATATAAGTATTAACAAAACTGACTGATCGATATTTACATCTCCTTATTTATTTTAGAATACGTTGAATTTATTAAAAAACATATTTTCCGTAGTCTTTATTATCATACCTTAACTCCTTTCGTCCAAGTTAATTTCTTTCCAAAGCATTCAGTAACAGCTTCCCGTTTTTCCGGATATAAAGCACCTGGTAGTAGTCCATTGTACGGCACTTGAGCGATGTATAAATTGTTAAATCTTAGTGCATCATGTGGTATTGATCCAGTATATTCTCTCCAATAATAGTTATGGGCAACCTCTATAAATTTACAGTGAGTGGTAAAGATAACATTAGATTAAGTAAGAAAAGTTAGGCATACCTGCTGCTATAGTAACAGTTAAGGCACAATACACTAAAAGTGTTATGATATTCCTCCTGGAAAAATCACAGTGTAATGTAATTATTTAAGCACATATAATATTACAAATATCAATTTCGTCAATGCATAAATGAAAAAAATAGTGGGAATGAGTTTATTTTTTAAAGTGTGTTTAAAGGTTTTTAAACCATCAATTCGTCAGACTATCCCGTTATTAGGAAATATAATAAGTGGTTGTAATGCCTTTAATATATTGTCTTTTATTGGCACATAATATAATATTTATATGTATGTATGTACATTGGTACAGTATGTATTTCTAAGAAACACTTGTTTATGAATTTAAGATACGGAATGAAGCCCGAGAACTTGTAGTGCAATAATAATAACCTTGTGCAAACAAAAATTTCCAATGCGTGTAATTGCGAAAAAGTCAAATTTAATTTATCGAGCAGTATTTTTTTGCTCGTTGTGCTCATTATAAAGAGGCAAATTTTATAAGAATTAATGCTAATTGGGGAAATTTATGCTGCCCGTGTCCGTTATTGAGAGTGGCCGTTGTTAGGAGGTCTTTTTGCATGAAGTCTCCTATATGTTAGAAAAGCTTATAAAAGTGTCCGTTATTAAGAGGTGCCCGTTATGAAGAGGTGCCCGTTAATAAGAGGTGCTCTTTAAGAGAGGTTTTACTGTACTTTTGATTACTGCATTAAAGCGCTTACAAAATTAACATAGGCTTTTGGTATCCATCAGCAAGTAACTGTAAGTTCATATTTTGCATATATGATGTCTATAATATCTGCTATTAACCCTACAAACTTCAACTGCTGACAACTGATGATGCTTGTAAGATACGTCTTTTGCATGAGTATATAAACTTACTGCCCTTCATTTCACGTGATGCGCAGGGAATTTTTGTCGTAAATATGCCTGTTTGAACAACTGTGCGCCAATCTATAGTAAACATCTTGAGCGAGAGTAGAATTAGAATGATAAAAAGCAACTAATAACAGCTATGATTGCACAGCGTTAAGCAGAAATTAGAAAAACTGAATATTCGAAATATCGTACCAAAATAGAGGTTGTCAACTGTTGTAAACTGACATTTAGACCAACAGATGAGTTGGTACATATTGGTTTACAAATATATAGTCTGTCCATCAATATAACTATTCGACATTTTAGGGCTTAAGAGAATTATCGAGGACTATCCGCTACCTCTTGCAGCAGGTACCGAGAAAACTTGTAAATGAAATATTGGACCGTATTAGGAGAAATCGGATTGTCTTAAGTATGGAAGTAATTATGTTTTGTGTAATATAATCCAGCGCTTACAATTTAAACTTTATTATTCTAATGAAAACAAATCTAATTTAACAACAGATAATATACAGGGCAATCCAAATTAAGTGTTCACCATTGGTAACTTTGTTATTATTAAAGATACAAGATTGTTTAAATCAGCAAACTTGTAGTACTTCTAACGCTCTTTAAGATGGAAGAATAAAAAAACAAATGAGCAACGCGTTTTTGAGTTTTGCCGAAAAATATTTTTTTTAAATGGAAACCCCTGTATATTATATCATTTTCTGCTAGAACTTTAATTTCTAAACAAAAAATCTTATAAGAAATTTTTTACTGAGATTAAAAATACTTGAGTTATAATGAATACACAAAAACAGCTAAGTCAAGTGCATTTCTATGTATCTATGAAAACGACGATAAGTCTTTCTACCAAACGTCAAATATTAGTACAGTTTTATTAGTTTTTCACTCATAAGTTTCATTGTGCTAGTTATTAATTTGACAAAAACATGATTTTTACCCATTCAGAAAAGTGTGATATGTTAGAATCTTATTTAGTGGGCAGAAAATCCTCTAGGAGGGCAAAAGAACACTACGCTGAATTATATCCACTCCGAACACAACCACATGAGTAATATTTTCTGAGACTTCACCGAAAATTTAGAGGCAATGAGAGTGTTTTTGCCAAAACAAGGACAAAAAGGACTTTTATAAAAACCGAGGCCACGGAAATTGCAGTTATCGCATATTTTGAGGCCAACCGTGAGAATTCCATACTAGATATTGTCAATGAATCTGATTTGAGTCACGGTACTGTGCATAGGATTCTGAAGAAACACAAATTCATTCCTTATAAGTACAAACCAGTTCAGGTTTTTTTGCCAGAGGATCCAGAGAGAAGAATGTTTTTTTGCCACTGGTATCTTAACTTTTGTCGCCAAAATGTAAACAACTTTCGTTATATTTTATGGACCGATGAATCGAATTTCTCAAATTCTGGAATGTACAATAAAAAAAAATCATCATTACTGGTCAAAGGAAAATCTTCTTTTAGTAAATCCAAGACATCCACAAGTCAGTTTCAGTTTTAATGTTTGGTGCGGTTTAATCGGTTCATGGATTGTTGGTCCTTTCTTTTATGAGGGCACTCTAACTGGTGAAAGGTACATAGAATTTTTGACTGAAATTTTGAATAATTTCTTAGACGATCTGGATCTCATAAGTAGACAGAATCTGCATTTTCAGCAGGATGGCGCACCTGCGCACAACTACAGAGGTACTCATCAACTTCTAAATACTATTTGTAACACTTCATGGATAGGAACAAATGGTCCTATTCAGTGGCCTCCCCGATCGCCAGATTTAACGCCGCTTGATTTTTTTTTATGGGGTTATTTAAAGAACCAGATTTATAAGCAAAGGTACGAAAACGTAAACGCCCTAAAGATTGCTATTAGTGAAAAGATAAAGCAAATAGATGGTAGGACCATACTGAAGGCAGTTCGAGAAGTTCGGAAGCGTGTACAAAAATGTATTGAACTACAAGGTGGTATTTTTGAACATCTTCTATGAAAAAATCAGTGATTTTTATTTTCTTTTAATGATAAGTTTATGTATAAAATAAAGTTTATAAAACTAATTTAGCTGTTTTCGTTTATTCATTATAACTCAAGTATTTTTAATCCCAGTAAAAAATTTCTTATAAGATTTTTTGTTTAGAAATTAAAGTTCTAGCAGAAAATGATATAATATACAGGGATTTCCATTTGAAAAAAAAATATTTTTCGGCAAAACTCGAAAACGCGTTGCTCATTTGTTTTTTTTTATTCTTCCATCTTAAAGAGCGTTAAAAGTACTACAAGTTTGCTAATTTAAACAATCTTGTATCTTTAATAATAACAAAGTTACCAATGGTGAACACTTAATTTGGATTGCCCTGTATACCTGTAACTCTATTAAAGAACATAAATATTAATACCCATTTAATTCAATTAAGTAATTTATACAAATCCACATATATAAGAAGATAATAAATAAGAAGATGTTATTGAAGAGACAGTTGTCGCAAAGAGTAGACGTTTAAATTTGTGGAAGAAAAACATGTGGAGAGAATGGAGTACCAATGAAGATTCAATTGCAGGTAGCAATATTTCGCTAAGTGAAAGTAGTGGTGGGATAGAAGACGATGTTGATAATGCAAGAAATCATCGGAGTACTGAAACACAGAAGATAATCCTGAATGTATACAATAATTTGAAGAGTGAAAATTATAGGACTAAAACAGAGACAATTGTTAGAAAATCGAAATTAACGGAAGTGTCTTACGGGATAATCAAGAAAATCGTTCAGAATGGTTTATTTAAAAGAAAAATAAGGAAGGACAAGGGGCAATCGAAGAAAATTAGTATGTGCGATTTTGATATTGTGAGAAGAGAAATGTACCAGTTCTATAAAAGAAATGAGGTTCCTAGATTGCAAGGATTGTGCAATTCCTTGAAAGAAAGCAATAGATTGCACTATCGCGCGTTATGATGGAAAACGGCTTTAAATTATGGAATCGCAAAGATTGCAGCTACTGCGGAATGAATACCTGACTAAAGTGAAGGCATTTAGAGAAGAGAAACGTTTTATTTGTTACTTCGACGAAACGTGGTATGACACTCATGCTACTACAAAGAAAGGTTGGGATGATGATTCGAGAATGTGTTCCGTTAGTGTTCCTGTTTCAAGGAGGAAAAGAATAATTATTGCACATGCGGGATCTGTAGATGGCTGGGTTGGTGATGTATTACTGTCTGCAAGGAACATAAAGTCGTAGTCCTTGGATTTTCATGAAGATATGACAAGTTCCTTGTTTGAAGAATGGTTGGTGAATAAGCAACTACCGTCTTTACCTTCAAAAGGTGTCTTATGGTAATGCCAGTTACCACTCACAACAAGTTATTAGAATACCTGACGGTCAAGCACAAAATTTGAAATATTAAAATTTTTCAAGGAGCATCACCTTTATTTTGAAGCAGATTAATCGAAGAAACAACTCCTCGAAGTCTTGCATACGAAAATATTTCAATAATATTTTACTGATAATGGTGCAGCTGCTGCAAGTCACACAGTACTACGTCTACCTCCATATTACTGTATCTTCAATCCTATAGAGTTGATTTGGAGTACACTAGAGTAACATATTCGTCGCAAAAATACCGCTTCCACATTTAGAGAAACAACAATAAATACGATCTAAGAAGCTATATTATTAATAACACCAGATACTTGGAAAAATTGTGTACAACATGTAATCGGTATAAAAGAAGAGTATTTACAATAGGCAAACTCCATACCGAAATTCATAATACATGTAGATGACGATGAAATTAGTGATTCTGATGACTGAAACATTATCTAAGTTATAAATTAACGATAATGCTTATGAGTACTTAAAGCCGATAAGGTACAATTCCTTACAGGAATTTATTTTATTTTTGTGTTAAATATACATATATTTACGCTAAAAATGTAATAAAGAAATAAATATATTTTAAATTCGAATAGCAATATAATAATAATAGACTTTTAGTAGGGTAAGTTCGCCTGTAACCAGTCACCATCCAATAGTCGGCCAATGGTGACTTGTTTCAAGAATAACTTTGGGCACATATCAATATACTTCACTACACATCTGAAATCGTACGTCTTCATACGGTGCGAATATCAATTTCTCATTCCTGTATATACATATTTTATTCCTGTAATTCGCGCGCAAAGTATAAGTGTCGTGTGTTGATTAGAGCACCGAGATATTTAAAAAGTGGTAAGCTTAGGTAGCCGGAAATATGTATATATCACTCAGAAAAATACTTGCATTAATTTAACAAAACGATTATTATTAAGAAATTTTTGTTAATACAACCATATTTTCAGTAATATCAATAAAAAACTTGGTGCACATCTGACAAAAAGTTTGTGTTACTTTTTTAATGTTACATTAACAATTAAAAGCTGTTGCCAATCCACTAAACATACCAAACTGCAAACACAACAAAAAAAATGAGGTGTGGCCACCACACGACTTTCTTATACGTATGAGCGTTTCAAATTACAGAATTTTAAGAATTTTTTTTACAGGAATTATTCAAAATCCTATTCTAAGTACTTCTATTCTCTTAATAAATTTCTATTGAATGCATACTTTGCAAGATATTATCAAAAAAGTGCTCCTCGCTAAGAGTAAAAGTGCTACTTCCGGTCCGAATTTTGAAATTTCATATATACAAAAAATATTGCAAATCTAGTTTTAAATACTTTTGTACTCTTGATAAATTTATATAGAATGCATAACTTACGACATATTTGCAAAAAATCGCTATTCGATAAGAGTAAAAGTGGTACTTCCGGTCTGAATTTTTTTTTCTACAAAAGATATTGAAAATTATGTTTTAAATACTTTTATACCCGTAACGTACTAGCCAAAAAGGCATGACTTGCGAAATATTCGCAAAAAACTGATTTTCGATAAGAGTAAAAGACCTACTTCCGGTAGGAATTTCGGAAATCCTTTTAGATAAAATTATACGCAATTTTAATTTTAAGTATATATGAATTCTTTATAAATTTGTTAAAACTTAGTAGTTGACGAAATATTGGCAAAATTCGATTTTTTCGCTGAAGTAAACTGCTACTTCCGGTCTACCGATTTTACTGAAAAACTAATCAGATCTCAAGAGGAAGATTATACACGTAAATACAAAATTTGGAATTGATATCTACAGCGGCTTGACCGCTATCGTGGCCAAACACACACACACACAGAGAGAGAGAGAGAGAGAGAGAGAGAGAGAGAGAGAGAGAGAGAGAGAGAGAGAGAGAGAGAGGGAGAGAGAGAGAGAGAGAGAGAGACATTTTTTAAAAACCCCTTTTTCGGTATCAGGGGACTTCAAAACGTAGACATCTGCAAAAATCTCGAGGTCGAAAATTTTCATCATCACAATACTTCCTTATACTACGTATAAGAAAGTAAAACTGTTAGATAAATATATTACAAATTAACAAAAAAATGGAATTACTTTAATGTACTAGTTATATTGGAACAACAGAGAAAATATATTGGGTTTATATTGCCCCCTTCTGATAATAAGATCGTCCAAACTACACCTGTGAATCCCGCTGCGAAACATGAGTCAAACAAAAGTCAGTTATTTTGGGCGTTAATAGGTACTGGTGTATTCTGTGTATTAGTATTATATAAGTATATAGTATATAAAATGTATGTAGTTGATGCAACAAATTTTGACAAGACGTTGACCTTTCTAATTTAGCTTCAGAAAACCAAGTTCGTATATACGAAATTTCCTGATATTCTTTCAAAGATCAAACTAAATTTATTTCTCTTAACTTAGTTTAATTTTTTTTAAATTTGTTTTTTTTATATATCCATAGCGTTGGTGCAAAACTATACCCATATAAAATTAATAGCCTCAGGCACTACACTAAAAGAACTTATCTTCTAATTTTAAGAACTGTCTAATAATAAGAAAGGTTTCTATTTTCTACAACATTCATACAAGTAATTTATTATTAGACTTAAAGAAAATGGGAAATTATGTTATTGTCGAAATTATTTCTTAAACTGAATTTCACTCATTTCAGACAGAAGGTAAGTATGTTTGAATAAATAACAAAATACAGGTAGACTAATGCCGGTATTTATAGATGGATCTCAGCTCATGTAATCCACAAACTCACGTAAGCACGGGATTTCGGTATCGTCGCCTCAAGCAGGCGTTTGATTCTATAAAACATACTTCGGGAATTCTCGTGAACGGGGGACCTTGAGCGCGCAACGTTAGGGAATTTTAGTAACTTTTGGTTGCAAACATCGATCAGCTGTTATAACCAACACTTTTAAAAAGAAAAATATGAGTAAAACCCCAGAAATAATAAGTAGTAATAATGGTATTTATTTTTTTAAAGTAAGTTGAAAATGAAACATCTTAAATGCAATATTGAATTATAGCTATTTTTATGAATTATTGCTTAACATTCAATTCTATACCTCTTCATGTAAGTAATTAAATAATTTGTATTTTCAGATAAAAGAAATGGAAATAATAAAACTGAAACTATACTAATTAATAACAATAGCCTAATAAGACGTTGTTTTTTTTTTTGAGAGAAAATGTCGATGTGTTATTATGTGGAAAGTATTTCTAAATTAAGAAAAATGCAATATCTGGAGTATATTATAGCCACTTGAATATGAAACAGTTGCTTTTGAAGATGAAATGAATGCATTGTCCATTTCTGTGTCTTACCAAAACCAGTTAATTGGGGTCACTTAAAATTTGGTAAACATCTATAGACACATGGAATTACGAGGGATTACTAAACACGTATGGCATTCTACCTCCAAGTATACATGTTTGCATATTGAAGCACATGGTAAACGAATATTTAGGAATGTTGATTTCTTCATATCCATTCTGTAGGGATGTATAATTTATAAATATTAATTTCAGTTATTACTTTTACTATAGAAAAATATGAAGAACAGAACTCTATAATTTTATGCTCAGGACATAGTTTAATTGGAAATAGGGAAACCAAAGGAAAATATTAATTTACATATAACAAAATGTTCATTTACTTTTTTAATGAATGTATCCAAAGAAAATTGACACATCAGCAACAATGTGTGTATATATTTTAGTTTTAAAAATACGTTCAATTGTCTTTCAAGCATATATGTAGGTTTTCTCCATTAAATTACTTATATGGTTGTGAAAATATTATTCAAATACTTTCATTATTTACTAATATCTGAACTACTTTATTACAATTTGTAATTGTAAAAAAAAGAAAAAAAATTTCTTTTAATGTGTGTGTAATTATTGTACTAATAGGTTTGTAAGCTTGCTGTTTTTAAGGGAAATATATATTTGCTAAGATTATGTCCAATGTGCTAATATTGATCATAACAAATTATTAAAATATTTTTCATTAAAAAGTAACCGTCAAATAAAATAGAATACAGTCATGATTAGTAAAAACATTCTCTTTCTGAGGTTTTTATATATTGTTTAGGTATAAATATAATGTAATTGTTGATATTACAAGAACATACTGAATAACTATTACATATGTAAAATATCATTTAAATGCTTTCAAAAATGTCCTTTCAGCATCACAGGTACAGTTTTTGGTGATCTTCCAAAACATTATTGGATATTCTCCCTTCGAGGTTACAAATAATATATTAATAACATTGCATGTTCTTGTATGTCTCACTTTAAATCATATTTCTTGTTTATACTGTAACACATGTTTGGCCAATTATAAGTTGCTATGAATAACAACTACTTATACCTACTTGTAATACTGGACATATTTAATTTCAACATGCACATACCAGTCCTTTATTAGTAAGCATATTTTTACCATTATTTTTAAAAGTACTGCAAACAAATATCATGGAAACGATTAAAAATTAGGAATTCATATTGATGAAATATTTTGTTTTAAATATAATCACAATTTCATAATAGATGTCATTATCTAATACTCCATAAACTATGTAAATCTTCAAACATATATTTGTAGGAAGGTTATGTTTTCAAATGAATCCGTCAATCGCGTGCTCAAGCCTGGTCGAACACAACCTTACGGCTGAGGTCTTGTTTTCGTCGCCTTGAGCACCGGCCAGTGCTTGAGGTTGTTTTATAAAACGCAAATGTGTCGTATTTACGTACTTGAGCATCTGCAGCGCCTTGAGCATGATTTATAAATCTGGACCTAACACAACCGTTTATTTAACTTAAACGTTTATCCACGTTCATCTGACACACGTAGTTTCTTAACTTTTGTATTAAGTACATGTTGGTTTAAAAAAGAATTTTATTTCAAGCAAACAAAATATTTGTTCAAACCTATATGTTATTTTTTTTCATTTAACGAAAATATCATTTACATTAACTAATTTCTTTTGTTGTCCCAAACTTACCTTTTTCTAAAATCAACAAAAATACAATGTTAATCTAATAATTACTCAAATATCATATTAAATCCATGTAGCCCATTAAAATAAGTGTGATTTTTTGTTGATTTAACAATACATACTTTCGTTTACCTCAACAACATTTTATTATTCCATTAACAATAATGAACTAACATCGGGTTTCACATCAGTTCAAAGAAAATTATTTGTTCGCCGTATTTAAACACAAATTGTAGTTGAATTTACCATTTTTTGTTAAACCAATGCATCTATTTCTCTGAGTGTAAGTAAGTCAAATTTTATTTATTATTATTAAACCCGTTTCGGTAGATTTTCGGGGATAAACAGAGGTTGAATAACTTCTATTCGGCCAAAAAGACCTGATTTATTAACTTCGAAGTTAAAAAAGGCACGACTGGTCACTGGTACAAAGATTTACTCCAGTATCTAGTAGACTACCACATTATTCAAATTTTATTTTTATATTTTTCGTACTTACTTATTCAGATACGTGTTCGTCTCATCCGCAATCATATACAGTTTCACAAGCTGATTCTCAACACCAGTAATCGGCCGTGGGCACAGTCAATAATAAAAATCTTTTGCAACATTGAAAGCAACGGCCGACCACTAGCATAGACGTCAAATACTGATTTTGCCATTTGTCGGCTATATGATTATAAGTTATTTTCAGTGCTATTTAGGACCAAAAATTTGAAATTACTCATCTTCAGAAGATGGCAAACTACCAAAAACGAAAATTCTTTGCATATTCTGAGGATAATATGCAAAAGGCGTTGGAAGAAGTACAAAATGATTAAAAAATCCGAGTATCTTGCAGACATTTCGATATTCCTCGAGCGACACTACAGGACCGGTTCATGGAACAAGCTGAAACTAACCACGAATAATGGGTACAGATCCATATTTGAGTGTGGAAAGTAAAAGAAAGTAGCCGTATGAATAATTAGACGAAGAAAACCTTAATAAAGGAGGATTAAAACTGGAAAAAATAACTAAAAAAAATGGAGGAAGAAAATATAGGAGGAGAAAATTTAACTGAAAAAAATTAGAGGAAGAAAATTTGGTAAACAAACAATTAGATAAAGGAAAACTGGATAAAGGAAAATTGAACAAGTAAAATTAGATGAGGGAAAACTTAGTTCAGACCAAGCATCCGTAATATATTCATAAAGCATTTGAAGTATCCCAAAATACTAGAATAATCTAAGAAGCCCAAGTCGGGACCATCCACGACCGCCATATCTGCACAAAGTATGGAGAGCTTATTATATTGATAGAGAAAGATAGAAAGAGGAAAAAAGAAAAGTGAAAGAACAGGAAGAAAATGAATCTGAAGATGTTAAAAATCAAGCTTTCTACTGATGATGAATAATTTAAAAAGAATTAAGTATCGAATTTTTGTATTTCTCGTACCATGACAGACTTAGATATCTAGTTATTCTTTTTTTTCCCTCAAGAGTTTATTTCTGTTTGTTGTGAATCAGAAAATAATGTTATTTTTTTAAATTATATGACTATTAGAGATTTAGTGTTTTTCTGATACCTCATTTATAGAGAATTTGTTTTTGGTTTTGTACACTTATTTTTTATTTATTAATTTCACCCTTTTATTCACTCAATTTCATTGAAAAGACAAAAATCAAAAGAAAACGTAACGATTAATATGAGAGCACAAAAAGTTTATACGAACCTGGTGAAAATTGACCAGACCGACAACTAGTGTACCAATGGCAGACTACCGACGTGTAAGTGGCCGACTACTGCCAAAAGAATCAAAAAAGAAAAAAGTATGCTTCATCCTAAACATTCTCTATCTTAATCGTAATTAAATGTATTTGTTTCACTCTCAAAAATAATTTTTTAATATAATTTGGAACGCCTGAATGTTATTAAAGCTGAAAGTTGACGTTCATCAAACAAGCCGACTGCTGGCGAATTTACCTTATAATAATCTTTATGAATAATCACCCAAGGGTTGAGTTAATTTCTTTTGTGAAGATTGAGTGCTGTTTAAGAAGTGAAATCATTATATCTATGGACAGACTTATGCTATGTGAGCTGTAATCCTCAACATCTTTCTTATTGCTAGGATTATAGATCCGTTAACGCTCCATGAAATGCCTTTGTGTAATATGATAATACGAGCTTTAAAGTTCGATAATTTACTATATTTCAAATGTATTAGTGTACCCGATAATTAAAACTAATTCAGTTTAGTTTCTTCTTTCATTATAACTCATAAATATTAAGCACACTATATATCGAAGAAAGTATTTTTATTACCCACTTGTCCACTATAAGACTCGTTAATAAAACATGTATTTACAAGTCAGAATATTAACTATTTAAGCACTTACATGTTTACAAAACAATACACAAAAATCCGTGTATTTACGTGAACACTTCGATGTGATTTAATTTAAACAAAAATGTTAATTTAGTTTAATTGCAAGAAATCTTTTATTAGACTGACGATTTTCACATTATCACTTTACTTTACACTATTAATCTTCTTCAAAATGTTGCTCAACATGTCCGTGGGATTTTTACGGAATTGTTTTTAAATTGTTGTTTATATTAGATACTTACAAACCTGTTATAGGTTATCAAGAAACATACGTAATGACTGTATTGTCGCATGGAAGAAGACTGGACTTTTCTTATAATTATATACGCACATATGTATTTGTCAATTCCAGTTATTCATGACCTTAACCGTACTAATCAAGGACAAACTAAGCGTTATCGTTTCATGAGTATTTTTAATATATTTTGTTTCGAAATATTTATAGATTGTTCTTAATTTTTATGCTGGCTGCATTGCAGGTCTTAAAAAATGAGGTGTGGGCACCACGCGACTTTTTTAACACATGGGCATTTCGAAAAGTGTATACCATGCTACAAGATAGCTATAATAAAGTATGTTCTGGCGCAGCTTGTTTGTGACGTAATTGCAAACACACTCCTTACGTCACACCATTGATATTAACCACAAACATACGATGGATGGCATGGTTTTTTCATTGTTTTGACTGTTAATTATATACTTCGTAATTTTTTGTAATAGTTCCTGTTTAATACCGTTTCATTGAATCGACTTCTCCCAATGATCTTGACGTAAGTATGCATTGCATTTCGTTAAGTTTCAATAACATAAGCATATATTTCTAGTTATCATTTATTTAGATGTAGAACATTGTTTATGTTACTTTTTCAGATATGATATGGACGAACGTCGAGAATGACATCCTGAAATAATGGCGAGTTGGATTAAGGGTCATACTGATTGTATGTCCTTGTCTATCGATAATTGCCGTCGAAATTGTCGATATATTAGGACGCTGTGTGGTAAATGTTATAGTTGTTGTACTTCATCCAACTGTTCCTTATAACGCATATGCAATAGTATCTAAAGTTATAAATACAGTTCATGCGGAAACAGTTGCTAAAACCATTGATGAGAATTTGCACAAAATGCTTCATTCCGACGATAGGAAAAATACTTTTATTTGTTAGTGACAGTGCCACATATATGTTAAAAATAGACAGACTATTAAAGGAAACATATTCTCATATGCTGATGTATATTACTTGTGTAGCACATGCTCTCCACAAAATCTGTGAATCTAGACTTGTATCCGCTTTTAAAATAGTTTTCAGAAAAGATCCATCGAGAGTAGCTTTTTAAACGGAACATGGTTGGAAGCTACTTGTTTTCATGCAGAGAATTTCGATGGTTTATAAAATTTCGTTACATGTTTAAATGATGATGCTCGAAGTATTTCTGAGTGCAAGGAACTAACACAAATTTAAAAAATCATCTGTTTTTCCTTCAGGAACACTTTGGAAATTTGCCTAAACTAATCACATATTTTGAAAATCAAAATCTCAAATTAAAAGATGGATTAACCTTATTAGATGTGGCTATTAATAATTTCAAAAGTATTCCAAGTGACATCGGATGTGGATTTCGGCAAAAGTTAGACGCAATTTTTAATAGAAATCCAGATTTAATAACATTGCGGCAATTGTGTATGAGGACAATGACATAGATTTTGTGTCATTGTCCCAATAATATCTGCGTAATGTGGATTCATCAGGAACATTTCGACCAGTATATTTTTGAAGAAATGTTTTGAAAGTGGGATTGTCAAGTTTCTTTAATGGGATATTATCCGCCATTAAAGCTTCACAGAGTTCTTCGTTAAAATTGTCAGCTTTTAGCGGCTCCAATTTCTGTGTATGATTTAACGATGCTAAGTGACGTTGTACGTGGCCTTTTTGGCATTCTGTAACGATATTTTACAGACTATGTAATAAATTTCGGAATCACGAACAATGGAGGACATACAATCAGTATGAACCTTGATCCAACTTGCCATTGTTTTACGATGCCATTCTCAACGTTCTTCCATATCATAGTGACATAAACAATGTTCTAGATCTAAAGAAATGATAACTAAAAATGTATGCGCATGTTATTGAAACTTAACACAATCCAATGCACTCTTACGTCGGTATAAATGGGAGAAGTAGATTCAATGAACCGGTATTAAACAGGAACTATTACATTTATCAGGTAACGAAATAAGTTCATGCGGTTTTTGTATACAGCAGAGTGCCATGAATATTCTTTAAGTTGTTGATCGATAGCACTTGTCTGTTATCTGTCATCCACTTTAGTATCAATCCTTCTGTCATTTAATACATACACATTTCGTGACAATTATTTAATTATTAATTTGAATAGTTGAAAATGGAAACGAATAAAACTTTAATTCGAGGTTGTTTACTCTATGAGTACAAACTTGGTACTAAAGCTGCAGTGGCGGCGCGAAAAATATGTACCGCATTCGGAGATGATGTCGTAAGTGATCGAACAGCACAGAAGTGGTTCAAGAAATTTTCTTCGGGAGATTTCAACTTAACCGATGAAGCACGCTCTGGAAGACCGAAGATCATTAACAACGAGGATCTTCAACAGGTTGTGGAGGCAAATTCCAGTACAACGTGCCTAGAGCTTGCAGAAAGGTTCAATGTGAGTGACGAAACCATTCGTTTGCATCTTCATCAGCTAGGAAAGACGTGGAAGTTGAGCAATGGGTTCCACATGAATTGTCAAATGATAACAAATTAAGTCGTCTTACCATTTGTTCGGCAAACATTTCACGCAACGATAATGAACCATTTCTTGATCGGTTGTTAACCTGCGACGAAAAATGGATATTATACTCAAATTCTAAGCGTTCGTATCATTGGTTGTCGTCTACTGATGCAATACCTCACACTCCCAAGGCTTCCTTGCATCCAAACAAGATTTTATTGTGTGTTTGGTGGACAGCAAATGGAATAGTCCATTATGAGTTTTTGGAAAAGGGCCAAACCATCACTGCGAACTTGTATTGTGAACAACTTCAGCGAGTACAAGCAGCACTCATCCAAAAACAGCCTTCTTTAATCAATCGAAAGAAAGTGATATTCTTACAAGATAACGCCAAACCGCATACTGCAAAAGTGACCAGGGAAAAAATTTGTGAACTTGGCTGGGAAATATTGCCACACCCTCCATATTCCCCTGACATTTCGCCAAGTGATTACCATCTTTTTTTGTCTCTTGACAACTGTATGAGACATAGGCAGTTTAAAACTCGAGTTAATGTAATAGACGCAGTCCGTCAATTTTTTGATTCAAAATCCGTAGAGTTCTACAATACCGGCATAAAAAAATTGGTGTCACGTTGGCAAAAGGTCATTGAGTGTGATGGTAATTACTTTGATGAATAATATTGTACTATTGTTTCTTAATAAATATTTATATTTTACCATAAAAAACCGCATGAACTTATTTGGTTACCTGTATACGTAATTAACAGTGCAGTGTATCATATACTAAAAGAAAGTCTCCTATATTATCCACTTATGTAATTCACAACGAGCGACTGAAGAGGTGTGATAGTGTAAAAGACCTTGGGGTTATCTTCGATTGCCAACTAAGCTTTGCTCCACATATTGCTGACCTTTGTGTTTCAGCTTCGAAAACATTAGGATTCATCTTGCGAACGTCCAAATATTTTAAGAACATTAACCTCTTGAGGGTATTATTTTTCAGCTTTGTTATTAGTAAGCTGGAATACGCATCTTCTGTATGGTCACCGCACTATGTATACCTCAAACTCGCGGTGGAGAAAGTACAGCGACGCTTCCTTAAGTTCCTGTCATTTAAACTGGATGGAATATATCCGCAGAGGAACATAGACTACGCGTCGTTGTTGGAAAGACATGTTCTACAACCTCTGGATTATCGACGCGAAATACATGGAGCCCGTTTCATTTGGAAGTTGGTGCATGGCATGATTGATTGTCCCTTCTTACTTTCCATGATCAGTTTCCTCGTTCCTAGGTCATCCTCCCGTTCAACTAACACTTTTTCCTTGCCCTTTCCCAGAACCAATATTCTCTTGAGCTCCCCCCTCTCTACGATGTGTCGTGCCGCTGATCTGCACTACGAGGATATATTTTTTTGAATATGTAATTATGTTTCATTATATGTTACTTCTGTATATTTTTCTGTGTTAACTGTTAACTGTATTATTTTTGTTTCTAATGCACTGTTTGTATGTATTTCCTTCTATTTGTCCTGTAAATGGGAAACTGTTGGACAATAAACGATATTATTATTATTATTATTATTATTATTATTAAAACAATGAAAAAACGAAATTAACGTAAGTATGAATAGGTACGTACATATATAACTTTATTTATCTTAGGAAATATAAGGAAAATATAATAAATTTTAAAAACCTCCGGCGGTTCTACCTACGTCGATGAAGAAAGGATTTTACTCATAAATTCCTTTCTTGATGGGCATTTTTTGTTGTCGTTTTCAAGTAAACAACAGATGTTGCAGTTCGCCATATGAATAATGCTATTCAGTAACTGTGTGTTGTTTACATTATTTCTTTGCTCCGTTGTAACTCCGTCGTAGTTTAAACCTGGTACGTCCGCTCCTTACACATCATTTTACACATTGTATATTCAATGCATTATTTTATATGTAAATCATTTGAACACATACATTAAAAAAATAAAAACATTTTAAACACAATACGATTCTTCTTTTGAAGTCTGATTTATTACTTTATTGTGCGATTGTTTTTTATAAGAGTAATTATTTATTAGTGTATAAATAACATTTGTGTTGATATAATTATGTAAAATATCTCGCACGTAAACATTTCTTACAGAATGGGTTTTTTTAATTACTACTGGTCAGACTAACTGTTTTTGTTTTCGACTTGACGCCATAGTATTTCTTAAAACGGAATTGCGTGAGAAAAACTGTTTGCGATACGCTCCTGTTCAATAACAAACCACAAGGGAAATTACAGATGTCGAAAAGAAAGAAATATTTAAGGTCATCACACGTTGAAGATATATATTTGCGGTTACAAGAACTTTCCACTTTCCATTACTAATGTCTGTCACATTTCTAATTGATTAATTATAAGAAAATATACGAGGTTAGTTCATGTGACGACGAGTATTACAATGCTATATCAAAACTTAATTATGTTAAATAAGTTCATATTATATCGACACATTTTGGATTTTGAAGTGGTCGCAAATAATGCTTCAGAAAAAGTTTTTCTGGCTACAGTTATCAAAAGATGTAACTTTCATTTCAGTTAAGCCAAGTTCCTAAGGAAATAATTCGGAAAATATCGATGCTTAAAAAAATATTTGGAATAAAAAAGTTAAGTGATTCAATTTATAAGAGAATAGTTTTCTATAGTTTTTTGTGTAAACCGAACTGTTCTCAAGGTATACAGGGTGTCATTTTGAAAACGTACCACCCTCTATATTTCGGCCCCTATAGAAATTCCAAAAATATGCAAAAACACGTCAAACTTATTTTTAAGGGGGACATTTTGTAGGCTGGTTTTCAATTAAATTGCATCAACCCTCTAGCGGGGGTGGACATAACCTCTAAAAATTTAAATGGAAATGGGGGTTGAGTGATACCTCATTTTAAAGGTCGTTTAACCCGCTTTTCAAAAATGCTAATTTCTTGTCCTTTATTTTTAATACTTTTGAAGAAATCAAGTCAAACCATGAACATACAAGTATCAAGTGTTTTGCAATAAAACATTAGAAAACTAATAAAAAGTAACTTATTTTAGAAAATTTTCGAAATGTTGTCCATTATTTTCTAAACAGTGATAAAGTCTACTCTCAAACTCCTCTCTAACATTTCGAAACACTTCTGCCTGAAGTTCTCTACATGTAGCTGTTATTCTTCTCTTTAAATCTTGCAAATCTCGAGGCGGTGTTTTATAAACAATCGATTTTAGATGCCCCCATAGGAAGAAATCTAAAGGCGATAAGTCGGGTGATCGTGGTGGCCATTCTATTGCTCCTCTTCGACCAATCCATCTGCCAGGATATCTATCATTTAGCCACTGTCTAACTGGAAGATAGTAGTGTGGTGGAGCTCCATCTTGTTGGAAGTGTAGAAGATCTTCTTGCAAAACCATGTTACCAGCCGCGTCAATTTGATTTTCCAAAGTAGTTGTTATTAAGGGGTCTATTATTTCTGCAAGCAAATTTAAGTAGAGCTCACCAGTTAGATTTCCTTCAATGAAGGCAGGTCCAATAATAGTATTCCCAAGGATACCAGCCCAAACGTTAACTTTTTCTGGATACTGTGTGTGACCTTCCCTAAAAAGTCGCGGATTTTCATCGCTCCAGTAGCGACAATTTTGCTTGTTAACATGCCCATTAAGAAAAAAAAGTACACTCATCAGTAAAGCAAATATTGTGCAAGATATTTTGGTTTTCATTTATAAAATCCGTCATTGTTTCACAAAATTCAATCCTTCTGTCGAAATCGTCGTCAAAAAGCTGTTGTAGAATTTGCATTTTATAGGGGTGAAACTTATTTAACTTTAGTGCTTTCCTTACTGTTTCGTGAGACATTCCTACTTGGCGTGCCACAATGCGAAGTGATGTGGAGGGATTTGCAGTAAAGGTGCCTAATACTTCTATTTGTGCTGCTTCATCCAAGACACGGCTAATATCTCTTTTTTTGTTAGCAACGGAACCAGTTTCACTAAACTTAGCGACTAATTGTAGAACATACTTATGATTTAAATTACTATTCGGATACCTTTCATTAAACATTCTTGACGTTCTTCTTGCGCATCTTCCACATTCCCCATAAATAAGAATAATTTCAATTCTTTGTTGAAGAGTAAACATCATTTATAAAAATAATGTAATAAAATCGCAACTTTTACCTCGCAAAACTAATTTTACAATAAAGTAATTTTGGCTAAAATAAATGGAGTGACAAGTAAAGAAAAATTTGACAAGAATGTCAAGAATGCTTAAACCAGGGCTTTTTTTTTTCTACGTTAAACTACCTGTACGACTATCACAAGTACTAGTTCAGGTAAATCACATTCTTTCCAATAATAATGTTTAACTGAATAGTATGCGTCTTTATTATTTCGTTGGATATTAGAAGTAAAAATAGTTTAAAAATGTACCGTTATGTAATACCTCAATTTCATTTATTTTAATTCATTAAAGCAATATCACAAAGTGTTTTTGATATCTAAACTTCTTTACAGTTTTCACCAAATATCTCGCGAACTGCTAAAAAGAAAAGGCAAGAATTTAGCATTTAAAATTTTATAAAATAAGTTACTTTTTATTAGTTTTTTAATGTTTTATTGCAAAACACTTGATACTTGTATGTTCATGGTTTGACTTGATTTCTTCAAAAGTATTAAAAATAAAGGACAAGAAATTAGCATTTTTGAAAAGCGGGTTAAACGACCTTTAAAATGAGGTATCACTCAACCCCCATTTCCATTTAAATTTTTAGAGGTTATGTCCACCCCCGCTAGAGGGTTGATGTAATTTAATTGAAAACCAGCCTACAAAATGTCCCCCTTAAAAATAAGTTTGACGTGTTTTTGCATATTTTTGGAATTTCTATAGGGGCCGAAATATAGAGGGTGGTACGTTTTCAAAATGACACCCTGTAGAATAAAACGCATTACTCGCGATAGCGGCGCCACTGACTTAGGGAACCCCTCAAATCTATAATTATGCTCAGAATACACCCCTTTAACATATTATACTATCGAGAAAATTACGCTATTTTTTGTAGATTTCCCTCATCTGAGTGATATTTTTACTGGACTATGATCAACTGCTAACGAAATATTAACATTTAGATTACTAATTGCATTTATCAACAATTTTATTTATTCTATTATTATATTATGTTACTTATAATAAATTAGAGATTGTGGGTAATTTAAATCAAAAACAGCAGAATAAGTTCATATTAGATTATAATTATTATAATTAGTGTAGCTTGATGATCCAGATTCGTTTCTTACAATATTATGTAAATAAAATTACTATTGACCCTCTCGTATATCAAGGGGTGGAACTTCTGTTCTATATTTCAAAATTTCACAGTCGTCAGTTCCATATTGCTCGCCATTTGCCCACCACGCCTTAAAACCTTTGTATTTACTACTAGGTGGGATGATTTTTCCAATTTTCCATTCACCTTGGTGAAAAACTTTACCGATATAAAGGATAACGCTGTTTTCTATACCACCGACGACGCAGTCTTTGAGCTTGTCCTCAGTTAATTGATTAACATTCACAAATTCCCAGTAAAAGTGACTGCTTGATGCGTCACATAGAATCTGCAAAAGATTATTTTAATGTTGAGTATTACATAATATCAATTATAAATAAATATTATTTCGATAATGATGTCCTGGATTTGCAGGGTTGACTATTCACACGTGTCGAGAGCATTTAACACGGAATTTAACTTAAAAGCATAGGCATAACTCATTCTTAATTCATAACTCAAACAACATTACGAAAGGCACATGCAAGGCACGTTACAAACACATACAATAACCCGCTTGTTAAACTACATCAACCACATAAAGAACAAAGAATCTGTTTGTTCCAATACCAAGTATGAAATGTACAAAAAAAATGTACGTTATTAATTTTATGTGCATGTATCATTTTAATTCGTTAATGCTGAGTTGAAGTTAAATAATTAGTGTTCCTAGTAAGGCAAATCCGTGGTCACACATTTATCGAATTATAGTGATATAAGAAAATATAAAAGTTCTTTTATTTACGTGTAATATGCTTCCAGTATTAATTTTATTTATACACATATAATTTCTAAATAAATATACCTATGGCTAATTAAAAATTGCAAACAAATTATTAGCCGCTTCTTTGATTGATCTTTTGTGTTTTAAATATAAGACAAAACAATTAGTGGATGATTCATGGTTGCTTGGGGTGTATATTTTAAAAATAATTTAAGTTCCAACGCACTTCCGGTTTCACTGGAAATACATCCAACTTTATTTTTTTAAGTGACACACCTTATATAATTTTGGATTTTCCAATACTGTTTTAAATTGTCTATATTCAACTGTTTTTTCTCTTTCAAAATTGAGCAAATAGTATTTTTCTAATTTTTGACCAACATACCTGTTCAAAAAAAAAATCATTTCGTATTGTTTTTAACAGTAAAAACATTAACTTTGATGGTGCGTGTAGTCAAGAAAATTCGGCATTATTTGGTATAAGTTGCACTCGACAATACCTCAAAAAACTTTGTTTTTTCAAAGTTTATTTCCCGAAATTTTCACATACCAAACACATTTTTTTTTAAAATATAACACCCGGTATTTATTGTGGCATTTTGTTCCCTTTTTATTCTCTTTCATTTTTGTTAAGAGTGTCCTATACCTATCTTTTGTAATTTCTGAGATAATCAGCGGTCAAATAAAGAACTACGAGCGCTGTTCTGTGTACCCATTTTAGGGTAGTCTGAAAAGTTTCCGACCTAACAAAGATATAAGACATTTTTCCTACAAAATTATTTTTATTTCTCTACATAGTCTCCTTGTAAGTCTATACACTTCACCCAGCGATGTTCCCATCTCTCTAGCCCGTCCAAATAGTACTTGCCGTCTTTCTCTGCAAAATAGTTGTTTACAAAGGTGATGGCCTCCTCATTTGATGAAAATCTCTGTCCTCCGAGTGGAACTTTTAATTTGGGGAACAAAAAGAAGTCGCTGGGAGCTAAATCTGGTGAGTAAGGTGGGTGATCAAGCAGTTCAAACCGTAATTCGTGGATTTTTGCCATGGCAGCCGTTAAGGTTTGAGACGGCGCGTTGTCTTGGTGGAACAAGATTTTTTTTTCTGCAAATGTGGCTGTTTTTTCGCAATTTTTGCCTTCAGTTTGTCAAGTAATGATGCGTAGTATTCTCCTGTAATGGTTTTCCCTTTTTGCAGATAATCAATAAAAATAACTCCATGACTGTCCTAGAAAACAGTCACAATCACTTTCCCAGCCGAAGGAACAGTCTTTGCCTTTTTTGGCGCCGATTCCCCCTGGGCAGTTCACTGCTTTGACTGTATTTTTGATTCGGGGGTGTAGTGGTGTATCCAAGTTTCATCAACAGTAATTAGCCGGCGCCAAAACTCTGATTTATTGCGCCTAAATTGCGCCAAAAGAGCGATCGAAATGTGCATTCCAACGCGTTTCTGATCCAACGTGAACAACCGCGGCACCCAACGCGCAGACAGTTTTCTCATGTCTAAATCTTTATTTAGTATGTGACAAACACGTTCTTTGGATATTTTCATGACTTCTTCTATCTCTCTAACTTTAATTCGGCGGTTGTCTAGGACCATTTGGTGAACTTTAGCAATGTTCTTGTCAGTGGTTGCAGTTTTCGGACATCCCGAACGTTCATCGTCAGCCAAGCTGGTACGGCCACGTTTAAATTCAGCTGCCCAAAATTTCACGGTGGTAAATGATGGTGCAGAGTCCCCGTACAGAGTGTCCAACTCTTCCTTGATTTGTGTAGCCGTATTGCCTTTCAAAAATAAATATTTAATCACACCTCGATACTCAAGTTTTTCCATTTTCACAAAAACACTCACAGCAACTTACTCAAACGATTGTTAAACAATAACTGAGCGTCCGAGGTGGCTGAAGTTTTGGTGCGTACATGTCAAAACATGCATAAACACGCTCCACTACTTTTGTCAACGAATGCTGCCATCTTCATGTTGAGGTCGGAAACTTTTCAGACTACCCTCGTATATTGGTCCAATAAAGGCTGGAATGCGGGTGACTGTTTGAGTCAACTGTTAAAGAAAGCCGGTCAAACATTTATGTCAAATTTATAAAAACATCGCTATTAGTTATCACCAAAATGAATTATTCTTATGGAGAGTTAATAGATATGATTGACGTTTTGGGTGAATCTGAAAGAAACTCCTTGCTAGCATCCAGACTTTATGTACAGCAATTCCTGGTAGAAGTCAACCGAAGCCAGAAACTTTCGAAAGTATAAAGGAACGGTTCGAGTGAACAGAAAGTATTGAATATCAAGAAAGGAGCGGACAAAATCAATAACTGGTGAGGATAATAAGTTTATGGTACTTGGGAGTGTAGTCGAACACTAAACTAGTACCACGAAAATTAATCGTCAATTAGATATAAGCCAAATTTGAGAATGCAGAATAATTAGGAAATATGTAATTCATAGCTTATTCATATACAGGGTCAGATGAAAGAAATTTTCTGAATCGCTTACATTTTTCTCAATGGGCAGCAGATACTTTCTCAATTTTTTGTAGTTTACCGATGAAGCCACCTTCTATTAAAATGGATACGTTAATCGTCACAATTTTCCTTATTATAACACAAAAAACCTGCACTTTATCACAACTGCAAACTTTCAAAATCGTTGGTCATTAAATTTGTGTGGAGGAATATTGGGTAGTTACGTAATTGGAATTTACGAGCAATTAGGCAAATTAAATTGAAGAGCAGCATTGTTTCATTGCACCATTTAGTGGGAGGCATCTTCAAATATGTCAAACATAAACATAACCTTTATTTTATTTTTGCTGTTAACTCGCAGTGTAAAAAATTAAGTATTGCAACTGCACATTGCCCGAATTAAATAATTGAAATGCGATACCCTTCATTTTGTAAAATTAGTACTCTTGGTATAGTTGGATTTAACCTTTACTTTGTTTGACAGTTGACTAAGGCAGTCGGACTTCATTCCAGCCATCCATTGGTTGAACGAATATTTGGGTGCATAGAACAACACCGCTCGTAATTCTTTATTGGACCGCTAATTGCTCCTATTTAAAAAAAAACATTTTTTTGATATGTGAAAATTTCGGGAAGTAGGCTTTGAAAAACAAAGTTTTTTGTGGTATTGTCGAGTGCAGCTTATACAAAATGATGCATAATTTTCTTTGCTACAAGCACCACCAAAGTTAATGTTTTTACGTTTAAAAACAAAGTGAAAACGGTATTTTTCTGATAGGTGTTTTAGCCAAAAATTTTCAAAAAAAAAAATTACCCAAAAACTATTGGTTCAATTTTGAAAAAGTAAAAACAGCTGAATAGGTAATTTAAAACAGTACTAGAAAATCCAAAAATATATTGGGTGAGTCATTTAAAAAAAATGTATTTCCGGTGAAACCGGAAGTGCATCAGAGCTAAAAGTTTAGATATGCCCCACAAGCAGCCATTAATCTTCCACTAATTGTTTTTTACTTTTATTTAAAATACAAAAGAGCTATATATTTTTACACCAAGTAATAAAGATTTACAATAATTACAACAAAACTTAATCGAAATCGCTGATAGTGTTTTAGACGGAAAAAACCGATAATCTTCAGTAGTGAGTCCAAGCTCCACCATTTTCAAAAATCTCTTAAAGTCAAGAGGGTATAGAGGAAGTAAATTTGCTGTAGTATTGCACAGAAATAGCCCCCCCCTCCACCCCACGCCCCGATAGCGTCATTCCCATAGTTCGTCGGAGGTACGGGGAGAAAATTCCTTTATGATCCCCCAAACATTCTCAATTGGATTTAAGTCGGGACTGCTTGAGGGCTATGGTAACATTTCAACATTTAATGTTTGAAGCAACTAATACTGCGCCTTATCAAACATATCTTCCATATGGGTCATATGGGTCCCGGTCCAAGACTCGATATCCATTCCCATACATTCATTGACAGCAAATCTACCACTACGAATACGTTCTAGTTTATTATTTAAGAGGCCTCTGTACGGTTCAACAGTATATGCATTTACATGTAAATGAGCGCCAAAATATCTCATTATCCTACGAACCTGTACAAAATGTATTGTAAGATTTCAAAAATATACGTTGTTAGGTACAATACAGCCGGAGCTTTTTTTTTATATTCACTTTCGTTTAGCTACAATTAAATATTAGAGTGGAAGGGAAATGAGCATAATAAACGTTCACTTTGTGTCACCTTTTACCACCTTTTAAATAATTAAAAACAAATTTGCTCCGGTCAGATCATAGATTTATAAATGAACAACAAGATAATTTTCATATAAGAATAAAAAATTATATGCATAAACTATTATTATGGTGCTCCTGAAATATGCATTTTGCGACTGTACAGTGGCGCCTTCTGTCGGGCGCAGTTGAAGAATATGTAAAAAAATGAGATAGAGATAGATGGTGCGTACTTCTTCTGGACAAATCGTCAGAAATTGTATGAGACTGTTAGATACACGTCCGAAAGAGTAATTTGTGGCCGAAAAAAAAAACAGCGGGTGAACATCTTGCAGCGTAAGAGCCTCTCTGTGAAAAATTAACTCTTTTACCACCTATGAATTTTGCAACAATAGAGTTGAAATGTTCCACAACATTACTGTCTACATCTTGTATAAGCGAACGTACTATCGCTAACACAAAAAACTAGGACAGCTATGTTTTGGCTGTGTAAAACCGACGGATATCAATAGCTGTCAGTTAAAACGTCAGTTTGATTGATAAGGCAAGAATAATTACGTCTAGAAAAATTGGTATGACAATAAGGCAAATTGCTAATGAGTTTGGCATTAACAAAAACACTATGACATCCATAATACAACGATGGGAAGAACAAGGCGATTTCACCAATAAAGCTGGTTCTCGAAGGCAAACGGCAACAACTGCAGCCAAGGATTTACAGAACAGAGTAGTTGCTAGGAAAATTCATTTGACGAATCTTGGGAAACAACGACAGCGACAACTGTCCTATACACTGCACGGAATGTAAGTACGTGGTTCCGAGATAAGAATATTGAACTAATGCCATAGTCTGCACATAGTCCTGATCGCAACCCCATCGAAAATGTTTGGGGTTGTATCATAAAAAAAAAACAGAAAGAAATCGTTAACCGGTAACCGCAGAAGAACAATTTGGCGGCACATGGAATACACTAAAACAAGACCAAAATTTAATAAGACCTTTTATATCCTCCATGCCTCATCGTTTACAGAGTGTTATCGACAAAAACGGAGGAATGACTAATTGTTAATTTTATTATTCTTTACTTTTGTTAATTGTATTTTCTGAGATTAAAAATTAAATTATATAACCTCATATTATTTTGTGTGACAGAAGTGCCAAAAGCCTGAATGACATTAACACAATTAGCAAAATTCATGGCTGTCTGAAATAACACTGGTCAACAGTGAAATTGCTTCTTAGGTGAAAGTATCCAATCCTGAATGAATTCAACACGAATATCACATTGAAAAAAGTTGATTGGCTCACATTCAAGAGATATTGACGTTTTGTCCATTGTATAGATGCTATCGCATAATGTAATGCAATTTAGTGAGAAATTACGAAATTTTGCGTCATATTGCATCACCCCTTCATGCAAAGAAGTTAATGCAGCATTTACTGTAAGTTTCCATTGAGAGTGTTGCTAAATTGATTGCGCAATATCAAGGAATAGCTAATTATAGTTTATTTATAAATGGCCGACGTGACAGTTAACTCGTGCAATGTCCGTTCATTCGCGCATATTTTTCGAAGCTCTAGCATACATAAGTGATTGCTATAGTGTAAAGTAACTAAACAGTAGCAATGCCTCGTAACTGTGTTAATAGTGCAAATAACTTCTGTTATATTTGCGGAGAAGTGACATTTGCTGCACAGAAAAAGAACATCAGTGCAACAGTTAAGAAAGCGTATCATTTGTATTTTGGTTGCAAGATAGGCGACCAGGACAAAGACTGGGCCCCATACGTATGCTGCCGCACTTGTGCCGTAAATCTTTCACAGTGGCTTAATGGCAAAAGAAAGGCAATGCCATTTGCTGTGCCCATGATTTGGAGGGAGCCCACCAATCACGTTGACGACTGTTATTTCTGTATGGTACGACCAGCTTCTGGAGGCATCACCAAGAAGAAGAAGTGGACAGTTGAATACCCTAACATACCATCTGCTCTGCGACCTGTCTCTCATGGCGAAGGACTCCCAATTCCAGAACCTCCTACAGATTTTTCTATCAGTTCAGACGATGAGGATGGCCATGCGTCGGCGAGTTCTCCTCAACGTGGCAGTAAGGATGATGACTTTTCGTGCTTTGACGAAACATCTGCACCACATAAAATTACCCAGGATGAAATGAACGATCTTGTTCGCGATTTGGATCTGTCGAAAAGCAAAGCGGAGATACTGGCCTCAAGACTTCGACAGTGGAATCTTCTGGAACAGAATGTCCGAGTGACTTCATTTCGCACTCGCCATCAGCTCTTCGAATCTTTCTTTAAGAAAGAAGAAAGCCTTGTGTTCTGCTGCGATATTGATGGTCTACTACAAGCTCTCGGTATTGCACATGATCCCCACGAATGGCGGCTGTTTATAGACGCTTCAAAACTGAGCCTAAAGGCGGTTTTGTTGAATAATGGGAACCAGCTTCCATCCATACCTATTGCACATGCGGTCTACATGAAGGAGACTTACGGCAATCTAAAGCAGCTACTGGAGACGATTAACTACAGCAAGTATGGCTGGCAGATATGTTCTGACCTGAAGGTAGTATCTCTGTTGATGGGTTTGCAGCAGGGATATACAAAGTACTGCTGTTTTCTTTGTCTGTGGGACAGTAGAGCAATCGATTTGCACTACATCAAGAAAGACTGGCCTCCGAGAGCATTTTTTAAGCCTGGAGAAACGAATGTACAGCACCCACCATTGGCACAGCCACACAAAATCATCATTCCTCCTTTACACATCAAACTCGGTCTTGTCAAAAACTTGGTAAAAGCCATGGATAAGAATGGACCAGCATTCAAGTACCTGCATGACAAATTCCCTCGACTCAGTGAAGCCAAAATTAAAGAACCTTTGTGGGGCCTCAAATTAGACAGCTCTTCCGAGACCCCAAGTTTGAGGAACTTCTTCAAGGTAAAGAAAAACAGGTTTGGGATGCATTCTATCAAGTGGCAGCAAACTTCCTGGGGAATGACAAGGCAGAAAATTACAAGTGTCTGGTTGAGGATATGTTGGCTTTGTTTCATGAATTCGGCTGCAATATGTCCTTAAAGATCCACTTTCTTGATTCCCACTTAGATTTCTTATCCTGATAACTGTGGGCAGGTCAGCGATGAGCACGGCGAACGCTTTCATCAGGACATTGCCACCATGGAGCAACGGTACCAAGGCAAATGGTCTACGTCAATGCTAGCTGACTATTGTTGGACAATCAGTAGAGATGCTCCACAAGTCCACTACAAACGGCAGGCCAAAAGAAGTCGAAAGCCGGAAGCAGACTAATGTTTTCTTACCATGTATTATTATATTGACATAAGTACACTTTTTCTGAAATATGCGTAAATGTTTTCTTACCATGTATTATAATATTGACATAAGTACACTTTTTCTGAAATATGCGTAAATGTTTTCTTACCATGTATTATAATATTGACATAAGTACACTTTTTCTGAAATATGCGTACATATTACAGAAAACCCGTAGCCAATTCAGCTTTTTCTTAGTCATTTTCGTGTTCAGCACATTGAATTCATTAAGAAATGACTATTTTCAGCTTGGAAGCATGAACTTTTCGAAAATTTGTTGCCCAGTGTAATATTTGTCCTAGTTTTTTATGTTACCCATAGTACATTGTGGCGAAGAGTTTGGAAGCAACTGAGTATCTTGGAATAATAAAAAAAAAAATCTGAGATTTTTATTTCAGGAATGTAGTTTGGTTCCTGCACATTTTTGCGTTTGCAAAAATAGTCCAGACATTTTTCATGTGATCCAAATACATGTTCCACAATGTCAATATCTCGTCTCAAATGAGATATGCCGTCAGACTTACTCTTGTTATGAGCAATCGAACCGACAACTGCGTTTCTCATTCGTTTAATATTTTTCCCCAAAAGTTTTCGTAATTTTAAACTGAATTTTGTGTCGCTGACAATCGCATGTAATTTATTGCAGAAATTTCGAAGTAAATGATTACGACATTCTACCTTTTCTATCGATAAGTTATTGTACGGCCTTGCTTCAAGCAGCCTTTCATATGTACTGCTGTCTCCATCAGCTATTAGTCTATAATACAGAACAGAATATTTTAAATTTTAAAATGCATTTATCTCAAAAATCATGGCCTGAATACGACGAAAATAAAAACTCTCAAGTTCTGTACACCCGGTTTCATGAAGCAATTTTAAAAACATACGATCTATGTTTTCCTGAAAAGCATAAATTGGTTACGGCACCAGGTAAAATAAATTGGTCCAGTGAGGAAATGCAAGCTGTAAAAAACAAATTAGATGCTTGGCAGACAGTATATACAGTCACGAGATCACCAAATGCCCTGCGATTATACAAGGAATACAAAGTAAAATATGTAGACCTAATAAAGGAAGCTAAACGAAATTACAATCTAAATTATATAATGAGTTCGGAAAATAAACAGCAGGCAGTATGGAATGTCATCAACAGAGAAACAGGAAGAGATAAGAGGGACAATCAGGATATGGAAACGAAATTAACCGCGGATGAATTAAACAATTTTTTTTATAAAAATTGGAGACAGTATACAAAGCAGCATAGATAGAGGAGAAAATGGAAGAACCATGGAAGATATGTTGTATGGGAAAATGAAATATACTTCAGCATCATGCTTCCTCTCATATGTATCCCAAAATGAGATAATTAGTATTGTGCACAATCTAAAAAGTAAGAGGTCCAAAGACATATATGGTTTTACTATAGCTCTTTTAAAGGATATAATTGAAATAATAGTAGATCCACTAACAATTATAGTAAACGCATGTATAAATGAGGGTAAATTTCCTACGGAACTAAAGTCAGCCAAAGTGGTACCTGTCTATAAAAATGACGATAAATCTCTTGCGAGTAATTATAGACCCATATCGATACTACCGGTATTATCAAAGGTTCTAGAAACAGTAGTAGATCCACTAACAATTATAGTAAACGCATGTATAAATGAGGGTAAATTTCCTACGGAACTAAAGTCAGCCAAAGTGGTACCTGTCTATAAAAATGACGATAAATCTCTTGCGAGTAATTATAGACCCATATCGATACTACCGGTATTATCAAAGGTTTTAGAAACAGTAATAAAAAACAGAATTATTCCATTTATGGAGAAACATACCTTATTGACAGATTCCCAACATGGATTTAGAGCTGGAAAATCGACTATAACAGCTATATGATTGATATGATTGAATCCATACATGAAGCAAGGGATGAAAAAGAACGTACTGCAGTTGTTACATGTGACCTAAGTAAAGCCTTCGATTGTGTGTCACATGAGATTCTGCTGACAAAACTATGGCATTATGGCATGAGAGGTTTGACCCATAAATTATTAGCCTCATACCTACAAGACAGAACTCAAATGGTATGGGGGCAGAATGGATATTCGAAATTGGGAAATGTTAATACTGGTGTGCCTCAGGGATCTATTCTCGGACCTCTGCTGTTTATTGTGTACATAAACGATCTACCGGCTAATATCTTAAACTGCAAGGCTATAATATATGCAGATGACACTTCGATCATGGTCCGCGGGAAACACAATGAAAAACAATCCATTGAAGATAAAGCCATTGAGAATGCGGAAACTTGGTTCAATGCAAATAAATTGAAGCTAAATCAGGAAAAGACTCAGACAATGGACATACTTTCTAAAAATGAAGAAGGGAAGGGTGTAGTGATGTATTTAGGTCTAAGTTTAGACAATAAACTGACTTGGAACAATCATATAGAGATCCTCAAAAGAAGACTAAGCACAGCTATATTTTCAATAAGAAAAATTAAAAATGTATCCACGCACCAAGCTGCCAAGAAGTGCATACTACGCGAATTTCCACAGCATTGCTGCATATGGTATACTCATATGGGGCATGTCTACAAGAGCAAAGGAGGTCTTAGTCCTACAGAAGAAGGCAATAAGAACACTATGTGGACTTGGGTATAGTGACTCGTGTCGAGAGTATTTCAGGCGGGAGAATATACTCACAGTGGTCAGTATTTATATTTATTCGTGTGTGAAATTTGTTCACGAAAATAAATCAAAATTCGCTCAAAATGGAAACTTTCACGAGTACAATACACGGAATTCTGGCGCATTGGTTGTTCCACATCACAGACTGAGTGCTACGCAATGTGGAGTTGACTACTGGGGTGTAAAACTTTATAATTCTCTGCCACAAAGCATAAAGGACATGAGTCTAAATCATTTTAGAAGAGGTGTAAAAACAATATTGGTCACTGCCAGTTTTTACAGCATAGAGGAATACTTGGAAGCATATGCGTAGTAACATGTCCAAGTGACATGTTTGATTGTTTTGTTTGTTTTTTTTGTCTAGGCGTTTCCTAGATAACAACTGTGTATTTGTTTTATATCTACATCTGTATGTTTTATTAATATGTTTTTTAAATGTTTATCTTTTGTATCTTTTGCTATTGCAGTATTTTATGACATGTCATGTAAAGATTTTTTTGATGACCAATAAACACTACTAATACTTGATCCCATACATTATTCGAAAATCGGACTTCTGACGGTTGTTCCAGGTTCTTCTAGATTTATTCTCAATTGTTCCCAAGTATTTCTAAAAATAAATCATAATCGGCCGAGAAAATAGCAAAAAACAATTTTTTTGCAAGCGACCCTTTTTTCCCAAAGTATTTCAAATAAAAAACTATAATTGGCTGAGTTAATAGAAAAAGCGATTTTCTTACAGCCCCTCTTTTTGCGAAAATTGAAATTCTGACGGCTGTTCTAGATTTGTTCTAAACGCTAAAAACCGTATCTCATATATGAAAAGATATTGTAAAAAGCTAATCCAAAAGTTAGAAGTTAGTCCCCCTTTATTCGAAAATCTAAATTCTGACAGTTGTTCCAGGTTGTTCTAGGTTTGTTCTAAATTATTCCAACGTATTTCAAAGAAAAAATCGAAATTGGCCAATTGGATTTACAAGGAGCGAAATGACTTGCACTTTCCGCACATTACAGTGTTGAAGGGAGTTTTTGTATGATGCAGTTCAATAACAATACTGTAGTGTGATTTATAATAAACATCTAATATAAGCAGTAAATATTAAATATATATTTTCTCAAGTAATATAATGTTCTATTATTACAAAACGATATTGTTACCAAATACTGATGAACTATTACAAAGAAAAAATCAAAACTGGTTGAAATAATAGGAAAAAAACGATATTTTTCAGTCCCCTTTTCTTAAAAATCGAAATTCTGGCGGTTCTAAAGTAAAGTCATAATCGCTGGATATAAATAAAATTAAAATCAAACAAAATCCGGTTATTTTATTTTGTGAATAAGCTTAGCCACTTTTTCTTTCATGGTTTTTTTCCCTGTGCATTCAAACACGTGCGTACGATGCAAAAATACAACTATCTCGGGTCTAGACTCTATCGCACCTTTTCGTTTTCTGCACGCCCGCTTCGTAAGAAATTTGTCTATACGTTCTATACTATATTCACCGAACCAATAGAGTAGCAAAAAACGCGTGAACAACACATGATTTTTAATACTGTCTTTCTATTGGCTCTGAGAGTTACATACAAATCCTAAAACACACGATATAAATCATCTGCTTTCTGTGATTATGTCACATGATTGTGACTATACCCATGCAGCAAAATCACAATTTTAGAGAAGGATGAAAATACGTATTTGCTAATGTAGAACAAGTGAGCATATAGTGTGCTAGTAGGGATAAATAACATTGTCTGTTATTTTGAAATATATGTTATATATGTATACTTTTTGCTTTTTCTATATAGTATTTTGAATTGTTCCTTGTGTTTGCGCTTTTTGTATTCGTTTAAGTTGTTATTATTATTAATCTCAGTATTTTTAAAGACTTTATTAATGATTAAAGATTTATTGAAGGTAATGTATTATATGTGTTACGTGGCCTTAGCCACAACAATATTAGAAGTAGTTTATAACAGTCGCTCATGCGCATGAACATGCAATAATAACAGAATGTCATTAAAAGCAGTAATTAATAAAGACGTTTCACATAATAACGCTTGTAGTTATTTCTAGTTAGAGTTTGATAATTATTACAACCGTAATAATTTGATAAACATAATACATGGTGTCAGGTCAGCTGGGTCCGACCGAAAAATGGAAAACAACGTTTTCAAACCTCCAGAACCGCTAGTAGTCGATGGGAACATTGCAGAAAGTTGGAAACGTTTTTGGCAGAGATTCGAATTGTTTCTAACGGTGACTGATTTAGTTGAAAAACCAGAAGCAAAGAAAATTGCAATTTTTTTAAATTTAATCGGTGATGATGGCTTGGAATTATATAATTCGTTTTCATTTGCTCCGGATGAAAACAAAACATTAGAAGATATTAGAACAAAGTTTGAAGGCTATTGTGCACCTAAAAAGAACATCATTTTCGAACGATTCAAATTCAATAGTATTGCACAAAAGGATGGTCAACCATTTGATAGTTTTGTCACAGAATTTAGAAAGGCAATAAAATCAACAGAGTATGAGAAACAAGAGGATATGATTAGAGACCGGATTGTAATGGGAATCTGCGATAAATCGACCCAAGAGAGATTGCTGCGTGAGTCTTCTCTAACCTTGTCGAAAGCAATTGAATTTTGCCGGGCAATAGAAGCTAGCAAGAGTCAGTCAAAAGAAATCCAAAGTGAAGCAGTTGTCAATGCTGTGAAAAGTGTGCATGCAAAGACGTCAATTGAGTTTCAACAGTGCAGATATTGTGGATACAAGCATGACAAGAAAACCAAATGTCCAGCTTTCGGGAAGACATGTGCAAAATGTCAAGGCCGAAATCATTTTGCAAGTGTATGTAAGAAAACAATGGAAAGAAAATGGAGAACAGAAAAGAAAATGGAGAAAAAAAAGAAGGTACACGATGTACAGTCGCAAGATCAAGAAGAAAAGCAAAGCAGTGATAGTGAAAGTGAATTTTTTATAGATTCTGTGAAGCCAGCACAGGACGAGATAAACAAGAAAGCAATAAACGAGGTCCAATGGAAGCAGGTAGTGAATGTTGAGGGTCAAGAAGTAAACTTTAAGTTAGACAGTGGAGCAGAGGTTAGTGTTTTGCCGCTTAGTATATTAGAAACTATTAATGTAGGTTCAAAGATCAAAAAGACTGATGTAACTCTGGTAGCATATGGTAATGAGCAGTTCCGAATCAAACCTTTAGGGAGCATTAAATTGTCTTGTAGGGTTAGTAACAGAAATGCTCAAATTCTATTCATTATTGTTGATGGTAAAAACCAAACACCTTTGTTAGGTTTACAGGCTTGTATTGACTTAAAATTAATTAAGAGAATTGACAATATTAATGTAAAGTTTAACAGTTTAGCCAATTACATACCAATGTCTACTGAAAGAAAATTACAATTTCAGAAAGAAACTGAAAAGGATATGCAGTTAAGTACCGTTATTAACTACATCAATAATGGGTGGCCAACTAAAAATAAAATATCAATAGATGTCAAACATTTTTATAAACTAAAAGATCATTTATCTGTTTGCAATGGGTTACTATTCTATCAAAATAAATTAGTAGTTCCCCAATCATTACGTAAGCCAATGTTAGTTCGTATTCACGAAGGTCACACTGGGATAGAGAAATCAAAATGTAGAGCTCGCAAAATTTTCTATTGGCCTGGTCTAAGTGCAGAAATAGAATATTTTATAAAGCAATGTAAACTATGTGAGCGCTTAGGCAGGAAAAACTGTAAAGAAGCTCTAAATTCATACCCAATCCCTGAGCGTCCGTGGCAAAGGATCGGCGTCGATATTTTTTCAGTTGCAGACAAGTCTTACCTAGTTATTATAGATGCGTATTCCAATTGGCTGGAGATTCTGTTAATGAAAAGCAAATCAGCTGAAAGTGTAATTGATGTTTTAAAACCGGTGTTCTCTAGATTCGGTAGTCCAGATGTTATGTTGTGTGACAACGTACCATTTAATAGTTACACTTGTCAAAAATTCGCTAAAGAATGGGACTTCGATATAGTAACGCGAAGTCCTAATTATCCTCGTTCAAATGGCCTAGCCGAAAAAGCAGTAGGTATCGCGAAAAACTTACTAAATAAATCATTATTAGACTCCAATGATATAGAATCAGCATTGCTTCAATATCGAAATTCCCCTCTGAAGCATATAGGCCATTCACCATCAGAAGTATTTTTAAGTAGGATATGCAAAACAAAATTACCAACTTCTGTTGAAATTTTGAAACCAAAGCTATGCGATGATGTACCAGTTAAGCTAAAGAAGAGGCAAGATATAAATAAACAATATTACAATACTACATCTGCTAGTTTAAAGCCGCTAGATCCTAACACAGACGTTGTAATATATAACTATGTCAATAAAGTTTGGGAACCGGGTTATATAACATCTAAACATGAAACTCCGAGATCGTATGTTCTTCAAGACTCAGTAGGTAACACTGTCAGGAGAAACAGAATTGATATTAAAAAGTCTCTGAACAAATATGTACCAAATCCCATCACAACAGATGAACCAATTCATGTAAAGTGTGCTGAAGATAGTTCTGCAAATTTATCTAATAATTGTGAGTCAGAGAATATCAATGAGTCGCAGAATAATGTTCAGGACACTAATCCTCCAACAAAAAATATTTTAACAACTAGGTCGGGTAGATTAGTTAAAAGACCGTCCAGGCTAGATCTTTGAGGGGAGATGTATTATATGTGTTACGTGGCCTTAGCCACAACAATATGAGAAGTAGTTTATAATAGTCGCTCATGCGCATGAACATGCAATAATAACAGAATGTCATTAAAAGCAGTAATTAATAAAGACGTTTCACATAATAACGCTTGTAGTTATTTCTAGTTAGAGTTTGATAATTATTACAACCGTAATAATTTGATAAACATAATACAGGTAAGATCTTTAAATCGTAAACAAAGCAAATGGTTTATAGGTTAATTATGTTTCAGCTTTCCAGAAGTGTTGAATTTAAGTTACTGCTTTTACCTGTTTATACAGTACTGTGCAAAATGCAGCCAGAACTGAAGAAACGAGTAAAGAGACATTTTACAGTGCTAGAAAAAGAGACTGTACTGAATATATTTACCAAACGGCAACAAGAATGTCCAGCTGACTCTAAGACACGAATTGTTGACTTTACAGCCGAAGCTGCAGGTATCTGCTCTGCAAGTGTTTTTAATATTTTACGAGAACACAATGCACAAGATGCGAAACCTCCAAAGACGTATACAAGAGGACGATCTGTCCTGGATAATATTGATGATGATATGCGCAATATTATTAGACGTATAGTACACTCATTTTTCTATAAAAATGAGGTGCCGAGAGTGGATAAGATTTTATTGAAAATAAATGAAGATGAAAACTTGCCAAACCTCAAACGTACAACAGTGTGGAAGTGAATTTCTCTTTCAAAAAAAGAGCTCGTAATAGTTTTTTAAAGGAAAAATGTGAAAGACTACCATCACATCATTGCGAACTGAAGCCGATTGAATTAATATGGACCCAAGTTAAAGGAGAAATTGCAAGGAAAAACACTACATTTAAATTAAGGAAGTCAAAGAGCTGTTACACACATAATTGAACAATGTTACAAAATAGAACTGGTTAAATGCCATCAAACATGTTAAGGAAGTAGTGAAGAATATGTGGGAGTTAGACGTAATTGTTGAAAATTTACAAGAGAGTTTCATAATTAATTTGGAAAGTTCTGAAAGTAGTGAATGTGACAGTGACATTCAGGAATAATTTTAATTGTCAACACAGAAAAATTTAAAATATATGATTACATTCATAGTTTCTTTCGCTCTTTCTTCTATATATTTTTTGAAAATAAAGTATATTGTGTATGCATTTAATTTATATATGTTTACTATGTATGTACTCTATCTATACACGTATAAAATACCTTATAAATTCACAATAAAGTAACTACCTATGCCCTATTTAAACTTTATTTATATTATATACACATGTGAATAAAGTCTTTAATATATTTGCTTCATTTTTAAATACTTATATTGGTTTTGTATTATGTGTTAAAATGCCTGATATTGAATTTGACAAATGCATATTAAATTATCTTAAATTTTTTTGTTGATATAGGTTATGTTTGAGATTTACGTATTTAGTTATCTAAAAAGACAAAACATGCATTTTCTGTAAATTTAAATCGGGTCGGTATTTTATATAAACTAATAAGTTGTTGTTTTTGAAAATTTAAATATGTAATCAAAAGATTTTATAACAGTTTATTGTTAATATAAGTTTTCTATTATAAATTGAGCTGTGCACGTGAAACAGTCGTGAACAGCTCGTGATTACTCTATATGTTCAGTGAATGGAGTATAGCAAGCTGCACTATTTACAAGAAAATGCGCTCTCTCTACGTAAAGTTCCCTGGAGCTTACAGATGCCTCTTAAATGATAAACGAGTATTTTATGATCATTACTGATTAATACCTTACTATTCATTATTTCTTTTAGAATATTTGAATATACTAAAGAGAGTATTTTTCGTAGTTTTAAGTATCATACCTTAATTCCTTTCGTCCAGGTTACTTTCCTTCCGTCGCATTCCGTAACAGCTTCTCGTTTATCGGGATATAAAGTACCTGGTAATAGTCCCTTGTACGGTACCTGGGCGATAAATAAATTATGAACTCTTAATGCATCGTGTGGTATTGTTCCAATATATTCTCTCCAGTAATAATTGTGGGCAACCTCTACAATTTATAACTTGATTTAAAAAAAAACATTAAATTATGTAAGAAAATTTAGGAATACCTGCTGCCATAGTAACAGTTAAGACACAATGCACTAAAAGTGTTATGATACTCCTCCTGAAAAAATCTCATTGTAATGTGTAAAGTACAAATTTCGTTAATGCATAAATGGAAAAGAAATAGACGGAAAGAGTTTACTTTTTTAAACTGTGTACCAATTCTTCTGCTTCGACCAATATGACGATATGCTACGTAAAGTTTTTGAACCATCAGTGATGTGCTAAGCACAATTATTTCCTTCTATTAGGGTATCCAAACAAAATCATTTATAATAGCATATTTTCTTCGGTTTTCTATATTGAGGGTATAATACTTATTACCATAGAAGAATAAAACTTTGTAAAATTCTTGCTCAAAAAAAAATTGCAAATGTAGAAGCGATATTGGCGATTTGACGTTTGTTTATGCCCAAATATTTTAGAAAATCATTGTTAACATTTACTGATGTTCGGCAACTATAACCCAACGGAAAAGTATTTATACCACATCAGAAACCAAAGAAGATGTGTCAAAATCCAATATGTTGTACGATATTCTAATTGAAGGTTACTATGAGGAGCAAATTATCGAATGATATCCATTTTATTATGAGTACGTTTTGGTGGGGCACGTACAAAGCCAATTCGTTTACTATCGGTGATATACTCCCAGATGCCGAGCATATCACCGATAATAAACACTAGTCTAGAACAAAGTTTCAGTATTGATAGTTAGGCTTAGATGCCGACATTCCTTTCACTATTGCGAAGGTAATCTTCAGAGTAGATTAATTGTAATGCGATAAATTTCAATTATCCTACTTACAAATAAGTTTGGTCATGTAAGAAATAGCAAAAATACATCCTCTCCCCACTACACTAACAAACTCCGTGGTTAAAAGAAGATGAAACAGTTTTCAGTGCTTCTGGTACAGAACACATTGAATACTCATCAAGTGATTAACTAATGAAATTAAACCATACTACTGATAGTGATGGGCAAGGGGAATACGAGTACATTTTTAAAGCGACAGACTCGTGTCTTGTCGGCTCTCGGGCAACACCGTGTTGCCTACCGGTTTCCCCGAAAGTCGACAAAACGCGATCTGTATAGATTCATTAAAATGCACTGGTATTCCCCTTCATTGCCCATCACTACAGTACACTAATTCTCAAACAAAGTATACCGAAGTCTCAATCTAAAGTAGTAGTAGAAGATAGTCACATATGCCGATGCTTCATCCACTATTACAAAGACCAGAGGAGCTTCAACTTCAACTTCTTTTTGGATGTCTCGTGTTAGGCTTATGCCCTTTTCTCTTATTCTTAACATGGAAGATGGGGCATTGACATTTGAAGTAGTTATCGGGGTATTAATTAAGTCTCCTGAGATCGTTGGATATGCTGTAAACCATATGGGGGTGGCGTTTGACATGATGGGTCTAATTATCTGATTAATAATTCTTAGTTTGAGGAGTGGATTTAAAGTACTGTTTTTCCTAATATTGGCCAAAGACGTGCTCTTGCTATTTTAGCATTCTTGACAGTGTATTTGAGTTTTTGGAAGGCCCAAAGGACTGTTACTCTTACACCCTATATAGGAATCGGATTAGATTGAAGATTAAGAAGGACAGAACAGAGAAAATGCTGTCCGCTACGGAAAGGGATTATTGGAGAAGAGCAGCGGGGAAATCAAGAAGAGAACGAGTTACAAATCAACGAATAAGAGAAATTATGACAGTGGGTGAACGCACGATAGTGGACGAGATAAGAACGAAACAACTGGTATGGTACGGGCATGTGCAGAGAATGGAGAACGAAAGACTACCTAAACAAGTAATACAATGGAATCCAAATGGCCGAAGAAAACGAGGAAGACCACGGAGGAGCTGGAGAGAAGGAATAGACAGCGAAATGAGGTTTAGGGGTCAGGAAGACGAGTTGTGGGCGAATAGAAACGAGTGGAGATGGGAAATCGGAAGACGACGGACGCTGTAAAACCGAGTTATAAAAAAAAATAAGATTGTGGCCTGTTATTGAATGAAGACTTTGAGTTAATCGCATGCACAAGCTTTTTTGCCCCTGTGTAAATTTAAAAATGTATGAGTATATCCGTTAATTATACCTAATTCAATTTAATTAGTCCTTCCATTATAACCCGTTAATAGGAAGGAGACTATACAGTAAGTCTCAAAAACATACCGGCAAACTTGAAGGGGTGGTAGGGGTCATCAACACACACATCTTTTGTTTAATAAACATGTGTCCGCAGATGAGCCAAATAACTAAAGTAATTCTTGGTTTAGTTGGATGCCACTCTCTTTCGTTAAACATTTTAGTTGCAACTATAGTTTTTGTTGGGCAGCAGAAACATTTCTTTATCACAATAAACATTTCACAGATGTTGATTTTCAGATCGTAGTAATTATTTGTGACATTTAGTTGTCAACATAACATTTATTTTGTTGATTGTTAATTTAAAATTTAATTAAAAATAAATGATAATTTATCATTTGAAGAACTTGCCGACATGCACCTTGCTTATGGTGCAGCAGAGTGTATCTGGAACCTAGGGAACTTCATCATACAACCTTTGCTTCCATCCATCGTTGCCTAAGAGAGAATGGAAATCTAAGACCTCCACCAGGACAGGACGCCTTAGGTTCTTGGACCACCACTACCTGGTGATGGTGGTGGTCCGAGAATCTCGTGCGGTTCAATTTGAAGAAGAAGTTCTACACCGTGTGAAAAAAACCAATATACATGATCAACTTCACTACCCTTATCATGTGCAACGCTTACAAGCTTTAAATCCTGAAGATTATCCGCATCGATTGTGTTTTTGCCATGGTTTTTGGGGTCACAACGATTCTGATTTCGGGAGAGTGATATTTTTTTCTGATGAGGCATGTTTCACACGCGATGGTTTTTTTTTTAGTGGAAACAGTCACATTTAGCATGAAGAAAATCCTCATGCTGTGGGCTATAGAAGACACCAGCAACAGATAAGCGTTAATATGTGGGATGGTATTCTTGGAGAGAATCTAATAGTTCGCTTGATGACTGCTAGTTTGAAGACAAACATTTATCTGAATTTTTTGCAAAAGTTGACATTTTGCAGAAAATTATTGGAAAATGTTCCTTTAAACATTAGAAATAACATATGGTTTTAACATGATGGGGCACCTCCACATTTTGGCTTAAACGTACGCCAGTATCTGGACCAGCAATTTCCCCACAAATGGATCCGAAGAGGAGGTCATGTGGGCTGGCCCGTGCGTTCTCGTGATCTCAACCACCTGGATTTTTTCCTTTGGGGTTATCTGGAATCTTTAGTTTACGAAACACCTATTTGTAATGAGGAAGATCTGCTAGCAAGAATAATTGCTAGTTGTACACATGTAGAAGCTATTCCCGGATTATTCCATAGGGTCCGCGAGTCAATGAACCGGCGGTGCAGTTTTTGTATTGAAGCTAATCGCCGACATTTTAAACAATTTTTGTAAACCATGATTTATTTGGCTAAAATGAACAAAAACCGATTCATTAATGTCCTCTTAAATGGTTTTTGTGAAATAATACAAAACAATTTTTCCTATCTTATGCTAACACGGATCATTTGTGGACATATGTTTATTAAACAAAAAATATTTGTTTTGATGTCCCCAACTGCCCCTTAAATTTTGTCGGTATGTTTTTAGGACACCTGTACATATATAGAAGAAATTATTTTTATTACTGACCACTATAACACTCGTTGTAACATGTATTTACAAAAGAGAATGCTATTGAGTTAAACACTTACATTTTTACAAAACAGTAAACAAAAATCCGTATATTTACGAATCCACTTCGATGTGATTTAATTTAAACAGCAATGTTAATTTAGTATAATTATAAGTTCTTATTAGACTGACGATTTTCACATTAACACTTGACACTGTTATTCTTCTTCAAAATGTTGCCAAAGATGTCCGTGGGATTTTTACAGAATTGTTTCTATATTGTTGTTTATATATAGATACCTACAAACCAGTTAGAGGTTATGAAGAAGCATACGTATTGAGTGTACTGTCGCGTAGAAGATGACTGAACTTTTCTTATAAACGCACATATGTATTTGTGCATTCCAGTTATTCGCTGACCTTAACCACAGTGCCTTAAACGTACAAATCAACTACAAACTCAACATTATTGTTTCATGTGTATCTTTTTAACATTCGTTTAAGTAATATTTATAAATTGTTCTTAATATTTATGAGCGTTTCAAATCTTAATAATGTCAATTAGAGTTTATTTATATTTAGGAACACATTTATATTTACCCAGCAGTTGCCCATCTTTCGTCAAGATGTCATAAGATTCATTTTTATAGGTTTTGCTGGATTTTTTTGTACACTATATAAATTTGATTCTTGCGCAATTTTAATTAACATGGTTTCATCAAAAAGGTTTGCGTTTGAATGATAAAACGTCTTCATTTAGAACCATTTTTTTCTTTTTCCAGAGGAGTTACTTGAATTGCTCCTTGAACAATATCATTTCGTGTGGATTTTCAGGTTCTATCAAATTTTCATTTATGTCATCTTCACCTGCTTCTTCCAAATGTTGCGTACTATGTTCTATATTACCAACTTCGAGTTCAAATACTATTGAGATATTTTCTAGGTCCACAATCTCTAAATTATCATTAATAGGTTCTGCATTTTCATTTATTTCGCATGCATCTTCACTTTCGGCCCACTTACCTATAATTCGCTGCAATTTCATCTGTGAGAGGCCTTATCATTTCCCAGTGAGTTATTTTAAAATTAAACCGAAATGCGCTATGTATCAAATATGATACATTGAATAAATTATATGAAATAAGTTGTTTTTAAAAATTAGTATTGCTTTTATGAAATATCCGTTGTGCAAAATAGCGTTCAATAAAACACAACAACTACTAATTTAAGTGAAATATATTTCCTTAGTTTTTATAATAATATAATTTTTATAGATTTATTCAAATTCGAAATTTACAAAATGCTAAGCGAGATTGTTTAAATAAAATTCTGTTTAATCTAAATTATGGCGTTCGTCGAAGATGTTTATCGGATTTGTTTCGTATTTCAATATTTGAAAATCTTCTGTCACATATTTCCTTCCATCATTGTACCACACTCGTAGGCCCTTCAAACGACTCGACGGTGGAAAAACTTTGCCGATTTTCCATTCGCCTTCGTGATAAATCTTTCCTACATATAAAGTAGTGTTGGCCTCTGTTCCACCGATGACACATTCTGCTAACTTATTCTCAGTTATATTGTTAACATTCACGTATTCCCAGGAGAAACTACCGTCAAATTTATCGCACAATATCTGAAAATTTAAATGAAAAATTAAAAATATATTCCTAATTCTATTCTTTAAGTATTATTTATAAATTTGTTCGGAAACTCATTGTTGACATATTTATATTGCTTGGATGACAGTTATAACAAACGTCAAATAGTAATTAGGAAAAATGTCAAAGTGTATGAATATTATTATTTATATCAGTCCCGAAATGACTAATATTAATTACTGTGACTTACATATATACCTTTATACGTAAAACGTATATGTATATATGCATGTGTTTGAGATACACACATACATTAAGTGCCATTGCCGATAATCTCTCAGGCTCTATTACACGAGATACACTATTAACATACAGGCCTCTGTATAGCAGAACATGCTGTCAGAAGCCATCGCTTTTTTCCGTGTCATATTTTGAGTGTTAGATGTCGCTGTGATACTCTCACTACATTTAACATGCGAAAATGACATAGGCAGCGATTTAAGTCTTGAAGCTATTGTCGAGAATCTCCACGTACACTGATGAGACCTCATAGGTCGAAACACCGGTGTCTGTGCGTTCGATTATCGGCAATGGCACTTAATGTATGTGTGTATTTCAAACACATGCATATATACATATACGTTTTACGTATAAAGGTATATATGTAAGTCACAGTAATTATTTACTGCTTGATGTTAGTCTTAACATCCATGTGTTCACACTTTTCATTTTCGTTTTGACTAATATTAGTATATTACATACCGAGGTGGAAAGTGTTTCATTACTGTCGAGAGATTAAGTAGCTAACTTTATCTCGAGACGGGAATGAAACTTTTCACCGAGGTTTGTATACTATTTTATTTACAACCATAATTGTTATATTTATTTGTAATAAATATTCCGGTGAAAGTTTTGACATATTGAATTGTCAGATTTGTGATGTTCTAGCGTAAACGTCAAATAAATGTACGTCAGTTTTTTCGATGAATAGATTATAAAAGAAATGTTGAGTAGTAATGTCTTCAAGGACTGCACTCCACTGGAACTGAGGGAAACTGTCCTCCCGAAGCAATCCGAATATCTTAGTTCGAAAGGAGAAGGACAAGAAATCACTATATCATCATATCAGCAATAGCTGAGCGGTCTGTCTACATAGGTTCAAGCTTCAAATAATTCTAATGTAACAATTAATTTTATTTACAACCATACATATAATTAATAACTATTTGTGACAATTTAATTCATCTGTCAAAAACATACACGTTATGTTAGTTTGCCATAGGATAAACTGCTATTGGGTAGGTATGTTTGCTAGCGAATAAACTGAATGTTGATTTTCCATGGCAACGAGAATTCAATTCTAACAGTATCGTTGAAATAAACGTCATGCATAAATATTTGTATTTTTCTCTTCCAAACTGAATCGTTTCGGCAGTGCTACTATAGAAAAAATAAAAGATGCCGTATCGAATACCATGCCTAAAAATACCATTTAAACACAAAATCCTTAAAATCTCACCTCCAGTTTGATCTACAACTACTATATAAAGCATAGCTGACTCGTCCGCCATTTTGGAGATAACTGCGTCAAAATGTAGCCTATATGAGAACTGTCAATCTGTCCGGAATGACGTCATTGACAACTAAAGTGAGCATACCGGTATAAGTGTATCGTGATATGAACTGACATTTATCTCCAAAATGGCCGACGAGTCAGCTGTCCTAAATATAGTAGCTATAGTTTGATCCACATCATCATTCAGAAATTGCTACAAATCTAAGAAACAAAAATAATCTAAATAGTGTTCAGTCGGCTAGGAATAATAGTAGTCTATACAACGAGTCAATAATGACAGTTATTATTCCCGAGAGTCGAATTTACTAACCGAGCCGCGAAGCGGCGAGGGAGTAACTCGGCTCGAGGGAATAATAGTCATTATTGCGAGTTAGTATACACTACTTTATCTACGACTAACTGAAGATTACTAAAAAATCAAAATAATTAAACGAAAATGTCAGATTTCTATATCAATATGACGTTTGACCATTACACGGTTAGTAAAAGGGCTGGACTTGTCTATCGTTACTACGACAACGTTGGGAACGTTATGTTCTTATTGGCGGAATGCAGGGAATAATGGTAACGTTATGTCTCATTATTCCCCGGTCGCATTTCATTATTCCCTCCGGTTATTATGAGTGTTTATTAATAGCGATTAATATAATACCTACTTTATTGTTTAGTCGTCGATAAAATAACTTACAATAATGCTTTGTGTAAATAAAAAGATTTTTGTTTATTAATTTTAATTAAATGATTCATTAAATTGTCTTACCAAATACCATTCGAGCTTGTGTTTATTTCCGGAGAACAAGGTTAAACCGCGACACCAAAGGTGGAGCGGTTTTACCATATTATTTGTTCTCGTCAGTTACCAAGCAACAAAGCTTTCGTTCAAAATGAAAGTTTTTTCGGATAAACACAAACTCTTGGTATTTCCCCCAATTAAAATTCCGATAAGGTTTTGACATATCGAGTTGACAGTTTTGTGATTGACATTTCGGTTGGGAAATGAGGGCAGTAATAGAGGGCGGGAAGTAAACGTGAACATAGTTACACTTCCAAACTTTTAAAAAGTCAGAAATGCCAACATTATGCGTATAGTTGTAAATAAAGGTTATATTACTTGTCAGATACAATTTTGCAATATCTCAAATTTGACGCCATTTTAAATTATTGGAGCATCTCAGCTGCCAGAGCGACTCAACCATATGACGCACTTAAGCAATTGTTCTAGAAAGTAAAAAAAAAAAACTGAAACAAATAATTATTCGGATCGGTCAGCGCGACAAAAATAAAATTTGAAACAAAAAAAATACCCATACGAAAGGAAAAAAGCTACAGTTTACTATACTTTTATTAAGAAAAATCACAAACAACTGAAAATCAGGTATTTTCATCATTTAATTTTACCAGTACGTATATTTTCCTAGCCTGTAAACCGTCTTAATAGTACAATTTTTTACTGATTCCCTAACCATTCATATATGTTTCGATTTCCTTTTGAATTCAAGTGACTAGTCAAACGTTGCGTGCATTTAATTACCTGCACAATTAAACTCGCGTATACATTTCAAGACTATGTTACTATATACATACATTTACATTCTTCGTAATATTTTTTAAACGTCATATTTGAAGGATAAATGCAATAACATTGTTCGTTGAATCGCTGATTGCTGGCAGAACACAAATCATTATTGAACTACTTATTCTCACGTGTAATTTGTAATTTGTTTTCTTGATGATGTTGCAACTATTTGCCAAAATGTTATAATTCAGAGGCCGTTCTTTTTAAAATAGTATAGTTTTAGTTGTGGTGATTAAATGATACAACCTGTAAAATTTAAAATAATTTTAGATCAATGCACATTCACTTGTTACGGATTTCTATAACCGACAAATATCTGAATAGTCTGTCCAATTCTTTATTACCTTGTCCATAAACATAATATACTAATAGTGCTACGCTGAGTGGAAGTTAGTCTGTCTTAAACTAACCAGATTTCATATTTTTGTTTTTTATATAAGTATTTTGTTCAGAGTTGCTATACAGAGTGCACGCGATCTACTTGCGGATGAAGATGCTAAACAAACCGAGAAGTAGACAGCTTCTGTTACCAACATTAGAGCTACGTTAAATTCGACACCCCAGAAATTCTTACCGCGTTAGTCCGTGAAAATTGCTACTGTTACTGTGAATTAAGTGTATTAATAACAAATTCTTTAACCAAGAAAAAGACCATTTACAGCTTTAAAGAAGATTTATATAATATTAAATAATAAAACAACACTACCTGGATAATTTATAAGTAGAAACTTGTTGAAGCATCATATAATCGCACTAAATAATGTTAGTATTCCAATAAATAATTTTATTACCGGATTTTATAACAGCTTCCCAAATTGTATGAGTAAATAAAAGAAATGATCAACAATTCTAAAAACTTAAAAACAATATTTTTTTTCTTCAAATATCAAAGATAAGAACCATAACTGTTATAAAATGCAAAAACGTAACAACAGCAAAACTCTTATTAAGGTAAAAAGTAAATACCTTAATAATATCCATAATATTATAAAATAAAAAAAGGAAACAAACTAAAATTCTGAAAGTTAACAATAAATTTGTATGAAACTAAATAAAATGTTTCAATAAAGATAAACTCAAAAATGTAGGTTTTCAACCGACGAATTGCGCGATTATGATGGCTATGCACATGAAATGATTTTTCGTCTCTGAACAAGATATTATTACAAAATGACTTGTCATTGTGACATTTATTAATCATTACTTCGCAAAATTCCATACGCCTGTAATAATCGGCGGGAGGAAGTTCTTGAGACGTTGATATTTTATAGGACCGGTACTTATTTTTACGTAAAGTTATGTGGAGCGTTGTAGCACCAAGGTTAAATTCGCCAGTAATTTGTCGGGATGACATACTAGGATTTAATTTAACCAAGGTGCATATTTGCACGTCTAAATCACCGAGATTCCTATCAGGAACATTTTTGTTTTTGCTATTTAGTAACGTATAAGTCGTTTCAAACCGTCGAACCGTGTTATAAATTGTATTTGCGTTTGGAGTGGATTTTCCTGTATAATTCACTGCAAATAAATCCCTGGTTACTACATATATTACTAAGCTTTCTTTTGATTCTTTTTTACGAGACTCTACAAAATTGAACAAACGTTTTGATTAGGTTTGTGACAGCAAAATATATATTTTTTTCAATTATTTGCTTGCTTGTAAAGTTACAGTTCTGAGCACTTGTACAATGGACCTTTATATTTTTCGAGTGAGAGAAACATCAATGATATTTGGGAATAAGTAAAAGTAGGATAAAAGATCAGTGCGTGCGTCAGTGGTAGAAAAATTTTAAATTTTGTGGCTGTTACTACCATCTTTACATTGAATAAAAAAATTTTTTTTCATAAGTAACACATCCACATCGTTGATATTGAAAGATTAGTTAAGTTTTTGTTATTTTCAATGTTTAGAATATATTTAAAATGTTGTAGTTAGCTTCCGGCAGCGCGTGCACCTGGTAGAAAGGTCCCCTAGTGACGTCAAGGTGGGCGTGAAAAATATTGTTGCGTTTTCGGGGTCGCAATAAACAACTCGTGCAATTTATTTATTTAAAACAGTCTGTATATTCACACACGTAAAATTAATTACAATATAAAAATATAAAACTAATGTATCGCACTTAAAATTATTACAAATAGATTAACACAGGTATTTATTTCTATTAGTAATATTTATTTCCGTATATTTATGTAACACTACCGTATTTATATCACTTCTATTTATATAACACCGCACCACTATATTTATTTTGTACTACTTATATTTATGTTTACTCTTCGACTACCACTCAAGGAACTATTTGTTTATGTTTATTTATCTTTACTGTTCGGTACGAGACTATTGAATGAATTACTTCTTATTCCGGAATGAATCATCCATCGGTTCAACTGCTTTTATATACGCATACGAAACATCTGGAACACACCAGAAAAACGCTAGTGTCCTTCTTGATAGGCCTGTAAGCATTCGAGAGACAGTCGAGACTCTTCGTCGCCTCGCCGTACATGTGATTTATTACTTAACGACTTGTTTACCAGTCGCGCCGAATATTTGCCTTTCTTTTTTTGTAGACTGGTTTCGTTACAATATAAAGGTCCATTACGGAAATTGCTGTATTTGTCGTAGAATTGGCTCTGTGCAATATATACATTAGCACAGTAATATAATAATTTTTATAATTTTTTTGATTTGGCAACCATATATTATGCTATTAAATAAAATATAGATGTAGAAAACTAATATTTAATAACTTTTATTGTTATATTCAATTTGTGTAATAGTATTTTACTAGCGGACACTACATATGCTGAAATATTAATTAATTAGGCTAATTTTATTGCTCTGACAGCTTACCGATCGATGGGAATTTGTAATGGCATTTAATTGTCGCATTTCGTTCGTGCTTTGGCTGTGTCGATTGCCAAAACGACTCAACTATATCAATGTAAAATCATTACTTCGAAAAATTACGGATGTTAGAAATTATATTACATGAAAATGTCGATATACTGTGTATATAGGCAAGGATAATGCTCGAGCTGCTATTATTTACTACGTATAAGGAAGTATTGTGATGAACATTTACAACTTCAAAATTTTTGCAGATGTTCACGTTTTGAAGTCTGCTGATGTCGAAAACGTTGTTTGGCAAACACCTCTCTCTCTCTCTCTCTCTCTCACATTCTCTCTCTCTCTCTCCCTCCCTCTCTCTCCCTCTTTCTCTCACACATTCTTTCTCTCTCTCCCTCTCTCTCTCTCCCTCCCTCTCTCTCTCCCTCTCTCTCTCTCTCTCTCTCTCTCCCTCCCTCTCTCTCTCCCTCCCTCTCTCTCTCTCTCTCTCTCGGTGTGTATCTCTATCTTTCTCTCTCTCTCTGTGTGTGTGACCATGATGACCATGATAGTGGCCAAAGGGTCAGATACCAATATGAAACTTTTTTGTATTCAGGACAAGGACAGGATTGTCTGTGGTTGTGACTTTAATATAGATCTGTTTAAGGATGATCAAGCTCCGGCAAGGTATTTTGAGCATATTTTTGATTCGCTCCGGGGGAAGCAACTTACTTTTTTGTATTCAGGACAAGGACAGGATTGTCTGTGGTTGTGACTTTAATATAGATCTGTTCAAGGATGATCAAGCCCCGGCAAGGTATTTTGAGCATATTTTTGATTCGCTCTGGGGGAAGCAACTTACTATATCGTCAACAAGGATCACTATGTGTTCGTTAACACTTATTGACCTTATTGTCAGTTTTGATGAATCAAATGTCGTTGGTTCGGGTGTAATTGAGTGTCCATTTTCTTATCACGATGGGGTACATTGTTCAAAATGTTAGGCGGGAAGCTATTGCGCAGGAATTCGGATATGGGAAATTTAAAAAAAACTTTAATAACAGCATGATTTCTCTGTTTGAAGAATATGTTTTATAAAAATGTATTTTTTTCTAGAAATCTTTTGCACCTTGGATTACTGATAATATTAGATCACTGATATCAATTCCTGATAAAGCAAAAGCGCGATATTGTCGCATAGATAATCCACATAATTGGGACTATTATAAGACTCCGAAACTTTGTAACACTAAGTCTAGCAATGACAAGAGAGCCAACGTCAATTATCTTGAGCAATTGCCAAATGCAGTAGATTTATGGAAAAATATAAATGAGGTATTGGCACAAAAATAGGTTTTCAGTGTCTGGCACAAAAAAGGGTTTTTAGTGCCTGGGACAAAAGAAAGTTTTCAGTGCCTGGCACAAAAAAGAAGTTTTTCAGTGCCTGGCACAAAAAAAAAGTTTTCAGTGCCTGGCACAAAAAAGAAGTTTTCAGTGCCAGACCTCTTATGTAATGTAACTCACATAAAGAATTTTTTAGTCAATAAAGTTGATTCTCAAATGCGCCCGGGGGTTAATTCTTTTTATTTTAACAGTCTATTCTATAATTCCTTTGGGTTCCGTAGCCTCGCAAAATTGCTGAATGCTGGGGAATATATTTTCCACATTGAAACTAATGCAATTGGGTGTGATAGAATAACACTAAATATGATTAGATACTGCCGTCCGTATATATTACCATACTTAAACCATATCATAAATACTTCAAAATTCTGGTGAGTAAGGGGATTTGAGGCCAATAGGCCTTCAGCCATGGTTCACATACAGTCAACAATATTTTCCTGTTTTTATTTATATAATCTGTAGATTTACTTACTTTAATGCCTTGTGTTACAACTACTTTTCTTCCAAAACATTCAGTAACAGTTTCGTTTTTGTCAGCGTATAAAGTTGCTGAACAGGCCATTATTATATGGCACTTGAGCTATATACAGATTTTCAGTGCTTATGGCGTCATTTGGTATGGTACCTCTGTAATCCCTCCAATAGTAAGTGTGTTGATTTTCTATGTGACAAAAAACATTAATCAATTTTCTCTACATACAGTCTGAAAGAGCAATATAATAATAAAAGAAAAAGTAGGGATGGGCTCTGAATATTCTATGACACATCGAGATAAAATTTAATAAAATCCTCAAAAAAATTCTCACATTAATTGCTCCATTGTTTTTTCCTAAACAATAAAATTCTAATGCATTTTATCGATTCTTTGGTAGTAGTAATTTTAACATTTATAATATACCAATTTCTAAAAAGTGTTTGATGAAGTTTTCTATTTTGGATATCATTGTTTTAAAAAACTAAATACAAATAATGAAACAAATAATACCTGCAAAGGCCAAAATCAGTATGCAGGAATATGTGAGTATCTTCATTCCGCTTGTCCTGAAATTAATTAATTAAAAATAAATAGAAATATTCAGTTTTTAGTACCGGAAGGGTATGGTAAGTACTTATCCCTATGTTAGTGGCACTATTATGAAGGATGTCAGTCTCTCAAATAATATTATTTTAGAAGCACTAGCTTCCAAAAGTTATAGTTTAGTAAATAAATTGTTTAGAGATAAAAAATATTGAGAATGATATGTGTTGTAAGCAGCAGTTGTAAAGACTATGGACGTTTTTGAAGAAATAAAAATATATTAGTATAATGTGCATTTTTATAAAACTGATGACCACAATTTTTAAGTTCTCGAATAACAATCATTCAGTGATACTAAAAAAAAAGTAATAGTAGTTTATTTATTTGGAATATAATATGGAGTCCACCTAAAGCATAGATCTTTCCCGTCTCATATATTACTTGAAATAAATAAAACCAGCACATATTGCAATGATCTCATGCCCCACGAATGGGCGCCATAAATATATTCGTATTGGTGGGTTTTAATAAAATACATATTAAATCCTTGCGGAATTTGCCTATTATCTTTACCTTTGTGTATATAGGGATGTATAATAATAAAAGAAAAAAGCTACTTACATACACTGCATATGCACAAAAAAATACAATAAACTATTATTTATTTACTTACTGTCTCTGATCACTAGAGGAAATTTTAATGAAGATATCTTTAACAAATGCATCCAACACTGAAAGCAATAATATATGTATTGTACAATTTATCGTACAATCACAGGAGCTAAAATATAACTAAACTAACTCTTTAGATGCATAGAAAGATGTAAACAATAATATTCCGAAATGAATGGTCTCGAGAATGTGAGGAAATTGTATAAGATTAAAACATTAAATATGATTTATGTTTAAATAAGTAAAAAAACCACAACGCGGATATTACTGATAAAGGCTATACTAAAAGCGATAAGGTTTATCCTAAAATGTAATTTAATTTTATTTTAAAATCAAAACAAAGAAATTATAAATAAATATTGACACGAATGTACGCATGAGTACCATAAATATTTCGACTGACGTTTATGTACATGCATTATATTAAGTGCGGTTATTTAAGACAAATTCAAAATGTTAAAACAATATTTGTTTAACATTCAAGATAACAGAGTATTTGAAAGAAATTTCAAAGAAATTGACAGAACATTGTTGTTGAATGTCAGCACTATATTTTCTAAGTTATTATGAAGGTATGGTCATAATATTAAATCCAGATTTATATCCAAATTTTTGACATATTTGGAAAAAACTGCAAGATGAAATTTAATACTGTGAAATTTGTTTTTTGAAAAACCAAATTTTCTACTACACTAAAGAACAACTTCCGGTAGGAATTTTGCAAAACTTTCTTTATAAAGTCGATATAAAATTAGCACTTTTGTGTTTTTTAGAAATTTGTCTAAACTTATTGGTTGACGAGGTATTGGTAAATGTTGGTGTTTTCTCTAAAGTAAACTATTACGATCAGCAGTTAAGTTACTTTAAAAGTGGGGTCCCCTAGTATGACCACCATCAATCACAAAAGATCTATTCGTGTGTTCAGAATGCTGTTTATGTCTCTCATATATCTAATAAGGATTCCACTTGGTTCAACTGTCACACACCATGATTATTGTCTAGAGTTGTTTTAGTCCAATCAGGTGATGACAGTGCTTTTGCGTAAAAGTATAAAAACCGGAAGGAATTTATAGCTACAGCAACTAAACTCAAAAACAAATAATAGAGCATAATAAATAATAAATAAGTTGTAAAAATGTAACAAATGTATAACATAAACAGGGAATTATAAAGTTTGAATTACCAAGGCCAAATCAATACTTAGTATGACAATATCGACAGCCCAATTACAATTACCTATTTGACACAGCTAAATCGATGGTCATCCCTCTCCAAACATACTGCAAAATACAATGACAACACTGGATAAGGATGATAACAGCTGTTCTTGTATATAAGATTGATGTTTACGATCAACATAAAGAATTATAATAAATACTGTGAACAACAAAAACCCTTAAAATTGATGCAAAGCTTAAGAGGGCAACAAAGCAAAAGAAGATTATATCTTTAAGATTCCTTAAGTACCCTTGAATTTCACGTACAAACTATATAATGGCGATTACATAGCTTAGCCACTCAAATGCTTAAGTTTTTTTCTTCTTGTTCATTCTCCTGATAATCGTTGTCCATTCATAGAAGCACAGGTTGATAAATCGATATTGAAGCAGGTCATTTAATACGTTAAAATTCAGTTACTGTTGACAATTGCGTCACTACGAAACTATTCCTCTATCTTTCAGAAACTAAATTTAGTGTTTAGCCTTGACGAAAAACTATGTAACATTTTATTAATAAAAATATCAAATCAAATTTAACTTCTCTTTAATATTGTGCTACACCCCTTTATATTTTGATTTCATAAAAGGGTGCATTAAATTGCGTCACTACGAAATTATTCCTCTATCTTTCAGAAACTAAATTTAGTGTTTAGCCTTGACGAAACGCTAAGGACTAATAACGGCAGCGTCGAATTGTAGCTATTGCTCCGAATAAGACGTTAAAAGGCCTGTGGCAGTAATAATATGGCGCTGGATAAATTTAAATTACAAATACATGAAATTGGCAATTAATGATTCCAAATGAGTCGCAACCTCTATGCCCACCTACCTGCTATTCTTGTCACTTAAGCTGCCGCTTACTCAGTGAAGATGGTATGGGTCGAAACGACGTGGGGCTAATTTTAATAGGGCGCCACTGCGAAATTAAAGCTTATCGAAGTGAATGAACACCGTAGATGGTAACAAAAATCAGGTGGAAATAGGTAAAAGCAACTCAACAATAAAACAAAACAAATTCAACCACAAGTGCTAAACTTAATTCCCAACAAGAGGATATATAATATTCATATACAGGTGGTTCACCGGGAACTGAATCGATCGATTGTGGAAAAACTATAGCAAGTAATGATCTGAAATTTTGACTTTATACTAAAGTCTAGGGGGCCATTCGCCTAAAATATTTTCAAGATGGCGGCACTTAGGGCTATGCCGGAAGTAGGCACCAATTTCCTAATTTTAAATAGAATACCCTATATATTGTCAGGTTTTTAGATTCTACGTGAAATTCTAAATATATTTCATGTATAATGTTATATATCTATGTGTAACCCTTTTTGACTTATTGAAAGTCTTATGTTAAATTTGACGTTTGCAGGCAGAAAATCAATGGCACTTTTTCCATATAAAGATGAATTTATTATTTAATTTGAAGTAAATTGGTCTAATTAAATACTATTTGTATAAAATTGTTACAATTATTAATAGAGAGTGTGCGAATTATACTCCTGAAAACATTTATACATAAAACGTATATGCATGTGTTTGGGATACACACATACATTAAGTGCCATTGCCGACAATCGAGCGAACAGGCACCGGTGTTTCGGCCTTTGAGGCCTCATCAGTACACGTGGAAACTGTCGACAATAGCTTTAAAACTTAAAACGCTACTTTTGTCAGTTTTGCGTGGTAGATGCAGTCAGAGTATCACAGCGACATCTAACACCCAAAAGATAACACAGAAAAAGCGATGGCTTCTGACGGCATGTTCTACTATACAGAGGCCTGTCACCAATCAAAATGAAAATATAAAGTGTAAACACATGGATGTTAAAACTAACATCAAGCAGTAAATAAATACTGTGACTTCATATATACATTTATACGTAAAACGTATATGCATATATGCACATACGCAAAACTGACATAAGTAGCGTTTTAAGTTTTAAAGCCATTGTCGGCAGTTTCCACGTGCACTGATGAGGCCTCAAAGGCCGAAACACCGGTGTCTGTGCGTTCGATTGTCGGCAATGGCACTTAATGTATGTGTGTATCCCAAACACATGCATATACGCCTATACGTTTTACGTATAAATGTATATATGTAAGTCACAGTATTTATTTACTGCTTGATGTTAGTTTTAACATCCATGGGCCGTATGATTTTCCTTTCGTTAAAACTTTCGTTAACGCGTCGTTATCTAAATAATTGATTTGACTAAACAACTGTTTAAAGAATAAATTAACGAAAGGGTTATGATTTCCTTCGTTTGATAGATTCGTTAACTAAATAACGTCTTTACGCAAATTATGTTTGGCAACGCCGGAATTTGTGAGAAATTAAATTTGACATGCGCTGTCAGTTACAAAGTTATTTTAAATTTAAAAAAGTTTGTGCTGTTATTTAAGTTTTACTAAGATTGTTTATTGATACTGGCAGTAAAATAATGTAAGTACTTTAATTCTTTAATTGCGTCACGTAAGATTAGCACAATTAATGTCTTTCTAGGAGTAAAAGGGAAAGGGTAAAAAATTTTACCGAAGAAGAAAAAATTACTCTGATTGATTATGTCAGAGAACATAAGCATGTTCTGGAGTCGAAGAGCTCGGAGCCCAAGATCAACAAAAAGAAAAATGAACTGTGGGAGCGATTGGGTGCCGAAATGAGAAAAACTGGCATTTCTCAAAGAGATGCCAAGAACCTGAGAAGTGCGTACTACAGATTGAAGCAACAGGCCAAATCTGTAGTAGGTACTTATAAGAGAAATTTAAAAAAAAACTGGAGGTGGCCCCGGCCCGTCCTCTGCTACCGAGCCAACGGAATTAGACTGGGCAATTGCAGATATATGTCATGTCGACTTCGAGGAAGACACACCAGTACTTGACTGTGACGACAATAGCATAAAGGTGTAGCTCGGTCGTCTTTTTTATAAAATAATTTAGACGTTTTTCGTATTGTTTAGAATAATACAGGCGAAGAAGACGATATAGGACTTGTAGATCCGAGCACTGGACTAATTACTGTCTCCAGGTAAGTTGAGGGACCCACGTATAATAATAGGTTAAGTCTGCTTCAAAAAAATTACACTTTCAAAATTAATTACATAAGTTCTGATTTTCAATTAGGTACTTACATAATACATAATAGGTGTTTCCAGATAAATTTGTACATTTTCTTATTTTTTTTGCAATCGATGGTACCTACATCTATTATACAAATTTATTAATATACTTACCTAATTAAATTTTCAATCATTTTTTAACTTTCATTTATTTTCCCAGCAAAAATCTTTCTCGTCCCGAGAGTCCCTTGAACATCCCCCCAAAATCTAACTCCACAACACCAAAAGTTAAACGAAGGAAAATAATTCCGATGACGGAGACACAGGCTAAAATGGTTTCTCTGCACGAAAAACAAATTAACGAAAAAATTGAAAAAAACAGTAATCTGATAAACCTGGAAATGCAACTAACAAAAACAAAGTTGGGAAACGAAGAAGAACTCCATAAATTAAGAGTACAAGAACTGAATTTGAAAATAGATAATGAATTGAAAACAAAAATGATAAAAGATCTAGAAATTCAAAAACTTAAATTAGAAATAGAAAAATTACTAATTAACAAATAAAACGCCAATTGCTGTGTGATTTTTTAAATAATTAATAATTATTTCTTATTTCGTATTGACCAATGACCATCCAAACTATACCCTGCGGTGATCAAAATATCGACGTATAAATTGATCTCTGAACAACAAACCTCTTCTGTTCCTGTGAACAACTGGTCTTGGCGGATCCTCTTCTTCTTCGTCACTGCTTGATTCTTCTTCCGAATCATCCTCAAAATCGTTATCTCTGTTTAGTCTTATATTATATAGAACAGCCATAGCCACTATGCATATTTTTGAGGTAGACAACTTAATTTCAAGACCTCTTCTTAAAGCTTTAAACATGTTTTTCCACTGTCCAAAACAACATTCAACTTTTACTCTTGTCCCTTTATGAGCTGCATTATAAGCGATGTCAGCTGCCGTTCTTGGGTTTAATAGAGGAGTCAACATGTAATGGGTACATGCGTATCCACTATCCCCTAACAATATTCCCTGTCTACGATTATTCTAAAAATAGATACGAAGTAATTTAGATTATAATTTGATAACTATATTTATGGTAAGGTGATTTTTAAAATTTTCACCTTGAAGTAGATAGTTACCTACCTCAAAATCCTCTTTTACACAACTGTATGCAAAAATTCTAGAATCGTGAGCGCTTCCACGCCAACGGCTAACTACATTGAATATTTCGGTATTTGGGCCACATACTACTTGCACATTTAAAGAATAATATCCTTTTCTACCCCAATAAAGTCGAGGATTGTGTCCATCTGGATTTTTTATTTTTATGTGTGTGCAGTCTATACATCCCACTGCGCCAGGAAAGTTTCTAACTTCATAAAATCTCCTTTTCAAGTCGTTATTATTATTAGGCCAGCGTACAAAATGTCTTAATTGTCTTGCAATAGCCAAAGATACCTTGAATACAATCCTACTAACTGATGATTGCGTGACGCCGTGCAAATCTCCTAGAAAAAATCGTAAATAGTAGTTAGTATTAGTGCCTTCGGTCTCTATTTGGGTGGGAAGAAAATTCGCTAATGCTTCAGTTCAGATCCCATAACCATGCAATGATGACCAATTTATTACAGATTTTATTTTGACAGAAATAATAGTTCACTTACCTAATTCCAGTTGATAACTCCCCTTGGAGTAATACCTAAGAGTAATTAAGAACTGCAGTTCTGGACTGACGTCCACTGTCCTATTAGATTGTGATTTTATATCATCTCTTATTAAATCTACCACATATTGAGCGGTATCTTTTGTCAAGCGATACCTTTTTTAAATTCAATTTCGGAAAATTCTTGAAATGGATTTTTCCGTAAACGATACGTATAGCCATTCTCTCTTGGAATAACATTCATATCATTATCAATTAACTCAATTTCTTCCAAAATGTTATCTAATTCAGCCATTTTTTTGGAAATGTCAAGTTAACGAAAATATTAAACATCACTTGTCGTTGTTTAAAATTTTATTTAAAAATAACCACTAATGACAGTCGCTAAATGCTTAATTAAAAGGAAATCATTGAGAAAAATTAGAGACAGTCGTTAAGGCCTTAACGACTGTCTCTAAGTTCTAACGAAAGGAAAATCATACGGCCCCATGTGTTTACACTTTTCATTAACTTTATTACATTCCCAATAAATAATAAATAAATTTAAGTAATCATCGTTTGTATAATTTAAGGGCCCCGGCAGAACTTATTGAAATTATGATAAGGTAAATGACTTTTCTTGAACAAATGACAATTATAATTTTGTAAACACTGTCATGGCTAACTAATGAAAAAAGAACTAATGCAAACAGTATGTATAGTAGAAGATAAAAACACTAACTTGCCAATATTTCGAAAATTACCAATGTTTATAATAGACATATTTATACAAAGTGATCCTTATTTTTAATGCAGAATAAGATGAAATTATAAAAGTTGCCGTTTCCTATTTAAAAAAAATTTCTTTTGGCAATTTTTCCAAATTCGTTTTCAGGCATCTAATTCGCACACTCTCTATTAATAATTGTAACAATTTTATACAAATTGTATTTAATTAGACCATCTATTTGAGAGAATTTTCTTCAAATTAAATAATAAATTCATCTTTATATGGAAAAAGTGCTATTGATTTTCTGCCTACAAACGTCAAATTTAACATAAGAATTTCAATAAGTCAAAAAGGGTTACACTTAGATATATGACATTATACATGAAATATATTTAGAATTTCACGTAGAATCTAAAAACCTGACAATATACAAGGTATTCTATTTAAAATTAGGAAGTTGGTGCCTACTTCCGCCATAGCCCGAAGTGCCGCCATCTTGAAAATATTTTAGGCGAATGGCCCCCATCGACTTTAGTATAGTGTCAAAATTTCAGATCATTCCTAGGTACAGTTTTTCCGCAATCGATCGATTCGGTTCCCGGTGAACCAGCCTGTATACAGGGTGTAACAAAATAAGTGTAAAACATTTCAGGGGGTGATTCCTTAGCGGAAAAGAGATAGGGTCTTTCATATAAAAAAACTTCAATGGAGCATCCCTTGTTAAGATACAGCCCCATAAAGAGGGTACATAAAATTTGTTTTACAATTTTTCTCACAAACACTGAAAATGTAATTTATTTCCAATGTAACTTTCTGTCTGATTATTTGTTTACCATTTAAAAATCTATTTCCAATACCTTGTTTCATTCGAAACAAAAAATGTCTCTTGAATTTTTTGCCCAAAAGTAATCAGTTCGCAGCAAAAAATTATTTTACGAACAACTACAGAGATACATCGTCATAAATGCGAACTGGATTAGTATTGTTATTTTGTAGATACTACCTGCATCAAAATACATATGATTAAAGATGAATAAACAAAACTAATTTATTAATAACAAAACATAAAACATGTAGAAATCATAGTAAATGTTCAATATGTCCACCTTCAGTCATTACACATGCGTCTAGACGTCGGCGCATTGAGCCACGTATTCGCTAAAATATTCCTGGATTCTCTCTAATTACCCTGCACGCATCGATGATGCGGTTTCTTAAGTCCTCTACATCGCGAACAGGAGTAGGATAAACCAAAGTTTGTAAATGGCCCCAAGTAGAGAAATCGAGAGGATTGAGATCCGGGGATCGAACGGGCCAATTCTGTGGTCCTCCAATGATTTGGATATGTTTGGGTTAAATGCTGACGTGCTGCTTGACTAAAATGGGCGGGGCCCCATCATGCATAAAAAACATATCCCTTCTGACGCCCAAAGGAACTTCCTCCAGCAGTACTGGATGCACTTCTCTTAAAAATTGAGTGTATGCCTCACCATTTAATCGAGGAGGTAGAAAATGAGGGCCAATTAAATAATCCCCAATAACTCCGAGCCACACGTTAAGAGAAAAGTGTTCTTGATGGTTAGCTTGTACAATAGCGTGAGGGTTTTCATCAGCCCATATGTGGTTATTATGAAAATTAATTATCTTGTCCCGAGAAAAAGTACATTCGTCTGTGAATTCGATCGTCTTCAGAAAGTCAGGATTTCTTCTAATCATTTCCAGCACCCAATTGGAAAATTCAAGACGGTTCGGAAAATCTCGCTGTAACAGTGCCTGTACTCGTTGCAGATGGTAAGGGTATAAGAGTTGTTCCTTTAAAATTTGAAATACCGTCATATGATCAACATTTAACTCGAAAGCAATCTTTCTAGTACTGCTAGTAGGTTGTTCTTCAACCAAATTAAGTACTGCTTCTTCAAGATGTGTTGTTCTAACTTCTCGATGGCGACCACAATCCTACGTTCTTTTGTCGAATGAACCATATTCTCGTAATCGTTGATGAAGTCGGGCAAATATTCTATGCGAAGGAAGCTGCCGTTGAGGATACATTTCAGCATATCTTCTAGAAGATTGTAACCCATTCCCCTGCGACAGACCGTAAACGTAATGCATATCAGCCATTTCCTCATTTGTGTATGCCATTTTAATAACAAGTGAATTATTAAACTAACAAATTACGAACAAAACAACGACACACAATTAAGTATTAATTCAATTTCAAAAATGTACAAACTGACAGCGTGATACCACTACTAGCGGCCTACTAAATAAATTAGTTTTACATTTTCGTTTTATGACGATGTATCTCTGTAGTTGTTCGTAAAATAATTTTTTGCTGCGAACTGATTACTTTTGGGCAAAAAATTCAAGACATTTTTTGTTTCGAATGAAACAAGGTATTGGAAATAGATTTTTAAATGGTAAACAAATAATCAGACAAAAAGTTACATTGAAAATAAATTACATTTTTAGTGTTTGTGAGAAAAATTGTAAAACAAATTTTATGTACTCCCTTTATGGGGCTGTATCTTAACAAGGGATGCTCCATTGAAGTTTTTTTATATGAAAGACCCTATCTCTTTTTCGCTAAGGAATCACCCCCTGAAATCTTTTACACTTATTTTGTTACACCCTGTATAAAAACAAGTCTAACATGAAATTAATAAATATTAATGAAGTGAAATTTAAAGTGACAAATAAGACAAAATTTAAATCAAGCCTCCAACGCATACAGTTGTGCGCGAAAGTACACCAAAGTATATCAATAATTAACGAAAAGCACCAATCCCTAAGGATTTAAAAGAAACAACAAGGGCGCACCTAGCAATTCACAATGTATGATGGACAAAATTAAATATACTAAAATTTGAATGCAAAACAAAAGAAATTAATACTAAATAATAGGCTGAAATTTAAAATAAACACAATAGGTGATATGTTACTGGAAGTTCTCGAAGAAGTTGCAAATTGTTCGTTACAATAGGTTATGTCGTAGGTCAAAGCGACCACTAAAATAAGTAAAAATATTAACCTAGTACATATAATTAAAATTACAGTAAGCTATTCTTGCTTAACTCTTATACAAAATTACTAAACGTACGACGTATGTAAGAAAAATTATAAAATATATCTCGAATTTACTGAAATTAATCAAATACGCCCTGTAGGATGGGCTTTTATGTAATAAATTGACTTAATTTAACAAAAACTATACAAGAGTCTCCGATCTGATGGAATCAACAGATCTTACACCTACATATACTAATTAATAATACCAAATTTACTAAATTTAACCAATGCAAACACTAATCTGAAACTAATGTAAATCCATTTTCAATGTGAAAATAAAACAAACAAATGCTTAAGATTTACACTGTATTTAATAATAACGACAGCTGTTTCGCTACACTGTAGCTTCGTCAGGTTAACATAAGTTTAAAGTAATAACGGACCAGGCAACTAGATGCTGCTTCTTTCAAATCTTGGATTGAGTTGGTCTTTACTTGATGTAAATCCATTTTCAATGTGAAAATAAAACAAACAAATGTTTAAGATTTACACTGTATTTAATAATAACGACAGCTGTTATCTCAATCCAAGATTTGAAAGAAGCAGTATCTAGTTGCCTGGTCCGTTATTACTTTAAACTTATGTTAACCTGACGAAGCTACAGTGTAGCGAAACAGCTGTCGTTATTATTAAATACAGTGTAAATTTTAAACATTTGTTTGTTTTATTTTCATATTCTTCATTAGCTGGTAACAACAGCGATGAAAAAGGTAGACACAACTGATTGCCAAGATTTAATGGTTTAGGTCTTGCAGCGTAACAAAATATTAGGCACCTTCTCCAGAGGGGTTAATAGACATAATTTCGTCTCACAATTTTAGGTCATACAATTTCGTCTCAAGTTTTCACGTCGCAAGTTTTCTCTAAATAGAGAGAATAAAGAAAAATGTTAAGAATGAAAATCAAACAAATACATGTCGAGAAGGTTATGAAAAGGAGATATTAACAATTTCAAATTAATTGATAGAAAAATACCTGACTTATGCTCTTCTACAGTGCATACTAATAATCGCCAATACCAAAGAATTGGTAAATTACAACGAAGTCATATGTAGATTAACCCAACATATTTCGGAGGAAATTTCTCCGGAGGAAAGCCGATAAGGAAGTACAAAATCAATTTAAAGAAAATATTATAAAGCTGAATTAATTAAATTTGAACTTCAATTTAAAATGTTACTAGATTATTAAGAAGAAAATAACCAAGCGAGCCAAGATAATACCAAAATTATTTGATTTAAATTACAGATAGTAGCTTGCAGATAAAGACTGAACGTACTTAAGCGATCCACACACAGATGACGCTACGATATCCGAAAATATACAAAAGATATTATTGCTAATTTTTTACGAATCAAACTTGTGGTTGAATTTGTTTTGTTTTATTGTTGAGTTGCTTTTACCTATTTCCACCTGATTTTTGTTACCATCTACGATCCGCATTCATTCACTTCGATAAGCTTTAATTTCGCAGTGGCGCCCTATTAAAATTAGCCCCACGTCGTTTCGACCCATACCATCTTCACTGAGTAAGCGGCAGCCTAAGTGACAAGAATAGCAGGTAGGTGGGCATAGAGGTTGCGACTCATTTGGAATCATTAATTGCCAATTTCATGTATTTGTAATTTAAATTTATCCAGCGCCATATTATTACTGCCACAGGCCTTTTAACGTCTTATTCGGAGCAATAGTTACAATTCGACGCTACCGGTATTAGTCCTTAGCGTTTCGTCAAGGCTAAACACTAAATTTAGTTTCTGAAAGATAGAGGAATAGGTTCGTAGTGATGCAATTTAATGCACGCTTTTATGAAATTAAAATATAAAGGGGTGTAGCACAATATTAAAGAGAAATTAAATTTGACTTGATATTTTTATTAATAAAATGTTACATAGTTTTTTGTCTGCTATATTAGGCGCCTTCTCGAACTTCGAAAATATGGACAGGCTGTGTTTTGTATTTCAGTATTTGGTAGTCATCAGTTTTATATAGTTCCCCAATATTGTTCCATATTCTAAGGCCCTTCCACTGGCTGGTCAAAGGAAATACTTTACCAATTTTCCATTCACCCTCGTGATAAATCTTTCCAATATATAATGTGCTGTTGGACTCAGTGCCACCAACAACACAGTCCTTCAATTGGTCTTCAGTTAATTTCTTGGTATTGATGTACTCCCAAGAAAAACTACCACTATATTGGTCGCATAATACCTAGGATCATTTTATATAAATTTGACTAAAAATAGGTAATATTGAACACAAAGGTCATTCAAAATAGGAACATATGAAGAAGAACGATAAATATTATTGAGAGGCATGTTGTATATAGAAATATACTGTATGACAAAAAAAAGAATCACCCTGTAAAAGTATATGTTTTTTAACCAAATTTTGTACAGATATTTAGGGTGTTGAGAGTCTCAAACAATTAAATTTTCATTGCAGAAATCGGACTTGTAATAATGAAAATTCAATAATGAGTTGATGCTCGACGTAACCGAATATATTCTGCTACTCACCTGGCAAGCTTCGAATTAGTTGATCTATGAACTCATGTGGAAGCTCATTCCAAGCAAATTGTGGGGCATCATGTAGCTGTTGTATGTTCAGAGGAGGGTTAGGTAACATACCAAGCCTGCGACCAATCATATCCCAGACATGTTCTATGGGGGACAGATCTGGCGAGCGTGTAGGCCAATGAAGAATATTGATGTTGGCCTCTTGTGGGAATGGTAACGTAACTGCTTCTACATGAGGTTGTCTTGCTGGAATGTGGCATTATTTAGCTCTCGGATATATGGTGAAGCAATTGGTTCCAGACCTTCGTTAATGTACATTTGGGCATATAAGTGGCCTGGTAGGAGTACTAAAGGAGTCCTTATTCCTATGCTAATTCCACCCTATACCATCAGTCCTCTAGTAAGTGTTGTCTCACGTTCTACGACAAAATTCAAAAACTGTCTTTTACCTTCTTCGATGCCTAATTCGTCTACGACCATCATGGGCCACAAACAAAAGCGAGATTCGTCAGAAAAACGATATTGCTCCACTCTTCATCCCAATGTGCCCTTACATTACGCCATTCTAATCTAAGGGTAATACGATGTTGATTAGTGAGAGGCAGTATTAATCTTGCACGATAGGAAATCAATCCAAACGAACGAATACGGCGATATATTGTACGCATTGTTATTCTGTGGTTTATCTCTGCCGAAAAAACATTTCCTATAGATCTTGAGGTACTACCCCGATCTCTAACGGCAAGCAATCCTATCTTCTTGTTCTGTGGTTCTTCTACGTCGTCCTCTTCTACGATGTTGCCTCCCTTCTTCAGACCAATCTTCCCAACAAGGAATAACTGTTGCAACATTTCTTTGCATCCGCCTGGCGATTTCACGAAATGCAATACCTGCCTCATGTAGTCCAGTGAGGTGACCCCTTCCAAATTCGCTTAGCTGGCGATAATTCGGTTGTCGTCAAACTCTTGGCATGTCAATATACTAAATGACAGGTATAGACGGCAACAAACGAGAAAACAAAATTAAACCGATTAATAATAAGCAGAACAAATCCGAATTTTTTCGTTGGGTACGTCATAAATTTTATTGTTTTTTATCTGTTCTTTTTATTATTCATTACTGTCAACACCATAAATGTCTGTACAAAATTTACTTAAAAAATAATCACGTTTGCATGGAGATTCGTTTTTTTTGTCATATATTTATCTGAATTTTTTAAATAAGTAATGAGTTCCCGTTTATGCTGTATACATTGTTCGCTTACGATATGAAATGCTTTATTCTGCAATGTCAAAGGACAATGAATGCTGACGACACATCAGTTTTAATAATTGAAAATAATTATTTAGTTTGTAAACTTAAATCAAATATATTGTAATGTAAGTTTCACAATTGGTTCTTCATAGCAAACAAGTTAAACACAAATAAAGAAATCTTAGCAATTTTTAATTTCTTATACGTAGTATAAGGAAGTATTGTGATGATGAAAATTTTCGACCTCGAGATTTTTGCAGATGTCCACGTTTTGAGGTCCCCTGATACCAAAAAAGTGGTTTTTAAAAAATGTCTGTGTGTGTGTCTGTCTGTCTGTGACCACGATAGCGGTCAAACCGCCACAGATATCAATTCCAAATTTTGTATTTACGAATATAATCTCCCTCTTGAGAACTGATTAGATTTTGAGCAAAATCGGCAAACCGGAAGTAGTAGTTTACTTCAGTGAAAAAATCGAAATTTGCAAATATTTCGTCAATTAATTAGTTTAGACTAATTTATAAAGAATTCATAAGTATTTAGAACTTAATTTCCAATATCTTTTCTATAAAAAAAATTTCAAAATTCGGACCGGAAGTAACACTTTCATACGTATAAGAAAGTCGTGTGGTGACCACACCTCATTTTTTATATTATAATAATGAGAATATAATTGGTGTCTGTAATTGATTTACTCATTGCGACTTAGTAATTCGATATTATTATATAGGTAACTTGTAAACGTCTTCCTTTATTTATTCTATGGCCAGAGCCAGCTCTAAATAATTAATTTATATGATAAACATTATAATTATATGATCATGGTTACATGCAACTATATCATTGCATATATGAATAATCAATAACTTTAAATTAAGATTTCCTTAAAGTTGATTAGTTTATGCTGATAATTTTAAAAATCATAAATTTCTTAAGGTGGGGCTTATGATGTCAATTTGGACAATTGTGTTGAATTCAAGCAGAACCAGAAATTGGAGAACACAAACTTCTTAAATTGCCAATTAATAAAATCAGTTAATACACTAATTATATACATATATTCAGGATGGCAATTTGCAAAATGTTGCCTAATCGTGAAATTTACTTTAAAAAAATGAGGTGTGGCCACCACACGACTTTCATATACGTATGAAAGTGTTACTTCCGGTCCGAATTTTGAAATTTCATTTATACAAAAAATATTCCATATCCAACTCTAAATACTTTTGTACTCTTCATAAATATATATAGAATGCATAATTTACGACATATTTCCAAAAAATCGTTGGTCGGCAAGAGTAAAAGTGTTACTTCCCGTCCGAATTTTGAAATTTTTTTTATACAAAAGATATTTCAAAGTACGTTCTTAATACTTTTATACTCGTAATGTACCTGCCTAGAAAGCATGACTTGCGAGATATTTGCAAAAAACTGATTTTCGATAAAAGACCTACTTCCGATAGGAATTTCGAAAAACTTTATTAACACAATTTTTCCCAAATTTAATTTAGAGTATATAGAATTCTTTATAAATTTGTTTAAACTTAGTAATTGACGAAATATTTGCAAATTTCGATTTTTTCACTGAAGTAAACTACTACTTCCGGTCCGCCGATTTTGCTCAAAATCTAATAAGTTCTCAAGAGGGAGATTATATTCGTAAATACAAAATTTGGAATTGATATATGTAGCAGTTTGACCGCTATCGTGGTCACAGACAGACAGACAGACAGACATTTTTTAAAAACCACTTTTTTGATATCAGGGGACCTCAAAACGTGGACATCTGCAAAAATCTCGAGGTCGAAAATTCTCATCATCACAATACTTCCTTATACTACGTATAAGAAAGTAAAAAGAGATGCATGTTATGCAAAATTGACTGTCATAAATAAATTTAAAGTATTCGTAATAATATTTTGGTAAATATTAGTTTTCATCAGTGGCGGCTCGGGGTGGTTCACATAGGGAGTGCATAATTTCAAAATTAAAAAGTGTAATACAAGAACGCTTACCCAATCTTTATAAATTTCACCGACATACTCTTCCAGACAGGTACTGTTCATTGTACAGTTTGTTTTGAGGGAATAATAAATATAACACTACAGTTTGATTACATCTGACGATAAACGAAGTCCATTTTGCGTGTCTTTGACTTGCAGAACAGTTCTATCACTTTTTCATTAAAATTTGGGAAATCATTTATAAATTCAATTCAAAACCGGTGCTGCTTCGATGTGATCTCTGAGCGATTTATCTAATTCTGCCGTAAAATTTATCAATTCCCGAAAAATGCCCTTGGTATTCGACGTTTTCCGTTCATCATGACCCCGAAGTGCTAGTTTAAACGCGACACAAAATCTAATGCAATTTATTATTAAATTTAACACATGCCTATTTTTTGTTACCTGTTCATTGTGTTGTTGAACTGCTTTTCTATATGATGATCTAAAACATTCTGAATGTTATTTTTTCCTAACATTCTTAGACTAAATATATTTTTCAAATGCCCTTCGGAATTTTCATGTTTCGTAATTTTAGCACTAAGATGAATTAAGTCTTTTATTCCGTTCTTTGACCAAGACGGTTCACCACCAAACAAAAGACACGGAAAACAAAACAAAGTATTTTTAATTTCACACCCACAAATCCAGTCATTTTTCTGATAAATATTCATTTTGAATTTTCTTATAACGTCTTTACCTTTAACAGATTGTTTATTTTCGAAACATAATTGAGGCATCGGCCGTTTAAAATTTTTTATTGCGATTTTTTCATCATACGTTAACCGCGAAAACGTGTTATTCTGTATCGCAGACACGAAATACATCTTACAACAGCGTTGAGCAGACGGGAATCTTGCTCACATGCTATGTATTATACGATATGGAACTAGAACAAAATACAGTTCTCCCCACCTTCAATGTAATGTTTAATGGCTTAACGCAGCAACAGTAGCGCTTTGCTCATGGGTATGTTTCTCTCGGTGGAAGGGGTCTTTACATCCGTGCGCTGTTAGTCGTCATTATATCTGTGACGACGATCGGTGCATGTAGGTTGTTTCGCGTGCCGTACACGCGACGTTCCTGTTCAATAACTATGAATAAGTAATAAATAAATACTTTCACAGTTAGTCGCCGCTTGGTTTGTTTGTTTCAAAATTCCAGGGGGTGCAATTGCTCACTTGCTCTCATTAAAGAGCCGCCACTGCTTTTCATAGTTCATATTTGGCAGTTCTAGAGCAAAGACGTGGCAAATTTATTATGGATAAATATTAGGTAAACCAACGTGTTTTAATTGTTAAAACATTTTATGCAAATCAATCATCGATTACTGTACCGATGAGCAAGTTATGTACAATTTTTGGGGAAAATAACATACCAACAAAACGCACTATTTATTGTGCGGTGAAAGGTTTCGAAAGAAGAGGATCTGCAGCTGATAGACCCAAGCGTCTACCACAAGGTACTGTAAGATTGCCTGAGATCATTGCTGCTTTTCAAGAAAGTGTTCAAAACAATCCATCAATCTCATTCGACACCGTGCTCAGGAACTAGGTTTACGAAGAGATCTTTGGCCAGAATTATTCACAAGGATTTGAAATTATCTCCATTTAAGATTCAATTAACACAATATCTTCTTCCACAAGATCATTTACGCCGCCGTACATATGCCAATAGGATATTACAGCTCGCCCATGACAACACTGATTTTCATGAAAACCTCATGACGAGTGACGAGGGGCATTTTTATTTGAACGGATATGTGATTAAACAGAATAGTCGGTTCTGTACAATGGAAAACCCACAAATTAGTCATCTTTTCATCAATTAAAAGTGACAGTCAGGTGTGCAGTTTGGTCAGGAGGAATCATAGGACCTTACTGCTTTAAAAATGAAAATTGCTTAAGGCTAACTGTCACTGGCGAACGATATCGTTACATGATTGAACACTTTTTGACGGTAAAGCTTCATGCTTTGGGCGTGATTTCAGCAAGACATATCCCATAAAGCCAGAATTACAATGGAATTACTGCGAGACCTCTTTCCATGACAAGTTTTCCTAAAAATTGCTGATGTTGATTGGCTTCCACGGTCAGCGGTTTTGACTGCCGGATTTTTTTTTTTTTTTTTTTTTGTGAGGATATCTGAAGAGCAAGGTTTATGCGAACAAATCAGAAACCCCTGAGCAACTCAAACAAAATATTCGTAATGAAATTAATGAAATACCGGCTGAAATGTATCAACTGTAATACAAAAATGTGATCAAAAGAGCACGCACTTGTGAAGCTAACAGAGCTGTACATTTATATCAAATTGTATTCAATACATGATTGCTAACATTAAATAATCTACTTAACAACATTGGATCCATTTTCTTTCATTTAACCATGTCGAGACTCTAATATTACTTTGCTCCCTTGTTGCGTACAACATTTTTTTGCCAGCGTCATCATTTTTAATTTAAAAAAATACAAAACTACTGATATTAAATAATTGCAAAATGAATTAGTAAGCATAACAGAATACAATTACCAATAATCACTTCTTATTTTCAGAACAATTTAATATTTTAATTTTATGACAGTCACTGATGTATTGTCAACCGTCAAATTTGATGTAAGCAGCCGTGATGAATGTATTCGTAATTGTGTTGAATATGCAACACAATATACACCACAACGGTTGTTATTGTTTTTCTTTCTCTATGTACCTAATGACATTTTGTATGTATCAGTGTTCAGCACGGGGATGTAATGTATTTGATTCCCTTGGGTTGATATTAACCCAGTTATGTTCTTTTTACAAGCGAAAGGCGGAAACATTATCATTGTATTAGCTTGACATTGACGCGTTAATAATTAATTTAACGGCATTAGTGGAGAGTTATGATTTGTACATGTCTGTAGAAGAAAAGTGAAATTAAATGGCCATGTGTGTTATATATACATATTTACCTTAATTGCAGTTTTCACGATTAATTTCTTGCCGTTAACTTCTGTAACAGCCTCTCCTGTATCAGGATACAGTGTCGCAGGTAGTAAACCATTATTCGGCACTTGGGCTATGTATAAGTTTTCGAAACCTATAGCATCACGTGGTATAGTGCTTCTATAATCCCTCCAAAAGTAGCTGTGTTCATTTTCTAAATCGAAATGAGATGGTACTATGTACTAGGTAGACAGAATGTCAAATTTAATACTTTAGAACAGTGGTTCTCAACCTTTTTTCGCCTAGCGCCCACTTACTGGATTTTATATAGATCCCAGCGCCCACTGCAGAAAATCGCGAAGGGACACGTCATGGACTACGACTATGGATTATGGACTAGTTAACCTGGGCACAGTAATTAAAACAAGAAGTAATAAATTCTACCTCTAAATTTATTTAAAAATATTAATTAATACAAACAAAAATTATTATTGAAATATTGAATTTTATTTAACAAAATTAAATTAATAAATTTGTGAGCCCAACCCATGCAGTCTTCACTAATACGATCCTTGAGGTTGGTGCTTGCTCACCAGCTCTTTCACGCGAGGAGTCAGCAGAGACAAATAAAGCCGCAAGTCCCCTCTGTTGACCATGTCCAGCCTTTTCCTCTTGTCTGAGTGCAGAAATGTAGCCGCACTAAATCCGGTTTCCACTAAATATGAAGTCGGAAACGTGAGAAGAAGCTTGTGAACAATTCCCCACATTGTAGAGAATAGTCCTACCATGCTGTGGTTCTGCCAGAGTTCCTTGAAGCCTGTTTTGATTCGGACTTGTTGTGTTCTTTTGGACTCGTTGTTGCGAAGTTCCATCAACTCCTCCTGCAATTTAACGTCAACGTCTTCCAGCACGACTCCAAACGGGTCAGTGATCCATGCAGGTACATCCAGTTCGATGAGGTCTTGGAAGCGCGATGTAAGGTCCTCTTTTAGTTGCTGAATATGAGCCCCATATCGAAGAAGATCTTCATCTGTGGGTGTCTCTGTCATTTGATTAATTTCACTAAATTGGTAAAGTTCCTTCCTAACGATATTACTGCGGAGAAGGGCCAGCTTGTCGATAAAGGTGGTGACTGCGCTCTTGCAGTCGATGAGTGTCACCAGTTTACCTTGAATCTGGAGAGACAACTCGTTGAGTTTCCTGAAGATTGTAGCCAAGTAGAAAATGTCGAATTTGTGTTTCTTCAGCTCACCGGCCAACTTCTCATGTTTGACTTGCAGGAAAGTGACAACTGAATCGAACATTTCACAGAATCGAGCCAAGCAGTTGCCCTTAGAGAGCCATCTCACCTCGGTGTGAAGGAGCAGCCGATTGTAGATCTCGTCATTTTCCTGGCAGAGGTTGCGGAATAGTCGATCGCTTTTTGCATTTGTTTTTATTACGTTCACGGCCGTGATCACGAGATTGAGAGAGTCATGAAGGCTGGGGGTCAGCCGTTTCGCTGCAAGATGCTCTCTGTGCGCTACGCAATGTATGCAGATGATATCTGAATGCTCCTTCTTGAGAAGAGCAAGGAACCCCTTGTATCGCCCAACCATTGCTGGTGCTCCATCTGTTGCGCAGGAGTGAATGTTGATTAGCGGGATTTCCTTTTCTTCAAAGTACTTCTTGACAGCAGCAAAGATGGATGTACCAGTTGTGTCAAGGGGTAAGGACTCTGCAAACAACATGTCCTCTTTAGTTTCCCCAGTTTCGTCGAAGTACCTCACGTAAGACATGGAAGCGCAGTGTTATCACTCAAAGTCGATTCATCAAGCTGGATGGAAAAGTTGGTCTTCTTGAGAATGTCCACCAACTGGATTTCGACATCACTTGCCATCTCATCTATTCTTCTGGAGACCGTGTCGTTGCTAAGGGGGATAGCCTTCACTATTTCTGTCGCATTCCTATGTAAGACAGTCGAAATCACCTCTTTCACGGCAGGCAGAATCAGTGTTTCCCCCACAGTGTGCGGCTTGCCAGCCTTTGCAATCATATATGCAATGTTATACGATGCCAGCAGGCCATCACGCCGAATCTCTGTCACCTTGGCAAAAGCAGACGAAATGGACGGGGTAGTTTTCTCCCTGTCATCACGCAGTTTCTTGAAGTATTCTGCGGGCTTGTCCTTTTTGTCCGAATGCATCTTTTCTAGATGGTCACGCATACGAGAGGATTTTATACCTTCATTTGAGAAGACATTGGAACAAATGAGGCACATCGGTCTTGCGCGATCCGCTGGGCTTGGTACGAAACCGAAGGCTTTATAGTCGACCGAATACTGGCGTACCACCTCCTGCTTTTTGCCTGGGGGGGCCATTGCTGTCGTGTAAAAAAGACCGATGTTAAACAATGTTAAACAATTTTGGTTGGAGCAATATAATTAAAGTATTTTGTATAAGCTAGATTTCTAAAATAATTTGAGTTATTAAAAACATTACCAACATCAATAAATGATTATTACCTGTAATAAACGGTTTTCGATTATAAAAATTGCTCTACCTAGTTTTAATTCAGCTCAAATATATATTGTTTATTTTATAACAGAACCGTGTATGCTAAATGTACAATATTTTTGATTAACACTCTGTTAATTAATCACACAACTATCGCACACTGAATATTTGTCTCTGTTCGAACGTTATCGCTGACTACGTAAATACGCACTGCATGGAATTCTCTGGAAGTCGAACTCTCTCGACCTTGGAACATTCGAAATGCGGTCCACTATACTCACGTTGACTCACAGAGTCCGCGCGTTGCGTCATACATACAATAACATAGTTAAGCACAGAAATAGAAACAGCATGTACGTAACCATAGCAACGATGGGGTTAACAATGCATAATAGGAACATTGGTGAACGCGGATATTAAACATTTTGCATTTTTGTATAATTTTACTAATTTTTTACTGTGTAGTGTAGCTTTACCTTTACACTGTACAGCGCCCACCCAAAATCCTCCAGCGCCCACTGGTGGGCGCTACCGCCCACGTTGAGAACCACTGCTTTAGAATATAGACAAACAGCTTCCAATGCTTTGCTGATGAAATACAGTAATGCATTTTATGGTGATGCTGTTAGCACCAAACCCATGTTGTAATCAAACTATTATGTGTTTGAAACACATCTAACGCATTTTAATGCAAATAAAATTCTGTCAAAATGACTATTAATAAATTAATTAAATTTTAAAAAATACTTTGAAAAATTATTAAAACTTGAGTATTTTTATGTTGTTTTTTATGCTTTCACACTTGTATCTTTGTGTACATTGATATTTGTAACGAGTATAGCACGTATTGTAATGGTATATCTAATATAAATACTACTTAAATAACTTCAAAGACTTCAAAAGAAAGAAATGTCTTGTATAAATAGCCTTATTACTCAGACATACAGAATTTCATTAATGCTCTTTCATCTGTTTCTAAAAAAGACTATGTGTCAAAGGTATAATAATATAATCAAAAATGAAATCTCTTCCTATAGAATTACAAGAGTTACCATATATTGATATTATTCGTGCAGATTTTTTAAATATAAAGTAACCTTTCTCAAAGCTCGTCTAATCTTTACATATTTAAAAATACCTAATATTTTCATTCCACAAATTAATAATTCAGTTTTTAATAACATTTAATACTTAAATTTATTATTTCTGCCAAAAAACCCTTAAACATGCTAAATTAGATCTGCCAATTCAAATTATTGAAGAACTGTCTATAAATAAACTATACTCATTCCATCAAAAAATAATTCTATTTTAATGTGTTTAGTACTTTATAATTTCATAATACTCGTATTAGATATACATGCGTAACAGTATGTTCACTGCGATTTTTAATATCTGTCCATACGTGATAAATTTCCAGCTTTCTGACTCTATGAAAATTTCAATGTCAACTAATGATGCTAATGAGCGATCAAATAACTCTGGAGCACGAAAAATCGTATTTCCTAACTTACGCATTTGTAAATTGAGATAGCTTCTAAGTTCAATTTTATAAATTTTGTTTATTTAAAAGTTAAATGTCGTTTAATGAAATAAAACCATTATTGTGTATGATAATAGGTATTTATTTATAAAACAGAAACTTAGATATGCAATTTTAAGAATTAATAAACATATTTTACAAACATGCTGAAATTGTTGACATACATTTTGCACATTTACGCGTTCAAAAACACTGGTTAACATATTATGATGTTCATTGATATTGTAATGAAATAAGCCCACAAAAAAGGAGCAGACCTCCGGGCGACGATAAAAACGCATCGGTAAACAAGACGTAAATCAACTGCACTCATATACTGCGTCAGCGACAGAAAGTCTGGAATATGGTAGAAGAGAGCCAGAATTTGCTAGACCTTTTGTCTGCACATATAAATGCCGCCGGTGGGATAAGTAATTCATTCAGTAGTATTCGTACAGTGCAAATAAACATAAATATAGTGAATGGTGCAGTGTTATTATAGTTAAAGAAGTATATAAATATTACAGACATAAATAGTAGTGATAGAAATAAATACGTGTGTTAATTTATTCGTAGTAGTTTTAAGTGCGTCACATTTATTTTATATTTTTGTATTTTGATTAGTTTTACGTGTGAAAATATACAGACAGTTTTAAGACATTTGCACGAGTTGTTTATTTCGACCCCGAAAACGCAACAATATCATTAATTTTTTGAGTAATCTGGACTTTAAAATGTGCCAGATCTGGAATTTGTATGTTGAACATATTTTTTTTAAAAAAAGGCCATAAAAACTAATCGCATGGGGTGATATCGCAAGTTCTTGGAAGAAATTCGTGATGGCTGTTCAGGCTAACCAAGCCACTGTTAAAAAATTGACGTAACGTGTTAATTGTATTTTGTGTCGCGTCCTTTTGCTCCATCTTGCTGAAAATATTCTAGTGTTAACTCATTTACATTAAGTTCTTCAATAAACGGCATCAGAATTTTTTGTAGATATCTTTGTACCTTTATGGTTCCATTAAAGAAAATAGCACCAATAATTCTTCTCCTCCTTATGGCACACCATGCACCAACTTTCTGGGAATAAGCAGCTGTCTCAACATAAAATTGTTGGGTTTTTCAGTACTAAATATTCTCATATTCTGCGAATTAACATACCCATTAATATGAAACCATGCTTCATCAGAAAAGAAAGTTTTGTCTATAAGGTCATCGTCGAAATTATTTATAAACCACTGACAAAATTCTAGTCTTGAATGATAGTCAACTGGATAGGTTTCTAGATAGCAAGTGCGACGATAAGGACATAAGTGTAGGTCCTTCTTCAATATTTTTTGGCAAGTGCGAAATGAAAGGTCAGTTTGTTGTGACAGCACCCGAATTGTAGTTCCTGGGGTTTCATCCGTTATTATTGCCCATACGTTTTCAATTGCTTCTTGTGTACGGGTCGACCACTTCCTTGTTTATGATCTACACTACCTGTTTCTCTAAAAAGATTAATGCAGCGCCTAAGAGTATGTTGAACTTTGTTGTAATTGAAAAGGATATCTGGAAATTCAAGTTGAAATTCCTCCAAACGATCGTTAAAGGAGTGCTGTCACTGGTCGTCAATTTTCCGTCCATTTCGCAAATATGCTTCAACCATAAAAATTATGATTTATTGTGAATACCATTTTAAAATTAACTATATCAAAAAAAAAAAAATTTACAAACTCTGAAATACATTTTTGTACTCGCCGCCTGTAAAGTCACATTTGGCGCACGTGTAGCTCGACTGGGAAATACGTTTTCCTGGTTGAGGCTACTGTAAACATTGAAAAAAACACTGGCACTTTGGGACATTTAAAAAAAAATCTAACTTGGTAGTAATAAAATTTAGTCTATAAAATGCTACTTCCCACCACTATTCTTCACTAAAAGTTGGGGAAATAGGAGTAATAATTAAAAATTCATCGAAAAAAATTGTGGCGCCATCTATTTGACGATATTTTAAGCGACATCTTAAGCAAGATTCACGCGCCATCTATTTGTACCACATCGACATTCATATTGGCAGTTCGGAATTGTTTGTATTTAAACCAAAAAACGCAATAAATGTACTATAAATTTATAAATATAAGAATAAATACCTCATGTTTGCATTGTGTAAGAATATAATAACTTAATTTTAGGGAAAGGTGAGTAATAGTTACGTACATGAAATGCTTAAATTAATTAGGTAATCTATCTTAGGTTAGGTATGATACCAATGACATTAATCAATAATATTTTTTTAATTTAATGTTCGTACAAAAAATATTGTACAAACCACTTGCGTGAAGACATCTTCCACGCATTCGCGCAATTAAAAGCACTCGCTTCCTGCGGTCGCTCGTGCTTACAATGTGCGCTCATGCGGGAAAATAGTCTTCCCGCACTTGGTTCGTAAATAACTATTAAAGCAATGTGAAATATCAACGTTGACAACCAAATATCAAATGTTAGCGTTAAGAGTTATGTATGTATGTTGATATTACAAATCCGTAAAGTTAGGAAACACGTTTTATCATGTCCAACCTATTTCAACTTCGGATTTATTTGATTTCTCGTTAGTTTATAATTATTTAATTTTATTGTTTGTTTATAGTGTCCATTTTATTAACGTACATTTGTTTTTACTACTTGTTTTGTTTTTATTGAAGAATTGTCTTTGTAAAAACTATTGAAAACTTGGCACTGTGTATCTTAAAAAAATAATAAACGAAAAATAAAGTACCTGCCAATGATAAAGCCAGCATCCAGCAGTAGACGAATATCTTCATTTTCTTTTTAATTCTGAAAATTTATGCGGTATATTATTCAAGGCGAGTTTATCTTGAAACCAACGGTCGATAACCTATTTTTCACGACGAATAATAATTGTCTAGAAGACGCGATATTTAACAGGTTCTGCAAAATTCTGGTCCCTCCTACGCATTAAACATTATAACAACAATTTTTCGACTTTCATAGGTTGTCGATCGCTAAGCTTTGTAGTTTAAAACTGGATGGAATATCGTAGAAATATCTTTATTGAGTGTAACAAATTAGTCTTGAGTATCTAAAATGATTTAATAATAAACCAGTTTTGCAGCAATATGGCAAACAAGACATTTAACATAAAATAATAAATGTGTAAGTTAAATATAATTTTGGTTAAAAGCAATTGTACAAACAAAAATAGAAATTAAAACTAGAAAAAATAGAATTACAAACTCTTAAAAGGTAAAATTATAATATTCTTAGACTATAAAAAGCTTTATAGAGTTTAGAACATTCATTTGATGTAAGTGTTTTCTATTGAAGTCAGATGTAATTTTTTTGTTGCTCTAGTTTTATATTGCTGTAGTTTGTCTTTAAATAAGTGATACATTTCTATCAGAAACATATATTCTGTAATATACAGGAAGTTCAGGAAAACTGTGGCTTGTTCTTAAAAACCCTTCTGAAAATATTATTTCTTAACAGGCCGTAAACAATGATTTTTAAAGTAAGACGATTCCGATTTCCTTAGTAGATATACCATGTGCTTGCCGGCGACCTACGGATACAGCTTACTATAAGATAAAACGACGACACCGAGAGTTTGTATGAGTTAGTACGAGAAAGCAATATACAAACTGCTTTTTGGTCGAGTGTAGTGTTGGAAATGAGGGGATTCGAGTACATTTACGCTGAGGCTATACGGGCTAGACTGACTCTCGTTTAATCAGGGCAACAAGGATAGATAGCAGCTGTATTGCAGTTTGTATATTGCTTTCTCGTACTAACTCATACAAACTCGGGTAAGGCCGATTATGCCTTTATGAGTAAAGATATTTCGAAGCAGTTTTTTCCTTGTGATAGCTGTTCATTAGGAGCACATTTTAAAAATATTTTGTATTATACAGAGTGTTCCATAACTTGGTGGCTAACCATAGTTAGAGTCTTTTAAATGGAACACTCTATATATTATTGCATTTTTGAATTCCCCGTATAATTTTTAATCAAAAATATAGGCCTAAAGTGTAAAGTTTTTGACTTATTCCCATTTTTCTGAAAAATTCAATGTTTGTATAAAATTATATTTCTCGAAAACGACGTATTAGATGGACAAAATTTTTTGCAGTATTGTTTACAATAAGAGGTCCTAATAGAAGCATATTTTATTTTTTACAGTTACTTACTGCATGTGCAGGAAACTGGATTAAAACTAGATGACACGTTTTTGTATAAAAGTCATTTTTTTTTAAATGAAATACCCTGTATATCAGTTTATTTTTGAATTGTCTATTAAATGTCATGTCAGAAACATGTAAGACGTTAATACTTTAAAAGTGACTATTACAGGGTTTTGTCGTTTTTTGATATGCTTTTGTTAGTTTTTGCAAAAAAGACAATTTTTTCAAATGGAACACCCTGTATATTATTTCGTTTTTGAATTTCTTATTAAATTTTACATCACAAAACATGTAAGACGTTAATACTTTAAAAGTGACTATCACTGAGCTATTGTCTCTTTTTGATATAATTTTGTCAGTACTATACTATATTAATTAAAACCACAAAACTGATAAAATTATATCAAAAAGAGACAATAGCTCAGTAATAGTCACTTTTAAAGTATTAACGTCTTACATTTGTCCATATAATATGTCGTGTTCAAGAAATATAATGTTATACAAACATTGAATTTTTCAGAAAAATGGGAATAAGTAAAAACTTTACACTTTAGGCCTATACTATCTTATTACTTTTCGACTAAAAATTATACAGGGAATACAAAAATGCAATAATATAACTATGGTTAGCCACCAAGTTGTGGAACACTCTGTATAATACAAGATATTTTTAAAATGTGCTCCTAATAGGCACCTATCACAAGAAAAAAACGCCTTCGAAATATCTTTACTCATAGAGGCATAATCGGCCTTACCCGCTTAGATGACTCATCCTGTATATAAATATGCAATTAAAATTTCCCATGGCCCGGAGCAGTTTTATTAAAATTAAAATAAAATAACGTTTAACCTAAGAACTATTCTACAACTTATATTTTATAGTTATAAAAAAAATTACTTACACAGCTAAGTGGGTCAAAAAGTCAGTAAAGATAGTCCCTTAGAAAGTGTACAAAGTATTTATACTAGTAATGAAATACTCATTAGTACTAATCTTTCACAGAACTATGTTTAATAATTAACTCTACGTTTTGTTCATATAATATGTACATACGTCGAACTTGGTATTAGAGATGTAACTGGTTTTAAAAGAGTTTTCCAGTAAACATGATAATACCAGAAGTTCGACTCATAGTTACATTGTGATTTAGAACTGAGCGTTTATATAAATTTGAAGACTTTTGTACGTACGAAGAATGTTATTGACAAATAGAAGACATCACGTATACATAGCTTATTTTTTACGAAACAGAACACATAATAATTTCAACAATAAAAAGAATATATTGCGAACAAGTTTAAAAAAGATATTTTCGATATTAGCTTTGGGTAATCCTCATCTCCATTCTTACCAAACCTATTTCTGAATAACCTTGAAAATAAAGTCAAAACTAATTGTGGAATCTTTCCCAAATTTTGGGCAAAATAAGTAGATGATGTGTTTGCAGTTGTACTCTTTATTATTATCTTTCAATACTGAGGTTTTCTTCAATTTCTTAAATAATCAATATCCATCAATAAATTTCACGTCTGAATTAGAAAAAAGACTTAAAGATGTATCTAATACCAAAATAAGCTCGACACACTACTTTCAATCACTGGCTAAAAATAAGACCTAATAATATTAATTTTCATATATTAATCATTATTTCTGAAAAAAAAAATAGTTATATTACATGATCCTCTACCTATTTGAAACTGGTTGTCATTTTGAAAATATTCGCTTCTTGCCTCTTATGGGTACTAACTAAGCCTCTGATGTTTTTGGTAAATTTATAATTTGAGATGGAAGAATTTTCTAAAAAATTTAAATTGGTTGTGTTCTGCCGTTATACAAAAGAGGCTCTAGATTAGATATGGCCAATTATCGACCTTTAGCGATTTATCCCAGTTTTTCTAAAGTTTTTGAATATACCATATTGAATAGATTACACTCATATTTAGATAAAAGTAAAATTTTAACAAGTCGATAAACATTGTTATCGTGCTAATGATTGAACTTCAACAGGAATTCATGCTCTGTATGAATATATTATTAAGACTTTGGACATAGCAAAACATTCAGTTGGATTTTTTTGCGATTTAAGTCTTGCCTTTGACTGTGTTGATAATGACATGTTGCTTGATAAAATGGTGTGGTACGGAATTCGAGGTGTTATTGCGGAGTGGCTTGAGTCCTATCTACGTGAAAGACTTCGATTGGTAAGGATAAGACATAAGGCTGATAGTTGTGTTAGAAATATAAAATGTTCTACATTGCCGGTTGAAAGAGGAGTGCCTCAGGGCGGTGTTCTAGGCCCTGTTCTGTTAGTGATTTTTATTAATGATGTTGCAGATTTTCTGGAAAATTTTAAAATATCTTGTATGCTAATGATACTAGCACTGTCGTGTCGGCTTCAAATATTTCTGAAACTGAACGAATAATATTCTTTTATAACACATGACTATTTGGTTTGCTAATAACAACTTATGCCTAAATAATTACACGACAAAATTGATAGTTTTTCATACAATACAAAATGAGGCTCAGTTGGATTTACATATATTTGCGTATGATAAAGAAACAGAACGTGTTAATGAAATACAGTTTTTAGGGATGTCTTGGGATGTTCATTGTCGGGATTTTATAAGTAAATTAAACTCGAGTTGCTATCGTTTTATTTTGGTAAGATTCAATCTAGATTGATATATGGCATTACTGAGCATTGTGTGCTGCTAATAATGTATTTTTTGCATAAAACAAATTATCCGTTGTATGTCTGAAATTAATTGCAGACAATCATTTAGCCTTTATTTCAAGCAATGCAATATTCTTTTGTTAATTGCGTGCGAATGACACACTTAACCGAACGAGCAAAATCGACGAAAATTAATGAAACGTGGCGAAAAACTCCTCTGTGAATCAGCGGAATTAAAAGCTGTCGTTTGGCATGCGAGTACGGGCCACTTTAAATTTCTGGTCGACAGAGAGATTTATTTAGCAATAAATTTAGTAGGTTTCCAGTATTCAATATGGCGGTGGGCCAGCACAGCTGACAATGACAACCCCGAAGTCCAGGTAAGGTTGAGTAGAAGGTATTTGGAGATGCCAAAATTGACTGACAAACATCCACCTGACATTTGATTTACGTCGGCAGTCGCACGAAACTTCAGTTGCAGGTTATAAACTATTGAAACCATTAATCAATTTCAGTTCGCGATGACATTTGCCGGAAAACGTCAGAACTAGACAGAATAGTGTTAGTCATGCGGGGTGCTATATTTTTCCTCAAGCAAAGGTAACATTTTTACATGCGATAACTTTGAAGTATGTAATTACATATAGAAGAAAAACCGATTCCACAACCGCTGCCGTAAATTAAGGTGGAAAGAATTGAAGCCACAAGGTCAGTAACTATACATCATCGTAGAACATTCAGAAATTACAGTACAAGCGTTTGCAGGTTTGTTTCCTTAAATACTCAAAATAGAAGTTGTCTACTCATAAACGCTCAAAATTAACAGCATTATTAATTATTGATAATATCAAATATGGGTATCTATGATGATCGAAAGATGTGCTATGGAATAAGGAAAAATATCGAGAAAGAATAATCTAAATAGTCACTTTCACTGACCAATTGTCAAGTTTGAAAGTCAGAAAGCCAACAAATTTGGGCAGTTTGGAAATGAAATATGCATTAATTTGGCTGATTACAAGAAAAAACGATATCTAAGGGATCAAATGGGATTGATATTTTCGTTTTTTTTTTGTGAATGAAAGCTCTAAATTTATAAAGTTCTGTACCATCTGTCAAACATTTATATAGGCGCGAATGAGCAGTCATAGATTATATTAGATATGTATTTTTATTACTACCACTTATTATTGTTGCATCACTCTTTTCTATATGTATTTATTCCATGCCATAGGCACTAATATCTAATAAAATATCTCCTATGCTTCTCTCTAAATTACTACAAATTGTCAATAAAATGAATGTATACTATCACATGTGAGTATAATAATAACAATAACGAGTTTTATATATTATAAAAATGGTTCTTCATACGAAAAAAAAAGGGTATACACAATTGCTACATTTACTTATGTCCACAATGGCATTTAATTTGACAATTAAGTCTCTTAATAGATTTTTGAAGTTTATAGTAACGAATAAACGTCAACTATCTTTTGACGCAATGACAGTTTGTGCAAAAGCTTAAATTAGACGTATATAGGGCGCGTCAAAAAGTTAGAAAATCGGCCATTATAAAAAGCATCATGGCAATGCTCGCGCTTTACAGGATATTGTAAACTGTAAGCAGATGCAAAAAAGGCGAATTCAAGCTCGAAGAGATTGGAAAATCCAACTAGTTTAAATTATATACACAAAGGGAAGTACGTGTTTCGACGTAATGACATTCACTCATCATCACGTTTAAACTTTCATATATCTAGGTATTCATTGACTTTATTTGGAAATTGTCTGCAAATTTTGGGTTTCAAAGTTCTTAAATGTCTTGCCTCAGAAATTTCAAATTATAATGAATGAATGTGTGTTTAAGCGTAATGTTGGTATTTATTCTATTGAGGAACATTTTGATCAGTGCAGTTTGTAAGCAATTGTGTAACTTAAAATAATTTTTAATTAGTTATATATTTGTTTGTTGTATTACTTATTACGAATTGTAATAAGTAATAATTTGGAACTGTAAAGGCAATAAATATATATTATTATTATTTTATATTAATCATATCAGTAAATATGAATGCTTAAATTTAACATTAAATAATAAACAAAGACATTATATGTACTTAATAAAAACTATAATTTTATATAATGTTATGTAAGAATCCATCGTAGTTAGTCTTATAATCTCAAATAACACATTCATTTATGTTGATACGAATGGACTGAATTTAGTCTTTAGTATTTCAAAGTCGACTGATGCATGCTGCTTGCCTTCGTTATTCCAAATCCTAAGCCCTCTGTACGGACTAGTTGGCGGAAAAATTTTCCCAATCTTCCATTCACCTTGATGAAAGAGCCGTCCAATGTACAAGGTACTGTTAGACTCTATTCCACCGATGACGCAGTCGCGTAAGTTTTCTTCTGTCAACGCCTCAAGGTTCACGTGTTCCCAGTGGAAGCTTTCAAGCGAGGTATCACATAATAACTGAAATAATAAGAACAAAAATAATATAGAATAGAATAGATATATCCAACCAAAAAGAGTGTAAAAAAATCAGACTAATTTCTCGCAGGCATGCGTTTTATATTAACTTAAAAAATAACTGAAATATAGAAACTATGCTAAGTTACGTGTCTACACATTACTTGCATTGTCCTTATAAGCACAGAAAATTCGATGCAAATTTAGAAACCTCAATATCAAACTTGGCAAGTGTTCGTATATTTCAATATTGTGCATATCTTTGATGAAAACGTCAACAATTTTAACTGTCAGATAATGACAAACAAACCAAAAATAATTTATTTAAAAATTTTCAAAAATTAAGCTTTGCAAAATTATATTTACATTAGATATACCTTAATTCCTTCCCTAGTAGTTATTTTTTTTCCAAATGCTTCTGAGACAGCTTCATGTTTGTCAGGATATAGAGTCGCTGGTAGAATGCCGTGATAAGGTACTTGTGCTACGTATAAATTCTTAAAACCATATGCGTCATGTGGTATGAATCCTCTATAGTCTCGCCAGTAGTAGGTATGCTGATTTTCTAAAACATTCAAGATTAAAGAAAAGTAAATTCCTAATCTACATTCAGTAGAAAAACATACCTGTTAATACAAATGGCAAGAGGCAAAGATAGACAAAGATATTCATGTTTGGTATCTGAAAATATTAAATATATATTTATAAGTAATGTTTGAAAGCCTTGGATTTTTCAGAAAAAATTCTTCAGAAATGTGAATAGCGTACAAGGATTATTTCTTCCAATTTGCGTTCACAAACTATCCTAACTATGTAATAAAATATAATATACAGGGCAATCCAAATTAAGTGTTCACAAATAATTAAATGAAGTGATGGAAATCTCTTGGTGAAACATGTCGAAATATAAGCAAGTAATAACAAAAAACACACTTGGTATTGTTTCACAAATAAATATAATTAAATACTCGATGTACATTTCGCCTTGCGGCATCGTCAGGAGTTCTAGAGAAACTAAAGTAAAATTTAATATACTGTAACTACCTACTTCTAACAAAAATGTAAATAAAAATGTACAAAAATAGAAAATTATGAAAAGGTCATGGCTTATCTGGAAAGACCGTTTTTACAAGGCTATGGTTTATTAGGGGTGAATTTATGAGTTCTGTTTGTTCATTAAGAACATTGCCTGGTTGTAAAAGTAAACTTTCTTTTATAAAATAACCTTCTAGAACATTCATTTTTTTACTTTTATTTAAACTACACAGTACTTCTAAATTGTCTGACACGGGACATCAATTTTCATTAGACAATTTAGAAGTACTGTATAGTTTAAATAAAAGTAAAAAAATGAATGTTCTAGAAGGTTATTTTATAAAAGAAAGTTTACTTTTACAACCAGGCAATGTTCTTAATGAACAAACAGAACTCATAAATTCACCCCTAATAAACCCTAGCCTTGTAAAAACGGTCTTTCCAGATAAGCCATGACCTTTTCATAATTTTCTATTTTTGTACATTTTTATTTACATTTTTGTTAGAAGTAGGTAGTTACAGTATATTAAATTTTACTTTAGTTTCTCGAGAACTCCTGACGATGCCGCAAGGCGAAATGTACATCGAGTATTTAATTATATTTATTTGTGAAACAATACCAAGTGTGTTGTTTGTTATTACTTGCTTATATTAAGTGTTCACCATTGGTAACTTTGTTATTATTAAAGATACAAGATTGTTTAAATTAGCAAACTTGTAGTACTTTTAACGCTCTTCAAGATGGAAGAATAAAAAAAACAAATGAGCAACGCGTTTTCTAGTTTTGCCGAAAAATATTTTTTTTTCAAATGGAAACCCCTGTATATTATATCATTTTCTGCTAGAACTTTAATTTTTAAACGAAAACTTTATAAGAAATTTTTTACTGGGATTAAAAATACTTGAGTTATAATGAATAAACGAAAACAGCTAAATTAGTTTTATAAACTTTATTTTATACATAAACTTATCATTAAAAGAAAATAAAAATCACTGATTTTTTCATAGAAGATGTTCAAAAATACCACCTTGTAGTTCAATACATTTTTGTACACGCTTCCGAACTTCTCGAACTGCCTTCAGTATGGTCCTACCATCTATTTGGTTTATCTTTTCACTAACTGCAATCTTTAGGGCGTTTACGTTTTCGTACCTTTGCTTATAAATCTGGTTCTTTAAATAACCCCATAAAAAAAAATCAAGCAGCGTTAAATCTGGCGATCGGGGAGGCCACTGAATAGGACCATTTGTTCCTATCCATGAAGTGTTAAAAATAGTATTTAGAAGTTGATGAGTACCTCTGTAGTTGTGCGCAGGTGCGCCATCCTGCTGAAAATGCAGATTCTGTCTGCTTATGAGATTCATTTCGTCTAAGAAATTATTCAAAATTTCAGTCAAAAATTCTATGTACCTTTCACCAGTTAGAGTGCCCTCATAAAAGAAAGGACCAACAATCCATGAACCGATTAAATCGCACCAAACATTAAAACTGAAACGGACTTGTGGACGTCTTGGATTTACTAAAAGAAGATTTTCCTTTGACCAGTAATGATGATTTTTTTTATTGTACATTCCAGAATTTGAGAAATTCGATTCATCGGTCCATAAAATATAACGAAAGTTGTTTACATTTTGGCGACAAAAGTTAAGATACCAGTGGCAAAAAGACATTCTTCCTTCTGGATCCCCTGGCAAAAAAACCTGAACTGGTTTGTACTTATAAGGAATGAATTTGTGTTTCTTCAGAATCCTATGCACAGTACCGTGACTCAAATCAGATTCATTGACAATATCTAGTATGGAATTCTCACGGTTGGCCTCAAAATATGCGATAACTGCAATTTCCGTCGCCTCGCTTTTTATAAAAGTCCTTTTTGTCCTTGTTTTGGCAAAAACACTCTCATTGCCTCTAAATTTTCGGTAAAGTCTCAGAAAATATTGCTCATGTGGTTGTGTTCAGAGTGGATATAATTCAGCGTAGTGTTCTTTTGCCCTCCTAGAGGATTTTCTGCACACTAAATAAGATTCTAACATATCACACTTTTCTGAATGGGTAAAAATCATTTTTTTGTCAAATTAATAACTAGCACAATGAAACTTATGAGTGAAAAACTAATAAAACTGTACTAATATTTGACGTTTGGTAGAAAGACTTATCGTCGTTTTCATAGATACATAGAAATGCACTTGACTTAGCTGTTTTTGTGTATTCATTATAACCCAAGTATTTTTAATCCCAGTAAAAAATTTCTTATAAGATTTTTTGTTTAAAAATTAAAGTTCTAGCAGAAAATGATATAATATACAGGGGTTTCCATTTGAAAAAAAAAATATTTTTCGGCAAAACTCGAAAACGCGTTGCTCATTTGTTTTTTTTATTCTTCCATCTTAAAGAGCGTTAAAAGTACTACAAGTTTGCTAATTTAAACAATCTTGTATCTTTAATAATAACAAAGTTACCAATGGTGAACACTTAATTTGGATTGCCCTGTATAATATTTCCTTCGTTAGATTTGAAATCTACGTGACAACGTAAATATATGTGATTATTTCAGCGACACGAAATCCAATTTGAATTAATTATATTAAAAATAAATTCACAATTTATTTCAAATTTTTTTCATGTAATTAACATAAAACTGTTTTTTATACATCCATACTTAATTGTATAATTAATTGTATTATTAGATATACTGGATCTGTATTTTAATGGTGTCTTTTAAGATACAAATTTGTCATTAAGATACAAGTTTACATCCAATAGTAATGCGATATCCCAATATTCAATCAATATTCAATATGGCCATGGCTATCTATCTGACAGATCTAAAAATTGATTAAACTTTACAGTTCTCTGCAGTTTACTCGTAAGTAGTCAAAATTTCTGTTTTTTGTTTTTTAAATATAAACAGTTAAAATGAGCGATAGTGACAGTGAAATGGAAAATTTGACTCCACCCAGTGGCGCAGTCAGAATTTTGTATTACGGGGGGTTTTCAAAAAAAAAATATTAAGCATATTAAAGCACCAAAATTTATAATAAAACACATATAAAGTATATTTAAAAAAAATAAACAAAAAAACCGTCATGTAGTGATAAACATGTAAAATACATTTACAAATATGAATGACAATAAAAAAAATTGAGTATACTCATCAACTAAAAACAAGAGGCGAGAAATACATCAACATAGTAAATGTTATTAGAATTGATTTATAAGTTATACTAAAATAGCTAGACGGCGAGATTGCAGAGCTAAGACATCAAGAACTTCATCTTCCAGAATAGAAATATCAGGATGTATATACATCAAAGCTATGCCGTTTAATCTATCGTCCCCAGTAGAATTTCGCAAATAATTTTTTAGATATTTTAGGGATGAAAAAGATCTTTTACAAGAGCATGTGGTGACTGGTAAAGTTGCCATTATAACTAAAAGTTCATAAATTGTGGGAAACAAATTTTTATTACATCTTTCCAAAGCCTCAATCGCACTTTGTGGCTTTTCTGCTTTATTTATAATAAACTGGACCCAAAGTGTAACTTCTCCCATAGCACCAGAATCATCCAATTGATAAAATTCCAAAAGCTGTTGGGTGGAATTTAAAATATCTTTAATGTCTAAATTATTATTATTGCATAAAAGTTTTTGCAAAGGTTCAAGAGTACTTTTGTGCTTAATAAATTTTGCATTTATTGCCTGTATTGTTTGGTCGAGAAACGGAATATAAATAACCCTGCGGTAATAATCTTCTGGCGATGAACTAGGAACATTGTTTCTGTGAGTTTGCCGATTAGTGGTTCGAGGTTGTAACATTGTAATGTCAAACACGTCACAAATAGTTTGGCCTCCTGATAAATATCTGAAAAAACCTTCTCGTCGTCTTGTCTCATTTTTTTTAAAGATTCATTGACATTATCAGCTGACTCAAGAGCTAAACTCAAGTCCAAATTTGGGGTCTGTAGGTACTTGCTCAGTGGCAAAGTCAGTGAAAATACAGCTTTTATCACAAAAGTACATAAAAGAAAGACAAATTGCCGACGAAAGTAATTGAGCGTCAGTTGCCGTTTTTTTATCGGTCCATTTGGCAATCTTAAACAAGGCATTTATTATTGGTTTGAGAAGAGAAACGAATGCAGTCACGACGTCATGTCTCTGAATCCATCTGGTGGGACATAATCTTTTAAGTTTTTCTATTTTTGGTTTTTCGAGTAATTTACTGATCTCATTTTCCAGTACGCGTTGTCGTTTTGGAAAATTAAAAAAATTATAAATTGTTTCGATAGTACCCAGACAGTTCCGTACTTCTGCCACTGAACATCCATCAGAAAGTGCTAAATTAAAGCAGTGTGACGAACAATGAACGTAAAGGGCTTTGGGATAGCTCTGCCGAACAATGGCTTGTGCTCCACTAAGGGCACCACTCATTGTACTAGCTCCATCGTATCCTTGGCCAACAAGATTTTTTACGTCTAGCCCTAAATCTATCATGGCATTGCAGATGCTATTTGCTAAACCAGCGCATGTACTATCAGAAACAGGAATAAACTGTAGAAATTCCTCCCTTATCATGCCATCTTCCACAAATCTTACACATAATGACATTTGAGTAGTACCACTTATGTCGGTGGTCTCGTCGCATAAAACTGAGAAGTATTTTGCAGCATTTACTTTGTCAACAAGCTTTTTTAATAAAATCGAATTAAACGACGAGATTATTTCGTTCTGTATTTGCCAGCTGATATAAGTTGCATTAGCACCTGCTGTGCTTAAGTGTTTAGTCAAAATTTGATCTCCTGCCTCGATTCGAAATTTGAGCAAAGACCGAAAATTGCCCTCGCCTTTTACTGGAGGTTCATTTATATTAAGAGGTCCAGAGTCACGGTGACCTCGAAATGACTTTCCTAATCGAGCAAGATACATCGCAGTTTTAATTATGGGTTTTAGGCTTTCCCGATTACTAATTATTTGATCTTTTCGTTGTTTGTCAATTTTTAAAACAACAATTTCAGTTTTTCTCATCGTAATATCTAAAAAATTAGCTGCTCGTTCGAGACAATTCTTATGATACAAATGATTTTCATGATTTCTGAATTCTTCTCTGGCGTCCTTCCATTTTTTAAACGGAGTTTTAACCAGTTTTCCGGTCTTACTGGCTTGTTGCCCGACAACAGTGGAAAATAACGAACAATACTTGCAGAACGCAGAATCTAAAGAAGGGGAGTAAACTAGCCACCTCCACTCATCAAGCCATTTTATCTGAAATTTTAAGTTTCTGGGTCCTGACGATGGAAATTTAAAAGACAGATCCGGTGACCAAGGTTTTTCTAAAAGTGTCTGCTTTGTAATATCGTCGATTGTTTTTCCTACATACGACCCAAAATCAAGTACCCAATTGTCTTCGTGTAACTGTCGCTCACCAATATTTTTAGATGTCGAAGGCTCTTTTTCATTTGTTTTATTACTTTTTGAGCTAGTTAAGTCTGACGTAACCTGAAAGAGAAAAATACTTTTGATTTTTACGTTTTATTTGACTTTTTATTTAGACTTAAGCCCGTATAATCCAAAAATATGTATTCAAAATATCGCAAAAGATCTTTTAAGGATTTTTAATCTAAAAGAAATTAATTATTTCAATTCAAAAACAGCATTAAAATCGGTAAATTTGTTTAAAAAATAACAGGCTGCGTTGAGAAAATGAAAAAAGTTTGTGTATATCCATGAAATCAGTCTATTTGAAACTAAAATGCGACATTGATGCGTTCGTCCCGCGGCGTTAGCGTCATATTCAAAAAATATCCTTACACTAATATTGTTGCTCTGAGCAAACGAATCCAGTCTGGGTTTCTTTATTAAAAATTTGTTGGTTTTAACCCCCCCCCCCCTCGCTGCGCCACTGACTCCACCAGAAATCATGGAACCGGTCTTAATAGCCACGAACAATTTATTAACAACTAAATTCGCAAAAACGTACGGAAAATTTTACGCTCAATTTATGAAATGGAATGTTCAAGAAGTAATGGTTTATTATGGGATCGCATTTAATGGCTATTAAGACACTCTTATTCATTACAACACTCGCCTGGAACTCGTGTCGTAATTTTCATACTCGTGACTTAATAGCCATCATAAAATACTCATTGCATAATATAGTAATCCAGAATAACAATTGAGTTAACAGTATCTTGACGGAGAAAGTAGTATGCGACAAATATTAAGGATTAGCAATAGCATTGTTGAGTGGCTCGTTAAAAAAAAACAATTAGTTAGGTCGTTTGGGAACATTATAAAAGAGGGATTGGTGAATTTTTTATCGCTTCGAGTAAAATGGTTAGTAAGTGCATTACTACCACCTTTCCGAGTTTTGATAGTCGTTTTCGAAATGAATCAATTTCAAATCGCCAACACCAACAAGGGGAAGCCATCAGCGATTTTTGAGAATTATCAGTATCGACAACATCGAATAAACAAAGAAGAGGTTGTGACCTGGTTGTGCGTCAAAAAAAAGACTAAAAAATGCAGGGGAGAATGAAAACAAAGAATCCCCAACTTCTTAAGCATCTGAACACAAACGCAAACCAAATTTGGCTGAAGTGGAACAGAAAATTCACAAAGAAAATACCAAAAAGCGAACACGAGAAACTGATCTAGACATTTCCAAAATTTACCGTGAAAAAATGGACGCAGTGTTTAATCGTGGATATGACTTTGTACGCGATGTTCCACTGCTGTCTTCAATAAAGATCCAAATTTATATCGACACAGATAAGAGGCAAATGGAATTTCATCAGAGCCAAAGTATCCAGCAGAAGTGGAAATTCCTGAAATGCTTCTTCTGATGAATGACGGATTTTCTTTCCTGCTCGCTGATGATGGTCACGAAGATAGAAATTCTAAAGTTGTCGTCATCGATTGAGCAAGAGATTATGTCAAAATACCAAGTCCTGCACACAACCTCACACCATACATGCGGACATTGGAAGCAATTCAGAAGAACCAAATATAATCCCTGCGGTCTATGCACTATTCAAGAACAAAATTTGCTCAACGTATGAAAGACTTTTTACTATAATGAAGAACACCACAAACTGGAATCCAACATCGGTTACTATAGATTTCGAACAAACAGTGATTACAGCTCTAACGCGTGTCTTTTTGAACGCTGCAATAAATGGCCGCAATGTCCACTACAATCAATGCATTTTGCGAAAAGTACAAAAGCTGGATCTAGTTATGGGATAACGGGACCATCATGAACTACGACTACGTATTCGTATATGTGCCGCTTTGGCGTACATTCCACTTGAGGATTTGGATAACAATTGGATTAGCATTCAAAAAAATTCACCCATAAACGAAAAACAGTTCTACGATTATTTCCTTGATCAGTGGCTGCAAAATAGTGTCATTACGCAAGATATGTCGAACTGCAACAACAATCTCTACCGTAAAAATAACGTCGTGGAGGGATGAAACAACAAATTATGGGCATATACACAAACTAAAGTCATTGAAAAATGCCTAATATATCTAGCTTATGTGGCAAAGTTAAAGAAAACAACTGTACATGCCCAATGCATTTTGTAAATACCTACCGTGTAAATAGTAACTTAACTATTGCGTGTTAACGTAAACTTCAAATCTGACGCAGGAAATATTTTCTTTCCGAAAACAAAAACGTTTAAACACGCTAGCAAAAGGCTGCCAATCCTAAGCCTGCAAAATGTGTGAAGGAAAGTTTAAATAATTTGTCCCAAACCTATCTTAGTATTCGATAGTTTGTGTACGCAAGTTGGAATACGTGCGTGGGTCAAGAAGTCCCTGAAAATTGAGATAAGGAGAAAGAAAACTTTACTTTTCAACATGATCTCATTTCAGGTCGATACACTTCATCCAACGTTTCTCCAATTTGTTGATGCCCTCCAAATAATACGATTTCTTGAGGCCCTCAAAATAGGCTTTTGTTTCAGCGATGACCTGGTCATTCGGCCCAAATTTCTTACCGCCCAGCTATTTCCTTATATTTGTAAATAGAAAATTGTCGCAGGGGGCTAAATCTGGAGAATATGTCGAATGAGGGAGGAATTAATGCAATTTTGTCATGGCGACTGCGGACTTGTTAGCCAGTGCATTGTCCCGGTGGAAGAAAACTATTTTCCGTACCAAATGCTGTCGTTTTTGCTTCAAATCGGCGTCGAATCGATCCAACAGCTCTGCATAATATGCACCGGTGGTAGTTTTACCCTTTTCAAGGTAATCGATGTGAATGACACCGCACGCATCCCAAAAACTATCGCCATGACCTTGTTGGCCGACAGACCTAGCTTGGCTTTTTGTGGAGTTGATTCACCACGAGAAGTCAACTATCTCGTCTGTTCTTCAGTCTCTGTAGTATTGTGATGAATCCATGTTTTAGCCACAGTTACAAAAGGCCGCAAAAAATTATTCGGATTGCGACTGAAGAACGCCAAACACTGCTTTGAAGTTGTCAAACGATACGTTTGTTGTCATTTGTGACTAAACGCGGCACCCATCATGCGGATACCTTTCATATCCAACTATTTATGCGCACCTTCACTCGTATATCGTCCAATATCATATCGTGGATTCTATCGACCATTTCTGATGTGGTGACCTCAATTGGGCGACCAGAACGTTCTCCGTCACTTGTGTTGGTACGACCGCTAGTGGTGGTTGGTTTCAATCGATGGTGAAAAGTCCCTATAATACTAGTTTTCCTTTTTGGTTTGCGTGATGGTTTTTTCTCGCAAAAAATAGTGTTTTTTAATGAGCAACGAAATTCACTTTCTTCCATTTTTACACAGACGTCTACTTCGAATGGCTGTCACCACAAAACTATTGACAGACCAGTCTGAAAATTAGGGTGCGTTCTTGAGAAAGATGTTCCGTGATAAGCACAATGTTGTATATGAAGTGGCAGCGCCATCTGTGATAATTTTCAGGTACTTCTTGACTCACCCTCGTATGTATTGTAACACATTTACCTCACTCGCGGGGCATGTACGAAAGTTGGAAGAAATAATCCTTGTACGCAAGTTGGACGTACGAAAGTTGAAAGATACCAGATATGTAAAATAGTAATACATGTATTGTGATATATGCAAGCGATATAGAAATATTGTAAGTTATACATCTATGTAGGGGGGGAATTGTGAGTAAAATTATACAGTGTGTCCCAGAAATAAAAAGACGGAGTAGCAGGTATGTAAAGTCCGAACAGAAACAAGCCCAAATATACCACAATAACGAAAAAATTAAAAATTTAATTTTTCTATGTTGTTTTTTAGATAAAAAAATTACATTACGGACCTGGCACAGAATGTATGTTTATAAATACACGTAAGAATGCACATTTGTAAATAGAAACGAACACGCATTCATAGAAAAATACGCTTTTATTTGTATAAAACGGGAAAAAAACATTAAATCGTATTCATTCATATCAAACATATTTTTTGCCAGATGGGCGACCCACTTTATTGCAGACAATAAAAGATTGTTTTTATTTTTAAAATAGGAAGGTTGTTGCTCTTTAATGTGTTTGTAGTTTTTTCTAGCTGGTGTAAAATTAAAGTAATTAATGGTTTGATATTTATTATGAAGTATCTTATTCCTCTTCCTTTTTTTTAACACATGTTATATGGTGGTCCTGAAAAGGACAGATTGTGATAGTGAAGCAGGTGGATATTTAGTCCATGGTCGGCGTTAGGCCAATTGAATTCTTTATTATTCTTTTTCTGCCGTCTGCGCACAAATAAAGACTTGATATTTTGTGGGTACGTTTTTACACAATCTTCCGATTTCTGCTACTCTGTCTTTTTATTTCTGGGACAGCCTGTATATGACAATGAATTTATGATACTTATTATTTACTTCATTATTTGCATATATGATAAAATAATAAATTTATTGTTGTCGAGAAATTCTATTAGGAAATACAGACATCGTTGTAAATAATTACACAACAATAACAGAAAAGGAACAAATTATATGTTGACGTAATCATTAATTGCGTAGTATTTTTCATAAGAAAACGTTTTAGAGCTCCAATAAATGCAAATATAGACTCTGCAACCTGGCAATCTATTTTAAAATTTAGCCATCCGGTAGGGACAAATTTTGAAAAAAAAAATACGTTTTTGCATATTTAAACAATTTAAATGGATCTGTAATAATAGGTAAATTAATCAAAAATGATGAAATAATTACTAAAAAGTTGACATTATACAGAGTGATTTTAAATTATGGAAAAAATTATTATTTTTGATGTTTGTAGTGTTGACGGGTTTAGAGTTATATTCATAACGATTCAAACAAATTGGGGGACCATATTCATATTCTATAATTCTTGAATCACTCATATTTCAAAATGATGATGTATAATTTTACAACGAATACCCTGAATTGTATTGAAAAATCTTAAATATAAATTAAATAAAACTACTCATGTCATCAATAATTAACAAAAGCTAAATAACAATTTAAAAATCATTACCGTTATTAAGATAGGCAAAAATATAATAACAGTCGCTTGGAAATAAAAGAAGAAAAATAAAAACGCCAAATTGTCAGAAGAAGAAGAATATACTTCAATGATCAAGTTACATGTTCAATATTTTTTGAGCAATTTTCGATTTAATTTTGTAGGTAAGAATTATATCGGTACTTCCAAGTGAAAATGCAAACTGTATTATTCAGAAAAAACCTAGCATTCAGTTGAATTTATTTGTAAATTAACAAAATTAATAGTTATCCATAAATCCAATAAAATGTTGATTGCAATATGCTAATATACTAAATACATAATTTAAATATTTTTATACGTGTATAATTAGAGACCGGACGCGAGCGGCCGATGTCTCATCGCCCACGGGCGCACTATTGAAATTTTAGATTTTTAAAAAGTTTTTAATTTTATTTATATAATTGGATAACAAGTGCGTGGTGATCTATAAAATAGAAAACACATTAGCATTTGTTTATTTTGTAGTTCAAATCGAGTAAACTCTCCGTACTTTATTTATCTTACGAAATACATTGAATTTTAAAAACTCCTCACGCTTCTACCTAGGCCGATGAAGGAAGGAATTTAACAGTAACGACGAAAACAGATGTTGCAGTTTACCATATGAATAGTGCTATTCAGTAACTGCGTGATGTTATACACTATTTCTTTTGTCCGTCGTAATTTCGGCCTGATACGTCCGGTCCATAACAATAACTTAGAGTTATCTATAAATTTAGTTATCCTTTAACATATTTTTGAATTCTCAAAGTAATGTGTGCCCATACCTTATTATTTAATACAAACTCTATAATAAATAGAAAACAGCAGTGTATGTGTAAACAGCTCATCTTAAGAGTACCTCTAGAGCCAAGTACCAATATATCTTTTTTGATCATGGCTTAGTCTACTTAAATCCTTTTATTTAGTTTTGTCATTCAATTATGTATATTTATTGCTAATAATGTTCAAAATTTGAAACGTTGATTGATACCTTGATTATCGTAATATTTTTGCATTGTGAGGAATTCTAGTTAAATACAATAAGTTACAATTGTTTAGATATATTCTATCACTGTTTAACTACTATAGATTCGAGAGAGAAACATGAAGACATAATTTAAGAATCCAGTTTCAAATACAAGGTTGGAAGCCTTGTAGCAATAAAGCGTACTCTATTTCGTCCAGAACTGAAACTGAAATCACACTATATTGGTGCAAAATACATGAAGATATGGGTAAATTTATCTAATGACGACCAAGACGGGGATATTACAGAAGAAGAGGATCAACGGACCGAAGATCTTTATGGCACGGTTCGAGGTGGACGACACCAGCAGGATGGCCGAAAGTGCGAATGCAGACCGAGGAAGGGGTAACACATCTCAACAGCGGACTAGTAGTCCCCAGGTCTATCGATTTTTCGGTAAATCTACCAATTTTTACTTTGATTTATTGGTACACCGATTTCATTTCTTAATCTACCGAAAAATCGACTTCTCTTATTTGTGCAGCACTGATGCACAAATAAGGGAAGTATACATTGATTCCAATTACACGGTGCCACTAAATTTTACCCCTTCAAATTTTGACAGTGTAGTTCAGTGGTTCCCAAACTGTGCGCCGCGGCGCCCCGGGGCGCCGTTACCTCTTCACAGGGGCGCCGCGAAATATTGTAAAAGCTTCATAATTAATTGAACCAATCTAACTAAACAAAAAACAAAATAAGAAACTAAAAATATCTAGATTAGCAAACCTCATTATTTTTTTGCCAAGAAGTTAAAAAAACAGAAACAACAACAAAATACATTTTGGAAGACTGCATCTATACTAAAAAACGCTTTACTATCTTACAAGGTGGCTTATAGAATCGCGAAATGTAAGAAGGCTCGTACCATCGCAGAAAACTTATTCCTCCGGCTTCTTTAAATATGGTGAGCCTGCTGGGAAGCTGTTTTTAAAAGTGCCTTTGTCCAATAACACATTTAGTCGGAGAATACAACATATGGCGGAAGATATCAACCATCAATTGATTGAAAAATTTAAGGAGGGGAATTGAAATTACACCTAGATGAAGCTATGGATAATAATAAAGATGCTCATTTGATATGCCATGTACGGTTTATAGATGGTAATAAATAAATATCATTGCCAGGAGCGGAGACTCAGGACCTGCTCGAGATTCTTGATACATTTATATCTGAAAATAGTTTGAATTGGCCTAAGTGTGTTGGAGGATTACAGGCACATATTCGAAGCAAATCATCAAATGCACTGTGTGTCCATTGTATTCATAGACAAGCATCTGAGCCCTGCACTGAATTAGGTGTTAGAATGTGGTAAATTTTATAAAATCTCGTCTATTGAAAGCACGGCTTTTTAGAAAGCTGTGTGAGGATATTCTCTCGTGGTAATGTTTTATTACGTACCTTTAAATTGCGGCAGGAAATTTTTATTTTAGTAAAGAGGAAGGTTACAGAAATGCAGAAGATTTTGCTGATGATGATTTTTTTAATAAAACTGGCACATTTATGCGACATTTTTGAAAAGCTGAATTCCCTTAATTTCTCTCTGCAAGGAAAAAGCATGCACCTTTTGAAGTCAACGAAAAAAATATCAGCTTGTATAAAACAAAACTCAAACTATGGAGAAGAAAATTGAATGAAGATGCAGGCAAAGATTGTTTTTTAATTTTGCAGCATTTTTTAAGGTCAAATGAATTTGATCTTTCTCAAGATATAAAAAACATGTTTGAAGGGCACTTGTCACAGCTAATTATCTGGTTTGAGAATTACTTTCAAAATGAAAATTTCGGTAGGTTTGCATGGATTCAAGATCTATTTAACACTCCGTCTGAATTTACTTCTGCGGAAGAAGTGAATTTTATGGAGTTATCTTGCGACAACAGTTTGAAAGCAAAATGTGGCAGTATGGAATTGACAGAATGTTGGATTTCAATAAAAGATGTATATACCCTTCTAGATAATAAGGCTCTGCGGATTCCATTTTCGACTTCGTATTTGTGCGAAACTGGGTTTTCGGCGCTCGCTGTGATAAAAAGCAAGTATAGAGCAAAAATTAACCCGGAAAAAGAAAGTGTCCAGTTTAATTCCACGATTTGAGAAAATGGTGAATCCATCACATTAATTATTAGTTTAATACTAATAAAGTAAAAATAATGTTAAACAATGAAGATACACGAGTTTTATTTATATTAATTTTTTACTTACTGCCAATCATACTTTTACTTAGGGTAGGGAGCCATGGAAAAATTTTAATTGAAAAAGGGCGCCGTGACTCGGAAAAGTTTGGGAACCACTGGTGTAGTTGATTTACTTAATTCAATCAAAGCAATCTTTATTTCTTGTAGTTTGTAACACGAAGGTCTTTTTTGGATAAGATTCAGCCTTAATTGTAATAATTTTAAATAATTTTGTTCCCAAGCATTTTTATGAACATTCATTTATAACATATCGTTAAAAAGCTAATCAAGAAACCAATGAAATGGTCATTTAAGAAATCCAACATTTTAAGCACGAAAGAAAAACAACTGCCTGCAGCTTTGAGATAATTAACTTTATTTTAGCTTCTTTTGAAGCGTTGATGTAACACCATATTCCTCAAAAATTTCAAAATTTAAACCCAACTTCATCCGGGATATAATCCTATTCGTAAGGCGTGTGATATAAATAGTGGGGCGCCATATACTATACTTGGTGTCTGCGAGGCCGCTTCCAGAATGTGTAATACACGATTTTGATTTGATGAACGCATCAAGAAAACATGAGAGCTTATCAGCGAATATATTTCTTAGGATTGCAATGATCGGATATGAACACAGACGGACCAATTTCAATATAGTAGGCGAAGTAATACACACTAATTCGGGGATAGGCTAAATCTGATGCTATTATTGCACAGAATTTCCAAATATTATCACAATTTGAATTATATAATAATCTGTTCCCTGAAATCCCCTTAAATCCATGAAGTGAACGAACTTATGAGTTGTCAAGGAGATGTCAGCTGTCCATTATCAAACGTGTTAACTAATAGTCGATTTTTCGATCAGTAGACCAGTAAATCAAAGTAAAAATTGGTAAATCTACCGAAGAATCGATAAACCTACCACCACTGCAGTGGATAGTCAATGAGTAACGAAGGTAGTTTTTATTTATCTAAGACGTATTTTCTTCTTCTTCATGGTGCTGCAGTACCATTTGGACCTGGGTCTTCCATATTTTCTACCTCCAGACATCTCGCTGCCTTAGTGTTGCCTTCCAGTTGCGCACTGTCAGTAATTGTTTAGCGTCCTCCTCAATGTTGTCCTCTTCCCCTGGTGCACTCCATCTGACCGTTATATATGCTTTCTTTGGAATTCAGTCCTCACCCATTCTTTCTAGGTGCACTGCCCATTTCAATCTTTGTACTTTAATAAATTCGACAATATTTGGTTCTTTGTATGTATTTCTGCTTTAATTCAAAGTTGTATGGGAGGCTCCACTCTTCATCCTCCATCAACGGCCGATATATTTTCCTTAGGGTCCACCGTTCCCATCTTGCTAGTAGCTCTTGTGAGTGCTTAGTGATTCTCCACGTCTCGCTTCCGTATGTCGTCACGGGTCTTGTCATAGCCTTGTCGATTTTTGATTTACTTGTGGCTGATTTGGAGTTGAAAATATGTGCGAGTGATAAGCAGGCTCTGTTTCCAGCTAGTATGCATTGTTGTATTTCCTGTTTGATGTCGTTTTCACTGTTAATTTGAAATCCCAGATATTTAAATCGCTGCACCACTTTTAAGTTATTATTTCCTATTGTGTAATTCTGGCCAATCCTTCTTCTTGGTTTTACCGGTAGCAGTTTGGTCTTGGTTTTATTGGTTTTCAACCCCAACTTACTGGCTTGTGTTTCTGATATGACTTGCGCATTATTGTGCCGTCAAAGTCCTCACTGGCATTTTTTATTGTATTCTCCAGTACAATGTTAAATAGAATCGATGCAAGTTCATATCCCTGTCTCACACCTTTGGTGGTTGAAAACCTTTCCGTCGTTTGGTATTGTATTCTCACTACGGCCTTCGAGTCTGTCATTGTTGTTCTGGTTAATCTTACCAGTTTGCTTGTTATGCCAAATGCTTCCATTATATCATATAACCTGTTCCTGTCTATACTGTCGTAGGCCTCCTTGTAGTCAATGAATAACTCATAGATTGATAAATTATATTCCCATGCTTTTTCCAGTATTTGCCGGGTGGTTAAGATCTGGTCAATAGTTGATATCTCCTCTCTGAACCCTGGCTGATGCTCCCCTATGATTTCCTTTCCATACTGTGTTATTCCTTGACGCAGTATGCTTGTGAATATTTTATATGTTATACATAGCAGCGATATTCCTCTGTAGTTCTTACAGTTATGTTTTATTTCTTCTTTCCATATCTCAGTGATCAATTTGTATATTTGTTCGGCTGGTGCTTTTCCTTCGTTTTTAATTAATTCTGCCGAGATATTATCTATTCCAGGTGCCTTGTCGTTATTCCACTCTCGTGTACTCTTTATTTCTTCCTCATAGGTAGGGTCTGTTATCAGTGGTTGTGCTGTCGATATTTCTTCGGTTTCATAGTTGTTATTTTCCCTCGCCCTTTGTTTCAATAGGTTCGCAAAGTGTTGGCGCCAAATTTTCATAACTTCTTTTGTCTATTGCTACCCTCTTGTATTTAAATTATAAATGGCCAAGGCCCTAACCAAATTCGGTACCCAAATTCCAAGAAGGTAGTAAGTCAGACACCACCACGGTAATTAACCTTCTATTTAAATTTAGGAAGGCGCTTGTCTATTACTTAATCACCAACTTATAACACTCAAGTCTTACCTCTTACTTCCCAAGGGTCGATGTTAAATATGGGAGTCAGCACTGCCTCCAGCTACAGTCAGAGAAGGGCGAGTTCGAACACAGTACTAAGTCGAAGGTTAACTTGTCAGGGCGCCTATCCGTAAAAATATGCTAAGCCCAACAGATATTCAGACCCCGGACCAAATCCAATGTAAAACTCCCCAGGTGATAAGAAAATAAGACCAACACACACTCATTCAAACTTAACAAACAGTTTATTGGAAGCTATAATTCAGGTCTCAACAGTTCATTTCAATTACTGTACACAAACCGGCTATACTATCTAATCTCTGATTTTTCACGAGATATTCAAAAACAAAAAAAAACAATGAAATGTAAATCACAAGCGCAACTCAGTTGCCAGTATTAAATTTCTGAAGGATTAATTAAAACTTAAATGGTCACCCAAGGTGATCCACAACTTAAAATTATCAATGACGTACAATTACAAAATTTAAGAAATTCAAAATGGTGAACACATGAAACAACCTTAAAGTTAAAAATAATTAACCAACAATATTCTTGCAAGCACACAGTTATAAGGCAACTTGCCGAAAGTCCCTCCAAAGTCGAACAGTTTGATCGTGATTTGCAACACGTCAACACTAGAATAAAACACTCTGTATACCAGAGGCAACCGACAATCTATTCGACATTAGAGTGCAGACTCTAAGTTGTAAGGTATCTAATTCTATAAAAAAAATAGCGCTAGTTAACTATGCTTTACATAAGGAAATGTGATTAAATTAAATTCAATAATTCTTACGAGATTGTACAAAAATAAATTACAATGGTTGACTAATTGCATTAAATAACATCTAAGAATTTACACAAGACCGATGTGAGGCTACACTGCCCATACACATCCAAAATTTAGTTCAAGTTCTAAGTCCAAAAATAAAAAGGCTACGTAACGTCTCCAAAAATGACAAAGTAACCTCCAATCTGGGGTCACTGTTATTAATAAAACTACGTTAATTTAATAAATTCAAATTATAAAGGCTCACATGCCACAAGAAGTTAAAATAGGAAATTACGATGACTTATTTCATTAGCTAGGCCGGAAAATTGAAATTTACTGTTCGAAGTACTCGATATTGACATAAATTCTACCAAAACTGTTTGGCCAATAATTTCTACGCTCTGCATAATATCAGGAAAATTTATACAGTCACAGTACCTTAAAGAAATACCTTCTACGGATCCACACGTTACAAGAAAACTGCTCTCCTATCTTCGGCTAATGACATCTCAAGAAATTAGCGTATGAAGGCTACAGTATTCCAATAATCTGCACCTTAATTATGTCTTCACCGCAAGATCCAGCAATAAATTTCCTTGGAACCGTAAGATAACCATAGCACGTGGTTCTTAAATCTTAACCCAACAAAAGTGCTCTAATGAGGTCTATGCCATGCACCAACACTAGCAGCTATATTTGAATATAGAAACAACACAAATTAAGATCGATTAGACACGTGGAAAATATACTTACAGCAGCTTAAACAATTCCCAAGCCACGACAACAATATCCTCAACAAGTTTATTATAATAACGCCAAATCACATTAATGCCTGAGAAACAACATTAAAATCCGCCTGTACTAGCGATTGCACACGATATAACTCAACAATTCTTCATTTCTCAAACAGTGTCAAAGGAACTGCATCTGCTCTGTGATGTTTAATGCTTCCTCGATGACCGTTAAAGTTCAAGAGAAAGATTCTAACATGTCAAAAACCGACCTCAAGCGGAACACGAACATACACGCTAAAGACCGAGCGACCCAACCTGATATTTTAAATATACGACATAAACGCAGATTCAAACGACAATAGAAAAATGGAAACTAATTATAATTAATTTGTTACATAACTCTAAGCCCAAAAAGAAGCTCTAAAACTAAATTAGCAATAATTAAAAATACCAAATCTATTAAATAAAACATCGTACGCCATCTACCCGTCAACGCATGTATACGTTACACACCTGAGATAAGGCAGATCGCGTGGCAATAGGAATCTTATGAAAGTCCACACCAGGTGGCAGTAGTAGTAGGAAGATGACATTAATTTAATCCAAAATAAATTACGTATTCAACGATAAACTAAAATAATCAATTAAGAGATAAAATACAACAAAATAATTGTAACACTATACTATGAATTTTCCCTCTGCATTCTTACAAACGGATGGTCTTGGCTGGAAGTCTTGTTTGGTGTAAAATAGCCTCTTGACTTATTTTTTTCTATGTGATTGGTCCAGTTCTTGTATTTGGGACTCCAACCGTGCTCTTTCTCTTTTTTTTAAGACGTATCATTTACACCTACATATATTAACAGAATGTTTGTTTTGTTTACAGTTGGGACGCGACATGTTATAATCCGGGAATAATATACACCCAAACTTATACATTGATGTATTATTAATAAACTATTAAAGTCAAGGCAATGTTTTTCCGAGAATCCTACATATATACCTAACTAAATTACATCTATATATACTGGGAATATAAGACTTGCCATTGTAGCATCGTTCATCAATTTTACGAGCATTAAAAAATGCAAACCTGTTTCAATATACAATAGCAAAAACATTTTTCAGGGTATTTAGTAGCAGTATTTCGTTACATTACATCTACAGAATGAAAATGAAGTAATAATTTTTACACACCTGTAACATTTGTTAGACAACTGTTTCCCTTAATTATAGAATATCTTATGAATACAACGTTCCAAATATTTCCTATATATACAGCGAGTATAAGAATTATCAGTGTGCGTCGTACGCCAATCTAATGTTCATCAACAAATGCGAAACTAGTCAGTAGTTCAATGTAGAGTAGCAAACCACTTTTTTCTATTTTACATACCCTAAAATATTTAATATTGTAACGAAACCAGCAGACATTCGAAATGAGTTTACATTAAATAAAAGAAGCAGACCTCTCGGCGCGATAAAAACGAAATTGTCACACGCACAAAAAGAGACCATAAATCATCTCGGCCCGACGTATAAAAACGCTCTTATTTACACACCACCATAAATCAATCTCCACGCTGTACGGCATAGTCCAGCGGAGACAGAATGTCTAGGAATATTCTACAGACATTCGAGAGGAAGATGGAGTTTACGAGAATGCTACGAGATGTTTTCACATATGTATATAAGGCGACTGGGTCACCGATTCATTCATTACGGGATTCATTGCGGGATCGAGTGCGAAGAAATAAATAGTGGTAGCCAAATAAATAAATATAGTAGTGCCGTCTTATATAAATAGAACTGTTACATAAATACGGACAGAGATATTAGTAATGGAAATAAATAAATACCTGTGATAATTAAATTGTAACAGTTTAAGTGTGTTACGTTAGTTTTTATATTTTTATATTGTTAAATAATTTTAAGTACATAAATATACAGACTGTTTTAAATAAATAATTGCACGAGTTGTTTATTGGAACCCGAAAACGTTACAATATAGTTCCTTATAATTATTTTCATGTCTTTTTAAATAAACCTTTGATACTAAACATTTATCCCAAGGTGAATTTCCATTTACAACGGGGTTCTTATTATGTTGTGAATGATTGCTATAATCACCTAATTGAATTATTTTCTACGCCTGCTAATATGAATAAATCTGTCTGCGTTACATACGAATTTATTTACGTATGTCATATCCATATAAAAAGTTTAGAACAATTATCATAAACATATCATAGTACCAAGAAAAAACAAGTTGCATATTCACTAAATTACCTGTTTTGCATTCCGAATATTCAAATCCATCATATTTATTATTCAACAGTTGTGAACAATCAACGAAAACATAGCATCTAAAATTATTACTATAACAAATGAATTGTCTTTATATTTGAATAATTACATTTTAAATTATTTCAATCTTGATAAATTGGGTACTTGTGATTTTAAACAATTAATTAGAAGAAAACAAACTGGTTTCACAAAAAATATATGATTTATTTCATACACTAGATGTATACTCGCGGCAAAAAGTTTTGTCGGGTCTTAAGACAAGCTATATGGAGGGTATCACTGGTCAACTGTAGTAATCCGATAATATTTCCCACAAAATTTTAATGAACCATAGAGATTGTAATATTTTTGTTTACACTTGAGAGACATATTAAATTTGGTCAAAAATAGCATAATAAAACAATAAATAAGCAAACAATAAATTACACAAAGAATCTTTTGAAGACAATATATTTAAAGGAAAATATTTTAAAATGAAAATAAGAGCAATATCACACTTACCCCGGACGTTTTAACATATTGCCGTGACCTTTATAGTTTAAGTATTTTTAAAATTGTTAAATAATTAAGCATTAAAATAAGAAAATAAATTTTTAGTTGTAAATATAGTTGTTAAGATAATAATGAGTTGCATAACCTTAAAGGCGTAACATCATGATAAAAAGTATATAGTAATTTAAGTTAAAATGTGTATACATAGAGAGGAATAGAAATAAACACAAAAATAAATTCATGTATTCTATATTTATAGAAAAGATGAGCACAAGATGTGGTTTGAGTATACAAAGGCCGAACCGAACTTTTCGCATTGTGTAAGAGTGGCATTAAATATATCGAAAAAGGTGAAATTCGACATGCTCGATATGAAAACGTCTTTCAAAATGAATAGACGTAGTATATAAATTTGTAAAAAGATTTTCATCTCTCAGACATTTTATGGTTACATGATAAAATACAATAAATACCTGATACTTATATTTAATAGCATTTTTAAAAGGATATGCAAGAAAGTGTTCTTTATTCGAAACGATATACTAAAAGTATAGATAAAAACACATCCTTGAAATGTTTTAATAAAGTAAAGGCTTCAAGATAACAGGATAAATCTTGTTTAATTTGAATAATCCACAAAGAAGAAATAATGTTAACATTGTTGACAGTTATGTGCAGATCAACCTACATGAAGGCGGAAGGAAATGGTTGGAAAACAAAGGTGATGATGTCGAGGTCTATGTTCCTGATGGTGCGGTCATAGAAAGAAGAATCCCATCTGTGTTCAATATATTTCCGATTATTTCCAACAGAGATACCTACAACAACAAAATACGGATAGTTTTAAACAATGGGAAACGAAAGTACATAAACAATAATGAAAGAGGCAATGAATTCATTTACAAACATAATGAGGGATGGCACTAATAAAAGGAAGATATACCTACTGAAGACAAAGAATCGCAGATGTGCATGGACTTTATAAATAAACAATTTGTGTGTGTAAACATTAAGTGCATTCTTGAACTGTCAAAAAGCAATATAGGTATATTTTTCACCTGAGAAAAACTTGAAGAAAACAAAAATGAACAGGGCAACACCAACATAAAATTTATAGTGTTGAAGTTGTGGCGCTGTACGCGGGTAGTTGTGTTTTGTTTGAAAACCGAGGCTATAAAAAGACGCGAAGAGCGAGAAAAGGAAGAAGCTGCCGATATTTTGAATTTGAAAACATCCTTATTGTAGTTGTTAAGACAATAAATCTAGTGCATGAAATAAATCATATATTTTGTTGTGAAACGAATTTGTTGTCTTTCTAATTATTTGTTTAAATTATTTATTTGAAAGATGAATAATATGGAAAATTCATATTTAAAATTTGTGTTATATACACTACTCTGTCAATGTATTTACTGATACCTTTAAGCATTAACATTATCTTTCACAGACAACACCCTGTTATCGATGTCATTAATAATCTTAAGCATTCTTTCTCCATTGTGTTTACCTTGTCTGTAATCGTTTGCATTAACTATCTCTATGTTAGTGACAATAACCTGTGTTTTTTTCCGAATTCCGGAAAATTCTTGGAGAGCATTTATTTGAGAATAATACTGCAATACACAATGCACCGGCAGTGCATTTTTCGAACGTCTAATTCTTCTATTAACATATTGTACTAAAGTGGATATACTAGCTTTCTTTAGATATCCCACAAATTAGTAAATCAATGATAAATTGTTATAATGTAAAAATGATATGATCTATAATTTAATCTCAGGGTAAAAATTTTATCATTTAGTACTATTATGAAAATATTAAGATGCCTCGTGCTAATTCAGTACTCTTTATAATCTCTACTGTATATATTATTAATCAAATAGAACATGAGACTCAATATTTAAATTATATGAATATACTACCTGCTGATGCTCTTAAACCGGTCCTGTATACTTCAGTAGTTATCTCCTAGTCATACAGTTACCTTAGTATTTTAATATTTATGAAATTGGTACTACGAATTCAACTGTAATATCGATCTAAATAAATCATTTACTTTCCATAAACTTTACGTATAATATTTATTAAAAACTGCTAAGATTTCATGAAATAACAACTTTAATACACCTTTAATATTTCAATGAGTAAGTATATCGCCATCTATTCAACATATATTTAAATTAATTATGTTCTTTATTATTTTTCCATTAAGGAATGTGTCCATTCAAAGATATACATAACCTCGACGATCATAAGAAGAAAAACCAAATAATTCAATTCATATATTGAATTCTTTAAAAAAAAACATATACATATTTCCGAGACGATATTATAAATCATTACATAAATCTCTATAAACTTGTCCAACTATATATTAATGATTATTGAAGATGAGTTTTCTATAATAATAACAACGTGAGTATTCAAAAATGACAGTGATTGTTATCTTGTTATATAAAATACTGGTTTTATAATATGAGTTAAATTTTTACTATATAGGTATTTTTATGACTTTGTATGATAAAATAATAAATGTTTATAGTTACTTGGTGTTAATTCAGATTAAATTAAGGTTTCAAATTTATTTCTTCTTACATTCCCATAAATAATTAACGTAAAAAAAAATATATATACGACCTTTTCCAGCTTGAATTATTATATTCTTCTTAATGTTATTACTGACACTTTGTAGTTACCCTAGACTCAAAAGAAAGATCTATCGATGTTCTGAAAAGACACTTTTCAACAAAAGAACTAGAACTTGCTTGGATATTTCCCGATGAACTTGAAATAGGCCTTCAACTTAGATGTCTCTTCATGGATATATTTGTGTAGTACTTCTGGTGCTCCGATTGGAATAATACGTCAAATACTCCTGGTGTTCTGCAAGATATTTACGTCAAATGCTCCTAGTGTTCTGGAAAATGTAAACGTCAAGTGCTCCTAGTGTTTTCTAATGCCTTGGAATTTTCTAATGTCCCTGGTATTTTGAAGAATGTATATGCCCAGTACTTCTGATGGCTCAATGAATATGTCTAAAGCCCCTGGAATTGTCTAATTTCCGTCTACTGCTCCTGGAGGATCAACACGTTTTATTCTTCTAGTACTCCTTCAAATTTGAGTTGGCAGTTTAATATCTTCATATAATTTAATTAATTTGAGTAAGTATTATATTCTTTACTCCTCGTAAATAATTTATATAGTTTTCTATATTCTTTTAACACTGTTTAACTTCTGCTAAGTTAGAATAACATGTATTCAATAATAATTTACTCCAATATTGCTTCTATTTTATACACTTTTGCTGAATTAAACTTTAGCTCGAAAATTGCGACTATCTTCCGCAAAAATCGAAAAAATTCTCCTTTATTTATTTAAAATTACCTTAGTGATAACTCCCATTCTTTTTCAACCAATAAATTAATCACACATTAAAACCAAGCTCAATATAAATTATAGAAGTGTAATAACTTTTAAAATACCTTTCACAAGTCAATATTTCACTCATAATAAATTATTACTCGAATTTAGTAAAGTTATCATGCTTCAATTACCAATTTAAGCTTTACTTCTTAATAGTAACAATTATCTGTCACATTGACAATTAACTGACACTTCCGATATACAATTTACGGCGGTATTTTTTTATCAATTCTTTGTTGATTGTTTTCGTATTCTAAAAATCTTTTATCCTTTCCTCATCATTAATATAACTTGAACAAGTTTTTCACAATGCTAAATTACATTTCAAATTTACAATACTTATATAAAATCTTTCTTTACAGATTTTTGGTACATATGCATGGAAGAACAACTCCAATTGTAATAAATACTATTTCACCATGTAACTATAAAATTCTCCTTTAACTCAATAAACAAAATTCTTTCAAGATTACAACCAGTTCATTAATATTCGCAAATTTAACTATCTCTGTCATAATTAAAGAAAAACCGAATCTTGGATAAAACTCATCCTTAATAATTTAAAATAGGCAACTCCTATTACATCATAGTGTAACCTGAATATTTTATAATAGGCACTCTACCTATATCAATATATAACTAGGGGGCGGACATGACCGGTTTAAACTACGACGAAGTTACAACGCAGCAAAGAAATAATGTAAACAACACACACTTACTGAATAGCACTAATTCATATGGTGAACTGCAACATCTATTTACGCCCGAGAAGTGCCCGAGAATGAGAGCAAAAAATGCCCATAAAATAAGGAGTTTATGAGTAAAATCCTTTCTAAATCGGCGTAGATAGGAGCGTGAGGGTTTTTTAAAATGTATTATATTTACCTTATATTTCGCAAGAGAAATAATGTAAATATGTGTATACTTACTGTTATTTACTTTCAATAACATACGCGTACATTTTTAGTTATCGTTTATTTAGATCTAGAACGTTGTTTATGTTACTTTTTCTGATATGAAAATGAATTGTCAGTGATTCCGAAATTTATTACAAAGTCTGTAAAATATCGTTACAGAATGCCAAAATATCGCAAGTTCGTCACTTAGCTTTGCTAAAACATATACAGAAATAGTTTTTATGCAGAGAATTTCGATAGTTTACAAAATTTCGTTACATGTTTAAATGACGATGCTCGAAGTATTTCTGAGTGCAAGGAACTAACACAAATCCCAAATTTAAAAAATCAGTTGTTATTCCTTCAGGAACACTTTGAAAATTTGCCTAAACTAATCACATATTTTAAAAATCGAATCTCAAATTAAAAAATGGATTAACCACATTAGATGTGGCTATTAATAATTCCAAGTGACTTCGGATGTGGCCTTCGGCAAAAGTTAGACGCAGTTTTTAATAGAAATCCAGATTTAATAACATTGCGGCAATTGTGTATGCTAAATTCGCTGAAATAAAAAAATATTTCCAGTACGCACCTATAACAATTTGCGATGTAGAAAGGACGTTTTCTATCTACAAGGATGTACTTAATTCAAAGAGAACAAATCTTACAGAAAAGAAAATGAACAACTAATAAGGTATTTTGTATTTTATAGATCACCAGCCACTTGTTATCCAATTATATAAATAAAATTAAAACCTCTTTAAAAATACAACATTTCAATAGTGCGCCCATGGGTGATGAGTCATCAACCTTTCGTGTCCGCGCCCTACACATAACGTAACATCATGTATGAAATCATGGTGTGGGGTGAGGTTCGTAATATGAACGCGGCTGACTTTCAATTCCTTTCCCAACTATCTGGGGCTGCAGATGATGATTTCAAACAAAAACTTGCCGCAGTTGTATATAACAATCAATGAATTCGCACTTTAGACCGAAACCCTGACTTCCAATTCCTATTTATTAATATTCTAACATTCGGTAAAATAAATTGCTGACAAATATACCTTAACGAAGTTTGGATTTATATTTTAAAAATTAGATAATTTTACTCCAGCAGAGCTCTTAACTGTATTTTAAAACATAAAGGAGATCTGTCCCTCCAATTTTTTCCCAGTATTCTAAAACTAAATCGTGCAATTGTGACTGGCAAGACGATGGCAGACGCCGCTTTTTTTTTTTCATCAAAAACATATTTCTATTTTTGTGGTTTTATTATGTGTTATATATTTTACACATCTTTATAATATCATATACAAGATAAGAGGGAAAAACCAATAAGTCAACCTATTGTGGACGTTAAAACTAGAACTGGGTGTTCTTTTAACTTTTAGGCCATTCCAATCAAACATTTTTTGGATACCATAATATTAATTGATTCTAATATTAAATTATGACATGTATATAAGTACTTTTACGTATAAATTAAATAAATGTTAATTTATTCAATATAATCATTGCAATTTTCTTATAAAATCGTTTCTTCATCTTTAAAATTTTCTAATATTTACGTACACAAAGTTCTTCTAAACGCATTTCTTTTCAAACCGGTTAATAAACGTGAAAATAATATATATTATTCCTGACTTCTTAGTTTTAAAATAATTTTGTTTACTTACCAACAATATATGAATACCTTTGTAATCTCCGACAGCGAATATATAAACAAAAACAACACTGGCTTATAGAAGAAGACTAACCTTTCTGTTCATGTTTGAGTTTCTACATCTATGCGTAAACCTTGCACTTGGCGAGCCAATCACATTTCAATTCTCATTGAGAAGGAGTCCCGTTTATTATATTTAAAAGATGTTGTTTCACATGACTTTTTAATCAAATAAAATTGTAATACCGTATTCAATAATTTTATCCTTTTCTATTTGTTTATTTGCATATTAGGCGTGGGAAGGTATATAATATATATTATAATCCAACTACAAAGAACCAGTTGAAAAAAAATATTCAAATAATATTGTTATTAGTACCAATAGTCTAAATGTTTCTAACTTTTAAGCACTTGCTAAGGAATAATTCTACATTTTTGAAACTTTTTCGTTATCTGTCATTCACTAATATTTTACTTTCTTATACGTAGTATAAGGAAGTATTGTGATGAAAATTTTCGACCTCGAGATTTTTGCAGATGTCCACGTTTTGATGTCCCCTGATACCGAAAAAGTGGTTTTTAAAAAATGTCTGTGTGTCTGTCTGCTTGTGACCACGATAGCGGTCAAACCGCTGGAGATATCAATTCCAAATTTTGTATTTAGGTGTATAATCTCCCTCTTGAGATCTGATTAGTTTTTCAGTAAAATCGGTAGACCGGAAGTACCAGTTTACTTCAGTGAAAAAATCGAATTTTGCCAATATTTCGTCAACTACTAGGTTTAAACAAATTTATAAAGAATTCATATGTACTTAAAAGTAAAATTGAGAATAATTTTATTTATAAAGTTTTTCGAAATTCCTACCGGAAGTAGGTCTTTTACTCTTATCGACAATCAGTTTTTTGCGAATATTTCGCACGTCATGCTTTTTAGACAAGTACGTTACGAGTATAAAAGTATTTAGAACATAATTTTCAATATCTTTTGTATAAAAGAAATTTCAAAATTCAGACCGGAAGTACCACTTTTACTCTTATCGAATAGCGATTTTTTGCAAATATGTCGTAAGTTATGCTACTATTTATCAAGAGTTCAAAAGTATTTAGAACTGGATTTGCAATATTTTTTGTTTATATGAAATTTCAAAATTCGGACCGGAAGTAGCACTTTTACTCTTAGCGAGTAGCACTTTTTTGATAATATTTTGCAAAGTATGAATTCTATAGAGATTTATTAAGAGAATAAAAGTACTTAGAATAAGATTTTGAATAATTTTTGTATAAAAAAATTCTTAAAATTCTATAATTTGAAACGCTCATATGTATAAGAAAGTCGTGTGGTGGCCACATCTCATTTTTGTTATTTTAATGTTCATTTACTTCAGAACTAAGTGTCTTTAAGATATTTACATTGAAATTTAGGTTAATAGTGGAGTATATACGTGTAGAAATCTAGCACTTGAAATAAGAAATCACTTGCAATTCAATGCAGATAAATTGTTTTTTACATGACCTTATTCCACTAAAAGTCTAATTTCGCGTAAATTCCAGCTTTGCAGGACGGAATTCACGTGGAATTATAACCACTTGAATTCCGTGCGCCAAAGGTGGAAACGAACAAAATGGTGGAATAATGGAGCCATTCACGAGGTAGCAATATGTGCCATTATCTTTAATTATCCCACCTCAACAAGGTAATCGGGCAAACGGATTACAAATAAAACACAAAAGCCTATCTAGATTCGCAAATCCGCAATTTTCTTTCAAACAAAATTAATCAACCAACTAAAATGTGATTTTTTGATTCTTATTCCTTATAATTAGATAATGGCAAGAGCGAAAATAATTTTGCCAAAGTCAAAGAATACGTGTCGGCGTGGAGCGTAAATACATATCCTCAGACTATAATCAGCCATACAAACGGGAAGCACGCAAATAAATAAAGAAAACCTAAGAATGGAAGGATAAAGGAAGCATAATAATTAAAATTAGTAAGATAAATTTAGAAGCAAAAGCCGAACAACAAAGCAATTAAATAAGGAAGTTGAAATAATCACAGAAACCTACTATATGCCGATCAGAACAACTAAAGAATGACAACGATAGATGGCGCAAATAGTACCAAAAATAAAACATTTTGCTTTAAAAATAATAAATCAAAATTAAAAATGTAACACGCGTTTATCCCTTCCGGCCATATTCTAAAATCTGTAAAATATGAACCCAGCAATGCTTAGAAAACGACTTCTAAAATAGCTAAAGTCTATATTTGACATAAATATAAGAACCTATAATTGTTGCAATGTTTATATCACAGCACAAATAACTTGTTTGTGAACTCATTTGACATTTATAATAATAATAATAATATTCTTTATTGTAATAGATCTGATTAACATATATTTACATTGTCAAAATATACATCCAAAACATAAACATAACAATATACAAAAAACTATTAACAACCTAGAAATAAAATAAATAAATAAACGGGACTCAAATTATGACTGTAAAGGAGTCAAATTAATATTATAAAATTAAACAAAACTTAATTTAAATTTAAAAAATCTTGAATTGCCCCCAGACTAACACGTTATAACTTAGCAGAGAACGTACTAAGGCGTAGTAAACGCTAAGCAAATTTCTTCGTGAAAGAGTGGGTCTTAGTTTTAGAATTACGTAAGAGGATTTATTAAGTTTACTACAGATATCATCAAACTGATTATTAAAATTTAGATTAGCATCTAGATATGTACCTAGGAACCTCACAGATTGCCCCCTGGGTATGTCCATGTCCATCGGGAAATCCAATGGTCGCCTCTGGTGGAAATAAATGTAGCATGATTTATCAAAAATGATGGTCAGACGATTCGCACCACACCAAGAGGAGAACTGACGTACAAGGAGGGTCACAGACCGCTGCAATAATTCTGGACTATCCGCACAGACAGCAACAGACGTGTCATCTTCAAGTAACACCGTAAGTCCCGCTTCAGTCAAATACGATGGCAAATCGTTGATAAACAATAGGAATAGCAATGGGCACAACACAGACCCTTGAGGCACCCCTGCTTTGACATGGCCCTCATCAGATCTATAACCAGATAGGGCTACAGATATCCGCCTGTCCCTTAAAAAGGATTCAAGCCACAATGACAACGAGTCTCGTATACCAATTGCCACAATTTGTCGAGGATATACCTACTCAATATGAATCGATGCTGTTGCAGTGAAGCGATCCTTCCGATAACCATGTTGTGAATCGGAAAGAATACTATATTTGTTCAAGTAACCGAGGATTCTACTGGAAACCACACTCTCAAAAATTTTCGAAAATACAGTATTAAATCATTGTAGAAAGGGCACAACTAATCGGGACTTTTGACAGTGCGTTTTAAAATGCAAATTCTAACGGCCAGTTCCATAATCAAACACTAAAGTCCTTTTTGCAAAAGAATCTTTTAAGATAATGAACCAATTAGGGATGCATTTAATGTACCGACATTCCATAATCAATGGCATAGGTCTCTTTAGCTAAAGTTTCAATTTGTAAATTAATTATACGTTGGCTGCCCTGAAAAATAGTCTTTTGTGTTTACTCATACTAACTGAGAATTCGCGCGAAATATGTGGCATTTTTGATTGTATTTGAGGTTATTCTGGGGTATTTTCGTACATTTGAAACAAGCGTCCGTTATTTTTTTAAATTGTTAGATAATTATTCGATAACAATGTGTACACCAACAAAAAGAATGCGACTAACAAACTTTACCAAGAAGGAGGAATTGTCGTTATTGGAGGAAATAAGAAAACACAAAAATATTATAGAATGCAAAACAACAAATAAATTCTCCAATAGCCAAAAGGCAAGTACTTATATTTATTTATTTCTCTGCTACTATAATTTACTTCTATTACTTGTATTTTAGGAAGATGCACGGAAGGCAGTGTATAAATGAAGAAATATTATAAAATTGTTCAGCTGTTCTATCAATTTCCTCTCGAGTAGTAGGCATCTTGATGTACTGGTTATGTAGAGAAGCTACTGCTCGTGAAACTTTTTGTATAGTCCTACATGCTGAAGCTTTTGATATGCCAACAAAATCTGCAACACCTATCTGCATATCGCCTAACGCATAAAATCGAAGCGTAGGTAAGTAAAAGCTGATGCATTGGACTTATACAACCTCCCCTAAAATGTTTATTTATATGTATAAAAGACATTATTTCAACAATATTACACATACCTGTTTGTAGGTAATCTAATAATATGATCTATTTGCTCCAATATAATTTCAACGGTTGGCTTGGTTAAACGAAATCGATTGAAAATTCTAGATCATCAAATAATTCAAAGTAATTTTTGCGTTCTTTGTAAACTTTAGGTTTTTTAACAACTATTATTTCATTTTCTTCTGACGAACTGGTACTCGACGTATCAGTTGTATCGAAATTATTCATCTTTATATAATGAAATGAACGTATAATTCGAAGCAAAATACTTTATAAATGAAAGATTTATCAATTTCAACGTCTCGACGAAATATAGGTTATGTTTGGTTATGTTAAGTTGTCAAATACAGAGTTAAATGATTCTTTAACGACTTGATTGGAGAAATTTGTGACATTAGTGCTAATGGACCATTACCTCTTAAAAGATGATTATGGAACCGAATATTGATATATAATGATCCTTTAAGCTTAATGGTTCAATTAAAATAGATTATGGAACCGGGCGTACCTAACAATCTTATATGCGTAGTATGTGAATGTAGTCAGCTATGAGTTGTCATCTGCAGTTTGTAATTTGACCGTGTCGGTTGCTAAAACGACCTTCCATAAAATTTCAGCTTTCCTTTATGTGATGGCTTTAAGTCTAGGAGTGACCCCATTTGAACACTGCATTCAAATCACTTTATCTTCTGTCATCTTTGTTTGTTCAGAAACTAACCGGTCTTGATGTTAACAGCCACTACATAATATAAACAATAATTAGTGGTAAAAGATTAAATATGTTTATTAATCTTTATTAATTTAATATACTCGTACATTCAATTCAGATTTAGGGTTTTCTTCCGTACATTTGCAAATTTACAATTAAATTATCTCCGTTACATGATTCAGTTTGAGTTTCTTGGTATTTTAATATCTGGAATGTGTGTGTTGAGTGTTGTCCAGTTTTGTTATTAAACCATGTGTGTAATCCTTTATAGATTGTATCTCCTGTAAATACTTTACTAACTTTCCAATTATCTTCGTGATAAACTTTACCGATGTACAATGTGTACTCTCCTTCGATACCTCCAACTACCAGATCATTTAATTTAGTACCCACTATTTCATCTGCGTGCACTTCTTCCCAATAAAAATTTTCGTTACCACGGGAATCACATAAGATCTGCAACCAATAAATATATTCAATAAATGGCAATATTAAATATAAACAATAAAGTAGTAAAATGTTGAATTTGCTTCGAAAACATTTGAAAAAATAATCAATCATAGAAGTTAATTTTCCGAAAATAATATTAGTTTTGTCGATATAGGATGAAACTTTAACCGACTATATTAAAGATCTTATCATGTTTCATAGTGTATAAAATGTGATCTGAAATTAGCACGTAAATAATGTATTTGAACACTTATCGCTAGTAGATTTTGCATTAAAAGATATTGTTTACTCCCGAGCAAACTTTTAATTCACTTTTTTGTTGTTGTACACTCTGTATATAATATTTACATTAATCTTGGAACCGGAGCCTTGCTTGAATTGCCTGTACCACATCTGCTATTTATTAGATTGTAAATTGTTTCCAATATGCACTTACTTTATGTTACTCGCCGAAACGAAGGGTCATTTGAACTAGCCTTGTAATAAATCTTTTTAAGCATTTAGAAATATTTAAACATAGTTTAACTGTAATTTTATGTATTTTAGTTTATGTATGTAATTTGCGATTTGGTTGTGATCACGCACACGCCATTTGATTGGTACAGCCCTAAACATATCTTTACAACATATTGCTGTGACCTTAGCCACTCGCTATACGTTTTAGGTATTGACTATTTACTGATCGTGGTATACAATACACCAAATCGCACAGATATTACTGCATATGATGGGTTATTTAGTCGTTTACTTTTATCTAGATCTAATTAAGATACGTTGTCTAAACACACATATTATACTATTTTGTATATGTGTTTTTAACATTTGACTATTTGTGTCAAATTTAAGGTCTAATTGACCTTGTATAGTTTGTAAATTTTGTATATTAACATTAATATCCTGTATGTTTGTGTTCTGCATGTCAAACTGTGTTATTATGTTTGCATTTAAATCTTGCTTTTATGTGTCTAATTGTGTTTGTATAACTTTCTGCAAATTCTTAAACGTAGTTTGTATATCTAAGTTTTCTTCAGAACAGAAGCATACGTAGTATTTCCTTTCATGGTATTAGGCATCTTTATAATAGCTAAACGTGGATCAAAACATACAACAGTTATGTTTTACAGTTTTTTTTATAACTAAACTTGTCTTTTTTTTATTTTTTTTAATAGAAAAATAACTTTTAAAATCACCCACGTAATTTAACTTAGCCACTATGTTGGACGCCACAAATATACTATTGTCTTTCTAGCTAAGCTCAGCCGGTAGAAATTATAATTGAGTATGAAGAATAAATAATAATCTAAGGATTGAATTCTTTTGTGAAAGTTATTTTAGTATTTATTTTCAAAATAATATTTTTTTAAACACAATATAATGTATGTTAAACTACATAAATTAAGTAATGATGGAAAACTCTCTTAATCGCATAACAAATAACACATAAATTCAATTTCAAAATTAAATTCTCAGTCTTAATGAAAATCATTAAAACAATAATAGAAATATGACTATTCAGATGATGTTTATATAAAATAGAAACATTGTTACAACAAATTAACTATCAATTCTATTATTCTCTTTATCTTATAAAGATATTACTTCAATGTTTGATATTAACTATTACGAACGAATTTTCTTTTAAATGTTTATAATTGTACTTAACGGTTTTTCTATTTCTGTTTAGGACTGGTCCTCTTCATAAAATACATCTATTCTGGCGGTTACAGGTACAGTTTCTTAAGGTCCGGATAATACAGCATATAAGGTCCAAGTTAAATTCATCCAATAGGTTTTCGCCGTATTTGTATTGACGTTATGGGCTTCTTCTATTTCGGTAAAACGTTTCTTATATACAGTGTGTCAATAAAGTAAGGAACACCCTAAATATCAGCTTTAAAACATATCTCTTGCAAAAACGCTCAGACACGTATTTTTTTATTTTTGAAGGCGTATTTTCTTAGATTAAATTGAAGTATACAGGGTTATCTAAAAAGAAGATATGACGTTATCATGTGTTTTTTTAAATGGAATAGCCTGTATATTTTTACGAAAATCAAAAGAGCTTCTCATGAAGATTTCAACGATATATGAGTTGTTGGGGATATCTTTAATATTTACTTGTAGAAATTGAAAAAACACTTTTGGTGGAACTACATGATAATTTTTGGTAATTTTAATCTTTGAACGTTGTCATGACAGAATTGTCAGTATGGAAGGTGACGTCTTATCTAATTAGACAGTGACTAACCGCCGTTAGTTTGTTTGGCCTTGCTTGTTTTATAATTGCCATTTCTTTTGATAAAAATGGGCCTAAGTGAGAGAGAACGGATTGAGATTCTTATGATGATTGGTTATGGTGACCGAAGAAGGAGTACAGTGGAAGTTTGCGAACTATTTAATGCAGCGCATCCTAATCGGCAACTAATAACTCGCTCAACTGTAAGTAAAATACTTCTAAAGTATGAGGAGTACGGAAATGTTAGGGATCTACATAAAACTGGGCGACCAAAAGTGGATGATGAAACTAAGTTAAATGTTCTTTTGACAGTGCAAGATAATCCGAATTATGCTACTCGTCAAGCAGCTTTAAACTTTAATTGCAGCCATGAGATTTGGCATAAGCAGAAATATCATCCTTATAAAGTGCATCTTGTCCATGAATTGTCGGAAGATGATTTTGATCGCCGTTTGGAGTTTTCAGAAAACTTGCAAATACTATGTGAACGTGATGAAATGTTTGCTAGAAACATTTTATTTTCAGATGAGGCAACTTTTTCTTTAAACGGAACAGTTAACCGACAAAATTGTAGATACTGGACAGAACATAATCCTCACTGGATGTAGGAAGTTCGAATTCACACCCTCAGAAGGTGAACGTCTGGGCTGGAATACTAAAAAATAGGATTTTAGGACCTTTCTTTTTTGATGGAAATTTAAATGGGGATATCTATTTGGATTTTTTACAGTTAGAGCTTCTTACTGCGCTTGTGGAACTTTATCCTTATCCAAATACCCCTGACAGTCCTAGTAATGAAATCTGGTTCCAACAAGATGGGGCACCTCCTCATTATTCTCGACCTGTGCGTGACTACCTAAATTTGATTTTTAATAACCGATGGATTGGCAGACGTGGGGTTGTTGAGTGGCCAGCTCGCTCCCCTGACTTAACACCACTAGATTTCTTCCTGTGGGGTTACCTAAAAAGCAAAGTTTATGTAAATAGACCTCAAAATATTAATGATTTAAAAGAACGCATACGCCAAGAGATCCGAAGAATCACGCCAGATGTAATCAGCAATGTTCAGAATGAGTTTATTTCTCGCCTAGGCTACTGTCAGATTGTGAACGGGCAGCAATTTGAACATTTACTTAAGTAAATTTTTGTTTTAAATTTAAAAATAAACAAGTTAAACTCTATTGTAATTATTTTATGACGTTGTTCCACCAAAAGTGTTTTTTCAATTTCTACAAGTAAATATTAAAGATATCCCCAACAACTCATATATCGTTGAAATCTTCATGAGAAGCTCTTTTGATTTTCTTAAAAATATACACGCTATTCCATTTAAAAAAATACATGATAACGTCATATCTTCTTTTTTGATAACCCTGTATACTTCAATTTAATCTAAGAAAATGCGCCTTCAAAAATAAAAAAGTGCGTGTCTGAGCGTTTTTGCTAGAGATATGTGTAAGCTGATATTTAGGGTGTTCCTTACTTTATTGACACACTGTATATATTTTCAGTTTATAAATCCAATTCCATTTATTTTTACAAGCAACATCAAGGTAATTCCGGTTCAGTAATCACTTTGGTCCAAGATATGAGTTCTACAAGTTTACTACTTATCAAACATGTAGATGATGATAATTAACTTATAAAATCAGTTATTTATTACTTTTATACCAACTTTTCTATATAAATTCTTCTTTGTTCGAAAAAATCTCGTTTCATTACATAATTCTTTTACTTTCATGTCAAAATTCACAAACCATCTATTTGTTTATCAGTAACCAGGATATTTTTTAGTTTCCATATACGTATTTGATTTTTCATGATAATTTCTTATTCATTATTTCATTATTTCATAATTTTCTTGTATAGTAATTTAAGTTGCCTATCTTATGTCTTGACAATATTAGTTATATTGTGACTTTTTAAAATCTTTCAATAAGAATGAGATTACAATAAATTTAGTTCCTATCTAACATTTTATACATTCCATTACTATTCTAATAAAATTTTCCTATTTTATATACGAATGAACTTTTATTTGTATAACATAAATTAATTTTCTTGAGAAGTTAATTTTGATTTTATATTATAAATATTGAAAATTTAAATCATTATAATATATACTTAGATACAGCGGTCGCGGTTGCAATGCTAGCGCTGGCTGCAGAACATATCTACGCGGTAACGATCACGCATTTGGTATTATTCATGTCAATAGCAGTAACTAAAGTTGATCAACATTTTAAATTACCCTAAAATTAGTTTTTCTGTGTTGGAAATTCTAATTATTTAATTAGGTAAATTTTTAATTTTTTTAAGTATTACTCACGGCTGAGATTCGAACCCAGGACCTCCCGATTGCTAGTCGGTTGCGCTACCATTACACTACGCATTAACAATCGGGAGGTATAAAGCCAAAGAAAGTCTCAATCCGGATTTTTATGTTTCATAAAAAGCCACACGTAGATATACAAATTCAACATGCACGTATTGCCGTGGTCTCTTGCATATTAAAAATAATAAGAATAGCATTAAGAATTAATTTAAGTATAAAAAATAAAAGAAACAGTAAAGAATCAGATTTTATTGTATTTGAAGATTTCAACATTAAGTTCGTTTATGTTTGCAATACATATAACATAAGGGTATAATGAGTTGCATATTTAAGTATAGAAAATTCTGATATTAAATTAATTTATTGTTCTAATTAAAGGTTAGATAAGCATTTACAAATTAAGTATTAGATAGGTACAAAATAAAAGACGAGATAAATCTAAGCTATATATTTCTTTTATAGAAAAGATAAACAGAATGTATGGTTTGTATACAATGAAAAACAACCTAACTTTTCAAAATGCGTGAAAATTGCGCTAAACATTTTGAATAATGGACGGTTGTTTAAAAATAAAAGGGTAATGAAAGCAAATAACCGAGAAAGGGTTATGCTTAAGGACGGAACAGTGAAGAGAATTAGTCATTTAAACGCAGTAAAACTATACGAAACAAGATCAAATACGTTATTCAAGAGAAGAAAATATAGTTGAATAAATTATACGAATTTGAAAACGTGCACAATGTAATAAAATTTTATAAGAGGGATTTATATAGATCATACTTAAAGAATAAAATTTACCTTCACTTATAACTATAGATAAAAAAAGGATATAAGTATATCTTGACACGGAACGATCAGCAATAATGTTCTTATACCGGGGTCGACATATTTTAATTTCTGATACGAAAGTAGAAAGAGGCAAAGAGCGCGACGAAATAAACTGAAGATAAACATATGCGAGGCTGCCAAGACAGTACACTCGACAAACGATTCCCCGACATCGATACTACGTTGCTCTTCCACCACTGTTAGCAAGCAGACATCGCTGCATATTATAAGGTCATCTTGTGCATGGTATAGAAGTGTAAACCGAAATTAAAATATGACGACTACGGTATAAAAGACAGCTGAACAAACAAAATAAACATTCATGAATTTGTATGTGTAGCACTATGTTCCATAGACTGTAGAAAGAATCGTATGGTTTGAAGACCTACAAAAAGAAAATATGGTATAAACTTTGTTTGTAGTTTTTTACAGATAAATATATCACCATTGGAAAAGTATTGGGTCGAAACCAGCGACGAAATAGCAGGCCAGACGGATCGTGATAGTACGAATAATGTTGGAAGAAGAATACCTGTTATTTATAATATATTTCCAATTTTACCGAATACTGAAATAAATAAAAGAAAAATAAGGATTGTGTTAGTTAATGTAAAAAGAAGATATGTGACGAATGATGAAAAAGGCAACAAGTTCATAAACAAATATAAGGAAAAATTATATTAATAAAAAAATGTACCTACTTTTGAAGATACCGAATAGTTTAGGGAATAAGACTTTTAAATAAGCAAACAATTTGCAGTGTGTTGACGTTTACGTGAATGAACTGTCAAAGACAATAAGTGCGTGTGTGTTGGTGTCACAACTTGGGGGCAGAGATTTTACGGATGATGCAGGGTGACAACCTAAATTTTAGTTCGGTGGTGGCGTGACAGGCGTTACATATTTCTTTTCCCGGATATAAATTCAAAGAACGGAATGAACAAGATTAGATACTGACTGCGACTTCGAAAGATAAAGACTTTAAAAAAAGAATTAATCGTAGGTTCAGATACACCACGATTAGATGTACATTCATACATTTTTGTATTAGCATATTAATTCTACTTTATCTAATTTTCATTCATTATAATAAATTTTCTTTGTTAATATTTTTTGTATTTAAAAAATGGAGATGCCTATGGCACAATTTGAAGAGATGTTTAATGATACAAAGTAAGTTTTTAATACAGAGATTTATCAATGCTGCTATGCGTATATGAAATACAATGTGCAAATGTTTATTCAGTATAACGTTGGGCAGCAGGGATAATAGATATTGTCCTGTAAAAACATTAATTCTTTATTTTTTTTAGTATACAACACAAATAGGATTATTAATGGTGTTGGGTGTTAAGAGGATATAACTAATCTTCTAGTACTTTATTAAGCATCATTAATTCTCGCAATTCATTTTTAATTTCAAATTTAAAAATTAAAATAGACATTTAGAAAAGGGAAATGTTTCTGAGTGGCGGATTTTGAGACGCTGGTTGCAGTGCGTGCGAATGGTTGTTACCAGTGATCAAATTCAAGCTTTTCCTCCGAACATTGACCATTGCAAAGTTCTAGGATTATCAGAGCATTACGTGCGAATATAATGTTTCTGATAGAATAGAATTAGCACAATATTAATAGAATACTGATATTCAATTGAATTTTCTTTGGTTTAAAACAGGATAATATTTTTATTTTTGATTAAGCATTATCGATATATTTATTCTACAAAACATTACAATCGCGAATACGGTATAAATGTTTTCTTTCAATTATGTTTTCTTTTATAATTCTTGGGTGGATATAGTATAGCGATGCTATCTATTCTTAAAATGTTGAATAAAATATACAATTATGTTTTTATATAGACTCAGATTTTTCTTTAATACAAACTATAACCTTATAAAAATAAGCAAGAGATTTACCAGGAGAAAAGAAGGTTGAATACACTGATAGAACTCACGCGTACTCAGAAAGTACGTGCTGTTAAGAAATAAGTGAATATATTAAATATAATAAAAATTATCATTATTTTTATAAATTATGTTGCTGGTACAGCACACAGCAGTATGTGTGGTTCGATTAACGCTAACTGAGGTATCTTTTTATTATAATTAGTCTATGCTCTGATCTTACCTTGATGCCTTTAGTTGCAATCATGCGTGTTCCATATTGCGTAACGGCATAATTTTGATTGGAGTAAACAACGCCTGGTAATATAGCAGTACTTGTTAAGGCTTGAGCTATGTATATATTTGCAGAGACACTGACCGCATCTTGTGGAATTGCACCTGTATAATCTCTCCAATAATAATTGAGTTTGCCATCTAGACAGATAGTAACAATCATACATAGAAAATCCGTTCAAAAATAATAAATACCTGCGAATGATAGATATAATACGCACCAGAAAATCAATTTCTTCATAGTTACGTTTCTAAAAATGTCAATTTTAATTTATTTATTCTTTTCTCTTTCCTTAGATAAATGCGATTTATAGCATATCATGCCTTATTTAATATTTATGTCAAAACACATATACCTACATGTAGTTAAAGGGCATAAAAAATACAGTGAAGGTGAAAGTAGAAAAATATTATGCCTAATCAAAAACAGTAGTAACAATACAAAAAAAATAGTAATAGACTAGATAGACTCAATCACTATTGGTTTTACGAAACAAAGTCAAAACACTCATTAACATTACAGAATACCCTTTCGATCGGTAATAAGTTTATTTTGTTTTCGAGCATATTCCAAGAGCTCATCATCTGGCTCTTTTGTAAAATGGAAAAAATTTGCAGGCTTGAGAGAAAGTCTGGGTTTGATATCTGAAGGTTTTATATTAATGGTGATGTCATCTTTCTCAGCCGATTAAGATTTTTTATTCGAAATACCTTGGAACAATTTAAAACAATTCTAAAACAGCATGGAACAGTCGTTAGAATTTCGAATATCGAAAAAGGGGGGGGGGCAACTTCACACTTTTGAATTTCTTTTTTTTTTGCAATACAATTTGATCTATAAGAAATACGGTTTTGATGTATTTGGACGGTCTTTATGACAAATGTAGAATAACCTGGAATTGTTAAAATTTACATTTTCGTGTCTTTGAGAAAACCGTATTTTCCTTTTATCACGGCCAATTATAATTTTGTCTTTGAAGTGTTTTGGAACAATTTAGACACAAACCCAGAACAACATGGAACAACCGTCAGATTTTCGAATGAATGTGGGCGAACTTCACACATCCATATTTACACAATCTCGTCAACTATTATGGTTAGACAAACTTGCAGAGAATATGAGTGAGTATTCAAGATTAATTTGAGCAAAACTTTACAAAAACTTGGACTGCACAAACGTATAAAAGAGTTGTCTAGCGCGCATTCATTTTAGGTTATCATCTGAAACAATCGCGAAGTCGAAAATGTTTATGATTTCAAATATTGTTTATATATACTACCCACAAGAAAAAATAAAAATAAATAAGCTACACCTCATTCTGAATTTGCTTAAAACTCAATAGCTTCTGATATATCGAGATTTGTAGGTTATTTTTTCTGAATTTTTTTGGACATGAAATATTTTCATAGGTTATGGCAAAAAGAAAATGCATATTAAAACTACTAAATTATTTAAACAGTAATTTAGATACTGACCGAGAAACAATTGAGAAAATATTTTTATTTATACACTATCAGATCATTTTTGTCATTGCCGATTAAACACTTACCTATTAATCAATTCCTATCATTGAAACTGACTATTTAACTACTTCGAACACCTTAACAAACTTTACTAGATATGTTAATTTTCTACTTTTAGAACTTTATTTCGTGAATATTCCTTGTTATTAGAATTTAAAATAGATAATTCTTTTATGCATCATGTAATATATTCCACAAATTACCCTTTCAGATCATAGGTCATTTAATGTTATTGTGTTTTGATAGAATGTATTGCTTTCTTTAGGAATGGCCGGTGTGAGTTTAAAAACGCTGCGCGTATCTGTCGATAGTCACATTCTAATTGTATGGATGTCTGGTCTTGAAAACACACTAAATAAATATCTCCAAAGAGTATTTATATTTGTTGAATGCTGCTCATTGTATAATTTCTTATTTACATTCCTTTCCTCTACTTCCATAATAATATATTCTGGATTATAAAACGAACCGGTTTAGCTTCCTAAAATAATTTAAATAACAGGTGACCATGATTTACTAAATTTATTTCTATTTGCTTAGTTCAACAGATAATATACCCAAATGCTTTTGAAAAATATCTTTAGTTTTGTTATTATAACTCATACCTTATTTTTAAATTAATTCAAATAAAAAAAATGAGGTGTGGCCACCACACGACTTTCTTATACGTATGAGCGTTTCAAATCATACAATTTTAAAAATTATTTTATACAAAAATTATTCAAAATCCTATTCTAAGAACTTCCAGTCTCTTAGTAAATCTCTACAGGATACATACTTTGTGAGATATTTGCAAAAAAATGCTACTCGCCAAGAGTAAACGTATTATTTCCGGTCGGAATTTTGAATTTTCTTTTATACAAAAAATATTCCAAATCCAACTCTAAATACTTTTATTCTCTTGATAAATATATATAGAATGCATAATTTACGAAATATTTGCAATAATCGCTATTCGATAAGAGTAAAAGTGTTACTTCCGGTCCGAATTTAAAATTTTTTTTTATACAAAAGGTATTGAAAATTAAGTTCTAAATACTTTTATACTAGTAACGTACCTGTCTAAAAAGCATGACTTGCGAAATATTCGCAAAAAACTGATTTTCGATAAGAGTAAAAGACCTACTTCCGGTAGGAATTTCGAAAAACTTTTTTAATAAAATTCTTCTCAAATTTAATTTTGAGTATATATGAATTCTTTATAAATTTGTTTAAACTTAGTAATTTACAAAATATTGGTAAGAGTGGATTTTTTCACTGAAGTAAACTACTACTTCCGGTCTGCCGATTTTACTGAAAATCTAATCAGATCTCAAGAGGGAGATAATATTGAAATTTTCATCATCACAATACTTCCTTATCCTACGTATAAGAAAATAAAAATAATGAGTTTAACCGTTGATTGAAGGAATACATAAAGATGCGCCACTATAGCACTGAGCGTAGCCAAAACTGGAACCGAGATCTATACGACTGCATCAGTCGTTTGGATCCGAGATTCGAAACAGCCCGAGACAGCGATGATGTTTCTCGGCAAGGGGTTTGTGGGACGACTTAACGGAAAGACGCGCTGTTTTACTATAGCGTTGCGCATCTTTTATATTCCTTCAATCAACGATTTAACACCTTGTCTTGTGGTTTATTAATTAAAGCAATATTTGCCTTTATACTTTCTTATACGTACTAAGGAATTATGATGCAGGTGTCCACGTTTTAAGGTCGCCTGATACCGAAAAAGTGGCTTTTGGCAAACGTCTCTCTCTCTCCCTCCTTCCCTCTCTCTCTCTCGCCCTCTCTCACTCTCTCTCCGTCTCTCTCCCTCTCCCCCCTCTCTCCCTCTCTCCCTCTCTCTCTCTCTCTGTCTGTCTGTCTGTCTGTCTGTCTGTCTGTGTCTCAGTGTCCAAACGGCTACAGCTATCAATACCAAACTTTAATAATCTTCCTCTTGAGATCAGATTAGATTTTGAGTAAAATCGGTAGACCGGAAGCAGTAGTTTACTTCACTAAAAAAATCAAAATTTACTAATACGTCGTCACGTTTAAACTAATTTCTAAAGAATACAAAAGTACTAAGATGTGAATTTTAGAAAGACTTTTTTGGGCATTTCTAGTGGAAGTAGGTCTTTCTACCTACCGCGAAAAGCGGTTTTTAGCAAATTTCTTACAAATTATTCATTTTGTACAGACTTATTTAGAATACAAAAATATTTAGAACCCGAATTGGAACAATTTTTGTATAAAAGAAATTTCAAAATTCGGACCGGAAGTAACACTCTTGCTTTTATCGAATAGCAGTATTTTGCAAATATTTCGCAATTATGCATTCTATAGAGATTTATTAAGAGAATAAAAATATTTTGAGTTGGATTTGCAATAATTTCTGTATAAAAAAATTGTCCAAAATTCGGACCGGAAGATACACTTTTAATCAGAGGTTTATTTTATAAAGAGGCAACTTAAAATTTGATTTGGAACAAATTTTGTATACACATTTCGGATGTCACATACGTATAAAAAAGTCGTATGGTGACTACACCTCATTTTTAGATATAGCTCTCTAAAAAAATTAAAACATATTCTAAAACAGCAAAATTTTGCATTTCGTATTAATTATTACATTATAACATGATTTAATTGTATGTAGTGATATTATAAACTTATTCTTACAAGTTTATAACAAAAAATAATACATATACCGGTAGGTTTTCTGGTAACGCAACGATTGTATAGCGCATGTATCAGTCCCCACAACTGAACGACTACGTATATGTACTCCCCTCCGTTAACCAGAGCGGTGGTAGTAGTATACTACAGCCGTTCGCGTCGGGGAATACGATAACTGTAGCGAGTGATAGTGGGGACTTGGACACTCCTCTGTCGTTGCTTCACCCGAAAACTTACCGGTATACATACAAGGTCCCATATTTGAACTTCTGTGCAATTAATGGGTAATCATGTAATAAAATTTAATTAGGATTGTAAAATTAATTTCTCTAACCTTTACCAGAATAAATTAAAACAAAAATTGTAGCAGATATCAAGTTTTTAGTAATTAATATACAGGGTGAGTCATTAGTAGCCGCTTCTTCAATTGCTCTTTTGTGTTTTAAATAAGAGAAAAACAATTAGTGGAAGATCCATGGTTGCTTGTGGCGCATATTGTAAAAATACTTTAAGCTCTGGCGCATTTCCGGTTTTACAGGAAGTGCACGGGGCTTAATTTTTTTTAATGACTCACCCTATATATTTTTGTATTTTCTTGTACTGCTTTAAATTGTCTGTTCGATTGCTTTTTCTTTTTCAAAATTGAGCCAATAGTTCTTGAATTATTAATTTTTTTTGAAAATATTTGACCAAAACACGTGTTCAGAAAAAAATCATTTGCACATTGTTTTTAAAAGTAAAAACATTAACTTTGTTGTTGCTTGTAGACAAGAAAATTCTGCATCATTTGGTAAAGTTGCACTCGACAATACCTCACTGAACTTTGTTTTTTCAAAGCCTACTTCCTGAAATTTTCACATACCAAAAACTTATATTTTTTAAATGGAACACCCAGTATTTTATTGAGTCATTTTGTTCCTTTTTTTATTCTCTTTCATTTTTGTTAACAATGTCCTATACTTATCTTTTGTAATTTCTGAGATAATCACTATAGGAGCTATTAGCGATCAATTAAAGAACTACGAGCGCTGTTGTTCTATGCACCAAAATATTCGTTCAACCAATGGAGAGCAGGGATGGCGCCCGACATCCTTAGTCAACTGTCAAACAATATAAATGTTACATCCAACTATCCCAAAAGTAATAATTTTATAGAATGAAGAGCATCGCATTTCATTTTTTTAATTCCGGCAATGTCCAGTTGCATTTTTGACACTGTTGGTTAACATCGAAATAAAATAAAGGTTATGTTTACTAACATATTTGAAGAGGTCTTCAAAAAGTTTTGAAAATCCGTCCGTAGATAGCGAAGATACTCTTCACCATTAACATTTTCATCAAAGAAATAAGGTCCAATTATGTAACTACCCACTATTCCTCCCCACAGTTTTAATGACCAACGATTTTGAAAGTTTACAGGTGTGATAAAATGGGGGATTTTAAGTGTTATAATAATGGAAATTGTGACGATGAACGTATTCACTTTAATAGAGGGTGGCTTCGTTGGTAGACAACAAAAAGTTGAGAAAGCCAGGATAATTTATCTGCTGCCAATTGACAAAAATGTAAGCGATTCTGAAAATTTCTTTCATCTAACCCTGTGTATAAATATGCTACGGGTGAATTTCATATTTCCTAATTATTCTGGATTCTCAAATTTGACTTACATCTAACTGACGACTAATTTTCGTAGTACTAGTATGGAGGTGTTCGACTACACTCGCAAGTACCATAAACGTCTTATCCTCACCAGTTATTGCTTTTTCTGCACCTTCTTTCATATTCAATGCTTTCTGTTCACTCAAACCGTCCACTTTATATTTTCGAAGGTTTCTGGATTCGGTTGACTTCTACCAGGGATCGCTGTGCATAAAGTCTGGATACTAGCAAAAAGTTTCTTTCAGATTCACCCAAAACGTCAATCATATCTATTAACTCTTCATAAGAATAATTCATTTGGATGATAACTAACAGCGATGCTTTTGTAAGTTTGAAATAAATGTATATCCACTTTCTTCAACAGTTGACTGAGGCAATCAGCCGCATTCCAGCCTTTATTGGACGAAAATTTGGGTGAATAGAACAGCGCCCGTAGTCTTTAATTGACCGCTAATTGCTCCTATAGTGATTATCTCAAAAATTACAAAAGATAGGTATAGGACATTGTTACCAAAAATGAAAGAAACAAAATGACTCAATAAAATACTAGGTGTTCCATTTAAAAATAATAAGTTTTTGGTACGTGAAAATTTCAGGAAGTAGGCTTTGAAAAAACAAAGTTTTTTGAGGTATTGTCGAGTGCAACTTTACCAAATGATGTAGAATTTTCTTGGCTACAAGCACCACCAAAGTTAATGTTTTTACTTTTAAAAACAATGTGAAAATGATTTTTTTCTGAACACGTGTTTTGGTCAAATATTTTCAAAAAAAATTAATAACTCAAAAACTATTGGCCCAGTTTTGAAAAAGAAAAAACAGTCAAACAGACAATTTAAAGCAGTACAAGAAAATCCAAAAATATATAGTGTGAATCATTTAAAAAAATTAAGTTCCGTACATTTTCGTCGAAACCGGAAGTGCGCCAGAGCTTAAAGTATTGTTACAATATGCGCCACAAGCAACCATGGATCTTCCACTAATTGTTTTTTCTTTTATTTAAAGCACAAAAGAGCAATCGAAGAAGCGGCTACTAATGACTGACCCTGTATAATAGTAATTTATTAATAAAGAACTTAAAGAAAATGGTTATGTGATTTTGGTCTTATAGTTTGTCTCCTTTTCGCAATAATAAAAACCTTAGTACGACATATAAAATCCATTATCGTCCATATACTCTTGCATTCTTGATTGCATAGAATTTATTAAAGTTACACATAAGTTTCTTCCTCTGAAATGCTCCCATACAGATTGTGCATATTGAGTGATATTTTCTATATTAAGTTGAACTCTATCATTATTAGCATTCCTATTCGGCACCATAGCACTCCACATATTTTCAATGGGATTCGGATATGGAGATTTTGCCGCCCAATCAAATACTTCTACGTTATTTTCGTTAAATAAATAAAAAAAAATAAAAGAAAGTAAGAGTGTTACTTCCGGTCCGAATTTTGATTTTTTTTTATATAAAGATTATTCCAAATGTGGCTCAAACAATTTTGTGTTCTTAATAAATCTGACTAGAATGCAAAATTTGTGAGATTTTCCAAAAAAAAACAGATATTTGATGAGTAGAAGCATTACTTCCGGTCCAAATTTTAAACTTTCTTTTATAGAAAAATTGTTCCAAATGTAGTTCTAATGACTTTTGCACTTATAATACATGTATATAGATTGTATAAAAAAAACTGCTATTCGATAAGAGTAAAGTCTTACGTCTGGTCCGAATTTTCAAATTTCTTTTATACAAAAGTTGTTCCAATTCGGGCTCTAAATATTATTGTATTCTAGATAAATCTGTAACGAATCAATAATTTGTAAGATATTTGCTAAAAACCGGTTTTTGGTAAGATATGAAGGCCTCCTTCCGGTAGAAATTTCAAAAAAAGTCTTTCTAAAATTCACATTTTAATGCTTTTGTATTCTTTAGAAATTTCTCTAAACTTAGTAGTTGACGACGTATTAGTAAATTTCGATTTTTTTAGTGAAGTAAACTAATTCAAAATATCAGTGTTGATCGGGAAAAATATAATTTTTAATAATTTTAAACATTCCCTTATTAGAGAATATAACAATTTTTACTTTTTATAAGAAAAACATGGGTTGTTATAATACTAAATTGTTTAAGTATTATTTTAATTTTCAGTTAAACATTGTTATTTTAAATAAAAAGCTTCAACATCTAAAATAAATACAAATCACTTCCAGAAAGAATAGTAACAAGTCCAAAATTCCATAAAACCAAGATTTAATGAAAAATAGTGGATCTCCCTGTAGAAATCAAAATAAAAGACTATAGAATAAAATAAAAACCAGAAAGATATTGAGGAAGATAAAAATGATTTTTTCTAAAAGTACCTAGCATGAACGTTATTACTATCAGACAATAAATTATTATGAATAAACACAAATATTTCAAATATATTGGCTTATAGTATATGGCCGATGTAGTTTCTTTTACAAAGCAATTTAATTCATAACGTAATACAATCTTTTTCTTTTAATTGTATTTAATATTTAATTATATATAATTTTAAAAGCAAGGCATTCAAAATATGTGTTTCATTCGTTACTATATGACATGTATATTTCGTGCAGATTGTGGAAAATAAAGTATTTAAAAACTTCAGAAAATATAAACCATACTCATATTAAGTACAATGGCTTATTCATGCTATACATATAAGATTTACGATGCATGTTTTTTGCTTGTCCCGTTCTTAACTCGAACATTAGAATGTTACTATCGTAGAATTTGGGGATCTATTTTCAATTTACACCGGCCATTTGAAAAGAAACCAATATCTTAAATACAATATTTTGGACCTTACGATATTCCCCGCGAAAAGACAGGAGCACATTTAGGATGTAGTTCAGGGGATAAGATGATTATATTCAACATTAGAAAGGGTTAAGAATATTGAAGAACGAAAAAATTGATCTTATAATGAGTCGTAGTTATATGTTCACACCAAACAGTAAGTTTCTCCGGATACAATGTAAACTCTCGATACTGCTGTGGATTACTCTCTCCCCGAATGGGGTAATTTTGCTCGTTCACAAAGACGTTCAACAAGAAATGTGCTTCATCACTAAAGATGATTTTTCGGCAAAATTTGGATCCATTTCTAACTGCTCCAGAGGACAATCATCTTGTGCCAATTGGATCTTATACATGCTAAACGGTATATTTTTAAATGAAGAAAAAAAATCTCAAAAAAATAATATTCACCCGAAATATAAATTGTTCCAAATGATAGTATTATGCTTATAATGTTGAGTATATAGGGTAAACCAGGGTGATATGGTGAATCGGGTGAAATGGTGAATTACTCTATTTCTTTTTTCGGTATGCAGATGTCGCTATAAGCTGTATGTTGGTTATTTACGATCATATGTGCAAAGAGCACCTGTTGAAAACCACCCCCGTTTTGAAAATCGTAAGTAATTTGTGTAAAACTGCTTCCGATGCTCAATAATTTTTATACGTTGCATGCGTTTGTACCGTAGTCCGCGAGGTGCTTTTAGATATGTTCTGCCTTCTTAGATTATTTATGCGTTACATAACCTAGAAATCGTTGCCTCTAACATTTTCAACCGCTTGCCCACGTTATTCACTGTTTTACCCATAGCAAATGGGGGAAATGGTGAACTCGGGGTATGGGTGATACGGTGAACGACTTTTCTTACTGTGCTAGTATTTCTCTTCCAGGCAAAAATGACTACATTTTATAAAAGGCAAAGGGCATCCACTCATGCTGATTGGACAAAGGAGCAACTTAAAGATGTCGTAAAGGCAGTACAAAATGGAATGAGGCTGAATGAAGCCTCAAAGACTTTTGGAGTTCCATGGTCAACGCTGAAAAGAAGAATTGCAAATGGGTGCTTTACCAAAAAGGCTTTGAGTGGGCCGCCTGTCCTAACACAAGAATGTGAGAATAAGATGGTAAAACATATTATAAGATTACAAAAATTCGAATTTGCACCGACAAGGACAGAAGTACGTACCATGGCATACAAGCTGGCAGAGAATTGTAACCAGCATCATAAATTTAACCGAGAAAAGGAAATTGCCGGACTGGATTGGCTACATTTATTCTTAAAAAAAAATCCAGAACTCTCAATCTACAAATCGTAGGGAGTTTCACAGGCGCGATCAAAAGGATTAAACAAGAAAAATGTTACAGACTACTTTTCTTTAAGAGCGCTCCAGCAATAACATCTGGTGAAAATGGGCGAAACAATAACTGTGGTCGCTTGCTGTAATTGAGAGGGCATGTTTTTACCTCCTGCGTGTGTTCTGAAGGGAAAAAATGAAAAGGCCGAGTACAAAGATGGTATGCCGCCAGGTGTTTTCATGTCATAAAAGTCGGCGTACGTAACAACTGATATTTTCCTTCTGTAGCTAAAAAGCCATTTTGCACCAAGGAAACCTGAGGGAACAGTAGTACTCATTTTGGATGGACATAGTTCCCATTGCATCAGTGTCGATACATTAGAGTTTGCAGAAGCAAATAACATAATTTTGCTCTGTTTACCCAGCCACACGACCCACTACCTACAGCCCCTAAACAGAGCATTTTTTAAAGCTTGCAAAAGCATGGGTACAAGCAGCTATCCCCGAATTTGCTTTTTTAACATCAGCATCAGATCAGCAACAGAAACACAACGAGCGACGTGAAAATAGACCTCCTTCACCTCAACCAGATTGTTCGCGATGGCCGGACATCATGAATCCCGTGAAAGAAAAGGCAGCAGGCATAGATGAAGATCAGGGACTTGAACATAAACAAGATTCACCACAACCAGATTGTTCGCAATGGGCGGAAACTCCACAGAAAAACATGCATTCCTCAGCAGAAGCAACAGATCGTCAGTCTTCAACGGAGGCAACAGGACAATCTCAAATAACCCCTGGAAAACTCTTGGATCAAATTTTGCCAGTCCCGATCCTAAATCAAGTAGAACCTACGCTGAAGAGGTCTAGAGCGTTCGCTGAGGTTTTGAATTCTCCGGCAAACATTGTCAACCTATGACACCGAAAACTCCAAAACAAAACAATTGAGACAGTGAAGAGTAGGGCACATGGTAAAAGGAAGGGCAAAGGAAAAACTATAACCAAACAAACTACCAAAGGAAATACCAAAAACAAGCAATCTAAGAAACGAAAAGCGTGTAGCACTGACACCGAATCCGACTCATCGTTGGATATCGACTTGCGAGACGATGATGATGACGACGGTGCTGTGAGCTGCGCAGTTTTACTAAAAAGAACGTGGATTGGATCAAATGTATTAGCTGCCAACTTTGGCTGCATGAAGACTGCACAAAGTATGAGTTAATGTGTGATATATGCGGTAAAAAGCAAAACAAATAAATTCACTATTTCACCCATATGCACGAGTGAAATGGTGAATTTGATTTTAAAAAAAATTATATTTTTTAAAAATTATTGCAATACTTTAAAAAAAATATGAGAATGTTAACGTGTTGCTTAGATATTGTATAAAAGAATAGACTTTTTTTGTTTAAATAAACAATTTCTTGTGTTCTAGAGGGCTCTAATTTTTTGTTCACCTTATCACCCTGGTTTACCCTATATTTATTCACAATAACAATAAAATATTCTCAAATTTTTTTTATTAAAAATATATTTATATATTCATTATATAAGCAAGTAATAACAAATAACACACTTGGTATTGTTTCACAAATATATATAATTAAATACTCGATGTACATTTCGCCTTGCGGCATCATCAAGATTTCTAGAGAAACTAAAGTAAAATTTAATATACTGTAACTACCTACTTCAAACAAAAATGTAAATAGAAAAAAATATACAAAAATAGAAAATTATGAAAAGGTCATGTCATGACTTATCTGGAAAGACCATTTTTACAATGCTAGGGTTTATTAGCGGTGAATTTATGAGTTCGGTTTGTTCATTAAAAACATTGCCTGGTTGTAAAAGTAAACTTTCTTTTATAAAATAACCTTCTAGAACACCCATTTCTTTACTTTTATTTAAACTATACAGTACTTCTAAATTGTCTATTGAAAAATGAGATCCCGTGTCTAAAACATGGTTAGCTACACTTGAATTTTCATAATTTAATTTAACGGCTCGCATATGTTCTGAGAATCTTAATTTGAAATTTCGCCCCGTTTGACCTATATAAAATTTACTACAATCACTACAATTAATTCTATAAATTCCTGATTTGTTTAGTTTAGGATTCGCTGTTTTATTATTCGTTAATTGACTTTTTAAAGTGTTGTTATTATAGAAGGCTATTTTATAGTCATTATAGACAAACTTCACTTTTACATATACATTTAATATTGAAAAAAAGTATTTTCTTTAGAATTTGATTTACATCTGCTTAATTAAAGCTAATTTACGAACGTATTAATTTTCAGTGTATGTCCAATTGTCCACATGTGCTTACATTTTTATTGCGGAGGAATGACTAAGTCTTAAGAAAAGAAAAAGAAGACGAAAAAGACAAAAAATAAATTTCATAATTAAAACCTTTATATTTTATTAAACAGTATAATGTTTTGTGATTCTTTACTAATATTGTCACAATATTCAGTCAATTTATGATAATAATGTTTTCACTGCAACCATGATTCTTTTATGTCTAAATCTGTATAGTTCCCATCGAATTTCAAAATTTGGAAGTCAAAGAAGTTACAATCGGTTCCATCCTCCCGCCAGACGGTAAGTCCTTTATATTTGTGATCGTATGGAAACACTTTTCCAATTCTCCACTCACCTTCTAGGAAGATTTTACCAATGTATAATGTGGTGTTTGCTTCCATACCACCAATTACCAAGTCTTCTATCTCCTCCTCTTTTATTTTGTCGATATTGACGTATTTCCAATACAATCTTTTGCTGTGCTCATCACATAGTAACTGCAACAAGTAATAACACAGTTTTAAATCTTAAATTTGTACAGTATTATTTTAAAATTAGCATAGTCATATTCTGTAAGAATACTAAACTTAGTTTTTAGATAGAAACACATCTCGAAAATGTAATGTGTTCTAAACTAAAAATTATAGAGATCTCAAGTAATATGATTAGTAGAGACTGGATTTTATGCAAAATGCGTATTTGTTGTTTTTTGGTATATCCCTTCTATACTGTGTACTTATCCATTTTCCACCCTCAGAATAAGTGTTTTACCATTTTTTTTTAGTGCATATAATGCATATTTGGACACTACTGCATATGCACGTACATATTTCATAATTATTTTGCATTCTATTAATTGAGTTAGCAGACGGTTCTTGGTGGAACATTTTATTAATAACTATTAAAAATAAAAATAAAATAAAACTCTTGAAAACTTTCCACAATTTTTATTTAGTCTTTGCGACATATGTTTCGGTATTGTTCATACCATTATCGAGCACCGAGCGGAAACTAACAGGTCAGTTTGTGTAAGGTTGTTATATATGTCGTTGTGTTTATTGTCTCTTTTTACATAAGTGTCTATTATGGGGGTATGTGTGTTTGCAAAGTCTTTGTGTGTGTTCGTTACTTTCTCTTTTCCTTGAATTGATTTTTTGATTTCTAATATTTCTAACAGATTTAATTTCGGTCCCTTGTTTACATTATGTATAAGTTTACAACTATCTATATCGGGAAAATGGAGATTATCTATACAATGTTCGGCAAGGCCTGTATTTCTAATATTATGCAATATTGATCTTTTGTGTTCTTTTAATCTAGTTTCGATCTTTCTGCCACTTTGTCCGATATAGATAGCTTTACAGTCTGTGCAATTAATTTTGTATACACCTGATTTATCGGTAAGTTTAGTTCTTTCTCATCAGGTGTATACAAAATTAATTGCACAGACTGTAAAGCTATCTATATCGGACAAAGTGGCAGAAAGATCGAAACTAGATTAAAAGAACACAAAAGATCAATATTGCATAATATTAGAAATACAGGCCTTGCCGAACATTGTATAGATAATCTCCATTTTCCCGATATAGATAGTTGTAAACTTATACATAATGTAAACAAGGGACCGAAATTAAATCTGTTAGAAATATTAGAAATCAAAAAATCAATTCAAGGAAAAGAGAAAGTAACGAACACACACAAAGACTTTGCAAACACACATACCCCCATAATAGACACTTATGTAAAAAGAGACAATAAACACAACGACATATATAACAACCTTACACAAACTGACCTGTTAGTTTCCGCTCGGTGCTCGATAATGGTATGAACAATACCGAAACATATGTCGCAAAGACTAAATAAAAATTGTGGAAAGTTTTCAAGAGTTTTATTTTATTTTTATTTTTAATAATTATTTTGCATATTTATGCATATATTCGCCATTTTCATAAGAACCATAATAAAATCTGATATTTAAAGATATTTAATTTGTTTGTGTAAACGTGAAGGGATTGCATTCCTTCAACTTTGCATTAATGACTCATTAAAAGTCCATCTCATTGATAATGAGATGGACTTTCCCAAAAATAGGATTTAACTTTACTGATAATCGGTTTACAGGGCAATTAGAACTTACGTAAGAAATCCTTTTCAGTAATGTAGGTATTAATGCAGGTATATTATACCGTACGACTAATATCAATATAAGAAAAAGAAATAATTTTCTTGATAGTTTGTTCATTCGTAAACGTGTTAAGGTGTGTGCTATTTGGTGAAACAAAAGTGAATTAAAAAGTTTTGAAAATGCCGAAGATAGCGGAAGCGAAGTCATCTCTAATAAAAAATTGGATAAGTGATTGCAGTGCACTAAAAATTATTGACGAAGAAAGTGTTTTGTGCACACTCTGCGACAAACGGGTAAGTTGAATTTTGAAATATTTTGTCAATAACAAGTTCTACAATTATGAGAATTTTTTTTTGTGTTCATAAATATAATGAAACAATTTCATAATGAATTATTATTAGATATGTTTAATTTTATGTTCTTTAAAGCTAATATATCTTTGTAATATTTCTTTGTCATAAACACCAAAATAACCAAAATCAATCAAATTTAAACAAGTGGAGAACTTTACAAAACCAGACAATTTATTTTTCTAGTTTTTGTAGTAATATAGTAATTAATACCTAATAATTATTATAACTGAATGTTAAAAATATATATTTGTTACACAGATTACCCGCCAGAAGAAATTTCAAGTAGTGCAACATTTGAACACAAAATTTGAATAAACCGCGGCAGCAACTTTTGGAGGAAATTCGAAGAATCCACAAGACGCATTTTCCAAAGATTTGTGTAATCTTTTTGTGGGTTGTAATATTCCTTTACATAAATTGGACAATCAGATATTTCAAGAATTCCTGAAAACTTATTGCAAAGTCGATGATAAACCCATTTATGTACCCAGTTCCTCAGCTCTACGCAAGAAATACATCAACGAAATTTATGAAGATGTTACCGATGGTATTAGAAAGGACTTGAAAAACCAAAATCTTTGGCTCTCTGTTGATGAAACTACCGACACGAAGGGCCGTCAGGTTGCTAATTTGATTATTCAAACCTTAAATGGTTCAACTCAATCTAAAAGACATTTAATTAATGTAGGTAATTTATACAAAACAAATCATGTTACCATAGCCAGGTTTATTAATGAGTCCTTTAGCGAATTTCTGTTTACCCGACAAAGTACCTTTTGAAAAATTTCTGTTAATGGTAACTGACGCCGCTTCGTATATGTTAAAATCAGCTCAAAGTCTGAAATTTTTTTTTCCAATTTAATCTATTGTACTTGTTTGGCGCATGGTTTAAATAGGGTAGCTGGAAAAGTTAGATAAGAGTTTCCAGATGTAAATAATTTAATTAGTAATATCAAAAAAGTATTTTTTAAAGCGCCCTTACGAGTGCAATTATATAACGGAATGCTTCCCGGCATTCCATTGCCACCAGAACCTATCTTAACAAGATGGGGAACATGGCTTAAATGTGCTGTGTTTCTTGCCAATAATTACGAAGGCATCAAAAATGTTGTAACTCAATTTGATTCAGCAACCAGTCTTGCCATAGCAATGCGACAACCCAAATATAGTAGATCAAATCTTGAGAAAAAAGAAATATAAAAAGGCAATAGAAATGGTTTACCCAATAACAAAAGAGAAATTAAGTAATTAAAGTATTAACTTACATAGGATCAACAAGTGAAAAAAAAGATTTCTTTTACATAAAGTAGATATATAAAGTAGCATATAAAATAAATAATTCTTTGGGGAAATACATAAAAAACAATAAATCAAAGATAAACAAGGGTAAAAAATCAGGAGTCTATAAATTAGCATGTATGGATTGCCTTAAAACATATACACCCTGTCCAGTTTAAAATGCAGTACATGGGGATATTGGAAACCGTTGGAGATACAACGTCGGTTAAATGGGAGAAAAGTTGCGTATTCATTTGTCCATGAATAATCCGACATCAGATTTTGAAATTTTTGTTTCATTGGGCAGATACAGGGTGAAAAAGAAAAAAATGCATTTTTGAAAATCTTCCATATTTTGTTTCCTAGATGAGATAAATTTACAAAAGTTGTAAGCTAGGGATAACAAGTCATGAGGATTTTAAAAATGATTAAAAAAAAAATCTAGGTCTACTAGATTTTGCGTGACAATAATCAACTTTTGTTTTTCTTATGGCAGCCATATTGGATTTTAACATTTTTAATATCTTCAAAAAAAATGCTATTCAATGATGTATAACATGTTTATGTTCAATATAGTAAAAACATGAAAAATAGAGAAAGTAAGATTTTTACATAGTAGGCCGTGATAATAAATGTGACATTTGTATTAAACAACTCTCAAAGCTGTGAAGTTTATTCTGAACTGTCAGTAATCTTATTGTTAATCTCATTGTATTGTTATAAGTATCTGTACTGTGCAAACCTAAGATGGATCGTTTTACAAATAGTAACAAATATCAAATGCTGGAGTGTTTTATTTTGTGTGGAAGAAATGATGAATTGGCTGCAGAAATGTATTTCGATAGATACCCTGAAAGGCGGCGGCCAGAAAAAAGCATTTTTCGCCGATTGCGTGATAATTTGATAATGCATGGAAGTTTTGTCAAACCCAAAAAAAGGCAAAACAATGAAAACAATGAAAATATTGTTCTTCAAGCAGTAGTTGAAAATCCCCGTACGTCTTTACGGGTAATTGAAAATACACTTGGCGTGGCTAGGTCAACAGCTGGTACCATTTTAAAGCGTGCCAAATTCAAACCTTATCGTGAGAGAGCCAGTCAAGGGCTTCAAAATGGTGACGAAATACGGAGAGCACAATTCTGTCATTGGTTCATCGAAAAACATTATGAAAATCCAAACTTTTTTGCGAAAATTTTATGGTCTGATGAGAGTCGATTTACTAACTCTGGAATGTTTAATCGTAAAAATACTATCTTTTGGTCCGATGAAAATCCACACCTAGTTCGTGGCATTAGACAGCAAGTTAGATGGGGATTTAATGTCTGGATCGGCGTTATTGATACCCATGTTATCAGTCCATTCTTTTTCAATGAGAATTTAAATTCTGAAAGGTATTTAGAACTTTTGCGCACACATGTTGCTGAACGAATTGAAGAACTTCCACTTGCCACGTTGCAAAATATGTATTTTCAGCAAGACGGAGCGCCTTCACACAATTCCTTGTTGGTTACAAATTGTTTAAATAATCAATATTACAATAACTGGATTGGTAACCGAGGACCAATAGGGTGGCCTGCTAGGTCCCCGGACCTCACACCTCTTGATTTTTTTGTATGGGGCTATCTGAAAAACAAGGTGTATTCGAGATCTTATGAAAACGTGGAAGAATTACGTCAAGCAGTTGAAGAAGCAGTGAATGAAATGACACCGAACATGGTTAGACAATCTTGTGAGGCAGTACTAACACGATGTAGATTGTGCATACGAATGAACGGTGGCTTATTTGAACAGTTGTTACATTAATGATTCAGCTACCTAACTACCTTTATTTAATGAATACTAATAAATAAAATGTTAAAGATATTTTAACAGTACTTGGAGACTTGTTATTTTTTGTTTTTTTATCAGTATACACTTAAGATATCCACAGTTCCATGGCTTACTATGTTAAAATCTTACTTTCTCTATTTTTCATGTTTTTACTATCTTGAACATAAACATGTTATACATCATTGAATAGCATTTTTTTTGAAGATATTAAAAATGTCAAAATCCCATATGGCTGCCGTAAGAAAAACAAAAGTTGATTATTGTCACGCAAAATCTAGTAGACCTAGATTTTTTTTGTAATCATTTTTAAAATCCTCATGACTTATTATCCTTAGCTTACAACTTTTGTAAATTTATCTCTTCTAGGAAACAAAATATGGAAGATTTTCAAAAATGCATTTTTTTCTTTTTCACCCTGTATCTGCCCAGTGAAACAAAAATTTCAAAATCTGATGTCGGATTATTCATGGACAAATGAATACGCAACTTTTCTCCCATTTAACCGACGTTGTATCTCGAACGGTTTCCAATATCCCCATGTACTGCATTTTAAACTGGACACCCGGTATAGGCCAAACAGGGAGGTGATTTGACAAAAGAATAAACGAACATTTTAAGAGTTTTAGTAATAAAAAGACAGATTCAAATTATGCAATTCACTTACCAGAAAATAATCTTAATTTCAACAACGAATTTGAGATACTACATTCACGAGAAAAAGGTTTAAAATTAAATTTACTTGAAGCCTTAGAAATAATAAGCTTAAATACTCAGATGTACTGTTAAATGACCAGATAGATCTAAATAATTCCCCGCTTTTAAACTGGTACCGTTAAAGACGTAGGTAGTTGTTAAGAATATATTTAGAGTACATTATATAGCTATGATGAGATTTATTGTAATTAGGTAATGAACAAGTGTGTAGAAAATGTGTTGAAAAATCATAAATTTGTAAAATGTATTTAGTAGTAACGCAATTCCTGAAGAAGCTACATCGTAGCGAAACATGTCGTATTTTTTAAATAAAGTGTGATTATACTCGAAATTAGTTGTAAATTGTATTTTACTTTAACCCTAATTATTACGGAGTTCCAGCAAGTAACGTCCGATTCAATCAAGATCATCACATTTACACAAATCATCCATTTTGTTTAAAAAGGATCTCCCAAACGGAAAATTTATAATATAATAATGTAATATTTTACATTTTGCCGAGTTTATTTAGATTTGAACGTTTAATTCTACTACAACTACTATAAATATTAAAGACAATAGTCGTATTTCATTTACCATTTTACAGATTTTCATGAAACAATGTATGGAGTACTTCCAGTACTTACCTTAATTGCATTTTTGATAATTAATCGGTGCCCATAACATGTAGCGTACGCTTCTGACTGATTCGGATAAAATGTGGCTGGCAATATACCGGTGGCTGTATGCACTTGACCTATAAATATGCCTTCGTCACCTTCAACTGCATCCTCAGCTATTTTACTTCTATAATCCCTCCAATAATATGTATGATCGTATTCTGAAGGTGTAAGAAAATAATAAACTGAAATTAATTGCTTTAACAAGATCCAAAGATACCTACCTGTTAATGTATAGGTAAACAGACAACAGCAAAACAAAACTATCGAAAATTTCATCCTGAAATAAATCATATTTATTAATAACAGCTCTATATGTCTTACAAGGTATTATAACTATTCTTATAATTTGAGTGGATTTCATATTCAAGATTCTTTTCAAGTGAAATATGTACAAAGTATAACCAACAATATTTCATAGAACAATTAGCTCTCATAATAAATTTTCAATATATTTGCTTCTTTGAGCCGATAACAAAGGAGTTCATATACGAGTTTTACTAAAATTCTTATTAATAACGTTCAGTGCGTCAGATATTCTCTACTTAGGACAATTTTCATTTCTATACATATTTGTTCGAAAAATGCCACTTTTCTACAGATTAGACATAATATTCTTACCCTCACCGTAAAATTAATTTTAAAAAATGTTGTGAAATCATACTGAATGGGAAAAAAATTTTATATAAAGATTTTCCTAATGAGGGAATATCTCATGCAGTCAACGTTACTAACATTTCCTACATATACGAATATACCGGGGTCGACATATTTTAATTTCTGATACGAAAGTAGAAAGAGGAAAAGAGCGCGACGAAATAAACTAAAGATAAACATAAGCGAGGCTGCCACACTCGACAAACGTTTGCTATGAAATGTAAGGCGTGGGGTCCCCCGCCACTGCGTTGCTCTCCCACCACTGTTAGCAAGCAGGCATCGCTGCATATCATAAGGTCATCTTCTGCATATGATAGAAGTGCAAACCGAAATTAAAATTTGACGACTATGGTATATTGCCACTGCGTATTCGTATAACAATCAGACGAGCGACAAATAGTGTAAAACCGATCGTTGATTCGATATGTGGTGGAAATATATGCTTCCAAAGTTTTATTCATTGTATTATTTCAAATTCATTTTGTATCTATTACTGTTATTTTAACTGATACAAACGTATTGAAATGTAGTCATATTAAACGATTCTACAATGTCGAATCTAGAATTAATTTCTTTTACTCCAGTCACAAAAATTTCCAATTAGAAGTTTTAATTAAGAGGGGTGTTTACCTATCGAAAACTAAGGCATCGCCGTTTCGCGTTTTTTAAACTTATTTTGTAATTTTAGAATCTCAAATTTGGGTTAGTGATGCAAAAGGCATACATTTATAATGTCAAGGTCAGTTTTTGTACTAATTTATTTTCTTAAAAAAGTTATGTGTTTTAGAAATAACCACAAAAATGCATGAATTTGATTAATGTCTACTAACTAAGGCTGATACACAAAAGAAGAAAAACTCAAATTTATGTAATTATTTTTGAAGATAAAAAACATTAAACAGTAAACATTGTCACACACATTTTACACGAGGTTTTTCGCGTCGTCTATCCCCACTTTACGGTACCTCTACCGGTCCAAGCGAAGACGAAAATCTATCGGAATCGGTCGGCTATTGCAGACTTAAATGCGAATGACAGTTTAATTACAAACTGTCACTGGCATTTAAATGTCATATATACCTATAATATTCGAGTGTATAATAATGGTTATGTGCCAATACTTTAAGGATTAATATAAGTAAATCTAAATTTATAATCATTGGTAGTGCATATAAATTAAACACAATTAACTATGACAATATTAATATAAAAATAGATAATAATTATTTAGAAAGAGTAAATACTATAAAATATTTAGGGATAATTATAGATCAGCATTTAAATTTTAAAGAGAATACAAAGCATATTCTAAATAAAATGTCTAAAAAAGTAGGTTATTTAAGTAGAATAGGTCAAAATATGTCACAACTCTTATGTCTTACAAGGCTATTCTTATATTTCAATGGATTTCATATTCAAGATTCTTTTCAAGTGAAATATCTACAAAGTATTACCAACAATATTTCATAGAACTATTAGCTCTCATAATAGATTTTCAATATATTCGCTTTTTTGACCCGATAACAAAAGAATTCATATACGAATTTTACTAAAATTCTTATTAATAACGTTCCGTGCGTGAGATATTCTCTACTTAGAACAATTTTCATTTTTAGACATATTTGTTCGATAAATGCCACTTTTCTACAGATTAGACATAATATTGTTACCCTCACCGTAAAATTAATTTTAAAAAATGTTGTGAAATCATACCGAATGGAAAAAAAATGTTATATAAAGATTTTCCTAATGAAAGAATATCTCATGCAGTCAACATTACTAACATTTCCTACATATACGAATATGTATTGCCACTGCGTCTTCGTACAACAATCTGATGAGCGAGAAATAGTGTAAAACCGATCGTTGATTCGTTATGCAGTGGAAAAATATGTTTCCAAACTTTTAATCATTGTATTATTTCAAATTCATTTTGTATCTATTACTGTAGTTATTTTAACTGATACAAACGTATTGAAATGTAGTCATATCAAACGATTCTACAATTTCGAATCTAGAATAAATTTATTTTACTCCAGTCACAAAAATTTCCAATTAGAAGTTTTAATTAAGAGGGGCGTTTACCTATCGAAAACTAAGGCATCGCCGTTTCGCGTTTTTTAAACTTATTTTGTAATTAAAGAATCTCAAATTTGGGTTAGTGATGCAAAAGGCATATATTTATAATGTCAAGGTCAATTTTTGTACTAATTTATTTTCTTAAAAAAGTTATGTGTTTTAGAAATAACCACAAAAATGCATGAATTTGATTAATGTCTACTAACTAAGGCTGATACACAAAAGAAGAAAAACTCAAATTTATGTAATTATTTTTGAAGATAAAAAACATTAAACAGTAAACATTGTCACACACATTTTACACGAGGTTTTTCGCGTCGTCTATCCCCATTTTACTGTATCTCTACCGGTCCAAGCAAAGACGAAAATCTATCGGAATCGGTCGGCTATTGCAAACTTAAATGCGAATGACAGTTTAATTACAAACTGTCACTGGCATTTAAATGTCATATATACCTATTATAATATTCGAGTGTATAATAATGGTTATGTGCCAATAGTTTAAGTATTAATATAAGTAAATCTAAATTTATAATCATTGGTAGTGCATATAAATTAAACACAATTAACTATGACAATATTAATATAAAAATAGATAATAATTATTTAGAAAGAGTAAATAGTATAAAATATTTAGGGATAATTATAGATCAGCATTTAAATTTTAAAGAGAATACAAAGCATATTCTAAAAAAATGTCTAAAAAGTAGGTTATTTAAGTAGAATAGGTCAAAATATGTCACAACTCTTATGTCTTACAAGGCTATTCTTATATTTGAGTGGATTTCATATTCAAGATTCTTTTCAAGTGAAATATGTACAAAGTATAACGAACAATATTTCATAGAACTATTAGCTCTCATAATAGATTTTCAATATATTCGCTTCTTTGAGCCGATAACAAAGGAGTTCATATACGACTTTTACTAAAATTTTTATTAATAACGTTCCGTGCGTGAGATATTCTCTACTTAGGACAATTTTCATTTCTATACATATTTGTTCGAAAAATGCCACTTTTCTACAGATTAGACATAATATTGTTACCCTCACCGTAAAATTAATTTTAAAAAATGTTGTGAAATCATACTGAATGGGAAAAAAAAGTTATATAAAGATTTTACTAATGAAAGAATATCTCATGCAGTCAACGTTACTAACATTTCCTACATATACGAATATGTATTGCCACTGCGTATTCGTACAACAATCTGACGAGCGACAAATAGTGTAAAACCGGTCGTTGATTCGATATGCAGTGGAAAAATTTGTTTCCAAACTTTTAATCATTGTATTATTTCAAATTCATTTTGTATCTATTACTGTAGTTATTTTAACTGATACAAACGTATTGAAATGTAGTCATATTAAACGATTCTACAATGTCGAATCTAGAATTAATTTCTTTTACTCCAGTCACAAAAATTTCCAATTAGAAGTTTTAATTAAGAGGGGTGTTTACCTATCGAAAACTAAGGCATCGCCGTTTCGCGTTTTTTAAACTTATTTTGTAGTTTTAGAATCTCAAATTTGGGTTAGTGATGCAAAAGGCATACATTTATAATGTCAAGGTCAGTTTTTGTACTTATTTATTTTCTTAAAAAAGTTATGTGTTTTAGAAATAACCACAAAAATGCATGAATTTGATTAATGTCTACTAACTAAGGCTGATACACAAAAGAAGAAAAACGACCTCTATGCGCCAGCTGCACATTTGTAGTACGATATAAAGAAAAAATCAAATTTATGTAATTATTTTTGAAGATAAAAAACATTAAACAGTAAACATTGTCACACACATTTTACACGAGGTTTTTCGCGTCGTCTATCCCCATTTTACTGTATCTCTACCGGTCCAAGCAAAGACGAAAATCTATCGGAATCGGTCGGCTATTGCAAACTTAAATGCGAATGACAGTTTAATTACAAACTGTCACTGGCATTTAAATGTCATATATACCTATTATAATATTCGAGTGTATAATAATGGTTATGTGCCAATAGTTTAAGTAATAATATAAGTAAATCTAAATTTATAATCATTGGTAGTGCATATAAATTAAACACAATTAACTATGACAATATTAATATAAAAATAGATAATACTTATTTAGAAAGAGTAAATAGTATAAAATATTTAGGGATAATTATAGATCAGCATTTAAATTTTAAAGAGAATACAAAGCATATTCTAAATAAAATGTCTAAAAAAGTAGGTTATTTAAGTAGAATAGGTCAAAATATGTCTACATATATTAAACTGTCTGTTATATAAATCGCTAATTTCGATACACATGGAATATTGCTCAAGTATCCTCTTTAAGTTAAATAATTACGAAACTCAGCAAATGCAAAAAATTCAAAATAGGGCTATGAGAACAATTTTAAAGTGTAACAAATATACACCAGTTGCATTAATGCTGAGTACATTGAAATTAATGAATGTGCGACAAAGAATAACGTACAAAACACTCTTATTCATTTACAAGAGTAAACAAGGTGTTACGCCATCGTATATTAGTCAGAAGTTGATTTATATACATGACACACATAAATATAATACACGAATCATCCATGATTTCTTTATTGAAAGAGTAAATAGGTCATCAACGGCTAATAATGTTTTTGTTAATGGGCTTAAAATGTTTAACAGCCTCCCGTATGACATAAAACACTGTAATAATTTAAATAGGTTTAAGAGACAACTGTCATTGTATATTTTAGAGAAATTTATATAAAAAATGTAAGTGTATGTAAATAGCGTATTGCTAATAAAGATATATTATTATTTATATTTATCTAACAGTTATGGGCAAGCGAAAATTGGCTTATTATAAAACATCAACAACATCAACAGTTCCATAAGTACTCATTCTTTATACATTATGTTTCCCATCTATAGTATTCCTTTATCTATGAATAAAACCGAAGCGCTGTGATGGAAACCGAATATCGTGTAGCTCCACTTACTCACACCACCTTGCGTCTACCCGTCCCGCGAGTAATATAAGTTGCATAAGTTTCTATTTGTTGGTAAACGCCCGTCTTAACTATGGGCAATATAAATTAATTTCCAATTATATGGAAAACTTACCAAAGGTGTGCTCTTTACGACAGAGGCTCCTGGTTACAATTCGTTGTTAGTAAAAAAAATTGATCAAATTTGTTTTGAATTGATTGACCTGTCCTATTATCCCGATCTAGCATTCCTACGCTTCACAATTAATGCTATTTCAACATATTGGCAATGTTATAGTTGCATATAAGTATGATTATATGGTTATAAAATGATAAATGAATTGTAAATTAAATATTTAGGCACTACACTGGCAGTAAAAGACACAAAAAACACATTTTCAAGATGCAATTACAGGCACCAATTACTATATTTTAGAAAATAATAAAAAAATAGTCAGGCAGCATAGTTTTAAACATAACTCAAGAATGGCATTAACGTTCAACGTCCATAAAGATCAGTGCATACGACACATATTTTCTTGCCTTTTCTGCATAAGAACTTACATGGATTCATTAATATCAAATCAAATATAAACGTAAAATGTATTAGTTGTGTTGATGTTATGAATTAGTTTTAATTAGCTCACTAGAGATATGTGTAAGTCAGGCACAATCATATACGATATATATTATAGACAGGCGTTATCTATATTTAACGAGCCATAAGAAGTAAATTATAACAGTATTATAAGAACAACAAATATAAAATGGAACAATAAAAACTTTACAAACAAATACATAAAATTATATTATCATAAACTTACATTTTTAATGGAAATTTTACCAGAACATAAATGGTAGTAAAACCTTTTATATTCCCAGCAAGAACTAACCCACTACAAGATGATAGCAAGGTAAATATAAAGACAAAGCTACCACCACCAATGCAAAAATAAAATCAAGAATTAGTCTAACGGAAATTACTCAAAACTTGTTAGTGGATCTTTGTCGATCTGTTCTGTTAAAATATTCATACGTGCGGTAATATATTTTTTTTTTCGATTCGTCCACTATTATTAGACTCTTCTGAACAAGTTTGCATGTAAAATTATAGGTATATATAACCGTAAATTTTGTGTAATTGATGGATACAATTCGGAGAAAAACATCAAACAAATATTCCACTTACCTATGCGTAAGAATACAGAATTGATACAGAAAAGCAAAAAAAATCGTCACAGGAAAGTCCTAAGAAAGGGGCAAAGAGTAGTGGCATTTGTGGTCTTGATGTATGCAATTTTATTTTGTGGTGGTTAATTGCGGCTCAGATAGAGACAACCAATCAATCCTATGACCAGTCTTTTCGAAGAATTTCAGCCTACCTGCTAATTATAAAAAGGTTCGGTTTTATAATTACAATATAATTTCGTCCCCATAAACACATACCTGCCTATTCATTTTTACTGAAATTGATTTACATATGGAAAAGGACATACGTATGAAGAATACAGGAAAAACCACTGGATGGTTCAATGAACGAAAATAAATACATACATACATCATCAGGAAAGTAGCATATGATAAAAATGTTTAATAGCCAGTGAAATAAAATAATAACAATTAATTAATACATATAACAATAATTAAGTATAACTATAGTAATAATTTATCCTTAATGTCTTCCTGTAGTTATTTGAAGCCGTATCGGCCATGAGATATCATTATGCGCTTGAAATGTGACTTCAGTTTTTGCATCTCTGCATTCTTCGACGTAGTGAGGAAATCATCAGCAAAACAAACCCTCATAGTGAGGTAGCAAAATGCGTTTTCACTGATCTTAAAACGGTTTTAAGGAAAGGAGATCATTTTCTAATTTTATCAGGAGACATCAATCTACTATCGCAATTTTTTCTGTAGTTAACTGAAAAATTCATCTATACGTGGTTTGTAAAAGACTTAATTCAATTAAATTTTATTAAAATTATTAATATTATATGAAATAATTGCACGAGATCTTTAACGAGTACGGTAAGACTATTTAAAATTCAAAAAATGAGGTGTGGCCACCTCACGACTTTCTCGACTTTCTTATACGTATGACCGTTTCAAACTATACAATTTTAAGAATCTTTTTATACAAAACTTATTCAAAATCCTATTCTAAGGACTTTCATTCTCTTAATAAATCGCTATAAAATGCATAAAGGAAGTAGCACTAAAAGTGCTACTTCCGGTCCGAATTTTGAAATTTTATTTATACAAAAAATATTGCAAATCCAGTTCTAAATACTTTTGTACTCTTGTAACTCACGACATATTTGCAAAAAATCGCTATTCGGTAAGAGTAAAAGTGGTACTTCCGGTCTGAATTTTGAAATTTTTTTTATACAAAAGATATTGAAAATTATGTTCTAAATACTTCTATACTCGTAACGTACTTGTCTAAAAAGCATGACTTGCGAGATATTCGCAAAAAACTGATTTTCGATAAGAGTAAAAGACCTACTTCCGGTTGGAATTTCGAAAAACTTTTTTAAGATAATTTGTCACAAACTTAATTTTGAGTACATATGAATTATTTATAAATTTGTTTAAACTTAGTAGTTGACGAAATATTGGCAAAATTCAATTTTTTCACTGAACTAAACTACTACTTCCGGTCTACCGATTCTACTGAAAAACTAATCAATCTCAAGTGGAAGATTTTGTACACGGAAATACAAAATTTGGAATTGATATCTACAGTGGTTTGACCGCTATCGTGGTCACACACAGAGAGAGAGACGGGCAGACACAGACATTTCTTAAAACCCACTTTTTTGGAATTAGGGATCTCAAATATCTGCAAAAATCTAGAGGTCGAAAATTTTCGTCATCACAAGAAATAATAAAAGAAATTCATTTATTTAATACTTAAAAAAATGATTTTGTATTTTCAATTATTGTCCAGATCCATTGCTTCTTCAATATTATATTTTGAGAAAATCTGTAACACATTAATTTTATCAAGTGGATGCTTATTTTGAACATGTCAATGTTCAAATTTTATTTGCTACTGACTTTGCCGCTACTAGTGTTGTAAATTGAGACGTTAATTATTAAGTAATAATTAATATGATAATTAACACATTTTTCATCATTTATATTAACAGTTAATTAACAATAATTGATGATAATTATCACACTCACAACACTAGACGCTACAAGTCTTTTCATTATTTAATAGCAGCATTATTATACTTACTGATGAAATGATATATCTGTCCCACGTTTGTGTCGTTCGTTGCAGTTATATGCACTACAGGATTGTACCATAATTAAAATTAGAACGATTTAATCAATATTAACACTGTATCTATAACGTTAAAACGGACGTTAGACATACAACAGCAGACACTAGCCCACCGGTGACGTCACATGCCTGCGTTATGTTTGCTTCAGTTCGTATTCAAGGCGGGACGGAAAACAGCGTGTCTATATGTATAAATGGTCTAAGACACAAACTGACAGATATTAAAACTAATACAGCTGCAACTGTTTTGAAAAGTGTCAAAGTCGTTACCAAGGCATGTATGATAATAAAACACTATAATGAAAAATTATATTAAAATTGAAAAATGTCTACTCCGAGATCATATAAACGATCCCTCCTATATATTGTTTAAGTTCATTGACAGTCGTGAAACCATGAGTAGGAATTAAGTTTATTCTGATATACTACTTCCTTTTGTATATCATTTTATTGGAAATATTGAGGAAGTTATTTAAATAACAGAGTGCTAATGCTGCAGTGATTTCAACGTTGTTCATTATAATATTGATAAATGGAGGGTGAATGCGCAGGTGTAAAATGAAGCTCGTTTCAATTAAAACATCATGATACTACCTCGTATAGCTTCAGTTATCTTTTTTTACATGCCTATTTTCAATTATATTTTTATGTCATGTTTTTACATTTGTAGTAGTTAACATTCATCATATTCTATATAGACTGTTTACACAAACATATATAAAGTAGAAGACAAAAGTATATAACATGAAAAAGAGATATTTAAGTTAAATAAATTTTTATTTAATAAAAATAAAACATTTCGTTTTCATAATCTTACATTTTATTATAATTGATGAATCAAAAAGTCACATAACTTAATAATATTTTTCAAATCTTTCGTGAATCCAAAATTCACCAGTGACATTTATATATTGATAATTGCTATCAATCTATAATTAGAAATTCTTTTATATCCTTTTATAAATATTTATTTCCATATATCTCGGAAATATTCTTATTGTATTTTAAAATTTGAAAATCTTGGAAAATACAGGCATTTTCATCATTGCTCCACACTGTAAGTCCTTTCGCTATATGATCCGATGAATAGATCTTGCCAATTCTCCATTCACCCTCATGAAAAATTTTACCAACATACAACGTGGTGTCATTTTCCATACCGCCAATCACTAAGTCTTCCACTTCCTCAGGTTTTATTTTGTTTATATTGACATACTCCCAATAAAATCTTTTGGTATAATCGTCGCAAAGTAACTGAAATAAGAAAGAAATTCAAGTTTAATATAGTTATAATAAGATGTGAAAAAATATTTAACATTTCCTGAAAAGATTAGTCAAGACTCCAGGAAACTGATGAACTAATAATAATAATAGTAATGGTAATAAAGCTTTCTTAAGAAACAGAAAACTCCCAGAGAGTTTCTTTTTAAATTAACGTACCTACCACCATATTTTGTGTTACTCCAAAATAATAATGATTTTGAGTTTTCTAGTTATCTTACAAGTAGGTTGTGGACAGTTCAAGGAAATGCTGTCAACAAGAGTTTTCTTTTAAAAGTACTATTGCAAATAAAAGCAGTTTTGGCAAAACTTGATCCAAAATCTGAAATTTTTGCTTATGAAGACAAATTGTCTGTAGCTACCAAGTTTTTTGTTATTGATAGTGTCAGTGCGAGTGTAATACATTTTACTAATAAAACGTAGAATTTGTCAGTGGAGGAAGCAGTAAGAGCATCAACTTTGCTGGATGAGGGATATTCGATGCGTCATGTTGCTAATGTGAGAGGTAGAAACCATTCCAGCTTAAATCGCATGGTTAGACGATTTAACGAGACAGGTTCTCACTTACGAAGGCCGGGACAAGGCGAAAACGGTGCACCAATGCAATAGACGACCGTTTTCTTAGACAATCCGCTCTCAGAAACAGAATAACGACTAGTACCATCTTAAAAAATGAGCTTGTAGCTGCTCGCAACCTTCTTGTATCATCCCGAACGATTAGAAGGCGCTTAAGTGAATCTGGATTTGACAGCAGAAAACCGGCCAAGAAACCCCTGCTCACCTGAGAGCACAAAATTCAAAGATTGCGTTTTGCGAGAAATCATCAAGATTGGACTTTGAATGATTGGAAGATGGTTTTATTTTCAGACGAAACGAGGATTAGCCTTAAATCTCCTGATGGACGTGAGCGTGTCTGGCGAAGACCAGGAGAGAGATTTGCTAGTTGCAATATCTCTCCAAGAGTCCCGTTTGGTGGTGGCTCTGTAATGTTTTGGGGAGGCATATGTTTCGATGGCCACACAGAGTTGGTCCCTATACGTGTTAGATCAATGAATGCAGATTATTATCTTGAACACATCCTTGTTGTTCATCCATGTTGCTCTTTTTGTGGGGCCGAATTTCTTGTATATGCAGGATATACACGGGACAAGTTGGTGTAATATACACTGACCATTCGAGGGCATGTGACATGATTGACCATAACCTGCTACTGCGTAGATTCGGTTCATTTGGCTTTGTTCCTTCGCCTGTCGGCCTCATTGGATCTTACCTTAGTGAGAGGAGATGTTATGTCTGATATAATGGTTTTTCATCCACCGAGTTTATAGTTACTTCTGGTGTTCCTCAGAGTTCAAATTTGGGTCCCCTGTTGTTCATATTGTTTATGAATGATCTTCTCCTACAGATCGATTGCCCTGTTCTTGGATATGCAGATGATATCAAAATTTATTCTGTAATAAATGGTCCTGCTGATGTGACTAACCTTCAGAAAAATTTAAGTTTATTGTCTTCATGGTGTGAACGTTCTGGACTCAAGTTGAATGTGGATAAATGTTGTGCAGTAACCTTCAACTTCGTACAATTCTTCTTACTTCAATGGTGACAACAAGTTAATGAGTAAAACTGAATGTAAAAAACTTGGAGTTTCCTTCGATTCCAGCTTGAGCGTGATTGTTTGGCATTGGACCATGTGCACCGTAGGTTCTTGAAGTTTCTCACGTATCGGACAGATGGTGTTTATCCGAACAGGGGCATGGCGATAGGTGATCTGTTGCGGAGTCATGATATGGTATCCTTGAGTGAGAGGAGATACGCTACATGTGAGAGATTTTTGCTGAGACTGTTGAATGACAGCATTAACTGCCCTGATATCCTGACCCGGATGTCATTTCTGATACCGCGGCATAACTCCAGACATAATTGCACTTTTGCAACACCTTTTGCGCGAACCAACATCATGAGACGAGCTCCAACTTACACGCTTTGTCGCTTGGCGACCAAAAATTTTGACCTATTTGCGGGAAGACTGTGACTGTGGATAGTGGATCATCATGGAATTTGTTGTTACTTGCTGTTTTTCTTTCTTTTTTTATATTATGTATACACCTGTAATATAGTTTGTAACCCTGTTTTGGGCTTTGCCTGTTGGTAAATAAAGATGATTATTATTATTATTATAATGCTCGTCCTCATGTGGCTGGGCAAGTTATTCACTACTGTTGTTATTCCGTGCATGGCATGGCCAGCCAATAGTCCTGACATGAACCCAATAAAGCACTTATGGGACGATATTAAAAAAAATGGGCTTGACGTCGTACACCTTCACCTGCCAACGACAATCAACTGATAGACGCAGCAATTCAAGAATGGGAAAATACACCTAAGAAATCGTTCAAAATTTGATCTCCAGTATGCCCAGACCCATGGAAGCAGTAATTAGAATAACTCTAAATCCATAAATTCTATTGTTTTCGTTTGTTTTTTGTTTACATGTTTGCGTTGTTTTTAAGAATAAAAGTGGTTTAATAACAAATGATTAGAAATAACGCTGATTTCATTTACCAGCTACTAGACAGTACCTAACAATAAGCTTTCATCAATTTTTTTGTGCAATATTAAATTCAGTATTGTAATTATACAAGTTTAATTGAGTGCTGCGTTATTTTTGTGCTCGTGCGAAAATATAAACAGCAAAAATAACGAAAAAAGTTGATCGCATTTCTCCCAGAAATATCGGCATTCCTTATCATGATTCCAAAGCTAGGCTAACCTCCTAAAGAACTAGTCGGAAACCTACCAATTTCGTTTTTTCCCATTATCTTTTGATATATAAGAAAAACGGTTTTGATGTTTTAGAAGAATGTTTAGAGCAAACCTAGAACAACTCGGAAAGAATAATATTTTGTGTATTTTGTAATTGGAATGTACGCTGCATAATGTTTAAGATATGCCAGTTGCAGCCAAAAAAATAAAATATTAACAAAAAATTTTATTTTTGGAATCGAGTTTTTTTTTTCATTATTATGACGAAGATATTTCTTGAAACATGTTTATCTAAATAAAAATCAAAAATTAAGCTTAGTTTTTCTTAAATTTCTTCTTAAAGTTTAGTGAAAAGCATCTAAGTTTTATATATATTTTAAAACCTGTCTACACTAATCGAAACAGCAAAGTGTTTTGTTACTTATGGCCGTTTGTTAACAAACATTTTCGAGAAATTGGTCAAGATATTTGGGTGAGATACCGGCACCCCCACTACTACTCCAGCGAGCTACGACCTAGGAGCCATGTCGATCTTTGGCCGCAACTCAAGTTTTACCGCCACCGGCAAAATAACCCTTATTTAAAAAATGTGTGACTATATCAATAGGTACACTTCAGATATTGACACTTACCTCAATCAAATAAAAGATTCGTAGTTCTGTAGACGAGCTTGTTATCCTGGATTTATTGCATGTTGTAATATTTTGAAAGGAAATGCAAGCCAAAGTCAGCTGTGCAGGGTCGTATTAGGTCGGTTAATGTTTAAATAAAATATCTGCATCATAAAAATGAAAAAGACGTCAATTTCAAAAATGAAATTTTTTAATGTCTTGTTCTTTTGGCTGCCACTGACACACTTTAAACATTTAAACAGAATTTTTTTAATTAAGTAAGTAGTGTATATTTCAATCTAACTGTACACAAAATTTCTTTTTTGCTTTCTAAATAAAATTCATTTTGGGGCGGTACTAATGGCTCTCATTTCCTAAAAGGTGTGCTATACAACATTTTTATAGTATTTTGGTATAATTTGCTTCCTAAGCAACCATTTCAAAAATCCTCATGCATTATTTTTGAAAGAGCATATAATAACAACAATGAAGAGAATGAAAGAAAACAGAGTTTTGGCCAATATCAGTTCTGCCTCTAGTCCGGGTAACTTATTTCTCCATTCTTAAACGACATTTGATAACTTTCTATTTTAGTAGAAGTAAAAAAAGATATCTACTGAAGATGGCAACTTAGTTGCCGAAATACGTATTTAGCTTTTTTTTTTATCTATATTTTTTGTGGTTAGGCATTTTCCTTTTGCATTTTATTTCAGATCTTTAGCCACAGTCTCCACCCATTATTGGATTAGTAGAAGTAGATTGGTGTCATAAATTTTTCATATTATTTTTCATAATTCCTTTTCGATTTACCTGGTAGAAAATTATTTATAGCTTTAGAGGCCACGCCCCGCAATTCTTGTGGCATAGATTGAAGCTCTTCGTCTGATATTCCGCCCACAGATAATATGAGTTTTTTTTCTAATTTAAGCAAACTTTTCAATTCAAATAATTCTTATAAAAGTCAAGTGTCAAATATAAATCAGAGCTACCAACCGACTACGCCACGTTATCAAAATTTCCCTTAATGTATATTTTTAACAATTTTTCTATAAATAAATAATGTAAATACAATCCGAAACAGAGAAAATAGTGTAAAACACTCGTAACAGAAGGCCATTCCAGCATTCATTCCTTCGGCCACTCGCGCTACGCGTTGTGTCCGAATTTGGAAGTCATGCTGGAATGAGAGGCCCTCCGTTACTTGTATTTTAATATACTACACTGCTAAAAAAAATTAGGGTAACACTTTTTTCAAAACCTGTAACTTTTTAATAAGAGGTCAAGGAAAATCAAATTTGGTATGCTATGGCATATATTTAACTAAAGAAAATTACGAAAACAATTTTACAACTTCCTCACACCTGCGTTGCATGCTTCGCTCTAGTCTGCTAAGGTATTTTTGGGGTATGCTTTCGCATGCCTCAATCAAGGTTTGTTCAGTTCCTGTATGGTTAGTGGTGGATTACGGCGCTGGCGAACACGTCGGTCAAGCAGATCCCACACGTGGTCAATAGGATTCAGGTGAGGCCATAACGCCGGCCATTCCACGGTATGTGGCTTTGCATTGTCCTGCATTGGGATGAAATTGGGACCGACGCCATATGCAGCAGGCAGCACATCGTCCTCCAAGACATTTGCGATGTAATTCATTGCATTTAGTCTATTAGGAACCACAACAAGATCGGTTTTGTTGCCTACACCGATTCCAACCCAAACCATCACAGATCCAAGACCAAATTTATCCACTTCCTGTATGGTAGCGGCTGGAAATCTGGACTCGTCTGTAAACAGTACAGGCGTCCACCGACAAAGTTGCCAATCTCTGTAATCCAGAGCAAACCTCATTCGCAGTGCTTTGTGATGCTGCGTAAGGCGTGATGCGCAGACAGGTCTTCTTGGTTTCAAATTTGCTTCTTTTAACCTGTTTCTAACAGTTTGATCAGAAATTTCTATTCCATGTGCTCGTCTTAGGTCGTTGCTGTGGCAATACGCTTACATAGAGAGGAAAACACAAGAAATCGGTCTTGATTTTGGGTAATTTTTCGATTTCGACCTTGTCCAGCTTTTCTGACATATTGGCCAGTCTCTCGAAACCGATTCCATAAACGCTGAATAATAGAAGGGGAAACTCCAAGGTCCCTGCTAACATGTCGAATAGAGTGGCCGTGCTTAATAAGGACGACAGCACCAGTAACTTGCACATCACTAAGATGTATCATTTTAATCAACGAAGATTGACAACTGAATTCATCTGTCATCTTTAGTAGGCTTTCATACGTCAATTCAAAGCGTACTTGAAATTTTTTCCATTTTGTTTTGCATTATTAATTTACATTTTTAATTGTAACTTCCAACACAAGATAACGTGGTCCAACTCTAGAGATCAACAGTCCACTATAGACTACATCATAACCAATAGAAACATCCACCCAACGCAGGTCCTGGATGTGCGATCGCTTGCCTCTCCGGACATGGGAGGTGGACACAGACTGGTCCTATGTAAGATGAGACTAGGGGTACAACTAATCCGTAAAAAACCACCAGTAATCCTTGAAAAATTCAACATAGAATCCTTCGACAACGACAGCACGAAGGACTTATACAAATCACGATTAAAGGTAAAAATAACAGCAAATCCAATAACAGCTGGGGATACAGTCGATACGGCTTGGTCCAGAACCAAAAGTAATATCATAACAGCGGCAGAAGAAGCGATTGGCAAAAGAAAGGTCAATGTGAATGCAAAAGTCAACAAACCATGGTTTACTCCGGAAATAAAAACCCTAGCTGCAGAGAAAAGAGCAGCCTACATCAAATACCTCACCAACAAAACAGATGAACAACGTCAGCAATACACCACCGTAAGAAACAGAGCCAATGCTAAAATAACACAAATCAAAAAGGACTATTGGGAAAAGCTCTCCACCGACATGCAACATGATCTGTATGGAGGACAATGGAGAATATGGAACTTCATTAGATCTCAGAAGAAATCAGTTAACGAACAAATCGCAGTAAATATTGCCGCTGAGGAATGGACAAACCACCTCAAGAGGCAACACCGAAGAACAAGCGGATCTATGGACCATGCCCAACGATATCGACAACTACATTATAAACAAAACAGAGATCAAAACAATAGCCAACAAATTAAAGAACAGAAAATCACCAGGTCCGAATAAAATAACAAATGAAATGCTCAAATATGGGGGCGACGAGCTGATGCTACAACTGTCACATCTCTACAGTATGGTTATGTCCACAGGGGAAGTACCCCAGGAATGGAAATCTAGCATTACAATCCCTATCTACAAGAAGGGAGAAAAGAAAGACCCAAGTAACTATCGAGGCATAAGCCTGCTCAACACCACCATGAAGCTGCTCACCAAAATAATAACCCAACATCTATCAAGCACAGTCAGCATCAACGAAGAACAACAAGGCTTCAGGCAAAATAGATCAACAATCGACGCTATATTCATACTGCGACAAATCATCGAGAAGTCCATAGAATTTAACAAACCTGCGTTCCTCTGCTTTGTTGACCTAACGCAAGCATTTGATAGAGTGCAACTAAAGGATGTGCTAAAGATCCTGCAAGAACGAGGAGCCAACAACAATATAATCCAGGTAATAAAACAACTTAATACCAACAACAGTACAAGAATACAGTCAGACACCGCAACCACAGAGGAAGTGAAAATATCGATAGGTATCAGTCAAGGAGATAGCCTTAGCCCGATGCTCTTCAGCCTGGTAATGGACCGCATCATAGACCGGGTGAAAAATGTGGGACGAGGTTACAGAATGGGACAAACCGAATTCAAAATATTGTGCTATGCAGACGATGCGGTTCTTATAGCGGAAAATGAGGACTACTTGCAGCGAATGCTATTCGAGCTAAACTGGGCCGCAAAGAAATATAACATGAGCATCTCGATACCGAAAACCAAATCCATGACCATAAGCAAGGAACCGATACGATGCAAGCTAGCACTAAACGACCAACCAATCGAACAAGTGATGAGCTTTGAATACCTGGGGATAATAGCCTCGAGCAGTCGAAATACGTACGACGAGGTGAAAGCACAAGTAAATAAAGCAGCAGAGTGTCTGGCTGTCTGCATAATACTATTTGGAAAAATAAACACATGTCAATAACCAGCAAGGCTAGGATCTACAGAACAGCAGTGAGACCCATCCTCACCTACGCAGCGGAAACGAGAGCAGACACCAACCGGACGAAGAGAGCACTACGAACGACCGAAATGAGGGCCCTGCGAGCGATCGCAGGCGTCACATTGAGGGACAGGCAGCGAAGTAATGGGATCCGGGAACAGTGCGATAGGATGCCAGATGTTGTTGGATGGTCACGGGGAAAAAGAAGAGAATGGAGAGACCATGTCGACAGGATGGGAAACGATAGACTCGCCAAGGCCGCATACAAAGAAAAACCGAAGACGACCAGACCCTTAGGAAGACCACCAAAAAGATGGGCTGACTCCTGGACCTCATCGTCACAGGACATTGCATAAAAGTTGGAGAAACAGGACATAGTCCTATTAAAAAGAAGAAGAAGAAGAAGAATTGTAACTTAGAGATTACTTAGAGTTGTAAAATTGTTTTAGTAATATTTTAAAGGTAAATATATGCCGTAGAAACATACCAAATTTGATTTGCCCAGAACAATTATTTAAAGAGTTACAGGTTTTAAAAAGATTGTGCCCCTAATTTTTTTGAGCAGTGTATTTAATACAAGTTAGGCACACATAAAAGTTGTGACTGTGACTGTCAAACAGTCAAATCAAACTAGACTTAATTATTTCACAAGTTTTATTAAATTTTTCTAGCACATGTTTCCGTAAGATCACTTATCATTATCAAAGAGACAAGAATTAAAAGTGATTGCATCTGTGAACCAATACAGGTGCAAGAAGTCAAGCTGTCGTTAGCTTAATTATGCGTCTATTATAGGTGTATTTATAATATCTGTATATGTGTTAGTACAATTTTCTTTTTCTTATGGCCTTCTTAATTATTAAATTTTCAAACAATGTTAGTTTTTAACCCTTATTTGCATTATGTAAATGTTTACAATCATTTATATCAAAGGAATGGTTATATATTATAAATACACCCATAATAGACGCATACATTAAGTCAACGACAGCTTGACTTCTTGCATTTGTATTGGTCCACAGATCCACATTCACTTTTAATTCCTGCAAAAGAATTTTAGCACCAAAAACGGCGTTCGCTCCGCAAAAAATCCTATCAATTTATTTTTCGATTGGATTATGTCAGAGGTGTCCCCTAAGTATAAAACCAAATTTGTGTCGTGCAAACCCGCGAGCGTTAGCCGCCATCTTGAAAAATGCCCTTTTGCAAATATCTCGAAAACGGTGACTTATACGTTAAAAATTGTAAGAACCTTTTTTGTAGAAGATAACGTATTACCAATAATCGCTGTTTTCCTAGACCAGACGGCAACGTTCAATGCGCTATAACTTTGCAACTATCGAATGAACAAAAAAAAAGTTTCATACAAAAATTGTAGAAAATATTATGCTCTGCAACTTCGATAATCACATTTTTTTTGTATTTCTAAAAATTATCGAGATATTTTCCAAAAACCCAAAAATCGTTTCCTTCAATCGACTATATCTTGGCAAATATTGACAATAGGGAAAAAAGTTTCAAACAAAAAAGACGGGAAATATTATTTTCTACAAAAAAGATCCTCACAATTTTTAACGTATAACTCACTGTTTTCGAGATATTTGCAAAAAGACGTTTGTCAAGATGGCGGCTAACATTCGCGTTTTTGGACGACACAAATTTGATTTTATACTTAGGGGACACCCTCTGACAAAATCCAATTAAAAAATCAATTGATAGGATTTTTGCGGAGGGAATATCTAAAAATCCTGGACTATTAAAGTCACTTTTGATTTGACTGTTTGACAGTGACAGTTTGATTAGTCAACAAAAACTTTTAAATATATAGAATGTTTCACCAACAACCTACTGCAGAAACAATTTGTAATACAACTTAGGTACCTTAATTGCATTCTTTGCGACTATAAGACGACCATAACAAGTAGCGTAGGCTTCTGCACCAATCGGGTAAAATGTAGCTGGCAATATACCACTCGGAGAATGTACTTGACCTAGGTATAAACCTGCGTCAGCCTGAAACGCATCGTCAGGCAATTCACCACGGAAGTCTCTCCAGTAATATCCAGGATAGCTTTCTAAAAATGTATGGAAAAGTATAAATTATATACATTTCTTTAATATATATATATAAATATTTACCTGTTAATGTGTAAGCAAATAAACAAGACGCAAAGAATATAATGGAGAATTTTATCCTGAAATATAAAATATATTAATACACAGAGTATATAAATACATTTTAGCAAAATATGCATTATTTAGTATTCTATTTCCTACAATTTTCAAACACAATGTACAGACAGTTGTACAGAGAGTGCTACCTTAACGTACAGCCGCGTAACGTACAACCCCTCAAATGAACAAGAAGAATGAGTGTGCTTAAAACCACAACCATCCCCGTATCTAAAATTTCACATTCATACGTCGATGTTCAAAAAATTCTTCCGCCATTTTGTTTGTTTTGACATTTTGACTTTGGATTCGTGATCGGCGACCTATGACACCCCCGTGTCTAAAATTTCACATTCATACGTCAATTTTCAAAAAATTCATCCGCCATTTTGTTTTTTTGACATTTTGACTTTGGAATTGTGATCGGCGACCCCCAAAACCCCCGCATCTAAAATTTCACATCCATACGTCAATTTTCAAAAACTCGTTCGCCATTTTTTTTTGTTGAGATTTTGACTTTGGAATCATGATCGGCGACCTAAGACACCCCCGTATCTAAAATTTCACATTCATACGTCAATTTTCAAAAAAAATCTTCCGCCATTTTGTTTTTTTTTGACATTTTGACTTTGGAATCGTGATCGGCGACCCCCAACACCCCCGTATCTAAAATTTCACATCCATACGTCAATTTTCAAAAAACTCGTCCGCCATTTTGTTTGTTTTGACATTTTGACTTTGGATTTGTGATCGGCGACCTAAGATACCCCCGTATCTAAAATTTCACATTCATACGTCAATTTTCAAAAAACTCTTCCGCCATTTCGTTTTTTTTGACATTTTGACTATGGATTGGTGATCGGCGACCTAAGACATCCCCGTATCTAATATTTCACTTTTATACGTCAATTTCCAATAATACGAAATACACGCGTATAATATTCAGTAACGTATTAAATAAAACATATTCGCACATTTATTACATTTACGCAAGCGGCCATTTCGTTTGGTCGGTTCGGACGTATGTGTATGTATAAATAGAATCTGTTCTGGAACATGAATTTATTTATTCATTTAAATTTTAATTTAATTGAAATTAAATACCTCTACATATATGATATATTTATTTATCTTGTTCCCTTAGCCGACTTTACCCGAACGAGCGTTACACATATCCGAGCGTTACATATCCGAGCGTTGCAGTCAGTCTTGTTCAGTGCCTACAATCAGCACAACGCGCCTAAAGAAGTTTAGACTTAATAAAAAAAAATCGAACCGCCGTATGTTGGGTTGCCTGAAATATATTGAATACAGGATGTTTCAGTAAGAAAAGGAAGTACTTGAAGAGTATATTCAGAAGGTCCAAATAAGTAAAATAAACCAATATATGTAAGTCCGATTTTTAACCATTATAGAAATAATTTACTTTCTATTTTTTAATCATTGTAGCATTGAAATAATATTATTTTTTCTGTGACGGGAAAAAAAGTTGACATTTTATCCTTCTTGACAGGTAATAAAATGTCACTTTATCAAGCCGGGCGTAAAGTGTTACTTTTTGCCCATGGGAAAAAAGTTCTACTTTTTGCCTGCTTAAATTGGCAGGTTTCCATAGTAACGCAGGTGTAATGTCACTTGAAATGTCACATCGATTGATTTTCTGACTTTAATATAAAGTATTTACGTGTTTTTTTCAATATTAAATCGTCGTTTTTCCCATCACAGAAAAAATAGTGTATTATACACGGGAGAAAAATTAGATTTTAGCTCTCGGTAATTTATAAACTTTACCTCGAGCTAAAATCTAATACTTTTTTCCCTTGTATAACAAATAACTATTGTTAACGTTTGACAATTTAGTTTGACGTTTACTTAGCCATTTAAACTTAATTGACATAATACATATTTTTTAGACGATTAGAAGCAAACAATGCCACAAACATTTAGTAGAGTGTGCCGACATGGTTTTCGTTTACGGTTATTGTAAAGTTAACGCGACTAATGCAGTGGATAAATATAGAGGTAGCTTTCAGGCTCGAAGAATTCCAAACAGGAGAGTGTTTCAAAATGTATTTGCAATTGGTGGAGAAAGAGGAATGTGTTCAAGTGCAAAGATTGTTTCTGAAAGGGATTGCGGCTTAGATGTGGAACTTGAAACAAATATTCTCGATATGGTGGAAGAGAATCATGATATAAGTACGAGGCGGCTTGCAACCCAAATTCAAACTAGACACACGGCCACTTAGAGATTGCTGAAAGAGAATGATTTGCTTTCTTTTCATATTCAACCTGTTCAAAGTCTTCACAGAAGTAATCATGCTGCAAGGATGCAATTTTGTAATTGGATACTTCAAAATCGCAATTAAGATAAATACATTTTATTTAGTGAATAAGCTCAATTCAATCGCGATGGAGTAAATAATTACCATAATGAACACCGATTGGCAGACGAAAATCCACATGTTACAGTGAAACTTTCAAAATTGTTTTAGTATCAGCGTATGGTGTGGTATGTTGGACGGTCAATTATTTGGTCCATTTGTATTGGATGGTCGCCTTAATGGCAAACTGTATTTGAATTTTTTGGAAGTTCACTTGTCAGAAATTATGGATAATTTAGCATTAAATGTTAGACAACGGTTGTACTTTCAACACGATGGAGCCCCTCCATATTTTAGTGATAATGTTAGACATCTTTTGAACCTTAATTATCCCAATCGTTGGACCACAAAACTGGCCACCGAGGTCACCAGATCTTAACCCTTTAGATTATTGTTTGTGAGGCTCGATAAAATCTTTAGTTTATGCAACAAAAGTGGACACAAGAGAGGCACGACTGGATCGTATTTGTAATATTGCAGCTACCATAAGAAATAATCGCCGATCAATTAAACATGCAACTCGGGTAATTAATAAACGAGCATGAAAATGCATTGAATGTGATGGTCGTATTTTCGAAAATAACCACTGATTTATTATTATTTATTTTTAATAAATGTTCTATTTTAAATATTAAATTATTATTTATTTCTGTAATGGTTAAAAATCGTACTTAAATATATTGGTTTATTTTACTTATTTTGACACTCTTAATATACTCTTGAAGTACTCCCTTTTCTTCCCGAAACACCCTGTATATTTTTCGAGCTTAAAATGCAGGTGCCTTTTACACGGTGAACGTACTAAGACCAGCGATATGAAGCGATGACTGGTCAACTGGAAAGCAAATAAATTTCGAATATTTGTCTCCTGCATTTAAATTTATTACGTGCGTCTATTTTATCAGAAATTTTTTTTGCTATTTCTAAATACACCTCTGGCATGTATTTATTTAGTTTTATTAAAACTCCCGTTTTGTGTAATTTGTAATTATTTTAAGGATATTTGCCGAAATTAATCAGATATTTAGTTTTATTCTGCAATAAATATATAGTTTTATTATTCTTATGAATATTAATTATTTAAATTGTACTTCTTATTATTTCTCACCACGATTTGTATTCACTTCACAAAATTTTGTATTGTAACAACAGAGCCGATGTTTCTTGCAAAATGTAAAAACATTTATATTCTATAAGTAGTGCATGTTTTAAGTTATTGAAAATTATATTCTTCACAATCGACAATGATATTGTTAATTTCAAAATTAAATTATAAAAATTTCACCGTCGGTATGATACGAACTTAGAGTTTTGCTGGATTCTTCTGAGTAATCATTGATTCGAAACAAATATTAATACTGCAATTTACAATTGATTGATATTGATACTTTTTTTTTAATATAATTTACTTGTGTTAACGTCTTCTTTTGTGATTATTTCTAATTTCTGAAATGTATGTATACAATTTTTGTATTTTATTGTTTGTCCTGTTAGTGATTTATCCATTGGGCAATAAATAAATTATTATTATTATTATTATTTATTAAAATTAATTGTTAATTTTTTTTCAAAAAAGTTAGGTCTGGCCACCACACGACTTTCTTATACGTACAAGCGTTTCAAACTATACAATTTTAAGAATTTTTTTATACAAAACTTATTCAAAATCCTACTTTCATTCTCTTAATAAATCGCTATAGAATGCATACTTTGCAAGATATTCGAAAAAAAAGTGGTACACGCTAAGAGTAAAAGTGCTACTTCCGGTCTAAATTTTGAAATTTCATGTATACAAAAAATATTGCAAATCCAACTCTAAATACTTTTGAACTCTTAATAGATATATATAATGCTTAATTTACGACATATTTGCAAAAAATCGCTATTCGGTAAGAGTAAAAGTGGTACTTCCGGTCGGAATTTTGAAATTTCTTTATACAAAAGAAATTTAAAATTATCATTTAAATACTTTTATACTCATAATGTACCTGTAATGTTCCCAAAAAACTGATTTTCGATAAGAGTAAAAGACCTACTTCCGGTTGGAATATCGAAAAACTTTTTTAAGATAATGTGTCTCAAATTTAACTTTGAGTACATTTGAATTCTTTATAAATTTGTTTAAACTTAGTAATTGACGTAATATTCGCAAAATTCGATTTTCTCACTGAAGTAAACTACTACTTCCGGTACACTGATTTTACTGAAAAACTAATCAGATCTCAAGAGGGACATTATACACGTAAAAACAAAATTTGGAATAGATATCTACAGCGGTTTGACCGCTATCGTGGTCACAGACAGACAGACAGACACACAGACAGACACACAGACATTTTTTAAAAACCACTTTTTTGGTATCAGGGGACTTCAAAACGTGGACATCTGCAAAAATCTTGAGGTCGAAAATTTTCGTCATCACAATACTTCCTTATACTACGTATAAGAAAGTAAAACATCTTCACAAAAACATAGAAAACGTACAGGAATAAGCAAGAATGGTCAAGTAGCCCCCAGCAAACTTCTCAATGTTATTATTTATGTCGTTCCTTTTGTAGGTGCAATAAAAAAAAATACTAAAATATGACTAACAATCAGTACTAATTGTCCAATTTAACGCACCTACATAATTTGTGGATTTCTAAAAATGCAGGGATCAATAATTTTAGGTAATAAAGCAAGAAAATAAAATTTCTTTAAGTTAGTTACTAAAACAATTCAGTCCATAAAATTATAGTGCGTTCTTGCAAAAGTAATTTACGATTTTTATCAAGTTTATCCAAAATATTGTAGACGGTACGTTCCAGTATTGCCTGAAATATTTCCTTCAAGTTCTTACCGTCCATGGATTGAAGAATGAGAATTACCTTATAAACTCCAATTCGTATCACTTTAAAATTCGGTCAGGTAAACCAGGTCAGCTGGGGATACAATTCGACCCTTACCTTTTCCTGGACCAGGATCTTGAAACTTATGAAATTCAACTCGACCACTTTATTAATACTACAGAAATTTGTTAAATTTAAAAGAATAATTCCAAACGTAAAAAATGAGGTGTGGCCACCACACGACTTTCTTATACGTATGAGCGTTTCAAATTATAGAATTTTAAGAATTTCTTTTACAAAAATTATTCAAAATCCTATTCTAAGTACTTCTATTCTCTTAATAAATCTCTATAGAATGCATACTTTGCAAGATATCAAAAAAGTGCTACTCGCTAAGAGTAAAAGTGCTACTTCCGGTCCGAATTTTGAAATTTCATATATACAAAAAAAATTGCAAATCCAGTTTTAAATACTTTTATACTCTTGATAAATATATATAGAATGCATAACTTACGACATATTTGCAAAAAATCGCTATTCGATAAGAGTAAAAGTGGCACTTCCGGTCAGAATTTTGAAATTTTTTTTTTTACAAAAGATATTGAAAATTATGTTTTAAATACATTTATACCCTTAACGTACTTGTCTAAAAAGCATGACTTGCGAAATATTCGCAAAAGACTGATTTTCGATAAGAGTAAAAGACCTACTTCCGGTAGGAATTTCGAAAAACTTTTTAAATAAAATTATTCTCAATTTTAATTTTAAGTACATATGAATTCTTTATAAATTTGTATAAACTTAGTAGTTGACGAAATATTGGCAAAATTCGATTTTTTCGCTGAGGTAAACTGCTACTTCCGGTCTACCGATTTTACTGAAAAACTAATGAGATCTCAAGAGGGAGATTATACACGTAATTACAAAATTTGGAATTGATATCTACAGCGGTTTGGCCGCTATCGTGGTCACACACACACATACAGACACACACACAGACATACACACACAGAGACATACACACACAGAGACACAGAGACATTTTTTAAAAACCACTTTTTCGGTATCAGGGGACTTCAAAACGTGGACATCTGCAAAAATCTCGAGGTCGAAAATTTTCATCATCACAATACTTCCTTATACTACGTATAAGAAAGTAAAAGATGGCGCTAATATTATTAAAATATACTGATTTAGATCAAATGCATGTTGCCAACTTTGTAGAATAAATCCTGAAATACTATATAGATAACCGGTATATTTATTCGCATTGAAAAATGCCGGTTTGAGATAATCAATCATTAGGCTTAATCAATGATTAGTTAAAGGAGTATTTTAATCGGTGATAGAAAAACATGCCCTAAATGTATAATTTGGGACGTCGTCGAGTTTAAGAATACACAAACAAATGCACCAATATATAAAACACAATAAAATAAAATAAAACCAATGCAAATTTGAAATTGTCTTTTGTAAACATTCTTTTATGAAGTTAGACATAACTGACTGTCAAGAACTTCATTGTAAGTAATTTGATTACTAAGTGTGATAATAATAACAAATAAATAAATAACCAAACACTTTCATATTTCACCTAAAAGAAAAACTCCAATTAACTTATTAAGAATTGAAAATGAAGAAAAAGGAAATGAACATTTATATTTAAATTATATTACAGCAACCCCTATATAGCTGATATAAAATTACCTCTTAAAATATCAATAATTCTATACAGGATTTCACATAAACGTATATTAAATAAAACGTGGTATTAAACTTACATTTTGTTATGGAAATTTAAGAAGAAACTAAATGATACTAAAACCCTTTATGTTTACGGCAAGAACTAATGTAGCACAACGGCATATCTAGTAAATATAGGAACAAATTTACCACCACCAGTTTGAAAATAAAATCAAATATGGCATTAATAGGATGGCTGAAGAACTCGTCGCCGTATTTTTATTTGCCTTAGATGTTCGGAATCCGGTCATATTTTTACCAATCGACGCGGGAAATAATCCGAGCAAGTTCTCTTGACGTAGATGTTTAAGCATTGCATCTGCAATTATTTATTTACATATAACAGCAAGTTTTATTTATTAAATGGATAATCATAAAAATTATAAATTATTTACTGATAGGAAAACGAAAATAATTTTTTTTTATCGTGTTTTCGGAGAAATTAATTTTTTTCTATGATACTGAATTGAAAAAAACAAAATATGCATTATAAATCTCATCTAATTATCAAAACAGTAACATAGAAATTAGAAATGAGGTGTAATTTCAAAAAGTTATTCTTTTTTTATGCGGCATACTTTGCATAAATTTCGTAAGGCACATAGAACCAAAAAAATCGCGTAAAAAGAGTCATCTCAGAAAAATGAGGTGTGGGGACCACAAGACTTTTTCACTAGTATGTGTTTTCCGAAACGTGTATACAAAATTTGTTCCAAATTAAACTCCAAATTCTGTATCTTCCTAACAAAATAAACCTCTGTGAAAATGTGTTACTTCCGGTCCGAATATAAAAAGCAAATTGTATACAGAAATCCAACTCACAGTACCTTTATTCTCTTAATAACTCCCTATAGAATGCATAATTTCCATCCTCGTATTTGCAAAAAACTGCTACTCGATAAGAGTAAAAGTCTTACTTGCGGCTCGTATTTTGAAATTTTCCTAATACAGACATTATTTTCCACATGCAGCTCTATATATTTGTGTGTTTTTAATAAATCTGTATAGGATGCCAATTTTGCGATATATTTGGAAGAAATTGCTTTTTGATAAGAGTATATGTATTACTTCCGGTCCAAATTTTAAAATGTACTAATTATGAATTGTCAAACCCCCCCCCCCAAATTATATTCACGTATTAAACTGCACAAAGAGAATTACCCAATTAGACCTGTAGTATCATATGTAACAGCTCCCGCTGTAAAAGCCTCAAAAGAACTCATAAAATTAATATACCAATATACTAAGTTTAACTCTTGTTTTAGTATAAAGAATACTTATGAACTAATTAATAAAACCAAAAAGTACATTTTATCTGACAATATGAAATTAATATCATTTGATGTAAAAAATTTATTTCCTAGTATTCCAGTAATAGAAGTAATTCAATTAATAAAAGACATGTTAGATCATAATAACACTAATCCTGTAATAAAAGGAGAAATTTTAAGTCTATTAGATATTTGTACAACACAAAATTATTTCCAATTTAACGATAAGCTGTACAAATGTGATGAAGGTTTAATTATGGGTAATCCCCTGAGTGCGTTACTTGCGGAAATTTTCATGCATAATCTCGAAAGTAAAGTTCTTAATAACCCATTAAGCAAAAATATCTTATTTTAGCATACATAGGTACGTTGATGACATTTTAATCGGGTTTACTGGTACATCTAGACAATTGAACTCTCTTTTTAATTATATTAATTCATTACATGCAAATATCAAATTTACACAAGAAATTGAAACAAACAATTGAATTAATTTTTTAGATGTTTGCATTAATTACAATTTACAATTAACAATAAACTTGACTTTTCTATATACAGAAAACCCTCACACACAGCCATAACCATACACAACAGTTCAACTCACCCTAGACAACACAAATTAGCGGCATATAAAATAGTATGATACATAGACTCATAAGTATACCACTTTCAAAAGTTAATTTTGAAAAGGAGCTAAAGATAATTAAACAAATTGCAATTAACAATAATTTTAACCAAAAATAATAGATAAAATTCTCCATACTAAATTATTTAAGAAAGCCTAAAAACTAACAGCCAGGAGTCTATAAGTTAAAATGTAGTGATTGCCCTAAGTTTTACATAGGCCAAACAGGAAGAACATTTGAGAAATGGATGTCAGAACATTTTAGATCCTTCAAAATGAAGAAAACCGATTCTTCATACGCAAACCACCTTATAGAAGTAGTAGTTTTAGTCATCATTTTGATATCCTACATATAGAAAATAAAGGTGTTAAATTAAACCTACTAGAATCTCTTGAAATTAATAAAAATAGACCCTCTAATAATTTACTTAACGAACAGTTAGAAACAAATAACTCCCCCTTATTAAATTTATTTTCATAATGTACACAGTTCAATAGATCACCCACTTTACATAAATTGTGCTGTATTGTTAGATATATAAGTGTTAGAGTAATATTTTTATTCATTTCTGAAGAAGCCACTGTGTTGGCGAAACAATTGTCAAACATTACTTCGAATATTAAATAGTGAAAATCCAACATTTGTTGTTTATTTAGTAATTAATACATTGGATCTTCATCAAGTAAAGACCGAATAAATTCAAGTAAATTTAAAAACATTTTGCTTTTTACTTTGATTTTACAATTAAACCCGATATAAATACCAGTAACTTACGATGTATATATTACTTCCATATAAAAAAATCGTGAAATATTTATATTTTGGAGTTTAAAGTATACCAGAACAGATTATCATCGCATCAATTCTAATTTTCAGTAGATTTTGCATAATAATCCAAAAAGTCACTCTAATACAAACATTTTATTAATAAAAATTCTTTACATTTATTGACAATAAATAATAATATTTAAAATAGTTGAAAAATTACCACATTCTCAACTGTTGTCATATAAAATTTTAAGCTACAGTCGAAAGCAAAAAAAAGTAGACAAGAAATCTCGTACTTTGTAAACCTGGCTTTATTTACTTGTCATTAGTGTCAAGTCATTATTCTATGGCAAATCAAATAATTATCAAAACGTCTTCTATCTGATTAATACAAATCAAAATAATAATTAAAAAACATCATGATGAAATATATGCTTTAATATCTGGTTATAGACCAGCTTTGTTTAAAACTTCTTGCAATCTATTTGGAATAGAGTTATAAAGGTTGATACAAATATTTTGATTTACATTCTTCCATGCTGTGTGAACTATTTCTACCAGTTCTTGTCTATTTTAAGGTCTTCGATTTAATTTCTTTGTTTCTTTGATCATCAGACACATTTTCGATAATATTTAAATCAGGACTTCTTGGCGAAAAATCCAACACGTTGATGTTATTTTCTCTGAACCATGTTTTCACTCTATCTGATGGATGGGACAGTTATCCTGTTGAATTATAAAATTGCGATTAGGAAAATTAGCTCCACTGAAGGCAACATCACATTACATACTTAGAATGTTGATATAAGTCTCTGAATTTAAGTTTCCTTCTATTTCCCATAACATATTTCCTTTCCACAATTTCACGTATTTTGAAACCGTTCCTCAAATCTGCAATAACACTGACTTTATTATCTTCATTTATGGAAGGCATTTTCATAATAGTTTAATATCAACTGCAAGGTTGTCAATTTTGATAGATAACCAAATTTGGACAAGTAACTTTGAAGTCGCTATCACACTAATCATTTTGAGAAAGTCTATAACAGAAACCTGTATTTTTGTCTACTTTTTTTTTGCTTTCGACTGTTATGTGCTCGGTGCTAAGGTGTTGGTAAGATGTTAATATTATTATTACGGAAAATAAAGCATGTGTTCTGAATTGCATCAATATATATATATATAATAATTTTATTTCAACCACTAAGGGTTGTTTGTTTATTTTTTCTTAGCCGTATTTTGTGTATAATTATTAATAATGTTTTTCTTGGAATGCGGCTTTAAGGGTAATAAAAATTAAAATTGACGTTTCGACATTCTTTTATTGTCTTCATCAGAAATTGATCACAGAAAAATCATCTGGAAATAACACTTAGGTACTGTACTTTTATAACATTTACAAATTTTAATTGATTCTAACACATTAAAATTGTATATCTAACATTACTAACAATTTAAAACTGTACCTCTTACATACCTAACTGTGACAAAAGTTTATTTCTTGTAATCAAACATTTATTTCGTTTCATTTTAATTATATTATTCTATACAATTCGATGGATTTAAATGTAAATCTTCGGAGCGTGTCAGATTCTCAAAGCGAACACATGTTTATATTAAAAACTAACGATTCCACACTACAACTTATTTATGTGTATTCAAGCTGTTTCTTATATGCTATTGATATTTGATAAATTTTAAAAATATATATGTGGGACATGGGAGTAGTACTATTGTTATCGAATAAGTGGAAAATATATTTTGGATAGATTATTGATTTCGTTTCTGTCATTAACTGCAAGATCTTCATGTTTTTTGATTTCAATTAATTCTAAAATTTCTCGTGATTTTGTGTTTTTTTCAACATGTAAGATTTTAGTTTTTTCAAAGTCAAATGTATGTGACATCTTGTTACTATGTTTTTTTAATGCAGTGGCATTATTGGCGTATTTGTGGCCCTTTATTCTTTCATTAATGTAAGTACTATAATACATATATTAATTAAAACCACAAAACTGACAAAATTATATCCAAAAGAGACAATAGCTCAGTAATAGTCACTTTTAAAGTATTAACGTTTTACATGTTTTTGATGTGAAATTTAATAAGAAATTCAAAAATGAAATAATATACAGGCTGTTCCATTTGAAAAAATTGACTTTTTTGCAAAAACTAACAAAAGCATATCAAAAAACGACAGTAGCTTAGTAATAGTCACTTTTAAAATATTAACGTCTAACATGTTTTTGATATGAAATTTAATAAACAATTAAAAATGAACTGATATACAGGGTATTCCATTTAAAAAAATGACTTTTATTCTAAAACGTGTCATGTAATTTTAATCCAGTTTCCTGCACATGCAGTTAGTAACTGTTAAAGAATAAAACATGCTTCTATTAGGATCTCTTATTGTAAAGAATACTGCAAAAAACATTGTCCATCTAATACGTCATTTTCGAACAATTTTGGCCTATACTATCTTATTACTTTTTGACTAAAATTTATACGGGGAATTCAAAAATGCAATAATATATAGGGTGTTTCATTTAAAAAACTATAACTATGGTGAGCCACGAAATTATAGAACACTCTGTATAATACAAAATATTTTTAAAATCTGCTCCTAATAAACAATTATCACAAGGAAAAAACCGCTTCGAAATATCTTTACTCATAAAGGCATAATCGGCCTTACCCGCTTAGATGACTCACCCTGTATATTTATATAACAATAAAATAGGTATATATAAATTGCTGTAAGAAATATTCACACTCTTTATTTGAGTATTGCCGTATAACTTGTGTTCAGTTTTGCAGATTAGAAATATAGAAATAGTTATTTACGAACCAAGTGCGTGAAATCATATTTCGCGAATGAGTGACCAGTTTAAAGCGCGAGCCGAAAGGCGAGCGCTTTATGGACACGAATTCGCAAAATGTTTCACGCACGAAGTTTGTACAATATTTTTTGTACGAGAACTATAATAATAATACATATTGTTAAATACGTTATCGTTTATGACACACTACTAATCTCTTGATATTAATTAAAAAAAATTGAATTGGCAGTATTGATTATTTGAAGTGACATTTAATTTAAAATTATCAAATTCAAAAAATTCTATTTCATTTCCTTTTATTTTCATAGAAAAACAACGAACTGGGTAGCATATTATTAAGGTTAGGAATTTATGATTTTAAAATGTCACTAAATTAATCAAGTTCTAGGAAGTACCAACTTTACTTTTACGCACTCGTGTTTAAAGTGACTTTTTACGCACGCAAATCGAATTGTGAAATGACAGGTTTTGATAAGCGAGTACAAAAAAACTATTTAGATTTACTGACGAGAAAAAACAAACTGTCGGTTCTTTTTACAAAAAAAATATTTCTGGGAGTCAAGAAAGTGAAGGTATATCTTTCACATAGGAAATATATAATAAATATTTGAAATTATAACTCAATATCTAAGCGAATAAAAATTCATTTACACATTTGTAACAGCCCTTTAGACAAACTATTGGTTGGAAGATTCACTATACATGGCGAGATAGAGGAAGTGGATCCGGGTTCACTCAGACTAGACCGACTCGTGGTTTGTCGGTTCTCGGGGAAACCGGTAGATAATACGATAGCCGAGAGCCGACAAAACACGAGTCGGTCTAGTCTGAGTGAAATCCGATCCACTTCCCTATCTCGCCCATGTATAAATATTCACTGTAATATGGGTTGCCTACTTTTAATTTATTTTATATTCATTTGAAACAAAGTAAAGAATAGTTGAACGAAAAATAAGTACAGAAGGAGGTAGCTTTTTATTCAATTTTTAACGTGAACTAAAGCAAAAAAGTCTGCTGCAAACGATTTTTGAGAAAACTGGTTTGAAATATTTTGACATATTAATTAATTTTCTTTAATCAGATAACTTTTTTCTAAGTTTGATTATTCAGCGAGGTAGATTACTGAATTCTTCATAAGTTAAAATCAACTAAAATATCTTAATCTATTATTATTTTCAACTATTCACAGATGCACTGTTGAGGAGCCTTAAGGTTCTAATCTTTGTCATATTTTACGTATACAGTCTTCTCATAAAACCTCTTCTTATTAGAATAATAACAAATACAAAGAAGATGAAGCTATTTACTTAAACTAAATACATTCTTATTCATTAAATACTATTTAATAAAAAAAAATTACTTTGTTTTCAGAATTGTTGGCTTTATTATAATTGGTAACTGAAAACTAAATATTTATTGAAACATTCTTTATTCAAAATTCACCAGTAATATATATAAATAATTGCAATCAAAAGGTATTACAAGAAATCCGTTTATAACCATCCTTTCTTATCGTGAATATCCGTAATATCCCCATTGTATTTTAATATTTGAAAGTCTTGGTAGGTGCAGTCATTTCCGTCATTACCCCACACTGTGAGTCCTTTCAATTTATGATCGGGCGGGTAAACCTTGCCAATTCTCCATTCACCCTCATGATAGACTTTACCAACGTACAACGTGATGTCGTCTTCTATACCACCAATAACTAATTCTTCTAATGTCTCATTTATTACTTTCTCAATGTTGACATACTCCCAATAGAATCTTTTGACACACTCATCGCATAGTAACTGAAACAAACAGTAATATAATTATTATTTTCAAATTTAACCGAATAATTGGAGCTTTGTTTTGAGGAGACGAAATTATCTAAACAGTAACATAAACTATTTACTGATGGTAATGAAAATCTAGATACACCAGATCAATGATATGCAAAAATTTATCTCACAAATTATGCTCTTAATACATTTTTACAAGAATACAAAAATATTTGGAGCTTCATTTGGAACAATTTTTGTATATGTATATAATTTTAGAAAAAAATATATAAAAGAGATTGGAGTATCTCATACAACCACTTCTAGAATTATTCATGATCATCTAGGCCAGCGCAAGATGGGTGCTGAGAATGCTCAAGCTGTGGCAAAAAAATAGCGGCTAGAATGCTCCAGTGCATTTTAAGACCTCTGTAATGAAAGCTGTGATGGTGTATTGAGTCCAACTGGGGGAAAAATTTGGGTTTTCAACTATAAACTTGAGTCCAAGCAAAACTCCATGCTGTGGCATCAAAAAGGCAAACCACTACACATGAACAGTCGACCGTAAAACTCATGGCTACCATTTTTTGGGACTCAGAAGGGATCCTCTTAATTAATTACAAACATAAAGACTTTTCCATAACTGAAGAATACTACGTTTCAAATCTGGAGCGGTTAACAGAAGTCTTTGAAGAAAAGAGAATGAGGAATTGACGAGAGATGTCCTGCTGCTGCACGACATTGCTCCTGCCACAAGAGTCGTGTTACGCTGGATACTCTGCAGAAACTGGTCTTCGATATTTTGGTTCAGTAATTTTTACCTGTTCCCTAAAATAAAAAATTAGGTTTGGCCACCACACGACTTTCTTATATGTATGAGCGTTTCAAATTATAGAATTTTAAGAATTTTTTTTACAAAAATTATTCAAAATCCTATTCTAAGTACTTCTATTCTCTTAATAAATCTCTATAGAATGCATACTTTGCAAGATATTATCAAAAAAGTGCTCCTCGCTAAGAGTAAAAGTGCTACTTCCGGTCCGAATTTTGAAATTTCATATATACAAAAAATATTGCAAATTCAGTTTTAAATACTTTTATACTCTTGATAAATATATATAGAATGCATAACTTACGACATATTTGCAAAAAATCGCTATTCGATAAGAGTAAAAGTGGTACTTCCGGTCTGAATTTTGAAACCTTTCTTATACAAAAGATATTGAGAATTATGTTTTAAATACCTTTATACCCGTAATGTACTTGTCTAAAAAGCATGACTTGCAAAATATTCGCAAAAAACTGATTTTCGATAAGACCTACTTCCGGTAGGAATTTTGAAACACTTTTTAAATAAAATTATTCTCAATTTTAATTTTAAGTATACAGTGCCCGCGGAAAAGTCTGCTCCATATGGAAAAAAATTTACTCTTTTAATTTTTAAAATTATTTTTTTGTAGTTTGTTTTTGCATAATTAGAAACCAAAAACTAACCTAAAATATTTAACATATCGCATTTGCTTCAATGCGTAAATGTCATTTAAAAATTGCCAACGTCCAAACGTGCCAGTATTTGTCAAAATATAAGAAGATGCCATAAGAAAAAGTTGTTTGTACTTTCGCGGACATCCTAAATCCAAAGTTTCGTACAAAAATTTTAATTTTAATTTTTTTTTCGTAATTTTGTAAAAAAAACGCCTGTATATTTTTTAAGTGTATTTTTCTCTCGAATTCTGGTAAAAACCTATGTTACCATGTAATAAACAAAAAAAAAACAATTTGTATTTTAGAATAAGGTATATTTTTTTTAAATAAAAGATTTCGTTAAGAAAAGTGGAGGACATTCTTGGACTATTTTCATATTTTCGTATATTAAAAATGTTTATTTTTCAAACATAATGGTCAAAAAACCTAGAAAATAACACTAGTTGTAAGATTAGAACATGTTATGTACCTAGCCTTGTCTGTTTTAAGCAAAATTTCCTTTAGTATCTCTAAAGCAGGAAATGACAAGCTTATTCTTAAACTTCGATAAATTCACAAGTAGGCCTAGAAAATAATTGCAAATTCTAGACATAAACAACTAAATAAATGTCAGTTTTGTGTATTTCTCTAATAGATTTGTTTTAAAATGTTATCCATGGAAGAAAAAATAGAAATCATTTTAATTCACGGAGAAAATAGAACCAACAGGGATACGGCAAATATTTTTAATCAAAGACACCCTAACAAATTCGTTTCGCACTCTACTGTTGGTCGTATTGTAGATAAGTTCAAGTCATCCGGTTCAGTTCTAAATGATTTTAAGAAGCCACATGTAAACTGGCAAGTTCAGCAGCATGAAGAACATGTATTATTAGATGTAGTAGAGCATAAAACTACATCAATTGCTGCTATTTCCAACAGAACTAGGGCAAAAGAGACTACAGTGAGAAAAATTTTAAAGAAACATAAGTACCGTCCATTTAAGCCAAAATATGTCCATATACTAAAAGAACGAGATTTTAACGCAAGATTTGATTTTTGTATGTGGTTTCAAGGAGAGCTCGAAGAAAACCGTCGTTTCCCCAAAGAAATCATGTTCTCGGACGAAGCAACGTTCTCTTCCAATGGAACGGTGAGTTCGCAGAACTGCAGATGGTGGGCTGATGAAAACCCTAACTTTATCATCGAATGCAGGGACCAATATTCTTTTAAAACAAATGTTTGGTGTGGTATTTTTTATGGTAGATTGATTGGACCCTATTTTTCCCACGAAAATTTAAATTCGCAAAGGTATTTGAACTTTCTCATGACTGAAATAACCGATTTAATTGATGATATGGTATTGGAAGAAAGATCTGTCCTATGGTTTCAGCAAGACGGCGCATCTATACATAGTACGCTGGCGGTGAGGAGTTATTTAAATCAATTATTTGGGGACAAATGGATTGGCAGATATTCAGCGTATCCATGGCCAGCGAGATCCCCTGACCTAACTCCGTTAGATTTTTCCTTGTGGGGGTATCTAAAAGAGAAAGTGTACCGCAAACGACCATTTCGAAAAATTGAACATCTAGAAAACACAATACGTGACGTTTGCCTAGAAATTCCGGCCACATATTTTGTAAACATTACAAGAGAGTTCTCTAGAAGGATCATCAAATGTATTGCAAGAGAAGGGAGACATACAGAAATGTAGTATTGTTAACATTTTTTTATTCATTTAGTTTAACTGTATAGTAACGGTATTTTTGTAAAATTGGGATTGTTGACTACGCTTACTTGTGAATTTATTTAATTTTAAGAATTAGAATTGGTTTTTTTTGAAAGTAACTTTGTTAGTTGAAATAAAATTACTTTTTTTTCTCATTTTTAAAAGGTTATTTTCTAGCTTTTTTGACCATTATGTTTTTTAATTTATTTTTAATGGTACATACGAAAATATGAAAATAGTCCAAGAATGTCCTCCACTTTTCTTAACGAAATTAATTAATTATTTAAAAAAAATATACCTTATTCTGAAATACAAATTGTTTTTTTTTTGTTTATTACATAGTAACATAGGTTTTTATCAGAATTCGAGAGAAAAATACACTTAAAAAATATACAGGCGTTTTTTTACAAAATTATGAAAAAAAAATTAAAATTAAAATTTTTGTACGAAACTTTGGATTTAGGATGTCCGCGAAAGTACAAACAACTTTTTCTTATGGCATCTTCTTATATTTTGACAAATACTGGCACGTTTGGACGTTGGCAATTTTTAAATGACATTTACGCATTGAAGCAAATGCGATATGTTAAATATTTTAGGTTAGTTTTTGGTTTCTAATTATGCAAAAACAAACTACAAAAAAATAATTTTAAAAATTAAAAGAGTAAATTTTTTTTCCATATGGTGCAGACTTTTCCGCGGGCACTGTATATGAATTCTTTATAAATTTGTTTAAACTTAGTAGTTGACGAAATATTGGCAAAATTCGATTTTTTCGCTGAAGTAAACTGGTACTTCCGGTCTACCGATTTTACTGAAAAACTAATCAGATCTCAAGAGGGAGATTATACACGTAAATACCAAATTTGGAATTGATATCTACAGCGGTTTGACCGCTATCGTGGTCACACACACACACACAGAGAGAGAGAGAGAGAGAGAGAGAGAGAGAGAGAGAGAGAGAGGGAGAGAGAGAGAGAGAGAGGGAGAGAGAGAGAGAGAGAGAGACATTTTTTAAAAACCACTTTTTCGGTATCAGGGGACTTCATAACGTGGACATCTGTAAAAATCTCGAGGTCGAAAATTTTCATCATCACAATACTTCCTTATACTACGTATAAGAAAGTAAAAAGAGCTGAGTTGGTTGAAAGAACTTTAAGAGGGATAAAGAAGTAATGGAAGCAGTTTCTAAGTATTCTTCAGATAAGGATAATAAAATCTACATCTACGGAACACAAAAGCACTCAAAAGTAAATTTTATTTTTTTTATATAAAAAGAAAAGAAGTAGTTATCTTACTCTTATTAAAACAGTTTTATACGAATATCTCACAAGTCATGCATTTTAGACAGATATATTAACAATATAAAAGTATCAAAAGCATGATTTTGAGCATTTCTTGTATAAAATAAATTTCGAAATTGGCACCAGAAGTATCACGTTTACTTTTATACAAAAACACTTTGTAAAGTGCGCATTCTATATAGATTTATTACAAGCGCTAAAGCAATAAGAGCAGGATTTGCATTTTTTCATACAAAAATTTGAAAATTCCTACCGGATTACCAGTTTTTTGCTAATATGTTGTAAATTATTATAAAAGTATTAGAGCTAGATTTGGAATAATTTTTGTATAAAAAAAATAAAATTGGGACCAGAAGTAACACTCTGACTCGCAAGTTTATTATGAAGAGAAACGTATTTAAATCTAAATATGGAGCAACTTTTGTTAAGAAAAGTTTCGAACGCACATACGTATAAGAAAGTCGTGTGGTGTCCACATATCATTTTTTACATAAATTAGATTTTTAATTGCAAACCCGTATACAGTGCCAATGAAAAGCAAGGTATAAAATTCGTTAAATATTTATCGCTACTTTTTTGCAATTGTGTATGTATACAAACCCATAGAAAAAGCTATAAGTAAACAGTATACCTATGTATACTCGCGACAAAAAGTTTTGTCGGGTCCTAAGACCAGCTACATGGAAGGTATCACTGATCAATTCTAGTAATCCGATAATATTTCCCACTAAATTTTAATACACCATAAAGGGAGATTGTAATATTTTTGTTTACGCTTCAGAGATATATTAAATTTAGTCAAAAATAAAATACATCTATAGTCTATTTTTTTGAACGACGGAGTGACGTAAATAATGGGAGGAGCAAACTATATTCACACAACACCAACGGAATCAGCGACATCTATGCGGTATAGTTCACATTATAAACAGAAAACTGTATGCATACTTTGAAATTCAGAATATACTTATAATCAAAATTATTTTTTCAGTAGCAAATGTTGCAAATATTTTAATTGATTTCTATATAATATAATTTCATGTTTTAGAATATAATATGTATTAATCAAAGCGTAAAGAAATATACAGTAAATATTTTTTGTAAAATGTACGGAATTGTATGAAAAAAATATTTTGAACTGTTGTACTTACATCATAATACCTAAAATAAATCAAGATGACAGTGTTTAAAGAATGTATTCCAATAGAAATTAAATCTGTTTTTTTAAACCGACACATACTTTGTTTAAATTATAGTATTACAAATAAATATAATCTCCTATAATATATGTACCTCAACTATCGTATTTTGTCAGATTTTATACGTAGCTATATCAAACACTTCAGATTTTTTACATATTTTTTAATAGTTTATATCATAAAATAAAATTATAAATAGATATTAGAAAGAAAAGAATTTAATAAATTCTTTATCTTTTACAGATAAAGCTTGTCTTTTTCGGGTGGCCCCAGTATTGTTTGTATTCATTTTATACAATATCGCACAAGTGAAATCACATATAACCTAAAAAACAACAAAAGATTTTTATAATGTACATAACCAAATACGTGATTGTAATTAACTTCCACAAGAATAACACCGCGAGATTGTTTCGGAAAAGAACAGTTTAAAAAATATATGAAAAGAACCTTTTGGAATGAAACTTAAAATATGTATGTATTCGCATAAATATGAATCACATTTTAAACGTCATACTACATTTGTGCCTTGTTGTGTTGGTGTGTGTTGGGCTTGTCTTTTTGGCGGTATTTTCGAATTCGGCCAATAAGGGAACAATTACGTCACATTTTTGTTCTTTTATTACTCCGTACAATTAAAAAACAGACTATAGCATAATAAAGCAATAAATAAGCAAACAATAAATTACACAAAGAATCTTTTGAAGACAATATATTTAAAGGAAAATATTTTAAAATGTAAAATATGAGGAATATCACACTTACCCCGGACGTTTTAACATACGTAGTTTTAAAAATGCAGATAAATTACCATACTAATAAAACAAGGAATGGTGAAATGGCTGAACTATTAAAAAAGAGTATTTGATATATGGGCTACAAAAAATCTTGATTTACATAATATTCTAAAATTTAAACACCCCTAGCAATTGCGCTGTAAATACCAAGGTAAATACATATTAGGCAAATATGCCCCAGGTAAAAAAGTCTTAGAATGCAGATATAGTAATATAATCAAGAATTTTGAATTAAATTATAATGAAAAACCCATAATTTTTTTGTATCTATTTTAAAATAAATAAAATGTATATTACAGAAAAAAATTAATGACAAATACATACTCGTAAATATCATCAATAGAAATAATTAGAAATTCTATAAAACCCCGATCTTAATAAAGCATTCATTTTCGCCCTTGAAAAATAAATTAAATTTGGAAAGCCCCAAACATTTGTAGAACAGTAAAAGGATTTATTTGTAATGTTGACACATCAATGTTATGGTGGGATAAATCATAAATGAAGAATATTTGAAATATATTTACTTCTATATGCCACATGTATTTTCTTTTACGAAGCAGTTAAGTATATTTACTCAAACTTGGGTATTATAAAAAAAATTCGTTATTTTATTTCGTGTTAGAATTTATTAGAGTGGACCAGATATATCTTCCATATAGCTGGTCTTACGGCCCGACAAAACCTTTTGCCGCGAGTAGGGTAGGGTGGGGCAGATTTAGACATGGGGCACATTTGGACTTTTCAAATTTACCGGGTAAATAAGCTCCAAATAATCTGCATTCTCCTTGGTACGCTTCACTTTTCATAAGTAAACGTTGGCTGGAAGCAGAGTCACGCAGCTTGATTTTTGCGAATTTTGTGTGGCTGTAAAATATTCGATAACTGAAAGTAAGTTTTTGCATGTTTATTTGTAAGCTTCTGGAAGTCTGTTAGTATAAATATTGATATCGCAAACAGTGGGGTACAAAATTACGTTAAATTTAGTGTACATAACCTCACTTAGTTGAAGAATATAAAGTTTTCTACGTCTCTCTGCTTCGACTAGAAAGAAATATTTGCAAGTGGGGCAGTTTGGATATTTTTAATGGGGCAGTTCAGGACTAGTCCAAATTTGCCCCAAATGTCCAAAACTACCCCACAAATTAAATTTCCCAAATTTATTAGCGTTTCTTGTTTACAGAATGGTTCGTAATTATATCCGAAAAACAAATCGGCATATGATAGATCCCAAAGATATAAAAAAAAGCCGTTCGCCTTGTTCTCGCCAAGAAAATGAAAATTGGAGCCGCGGCAATCAGATATAATCTGAAAAAGTCGACATTATTCTTCCACGTACAAAAAGCTAAAAAACAAGCCAGAGAAATTGTAGATGAATCAGGTATTGAAGACTCCTCTGATACTGAGGCCACTGAAAGCAAATCTAAACATGCCTCGCGTCAAATATTCAGTTCCGAAGAAGAAGCAAGTCTTGCACGATACGTGTGTCAAGCATCCGAAATGAACTTTGGCTTAACTTATAGCAATACGAGAGCTTTGGCTTTTCAATATGCAATACTTCTAAAGAAAGACATACCAGTTAACTGGCATAATAACAAATCAGCTGGGGTTGAATGGATGCGTTCCTTTGTAAAGCGGCACCCTAAACTTTCATATAGAAAACCAGAAAACGTTAGCATTGGTCGAATTTCAGGGTTCACAAAAAACAATGTTGAAATATTTTTCAGTAACTTATCAAATGTTTTGGAAAAATATAAATTTACTCCGGACCGAATTGTGAACACCGACGAAACAGGTATTACCACCGTTATGCAATCACCAAAAGTTATTTGCGAGAAAGGAAAGAAACAAGTTAGTCAATGTGTTTCTGCCGAACGCGGAACACTGGTCACATTTTGTGGTATTGTGACTGCTACTGGTTCGGCAATTCCACCTGTTTACATTTTTCCACGAGTTAGAATGAAAGATCATTTTTTGCTTGGATCAGTCACTGGTGCCAAAGGTTACGCGTCAAAAAATGGGTGGATAACTGCCGAAATATTTGTTAATGTTTTAAGACACATTCGCCAATATACAAGCTGCTCTGTAGACAACAAAATTCTCTTACTAGTGGATAACCACGAAACACATATTTCACTAGAAGCAATCAACTTTTGCAGAGAGCATGGGATAGTTATGTTGTCATTTCCCCCACATTCCACCCATAGGATGCAGCCCCTAGATGTCGGAATTTATGGTCCGTTCAAGGCTAAGCTGAAGACTTCGTTCAACGACTTCATATTAGCTAACCCTGGAAAGCCTATCACAATTTATGAAATATGCAAATTAAGTTGTGAACCATATCTGCATTCATTTATTCCTTCTAATATTATCAAAGCTTTCCAAAAACCAGGAATTTGGCCTTTAAATCGCTTAGCTTTTGACGATACCGATTTTGCTGGAGTGTTACAATATGAAAATGAAGATCAAAAAGCCACTGCTGAATTAACAGACAGGCCTCCTACTCCTCGACCTTCTAGCTCAAATTTGGTTCGGCAAATTAAAATAATTTCAAATGAAATCATTAAACCAGCAGAAACGACGGCCGCTCCTACATCTACTGAAGTTGTAGCTGAGTTAGTTGAGTTAGTTCTCACAAGAGTATTTATCGAAATTGAAAAAATGTCATCAGTTGTACGAGAACTACAATCTGAGGTTTGGAATTCGAAAGTGGAGAATTTATCGGTGAAAAAAGAACAAAAATCGGAAGTTTTGAGTCCAGAAGTTGTTAGACCTTTCCCAAAACTCAAAACAAGAACTGAAAATAGTAGGGGTCGCAAACGTGGACGCTCACGTATATACACCAACACGCCAGAAAAGAATGAAATCCAAAAGAAAACCCAAATCAAGAAAAAGAAGCACTTTGAAAATGTTTTTGCGGCGACAAGAAATCTGTTGGGTAGAAAAACAAAGTCGGCAAAGAGAAAAGTTATTTCTGATTCAGAGGAAAGTGCCGAGGAACAGTTAACTGAAGACATGTGCGTTGACTCAGACCTGGATATGGATTTTGATGAAGATAGTTTGGACAATTTGCCAGATGAACTTCTATATGATGAACCTCTTTCTGTTGGAGACTTTGTTCTCGTCAAATTTTCTACAAAGAAAAAGGTTCTATATTTTGTTGGCATTATCCAAGAATTGCTGGACTGTGACGAATACCTAGTGAAGTTTTTAAGGAAACGCGAGAATTTGGGCTTTTGCTACCCGGTTATCGATGATATCAGCCCAATACCAAGAAACGAAATAATTTCCAAGCTTCCAAAGCCACAAGAGGTTAAAGGGACAGCTAGGCAAGCATCGCACATTAAATTTTCTGTTTCTTTTTCGAATTATGATGTTCAGTAAACATTTTTATACTTAAATACATATAGTTATTGCATTTGGACGAGGTTGTAATATTATGTCCATATCCACCCCACCCAAGTCCAAATCTACCCCACCTTGGGGCAGTTTCGGAAAAATGCTGTCTTCTAGTTTCTGCATTTTTTTCACTCCTTTGGAATGCTTTCGAAAGATAAAAAAATCAAGTAGTTTCCTAAATGTCTGCGGCACCTCCTAACACAATAATTGTTTCTGAGCATCATCTAGTTTAGGAGTTATGACATTTTGAAGAAATGTGTCCGAATCTGCCCCACCCTACCCTATACATAATGAGGTGTCACTGCTTTTTAAAAATATTTTATTATAATATTGAACAAAATTGCTCTTTATTACCTCAATAAATATAAAAAGAAGCTTTAAAGGAATTGCAATTTTTCTTATTATTTATTGCACTAGAAGAAAATCTGAAAATCATTTCAAGCTATGTACTAAATTACCGTTTATGAAATCTTCATGTGGAATATGCTATTTTGGACACAGTGTGTAAACGCAATAAACAAAATAAAAAAGAACTCTGAAGATATGCCACGTATATAAAAATTATTATATTAATATTAAAACAATATACTTTCAGGTTACCTTAATTGGATTTTTCACGATTATACGACTTCCGAAACATGTAGCGTACGCTTCAGAGCTATTCGGATAGAAAGTAGCTGGCAGTAAACCGGTAGAAGTATGGACTTGACCTAAGAGTAGGCCCTCATCAGTCTCAAATGCGTCGTAAGGAACTTTACCTCTGTAATCTCTCCAGTAATAGCCAGGATAATTTTCTGAAAACGTTATGTAAATAATAAATTAGTATTGCTTTCATTTACAGCAAAAATCTTTATTTTTACCTGTTAATGCATAAGCAAATAGACAACAGGAAAGAAATAGTATCGAGAATTTTATCCTAAAAGAATGAATTTATTAATAACAATTATATATAAAAATGGCGTCGGAATATTGAATGCTGAAGATTGAAATATTTGCAATATATCAAAATGGAACAGATATACTTATTTGTCTATATATAAGCAAGTAATAACAAAAAACATAATTGGTATTGTTTCACAAATAAATATAATTAAATACTCGATGTACATTTCGCCTTGCGGCATCGTCAGGAGTTCTCGAGAAACTAAAGTAAAATTTAATACACTGTAACTACCTACTTCTAACAAAAATGTAAATAAAAATGTACAAAAATAGAAAATTATGAAAAGGTCATGGCTTATCTGGAAAGACCGTTTTTACAAGGCTTGGGTTTATTAGGGGTGAATTTATGAGTTCTGTTTGTTCATTAAGAACATTGCCTGGTTGTAAAAGTAAACTTTCTTTTAGTATAAAATAACCTTCTAGAACATACATTTTTTTACTTTTATTTAAACTATACAGTACTTCTAAATTATCTATTGAACATTGATGTCCCGTGTCTAAAACATGGTTAGCTACACTTGAATTTTCATAATTTAATTTAACGGCTCGCATGTGTTCTGAGAATCTGAATTTGAAAGTTCGCCCTGTTTGACCTATATAAAATTTACTACAATCACTACAATTAATTCTGTAAATTCCTGATTTGTTTAGTTTAGGATTCGCTGTTTTATTATTCGTTAATTGACTTTTTAAAGTGTTATTATTATAGAAGGCTATTTTAAAATCCAGTTTCTTTAAAACATTACTAATTTTCATACTTATACTACCTAAATATGGAATTTTAACCCATTGTTTTAATGTCAAGTCCTGGGACAGGGGAAATGCTGATTTTAAGGGTGTTGTATAGGTACATTTTCAAATATTTACAGATTACAGGCTATCTTTAAACTTTATGCAAAAATGATTTAGATGAAATATTCTTATAATGCTTATCTACACATCCCTAGGCATTTTGTTTTTCCAAATATTTATTAATTGTTATAAAAAATTAAATATAAATAGATAATCGAAAAATAAAATGTGTACCGACGTATAACATATTATTGTGAATATTAATTTCTAGCAACATTTTTTCGTATTTATTAAGATAAATCTGTAATTTGATAAGAATGAAAGCATTTTTGGCACTGCTTTAATACGCCACCTGCAGTCAAATATTTGATATATCCTTGCAATCCAAGACAGGGCGGAGTTACTTTGTTTAGGTGGGGATTCACTTTACGAGCGATATTCGGAATACAGAAATCGTTGTTACGGTTTTGATTGTATTTGATTAAACATTTTTTTATATTATTTTACATTTCATAAAATTGAAAACATTATCTAGTAACCTTGGTTTAAATTTATAAAATTAATGTATATTTTCTTTTTGTAAAATTTACTTATATTATTTTGTATTACATTTCATAAAATTGTACACATTCTCTGGCAGGCTTTTATAACTTTTACATAAATACAAACTTAAACAAAAACATTACATATGATTCATAAATAATACTAGCTTTTTTAGTTCTTCCACTATTTTACATTTATCAAGATAAAATACTACTGACATTTATAAGCGAGTTAAAAATAATGTAAAACTAATATAGAAAATGAGATGGATATAGATGGTGCCTACTTCCTCTGTACAGATCGTCAGATATTGTACCAGGATATCTTTTATTTTAAAAATTTAACTACATTACTCTTCGTGTTATGGTAAATAAAGAACAGACATAAATAGGACTTATTATTTTACAGATGTAGTTACATAATAATAATGAATAAACATTAAACTTTAAATAATTTATATATAATAATAAAACAATGAAATTTGATTCAATACAGGATATTATAAGTAGTCATTCTGCATCTTTTTTGGAAAAAATATGCGAGACTATTTTATTTGATAAATCGTTAGTTCGACGAACAAGTCTGTCGAACAAAACCGCAATGTGTGGGCCCCTTTAGTCATTGAATTCATGTACGAGGTCTCTCGGATACCTTGCCGGCCACCTTGTATTATAATAGTACCTATAGATATAAATAATTATCCTGTGATTTTCAATACGGCCAATGGAAAAGATAATCAAAACGATGACATTAGTGCCTTTCAACAAAATATTATTATTATTATATAGTATTCATAGGCACTAAGTAATATTTCTTTTAATCAGAATTCCATCTTACATACATATTAACTTATTGAACACATGTCAGACTAAAAAAAACTTACAATCTACATTCCTGTGGCGCCTAGACACCAGACTAAATAAATCATACAAAATATTACTAGCACCTACGTTACGTAGAGTATGTGTAGCCTGAAAAGAGACAATTAGCACTTAACGCATCAGACGTATGTCATTTCGAATCCATCGCTCCATAAGGGCGGTACTTATAAACTGGGAACTATACAATTTAGATTTTTACTATAGCATTTAGCAAAACAGTACGTGGTAGTGGGGTATTGGCAAGCTCCACCCTTGAGTAGAACCCCCCTATACCCGCAGCGAAGACGTCGAAATTTTTAGTTTGCTATACAACACCCTTAATGTAATTGATTTGTTCATTCTATTGACTAATTTATCTATTAGAGATGAGTTATAACCATTATTTTGCGCAATTACTTTAATAGTTTTTAATTCTTTATTAAAGTTAAATGTGTTCATCGGTACTTTCAATAGTCTATAAATCATTGAATTAAACGCAGCATGTTTGACGTTAGTGGGATGATTGGAGGTATTTGGTATCAATGTATCGCAAAAGGAGAACTCCTGACGATGCCGCAAGGCGAAATGTACATCGAGTATTTAATTATATTTATTTGTGAAACAATACCAAGTGTGTTTTTTGTTATTACTTGCTTATATTTCGACATGTTTCACCAAGAGATTTCCATCACTTCATTTAATTATTTATTTGTCTATATATTCAAAAAAAAAAACTTGCTAATTCCATTGTATATAAAATTGGCATTAATAAAATTATTAATGGTTTCGACCACAATAGGCAAGGGGTGTGGTGAATAACCCATTCTAAATTTGTTTTAAGGTCTTGGCGAAAAAACAATAATACTTTGCAGATTAGTTTTTACCGTCATTGTGATAAAATATAATTAATAAGCTAGTAATTCAAAATTCATATTTTTTAAATTTGATTAGTTTATTGATAGCTTTCAAAATCATTGCTATAAACCCATTGAACTGCTCTCATATTTGACAATTATGTTGACCCAAGCAAATTTCTCTAAAATGTCCATGTCCTATTGATGATTTAATGAAATATACCTAGCTGTTATTAAAATTATTGTACTACAGTCTCCAACCAATATAAATATATAAATAATTATTATTATAATATAATATAAAAATAGTTAACATAAATATAAAACTGAAACAAATCCGTATTAACAGTATTAAACTTACATTTTGTTATAGAAGTGTCACCAGAAACAAAATAATGCTAGCTTTAATGTTAACCACAAGAACTAATATACAACAACATCATTGGATGTAAATATAGGAACATATTTACCACCACCAGTTCGAAAATAAAATTAAAAATATCTTTAAGAGGATGGTTGAAAGACTCGTTGGTGAATTTTTATTTTCTTGCATTACTCCTGAAGCCGGTCATATTTTTATGAATGCACGCGGTAAATAATAGCAACAAGTTCTCTTGAAATTATATCTTTACGTACAACAGCAAGTTTGATTTAATAGCAGATGCAAATGTGTTCTTGCATATTCCCCAGAATTCATTTTTTTCTAAATGCAGTGTTTGGTATAATAAAGCGAAAACGAATCTTAGGGAACTTTGCCTTTAATATGAAAATAATAAAATAGAAATTTAAAAATGAAAAATACTGATTTCCTTCGTTTTATAGATAAAATTATCTAAATATTTATTTCAATTACTGGCATACATACATATTCCATTAATTGAATTAAGGGTTTCAAAATCACTAGAGAACATCGACGCCGGAGCTTTAGGTCAAACCACAGACAATACTAATAGTATTATCTGTGATAAAACCATGCAAAGCAACTTAATAAAAGTTGTGGTTCGGATAGCTTTTTATTTACTTTTTCTTGTTTTACATAACATATTTAGTCATACGACATACATAGAAAACTGTTTTAGACATACCTGTTGAACACGTAATGAGAATATCCCAAACTCTGAACCCGAAACAGACTGACATTTCATGTAGGTATTTAAAAAAAATGCTGGTATATTAATACTATTTCATTGTTTAGATTATATTTCTTAAAAAAAAATTAATACGTTTTTTTAAAAAGACTTTCATATAATATTATTTACTTTCTTTATTATGTTATAAAAGGGTAATTGTGAGTATAATATAAGGGAAAAAATGAGGTGTGGCCACCACACGACTTTCTTATACGTATGAGCGTTTCAAATTATAGAATTTTAAGAATTTTTTTATAAAAAAATTATTCAAAATCCTATTTTAAGTACTTCTATTCTCTTAATAAATCTCCATAGAATGCATACTTTGCAAGAAATTATAAAAAAAAAGTGCTATCGCTAAGAGTAAAAATGCTACTTCGGGTCCTAATTTTGAAATTTCATTTATATAAAAAACATTGCAAATCTAACTCTAAATACTTTTCTACTCTTGATAAATATATACAAAATGCATAATTTACAACATATTGGCAAAAAGTCGCTATTCGGTAACAGTAAAAGTGTTACTTCCGGTCCGAGTTTTGAAATTTTTTATATACAAAAGATATTTGAAATTATGTTTTATATAGAAAGCATCGCAAAAAACTGATTTTTCGATAAGAGTAAAAGACCTACTTCCGGTAGGAATTTCTAGAAACTTTTTTAACACGCTTTTTCTCAAATTTAATTCTGAGTACAATTGAATTCTTTATAAATTTGTTTAAAGTTAGTAATTGAGGAAATATTTGCAAAATTCGATTTTTTCACTGAAGTAAACTACTACTTCCGGTCTACCGATTTTACTGAAAAACTAATCAGATCTCAAGAGGGAGATTATACACGCAAATATAAAATTTGGAATTGATATCTACAGCGGCTTGACCGCTATCGTGGTCACACAACAGACACACAGACATTTTTTAAAAACCACTTTTTTGGTATTAGGGGACTTCAAAACGTGGACATCTGCAAAAATCTCGAGGTCGAAAATTTTCGTCATTACAATACTTCCTTATACTACGTATAAGAATGTAAAAAATAACAAAAAAAACCACAGGACTTTCTTATACGTATGAAAGTGTTACTTCCGGTCCGAATTTTGAAATTTCATTTACACAAAAAATATTCCAAATGCAACTCTAAATACTTTTGAACTCTTCATAAATATATATAGATCGCATAATTTACGACATATTTGCAAAAAATCGTTATTCGATAAGAGTAACAGTGTTAGTTCCGGTCCGAATTTTGATATTTTTACTTTCTTATAGGAGTACGTAGTATAAGAAAGTATTGTGATGATGAAAATTTTCGACCTCGAGATTTTTGCAGATGTCCACGTTTTGAAGTCCCCTGATACCGAAAAAGTGGTTTTTAAAAAATGTCTCTGTGTGTGTCTGTCTGTCTGTGTGTCTGTGTGTGACCACGATAGCGGTCAAACCGCTGTAGATATCAATTCCAAATTTTGTATTTACGTGTATAATCTCCCTCTTGAGATCTGATTAGTTTTTCAGTAAAATCAGTAGACCGGAAGTAGCAGTTTACTTCAGTGAAAAATTAGAATTTTGCCAATATTTCGTCAATTACTAAGTTTAAACAAATTTGTAAAGAATTGAAATGTACTCAAAATTAAATTTGAGGCAAATTATCTTAAAAAAGTTTTTCGAAATTCCAACCGGAAGTAGGTCTTTTACTCTTATTGAAAATCAGTTTTTTGGGAATATCTCGCAAGTCATGCTTTCTAGGCAGGTACATTAAATTACAATTTTAAATATCTTTTGTATAAAAAAAATTTCAAAATTCGGACCGGAAGTACCGCTTTTACTCTTACCGAATAGCGATTTTTTACAGATGTGTCGTAAATTATGCATTCTATATATATTTATTAAGAGTACAAAAGTATTTAGAGTTGAATTTGCAATATTATTTGTATACATGAAATTTCAAAATTCGGACCGGAACTGGCACTTTTACTCTTAGCGAGTAGCACTTTTTTTCGAATATCTTGCAAAGTATGCATTCTATAGCGATTTATTAAGAGAATGAAAGTACTTAGAATAGGATTTTGAATAAAAATTCTTAAAATTGTATAGTTTGAAACGCTCATACGTATAAGAAAGTCGTGTGGTGGCCACACCTCATTTTTTTTTATAAAAAATGCATTGAAAATTAAGTTCTAAATACTTTTATACTCGTAACGTACCTGTCTAAAAAGCATGACTTGCAAAATATTTGCAAAAAAACTGATTTTCGATGAGAGTAAAAGACCTACTTCCGGTAGGAATTTCGAAAAACTTTTTTAATAAAATTGTTCGCAATTTCAATTTTAAGTACATATGAATTCCTTATAAATTTGTCCAAACTTAGTAGTTGACAAAATATTGGCAAAATTTGATTTTTTCACTGAAGTAAACTACTACTTCCGGTCGGCCGATTTTGCTGAAAATCTAATCAGTTCTCAAGAGGGAGATTATACTACTAAATGCAAAATTTGGAATAGATATCTACACCGGTTTGAGCGCTATCGTGGTCACACACACACGGACACACAGACAGACATTTTTTAAAAACCACTTTTTTGGTATCAGGGGACTTCAAAACGTGGACATCTGCAAAAATCTCGAGGTCGAAAATTTTCATCATCACAATACTTCCTTATACTACGTATAAGAAAGTAAAATGTATGTAAACTATTTACAAATTAAATTAACAAACTAAAACATTCAGAATTATTATTAAATGATAAATGAAACTAATTTGTCACCGTTATAATAAATATAAATAAAGGTTTTCCCTAAGTAAGTAATTAGGTATTGTTAAAGATCACAAATAGCAATTACGGTAATATTTGTCAGTAATCCAATATAGGGGTAATACTTGATATAAAGGTAGAAGTTTGTATGTAATATCAGTTTATAGTTATCCCTTGAAAAAGCTATTGTGTAGCGAAACAGCTATAGTATCTTTTAATAAATTAGTGTAAATCCCAAAACTTGATATTGTTGTTTTATTATAATTTAATTGGATATCATGGATTTACATCAATTAAAGCTCCAAATAATTCGAAATTTTAAATTTGTTCTAAACACCCAATGAATGGGGACCGTAAAACCCTTATCTTTATGCCTCTGTTAGAGTACTCAGAACAGATAAATCTGATCTGGCAAAACTCCGCCTGCTAGCCGAAACCGTACCATGTTTCACTTTAACATTTCTCCAACAATTAGTCTTGCAGAATGTATACTATTTTCCAAATCACAAGTTTAATTAAGAAAATATTTTTTCAACTCTTTCAAGGACGTGGTCAGGATATTTTTTAAATTATTGTGGTATCGTTAATTTTCGGATATTTTTCTAATTTAAGTTTTTGTTTTTTTTCTACATATATTTTCAGAAAAAGGACTATGCTATGATATTTCTTTTATTTTTTTAGGTAATTCAAAAAAATAATTGTCTAAATATTTCAAAAAATAAAGTAAGGATTTGGAAGAAACTGATTGAGGTAGTGAGCGCTCCCCTTTAATGTTTGGATACATTTGTCTAATGTGATTTTAACTATACCAATTATTTAGGCACTGGGTAAATTGTGACTGGGTGAAATACATCTCACCCTCTTCAAATTTTTAACTGCTTTTGCAAATTATTTGCTATCCGAACTTGCACAGGTGATCTTCAGTTTAATTTAAAATGCCTAAAGTGAGTCGTAGTGTAGTGGCTGTGCGGATAAAAAATCATGCAGAACTAACTTTGGAAAAAGAAGTATTTCGCAAGGCTTGTGGAAAAGTGGTAAGTTGTCACTAATTATTTAAATTAGTATAATACAATATAAAACTTTATTAAATTACAATTTACATATATTTTTTAAAGTTTCTGTTTTTCAAAACTAAATATGATCTTTTTTATTATATTCAACTAATAGGAGCATTTATTTTGAAGGTAACGTGTGAGTAAAAAATCGCAGATAGACCAGCACGTGGCCACTGGAAAACATAAAAGTAGATATGAGATAATAAGGAAGACGAATATTTACCAGGCTTCTTTGCAACACAGCATTTCGTCAATATCTTCAAGAACAACCATTAAAGATGTTTTCAATTTGCGGCCATGTGAAGCACACTGTTAAGTACAAATATTCCACTAAATAAAGTACAAAATCCTAAATTTAAACAGTTTTTGGAAACATATTGTAACGAAAGTGCATTAAGAAAAAAATCATGTATGTGTTATTTACAAAGATGAAGTTCAAGATACTATGATATCAAAAATTAAATTGGTCAATGTTGGTCATGGAATGTAAAACGCTTGTCTTAGTTTAAATCATGCTTTTGAAATAATTCAATCATTGTCAAGCTACCCTGATATTATCAATAACCTAAAAATGTGTTCAGCTGTAAAATAATAATGAACTACAACTTATGAAATAAAGAACGTTTTTATTAACCAGAAAAACTAAATTACAATAATTGTTGAAAATGTCCCCCGTTTTGTTCAATGCACAGGTTTACGCGCTTCCTCATGCTGTGAAAAGCGTTTTGCAGCATTTCTGGGGTTATGGTTGCACATTGCTGAACAATTCTTTGTTGCAGTTCTTGCAAATTATGTATCGGATTTGCGAAAATCTTATTTTTTAAATAAGGAAAGATAAAATAGTCCATAATTGTCAAACAAGGTGATCTCGGAGGAAACTCAACTTCCGTATGCGAACTTATCAGCCGGTCATCAAAAAACTCGCGGAAAAAAGCAAGATTTTCTCGTGTAGTATGTGCTGTTGCACCGTCTTGCTGGAAATAACCGTATTGAAGTTCATCATCGTCTAACTGTTGCACAAATTCAGTCAAAAAAATATTTCTGTACCTTTCTGCGTTGACGGTGAAATTGAAAAAAATTGGCCCAATTATTCTTCTGCGAGAAACTGCCATCCAAACACCAATTTTCTGAGCATCTAGTGGCGTTTCAATAAAAATATGCGGGTTATCAGTGCTCCACATTCGCATATTCTGAGAATTGATGTATCCCGAAAGGTGGAACCAAGCTTCGTCAGAAAAAAAAGTTAAGTTCAGCAGATCGTCATTCATTAAATTATTAACGAACCAATGGCAGTACGCAAGGCGTCTGGGGTGGTCTACAGGCAGAAGAGCTTGATATGATTGCGTCTTGTATGGATGCATGTTCAGGTCCTTCTTTACAATCGTTTGGCATGTTCCATAAGAAAGCCGAATTTCTTGAGAGAGACGTTTTAAAGGTTTTGTAGGCTCTTCTTCCATACGTTGACGAACGTCATTAATAACTTCTTCTGTACGAACTCTTAGTCTACCAGCACCTTTTTTATGCGTCACAGAACCATTTTCGCGAAACACTTCAACACAATTTGTAAGGCATGCATAAAAATTGTCCGGTAATACTGCTACGGCTGGGAAGTGCTCTCAAAAATTGGCCAAACACAAACGTTGACTGTATTCCAAAGTTCCATTAACTAGAACGCCCGTTCGAAAATAGGCTTCAATCATGTAAATTTTGTGCTCTGTGGTGAGAACCATAATTCAAAAACCGTGCAGGATTAGAAAACTTCAACACAATAACTTGACAGATTTTGACATTCAAAAAATTATGACATACCTAAATGTACGATGCACGCTACGACAATAATTTTAAAATCCATGACCACCATTGGCCAATTTAATTGTTGATATCCCGGTATAAGAAACCATATTAAGGATCAGTTTCTGTACATTATTGTTGATGAAACGACTGATGACCGTGGTCAATGTATTGCAAATTTATTAGTTGGTGCTCTTAATCAAAATATTTTGCCAAAATCTTTTGTAATCAGTACGAAACAGTTGGAAAAAACCAAAAGCCATGATTGTTCGTTTTGTTAATGAAAGCTTGATGGCTTTTTTGCTCCAGATATACTGTCGACTGACGAAATTCTTCTTTTCGTCACAGATGCGGCAGCGTATATGACTAAAGCGGGGGCAAATTTAAAATATTTTTACAAAAATTTAATCTAAGTGACTTGTCTAGCGTATGGATTAAAAAAAGTTGCTCAGGAAATAAGAATTCAGTTTCCATTGGCTATTTTTTTAATTTCGAACGCAAAAAAATTTTAACAAGGCACCGATACGAGTACAAGTATATAAAACAAAATTGCCGAATATTCCTCTACCTCTTGAACCGATAATTACCCGATGGTCAAACGCAGCCGTATTCTACGCGAATAACTATAATCATAAAACCTTATATTAGATTTTTCTGACTCGACTGAATCAATTATAAAATCCAAAAGTTTATTTGAAAAACGTGATATTCTAGATCAGTTGACGTATATTAAAGCTCATTATAGTTTTTTTTATGTAGACAAATTAAAAAATTAGAGACTGAACAAATGTCTTTATTAGAGTCAATTTCTGTTGTAGAATATTGTGAAAATTTATTGAAAAATGTTCCAAGTGGAACTGGTAAAATTATAGTAGATAAATTTTACAGTCCGACTGTTAAAGATAATAATAATTTACATTTAGACTCCGAACTTCTGACGTCATTAAAATACGCACCTATTACTTTAGTTGACGTAGAAAGCACGTTTTCAACATATAAAAATATTTTAAGTGATAGAAGACAAAATTTAAGTGTCGAAAATCTAGAAAAGATTTAGTTTAGTTTTATAGTTATTAATCCATGGAATTATATGTATGTATATAGCTGTTAATTACAATCTTTTACCATATTCTTTGTAATGGTACAGACCATTTCAGTTATTAATTTTATAATTTTATTTTTTTAGGATTTAATTAAGTATATTCTGTTATTAATATTTTGAAGAGAAATAATATTTAAAATCAATGAATATGTTATGGTATTATTAAGTACATATTAGTCATAAGCTTAGTATGTATTTAGTTCTAAGAACTGTGGCGCCGAATGTTTACAACAGTGAAATAAACGCTCCAGTTGTGATAAACATTCGCCTACGTAAAAGAGTGTGTATGGGAAACTTAAGTGGAAATAACCGAACTATATAGAAAAAAGGGGAACCACAGACACTTTTATATAAAATAGAAGCACGCGCTAAAAACGAGAGAGTCAACTGCTAGACTTCATTCGAGTCGGAAAGTTAACTCCAAAGTCGGAGGGATTCGACTGGCTGGCTTCATAAAGAAGTCGTCGAACCCCGACTAGCAGAAAATCAAATGATATACATTAAATGTTCTATAAAAAGGAGAACTTAAACTCCTATAATAAATTAGAAAAAGTTCAACAGACCTATCTATTGTGACGTATTTACTAAATGAGGGTTGTTTGCATCCACTTCACTGACTTATCTTATCACCGTGCTTAACAATATTGGCGTTGTGACGTATTTACTAAATGAGCGTATATATATATTGTGCTCCAGTAAGCAGAGCAAGTAGATTCTTCACTACAGGATATTGACCACTAAACAAATGATGCCGATGAAAAGATCGCAAGAAAAGGAAGATTTTGCTGAGGATAGACATCGCCGAAGAGCGAAGAAAGAAACTTTATGTATAAGGTATTTTTAAAAGATTATTGTAAATGAAAATATTGTTGATAATGAAGAGTTAGAGATTATGAAATTAATTTTAAATTGAGATTAACATAATAAAGTTGTTAAATAAATATCAGCTCCGTTCTATAAAGGAGAATGTAATTTGATATGTATTAGCATCGTTGTATGTTTATATACACAAAACGTGTATACAGCATACGTGTTAAATTCTGGCATCCGTTGTTTATGTTTGATTACATCGAATAATATACATAAAGATTTGTATCCGTTTATTATTTATAAAATTGTATTCAAATTGTCTTTTAAATAGGTTTTATTTCTTTTGTTGTTTGTATGAGATTATTTTTTATCTGTTAAAAATATATATGTGATTCATTGATTTTAATATAAGTATTATTTAAAGTTTACAATGGTATATTTTTGTTTAGTTAAATATAATTAATGTTTAGGAACACCGTTTATTTAATCATTTCTTATTAATCCAAATCGCCCTGAGAGAATCTGATTTGAGTTTAGCCGGCAAAACAAGTTATTTAAATTTTATTTTACATTTAAACTCTACATTAAAAATATATTAAATTAAATAATGCTTGTTCCATTACATTATGTCGCCCAACTTTGGGGCATTTTATTCATTTTAATTACATTATAAGGCTGTTCCTTTACATCTTATGTAACGTTCTTATTATATATTATGTAATAATAATTATTTTTATGTATAAACGTAATTTAGATTATCTTTTATTGTTTTACTACTCTTTCCTTGATTTCTAGTAAGCAAAACACATAAAAATAAAGTGCATAAAAATGCATAAATGGTAAAAGCGAAGCATATATTTGATATATTTCTGGAAAAAGCTTGACATGTTTATGCGCATATTTAAAGCATTTCTTGTGCATAAAAATCCGACCTCTAGTTATGAGATCAGGTAATAGGTAAAATAATATTAAGTGATATTTACCATAGATTAGCAGTAAAGAAGAGTTATATAAATTCGACATCAACATTTCTTCGACTATGTCGTCTCGACATTTTCTTGTTAATTATTTAACTACGCAAGAAGTAAATTCCAGTAGGAGCAGATTATAATTATATTGCCATCTTCTGACGCACTTCTTATTTTTTCACAATATCTGCTAAATAACCCAACGGACATAGTTTATTTTCAGCCGTAATTAGTGTAGTTAGTAATTACTGTCGCTGGATTTTTTATTATAATAGTAAGAACGTGAATCGTTAAGCATTCAAAACGACTACAAGTTTCAAGGTAAGCTTTGTCTTTTAATTGCCTCGTTTCGCAAAAACAAAAGATGTTGTTTTAGTATTGAACGTATATCAATCACTTTTTATCCTGCAAAAATGCGTAAGCAGTCGTTGACCGATTTATCTGTAACTGATCTACATTGCTGCCATTGATTTTTACGTTCTACAATTTTTACGACTGCTTTATTTCAACTCACAGATTAGAAGAGATGGTTCAGTTATATGGACGGTTTTATCCGGCGGGAAAAAGCCATTCATAGATGTCGCTACTGTACCGCTGCCGGCATTGTCGGACGCCAGCAAATTTTAATCGAAAATCTAACCTTCAAGGTTTTATACGGACTAAACATTGGTGTTTATAATATAATCGAACCGTAAGTTCCGTAAAGAGTAATATAATAATTGTATTAAGTTGACATAAGCGATTTTTAGACTCGAAGGAAGGAACAAGGCTGGTGCATTGTATGTGGGGCGTACAGGTATGAGAGCAAGAGCAATGCATTATTTTCCGAGAATGCGAACAGGTAAGTAACGGCACTGATAGTTGCTATATAACCCGGAGGTAAACGGGAAATTTCTTGTTTGTAGTTCTGATTCCAAGTCCAATAAGGACCACCTGTTTGTAGCACCAATTTTTGTGGTTCCCTATTGCACCAATTAAAGTTTAAATGACAATTAAGACAGTAATTGCCAATTACTATTAAGTATATAAGAAAGTCTTTAAAGTACACGAAAGACTTACTACTTGTTTTTAAGTTTCTATATTACGTTTCTTCACAAGCAATCAATCGATGTTTAGCAGTATTAATATAAACTTCAAATTTCTTGGTACAGAAGCATCTATGATTTTTCCTAATGATTTTCCTACACGGAAAAAAATATACCACAACAAGTACTGCAATTGTAGAACAACGTCATGAAAGTTACCATAAATATAGGGATTATTGCACCTTGCAAGTACGGTTCCTACATTTTTGCGTCCAATTTTTAACATCCTTTCTTTAGTAATGTTGTCATGAAAACATGTTTTATATTCTAGTAAATACTTTGGTAATATTGTAGAAAATGTCTCGGTAATATTTTAACAAACATTAGGGTAATATTGTAGTAATTATTTTGATAATATTCTAATAAATATTTCGGTAAAACTGCAATAAATATTTCAGTAATATATTAGTTTATATGTCAGTAATATTGTGGTTAATATGCCAGTAATATTGTAGTCAATATTTCGATAACACTGTAGTATAAATGCAGGTAATATTACTGAAATATCTAGGTACTACAATATGTATACTAAAATCCATACTACATTTTATATATGCATTTAAAATATAATAAAACACATTTATCAAATATGTATATCAAACTTTCATTTTATTTATTTTTAGTTTTTAATTTTTAAATATTTCAATGGTGGTTAAATATAATCATTTATCATTGAAATAAAGTCATTTTGAGATTCAACCTTGGGCAGTTTCCAATGCAAGTTTTTAATTTTTAAATATTACAATGGTGGTTAAATATAATCATTTACCATTGAAATAAACTCATTTTGAAATTCAATCTTGGGCAGGTTCCAATGCAAATCACTCTTTATGTTCCTTCCATATAAAAATAAAAGCGGTATTTTAAAGGCAAATAATTCTTTCGTACCTAAAATTAAGGATAAAGTTAATTTTTTCTCTTTAATAAATCTCATTTGTACCTTGCATACTTTGCAAGATATTCGAAAAAAAGTGTTACTCGCTAAGAATAAAAGTGCTACTTTCGGTCCGAATTTTAAAATTTTATGTATACAAAAAATATTGCAAATCCAACTCTAAATACTTTTGTACTCTTAATAAATATATATAGAATGCATAATTTACGACATATTTGCAAAAAATCGTTATTCGGTAAGAGTAAAAGTGATACTTCCGGTCCGAATTTTGAAATTTTTCTTATACAAAAGATATTGAAAATTAAGTTCTAAATACTTTTATATTCGTGGCGTACCTGTCTGAAAAGCATGACTTGCAAAATATTTGCAAAAAACTGATTTTCGATAAGAGTAAAAGATCTACTTCCGGTAGTAATTTCGAAAAACTTTTTAAATAAAATGGTTCTCAAATTTAATTTTAAGTACATATGAATTCTATATAAATTTGTTTAAACTTAGTAGTTGACGAAATATTTGCAAAATTCGATTTTTTCACTGAAGTAAAGTACTACTTCCGGTCTACGGATTTTACTGAAAAACTAATCAGATCTCAAGAGGCAGATGATACACGTAAATACAAAATTTGGAATTGATATCTACAGCGGTTTGACCGCTATCGTGGTCACACAAAGTCACACAGAGAGAGAGAGAGAGAGAGAGAGAAAGGGAGAGAGAGAGAGAGAGAGAGAGACATTTTTTAAAAACCAGGGGACTTCAAAACGTGGACATCTGCAAAAATCTCGAGGTCGAAAATTTTCGTCATCACAATACTTCCTTATACTACGTATAAGAAAATAAAAAGAAGAATAAAAACTTGACTAACAGGTCTGTTATTCGTTTCACCTGTTGTATCCTTTAATAATCCAAAATTGTTGACAAATTTCTCATGTATAGGTAGGTACTATAGAGTTTTCGTCGGGCAGTTTTTGGTTTCTTATCTTTATAATTTTTCACATATGGCATGTAATTTTAGATATCTGGCCGCTCATGTAAAAATAGAGTATTAACAAAGAATATTACCCTTCGGTAAAGAAGCTACACTCCATAAGAAAACTCAGTTTACTTTTCAACGACCTTCGGCCATTTTGAAACTACTAATTCAGTGGCGCGCCTTTCAGTCCATTGGCGTAGAACGGTCGAATATTGCCAAAATAAATTATTATCATATTTAAACAGTAGTTATTCGGCAATTATTATACGTGGATATCCAAATAATACTTTTGTAAATATTTTGTTTGGAATGTTTTGAAGAGGACAATTAAGAGACAAAATTTACAAGTAATAAACAGAATTCTTTAATAATATAATTCATAAACAAACATATATATTTAACACCAATTATATATAACAATAAAATAATTTGATATAAAAATAACTACAACTACAAACTAGAAATAGTAATTATTTTTGTCGACTTCCCAGGTGTTCTTTTAAAATCTGCATTAGCTCTTTTGAGAGTATAAAAAAATTTTAACTTACAAAATAATTTCATTAAGTACAACCTGGGGAAGTCTTCACATGGCATTCAAAAAGGAATTTCTTCAAGCACTTTAATGAAATTTAATCCAACATTATCTGTAATTGTAAAGGTTTAAAAATGTTGCACCAAACACAATTTCTCTGATATACTCTACAAAATCCAAGGTAGGTATACATAAATTGCAAAATGTTGATTTTTCTTTGGTTTCCTAGGCATTTAAATGGCACATAATTGTGCTTGCACTTAATTCCTTAATGTACCTACCATATTGTGAACATTTATTACATGTATGTTTATCCAAACACTTTTTCATAAAATATCCGCAAACATAATTTAATTTTCAGTTCAAACCTTAACTTTCTTTTTCGGGGTGTACTGAAAGACAACTTTTTATGTGTTTGAATAGCCACAGGACTTCCTCTCGTAGTTACTCTATAAACAAAAAAGGATACAATTATTGTATGAAGGATAAGTTTGATCTTAAACTTACGGTGAACTAGACCAGAATGAGCAAGGTAGGTCTCAGGATTTGCTTCCTCTGTTAGTCTATTAACAAAAAAAATGCAATTCGATGAATAGTGAGTCTTCATTTTAAACTTACAATGGGCGGACATTTTCATCTGCTGGTAAGTACTGTGTTGGTTTTGCATGGCATTGTAGTCGATTCTTCAAATCATTCAGAAACATATGTGCTTCAAAATGTTTCGTGCATACTCTTGTTTGTTTTAAAAACTATTCGTCTTTCCCTATTAAATCTGGACGACTGCAGGTTTGAATCCATTCAAAACGCCTGATAAAAAGAAAAATATTGTAATAAACTTTAAGTAGGTATGTACATTAGTGCAATTCTTTGTACGAAAAAAATAATTCCATAATTTCCAAAAGAATATTACAAAAAAGATATTAATGTTTACCTGTTTATATCTCCCGGAAAGTAAAAAAAGCTTACATTTTCAAGATTTTCCACCACAATTAACCAATGATCAATACATTAACAAGTCAACAAATTTTCAATTTACTTCAAAAAACGCTACTATAATTTGTTTATACCGCACAAAACAAACAGCTGACGACTAGCAACAGTTAACGGCCATTTTGAGAATATACATGCGCATTGGAGCGTTTTGAAAATGATATCAGAGTGTCGCTTCTTTACCGTAAGGTAATATTCTTTGGTATTAATTTCGTTTGCAAGGTTATATCTATCAATACTTTTTTTCAAAATTTACATAGTTTAAAAAATAAGTATACATATAATAGGAGAAAACTAATTACATTATTTTTTAGAATTAAATAGGTATTATTAGAAATGAGTAATTTTTTTTAGAAATTCTCTCTACTGTGAAAATAAATGAAAAATGATGCCAGTGGCAGCTGATTATCTATACAATAAAAACTCTACTGCAATATTAGATAAAATATTTTTCGTGTATAGGTAGTTACCCTTACTTATCTTAGATATACGTATGTACCGGTACAGTAAATGAATAAATATTTGAAAATATAGAAAAGTGAACAATTTAGGTATATTTTCTAACGTATTCATATAAAAAGAAACACAACAGTATTTGTTAAGCATGCAAATGGCAATATAAAGCTTTTACGTCCATTACAGAAAGTTTATAGATCTTAAAACAGTTACGATTCAATCCTATAATTATTTAAAACGACATACCTTCAAATATGCACTTATAACACTCAAATCTAATTTTTTCAAGTAATAAATCCTGCCCATTATGGAGAACCATTTCCCAACTGCTGTTAAATTGTCTGGTTATACTTACATGTGCAACTGCTTTAATAAAATAGAACAAATAAAAACTATAAAAAGCAACCAAATTTCCTTCCCTGTCCGAAATGCACACGTCCGTCCTTTACACACGTGGCTGACTTTACAAGGTCAGCCCTATATATTTTGTGGTATAAAATAATAAAAATTTTATGTTTTTTGTATTTATATAATAATATTTTTGCTTCAGTTTTACAGGCAAATGATTGAACAGGCATCTAGAAAACTTACAACAGTTTATTTTAAAAAATCCTATAATTTGTATACCAAAATAAATGACATTACTGCAAATTGTAGCTGTAAATTCTCCAACAATTCTTTTAAATATTTGCAGTCATTCTTGTGGCAGATATGCATTACTTATCATGTGTTAGGTTAGTTGCAAACTTATAGGAGCTGTACTTGCAAGTGTGACATAATTATACTATGTGTAAATTTGAATTTTAATTATTTTTTAAAATTCTGTTTTTCTCAGCGGAGAAATACCTAAATTGATTTTTCTGCTTCGCGCTGAGTAAATTAATTAGGAAATTTTATCACAAAAATTTGCCCACGATGAGATTTGAACTCATGACCTTCTTAATGCCGTCAAGATGCGCTAACCAACTGCGCCACGAGGGCTTGAGTTCATATCTACTTAAACGTCTTGATATCATCAAGTGACAGATTGAAATAATACAACTTTATCCGGCAGTTCGGAAATGAAAGTGTAAATTTGAATTTTAATTATTTTTTAAAATTCTGGTTTTCTCAGCGGAGAAATACCTAAATTGATTTTTCTGCTTCGCGCTGAGTAAATTAATTAGGAAATTTTATCACAAAAATTTGCCCACGATGAGATTTGAACTCATGACCTTCTTAATGCCGTCAAGATGCGCTAACCAACTGCGCCACGAGGGCTTGAGTTCATATCTACTTAAACGTCTTGATATCATCAAGTGACATATTGAAATAATACAACTTTATTCGGCAGTTCGGAAATGAATGTGTAAATTTGAATTTTAATTATTTTTTGAAATTCTGTTTAATTCTGTTTTTATAAAAAAAAATGAGGTGTGGCCACCACACGACTTTCTTATACGTATGAGCATTTCAAACTATACAATTTTTAGAATTTTTTTATACAAAAATTATTCAAAATCCTATTCTAAGTACTTTCATTCTCTTAATAAATCGCTATAGAATGCATCCATTGCAAGATATTCGAAAAAAAGTGCTACTCGCTAAGAGTAAAAGTGCTACTTCCGGTCCGAATTTTGAAATTTCATGTATACAAAAAATATTGCAAATTCAACTCTAAATACTTTTGTACTCTTAATAAATATATATAGAATGCATAATTTACGACATATTTGCAAAAAACCGCTATTCGGTAAGAGTAAAAGTGGTACTTCCGGTCCGAATTTTGCAATTTTTTTTATACAAAAGATATTTAAAATTTTCATGTAAATACTTTTATACTCGTAATGTACCTGCCTAGAAAGCATGACTTGCGAGATATTCGCAAAAAACCTATTTTCGATTAGAGTAAAAGACCTACTTCCGGTAGGAATTTCGAAAAACTTTTTAAATAAAATTGTTCTCAATTTTAATTTTAAGTACATATGAATTCTTTATAAATTTGTATAAACTTAGTATTTGACGAAATATTGGCAAAATTCGATTTTTATACTGAAGTAAACTGCTACTTCCGGTCTACCGATTTTACTGAAAAACTAATCAGATCTCAAGAGGGAGATTATACACGTAAATACAAAATTTGGAATGGATATCTCCAGCGGTTTGACCGCTATCGTGGTCACAGACAGACAGACAGACAGACAGACAGACACACACACACAGACATTTTTTAAAAACCACTTTTTTGGTATCAGGGGACCTCAAAACGTGGACATCTGCAAAAATCTCGAGGTCGAAAATTTTCATCATCACAATACTTCCTTATACTACGTATAAGAAAGTAAAAAAAATGAGGTGTGGCCACCACCCGACTTTCTTATACGTATGAGCGTTTCAAACTATACAATTTTAAGAATTTTTTTATACAAAACTTATTCAAAATCCTATTCTAGGTACTTTCATTCGCTTAATAAATTGCTATAGAATGCATACTTTGCAAGATATTATCAAAAAAGTGCTCCTCGCTAAGAGTAAAAGTGCTACTTCCGGTCCGAATTTTGAAATTTGATATATACAAAAAATATTGCAAATCCAGTTCTAAATACTTTTGTACTCTTGATAAATATATATAGAATGCATAACTTACGACATATTTGCAAAAAATCGCTATTCGATAAGAGTAAAAGTGGTACTTCCGGTCTGAATTTTGAAATTTTTTTTATACAAAAGATATTGAAAATTATGTTTTAAATACTTTTATACCCGTAACGTACTTGTCTAAAAAGCATGACTTGCGAAATATTCGCAAAAAACTGATTTTCGATAAGAGTAAAAGACCTACTTCCGGTAGGAATTTCGAAAAACTTTCTAAATAAAATTATTCTCAATTTTAATTTTAAGTATATATGAATTCTTTATAAATTTGTTTAAACTTAGTAGTTGACGAAATATTCGCAAAATTCGATTTTTTCGCTGAAGTAAACTGCTACTTCAGGTCTACCGATTTTACTGAAAAACTAATCAGATCTCAAGAGGGAGATTATACACGTAAATACAAAATTTGGAATTGATATCTACAGCGGTTTGGCCGCTATCGTGGTCACAGACAGACACACAGACAGACAGACACACAGACAGACAGACAGACAGACATTTTTTTAAAAACCACTTTTTTGGTATCAGGGGACCTCAAAACGTGGACATCTGCAAAAATCTCGAGGTCGAAAATTTTCATCATCACAATACTTCCTTATACTACGTATAAGAAAGTAAAAATAATTAAAATTCAAATTTACACATTCATTTCCGAACTGCCGGATAAAGTTGTATTATTTCAATATGTCACTTGATGATATCAAGACGTTTAAGTAGATATGAACTCAAGCCCTCGTGGCGCAGTTGGTTAGCGCATCTTGACGGCATTAAGAAGGTCATGAGTTCAAATCTCATCGTGGGCAAATTTTTGTGATAAAATTTCCTAATTAATTTACTCAGCGCGAAGCAGAAAAATAAATTTAGATAATTATACTAGCTATTGCAAATTTTTAACTTGCAAAATCTTAGAAGCACCATTTCCATAATTTTTACAATTACATTTTTTTCCGTGTAGGCAGTTTCCTATAATGAAAAGGCGCCTTTATACTATCGTTGATATTTGTTAGTATGTATACAGTTGTAATTATTATATTTTATTATTTAGGAGCGAAACTTGGCAACAGCAAATGGGCATGAAACCTGTGCTAGATGCCAGTATAATGTGTAATAAGAAACTGTGCAGTCTACATTTTGACGCAACCTGTTAGGCACACCCTCAATCTGTATGCTTCAACAGAAATTGAGGGCCGACACTCCATCACATGAGGCCACCCACGGAGCCTAAGGCACCCATATCATTGGAAGACTCGTTTGTTTCACAATAACAATAAATTAATCAATTTGGTGTTAGTTATTGCAATTTAATTTTTTTTTGTTTTCTTCTATAGGCATGTAATTAACATTATTTAGATTTTAAAGCCCAAATTGTCACTCTTTTAATTATGTATTGATGATAAAATGTCTACTAAATTTGTTAGGCATCTTATGTATCCATATTTTTATATATATATCGCCTTATTTTATGTTCGTCATTTATTTAATACAAGATTTTGTAAATGGTGGTAGTAAACATGGGTTTAAGTCATTGTTTGTCAGGTTTAGTTACCTACTTTGTAGTATTCCAGTATTGTTAAAAATATGTTTGTTATTCGAATATTCTACTTTTGTTAGATTATGCTATTGTTATTGTTTGTACTGGTAATTTTACTAAAACATAGGTGTTAGATGTTGGTTACAATTTTGTTGATTATCGCTTTTGTGTTGACGCATTTGCCAATTATCTCACACTTGTGTAGAGTTTGATCATGTACTAATAATATTTAACGTCTTTAACTATATCTATAATTTTTATCCAAAATCACCTTATAATGCACTCTTAGAAACCATATTAACAAGATTTAATCCCCACGTGAGTGAAAGTTGGTTTAAACCACGTTGCTAACGGTGTTACGTCAGCAATGTGGTATGAAACAAGTTTTTTCCACTCTTGACGACCGTTTAGATTAGTTGTATTTTGATTTTATATACTTTATAAGCCTTAATAGTACATTAACTTTAATAATCATAAATGTACTTTGTATCTTTTCTAGGTGTCAGTACTAAAGTGTGATTATTTATGTCATTTTTCCTTTAAAACGTTATTGTGTGGTTACAGCATTGTAATTAAATATCGTACTGTGTACTGATTTGTAATAAAATTTATTTTGAATTTCCCTTTACCAAACACATTTTGAACCCCCTGCTATTTGCCTGCTACTATTGAAAACTGTAATTTTTGATGTCAGCGCCATCTATATTTGGCGTTTTGTATTTTATAAATTAAATATTCTGCCCGTGGACCTATTGAAGGAAGACATTTCCAATTTCGATTTAATAACACGAAATTGCAATACGTAAGTCAATTTCAGACAACCATTATGTCATTGCTTTGATTCTGGTCAGGATAGGTAGGTAATATAAATAAGGAGAACCCTACAAACACTATTGTTAAGGTGTATTTTTCTGTTTCAGATACACGACTGAAACATGAGTATGTGAATAGTCAAATATCTTACCTTTACTCGACAATTCGGCCAAAGAAGGATACAAGAAGAGATAATGCGTATTCCGTGTTAAAGAGGATTGTAGAATGTTGTGGTGGTTGTGCAAACGTGTAGGGGAAGGTGTCCTAAAATGACATAGCATGTAAAATGACATGGTGCTATTTGAAACTACAGGTGCCATCTAGCGAAAAGGTAATGTTCTGTCGAGCAAAGGCCGTCCTAACTTGGTATTAGAAATCCATTTTCTTTGTCGCTGCGACAGGCAGCAGTTAACCTTACAAAAGTGTTTTACTGGCGGGAGAAAGTTTTAACGTGGTATAGTTCAAGTGTGTTTTTATTGAGAATTTGTGTACTTCTTGAGGCGAAATTACTACTGCATGTAAGTGTAAGCGTATACTACAGATGCACATTAGCAAAATTGTGATTCATCATCAGCTAAAAAAATCAGGTACGGACAAAGGACTTTGTGTCATGGCATGTAAAACGACATACCCATGCCTAAAGGTAAAATGGCATACTATGTCATTTTACAATCATGTATCTGAAATCAATTTGCATTCACTAATATAATTATCTTGCTTTTTTTAGCTTCACAATGGTGGGTAACCGTCAAACCGTCAAACATGGAATGAAGGGGCAATGTTAAATGCGATTGATGCTGTAAAAAATGGTGAAATGGGATGGCCGAAAGCAGCTAAACTTGTCAACGTCCCTCAGGCAACACTAAGAAGAAGAGCTAATGATGTCAATAAGAAAGCCAAAGGCTGTGCGAAGGTGCTGGGACGATTTTCATCAACATTTAATGAAGCAGAAGAGAAAGAGCTTGTCGGGCACATATTGTTATTGGAATCCAGATTATTTGGGTTAACTACCAAAGAAATTAAGCAACTTGCATTTGAATTTGACACTAGAAATGGTATTCCCAACAAGTTCAAAGATCGCAGCGCTGGACGTGAATGGTTAAGAGGTTTTCGTATGCGATATTCTGAAATATCCTTAAGACAGCCGGAAGCTGTGTCTGCTGCTAGAGCAACAGCCTTTAACAGGCCGCAAATTCAAAAATTTTTTGATACGTTGGAAATGACGCTGGAAAACGACAAAATTGTTGTTCATCACATTTATAATATGGATGAAAGTAGTCTGTCGACAGTGCAGAAACCCCCCCAAATTTTCGCAAAGACCGGAAGAAAGCAAGTTGGATCTCTAACCAGCGCTGAAAGAGGTCAGCATGTTACATGTGTCTGCTGCATGAATGCTATAGGTAATTTTGTGCCGCCAGCTCTGATCTTTTCTAGAAAAAATAGAAAAGAGGAACTTCTAGATGCCTTACCTCCAGGGTCCTTGGGCTTGTTTCACGAAACAGGATGAATGACCGGAGATACTTTCGTTTTGTGGTTGGAGCATTTTCAGAATATTGTTAATGCATCTCTTGAATCAAAAGTTCTATTACTTTTGGATGGGCACTCCAGTCATAAATCTCTAAAGGCTCTAACTTTTGCATATGTTAATTTGGTATAGAAAAAGAAATATGTAGTCAATCTGATAAGTCAGTCAGTAATGACATAGAGGGAAATGAGGACGTGGAACAAGCGGTGCAATCAGAACAAGATCAAATTGACGGCAGAAAGAGCATCAAAGAAAATACGCTTTCAAAAAAAAGAATCACTCTGCAGGACATTGTTACGTTGTAAATTTACTTTGTCTATAGTTCGCAAAAGATTGTGTACCTATTGTCTAAATATGTGGAATTTCGTATTAAGTTCATGACTTTTTAAGCGTACCCTGTATATTGTCTATTTCACCGGCCACTAAGACTGCCTGCAGTATGCCTCCGTGGGTACTAAACCTACTATTGAGCCCTCACCGCTCTAAATCACATACCGCGAACATGACAGATACAATTTGTGTGAGATCGGGCATTTACACTCTATTTTTGTGAAAGCCTCTTTATCTGAATAACTAACTTTAATTATCTTAGCTCTAGCTTAATCTGACCTACCTGTAGTGTCATATTTTTCGCATTTGCAATTATTTCTACGTCTTGCTTAAGTATATATAAAATATCTTCTTATATATATTACGACCGATCCCTACCTAATGCGTTTATTGTAGCTTTTAAACGTTCGAAACGATAATCGAGATATTGTGCTACTGTGTCATATGTTTTGCGTATTACCAAACGTAGATTCTTGAGCAGGCTCGAGTATTATTGTTATTTTCCTTTTCCTTCGCAGTCGTCTCTCTAAAAGGAAAAGGTAGGGAGAATTAATTAAAGAAATGCTGGATTGTAGGGCATACTATTATCTGTTGCCGAACCCCCTTGCTGCTCTATCTTCGATATTCTAGTATTAGGGACTTCTGTTAACTCGTTCCCCCTCAGAATCATCGTAGAGGTTAGGATCGTAATTTCGCTGTAACATAAGTTTTTGATCGGTCTTTGGAACCGTCTTTTGCAGCGTTTTGCTATATAAGCTTGAGTATTTCGTTATTTACCTGCAGGAATTCTGTCCTTTCGTCTAATAAAAATAGAAATTACAGGTGGTAGAATGTTTGTTTGTGTCTGTCAAATTTATCGTTCATACTGTTTAGGTTGTCTGCACACGCAGTAATGCCAACGCTCGGCATGAAATACCTCTCGTGCGGTCGACTTTAAATCTCCTATTTTACAATTGCCGAGTATTTCGCTCATGTTCTTCCGTCAAAATTATGTGTGGGGTCGTGATTAATTGTGTTTAAGTTTTGATGTCATTTCCCATTATTATCAATTTAGTTGCGTGCTTGTGATATTTATTTGGAAATTCCCGCCTTTAGTTTGAGCCCTTTCTCCAGTGCGGCGCTATGAGCGTGCGCGATTTTGAATTGGAACGTATCTACCGTATAGGTCACGGTGAGGTAACTTTTGAAGTCGAACTTGTTACAAGTGCATGAGTACGATACGCTTATTGTCTTTTGGTGAATTTTATCACTTTGTCTAAAAAGTTAGACGAACGCTTAGGCGGCTTTAATGAAATAAGTGTAAGTTATCGATACCTTCATTAGGTGTTTATCGTGAATTAATTTTTATCGCAATACCGTATCTAATTTACGAATGCCACGAGGTGGATTTTGAATTAATTTCGTGCTATGTGTGACTTCTGAGTCCTTATCGTGGAATCTCCATTGTTCTACTTGGGGTAAGTTTTCAAAGCTCTGTGTTAAATTTTCGGGATTTTATCTTTGGGTTTTTTTTTAATTTTATTAGGATTCTTTTGACGGGCACTAAAGCCCTCAAAGGCTGTTAGGATGCCGCTGACGTCCATTTAAGCCCTCCGAAGTCTTATTTTTGGGGTTATCGCCCACAACAGGGGCTTCATTCAACGTCCAATCCACCTGTTGAGTGGAATTTCTCCAACAAGGGAGACGTCGCCATCTTGAACAACTGCAGCGTCCTTCCCGTCAGCCATTTTGCCATATAAGGTTGTAATTTTTCACCTTATATATTTTCGACCGATTTTCGACGACTTAACGTTTGTGTGCAAGACTTATTTCGCCTAGTTTTGACCAAGAATTTTGAGTGGTTAACTAACTAACTAACGCACCACTTAGTCAACTGTGCGGACACAATATAATCTTAATTAAATTTCCGTCATGTTTTTTTATTATTTGTTTTATGTAACATTCAGTTTATCTAGAATTTTGGTATGTCACTACCATAATTTTGTAGCCCTATGTCGAGGCGAAAATTTGATTAAATCTCATTTTAGTAAATTTATACCCATATCACTAAATATTATGGTGAGGTTTTTTAACTAGTTATATACCTCGTGCTTTAATTACCGTTGGAATTATTGTGCGTCACAAAATGTGTTGAATCTTAACCTAATTTCTAATATCAATTGTTTTCTTTTCACGTTCATTGTTGTGAGTTAATAAACTTTGCCTTTCTCGTTGTTCAGTTAATTTACCTGAGCTAGATAAATTCAATTCTGTACGAGCAATTTTTGGTTCGTGCGGCTCAGTGTGTTTTTCTGCTTAATTTAAAATTTTCCTTTCTAATTTTACCCTTAATTAATTGACTTAAATTTTTGACTTGTAAATAAATAACCTTCATTTAATTTAATTTAGAACATGTAAACAAACCTGGCGTTTTTTATATATTTAGCGAATTTTTCTCATTTTGGACTAAGTCCTTAACTGACTTAACAATTTTCTTGCGCTCTATTTTTTATATATATATATGTACACCTAATGTAAGGTGAAAGAAACGTTTCGGCAACCGACCAACTCCTGCTGTAGCGCAGAGTATTTGTTAATTCTTTAAGTTGTTTATTTTGTAATTGTCACCTAACGCTTGTTTAATAATTGTCAACTGTCTAACTTCACTTCTTGTTTTTTTATTCAAATTAACTTTCTTTCAATCAACGCTTGTTTTTATATTATCTAAGTTCTCCAATTAATTTTTGCTCAAAAAAAAACCATTCAACACACGTCAAATTCAATTAAATTTTGTTATATTACGAATACCTTATCTTTTATTTCCTTTTTACCTCTGCATATTTATTTATTATTGTGACAAGTACGCACATGAGTGTGGTTGCCTCATTTATACAGGCTGTTCAATAGGTAACCCGCTGGAGGGACACAGCCAGTGGTAGATCGTAGGAGGCGCAGGTAGGTTATCTGTAGATAGCATAGTGTCCTGGTGCCCGGACAATCGTCGCAAGCGTCGTTGCCGACCGACGCTCTACTTATAGGTGTTCTCTTTATCTGAACCGTCACGCCGTCTGCGACAGAGTTAGCTCGGCCCTGCGTTATCCTGTTTAACAACCCCCTATTGTGACTCCCCGTTTCATATCTTAATCAGCCGTTATCTTATTGCGACGTAGATCCGGTAGCAAAAATTTGGCGCCCAACGTTTCGGCCGATTTTTGACCATCTTCCGGAATTTTTTTTAAATTTTCAAATTTATCGCCTTGTCCTTGGTGGACCACGTTTCGGAAAAATTTTGACCATCTTCCGGAACATTTTCTTGAATTTTGCAAATTATCTCCCTGTCTTTAACAGCCAACGTTTCGATAATCTTTTTGGGGCCTTTCTTTCAGTAATAAGGAAAAATTTGGCGCTCTAGCGTCTGGACTTTCTTTTGTTTGGGGATAGGGGAAAAAATTTGGCACCAACGTTTCGACCAACTTTCCGCCATCTTCGATTTTCTTTATTATTATTTGTGTGTGTCAACCAAGTTTCGGCCTATTTTCCGCCATTTTCAGAATTTCAGACAAGTTTTCTTCCCCCTCCCGTACGAATTGACACACCAACGTTTCTGTCATCTTTTCTCCACCTTCCGGAACAAATTTTTTTTTTTTCCCTTCGCTACCCAACGCTCCAACGAAGTTTCCGCTACCTTCACAACAATTTCATGCTTTCGTTGTGGGCCTAACGTACAACAGTTCGCACCTACGTTTCGACTAAGTTTTCGCCGCCCTCAAATTTTCTTTTCCTTTTGTGTGTCATCTATCAACTCATAAGTTGACACCGAACGTTTCAACCTGGTTTTTACCATCTTCAGGGAAATTTCTTGTCTTTTCTAATTTTCCTCGGTTTTGGTTGCTTTGACGTGACAACGTGTCGTTGCCTGACGGTTTGGACAAGTTTTCTCCCTCTTCCGGAATATTTTCCCTACCTTTAAGTATTTCAGCCACTAACATTTCTAACATTTCGTCGTACCGCACCGTGGTGCTATACTTTGGAGAAGCTACTTGTTTTGTATTAGCGTTTCGGTCCTGACCATTTTCAGGAATAAATTTCGAATTTTCTCGATTTAAGCCCGTTTCTCGTTTTAGGTGGGCAAGTGGACGTTAAGTTTCCCTTACCGCTCAGTTTTCTTTATTTCCGTCTACTCCCTCCCCTAATCTAACTTCGACTGTTTATATTTCTTTTTCTCCCTTTTTTGGAAAAGTTATCACCTCACGTTACAATTTTATCTTAGGTTCTGAACTACCTTGCCTGCCAGCATTTGTTTGTGCGTCTTAGGACTCGAGTCTTTGCTTGCTGTTCCCGGTACCGCCATTTCTTTTATAGTTCCTTCTTTTCGACTTTCGGCTGAATTAACTTTCGCTATGGCTCCTAAATTTGAGATCAATCGTCTTTTGAAGGAAGACCTTGAATATTTACTGACTGTTATGGGTGCTGTGGTGCCATCCACTTTGGACGGGATGCGACGAATGTATCGACGTCTGCTAGGGTATGCTAAGTCTTATCCGTCGGATACAAAGCTCACGTATCCATTTACCTATGCAGAAGATTCCGCGGCCATTAAGGTTAAGCTTACGGTTATCGAAGGGCTCATCGATCAGTTCGTGGGGAATCGTGAGTCTTCCGAATTTCAAAAAATTTCTACCGCCCTTGCTTTCGTATTGCGCCGAATTCAGAACTCCGTCCCAAAATCTTCAGAGGAAGTGGAAGAATGCCATGCGTTTCGGAGTCGCGTTGCTGATCTGGAAGGTCGCATCCGCGATAAGGCTCGCACCCTTGAACGCGCCTCGACCTTCAGCTTATTACAGTCACCCACTGCCGGTAACCCTGGTCCTCAAGGGAGTGAGGAGGAGTTTAGCGAAGAGGAGGATCCTATTCGGTCTCCGGTTAATACTTTTTCTGGTCCAGTTCACTCGACTTTCACTACTTTTTCGCCTAAACCCGTCCCCGTTGCCTCTTGGGGTATTACATTTACAGGGCATAAGAACTTTTCGGTCAGTGCTTTTCTGGAGCGTGTAGCTGAGCTGAAAATCGCTCGAAATTCCTCAGACCAGTTATTATTCAATTCCGCTATAGATTTATTTAAGGATCGTGCTTTGGTGTGGTATCGGGCTAATCGTCATCTTTACTCTAATTGGTCAGAGTTAGCTGCTGGTCTACGGGAAGAATTTCAGGCCGTAGATTATGACGACCGTCTTATGGACGAAATTAAGCAACGGACTCAAGGCCCTAACGAACCTATTGGACTATATGTATCGGTTATGAAAAATCTCTTTTCTCGTCTTTCTGATTCAGTCCCTGAAAAAACTCAATTACGAATTCTGCAACGCAATATTCTGCCTTTCTATCAAACGCAATTGGGCCTAACTGAAGTCAATTCTATCGCGGAACTCCTTAAATATGGGAAAGTTCTCGAAGCCCGCAAGGCCTCTGCTGAAGCTTATGTACCGCCTCCCTTACGTGCTAAAGCTCTCGAGCCCGATTTGGCTTATGTCAATGCCGAACCAGTCCCGAGTTATTCTCGAAGTCGTGAGACACCCGTTACTCCCGTCTCTAATCGCCCTCGTGTTCATGTGGCACCCGTTTCAGCAAATCCTGTCACGTGTTGGAATTGTCGTCAGACAGGACATCGTTACTCCCAATGCGCATTACCTCGCAAACGCTTTTGCTATCGTTGTGGTCGTCCAGAGACCATTGTATCTTCTTGTCCGCAGTGTTCGGGAAACGCCCGACGTGCGCACTAAGTGGCCGTCCCGTGCGTACAGTATACACAGCGGCCTATAGACAAATTAGAGCCCGGTTAGATTTTATACTCGAACAAGCCATAGGGGATGAACGCCCCTATCTAAAAGTCCAAATCTTTGGTAAGGAGTTTCTCGGTCTTTTGGACACAGGTTCATCACGCACTATTTTAGGTGAAGCAGGTTGGTCCGTGTTAAAGGGCTTTGTTCCGCTCAAATCCTCTATGTCCTTTTGCACTGTTGCCAACGGTTCACGATGCCGAATATCAGGTGAAGTTGCCCTGCCTATTAATGTTAGGAATCGTTCTAAGGTCTTTGACGTTTTGGTGGTACCCGAACTACCGCATCAACTTATCTTGGGCGCAGACTTCTGGCGAGATATGGGTATCGTCATAAACATGCGCAGTGGCGATTGGGTATTTTCAGACGCACCCGACGTGTCTTCTGTCGAAGTCGAACCACCGGTGCTATCCGATGAGCGTCAACGTCAGCTCGAGGCTATTATCAATCAAAATTTTCCTAACGTCGATAAGGAGGTGTTAGGTTGTGCCAAAGGTGTAGAGCACACTATTATCACTAGTAGCCCTCCGATTAAGCAACGCTATTATCCGATATCCCCGGCGGTGCAGAAAGTAGTCGACGCTGAATTAGAGAAGATGTTGGCTCTCGGTGTCGTTGAGAGGTCTCAGAGTGGTTGGTCTTCACCCATTCTTCTCGTGCCTAAGAAGGATAAGACTTTTCGATTTTGTGTCGATTATCGGAAGCTCAATCAGGTCACTGAGAGAGATGCCTATCCCCTTCCCTACGTATCAAATACCTTAGACAAATTACGAGACGCCAAATATCTTACGTCTCTCGATATAAAAAGTGCGTATTGGCAAATTCCTGTTGCCGAGTCTTCCCGTCAGTATACCGCCTTCACCGTGCCGAATCGAGGTTTGTTCCAATTTTGTCGTCTCCCGTATGGTCTCCACAACGCACCTGCCTCCTGGCAGCGTTTTATTGATAGAGTTTTGGGTCCTGAGTTAGAACCCTACGTTTTCGTTTATCTGGATGATATCATAATTGTCACTCCTACCTTTGAAAAACACTTAACTATTTTAGAGCAAGTTTTATCTCGCCTGCGTGACGCTGGCTTAACGCTTAATAGAGACAAATGTCAGTTTTGTCGCGACGAATTGAAGTACCTGGGTTATGTGGTTAATCGTCGTGGGTTGATGGTCGACCCCGACAAAGTTAAGGCTATCATCGGGATTGCCACCCCCAAAAATGTTTCTGAAGTCAGACGCTTAGTAGGTATGGCTTCTTGGTACCGACGTTTCGTCCCTAATTTCTCTACTGTTATCTCTCCGCTTACTGATTTGCTACGGAAAAATCGTCCCTTCGTTTGGACGTTAGCTTGTGAAGAAGCATGGACATCTTTGCGTGAACGCTTGGTTTCCTCCCCGATTTTGACATGTCCCGATTTCCAATACGAATTCATCATACAGACTGATGCTAGCGACTATGGTCTTGGAGCCGTCTTGACTCAAGACATAGATGGACAGGAGAAAGTAATTAGTTATCTAAGCCGTTCTTTAACACCTGCCGAACGTAAATTCTCTACGGTTGAGAAAGAATGCCTTGCCGTCCTCTGGGCTATAGAAAAGCTTCGCCCATATATCGAGTGCTCACACTTTACGGTGATAACAGATCATTACTCCCTCTGCTGGCTGAACTCTCTAAATTCTCCGTCGGGTAGATTGGCTCGATGGGCCGTACGTCTTCAGCAGTACGACTTTACTATCATCCACCGTAAAGGAAAATTCAATGTCGTTCCGGACACTCTCTCCCGTTCAGTCCCCAAATTGGATATCGTTCAAGTCAACCCTAAAAGCCAAGACAAATGTTACGTTCGTATCTTAGAACAAATTAAGAGACATCCCGAGAAGTACCCTCAATTTCAACTTATCGGTGGGATACTTCGACGTTACGTACCGCCTAATAGCGCTTTTCCCTCTGAGGATTCCGAGTCATGGAAAATCTATGTTCCTAAGGAACAGCGACAAGAGGTCTTGTTAGAATGCCATAACGAGCCCACAAGTGGTCATCTGGGCATTGCGAAGACTCTCGCGCGCATATTGCAACACTACTATTGGCCTAAGATGTTAGGAGATGTGATTCGTCACATCAGAGCCTGTCCTAATTGCAATAGGGCGAAACCTCTTCAAAGAGCTCCAGTTGGTCGTATGGGTGGACATTCTAAAGTTACTAAACCATGGGAAGTACTCAGTGTCGACATTGTTGGTCCTCTTTCGAGGTCCAAGCGCGGCTTTAATTACATTTTAGTGGTCTCTGATATCTTCAGTAAGTTTGTTCTGACCTTCCCGTTACGTAAAGCTTCCTCCAAGTCTATTATCCGACATCTTGAAGAAGATGTGTTTCTGATTTTTGGCGTGCCTCGTTCCGTAATTTCCGATAATGGCGTGCAGTTCCGTTCTAACGATTACCGTTCCATGTTAAAAGAATATAAAGTACGTCCGTGCTATACTGCAAATTACCATCCTCAAGCGAATCCCGTGGAACGTGTGAATAGGGTTATCAAAACCATGTTGATCTCGTATGTCTCTGACAATCATCGCGAATGGGACGTCTACCTTCCCAAAGTCACTTGCGCCTTGCGCACTGCCAGACACGAAGTCACCGGACATACGCCCTATTTCATTAACTTCGGTCGTGAGATGAATCTCACTGGAGAAAGAATTTCCGATGCTCCTATCTCTGACGGAACTCCACTTGTCGAGGTCCGCGACCCGGAAAAACTAATAGAACGTTCCGAAGGATTTTCTAAACTTTATCGCGACATCAAATCCCGCTTGCAGAAAGCGTACGAGCGTGCTAAAGCGCGCTACGATACTCGTCATAGACGAGATGAATTCTTGGTAAACCAGTTGGTCTGGCGTAAAAATTTCGTTCTTTCAGATGCCGCCAAATTCTATACCGCCAAATTGGCTGACAAATATGTCGGGCCCTTTCAAATTAGTAAACGTATCTCCACTGACATTTATGAACTCAAAACTTGCGAAGGTAAATTGCTGCCCGGGGCGTGGCATGCAAATTTACTGAAACCTCAACCGAGTGATGATTAAGATCTATCTTCTCACGTGTCTAACTGCCTAAGTTATCGCTATCTCGATTTTGTCTTTACGTTACCTGTACCTACCGTTATCTTCACGGCCTGTAGTGAGGGCTGAAAGAATTCTCCTACCGTGATCCTGCGTGAAGTAAAAGGCTTCTAAAGGGACTCGGGCCTCTTGTTCCTTAACACCCCGGAGCAATCAATTTCCTTCCCTCTCGTGTGTCGATTGTTCACTAACACCCCGGAGCAAACAATTTCCTTCCCTCTCGTGTGTCGATTGTTCACTAACACCCCGGAGCGATGAATTTCCTTCCCTCTCGTGTTGTCGGGTTTTCCGTGTGGGATCTTATCTCCTCCCGCGGCTGAGTGCACGACCTCTTCCGCGCGATTGCTGTTCCATCTTGGAAAATTTATTTCATAACCCGCAATTACTAACTAGGTAGCTTTGCTACTTCAAGGAGCTATCGCTTCAGGGCAAACATTTCCCTTATATCGACTTCTGTTGGTGTGATTACCGGCCCCATTGCACAGCTTGTATCTGTGATTCCGTCTATGCAGTTATCTTCCCGTGTCTTTATCGCTTCCGTATGTTTCGGATCTCCCGTGTCTTTGCATGTATGGAGTGGCAGCCTTGCTAGGGGAGTCCACACTATATTTCGTTTACCCTCTCTGACTTGACTTACCTTTAAGCTAACTTGTGTTGGTTATGCTTAACTACCGGATTTGACGTTTATTTGCGAAGGTATAAAGAAGAACGGTCTTTATTTGATAGTTCTCAGCCTTCCCAGGTCGTGTCCTGGCGACCTTTTTGTTACCTTACGTTCAAAATGTTACCTCCAGGAATCGGATATGACTTCAGCCTTTATGGTTTATCGTTTGCCTTCAGCATTTTAGTCGGGACAACGCCGGTCCAGACTTTAAACTTTTGCTCTCTAATATCTATTTTTGTTTGGCGATCTTTTCTCGTTTTGTTGTTACCGGATGTTATGGATGTCGAAACAGCATATCCGTACCTCTGAGCAGTTGCACCATTCTGAGCTCTACCCTACCTTTATTTACCTCTTCCCTATTCCGCTTTGTATCCCGTATCTGTAGTAATAAACCCGTTTTTAGTTGACCTTTTATTATTGTCTGTTTTGAGATACCGAGGGCCTCTCCCAAGGGTCTCTTTTACCGTCGCGTGTCTGCAGAGTGTCGTCTCGGGGGTTGCCTTGCCCGCATCTTGGCCTATTGGTAGTGCCCACTCCTCATTCCTGTGCCTTCGACCGTCGTAAGGATCACCGCCGGCCGGGCACACCGATATCTAACCCGTCTACACCCTCTTCCCCCCGTGATGCTACCAATAGTGCTGGGCTGTCGGTTGGACAGGTCTCGGGGCGCGTCTGTGCAGAATCTCGACACCCTTGCGTTTTTTTTTGTTACTTCCCCGTACCGGCCGAATGCCGAAGGGCCACGTGGTGGTTATGGCCAAGCTGTCTGGTGTTACTGTGACTGAGTGTGGATGTGTGCGTTTGTGTAGTAGACAACGTCCGTTTTAGAGCTCTCGCTTACCCTTTTCACTATCTTTATCCCGTCAGCCTAAGTTCTCGGTGCAAGAAATTGCTCTGCGATCAATTTCTTTTCGCTGGAAAGGGGGGAATTTGTTACGTTGTAAATTTACTTTGTCTATAGTTCGCAAAAGATTGTGTACCTATTGTCTAAATATGTGGAATTTCGTATTAAGTTCATGACTTTTTAAGCGTACCCTGTATATTGTCTATTTCACCGGCCACTAAGACTGCCTGCAGTATGCCTCCGTGGGTACTAAACCTACTATTGAGCCCTCACCGCTCTAAATCACATACCGCGAACATGACAGATACAATTTGTGTGAGATCGGGCATTTACACTCTATTTTTGTGAAAGCCTCTTTATCTGAATAACTAACTTTAATTATCTTAGCTCTAGCTTAATCTGACCTACCTGTAGTGTCATATTTTTCGCATTTGCAATTATTTCTACGTCTTGCTTAAGTATATATAAAATATCTTCTTATATATATTACGACCGATCCCTACCTAATGCGTTTATTGTAGCTTTTAAACGTTCGAAACGATAATCGAGATATTGTGCTACTGTGTCATATGTTTTGCGTATTACCAAACGTAGATTCTTGAGCAGGCTCGAGTATTATTGTTATTTTCCTTTTCCTTCGCAGTCGTCTCTCTAAAAGGAAAAGGTAGGGAGAATTAATTAAAGAAATGCTGGATTGTAGGGCATACTATTATCTGTTGCCGAACCCCCTTGCTGCTCTATCTTCGATATTCTAGTATTAGGGACTTCTGTTAACTCGTTCCCCCTCAGAATCATCGTAGAGGTTAGGATCGTAATTTCGCTGTAACATAAGTTTTTGATCGGTCTTTGGAACCGTCTTTTGCAGCGTTTTGCTATATAAGCTTGAGTATTTCGTTATTTACCTGCAGGAATTCTGTCCTTTCGTCTAATAAAAATAGAAATTACAGGTGGTAGAATGTTTGTTTGTGTCTGTCAAATTTATCGTTCATACTGTTTAGGTTGTCTGCACACGCAGTAATGCCAACGCTCGGCATGAAATACCTCTCGTGCGGTCGACTTTAAATCTCCTATTTTACAATTGCCGAGTATTTCGCTCATGTTCTTCCGTCAAAATTATGTGTGGGGTCGTGATTAATTGTGTTTAAGTTTTGATGTCATTTCCCATTATTATCAATTTAGTTGCGTGCTTGTGATATTTATTTGGAAATTCCCGCCTTTAGTTTGAGCCCTTTCTCCAGTGCGGCGCTATGAGCGTGCGCGATTTTGAATTGGAACGTATCTACCGTATAGGTCACGGTGAGGTCACTTTTGAAGTCGAACTTGTTACAAGTGCATGAGTACGATACGCTTATTGTCTTTTGGTGAATTTTATCACTTTGTCTAAAAAGTTAGACGAACGCTTAGGCGGCTTTAATGAAATAAGTGTAAGTTATCGATACCTTCATTAGGTGTTTATCGTGAATTAATTTTTATCGCAATACCGTATCTAATTTACGAATGCCACGAGGTGGATTTTGAATTAATTTCGTGCTATGTGTGACTTCTGAGTCCTTATCGTGGAATCTCCATTGTTCTACTTGGGGTAAGTTTTCAAAGCTCTGTGTTAAATTTTCGGGATTTTATCTTTGGGTTTTTTTTTAATTTTATTAGGATTCTTTTGACGGGCACTAAAGCCCTCAAAGGCTGTTAGGATGCCGCTGACGTCCATTTAAGCCCTCCGAAGTCTTATTTTTGGGGTTATCGCCCACAACAGGGGCTTCATTCAACGTCCAATCCACCTGTTGAGTGGAATTTCTCCAACAAGGGAGACGTCGCCATCTTGAACAACTGCAGCGTCCTTCCCGTCAGCCATTTTGCCATATAAGGTTGTAATTTTTCACCTTATATATTTTCGACCGATTTTCGACGACTTAACGTTTGTGTGCAAGACTTATTTCGCCTAGTTTTGACCAAGAATTTTGAGTGGTTAACTAACTAACTAACGCACCACTTAGTCAACTGTGCGGACACAATATAATCTTAATTAAATTTCCGTCATGTTTTTTTATTATTTGTTTTATGTAACATTCAGTTTATCTAGAATTTTGGTATGTCACTACCATAATTTTGTAGCCCTATGTCGAGGCGAAAATTTGATTAAATCTCATTTTAGTAAATTTATACCCATATCACTAAATATTATGGTGAGGTTTTTTAACTAGTTATATACCTCGTGCTTTAATTACCGTTGGAATTATTGTGCGTCACAAAATGTGTTGAATCTTAACCTAATTTCTAATATCAATTGTTTTCTTTTCACGTTCATTGTTGTGAGTTAATAAACTTTGCCTTTCTCGTTGTTCAGTTAATTTACCTGAGCTAGATAAATTCAATTCTGTACGAGCAATTTTTGGTTCGTGCGGCTCAGTGTGTTTTTCTGCTTAATTTAAAATTTTCCTTTCTAATTTTACCCTTAATTAATTGACTTAAATTTTTGACTTGTAAATAAATAACCTTCATTTAATTTAATTTAGAACATGTAAACAAACCTGGCGTTTTTTATATATTTAGCGAATTTTTCTCATTTTGGACTAAGTCCTTAACTGACTTAACAATTTTCTTGCGCTCTATTTTTTATATATATATATGTACACCTAATGTAAGGTGAAAGAAACGTTTCGGCAACCGACCAACTCCTGCTGTAGCGCAGAGTATTTGTTAATTCTTTAAGTTGTTTATTTTGTAATTGTCACCTAACGCTTGTTTAATAATTGTCAACTGTCTAACTTCACTTCTTGTTTTTTTATTCAAATTAACTTTCTTTCAATCAACGCTTGTTTTTATATTATCTAAGTTCTCCAATTAATTTTTGCTCAAAAAAAAACCATTCAACACACGTCAAATTCAATTAAATTTTGTTATATTACGAATACCTTATCTTTTATTTCCTTTTTACCTCTGCATATTTATTTATTATTGTGACAAGTACGCACATGAGTGTGGTTGCCTCATTTATACAGGCTGTTCAATAGGTAACCCGCTGGAGGGACACAGCCAGTGGTAGATCGTAGGAGGCGCAGGTAGGTTATCTGTAGATAGCATAGTGTCCTGGTGCCCGGACAATCGTCGCAAGCGTCGTTGCCGACCGACGCTCTACTTATAGGTGTTCTCTTTATCTGAACCGTCACGCCGTCTGCGACAGAGTTAGCTCGGCCCTGCGTTATCCTGTTTAACAACCCCCTATTGTGACTCCCCGTTTCATATCTTAATCAGCCGTTATCTTATTGCGACGTAGATCCGGTAGCAACATTTCTCCAGTGCCCGAAATAACAGAAATTAGAAAAAGGAAGACAAGGCAAGCAATAACTGGTGTTTTAACAACTACTCCAAATTTGGCGGAACTTAAGGAAAAAGAAGAAAAGAAAAGACACCGAGAAAGCAAAGAAAACCTTCGTCAATGTAAAAAAAAAAGTTTTTGGTCATCCAAGTTCCACTACGCAAACAGAAGATGATGAAGAAGAAGAAGATCCTTTCGCAGCCGAAGACAATGAACATGAAGTGGCCTGCCTTTATTGTAACGATTTGTTTGCAAATTCACGGTCTAGGGAACCGTGGATTAGTTGCATGAATTGCATGAAGTGGGCACATACTGAATGTGCCGGAGTGTCTCCGAAGATAAAAAAATTCATTTGTGAAATTTGCAAGAATTGATTTTTTTTTAGTTTTTTAAATTCTCTTTATTTTCTGTATTTTTTATCAGTTGTTCTGGGCATTTTCCAGAATTTATTCTGTTTTTTTAATGTTTCTAGATTTTCTATACCATTTGTTTTAAGCATATGTCATTTTACATCCATAGGTGTGTGTCATTTTACAATATACCTGGTTGTAAAATGAAATTTTTTTTTTTACGTTTTCGGTAGAGATGAAATAATTTTGCTCCAATTTATCAATAAAGTTTATTGAGACAAACGTGTCATATTTTTTAGAGCTTGACATTTTGAATGGTCTTAGCAAAAACGAGTCGTAAGTAGAAAGTATGTCATTTTAGGACACCTTCCCCTATCAAACTGTGCCATATTCATTAATACATTATCCACTATATTAAATCACACCAAGACTCAGTGAGCTACATATTCAATAGTATGGTTTCAGTAGAATGTTTGCTGTTCACACAGCCAGGAGATATTGCCAAGAACTACTGCAGCTGTTCCAAGGGTGCTTGATATTTTTGCTTAGTGACATCACTTGGCCAATTCCCAGACCTCACCACTGCGATTTTTGTCTATGGTGGTTTCTTAAGTCTGACATTTACAGACATCAAAATGTAACGTAACTTTTTACTCAACCCTTAAATTTACAAGGGGGCTTAACGAACCCTATACATTAAAACCCAATATTAACTTTGAAACTAAATGCTTTATTTGAAAGTATAAACTCGATTTTTTTAAATATATACACAGGGGAACTATGTTTGAGTAAAATAAATAAATTGCAGTTAAGGTGAAATCTTCAATATTATTTTAGTGCCACGTCGGCTTATCTTCATAGTCTGTGCTTGAATAATTGCCATTGATTTTCAATATTTGAAAATCATGGAAGTTACAGTCACTGCCGTCGTCACTCCACACTGTAAGTCCTTTCAATTTGTGATCCGATGGATAGACCTTGCCAATTCTCCATTCACCCTCATGAAAGATCTTACCGACGTAGAGCGTGATGTTTGCCTCCATACCACCAACGACTAGGTCATCTGTCTCTCCTTCCACTATTTTCTTAATGTTTACATATTCCCAACACAGTCTTTGACTATGCTTGTCACAGAGTATCTGAAACAAAATTATACAGTAAGTAGTGCGCAAAGTGGTGCAAAGGATTGCAGATATTAATTCTGTCATCTTCTTTGCTAAATCTAAGTCGGTTAGATGAAGACATTAGTACAAGCTTGGCGTCAATAAAACGAGCTGCTTTTTTATTCTATTATTATTATCGTTTTTTCATTCAATAATACACAACAATCGTTTCATTTAAAGATAAATTGTAAAGAGATGCTGTGAAGCTTAATCGGTAAGGAGTTGTCGTTACACTCAATTGTTAAATTTGATCAAAACACTACAATATTTGAGGAGAATTATTGCGTTTATTATACTTACAGGCAATGCAGATTCCTCAATCACGCTTGAGAAAGAATACATTAATTTGATTGTTTCTATTAACAGTTTATTATAAAAAGTGTTTTTCTTAAGATAATGTCATTAGTAGAGACTGGATTTTATGCAAAATGCATATCCCTTCTATACTGTGTACTTATCCATTTTCCACCCTCAGAATACGTTTTTTACCATTTTTTTAGTGCATATAATGCATATTTGGACACTTTACCATAACTGCATATGCACGTACATATTTCATAATTATTTTGCATATTTATGCATATGTTCGCCATTTTCATAAGAACCATAATAAAATCTGATATTTAAAGATATTTAATTTGTTTGTGTAAACGTGATGGGATTGCATTCCTTCAACTTTGCATTAATGACTCATTAAAAGTCCATCTCATTAATAATGAAATGGACTTTCCCAAAAATAGGATTTAACTCTACTGATAATCGGTTTACAGGGCAATTAGAACTTACGTAAGAAATCCTTTTCAGAAATGTAGGTATTAATGCAGGTATATTATACCGTACGACTAATATCAATATAAGACAAAGAAATAATTTCCTTCATAGTTTGTTCATTCATAAACGTGTTAAGGTCTGTGCTATTTGGTGAAACAAAAGTGAATTAAAAAGTTTTGAAAATGCCGAAGATAGCTAAAGCGAAGTCATCTCTAATAAAAAATTGGATAAGTGATTGCAGTGCACCAAAAAATTATTGACGAAGAAAGTGTTTTGTGCACACTCACGCGACAAAAGGATAAGTTGAATTTTGAAATATTTTGTCAATAACAAGTTCTACAATTATAAGAATTTTTTTTGTGTTCGTAAATATAATGAAACAATTTCATAATAAATTATTATTAGATATGTTTAATTTTATGTTCTTTAAAGCTAATATATCTTTGAAATATATCTTTGTCATAAATACCAAAATAACCAAAATCAATCAAATTTAAACAACTGGAGAACTTTACAAAACCAGATAATTTATTTTTCTAGTTTTTGTAGTAATATAGTAATTAATAATAATTATTATAACTGAATTTTAAAAATATATATTTGTTACACAGATTACCTGCCAGAAGAAATTTCAGGTAGTGCAACATTTGAACACAACATTTCATCAGAACAGGGTTTCTGAAAATTTGAATAAACCGCGGCAGCAACTTTTGGAGGAAAGTTTTCTCAATAATTCGAAGAATCCACAAGAAGCATTTTCCAAAGATTTGTGTAATCTTTTTGTGGGTTGTAATATTCCTTTACATAAATTGGACAATCCGATATTTCAAGAATTCCTGAAAACTTATTGCAAATTGGATGATAAACCCATTTATGTACCCAGTTCCTCAGCTCTACGAAAGAAATACATCAACGAAATTTATGAAGATGTTACCGATGGTATTAGAAAGGAGTTGAAAAGCCAAAATCTTTGGCTCTCTGTTGATGAAACTACCGACACGAAGGGCCGTCAGGTTGCTAATTTGATTATTGGAACCTTAAATGGTTCAACTCAATCTAAAAGACATTTAATTAATGTAGGTAATTTAGACAAAACAAATCATGTTACCATAGCCAGGTTTATTAATGAGTCCTTAGCGAATTTCTTTTTACCCGACAAAGTACCCTTTGAAAAATGTCTGTTAATGGTAACTGACGCCGCTTCGTATATGTTAAAATCAGCTCAAAGTCTGAATTTTTTTTTCCCAATTTAATCCATTGTACTTGTTTGGCTCATGGTTTAAATAGGGCTGCTAAAAAAGTTAGATTAGAGTTTCCAGATGTAAATAATTTAATTAGTAATATCAAAAAAAAAATTTTTTAAAGCGCCCTTACGAGTGCAATTATATAACGAAATGCTTCCCGGCATTCCATTGCCACCAGAACCTATCTTAACAAGATGGGGAACATGGCTTAAATGTGCTGTGTTTCTTGCCGATAATTACGAAGGCATCAAAAATGTTGTATCTCAATTTGATTCAGCAACCAGTCTTGCCATAGAAAAGTGTAACGTAAATAAGCAGGCAATTACTAGATTAGAAGATAGACATTTATCTTTAAATGATGGTGTTGGCATTGTAAATGATATTGAAGAGAAAATTGGAAAATAACTATCACAAATATACATATATACATTTGTACGTAAACGTATATGAATATATGTACGTGTTGAGATACACAGCATACACTTAGGTGTCATTACCAACAGCGAAGGCACAGACACCGGTGTTTCGGCCTTTGAGGCCTCTTCAGTGTACGTGGTGCTGCTGGCAATGATCCACAACTAAGACCGTGTCTTATGTCCGTTGAATCGCAGAAGTGCCTATGAGAATATCTCAGCGACATCTGCCATCCAAGCGCGACACCGAACACGACAGTTTCATCTTGCACACTGTGCTAAAGACAAAACCTGTACGCTAAATGTGTATCTCTGCATATAAGGCCAATAGGTGGCACCGCCATATCACAAATAAATAGGATATGAAATACTTGAATGTGTAACGTACATTAACGGATAATAACTATCACAAATATACATATATACATTTGTACGTAAACGTATATGAATATATGTACGTGTTGACATACACCTAAGTGTATGCTGTGTATCTCAACACGTACATATATTCATATACGTTTACGTACAAATGTATATATGTATATTTGTGATAGTTATTATCCGTTAATGTACGTTACACATTCAAGTATTTCATATCCTATTTATTTAAAATTGGAAAAGTCAACGGATTGACTGGAAAAAGAATTAAAGAAAAATTAGCCGCAATTCTAAGCAAAAATGGAGGTTTTGTTACATTAAAATCTATAAATAATGTAATTAATGGCAATTTTAATGAAGACATAAGCCCCTCATTAATACGTAGTTTTAAGAATGCATCTTGCGATGTTGAAAGAACATTTTCCCAATATAAACATACTTACAGATCGTAGACATAATTTAACTATGGAAAATTTAAAGAAATATATGGTTATTTATTGTAATAAATAAATATATAATTTGTAAATACGACAAATGAATTTTAATTTCCTAAAACATAATAAATAAATGCACATCATAAGTGCATATTGCATATTGTAAGTGCATATTGCATGCATATTTGGCAAACTTTTTAGTACATATTTTCCAGTTTCTAGTCAATAGAAATATGATAACAGCAAATTTAATAATTTATCTCAATACCTGTTCTTGACTAAAATACCTAAATGCTTTATATAAAAAAAATATTTATCAACAACTTTACAACGGATCAATGCCCAATGTGTTTAATAACGAAAATAGAAAGATACAAATGCGAATTGTGTACTTAAAAGTGAAAATGTAAACAATTTAAGCATAAAACAACCGCTATTATCTATGTAGTTTTATCAAAAGATCTAGGTTTATCACAATTCTACTACACAAATAATATCCGCTTGAATTGTTTAATTAAAAGAGTAATTGTAAAAAATAGGAGTAGAGCAGCCTCATACCATTCATGTACATTGCTCAAAAGATCCTGATTTATCATAGACAACATCTAATCTCACCAAACAAATAATACTGACTTATGTGTCCAAGATATTATAATGCGGAATTGTGTAAATCAAACATGAAAATGTGAGCTAAGAGGTGTTAGTGTTAGGGAGCCATTGACAAAACTTTTCTAACTTATTTGTTTTCTTCAGTATGGCATAACCAGGAAAATGTGTGTAATCAAAATAACATGCGTATATTGCCTTAAAAATGTCAACTCTAAAAAAAATGGAATTTTTCCACCAATATCTTTTTATCAGCGTCTATATTTTTCTACGTCTACCTTGATTTTAGAATAAGTTTTAGTATCTTCTAAAATATATGATATTAATAGAACATAAGTATAGCACATGCTTAACAAAAATGAGGTGTGGATACCACACGACTTTCTTGTACATATGTGCCTTTCCTATTCTAAGTCCTTCTAGTCTCTTAATAAATCTCTTCAGAATGCATACTTTGTGAGATATTTGCAAAAAACGCTACTCGCTAAGAGTAAAAGTATTTTATAATTTTGAAATTTCGTTTATACAAAAAATATTCCAAATCTAGCTAAATACTTTTATACTGTTGACAAATGCATAATTTATGACATATTTGCAAAAAATCGCTATGCGATAAGAGTAAAAGTGTTACTTCCGGTCCGAATTTTGAAAAAAAATTATACAAAAGGTATTGGAAATTACATTCTAAATACTTTTATACTCGTAACCTACCTGTCTAAAGAGCATGGCTTGCGAAATATTCGCAAATAACTGATTTTTGATAAGAGTAAAAGGCCTACTTCCGGTAGGAATTTCGAAAAACGTTTTTCATAAATTTTTTCTCAAATTCAATTTTGAGTACATATGAATTCTTTATACATTTGTTTAAACTGAGTAGTTGCCGAATAATTGGCAAAATTAGATTTTTTCTCTGAAATAAACCACTACTTCCGGTCTACCGATTTTACTGAAAATCTAATCAGATCTCAAGAGGGAGATTATATTCGTAAATACAAAATTTGGAATTGATATCTATAGCGGTTTGACTGCTATCGTGGTCACACACACACACACATTGACATACACACAGAGAGGGAGAGAGACATTTTTTAAAAGCCACTTTTTCGGGATCAGGGGACTTCAAAACGTGGACATCTGCAAAAATCTCGAGGTCGAAAATTTTCATCAGTACAATACTTCCTTATACTACGTATAAGGTAGTAAAAGTATCTGTCAAGATGTTTAATAAGAAAATACTGCATGTACATACCATTAGCATACATAATCATCATCCTTCGCATATGCTCAATATGTACCTATCCCAAATTATATCTTCTTCTATATTGGCACACTTGAGTTATAGGTAATTAAAAACACATTTGTACAACTTTTTCCTGCCATTTTGATCAACCCGTATAAGTGTTTATATTTTTAAATTGTGAAGAAATCGCATCCCTATCTCAGTACGCGACTTTTTTTTAATATATTATGAATTAAAGGGTTAATTAAATTTGTCAGACCATAAAATACCCGTTGCATACAGAAACAAAAGCAATGCTATTCCAACTGAGATTTGGCCTGATAGTCTTCATATCTAAGTCTACATCTTGTGCAAGAAAAATAAAACAAAGTGGCTTTTTTTATTATTAAATGAAAGAAGCCCGAAAAGTAATCTACAGCATATAAAATGTAGTATTTAAATTGTTTTCTAAAAATGTTTGACATCTTGAATTTGTAACTTTATCAAATGGTGAATCTGGAACAGAATTTGTAACTTTATCAAATGGTGAATCTGGAACAATTACCGATTAAATGGGAAAAGAATTGCAATTTTAATGGCTCTATTTAATTATCGTTTATCTTTTGGAAAAAGTGCATAGTTTACTAGATATTTCAAAAAATTATTTTTTTGTTATTTCCTTCGGTGCCTGTGGCCCTGTTATTATTGACTTTAGAAGAAGAATGTGGGAAGGAAAACGTTGTATAAAATGATATGCTAAATAATACAGTTTTAACCTATTTCTTTATTATAACACAAACTTGTTTTTGTAGTGTAAACTTTTATGGGCGCGTTGATTGTGGGCACTGAACGAGATTGAGCCGTCACGCTCGGCTATGTAACGCTCGAGTCGCCATGGTTACCAAACGAACCGTAAATTAGACAAAAATCGGCAAAACTGTGCAAAGAACTCCTCTCTGGATACGCGAAATTGAAATCTGCCCTTTGGCATTGGTGTACGGGGGACATTGAATTTCCGGTCGACGGAGAGATTTTCTTCCTAAGTGGAGCGGTTGTAAAGATATGGGTTTTTAAAGAAGGGCGTGTACTTGATGTTTTAACAGCAAAATGGCTTACGTCATGACGATTCACGTGACAATCAAAAAATCCCGAGAAACGTCAAACTGACAGGCGAACTGAGTTGCACAACAGATTCACTTTTAAGCGTGAAATACGAAATTTTGAAGGTTGCGAGGGCTCATCAAGACTCGGGGTCTTAAGGAACCGGCTTTTTGGGACCTTTTGTATGCTTATTTCGAGTCGGCAGTCGCACGCAATCGAAGGTACCGGCAATTTAAAGGTCGTTTGCAGAAGGATTTGGTAAGAAAAATGGCCTTTTAAATGTGCACTGATATCAATGTATTCCGGACGGGTGAAAAATAAATATCAGATTCTCATGTGCACTGGCGAATTACATCTCCACACAATACATAACGGTCTCCCACATGACTTGATATTTTTATCTATACAGGGGTCGATTAATATTTTAATAATGATTTGAATTAAAATACGATAATTCCAGAACGTGTGTATTTCCTTGTGTGCCGCTACTACGAAATAATTTTATTTAAACGATTACGCAAACGTGCACAGTGGGCGGAGCCGGCTGAAATCAATTTCTCTCTGTTGTGATTAAAATTAGGCACTTGGGAGTTTTTACGGTCGCCCATCACTAATTCAAATGTCGAAATAGAACAAAATGGCCGAAGTATTTTTTGAAAATTGACGTATGAAAGTGAAATTTTAGATACCTACGGGGATGTCTTAGGTCGCCGATCACCAATCCATAGTCAAAATGTCAAAAAAAAACGAAATGGCGGAAGATTTTTTTGAAAATTGACGTATGAATGTGAAATTTTTATGTCTTAGGTCGCCGATCACAAATCCAAAGTTAAAATGTCAAAAAAAAATGGCGGACGAGTATGTTGAAAATTGACGTATGGATGTAAAATTTTAGATACGGGGGTTTTGGGGTCGCCGATGACGATTCCAAAGTCAAAACGTCAAAAAAACAAAATGGCGGAAGATTTTTTTTAAAATTGACGTATGAATGTAGTTTCCGAGATCCCGTACTAAACATCGCAAAAAATCATTCTTCACGATTACAGAAAAAAATTTGCAACAGCTATTCAACTTTACCACAACTCATGATTTACAATGATTACTTTAATTCGTTTTTCTCTGCTCTATTGTTAAACCCAAAAAAAAACTGTCACAATTCAAAACATTCTGTTATACATAGAGTTCTATATTTAAACACAAAGCGTAAATAACATAATATGATTCTTGTTTTTTAGCACAAATGATGAAAAGAAAGAATGATTGTGAACAATATTGCCCTCGTTTTAACGTACTTGCTTGGTCAAAAAATACATATTAATTAGAATTCGGATTTTCTCGATATATTAAAATTAATAAGCCGTGAATTGTGTTCACATGTAATGCCGCTATCAATATAAATATGAATTATCCACACTTACCTTAATTGCGTTTGTCACTGTAAAACGATGACCATAACATGCTGTATAAGCTTCTCCCTTGCTAGGATAAAAGGTAGCTGGTAACAAACCACTGGAAGTATGGACTTGACCTATATAGGTGCCTTCGTCCGTATCAACAGCATCATGGTATATTTTATCTCTATATTCTCTCCAGTAATATGAGTGATCATATTCTAAAATATTAGATATTAATAAAATTCAAGTCGTTTTAATTTAAAAAAGTAATTAGGTGCGACAAATCAAACATACCTGTCAGTGTGTATCCAAAGAGAAAACAGCAGTGAAAAATTATCGTAAGTTTCATCCTAAAAAATATTGTTCATGTTAATAATAGGGAATATGAGAATTAATCTTGTTAATTATTTTCTATTAACGTAATGGGAGTTTCGTATGAACTACTTATGCATAACTGATCACAGGATTGTATAGTATTTATTTATTTTAGGACCGATGTCTCACCTAGACATTTTTGAATAGAACGATAAGTATTTTAAAATGTTGTTTTTCTATTTTATCATAAAATTTAAGGCTTTAGGGATAGATATAAAAAAACGATATCAGATATATACCACAAGTCGTTAGAGTCTAATTTGGTTGAAGAAAAATAATGTAATATAACATGTTATAATCAATTAGTCAGCATTACCAACGTTATAAATGCGATATGTTGAAATTTGACGTAGCCATCATGAAGTAAATAGGTTTCAGCGTGTATTTTGAAATGTTTTTGTAAAAATCAGCATCAGTTTGTTTGCTTTCAGTATAGTAATTTAATATTCAATGAGTGCGGATGTATTTTTATCGGCTTTGCATATGTGAAGTGCCTAAAAAAAGTATTGTCATTTATTATTGAGACGTGAAAATGTGATTATGAAAACTATCAGTGAAATGCATCGATGAATCAAATTATCATTTGTCAAGTGGGTCGACATATATAAAACAACAAAAATATGCCATACAATAAGTGCTATGTTTCCCGAGTAGAATTTAGAAGGACGGAAAGAACGGAAAAGTGTTTCGTATGTGAGGAAGAGAGGCATGGTAAATACGTTGCAGTCAGTGACGAAATAGCGAAGAGGTTGAGTGACATGGATGTAATTACATATATATGCGATATTTAAAATGAAAGTGTGTCAAAATATGAATGAAATGAATCAAAAACTTAATGATTGCCTTCAAACATAACGTATTGATTCACAACACTTTAGAGTTTATAAAAAAAATAATTGAAGAGGGACACATCTTGTTGAAACTCTATGACAAATAATAATAAAAATAAAACATTGATTTTAAAGTTTCAAAATTTTAATTATAGTAAGCCACTACAACGTTGTTTCGTCGCAAAGCGACTTCATCAGATGGATGAATAATGAAGAATTTACATTAGTGCGAGAAATTATATACTAGACAAACATTACAAATTTAAGGACAAAAGTGGGGAGTGACATAAGTTTGATCATTTAACGCAACCCCTAATTTTGTAATTCTAGAAATTTCTAATGATTCGAGGAGATCAAGTCTTTTACTTCTATCTTGGATATAAAGTATTTTAAAATTATTGTTAAAAGTATGTTTATATTCTAAACAATGGTTCGCAAATGTACATGTTACAATCACAAGTTAACTTATATACTATCGAAGAAGGAAGAAGAATGTATAGTTGTATCAGTATGTGTAGGCTTGTGATAAATTGCAAATTCATGTTTTTTATTTATATTCTGTAAAATAGGTCTAGGAAATTAATAGAACCGTTAGTTTCTGTTTCTAGTGTGAATTTTATATTAGGATGTACATTATTAATATAATCAAAAAGCATATTTAATTGTCTATCGGTACCTTTAAAACATACCAATATATCATCTACATACCTATACCAGTAAATGCAATTTTTGAGTAGGGGTGAGAGCTAACAGTTTCTTCGAAATGATTCATAAAAATTTTCGCTAGTAAAGGGCTTAAAGGATTACCCATAGCAAGACCTGTGATATGTTTATAATATTCGTAATTGAATTGGAAATAATTTAGTTCCATAGAGATCTTAAGTAAATCTAGGATTTCCCTAATTATAACCCGATTCGTGTGATGTTGATGTAGTTTTAATTCGATAATATCGAATACCTCTTTTGTGGGGACATTGGTAAATAAGTTCGTAACATCAAATGACATAAATCTAGCTTTATTAGGAATTATTAAATCAGAAATTTTATTTATGAGGTCTAGTGAATTTTTAATAGAAAATTTAGATTTAGATCTTGTATGACGATTTTTTGTACGAACAGATCCAAGAAAAAGTAAAACCTTTAGTCCATAAAAAGTTTTTAATACTCAAATTAAAAATTGATAGATTGATTTCTATCCCTATCAATATTGCTAATGATCTAGATTACATTAACAATCACAACTTTTCTTTCTTTGATCGCTTCAAAAACCTAACTACTCTCAATTTTACCACTGACGAACAAGAGTTACCTACTTTCAAAAGGTTTTAAATATAACATAAAACCTATTATGAAACACAAACATTTAGAAAACCTGACAATCGAAATGCAGTTAGCTCTGTATAATTCTGATAATAATGCACTTCATAAACATGTAGCTAAAAATATTATTGAAAGTAATTTAAAAAAAGGCTCCTGCGGTTATGACAAGCTTAAAGCTTATAACCCCGAAAGCCGCCCACCACAAACAAACAAACAAACAAACAAAAATAGTACATTGCCATTCTTAAACAAAGATTTAACTATAATTAAATCTTTACAACAAAAGTCAAGAGATAATGAAATAGTTTTTACTAAAACGGACAAAAGTAATACGGTTATTGCTATTCTCAAGTTAGATTATCTTAAAAAATTGAAGATTTTCTCAATACTAAAATCAAAACTAATCACAAATCGAACTTTCAAAAACAATTAAAAACTACTATTAACAGTTCTAATAATTTATTCTCCGTATCACAGAAACGTAGAATCATAACTATGAACCTTCAACCCCCTAAAATGTATGGTCTGATTAAACTACATAAAAATGATTTACCTATTAGACCTGTAGTTTCATATGTTAAAGCCCCTTGTAGAAATTTGTGTAAACAATTAATAATTAACATTATAAAATATCATACAAGATATAAATCTAACAACGTTGTAGTGGTTTACTATAATTAAAATTTTGAAACTTTAAAAACAGTGTTTTATTTTTAATATTATTTAGAATTTATTTGGAACACCGAATATAAGGCAGAATAGAAGACATTATATAGCGATCTACATGAAAGAGAAAAATGATGTGTTTATTGTTAAACCTAAAAATGAGGTGTGGCCACCACACGACTTTCTTATACGTATGAAAGTGTTACTTCCGGTCCGAATTTTGAAATTTCATTTATACAAAAAATATACCAAATCCAACTCTAAATACTTTTGTACTCTTCATAAATATATATAGAACGCATAACTTACGACATATTTGCAAAAAATCGCTATTCGATAAGAGTAAAAGTGGCACTTCCGGTATGAATTTTGAAATTTTTTTTATACAAAAGATATTGAAAATTATGTTCTAAATACTTTTATACCCGTAACGTACTTGTCTAAAAAGCATTATTTGCGAAATATTCGCAAAAAACTGATTTTCGATAAGAGTAAAAGACCTACTTCCGGTAGGAATTTCGAAAAACTTTTTAAATAAAATTATTCTCAATTTTAATTTTAAGTATATATGAATTCTTTATAAATTTGTTTAAATTTAGTAGTTGACGAAATATTGGCAAAATTCGATTTTTTCGCTGAAGTAAACTGCTACTTCCGGTCTACCGATTTTACTGAAAAACTAATCAGATCTCAAGAGGGAGACTACACACGTAAATACAAAATTTGAAATTGATACCTACAGCGGTTTGACCGCTATCGTGGTCACAGACAGACAGACAGACAGACAGACAGACAGACAGACAGAGAGAGAGAGAGAGAGAGAGAGAGAGAGAGAGAGAGAGAGAGAGAGAGGGAGGGAGGGAGAGAGAGAGAGAGACATTTTTTAAAAACCACTTTTTCGGTATCAGGGGACTTCAAAACGTGGACATCTGCAAAAATCTCGACGTCGAAAATTTTCATCATCACAATACTTCCTTATACTACGTATAAGAAAGTAAAAGATTATCAAAAATCACAGAAAACAAGAAAGAATGTGAAAAATAAATTCAATCCAAGTAAGCTAAAATAAAAGTTAAAAAATGAGGTGTGGCCACCACACGACTTTCTTATACGTATGAGCGTTTGAAACTATACAATTTTAAGATTTTTTGTATACAAAACTTATTCAAAATCCTATTCTAAGTACTTTCATTCTCTTAATAAATCGCTATAGAATGCATACTTTGCAAGATATTATCAAAAAAGTGCTACTCGCTAAGAGTAAAAGTGCTACTTCCGGTCCGAATTTTGAAATTTCATATATACAAAAAATATTGAAAATCCAGTTCTAAATACTTTTGTACTCTTGATAAATATATATAGAATGCATAATTTACGACATATTTGCAAAAAATCGCTATTCGATGAGAGTAAAAGTGGTACTTCCGGTCTGAATTTTGAAATTTTTTTTATACAAAAGATATTGAAAATTATTTTCTAAATACTTTTATACTCGGAACATACTTCTCTAAAAAGCATGACTTGCGAGATATTCGCAAAAAACTGATTTTCGATAAGAGTAAAAGACCTACTTCCGGTTGGAATTTCGAAAAACTTTTTTAAGACAATTTGTCTCAAACTTAATTTTAAGTACATATGAATTCTTTATAAATTTGTTTAAACTTAGTAGTTGACGAATAATTGCCGAAATTCGATTTTTTCACTGAAGTAAACTACTACTTCCGGTCTGCCGATTTTACTGAAAATCTAATCAGATCTCAAGAGGGAGATTATATTTGTAAATATAAAATTTGGAATTGATACCTGTAGCGGTTTGACCGCTATCGTGGTCACACACACACACACACACACACACAGACACACACAGACACACACACACACAGACACACAGACATTTTTTAAAAACCACTTTTTCGGTATCAGGGGACATCAAAACGTGGACATCTGCAAAAATCTCGAGGTCGAAAATTTTCATCATCACAATACTTCCTTATACTACGTATAAGAAAGTAAAAAGAGACTTAGACAAGAAAAAGAAACATTATGGAAATATTATATTGTCTGTTCAACCGGAGATGTATTCCAGCATTTTCAAGACACAAATAAATGTAGCATGGAAAAAATGTAAAGTGGATGAACACCTACAAATGTGCAGAGTATAATCATCTTCCCAAAGAATGTAAAAACGCGGAAACATATGACAATTGTGCTGGTAGTCATTTGACAAACAAAAGTGATAGCTTAATTATATACAAGTGTATAAACTGTGTAAGAACAATTGATAAATTTGAAGTGGATATTGACACTAATTACACAGCGTTTGATAGAAATTGTATAAATTACAAACGAATAGTAGACAAACAAAAATCGAAATTTAAATTTATGTAGCAATAGATAGTAAGTAGGGTCGATTCACTTAGTAATTATTAAATTGTAGTTTTTTAAGTGTTAACAACTTTAGAATATTTGAACAATTAGTCCATAAGTATATTATAGAAAAAGTATTAGTTTCTAAGTAATATATTTGTATATTTTAGTAGCAAATTGCTAAATAAAGAGGACTATTAAACATAGTATGAAGGTAATAATGATTGTCTAGAAGATTGAACAGATTGAAGCTAACTTCATAGTATTAAATATCAAGAATTAAAAATATTTATAAAAATAGAAGTTATAGGATTGAAAATAGTGTATTGAAATTTACAAATCAAGTAGTATTAAAAGAAAGAGATACAGACTTTGTGTTATTATAAAAATAAAATATAAAAGAATTTCATTGTACGATTAAGAGTCTCATATATTTAAATTGTATAAAAAAAATTATAAAGAAATACAAGATTCAATATTAAATAGAGCTAGCTAGTCGGGAGAATTATATTATTATATTAAAAGAAACGTTTGTATACATATCATATTATAAATATTTATTATTTAATGCATATACAGGGAACGTTCGTTAAGTTTTTAGAATTTTGGTTTTGGAATATATAAAAATATTGGAATTATCATTTATAACTTGGTCTAGTAACATGAGGTGGTATTGGTTTCAACTTTTACCCCCACCACTAGTACATTTTTACATTGGTTTTATAAAGTCGCACTTCTTTCATTAACTACTTGACTTATATAAGTAGGATAAGTTTATTATTAATATATTTCTCTTTTTTTTACTTAACCAAAATTGAATCTACCATATTTTTCGAAATTGTCTGCTGATAATACAGATATAGAAATAACAACTATAAAACAAGCAGCTCTAATTTTCTATTGCTTTTTACAGAGTTCTTTTTCCTTTCATTCTACTTGCTTGTGTAGAATAAGGTTGTGTTGGGTGACTAATATTTGTAAGGATTTAGTTACGCAACTTGATAATCAAAAAGAAAGAAAATACGTGGAATAGAGAATGCTGACACAATAATTGCATTTTCAAATATAAAGCGGCTTCTAATTAGGATAAATTAAACTACATCACGCTGCAAAAATAATGGCATTTATGAAAAACTGCCAACTACAGAACGATCTAAACCACATATATTGAGGCACCATTAGTGCCGGAAATTTTAAAATGCCGCGAAATAAGTTGTCCTTCCAACAAAAGTTTTAAATTTATATTTTTTTGTTCACTCTATTAGGTTTTTCATAATGTTAATGTACGTTCAGAACCCTTATCGCATAAAATCAAAGTTAACTGTGATCAATTATACACCAGACTAATATAATAATAGTCGAGATTAATGAATGTTTTCGATTCTTGACTATCACAATTCATTTACGAAAATAACACATCTTTTTCAAGAAATGTAATTACTTTGCAGGTACAATAATTTTGTCTCTTGATTTGAGATTTGTTGCTGTACGACACAAATACTTTAAATACATATCAATTTCAATATCTATGCATGAAAAATTATTAAAGACACTGAGTACTTACATTTTCGAACACTCACATTCACAAGACAAAAAGAACTAATAATAAATTTGAATTTCCTTAAAACTTACCTTATATATATAATATAAGTTTAGCCAAAACGCCATTATCATTAGAAGGTCTTAGTCATGCTAATGATTAGCGATTAACACTAATTTGTGGTTGAACTGAATAGATAAGAATATAGGTATACCTATGTACAATAGATAATGTCTCCTTTATAATGAATCTTTCCTAGTATTTCTCTTAAATGCCTGTAGAAATAATAACTCCCATTGACTATGGTCATCTGGAATATTAATGACGTAAATTTCAGAAAATAAAATACCTGGAAGAATATTAATTTGTATAATTATAGTACTTATATTATTAATGCATTTTCATATATGTCAATGAGTATACGGACTATCTCCTTTGCGTAGATCTTCATTATTTGTATAAGCTAATTAAAATAGAGAAACAAAGTGTAGATAGAGAGATACTTGCGCATCTATTACCTGTTCGCTACATACAATCTAAGATTTTTAAATGGAAACTCTCTCATAATTAAATTTAATCTTGATTGTTGATCATTTAAAATACTTTGCAAAATTATTACAAAATATATTATTAAAGACTAGGAGTTCTTTTAAAATATTGCCTATAAATATTATAATTATAATGGTTTTCATATTTATATAAAGGAGGTATGTACGCTTATCTGTACTAGAATCGCCGAAGACATTCAGTAATAAAAGTGCGTGATCACAACCTGATCACAACGTAATCAAAGCATCCTATGCATAAAAACGGTTGGCGTCAAAGATCGTTTACATTAAGTGATTAGATATACTGTAATATTATGACAGATCGTAGGTGTTTATTTACTTTTACGTTTCTGTTTCCGTTAAATCTGTTTTGGCTGCATTTATTCTGTTTTTATTTAAATATCCACAATATCTTACGTGTGCATATGACTTTGGTGAGATCACGTGAACCCAACATGATAGCTGAATCTATTCAGCGATTTGAGTATAAATTATGCAAAAATTGACTGATTCTTCTATTTGCTGCGGATTTGTTGTCAATATCTACATCCACTTTTTAATGTGAAGTTAGTGTTTTAAGGAAATCACTAAATTATATTCAATTTGTCATTGGCGTTACCTATCATATTTATTATGTCCATTATAATTGTCATTGTTATAAGTGTGATTGTAAGTAATTATGCATTTTTCAAACTGCAGAGACACATTTATATTCAAATAATTGAGCTCAATGTCGTTTACTTGATCGTCGTATGCCACAAAATGGTCAATTTTAACGGAAAAAATCGCAAAAATTAAGGCACATGAAAAAGTTGCCGCTGCATGAACGAAATAACCAATATTTGTTCTAGTGACTCACGATTAAAATTTGCAATTATATTAAAAAATAGTTAAAATACAGCACTTTGAATTTTCTTCATTTTATAGCAATATAAAGCTTACTGCGCTTAAAAAGTACTTTTTTGAATCGTGAGACCCTAGATATTTTTATTGTGGACACGACAATGTATTTACTTTACTTTCAAAATAACCCTGGTCTACAAAAAATGACTTTGAAACCAATGAGAATGATCACAAGTTCCGTACTGATAAATGGCAGTTAGGCAACACACACTTCAATGCCTAAGACCAAGGATATGGAAGGTATACCTGATCAACTGTATTACGCCGAACATCAAATAAACAGATATTGTATTCAACTTCTTTTATTACTTTAGGTACCTTAGGTAAACGAATGTTTCATTCAGATATCGGCTTTATTTTGTAAATAATATTTGGGAGAATGTATTCCATATTAATTCTTAGTCTGGAATAAATATATGTATGTTGTTATTATTATTATTATGAAATTTTACTTGTTACTTAATTTCTGGCGGTCATATGTATTTACTTTAGATGTTGAAGGTTTTTAATCTTAATAATATGAGTAATGTGGTAGTAAACTAAAATACATATTACAAAAATAATTCCGTGTTTAACAGTAACAGTGCCTGTTTGTTTTTAAATGTAAATACCTATATATATGTATTATAATAAACAAATGTTTTGGATTATTGAATATTATATTCTTCCCAATTCACATTGATAGCGTTGATTAGCAAAATTATAAAACATTTTGTCAGAGGTAAGATTCAAACTAACTTTTATCACCAAATAAAGAAAGTCGTATTGATTTTTTCATAAATACATGGGGTTGTTATAGACAAGCAAATTTTAATATATTTCAGATATTTGTCGGTGTTCATTTATGATTGATTACGTGATAATATTGATGCGTCTACTTAATTAGACTTTTTTCTGTTCCTTAATATGCTCGTCGTTTTGAAAATGTATTTTATTTTTCAAGAACAATGTTCCGGCTTTATGGAATTTCAGAAATGCAGTTTTCTTCGGAAATAAATATATTATTATTATTAATTATGAAGTTGCACGACTTATTATTTCTATTTATTAATTAAACAAATTTTGTTTAATTTCTACAAAATTTGGTAAATCTAAAGATCACGTATGCTACAAAAATTTGTCTTCGTCGTCAACAGCCCTGATTGAGTGCCGAAATCATGTACTACGTAATTATATAAATAAAATTACGGACTGTTTGAAGAAACCCAAATTCAATTGGGACATAAGACAATTAATAATAAACAATTTAGATAGATTCAGAGCGGCCGTGACAAAAGCAATTGAACATTACAAAAGTCCGAACTTTAGAATAACGAACCAGATAGTGAAACTGCAGTGTGACATTATAAATGGATAAAGACATATTTTTGGTGAACACTCGAATTGTGCTTCTCACTTTTGTCAAGGATCAAAAGAAGGCGAGATCAATATGAAAATTTCAGAATTTTAATATGTGTGATGACTTTATTAACGCTTTAAGTCGGCTCAGCCTAATAGTAGATCTTTAATAGGAAACATAGATGCCAACATTTTAGAATCTTTTAATTCAGTCATTGTAAAATTTGTAGGAGGTAAAAGATTGTATTATATTCAACGTAATTCTTACAGTGCACGTTGCAAGGCGGCAGCAGTTTCATTTAATTGTAAGGGCAAATATCACTCAAAGCTTCAGACCAAATATGGATGTATACGACAGTGTCTGAAAAAAAAACGGTATGAGAAGAAAACATTTTATAAGAAACAAAAAACACATTCAGGAACTACAGACGATCGCGACTATGGGCCGGAGGCATATGCATATTTTATTGAAGATATAAATAATCAAAAGTACGAAGAAAAAAAGATACATTTTTGAAGAATTAACAGCATCAAATTTTGGCAAGATAATGAAATTGAGAAGAACCACATTTACGGCCAATACTGTGAAGGCTTTATTATACCAGGAATTTATAGGAACGAATATGCGACACTGCACGGTAATGAAAAAGAAGAGCAAGCTGTTAAAGCTTTTGAATGTTTGGCAGATCTAAAAGTCGAGTCTTGTGGTCTTTTTATTCAACCTGTATATAGATTTTCAGCGGCATCTTCGGACGGAATAATTTCTAATCAAAACGCGGTTATTGAAGTAAAGTGTCCATTCAAGACTCGCGAAGCGACTCCATTTGAAGCTATGGGACAAAAATAATTACATTTTTAGAAATTAGGAACAGCCAATTACATTTAAAATCTAGGCACCATTACATGTACCAAATATAGGGACAGGTAAACATAGCTCAGAAAGATGTATGTTACGTCATAGTCTGGATTCCGAAGGATACTTGGTATGAGACAATATACAGAGATGAAGAACTCTGGCCAGAAATGGTAATTAAGTTAGTTAGAGTAATTTTATTTTCTCGCTTTATTACCTGAAATTGTTGATCCTCGTATTTTGAGAAATCTAGAAATTAGAGACGTGAAATTGGAGAATTCATATGCACCTACTGATTGTGACATGTTTAGACAAAACTCTACTTGGCCATTCTTGTTTATTTTTTACACTGTCTATACTTTTGTAAACATTTTTTTTTTAGTAAAAATTAGGCCTACCGGGAATACCGTGAGAAAAAAAACGTGCTTTGCACTCTACCTATAAGGTGGTGCGGAAAGCAGTGGGTTTGACGTTTTGTCTGCCATATATTATTTAAAAAAATTATCCAAACTTTACTGAAAAAAAAAATAGAATGTAAGGTATAAATAAAAAAAAATAATAATATCAATAACAATTAATTGTAAGTTGTTGTTATAAATGATTAGTTCCGAGTCCGCAGAGTTCGTATCTTACCCACGGTGAAATTTTTATATTTGATTTCGCTAACTAACAATACCAGTGTCGACTGTAAAGAATATAATTTTCAATAATTTAAAACATGTGCTCCTTTAAGAATATTTTGTAAGAAACACCTGCGTTGTTTTTTTATCAGATTTTAGTTTTCTCTATTACAAAGCATCAATATGTAAAGTAAATACAAATGATGGTGAGAAATAATAAGAAGTACAACTTAAATAATTGATAATCATAAATCATAATAATAAAGTTATATTTTTATTGCAGAATAAAACTTAATATCTAATTAATTTCGGAAAATATCATTAAAATAATTACAAATTACATAAAACGGGAGTCTTAATAAAACTAAATACATACAAGCCTAAAGGATATTCAGAAAGAGCAAAAACAAATTTCTAATAAAGTAGGCCGGCCCACCAATATTTTCATGCAATAAATGCAGGAGACAAATATCCCAGATTTATTTGCTTGCCAGTTGACCAGACATTGCTTCATGTTTCTGTTCGTCTACCTGCATCGTGTAAAAGGTACAGGCATATTAAACTCCGTAAATATATTCAATGTATTTCAGGCAACCCGACATACGCCGTTCATTTTGCCAAGAAGGGCTCATGTCCACAGCGGCTAGCGGAATAAACAAGGAGAATTAAAATACTCCGTAGAAATGTGTATTGTAGCATATCACCATAATAATTGAGCACAATATAACTTTAAACTTCATATTTACTCATACAAAAACAAATGTTTAACGTAATACACTTAGTGATAAGAAAATGATAATAATTAAATAATCAACTGTGAAACTAAATCAAAGGTTATTTCCACGAATTGTGTTGAGGTGAAGTAATAAAAAATCCAAGCACAACCGAACAGTTTTGACAAGCTTAAGAACTTAAACAAATTTTAATGCAAACCATAAGAAGAAAATGTAAAAATAAGTGATTAGGTAAAAATGATTGTTTGATATCCTTGTGGACATTTCTAAGAAATAAAATTTCTTATTCCAATACTTGCATTATTGTTTTTACAACAATCCAGTTTAACAGTGTTAGTGTATTTCTGAAATACTTATAAAGTTTATTTCATAACCTTTAATAATTTGACATTAGGAAACATTTTATTTCAAATTGAAATATATGTGTACAAGCTTAAGTTGTCTAACTCACAAATACAATATTATTATTAAATGACACAAAACGGACAATAAGCAGAAGTTTCACTACACTGTTCTAAATTAGTTTTTATTTTAAAATCCAAAGCTAAATCTAATATACATAATATATAAAAGAAAATAAATAATCCTGGTAACCGTTAGTGGACGGTATACCAACTCCTGTCAAGTGATGCTGTGTTTACACGGTCAAATAAATTCACGAATAAATTGTGGAATTAGAACCCCCTCTAATTTTTCATCAATTTTCTAGGGAAATATAGTAAGTAACATTTTAGTTTAAAATACATGCCAACTTTCGCAATGTGAACCTTCTGCCCCGTGAATAATTTTTTTATTATAAAAGATTGATAAAGTTAGTAAAATCAGTCGTATTTGTAACGAAATATTAATGTTCCAATATATAATATGCAACTATTGCTATTCTATACAAACGTTGCAGAGGATCGACAAAAAATCGATTGTGATAAGTGAATAATTTCACTTAACAAATAATTATTTTAATGATCATGTTCAAGTCTCACAAAAAAAGATATCTGTGATTACTACAATCAAGTACTTACATTGACATATAAAAATATTCGGATATGCTTTTGTATCCATCAGCAAGCTATAAGTCCATATTTTGCATATATAATCGCGTATTATTAACCCCCTCAAATATCAGATTAACAAGTTCCGCGTAACCTCCAAATAGATAAATGAAAACAAAAACATTTAAAGGTTGCAAGAAAACAAATGTCACTATTTGATGGTTGTTACTAGTGGATATCGTCAATAAAATATTGGATGAATGTTTGCGTTTACACGGTCCAATAAATTGATGAATAAATTCAGGAATTTCTTCGTGAATAAATTCCTCACTTTATTCATGAATTTATTTGACCGTGTAAACACGGCATGACTTCAGCCCCACTTATTTATTACTCCAATATATAGATATTTGAGTAGATAGTAAGTTTGCAGTTAAATTTATATATAAAAGAAGTGTAAATAAGGATTTTTTGAAATTACGTAATATCTCATGCACATAAAAATGCTAATTTTAAAGTTGTTTACATTTTACTCAAAATTTTGCAATCAATTTCATATTTAAAAAAAAATCATGATATTTTTATATGCTTGAGTTTAGAGTTTACCATAATAGGTTATGGCAGTGTTGCCAATGCTGGAGAAATTTCTTCATATTTGAAGAAATTGCATTACTAATTGAGAAATTTGAAGATTTGAAGAAATCGTCTTTGATTTTGAAGACTTCTGTTAAATGCACTCATAATGAGAGAAGTACATTATTTTTTAAATTTTCTGACAACTGTCGTATCTACTAATGTTTAGTGTGTTTTGAATTAGATGTTGGTAATGCTAATGTCACCATTTGCCTCTGACGTAATGAATAAGTGACATTTTGGGTGCACAGTTTCACCTTTCTATGGTTTCACCACACAGTTTGCGCCAAATTTCACGTTTTTATGTGGTTTTTTTGTCTGGTTCGTGGTATGTTTAATGAAATAAATTGACCATATTATCACTTGTTACGATTGGTTTTTAGATCACGGTCATCTAATATTCTAATAATATGGATTCAGACACTACAGACGTCAGCGATGAAATTCCAGTCGAATTTTCTTCTAAACCAAAGACGACAGTCAGCAAACGTTATCGGCATAAATACCAAGTATGCTGGGAACAGCATGATAATTACAAACGATGGATAAGACCCAGCAATAAAGGAGAATTCAATTTTTATTGCGACTTCTGTTGTAACCATTATAAGTGTGGAAAGGCAGAGCTAATCAGACACTTAAATTCGAAAAAACATTCTAAGAACGCAGCAGAATATGGCAGCAGACAAAAGGTGACAAATATGCAAATGTTTAGTTCATTAGACACTGAAATCAAGAAAAATGAAATCAAGATAGCATGTTTTATAGCTGAACACAACCTCCCAGTAAATATAGTGGATCATTTCATGTTGTTACTTCGAAGTCTTAATCTCAACAAAGAAGTAATTAAGAAAATGACCTGCAACCGCACAAAGTGCACAAACATTATCACTGGAGTAACAGGCAATTACCAAAAAAATGAAGGTTTAGAAGATTTGAAAACTAATAAATTTTCACTCATCATTGATGAGTCAACCGATAGAAGTTCCATAAAACATTTGGCGTTAGTAGCAAGGTATTTCAATAAGGGTCTAATTCGTGATTCATTTTTATCACTTATACCAGTTAGTGATGGTACGGCAGCAAATTTACATAATACTATAAAAATGTTTTTTGATGAAAACAATGTTCCATATCAAACCAATTTAATAGGATTTGCTGCTGATGGGGCAGCAACAATGATGGGGAGTAATAACTCTGCATCTGTTTTACTTAAGAGGGATATACAAGAATTATTTATTTTTAAGTGCATATGCCACTCATTTGCTTTATGTGCTGCGTACGCAACAAAAAACATTCCTGATGAAGTTGAAGTCTTAACTAGAGACATTTATACTCACATGAATTTTAGTTTTGAAAGATTGACCGAGTTTCAACAATTTCAAAAATTTACTGAAACTAAACTTCATAAGATACTTTATCATCATCAGGTTAGATGGTTATCACTTTCTTCTGTGGTAGATCGGATCCTAGAACAGTATTCAGCCCTAAAATTATATTTCCGTTCACAATATTTAGATAAACGTGATAAAACAGTTGAAAGTATTCATAAGAAACTTGAGAATCCTGTTTATCAAATATATTTACAATTTCTTAGTTTTATCTTACCTACGTTTACTCATATAAATAGGGAATTTCAGTGTGAAGAACCCAAAATACATAAATTGTATGAAAAAGTACTGCATACGTACTGCACGCTTCTTGATTTTTATATTAAACCTGAATGCTTAAAAAAGACCACTGTGTTGGATATTGAAATTCAAAATCCTAAACATTTTTTAGATATAGACCAAGTTTACTTTGGTCCTAAAGTTACTGAGATGCTTTTAGGGCAAAATTTGAGTGGAGCAGATATACACAACATCAAAATTAACTGTCTTAATTTCTATATTTCAGGGGCTGTACAGATAGCTAAACGCTTTCCTTTTAAAGAAATGGATAAATTAAAATATTTAAATTATATTGATCCTGATTATATTCGTAATAATAAACCTCCTTCAGTAGTGCCTTTAGCCAGACATTTCCAACATTTAGTAAATGATATTGACGAACTGGATCGTCAGTGGCGTTTGCTAAGGAATGACAATCATTTAGAAAATTTTGTTGGAAGTGATGTAGATTTTTGGGTCAAATTAAAACTGAAAAAAAATGCTGATGGATCAGAAATGTATGGGGCCCTAATTCAGTTTAGTCTGAATTTACTTATTTTGCCTCATAGCAGTGCCAATGTAGAGCGGATTTTTTCTGCTATAAATTTAAATAAAACTAAAACCAGAAATCGTCTTTCAACAGATGTTCTTGCTGGTATTTTATATACCAAAGCATTTATTGGTAGCAATAATTGTTATGATGTTACAATTTGTGATAATTTAATTGCAAAACATAACGTGAAAATGTATGACTAGTCTTTATTTTGATATAGTATTTATAGTGTGTTAAACGTTTTTTTTTTTCAGAATTATTATTTTTTTTAATATGTTTATGTCTTTTTTTGATAGTATTTATAGTGTGTTAAACGTTTTTTTTTTCAGAATTATTATTTTTTTTAATATGTTTATGTATTTCCATTGCAAATATGTTCATTTTGTTTGTAACTTTGAATAAATTTTCATTAAATTTTTGACCCTCAGTTCCCGACTGTTTTAATCTTTTATAAGTAATGAAAAAAAATTAGCAAAGGCACGATTGTAAAGGTAAGTCCGTAAGTCTGAAGAAATCTGAAGAATTTTGAGGTTAACAGTTGAAGACTTCAATTAAGCTACGTTGGCAACACTGGGTTATGGTCAAACATAGCAAGCAATCCTAATCGTATATAATTTTTTTACATATTAATTTAAAAAATCACTGTTGTACAATTATTTTATTAATATAAATTCTATACACTTATTATAACAAATAATAACATTTAAAATTGTTAATAAATCACTACATTCTCAACTGTAAACAATTGGATATATCTATCCAATTGTTCACTACATTTTTAAATATGTTCATAGATAACTTATACATAGTAGATTGGTAACTAAATTCTATATATTGTAATCCTATCCGACTCATCTCTTGAAGTTTTCAGGTACGAGTGACGAAATTAAATGATGGCAAATTTTGAAATTAAGCATAGTACATACATACAAAATTAATGGTTTTGCTTTCAAATTTAGTGAAGAAAACCTTAATATTTTTGCAATTAACTTCTCTTATCTAAAATTACTTTAATATAACCAAAAAAAAAAATTATTACTAAAATATGTACCTATGTCTCCTCCAAGTCTCGATTTGAGTTTGGAGAATAATTTTTTTTTTTTTTTTGGTAATTATGCATACACGTATTCTAAAGAATAATTTACTAGATGACATCGTTGAGTAATTATTTACACTTTCCTCTTTTCTTTATACAACCATATTGTTGTTCGTTCTTCTATTTTCTCCACTCCATTTGAATTCTTCTTCCTTGTTGCAATGTCATTTTTAACGTGTTTCATTCTTGTATACTTAACTGTTGCTAAGGATTATTTGGAACAAAAAGCTTTGGATGAAATTCTTTTTTGAAAATCTGCAATACATATTGGAAAATGAAAATAATTAATATCATACAACATTCTACACAAAATGCACACGAAAATATAATAAAAAATAAAATATATACTATCCGTCCATCGGATCTTTTGAGTCACATGATTAATTGCGTGCGTTATCAAGGACATCCGCACCTAGAATGTATATATACTCATTTCTTTCCAATCTCAATGACTAGATAAGGATAGAAATTTTAAACTTTAAGGTGGGGTTGTCTTCTCCATAAGAGTAATAAGACAGACAGAGAAAATATACCGCCATGACATATTACTGCGGTAGTCAATTTATTAAATTTTGACATATAACATTGTGCTTTGCGTTTTGGCACAGGTTTGGGTTTAATTTCGTTATATTGCTTTTCTAATTATCTTTTCAGAACTAAAGAAAAATGTACCTATTTAATACATTTTCTGTAAGTATTCTAATCACTAAATTTATTGGTTATAGGTTAAGAATTTATATTTATTACAGAGATATGCCTGAGAAACGTCTGAATTCACATTCTCAACAACTTGTATTAAATGTCCTGGACTTTTTTGAGAAAAACAAAGTCGTGCACTTCTCATAAATATAAATGCACCTCTTGAGGTAAGAATTATATAATATATTTTTTGAAATCATAATAAAGGTTTGAATATTGCAGAGAACAGCTGCTGCCCTTAAAATCTCCGCACAAACTATCAGAAATATAAAACAACGAAAAGGAAAAGACCCAGTACTTTCTTCACCCAGTAAAAAAAGAGCTCGTGTCAAACCCAAAACAGAAGATTTACGAGAATCTTTAAAGATGGAAGTACGTAACACTATTTATAACATGTATAAAGAGAGTATGTTATTAATTCATTTATGTTTCACAATTTTAATATATTTGAAATTATTTCAGAGAAACATGTTAGTCTGCTTACATTGAAAAACGAATTACACACCAAAGCAGTAATCGATATTGGAAAATAAAAGCATGATATAGCCCTTTACCGAAGCACTTTCTTGAGGAAGTATACAGATAATTTAAAGTCAAATTCTCCAAGACCGGTGATATTCCTTGATGAAACATGGATATATTCAAAAGATAATTGAGGAAGATCTTGGCATGATACATCTACAAAAAGTGTTCGAAAGCCAGAAGGTTATGATGGCAAAAGGTTTATAGTTTTACATGCCGGAGCTGAATCAGGGTTTATTGAAGGTGCAAGTTTGATATTTGCATCGAAAACCAAAGCAAAAGACTATCATGCTTAAATGAACAGTAAAAAGTTTGAGGAATGGATTAAAATACAATTCATGCCACATTTACCAAACAATTCACTGGCTGCCCAGCAATAATAAGTTTTTCCGGTGAATTCACAAAATATGAATTGTTGGATTTAGTTAGGAGAAACAAACCTGAGAAACTGTATTTAATCCTAATGAAACATCCAGTTCAGATTCAGATTTAGAATCTGAGTGACATTTTTGTAATATAAAACAATGTGTGTTTACCTGAAGAAGTTCTTATCTGAAAATCCATTTATTAACAACTTCTTTATTTTATGTGGAAATGTACGTGTTTTTGTTTCGGTGAAACATTTATAAGAAGTTAATTTAAAACCAATGGATGTGTAGTGCATTATTATGAAATGTGAATCAATACTTTCGGCTCACTCTACATGCATGGCTGGTAACAGCCGAACATTGTAGTTATGTTGGTGCATTATTATTTCTAGTATACGAAGAAAAAGAAAGCCACTCATGCACTGATTAAGGATTAATTATTTAAACTTGTCTTTAAATTTACAATACCTAACAAAATAATCAGAGGATTGTTTAATAAGATTTATTTATTAAGATAGTTTCACTTAATTATAATAGAAGCAATAATTAATAAATAGTAATATGAAAATAAGTTTAATCATATAGAAATATTATGTGTGAGATTATAACAGTTTATTATAGATATTTAGCATACAATATATAACAGTTTTAAAAAATGTAAATAGATTTCCATTATATTAATAAATAAATTTAACTTATTATTAAAGTTTTGTGTTTTGTCTGTAATGAAATGCCTATTTAAATTCTAAAATAATGGCCACGTTGTACAGGAATAAATTAATATTGTATAGTGCCATAACTAATTATAAATACAAAATTATTTACAACTTACATATGTTAATTACAGCATTAAATACAATCACAATTTTATCTACTGTTTAATTTTTGCATAGGGTAACTGCGTTGGTTCTCGACCAGTTAGCAGAAGATTTGATTTCTAAATCTCCTAAAAATTACATGTTTATAATAAATCGTATTTTTTTTTCACTCAGTGTATCGAGTATATATGTAGAACATTTCTTATTGATTTTCTTTGAACATAATTATTCCTAAACTGAAATAAATTTTATAAACCTGAAACATTGCAATTTTTTGGGTTTTCGACCACCCCTCACAGTTTTCGACCAATTTCGAGTTGTTTTTCGACCGCCTCTAATAATTTTTGACCACTTAAGTTCATTTTCGACCACTAAATAAATGTTGTAAGGATGGGTTACGTAAGTTCGATTTTACAGCATAGTACTACAATAAAATTCAATTAACAGATAAAAATAGTTTATTTTACATTATTCTTTAGTTCAGGTACAATGTTACCGGATGGTAAACACGTCCGGCATTTTATGTAAACAAATGGATGTTTAATTATTTACACTGGTAACATTTGTAATCTTTTGTTGCGGCCATATTGTATGAAATGCTAGAAAATTCTGTGCATTTTTTATGATACTATCGGTCACAAAAGTCGCATCCTGTATTTCTTTTATCATCGTCATCGGTATCACTATTAAGTATTTCAGTACAACAAGCACAAGGTATTTTATTATTATTATTTTGGACAATGTGGGTTTTATTTCCTTTTACTTTGGCAGTTATTTTTTTTTGTTGCTGTGCCTTTTCTGTTGCTTTTTTTCTCTTATCTTATCCATTTCTTTTTGTTTTTTCTTATCATCCCTTACCCTTTTCCTCCGTTCTTTTTCTACTTCTTTCAGCTCCTTTTCCTCATCTTTTCTGCTATAATACTATCGCCATTTAACAGAAGATATTGCACTTGGGGTTTTTTCATTTGTATTTGCTGTATTTCATTTCCTTTGGGTTAAAATTGATGGATATACAAGATGTTTGTCAAAAAGTGACTCAGGAAGTGAAGACGATGTAAGTAGTTTTTGGGACTCCATGGCATACATTCTGCTAGCCTCTCTTATCTTCATTTTATTTTCTCTAATTTGATGTAGGGCTGTTGTAAGGCTTTCTGTCTTGTATTGAAACATTTTCTTCTTACCCTTACTCACAGATTTTTTTGATTTTTCTTTTTGGTGTGTGTTTTTAATTGGGTCCACTGTGAGTAAAAAGTAATCAAAATGTTAGGACATACTAATCCATTAACCATCTAGCCTTAAATATTATGTTGAAGGCACTGACTGACTTTATGGTAGTTAACAGAAAATGTTAGTCCATGTTTAAATTTCCAAAAAGTATATAATGGTCGAAAATCAGATGCCTTATTTTAGTTACTCGACCACTCAACGATCACATGAAAAATACACATTATAAAGTAAAATATGCTGGTCGCAAACTAAAAGTATTTAATTCTTTTATGATTCAATACTTTATATCACATAAAATTCTCAAAATATGTCTACTCAAACAAGTTACGTTTATTAAAAGAAGGACTTGTAAATTTAGTTTTCGACCACCGCGGTCGAGAACTAAAAAAAAGCTTTTTTAAGATCTGGTTAGCGACCACCAAAAATATTTATAACACAAGCAAGAAACTTGCTTTTTTTCAATAAAATATTGTACTTTCTACCATTCCTTATAAACTACAACAGTAGAAACTATTATATAACAAATAGAAGCCATTGTAATTACTATTTCTTTCTTTCATATACACACACTGTTTTACAGGAAACAAAGCAACACACGTGCTAGGCCTAAACATAGGTCATATCTGATTTTATTTCTATAGATATCTCTGTCGTCACAGGGCAAACTATATGTCCATTTGCTGGTCAAGAACTGTCTGGAACTAGGGAAACATAAGTGGACGAAAAATAAAGTCCACTTTTCTAATTTTTTCAAAATATATAGAGAATTGGTCGAGAACCAACGTTGGTCGGTGATCTAATGCAATTACCCTATTCTTACACTTTCTTAACACATACTGAAGGTGCTAACGAGTTCTTCTTTTAGAATAACTAAAATTCACTTGCAGAATTCCTAGTGCTTCCTTTATTAAAAATGCTGTTTCTCCTAGAACAACATATCCTGGATTAAGATTGTTGCAAAAATTACTTCTTCCATTCATTTTTCAGCTGTAGGTCACCCCGAGCATCACTAATGTAGCACATACTTCACTGAGGAGTTATTGCTATTAAAATTTCTATCGTGCTTATAAATAGAACAGTACTACTGCTGAGCTAAAGTATTATCTGGTTTTCCAATGATAATTACTCACAAATTGTAAAAATAACCATAAATCAAAAATTATTTTGAACTGAACTGATTTTCCACAAAATAATTCCATTAAAAAATTGTCACTAGAAAATAGGTAGAGGTGCATTTAAACATTTTATGTGTTCTATATTCAGACTGACATGATTTGTTGTTAAATATTTTGAGATATTATTCCACTATTATGTTTTTTTTTTCATACTAAGGAACTATACATAACCCATATGTTGTAAGATGAATGAATGACAGATCGGCAAATTTTGTTCATAACCCCAACGGTTATTATTGTTTTACACTGTTTTATTAAATTTCATTATGATAGATATAGCTAATTTTAAGCAATGAATAAAACATGGTATAAAATATAAAAAATATTAGATATAAGCATTATAAGGTCTGTATTTTTGAATGTTTAATTCTATTTTCTAAGGAATGAATTTGAGCCAGAAGTGTTGATTTAATTCATACGGATCAAAATTAATCACGTGACTCAAAAGATCCGATGGACGGATAGTAGGTCTATAATATAGCACAGAAATGTTTAATTAATTTAAAATTATATGACACTTACCTAAAACTGACACTGACAAACTTCAACTATAATAAAAACAAAATTATACAAAGGGATGAAAGTAAAAATAATTATTAAAAATAGTCAAGTAAAATAAAGCAAAACTTTTAAACACAACAATAGTTATTTATGTAACAAGTCAGTAAAGTGATACTTTATCGAACGAGTCTGATTTACGAGCCAAGCGAGTGAAGCGAGCGCGGCGAGTAACAGACAAGTTCGGTAAAGGTACTTTACTGACGTGGTGCATACAAAATTTTATCGCCAACCGTGAAAATTGTTAATTTAAGAAATAAAAATATAATAACTTATGACAGTTTATGACAGTGACAAACAATTTATTTTTAAAGTCATCAGTCATGGCTACGCTGACAGATAATAGCGGCAGGTAAAGTAGTTTTTCTATTTCGGTGCTATAAAGTTCACTTTACGACACCCGTTTTGGTTGCATAAAGTATTACTTTATCGCACGCTAATTTTATTTTTTTGAAGTTGGTAACAACAAAAAATGGAACCAAATCATATTTAAATGTCAAAATATAAGTCTTTAATCTAACAAACATGTGTAAGAAGTTGTACAGAGAATAAAAACACAGTTACGAACATTTTATTTACGCTAATTAACAATATAAATGGGATGATGCCTTTTTATCTTTCTTTCTTTGTCAAAATAAGCAATTACTACATTTTCCGTAATATTCACAATATTATTTTCTTTACACCAACTTAAAAAGAGGTGGTATTGCTTTTCATAAATATGTTGAGACTTTGTTGGCAAAAGATTTTCTAAATTGGCTTCTGCTATTTTGCGAATCTCTGGAGGCGTGCAGTTATTTATATCTTCCATTTTGTTGATAGTTTGAAATGATTTATTGCATAAATCAGACTAAATTTTAAACAAAATGACAAGTCCGCGGATATTCAAATAATTAAAATGTTTTACTTAAAAATCAAAGTAACCAACTTCAAAAAAACAATATTTCTAAAATGTTCGAACAAAACATGTCTCTCATTTTAATCTTTTTTAAACTTTCAATAACCGAAATAGAAAAAATAGTATAAAATACACGTTTCATAAGACATTTTTGCGCACTTGTTCTTTAGAAAACTCGCCTAGCGGCTCGTTTTCTAAACTTGAACGCGTGCGCAAAAATCGTGTCTTATGAAACTTGTATCTTAATATACTATTATTGTACAGTACGATAAAGTGTTTCTTTACCTCCGTAAAACGCTATGGTAACGCATCACTTTACTGACGGTTGGCGATAAAATATTTAAATATGAATAAATGAAAACTTATACAGAATCGGCTAATTTAAAGTCAATTGCATCCAAAATTAAAAGGATATAGGTGGTAAAGTACAAGTAGCTAATTTAGTAATCTACATATTTTATGATAGTACTGCACAGATCCATCTGGTGAGGTTTTTAGGTATCAAAAACTATAGCTATAAATACACTACAAAGGTCTAATTAAAGACACGCCCCCCTGACTATGCTCTGGATTTTAACGGGATATTTAAATCATTCATAGTAATTTTGTATACATTTTTATAATTTTTTGTGAATATAGACATATTGTAAATACTTTTCCTGTTAATCCATTAACAATGTTTAGTATAGCTTCTTTTCCAAGCAATAAAAAAGTTAATATTATTATTTAAGAATGTGGTAATTGAGAAAATACGATTTATTAATTGCGTTTCAGGAACTCTTCCTAACCTTTGTTATTGCTAAAGATACTTTACAATAAATGTTTGTTTTCTTGACTTTTCTTATAACGTTAGAATGAGGACTTCCTGACATATAAACATATATGTTTATACATATATTATTACATAATGTAGCTTCTCTTTAAATTAAAACGTTATTACGTATATTTAACTATGTTAATCGCGGGGCACTGCTGTTATGACGATATCATTTAACGTGCGCTGAAATCTGAAGTTAGAGGCACGTGTATAAGAAATGGGGAAAATATGCATGTTCTAGTTTGTGGTGCGGATTTCTGTTAGTGTTAGTGGATTATTGCAGTTTATAACGACATAAACTATTAAATATGGACGGTCTAACAGGTCAATACTGTATTTTAATAATAGTTATATCACTAAACAAAGCGTGCTCAGATTTTTTATTATGCACACGTAATGCATAATACAAAATTAATCCTCGAGGAATTGGGGTTAGGAAATAATTTATCCTGACTAGATTTATGTCATAAACAGTACTTCATAAGGTATCTTATGTCTCATTTTTTTAAGATAACAATATGGCTACAGCTACGATAAATAATAGTAGTAATGACAGAAATGAGACTATTAATGAAAAAAAAAAAAGAATTAACCCTTGGTCTCCAGTTTGGTTCCTATAATGAACTAAAGAAATATTCAGAAATCTATAAAGACCGTTGAAGTCCTCTCTAGAATTTTATAAACTTGAATATGCATGTATCCATGGTAAAGAAAGTCGTAAAAGAGGAAATGGATTACGACAGACCAGGTTACAATAGCTTTTAAATAACCGATAAAATTGTTTTGACTTCCGTAATAATTTTCAACACACTACGCTTAGGATGTAATGCGAATTTCAAACTACGTATTTGTCCAGGAGGCCAATATTTAAAAGTATATAGTTGTAATAGAACATACAAAACATGAGCTTTCGATTGTAAGCAAATATGTAGTTAATAATATGTTTAAACATAAAATTAAAGTTTTATTTACCTCAAAATCGTATATTAACTGAAACAGGACTTGGAAATGTGCAAGATTATTTATGTTTGGACGCAAATAAGAAGAAGATACAGAATAAAATCCGTGGTAAAAAGACAAAATTAAAAGATCCTCACTACAAACTCAAGACTGGGAAAAATCATTTGGCAGAAACTGTGAACAAATGTGACAAATGGCAATTTAAATAATACAACAAATAACCATGTGGAGTCAATTAACCATAAAATCAAACCAGTAGTACCTAAGAATTCAACTTTAACCGACTTTGTTAAATAATCTTTAATTTTTTTGGATAGCCATAATCAAGAACGCGACAATCGAGCAGCTAAACACATTTTGAAGCGACCACAGCACCGATTTCAAAATCATAAAAAAGATTTATTGCAGTATGTGAATATTTCAACAGGTTACAGTTTCAAGTATATCCAGAAACAGATAGATTTAATCACAAAAGTCAAAATATTAAAGGAACATAATGACGGTAAGTGTCAAATAAGAACATAAAATGGAAATATAATAAATGTCACAACAGACAATTGCCAATGTCCTAATTTTTCTTCCATGATGTTGCCTGCCGAATTATCTTAGCCGTAAGAAAACATAAAAACATAACATTATTTGCCGACAACTACTTGTGTCACATACGATGGACAAAAAATTATTATTTATCAAAACATAGAATAGGAACAACCAAGTCAGATATTGTGGCAAAACTAAAACATGTAGTAATCGAAAAGCCTAAAGTGATGACGTTAACCGAAAAACGAAAATCAGCCACTTTAATTACCAATTCTTTAATCAACTTAATTAGCATTTCCAGCAATAGTGAATTCAACTACAGATTAGATTTATTGAAGAAAATGGAACACTGCTGGAGAACTGGAAACGAAGTGGCAATTATTAAGTGGGAATTATATTACAACAGGTGAGGCAAATTGTGATCTGATCGATACAGAAATAGATACTCAGGCATACGATAATAATCAAGAAACGATCTCACAACAAAATAGTGTTAGAATAGTATTGTCTGATGGAGATATAAGTGAATTGACAGATAATAATTTAGCAAACATGGAACACATTACATTTGTTGATGAACCCTTTGGTGATAGTGAAGATAACATAATAACAATAATAATAATGAAAATATTGAAACTGATTTATTAAAATCAATAGTGTTGCCCTCAAAAATTAAGAAAAGGGGGATACCCAAGGGACATGATTCTACGACAGTAATCAACGCAATAAAAATAGTAAAAGCAAGACATTCTCACATTTATTTTAAACAATCAACTAGACGCTATAAGGAAAGCATCCTTTGATACAGAATGTTCTACTAAAACTTTCCAATAATATTTTATTTATCCTTAGTAAGAGTTTTGTTAATTCGATGTTTTTGTAATAAAAAGACTTATTTTGACTGTAATTGTTATTTATTCCTTAAAAAAAAATAATGAAAACTATTATTAATTATTTGCATAACTTATACATTGGCGCAGAATAAACTAATGACTTGACGTACCCCTAATTTCAAATTTAGGTGCACGTTAAATGATAATGTCATAACAGCAGTGACGTCAGTCACGTGCCTATAATTCCCAATTAATCGGCACGCTCGCGTGCCCCTAGCCACAGCGGGTATAAAAACGTCGTTCAACCCATCTAAACCCAACTCAAATGTGATAGGTACATTGTAAAACCACATAATAACAATAATAACATAGATTGTTAGAAAACCTTCCTCACTCGTGGCTGCTTGAGGCTATCGCTCTATAAGATAGATAAAACCCTGATAACGTTTCTAAACAACATCATGAAGAGATTGTGCACGACCATAAAACTAGCTACCAATACCCAGACCATTTTATATAAAAATTTAGTCGTTAAAAGTTAAACATTTTAGGAAAACCCGCTATGTTACATCTTAAAGGTAATAGCTGCTAGACTGCCTCACTTTTTTGAGTCGCCTGGTCCACTATCTCCAAAGCAACATAGTTTCCGTAAAGGTAGATCAGTAGTGAGTGGTGTAATGGATGTTATAAATTATATAAATGCCCCATTTGACCAGAGGAAGAGTGTACAAATGAATATACTGGAGGCTTTTGATTCGGTGGATTATGAAATCTTGCTGCAGAAACTAAAACGTTATGGGGTTAGGGGAAAGTCATTGAACCTTATCATATCCTACTTAACAAATAGAGTTCAGTTAATGGAATGTAGGGGTGAGAGGTCGAAAGTGCATTCAGTAAGCTGTGGAGTTCCCCAATTCTGGTACCATTATTGTTCATCATATTTATAAATGACATTCCGGAATGTCTTAGTGCTGAAATATGCCTTTACGCAGACGACACTTACATTTTAACAAATGGGGAGACGTGCATTGAAGCTCAACAAAGATCAATATCGGCAATATGAAGAACAAAGGAATGGTTTACTGCAAACAAGTCAGGTTGTACGATAAGTGGCTGCCGAAATATGCCCGGTGGCCAAGTTTAAACGGACACCAGGTATACGCAATTTAGATAATTAATAAATTAATTGATGTCTTACAATCTCGAATCTTTTATACCACTAATACCCTATTTCTTACTATTACAAAAATATATAGCAAGATATTGTAATAATAAAAACAAAAAACTAGTGGTATAAAATACTGTAGATTGTTAAGACTTATAGATGGATTTATTAATTATCTAAATGACGTACAAGGTCTTCTATTGGTTTTTGTTTTGCATTAAATTTGATCTTTTTTGTTTTGAGAAAGATATTGAGCATATTCGAAGCATCAAATATTTTATATTTATTTTTTGAAACAATACCACACACCCAAGACTGACTATTAACTGATTTAGAAAATGTAACAAAATATTCTAAACATCCAGAAATATACTTAAAATGTTTAATTTAATTAACTAATCGATGGTGCTTTAATTAATATATTTAATCACTTATACTATGAAGTAATATCCGTTTCATTTCTAATCAAAGATATAATAAAAAAATAAAATGTCCTGGCGGGGATTGAACCCGGGCTCACGAAATACAAAAAGGTGCACGTTCGGCATACCAAGTAGGCTGTGCTTTAGAGAAATCGGAACACGTGAACATCACTGCATACCAACTCATTATTAGAGCAAATTATCTTGATTGATTTTCCGGGCACGCTCCCAGAGGATTCGCTGAGTCACTGACTCGGTTTGATTGATCTCAACTAAATTTCCAGGACTACCTGATAGCGTATACCACTGCACCCGACTTCCATGTTGCTGGATTACAGGAGTGCGCCACGCTCCCAGTCGATCATTGAAATCTAAAGACTAGATGACGTTCAGTTCTGTCAAGTAATATTAATGTTGCCAGTATAACCATAAATTATAATCAATTAGACTTGTGGTTTTAACACTACCGACAATAATTCTAATATAATAATAATAATGCAATCTTTATTTGCCTTTTCTATAATGAAGAGACCTCAACAGAGTCCTCGTTAGAGCTTCAAAGATTGCATTATATCGGTGATTTTAAAGAACATGCAGTGCTTAATTCAACAAAATGTAAGGGCTAAATTGTATATAAATGTTCTGAGCAGTGTTCATGGTACAATTTTCAAGGATTACAAAGAACAGATGTATAATCACGATGTCGACAATAATCATACTGTAAATTTAATTAAAATTATTAGTTTTAATTATTGTAAAATTAGATAATATCATCAAGAATAAAACAATTTTATTTTCGGGACAATAATTTAAAAAACAAAATGATTTTTGTAAGTATTAAATAAATCAATTTCTTTTTCTTAATAATAAATTGCTTTGAGTTTTATTTTTGAATAATTAAAGAGTAATTGGAATTGACTGACCTTTAAATTTTTTAATAGTTATTTGAGGTACTTACTATAAACGAAATTTGTGGGTGATATATTCAGATTTTATTTCATAAATACATATTCTTAAAATATAAAGATCATATTTTCTTTAAACCAAGTGTAAACTTCTTTGGGCGCTTTGCGTTGATTGTGGGCACTGAACAAGACTGAACCGTCACGCTCGGCTATGTAACGCTCGTTCGGGTAAAGTCGGCTCGAGTCGACTAAGGGAACGAGAGAAATATATCATATAGAGGTATTTAATTTCAATTAAATTGAAATTTAAATGAATAATTAAATTCATGTCCCCGAGCAGATTCGATCCCGAGCCGCATGAGTGAGAAGCCGACACATTAGCATCAGACCAGCGCGGGACTCGTAAGCGAGTATTCATATTGTCTATATATATATATATATATAATATAATATAATTGCACAACTAGTAATGGAACAAATAGAACAAGAAATAATATCAGATCTTGATTTCGTGCCAGTATTTTACAAGAGATATGTAGATGATTGCATCGCTTGCATACCCATGGATAAAGCTGAATACACATTAAATAAATTCAATTCAATACACCCAAAGCTACAATTTGAACTAGAAAAAGAAACAAATAATACAATTAATTTTTTGGATTTGACATTAATACATACCAAAAGTAGCATACACACAAAATTATATCACAAACCGACTTCTTCAGATAGCTACCTTAACTACAATTCTTGCCAACCAACATCTTTCAAAAAAAATACAATAGCAAATTTAATTAATAGAGCAATAATTTTAACCACCCCAAAATATAGACCGGAAATTTTAACAAAAATAAAAACATCACTAATAAAGAACAATTACCCACTTACACAAATAAACAAAATTCTCAAACAACAGCTACACAAACATTATAATCATGATACACCTACAGATAAAAATAAAAACACTATTTATAAATTTGCACCACTACCATACATCAAGAACCTCTCAGAAAGAATAAATAAAATAATGTTGCCATACAATATAAAAGTGGCAAGGGAAATATAGTAAGTAACATTTTAGTTTAAAATACATGCCAACTTTCGCAATGTGAACCTTCTGCCCCGTGAATAATTTTTTTATTATAAAAGATTGATAAAGTTAGTAAAATCAGTCGTATTTGTAACGAAATATTAATGTTCCAATATATAATATGCAACTATTGCTATTCTATACAAACGTTGCAGAGGATCGACAAAAAATCGATTGTGATAAGTGAATAATTTCACTTAACAAATAATTATTTTAATGATCATGTTCAAGTCTCACAAAAAAAGATATCTGTGATTACTACAATCAAGTACTTACATTGACATATAAAAATATTCGGATATGCTTTTGTATCCATCAGCAAGCTATAAGTCCATATTTTGCACATATAATCGCGTATTATTAACCCCTATAAATATCAGATTAACAAGTTCCGCGTAACCTCCAAATAGATAAATGAAAACAAAAACATTTAAAGGTTGCAAGAAAACAAATGTCACTATTTGATGGTTGGTACTAGTGGATATCGTCAATAAAATATTGGATGAATGTTTGCGTTTACACGGTCCAATAAATTGATGAATAAATTCATGAATTTCTTCGTGAATAAATTCCTCACTTTATTCATGAATTTATTTGACCGTCTAAACACGGCATGACTTCAGTCCCACTTATTTATTACTCTAATATATAGATATTTGAGTAGATAGTAAGTTTGCAGTTAAATTTATATATAAAAAAAAGTGTAAATAAGGATTTTTCGAAATTACGTAATATCTCATGCACATAAAAATGCTAATTTTAAAGTTGTTTACATTTTACTCAAAATTTTGCAATCAATTTCATATTTAAAAAAAAAATCATGATATTTTTATATGCTTGAGTTTAGAGTTTACCATAATAGGTTATGGTCAAACATAGCAAGCAATCCTAATCGTATATAATTTTTTTACATATTAATTTAAAAAATCACTGTTGTACAATTATTTTATTAATATAAATTCTATACACTTATTATAACAAATAATAACATTTAAAATTGTTAATAAATCACTACATTCTCAACTGTAAACAATTGGATATATCTATCCAATTGTTCACTACATTTTTAAATATGTTCATAGATAACTTATACATAGTAGATTGGTAACTAAATTCTATATATTGTAATCCTATCCGACTCATCTCTTGAAGTTTTCAGGTACGAGTGACGAAATTAAATGATGGCAAATTTTGAAATTAAGCATAGTACATACATACAAAATTAATGGTTTTGCTTTCAAATTTAGTGAAGAAAACCTTAATATTTTTGAAATTAACTTCTTTTATCTAAAATTACTTTAATATAACAAAAAAAAAATTATTACTAAAATATGTACCTATGTCTCCTCCAAGTCTCGATTTGAGTTTGGAGAATAATTTTTTTTTTTTTTTTGGTAATTATGCATACACGTATTCTAAAGAATAATTTACTGGATGACATCGTTGAGTAATTATTTACACTTTCCTCTTTTCTTTATACAACCATATTGTTGTTCGTTCTTCTATTTTCTCCACTCCATTTGAATTCTTCTTCCTTGTTGCAATGTCATTTTTAACGTGTTTCATTCTTGTATACTTAACTGTTGCTAAGGATTATTTGGAACAAAAAGCTTTGGATGAAATTCTTTTTTGAAAATCTGCAATACATATTGGAAAATGAAAATAATTAATATCATACAACATTCTACACAAAATGCACACGAAAATATATTAAAAAATAAAATATATAGGTCTATAATATAGCACAGAAATGTTTAATTAATTTAAAATTATATGACACTTACCTAAAACTGACACTGACAAACTTCAACTATAATAAAAACAAAATTATACAAAGGGATGAAAGTAAAACTGATTGTTAAAAATAGTCAAATAAAATAAAGCAAAACTTTTAAACACAACAATAGTTATTCATGTAACAAGTCAGTAAAGTGATACTTTATCGAACGAGTCTGATTTACGAGCCAAGCGAGTGAAGCGAGCGCGGCGAGTAACAGACAAGTTCGGTAAAGGTACTTTACTGACGTGGTGCATACAAAATTTTATCGCCAACCGTGAAAATTGTTAATTTAAGAAATAAAGATATAATAACTTATGACAGTCTATGACAGTGACAAACGATTTATTTTTAAAGTCATCAGTCATGGCTACGCTGACAGATAATAGCGGCAGGTAAAGTAGTTTTTCTATTTCGGTGCTATAAAGTTCACTTTACGACACCCGTTTTGGTTGCATAAAGTATTACTTTATCGCACGCTAATTTTATTTTTTTGAAGTTGGTAACAACAAAAAATGGAACCAAATCATATTTAAATGTCAAAATATAAGTCTTTAATCTAACAAACATGTGTAAGAAGTTGTACAGAGAATAAAAACACAGTTACGAACATTTTATTTACGCTAATTAACAATATAAATGGGATGATGCCTTTTTATCTTTCTTTCTTTGTCAAAATAAGCAATTACTACATTTTCCGTAATATTCACAATATTATTTTCTTTACACCAACTTAAAAAGAGGTGGTATTGCTTTTCATAAATATGTTGAGACTTTGTTGGCAAAAGATTTTCTAAATTGGCTTCTGCTATTTTGCGAATCTCTGGAGGCGTGCAGTTATTTATATCTTCCATTTTGTTGATAGTTTAAAATGATTTATTGCATAAATCAGACTAAATTTTAAACAAAATGACAAGTCCGCGGATATTCAAATAATTAAAATGTTTTACTTAAAAATCAGAGTAACCAACTTCAAAAAAACAATATTTCTAAAATGTTCGAACAAAACATGTCTCTCATTTTAATCTTTTTTAAACTTTCAATAACCGAAATAGAAAAAATAGTATAAAATACACGTTTCATAAGACATTTTTGCGCACTTGTTCTTTAGAAAACTCGCCTAGCGGCTCGTTTTCTAAACTTGAACGCGTGCGCAAAAATCGTGTCTTATCAAACTTGTATCTTAATATACTATTATTGTACAGTACGATAAAGTGTTTCTTTACCTCCGTAAAACGCTATGGTAACGCATCACTTTACTGACGGTTGGCGATAAAATATTTAAATATGAATAAATGAAAACTTATACAGAATCGGCTAATTTAAAGTCAATTGCATCCAAAATGTAATCTACATATTTTATGATAGTACTGCACAGATCCATCTGGTGAGGTTTTTAGGTATCAAAAACTATAGCTATAAATACACTACAAAGGTCTAATTAAAGTCACGCCCCCCTGACTATGCTCTGGATTTTAACGGGATATTTAAATCATTCATAGTAATTTTGAGAGAAGGTATAACACTGGCACTAATACTAACAAATGAGGAGCATATTTTTAGCTAAATACGTATGTTGCACCTGGAAACTTGGAATATCTATCCGTATACATTTTTATAATTTTTTGTGAATATAGACATATTGTAAATACTTTTCCTGTTAATCCATTAAGAATGTTTAGTATAGCTTCTTTTCCAAGCAATAAAAAAGTTAATATTATTATTTAAGAATGTGGTAATTGAGAAAATACGATTTATTAATTGCGTTTCAGGAACTCTTCCTAACCTTTGTTATTGCTAAAGATACTTTACAATAAATGTTTGTTTTCTTGACTTTTCTTATAACGTTAGAATGAGGACTTCCTGACATATAAACATATATGTTTATACATATATTATTACATATGTAGCTTCTCTTTAAATTAAAACGTTATTACGTATATTTAACTATGTTAATCGCGGCTTACTACTGTTATTAAAAATACTTCTTCCGACTGGGAGTTTGGCGCACTCCTGTAATCCTGCAACATGGAGGTCGGGTGTAGTGGTATGCGGTATCAGGTAGTCCTGGAATTTAGAGAAGGTCATTCTCCCGTCCAGGAGCGTGCCTGGAAATAAGTCGATGATGATGATGAGTTATTAATGATGAGTTATGATATGAGTTAGTCCGATGTGGTGTTCACGTGTCAGGTCTTCCTAAAATACAGCCTATTTGGTATGGCGAACCTACACCTTTTTGTATTCGTGACATAGGGGTTCAAATTTCGGCAATATATTTTATTTTTTTTTTGTTAAATTTTTGTTTTCGAAATGAAACAGTTATAATTTGATAATGTAATTATATTTACGTATATTAATTACAAGTTATATATTTTTATAACATACTATAATTATTATATTCACAGTTTGTTTACTTTGTTTTCTTAATTCTCATAATATCAGAATGCAGACTTCCTATACATATATTGTGTCTAATTTTTCGTTTGCATTCTTCCATTAATTTATGTAACTATGGTATAAAAACGTCCTTCAACCCATCTAAACCCAACTCAAATGTGATAGGTACAATTGTAAAACCACATAATAACAATAATAACATAGATTGTTAGAAAGCCTTCCTCACTCGTGGCTGCTTGAGGCTATCGCTCTATAAGATAGATGAAACCCTGATAACGTTTCTAAACAACATCATGAAGAGATTGTGCACGACCATAAAACTAGCTACCAATACCCAGACCATTTTATATAAAAATTTGGTCGTTAAAAGTTAAACATTTTAGGAAAACCCGCTATGTTACATCTTAAAGGTAATAGCTGCTAGACTGCCTCACTTTTTTGAGTCGCCTGGTCCACTATCTCCAAAGCAACATGGTTTCCGTAAAGGTAGATCAGTAGTGAGTGGTGTAATGGATGTTATAAATTATATAAATGCCTCATTTGACCAGAGGATGAATGTACAAATGAATATACTGGACTTAAGTGAGGCTTTTGATTCGGTGGATTATGAAATCTTGCTGCAGAAACTAAAACGTTATGGGGTTAGGGGAAAGTCATTGAACCTTATCATATCCTACTTAACAAATAGAGTTCAGTTAATGGAATGTAGGGGTGAGAGGTCGAAAATGCATTCAGTAAGCTGTGGAGTTCCATTCTGGTGCCATTATTGTTCATCATATTTATAAATGACATTCCGGAATGTCTTAGTGCTGAAATATGCCTTTACGCAGACGACACTTACATTTTAACAAATGGGGAGACGTGCATTGAAGCTCAACAAAGATCAATATCGGCAATATGAAGAACAAAGGAATGGTTTACTGCAAACAAGCTTACATTAAATACAGTTAAAAATCAGGAACTTGTCTTCAAAACTAAACCAAGCAGTGAAACACATACAGCGAAATTCCTTGGACTTACATTGGATGATTGGCTGAAATGGACACAGCCCATCGACCAATTATCAATCTGGAATTTTTGCTATTAAACGAATTAAATCTATTGCAACTTACCACGCGGCAAAATTAATTTACCATGCAGCCTTTCAACTTGCCATTCGGCCTATAGGATTCTTTTTTGGGAAGGATCAACAGGTGTAGTTAGGGTCTTTCTGCTTCAGAAGCAAGCTGTAAGATCTCTATGTAATCTGAGACTAGTAGAATCTTGTTTCAATATTATAATATTAAAGGTATATTGCTCCATTTCAAATTAAAAAAAAACAAATAATGTACATAAATTGAGAATACCGCCCCTCTTATTTTGTTAAACAATCACATAATTTCTGTAGAATTCTCCATCTTATGAGCCTAGCAATTTCAAAATCCGCTAAGGTAAACGGAAGTTATACCTAGTTTTATACGCGGACATACCTCCTTACCCAACCTGCCCTTCGTATTGGAGTTAGATCAAAAAGTTTGAAATGAAAATTGTATAAAAACATCTGCAAATATTGCCAATAAGAATTTTAAACTATCATAATCTTGAATTTAATCAAAAATTACGGGATTTTTAAATTACTTTGCCATCATTTTGAAAACTTGAAAACGTTTTTGTTGAAATTTCCCTTTTCGTTTTACTATAAAGATTTTTTTCCGTCAGGTTGTACGATAAGTCGCTGCTGAAATATGCCCGGTGGCCAAGTTTAAACGGACACCAGGTATACGCAATTTAGATAATTAATAAATTAATTGATGTCTTACAATCTCGAATCTTTTATACCACTAATACCCTATTTCTTACTATTACAAAAATATATAGCAAGATATTGTAATAATAAAAACAAGAAACTAGTGGTATAAAATACTGTAGATTGTTAAGACTTATAGATGGATTTATTAATTATCTAAATGACGTACAAGATCTTCTATTGGTTTTTCTTTTGCATTAAATTTGATCTTTTTTGTTTTGAGAAAGATATTGAGCATATTCGAAGCATCAAATATTTTATATTTATTTTTTGAAACAATACCACACACCCAAGACTGACTATTAACTGATTTAGAAAATGTAACAAAATATTCTAAACATCCAGAAATATACGTAAAATGTTTAATTTAATTAACTACTCGATGGTGCTTTAATTAATATATTTAATCACTTATACTATGAAGTAATATCCGTTTCATTTCTAATCAAAGATATAATAAAAAAATAAGATGTCCTGGCGGGGATTGAACCCGGGCTCACGAAATACAAAAAGGTGCACGTTCGGCATACCAAGTAGGCTGTGCTTTAGAGAAATCGGACACGTGAACATCACTGCATACCAACTCATTATTAGAGCAAATTATCTTGATTGATTTTCCGGGCACGCTCCCAGAGGATTCGCTGAGTCACTGACTCGGTTTGATTGATCTCAACTAAATTTCCAGGACTACTTGATAGCGTATACCACTGCACCCGACTTCCATGTTGCTGGATTACAGGAGTGCGCCACGCTCCCAGTCGATCATTGAAATCTAAAGACTAGATGACGTTCAGTTCTGCCAAGTAATATTAATGTTGCCAGTATAACCATAAATTATAATCAATTAGACTTGTGGTTTTAACACTACCGACAATAATTCTAATATAATAATAATAATGTAATCTTTATTTGCCTTTTCTATAATGAAGAGACCTCAACAGAGTCCTCGTTAGAGCTTCAAAGATTGCATTATATCGGTGATTTTAAAGAACATGGAGTGCTTAATTCAACAAAATGTAAGGGCTAAATTGTATATAAATGTTCTGAGCAGTGTTCATGGTACAATTTTCAAGGATTACAAAGAACAGATGTATAATCACGATGTCGACAATAATCATACTGTAAATTTAGTTAAAATTATTAGTTTTAATTATTGTAAAATTAGATAATAGCATCAAGAATAAAACAATTTTATTTTCGGGACAATAATTTAAAAAACAAAATGATTTTTGTAAGTATTAAATAAATCAATTTCTTTTTCTTAATAATAAATTGCTTTGAGTTTTATTTTTGAATAATTAAAGAGTAAATGGAATTGACTGACCTTTAAATTTTTTAATAGTTATTTGAGGTACTTACTATAAACGAAATTTGTGGGTGATATATTCAGATTTTATTTCATAAATACATATTCTTAAAATATAAAGATCATATTTTCTTTAAACCAAGTGTAAACTTCTTTGGGCGCTTTGCGTTGATTGTGGGCACTGAACAAGACTGAACCGTCACGCTCGGCTATGTAACGCTCGTTCGGGTAAAGTCGGCTCGAGTCGACTAAGGGAACGAGAGAAATATATCATATAGAGGTATTTAATTTCAGTTTAATTGAAATTTAAATGAATAATTAAATTCATGTCCCCGAGCAGATTCGATCCCGAGCCGCATGGGTGAGAAGCCGACACATTAGCATCAGACCAGCGCGGGACTCGTAAGCGAGTATTCATATTGTCTATATATATATATATATATATATGTATATGTTCTCTTTCAGGTTTCCGCGGGTAGTAGTATGTGTTGTTACTGGATTCCGGGTTTTCTTCCGCGTTTCCACTGCTTGGTCTTTGGAAAGACCGATGCTGGTTTCTTGACGACGTTTCGGCAAAATCACACTTGCCATCTTCAGGTCTGCGATAACTGTCTGCTTCTGCTTCTTGTTATATTATATATATATATATATATTGTTATATATATATATATATAAAATATGTGTTTTTTCTTGGGTTAATTGGGTATAATAATGTACACAGTTAAAAATATACGTTTATTTACTTTAACGTTTCGATGTCAACAACATCTTTCTCGAAAAGTCATACATAATTAAAACTACGAATAAAATAACAGATATAAGTATAAAGAATGGCACAGAGGTGACAAAAACTTACCTCGCAAATTCCATCACGTTCACATATTACAACAACAACTAACAGAACACAGCGAGACAATACACGCAATTTTATATTAGGCTTTTTAACCCTTTTCAATTTCATTTTAATATGGCAATTGAATTATATTTTACAGTTGTGCATCAACATATAGCTATTTTAAAATAATAATATTATTTGCGAGCTCCTCAACAACTGTCGACATCATGTTTATTGTTTTTTGTGTCTTTATTTCTTATTTGCTGTTTTTTGATTTTTGTTTAGTATACCCTCCCACTTGGCAATTAACCCAACTGTATTTTACGGTGAAATGATAGTATTATTAAATTTGTAACACGTAAACGTTATTATATTGTTAATTTCATATACAAAGACTCTATACTGTATGATCAGGAACCGGGAAACGTACAAAGATTGTTGTTACGTGATGGGAACATAAATGTTAGCTAGGTTTTCTGTATCTGCCCTATCATTAATAGCATTCCTATTTTTTTTGATGTGGACCATTTCCAAAAATTCTCTTGCCTTTGAATTATATTCTTTATCAATAATTTTCACACTTCTGAAGTCAAAATTATGGTTTGTGGTGGCTATATGTTTTTTTAAGGCAGTAGTATTCTTACAGTATTTGTGTCCATTAATTCTATTCTTTAAGTATTGCTTGGTTTGTCCTATATACACGCCACTACATTGTCCGCATGGGATTTCATAAATTACATGTGTTTGGAAGTCCTTGGGTGTTTTCGTTTTGAGGTTAGACCACAACTGTTTTAAATTATTTGAATTTTTGTTCGCTATTTTGATGTTTAGACGTTTGAATACACTTTGTAACTTTTCAGATAAGGTTTTTATATATGGTAACGTTATGTAGTGTGTGTTATTTGTAGTGTTTACTTTTTCTTTTTTGTCTTTATGCTGGTTTGTTTGACGATTGTATAATGCATACGTTTTTTCCCTCACTAATTTATCAATCAAAGTTGGCGGGTAGTTATTAGTGACCAGTGTGAGCTTTATTTTTTTAATAATTTCTGCACGATATATGGGTGATGTAAGTGTTAGGGCTCGGCTTATGATATTAGAAGCCACATTTTTTTTATATGCCATCGGCATACTGGAATTGAAATTCAAATATCTCCCTGACCACGTATCTTTTGTAAACCATTTAGTTTGGATTTTACCGGTTCCATAATCTCTTACAAGTGTAGTGTCAAGAAAGTTCAATTCTGAGTTATTTTCTTTTTCGAAGGTGAAGCGGATGTTTTTGTGGAACTTGTTAAACTGTTGACAAATCTGTTCTATGAATTGTTCAGGTATTGCAGTGATGCAATCATCCACATATCGCTTAAAGAATGGTAAATTTATATGTAGTTTGGGTATTACCGCCTCTTCCAAACTCTCCAATACTAACTGTGCGACAACCGCCGATATGGGTGAACCCATTGCGCATCCAGAAACTAAACATCAAAATAGCGAACAAAAATTCAAATAATTTAAAACAGTTGTGGTCTAACCTCAAAACGAAAACACCCAAGGACTTCCAAACACATGTAATTTATGAAATCCCATGCGGACAATGTAGTGGCGTGTATATAGGACAAACCAAGCAATACTTAAAGAATAGAATTAATGGACACAAATACTGTAAGAATACTACTGCCTTAAAAAAACATATAGCCACCACAAACCATAATTTTGACTTCAGAAGTGTGAAAATTATTGATAAAGAATATAATTCAAAGGCAAGAGAATTTTTGGAAATGGTCCACATCAAAAAAAATAGGAATGCTATTAATGATAGGGCAGATACAGAAAACCTAGCTAACATTTATGTTCCCATCCTGTAACAACAATCTTTGTACATTTCCCGGTTCCTGATCATACAGTATAGAGTCTTTGTATATGAAATTAACAATATAATAACGTTTACGTGTTACAAATTTAATAATACTATCATTTCACCGTAAAATACAGTTGGGTTAATTGCCAAGTGGGAGGATATACTAAACAAAAATCAAAAAACAGCAAATAAGAAATAAAGACACAAAAAACAATAAACATGATGTCGACAGTTGTTGAGGAGCTCGCAAATAATATTATTATTTTAAAATAGCTATATGTTGACACAACTGTAAAATATAATTCAATTGCCATATTAAAATGAAATTAAAAAGCCTAATATAAAATTGCGTGTATTGTCTCGCTGTGTTCTGTTAGTTGATGTTATATGTGAACGTCATGGAATTTGCGAGGTAAGTTTTTGTCACCTCTGTGCCATTCTTTATACTTATATCTGTTATTTTATTCGTAGTTTTAATTATGTATGACTTTTTGAGAAAGATGTTGTTGACATCGAAACGTTAAAGTAAATGAACGTATATTTTTAACTGTGTACATTATTATACCCAATTAACCCAAGAAAAAACACATATTTTATTTAAAAAGAAGGGGTAAAGAAAAAAAAACACAAATTGAAACTGTACTATATACAGTGCCCGCGGAAAAGTCTGCACCATATGGAAACAAAATTTACTCTTTTAATTTTTAAAATTATTTTTTTGTAGTTTGTTTTTGCATAATTAGAAACCAAAAACTAACCCAAAATATTTAACATATCGCATTTGCTTCAATGCGTAAATGTCATTTAAAAATTACCAACGTCCAAACGTGCCATTATTTGTCAAAATATAAGAAGATGCCATAAGAAAAAGTTGTTTGTACTTTCGCGGACATCCTAAATCCAAAGTTTCGTACAAAAATTTTAATTTTAATTTTTTTTTTCATAATTTTGTAAAAAACGCCTGTATATTTTTTAAGTGTATTTTTCTCTCGAATTCTGATAAAAACCTATGTTACCATGTAATAAACAAAAAAAAAACAATTTGTATTTCAGAATAAGGTATATTTTTTTTAAATAAAAGATTTCGTTAAGAAAAGTGGAGGACATTCTTGGACTATTTTCATATTTTCGTATATTAAAAATGTTTATTTTTCAAACATAATGGTCAAAAAACCTAGAAAATAACACTAGTTGTAAGATTAGAACATGTTATGTACCTAGCCTTGTTTGTTTTAAGCAAAATTTCCTTTAGTATCTCTAAAGCAGGAAATAACAAGCTTATTCTTAAACTTCGATAAATTCACAAGTAGGCCTAGAAAATAATTGCAAATTCTAGACATAAACAACTAAATAAATGTCAGTTTTGTGTATTTCTCTAATAGATTTGTTTTAAAATGTTATCCATGGAAGAAAAAATAGAAATCATTTTAATTCACGGAGAAAATAGAACCAACAGGGATACGGCAAATATTTTTAATCAAAGACACCCTAACAAATTCGTTTCGCACTCTACTGTTGGTCGTATTGTAGATAAGTTCAAGTCATCCGGTTCAGTTCTAAATGATTTTAAGAAGCCACATGTAAACTGGCAAGTTCAGCAGCATGAAGAATATGTATTATTAGATGTAGTAGAGCATAAAACTACATCAATTGCTGCTATTTCCAACAGAACTAGGGCAAAAGAGACTACAGTGAGAAAAATTTTAAAGAAACATAAGTACCGTCCATTTAAGCCAAAATATGTCCATATACTAAAAGAACGAGATTTTAACGCAAGATTTGATTTTTGTATGTGGTTTCAAGGAGAGCTCGAAGAAAACCGTCGTTTCCCCAAAGAAATCATGTTCTCGGACGAAGCAACGTTCTCTTCCAAGAACGGCCGAAATAACCGATTTAATTGATGATATGGTATTGGAAGAAAGATCTGTCCTATGGTTTCAGCAAGCGCATCTATACATAGTACACTGGCGGTGAGGAGTTATTTAAATCAATTATTTGGGGACAAATGGATTGGCAGATATTCAGCGTATCCATGGCCAGCGAGATCCCCTGACCTAACTCCGTTAGATTTTTCCTTGTGGGGGTATCTAAAAGAGAAAGTGTACCGCAAACGACCATTTCGAAACATTGAATATCTAGAAAACACAATACGTGACGTTTGCCTAGAAATTCCGGCCACATATTTTGTAAACATTACAAGAGAGTTCTCTAGAAGGATCATCAAATGTATTGCAAGAGAAGGGAGACATACAGAAATGTAGTATTGTTAACATTTTTTTATTCATTTAGTTTAACTGTATAGTAACGGTATTTTTGTAAAATTGGAATTGTTGACTACGCTTACTTGTGAATTTATTTAATTTTAAGAATTAGAACTGGTTTTTTTTGAAATTAACTTTGTTAGTTGAAATAAAATAACTTTTTTTTCTCATTTTTAAAAGGTTATTTTCTAGCTTTTTTGACCATTATGTTTTTTAATTTATTTTTAATGGTACATACGAAAATATGAAAATAGTCCAAGAATGTCCTCCACTTTTCTTAACGAAATCATTTATTTAAAAAAAATATACCTTATTCTGAAATATCAGAATTCGAGAGAAAAATACACTTAAAAAATATACAGGCGTTTTTTTACAAAATTATGAAAAAAAAATTAAAATTAAAATTTTTGTACGAAACTTTGGATTTAGGATGTCCGCGAAAGTACAAACAACTTTTTCTTATGGCATCTTCTTATATTTTGACAAATACTGGCACGTTTGGACGTTGGCAATTTTTAAATGACATTTACGCATTGAAGCAAATGCGATATGTTAAATATTTTAGGTTAGTTTTTGGTTTCTAATTATGCAAAAACAAACTACAAAAAAATAATTTTAAAAATTAAAAGAGTAAATTTTTTTTCCATATGGTGCAGACTTTTCCGCGGGCACTGTATATATATATATAAAATATATTACAATTCTTTGCCAATTATACAAATGTATTGAAAAATTGAAAATCTTCTTGGTAGTAGTGGCATAATAATAATAATAATAATAACTTTATTGTCATGAAATTTCACACCGGAAATATTGACAGTGTCACACATACATATTGTATAACAAACACAAAAATACAAAAGAATCATGGTAAAGAACAATACTTACTTTCTTAAGACAAACGAACATAAATGGCATGTTAGCTTTTATCATTCATAAATTCTTGTATTGAGTAATAAGCCTTATTTACTAAGAGCGTCTTCAGTTTTTTTTTAAATATATTTAAATTATTCCACTTACACAGCTCGCTGTTTAAACTCATCATTTTATTAAAACATTTGGCTCCCATATACCTCGGTCCACTCTGCGACACCGCCAATCGACAGAACGGGAGTGATATGTCTTCTCCATTCCTTGTGTTTTGATTGTGCTGGTCCTTCCTCCTGATAGGAGATTGCTCCTTGACAAATACTAGCAGAGAGTATATATAGAGGCTGGGCAGCGTCATTATACCATGCTTACGGAAATGTTCCCTGCAAGACGCACTCGGTCCCAACCCCAGCATGCTACGCAGTGCCTTCTTTTGAGATATGAAGACATCGTTTGCCCCACTCGCAGCACCCCAATATATCACCCCGTACGATATTATTGACTGGATCAGCCCAAAGTATATAAACCTCAGCACGTCCATAGAGACGGTACCACGAACGCTCCGCATAAGGAAACATCCCCTCCTGATCCTTGGAATCATACTCTGAATGTGTACATCCCACGTCAGCTTCTGGTCGATGTGTACGCCCAGAAATCTTGTGCTAGTCAAATTTTCTAAGGACACGTTCCCAACTCTTATCAGCAAGCTGGAGAGCACCGTCTTATTCCTAGGTAGAAACTTGACGATGTGCGTCTTCGTAGTGTTGAGGGATATACCATTAGCCCCACACCACTCCAACATGTCTCTAGCGCATCCCCCAGCCGCCGCCACCAAATCCTCCTCCGTCCGCGCCGACACCACAACGCTCGAGTCGTCCGCGTAAAGCACTGGAGAGCCCGACGCGCCAAGGGCCAGCGGCAAATCGTTCACGAAAACATTAAAGAGCGTCGGCGACAAACACGAGCCCTGAGGCACCCCCGCGCTCGTGAATTCTAAGTCGGACCGCACACCATCAATCTCCACCCTCTGTGCCCGATCCGCTACATAGGATCCCACCCAATCCAGCGGGACCCCCCGAACGCCAGCGGCCGAAAGCTTACCAAGCAGCAGCCCGTGATCTATTACATTAAAAGCGGAGGTCATATCGAAGAACATCCCCAATACCATCCTCCTGTCCTCCAGCGCATCATGAACATAACCCAGCATCTGGCCCACCGCCGACCGAGTCGAGAAGCCGGAACGGAATCCATTCTGACACCCCGACAACAGGCCATTGCCCTCCAGGAATGCCGCCAGTCTCGCGTTAAAACATGATTCAAACACCTTGCCAAAGTGTGACTGCAGCGCCACGGGTCTATAATTCGAAAGCGACTCCACATCACCTTTATTCTTAAAAACCGGGATAACTCGCGACTCCTTTAGCATCCCAGGGTAAACACCTTCACAAAAACTCCTATTTATTATCACCGAGAGTGGTTCGGCAATCATGTCCGCAATTTTTGTTATTATGAACCCGGGGATATTGTCCATACCCCACGATTTTTTCTTACATTTTTCATTGATCACTCTACAGATCTCGAAGGGGGTGGTGGGATGCAAATAAAAAGTAGGTCCCGATCCGCTCCCCACTCCGGAGCCACCCGGCGAGCCAGCGTCGCCCCCGATATTGCTGAAGTACACATTGAACAGATTGCACTTGTCCATAGTGTCCGACACCATATCACCTTTGCTATTCCTGACATCTCCAATAGGAGTTCTTGTCTTTTTATTATTATGCTCATTAATTATGTCCCAGCACTCCCTGTTTACGTTGCTGGCTTCCATAATTCTCTTATTATTATACGTTTTCCTCTCATATGCTACACTCCTACTGTATAGCTCTTTTACGATCTTGTAACGGCTTTTATAAAATTCACTGTTTATCTTCTTACTAATTCTTTCCATCTCGTGAACCAGTCTCGACAGTTCCCGCAGTTCTGGAGAAATCCACTCATTCCTTGCACTCGGTGCTGCCCTCATGCGGGTCTTCAACGGAAACGCAGCTTCAAATGCTACGCTTATTTTCTTGTGAAATGATTCGAATAAGTGATCCACATCAACACCAGACGCGAGTACCACATCCCAGTCAACCGCCGCAATATATTGTCTGAATAGCCCTATATTGTCATCACTGTAGCATCTATGTCCCTTCACCACGTCACCCCGCACATCACCCATCTCAGTCATTGATATAATCTGATATGTATGGTCCGAGATGCAACTGTCCACAACCAACGTGGCACACCCGATCATATTCGTAAAAATGTTGTCTATGCAAGAAGCACTTGTACCCGATATACGCGTGGGTTCCCATATTGTTGGATGAATATTGTATTCTAAAAATGCATTTACCAGGTCTGAACCCCTTCTATCGGCACCGTTCAATAAGTTCACGTTAATGTCTCCACATATTACGTAATTTCCACCAGTCTTGTACAGGCGGTCCAAAACTGTACCGAGATCCCTCAAAAAGTCGTCAAACTCCGCATCCGGCGACCGATAAAGCGCACAAACCACAATGGTGCTGCCACCGCGTTCAATTTCACAACCACAGATTTCAAGCACTTTATCCCGGCTTATGTCATCAAAGTTAATAATTCTCGCGTTTATTGTCTTTCTTGCGATAATGGCAACACCGCCCCTCTTGAATTTTTTCCGCGAATATGTGGCGACAACCTTATATTCACCAAACGCGAATGTGTCGAGTTCGCTACCGCACCAAGTCTCATTAAGGCATAGCACATTTATATTATGTTGAGTCAATAATAATTCTAATTCAAAAAGTTTGTTATTAAAGCCCTGTATGTTAATATATATATAAAATGAATTAAAAGTAATAACAATATGACAACTGGTTGTCAATTAGAAAACAATGACAAATATAAAATGTAAATCAAAATGTATAAATGAAAATGTAATCAATAAGCATAGGACAGTCGAGATTATTTCTATAATCACATTAAAAGGCTTGGGGTCTACCACAAACTGTTCAGTCAATCCAAATATACAAATAACAACGACGCAACTATGTAAAGAAAAATTAAGAGTAGAACTGTTGATAATATAACAATATAGAATGTAAAATAGTCAAGTATAAATGTAAATGAATATATATATATATATATATACATGCGTCCGAATGCTGCCATAGCAACGGCCGCGAAATTGTATTTCGCGGACTGTGTTGCGTTCGCTAATTGGTAACTTCGCGGACGGTTAACCAAAAAATGTGTTGTGTGTGTATGAGACATTATCGCTATAATAATATAATATAATATTTCGCGCTCAGGTGAGTTTTAGCATGTTTATTAAAATGATATGGATGACTCGGAAACTGATCAGTATATTCCGGGTGTTAAATAACGTCCACACGCATTTACTATAATTTGTATACCAATGCAAAACAGAAACGTTGAGAATAGAGCATGGCCTTAATTGCTCATTATATACGAATTTATAAGCATTTAATTCTTTTCTGTTACACAGGATGGATGAAGAAAATCAAATCGATGACAAATTAAAACGAAAAAAGGAATTGTCTAATACGCGCGTGAAGAAATATCGTCAAAAGAAGCACACTAAATCTCAGCAACTGAATTCGTCGATGCAGGATAACCCTAATGTAATATAGAACGAAAAAAAAAAGTTGGATTTCGTATTATTAACCTCGCCTTGATGAAGTTTTCACTTCTGCCGTGTGGTTTTAAGCACACTCATTTTCTTGTTATTTGCCAATTATTTATTTCCGTTTAAATTAAAATTATGTTACTTATCTTTTACTTTCTTATACATAGTACCTATAAGGAAGTATTGTGATGAAAATTTTCGGCCTCGAGATTTTTGTAGATGTCCACGTTTTCAAGTCCCCTGATACCGAAAAAGCTGTTTCTAAAAACTTTCTCTCTCTCTCTCTCTCTCTCTCTCTCTCGCTCTCTCTCTCTCTCTGACCACGATCAAACACCTATATTTAAAATTTTGTATTTATGAGTATAATCTCCCTCTTGAGATCTGATTAGTTTTTCAGTTAAATCAGTAGACCGGAAGAAGTAGTATACTTCAGTGAAAAATTGAATTTTGCCAATATTTCGTCACTTACTAAGATTAAACAAATTTATAAAGAATTCAAATGTACTTAAAATAAATATGAGAAAAATTGTATGTACATATTTAAAAGTTTTTCGAAATCCCTAACGGAATTAGGTCTTTTACACTTATCAAAAATCAGTTTTTTGCTAATATCTCTCAAGTCATGCTTTCTAGGCAGGTACGTTACCAGTATAAAAGTATTTGAAACATAATTTTCAATACCTTTTGTATACAAAAATTTCAAAATTCTGACCGGAAGTAACACTTTTACTTTTATCAAATAGCGATTTTTTGCAAATATGTCGTAAATTATGCATTCTATATATATTTATCAAGAGTACAAAAGCATTTAGAGCTGAGTTTACAATATTTTTTGCATACTTGAAATTTTAAAATTCTGTACTTAAAATAGGATTTTGAATAACTTTTGTATAAAAAAATTCTTAAAAGTTTATCATTTGAAACGCTCATACGTATAAAAAAGTCGTGTGATGGCCACACGACTTTCTTATACATAGTATAAGGAAGTTTTATTTCGACTTCCAGATATTTACATGTATCCACATTTTGAAGTCCTGTGATACCGATGAAGTTGTTTTTGCATACATATCTCTCTCTCTCTCTCTCTCTCTCTCTCTCTCTCTCTTCCTGAGTCTGTCAGTGCGTCTGCATGTCTGTATGTGTGAGACCACGATAGCGGCCAAACGGTTACAGGTATCAATACTAAACTTTATATTTATTAATATGAGATCTGATTAGATTTTCAATAAAATCGCTAGACCGGAAGTAGTTGTTTAAATTCGGTCAAAGAAATCAAAAAAAATATCACGTCAATTACTAAGTTAGACAAATTTATGAAGAATATTAATTATTAATTAATTTCATCTTGCAAATTATGCATTCTATACAGATTTATCTGAAATATAAAAGTATTTACAGCTCACTCTGTAACAGTTTTTGTATATAAAAAAAATACGGACTGGAAGTAATAATATTACTCAGATCGAATAACAGTTTTTTGCGAATATCTAGCAACTTATGCATTCTATACAGATTTATTAAAACCCACAAGTATTTAAAGTTCCGGTTGGAAGAATTTTTATATATAAAAAATTTCAAAATTTGAACCGGGAGTAACACTTTTACTCTTATAGAATAGCTGTTTTTTGCAAATATTTCCCAAATTATGTTTCTATATAATTTCTGTATACAACATTTTTCACAATTCGAAGCGAAAGGAACACTTTTACTCAGAAGTTTATGTTATTAAGGAATACAGAATTTAAAGTTTAATTCAAAACACTTTCCGTATACATATTTCGGTATGATATACATACGTATAAGAAAATCATGTGGTGCATACACCGCATTTTTTTAACTGAGAAAAATATTTACCGCTTTAGTATTGTTATTAAGAATACATCTTTCGACTGGGAGCGTGGCGCACTCCTGTAATCCGGCAACATGGAGGTCGGGTGTAGTGGTATGTACTATCGAGTAGTCCTGGAATTTAGTTTAGGTCAAAACTAAGAATGGAATTTACTCCGGGAGCGTGCCTGGAATCAATGATGATAATTTGCTCTAATAATGAGTTGGTCCGAAATGGTGTTCACGTGTCAAATCCTACTAAACACAGCCTACTTGGTATTGCGAACCTACACCTTTTTGTAATTCGTGATTTGAGGTTCAAATCTCGGCAAATATTTTTTTATTTTTTTACTGTTAAATTTTTAATTTAGAACTAAACAGTTATACTTTGATAATGTAATTACTTACGTATATTAATTACAAGTTATGTATTTTTACAATATATTATAATTGTTAAATTCAAATTTTGTTTACTTTATTTTCTTTCTATTCATTGTTTAAGCCTCATCATTGATTATCTCCAACCGGCGTTTTTCAGTGCCAAGAAATAAATCGGTTATACAACCTTTAGACCATTTAAACAATATAGGCACGCCTTAACATTCAAGCAGTGAAGCAAACATACATAATTTTAATCTTTGTACTGTAAAAGTAAAGAAAATCTTTTAACTCAGCAAAAATTTCAGTGTTATTATTTGAAGAATATTGGTTTAAAAAAATATATGATCTTTATATTTTAAAAATATGTATTTATGAAATAAAATTTGAATATATAACCCACAAATTTCGTTTATAGTAAGTACCTACCTCAAATAACTATAAAAAATTTTAATGGTCAGTCAATTCCATTTACTCTTTAATTATTCAAAAATAAAACTCAAAACAATTTGTGATACACATTTATTATTAAGAAAAGGAAATTGATTTATATAATATGTACTTACAAAAATGATTTTGTTTTTTCAATTATTGTCCCGAAAATAAAATTGTTTTATTTAATTTATTTCTTAATTTATTCGAATATTTGTTTAATGCATTCACTTTGATGATATTATCTAATTTTACAATAATTAACACTAATAATTTTAATTAAATTTACAATATGATTATTGTCGACATCGTGATTATACATCTGTTCTTTGTAATCGTTGAAAATTGTACCATGAACACTGCTCAGAACATTTATAAGTATAGAATTTAGCCCTTACATTTTTTTCTTTTAATTTGTCCGCATTATCTACATTTCTATTTTCTCTTTCAGATATTTTACAAATACAAATAACGTCTTTCGATGGTTGAATTAAGCACTGCATGTTCTTTAAAATCACCGATATAATGCAAACTTTGAGGCTCTAACGAGAACTTTGTTGAGGTTTCTTCACTGTAGAAAAGGCAAATAAAGATTACCTACATTATTATTATTATATTAGAATTATTGTCAGTAGTGTTAAAACCACAAGTCTAATTGATTTTAATTTATGGTTATACTGTCAACATTAATATTACTTGACAGAACTGAACGTCATCTAGTCTTTAGATTTCAATGATCGACTGGGAGCGTGGCGCACTCCTGTAATCCAGCAACGTGGAAGTCGGGTGCAGTGGTATACGCTATCAGGTAGTCCTGGAAATTTAGTTGAGATCAATCAAACAGAGTCAGTGACTCAGCGAATCCTCTGGGAGCGTGCCCGGAAAATCAGTCAAGATAAATTGCTCTAATATTGAGTTGGTATGCAGTGATGTTCACGTGTCCGATTTCTCTAAAGCACAGCCTACTTGGTATGCCGAACGTGCACCTTTTTATATTTCGTGAGCCCGGGTTCAATCCCCGCCAGGACATTCTATTTTTTTTTAAATCTTGCATTAGAAATGAAACGGATATTACTTCATAGTATAAGTTATGAAATATATTAATTAAAGCACCATCGATTAGTTAATTAAATTAAACATTTTACGTATATATTTCTGGATGTTTAGAATATTTTGTTACATTTTCTGAATCAGTTAATAGTCAGTCTTGGGTGTGTGTCGTGTGTGGTATTGTTTCAAAAAATAAATATAAACTATTTGATGCTTCGAATATGCTTAATATCTTTCTCCAAACAAAAAATATCAAATTTAGTACAAAAGCAAAATCAATAGAAGACTTTGTACGTCGTTTAGATAATTAATAAATCCATTTATAAGTCTTAACAATCTACAGTATTTTATACCAATAGTTTTGTGTTTATATTATTACAATATCTTGCTATATATTTTTGTAATAATAAAAAAATAGGGTACTAGTGGTATAAAAGATTGGAGATTGTAAGACTTCAATTAATTTATTAATTATCTATATTACGTATAGCGGATGTCCGTTTAAACTCGACCACCGGACATATTTCGACAGCGGCTTATCGTACAACCTGACGGAAATAAAATCTTTATAATAAAACGGAAAGAGAAATTTCAACAAAAACGTTTTTAAATTTTCAAATTGATGGCAAAGCAATTTAAAAATCTCGCAATTTTTTATTAAATTCAAGATTAGGGTAGTTTAAAATTTGCATTGGCAATGTTTGCAGATGTTTTTATACAATTTTCATTTCAAACTTATTGATCTACCTCCAATACGGGTGGCCCGGGGGTAAGAGGGGGGGGTATATGCGTGTATAAAACTAGGTATAACTTCCGTTTACCTTAGCGGATTTTGAATTTGCTGGGCTCATAAGATGGAGAATTCTACAGAAATTATGTGATTGTTTAACAAAATAAGAGGAGGCGCTATTCTCAATTTATGTACATTATGTGTTTTTGCTTTAAAATTTAAAATAGAGCAATATACCTTTAATATCATAATACTGAAGCACATAAAAGCTGAAGGAAACGATGAAAAGCGAAAGTAGCTGCCTACTCGTGTTACGAAGAAATGTAAAATTATTCTACAAGAAATGACTTTATTTTCGTTTTACAGACAGTAAATATTTTTTATTTTTATCGTATTGTTTTAATTCAATGCATATATTAATTACAACAATTCAAAGGGGAACACTAATTAGAATTCAATTACGTTGTAAAGTGTTTGTTTAACGTAATCGCCGCTTTCAATAGTCTTGGAAGATTTTGAAGTTTTACTATTACACATCGCAATATTTATTGCTTTATAAAATATTTATTAAAAGAAATATAGAATATTTCCAAATGACATTGGTTAAGAAGGTAATATTCAGTAACCTCTTTTTTCTGTGTATTTCGGTACATACTTGATGTACTTTTTTCTATTTTGGCACTATTACAATTTGCTAATTTAGTTACTTACAGTGATGCACTCTTTGGTGCTGCCTATACCAAATCCATTAGTATTTCTACACACACACACACACTTCAAGAGAGACCAAAATTTGCTTATAACACTAATCAGTTTCTTGTTGGCACTTCTCAACCTTACGATGATAACAAGAAGCATTATTGGTAATAATTAAATAACTAGAGCATTTTAAAATTACTATAGCATCTTTATTTATTAAACAGGCTCAAGTCTAATTACATAACAAAAATTGACAATGTTCAAATATTCATAATAAATCCATTTGTATCCTTTTTAAAATTGTACTTAATCAGCCCTCAAATACCTTAGAGTTCACATATGTAATGTTAATATTAAAGACCAAATAACGTCTGCTTCACTTCAACCCTGCAATTATTCCATTAGAATTTTATACATTTACAAATATTAAGATATAAATTTAACCTAAAAATACAAAGAATTATAACTATTTACCAAGAATTATCCTTATATTACATTTCGAATACATATTCAACGCTCATTTTCCGAAATACTTGATTACTTGCCCTTTATCACAGACTATGTTAGTAAGAACTAAATGACCCAGAACAGCCACGTTTTTTTCCGTGATAAAACTGGATATATAGTTTTCTATAGGTACTCGACGTAACTTCTAAAATATATTGATAGTAAATATGTAGCACACATTAAATGTCAATAACAGAACAGTAATTTGATATAATCCAATCATATTGCATATTTTTATAACGTGATTTTAAAAATGCTCAGCGATTATCAAGCATTTTATTGTGCTTTGGCTAGATGGCGCCACATACTGATAAACATTTTAAGGTTATAAGAATCAGAAAAATCTCGTTATGTGACGGCCTTATATCGCGCCAACGATGTCAGATACAATTGGCCTTGCTTAAGCGACATTCAAGCGCCATCTGTTATTGACATTCATATTGGCAGTTTATATAATCACAGACAATACTATCCCAGCCAACATGATCACGTCTGATTCACGTCATTTTAAGGTCATTTCTCGTCAACGACGTCATTCGCCCAAAAAGTTACGTAAGAATGACGTGATTTTTGAACCCAACTGTAGCCGTAAATTATGAACGTCAAAATGACGTTAAAATCTGGTCATCCTATTCACTGTTTTATAATGCGCCTTATATATATAATTACTTATAAATAATTATGTATCTCACTTTTATTATTTTCGTTGGCTTTTTTGGGTCTCTTTGACTTAAAATACCTAAAACTGAACGAAAATATTTGAATAGTGGTTAATCATAAAAAAAAAATATATAATTACCTAAATACATGTTATAAATAGACTTTCCCTATCGTTTGAATTTAGTAAGTTATTATTTTTGTAAATTTTTTTGTAAATGTGTTTTAATAGTATTTCACCTGAAATATGGCAAACGCTGATAAGATTTTCTCGAACTTTTTGTCTTTCAGCTGTGTATATTTAAAAATCGCATATGTGAATTAAGTGACCAACCACCACACGTGAAGTTTACGCGGTTCCTCATCCAGCCAATCAAAGCTCAAGTTTACTTGTAATAAACCGCAATGAGAGCACGTATTTTCTTAGCCGTTTCGCTTCAGACGAACGGACACAGCCAGACACAGCCGTTTGCGAGTTTGCGATGAGTGTGGTCGTTTGTTATTACGCTTTTGCTTTGCGCACAGATTAGAATCAAATGGCGCAGTCAAGCCAAAATTTTTATCCGCGGTTTGTATTGCGTGAAGGCCGATATAGAAGGCGCTGGCATCAAAAAATTACAGTTTTCAATAACACTAAGCAAATAGCGGGCGATTCAAAATGTATTTGGTAGCGGGAAATTCAAAATTAAGTTTATTAAAAATTAGGGTTTAATACCGCGAGATCAAAAATATATTGATAAAGGTTTGCCATGGAATGTAAAAATCTGTCTTAAGTTATATCATTAAGTGTCATACTGTCATTAATATTTGTCATTATAAGAGAAAACTAGCTGTCCATCAATCTCTTCGAGCTTGAATCGCCTTTCGCGTCCGCTTACAGTTTTATTACAGTTCGCTGTAAAACGCCAAAAAAAATCATTTTTGATTTTCTAAACTTTTGGCACACCTTGTATAGACGTATATTTTTGTCCACGAAGTACTGTCACGGTGACAGGTGGAACGACAATTTAAAGCATCTTAACGTCAGTCTGACTTTTCGTTGTTGGAGTTTGAAATTTAGATGCTTTTTAGCGTAATACTAAGACTTGACACTAAAAGATTCATAGTTTTATTAGTTTTACACAATGAAAGGACTAAATCATTATTGAAAATGTAATATCAGATTTATTTTAATTTTGCATAATTTAACCTGCCAATTATCATGGCCCGCAAACATACTTTTGACATAACTTTTGTTATAATGCAAATTTGTGAACAATGCATGCCCATTACACAGAAGAATCAAGTTTTAAATAAAATGTTGGTATAGAATAAGTATGACTTATTACTTTTATTTATAATAGTGAATTTATAACTGGCTTCCATATTAATAATTAGTTTCATTTGTCTGCTCTGAAATTGTTCCTGTCAAAGTGAGTTTGCAGTGGCATTGAGTCGTCGCCTGTAGATCGTGCTCTGGCTATGTCGGTTGCCGAGACGATCCTATTATAATTTAAATATTTAGTAGTGACGCTGGTAGTTGAACTAAAAACAATAACCAAAAATAATACTGACCGACGTTGGAATATCTGTGTAAACATTTTGCTTACACACATTGTAAAAAGAATATAATTTGTAATTGTTGGATCATTTTGTGATTTTTATTAAGTATTTAAGGAAAAATAACACAAAAAGGTAGTTCATGATTACAACCAATCCATCGAAATAAGAGCCACCAGCCTGGGACACGATCATCATCAACCATCATCAGAATGTTTGATTAACAATTTGATTTAATGGTGTATTTTCAAACATATCGCATTAAATGATTGAACGCTGCCCATACTTCAAACTTTCTACTGACAATCAAACTATTTAGTAGAAGTAATTGTTGAATTAGACTGGAATATTTACTTTAGTAAATTGAATAGTTACAAAACAATTGTCATTACATTGGAATTTGATTCGTCTGTCACCTAGTAATAATAATATAAATCATATTTTAAGGTAATTGTCTAATACCGTGCCGTCAAATACTTTCCGCATTAGAGTAGGCTGTTTTTGAAGTTTTTAAGTAATCAATGTTGGTGTACATGCTAATTTTTTGAAAACTTCAAATTCTGACAGTTGTCATACTTAAATTCAAATTATAGACGCCTATTATTATTTATATGACATAACCAAACTATTAAAATTATGCACTGTCACCAACCATTAAAAAAAAAGCATGGCCGTCTCTAATGCGGAAAGTATTTGAAGGCACGGTATATAGGCAAAACTAAAATGGATCTGATAGCACTTTTCTCATTAATATTTTAGTCATTTCGCTGTATAAAATTTGTAATTTCATATCTTTTTGTGTCAAGGTCTACAATAAATATCGATGAAGCTTAAAAACATGAACCATGAAATATCAGACAGATGTCAGGGTGTTTAACCTTTTTTTTTTGAAATAATTCAAATGAATAATGAAAGCAGTTCAGATTTCATCACGAACTGAAATCGATTGATCGTTTTGACGTTTTATAACCTGCAATTAAATTTTTGTGAAATTGCCAACATTAATCAAAAGTCAGATGGACTTTTTCTGACAATTCTGACGTTTCCTGTAACATTTAAGCCACCTAACGTGAATGTTGAGTTGACCAACATTTCGCGTATGCTCTAGTTAAATATATCGGTGTTAAAATAATAATAGATGAGTAAAGATGGCTACACCCTTTAACTGTTACTTAATTTTAGTTTAATAATATACTATGTTCACCAATTTTGATCAGCATGATGTATTCGTTTCTTTGAATTACAATTAACGTAGGGCTTCCGGGACAATAGTCAATAGAAATAAATTTATATGACGTTCGTTGCAAATAATCAAGCTCATCAGTGCTCCATAATGTTTGTCATAAAATGTCGATATAAGTCATCAAGTGCTGATTATTCAATTTACTCTTTCCCCCCCTTTTTTTTTTATTTAGGACACATTAATTTAATAGAATACTTGCTCTTTTTGTTATTCCATGAAAGTCTTCGAGTTTGAAATGCTTCTTTGGAACGTGACTACTGCCAGTCGCAGAGGCACTTGAATTTTAACGGTTATAAATTTTCTTTTAATTAGTTTATGAATGAAGATGCAAATTAAATGAAATATCTCTAGAAATTAATTATACATTATTGTGGCATCTATAATTATAGACAAATGCACTGATAGAAATATTGTCTTGATCTAAGAAAGTATATTTTCTTGCGTATATACAAAGCTTTAATTTACTTGATTTGAAACGGTCCGTTTTATTATAAGTAAATATTTCCAAACCGTTTTAAATCAAGTAAATTAAGGCTTTGTATATACGGAAGAAAATATATTTTCTTAGATCAAGACAATATTTCTAACAGTGTGGATTTATTAACTAAATAATTTCCCATAAAATGTTTAACATTTCTATAGAATTTACTGAAAGCTGATTACTTGGAACATTTCGTTGACATTCAAGTTTGATATAATGCGTGTGCACCTAGTCTAAGTTGAATGTAAGTAGGCCGAACAGGTAAACCTAAGATGGTTGTATGATCAAGATTTGTTGTATCATATATAAATTTCTTTGTTTTTTAAATTTGGTAGTACTCTAACTTTATTTGTCTCAAGTTTTATGATAAACGTTGCCCATACGTTAAATTTTCTTGCAAACTGTCATGGTGGTGACAGTTCGATCTATTGCGAGAATGAATTGTCAAATTGAATGTCACTGTAGACATACCGTGCCTTCAATTAATTTTTTTTGGAATAACCTACGATTTCAATATTAATTTGAAAACACTTTGGAACTTTTCAATAAATTGACTTAACTATGACAGTAGTCAAAATGAAAAACATTACTATAGCACAGTATTCCCAAATTAATATTGATATCATAAGCTACTCTAAATTTAAATTAAAGACGCAGTATGTATATTTGTATGTAGAAAGATGACAGAGATGTGTCCAAGACATTAAAGATACGATAAATGACCGATACAATAGTAATAATAATAATAATTGATGATAATTGATGAGCAAGTGCTCTTTTAAGATTTTGATTTGAGTGGTTTTCCATCTGGTTATAGAAACTGAGCGCTCTTTCCTTGATGTAGTCAATAATGGTTGGGGTATTTGTTTCATTCATTATTTGATTATTTCTCATATACCATGGAGCATTTAGTATCATTCTAAGACTGGTGTTTTTTGATGTTGGTCTTGCACATATGCACCCATGCATATGTGAATATTGGACCTAATACTTGTTTGTAAAGTAGAATTTTGTTGTTCGTGTTCAGCTGGCTTTTTCTGCCTATAAGAGGCCATAGTTGACATCTTGTTTGTTTGGTTTTGGTTATCGTTTTTGCTATGTGTGTGTTATAATTGAGCTTTATATCCAGGTATATTCCCAGGTATTTAATTTCTCTACTCCATGGTATAGTGTTGTTGTTGATGGTTATTTCGTTGCCTGTTGTTTTCAGATTCCTTTGAAAGATTATTGCTTGGGATTTGTCTTCGTTTATTGTTGTCCTCCATTGTTTGAACCATTTTATCGTGTTGTCTAGGTGGGTTTGGAGTTCCTGTACCGCGTTCGTCGGACATCTTGATGTTGAGAGCAGTGCCGAATCATCTGCAAAGGTGGCCGTATTTAAGTATCTTGTAGGATTTGATTCGATACCCCTTTTCTCCATTTCTTTGCAGACACAATGGAACTACCATTTAGACTATCAAACAGCTGGTCAAAAAAATCGCATAATTCGGCAGTATGCATTGCAGCTTTTGGAAGGTGCAATATTTCACTGCCCGTATTAACAGTAGTTTCTGTAAATAATCTGTTGATAATATATTCAAAGCTATTTGCAAATTTTAATTACCAGAAAATGCCATCAAGTTAATTGCCTTTGCAACTGAATTACTAAATACTTGGGTGCAACAGGATACTTTCATCTTCTTGATTGCAAGGGGATTTACATGGTTATCTGTAATTCTAGGCATGCTTCTCACATTGCCGATGTATGGGTCCATTTTATATGCTGTATAAATATGATCCCATTTGGCAACCTAAAATAAATAAAATAATTGCTTGCTAAAATATATACACAAACATCCCTGACTACCTTCTTTTCTGAATGAATTTCAAAACATAGGTCATTCTTTAAGAAGTTATTGCGCACACCCTTCATCAAATGTGGGACATCAAAAAGAGGTATTATGGTCATATTCAATATTTCAAAAATTGGATCTGTGCGTACCACATCTTCTTGAATATTTTTTCGAGTTTCAGCAATTAGTGTTTTTATTGCACTAACATTATTTGTACCTTGGTCACATACAGTAGCAACAATAATCAAACCAGCTGCCTGGGCTTCAGCAACGATTAATTTTATAATTTTTACAATATCTATTGATTTTGTGGCACCTCTAACAGCGTTATAGTACACTGGCTGTTTCCACTTATGGAATACTCCTCGTAGCATAAAAACCTAAAATAAAAAACAAAATACTATTACTAAATCATCAGTATTCCTTGCCTTTCTAAATTTTTACCTGTACATGATTAGCAATGTCTGGAGTTCTTCGATATCCCAAATTTTCAAATCCCTCCATGGTATCATTCTTATAATTATATTGTAAATGAGGTGCAATATTCATTTCATCAAACAGTAGTACACAGTATTTATCTAACTCATTTTTAAATTTGGTTGATTTAAAAAGTTCAAAACATGCTTGATTTATTCCTGGCTTAATGTCAACTTTTTCTAGCAATCTCTGTATTGTCCTTTTTGATGGTAAACTAAAAATGGTGGAAAGGAATTTATACCCACTTCCACTTTGCTTTTGTAAGGCAAGACCAAAAATTTTGTCATCAAGTGTGAATCGATGGCCTGTTGGTGGTCTGGTTGTATTATCCACTTGACTTTGAAAAAATCTTGCTCTTATACGGTCCAGAGTAGAATTACCTTGCGATAACAAACTAGGGCTTGCTTGTTTTAATAGTAACCTTTCTCTAAATTTCTGGCGCCTTTTCTTTACTGAAGACAACTTTCTTTTGTAGTTACATAACTTTGTGTAGAGATATTTTGTCTTAGGTGATGTCTTTAAATTTCCGCATACCAATAGATGAAAGTAGTTCATCTCTTTGTCCTAAAAAATAACTGATAACATTTCTCAATAATTAAACATTTCCACTAAATTTCTCTTGTTCTCTACTCCAGAACTAACAGACCATACTTGTTCACTACATCTGACTTCCAAGTTGCTGGATTACAGGAGTGCGCCACGCTCCCAGTCCAGTTACATTAAAGATTAATCTATTAAACATTGAAACAATTCTTACATAATTTCTAATGAACTTAACTATTATATAATATTTATATAAGTATTAGATTACCTTTTCTAGGAGTTTTTGGAATTTCAATTGTAGATTTTGATGTTGATGGTGCTGATATATCTACATGAAACACAAGCCTATAACTTAAAAAAACAGAAAGCTGGTTCAGGATTATATCAAATATATTAATGCAGAACTAATTCTTATTTAAAATAAATCAATTACCGGTATAACAATTACAATTATTATGACAACTTACATCCAGGATCTTGTAAATGTTCCAAGTCATCCTTTTTTTGAGCAATTTCGATACATTCAGGGACTAATAAATTAATTGGATTCGTTTCTCTTGATGTTGATGGAATATGTTCTTTTGATGTTGATGGATTATGTTCTGTTTCATCCCCCTTTTGAGCAACTTGGATACTTAAAGTTTTCTTCACTCCAGGTATCATACTCATTCTCAAAGGTTCTAAATGAGTAAAACACATTAATTCAATATGATAAACAATACCTGAAAATAAATACAAAGTACAATACCTGGAAGGTGTAAGGTTGGAATCGCAGTTTTCAAAAGAACATTATTTGGCCCAAAACAGTCTTCAGTGAAATGTTTCCGACAAACTCGAGAACTATTATATATACTTGTTGGCGATTTATGTACGAGTTCTGTCCTTCCACAAGCTACAATCCAATTTTGAAATAGCACAGGATATTTATCTGGGTTTGAAAATCTGTGTTTACTTTGGTTTTTAGCTATACATCCGAAGACAGCACAGTAAGAACCCATATTTGAAGTATGTAATATTTTTAGGTTATACTGGTACTCACGGGATACACTAAAACATTAAATAATTTACCACCTCTTGCTACACTTTTATATGTATTATTGTACCCACCTATTACCGTATACTACACCCAATAAAATGGTTGTTTAAAAAAAAACAGTTTGAGTAAATATTTGAAAAAAATTAAAAATTCAAACACACTACAACAAAACAGTAAACAGCAAAAGTGGCCAAAGCAACGGCGATTGTGTTTGTTGTGGTTCTTCTTAGTTTGACTCAATCGATTTAAAAGTTATCTTGTTTTTATAACTCTGCGCCATCTACCGAACTGGAGTGACACGACTACTACAATGTATCGTGTATTTCCATATAAGTGCCACAGGCATGGCAGAGATCAATCACTTTGTAATATTTAACGTTAAGCCAGAGATTTATAGATGTCACACCGTAAGTACTCATAACCTACATGTTTAATCTTAGATATAAAATTCTGTATAACTGCTGAACCGACAATAATAGAGGTTTATCGCATAAAATGAGATAACGACTATCTCGTTAAATTTTTGGGAAGCCGGTGCTATTCTAAATGTTTAGCACTGGCAAATAACTAGAATTAACTTATCCAGCTTTAGGGACGATATTTTGAGGTTAGCAGTAACAATGGTCGCATTCAGCAGACACAACAGGTGCGCAACTGATCAGCAAGCATGTCCAAAAAACGTCGTCCACTCTGAACATGTGGAAGGAGCGGCTAACGGCAGACAAATATTCCACGTTGTGCGCATGCGTCGGAAATGTCAATGCGGTTTAATTTAAATAATCATATGAGAACAGTGCATAATAAAGAACCTGAATATATAGAATGTGCTTCGAAAAAAAAGTATATGTGTGCTACTTGTAAAGTTTATTTCCAGTTCAATAATGATTTACGGAAACATTTAATGGATAAACATGACGTCGAAAATATCGTAGAAGAATTGGGTTTTGATTCTTTCAGTGGTAGGTAAAATTTGTATCTGTTGACTAAGTAGTTTAATTTTAATAATTTTTTAGCATTTAGTCAGTGGTTATCTGTATAAATTCCAGTGTGCTCTATATAAATATGTGATTAGTTATTCATGTGACATTGTACATTTTTTACTCATTAAATTAACTTTTGAAATAATATATTATACGCCCCTTTTTATGTATTTCCTACTATTTAATGAATTATTGTATCATAAGTTTATATAAATATTTGATAATAAATTTATAAACATAAAATATGGCTGCACATTTTATTTTAATTTAAAAACAAATTTAGAAACTTCTGTTAATTGTATCCGGTGCCATTCAAACCAACATTGATATAATATTGTAATTGAACCAAAGAAAACGCAATAAATGTACTATAAATTTATAAATATAAGAATAAATACCTTATGTTTGCAATGTGTAAGAATATAATAACTTAATTTTAGGGAAAGGTGAGTAAAAGTTACGTGCATGAAATGCTTAAATTAATTAGGTAATCTATCTTAGGCTAGGTATAATACTAATGACATTAATCAATAATATTTTTTTAATTTAATGTTCGTACAAAAAATACTGTACAAACCACTTGCGTGAAGACATCTTCCACGCATTCGCGCAATTAAAAGCACCCGCTTCTTGCGGTCGCTCGTGCTTACAAAGTGCGCTCATGCGGGAAAATAGTCTTCCCGCACTTGGTTCGTACATAACTATTCCCGATATTTGTAAAGGTTATCAGTCCATAAGGTTTCAGACAAAACGTTTCTATTTTCTTGCCCCATTTGCTAAGCCAATGGCAATAATTCAACCTGATGTAATCTTGAACTGACACGACTTAATGTAGTTTTATTTGATGACCAAGTTTTTGGTCTACTTCAGAATAACAATTATTCTATACGCTGTGGGAAGTCATTATGTTTGAACATATACACTATGCATTGCCTATTTTCTTATAATTGGTAATATGACATTATACATTTTCAAAATGAGGTTCTGATTGTAATTCTTACGTGGATATTATTTATTGACTCATTCGTTTCTTTCGCATAAATGGAAATATTTAGTACTTCAAGAAAATATTAAGCGAAAATTATATAAAGAACGGGACATGCGTGTGTTGCATCACGATAATGCACATTGTCACAAAGCGATTTCAATAAACGAATTTTTGGCCTGGCAAAGCAGCCTCCTTATTAGCCTGACTTGAGTCACTATAACTTTTTCCTCTTCCCGATATTGTAAAATCACCTTAAGGGACGTTATTCTGCGACACTCGAAGGCCTTCAAAAACGGCCCTGATCTAAGCGACCAGCTGAACGCTAGTCTACTATTCGAGTTCCAACATTGATATGATCTGTTTGGTTTTCCAGGAAAGTTATTTTGAGGGGGATAATATTGAGTTGTAATTTTATTCTAACAAAAAAATTGAGAAAAATCAGTGTCAATACTCAACTTGCACAGTTGTTACTTGCGATAAGTAACTACACTTCTGGACAAAATTAAGGGACCACCAGTAAAATTCAAAAAAGTTTAGTTCATTAAATGGCTATTAAAATTAACACACTTTACTTTTATAGACTTGAAGAAAAAACCCAAAAATTAAACCAAAGTACCAATGAACCCAAATCCTAATTTGTAATAAGTTAACAAACGCAACATTATTAATAGCGTGTATGCTTGAGATTAAGTTTCGGATCCTTTCTTGAGGTATCTGTTCCCAATCTTGAACAAGCATATTATAGAGTCCCTCAAGTGTTACTGGGGTCTCGGTGCGTTAGGATTGAGATAAGAGCTTTTTGCAGGCCACTCCAAACATTGGATATTTGCATCTCTCAACAGAACTGTGACAATGTTAGCTGTATGAGGTTTGGCATTGTCTTGCATAAAAATTAAAATGAAATTTTCGGCAAATGGTTCAACATAAGGGTACAATAATTTCGTCTGTATATCTCCTTGCTGTTAGCGACCAATTTCATATAAAAACTAATTGTGTACGACCATTAAATTATATGCCACGCCAAACTATTAGAGACCCCCCACCAAATTTGTCAAATTCTCGAATGTTACATGGTGCAAATCGCTTACCTGGTATTCGTATGAACACGGCCATCATTCCTGTTGACGAGGAATCTGGACTCGTCCGAAAACCAAACTCAGTTTCACTGCTCCTCGTCCATTCCTCGTCCCAACCTTGATGATTTCGACAAAAGTTTAAGCGATTTATTTTATGCGTAGCTGTGAGAATTGGACCGGTTACTGGTTTTCTAGCAGACAAATAGACTTCTTTCAGTCTTCGTCTTACTGTTTTGGTAGAACTTTTTTTCCAGTGGCTAAACGAAAGTCATTTTTTAACTCACGAGGTGCTACAAACCGTTTTCTTAAACTCTAAAGTTCGACAACGCGAGCTTCTCTGCGTGTTGTTTTTCTTCTAGCACCTTGTCCGCGTCTTCTTTAAAAAAGAACAACATTCACAGAGAAAATTATATTGTCACTGATAATTCAAGAGTCTGCATTAAACACTTCTTAGAAAATATTATTGTACGGGAAGATCGAATGACGATGTCCGATGGCACAGTTTTGGTCATACCACGAAAAATTTTAAAATTAGCAGACGATGCGTATCCAACAATTTTTGAAAACCAGCCTAGTTATATGTTAACATGTTTGCCAGTAAAGCGGAAAGACCCTGAGGATAGGCAAAACGAAATTGGGAAAGGCCTGAAAAAAGGCTACGGAACTGAAATCATTAGCAGGCAGGATATTAAATTTTGATGATATCAAAACTAACGTACCAGACAAAATTCAGAATTTTAAAAAACACTTCGACAGCAAAATTTGTTTATCACGAGTCTATACCATGTGCTTACCGGCGACCTGCGGATACAGCTTACTATAAGATAAAACGACGACACCGAGAGTTTGTATGAGTTAGTACGAGAAAGCAATATACAAACTGCAGTACAGCTGCTATCTATCCATGTTGCACTGATTAAACGAGAGTCAGTCTAGTCCGTCTAGCCTCAGCGTAAATGTACTCGAATCCCCTCTTTTCCAACACTACACTCACCCACACTCGGGTCTAGGAAAGTTCACCGAAAACAATTCACAGAAAACAATTCACCGAAAAGCAATTCACCGAAATAGTAATTCACCGAATAGAAAATTCACAGAATCACAATTCACCGAAAAACATATTCACCGAAATGCATTACAACCATTCTCAGAATGATTTGGAGACAAAAGCGGACGCATCTTATTCATTTTACTTATACATATTCGCTAATTACTTCTCCATGAAATTCTAATTCTATTTCGCAAATATCCACAAACATGTTGTTTAAAAGTCGTTAAACCGTTTATGAGAATGCCGTTGTAAACCGTTATTTAATATTTATTTATTTAAAATGCCTTGTATAAAGGTAATGAGATTTTAAGGATTATCTGAATGTTAGTTTCGGGGCAGAGAAATTCATTATTTGTTAAATATGTTGTTCCTAATGTATTGTTTACCTTTCATGTGAATTGCAGGCATTTTACAACGCATTAAAATGCATTACAGTAATGGGGCCATTATTTATACCTGACATACATCGTCAGGTATAAATACTATACTATATTTGAACTAGTTTTATTTCAAAAGTGGTTGAGCTCAAGTTAACGTTGACATGGCTGTTCAGTTTATTGAGTGAGAAAGGAAAACGCAAATTATTGATTGATGGTCATTTATATTTGAAAGACAAGCAAGCTGAAACGCGAATATATTGGCAATGTGAATATTATCAAAAAATTAAATGTCATGCGCGTGTTATAACAGTGGATGATAAAATCGTTAAGAGAAGTGGTTTACATACTCACGTAGCGGATGCAGCACATGTAGAAGCTACTAAAGTAATGAACAGTATTCGTAGTAACGCAAAAAATACTCAAGATGCGCCGCATTACGTTATATCAAACACATCGGTTGGAGTTACGCAAGCTACAGCAGCAAAGCTATCAAAAGTATGCAGCATCAAAAGGACGATTAGAAATGTACGAGCTAGACACGAAGATATTCCAGTGTTACCTATTCACCGGCGGGACATTGTTTTACCCGAGAAATATAAGAAAACACACCGTGGGGATGAGTTTTTAATGTATGATTCTGGGCCTGATGAAAGTAGAATGCTAATTTTCTGCATTAGAAGAAATCTTCAGCTTTTAGCCAGATCTACTGATTGGTACGCAGACGGTACGTTTAAAACTGTACCACATCTTTTCCACCAACTATACACATTACATGGTTTACATAACAACAATAGTATTCCCTTGGTATTTGCACTGCTACCAAATAAAACAAAAGAGACGTACGTGCGGCTTCTCCAAAAGGTGAAAGAATTTCAACCTGGAATTTTGCCAACTACAGTACTAACCGATTTCGAACCTGCAATAATAGGTGCAATTACAGAAGTATTTCCACAAACTATACATCGAGGATGCTTTTTCCATTTCTCTCAATGTGTATTTCGACAAATTCAGGCAGAAGGTCTTAAGAACAGATACGAAAACGATGCCGATTTTGCTCTGAAACTTCGTTTACTACCTGCATTAGCATTTGTTCCCTTGGAAAACATGGTAGATGCGTTTGAAAGACTGTGCGACGAAAACATATTGCCTCCAGAAGCACAGAGTGTTGTGGATTATTTTGAGGATACGTGGATTGGACGTCCCCAACGGCGTCAGCATCGGCGTGTGCCGCGATTTTCTCATGAGATGTGGAACCGTTTTCATGGCGTACAACAGGGTCTACCAAAAACGAACAACTCTATTGAAGGATGGCATCGAGGATTCGAAACACAAATTGGAGCAGACCACCCTAATATATGGCGATTTATCGATGCAATTCAGAGAGAACAAAGTGTAAATGAACTTAAAATAGAGCAGTACATAAGTGGACAGGAAGGGCCACCGATGCGTAAAAAATATAAAGATTGTGCGGCGAGGATATCACAACTAGTTCATAATTACAACATCATGGACAACATATGTGATTATCTACGAGGCATAGCACATAATTTAAGTTATTAAATGAATAGAAATGACAATGACATGAGAATAACGAAATATGACAAGGGAATTCATTTTCCGCATTAAGTGTATGTGCCCTGTAAATAAAATAAAAAAAAAACAATAAAAAACGAAATAAGACAAAGGAATTCGTTTCCAACTTTTAAACACGCCAGTATTATTCTGCCAGTCCTAAGCCTGGATAAAGTGTGAAGGGAAGTTAATAATAATAAGAATAGAACAACTTCACAAACTATCATTTCGGTGAATATGTTTTTCGGTGAATTGTGATTCTGTGAATTTTCTATTCGGTGAATTGCTTTTCGGTGAATTGTTTTCTGTGAATTGTTTTCGGTGAATTGTTTTCGGTGAACTTTCCGGTACCCCTACACTCGACCAAAAAGCAGTTTGTATATTGCTTTCTTGTACTAACTTATACAAACTCTCGGTGTCGTCGTTTTATCTTATAGTAAGTTGTATCCGCAGGTCGCCGGCAAGCACATGGTATATACAAACTTAAAGAAAATATATTTTCTGATAAACCAAGTATTTACACCATATGCATAAAAGACGATTTTTTACTAAAAATATATTGCGAGAAACCTTCTGAAAACGTTTTCCTGCAGCCAAAGATCAATAAAATTTAAAAAAACGGCGAATGTCGAAGTTGGTCAGTTTTGCAGAATGTCTTGACCTTTTTAAGTTTATATGAAACATAATCGTCAGAAAGTGAAGGTTATGAAGTGATTTTGCTATTCTCCAACTGTTAGAAAAAATAAACAACATGGCAATACCGGCGGAGAAGTTAAATAAAATTATATTTTTTAAAGAACAGCTAGATTTGCTTGAAAAAAAGCAAATTAGATATACAGCCGATACTTTAATGTGGGCATGCAGTGTATATTTTTCATTTCCGGCAGCCTATAAGCTCTTAGAAAAATCCGGATTATTTACCGTACCCCATCCGAAATACTTAAAAACGTTGTTGTGGAACTTGACACGGAGAATTCTAGATTAAACAAGAGTCACGTAAAATACTTACGTGAACAATTATTTCATTTGGACGAAAAAGAAAAAATAGTGACCTTAATGCTGGACGAAATGTACGTAAATTCAACGATTTCCTATAAAGGCGGCAAAATTGTAATTAAATTAACATTTTCACAAAATTTTGTTTTGTGGTTAAATTATTGGGATATAATAGAAGTTCAAGGTGAACCGCAGTGCATCTAAACCGTACTGCGTCCCTCTGTACCACAGATTTGTTGGTGTTTGGAATTTCAGCAACTTCTCTTTGCGAATATCCTTCACGAAGAATAATAATCAATTGGGATATTCCTTCTGGTCTGCAATGGCGTCTAGATATATTTAATTAACTTAATGCAAACAACTTCGCTAATTATCGAAACAAAAAGCACGCTTTATTAATTAAATGACTTAAAAAGCTGTCAACAATTAGGCCTTTTTGTGCCAACACCAACAGACAATTCTACGAAGCTAAGCGCTGAAGTCTCACATCTGATTCTAAAATTGCGTGAACAGATCTTAACATGCGCCACCTACCAACTACAGGCAGAAGTAAAACGATGTCTAAGCAATCTCAATTTAGCATTTCCCCCCGTGATTAGTACCCGACGTCAGACCTGTTTTATTTGTGTTCTTTGATTAAACGACGTCATTGCTTCTACCGCTTTGTGTTTGTTCATTTGATTGACTTGATTTGTGATCTTGCTTGCCTTCAGCGACATCTGTGTATCTTTGGTTTTGGTTAGTGGGTTAAGGTGTAGTCCACTACACCTTAATTTTATTAAATGACTGCAGCTAGCTTATTGGTCACTTCGACCCATCACATATAGATGACTCATTAATTTAAATTACTTCAACTCAACTTTAATTTCAAAATTTCTTAGTTTTTTGATTAAATATTTCTCAGATGTCCGTTTCTTTTTCATTCGTTAAATTGTTTGCTTATTTAAGTTTAGGATAATACAAATAAAAAATACCCAATTTGTACAAATTAAACTAGGCATATTCATTCTGTTAATTTTTTACAGATTTGACTTTAGAATTATAAGGTTACTTTGTGTTTGACCGTTTGTTAGTGTTGTCCCGTATACAAGTTTTTTAAGGTGTTGTATGTCTTATTTTTAAATATAACAAACTTGTATGTAAAATTAATATATCTTTGACACACATCAATAATTTTGGAGTATTCCTTTTTATTTTTGGATACATTTTATTATCAGTACTGTTTGTTGAGGCATACGATTTTTGCATAGATGTTGTTGCTGATGCAAGGAAGATAGTCTTTTTTGGAATTGTAAGTATAAGGTTAGTCTCCTTCATTTGCTACTGATGCAGTTTTACTTCGTTTTGACTAATTGAATTTTTTCAGTTTTTTAAAAACAAAATTTTTTTCAGTGTTTGATTTGTACATTTTGTTATATTAATTAGTTACTTTTTAAAAGCATTTTATGATTGATTTTTGTAATATATACCTTGGTGTCACGAGCTTGCTTCTTGTTTAAGCTTGGCCTGAGGGTGTGAGTGTTGTATTGAAACTCACGAAACCGGTCGCCGAATACAAATAAATAATCTGTGGGATTTTGGACCTTTTTTAATTTTACTTCTCAAATATCCACCCACATATGGCTCATCATACCAATTTAATTACAAAACTGTTTGTGGATTAGGTAAGTTACTAAAAAGATGTATATGATGTAATGAATATTTCTTTATTTCAATTAAATTAACAAGAAATATTAAATGCTACACAGGTAGAAGCAAAGCCTAAATTATTGATTTGTTATAAATTCATAAAAATAAAGAGAAATAAAAAAACAAAGTCACGATTTGACCAGATACTTTCCAATTTTTATCACAAAACATTGTACTTTAAATAATTTCATTAAACTGAGGTGCACTGGTAGGTGTTCCTCGCAATTTATAAGTTCAGGTCTTCCAAGCGTATTCTTAGAAATCTAAATTACAATAGCATCAATACATTGATTCCCTTTTCCTCCACCCAATACAATCTCAATCAAACCAGCATTTATCAAAATCGAACCACTTTGTTGGAGTGTTGTTGTTGGTATTCGAATCATCCTCCGTTTTATCTAAGTATCTCAATATTTCGAAATTCTGTGTTATATATCTGTAGCCATGCTTATTCCAAACGTTTAACCCTTTCAACGGATGCGGTGATGAAAACACTTTCCCGATTTTCCACTGTCCATCGTGAAAAACTCTGCCTATGTGTGTAATGGTTCCGTCTTCGAAACCGCCAACGACCATATTCTTTAATTTTAAAGGTGACAGTTGGTAAACGTAGATCTGTTCCCACTCGAAGTTATCTTTGCGCCTGTCACAGAGGAGCTGGAACAATTATTTATATCACAGTTAAATAAAATATGTGTAGGTATATCAATTGAAAGAATTAGTAAACTCCTGAACAAAATTAACGCATCACTTGTTACTCTTTTACTATTACTTGTAATTTTCACAGTTTTAATTTGTGAAATATTGTATCTAGAGGTAGTCATCTCTTATTACAGAAAAAAATAAATGCAGTTGTTTGACGTTTTTAAGGTTATACGTTTGCAAATGAGTGTATGTGTTGATTTCTTAAAAAGCTGTTAAACAAAAATTGATCACTTTAATTTTGTTGATTATTACTTTGATTTTAGTTTGTTTAAAATAATCTTGCACAATATAGCTAGAGTTGAACATATGAATCGTCAACGCAGTTTAAGTGAACATGAAGCAGCGCAAGCAATAGCTATCGTTAATAATGGCTGTAGAAAGAGTTATGTGGCAAATTTGTTAGGCGTTAAACAGTCAACAATATGTTAGACGGTTAAATGTTTTAATAAAATTCTATTAATTAGCAGATGGTTCTTGGTGGAACATTTTATTAATAACTATTTTAAATAAAAATAAAAACAAAACTCTTGAAAACTTTCCACAATTTTTATTTAGTCTTTGCGACATATATTTCGGTATTTTTCATACCATTCTCGAGCTGAACCAACAGGTCAATTTGTGTGAAGGGTGTTATATATGCCGTTGTGTTTATTGCCTCTTTGTACATAAGTGTATATTATAAGTGTGTGTGTGTTTGTAAAATCAGTGTGTGTGTTCGTTACTTTCTCTCTTCTTTGAACTGATTTTTTAATTTCTAATATTTCTAACAAATTTAATTTCGGTCCTTTGTTTACATTATGCATAAGTTTACAACTATCTATATCGGGAAAATGGAGATTATCTATACAATGTTCGGCAAGGCATGTATTTTTAATATTATGCAATATTGATCTTTTATGTTTTTTTAATGTAGTTTCGATCTTTCTGCCACTTTGTCCGATATAGATAGCTTTACAGTCTGTGCAACTCATTTTATATACACCTGATTTGTCGGTAAGCTTAGTTCTTTCCTTGTTATTGACTAACATAGCACCTAAATTGTTTTTATTTATGTTAATTGTTTTGATTCCTATATTCTTAAATATTTTGTTAATTTTATAATTAATATGTGGAATGTATTGTATAATGTGCCATTTCGTGTTGTCTTTTTCTATTATTTTAGGATAAAAGTGTATTTTGAGTTTTTCTCTTTGTTTATGTTTGATAATGTCGCCTACTATTTTCTCTTTAAATCCATTATTTCTAGCTATAGTTTTAATTATGCGCAATTCTGTGTTAAAATCTTCTTCACTTAGTGGTATGTTAATTAGTCTGTAAGCGAAACTATGCAGAGCTGCTGTTTTTGTGCGCCAAGATTGTTTCGAATTAGCGGGTATGATCGTATCGGTGTATGTAGGTTTCCTGTATATACTGAATATTAACTTTTTTGATAGTTAAATCTAGAAAGTTTGATTTTGTTTCTTTTTCTATTTCTATAGTGAATTGGATCTTTTCATGAATAGTGTTTAGATAAGTTAGGAAGTCGCGTGCCTGTCTTTCAGTACCTGATCATATACAGAAAATGTCATCTACATACGTGACCCAATGTTTAATTGTTTGATGTATTTATTATTACTTTTCAACAGCTTTTCTTCATAGTCTGCCATGAATATTTCAGCTAGAAGAGGGCTTAGTGGACTCCCCATCGGTAAACCATTTATTTGTATACTTATCATTGAATTTGAAGTAGTTTTGTTTTATACATAAATTAAGAATTTCCAGAGTGTGTCTTTTTTCCTCATCTTTTAAATGACTGGTATTAATAAGGTTTTCTAAGATTTCTTTTATTTCATTTACTGGAATTGATGTGAATAAGCGTTTTTATATCAAAAGAAATTAGTTTTGTACTGCTATTGATTTCAATATTTTCTAACTGTTTGACTAATTCTATACTGTTTCTAATGGCTTTCTCAGATTTGAAATTTAAGAATTTTTTACCGTTGTGGAATATCTAAAAACTGGTTACTTTTTTCTGGAATAAATTTAATCAAGAACATTACTTCTCTTATTTAAGATGAAGATGTGCAAGCAATAAATTTGGAGTGTCTTCTTGCTGAGCCTGACCCTAGTCAGCCAAGGCATTGCTGCTATAGGTAGCAGCAGATGCTATACTACAAGGAATTATATTGCCAAGTCATATCAGGTATCCGTGCACACCCTCAACTTAGTTGCCACTACTGATGCAAATAGAAGTTTTGGAAAATTCAACCAAATACAAGTAAATGTATCGTTTTACATTAAAATTTGTGAAACTAGACTTTTTGGAATTTAAGAAGTAGAAGCACAGTTGCTTCAGACTTAACGTATGGAGTATGTAAATGGAAAATTCCTGACCCATCATGACTCGATGGATTATGGCGACAAAAAAAATTATAAAATAAGAATTGTTCCCAAAGTCGAAACTACAAAGACTAAAACATACTGAGTGGAAATTCATTGAGAAGTACTGCAGTGTGATGGAGCCACTGGCTTGTTCATTAGATAGACTGCAAGGGGAATTACAATGGTTTCTGGGTTTTGTTCCTCCAACTCTATTTATTCTCCACATCAAGTTGATTGAGGTATCATCTCTTGTTTACTGTAGTGCTTTGAAAGTGGCCATAATCAAAGGGATTGAACTGAGATTTTAACACTTGTTTGACGTTGGAAACCTACCCAGCCGAAAGTAAAGCTTTCATTCTGTCAGCAATGAGTCACCCCAAATTTAAAACGAAATGGATCCCTGTGAGACTTGTTAATTACTGTAAAAAGGTAAATAAAATTACTTTTTGGCTTTACAATCCATTACAGATTGGGAATCCGAAACGGACGACAGTGACGCTTTCTGCTACGGGATAAGGGTCCGAAAAGAAGAGAACCGAAATGTAGACAGTTCATAAGTTGATTGTTATCTAAATTGTAAAAAAAGAACTAAAAACGTTACATGCATACCCAACTAATCAAAAAATACTCTTTAAATATAACACGACGCTACGATATTCAGCAATGGTCGAAAGACTTCTCAGCACAAACTATTGACTATCTGACAAACATTTCGAAATGTTGTTAATTTGCCGAAGCAACCTTAAGGCTTGATTTCAAGGCATACCTGTGCGGTCGCAACTTTGCATCACTAATTTTTGTATTTGTTATTTTGCCATTTTTTATCTGTTTTCAAAACCGAAACAATTGAAGACTGTAGGAATAGCATAAATGTTAGTCACTAGTAATACGAATGTGAAAATCAGTGATGTAAAGTTGCGACCACACAAATCTGACTTGAAATCAGCCCCTAAAGCATTAATAATGGTAAATAAACATAAGAATGTATCTATCACAAATATACATATATACATTTATACGTAAACGTATATGGATATACAGTTCGTCTAATGGATCTTTAGACGCACGTAATTATTTGATAACATAAGCAAAGATTGTCGGTCAGTCTATCTATCCTTATTTAATATCGGTGTCGAATATTCAAGTGCGGAAAATACATATGGCTGCAATACATATTCGTACGCATAAAAATTGATGACGTGCGTCTAATGATCCATTAGACGAACTGTATGTACGTGTTGAGATACACAGCATACACTTAGGTGTCATTACCAACAGCGAACGCACAGACACCGGTGTACACGTACATATATCCATATACGTTTACGTATAAATGTATATATGTATATTTGTGATAGTTATTATCCGTTAATGTACGTTACACATTCAAGTATTTCATATCCTATTTATTTATAAGAATGTATATTAAATTTGTTCGTATTTAACGCTGTGCATTACCTATATCAAAAAATCTCATCATCATCTTTCCTATATCAGCCGATACCAAAACCACGTTGAATTCTAAAATAAAATTCTGAGTTCTGAGGATTTTACAAGATTATCTATTGAATTATCTAGATAAATTATACGTTATCTGTCATCTTTATCTAGATAATCATTTGCAAAATCATCTTTTATCTGTATCCATTTAATATTTTTCGGAATTATCTGTTATCTTATCTAGATAAAAAAAATTGTTATCTGTGTACAACACTGTAAGCAAAGGACCGAAATTACATTTGTTAGAAATATTAGATATTAAAAAATCAATTCAAAGAAGAGAGAAAGTAACGAACACACACACTCATAATAGACACTTATGTACAAAGAGGCAGTAAACACAACGGCATATATAACACCCTTCACACAAATTGACCTGTTAGTTCAGCTCGAGAATGGTATGAAAAATACCGAAACATATATCGCAAAGACTAATACCACAAAAATTGTGGAAAGTTTTCAAGAGTTTTATTTTTATTTTTATTTAAAATGTTTTAATAAATTTGGACTTTCTCTAGAGCAAGAAGACAGGTTGTACAAGATCTACAAATGAAGTAGATGATCGGTGTCTTAGACAACTTGCCTTAAGGACGAAATGATCGACCGGTTCCGAGTTACGCGTAGCTCTAGAGATTTCTGGAAGAACAGTCAAGATTTTCTTATTACTTGTGGCATTTATACTGGTTGTGTCAAATTTCATTAGCCATAGGCAATCTCATGCATACGTATATACCTATTTATACGTCGCCGGCATTGGTACCGGGTTGGCATACATATACCAACTACCAACATATACATCGTACATACGTATGCATGAGATTCCCTATGGCTAGTGTTATTTGGCACAACCGGTATATGCCACTAAACAAAGAGATACGTTTAAAATATTTAACGATAGGTGGCACATGAATGCCACGAAATATCAATATATTGCATAGCAAGTGTTTATAGCCATACACCTAAATCAACCAAATCACGTAATACCTAATTTATATTTTAAATATTTTTAATATTGGATTCGGTGGTCCGAGTACAGACGTGTGTATTTCTTGCTATCAAAGAAAGATTCAAATCAAAATGGCACAAACTGAAATAGAAAATTATGTGTCATGATGCAGCTTAGAATGCACAGATTGACTGCTAAGCACTTTAACTTAATAATGAACAATGAACCCGAACACACATGTTTGTCCTTTCGCTTTGACTTACGGCAAGTACAAATTCTATGAAAGATACCGATTCAAGAGGCCTTTTAGTCCACATAACTAGCGTCGTATAATTTTTATATTACTGATAAAAAAGCCAAATGGCCAGTTTTCTACAGTTGGTTGGAAAACCATGCTGGTCGAGGTTTCTAGTAAAATTGGGTGTGCACTGTACGATTTTTATAATAAAACCACCTGGTCTGAACATTGCACCATGTTAAAACTTTTTTGTGGTGGGTGTCAAAATAAGAATCAATTTATTATTATAGGTATTTTGGTATTTTGGCTTTATCAGTATCCAGAAACGATTACAATAGTTCTCCTTGCCTTTTATGTTCGAGGACACTCATTACTCACCGCCGATCGAGAAAAAACCACAAATCCTCAATATAGAAGATTACTGGAAAATTTTTGCTTAACTTGGTGAGGTCAGATGTTTAGGGGAAGAGTGGAACATTTTTAACTTAAAAACACTAAGGCTGATTTTGAAAATAATTGATAACACACGTGACGCCAAACGAATTTACTTGCAAAAGGATGCAGCAAAATAAAATCAGTAAACGGGTTGTGCCTTTTTACTCTAACGATAACGATATAAATGAGCCGAAACCATTACTGAAAGCAGCAAAATATATACAAAATGTGCTGCAAGAATAAAAGTTAGGTCGAAATGTGAAACCAAAGAAATTGAAATTTATTAACAAATTGCTTGATGAAACATAGCCAACAATAGACGAAAATAATATAGAAACTAATTTAACACATCTCGCGCCTAGCCCCAAAAACGCAATTCACTCATTCGGGCCAAATTTTTTGTTTTTTCTGAAATATTCTGTTTAGGTCTACTTATTGTATATTTGAAAACAGAAAGTGAACACTTTCACTTTTTCCATGGTTTTTCAGCAATTTTCTGTGTGCACCGGTGATCACGCGGCCCCAGGAAGTAAAAATACTTCCTGGGGCCGCGTGATCACCGGTGAACATTATTACTTTTTTCTTACTTTATTGTTTCAGACGAATTAATTCAGCTAATTTGAAAAAGAAATAAAAGATGTCAAGGAAAAAACTTAGTGATACGCAGAGATAAATGAAACTTTGAATGCTGATCTCTCTGATCTGTCAGATTTTGGTGACTTAAAAGATGATGATGATGTTGATAGAGACAGGGATTACATTTCTTCTAGTAGTTGTGATGAAGAGTCAGATGTAGAAGTTGTGCCGTCCACTTCAACGAGTGTGGACTAAATAATATGCATCACAATACCACCTCCATCTGAGTGCGACGATTCTCAAGAAATACTAGACAATCTGGGAACAGCTAGACAAACCTCACGTTCCGCTAAACCGTCAACATCTGGTTCATCCAACATCCCTTCACCAGATTTCAGCTCAAGACCATCAACATCTCGTGTTCTTGAGGAGCAAGTGGATGACCCAGACAATATTTTTGAGGAAAATAATATAAATCCGGATGTATCAGAAACAGTTTTTGTGTCAATATGGCAGTCGGCAGTCGGTGGGAAAGAAAGACATCTCCAGATGTAATACTAGGTAACACCGGAGTTCCACCTGATATCTACTCGAAATTACATCAGAAAGGGCCCATTGAATGCTTCAATCACTTATTGGACGATGAAATAATTGGTCTATTGGTAATTGAAACCAATAGATTTGCGGCGCAAACTCTGGCAGAAAGCTCACTTCCTAACGCTAGAGTCAAAAAGTGGATTGATACCAATGCTGTTGAAATGAGAAAATTCATTGGAATTTTATTCTGGATGGGTCTTGTGCCATTGCGACATCTAAGAGATTATTGGTCGAATGATCCTATTTATAAGAATGGTATTTCAGAAGTAATGAACAGAAACCGATTTGAGTTGCTGTTATCTATGTTCCATCTTTGCAACAATGAAGAACAAACTCCGATGTCTGACCGTGTATTCAAACTGCAGAAGTTTCTCATTCTTCTTCAAAGAAAATATCAGACATCATACATTCCAGAAGAGGAATGCTGTATCGATGAAAGTAATGTACCCTTTAGAGGACGACTTCTCCTTAGACAATACATACCCAATAAGAGGCACAAGTATGGCATAAAGCTATTCAAACTGTGTGTCGGTGGCGGATATACCTGGAATTTGAAAGTATATACCTACTGGAAAAGAGAAAGTTGACGAGTCAGCTGTTTCTGAGAAAATTGTTATGGAACTGTTAGGAGAGCTTCTAGGCCATGGAAGAACCTTCTATACCGATAACTGGTATACCAGTGTGAAATTAGCTCAAAGAATGGTAGAAGGAAAAACTCACTTGGTTGGAACTTTGCGCAAGAATCGAAGAGGTAATCCCCCTAATGTTGTTCAAGCAAAATTGAAAAGAGGAGAACAGAAAGCTCAGCAAAACCAAGAAAAAATTGTTGTTCTCAAATGGCAAGACAAACGGGATGTGTTAATGCTGAGCACGAAACATGGTGATACAATGGTGACAAAGGTAAACCGCGGTAAAGAGATCACAAAGCCGGAGATGGTGTTTGATTACAACAGAGGAAAATCGTATGTTGATATCTCTGACCAGCTCTCAGCATATTCGCCATACTTGCGGCGGACTGTGAAATGGTACAAACGATTAGCTTTCCATCTAATCACTGCAACTACTGTTGTCAATGCTCTTCACTTGTACAACAAAGTCAACAATAAAAAAATGCCCATAAAAAAATTCAAAGAAGAACTAGTCAGAAGTTGATTCTAGGCCAATCTGACCAACCAGCATCTGAGGAAGAAGATGCACCAGCAGATATGTCCGTGGTCTCTGAGCAACCACAGCCACCACAGATGCCCCTTGTTACAATGAAGCATATTCTGAAGGAAGCTGAAGGACCCAAGAGGCAGACTAGAAGGAGGTGTTCGGTGTGCTACAAAAAGATGGTTCAAGAACGGGGAACTCCTTATGCTCGAAAAACTGCAAAAATGATCAATACCTTCTGTATCAAGTGCAGCATACCCATTTGTATCAAGTGCTTTGAACAACACTCTGCTTAGATCATGTATAGATTAGATTTCAAAATTGTAAGTACTAAATTTACTCTTTTTGCCTAATACTGACAGATACATGTAAAAACATGCATAAATTTGAAAAATAAAAAAAACCGGATTTGAATGTCAACATTGTTTTGGTATGGTAAAAAATTGTTTATTTCAATATAAAAATGATAAAAATACTATTAAAAAAATCTATCCACCTATTCTCATTGAACCAAATAACCCTATATTTTGTCCGCCACTGACGCATTATGGGTATGCAAAACGCTCGGGCCAAGCACAAATCCACGTTCTCCTAGGGCCACAGATTCATTCCATGTATATAAAACCAATGTAAATCGTGTGCGCTATGCCACATTCACCCTTAAAGACATCAAAGTTGCGTGTGGATATGTGAACACGCGGCCGGAACAAGTACTCAGGTCGTGTGCACCGGTGCTGCACATGGCGCTAAATGTGTTAAGGGAAATAATCTATTAAAGTGGTATGAAGAGCTCTTAGAAAATAACGTAGCAGTTACTGACAACAATGATAACGGTAACCAAGAAGAGAGTGACTGTACTGAGGAAGATGGTCATATGTGAATTTGATAATTTTACGTGGTTTTGCAATATTACGTTTACTGTAAAGACCTAGGGATGTTTTCAAAGTTCTGGGAATTGTGCTATAATTACATTACGCATAACTTATAGGCAATGCTATTGGCGATAGACAAGTCTTGACATGTTTATGCAGCCATCCAATGCAATGTCGTTCAGTCTGATTCAGGTGTTCGACCGATATAGAAGTTTCCGTAGCAGCGTTTGTGTAACCATGGAGGATGCTGCTAAATCTCAAAGAGCAATCATTTTCTTTTTGTGGGAAGAAGGTGTGAAAACTTCAGAAATTATTAAACTTCTGCAAGGAGTCTTTGGTGATCGTTTTAAAAGTGGTAGAACATTGTTAGAAGACGATTCACGCAGTGGTCACCCGAGCTCTTCGGTAAATGAAAGAAACATTACTGCTGTTGAGAACCGACTTAAAGAGAACAGACGAATGACTATTTCTCAAATTAGTGTACGTCTAAGAATAGGTACACAACAAGTTCATGAGATCTTAAGGCCGTTTGACACTTACGTAAATTTCATACAAAATTAGGAATTAAATTTACATCATAATTTATATGTAAATTTAAAGCAGTATCATACAGAAACTTTTGATAATAAGTTTAATTACAAATTTACATGTGAATTCAATAGAAATGCCTGTTTGCCACACTGCAACTTTTTGCATAAAATTTGCTAACAAATTTATAATAAAACATGCGCACTAGATACTAAATATTATGATTTGAGGTTATGGTTATGTTGGTTTGTTTGCTTTTTAAATCAATATTGGACACTATTGGATTTATTATGGACGCAGTAAACGACAGTTTGTTATTTCAAACTACTACTATAATAATCGCAACAACCGTAGTTGTAACGGCCCGTGGTAAAAAACGTAAAAAAGTCATGAGCTCGATCGTGGTTAAATCGAAAAAGAAAAGGCATCTTAAGTCTGATAAATTACCAGTTGAAAATAGAAGATTCGAATGCATACAAAAATTTTCTTAGACTTACAAGTGTACAATTTAACGAACGATTTACTTAATTTAATTGAAAAAAATATTACAAAACAAAAAACCTTTATGAGGGAAATAAATAAAGTGCGTGGGATCGTGCATGTCAATTTTCATCGTGTCTTTGGTTTTCACCGCATATAAACAAGAATGCTTTTGATATTCATTAATTAATGCTCGTACTTGATCGTTTGACCAAGATGTCTTTTTTATATACTGTTGATGATCAAGATTCAAGATACCGACAATAAGTACAATAACCAGCAATAACTAACTTCTAACAAACGTGATATCCCAGTGTATTGCAGTGACATTCAATTTACCTGCTCATGTCGATGCGCGCGCAGATTTACTAGAAACACCCACCCAGAAAATAGAACATGTTCTAAATAATTTACATGTGAATTAACAACCAAATCTACAAGCTAAAATTTATGTATGCCACGATATGTATTTATTATAAAATTTGCGTGTGAATTGAGTTGTGAATTTTACTTAAAATTTACGTAAATGTCAAACGGCCTTTACACGATTTTTTGGGCGTAAGCAAGATTTCAGCCCGCTGGGTGCCAAGGCTGTTGGGACCGGAACAGAAGATTTTGGCAACGGATAATAACCACTGACGAAACATGGATTTCTTATTTCAATCCTGAGACCAGAAGCCAATCCAAGGAATGATGTAAGCACGAAGAAAGGCCTCCACTTTAGGCGCGTGCATTTCCGCTTGTTGGAAAGGTAATGCTTACTGTATTCTGATACTGCGAAAATATTATTTTTAAGGATTGTTTGGCGAAAGGTACTACAATTAACGCAGAATATTATTCGAAGTTATTATCCGGAGCACTGCGGCAGGCACTTGTCAAAAAACGACTTGAAAAGTTGCATAAGCTCTCGATATTGCGTCACAGAATAATTCAAGGTCGCACACCGCAAGAAAAACAAAATATATATTGAACGATTTACGATGGGAATTGCTTCCGCGTCCACGTTATTTATCGGTTCTCGCACTGAGTAATTTTTATCTCTTCCCAGATTTGATAAAACCTTTTTGTACTCACCGCCTGTAAAGTGATATTTGGCGCATGTGTAGCTCGAGTGGGAAATACGTTTTCCCGGTTGAGGCGACTGTAAAAATTGAAAAAACACTGGCACTTTGGGACATTTAAAAAACAATCTAACTTGGTAGTAATAAAATTTAGTCTATAAAATACTACTTCCCTCCACTATTCTTCACTAAAAGTTGAGGAAATAGGAGTAATAATTAAAAATTCTTCCAAAAAAATTGTGGCACCATCTATTTGACGACATTTTAAGCGACATCTTAAGCAAGATTCACGCGCCATCTATTTGTACCACATCGACATTCATATTGGCAGTTCGGAATTGTTTGTATTTGAACCAAAAAACGCAATAAATATACTATAAATTTATAAATATAAGAATAAATACCTCATGTTTGCATTGTGTAAGAATATAATAACTTAATTTTAGGGAAAGGTGAGTAATAGTTAGGTACATGAAATGCTTAAATTAATTAGGTAATCTATCTTAGGTTAGGTATGATACTAATGACATTAATCAATAATATTTTTTTAATTTAATGTTCGTACAAAAAATATTGTACAAACCACTTTCGTGAAGACATTTTCCACGCATTCGCTCAATTAAAAGCACTCGCTTCCTGCGGTCGCTCGTGCTTACAATATACGTTCATGCAGGAAAATAGTTTTCCTGCACTTGGTTCATAAATAACTATTACAGGCTTCGTTTTGAAGGTTAAAATGATGTAAAACGTGCCATAAATAGGTGGATTGAGGAGACACCGAAAAAGTTCTTTAAGGACAACTTAAAAAAATTAATTTATTGTTTGCATGAATATATTCAATTAAATTTCGATTATGTTGAAAAACTACATTGTAATATTGATGAGAATTAACACAATAAAAAAATTATAGCTAAATTCCCAGAACTTTGGAAACATCCCTCGTATTTATATGATTCAACCATGTGTTTGTCATTATTATCGAAATATTTTTTTAATAAATAAAATTGTTAATTTCAACAAAATATGCCTTCATTTCCCGTTAGTTCGAAAACGCATTTTTTCTATATTTTCTGAACAAAATGCTCATGTTGTAAAAACCAGTTCTTAATAACGAAAATTTTACTTGTAATAGAAATACTTCAGTTATTCAGAAAACCATTTAAGTGAAAACTGCGCTTTGGAAAGCCACTCCCCATATTATACATGTATATACAGTATAAAATTAATATTTACCTTAATCGTGTCTTTAGCAACCAGTTTTCTGCCACCATATTCAGTTACAACATCAGCAGTTTTAGGGTTAAAAGCACCAACCATGACACCATCGTAAAGTATTTGGCCTATATACAAATCGCTAGTAACGTTATAGGCATCCTTTGGTATAAGGCCTATGTAATCTCTCCAAAAATATCTATGTTTCACTTCTCCATTATTCTTATTGATATCAGCGGACCATGAAGGGGATAGGAAAAAACACAATAGAAATACTCGGTACATGTTTACGGTATGATAGTTCCTGGTTTGAAATTTTGCTTTTGATTTGATACGACGTGAGTGGTTTTAGTGCAGAACTGAGGGCATCAGAAGCCGTGCATATATTTAAATATCAAAATACACAGTTCGTAGAAACACGTTATCAGTTAATATTATTTATAAGAAAGAGTTCATAATGTCAAAGCTATGTCGTCATTATCACATGAATATTACCTTGAATAATATCTCATTTATACATATAGACATTACATATTCTACGTATACATAGATACGTAAAATGACTAGCAATGATTCTTTAAAAAGATCATAAAAATATTCTCATCATCTTAACTAATTCTCTGAATCGTTACGTGGCGTATATCTTTCTGAGTATAAATGTTTTGTGGAAAATCCAAATTTACTGGATTATGGTCAATATTTGCTCTTGGAAATGTCATGCTTATAAACACGTTAACGACTATGCGCACCACATTGATGCGCGCACAGTGAATGTAAATGTTTCAAGTCATGTGCATCTAACAGGGATGCAGCTACTACATATTTAAATACAACGTTTAGTAGGTCTGGTCCATGAAAAACATAAAATAGCATTGGGTTGGAAAAGAGGAATCTAGTGAATATTTAATTCCAAAAAACACTTTAAATTTAGGTTAGAATTAATATTTTTAGATTACTATACTGTTTTCTTCTATACTATCTGAATTTTATCATACAAATTGTGAATAAACTGTCCTTTGCCTTGAAGTTCCACATTAAGATCATTGAGATGTTGAGTCATGTCGATAAAAAACCCAAAATCGCACATCCATTCTTTATTACCAAAATGAGGAAAGGCATATCCCTTCATATCCAAGAACAATTGTATTTTGCTTTTTAAGTTGTATACTCTTTTTAGCATTGCACCTCTACTAAGCCAACGTACTTCGGTATTAAAAACCACGTCGCCATATTCAGTTTCTAAATCTTTCAGTAATTCTTTAAATTCACGGTGATTTAACGCGCGCGACTTTATAAAATTGATTAGTTTAATTATTGGTACTGTGACATTTTGCAAACTCAATCTTTTCGCACACAAATTTTCCTGGTGGATTATGCAGTGGTTAACGAATATTTCCCTTCCTGTGACCTTCTTATTGTCTTGAAATAGCCTTCCCGATACTCCTACCTCCATGCTTGACATTGTTCGTGCTCCATCTGTCGATATACCAATAATCTTTTCTAATAAAATTGAAAAGTTTTCCAAAGACTTAGTTCATTGTACAGGTCTTTGCCGGTTGTAGTCCCGTTCATAGGAATCAGTGAACACAATTCTTCGGTAATATTAAATTTGGTGTCAATACCACGAAAAATATAGCCAGTTGTGCTGTATCGCTAATATCGCAACTCTCATCAAGTGCCAAAGAACAGTATTCGAATTTTGCAATGCGTTCACGAAGCGTTGTTGCTATGTTCTCGGACAAGTCTTCAATTCTCCTTGCAATGGCGAATCTTGATAAACTAATGTTTGAAATAATATTTATTTTATCAGGAAATGCTATTTCTGCAACAGCAGTCAGACATTCTTTTATTAACTATCCATCCGCAAAGGGTTTCATTTTTTTAGCCAGTATTTGACTGACAACGAAACTAGCCTTTACTGCCGTATTTGATAAAATAGCTTGATTTTTGTAAATAGCCTGTTGTGTTCCCAAGTTTTTCTCCATTTGATTAAACTTATCTATCCGGAGTTGTCCTGTTAAGTTTTTATATTGTTGTTCATGTTTTGTATTGTAATGCCTTTTTATGTTATATTCTTTTAATGTCGACACAGTCTCTGAGCATATTAAGCATACAGCTTTATCTTTGACGAAAGTGAAAATATAATCAAATTTCCACTTTTCTTGGAAATCCGTGTGCTCATCCGCAACCTTCCGTTTTTTTGTTTGCTTTTTCGACATGCTATTATGGATTAAAAATTTGAAAGTTAAAAAAATTTGTAGGAAAACTTAATTTTCAATAAAAAAAACTCTAATATTACCTTTTTGACAATAATATTGCACTCACGGCTTTCAAGAAACATAAGAATTGAAAAAATTCCTAGTTAACAGCTTACCAGTCTGACTGATTGTGTGACAGAAGCAAGCACAAACAAGCTGTCTAGTGCTGCCATCTATTGATGACATGATGCACTATTTCTGTCATTACATATGCAATACGAATGCACCGCGTCTATGGTGCATTCGTATTGTATATGTAATGACAGAAATAGTGCATCATGTCATCAATAGATGGCAGCACTAGACAGACCAACATAAAGGCCCTAGATAATAAAGTACCGCAATTGGTTTGTCCCATTATAACGGCGCTAAAGTGGCGGGGATTTGGTGACTTTTGCGGACTTTAGTGATTGAGTTGGTAGTTTCTGGACACGCGCAGCAATCAGCTGATCGCTGTTGACATAATGCATGATGACATAAAGAGTAAGGTTATTACGTTATTACGTACGATATTGAGCAAAATGAAAATGATCAGTTGAAATGTCTACAAAATGAATTAAAAGCAGCTAAAGTACAAATTTTAGCTATGAAAAAACAAATTAGCAACCATGAGAAAAACTTCAAAATTCTTTTTTCGGAGGATCAAATTCATTTAATAACATATGCCAATCACCGCGGAAAAGAATGGTCAAATGAAACTATACAAAAATCACTGAAGCTGTACATGGCATGTGGAAGTAAAGGTTATGAAGAACTTATCAGACAAAAATTTCCTCTACCATCAATCAAACAAACTTCTTGGTTGTTAGGTGACACTGGATATCCTCTACAACCGTATTTGTTAACACCTGTGCCAAATGCTCTGCCAAACGCTCCAGAAGAAAGGTATAATAGAGCTCACAGTTCAGCTAGAAATTGTATTGAACGCTGCATTGGTTTGTTGAAAATCCGATTTCGATGCTCATTAAAGGAGAGCAGCTCCAGGTATAACCCCGAATTTACGGACACTATTGTAAATGCATTTTCTGTATTACATAACATGTGTTTAACTGCAGATATTCGATTAAATGAAGAAATAGTCCATGAAGATGTGCCAGTAAGATATATTATGGCAGATCATAATTTGTTACATGAATGAAGGATGACAAGAAACCGTGTTGTAAATCTTTACTTTAATAATGAATAACAAATACTTAAACTTATTAATATATAATATTTATATGTATCTACTCTTATTTTTAGTTCTATATTTTGTTATTTATATGTATTACCTTTTTAATATATATTTTTTGTCTCTTCTATTGTACATTTATTCTATACTTGTCTATTTTTAAAGAGGTTTTAATTTTGTTTATATAATTGGATAACAAGTGGCTGGTGATCTATAAAATACAAAATACCTTATTATTTGTTCATTTTCTCTCCTGTAAGACTTGTTCTCTTTGAATTAAGTACATCCTTGTAGATAGAAAATGTCCTTTCTACATCGTAACTGGTTATAGGTGCGTGCTGAAAATATTCTTTTATTTCAGCGTATTTAGCATACACAATTGCCGCAATGTTATTAAATCTGGATTTCTAATAAAAACTGCGTCTAACTTTTGCCGTCACTTGGGATACTTTTGATATTATTAATAGCCAACGTCTAATGTGGTTAATCCATCTTTTAATTTGAGATTTCGATTTTCAAAATATGTGATTAGTTTAGGCAAATTTCCAAAGTGTTCCTGAAGGAATATCAACTGATTCTTTAAATTTGGGATTTGTGTTAGTTCCTTGCACTCTGAAATACTTCGAGCATCGTCATTTAAACATGTAACGAAATTTTGTAAACTATCGAAATTCTCTGCATAAAAAACAATTTCTGTGTATGCTTTAGCAAAGCTAAGTGACGAACGTGCGATATTTTGGCATTCTGTAACGATATTTTACAGATTTTTTAATTAATTACGGAATCACTGACAATTCATTTTCATATCAGAAAAAGTAACATAAACAACGTTCTAGATCTAAATAAATGATAACTAATAATGTACGCGTATGTTATTGAAACTAAACGAAATCCAGTACACACTTACGTCTAGATAATTGGGAGAAGTCGATTCAATAAACCGGTATTAAACAGACTATTATAAAAATTACGAAGTACGTAATTAAGAGTCAAAATAAAGAAAAAACGAAACTAACGTAAGTATGAATGAAAATTTTATTTCTCTTGCGAAATATAAGGTAAATATAATAAATTTTAAAAACCCCTCACGCTCCTATCTACGCCGATAAAGAAAGGATTTTACTCATAAATTCCTTATTTTATGGGCATTTTTTGCTCTCATTCTCGGGCACTTCTAGGGCGTAAACAGATGTTGCAGTTCACCATATGAATTAGCGCTATTCAGTAAGCGTGTGTTGTTTACATTATTTCTTTGCTCCGTTGTAACTTCGTCGTAGTTTAACCGGTCATGTCCTCGCCCTAGTTATTATATACATTACTAAATAAATTTGTAAATCTCGTCGAGCTTGAATTCCCCTTTTTCGCATCCGTTTACAATATCTCGTATAAAACGCGAGCATTGCTATGATGCTCTTTATATAATATTCTAAACTTTTGACACCCCCTGCACATACATCTAATTTAAAGTTTTGCACAAACTGTCATTGCGTCGGAAGTTAGTTGACGTTTATTCGTTCCTATAAACTTCAAAAATCTATTCAGAGACGTAATTGTCAAATTGAATGTCATTGTTGACCTAAGTAAATGTGGCAATTGTGTGTAATATTTTTTTTTTTTGCATTAAAAGCCTGTTTTATAATATAAATAAATTGTTTATTTAAAGTATTCGTAGTATTGGTTTGTTCTAAATTATAAGTTTATGAGGAAGGTATATATCAGACAATAATAGGCAAATTCTACTTTTCTAGAGTTTTTATTTTGTATTATTTTTCATAGCTTCTATATTACCCTCAATCTTTTGTATTGATATTTCCGGTTTTATTATGAGGCGAATGGTCCACAACTGCAAGAATTTCGAAATCATAAGCTCTGTACTCTGCCTGGCTAGCCCAAACAGTAAGCCCTTGATGGGGATGCGGTGGTAGGTGAACCCTTCCAATTTTCCAAAAGCCGTGGCGAAAAATTCTTCCGATATACACGGTTCTGCTTAACTCATATCCACCAATGACTAGATATGGTAACGTATCCAATGTTAATGAATTAATATTAACAAACTTCCAGGCAAAATCTGTTATATGATCACTGCATAATATCTGAAATTAATTTATTTAAATAAATAAAAATTAAGTGCTGTTTGTTGCGCAGTATTTGAGAACGGTTGGACCAATTTGGCTATTTTTTTAAAAAAAAACGTTCGTAATAACTGGAATAAGTTTTTTAGAAAAGAAAAAATGGATAGCGATTCGAACGATAGATATGGGAAATTCTTTTTTTTTTTGTTTTGGTCGTTATAGCCCTGGAAAAGTGTGCAGGAGAAAGAAAAATTGGGACAATTAGAGGAAAGTCGGAAATGGTTTCTTGATTTTAAGAGAATTCTTAAATTAACACTTGGATTGGACGACATGAACTAATACGTTGGCCAGCACGGTCACCGGAGTTAACTCTCATAATTTTTTTGATTTGAGGTTACCTAGAGCAAAAAATGTACAGAGAAACAATGGGAAATGATTTAAATTATCTAAAAATGCGGATTACGGAGGCTGTTCGAGAAATTAATGTTGAAATATTGAACTAAGTTCACAAGAAGTTGTTAGAGTTTAGTGGTAATCCTTTCTTACAAACACAGAAGCAATAAAACTTTATCGAAATGACATTTGCCTTTTGCCTAATGTAATATAACAATATCTCGACATAATTTAAAGTTTATTATCTTATCTTAAACGATTACTGTTTTTTTTTATTAGCCTAAAGGGGTTTCGATACAATAAAAACTTTTTAGAAAGTATAAGTTTTTCTTCTAAAACTCATATTGAAATATTTGTCCGTATAGCAAGGCATATCAATTTACACATTGTATTTAGAAAAACACCTATTACAGACACTGTAATTTCATTTAAATCTAACCAATCACGGAATATAATAATGGAAACCTTTCAGAATTTAACACATAGATTACTGCAAAAATGAAAGAGATGTCATAAAAACAATGGCTCTAATCAATGATCTAATACTATTATACTACTACATGCACTGTACGCTATGTCTTGCTTATTAGGAAGTGACCCAGTGACCCACACCATAAGAGAAAGAAGGAAAATATATGAGCGTCGACAGGGATAAACGAAATTGACCGTTTTATGTGGGCAAAATTCAAATATGTTGCTATAGCATGTAATGGCTTATATAATGTTTAAAAGAAAATTCTTAAAATGTGTCTAATTACAATTACAATTTTATAAAAAAAAAAAAGTTAATTGAATCATCATGAATGCACAGTAGTCTTTATACTCATATTTCTTTAAACAATTATAAAGTCAGTGGTGTATGAAATAAAATCAATACTAGAAGAAATCTATTTATAAAATACATAATCCCACTTGCCAAAAAGACAAATAAACATGTATAAATCAACAAAATTGAGAAAGTTTCTATACGAAACTATGTATTGGCGCCTTATTTTGCCCACAACTAACGGTTTTGTATATCTGTCTCCTTTGTATATAGTGGTCAATTCCTCTCTTTCTACAGTACATCTAGTAGTTATATATTATTAGATCATTGGATCTAACACACATATTGATAACATAACATAGGTAAAAACGTAAAATCCTTATGAAAAATTTCTACATTGAACAAACACAGCGGGCTTGAATATTATACCGGGTGTCTGTTTAAGCTCGGCCAGCGGCCATATCTCGGTAATCATTTATCGTACAACTTGGGGGAAGAAATCTTGATAGTAGGAATTTCAACAAAAATATCTTTAACTTTCCGAAATGATCGCCAGGGGGCGTAATTCTCAAGATGAATTAAAAATTCGATAATTTTTCATTAAATTCTAGATTAAAATAAATTAATATTTCTACTAGCAACATTTTCAGACGTTTTTATACAATTTTCATTTGAAACTTTTTGATCTAACTCCTATACGAAGGGGAGGGTGGAGGGGGGTATGTCTACGTACGAGGCATATCCAGAAAGTAAGTGTACTGAGGTTCTCACGGCCGGAGGGATTTTATTTTCGTCATGTTGGCTACACGGAAGTGTAGCCTGACTTTCCCCCTTTGCAACGAGAACGGGTTCGAGGTCAATAGGTTGAGAACTGTCGACGCGACAACACGTTTCGTGAACAATGTCAATCCAGTCTCCCGCAAAGAGCGAAATACGCGGCGTCATCCGTTATCTCGATTGGAAGGGAAAACCTCCGTTTGAGATTTATAATGAGGTGAAAACTGCATATGGTGATAAAGCTATGAATTGTACGAGTGTGTACAAGTGGTGTCGCGAGTTTAAGAACGGTCGTACGTCTGTGCATGATGATTAGAGGAGCGGAAGACCTTCAATTGTGACTGACGAAATTGTGGAAAAAATCGAAAATGCGCTCCGTGACGATCGCATAGTGACTGTGGATGAACTTTCTGCGATGTTTCGGCAAATCTCCAGATCTCTACCACACGAAACAATCACAGAAACCCTCGGATATCGGAAAATATCCGCGAGGTGGCTCCCAAAACGACTGACAGACCAAGACAAGTTGAATCGAGTGGAGGCCGGGCAAGAGTTTTTGAGGTGCTATAAACTCCATGGAGATGAATTTCTCCGCTCCATCGTTACTGGAGATGAAACTTGGGTTGCACACTACACACCTGAAACCAAAAGACAGTCTCAACAGTGGCGTCACACCTCTTCACCCTCCAAAAAGTTCAAAACCACAATGTCAGCCAAGAAAATCATGGAATCCGTGTTTTGGGACTATCAAGGCATAATTTTAATCAAATATCTGCCTCAAGGGAAGACCATCAACTCTGCAAGATTCTGTGAGACCCTAAAAAAATTGCGGAGGGCGATTCAGAACAAGAGAAGAGGCATGCTGACAAAAGGAGTCTGCCTGCTGCACGACAATGCCAGACCACACACGGCCAACGCCACGAAGGAACTGCTCGCCTCGTTTAAATGGGATGTCCTGGACCATCCCGCGCATTCCCCTGATCTAGCACCTTCAGATTACTATCTCTTTACCTCCCTGAAGCTGCACATGGGTGGAAAAAGGATTTAAACCGACGAGCAGGTAAAGGAGGAGGTGAGGAAGTGGACGAAGGGGTTGGCGGGAAACTATTTCAAGAGAGGCATCAAAAAATTGATACCCCGCTTCACCACCTGCATAGAGAGGAATGGCGACTATGTCGAAAAATAGCTTACATTATGTACTAAAGTATCACGTAATTTTTTTGCTTAAATAAAAAATTTTAAAACCTACAAAAATTCAGTACACTTACTTTCTGGATATGCCTCGTAGGTTTAATTTCGGTTTGCCTCAACGGATTTTAACGTTTCATTAGATAGAGAATCTTACAATGAATTGAAGGATATGTAGTAGGAAGTTGCGTGGTTATCAAAAAAAAATAACAGGGGGCGCTCTTGTCAATTTATGTATATTACTTGTTTTTTCTTTAACATTTTAAATGGAACGGTATACTTTTAATATCGTAATATTGAAACACATAAAAAACTGAAGAGAAAGTTAAAACCGGAAATTGCTACCTTTCTTCTTGACGAAGATACAGTCAAACGAAGGAAATCCAGAAGAATAAATATTTTTAAATATAAATTTATTTACTTATTGAGAGTAATAATTTTATTTTAATTTTAAGAGGGATACTGTACAGTGTATAGTTCGCTTTCACTTGAATTTTTATCATGCTCTTCCATAAACGTATTCACTTCAATCTTTTTATCGATTTTTTAAATCACCATAATATGTTACGATATATTCTTCTTTTAAATGTTTTCAAATCTCTAGCTATTATTTTTTAAATATTATTTCTTGTTCTTTCCTACATTGAAATAAAATAATAATACTGAACAGTGTATAGTTTGCTTTTTTTTTTAAATTTCCATCGTACAATATCGCATGCACCGTGATACTGATTTACATTATTATGAGATTTCCAAGGTGGGCCATGAATATCGAAATGTAAAAATATTAGTGTCACTTGTAGTTAAACTTTTTGGACGCATTTAGCAAATTAAGGGCCGGTATTATAAACACAAAATAAATCTACGAATAACAATTCAATGAATAAATATAATGGCTCATTAAAGTTTATTTCAGTATTATAAAGAGTTTGTCCAAGTAAATTAACTATTCAAAGATTAGCCTATATGTATAATGTAGTTTCAAACTTCGACCGTTAGTTACGAGATGGAAGCACATTAATTCTGAGGTTGGGGGTATGGTTGCGGCATGATTTGAGGAGGTTATGTGTTTAAACGTAAATACGATAAATACAGTATCAAATTCTTGTTCTTGAAGATGTCTTGTATCGAAGAAAAAAAAGGGAAAGGTGTAAAAATTATACAGAAAGGGAGAAATACACATTACTGGATATAGTAGAAACTTTCCTGCATGTAATTGAAAACAAAAAAACCGATAACATTAATGTACATAAGAAGAAGGAAGCTTGGGACGCTGTAGCTACCAAGTTTAATGCTATTGCAGAAACAGGAGTGAGAACGGGGGCGCAATTGAAATTGTTATATGAATCAATGAAAAAGAAAGTAAAAAAAGATAAAGCTGATGACAAGGTATGTTAAGATGTAATACAAATTTCAAAATATGTTGTAAACATAGTTTAGGTGGAATTGTATAAGACAGGAGGAGGGAACTTTTCAAGTAAAGTAGATAGAGTTGGGATGAAGCTATTGGAAATTAATAATGCGACAGTTACTGAATTAACTAATTCATATGACAGTTCAGCTCCTTTTGGTATGTATTCAAAAGAAGTTATGTTGATTGCAGAAATCTTGGAAATTCTTAACATTCACTACAAATAGTGAAATATTCTGATATACTTTTTAAATTCCAGATAGTAATAATGATGGTGGTGATAATAATAACAACGACATAGATTTAGGGCAGTCAACCGTAAGCATTTTACATTGCATTCTATATTGTACAAACACTACACTGATTTTTTAGGAAACAAATTTAGTATTAACTGAGTATGTAGTGAATACTCCGGCATCTACACAGCTGGTGGGTCATGACCGCAGTTGTATTTCTGAGGAATCAAGAAACACATCGGGCAAATCTAGGGGATCGAGGAAAAGAGCCCATGAACAGACACGTACGCATTCATTGGAAAAAGAAGAAATAAAATTGAATATTTTAAAAACAAGGTACGAGAAGGAAAATATTGAAAAGGATATCCTGTTGTTGAAAAAAAAAGAATTAGAGTTAGTAATACGAGAGAAAGAAATGAAATTAGAAGCAATGAAGGATAAATGAATACACGTTATAATTGAAGTTAAGAATTTTTGTTTTATTTTATATACAGTAAAAATTTTTCAAGTAAATATATTATTTATAACAGCATTTCTAAGCGCATTAAATTCTTGCTGATTGTTCTCATCCACATTAACGATTGCTTGTTCCATTAATTGGTGATTTTCAATATTAAAATTGTCAGCTTGTTCGATACATATATTATGTAATACACATGTGGCTACAATAACAGCCATTGATTTATCCAGAGAAATCCTTAGCCCATTAGATAAGCATGCAAAACGTCGTTTTAATATTCCAAAAGTTCGTTCAATAGCATTTCGAGTTTGGATATGTGCAGAATTATATCTACGTTCAGCTGGAGTTTGTGGGTGCAGAAGTGGTGTTAAAAGGTATCTTCGACAAGGATAAGCTGAATCCCCTAGTAAGTAGCAGTTTCTAAATTTATTATTTTCAAACCTTGCTCGAACTAGAGAATTATTAAAGATGTAGCTATCATGGCTGGATCCAGGATGCCTTGCAACAACGTCCCTTATTTTTAAACGTGCATCGCATATTACCTGCACATTCACCGAAAACCAACCTTTTCTGTTTCTAAATAATTCACCATTATCCCCTGCCGGTGACTGAATTCTTACATGTGTGCAATCAATCGCACCACACACATTTGGAAAGCCTCTTATATTAAAAAATCTCTGACATTCTTCATTTATGTTATCCTCTGTAGTTGGCATATTAATGTATCTCTCAGTAAAGCTATCTCATGTGTCACTTTGTGGACAATTCTTCCTGCTGTAGCTTTCGTGATGTTACAGTGATCGCCTATAACATTTTGAAAAGACCCCGTTGCATAAAAACGCAGGGCAATTAGCAGCTGATTTTTAGCTGAGATAGACATGTTTCTATTTGTATGCGGTTTTAAATATTCTTCGATTTGATGGAGAACATACAGAAATGATTGCTTGGACAAACGAAATCTGCTTTTAAATTCTTCGTTGGAATATAACTCGAACTGATCCACTCTGTTCCGAAATATCCTTGGCATCCGTTGTCGCTGCCTTTCATTCTCATCACTAGAATCCGAGTCTGAGGTGGTAGAGATTGACTCTGGTGACGCCACCGATGACACCGACGAGATTGATTCTACATCAGACATTTTACAATTATTGGCTATAACGTTGTGTCTACACTCGCACGTTTTAACTGGTTTTAACACTATTTTGAAAGAAACAAATAACGTCAATTTAATTCATAATCGACGAATAAAATTTAATACCTCGATTTTCGACCATGTAAATTACTTGCTAGATTTACTTCGCTAGTTTCCTTATTTGGTCTTTATAATACTGAAATCTGTCGAATAAATTACATTAGTAGCTTACTAAATAAAATCTACAGAATATTTTCGTTTATAATACCGGCCCTAAGCCTTTTTAGACACCTGCACATATTTATTAAGTTTGTAAAATGTCATATTCTAACGTTTAGCTTATGACATGATCAGATGTTATTTTCAATGCTTTGAAAATGCATTTATTGCTTCCCGGCAATATTCCCTAAATTATCCCCAAAACAAGACATTATTGAGTTTTTATTGGCCTTGCGAGATTTTCTCGATTTTTATTTGTGGGACAGCATAAAAGACATAGTTTATCACAAAAAACCGATTACAACAATTGCTTCTTCCGAAATTGAAGTAACTCTGCTCTCTAATCGACAAGTAAACATGTGTATTGAAAATAATGGTGAACACTTTGAACATTTGATTTTTTGTACTTTCTGATTTAAATATACTTGTTTGTTTCGTTTATATTCTTTGGCCAATATAGTTTCTTATTTATGTTTAGGTATAATAAGAGATTTTTTACTTACTTTCATTTTATAGGCGAGGATGAATTCAACAGCAATTTCTATATCCTTTCATTACTAACGAGTAAATGATTTGGTTATAACTAATACATTATATTATATTGTAACGAAACAAGCTCACAAAAGAAGTAGACCTCCGTGCGACGACAAAAAATGTACTGGTAAACAAGTCGTAAATCAACTGCACTCATATACTACGTCGGCGACAGAAAGTCTCTGGAATATTTTAGAATAGAGCCAGAATTTGCTGTGTATCTCTACACCTTCTGTCTATAGATATAAATACCACCGGAGGGATAAGGAATTCATTCAATAGTAGTCGCGCGCGATATTTACTGAACAGTTAAAATAAATATAAGCGGTGCAGTTTTATTACATAAATATTACAAACATAAATAGTAATGTAGAAATAAATACGTCTGTTAATTTATTCGTAGTAGTTTTAAGTGCGTTTCATTTATTTTATATTTTTATATTGTGATTAGTTTTAAGTGTGTAAATATACCGACAGTTTTAAAATATTTGCACGAGTTGCTTATTTCGAAACCGAAAACGCAACAATATTGTTTTTTTTCTTCTTAGTTCATGAGTTATGGACAGTATTTTTGCTGCATTCCTATAATTAGATGTATATCTGTTGATTAATAGAGATATATTATTATTATTATTATTGTTATTATTTTATTTCAACGTCTGAAATGACGAGGCATCAAATTTCAAAATAGCTAGAAAATTTGAAAACATTTAAAATGAGAATCAAACGTAACATATCCAATGAATTAAAAAATCGGTAAGAAAATTGAAATGAATACATTTATGGAAAAGCACGATGAAAATTCAAGTGAAAACGAACTATACACTGTCTAGAGACTCTCTTAAAATTAAAATTAAATTATTACTCCCAAAAAATAAATAAATTTACATTTAAAAAAAATTATTTGTCTTGATTGTTTTCGTATGACTATATCTTCATCAAGAAAAACGGTAGCAACTTTCGGTTTTCATCATCCTCTTCAGTTTTTTATGTGTTTCAATATTACGTTATTAAAAATATACCGTGCCATTTAAAATTTCGAGGAAAAAACAAGTAATATACATAAATTGAGAACAGCGCCCCCTGTTATATTTTTTGTAAACCACGTAATTTCGTACTACATATCCTTCAATTTTTTTGTAAAATTCTCTATCTAATGAGCCCAGAAACTTTAAAATCCGTTGAGCTAAACCGAAGTTATACCTACTTTTGTACGCAGACATACCCCCCTCCACCCTCCCCTTCGTATAGGAGTTAGATCAAAAAGTTACAAATGAAAATTGTAAAGAAACATCTGAAAATATTGCCAGTAAAAATTTTAATCAATCTTAATCTTGAATTTAATGAAAAATTATCGAATTTTTAATTGATCTTGAGAATTGCGCCCCCTTGCGATCACTTTGGAAACTTAAAAGTATTTTTGTAGAAATTCCCAAAATTTTGTCGCCGGGTTCTACGATAAACGGTTGCCGAGATATTGCCGGTGGCCGAGCTTAAACAGACACCCGGTATAAGTTCCTAAACTTAGGATATATTTTAGTCAATAATAAAAAAAAAACTGGGTCACATATTAGGTGTCCCTGAGGTGCAGGAACGCATTAACGTATACAAAACAGCTATTTTAAATAACAACGATAATACAGGATTTGCTAAACATTGCATAGATTATATACATGTTTTCAATAGTAACAAATATAATTTATTACACAATAGTTATAAAGGAAGAAAATTAGACATATTAGATATACACAAAATATTTCAAATCCAGCTCTAAATATTTTTGTACTCTTGATGAATATATATAGAATGCATAATTTACCATATACATATTTGGAAAAAATCGCTATTCGATAAGAGTGAAAGTGTTAGAGTGAAAACACTTAGAGAATATCACATACGTCATAATGCGCAATGAACGTACTAGAGTTGGGCGAGTTCATTATATCCCATCCGATCCAGTTTAGGGGTGTTAGTATAACAGTAGCGTGGCGCTTAGTATTACGTTATATTGGTGTTTTCTTGTTACTTCTTTGAATTTAGTAAAATATTGTTCTTTAAATAATTGTCTTTACCAAGACACTTGAAAATATTTCTATTTTTAAACTAACCGATGGTATAAACATAATTACCACAATTATGAAGTTTAAAAAATCCCTAATAATCACCCCCACCCCTGGCTCTTTCTGTTTGCGAAGCTTTGTGATGACGTATGTGATATTCTCTAAATGTGTTCGCTCTACTTCCGGTCCAAATTTTGAAATTTTAGAAATAGAGTTGAAGATTGCCCTGGATGTGGAAAAGATTATGTGGAATAATCTTAGAGTTTAGTGGTAACCCTTTCTTACAAACACAGAAACAATAAAACTTTTATCGGAATGACATTTGCCTTTTGCCTAACATTATTTAAGGCCCGGCCCCGAAATCGTTTTTCCCATTTCCTAATCGTATTTTTCATGAAAACCTTACCGAATTTACACGCTAATTTAAGAAAAAAATGCCTTTCAATGGATAAATCGTAATTTCTTCGAAATTGTCCAAAGGGCCCTAAATAAAAATAAAAATGTAAGAAATTTCAAAAAACAAGCCTTTATTTAAAATTATGTAACACTCAACAGCAATACATAAATTTTATTTTTTCTTAATTTTTAAAAATAAGGTCACGAAACGGAAAACAAAATTTTGAAATTTGGGCGAAATTCACTGAAATCAAATAGAGTATGTGGTACGCTCGCACATTGTGTCTAGAGGTAGCTCCGCCTACCATTTCGGGCAGTTTCTACGCAGTTTGTAAAATACTTCTGAGATCGGTGTATGTTAAGAAAGTAATCGTTACTCGGACATTATTTTATCGAAACCGTTGATATTTTCTTTACAATATAGTGTATATATACAGTGTCAGCGTCACAATACTTCCTTATACTACGTATCAGAAAGTAAAAGCAATATCTCTTCCCGTCCCTAACGCTATACCTGCTAGAAGCGCATGCTAGGACTCACACGGCTTGCGGGCAGGGAGTATAATTATTATATTTGACTCGCAATAATTTGCTTCTGAAACGATCTAGAAATTTATTTCTTGCACAAAAAATAATTTTGGAATGTTGGCTTTATTTTGTTTCACATATATATGGGTAAATTCTGAAAAATAAGATTAGTTACTCGATAGCTGAAAAATATCTTACACAAATTGGTGGTCTACTAAAACTTTTTTTTTTATAAAATTTACACACCATAAAGAAAAATGGAAAACACTAGTATCATCCAAATACTTTAGGGTATAACCTTAAAAAACAACAGATCCCTAGCTCTCTGCATTGCTGAGATATCACGAGATAAGTATTAATAATTGAAGAAAATGAAAATTTTAAAATTTACAAAAAAAACGATTTTTCGACCTTTTTGCGATTTCGATTTTATTTTCCAACTCAAAATTTGAATCCGGCAGGTGATTTTACATGTTCAGCTTCACTTTTTTTGTGTGTTTGAGAAAATATAGATGTATAATTTAGGGGCGGTTGCTTCCCGACGGCCAAACATGTGGGCCAACCGGCGATTATCTGAGACCATAACGCAGCCATAAATTACAGGCAGATTAGATTAGGTGACAAGTTCTTTTCTCTATCTTTTTCCTCAGCATAAGACAAAGCACGGGGACCCTTAAACATTTGTCTTTTATTTACATTTGCACGAAAAGCAGTGGTACGCCTATTTCAAATCGAACTCAGCTTGAAGCGGGCGTCCAGCCTTAAAAACAATATCTCGACATAATTTCAAGTCTTTTATTTTATCTTAAATAATTACTTTTTTTATTTTTTATTTACCAAAAGGGATTTCAATATAATCAAAATTTTTTTAAAAAGAATAAGTTTTTCTCTTAAAACTCATATTAAAATATTTTTTGTATTCACCGCCTGTAAAGTAACATTTGGCGCCTGTGTCGCTCGACCAGGAAAGAGTATTTTCCGGTCGAGGCGACTGTAAAAATTGAAAAAAAAAACACTGGCACTTTGGGACATTTAAAAAAAAATCTAACTTGATGGTAATAAAATTTAGTTTTTAAAATATTACTTCCCGCGACTATTCTTCACTAGAAGTTGGGGAAATAGGAGTAATAATTAAAAATTCACAATAAATTTATATCGCCATCTATTTGACGACATTTTAATCGACATTCAAGCGCCATCTATTATTGACATTCATATTGGCAGATCATATAATAAATTGTAATTGAACCAAAGAAAACGCAATAAATGTACTATTAATTTATAAGTATAAGAATAAATATCTCATGTTTGCCATGTGTAAGTATACCGGGTGTCCACACTTAAGTGCGCACTATTGATAACTCTGTTATCTTTGGAGGTGCAGAATCGGTCAAATGGGCAAAGTAGTACCATTTTTTATGGCGGTTACAATTGTGAAAATAGAAAAACAATTGAACGTCGGGTTCTCTAGATATTCGACCAAACAAATTTTTTTTAAATGGAACACCCTGTATATTTTTTGGCGATTGGAAAGAGAATCGCAAACTGAACAAAAGAGTCTTAGTACACTAGTATAAAAAAATGTCAAATAAAGTAGTTACTGAGAAATCTGTATCTTTGCTTTGTTTGCATGAAATCGATATATCTACGGACAATTAAACATTCATTAAAGCCTTTAATTTAATAAACAAATAAAAATAAATACAAAACTAGTAAAGAAAATTATTCAAATTAAATGTTCAAAGACATCTCCTTCCATTTCAATACATTTTCTCAATCTTGTGTGAACATTACGAGTAGCTCCTAAAATGGTCCTACCATCGATGGCGTTAATGATGTTGGAAATTCTTTCCTGAAGCTCATCCACTATTGCATATCTATGTTTGTACACTTGATTTTTTACTGCTCCCCACAAGAAAAAATCTAATGGCGTCATGTCAGGCGAACGTGCGGGCCACTGAATAGGACCATTTGTGCCAATCCATCTATTGCCAAATAATCTTTCTAATAACTCCCTTGTCTCGCGGTGATTATGGGCAGGCGCTCCATCTTGTTGAAAGTAAATAATCTGTCTGTCTACCAAATTTAATTCATCCAGAAAATTTTCTAAAATTTCTGTCAATAATGCCACATATCTTTCTCCTGTTAAAGAACCCCGATAGAAAAATGGCCCAACAATTCGGGATCCGATTATACCACACCAAACATTTAAACTGAATCGGTGTTGTGGATTACAAGGATAAACAACAAATGGGTTTTCACGACTCCAGTAATGATTATTTCTTTTATTGATCATCCCGCGATTAGAAAAGTTGGATTCATCACTCCATAAAATGTGTCTGAAGAAATTGTGATTTTCTTCAAAAGCATTGATAAACCATTGAGCAAAAGTTAATCGTCTTTGATAGTCACCCAAAAGTAGAGTTTGAACAGACTGATATTTAAAGGGAACATATTTATTTTTTTTCAAAATTTTATGGATCGTACTACGAGAAACACCTGATTCTCTGGACAAATCCCTTACAGAATTATTTGGATGTACCTGAAAATATGCCAATACATTTATTTCTGTCTCTTGTGATAATATAAAATCATTTTTGATCCTCTTCTTTATAAAAACTGTTTCGTTGCTTCTTAATCTTCGATAAAGTTTTAAAAAATAGCGACGATCTGGTACATCACGATCAGGAAATTGCTGAATGTAACATTCGAGCGCTTTATCTGAATTTTTGTTAAACTTCAAGTACAACTCCAACATATTACACTTTTCCAAATGAGTAAATGCCATTGTTACGGTTGAAAAAATTGTAAAACCAGTACTTTTTCCACACAGTAACTTTAACAACAGCAAATACAAATAATTTGACAGCTACTAGACAATGTGACGCTTAATTTTCCATAGGTATATCGATTTCATGCAAACAAAGCAAAGATACAGATTTCTCAATAACTACTTTATTTGACATTTTTTTATACTAGTGTACTAAGACTCTTTTGTTCAGTTTGCGATTCTCTTTCCAACCGCCAAAAAATATACAGGGTGTTCCATTTAAAAAAAATTTGTTTGGTCGAATATCTAGAGAACCCGACGTTCAATTGTTTTTCTATTTTCACAATTGTAACCGCCATAAAAAATGGTACTACTTTGCCCATTTGACCGATTCTGCACCTCCAAAGATAACAGAGTTATCAATAGTGCGCACTTAAGTGTGGACACCCGGTATAATGACTTAATTTTAGGGAAAGGTGAGTAATAATTACGTAAATGAAATGCTTAAATTAATTAGGTAATCTATCTTAGGTTAGGTATGATACTAATGATATTAATCAATAATATTTTTTTAATTTAATGTTCGTACAAAAAATATTGTACAAACCACTTGCGTGAAGACATCTTTCACGCATTCGCGCAATTAAAAGCACTCGCTTCCTGCGGTCGCTCGTGCTTACAATGTGCGCTCATGCGGGAAAATAATCTTCCCGCACTTGGTTCGTAAATAACTATTTCCCTATAGGATACCCTATGAATATACACACAATTCTCTTTGAACCATACGTATGTACTATGGCGTGCTTTTCTTTTGGAAAGAACATTGCGGGTAACAAACCGTTATAGAGGACCTGTGCAATGTATGCATTTTCAATGGCAGGTACGGCATCTTCTGGCAGTTCTCCTCTATAATCCCTCCAATAATAGTTGTGCTGTACATCTGTATACTTTAAAGATAGCACTTCATCTACAATTGCGCACAATGAAGCTATTAATAACACAAAAGATACAGATAAGTTCATTTCTTAACAGGGTCCTTTATAATATTGACATGGAAGAACCAACTTTCAACGCTTGAATCTAATCTAGTTACATTTATACAATATTTCAAGGTTTAAATTTTGAAGATGCTTTTTTAAGAAAAAAAATGCAAAAGTCCTTTCGATGTTGAGCAAATAACACAATAACAAGAATATCTGAATTTTTGAATTCCAGAATCTAACAAATATGTGTTTTGTAAGAAGATTTGTTATGAAAATGTGTATATTTCCTTGAGAAAATATGATAACAAATAAGTTGTAAATTCTGAATATGAATACACCTTATCAGGGTTATTTTATTGGTATCAAGTATTTTATTTCAGATTCATTTTTTCAAGATTAATAAACAATCTGATAAAGTTGTATTTTCGTTGATGATAGTGATCAACATTGTCTTTTGTGCGAACAATTTGACGCTGCTACTAAAATATTTTCAAAATTATTCTTTGCAATATTGAGCAAAAGCTTGTACTGCGAGATGCAACCTGAAATTTAAAATTAAAGCAAGATTAACCTCACCAATTTGAGGATAGATAATTAAATTTGTTGATGCTCAAAAATACTTGGACTTATGATTTTTTTCACAATAACTACTGATCAGTGGCGGCCCGTGATTTTTTGGGACGGGAGGGCACGGGGTGGGGGGGGGGGGTCTGAGTGTTTAATTTCAAAAATTAGGTACAGACAAAAAAATAAACTCAATATGTTATATAATTAATTTGTTTGAAAATAAAATCCATTCGCCGTTCCTTACGATTAGCAAAATGATTAATAACTAATTCATTGAAGTTTGGTGTTCATGAGTTTATCTTTATTAAAAAATTCATCTAGATATTTTTGGTTTGCTGTAAAATTGTCAAATTGTATTGTATATTTAAAACATGTGTTCCTAGTTGCTTTAACAAGATGTGATACATCAAAAGACTAAAATATTTTATGTTCTAAGTAAAAGTATGGTGATTCTGGAGTAACTCCTTTTTCTTTTGAATACTTACAAAAATTTGAGCCGACATCAGATACTAGTGCTCGGACAGAAAGCCCAACTGCAAATAACTTTAGTATTGTATTATCTACAGTCTCCTCTAAAGCTTTACCACTACATGTGCTGCTGACTAATACATAACCAACTGGCTGTTTCCAATTCATATGAATGCCCTTAGCAAAGAGAACCATAGCAAATTTTGCTGGTTTATATGTTGTTTGACCATTTATTTTATGAAATCCTACAATTTCGTCTTTAGTTATATTATAAAATAAATTAGCTTTTAGTCACATTTCATCAATGCGTGGAATGCATTCACGTGCTTATGGTGTAAAATGAGCAGTTTTTATTTCACTTGCAGAATACACAAAATCAACACTCGTGGAGTTATATTCCAATTCTGTGTTAATCTTTGTAATGTTCTTACGCTTTCCAATTGAAGTATTTTACTTAAGTATTTATAAACTCTTGATCTCAAAAAATAGATATTTAAAGCAAATTGTTTGTACTGTATGCTGTATCTTGCAATATTCTTATTTTTATAAACTGCATTAAATTTAACAACAGTTGCCAGTTCATTTGATAAATATCTGTCACAAAGCCCTAGAAAATATTGTAAATTCTCCTGTTTAGGATAGGATTTCATTTTAGATTTAGTAGCTATAACTCGATGCTGTTTTAGAGATTTTCTGTCTTTCCTTTGTGGGTGTTTGGGCAGAGATTTTTTTTCTGTTTGAACCCCAACATAGGGTAGGACTTTCCATAACTGGTAAAATAAAATTAAAAAATTATACATTTCGTTAAAACAAATTAATTGTATGTTTGTAATTGAAAAGTTCTAAATTATTCTACTTTATACTAGATTAAATACATATGTGTTGAATTTTTGTTCAAAAATGACTTCGAATTCTTCAGTTAACAACTAAACGTATTTTATGTTTTGCTCATAAAATAATTTTGTATTGTAAATATTAATTGTCATACCTATAGGTGGGTTCACTTTCACTTGTGCTATGAACATTCATAGTTTCCACACATACTAAAATACATTTTGAAATTAGTATGCTTTTAAAATTTCAAATAATACTTAGTTCTTATAAAATAACATTTTATAATAAACATTTACCTTTAGATAGTTTCTTAACCAGTGAGGTTTGAATTGGTTTCTTTTCATTATGGTTATGGCTGTGAGAGATAACGATGTTCTCTAAAATTCTTATTTTCGAAGGAAGTTCCTTCATTATATAAAAAGTTTCATTCAAAGTGTTTACTACAAAGATGAATTATGACAAACTATCTGTTATAAAACTTACGGATTTTCTTCTTTAGGAAACGAAAAGAAATTGTAGAATATACTTTGTTGCTAAACATTTTTACAAGCAAAAATGCAACATCTATGTACTCCGGATTTCTTCTTTCGTACAGTTTCTATTATTTATATCAACAACAATTTAACTGGCACCTTTATTTTTTCGTAAATTATAAGTTATAAAATTAAGACAGGTTATATTTATACAAGTGCATACACAACAAAAACAAAACACGCCATTTTGTTTGATTTTGCGCACAAATATCGGAATTATGCAAGTGACGCTTTTGTCACTTCTGTTATTTTGTGATATTACATACTGAATGTCATCCGGCATCACAGTCTAGTGCCCTATCGTGACATATACCGCTCTCGCCCCGCACCACTTTTTATACGCGCGATTTCTAGTACAAACTGGGCAGTGGCGCAAGATGCCCCGGAGCCTACGTCAGACTGTGATTTTTAAACGCGCTGAAGAGACGGACTGTTACTTCCGAAAAAATACCCAAGCAGCAAAATCACAATTTTAGAGAAGGATAAAAATATATATTTACTAATGTAGGACAAGTGTGCATATACTGATTTTGCTGCTAGGGATATTATTTGTTATCAAACAAATCAGAAAAATAACATACAAATTAGGTATTTAAATTTATCTGTTAAAAGAAGTTTATCACGGGGGGCAGTGCCCCGTTGCCCTCCCTGCAGCAGCCGCCACTGCTACTGATATATTGGTTATAATATAAGTGCATCATTTAATGCAACATAATTAAAATATCTAAATTACTAATTTTAAGCATATCCATGTATTATAAAAAGATTGAGAATTAATCGAATAGACACGTACAGTTAGGTGGGCCGAAAAAATTCAAATTTTTCTTTTTTTGAAGTCGTAATACCGCGGAAAATGTATGAATTTGGGAGATGAAAAGGTGGGAAAAAAGGAATGGAATCGGTTTATATCTTCCGGTCGTGCATATGTACTCTAAAGTTTGCCGAAATTTGGGACAATACATATTTTGTGGTAATTTTTTATCTTACTTAACTTGTCAATATTTAATTGTACTAGCTTTAGTCGAACCTTATTTAAGTCGATAATAATTTAGAATAAATGAGGTGTGGCCATCACACGACTTTCTTATACGTATGTGCATTTCAAATTATACAAAAGTTGCTCTAAATTAAGTTTTAAATACTTCTATTTTAAAAAATTAACCTGTGAGTGTGTTTTGAAAACTTTCTCATACAAAAATTATTCAGAATCCTTAGTTTTCTGATGCTACTATTGAAACTGGCTTCCCATGTAGAATAATAATAATAATAAGAGAATTTATTGGCATTTGAACAAGAATACATTGGAAAATATGTAATATATATAAATTAATGTCGCATATAAAATAAATGTATGTATATGGATAGTTGCTTCTTGTCCCTAGCCAAATAGACTAAGTCGCCGTATTGTGATCATATCTTACAGATATGATCACTTAGCGTTCTACCCTTAGCCTAGTGAATACGTTTGGTAGAAGAAAAAGAAAAGAAAACGAAGAAGAAGATGATTTAGACAAAAAAAAATAGTACAACTGTTATAGAAGTTTACTATTACACTAGAAGATTCGTGTGCATTACACACACTACGTTTTGTCTGAATTCCTGTTGCTTCGCATTGACTGACATGTACGGTAATAGGTATTCGCTATATTATTGTCTTTACACAACCTTAAATATTTGATAAATATGTCGAGACTTTGTTCGCATAAGATTTTGTAAATTATCTTCTACTGTTTTGCGAATATCTGGAGGTGTGCAATTATTTATTTCATCCTTTTTGTTGATAACTTGAAATGATTTATTGTATAAAATACACGTTTCATAAGATATTTTGAGCACTTATTCTTTAGAAAACTCGCCTAGCTGCTCGTTTTCTAAACTTGAACGCGTGCGCAATAATCATGTCTTATGAAAGTTGTATTTTAATATACTATTACACTCACAATGTATTTGCCGTGAAAACATGACTTGCAAGATATTTGCAAAAAATAGATTTTCGGTAAGAGTAGAAGACCTATTTCCGCTAGGAATTTCGAAAAACTTTTTTAGTACTAACATTTTTCTCAAATTCACTTTTGAGTACGTTTTAAGTCTTTATAAATTTGTGTCAACTAAGTAGTTAACGAAATATTGGCAAAATTCGGGTTGTTCAATAAAGTAAACTACTACTTCCGGTCTACCAATTATACTCGTTAATATAAAATTTGGATTTGATAGCTGCAACCGTTTGACCACTATCGTGGTCAGAGAGAGAGAGAGAGAGTGATTTTGAAAACCACTTTTTTGGTATCAAGGACTTCAACATGTGGATATCTGCAAAAATCTCGAGATCGAACATTTTCATCACCCCAATAAGAATGGTTCAAATCGGTTAGGGTCTTCCGCTCGCGCAACAACTGTCAAATCTAACACTCGTCGTAACTCGCTCGATTCAATGACCACGACGCTCTCCCACCTACCACTCTCGCCGCCACGCCGCGCACTTGTTCTTTCAGTTTGCACCAAAGATATAGAAATTAAATAAGATAGGCCACTCTTAATAACTTTTTATGAAACTCTTGACAGCGGTATATGGTTGTAATACGAACCATGTTCTTACGTCACAAAACCACGCCTAAAGGGACCCACAGACTGCGTTTTTGTTCGACTGTTTTGTTCGACGGACATAAACAGGCCGAACCAGATTATTTTCATCAGCTTTGTACGCGAGCATCAACGACGGTTTTCGACCTACACACTTAAGAGGGGCGTTTATTAACAAATAGAACCTTATGCAACTTATATTACTCGCGGGACGGGTAGACGCAAGGGGGTGTGAGTAGGTGGAGGTAGACGATATTCGGTTCTGTCACAGCGCTTCGGTTTTATTCACAGATTCTGTCATAGATAAAGGAATAATATAGATGGGAAACATAATGTATAAAGAATGCGTACTTACGGAACTGTTGATGTTGTTGATGTTTTATAATAAGCCAATTTTCGCTTGCCCACAACTTATATTATTAAATACTCGAATATTATAGATATATATGACATTTCTTTTTAATTACAAACTGTCACTCTGACTTAAGTCTGGAATAGCCGACCGATTCCGATAGATTTTCGTCTTCGCTAGGACCGGTAGAGATACCGTAAAGTGGGGAGAGACGACGCAATAGCTTGGAAAAACCTCGTGTGAAATGTGTGTGACAATGTTTACTATTTAATGTTTTTTATCTTCAAAAATAATTACAAAAAGTTTTTTTATATCGTTCATCAAATGTGCAGCTGGCGCGTGGAGGTTGTTTTTTTCTTTTGGGTATCAGGCTAAGTTAGTAGCCATTAATTAAATTCATGCATTTTTGTCGTTATTTCAAAGACACATAACTTTTTTAAGAAAATAAATTAGTACAAAAACTGACCTTGACATTATAAATTGACGCGAAACGGCGATGCCTTAGTTTTCGATAGGTAAACGCTCCTCTTAAATGGTTTTGCATCGTTTTTGTTCGAACAGACTTGTTCGTCTAGCAAAACAGTCGAACAAAAACGCAGTCTGTGCGGGCCTCTTAATACATATTAAAAATTGCCAAGCATACTATAATTATACAGATTCATTGGACATTACGAAAGTTATACAATGATTAACTTAAACAATCCGTGTTAAAATTACATGATGTTAATCGTTGAATTAACTTCGTAAATACCAATAAATCTATATACAAAATGAAGAATATATTAAGAATGAAAAAATGAAAAACCAATTTTTTTTAAATTATTGTATATTACATAATACATAACATACATAAAAAATAGATATTTTGTCAAAAATTATACAGATATAACTTTTGTTAATGATTTGATAGAGGAGTAAAACTGAAAATATTTTAGTTCTTATTAAATATCTTACAAGACCATATCCTTATTTTTATAATCACAGAATGCTTATCTGTTGTTGTTAAGACTTTTAGATACATAATCACTGTTTTACTTAAATATATATATAAATTTTTATCAGTTTTTATTTATTTGTTTTATTGAGGCCACAATCATACAAATGTGCAAATGTCCCAGCGAAGTGTTAGCTCAAAAATTACATAGACATATACAATATTTAATATTGAGTTAATATAATTTGTTTCACAATCCGGCGGTTTTTATACACTTTAAGAGGATTGGTACGTTTAAGAGATGGATTACCAGTTATTTTTAACCCAATGATTACATATCTGCACAATGTTCGTTTTGTAAGTACATATAGTTTGTTTGAAGATATAATGCGAATGCAAGCTTCCACAGGTTGCTTGAACACGGCAGGTGGTATGAAGTCAAAGTAATCGGTGCACCGTAGATTCTCAACGGCTTATTTATGACGTCGCACTATTTCTTGATACAGACTATACAGAACAATAATTCTTTACATCTGTGCACTATTTACACTTCATCCGAAAAAGGAAACCTGTGTCTCCCACACACGCATTTGGAATTGCGAAAGCATTAACGGAATCCACCTGGCACAAACTTTTGACATTCCAAGGTATTCGTGTACAATTCTGAAAACCGTGCTTTCTGGAACTCATAATGGCGCTGCTAATTGTCGCTTCTTTAATCATGTTTCCTCCAGTACCAAACGCTTGGTTTTTTCAATAACATCGGCGGTGATCACGTCAATAGGCCGACGGGGATCATTATCCAGTGACTCTCGTCCATGTTTAAACAATGTTGACAATTTGCAAATATGTAGTCGACTTTGAAGGACAATCATCCCTGTATACAGCCGACATTTCTTCGCGAATAATATTTCGAGATTTTCCTTGTTTTGTCAAGAATTTCATAATTGCTCGATATTCAAGTTTGTGCATTTCGATACGTGACAACGCAAACTGATAAAATCGAAACGGATGATTTTTGAGAAAATTGCAAAAACAGGTCAATTAGTATATTCAAAAAATTACTGGCTGATGGTATCTGTTTGGAATTTTTGATGACCTTGAAAAAGTTATTATGTCATCAAAAAAAATTAAATGGCAACGTCGCATTTTTAATTTTATTTTTCATGGCAATACCCTAAACGATAATAAAATTCATTTTGAACGTTTTCTATCATTTCAGGAGTGATCCTTCGTACTTCAATCTCAATCCGTTGACGCAAGTCTTCCAAATTTTCAGGTTTAGTTGCGTATACCTTATTTTTTAGGTAACCCCACAAAAAATAATCAATAGGCGTTAGATCTGGCGACCTAGCCGGCCACTCGATAGCCCCCCTTCTGCCAATCCATCTGTTTGGGAAGGTATTTTCGAGATAATCCCGAACATTTCCCGCATAGTGGGGTGGAGCCCCATCTTGTTGAAACCAAATTCTTTGGCTAGGCAAATTAGGATCTTCATGGTTCGGAAATATTTCTGCTAATGACGGAATTAAATAATTTTGTAAAAAATCCAAATACATTTCCGCCGTCAGGTTACCGTTGAAGAAAAAAGGCCCTATAATTCTGTTACCAATTAAACCAGCCCATACATTTAATTTCTGAGGATACTGAGTTCGTACGTCTCTCATCCAGCGTGGATTTTGCCGTGCCCAGTACCTGCAGTTTTGTCTATTAACAGTCCCATGTAATGTAAAAGTAGCTTCATCTGAGAATAAGATATTTCTGATAAAAAACGGATCATTATTACACATAGACATCAGTTGTTCGCAAAACTGTACACGCCTGTCGAAATCGTCTTCAGACAGCTCATGAACCAAACAGATTTTGTAGGGATGATACTTAGTTTTCCGGAAAATATTACCAATTGTACTCTTCGACACGTTAAACTCCCGAGCAAGCTGCCGTGTACTAGAATTTGGAGTTTCCTCTACTGACAATAATACGTCGAGTTGCGTATCTTCTGCGATCTTTGGACGACCACTTCTAGGGCGATCTCGAACGTGGCCTTCTTCTTGAAATTTTTTGTGAATCTTACTCACTGCAGAAATACTAATTGGGGCACGCTCCGGATGTTCTGTATTAAATAAGTCGCAAACTTCTCTAACTGAACGAGCCCTATCGCCAAAACCAATCATCATCAATATTTGAATACGTTCCCTATCACTTAAAACCATTTTTAAACAGATTTTTTTAATTTACGCACAATTCGTATTTGACAGAATGTCACAAATAAAACAAAATGTGTTTGAAAAATAATCGACTTTTAAGCCAACTATGTTTTTTTTTAAAGACAAACTTTTCCATTTTCGAAGAAGTAATTAAATTTTTCTTGGTCATTTTCTTAAGTAAAATGAAAAAATTTTTTACAGTCATTTAGACAATTAAAAGATCTATCAAAAATAAAATTAAAAATGCGACGTTGCCATTTAATTTTTTTTGATGACATCATAACTTTTTCAAGGTCATCAAAAATTCCAAATAGATACCATCAGCCAGTAGTTTTTTGAAAATACTAATCGACCTGTTTTTGCATTTTTCTCAAAAATCATCCGTTTCGATCTTATTTGGGTGTTTCCAGACTTTTTGGACACAAAGTATATTAAAACTAATACTGCTGCAATTATTTTCTACATTGTCAAAGCCGTTACCAAGGCATGTATGATAATAATAAAATACTATAATGAAAAATTATATTAAAATTGAAAAATGTGTAGTCCATGCAGGCATGGGTCATTTTCAATAACCTTTTACTTTTGACCTATAGTACTTCAAAAGAATATACTTTTATCGATTACACTGTAATACTGTTTGTAGTGATATTTTAGATGTGTAGAAACTAATTATTAACATGTAAATCGAAATTTTTACCATCACTTTATTATCATTACCATTACGTATTGGCTGTTTTGCGAACGTGACGGTAATGTTTGAACAGTAGTAAAAGTGTTAGAAACGTTACATCTAGAAAGAAAGACTTGAGGTTAGGAAATATGAAACTAGCAGTGGTTTAAAATATTGGACGAATGTGATGGTAACCATGGCTACTATCAGAAGTAAATTGTCTCATGGGACGGTAATGTTAAGAGAAAAAATACACTGCTTGAAACTTACCTTTTTTTATAGAAAAAAACCTATATTGCAATTTTACATAAATATGGCGAAGAACAAGTGTTGAAAGAATATAGATATATACAAAGTATGATGAAATATAGAAAGCCAAATTTGAAAAATTGAAAAAGTATAACGTGACGGTAGTGTAAAATGGAATATTTAAAGTTTAAAAATAAAAGGAGATTGCAATTTTAGGTTATTTTTTGTCTTCAAATTGACACACCATAACGTAATATACCTAAAAAAAATTAGTACGCCCTAATATCATTTTAAATAAGATTGTAGTTGTAGGGTATATGTAAAGTTAAAGGTTATTGAAAATGACCCGTATATAAAAACGATATATACTTAATTAATACGACTAAAATTACGATCTAAATTCAACTGTTACACGGTGTAATCTGAAACTGAATTTTGCTGACACGAGATTTTGTATTTTACAATAAATTCGTTATGTGTGAGGGTTTCAACAGTGTACTTAAAACACATGTATTTATCCTTAGCATTTTTATTCTCCAAGCATAAATATTCACATTACACATTGTATTAAAAATTAATGCCTTTTAGTTTCCTTTTTGTCTTGGTTTTATCCGAATACTTGAGAATCTGAAAATCTTGGAGGAAGTATTGTCTGGTGTTGTTTTGCCATATTACAAGCCCTTTATTTCTTGCCGTTGGAGGTACAACTCTTCCAATTCTCCATTCAGCTTCGTAAAAAGTTCGTCCTACATAGTATACGTCATTTCCATCGTAACCTCCGAGAACCATTTCATTCAAATCTCGCTTCAGTAACCAATCAACGTTCACATATTCCCAGTCAAACTTGCCTTGATTTTTATCGCACAATATCTGAGAAGGAAAATATGTACAGAAAATTACATCAGTAAAATTATGTACTTTCGAAGACACATACAGATAAGAAAGAAATACTGGTGGTGTACTTGTATTGCAATGGCGTCATAGACAATAATAATTAATGAGGTGTGGCCACCACACGATTTTCTTATACGTATGAGCGTTTCAAATTATACAATTTTAAGAATTTTTTTTATATAAGAATTATTCACAATCCTATTCTAAGCACTTCTATTCTCTTAATAAATCTCTATAGAATGCATACTTTGCAAGATATTACAAAAAAAAGTGATAATCGCTAATACAAAAAGTATTGCAAATCCAGCTCTAAATACTTTTGCAGTCTTGATAAGTACACAGGGTGAGTCATTAGTAACTGCTTCTTCGATTGCTCTTTTGTATTTTAAATAAAAGAAAAAAACAATTAGCGGAGGATTTATGGTTGCTTGTGGCGCATATTGTAAAAATACTTTAAGCTCTGACACACTTCCGGTTTTACCGGAAATGCACTGAACTCAATTTTTTTTTAATGACTCATCCTATATATTTTTGGATTTTCTAGTACTGTTTTAAATTGAAAATATTTGACTAAAACAATTGTTCAGAAAAAACATTAACATAAGTTTTTGGTATGTGAAAATTTCAGGAAGTAGGCTTTGGAAAAAACAAGTTTTTTGAGGTATTGTCGAGTGCAACTTATACCAAATGATGCAGAGTTTTCTTGGCTACAAGCACCACCAAAGTTAATGTTTTTACTTGTTTTTACTTTTAAAAACAATGAAAAAATGTTTTTTCTGAACACGTGTTTTCGTCAATAATTTACAAAAAAAATTAATAACTCAAAAATTATTGGCTCAATTTTGAAAAAGTAAAAACAGTTTAATAGACAATTTAAAACAGTACTAGTAAATTCAAAAATATATATGGGGAGTCAATTGAAAAAAATAACTTCCATGCATTTCCGGTGAAACCGGAAGTGCGTCAGAGCTTACAGTATTTTTAGAATATGTGCCCCAAGCAACTATGAATCTTCCACTAATTGTGTTTTCTTTTATTTCAAACACAAAAGAGTAAACGAGAAGGCGGCTACTAATGACTCACCCTGTATATAGAATGCATAATTTACGATATTCTTGCAAAAAAATCGCTATTCGATAAGAGTAAAAATGTTACTTCAGGTTCGAATAGTGAAATTTTTTTGTACAAAAGATATTAAAACTTATGTTTTAAACACTTCTATACTCACGAAAAACTGATTTTTGATAAGAGTAAAAGACCTATTTCCGGTATTAATTTCGACTTTTTAATAAAATTTTTCTCATATTTGAATTTAAACTTAGAAGTTGAGGAAATATTTGCAAGATTCGATTTTTTCTCTGAAGTAAAGTAGTACTTCCGGTCTACCGATTTTAGTGAATCATATCTCATGAGGGAGATTACACTCGTAAATACAAAATTTGGAATTGATAGCTACAGCCGTTTGAGCGCTATCGTGGTGACAGCCACACTGATACACACACAGAGAGAGAGACGTTTTTTAAAAAACACTTTTTTGCTATCAGGAGATTTCAAAACGTGGAGATCTGCAAAGTAGAAGTCGAACATTTTCATCATCACAATACTTTATTATACTAAGAAGTAATATATCAAGATAGTCATTTAAAATGAAAATATGAGGTGTGGACACCACAAGACTTTCTTATACGTATATGCGTTTCGAATTTTTTATACAAAAGTTTTAAATACTTTTATCATTCGCTTCATAAACATGTGAGTCGAAGTGTAACTTCAGGTTCGAAACTTAATTCTTAATAGTATTTTTTTTTATACACAACAACTGTTTCAACCCGAGCTCTAAATACTTTTGTACTAATAAATCTGAATAGAATGCATAATTTACGAGATAATTGCAAAAAAGAAACTGTTTCCGGTAGGAATTGCCAAATCATATTTAAACTCAACATAAACGTGTTTAATGTAACAAACATGCACAGTAGAAATTGTATAAAGAAAGAAAATATACATGCTAATAGCATATTATGTAAAAAGGTTTATAAATCTTATTTTAGTCACGAGTTTATAAAACAAGTTTCATACTATACTTTTTCTATGACAGGACATAATCTAAATAATAAAAAAAATACTTGTCTGTTGCTGCGCCGCATCGCGGTAGTTTGACAGATCGATGACAGGCATCAACTATTTTATTTCAGTTTGATTTTTGCATTTAAAAAATCGAGCTTACAGCTCGTGACTAAAGTGCCTGTTGCTAGGTTCACCCCCCTGACTAAAGTGGACGAAACCACAGCTTGTCAAGGTGTGTTTAAAAGGTCACTTAGCGTCATGGAAACAAATGCGATAAACGGCAATTTAAACATGGAAGTAAAAAAAATGTTATTTAGACTACTCAAGAGTATAAATCGTTAAACAGAGTTAGACGGTAAATTTTATAATACTATGATTGAAATTTACTTCTCAATCCGCTGATATAAAAATATTTTAAATGCTCTAATTTAAAATTTGAGTAACCAACTTCAAAAAAACTACATTTCTAAAATGTTCATTAAAGTAAACTACTACTTCCGGTCTACCGATTTCCCTGAAAATCAAATTAAATCTCGAGAGAAAGATTATATACAAGTAAATATTAAGTTTGGTATTGATATCTGTAGCCGTTTTGTTGCTATTGTTATGAAACAGAGGGAGAGTGATAGAGAGAGAGAGAGAGAGGTGGGGGGCAGAAACACACACACACACACACATACACATGTTCGCAAATGCTACTTTTTCGGTATCAGGGGACTTCAAAACGTGCACATCTACAAAAATCTCGAGGTCGAAAATATTCGTCATCGCAATACTCCTTCTCATACAGGTGTATTTGAAATAAGGGGACAGAGTTTATTAATGGAAAGATGTAATTTCAAATCCAAAATATTTTGCGCAACTTCCCTCGCTAATGCGAGAAAAAAAATACAAAGGTATTTCTAAAATATTTGTCGCACCACTGCACTTCAATACGACTGTAGGGTATGGAAGGGTGGGATACTAAGTAGGAGTGTGAAGGCGTGCTAGGTCAGTCTCGTTCGATTGTTACGTGTGGATGTTTCGACTATGGCTTACACAACACACGAACTGAAATAAATTATATTTTTTTTTAATTCACTTGCGTCCAATTAAAATAAAAGTTTCTCATAAGTAGAGTTGGGCAAATTTTACAACACAAATATGTTTTTGTGAGAAATAAGAAGTAAAATGTCGTTGAATTTAATCATAATAACAGTAATAGCGGAAGAAAACATAATATCTAAATAATCCTGGCAAATACTAAAATAATTACAAAATTCATACAGTCGGCATGTCAATAAAAGAAATTCTCGTTGTTGAAAATTAAGGTATTTTAAAAGAGAACAAAAAAAATCGAATAAAGTACACACATCAATTTTATTGGGAAATTTGCCCAAATCTATTCACAAGTTTTTCACAGTTGATATTTCATATTAAGGTTGTTGAACACCTGTTTAGAAATAGTAAACAATGCTATCATTTGGGTTTTTATAACGTCTACAGCTGTATTACGTATATCTATGCGTGTTTATTTAGTTCGATGGAAATATTATTTATTATGACTCCTCAACCTGTGTGGAACCTCAGTCCCGTTGGGCCAGACAGCCGACGTCTGGCGCGATACCTACGACATATAGACACATGCTAAATCCATAGGCGGCACACACTTTTCCGGGGGTTTTTAATTTTGGCGTTCGTGTCGTAATTGACTCACAATTTTTGGGATTTATACTCTACATAATTGCATCTTTCCATTTATCATACTCTGTCCCCTTATTTCAAATACAGCCTGTATGTATAATAATATATTTAGAAGCGTTTGTTTAAAATGGAAAATCAAAATGGCTTACACACTAATTTTCTTATACTCTCCATTATTCAGCTTACCTTAATAGGATATTTGAAGACGGTTCTAAGTCCTCGACATTCCGCAATTGCTTCTTTTTTTGTTGGATCAAAACTTGCAGGTAATATACCATTGCAAAACACTTGCGCAATAAGTAATCCTGGAGCACCTATGACTGCATCTTTTGGTATGGTTCCTCTAAAATCTCTCCAATAATAGCCATTTTCAACAGCAAAAAGTCGAGGGGATGGTGCTGGCTGCAAAGGAGTTGATTCTGTAGCTTTTGTTGTAGGTTCCATAGTGATCGAAATTATGAACAAGACGAACACGATATACATCATGTCACATTTCATTTTGTATTAATAAATATACATATAAAGGCAATCAGAACTATTCAGTCTCCATTTATATAGTATGCTATTTTTTCTCTAGACTATATCTACAGAAATGTTGTACAGGTATACTTTAGAGGTTATTTAATGTAGTTGAAAAATAAAAAAAAAATTGTTCATTTCATAAATATTTAAGTATGCAATTTCAGTGTGTTTGTCTTTTATATTCTACATAAACAAGAAAATGTGAGATAACAAGTAATCCCAGAAGCTGAAGAAAATATGTACATTTATTCTTTATCATTTTACACAAACAATAAATGTTTGATGTTTTATTTTTGCTTTATTTCAAGTGTTTAATTATTTATATTTTGGAGAAGGTTATATAAATTGTTATTTAGTGTAGTTAAAAAAAACAAAAATTGTTCATTCCATAAATATTTAAATATGCAATTTCAGTGTGTTTGTCTTTTATATTGTACATAAACAAGAAAATGTGAGATAACAAGTAATCCCACAATCTGAATATGTACATTTATTCTTTATCATTTTGATGTTTTATTTTTGCTTTATTTCAAGTGTTTACATTATTTATATTTTGAAGAAGGGTAGCGTTATTGACAATCATAAATTAAAGAGCTTACACGTATTTTTAGTAATGTTTGAAATTTAATTGGAGGTCATTCCTACTGCGTTTCAAATCCTTTAGTAACAAGAGATGCTTTTATTTTCCTCAATAATGTTTAAAATTAATTACAATGATTAACATCGACACACAATACAAATAGTACCGAATTTAGTATCAGTAGGAAAATTATTTCTACATATTTTTAGCACCACTTTGCAACATTCACGCATAAATGAATTATTTTATAATTTTAATTCAAATAATAATAATTTTTCTGGCCTAGATGAAAAATATCAATAGAACTAGTATTCACTCTAAATATTGATGCGAATTAAGGTAGGTTGACCAAATAAGGCCCGGTACCCCAATAACGGCCGGTTTCATAATCAAGTTAAACTGACTTTTAATTTCAAAGTTGACTTTAACCCTGCATTTTGGTTTCATAATGTCGTGTTTGGTTTCATAGTGGCGTTTACCAACAAATAGAAACTTATGCAACTTATATTACTCGCGGAACGGGTAGACGCAAGGGGGTGTGAGTAGGTGGAGGTAGACGATATTCGGTTCTGTCACAGCGCTTCGGTTTTATTCACAGATTCTGTCATAGATTAAGGAATACTATAGATGGGAAACATAATGTATAAAGAATGAGTACTTACGGAACTGTTGATGTTGTTGATGTTTTATAATAAGCCAATTTTCGCTTGCCTATAACTGTTATATTATTATACACTCGAATATTATAGGTATATATGACATTTAAATGCGAGTGACAGTTTGGAATTAAACTGTCACTCACACTTAAGTCTGCAATAGCCGACCGATTCCGATAGATTTTCGTCTTCGATAGGACCGGTAGAGATACCGTAAAGTGGGGATAGACGACGCGAAAATGGAAAAACCTTGTGTAAAATGTGTGTGACAATGTTTACTGTTTAATGTTTTTTATCTTTAAAAATAATTACATAAATTTGATTTTTTCTTTATATCGTACATCAAATGTGTAGCTGACGTGTAGAGGTCGTTTTTTTCCTTTTGTGTACCAGCCTTAGTTAGTAGACATTAATCAAATTCATGCATTTTTGTGGATATTTCTAAAACACATAACTTTCTTAAGAAAATAAATTAGTACAAAAACTGACCGTGACATTATAAATTTATGCCTTTTGCATCACTATCCCAAATTTGAGATTCTAAAATTACAAAATGAGTTTAAAAAACGCGAAACGGCGATGTCGTAATTTTCATTAGGTAAACGCCTCTCTTAAGCCAAAGTCAGGATTTTCTAGCTTCAACCAACTTTAATATTTACTTTAACGACAAGTACGGTATAACCACACATAATATAGGTTGTGTTGTTGACAATTACATTGTTAAATTTGGAAACAGATACTTTGGTATTTATTTCGAATACTATCTAATAAAATTAACCAATATATATTGCAAACGAGTTCTAGTTCCTCATCAGGATGAGGTTGATGTACTAGTAAGATGACGTAAAGTTTGTAGAAATAGGGAGAACGGTTTGAATAAATTCAATGACAATGAATTTTTTGATAGATTCAGACTAACAAAAGAGATATCGTTTCTCTATTCAAAAGACTCGAACATTTAATTTCACTACAAATTAGTAGGTATTATCATGAAGTTATTGTATTATTACTAATAAATGTTATATTTTAGTGGAGGATGCATACAGCCGCTCACACAGTTAATTGTTAACATTAAGGTTTTATACCACTGGCATTATGCTTATTGCAGTTGGAGATTTTATTGGAATATCCAAGGCCTCATCTTGTAGGATAATCAAACGGTTATCCAATGCTATATACTCATTACTGTCAGGTTATATCTACATGCCTCGTAATAATGTTGACTGAAAAATTTTGCATCGAGGCAGTTGTTAATAATGATAATGGGGGGGGGGCTTGGAATGAGGCGTTTGTTAATCAATAAACATTTTAATAACTTGTAATATGTACATAACATTTTTTCTTCTTCATACCACTCGGTAAGTTATATGAAATTGACATTTCTATCTCACTGGAATACGTCAAAAGAAAAGTTTGTGTGCTAAACGCACAGCATGAAAGATATATAAGTAGTAGGATGACAAGTCATACTCAATTTTTTGTAAAGAAATTGCATAGAATGTTCATATATAACTGTATTATTTGAGTGCAAATATAGAAATATATTAATATTGTAAGGTATTCATTTCTGCTTTCTAGTACTCACATTTATTTAATAAAACTAAATTTAAATTTTGTTTATTGCTTTATTTTCGTACATCTGATAGTCGTATCATACAAAACAAATTTTTTAAACAACACAAAAAATTGAACACAGTTAATTAACTGTTCTCTTAAGAAGTTATTCCATATACAGGCTGTATTTGAAATAAGGGGACAGAATATGATTAATGGAAAGATTTAATTTTATTAGACCCAAATCCAAAATATTTTGCGCAAATTCAAATTTTAAAAATTACAAAGATATTTTTAAAATATTCGTCGCGCCACTGCACTTTAATACGACTGTAGGGTATGCAAGAGTGGGGTACTAAGGAGGAGTGTGAAGGCATGCGAGGTCAGTCTCGTTCGATTGTTACGTGTGGATGTTTCGACTATGGCTTACACAACGCACGAACTGAAATAAATTATGTGTTTTTTTAATTCATTTGCGTCCAATTAAAATAAAAGTTTCTCATAAGTAGAGTTGGGCAAATTTTACAACACAAATTTGTTTTTGTGAGAAATAAGAAGTAAAAAGTCGTTGAATTTAATCATAATAACAGTAATAGTACTTACTATACATTTAACAAATATTAAAATAATTACAAAATTCATACAGTCGGCATCTCAATAAAAAAAATTCTCGTTGTTGAAAACTAAGATATTTTAAAAGAGAACAAAAGAAATCGAATAAAGTACACGCATCAATTTTATCCCAAATCAGCTAATATTTCATATTAAGGTTGTTGAACTCTTAGCATGAGCACCTGTTTAGAAATAGTAAATAATGCTATCATTGGGGTTTTTATAACGTTTACAACTGTTATTGCGGTGTGTGTATCTATGTATGTATATGTTTATTTAGTTCCATAAAATATTATTTATTACGACTCCTGACGTCGGCTGACTGGCCTAACTGGCGCGATACCTGCTAAATCCATAGGCGGCACATTCAACACTTTTCGGGGGTTTTTAATTTTGGCGTTCGTGTCGTAATTGACTCACAATTCTTGGGATTTATATTCTACATAATTGCATCTTTCCATCAATCATACTCTGTCCCCTTATTGCAAACACACCCTATATATATAATAAATATTTTTAATTAAGGTTACACATTTTCTGCAGTGTAAAGACGGAATTTTTAATTTGTAGAATAAAGACATCTGCACTCTACATAATTTTTTTCTTTTTCCACTCCCTGCACGAGCAACAATTCTTCCTCCTTGCTAAAATTAGCTCCTCTTTTCCTCTTCTTCTTTACCACTTCTTTGTAGGTGAATGTATGAATCATGTTATTAGAAAACATGGTTTTAAACGTACCCAAATCCAAAACGTAGGTCTTAAGTGCAGTAACAACAGAACAAAGTCTGCCAACACCTAATTTATTGAAAATTCAGCAATGGAACAGGAGGAAGAGACCTTATTAGATACTCTGATGACGATATGGCAGCTACTTCAAGTAATATAATAGGTTTTTCTTTTCTATTAAGGCCTACGTTGTTAGTATTTATGTAAATACTGAAGGGCGTCGGAAAACAAATGATGTATGGTACATATTATTACGTAGAAATGATAATAGTTAAATAAATCACCACTAATGTTTCAGTATTAAATGAGATCCGAAATTATTTTATTAATGTGTTTATTCTAAACAAAATTGATACTATTTTGTATATGTTTTCTGGTGTTTGTATTAATATATGCAAACTCATGGTCTGTAATACATATACTATTTAAATTGGAATAACTTTGTTTATAACTGTGTGAATACGTATACTGTATATGAACATATCTACGTGAGAAATTTCTTGAATTAGCGGCATTTAAATTAATCGATGAGAAATTACTTGCATATACAAATTTCGGTAGGTAGGAAAATGGATGCATTACACAGGCCGAGCTGAAAAGCATTCACGTATAGTGGTTACGCGAAACTAATGTATATATGTTTCGGAGTAATGTGTTTCTTTTCCTTATAATCATTAACATTAAAATAATGCAAGTAATTTCTCATCGATTAATTTAAATGCCGCTAATTCAAGAAATTTCTCACGTAGATATGTTCATATACATTATACGTATTCACACATTTAAATATACGGCAAAGAAAAAGATTATATGTGTTTAATATATACATTAACCACATATAAAATATTTATTGTAATTATCCAGAATGAAATTTGGATTTCTGTGTTCCAACACAGAGTGCACTGTATGTGCTGTAATATTGTAGAAGGAAAAACATAGTAATTAATATGTTTCCTTCATTAAATGAGAATGATAAGAAATTATCTCTCATGCTTGCAAAGATCGTCTCCGTAAGTATATATACAAATTTCGGTAGGTAGGAAAATGGATGCATTACACAGGCCGAGCTGAAGAGCATTCACGTATAGTGGTTACGCGAAACTAATGTATATGTGTTAGTCCTCGGAGTAATGGGTTTCTTTTCCTTAGAATCATTAACATTAAAATAATGCAAGTAATTTCTCATCGATTAATTTAAATGCCGCTAATTCAAGAAATTTCTCACGTAGATATGTTCATATACATTATACGTATTCACACATTTAAATATACGGCAAAGAAAAAGATTATATGTGTTTAATATATACATTAACCACATATAAAATATTAATTTGTTTATAACTTTGTCCTGGGATAAAAATATGAGCTGGCTAGGTAAAACGATTCAATCTTTTTTTTATATAATAATTAAAAAAACATAAAATATAATTTAGTGGGGTTCGTTACAATATGCTGTTCCCAACGTGGAGCCGTTACTAATTTAAAGGGTTGCTATTCATGTTTTATTTCAATAACATACAGTAATACCAGTACACAGACACATAACCTTTCCCAATACAGTATATTTGGTAAACATCGTAATTTACGTCAGAAGGCACAAAATGTGAAAAAAAAAATAATTAAATAGCAAGTTTCCTTCCGAATTTTTCTAATACTATAAATACACTATATCACACTAGCTTTATTGTATTCTGACATCAAAATTTCCAATACATGGTTTAAAATTGTCTTCGGCTGATTTATCCAAATATTTAAGAATCTCGAAGTCGTGCGTTATGTATTGCTTTCCATCATTATACCAAACAGTAAGGCCCTTGTAGGCTCCTCTTGTCGGTGGAAATACCTTCCCGATTTTCCATTCACCTTGATGGAAGGTTCTGCCGATGTACAAATCGAATCCTACTTCATAGCCACCGATGACTTTGTCCTCCAATTTTTCTTTCGTCAACCAATCAATGTTCACATGTTCCCATACAAAATTGTCTTTCCGTCTATCACAAAGAACCTGTAATTGCGAAAATTAATATGTGCAAAGTTTTAGATTCTACAAATGTCTATTATGAAGTCTTATTTACTAAAGAAGACACTTCAGAAAAGCAGGTAGAGATATACAGGGTGTATTTCAAATAAGGGGAGAGAGTATGATTAATGGAAAGATTTAATTTTATTAGACTCAAATCCAAAATATTTTGCGCAAATTCAAATTTTAAAAATTACAAAGATATTTTTAAAATATTCATCGCGCCACTGCACTTTAATACGACTGTAGGGTATGCAAGAGTGGGGTAAATTAGGAGTGTGAAGGCGTGCGAGGTCAGCCTCGTTCGATTGTTACGTGTGAATGTTTCGACTATGGCTTACACAACGCACCAACTGAAATAAATTATGTTTTTTTTTAAATTCATTTGCGTCCAATTAAAATAAAAGTTTCTCATAAGTAGAGTTGGGCAAATTTTACAACACAAATTTGTTTTTGTGAGTAATAAGAAGTAAAATGTCTTTGAATTTAATCATAATAACAGTAATAGTACTTAATATACATTTATTGCGGAAGAAAATGTAATATCTAAATAATCCTGTCAAATATTAAAATAATTACAAATTCATACAGTCGGCATCTCAATAAAAAAAATTCTCGTTGTTGAAAACTAGGATATTTTAAAAGAGAACAAAAGAAATCGAATAAAGTACACGCATCAATTTTATCCCAAATCAGCTGATATTTCATATTAAGGTTGTTGAACTCTTAGCATGAACACCTGTTTAGAAATAGTAAACAATGCTATCATTGGGGTTTTTATAACGTTTACAACTGTTATTGCGGTGTGTGTATGTATGTATGTATATGTTTATTTAGTTCCATAAAAATATTATTTATTACGACTCATGACGTCGGCTGTCTGGCCTAACTCGCGCGATACCTGCTAAATCCATAGGCGGCACATTAAACACTTTTCGGGGGTTTTTAATTTTGGCGTTCGTGTCGTAATTGACTCACAATTTTTGGGATATATATTCTACATAATTGCATCTTTCCATTTATCATACTCTGTCCCCTTATTTCAAATACACCCTGTATACAAAATGTCATTTTGCATGCAATTGTTATTTTAAATCGGTAATTTAATTTTACAGTTCAGCATAAAAGCTGCCCTCCTAGCATAATGCAATATTATTATTATTATTAATTTATTAGACTACTTACGTAGTAACAAAGATTAAAATTCTACGTAATTAAAAATAAAGTATGTATAATCTCAATATACAATGTTAAAACTGTTACTTGAGGAGTATAAATAAATATATTATGTACGGTTATCATTAAAAGTATGGGAACAGGCTCGTAGACTAAATAGCAAATAAGGTATAAAATAATAAAACTTATGTTAACATTTAGCTTGTGAAGCAAACAGAGTCTCTTGTATCAGAACGGTGTCGAACCAACATAGCCTGAAAAGGAATCTTCACAATCAAGAGGTTCACACATCACAAATATCAAGTAGACAAAGGAAGCATCACCTTGCTTAAATGATAACCGTGTGACTTGGTGTAAGAAACTACATTTATTGTAAATTACATTTAAATTGGGGATAATGACGAAATGTCTGTGGAACATTATCAAAAATTCAAACTAGACTAAACGCGGCTCACAAACAGGTGCGCTAGGTAAACTAGAAGAGCTTAACAAATGGAACAATACGTACTATTCAAGCATTACAAAATACTAACAAAATTAAGGTATGGCTACCACACGACTTTCTTATACGTATGAGCGATTCAAATTATACACAAGTTGTTCTAAATTGTTTAAAATACTTGTTATCGCTATCAGTAAAAGTGTTACTTCCGGTCCGAATTATGAAATTTCATTTATTCAAAAAACATTCCAAATCCAGCTGCAAATAATTTTGTACTCTTGATAATATATATATATATATATATATATATATATATATAATGCATAATTTACGACATATTTGCAAAAAATCGCTATTCGATAAGAGTAAAAGTGTTACTCCCGGTCTGAATTTTAATTTTTTTTTTTCATACAAAAGGTATTGAAAATGAAGTTCGAAATATATTTATAAGTACTCGTAATGTACGTGTCTAAAAAGCATGACTTGCCAAATATTCGCAAAGAACTGATTTTTGATAAGAGTAAAAGACCTACTTCCGGTATGAATTTCGAAAAACTTTTTTAATAAAATTGTTCTTAAATTTTAATTTTGACTATATTTGAATTTTCTACAAATTTGTTTAAACTTAGTAGTTGAAGAAATATTGACAAAATTAGATTTTTTCACTGAAGTAAACTACTACTTCCGGCCTGCCGATTTTACTGAAAATCTCTTCAGATCTCAAGAAGGAAATTACATTTGTAAATACCAAATTTGGAATTGATAACTATAGCGGTTTGAGCGCTATCGTGGTCACACATACACAGACACAGACATTTTTTAAAAACCAAATTTTTTGGTACCAGGGGACTTCAAAACGTAGACATTTACAAAAATCTCGTGGTCGAAAATGTTCATCATCGTACTACGTATAAGAAAGTAAAAGTTAAATATTATTCTACTATTAATATGCGCCAAAATACATTCAATGTTTAACAATAACAAGTTCTCGTAATAACATAAATTCAACAACCAGAATTTATAATAAAAATTAATTGGAAACCGTTCAAAGGGAGGCTGAAGCAATCACAGGGTATAAAAATATACATATATACAAGACAAACTCTTAGATCGTAACGTCAAGTGATACTTATTTCCGGAACTTTGTCTAGTGTATACTGGGTGTTTGTAAAGGTGTGGCAATATGAGAAAATTTTAAACAAATAAATCTTACTTATTTTAGATAGAACGCCCAATATTCTTTACAAAGTCGTATTAAGCCCGTCGACAACTACTGTTTTCGTTAAGTATGTTCTATATCTAACATAATCAATATTGCAGAATATATTCAAACTAGCCATGGCAAAACATAGAAGCGACGAAAACAGGTTTCTAAGATAAATTGTGCTTCTGTTAAACTACCTTATTGTTCGTTTTATTCTTATCAGCTTTTGCTATTTGTTGTTATATCAAATTATACTTTATTCCAACAATAATAAACTTTCCAAGGAAACAATTAATTGAAATGGTCTATATCTTGACTGACATGTAGAAAAATTCTTTGGTTCTTTCACGTACTTAATGATGCTTAATCAGAATAGATGTTACCCACTGAAAATGTGGAAAAATATCTACAGAAACTTTCCAAAGAATCGAACAACACCTCTTACAAAAACTTGATCGATGTACATATGGAAGACCACATCTTTGAACATTGAATATGACTTTGTTCATTTTAGTAATCTATTACATTATATCCTTTATAGACTTCAAATATATCATTTTCACAGTATTTTATATGTATTTCCAGCTTCTTTATCACTTTATTGTGAATTTCTCAGGACAAGTAATATAGGAGCAACACCAACGACAGTACTAATTGATAATATTAACAAGACTTAATATAATAACACGGCGATCGTTTTTACTTTCTTATGCGTAGTATAAGGAAGTATTGTGATGATGAAAATTTTCTACGTCGACATTTTTAGAGATGTCCACGTTTTGAAGTCCCCTGATACCGAAAAAGTGGTTTTTAAAAAATGTATGTGTGTCTGTCAGTGTGTGTGGCTGGCTGTGTGTGAGTGTATGTGACCACGATAGCGGTCAAACCGCTATAGGTATCAATTCCAAATTTTGTATTTCCGGGTATAATCTCCCTCTTGAGATCTGATTAGATTTTCAGTAAAATCGACAGACCGGAAGTAGTAGTTTACTTCAGTGAAAAAATCGAATTTTGCCAATATTTCATCAACTACTAAGTTTAAACAAATTTATAAAGAATTCATATGTACTTAAAATTAAAATTGAGAACAATTTTATTTAAAACGTTTTTCGAAAGTCCTACCGGAAGTAGGTCTTTTACTCTTATCGAAAATCAGTTTTTTCCGAATATTTTGCAAGTCATGCTTTTTAGGCAGGTACGTTACGGGTATAAGTATTTATAACAAAATTTTCAAAATTCAGACCGAAAGTACCACTTTTACTCTTATCGAATAGCGATTTTTTGCAAATATGTTGTAAATTATGCATTCTATATATATTTATCAAGAGTACAAAAGCAAATAGTGCTAGATTTGCAATATTTTTTGTATAAATGAAATTTCAAAATAGGGACCGGAAGTAACAGTTTTACTTTTAGGGAGTAGCACTTTTTTTCGAATATCTTACAAAGCATGTATTCTATAGCGATTTATTAAGAGAATATAAGTACTTAAAATAGGATTTTGAATAATTTTTGTGTAAAAAATTTTTAATATTGTATAGTTTGAAACGCTCATACGTATAAGAAAGTCGTGTGGTGGCCACATCTCATTTTTTTCTTCGGTATTAAGTATATTTTTGCATGATTAAAGTAAATTTTATTGCCCCGTGAACGAGATTTTAAGATAAGTTTAAGTTTCAAAATATGGAAGATAGGTATAAGATATACTTACTTAAATCAATTAAGTATATCTTAATCTTAGATTATTTTACTGGGTTCTTTTTTCTGTTTTCTTTTGTTAAATAAAAGGATGCCTTAAAGGAAAGTATATACTTTATAAAAAAATGTAGCTGTCGATAGGCTTAATATGATTCCATAAAGAAATATTGGGTGTTCCATTTAACATAAATAAGATCTTTTACTTAAAATTCCTTATTTTGTGACACCTTCGTGAATATCCAGTTTAAATTAAAATACTTGTAACATGTAACACTTAGCACTGTCTGCATGTACGCCATACCAAATTATTTCGTATTCTGCCATGACACTTTTGAATTATAAGCAATTGAAAAAAATGAGGTGTGGCCACCACACGACTTTCTTATACGTATGAGCGTTTCAAACTATACAATTTTAAGAATTTTTTTATACAAAACTTATTCAAAATCCTATTCTAGGTACTTTCATTCGCTTAATAAATCGCTATAGAATGCATACTTTGCAAGATATTATCAAAAAAGTGTTCACCGCTAAGAGTAAAAGTGCTACTTCCGGTACGAATTTTGAAATTTCATATATACAAAAAATATTGCAAATCCAGTTCTAAATACTTTTGCACTCTTGATAAATATATATAGAATGCATAACTTACGACATATTTGCAAAAAATCGCTATTCGATAAGAGTAAAAGTGGTACTTCCGGTCTGAATTTTGAAATTTTTTTTATACAAAAGATATTGAAAATCATGTTTTAAATACTTTTATACCCGTAACGTACTTGTCTAAAAAGCATGACTTGCGAAATATTCGCAAAAAACTGATTTTCGATAAGAGTAAAAGACCTACTTCCGGTAGGAATTTCGAAAAACTTTTTAAATAAAATTATTCTCAATTTTAATTTTAAGTATATATGAATTCTTTATAAATTTGTTTAAACTTAGTAGTTGACGAAATATTCGCAAAATTCGATTTTTTCGCTGAAGTAAACTGCTACTTCCGGTCCACCGATTTTACTGAAAAACTAATCAGATCTCAAGAGGGAGATTATACACGTAAATACAAAATTTGGAATTTATATCTACAGCGGTTTGGCCGCTATCGTGGTCACACACACACACACAGAGAGAGAGAGACACACAGACACACAGACATTTTTTAAAGACCACTTTTTCGGTATCAGGGGACTTCAAAACGTGGACATCTGCAAAAATCTCGAGGTCGAAAATTTTCATCATCACAATACTTCCTTATACTACGTATAAGAAAGTAAAACACCTGTCAATGTCACTTTTTAAATTTACTTGTAAATAACTCAAAAAGAATTAACTTGAGCGATGAATTACTCTTAATACAAAATATTCCTATTTTAACCTGAAATTTAAATATATATATATTCAATTTAAAAAAATTATTTTCTTTATGTCATTGATTTAAGGATCACTCTGTATAAGTGTATATATTTTTAAATTTTAAAACAACAGCAGCTATATCACCAACAGTGCGCAATTTTTTTTATTTTACTGCGCATTAAAGAGTACATTTATTGAATCAACCTGTATATGTTATAAAAAAATGTAGTTATTTTGTACGGGATTTTATCACTTTCCTTGACCTAGACCACAGCTATACCAACGAAAGCCGCTTAATTATTAATTAAACAAATATCAAGAAATAAAACGAATAATCAATATATGTATAACATTCATACTCAATTAATTATTTAAGCATAATAAATTGAAATTAATTTACGAAATTCTATGAGATCAAGAAATTATATTGTATTTTACATTTACTGTCCTATTACTGATTATTAATGTTTATAAGTTGAACTAATTAAAAAGTTTTATCAAATATGTCTACCTTAATTGGATATTTGATTATTCTTCTGAATCCACGACATTCAGTCACCGCTTCCTTACGGGAGTCATATAGCGTTCCAGGCAATATGCCTTCATAGTAAATTTGGGCAATATATAGACATGCAGTGCCGTTAACAGCATCAGCAGGGACAGTGCCATTGTAGTCCCTCCAATAGTAATTACGATCTATTTTCGTTTCTTGAACAACGGCTTCTACAGATAGCGTTAAATATAATAACAATACAAAATGAAACGTTTGTATTTTGAACAAAAGGCTTAAGTCTAATATACACATGTTCGGTTTTAGTGTTTATTATAGACTCGTTACTGAAATCTGTAAATTCACTTAAAACACTGGATATTTCACATTAAATTAGAAACATATGCTGCGATATACATATCTGTAACTATTGTTTTCAGTTTTATATCATATATCCCCGCTCGCGCTGTTCAGATAAGCAGTTCTAAAAATATTAAGTTCAGGAGGTTGAACTTCTATTGTCAGGTTTTTCCAAAGCAACGTATTTCGATCAGTATTGCCAATTATTGTTAGCTCTGTTATTATTGGCTATATTAAATCGTTTAAATTATAATGATAAGTTTGTGATTACACTGCCCAAAAATGAAAATGTGTCGGGCTCAAAAATAGGTTATTCTTATGTATTTCCATCTGCTGAATTCAAAAATTATCCATAAACATGACTGATTAGTTTTTGCTTTAAAGTTCTAACGAAACGTCATTTTTTCCCGATCTATATTTTTAGTTTAGGGGTAATTTCGTGTTTGAAGTTGTCACACTTGTTATATGAAAAAACGCAACGTTAGATGGCTAACTTCACTAATAACACGAGACTTGGAATAGTAATTGTTTTTGTCGCCAGCAGCGTTATGTGCACAAGCGGCAATTTTGAAATATGTACCTGTGAATGTACCTTTAATTTTTGAGTTTTAAAATTGATAAAACAAATGAGTTACCGCAGGTTAATAATACTAATATATTTTTTAGTAATAAATTTATTTTGCATTTAATTTAAAGTACATTTATTATCTAACTATAATTAATAATAGAATATATGCGTATGATTGCTGACATATTAGTATACAAGAGACAAATATCAAAGTTTTCAAATAAAATAAAACATACACTTTTTTTCTTATTTAATGTTTTAATACCTGATAAATGTAATGTAGGAACAGCATCTGCCTTCAAATTTGATCGGTTATGATATGATGTAAATTTCATTTATGGAGAAAAATGATAGTCACACACCCGATAATTTCTTCGCTTTTCAATTTTAATGTCCTCTCATCCCACGGCTATCTTCCACTGTTCAAAAAGCTAAGAAAAAGAATATAGTTAGTACATATTTTATCGCATATGGTCGAAATTTCATTGCGTGATTATTTTTTATGTATTGAAAAGCTAAAAAGATAATTTAGTAGAAAATCAAAATAATATGCTTACCTCGGGTATGCACAATTGCATTTTCCTGGTAACTTTTACACCCAGCTATAATGCACTTCACCAGTTTTCAAAATTATAAACAGTTCAAATAACCTAAGATATTTCAAAAACAAAACTAACTTTAAAAACGAATATAAATGATTAATATACAATGCCGAATCACAAATAATTATAAACTGAAAATATTGACATAAACCTCAAAACAACTATAAACACACTCGAAAGCAAATAAAACGCGTGTATCCAGCAGGGATACCAGCATAACTGGCTTTAGAAACTGTAAAATATTAAAATTCCTAGATAAATTACTAAAGTGCTACAAACCTGCCGCAGGCGACAAAAACTTTTATTAATGGTTTGTAACTGAGCTAAGTTTCTATTAGTAGATAGGAAGTTAACAGGGCATGGTTTATACAACGAGTCAATAATGACAGTTATTATACCCGAGAGTTGAATTTACGAACCGAGCCGCGTAAGCGGCGAGGGAGTAACTCAGCTCGAGGGAATAATAGTAATTATTGCGAGTTAGTATACACTACTTTATCGACGACTAACTGAAAATTACTAAAAAAAATCAAAATAATTAAACGAAAATGTCAGATTACTATATCAATATGACGTTTGACGGTTTGACAGTTAGTAAAATGGCCGGACTTGTCTATCGTTACTACGACAACGTTAGGAACATTATGTTCTTATTGGCGGAATGCAGGGAATAATGGTAATGTTATGGCCCATTATTCCCTCGTCGCATTTCATTATTCCCTCCGGGTATTATAAGTGTTATTATTAGCCAATAGTGATTAATATAATACCCACTTTATTGTTTAGTCGTCGATAAAGATTATTATTGTTACTGTAAATGTCAGTTTCATATAGTTTGTGTTGTTATCAGTGCAGAATAACATTTTCGTCACAGAAACGCAATATGATGCCTCGCGTGAAATTTGCCATCACCATTATTTTGGTATAAAGCTAGGGCATCAAGATAAGTTACGGACTCCACACATATGTTCGTTCATACTACGAGAATGCTGAAAACTAAAAATAAAACAATTTGGGCTTTCGCTGTGCATATGGTTTGGGGAAGCCTACAAACCATACCTACTGGTATCTGCTATTTCTGCTTAACTTCATCTAGAAAGGCAGGATTGTTAATGAAGGAAAGAGGAGCAGTTCAGGTACCATAATCTGCATCTGTTATTCAACCTATCTCACATTCAAATAATTTACCAGTACCTACTTCACCCCAAAATTATGAGCTTGAATTGGAAAATAAAGACAATGTGGAAGAAGAAGAACCCAATAAGCCTTCAACATCCCTTGACTTTGATTTTAACGAAAAACATGATAAACCACACAGACTGAGTCAAGCCGAAGTGAGTGATCTCATTCCAGACTTAATTTGTCGAGGAAGAAGGCAGAACTTCTAGGGTCAAGTGTACAACAATGGGATGTTCCCTAACGTGATCTCAGTGTCTGACAGTACAGATATCGTCATAGGGATCTGATTTCTTTTTTATCTTTTTTTTTTTTTGAGAAAAACTACAATTTTATTATTTTCTGCGACGTTAATGGTTTATTGCCGAACTTGTGTTTTTTATTTGAAGACACTATAGTGAGCCACAATATTTTCTGCGCAATTCACAATCGAATGGATGGTAGTTGCAAGCATGATTTTGTTATGAATTTTTCTAAAAATGAGCAAGAGATATGATTTTTATATATATTGGGGGAATGTCAAAAAATTATTTACTAGCTCAAAAATTTTAATTGTTTATAAAATTGCAACCATTACAAGAATATACAGGGTGTCCAGAAACTCTCCTGACAAACGAAGACCGGAGATTCCTCATATAATTTTAAGACAATTTAACCCAATTCACCCTAGTCCGAAAATGCTTCCTAAGGGAGCTAGAGCTCTTTGAAGATGGCGCCTTGTAATTATTTTTTTTTAATATCTCCCGAACGCTTCTATTTAGAAAAACAAAAACTGGTATGCTTATTTATCCTCCAGAGATGAATCGATTCCATCAATTGCGAATTTCTAGTACCGGTCATAGGCGTCCGTTTTGAGTCGGTAAACGGTTATTTTAACGCATAACTTTTTTGTCTTTAACTTTTAAGCATTTGTGACACTAGATTATTAAATTTTCTGGTATTCTAGTACTAAAAGGTACTCTTACTTTAAGTCGGTAGGATACACCGTTTTCTAGAAAAATCGATTTGAAAATATTTCGTTTTTTCGTCATTAAAATTCAATTTATTATGTACCTACTTATTTTTAGCGACGAAGTTGGCTAGGACTATCAAGGCATGAATAAAAATTAATTTTATAAATCATCTTTTGTTTCAAATGCAGCACACAATTCGTAAAAATAGGTTTGGGAAAAGAAGCAAAAATCAATTTGAAACAAAATTTTAGCTGAAGGTTTTTAAAAACAAAGTATTTATTACAAGTATCAAAGGTAGATAGTTACAAAAGAGAATTTACCCTTTTGCTTAGAGAACGCCGAATTTTTGCAAAAATTCCAAAAAAGTTATTTCTAAATTCGTTGCAAGCATCTTGTATCCTTAGCCAGAGTTGTGCACGATTTTGTATCGGAACGGAATAAACAAATGCTTTTATGTATCTCCAAACACAATAATCGCAAGGATTCAAATCCGGCGACCTTGCTGGCCAAGCAACTGGGCCACCTCTTCCATTCCAATGGTCTTCGTAGTTATTATCTAGAAAGTCTCGTACATTCCTGCTAAAGTGGGCCGGACAGCCGTCCTGTAGAAACCATAAGTTTTGCCGAATATTTAAACGCACCTCATCTAACAAATCAGGTAAAATATTTTGCAGGAAATGTAAGTAATCAACACCATTTAAATGAGCAGGTAATTCCACAGGTCCAAGTAGTTCCGTTTATGCTAAACCTATGCTGATGCTTAAATTCTTGAACAACGTGGGGATTGTCACCAACGTACGAATAATAGTGTGCATTATGTACATTATAAATTCCATTTTTTGAGAGTGAAGCTTCGTCACCAAACAAAATGTACCTGAAAAAATCTTCATCTTGATTTATCTGATTTTGTAACCATCTAGCGAATTCTACACGAGCAGGAAAATCTCCTTCTAGCAGTGCTTGCACCTTTGTAAAATGAAAAGGATATAAATTTTCTTTGTGTAAGATATTTCCTACGGAAGATTTTGAAATTGTGGGGTACATGGCAGATAGTCTTCGAACACTAATTTCTGGATTTTTCTCAACTTCCATTAAAATAACATCTTCATGTTCTGCTGTTACATCATTATGTCTCCCTGTTTAATTTTTTTTTTTTGGGACCACTGAACCTGTTTCTCTTAATCGTTGATGAAGAGCTGTAAATGTTGAGTGAGTGGGATGCTGACGATTGAGAAATTTTTCAGCGTATCTACGTTGCGCTGCTCGAGCGTTACACCTCATTTCGCCATAAACTAAATGCATATCGACGTATTCTTCATTAGTAAAAACCATTTTTTTTTAATTGAAATCGTTGTGTTTGAATGCTACAAAGTAAAAAATAAAAAGATAAACTTCGCGAACTGACAACAATTTGACAATTAAAAACGTAGGTTTTATTCAGAGCGAGCAAAAAATAATAAATTGAATTTTAATGACGAAAAAACGAAAAATTTTCAAATCGATTTTCTAGAAAACGGTGTATGCTACCGACTTAAAGTAGGAGTACCTTTTAGTACTAGAATACCTGAAAATTTAATAATCTAGTGTCACAAATGCCTAAAAGTTAAAGGCAATAAAGTTATACGTTAAAATAACCGTTAACCTACCCAAAACGGACGCCTATGACCGGTACTAGAAATTCGCAATTGATGGAATCGATTCATCTCTGGAGGATAAATAAGCATACCAGTTTTTGTTTTTCTAAATAGAAGCGTTCGGGAGATATTAAAAAAAAACTAATTACAAGGCGCCATCTTCAAAGAGCTCTAGCTCCCTTAGGAAGCATTTTCGGACTAGGGTGAATTGGGTTAAATTGTCTTAAAATTATCTGAGGAATCTTCGGTCTTCGTTTGTCAGGAGAGTTTCTGGACACCCTGTATAATATATCATTACTCTTCTTCATTTCTTTTACTTCAATAATCTTGGTGTCTCCTGTCTATACCTACATCTATTTATACGAAAATTGATGAATATACTTTACTTACAATACAGTTTATGCAAGCAATATATTTTAGAATTTTGTACAATAAACAAGTTTTAAAACCAAACAAATTAATAACTTGATTATAGTACGCACAGAAACAGGAACGTGAACGGATGAACAATTAGTGGATCAGAAACTATAAAATAGGTAAAAATTATTTCAACAAGTCTTCAAATGAGTAGTCATTTACTTTTAAATATTTTTGAACACGCTTCCGAAATGATAAATCGACATTAATACGAATTTGAGCACCTATATAATATTGTACATTTGCCTTCTTATGTAGCCCATTAAAAAAAATTGTAATGACCGAAGACCTTGCAGACTAGTGAATAGGGCCTCTACGAGCTAGTCTCTTCTTTGGAAGCATTTCATTTAAAATATTTTGTGCAAGCCTATCATCCGATCAACAAGAATATCTCTCTATACACTGATGCTTCACCTATGATGATGATCTATTTACAAGTAAAGTAGGGGTTTTCATTTGAATAAGAACGAAAAGTTCTTTTGTCAACTATTCCATTACTGTGGAAAGTAGCTCCACCCGTAAATAACACAAAATCAAAACGAATTGCCTGGACATTAACTTTAGTTATTACCCCAACGGTAGAACACTCTTTAGGATTTAAAATGATGGCTGCGTAACTTAATATTTAAATGTGTTCACAACGGATAATATTTATTTTATTTTGAGGTCCTTGTAATGCTGATTTGGCTAATATTCTGCGACTTACGACTTACATCACGGGTACTGACGTGAGGGTTTTCTGTAGTTGCCATAATTGATACTGTAAATTGACACTGTATATAATAATAATAATAATAATAATAATAATAATAGTTGAGTCGTTTTGGCAAAAGGTAATTATGACAAAGTCAAAAAGTGCATGAATATTATTACTTATGACAGTTTTTAAATGTCTTGTAGATTTACTTGTCAGATTAAATTTTGCAACATTTCAAATTTGACGCTATTTTAAATTATTGGCGCATGTCGATTGTCAAAACAACTCAAACATAGCAAATTTAATGTAAAATAAACAATTTGATCAAATACAAATGTCAAAGTATGTCAAAGATGAACGATGTCAAAATGACAATTAAAATTTATAAATTATCACGGAGTATATAATAACGTCGTTGTCTTGATCAAGTACAATTATATGCATCATATGCTCGTGCTGGGAGTGCACTAGAAACACATGCATTCACTTATGGTATCTTTGTTATACAATTAGATAATATTTCTTATTTTGATGAAACCATTATTTATTGATACTATATATTAGTGGGCCGGAATCATCTTTGCTGAATTAAACTCTATGTATAATATTGTATAATATACTGCTGAAGCGAGATAGACGATATTTTCGATTCTTTCTGTACATATAATTCAATGTATAACAGGTACGAAATTTCAGGCGAGAGGATATTTTGTCGATAATCCGTGTTACTACGGAAGCAGAAAAATTAAATTCAGCATTGACATTACGCCTTAACCTTTCATTTGACAGACATGTAACAGAGTTTTCGTTTTGGATAAGAACGTGTTTTTATGTTATTCACTCTGGCTGGTCAATTCGGTTTTATTTTTTCGATAATCTGATGGAGAACACGGACGGCGAAAGTGCACCTGAACCGCTTCCACGTGATCAGAAGGGCTTTGGAAATGGTGCTAAAAAGCCCAGAGATATAGTACCCCTAACTTTTCCTAAAATTAAGCCAGAAGTCGGAGTCAGTGCATATCTTTTATCCAAATTATATGAGAAAAAGCCAATGTAAGTCACATGTATACTCTGCTAGAATATTAATTTTACAAATAATTTCTAAAAATACAAAACTAGAATCGTTATAAATCCTAGGAATTATCAGTTTAAAATTCCTTCTAATGACACGAAACAATTTATAACATATTACTGTGACCCTTGCAAATTAATAATACAATCAAATTACTAAAACTATATATTCCTAAATATACGAAGGTGCACGCATATATCTCAAGAAATTAGCGTAATTAGCTAATCTGAGATCTTACTGCTTCTGCAAAAGTGTGAGTTAGGCAATGTCGCACTTCATAAGCTGAGTTAATGGTATTTCTAATTATCTTTTATCTCAGCGGTAGAATTATTCTTTCTCCAAAGGATTGTACTCTTGAGTTTTCAACAGGTGAGATACAATAAATAAAAATACAGAAATATCTTACAATATAATTTATTAAACACACTGAAGATAAATAATAATAATAATAATAATAAATATTCACAAAAGAAACGAAATATTCTAAATAATTTATTTACATGCCACAATAGAGGACATTAGCATCTAATAATATATATAAGCCAAAGTATAAATTAAAATCATGTATAACACATTTGTACTTGCTTAGTTTAAAATTTGAGTGCAATCAACAAAACCAAGGAAAATTTCTCATAATTTATCTATAATACGTAACGACTTATATTAGTTATGATTATAAAACAAAATATTATTATTATTATTGTGCACACACTAGAAAATAGACTTTGCTTTGACTCTAATCCTATCCAAATACCATTTCTCGCTGTTGGACAACATTCCCAAAGCAAATTCAAGTTAATGAGTCAGTCAAGGTCCCATCCCTTAAACTTATTAAATGCACCCTTGACTCATGTCATAACGTGTGTAATCTCTAATGTTTACAAGAAAGAATGAGAAATCATCCAAAATTTAATCAAAAAATGACTTAATTACAAGTGTTTAGATATGCATTAAAACGCTGACTTTGTGCTGATATTAATTTCACTCAAATGCCTTTTCTCGCTTCTGAATGGTATTCTCATCACAAATTCATGTCAGAGAATCAATTAGAGCTCTATTCTACAAGTTCGTTAATTGCATAACTTGTTTGATACAGCCTCAATTCATAGAATCACAACATGTCAACTTTCAATGGACAAACAGCAATTCAAAACAAAAAAACAACAAGCATAAACTCTAAACAATAAAATATAAATTTACCAACCTTATTAACTTTCAATATAAGTCACCACAAAAAAACAATAAAACACTTTATATACAAAAAGAAAACTGTATACAGACTACCTGAGCTCTTCATATAAAACATTAAATTCTTCCATATTCATTTTTAATAGACTTATTACCAATTCTACAATAAATAACGAATGAGATATAATAAATATTGTATAGAAAAAACACAAAGTGTCTGTACTGCAATTCAAAGAAAAGTAAACTCTTTACAAAATACCCTTATTCAAAAAAAAAATTATTATAATTTCCAGAATCTTTTATCGTGACATATAGCGTATGGCCATTATGTTTTAAAATAAAATATTCCGGTTCTTAACAAACATTTCTAATATCTTCTAACTATAATTTAAATATATTTATTAAATTTGAAAAATTATTCGAATAAAAATTTTCAATTAGAAATTATTACATGTCCATTAAATTATTGCTTGAAAAAGTGCCAACTATTATCGAAAATGTTTCAAAGTCCCTTAAATATTATTTCTTGAAAATTTTACAAGCTAAAAATAAAAATTATTTCCTAAAAATTTTACAAGTTCAATTTAAAATTATTTATACTGACACCGAATGCTTATTTGTATTTAGAGCGGTTTTCACCGGCATCAAATCCCCCGAAAATTATCGTGCGCCGTAATTTATAAAGAATATCTTTAACAAAAGAATTCAGGCATGCCTATTTATGAGATTCTTTCCACTCTAAGTATACCTATACTCCTGCATCGCCTCTATCGGCGTGTAAATACATTACAGCTTGAAAAATGTAAACAAACAAATACATTTTAAATCGATGTAATTGTGTCAATTTAAAATACGAAATTTAAAGAAAACCCAGTATCTAAGTATGATAAAACGTGAATTACTGCAATATCTAGATTCAGCATGGTAAGTATAACAGTATTCTAACTGTTATTACATCATTTACAGTATAATACTCAAGTGTATCATTGTCATTTATAGATAAGGTTATAAATTTCCTTATTACTATTTTCATGATTTTTAAACCATTTCCGCATATTGTTCGGATATTTAATTCTAAATTTCCTTTTTCTTCCTTTTCATGGGAAATAGAGGAAACACGTTCGTGATTGTCGGACTGTGTTTTCTAATGAAAATTGTTTCATACATGGTTTGCACGACCCCTGAAGAAGAAACATTGTTTACTTCGTCTTGATCATGTGATTCCACCGGCTAGATTGCATTGGTGACTGACACATCATACTAAAGATATAAATGAACGATTAATTATCAAAATTCACCTGTTATACAGGGATTATTCAAATATTAATTTTATAAATAAATATTTTAATGACATTGTTATATTGTTTTACTTACACTAATATACATTTACTGAATCCTAACCTATAATTTTACAGTAAATATTTATATACAATGTGTATTGTTTAATTTTATACTAAGACTAATATAAAAGAATAAAAATAAAATTTAAATTAATTAAATCTGATTGTGATATTGCAATGTGAATACTTATATACAACTTAAATTTAACTCAAGATCACAGCAATATGTAACAAATTAAAATTATTTAAATTGCTGTACATATTATATCAATCCGTTTCAGACGTTATCCTCAATGGGACATTGCCAGGGAATCTATAGGCCTAGATTTAATTATGGCCAAAAGACAAGAACATTTGGCCAACAAACGACTTAATGACAAGAGACAGTTAAAGGCGAAAAAAAGAGATTCTTTTACTGAACAGTACAATGACTTAGCACAGAAAGAAGAAGTTTTTCAGACCAGTTTTCGAAGATTTAACAAGGTTATTAGTCAATTTCAACAATGTAAATCGAAATTAAGTGACGCATATATCGTGCAGCGATAGCGACATCCAGCTGGCCTTGGGTAGAATTAAGTTTTGACATAACAGCCATTTTTATGTTCCCTTTGCCTATCCTCCAATCACGCCAACGACCTCTTTTGTCCAGACTTTCTTTTACAGGGACTTAAACGAAATCCAAGGCCAACTGTATCAATATCGCTGCACGATATAAGGCCGTCATATAACGAGGTTTTTCTGATTCTGGTAACCTCAAAATATTGATCCTTATGTGGCGTGTTAAAAATATGCAATAGGATTGGATTATAGCAAATCTACTGTTATTGACATTTGACTGATTTGACATTTATTTTGTCTATTCCATAGTCTTTTCCACTTAAATTATTCTAATACTACACATATTCACTCGTTTCATTTAATGTGTGTTATATATTGACTATAGTATACAGTAGTACCTCGTTATCCGCTGACTCCGTATCCGCGGTTTCAGTCATCCGCGATTTACCTATGATGAGCAGAAAACGCGTTATATCAATAAATATAAAAGTTATAGGAGCATTTGTCGATATATCGTCGTATATATGAGTCATCCCCTGAATTCGGCGCTCTCTTATGATAAGTTAAACAAGTTGGAACGTGCTTAAGGTACCACTCGCTTTTACTTGTACATATAAACGCTCCTGTTAACTATGAGTTTAGTAGAGGTGGGCAAAACGGTTCATTTCATTGACCCGACTCACTCGGTTCAGCTCCTCATTGTGAGCCGGGTCCCGGAACCGGCTCATTTGAACCGTGTGGATCCGTAATAGCATACCGTTCCAGGAACGTGTAGGACATGTAATACTCGGCGCCGTCGCGTCGCGTCGGCTCAAACGAACCGGGATTATTTAGGCTGCGCGTACACCAATTATACAAAATGTTTGACAAACAACTTATTTGAAACTATAATGCACACAAATTATCAGATTGTTGTATATAAATTAAGCAACGACCCAAGTGAGCCGAGATCCGGTTCATTGAAATTTAGTGAACCGGATCCCTCGGTTCCCTGCTGGGATTCGGTTCGCTGAACCGGTTCGTTCGCGAACGACCCACCTCTAGAGTTTAGTACTATTCGAATTGTCGGACAAGACAGTGCTTGCAATAGTTTTTAAATAAAGCAAGTAAATTTGAAAATCATTTTAAAATGGCTTCTAAACCAAAAAGAAAACGTGAAATGCTCACTATTAGTGAAAAAAAAAAATCATTAATATGATTGAAATAGGAAAAAAATCTATTGCAAGTGTTGCTAAAATATACAATATAAACGAATCTTCGATACGAGAAGTGTTAAGAAACAAAGATAAGATTCGAGCTAGTTTTTCTAGTGCACCCCAAACTGCAAAAGTTGCAACCACAATACATAATAAAGTGTTACTTAAGGTAGAAAATGCCTTCAATTTATGGGTGGAAGATATGACAAGAAAACATATTCCTATCGATGGCAAACTACTACAACAAAAGGCGTTGGTTATATGAAGTATATGAAGATATGCAGACCCAAGATTATACTAAAGAGGAAGGAAAATCATTCACAGCAAGTAGGGGGTGGCTGCATAGATTTAAAACTCGGTTTAATCTAAAAAATATAAAAATGACAGGGGAATCTGCGTCGGCTGATCATGTAGCTGCTGCCCTGTTTCCAGAAAAATTTAAACAAATTATTGCAAAAAAGAATTATCATTCTAAGCAAGTTTTTAACTGCGATGAGATTGGTCTTATGTGGAAAAAAATGCCTCAACGGACTTATATTCATAAGACTGCAAAGAGTGCAATTAAGGATAGACTTATCTTAATATTTTGTACAAATGCAGCTGGCCATATGATTAAACCCGGACTAGTTTACCAATCACAGAATCCACGTGCTCTTAAATACAAAGATAAAACTTGCCTGCCTGTGTTTTGGCAATCAAATTGAAAGGCGTGGGTTACGGCTGTTCTATTTACACAATGGTTTCATCAATGCTTTATTGCGGAAGTGAAAAGATATTTGGAAAAGGAAGAATTACCATTTAAAGTGCTGCTGATACTAGACAATGCTCCTGGGCATCCTGTGTCACTAGGCACAGAAGATAAAAATGTTGAAGTGCTTTTTTTACCACCTAACACGACCTCATTGCTTCAACCCCTTGATCAAGGTGTCATTAGATGCTTTAAAGACATATATATTCGACAGGTTTTCGAAATGCTGTATACAATGACTAACGAATGCTCTGATATCGGGCTCATGGAATGCTGGAAGTCATTTACAATTGCTGACGCAATTCTATTTATCAAAGGAGCGATGGAGGAATTAAAGTCAGAAACGATAATAGCATGTTGGAAAAGTCTGTGGAATGACATCGTTCTTAGTTCTGAAGACACACATGATATTAATTCACATCTAACAACGATATTTAACATAGCGCAGAAAATAGATGGAGAAGGATTTAACGATATAACCCAAGAGGAACTCAGTGATTACATAAACGAAGAATTGGAAGACCTTGTGAAATCTACTCCAGAAGCGAGTGACGATGAGTATGAGGATTAACAAGAACCGCCAGCATGGACGCTTGAACAATTTTCAGCGATATTTGGAACTGCTCTAACATTAAAAGAACAGACAGTAGAATATGATCCAATAATGGAACGCAGTATTAAAATTACTCGCACTATAACAGAAGCCTTGAAACCTTTGGAGGATTTGTTTATTGAAATGAAAAGCCAAAAACGACAACTACCAATAACAATGTACTTTGAAAAAGTCGACAAAACTATCGATAATGCACAGCCATCAACATCGTTTGCTTCGGATCTAAGTAAACAATCTACTGCTAACTTGGACTTGGAGGAAGATGAATGAATATGTAGCTCACGATGATAAAGTTTTTCTTGTTGTGTATGTAAATATGTACTACATATATTACATATGTATGAACTTATATATTTATTAAACTTAAATTCTATTTGTGCCACAGCACAAGAATATTTATTTATTTATTGTTTATTTATTTTAAATAAATATTATATAACTTATTTTTTCTTGTTTCGTTGTTTTAACTTTGCTTCATATTTCATATTGTACTCGAAAATAAAGCGTTCGCTACTATCCGCGGAAGACCATAGAACCAAACCCCCGCGGATATGGGGGTACTACTGTATTTTGGAAGTTATGTCGAGTACATATCAATACCGTATGTGTCAATTTTCATTAGGTATAGGGATTCGATGTTTACGTGCGATTTATACGTATACAAGTAATACATGGCAACGTGGCACTCCTACTGTCCGTCACCAATCCCGGCAACAATCGACATCACAACGATTTTCTCCGATCTTCCCACTTCTCCCGACCAGATTTTACATTCAATGTTTAGCTGCGACCACGTTGCGATCTAGTCTGCAATAAAAGCCGTCTTATTACTGGAACGGGAAACATCAAATGGCCGCCGCGATCTCCTGATCTAGTAGTTTATTATTATTTTCAGAATCCTTTTTTAATTACCTTATTTTTAATTTTATTAGAATTACGCTTTTGTTTGTGTCATGCAGCGTGAACGCAGCTTAATAATTCTCTGCATTTATTGAAAGGAAAAAGAAAAACAAATCCTTGCAACTCGTAAATATTATTTCTGAACGCATTACAAACACCCAAGCCGGTGGTCGAATAGTTACTGCTAACCACGCTAACTTGTATTTACGAGCATGCATCGGTTGTGCTGGCATTGGAAAGGAAAGAAGGGGTACTATGTTGCCACGTACTGTATGGATTAATCGCCTATGGCTAATGAAAATTGACACATGCTGTATATCTAATTTTCTCACTGGGTCATTTAGTTCTTAACAAAATAGTTTGCGCAAGTATTTCGGAAAATGAGAACTGATTATTCGAAATGTAGTATAAGGAAAATTCTTGGTGAATAGCTATAATTTTTTGCATTTTTAGGTTAATTTAAATCTTAATATTTGTAGATGTATAAAATTCTAATGGAAAAATTGCCGGGCTGAAGTGAAACAGCTTCGCTAGATGTTATTTGGAGGTATTTGAGGGCTGATTTAGTACAATTTAAAAAGGATGCAACAGGATTTATTATGAATATTTGAACATTGTCAATTTTTGTTCTGTAATTGGATAAATAAAGATGCTATAGTAACTTTAAAATGCTCTAATTATTGCCAATAATGCTCCTTGTTATCATCGTAAGATTGAGAAGTGCCAACAAGAATCTGATAGTGTTATAAAACAAATTTTGGTATAGGCAGCACCAAAGAGTGCATCACTGTAAGTAACTAAATTAGCAAATTGTAAAATAGTGCCAAAATGGAAAAAAGTAGTTCAAATATGTACCGAAATACACAGAAAAAAGAGTTTAGTGAATATTAGCTTTCTAACTCGTGTTATTTGGAAATATTCTATATTTCTTTTAATAAGTGTACATACATGTGTATCCGTTTATTGTAATATTTGAGTATACTATACAAGAAAGTTATTTTGTCATAACAAGATCATTTAGTTGCGATTCTGTAGACCTTATGTTAGGCTTAAAGGAGGTTCAAATTATACTACCGATGGAATAGTAAATCTTTAATACCTTCCAATACTGTTGAAAGCGGCGATTACGTAAAACAAACACTTTACAACGTAATTCAACACCAATTAGTGTTTCCTTTTGATGTTGTTATAAAAAAATTTAAACGTAAGTAAAATTTTAATTCTTGACACTACTCAACAATTTTATTATCAGCAATACTTTTTTAATTACTTTAATTTTTTTAATATTAATCACCTATTGAGTTAATGTTTAAAACGTTATTTTCAAGTTTATTTCAATAAAAACTCAGAAATTATTTCTTTTGGGAACAACAAGATGGCGTTACATAAGGATCAATATTCTGAGGTTACCAGAGTCAAATTCATCGATGTAAATCGAAGTTATGTGACGGTCTTATATCGCGCAGCGATATCAGATACAGTTGGCCTTGACCAAATCAAACCCAACGCGTCACCAACTAGTAGATACTCTAAATATAACATAGTAACTTAATTTGAAATTGTTTTTTTTTCATTCCAATAGTCTTATTCAGTATCGATTTTCAGTTTGTGAGAGAAAACCAAGAAAAGCGAGAAAGGGCAGAAAAGAAGATTTTGGATGAAAAACTACTGCAGGAAAAAAGAGAAACGGACATAGAAAATGTAAAATACAACATAACTCATCTAACACTAATCAAAGCCCAAATGGACCAGCGAATAAAAGAATATCGCATGTATGAGGTAAGATATGCTAAAAATTAAGAAATAGAATGTCTCAAGCTTTCAGAGAATAAATATAAAGATGTTAATCTACGGCAAAATTACAAGCGAAAACGTTAAGTAATTTTTTCAAGACACTCTGCAATTTATACTTTATATGACCATATTCGGAATGTTTTGCCTCAATTATCTTTTATTTGTTATATGTTCTCTGTCACTCTTAGTTTTTTAATGATATATATTTGTTTAGTTTTTCGAAATTAATCTATACGATTTACATGTAATTGATAACAATTATGTAGTTGCCGTACATAGATATCCCGAAAACAACAATTTCCAAGTCACAATGAATGAATGCCGGTAGTTAAGAATTTATACGGAGAATTATAACGAATGTCAAAAGATGTATTAATGTTCTAGAATTGTCCAAGGTGCTGTCAAATTGAATTGAAATACATACAATATACTTACTGGTCCAATTTTAAGTAATACCGTCAAACCGGGTCAATAGGGACAGATTTACCACATTACACAAAAGTTGTAGACATACCTTCTGCCTTTTTGGCTACGTATTTTATGTAAAAGTCGTGTCTTGGTCTCTACTTGGCCTATGCAAAAGAACAATGGTTTTAAAAAATCTGAAACATTTTTTTTTATTTTCAACTGTGGTGTCTATTTACCCTTTTTTCGGAGCATTGGGAAGGTGTTTATTAATGGTGTGTCCACATATAAATAGGGACTCAAAATTTAGAAAAAAATATTAGGTAGGTAGTTAATTTAAAAAGAAAAGCAAAAAACACGAGAATTATTGATGAAACGTAAAAATAAACTTTATTCTTATATAAGTAATAAATTGTATCAAAAATGGACATTAGGTAGGTAATCTTTTACAAAAGTTCAAAATCATTGGTGTCTATATTGAAGGTGAAAAGTCCTCTTCTTTCTGTTGGCTCCTTCAGTTTTCTGATAACTTGATCACTAGATATAACAGCAATAGTAGGAAAATAATAAACATGACCTATCTTTCCCTTTTGGGACTTTTTTTTCTAAGAGAAGCTGCTTCAATCTTGTCATCAACACCGTAATCACTTTGTCTATATGAATTCTAAATTTTACGCCAGCAGACTTTTTAGCTACAGGAAATTTGCATAAAACCCAGTCGTTCTATCCCAATTAGACACCAACTTTATTATTTTAAATCAACCACCCTATACTTATTGTCATAGTTGGCTTACTAAATTCTGTATAACTTCTTTAATTACTTTTCTATCTTACACTACTTACACCGACAAAACGTTTTTGAGATCTAAATCAACTTCCGTTTTTCTTTTTTGAGAAAATTAGATTGTTAGAGGTACAGATAGCTTTAGTATTTAAAACAACTGACAGTCAAGTTTTTGAACATAGTTTAAGGAAGACTGCTACTAACTAAACATGATGTTAGAATATACTTACATTGTACAGTTCTTTCTGGTTCTTTATATACTTCTAATATGCTACACAATTTGAGCCCCCTCTATATTATAAAAGCGAAACGTATTACCGGTTAAAATCTCTCATTATGTATTACTTTATATACAGGATTACCTGCAAGGAGTGGTTCGGCAATCTTCAATGTTGAAGAATATCAACGACATAATTATACGATATGAAGCTTTAACGGAATCCAAAAGTTTTCTTGGTGAAAGGCAAAATAGAGAACTTTCGCTGTTAGAAAATGCCAGAGCGGAAATGGTAGGTATATTACCAACCCAAAAATACATATCCCAAACAAAATTTATATTTTAATATCGGAAAAGAAACTTGCTGCTTTTAAAATTTTGGTTCAAATACTTGTCTTCAGAATGTGTATAATCTTTAATTATACACATTATATTGTACCTAGTGTTCCACCCTATGGTTTCACAATTCAGTAGTACTAAGATGACTACTATTATAAATGCTGGAATAAGGATTTTTGTAGCTAAAGGGACAGTATTGCATTGGCACACATAAAAAAAATATCTAAAATAAGTTTCTTTTGCATTTCTTCATCTAATGAAGGTGATTTGATAAGCCTGGTAAAAAAGGCAAGTTAAATTTCGTTCATTGTTGTAAGAAACATCTGGCTGCCTTTAGATGTTGAGCGAATTGCTAGAGTTTAATGAATTCTCTAGGCCGCACTGCAGATGTTCTTGGTAACAGCGAACGAAACCTCGGAATCTATCCCTAACCTGACACAATTTCAACCGTGCTTCATTTCAAAATACCCTCGCAGATAAAACATGTATTATATAAATATGTTTTTGTTCTTAGGCCAGGCTGTTGGAAGAAAAGAATTTAATTTTAATAGGTCTGAGCAATCAGCTTTCGGAACTTCAAACGAGATACGAGAGTGCCAAGTCCAATTCCCTTCTTTGGGAAACTTTAGTCAGCAAAATACAAGACATTTCGATTCAGAAGACCGATGATATCAAGTCTGTTAAGAAAGCTTCGTGGCATACCTACAGGAATATGTGCTTTAGAAAAGGAATTGAGTCGAAATGCTCGCAAGATGATCTCGAAGGACAACTAGTGTTCATAAAGAAAACACTGAGTGAATTGAAGAAGGTCTATCATGTGGCAAAACACGCTCAGAGTACCGAAATTAATTCCATTCGAGGAGAGATTGGTTCTAAGAAGCATTTTTAAGGGATTTAAATAAAATTTTCGTTGCTCATATTGCGTTTCTTTTATATTTGTTAAATTGTTTATAGGATATACGTAAATAGCTAAAAAACAAGCGAACAGAAAATATTTTTCTACTAATATATTTGAAGCCTAAAAGTTGGTTGTATACATACCGAAAAATTTATGGTGGAACTGTAGAACTGTGTGTATGGAATTTCAGTTGTCTATAAATTTCTCCAATAAATAAAGATCTTCCGCATTCTTGAAATGGAGATATAGATTAAATAGTACAAATAGTTATCCACCTGTCACTGTCAAAATTTATCATCATAAAGTGATGAAATTAATAACAAGTACAATTAGATTACTAATTTATTTATAAAGTAACTTTAAAGATGGGATATTAATCAAACAACTAAGGTAAATAACTTATTAGTAGAAATTTTAATTAATTATGATTTATAGAAAGTGTTCAAAATGGTCAGAATTCTGTAGAATGCATAATTGAATACGACGTTTTATGTTGTTAAAAATATTCATTGATTATCAATGTTATTGTGAATAATATTGGCCCTACTATTCTGTCATTTTGTTTATTTACAAACCCACTTAAATGAAACCATGCTTCATCACTAAAAAAATGTATGAGGTAAAAAAAATTTCCTGAGAACTGCAAACATAATAAAATAAATTACTTCATAATGGAAGATCTATAAAATTGTTTATCTTGAACTGTTGAAACACTTGCCAAAGATCTACATCATTCAAAATTCTTTCAGTTATGCACAATATGCTATTTATTAGGCTCGGTGCACACTTGCTGCAAAAGTTATCGGGACGCGTCATTTCAATCTGCGTCTTATCACCATTCCAATGCACACTTTCACGGTGATAGACCTCAGCGACAGTCTCTCATTTGGCACCAACTGAAATGGATCGTATACGCGCCCAAAAATTGAAAAAGAAAGTTGTTTATGTGTACTTAGCGTACAAGTACGTAAATCGTAAAAATGAAATTAGAAAAAGGAAGTACCGGATTCATCCATACAATAGCGAGAGATACTTGAAGGGAGCTTTTAATGTTTGCTTGACGGATCTCAGGGAAGATGATGACAAGTTTTTTTAATTATTTTCGAATGTCAATTCGATCCTTTGACGAATTGGCCGGTCGTATCAGCGACGCACTACAAGGAAAAGAAACCTACATGAGATCTCCTATATCAGTCTTGTAGATGCTGGCAGTAACATTCAGGTACGTAAAAGACTTCAACTTCATATTTACATTATATGTTGATTTATATATTTTTATTTAATATTATATTGAAATATATATTGAACATAAGTACAAAGAACAGTAATAAAAGGTACAAACAATAGGAAGCAATAAATAATAATTATAGGTTAGGGGTTTTCGTAAAGTTCTGCGTTATCTGTACCTAGGGACGGTTGCGGCAAAGGATCCAGCAATGGATAGAAACCGGTACGAATATCTGGTGAAGTTGCAGTCGTGGTAGAAAAAGATGGCAAATTAAACGCAGCAAACATAGATGAAATGGTGGTGTCTGCCGCAGAATTTTGAATGGCTGAATTAGGAAGTAGGTTGTGTTGAGGTGGAGGAATATTAATTTGCTGTGATTGAGTTGGCCTGAATTGGTGGTAGCTCGGGGAAAACATTGGAAGATGAGTTTGATTTTTACGTTTTATTCTTTGAACAACGTCAAGAACTTCACTTCTAAAGTCCAACTTTTCATCCTCGTTGAAAGTTTTTATGGTCGGAATTAACGAATCAAAAAATGATTTGCTTTCATCCGGTGGTTCGACAGTATCGGGTGAATTTATGAATCGCAAAAGTGACGACTCAAACTCTCTTTGCCGTTTGGATGCTGCTCCGGTGGATGATACAGATGTGGATGGTGAAGTAGATGCAAGTGTGAGTGCTGGAGAGGTTGCAGATTCTGACAAAGATCTAACTTCCTCGTCATCTTGTTGGGATTGCGAGTGAGGAGTCATTGTCGTCAGTATTTTCAAGAATTGAATGAGTGGTCGTCAAAGCCATTGATGCCTGCAAGAATGACAGCTGTCTTGTGTATAAATACTGTCGTCCAGCTCCTCCTCGATTCAAATTTTTCCATTTTTGAGCGAGCTTCTTAACTGAAATAAACAAGAATTATTACTCATAAAAAAAGTTCATTTCAATAAATAAATACTTCATTCCCTCTTAAAAAATCTATTTTTATTTATGTACTTTTTAGGTTTCCCAATTTGTTGACATTTATGTGGTTTTCTTGCTGTTACAGATATCTAGGAAGTGGATGTTACCTCAAAGATCTTCATTACTCTTACCGGCTTGGACATTCAACTTTATGTAAAATTGTCAGGAAAGTTTGTGCAGTGATGTGGCTAATTTTAAGAGAAGAGTGTTTTCCCCCTTTTGGTACTGAAAGATGGTTACAGATTTCTTCAATATTTGATAAAAATGCGAACTTTCTCCATTGCTTGGGCGCACTCGACGGAAAGCATATAAGAATAATTAAACCAACCAGAAGTGGATCGTTGTTTTATAATTATAAAAAAAAATTTCGATAGTTTTATTTGCAGTGACTGATGTGAATTACAACTTCATTTACATAGATGTAGGGTCATTTGGAAGAGCAGGGGCCAGCACTGTATTTGAAAACTCTACTTTTTATATACATCTAATGAATGAGTCATTAGCATTGCCAGTAAATAAACCGCTTCGAGGTACCCAAAGTCCAAATCTTCCCTACGGCTTTGTAGGTGACGATGCATTTGGGCTTTCTACTCACATTTTGCGCCCATACAAAGGAAAATCGGTTGAGCCGAGCCCGCCGATATGTGGAAAGCTCTTTTGGAATTTTGTCTAATAAATGGAGAATTTTTCACAGACCAATCAATGTAAATTTTGATTTAGCTGTACAATTAGTCAAGACTTGCTGCCTCCTTCATAATTACGTTCGTCAAAGGGATGGATATAATTTCAGTGAAACGCTGTCGATAACAGTATTCGGAGAACAAACACACACAGCTACCAACCAAGCACGATCTGGTCCAACGGTTGTTGCTATTAGAAATGATTTTGCAAACTACTTTGTGAGTGAAGCTGGTCGAGTGCCTTGGCAAGACCATTTTATATAAATAAAATTAAGACATATTTTAAATTAATAATTTTAAATATTTCCGTTCGTCGTATTTCACGAGGATAGCAGCTTGTAGTACAGTTGGGGGCGGTCAATTTCAACACTTACTATAAGTTAATTTTGTTTTACTAATTATTTTGTTAATTTATAATAAAACCATTTATTATTTTAACTTTCTATTAAACATTATATAACTTCTGAATTTAATTTTGTTTTACTGATTATTTTGTTAATTTATAATAAAACCATTTATTATTTTAACTTTCTATTAAACATTGTATAACTTCTGAACTAAGCGGTTTTGGACATATGTTCTTATGAACTTTTATGATCAAAATAACCCCAGGAATCAGCTCCTAAAGTTTGTCGCATATATTAAGAATCACCCTGTATACAAATATTCAAAAATTCATATAATATGCAAAATATGCTCTCCGCATATTTAAGTTACTTTACTAATAACCTTAAAGCATTAATTTAAATAAGAATAATTCGGTTTTGTTTCCACTATCCCCTTCAGTTTTTGAGCAGTAGGTATACAGGGTTGCGATTATGTATGGAACCGGGTTCGTTATGCTACAACGGTTTGAGCTAGAATCCTGAAATTTGAAATAGACGTAGGACTCGATTAAAACTACTTATTAATTTTTTTTATTTTTGTTTTGTTCCATAAGTTTTTGAAATACAAAGCCTACTTGTTTTTTTTTTTAATGGGAACATGGGTTAAATGGAACATCGTTAAAATGGTTATTTTTCCCCGAATTAAATGGTATAATAGGTTTGGTGATTCGTTTGACAAAACTTTAGAAAATAATTAAAACAATATTAAAATAAAATAAAACACGCAAATCATGCAGCCTTTGCAAATCCGTCAAACATAAAATTCTTGACAGTTAATTGTCATCAGTTAACGTTGTATTAGCAACTAACTAATGATTATGAATCACTTAACTGAAAGAGAAAGAATAGAAATTCTCATGATAATTGGGTATGGAGATAGAAAACGAAGTCACCAAGAAACATGTGCAGTGTTTAACGACACCCATCCAGATAGGAATCCAATAAGTAAGTCAACAGTGACAAAAACATTAAGAAGATTTAATCAAACCGGTAGTGTGAAAAACCAACCTAAATTAGGACGGCCAAGAACATGCACCAACGAAGAAAATTCTTTTAATATTTTATTAGATGTCGCGATGTCGCGGAGAACCCTAAAACGTCTGTACTACAAGTGGCTTTAAATCATGATATGTCTCGAAGATCTGTTCAAAATATTTTAAAACGAGCAAGGTACCACCCATACAAAATTCATCTAGTACACGAATTCAACGAGGATGATTTTGACAGAAGATTAGAATTCTGTGAAAGAATGATGACGATGATTGGCGGCGATGAAAATTTTGTTAAAAGGATTGTTTTCTCAGACGAAGCAACGTTCCAGTTAAATGGTATTGTAAATAGGCACAATTGTAGATATTGGTCTGATAGTAATCCTCATTGGATGGCGACGGTACATACCCAATATCCACAAAAAGTCAATGTATGGGCCGGAATTATCGGCCATAATATCATAGGCCCATTTTTCATAGACGGAAATCTAACTGCTGAAAAGTATTTACAATTATTGCCAGAAAATATTGTTCCTCAAATTATACATCTTTTCCCAAACCACAGCAATCAAATTTGGTTTCAACAGGACGGCGCTCCACCATACTATGGACGTGAAGTACGTTATTACTTATATAATACATTTCCTCAAAGATGGATAGGGAGGCGAGGAACTATTGAATGGCCGGCTCGATCTCGTGATCTGAATCCCCTAGACTTTTTCTTATGGGGATATTTAAAGTGCCGTGTGTACAACAACAAACCAGAATCTTTGGACGAATTAAACTTACGTATTCAGACAGAAATAAGAAATATTCCTGAAAATTGGTTAAATAATACGATAGACGGATTTATCCACAGACTTCATTATTGTCAGGAAGTAAATGGAGAACACTTTGAACATCTTTTATAATCTAAATTCTGAAGTGAAATTTTCTTAAATTATAAACTTCTTGTTTAAATATTAATTGAACCGTTTTATTAAATTTTTGTTGCTTTGTCTAGTTTTGTTTATTTAGTTTAATTGCAAGCATTTGTTGGGGTTTCAATGGGAAATGATAGAGGCAATAATGACAATGACATTATCAAGTTCTTCCAATTTTTGACGAATGGGGAAAGGCTGCTTGATTTGCGTGTTTTATTTTAATTTAATTAAGTTTAAATTTTTTTCTAAAATTCTATCAAAACAATCACCAAACCTATAATACCATTTAATTCGGGGGAAAATAACCTTTTTAACCATGTTACATTTTGCTCATGTACCCATTAAAAAAAAACAAGTAGGCTTTGTATTTCAAAAACTTATGGATTAAAACAAAAAGAAAACAAGTAATAAGTAGTTTTAATTGAGTCTTAGCCTGTTTAAAATTTCAGTATTCTAGCTCAGACCGTCTTAGCATAACGAACCCGGTTCCATACATAATCGCAACCCTGTATATGTTGTTCTTTTAGACATCTTGAGAAAGTTGGTTTCGAATGTTTTCATTTCGTAATTTAAAAAATACTGCAACTTTGCTAATTTAATCAACCTTATAACTCTAATAATAACTTAGCAATGCAGAACAAATAACACTGAATACTGTACTAACATATCTAGTTCATATTTATTTATTGGTGAATAAAACAATATTACTAGTATGTAATACTAGCGACGCACAATTTTATCTGTTAATAACATGCTAAATTAGATAATTATCATAATTTATTATTATGCTCTTGCACTTTTGTGGATGATACAATATTGTAATATTATCTATTACACAAAATAATATATCACGAACGTTGTTTTCTCTTTTCTTACACTGTTCATATTATTATTGTGTAAAATATCTTTATTTGTTCTTCTATAAACGGTGTATTCAAATATAATAAATACTTTATCATTACACTAGATTAAATTATGTATTGTTAACCTGGTTGTGTTTATTTATGGTGCAATTGCGTACGCATGGGTATTATTGGTTGCCTATATCACATACACGTTATTATTTTAAATAGTAGATTTTGTACATATAACATTAATTTCTCTTGTTAATTCTCGTCAAATCTAATTCTCTTTATACTATAGACAACGGATTAGTATTAGTTCTAATACGAAAAATACTGGACGAGTTCACAGGCCACAATATTTTCTTGTTCGCCGATAATATTACTTTAACCGGTAGCTATAGGTAGGCCGGGAATATTCCAAATTTCAGTATTCAAATATTTTTTTTAATAAATATTTAAATATTCGAATTAGTTAAATATTCATTCGAAGTTTCAAGTATTTGAATATTCGAAGATATGAATATTCGAATATTTAAATATTTCAACAAATTCTTCTGTATTAGAATATTTGAATGCTTACTACCAATTCCATTATTCGGTGTTACCGCCTTTAGATAAAGCCCTTTCTGAGGGTGTCGAAGTCGCAAGGACTCAGAGATATCGTTTAGCACTTTAGCTTATTTTAATATATATATATTATATGTTGTATATATTTTTTTATTGTTTTTCCGCCACTGTAACCGGGACATGTCTTTTCGATGTGCAACATTCCCAAGAATATATATCAACTTCATTGTCTCAATCTAGGGGAAAGTGTCCTAAAATGATATCCTTCTTTTAAAACGATCGGTATTTTTAAGTACTACTTTATTTTCCAAATTTTTTCACATAACAGCAAGTATCTAATCCTTTATAAAGCACAAACTCTCTTAAGAAAATACCATAAAAGAAAAAGAGTATAAAAAAACAAACCTAAAATGTAACTGCACTATGTCATTTTACACGTTCGGAGTGTCAAAAATGACATAGTATACAAAAAATAGTTATTTATTATACAAGGGAAAAAAGTATTAGATTTTAGCTCGAGGTAATGTTAAATATACCGAGAGCTAAAATCTATTTTTTTTCCCGTGTATAATACACTATTTTTTTCTGTGATGGGAAAAACGATGATTTAATATTGAAAAAAACACGTTAAGGGTCCTCGCTAGTGAATGGGAAATGTAATATTGGTTGCATAGCACATAATTTAATAAGCCAAGGATGTCCGAGTACTTTTACACATAGGGAACATATAATAAATATTTGAAATAATAACTCAATATCTAAGCGAATAAAAATTCATTTATGACCAACTATTTACACACTTGTAACTGCGGGAATTATTTATAGCAGAATAACAATTCATTGTAATGTGGGTTGCCTAATTTTAATTTATTTTATATTCATTTTAAACAAAGTAAAGAATAGTTGAACGAGAAATAAGTGTACAGCCGGGTAGCGTTCTATTCAATTTATAACGTGAACCCAAGCAAACAAATATCCTCCGAAGGATTTTTGAGAAAACTGGTTTTTAATATTTTGACATATTAATTAATTTTCTGTAATCCGATAATTTTTTTCTAAATTTGATTCTTCAGCCGGGTAGATTATATAATTCTTCATAAGTTGACGTTGAAAGGTTTTCTCCATCTTTAAAATCAACAAAAATATCTGGATTCTAAAATCTGCTATTTTGCTATTGTTGACAGATCCACTAGCGAGGAGCCTTAGTACTATACACGTTGGACAACCCAGGTTCTCGGCACGATCTAAATATCGTATATGAAATAGTCGTGCGGTGTTGCCGTCGCATTTCTTAATTCACCCGTCCCGTGTTTAATATTTCTAATATTTCAGTGCGAATCGAGACGCTGTGCAGTATGTTGTTGCCGATTAAGTAAATATTACGTAAATGCTAATCAATAATAATGCATGAAGCGATATTTCTCATATTAATAAAATATTGGTGTAGATATTTAGAATGTGTAATACTGACAAAGTGTTTATGTACATTTTTCTGTCAATTTGTCATTACTTCAATAATTGACAGATAAATGTACATTAAAAATGATCGTGTCAGAGGAGCGAATAAGTATCATTAAATGGTATTATTCTTCTCCAAGTGCAGAAGCAGTCGTTGGGCGTTTTGTGTTTTCGTATCTCGATCGACCAGTTCCAAACCGTCAAACAGTTTTAAATATCGTCCATCGTTTCGAAAAGTCCGGTTGTATTACTTTTAAATGCAACAATAGCGATCGGCAGGAAGGTCCTTTTTCTGACGAAAGAATGGAGCGGGAGGTGCAAGTATGTGCATTTGTTGAAGCAAATGAACCGTGTTCGAGCCGCCAAATATCCGAAAACGTGAACATTCCAAGAACTATAGTTAGGAATATTTTGAAGCGACATAAATATAAGTGCTTTAAGACACAAAAGAGTCAGGAAATTTTCCAACATGATCAAGTTAATCGCCTTGACTTTTGTGAGGCTATGAGGGAAAAATGGGACGAGGATGATAAGTTTGTCCGAAATATCTTGTTCACGGATGAATCCTCTTTTTCGTTTTATGGTCGCCACAATCCGTCCATCGTCCGATATTGGTCTCGGGAAAATAAACATATCAATTTAACAGCAAAAACGCAGTATCCACAGAAGCTAAATGTCTGGGCAAGAATTCTGGGTAACCATATTATAGGACTATCTTTCATAAATGACACTTTAAACGCCCAGACATACTTGCAATTACTGCATCATGATATTATACCTGCTGTACGCAATATGACTGGTAATCTTGAGGAAATTTGGTTCCAACAAGATGGGTGTCCGGCCCATAACGCCAGAATAGTATTGGAATTTCTTAATTTAAATTTTCCTCAACGCCTCATTTGCACCAGGGGCAATATACGCTGGCCACCTAGATCTCCTGACTTAAAGCCCAACGATTTTTTTCTGTGGGGATTTTTAAGACAAATGATCTACGGACATCAACACGAAAGGCCTAAAACATTACCAGAGTTACGAATGCGAATTACACAAATATGCAACAGCATTCCACCCCAAACTCTAAATAATGTGCGTCGAGAATTTTATGATAGGCTAGGTTACTGTGAAGCGGAAAATTGAGGGATTTTTGAGCGCTTCATTAAATAATATTGGAATTTCTTATTAATTTTTCACATTATTTAGAATCCATTTCTTTTGTTTACTGTTTAGAATTTAGCTTGTATTTATTTTCCTTAGAATACATTTTATTATATGACAAAACGCTCTTTAAATTTTTAAAATATGAAAACACTTTGTCAGTATTACTTATTGTAAATATCTACACCAATATGTTATTAATATCAGAAATATCGCTTCATGCATTATTATTGATTAGCATTTACGTAATATTTACTTAATCGGCAACAACATACTCCACAGCGTCTCGATCCGTACTGAAATATTAGAAATATTAAACACGGGACGGGTGAATATGAAAACTGCGATGGCAACACCGCACGACTATTTCCTATACCATATTTAGATCATGCCGAGAACCTAGGTTGTCCAACGTGTATATTAGAAAATCAATCGATGTGACACTTGAAGCGACATTACACCTGCGTTACTAAGGAAACCTGTAAAGTATTCAAATATCTGTCAATTTAACCGGGAAAAAAGTGACATTTTGTTACCTGTCAAGAAAGATAAAATGTCAAACTTTTTTCCCGTCACAGAAAAAAATAATTTCCTTAATTTATATTAGTTGCACAAGTCGCAAATGAATATTTTTGATTTTGGTGTCAAATCACTACATTCCAAATAAGCCCATAATTGACAGGTCATGCACTGAATCCATTTTTCTTTAAATTTTGAAGCGCTAAATAACCCGTTGCAATAATAAATGCAAGACACATCCTCTTCGTCTTCATCATTCTCCTGAAAGGGCTCGCTTTCTTCGTCGGTGTCATCTTCCATTATTGCCCTGGACCTCTTCTGTGTTGTTTGAGATTTATCACGTAGATTCATTTGTCGTTTAGAACAATGACTTTTTGCCCACTCTTCCTTTGAGTTGTCGCAATAAATCGTCCTTTTAATTTTTTGAGCATCAACTTTTTTTTTCATTGCTTTTTCTTGGTTTTTGTTTTTCAGTTCTTCAAGATTCGGCGAACATGTTAAAATAGTGTCCTTCTTTGTTACATTCCTTTTTCTTGATTGGGATATTGCTTTCGGTGGTGGGGATATTTCTAAAAATGATACCTTTTTGACTTCTGTCTTGTCTCGTTGTTCACTCCATCATTATTGATCTGAAGTTCAGAAACAATTTCTGGTTCATTTTCTACTTCAACTTGATTGTCACCATGAAGCTGTTGGTCGTTTTCCTCCTCAGCTTAAATGGTTTCTACCACAATATCAGTTGTGTCCGCTGGTACAAAAAGGTAATCGGGAAAAATTGCAGAATTAAACGGATTGATTCCTGTTTTACCAAAACCGCTCAATGCATTTTGCTTTACCATATGCTTCGGAAAAGAGTTCACTCACTTGGTAAGCAGTAATAACACGGCCTGGATGATTTTTCAACTATGTGGTACAAGCCTGATTGTAATACATGACATACTATATCATTTTACCGACACTTGAGGATATGTCGTTTTAAACGCTATTTCAAAGTTTAAATGTGTAGGGTATTTTTCAGAATGTTAAAGTTTATATTGAAAAAACTACTTACCAAGCAGATGTTCACTAATCATATGCCACGAAACGCGCCAACACAGTATTTAAAACTAAAAAGAAAGTAATAAGAATAGCAATTCAAGGCACAGGCTGACAAAACTTTTTGCCACATAAAACATCACCTTTTCAACATGACAACCAAAGAAACTAGGGGAGTTATGTAAACTTATATGATACTTGACTAAGATGTTTGTCACTTAATACAACTATCGAATAGGAGATGTCACCTCTAGTTCCTTATATATTTACTTATATATAAAGTGACACGCATATGCAAGGCCAACTATATCAATATCGCTGCGCGATACAAGGCGTCACATAACGGGATTCCGGTAACCTCAAAATATTGATCCTTATGTGGCGCTATCTATCCAAAACAGAATAAACTGTTTGGTAAACGCCGAGCATTTTTAAAATCACGTGATAAAATTATGCAATATGATTGGATTATATCAAATGAAATCAAATCTACTGTTATTGACATTTCACAGATTTGACTTTTATTTTGTCTATTCCACATTCTTCAATTTTTATTCTGTAATTAGACATGCACCTGTTGGATAAATAAAGATGCTATAGTAATTTTAAAATGCTCTATTTATTACCAATAATGCTCCTTGTTATCATCGTAACAATGAGAAGTGCCAACAAGAAACTGATTAGTGTTATAATGCAAATTTTGGTCTGTCTTGAATTGCGTGCGTAGAAATTCTAACGGATTTGGTATAGGCAGCAACAAAAAGTGCATCACTGTAAGTAACTAATTTAGCAAATTGTAATAATGCCAAAATGGAAAAAAGTATAAGTATGCACCGAAATACACAGAAAAGAGTTTAGTAAATATTAGCTTTTTAACCCGTATTATTTGGAAATACAGTAGAACCTCGATTATCCGTGCTCCACGGGACAGGACGAGGCACGGAAAATTGAAAAGCACGGATAATCCGAACATTTATTTCTTATATGTATGTATGTATACATACTAAAAAGATAACAAAATAAAAAACAGAATTCTACATAGGTAAGTAAACTTTTACACTAAATAAGAAAAAATAAACTCTACATAGATAGGTTAACTTGCATTTATGTACATAAAGCAGATGAAAAGCGAATGATTCCCAGGGATTCCCCTAGTACACTGCTGGCGATATCGATATTGCGTCATCATGCGTATGGCACGGATAATCCGCAGCCCGGATAATCCGCACACGGATAATCGGGGTTCTACTGTATTCTATATTTCGTTCAATAAGTGTACATGCATGTATATCAGTTTATTGTAATGTTTGAGTATACTATACAAGAAAGATATTTTGTCATAACAAGATCATTTAGTTGCGATTCTGTAGACCACATGTAAGGCTTAAAGGAGGTGCAAATTATACTACCGATGCCTGAAGAAGTGGCTGAATATGGCGATGTGGAATAGTTAAGCTTCAAAATCTTCCAATACAGTTGAAAGAGGCGACTGCGTTAAGTCTTTGAGGGGGAAAAAAACATACCACTAAAAATTTTGACCAAGGTGTGTGGTGGTATAAAAATTAAACCGCCTCTTTAAAATTTATTTGCGTTGGTTTGCAGTGGTTTTCAGCGTGTACCACTATCCCCCCCCAAGTTGATATTGCACTCTTTCCTATGAGACGTCGCGCAGTGTTAGCTTTGGATACTTTGGTTTCAGTTGTAGTTTGAATTCATGCGATCTAATTTTGAGGTTAGTTTTTGAAAGCAGTGAATTGCCCAACAGTATTTGTTGTTATTTCGCAAATCTGTCTGTTACCGGTAAGTGATTTTGATTGTTTATTTTGTAGCCAACTTCTAGTTAGTATTGTATAATAAAACAATCAATATTAATAGTGCTTTTTTTCCAATTTTACAAGTGTTTTCAAATTGTACCACCGCGCACAATCGTAATTGAGTATGTTTTTTTTAACAGATATGAGAAAATGTCTCGGAAAGTAGAAGAAATTTCGCTCAAATTAGTACACATTACTGAAGAAGAACTTCATGAAGATTTATATGCTAATGATGATGTGGACTATGAAACCATTCCGTCTGTTGCAGAGTCGATTGTAAGTGATGATTCTAAAAACGAAGCAGATAATAAATGTGAACCACTTGAAGAATCAGATCGCTCAGAGCAGGAGTAACAAAACGAAGAAAATGAAGATAATGAAGGAGAAGTTGTTAAAAATATCGAAGAAGAAGTAGGAGAATAAATGGACAGGCACGGCGAAATGGATATACCGCTAAGCCATTTTCGGAAAAACAATTCCCAAGAAAAAGGTAAAATTGCCAAAAACAAGCGACACAAGCCTGTACCAGATATTACTTGGAGCAAGGCAAACGTTCCCTCACAGGTACACATTCCTTTCATAGGAGACTCGGGTGTTGCCCAATTTATAATTGATATGGACGATCCGTCTCCTGGCGAATTATTTAATCAATATTTTACAGAAGATTTGTGGGATTCAATTGTATTCCAAACGAATTTGTATGCAAATTTTCAGCCTACTGACAAGAAAGAAATAAAAACTTTTATAGTGATAAATTTATTGATGGGAATCAAGACTACCTAGTTATAGGGATTACTGGTCTACGGATAAATATTTACTTGATAACTTTATTTCTTCTCTAATGCCTGTCAAACCTTTCAGTTGGCTTTTATCCAACATTCATTTGAACAACAATTTGTATATGCCACCTGATACAGATCCAATATATGACAAATTGTACAAAATACGACCCTTGATAACACAATTGCAGACCAGATTTCTCGAATGTTTCTTACCTTCTCGAGATGTTGCTATAGATGCTTCCATGATAAAATTGAAAGGAAGATCGTCGTTAAAGCAATATATGCCGAAGAAACCGATAAAAAGAGGTTACAAGTTATGGATGTTAGCAGATAAAAGCGGATATATATTGTTGTGTGAGGGCTTAGAAAATAAGGGTCATCACGTTTATTTCGACAACTTTTTTACCTCACCGAAGTTAATGGAAGAGCTTCAGCAGAAACATCTCTATGCATGTGGAACTGTAAATATTACTAGACAATTTATGCACACTTTTACTCCAGAAAAAGGTTTGAAAAGAGGGGATTTTGACTTCAACGTTAGTAATGTGAGATTGGTTCTGGAGGTAAAGAGGAGGAAAAAAGATGGAACTGCCGAAATTATTCGTTGTCCTAGAATGCTAGTCGATTACAACGTAAACATGAATTTTGTCGATAAATTCGATCAAAACAAACGAAATAAATCGAAAAAGTTCCAAGTGGTGGCATCGAATATTTTTTTATTTAATTGATGCGTGCGTTGTAAATGCATTCGTTTTACGTAAACAATTAAATCTACCTAAAGTAACCATGAAAAATTTTGGACTCTCTATCGTGAACAGCTTGATAACTGTACCAATCAAGAAAAAAAATCATCAGGTGCAAATATAAATCATACTGCCTTTATAAAAAAACATAACCCTTTTGTATCAAAAACAACAAGGTTGCAAAATGCGGAACACAGGCCCATTCGAACAAGTAGAAGACGCTGGGTAATTTGCAGTTAAAAAAAACCGACATTCGTTCAAATTGGTAGTGTTGTTTATGTAAAGTACCACTTTATTTAAGTAAAACTAAAAGTTGTTTTGAAAAGTTTCATAGTTCATAAATTGTCTTAAGTGTGCAGTGGTAGATTTTCTAAACCACCTTCTTTTTTTCCAAAAATTTTTATAAAATTTCAAAAAATTGGCTTTCGTTTCTTGTAAATTACATAACAGTCTACACATAATCCAAAGAAAACCGACAAAAAATATATAACAAATATTATGCCCACTTGGGGTTATTTTATTTTTTAAAGTCTGCCCCTTACAACGTAATTGAACCCTAATTAGTGTTTCCTTTTGAATTGTAATTCTTGACACTACCCAATAACTTTATTATCAGCAATACTTTTTTAATTATTTTAAAATTATTAATATTAATTAATTTAATTTAATTCTAAAGTTAATGTTTAAAGTGTTATTTCAAAGTTTATTTCAATAAAAATTAAGAAACTACAGTACAATCGCGATAGTGTGAACACAAAAATACAGTGAGTCGTTCAAACTAACGGGGGTGTTTATAGAAACGAGGGTGTAATTAAACAAATTAACTTTATTACTTAAACTTAAATGGATTATACATGAACATCCCTAAGATGTAAAAAAATCTGTTATTTTTTTCTGAACATTATTTTGAGCAATTTTAGCCATAACTGCTTTTTCTTGAATTGCTTTCAAAGTGATGATGTCACTCATATATATGGAATTTTGATTGGACCATTCTACAGCTACATTAAATGCTTTAATTGCATCGGAATGGCAAATTTTTCGTTCAATGGACTCAGTTTCATCCTCATCTGAAGAAAACATTTCCACAACATCTGTCGCCTCACCCTTGTCCAAATCTTCCACGTCTGCAGTAGTGTAGTCAGCCTAAAATTTGCAGTTTTGATTATGCTATTGACTTCTAAAACCACTTATGCATTAACTTACTGGAGCAAGTTCCTGTAGTAAATTTATTGTATCCCTAATAGCATCAGGAACCAAAGTTTTTTCACATCTTAATTTTTCCCGTAATGTACTTAATGGAATGTTATCTTCGTCTGCATCCTCATTATGTTCATTGAAGTCTGGCAGGATATTTCTCCAACACTTTTCGATTATTGTTGAGCTAAGTTTCTCCCACGCCGCAGCTAAGTGTATTATTGCATCTTTTAGTGAAATCTTACCGAGTGCTGCAGCTATTCCTTCTTCCGTTGATACAACAGAACTCAGCAAACTGTTTCTATAGTATAGTTTGGTGAGCCTTAAAATATTTTGGTCCATGGGTTGGATCAAAGATGTAACATTAGGAGGTAAGAATTTTACAAAAATCATCCCATCTTTAGTCCTCAGTTCTGTTGCTGATGGATGGGACGGGGCATTATCCACAAGGAGAATTGCTTTCTGAGGTAACTGCTGATTACGCAGAAAACATCTTACCAACGAATTAATAATTTTGAAATAATCAGGTGTATGAAACACACCGTAGATAATTTTAACTCTCACCTCAGGTACAAAATGTCGAAAAAACCATTCCTTAAAGAGTGCCCCGGTCATCCACGCATTTTTAGTGTTTTTGTACAGCAATGGATTGTTAAAATTCTTAAAACACCTTGGATTTTTTGATTTCCCTATCACTAGGGGTTTCAACTTATGTACTCCTGAAGCATTTACACAACCCATAAACGTCAGTCGTTGCTTAAAAATTTTTAATCCAGGAGCAGTTTTTTCAGCTAATTAGACATAACTTTTATCAGGCAATAAGCGCCAATACAATCCTGTCTCATCAGCATTATAAATCTGGTGCAACTTTAGGTCATGCTCTTGAATAATATGGTTTAGATCCTCTTTAAAAGGGTCTACTGCATCTGGGTTGGCTGATAATTTCTCCCCTGTGATTTTCAAAAACCTTATGTCACGACGATGTTTAAATCTTTGTAGCCAACCATCACTGGCTGTGAAAGTATCAATATTCAATTGTTTTGATAGTGACAATGCCTTCTGTTTCAGCATAATCCCTGAAACTGGAAAATTCTTGCCTCTTTGTTTAAGAAACCAGTTGTACAATTTCTTTTCTAAAAGCGGAAATGCTGACTTTTTCAATGTGCATTTTTTCGATGGTTTTAGCGTGTGAGTTAACGTATCGACAATAAGTTTTTCATTTTTTTTAATAGCACAAATAGTTGATTTTGAAACTCCGTATTTTTTAGATAACACTGTGAGTGACATTCCTTTTTTACGTTCTTCGATTATATTGGCTTTTACTGTTAAACTCAAAAATTTCTTTAATTTCCCCATCTTGCTCTAAGCATTTACACTGTGTATTTACACTGGAGGCACATTCACAACTATACCTTTATACACGGCGACGGCGCATTTAGTATACATGCTTCAATGTGTAAAATAAGGGACTTCCCCGAGCGGTAAATAAATAAAACTCCGACATAAACATATAATGCACTTGTTCGCACCATCGAGGGTCTACGCTGTTCATACTACTCGGCGTTCAATGTAAATAATTTCGTGTTCACACCACCGACAGTTTTTCAGTACCGCATGTTCACACCATCGCGATTGTACTGTATATCTTTTGGGTACTACAAGATGGCGTTACATAAGGATCAATATTTAGAGATTACCAGAATCAAATTCGTCAATGTATATCGAAGTTATGTGACGGCCTTATATTGCGCAACGATATCAGATACAGTTGACCTTGGCATGTGTTTATTGTGGTGCCATCTATGTATTACTTACCACACTTTTCAGACCACCCTCGTATGTAGTGAGCCGCATTTTTCAAATAAAGTAAATTTAAATAAATCAAAAACGAAAATCCTGATAATCACATTTCTTTTAAAACAACTTAATAAAATATTTATTCGGGGGTAATACCATAAGAGTTTGTGTTTATCCGGACAAACTTTCATTTTGAACGAAAGCTTTGTTGCTTGGTAACTGACGAGAACAAATAACATGGTAAAACCGCGACACCGAAGGTGGAGCGGTTTTACCTTTTGTTATTTGTTCGAGTCGTGTTACCCTTAAGCAACAAAGTTTGAGTTTTGTCAAAATGAAAGTTTGTTCCGGAAATAAACACAAACTCGAATGGTATTTGGTAAGACAATTTAATGAATCATTTAATTAATATTAATAAACCGAAATATTTTTATTTAACATTCCTTTGAATACATATACAAAAGAAAGAGAAAAATATAAATGTTTATGTATGAAATTTATTTGAACGATACTGTCAGAATTGAATTTTCGTTGCCATGGAAAATCAACATGCAGTTTATCCGCTAGCAAACATGCAGTTTATCCGATAGCAAACTAACACAGCGTGTATTAAAATGTCATGTTTTTGACAGATGAATTAAATTGTCGGTAAAATTCACTTTAAACATTGTTGGATACGGAAATACTGAGATATGTAGTAATGAGCGCGACTAATTTGTAAGTGAACAAAGCTGAATTGGTCAATTCCCCAGTAGAATCCGCAAATAAAAATGAGGTGTGGCCACCACACGACTTTCTTATTCGTATGAGCGTTTCAAACTATACAATCTTAAGAATTTTTTTACACAAAACTTATTCAAAATCCTATTCTAAGTACTTTTATTCTCTTAATAAATCGCTATAGAATGCATACTTTGCAAGATATTCGAAAAAAAGTGCTACTCGCTAAGAGTAAAAGTGCTACTTCCGGTCCGAATTTTGAAATTTCATGTATACAAAAAATATTGCAAATATAACTCTAAATACTTTTGTACTCTTAATAAATATATATAGAATGGATAATTTACGACATATTTGCCAAAAATCGCTATTCGGTAAGAGTAAAAGTGTTACTTCCGGTCCGAATTTTGAAATCTTTTTTATACAAAAGATATTGAAAACTATGTTTTAAATACTTTTATACACGTAACGTACCTGTCTAAAAAGCTTGACTTGCGAAATATTCGCAAAAAACCGATTTTCGATAAGAATAAAAGACCTACTTCCGGTAGGAATTTCGAAAAACTTTTTAAATAAAATTGTTCTCAATTTTAATTTTAAGTACATATGAATTCTTTATAAATTTGTATAAACTCAGTATTTTACGAAATATTGGCAAAATTCGATTTTTTCACTGAAGTAAACTGCTACTTCCGGTCTACCGATTTTACTGAAAAACTAATCAGATCTCAAGAGGGAGATTATACACGTAAATACAAAATTTGGAGTTGATATCTCCAGCGGTTTGACCGCTATCGTGGTCACAGACAGACACACACACACAGACATTTTTTAAAAACCACTTTTTTGGTATCAGGGGACCTCAAAACGTGGACATCTGCAAAAATCTCGAGGTCGAAAATTTTCATCATCACAATACTTCCTTATACTACGTATAAGAAAGTAAAAAACACAACTACTGTAAACATTTTTAAAGTGTCTATAACAAACACATAGCATCCAATAACATTTTTTTTGTCACTGCCTGTATAATATTTTAAAAGAAACAATTTCATAGCTTTCGAGAATAAGTGGTAATTTAATTTAAGAAGTCATAAAATAACTGCACCGATTAAGTCGTGAGTTACTGTACACGATAGTAGTATTTTCGAATTTGAAATAAGTAGTATATCACCCGCATAACGAGAAAAATCCCTTATGAAAATAATCAATAATTATTATCCCACGGATGTTTACGGGAGCAGTGGAAAATAATCAATATATTTCCGAAAATAATACTGTACGTCCGAAACAACATGATCGCGCAGGCGTGAAAAATAGCGGTCTATTCAATCTACAATCGCCAACATTAAAACAGGTAGTTTAATAATATCGTTGCACCTGTGCGTTGCCTGTTCCTCGCTTGGTTTTATTCCATTTTAAAATTTTAATTTCACGTTTTCACCACCACACACTATCGATAACAACTTTCAGTGCATTTAAGACCGTGTGTTTTGTGTTCGAAGGAAATAAAAAATTATACATTGTTCAAAGAAGAAACGGGAACACGTTCTATTTAAATTTTTAAACTTCACGTACTTAATCTGTTGTGTTCGCTTGTGTTTGTATTGTAGTAACAACATTTTGACAATTCGACTCTTTGGAATACCAAACAAAAAAAGAAGAAGGTAAAGAACTGGTTCTCTTGCAAACAGTTAAAAAAAAAAACTGAAGGATCCTAATGCCAGAATAAACGTGTAACGGATAAAAAACAGGTAGGTAATTTAAATATATAATGACTAATTTTTATTTTACAACAAACGATTTTTCTTGATAAATTGCAATTTGTCGTAGCCAAGATGATATTGATTTGATAATGCGGTCTCCTTATTAATGATAATATTTACATTATCAACTTCTCTTTTTGGTGCAAGCTAAACAGATATGTAGGATATTTATTAAATTTAGAAAATTCTAATTTTTTTTTTATTTATTTGTAAATTCATTTTATATTTTTGTGCAGAGGTACATAAACTACTCATTCTTATTTTAAATGCAAATAACCCTTTACATAATGAGTAATGACTCACGTTATTGAGATATAACAACATCAAGCATTACACAATATAGAGATAATACAAATTTAAGCACTAAACAAATAAAAAATATTTATTGTTTATGAAATGCGCTTGATTAAAGTAAATCAAGTTTGTATATAATCAATAAAGTTCAAAATATAATATCTTATTTTATTTATGACAACGATACATATACGATGAACTATATATGTATATAAAGGATGCTAGTAATATAATAAATATGATTCTGTCAATCTTTTTCTTTTTAATATCCATTTCATAATTGATTTTTCAACATCTTCATGTTATCTTTCACAACAAAGAAACAGGAAGTGCAATTAATTAAAGTAGTAAATATTTCTAAACCTGTCTTGAACTATAAATTTGACACACATAGTTTACCAGATGTATAATCTCAACTGATGTGAAAAGGAAATTTATCATGTGATTATTGCTCTATACAATTATTATATGTGTATGTAATGTGCAATTATCACACATTAATAAAGCATGAGTGAATTAGAATTGCGATGCTTCAAAATACGAATATACTAAAATATCATTGTAAAAGTGATGTTCATAATTTCTACTTCAGAGTTCTTTTGCTGTATTCATGCAAAGTTTACCAGATGTATAATCTCAACTGATGTGAAAAGGAAATTTATCATGTGATTATTGCTCTATACAATTATTATATGTGTATGTAATGTGCAATTATCACACATTAATAAAGCATGAGTGAATTAGAATTGCGATGCTTCAAAATACGAATATACTAAAATATCATTGTAAAAGTGATGTTCATAATTTCTACTTCAGAGTTCTTTTGCATGAATACACTAATGAACATTATTATCGGCTCTAGCATAATTTTTAATATCCAATTAAGCCGCGTATTTCTAGAGAAAATGCTGACATTCATTTATATTAGTCGATTTTCAACTGTTTTTGAAGTATGGCAATTTTTCGTCAAAAATTGTACAACTTTTGAAAAATTGCAGTGAAAGAACGATTAATGATGAAAGACCCATCTACCTCGGTTAGTAGATATTTAAGTAAGACATTAATGTTTATTTCGATGTTTCAACGCATGTTTTTCTTTTAGAATTACATATTAATAATTTTTTAAATAAATTGAACATTCTGAAATAGATTCGGGAATGTTTATTTTTTATTATTTATTATTACAATTAAACTCTCATCCCTTTCAGCAACTCACTATTACCACTTCTTGGTTGTTGCCTTGCTGAAAGAAGTAAAACTTCGTATACTATAATTGCTACAAATCAATGATGTATGTTTCTCCTTGTTTAATATATTTTTTTTAAATAAATTCCATCAATTGTTATGTTTTGGCCTATGCGGACGATTTAAAGATTTTTCATCAAATTGATGGTGCTCAAGATGATTTGTGCTCGTTTTAAACAAATTAAAATTAAACATCGACAAAAGCTGCTTTATACTTTTTACCCTAAAACACAGTAGATTTTGTTACAATTATTCTAATGACAACTACGCAATCAACCGCAAAACTCATGTCAATGATCTCGGAGTTACATTTGATGAAAAGCTTTCATTCCCTGATCATGTTTCCTTAGGCACTGTGCAAAACTCAAGTCAATGATCTCGGAGTTACATTTGATGAAAAGCTTTCCTTCGCTGATCATGTGTCCTTAGTCACTGTGTCAGCATTTCGAGCACTGGGTTTCATTATCCGCAACTGCAAAAATTTTGATAACATAGCTACACTCCAAGTTATTCTTTATGCGCTGGTTGTTAGCACGTTAGAATAAGCTGTTGTCGTGTGACATCCTATATATGATTGTTACATTAGTGGATCTGAATCAATACAGCGCAAGTTCCTAAAGTATTTGTGTTAAAAATCATATGGAACATACCCTCCTCGTGGATTGGACTATAAATTGCTCCTAGATCGACATGGGGTTAAACCGCTTGAAGCTAGGCGACACCTAATTAGTGCTAAATTTGTTAAAAATGTCATTTTGTTTAAAATAGACTCTCCTGATTTACTAGCAGAAGTTAATTTTCCAGTACCTCGCATAGACCTCTTATATGTATGGACTGAGCTTAGAAAGAGAAGCATTGATATAAATAAACGAAGGAGATAGATAGATCTCCGATCAGCTGTAGTATGGCAAAACATCATATTACCCCATGATGAACATATTGCCGTGGTATCTTGCATATTAATGAGATAATAGTAATAGCATTAAGACTTAATTTAAGTGTATAAAATATAAAAGAAACAATAATAAGAAGTTTATTGTATTTCAAAAATTTTAACATGAGTATATTGGGTTGCATACACTTTTATGTGAGAAAATGTAGACATAAAAATTGAATTTATATTTACAATTTAAATAAGTACTAAAATAAAAGACGAGATAGAATTTAAGATATATATATATATATATATTTCTTTTATAGAAAAGAGAAACAAGATGTATGGTTTGTGTATAATGAAAAACAACCTGACTTTATAAAATGTGTGAGAATTACACTGAACATTTTAAATAATGGACCGTTGTTTAAAAAATAAAAAAAAGAAATGAAAGCAAATAACCGAGAAAGGGTTATGCTTATGGATGGTAGTGTAATACGAGCTAGTCATCTTAATGCAGCAAAAATGTATGAAGAAAATAGAATTCGATATGCACGAGAGAAAAATAATTGAATAATTATGTAAACTTGAGAACGTGCATGAGGTAATAAAATTTATTAAATAAATCATACAAAAAGAATAAATATTTACCTTAACTTATGACTTGATAAGTAAATAAAAAAGGATATAAATAAAAATATTCTGAGACATATAATCAGCAGTAGTGTTTTTTATAAACGACAGCTGGTAATAATAGAATACATTCAGGAATTTGTATATGTAATATTATGTTTCATAAGCTGTAGAGAGGTTTGTACGGTTTTTGATGACCTACAAAATAAAAAGAAAAAATAATGTAAACTTGGTTTGTAGTTTATTACAGATAGATATATCTCCGTTAGAGAAGTCCTGGATAGAAGGAGGCGACGAAAAGGCAAACCAAATGGACCAAAGTAGTACGAGTAATATTATTAAAAGAATACCTGTTATTTACAATGTTTTTCCAATATCGCCAAGAGCTGGACATAAAACAAAAATAAGATTTGTGTTAGCTAATGGAAAGAATAAATTCATAAAAAAATATAAAGAAGATTTATATTAAAACAAGTATGCCTACGTTGGAGAAACGCTAGACAGTTTATGGGAAACTTTTAAAGTATAAACAGACAATTCTCGGGGTGTTGACCTTTTGAGGTGAGGAACTGTCAAAAAGACAACAAGTGCGTGTGTGTGGGTGTTCAAATCACTACGGCAACTTGAAAGCCAGGAGCACTGAAGATGCAGGGTGACAACTTAAATGGTAGTTTCTGAAGATGGCGTTGAGAACGGTCACGTGTCTTTGCCGGGAATATAAATTGAAAACAAGAATCGACAAGATTAATTCATTGATTGATTCACAGATTAGCTGGTTATATAAAACTTAAAATCGTAGGGTTAGATACACCACGATTCATATTGATTTCTTTTGTATTAGCGTGTTAATTTTATTTTCATTCAAGTTTCATTCATTTTTATTTTCTTTGTTTAATTGTTTTTTTGTAAAAATAATGGAGATGCAAATGGCCGAATTTGAAAAGTTTTTCAATGATTCAAAGTAAGTTAGAGGCAAAGACTTATCAATGTGGCTATACGAGTATTGAAATATATCGTGCGAACGTATACTCAATATAACGTTATGCAACAGGGATAATAAATATTTTCCTGAGATAGTAATAAGCATTCTTTAGTTTCAAGTTTAAAAGAGATAAAATAATTAATGGTGTTGAGTGTTAAGAGGATATAGCGTGCAAGTGTATATTTTCTGGCACAGTATTTGGCATCATTAATAGTTACAATAAAATTTTGATTATGAATTAATGATTTAAGATTAGATTTGAAATAAGGAAAGTGTTTCTGGATAGCGGACTCTGAAATGCTAGCTATAACACGTCCGAATGGTTATAGATAGTAATCAGATTCAAGCTTTTCTCCAAACATTGACCGTTGCGAAATTCTAGGTTTATCAGGGCATTACGTGCGAATATAATGTATCTGGTGAAAATAGAACTAGCAGAAAATGTAAACAATATACAAAAGTTAATTGGATTTATTTGTTGAGAAACAGGAAAATATTTTTAGAGTTCTATTTAATTAAGTATAAGAAAATATATTCGTATCATAAAGAAACGTTACAACCTAGAACAAGGTACAAACGTTTTCTTATAATTATGTTTCTTTTAAAATATATATGGTGCATACAGTAAAGCGATGCTATATTTTTTTTATGTAATAAATATTAAATAAATTCGACAATTATGTTTTATATGATTTCTGGTTTTTCATTTTAAATAAGCTATAACCTTATCCCAATCTTTAATAAAAACAAGAGATTTGACGAGAGGGAAGAAATTCAGATACACTGAAGAATTCACGTATACTTATAAAGTACGTGCTGTTAAGATATATATAAAATATACATTAAGGATAATAAAAATTATCATCATCTTTATTATTTATGTTGCTGGAACAGCACACAACATAATTTATTTGGCAAAGCCTAATATATGGCAGTCATATTCCAAATAGTTATGTTGTCACAGCAATATGTCTATTTTAAAATTTGTGTATAAAGTGTTATAATTTAGTAAATATAAGGTCAATACACATTATTAGTAGGTAGTAAACAGAGTGCAGGTTTTATTTTATACAAAAAAATGAGGTGTGGCCAACACACGACTTTCTTATACGTATGAAAGTGTTACTTTCGGTCCGAATTTTGAAATTTCATTTATACCAAAAAATTCCAAATCCAACTCTAAATACTTTTGTACTCTTCATAAATATATATAGATTGCATAATTTACGACATATTTGCAAAAAATTTTTATTCGGTAAGAGTAAAAGTGTTAGTTCTGGTCAGAATTTTGATTTTTTTTATATACACAAGGTGTCGAAAATTAAGTTAAGTAATTTTGAAATTTTTTTTATATAAAAGATATTGAAAATGATGTTTTAAATACTTTTATACTCGTAACGTACCTGTCTAAAAAGCATGACTAGCAAAATATTTGCAAAAAACTGATTTTCGATAAAAGTAAAAAACCTACTTCCGGTAGAAATTTCGAAAAACTTTTTTTAATAAATTTGTTCACAATTTGAATTTTAAGTACATATGAATTCTTTATAAATTTGTCTAAACTTAGTAGTTGACGAAATATTGGCAAAATTAGATTTTTTCAATGAAGTAAACTACTACTTCCGGTCTGCCGATTTTGCTCAAAATCTAATCAGTTCTCAAAAGGGAGATTATACTAGTAAATGCAAAATTTGGAATAGATAGCTATAGCGGTTTGACCGCTATCGTGGTCATAGACAGACACACAGACATTTTTTAAAAACCACTTTTTTGGTATCAGGGGACTTCAAAACGTGGACATCTGCAAAAATCGCGAGGTCGAAAATTTTCATCATCACAATACTTCCTTATACTACGTATAAGAAAATAAAAAGGAATATTATTGGTCAGTAACAAATAGGGAATAGTAATAAATGCCCCAATAAATGTTTTCCTTACACTTATTTTTTATTAGTTCTTAGTCTCGTTTGTGTTTATTTATAGTGCCTATAAATGAGAAATACCATGAGGATACCATTTTTTTAGTTTTAGCACGTTAGATGTTCTTAGGAAATGTTTAATATAATGAATTTAAGTATAGATTGTTAATTACTTTTAGTTTAAATTGGACTGTAAGTATACATAAACATCGTGTAGTTGTTCTAGTTTCTATTTTAACTAATTATTTTCCTATTTTACCTTTAAGCAATTTATTAGTTAGAAGTAGATAATAACAATTCAAAAAGGTTATATTGTGTAATGCTTACGGGTGGACAACAAGATATAGAAAAGGTTTGACGTTTCACAGGTGGATGTAATCTTGATTGTGGTTATTATCTATCGTCTAAAAAGAAATGAATTTCTAGTTTTCCAAAAGATACAGAAATGAGACAAAAATGGATGATTTATTGTCCATCTACAAGTGCAGAATTGTGTGGACAGCATTTTTTCAACAGATTATGAATTCCAATTTGAAAAATGTGTTCTAGAGAAGGGTATTGTTACTTCAGTATTTAATTTTCCATCTCATTTAATGAAGAAAACATCCAAATGAGGTACGAACATTATTAAAATTGCTTGTAATTGACAATTTAAACAATCAAAAATGTTCTTGTGTCATATCACCACACAAAAGTTTAAGTCAATCCTTTAGCAAAGTAGGTGTAAAAAACAATATTTCAATACCTATTTAGTATTTGTTACAATTTTACATATATTTTTCTTCGTTAATCTGCTAATATTATAATATTGGAATTACCCACTTAGCACTAAAACTTCCCACAAGATACTTAAATATTAAAAATCCTGGTTAGAAATGAAAGTATCTTTACAACTTTAAATATGTTTAGCTCTTTGCATTTTCCTAATATAATTATTTATTTTAATTTACTACATAAAACACATATGGTTCATAATTTGGAGAAAAATTCAAGTATTACTTTTTAAAAAAATAAATTAATAAAATTCTGATATATTTCTATAATGTATTTTTAAAAATTTATAAACATTTCTTAATTCAACTAAACTTGTATTTTTCTTTGTTACACGTCCAAAATTACTTAAATTCATGTTTAATGTTCAAAGTTTCATACAATATTATTATAAAAAAATATGAATTTTATGATATTGTTACTTCACTTTATAGTTTCTTACATTGAAATATAACTATCACATTACATATTTCCTTATTATTAACTTACAAAAATATAAATACTACCGAAAGACATTTTATGCAAAATGGTAAACTCCCTCGGCTTTTGCCATACCTCACGTGACGAGAATCTATGACCTGCGTTCCACGAGTTGTGTAGCCAGTAGGCCCAGTAGTACTATCGTACTCTTTCGTTTATATCAATGCTCGCTATGCATATTTGATGAAATCCATATATATAAAACAGGTCTATGGGTGAATGAAGCGCTTCTGGTTCCTGGTACCAGAACGAATGTTTTGCTCAGGGCTCCTATGGTGCATTCTGCGAAGAATGTTAATAACTCGTTGTAGATGTTTTTCATTTAGTTTTCCTTTTAATGCTTTTCATATTTATTGGCTTATTTTTTTGAATTGTTCGTTATTATTAATATTTCACAAATGTATTATATTTATTATTTGTTTATCTTATCTGTATTGGGGTGAACTGTTGGGCAATTATTAAACATTATTATTATTATTATTACATAGAAAATTTCATAAAATTTTATTAAAAATATAATTATTCATTTTAAATAGTTGCAATGTCTATGTGACAACAAATCCCGCAAAATGAACTAGTTGTCCCACTAGACGGGGTAAGTTGTCTGACTATAAAATAATAAAAGTAATAATAAACACTATTTGTTAATTTAGATATCTTCATCAGAATTATATTCATACATTGACAGGAAACGGTGATATCTCCAATGCATTTATTAAGAGCCCACGTGCCACTTTTTCCGCGCTTTACCCAATTTTTTTTTTTGGTTTGCTGGTTGATCATGATTTCCCACAGATTAGACAGCAGTTATCTTTCTTATTAGCCCTATCGTCACTAGATGTTGGAGCTTGCTGCACAGTTTTGATCACCTTTTTTTGCAACTCGGATAGCTCTGATCGTTTCAAAGGTTTTCTGCTTGATTCCTTTTTTAATGCCGCCAATGCATTTATAAAGGCGTATCAGCTAGAATTGCAGAAACTGTCTTCTTTCTGTTTGCTCCACCGTTGCCTAGCTTCGGCTTTCGGAAGTTGTCGAATTCTTTCTGGTGTAAGAATTGCAGAACCTGGCCGGTTAGATAGAGACCTCTTCGATGTGCTTGTCTGGAGAATTAGAAACTTGCTCAACTCTATAACCTCATTTGCTCCTTCCAATAATTTTTCTGGCATCACAACGTCAAGTTCAGATGCATTTTATCTATCTGCAGCGTAGCCTGAGGCGAAATCTAATTGTGTGAAATCCCGTGCAGTCATTATATTTTTGCAACTTATCGCTAATTGTAATGCCTCCCGATCATTTGCTGGAACGCGGTATTATTTTCATGGTTTTACCAGGATGGGCTTAAATCCAATCGTCCTCTGTCGTATTGACATAGTGATTGAAGGGTTCATAAACGCTTCGATCCAGGAGCTATAACTTATGTGAACAATGTGGCACGGAGGACAAGACCACAATTCCAATTTCCTTGCAGAAGTCAAGCGTTTTAATTGAAAGATGGGAGTCATGATTATTAAAAAAAAATAGGAACGGGTCGTCTTTACTGCATTTAGTATGCCGAATGAAATGATCCATAGATTCATTCATCCTGATAAGTTAGCACTTCCGAACACAGGTGGTCGATTTGTTAGGAAGTGTGGTCAGAAATGCACTCGTGAAAAAGCAAATAAAGGAGGATTAGAATTTGCAAGGCTGCTAACGCCACAGTCATCAAGTTCCCATGGACTGCTGAAGTAATAGAACCTATTTGCTTAACTCCTCTTCTGGCAACCATATGGCCAGGTTTCTGCACGGTCGTGATGCCGTTTGCCCCAATCCGCCAGGTTCGTCAACACTGCATATATCACTTAGGCCAAAATGGTGAGCTTTCTGAAATTTTTAAAATTAAGTTAAAAAAAACCTGACACATTCAATTTATTAAACTGGATGCTCGAGCCTAACTTGTAGGTTCTGGTTTTCTGTGGTTAAGAGCAGGCTGTCTTTTAATGGATGATTTGCACCTATTCCAACCATCTTGTCAGTAATCCACGTCTGTGGAATTTGGTTCTCTAGTATAGTTGCATATTCAAAGGAAAATTTTCGAAAATCTGGGGGTTTAATACGTAGTATATATCGGACATCTTTACTAATACGACGATAATTGAGTTTCTAGTTGTCAGTGAAAACTTTTTTGGACACTACTAGACAAAAAAATCAAATTGGAATCCTTTTGTTTTTTTTGTTCTAGTAGTTGATGATATAGTCTTTTGCAATGCTTAGTGTATTTATACTCGTTTACGGCTCTCAATACAACGTATACTGGTGTTTGCCCCCTATCTGTCAGATGTTTTCTGTTCCATTGTAGACAGCTACAACTTAAAAATAATCAAAGTTTTGTTGTATTTGTAAACAAAAATCTTATTTGAAAGGGGCTTGTTGTTACATGTCACTACTGATCCTTATACTTTATGCTCGCGACTGGTTCTTGATATAGGAAGAAATAAACTCAAACCCATCGCAAAACTACAAGAAAGAACTTATCCAACAATGTATACATCAGAAGTAGAAGATGCAATTCAAAAGAGATGTAAGGAGTAATAATTCTATAGAAATTACTCATGTACAAAAATTTTACTTAAGATCTGCTATCATACAAAAATTGAACGCAAAAGCTTTGATATTTTGCGCGCTACTCCACATGATAAAGGAAAACTAAAAGTGTGATGCTGGTTCTAACCAATGCTTACAGATGGAGCTCGGGTTGATATGACAACTAGTCCTTGAGACAACCCCTTTACTGAAAATTTGCTATTTAAAAATACTCTTGCGTCTGTGAACGATATTGAAAATGTTATAGAATGTTACCTTTAAATAAAGCAGATCACCGCTCTTTAATATAAAAAAAAACAGTTCTTATGCACATTCTAAGGTATGCTAACCTTAAAATGGTCGAAAAAAATTCCTTACTATAATTTATATTTACAAGATATGCAATTTTCAATGTTAATGAAAATTGCATACATTATGCGACAAGCTGGAAGAAAAAATGGTCATTACGAGTACATGAGTTCACTTTACGTTAAAAATGAAGTATTTAAAATTGAATTTATCCAAACTACTAAAAACACATAATATTAACATGACGTTCAAAACCAGTAACAATCTATATAAATACATAAAAAACAATAAAGATAGTACAGAAAAAGACATAAATCAGGGGTCTATAAATTAACTTGTGGGTCTTGCCCGAAGTTCTATATAGGACAAACAGGAAGATCTTTTGAAACTCGCATCAAAGAACATCTGTCATGTTACAAGAACCAAAAAACAGATTCCACATATGCGAACCATTTAATGGACGAAGGACATAATTTTAACGAAGATTTTACAACGTAAGAATATAAAATTAAATTTCGTAGAAGCTGTCAATATTAATAAACACAAAAACTCTAATTTTCTTTTAAATGATCAACTGGATGTAAATAAATCTCCTTTACTTCATTTATTTGTTTAGTACTACAACAATACACATAGTTTTATGAGGGCTTTTACCCACTTCCCCCTTTGTTTCCTTATTTCCTTTTTTTTCCTTTTTTTTTCACCTCCTACAACCGATACACATGAGATATATATACTTTGTAGCTTGTATTTTTAGTCATTGTTGAAGAAGCCACTGTGTGGTAAAACAATTGTTCAATTTTTAGTAATTTAAGTGTAGTTCAACATGTTTGTTTTGTTTTATTTACGTTTGGAAAATTGGAATTAATAAATATGATCTATGTTTGACGGGAAAAGGAATTGACAGTATTTACTGGTATAAATAATATACAGGCATATACAGTCCCTGCTATTAATCAAGAAATTATAGCAAATGTTTATAGGTCATTTGAAACATTTATTTCCTTTGTTTATTATTCTTTAGCTTAAATGTGTTTGTTTGTATGTTTTATAGTCTTTAAATATTAAATTATACGCAAGTAGAAATACCCTTAACTAATATTATCTGATATAAAAAATGAAAGTTTAAAAACGTTTAAACACAAAGTTAAAGAATTATAAATAACAATAAACTATTACTCCTGTGAGGACTTCCTGAATATGTAATGTATGTTGTTATAGATTACTTTTAACGTTTTTCCCTTGTTTGTTTTCATTGTATACACATGTATGTCAAATAAATAAATTATTATTATTATTATAAACGATTGGTTTATTCATAAAACACTCGTTAAAAGCAACATTACGGTACTGCACGTCTGCACGTCTAACCATAAACATAAAAATTAATGCAAATTTGTTGTTCTTTTATTTCCACAACTAAGAAAACTAAGAGTACACTAAAATTGTTCGATATAATTAACAATGAAATAAGCGGTGAATACTGCTCCAAATTTAAAGATACATCAAGGTCATATGTATCTACCAACAGTACGCAAAAGAATGTTACAATTAATTTAATACAGACTGTGAAATTGAAAATGTCGCATATTTTTTGTCTCGTGTAATATTCTAATAATTAATATCTGTGTAATTTTACCACATTAATGTGTATATGCTCTATTTATTTTGTTTTAAATAATTCCAATAAATTTTACTTAGTTCGATGGAAATATTTAATAATAGTATTGTGTAATTATTGTAAATCGTATTAAAAAAAGTACCAAATTTTTAATATTTAGTCGATAAGATAATTGTAACTGTGAGCCAATTTAAGCGAAATTGTGTGTACATGGCACTAGCTGTTTTTATCAGTAATATTTAACATACAAAATAATCAGTTTATCACCTCGTTCAATTATCACACAGTTTAGCGTTTGTCCGCATATTATTATCCACATACATTTAATAGCACAGCCATTACAATCGCGGAATATATGCATCTGTTAATATATTTTATAAATAAAAACATCTGTTGAAGAAGACAATTTAATGTTGAAATGTGAGAATAATACTTACCTATATATGTTTGTTAAAATCTGTTGTATATTACCTAGTAGACAAACATATATGCATATAAAGAATATATTGGTGAATGATATAAAAATGTTGTTTTTAACAAGAAACTTTTCGATTGTGTGATTATACAGTAAATATAAAATATAGGTATATAGCACATAATAATTCAACAATTAAATAGATATGTATTACTTTTTAGCAGCGTTTTATAATATTACAAAAGCAGGAATATATCTCTAACTTTCTTAAACCACATTTTCCGCAGCGTCATGCGTTTCTTGTTCCAATTCCAATCTTTTGCTTAAATTGTAGTACAACATATTGGGAGGGATATTTTTTAAATAAGGTTCGTTTTTGAATAAGAAGAAAAATACTGTAAATATCATTAGTTGTGTTTGCAATAGAACTGATATATTACAAATGCATATATGTGCATATATTTCTTTCAAAATAGTACTATTAATCTATGTAGGCAAGTATAAAATTAAGTAATCAAGATATGAATATTCTGAATAAGTACGAATATACAGGGTGTCCAGAAACTCTCCTGACAAACGAAGACCGGAGATTCCTCAGATAATTTTAAGTCAATTTAACCCAATTCACCCTAGTCCGAAAATGCTTCCTAAGGGAGCTAGAGCTCTTTGAAGATGGCGCCTTGTAATTATTTTTTTTTTACTATCTCCCGAACGCTTCTATTTAGAAAAACAAAAACTGGTATGCTTATTTATCAGCCAGAGATGAATCGATTCCATCAATTGCGAATTTCTAGTACCGGTCATAGGCGTCCGTTTTGGGTAGGTAAACGGTTATTTTAACGCATAACTTTTTTGTATTTAACTTTTAAGCATTTATGACACTAGATTATTAAATTTTCAGGTATTCTAGTACTAAAAGGTACTCTTACTTTAAGTCGGTAGGATACACCGTTTTCTAGAAAAATCGATTTGAAAATTTTTCGTTTTTTCGTCGTTAAAATTCAATTTATTATGTACCTACTTATTTTTAGCGACGAAGTCGGCTAGGACTATCAAGGCATGGATGGAAATTCATTTAATAAATCATCTTTTGTTTCAATAAATGCAGCACACAATTCGTAAAAAAAAATTTGGGAAAAGAAGCAAAATTTTAGCTGATGGTTTTTAAAAACAAAGTATTTATTACAATGGAACGAAACTAACAAAAAAAGAACAAGTATCAAAGGTAGATAGTTACAAAAGATGCTCGATGTGATGACCATTAGTCTCCATGCATAAATTTACCCTTTTGGTTAGAGAACGCCGAATTCTTGCAAAAATTCCAAAGTTATTTCTAAATACGTTGCAAGCATCTTGTATCCTTAGCCAGAGTTGTGCACGATTTTGTATCGGAACGGAATAAACAAATGCTTTTATGTATCCCCAAACACAATAATCGCAAGGATTCAAATCCGGCGACCTTGCTAGCCAAGCAACTGGGCCGCCTCTTCCAATCCAATGGTCTTCGTAGTTATTATCTAGAAAGTCTCGTACATTCCTGCTAAAGTGGGCTGGACAGCCGTGCTGTAGAAACCATAAGTTTTGCCGAATATTTAAACGCACCTCATCTAACAAATCAGGTAAAATATTTTGCAGGAAATGTCAGTAATCAACACCATTTAAACGAGCAGGTAATTCCACAGGTCCAAGTAGATAATCGTCAACTACTCCAATCCAGACGTTTATGCTAAACCTATGCTGATGCTTAAATTCTTGAACAACGTGGGGATTGTCACCAACGTACGAATAATAGTGTGCATTATGTACATTAAAAGTTCCATTTTTTGAGAATGAAGCTTCGTCACCAAACAAAATGTACCTGAAGAAATTTTCGTCTTGATTTATCTGATTTTATAACCATCTAGCGAATTCTACACGAGCAGGAAATCTCCTTCTAGCAGTGCTTGCATCTTTGTAAAATGAAAAGGATATAAATTTTCTTTGTGTAAAATATTTCCTACGGAAGATTTTGAAATTGTGGGGTACATGGCAGATAGTCTTCGAACGCTAATTTCTGGATTTTCCTCAACTTCCATTAAAATAACATCTTCATGTTCTGCTGTTACATCATTATGTCTCCCTGTTTCATTTTTTTTTTGGGACCACTGATCCTTTTTCTCTTAATCGTTGATGAAGAGCTGTAAATGTTGAGTGAGTGGGATGCTGACGATTGGGAAATTTATCAGCGTATCTACGTTCCGCTGGTCGAGCGTTACACCTCATTTCGCCATAAACTAAATGCATATCGGCGTATTCTTCATTAGTAAAAACCATTTTTTTTAAAATTGAAATCGTTGTGTTTGAATGCTACAAAGTATAAAATTAAAAGATAAACTTCGCAAACTGACAATAATTTGACAATTAAAAACGTAGGTTTTATTTCTGTTGGCCGTTCAGAGCGAACTAGTGCAAAAAATAATAAATTGAATTTTAATGACGAAAAAACGAAAAATTTTCAAATCGATTTTTCTAGAAAACGGTGTATCCTACCGACTTAAACTAAGAGTACCTTTTAGTACTAGAATACCTGAAAATTTTATAATCTAGTGTCACAAATGCTTAAAAGTGAAAGACAAAAAAGTTATGCGTTAAAATAAGCGTTAACCTACCCAAAACGGACGCCTATGACCGGTACTAGAAATTCTCAATTGATGGAATCCATTCATCTCTGGAGGATAAATAAGCATACCAGTTTTTGTTTTTCTAAATAGAAGCGTTCGGGAGATATTAAAAAAAACTAATTACAAGGCGCCATCTTCAAAGAGCTCTAGCTCCCTTAGGAAGCATTTTCGGACTAGGGTGAATTGGGTTAGATTGTCTTAAAATTATCTGAGGAATCTCCGGTCTTCGTTTGTCAGGAGAGTTTCTGGACACTCTGTATACAGGTTTGGCCTACGTTATCCCGTACGTTAAACCGTACCTACCTAACAGATATACATATGCGAGGCGACAAGTAGACCTTCAGTGAAACTATATTAAATTCATATGAATTCTTTATAAATTTGTTTAAACTTAGTAGTTGACGAAATATTCACTAAAGTAAACTACTACTTCCGATCTACCGATTTTACTGAAAAACTAATCCGATCTCAAGAGGGAGATTATACACGTAAATACAAAATTTGGAATTGATATCTACAGCGGTTTTACCGCTATCGTGGTCAGAGAGAGAGAGCGAGAGAGAGGGAGAGAGAGTGAGTGAGAGAGAGAGAGAGAGAGAGAGAGAGAGAGAGATTTTTCAAAAACCACTTTTTTGGTATCAGGAGACTTCAAAACGTGGACATCTGCAAAAATCTCAAGGTCAAAAATTTTCGTCATCACAATACTTCCTTATACTACGTATAAGAAAGTAAAAAAACATCCCGGTTCTAATAATTCAAATCATTATTAATATGATTTAAAGCAAATAACAGTCGTGATTGTTTCTGCAGCAACACGACACATTAAATCAGATTTTAATATTCTCATACATGCGGTAACTCTGGAGGCGGGAAAATTTGTGTTTATTACAGCATTTCTTGCAATTTCAAATGCACGGCCTCTTATATGATCCAGTTCCATATCTTCTTCGACAGTTGACTTTCTATTGAACAGACCTGTACCAGTCTTCCTTTTTAAGGTCATTTTGTTTTCCCACCGTTTCTTAATTGCAAACACTGTATTTTTATTCACTTTAAAATGCCGTGAAGTCATTCTTAGCGACCAACCGTCTTCTGTTTTTGAAAGAATCCACGCTTTTTCAATGTCTGTCAGTTTTTTTGACATTTTACTATAAAAATGTCTTCCAAAACGTAATACTTAACCAGACTTTTGCTCTTTGACAAGCTAATACACCCTGTCATTTTTGATGACAGCATAAAAATCATGGAAATATTATTGAATATATAATCCGCATTTACAATCGAAAATTAAAATTGTCCCAGATTTATTTGAACACAACTGTACTTTAACCAACTTACTACTGAATATCAGAAAGTGTAAAACAATTACGTTTACCCGTAGTTCTAAACATGGGCGAGATAGGGGAAGTGGATATGATTTCAACAGACTAGACCGACTCGTGTTTTGTCGGCTCTCGGGTACCGTATTACCTATCGGTTTCCCCGAGAGCCGACAAAACACGAGTCGGTCTAGTCTGAGTGAAATTGGATCCACTTCCCCTATCTCGCCCATGTATACGTAGTTCTTCTCCTATTGTTTTAATTACAACTACTATATAAAGCATAGCTGACTCGTCCGCCATTTTGGAGATAACTGCGTCAAAATGTAGCCTATATGAGAACTGTCAATCTGTCCGCAATGACGTCATTGACAGCTGAAGTGAGCATACCGGTATAAGTGTATCGTGATATGAACTGACATTTATCTCCAAAATGGCCGACGAGTCAGCTGTCCTAAATATAGTAGCTATAGTTTTAATTATAACCTGAAGAGCGTGGATGTGCAACGTGTGAATCTGATTAAGGATCTAGGTGTTATATTTGACTAAACTTACATTTGCGCAACATATTGAATACACTACTAAAACTGCTAGGTTTCATAAACCGCAATTGTGGTACTTTTTCTAATATCATAGCTTTGAAAGCATTATATTCCACTCTCGTGAGATCTCGTTTGGAGTCCTTGCTACATAATTTACAACCGACAACTGGAGTTGATACAGTGACGATTTGCCGAATTTATGCGGTTTCGTTTGGATGGACATTATCCGGCAAAGGAATATCGATCAGACCGTTCTGTTATCGCGTATTTGCTTGCATTCTCTTAATTTTAGACGCATTTCTTCCTGTTTATTATTTTTATTCTATATAATTCTTCAACTGGTTTTCGAACTATGCGCTACCGCTAAAGAAGATAACCTTGCCTTTTAAATGTGCATACGACGGTTAACAAATTATTTTATATAGAGACGCAATAATTTGATTTTTTTTAAATATACAAACACTTCTAATATGAAATAGTAATTTATCTAATTTAGCTGATCTTTTACAATACTCCCTGCACTGATAATGTTATCTGACACCCTGTATAGCATATATCTACCCAAAACAGGTTATAATTCTACTTAACGTTGCACATTTAGTGCAACAGCAAGAGGTGTCATCTTCTACATACGCCCACTGTTTTAAAGATTGCAGGAGGACATTAAAATTACCTTGGCGAGCAAGAGGTGTCATCTTCTACATACGCCCACTGTTTTAAAGATTGCAGGAGGACATCAAAATTACCTTGGCGAAAAGTTATTGGCACACTGACGTCATATGCTTTTAAAAGTACATACAGCATTGGAACGCAGATCGCAATCACTTTCGTGACCTTGACGGGATCGTTAAAACAGGCCACTTTTACGTAAGTTCACTTGTATTGGGTAACAAAGTTGGAGTAAAATTAAAGCCGAGTGATTATTGATGACTCGTTTGTTAGATTTGTTTTAATCCGTGAATGTTACACATTCCAACCGCTTAAAATGTTCCGTTTGTTGTTTTTTAGAGAAATTCAGCAGTGTGAAACTACTCAAGCACTTCAAGCAGCACCGATAATTACGTTTTTACGGTCATGCCGCATTAACATCAAGTACGTTCGATTTTGAAATGTTTTGTTTAAGATTCAGTACTGAAGATCGATTTTGCAAAGCTAATAAGCAATTCTAAACCATTCTTTGTCTTGTATAAAGTGTATAGAATGCACATTTTACAAATAAAATTCTTTTTCTTGTAATTAAGAGTGCACTTACAATATATTTATATATATATAAAATATATTACAATTCTTTGCCAAATATACAAATGTATTGAAAAAATGAATGAAAATCTTCTTGGTAGTAGTGGCATACAATGAAATTAAAATAATAACAATATGACAACTGGTTGTCAATTAGAAAACAATGACAAATATAAAATGTAAATCAAAATGTATAAATGAAAATGTATTCAAATAAGCATAGGACTATCGGTATTACTTATATAGTCACATCAAAGGGCCTGGGTTTACCACAAGCTGTTCAGTCAATGCAATTATAAAAAATAATAACAACGACGCAACTATGTAATGAAAAATTAAGAGTAGAACTGTTGAATTATAACAATATAGAATGTAAAATCAGTCATGTATAAATGTAAATGAAAGCAAATAAGCATAGGACAATCGGTATTACCTATGTAATCCTATCAAAATGGCTTAGATTCATCTAAACATGTACAATTTTGATTGAAATACATAAATAATCAACAATGCAACTATGTATGTGTTAAGATGTAATTTGTAGCTACAGACATATATGTTTCTACCTAGTTTGGTTTCGTCAGTGCAGCATAACAAAGAAGGTGTATGTTAACATACACCTTCTTTGTTATGCTGCACTGACGAAACCAAACTAGGTAGAAACATATATGTCTGTAGCTACAAATTACATCTTAACACATACATAGTTGCATTGTTGATTATTTATGTATTTCAATCAAAATTGTACATGTTTAGATGAATCTAAGCCATTTTGATAGGATTACATAGGTAATACCGATTGTCCTATGCTTATTTGCTTTCATTTACATTTATACATGACTGATTTTACATTCTATATTGTTATAATTCAACAGTTCTACTCTTAATTTTTCATTACATAGTTGCGTCGTTGTTATTATTTTTTATAATTGCATTGACTGAACAGCTTGTGGTAAACCCAGGCCCTTTGATGTGACTATATAAGTAATACCGATAGTCCTATGCTTATTTGAATACATTTTCATTTATACATTTTGATTTACATTTTATATTTGTCATTGTTTTCTAATTGACAACCAGTTGTCATATTGTTATTATTTTAATTTCATTGTATGCCACTACTACCAAGAAGATTTTCATTCATTTTTTCAATACATTTGTATATTTGGCAAAGAATTGTAATATATTTTATATATATATATATATATATAATCATATAGAAATATACTTCCGGCATTGCACTTATCCTTAACATTAGAAATTCATGCATTATATTTATATATTTTTAAAATAATTAATAAAGGCTTAATTAGAGTTTCTTTAACATCAGTGTATGAACATCCTGTTAATTTCTCCATAAAATGCATCATATCTCAACAGTAAGGAACATAACATATCCAGTATTGTAGATTATCTATACCGGAAATTGCTGTGAGACCCAGATTTCAATCCTTCAGAGGTTATTCGTTTCTCGATTCAACCGTTCCTCTTTAATCAGATGTTTTTTAAGACACCAAGGGCCGGTTTTTCCAACTCCGATTAAAATGCTTAACTTATCACTGATTACGCCTAATCATTGGTTATCTCTAACCTGCGTTTTTCAATGCGAAGAAATACACACTAATACGTATTAAACAGTGTTTAAGGATTTATTGTGAAAACAAATATTAAGTATTGTTCTAATAATATTAGCGCCATTTGTTATATTTGAATTTATGCTTTATTTTATTTTTTAAGGGTTATATGCTGTATGATTAGAAAATTTATGTTAGTGAATAAACGGTAGGTATTTATTTTGGGAATGTAGTATTTGAGATTTTCTGTGTGCATAGCTTACATTTAAAATTACTATTATGAAATAAATAACAAAGTGCAACAAACTAGAGTCATACTAAAACAAATTTTATTGATTACTTGCTGCTATTGAAAAATACAAAAGTAATAATAATAATAATAATACACACTTTACTACGTAGACACCTCAAGGTGTATGTAACTAGTCATTATACAATCAGTAATACAATTAAATATAAAATATAATAATAATAATAATAATAATAGAGTATTGGGAAAAATGAAAAAAAATAGTACAATATACATGCATAGATTCAAACCAAACAAGTTCAGTAAAAGACAGCAAAAACGCGACGTATAAAAACGAAATGTAAATAGCCATAAATCATTTCCACGCAGTACGACGTAAGCGCATAAAAAAGGAATGGAATGTCTCGTACAATTCCCGAAGAAAGCCAGTGTTTTTCCCGTATATTCGAGATCTTCGCATACGTATATAAAGTACCTGAGCCTAGTGATGATTCATTAATTCCGGAATAAGAAAGTCCTTAAGAAGTAGCCGTCGCGCGGAACAGACCAAAGTAGAAATAAATAAATAGTTCCTTAAGTGGTAGCCGAACAGTGACATAAATATACGGACTTAAATATTAATAATAGAAATAAATACGGTGCAGTTTTTATTATAGTGCAATAAAGACATTTATATTACCGTGTCATATAAATAGTAGTGGTAAATAAATACGTCTGTTAATTTTAATTTATTAATAGTAGTTTAAGTGTGATACATTACATTTTACATTTTATATTGTAATTAATTTTACGTATATAAATATACAGACTGTTTTTAAATAAATAAATTGCACGGGTTGTTTATTGCGAACCCGAAAACGTTACAATATGAAGTTAAGAGTTACCTAAAAATATGTAAAATGTATTGCATGCTTCAGAATCATACAAATTAGGAATAGTTTGTTTGTTGAAAAAGAAAAATCTGCATCTGCGGTCTTTCAGCCCTGGAATTTTGTATTACATTAAAAAAAATTACCACAAAAAATTGAGACTTTGTTATAAAAGGAGCTTTGAATATTCTTTTGGAATTTATATCTCCACCTGTGTTAAAAACAGGAAATGGCGGCAAATGCCACCACTAGGTGCATATATATTAAGTCTTGAAAGTTTTCACATTAATATTTTTTTATTCTTTAGTAGGTACATGATAGTTTGCAAAACAAGTACGGGTTTTTTTGAGGCATAGGAAAACCATGCACTTTTCGCATTGTTTTCTTGACTTCCCAGAGCAGTTTTCCATTTTGCAGTCCTGCTCATGATCTGCTGTTATTAAAGGCCAATGTACAATTTGATCATAACGCATCTGAGATACCGGTTTATTTTTTTCTTTGTATGTAGAACTTTCAGATGATGGTCTTACGACTAATCCCTGAAAGGGCGAATGCTTTAGCAACGTAAAATTTGAACTCCGGCAAATCCATGTATTTGGGGTGTTGGATTTTATTGGATATTTTTTTTTTATATTCAAGCCAAGAATTGCATACTGCCAGGTTGAAATAATGAAAGATAACTCGAAGCATCCACATACTGGATCGAATAAAAGTCCTGTATAAAGAAATTAAAAAATCACTCTTATTTACACCACCATACATTCGTTATACAAAGCAATAATAGCAGGGCGATCAATGACTACATGATCTTTTGCTTTCTTATCCCATCCTCGAACTCGATCTTTTTTCTTTTTCTGCCTGTAAAGGAGAGTTTTCAAGTCTACTGATTCTAACAGTACCCACCTGTAGTAAAAATTCACTTAAAGAATTATTAAAAGTAAAGCTCACCACGTATAAGTTGAGCGGTCATCGACGCAGATCAAGAAGAGAAAGAATGCACGATAGAGATACAACTGTTACAAATTCATGCGTGTACACGCCGCTACTACCACTGTCCCCCTTATCCTTTGCGCATATGAACTTCACCGCTCAAGTTATATGTGCTGAGCTGTAATTAAAAAATGAGGTGTGCGTAACACACGCCTTTAGAAATTGTTTTTATATGAAAATTGCACTCTAAATACTATTATGCTTTTAATAAATCTGTATAGAATGCCTAATTTGCCATATATTTGCAAAGAATTGCTATTCGATAAGAGTAAAAGTGCCCGGTTCGAATTTTGAAATTTTTGATATAGAAAAAATAATCAAAATTTACTTTCAGTAGAAATTTCGAAAAACTTCTTCTGTTAAATGTTTTTCATATTCATTTTTAAGTACATTTTTACTCTTTAGAAATTTGTTTAAACTTGGTAGTTCCCAAAATATTGGTGAAATTTATTTTTTTTTCAGTGAAATAACCTGTTATTTCTGGTCTACCAATTTCGCTGAAAATCTAATCAATTCTCGAGAAGGAAAAATATGAAGTGTTGTATTGATAAGTTTAGCCGTTTGCCCGCTATCATGGCCACAAGAAAGAGAGAAACAGCGATTTCAAAAACCGTTTTTTGGTATTAGGGGGCTTCAAAACGTGAACATCTGCAAAAACATTGAGGTCACAATATTTTTTTATACTACATATTATGAAAGTAATATCCGCTTAAGAAATGTTCTTCATCTAAATATTGTAGGACATTTTTACACTAAAGTTTTACGCAGAAATTGTACACAAAAGCTTATAGAACGACTAGCAGGCTCGGCAGACGTTGTTATGCCATTTCCGGTAGGTGGCGCGATGAGTATTTACCAAAAAGTAGCGCCATCTATCGGACGCCAACTTATACCAAAACAATTTTGTTGACCATGCAATCATCATCAAAATATGTGATTAAAGAAAAAATAATTTTCTTATATGTATGAGCGTTCCGAATTTGTTCCATCTGGGAATAAAAGTGTTATTTCCGGTCCGAATTTTGATTTTTATATAAAAACTGGCGAGGCCGCAGACTTTGTTCTGCCCTTACCGGTAGGTGGCGCGATGAGTTTGATTTGGTTAAAGTATAAGAAAGTTTTGACAGAAGAGGTAGTTAGTTCGTTCAGATTTTGTGATTTTCTTTTTTGTCTCTAAACCAACATATATTGTGAATATGAGTCATATTGGTTCATAAATGTAGAATTTATTAATAATCGACCACAGCGCCATCTGTCGTGTCCAGATTTCGTGATTTTCCTTTTGTCACTAAACTAGCATATATTGTGAATATGAGTCATGTTGGCCCATAAATATAGAATTTGTTAATAACTTGGCTTCAGCGCTACCTATCGATTGTTGATAGCCTATTTTACACGCTTTGACGATATAAATATGATCTGAGAATGTCAAGAAGATTAGTTAACCCATTAAAAAGTTATTAAATAAAGTACAGACGCACCAACGATTATTTAGATAAAGATTATTCTAAATCCAGATCTAATAGTAGTTTATACAACGAGTCAATAATGACAGTTATAATAGTCATTATTGCGAGTTACTATACACTACTTTATCGACGACTAACTGAAAATAACTCAAAAAATCAAAATAATTAAACGAAAATGTCAGATTACTATATCAATATGACATTTGTCGGTTAGACAGTTAGTAAAATGCCCGGACTTGTCTATCGTTATTACGACAACGTTGGGAACGTTATGTTCTTATTGGCGGAATGCAGGGAATAATGGTAACGTTATGGCTCATTATTCCCCGGTCGCATTTCATTATTCCCTCCGGGTATTATTAGTGTTATTATTAACCAATAGTGATTAATATAATACCTACTTTATTGTTTAGTCGTGGATAAAAACTTTTATCGACGACTAAACAATAAAGTATGTATTATATTAATCAATATTGGCTAATAATAACACTCATAATACCCGTAGGGAATAATGAAATGCGACCAGTGAATAATGGGCCATAACGTTACCATTATTCACTGCATTCCGCCAATAAGAACATATAATGGGCCATAACGTTACCATTATTCACTGCATTCCGCCAATAAGAACATAACGTTCCTAACGTTGTCATAGTAACGATAGACAAGTCCGGCCATTTTACTGACTGCCTAACCATCAAACGTCATATTGATATAGTAATCTGACATTTTCGTTTACTTATTTTGATTTTTTTTAGTAATTTTCAGTTAGTCGTCGATAAAGTAGTGTATACTAACTCGCAATAATGACTATTATTCCCTCGAGCTGAGTTACTCCCTCGCCGCTTACGCGGCTCGGGAGTAAATTCAGCTCTCGGGAATAATAACTGTCATTATTGACTCGTTGTATAAACTACTATTATACCAATGAATCTGTATAGAATGCGTAATTTGTGAGATATTTACAATAACCTGCTATTCGATAAGAGTAAAAGTGCGTTACTTCCGGTCCAAATTTTGAAATTGTTCATAGAAAAATGGATCTAAATCCAGCTCTAAATACTTTTGCACTTGTAATACATCAATATATAAAACATTTTTTTTTATATAAAAATCAATGAAAATCAAGTTTTAAATGTTTTTATACTCTCAAATACTCTCAACTTATCCATTTCGATAAGAATGAAAGACCTTATTCCGGTAAGAATTTCGAAGAACCTTTTTTACAATAAAGTTTTCCATTCTGAATACTTTGTATTCTTTAAAAATTTGTCTAAACTAAGTATTTTCTCTGAAGAAAACTACTACTTACGTTCAACATGATTATTTAAAAGGTGAAGTCAGGAAGATAGTCTTCAAAGTATATTCGGATTATTTGAATTATTGTTTTTCTATAAATGTATGCGTACAGGTAGATTATAAAATTAATAAAAAGATTCTATATGCTGAGTGCATTATCTCTTGGATTAAAATCGCAAAATGATAAATAATTGTTAACGAAAAACCGTAATAATAGGTATTGATAAGTAAGGCAGATAAGTATTTTTCTGAATTCAATACATCGAACCAATTGCGATACATATAATATCAATTAATATTTTTAATGAAACTCATATTCATTTAAAGAATTATTGAAAGTAATTAAAAGAATGAGGTGTGGGTACCACACGACTATCTTATAGGTATGTGCGTTCCAAATTTTTTACATAGAAATTATTCCAAATTAAGTTTTAAATATTTTTATTTTCTTAGGGAACATGTGAAAAACAGAGTTTACTACGGGTCCGGATTTTATAATTAATAATAATATAATATGCGAGATTTTGCAAAAACTATTTTTCGATAAGAGTAAAAGACCTATTTCCGGTAGAAATTTCGAAAAACTTTTTTTGTTAAATGTTTTTCTTATTCAATTTTAGTACATTTGTATTCTTTAGACATTTGTTTAAACTTATAACTAGTTCACAAATATTGGTGCTTCTGTTCTACGGATTTCACTAAAAATCATCATAATTTGTTTTTTATTTCATTTTTTTTAAGTAAAGTTATATTGATTAGTGGTTACGTATGGTTAATCATTAATCGGTAAGGAGGTATATAACAATAGTTTTCAAACATGAAACTGCTAGATGCAGTGAAATTACTAAATTATTAATACTTATCTTCATTCATCTTACTATCTAGTCGCTAAAGGTTGCTTGAGTAGTAACATTCATTCATGCTAATTAACTAAAAAACTTTAACAATGAAGTCTTAAAGTATGAAACAAAAGCCTAGTAAAAAATACAATACACTAATTAATATGTGCGTATTGCTGGCCATTGTTGCAAGTCAACGGCAACAGAATCACATCGTATTGCACTTTTAGATTCACAAAACATCAATGGATAATATTTTGCCGAAGCTGACATGTGTGCTGTTGTATCTCAACGCATACAGTTATGAATACAATAGCCCACAAACTTTCCACGTGCTGATTGTTATTCCGAAGTGGTCTTACGACCTTACGATCTGATATCTACACCTATCCATCTTCAAGAGCGTGCTGTGTCGATGGTTGGCCACATATGTATGTGTGTATGTACAAAATATACATAGTTAGTTGAACTATAGCGTGTCTGCTGTTGCCGTTTTCCTTTTATTTACATATAATATGCATACATGCATGTTTTTGTTTGTTAAAATACACATAGGTACATAATAATAATCATGGCTGTAGTCGTAGATATACACTGACGGTAACAAATAGAGGAAATACCTTATATCGTAGACCGCTAAAAAGGTACCAGGCTATACGAATCTGAAGAATGCGTATAAATGTCTAACTGAAAATCAAAAAATGAGGTATGGCCACCACACGACTTTCTTATACGTATGAGCGTTTCAAACTATACAATTTCAAGAATTTTTCTATACAAAACTTATTCAAAATCCTATTCTAAGTACTTTCATTCTCTTAATAAATCTCTATAGAATGCATACTTTGCAAGATATTCGAAAAAAAGTGCTACTCGCTAAGAGTAAAAGTGCTACTTCCAGTCCGAATTTTGAAATTTCATACATTTACATACACAAATACTTTTGTACTCTTAATAAATATACATAGAATGCATAATTTACGACATATTTGCAAAAAATCGCTATTCGGTAAGAGTAAAACTGTTACTTCCGGTCCGCATTTTGAAATTTTTTTTATACAAAAGATATTGAAAAGTATGTTCTAAATACTTTTATACTCGTAATGTACCTGCCTAAAAAGCATGACTTGCGAGATATTCGCAAAAAACTGATTTTCGATAAGAGTAAAAGACCTACTTCCGGTAGGAATTTCGAAAAACTTTTTAAATAAAATTATTTTCAATTTCAATTTTAAGTATATATGAATTCTTTAATAATTTGTTTAAACTTAATAGTTGACGAAATATTGTCAAAATTCGATTTTTTCGCTGAAGTAAACTGCTACTTCCGGTCTACCGATTTTACTGAAAAACTAATCAGATCTCAAGAGGGAGATTATACACGTAAATACAAAATTTGGAATTGATATCTACAGCGGTTTGACCGCTATCGTGGTCACACACACACACACAGACACACACACACACACAGAGAGAGAGAGAGAGAGAGAGAGAGAGAGAGAGAGAGAGAGAGAGAGAGAGAGAGAGAGAGAGAGAGAGAGAGAGAGAGAGAGAGAGAGAGAGAGAGAGAGAGAGAGAGAGAGAGACATTTTTTAAAAACCACTTTTTTGGTATCAGGGGACTTCAAAACGTGGACATCTGCAAAAATCTCGAGGTCGAAAATTTTCATCATCACAATACTTCCTTATACTACGTATAAGAAAGTAAAAAGAAATTTATTTATAACTCTTCAAAAATTTCTGAATTTTTCGCGCCAAAATGTAGTTAAAGTCGGTTTATAACTTTGTTTATCCTATATGCATTTACGTAAATACCACTAGTTCCATTTTAAAGTTCTTCCACAAAAAAAAAAACAATAAAATGTAAATAGTTACAACCTTTGTTAGAAACGAATAGCCGTTAAAAAGATTTTCTATGGCGATGCTTTTTACTTTCTTATACGTAGTATAAGGAAGTATTGTGATGATGAAAATTTTCGACCTCGAGATTTTTGCAGATGTCCACGTTTTGAGGTCCCCTGATACCAAAAAAGTGGTTTTTAAAAAAATGTCTGTCTGTCTGTCTGTGTGTCTGTCTGTCTGTCTGTCTGTGACCACGATAGCGGTCAAACCGCTGGAGATATCGATTCCAAATTTTGTATTTACGTGTATAATCTCCCTCTTGACATCTGATTAGTTTTTCAGTAAAATCGGTAGACCGGAAGTAGCAGTTTACTTCAGTATAAAAATCGAATTTTGCCAATATTTCGTCAAATACTAAGTTTATACAAATTTATAAAGAATTCATATGTACTTAAAATTAAAATTGAGAACAATTTTATTTAAAAAGTTTTTCGAAATTCCTACCGGAAGTAGGTCTTTTACTCTTATCGAAATTCGGTTTTTTGCGAATATCTCGCAAGTCATGCTTTCTAGGCAGATACATTACGAGTATAAAAGTATTTACATGAAAATTTTAAATATCTTTTGTATAAAAAAAATTTCAAAATTCGGACCGGAAGTACCACTTTTACTCTTACCGAATAGCGGTTTTTTGCAAATATGTCGTAAATTATGCATTCTATATATATTTATTAAGAGTACAAAAGTATTTAGAGTTGAATTTGCAATATTTTTTGTATACATGAAATTTCAAAATTCGGACCGGAAGTAGCACTTTTACTCTTAGCGAGTAGCACTTTTTTTCGAATATCTTGCAAAGGATGCATTCTATAGCGATTTATTAAGAGAATGAAAGTACTTAGAATAGGATTTTGAATAATTTTTGTATAAAAAAATTCTAAAAATTGTATAGTTTGAAATGCTCATACGTATAAGAAAGTCGTGTGGTGGCCACACCTCATTTTTACTTTCTTATACGTAGTATAAGGAAGTATTGTGATGATGAAAATTTTCGACCTCGAGATTTTTGCAGATGTCCACGTTTTGAAGTCCCCTGATACCGAAAAAGTGGTTTTTAAAAAATGTCTGTCTGTGTGTCTGTGTGTCTGTGTGTCTGTGTGTGACCACGATAGCGGTCAAACCGCTGTAGATATCAATTCCAAATTTTGTATTTACGTGTACAATCTCCCTCTTGAGATCTGATTAGTTTTTCAGTAAAATCGGTAGACCGGATGTAGTAGTTTACTTCAGTGAAAAAATCGAATTTTGCCAATATTTCGTCAATTACTAAGTTTAAACAAATTTATAAAGAATTGAAATGTACTCATAATTAAATTTGAGACAAATTATCTTAAAAAAGTTTTTCGAAATTCCAACCGGAAGTAGCTCTTTTACTCTTATCGAAAATCAGTTTTTCGCGAATATCTCGCAAGTCATGCTTTCTAGGCAGTGACATTATGAGTATAAAAGTATTTAAATTATAATTTTAAATATCTTTTGTATAAAAAAAATTTCAAAATTCGGACCGGAAGTACCACTTTTACTCTTACCTAATATCGATTTTTTGCAGATATGTCGTAAATTATGCATTCTATATATATTTAGTAAGAGTACAAAAGTATTTAGAGTTGAATTTGCAATATTTTTTGTGTACATGAAATTTCAAAATTCGGAGCGGAAGTGGCACTTTTACTCTTAGCGAGTAGCACTTTTTTTCGAATATCTTGCAAAGTATGCATTCTATAGCGATTTATTAAGAGAATGAAAGTACTTAGAATAGGATTTTGAATAAGTTTTGTATAAAGAAATTCTTAAAATTGTATAGTTTGAAACGCTCATACGTATAAGAAAGTCGTGTGGTGTCCACACCTCATTTTACTTTCTTATACGTAGTATAAGGAAGTATTGTGATGATGAAAATTTTCGACCTCGAGATTTTTGCAGATGTCCACGTTTTGAGGTCCCCTGATACCAAAAAAGTGTTTTTTAAAAAATGTCTGTGTGTCTGTCTGTCTGTCTGTCTGTCTGTCTGTCTGTCTGTCTGTCTGTCTGTCTGTCTGTCTGTGTGTGACCACGATAGCGGTCAAACCGCTGGAGATATCAATTCCAAATTTTGTATTCACGTGTATAATCTCCCTCTTGAGATCTGATTAGTTTTTCAGTAAAATCGGTAGACCGGAAGTAGCAGTTTACTTCAGTGAAAAAATCGAATTTTGCCAATATTTCGTCAAATATTAAGTTTATACAAATTTATAAAGAATTCATATGTACTTAAAATTAAAATTGAGAACAATTTTATTTAAAAAGTTTTTCGAAATTCCTACCGGAAGTAGGTCTTTTACTCTTATCGAAAATAGGTTTTTTGCGAATATTTCGTAAGTCAAGCTTTTTAGACAGGTACGTTACGTGTATAAAAGTATTTAAAACATAGTTTTCAATATCTTTTGTATAAAAAAGATTTCAAAATTCGGACCGGAAGTAACACTTTTACTCTTACCGAATAGCGATTTTTGGCAAATATGTCGTAAATTATGCATTCTATATATATTTATTAAGAGTACAAAAGTATTTAGAGTTATATTTGCAATATTTTTTGTATACATGAAATTTCAAAATTCGGACCGGAAGTAGCACTTTTACTCTTAGCGAGTAACACTTTTTTTCGAATATCTTGCAAAGTATGCATTCTATAGCGATTTATTAAGAGAATAAAAGTACTTAGAATAGGATTTTGAATAAGTTTTGTATAAAAAAATTCTTAAGATTGTATAGTTTGAAACGCTCATACGTATAAGAAAGTTGTGTGGTGGCCACACCTCATTTTTTACTTTCTTATACGTAGTATAAGGAAGTATTGTGATGACGAAAATTTTCGACCTCGAGATTTTTGCAGATGTCCACGTTTTGAGGTCCCCTGATACCAAAAAAGTGGTTTTTAAAAAAGTCTGTGTGTCTGTGTGTCTGTCTGTCTGTGTGTGACCACGATAGCGGTCAAACCACTGTAGATATCAATTCCAAATTTTGTATTTACGAATATAATCTCCCTCTTGAGAACTGATTAGATTTTGAGCAAAATCGGCAGACCGGAAGTAGTAGTTTTCTTCAGTGAAAAAATCGAATTTTGCAAATATTTCGTCAATTACTAAGTTTAAACAAATTTATAAAGAATTCAAATGTACTTAAAATTAAAATTGAGAACCATTTTATTTAAAAAGTTTTTCGAAATTACTACCGGAAGTAGGTCTTTTACTGTTATCAAAAATCAGTTTTTTGCCAATATTTTGCAAGTCATGCTTTTTAGACAGGTACGCTACGAATATAAAAGTATTTAGAACTTAATTTCAAATATCTTTTGTATAAAAAAAATTTCAAAATTCGGACCGGAAGTATCACTTTTACTCTTACCGAATAACGATTTTTTGCAAATATGTCGTAAATTATGCATTCTATATTAAATATATATAGAATGCATAATTTACGACATATTACTATATTACGATATATATTTATTAAGAGTACAAAAGTATTTAGAATTAGATTTGCAATATTTTTTGTATACATGAAATTTCAAAATTCGGACCGGAAGTAGCACTTTTATTCTTAGTGAGTAGCACTTTTCTTCAAATATCTTGCAAAGTATGCATTCTATCGCGATTTATTAAGAGAATGAAAGTACTTAGAATAGGATTTTGAATAAGTTTTGTATAAAAAAATTCTTAAAATTGTATAGTTTGAAACGCTCATACGTATAAGAAAGTCGTGTGGTGGCCACACCTCATTTTTTTTTGTGGAATAGCACGCCTTTATGTGAAAAAGGTCAACAACCTCGGTGCATTACCCTGTTTTTTTTTCGGTAAATAGAATTATATGATTTGGAAACTTAAATTTCATTATACCGGGTGTCTGTTTAAGCTCGGCCACCGGCCATATCTCGGCAACCGTTTATCGTACAACCTGGCGGAAAAACTGTTGATAGTAAAATGGAACACGGGAATTTCAAGCAAAATATTTCTAAGTTTCCAAAATGATCGCAAGGGGGCGCAATTTTCAAGCTAAATTAAAAATTCGATAATTTTTTATTAAATTCTAGATTAAGATAGATTAATATTTTCACTAGCAGCATTAGACGTTTTTATATAATTTTAATTTGAAACTTTTTGATCTAAGTCCCATACGAAGGGGTGGGTGGAGGAGGGTATGTCTGCGTACAAAAGTAGGTATGAAACATCTTCACGTTTTCGTAAATTTTGTTTTAATATAGTAACCTTTTGTAAAATGCTGGTTATTTTGTTATAATTCTTTCAGTGAAAATCTATAAGCATCCATGCCTTAATTTATAATTCATCATAAATAAATAATATAGAATTGGTTATATCTTTTATTTTTTCTGCCGTCAGTGTATTCTGATTCTTCGTAGAGTTCAATAACTTAAGAATATAATTCTGAATATACATATATAATGACAGCTTCATTCAAGTATACATAAGTGTTGTGGTAACGCACGCAACAGCTATATATGATAAAACTTCACTCTTAAGCCTAGGTGTAACGATATAAAATTACAGTGGTAATTTGCCGTAATAATATAAAATACTTTCCGTTACATGCTAATGCAGTTGTTTTCGGTTAATTACTGTCTTTTTGCAGTAAATTGTTTACATAAATTTAAGTTAATACAACATAAGAAGCATGATATATTAAACTTATTTATGATATAATGATATATATGTTTTAAATATAATATTCTTAACGTGTTTGTCTCCTTTAACTTGAAACCCCACGTGACAGCGACATTACTTGACTATACAGGTTCGGCCTGTTTTTATCGTGCATGCCAGTTAAAATGCATGTATTGAAACGAACGTTGTTGCCAATATGTACATATGTGGGCGACAAAAGTAGTGGGGAAGTCAGACGACAAGCCGGTGCCGATACGATCATTACGACCATAAGATTCCAATATAGTGGCATGTGTGCATTTGTAAGGGTTGTTATCTTTTATATTATTTGGTTTTGGCTTGTTTTTCTAGTTTTTATTCAATATGTTCGTTTATACAAACGAGGAAAGAATACAAATTATTAAGTGGTACTACTCTGGTAGTACTGCTCAAGAGGTAGTAGGGCGATTTATTTTTTCTTTCCAAAATAGACCTGTGCCTACAATACGAACAATAATGAGTATTGTTCATAAGTTTGAATCTACTGGGTGTGTGCAAAATTGTCGAAAATGTATAAATAGGGAACCTAGAATGCGCGTATTGAATGAAGGAAGAGAAGAACGGGAAATTTTAGTATGTAGCGCGGTTGAACATAATGAACCATGCTCATCGCGCCAAATTGCCGAACAAGTCAATATGCTGCATGACATGGAAAGTGCAACACCAAGAATGGGTGCGAATTTTTTGACCAAACTTGATACAAACGTATAACTAGTCAAAAGCAATAATTGATTAAAATTTTGTTGCGATAGATCAAGTGGTCATGACACATCTGACACTTCATTCAGTTTTCGCTGACATTAATGTGTGGTGTATTAATTGTTTGTTTGAAATTAATTTCAACGGTTTTGTCTTATTATACCTTTGTTTAACGTGTTTAAAGAGTTTTATTATGCCTAGAGTGCGGCAACGTGGAAATTATCGCCAATTAAGCGAATTCGACAGAGGTCGAATTGTTGGTTTGCGAGAAGGTGGTTTTTCATACAGGTAAATTGCAAATCGCCTTAATCGGAACCAATCCACCATTATGCGCTGTTATTAATCATGGACTAGGGAAGGTCAGGAAAGACGCCAAAGAGGAACCGGAGGCCGAAGAAGAACTAATGAGATACAGGACCGCCGCCTTCGCTTAATGGCACTAAGAGACAGGTTTTCCAGTACCAGATCAATTGCTGACGTGTGGTTAGGTAATATTGGTCGTCCTGTAACCCTTCGAACCGTTTATCGTCGAATTAGGGGTTTCGGCTTACAATCTTATCGTCCACATCTTGTGTTACCACTTACGGCTCAACACCGACAGCAACGTTTGGAGTGGTGTAGATTGCGACTGCACTGGAACGTGGAGTGGCACAGGGTGGTATTCAGTGATGAATCTCGATCTTGTCTAGGGATGCATGATGGCCGTATGAGGGTCAGACGAAGACGTGGAGAACGTCGTGATATTCAGTTGTCCGTTGAAAGGCATGTGCATCGAGCAGTGGGTGTTATGGTATGGGGTGCTATAGCATATGGGAGTAGGTCTCAATTGGTGTTCATCCAAACCACCATGAACGCCCAGCGTTACATTGATGAGGTGGTAGAACCCCATATTCTATCATATCTTCAAACGCTCGAAGACCCACTTTTCCAGCAGGATAATGCCCCTCCCCACGTAGCGAGAATTTCTATAAATCGCTTGGAAGAGGCTCATGTCAATATCTTGCCATGGCCACCCAAATGCCCCGACCTCTCGTCAATAGAACATGTGTGGGACATTATGGGACGAAAACTTATGAATTTAGCCAATCCCCCGCAGACACTAATAGCTCTCCGGCATGAATTACAGGTTGCTTGGGACACCATACCCCAAGAGGATATCGACCACCTAGTCGAATCAATGCCACGAAGAGTGAGGGAGTGTGACACTAATAGGGGCGGTTCAACACATTATTAATAAAAATTATGTTAAATTGTGTTAGTCTTTTGTTTTTTTTCTTTGAAATTTTAATCAATTATTGCCATTGACTAGTTATACGTTTCTACCAAGTTTGGTCAAAAAATCCGCACCCCTTCTTGGTGTTGCAGTTTCCATGTCATACAGTATATACCCGCGAGAACTGTAAGAAAAATTTTGAATAGGCAAGGATACCGTAGCTTCAAAATTCAAAAACGTCAAGAAATATTTCCTCACGATGAATCAAAACGCGTAGCATTTTGCGAAGAGGTAATGGATAAAGTCATTGCGGATAACAATTTTATTGCAAATATTTTGTTTACGGACGAATCATCTTTTTATTTACATGGACGTCATAATCCAATGGCTACAAGATATTGGTCTAAAGCAAACTCTCACCTTTATCTACCTTTGCGTACTCAGTATCCTCAAAAATTGAACGTGTGGGCTGGCATTTTGGGGAATCACATCATTGGTCCTTTTCTTATTCACGGCACCTTAATAGCAGCTAAATATTTACAAATGCTACAAAATGAAAGTATACCTGCTGTTCGTGACGATATTTGGTTTCAGCAGGATAACTGTCCTGCCCATACTGCCCGTCTGGTTCAAATATTTTTAAAGGGAAACATTTCATGAACGTTTAATATGTTCCGGAGGTACAATTGTTTGGCTGCCTCGATCCCCGGACCTAACGCCTCTGGATTTCTCTTTTTGGGGGTATGTAAAAGAAACCCTATATAGTCATCAACACAATCGAGCACGTAATATTGGGGAACTACAACAGAAAATTGTTGATTGTGCAAATACTATAACCTCGGAAATGTTTTCGAATGTACGAAATAATTTTTATCATACTGTCAGGAGCAAAGAGGTCGATTATTTGAACATTTAATTAAATAACAAATTTTAATTTCGTTTTTCAAGAATTCTGTTTATTTTGGAAGCATATTTTAATTTCCTTTGTTTAGAATTATTTTTTTAGTTTATCGTACTTATCCTGTTTCCCCATAAATTATATTTATTGATTTTTTACATTTTGTTTTCCAAGAATTTCCTTTATTTTTTAATTTTTTTTTTTTAAATTTATTGACTTTAGAAGACTATTTTTATTCCTCCTACTTATTATTTTGGTAGTGTTATATATTTACTGTTTTTTAGAGCTTACATTTGATGACTACGTATAAGATTTTAGAAATAAGTATGTCTTTCTTGCGGTCGTAGTTAATAATATTGTACATGTGTGTAGTTCACTATTACGGAATACATTCATATTCTATTGTTAATTTTCAAACAAGAGTAGATACTGCAAAATTAAAGTACGTTGTCTATCACATCTGCTACGGCAAACCATTAATCTAAATCTCATCGTTACACACACATGCAGCTTATGACATTCGCTGAAGGTCTACTTGTCGGCTCTCGTATGTATATTTGTTAGGCGGGTACGGTTTGGCAACTCCTTTCGAGTTATACACGGGAAACTGCATGAACGTTAAAAACAGGCCGAACCTGTATATACCGTATGTGTCAATTTTTATTAGGTATATGGATTCAATGTTTACATGCGATTTATACGTATACAAATAATATGTGGCAACGTGTGTCACCCCTACTATCCGTCACCAATCCCGGCAACAATCGACATCACAACGACTTTCTCCGATCTTCCCACTTCTACATTAAATGTTTAGCTGCGAACACGTTGCGATCTAGTCTGCAATAAAAGCCGTCATCATCAAATGGCCGCCGCGATCTAGTAGTTTATTATTATTTTCAGAATCCTTTTTTATTTACTTTATTTTTAATTTTATTAGAATTACGCTTTTGTTTGTGACATGCAGCGTGAACGCAGCTTAATAATTCTCTGCATTTACTGAAATGAAAAAGAAAAATCCTTGCAATGCGTAATATTATTTCTGAGCGCAGTACAAACACCCTAGTCAATAGTCCAACAGCTACTGCTAACTTGAGCTTGTATCGGTCGCGCTCGCATTGAAGAGGAAAGGTGGGGTGCCATGTTGTCACGTATTGCATGAATTAATCGCCTATGGCTAATGAAAATTGACACGTGCTGTATATTTACCAGCTGCGATTCTGGCGGTATTCGTCTGGACGTGGGAGACTCGCACTTTTCTGATCACTATTATGAGCTTAGGTTTGTTGAGGGAGAATCTCAGCCTTGGCCGAATATTATGTTTTCTCGGGACCGTGTATGCAGTGACGAAAACATTAGAAATTTCCGATTGTTTTTGGGGAATGAAAATTGGACAGGAGTTTTTGAGTCTGGTGACCCTAAAGTCTGCTTTGATGTGTTCCATAAAATATTTTTTCATTACTTCGATACTTGTTTTCCTCTCAGAAAAATGCGTGCTAGGGCGTACAACCTGGTCCCAAGATATGTACTCGTGATCTCCGGAGGGCTGCTACTAATTTGAAGAATTTGTACAATATCTCCAGGACATGGTCTAATCCGAATATTTTTGAAATATATAAGATTAATAAAAAGCACTATAATGATACAGTTATTAGAGCAAAAAAAGAGTTACTAGGATTCCCTTGTTTCGAATTCGTATAACAAAAACGCTGCTGCCTGGAAGATTATCAATTTAGAGACGAGAGGTTCCTCAGGCAGGAATTTCCAGGTCATGAATGAGGGTGAAGACCACATCAATGATCTGGCCCTGCTTGCTGATTTATTTAATGACTATTTCCATAAATCGTGTCGTTGTCAGAATGACAGTCCTATTGTCCGGAACTCCGTGAATATTAAAATAAATCCTAAATCTTCTTTTTGACACCAACTAATACGGAGGAAATTAGACAAGTTATAGGTGAATTTAGACCTTAAGCATTGATATGTTATGCACCGTATGTTATTCTGAAATGTGTCGGTAATTTTATATCTGTACCCTTAGCATACGCAGTGAATTTGTCAATAAGCAATGGTGTGTTTCCTGACAGTATAAAAATAGCAAAAATAATACCGTGTTTAAAACAGAGGAAATGTGAGGCATTATGTGGTTATACATCCATATCGTTGTTGACAGCCTTTAGCAAAGTATATGAAAGGATCTTAGATTTTAGATTGGTAAATTTTCTGGATGATAATGACATTTTGGGCTCTACCAAGGTTGGCTTTGTTTCGGGTAAATCAACCAAAAATGCAATTTATAAGATTTTGAATTTTATTTATAATAATCTAGATAATATAACATTCTCGTAGCTAGAATTTTCTTCGAGTTGACTAAAGCTTTCGACGTCATATGCTATGACATTCTTTTTGACAAGATGGCGTAGCCCGATGTTCGTGGTGTGGCATTAGATGTATTTAGGTCGTATCTGTCTGAAGGTATCATGTTATTTCGGTTGTAGCGGACTTTTGTCCGTCACTGTATAAATTGTCGAATAAAATTGTATTAATGCTTTTTATGTGATTTTGGCATTAATGGGTTCGATAATTTAATACAAATATTCTAAAATATATTTAATTTATCCAAAGTCAATTAGTAAAGAGAAAGATGATATTTTTGTTAATTTTCTAAATGCATACTTCGGAAAAACACTGTTTTTAGCTATTATTTGTGCAAGTCTGGGCCTATATGAGACGACGACTTTGTTAGAAAAATCACAGTTATCCTGGCAGTCTAGGAGAATTCTCACCAAACTCTCTGGCAGTCTAGAGAGTACCTAGTACCTATCCCTTAGTCTTTCTGGCAGTCTAGAATGGCGGGTCCGTGAGTTGTTTTGTAACCAGGCAGATCGTGGTAAGAAAACAATTCCATCCTGTAAGTCCCGAGTAAATCTTTATTTGGTTATTTCGTTTATTTTAAATAATCACGTCAGATAGATTTTATTAATTTCAAATGTACCAAAGTAAATTTTAGGTTCACGTAGGATTTCAAACAAATATATTATTCTCGTCGAATTTCTCTTCAATAATACGAACATAAGCACCAGATGATACATTAACGTTTTTGCTGGACTTGGGTAAAAATATCACCTTTCTCGAAGTAAATATCATGTATATAATATCCTAATTCACAAAATATTTATGACCGTATATTTTAATATTCAATGTTTGAATATTCCGTTAAATGTTTGTTGACATACTGCAAATATTTTTTTTTCCAGTAAATGTAAAGTTATTTTCAATATATAAATTATTGTCGCTTTTGTATATAACAAATACTTTATCATCTTTTTGTAAATATATGTACTAAATTTTTGTAATTTCTGTTTTATATGTATATATATAAAAAGATTGACATAGTAAGATTTCTTTTACTCTTAATGCTAGAAGGTAATATAAAATGAATATTGAAGTAATAAACATGCTAAAACATACCGAACTAGAGTTTTCTTCTCCGTAAACCGAACTACCCGTATTTGAGCATTACTGTTGATAAAGTTCACATTCACTAGACACTTAAATCACTTGATTTTATCATTACACATATTGTTTTAAGTTTAATATCTAATTATCTGTCAAATATAGACAGTGAAGGTGGACGAATACCAACTCTAGATTTAATAGACGACATTATCACTCTGATGTTAAATATCCCTAAGACTGTACAAGACGTTTAGTTATCCGTTGATAGATGGGAGCACTTCAATTTGGCAATTAGCATTATTAATTAAGTATTTAACAATTTAAAGAGGGCTTTACGTCGCACGGTGAGAGGCATCAAGTGTGCCCCAGGGCTCAATTCTTGGTCCTACCTTGTTTCTAATATATATGAATGACCTACGCCTTCTTTGTCGAATTGTGTTACATCACAGTATGCTGACGATACTACGTATGTGGTATCAGCTCTAACGGTATCTGAGTTATAGCTTAGATTGAGTGGTATCATCGAGGATATGACAGCGTATTACTCCGATAACCGGCTAGTAATAATAGTGATTTCAATTTGTATGTGAAGTCTAATAATGAATCAAGCCAGAGTCCTCTCACTGCAATCTTTTGTGTCTAACGCTGGACTGCCGCCTGTCGGGAGAGACATTGCGCTAAGCTGGCCAAGAAACTTAGTACGTCGTTGTACGCCGTCAGCGTCTTGAGGAGAAGAATGACAATGTTTTCATTGAAATCTTTCTATTACGCCTATGTGGAATCGAGGTTACGTTATGCACTGATTTTTTGGGGAAGGTCTGTCCTCTTTGGGAATATTTTTAGGCTCCAGAAACGGATAATTCGGTCATTGAATGATGTGCCATATAATACTCCGTGCAAAGCCATTTTCCAGGATTTGAGAATTTTGACTTTACCCGGCTTGTACTTATATGAACTTGTTATGTTTCTCATTGAGAATGATAGCCTCAATGCAATGATTTCTCCATTCCAGCTCACTCTTCGGCTTTCTTTAAGCGGGGGTCACACTATATGGCTATACGGCTTGTCAATGGACTACCTCAGGGTCTCAAGAAAATTTCAAATGCCAGCAAAACACAGTTTAAAATGGAATAAAAACGATTTCTGGTGGAGGCAGCTCTCTATAGTGTTAGGGAATTTCTAGACTCGACGTAGTACTCCTGTCTGTCTTATGAAATATAAATAAATAAATGGATAATTTAAATGAATTTTAAAATTGAATTTCGTAATTTTATTGATTGTTGTTGTTTATACAACGTCTCCACGTAAGTATGAGGCAAATGGGATTTTTTTTTATTATTGATTTTACAGAAAACTTTATAGGAAGGAAAAGTTCTAGCATCAAAAGAAACCTAATATTTTTTATTCAAAGTTGCTTTCTAGTACTTGGTTAGAGAGAAAATTAAAAACAAGTAATTTTGCCATAAGAATAAACTACATTTATTTTTAAAGATATCAAAAATATCCATATAAAAATGTTGTTTCAAATTTTAAAATATGCACAAATATGAATTTATATTAACATAACTAATAAAATTAAAATTCACTGTTATAGAGAAATAATAATAGTAAATACGTAATAATTTTTAACTGCTATCTACATTTCAGTAATTCTGTGGTTGTCATGTGGACTGTCACTTCAATAATAATTTCCATGTCATTTTGACACTCGCTGTCACTTTAATAAATCAGTCATTTTAAGAAAATAATATATTAGGTAACTATACCAAACATGGCCGAACGATTAACTATGCAAGAGAGAGCTGAGTTAGTTCTCATTTGTGGAGATAATTACAAGCCATGCAGAGAAGCAGCTGATGTTTTCAATGATAGACATCCTAACAAAACAATTAGTCACCAAAGCGTGTCGAGAATTTTATATCAGTTTAAAGCTAGTGGTAGTTTAAAATGCGTTTCAAGAAAGAACGAGAAAAACATGTGACAAGTTTCGAAAATTCTTTACGTATTATGCAAAGCGTAATTGAAAATCCTAAAATTTCTGTTAGAAAAATTGCAAGTAATTTAGATATGAAGAAATCATCGGTAAGCAAAATTTTGGTTAGCAATAGGTATCACCCCTATAAGCCGAGATATATTCAAACCTTGGAAGAACGGGACTATAATAATAGATTTGAATTTTCTTTGGATATTCAAGCTGAAATTGAAACGCACAAATCATTATTCAAAAATATTTTATTTACTGATGAACCAACATTTACAACAAATGGTGTTGTTTGTGCACAAAATTGTCGTTGGTGGTCGCCTGTCAACCCAAATTTTAGAACAATTTTGGTACGTATTTTTTCCAAATGACATTAAATCCACAACGTTATATTGAATTTCTGCAAACAGACCTCGATAATGAATTAGATGAATTGCCACTAGAAATTAGGAGAACCCATTGGTTTATGCAAGATGGAGCACCTGCACATAGTGCACGAATAGTTGTCAACTATTTAAATGAAAAATTTGGGGAAAGATGGATAGGACGTAATGCACCTTTTCCATGGCCAGCGCGCTCACCCCACCTAAATCCATGGATTATTTTGTTTGGGGATGGTTAAAGAATAAAGTATATTCAGAAAGACCTTTTCAGAATGTAGAAGAATTGAAAAACAAAATAAATGATGCGGTACTGTTCTTAAGAAATAATCCTATAATGTTAGAACTTGCATGCAAGGATTTCAACAGGCGTACAAACTTGTGCGTTCAACGGGAAGGACATTACCTTGAATAGTTTTTTCTATTATTTGTATTTCTGAATTTGTTATTTTTGTCAATTTCATATTTGTTGTATATTATAAAAAAACCACTTCTTAAATATTGTGAGTACCTATATGATTTCTGTTTAATTCCATGCATATCAGCTGTAAGAATTTGATATCAAATGTAAATTATTTTACGTGAAAATCACACGAAATTTATTATTGAAGTAACAGTCCACATGACAACCACAGGATTACTGAAATGTAGATATCAGTTAAAAATTATTACGTATTTACTATTATTATTTCTCAATAAACAGTGAATTTTAATTTTATTAGTTATGTTAATATAAATTCATATTTATGCATATTTTAAAATTTGAAACAACATTTTTATATGGATATTTTTGATATCTTTAAAAATAAATGTAGTACTAGAAAGCAACTTTGAATAAAAAATATTAGGTTTCTTCTGATGCTCGAACTTTTCCTTCCTATAAAGTTTTCTGTAAAATCAATAATAAAAAAATTTCCCATTTACCTCATACTTACGTGGACACGTTGTATATTTGTATTTTATTTGTATTTATATTTACTGTATAATAATGCCTATATACTGTTGGATCTACAGCAATAAATTATTTAAAATAAAATCATGTAGAAAGATAATGAAATCATTATTAACTTAGCAAGTGATTAAGCATGAAGAAATGAACGAGCTAGTGCTAGCCATGCATTTTTCTAAGATCACAAACAAAATCCTGTTATAAACATTAAAGAAACTATGTATTTATTTTTATGAAGCATGGAAATTTTCTATCATTTGTTTTTATGATGCGAGATCAATTGCTATAACATCTATTTATTATCTTATGATAAAATAATTACACATTTATACTTGTATGGACTTATAGAGATTGAAATATAACTTTTAAATTTGGAAATATACATAACATCGTCACTTGCAGACACACTCAACAAGAAACTCTACATTACCATAGAAATTGTGCATGTATCCGAACGGAAAAGAATAAAAGTAAGACCACCAAGGGGTCAAACAGGGCAGTTAAAGAGCGGAAGTTCAAAGTGTTCGGTGTCTCCAGTAAGTGTTCTGCTTCAGTTCGTGTGGTGACTTAAGTTATTACCAACATCGGCTTTTTACACATGGTGGTTATTCGACTTTACTTGCAAGATTGTATGATATATATATTAATGCAATGTGTTTTTGTAAGATGTAGTTGACAAATTATAACAAAGTTTTACTTCTTTCACAATATCAAATACTACATTTTTTCGGTTCAACTTCGTACGATAGTGTGATTATATACAGGTGCCCCATCAAAGATGTATTGCTCGGTTATTCATGCAATAATCAAGAAATATTTCAAATAAAAGCTGTGTTGAATACGATTCCTTACATATTAAAATTATTTATAATTATACACCTGTTCCATTTTGTCTAAGCTGTAGGTAATTAACTTCATTGTCTGAAATATATTTAAAATTCGTGTCAAATTTGGTTTAATAAACTAGGCCGAATTTTTGCAATATCTTGACGATTAAGAAGATATTAAAGGCCCCATAGTATAAATTTCCATTTGTAGTGTAATCATTGGATTTGGTAACACTACGTTTTTTGTAAAATTAGTGGTTTAGTTTACAGTGCGATAGCAATTTCTACTAAACTATTGTTTAAAATTTATGCTTTGTAAAAAATACATAATCTATAAGATAATATTGATTGGTATTAAGATGCTAATAATATATTTTATCGACGACTAAACAATAAAGTAGGTATTATATTAATCACTATTGGTTAATAATAACACTCATAATACCCGGAGGGAATAATGAAATGCGACCGTGGAATAATGAGACATAACGTTACCATTATTCCCTGCATTCCGCCAATCAGAACATAACGTTCCCAACGTTGTCGTAATAACGATAGACCATTTTACTAACTGTCTAAACGTCAAACGTCATATTGATATAGTAATCTGACATTTTCGTTTAATTATTTTGATTTTTTTAGTAATTTTCAGTTAGTCGTAGATAAAGTAGTGTATACTAACTCGCAATAATGACTATTATTCCCTCGAGCCGAGTTACTCCTTCGCCGCTTCGCGGCTCGGTTCGTAAATTCGACTCTCGGGAATAATAACTGTCATTATTGACTCGTTGTATAAACCACTATAATTAATTTAATAGCACATTTCTTTCAAGACGCCATTTATCTGTCCTTTGTCCTTTATGAAATATCTGTGGCAAACATATACATACATACATATACACAAAGAATATTATTCTATGAGCTTTAATTAATAATTGTCAGAGAAACTACAGAAATGTATTTAATAATAGTGTGAGATCCCGTAAACCTCAATTAAATTAAACCGTCAAAATTGGTCAGCTAAATAATGTTTTAATAAACCAGGAGTTTTGCATTTATCTGCTCTTATACTAACTTTCTTACTTGTATTTTTTCTAAAGCTGAGTGCTAATCCTGCTTTATACTACCAACGTTTATGTCATGTACTCTAAACGTCGGTTATATCAAATAACCTTTGGATTTATTAAACTACAGTTTTTGTAAAAAAAATTGCTTGATTGTATAAAAGCAGGTTTTATTAAACCAATACTCTAACTTCAAATCGATTGGTAGGAAGGTAAAATTACATTTAATTGACAATTTTCTTTGAAGTATTGCCTCATCAATTATCTATCACTTCATAAGACTTTCCTCAATCCTATTTACGTGTAATGAGTGGATTGTTAAATAGACGAAACACTTACTATTAAGAGAAGCTTTGCAGACATTAGAATCTTATAACTCCGTTGCCTCTTCCAGATGGTGTCTTTTATCGCCCAAGTATCTGAAAGAGGTGGCTTATTGAAAGAGGTACCTATGTGTTTTATGTTTTCTTCTTTATGACTTTCTAATATTATGCCATTTCTTTAATTATTTCCTTATAGCATTTTAGAACCTCTTTACACAGATGTTCTATAACTCTCATTAGGTTTTCGCCTGAATTTTCTATTATTATATTATATTGCTCGCATATCGCGGGTGACCTGGCAATATCTCCTAAGTGATGTAACCTAAAGTTTACAGGAGACATAAAAAACTACTTAGTTTTCGCAGTAAGAACATTTCTCATAATTTTCTTCTGCCGAATAGTATGATTAGGTAACACATAATATAATTTGAGCAAAAAATATTTAATTATAAATTGTGTCGTTTTAGAAGTTAGATAGGAGATGTTGTCTTCAATGTTTTGACTTATAGGAGATTTCGAACTGCACTGCGTTCAAACTTAGGAGTAGTTGCAATTTATAAAAAATTATTCAACTTCTTCAATAACAGAATTTTATTCCAAAAAACTCAAAAATACATAGGTACTAGACATTAACAAAAAAAAAAAAAAACGTAAACATTTACCCACAAAAAGTGTTTATAAAAAATAAACTAAAAAAAAATGCTATCCATTTTGTACTATAGTTGAAACGTAACCCAACGAAAAACGTAAGAGATATAAATTTTATTCTTAAGTATAGGTTATAGGTATTATTCTATGCATGTAAAATACTATCATAAAAAGAATGAGTGTCCTTTGGAAAAACAGATTTCAATTCCTGCAAATGCTGCCACTTTTCGGTTTTAATTTTAGGTGGAGCATTAAACAAAGGGGGATAATTGAAAATTGGAGATATGGTTTTTGGTCGGATAGGAAGTTCGATGTAATCATTATTATAATCAAGTTTGACTTCTATTGTTCCATTGGGTTTATACTTTATCCACCTTATGTCATTGATTATGGGATCAGAAACTTTTCTTCCCGGTCGAATTGAGGAATACCTTAAATACTGAGATGACGAAAAATCTCTGAAAAATGCGTAATCCAAAATTTTTACACCATACGGCTTAGGTGTTTTTCTGGCTTCTGTGGTCACGGACGCGTAGTCACTAGGCAAGTGGATTTCTCTATGTCTAAGACATCGTTCGATTACACTGTGAACCAAATCACACTCCATTTGAGTGTGACCCGGTTCAAGATATTTTTGGAAGACTATATCATACTTAATAGCAAAATTTAGCAATGCGTTAGCCAAAACGTTATTGCGGTTTTGGTAACCGCACCCGTCTGAGTAGATAATGATAGGAGTTTTGGACAAAGTAACACAGTTCTCTTCCAGATAATTTATAATGCAGGTAGTGAATGTGGATGCTTTTAGTTGATTATTCTGATTTTCGGAGAACCAATAGCACATTACATTTCGAGATTTTAAATCATACACAGTAAAATTGTGACAACAAAGTTTTGTTTTGAAATATATTTTGTTAGCTGGAAGATAGGGGCATAGTTTCACAGCCTGTAAGTCGATCGTTAGTACTATAAGCTCTCCTCTATCTGCTTTTAGTTTATCTTCAATTTTCGATTGCCTTGCACTTTCTTTTCTTTGGGTATGAGCTTTGTATTCCTCTTCTGTGACATTTCCATACTTGAAAGAAAAGCATACATTGCACTGATCTTTCTTTGGAGTGTATAAAGCTAGGTTTTTTTCTTTAAAAGTTTTAACAAACACGTTGCGCCCTAAAGGAGTTAGATCCTTTTCTTTGCAGAAGCAGTCTGTATAAACTCCGTACAATTGACTCATAGTTTGAAACGAGTACTCTAAGTATAATTTTAGTGTGTCGCGACGACAGTAATGAGAAGGAAGTTTGGGTAAGCTTTGAAAAAATTCTTCCAAAAACTTATAGCTCTCGGTATATATTTGCTTTACAAAATCCTTGGTAGAAATTCTCGTAGAAGTATCTTTAGCCATAGCGTAAGAGCTGTTGTCTACCCAATACTGAATAGTCTTATAGCCGATATCTAGAGTGTTGAGAAACATGGTACGGCATACCTGCAGGTTTTCCTTTCCGTCATTTAGGTAATAGTTATAAGTGCCGATCCTTCTTGAGTGTTCTTTGGTTTTTTTTAAAGTTGGGGTTTTAAACACATGCGACGCTATAAAAACCTTTCGCTGATCCCACTTCATATTCCAGAATTGATTAAAAATCTCGTGCCTGCAGTCTTCTGTAAACTCCTTACAATATCTCACTTTCGAGTTCATACACATTTTTGAGCTACAAGTTTCTTTTAAAGTCCTTCCTCTTCTTGGCATGTTCTGTTTAATCTTTTCACCTCTTTTTCTCGTGAATCCTAAATACGCTTCTCCTTGCATTCGAAGTCTTTTATTTTTATTTCTGATCCAGTCATGTTTATCCGGTTTTCGCTTTCTTTTTCTTGCGCTGTTTATTGCATTTTGGTTTTGTACCCCGGTTTCATCTTCTTGTTTCTGTTCCGATAAACCTTTTAAGCTACCGCTATCAGAACTATCCTGACTATGGTTTAAATATTTTTCTGAAGACTCATATGTTTCGTCTTCGTCATCACTGAAAAATTCATATGGCACAAGAGGTTTTTCTTGTTCAGTCTCATGGATTTCTAATATTATTCTTTGGTCCTCTATAAAATTTAAAGAAGAATAATTTATTGTGTCGTTATCATCACAGCCAATATTACCCAAAGAAATATTTTCATCGCAGGTTGTGTTCTCTATACCATTCGGTATAGTATTATTATTATAATTAATCAAACTTTCCTCTAAGTTGCAGTCTTCAGTCTGAGATCCGAGTGGAGGTAAGTTGTCAGTATTTTTCCACGTTGTATCGTCAATATGATTGTTTTCCAAATTAACCTCTTCAAACAAAATCGGAGCATTTTCCAAATCAAAAATATCTGGAGAAAACTTTGTATTAATATTTTCCTGTTTTTCGTTTTCAATTTCCATTTCTATACCTTCATTTTTATTTTTGGTATCCAAATAAAGTAAATTACTATTTTCGTTTAAATGAACCATGGAAAGTATTCGAATTGTCCTTTCGGAAACCGCCATACTAAACAGCTTAATTTCTCCTATCTGACTTGTAAGATTCTCGGGTGTAAAATGCAAAATCTCCTATCTGAAACAAACGGAATAATTAGGTTTATTTACTGATTACTCACTTTTATGCTATCAAATTGTATACATTCATGTGTTACGAACATATAACAATAGTAGAAAAACTTCATAAACTTACCAGAGCAGATTTTTCCGGTTAAAAACGAACAGGAAGGTTGCAACGTTCTGTCAGCCATAACAACTCTACACAAACTGGCGACATAGGACTTGTTGCCACGATTTTTTCACTGTCATTCACGTAGGAGAAATTGATACAGGCGTTTTAACGTGCTTTCAATTTTTTTATCAGTTAGGAGACTTTACATTACAATGCAAAAAGATACGTAGAATTCAAATCTACCAATAACTCATTTTCGCTAAAAATGGCAGATAGGAGATATTGCCAGGTCACCCGCGATATCTTATTATTTTAATTTGATTGGTATTGATATTTTTCTTTTCTAGTTTTCCTGTTCTTAGCTTTCCCTCCACAGCTAAACTAAATAGTGTTGTCGACAACAGTGGCGGCACATGGTTCATTTGGGGGTACACAACCTTAGAATAAAAGAGAATGTTATTGGCAAATCGCCGAAGGCCAACAATTTTTTGGGGGCCACGCCCAAAAATACTTTTTTTTGGGCTATCAAATCGTAAAAATTAATGGAACTTATTAAGAAATCAGAAATATCGTAACCTATTTCGCTGAGTACCTTGGCCTCGCCAAACAATTGTTTTTATAGACAAATGTATAATAGTTTTTATATTTCACAAACACGTTTTTATTGAAAATCAATCGTCTCTCCTTTTTTGAGATACATTCTTCAATGACGAATTCATTAAAATTAAGAACTTCTATAACTATCTTAAAACAAAGATTAATATGAAATCAAGACGGAAAATAATCTTTATTATTATTATTACTCTCAACCAAAATTCGACAGTGTGTTACGTGATAATTAATTATTTTTTTGTCAATATTTCAACCATACAGAATCACTTTATTGGAAATCTCATTTCAGTTTACTTTTAAATTATTTATCCTACCATTGTACATATGGAAATCGAATAATTTTTAAAGTAATCTTATCTATCTTATCTTTAAAATAATGTTAAAATTTATGAAAAATGTGGGTGAAGTAAGAGAAACAGCGAACATGTATACAGAGTATACATCTTACTACTTATTTAGCAATTTTAAATACTTTACTTGTACTATAGATATAATTTTTGATTATATCCCTAGTAGCCATGTTCGTTGGCCTCAAAGCGGGCCAATGTCACTCCAATATTCTAAGATCGGTAGAACATCAGTGACCCCCACATAATATTTTACGAATATAAAATTCCTATATCAAGTAAATGTCAATTTATGTCGTTGGGTTGATATCAGACGTTGTCTACATTGGTAATATATTGGTTAAATATCTGATACTGATATCTTATTGACAACAAAAATCTACATATTATTAGCATTAAAGAAAAATGTCCACATAACATCAAGTTCACAAAGTCACTGTGATATTGGTTGTAGGTCAGTGTTCGATATAAATTTAGATTAAAGGGGATGACGTCACAATTTGTTATTCTGCGATTAAAGACCAACAACGTATTAACTTTGCAAGGCAATATTGATATAGTCTATATTAATTTATCACAGAATATATTACACACTGTACCATGAATAATTGTTGGTGTATGAAACAAAATATATAGATCCTCAAAGTTAATTAAGCATTTGCAATAATTATTCTCACCAAATTAACATTAAAAGTATTACGCACACTTATATAAATAATTTTAGAGACCGGACACAAGAGGCCCATGACTCATCGTCCACGGGCGCATTATTGTAATTTTGTATTTTTAAAGAGTTTTTTTATTTTATTAACATAATTGGCTAACAAGTGGGTTGTAATCTATCAAATACAAAACACATTGTTGTTTATTCATTTTGTAGTTCAAATCAAGAAAATTCTCTGTACTTTATTTGTCTTATGAAATATAAGGTAAATGCTCAAATCGGAAAAATGTCTGTGCAAAATATTGGACCAATATCATGCAGTGATATTTATTCAACGTTGTAAAATGTTACACTTGTACACGCCGATGTCAGGCCAATAAATAAACGACCGACAGCCAACGTTGGCCCGATATTGTGTGCTACTAGGGATTAGACGTTGCTTCTTTTAAATAAACCCTTTCACTCTCGATTAATGCAACGGGGAGGTATAGAAGACTCTTAATGTGGAGAAACGACGTTTCAATGCACAGATTTCATGTGCACACGGACAATGAGTGCGGGCGGCAAAGGTTCCACCAATTAGATTTAATATTCACTCGCTTGGATATTAGTTGGAACAATTTACATCTTGTGTTTTAATTTCTGATCTTTGCGTCTTTGACGAATTGTTTTTGGAATTAATAGGCATGTTATACTGTTATTATAAAATTATTTAAAGAATGATAAAATTTGGGAGTCCACGTGCACATGTGCACTTATCGAGGAACCGCCCCTGGTCGATAATGGATATCATTTTATCACCCCTTTATTATCTAAGAACAAGCCAGTTGTTATAAGAGAATAAAAGTGCTAAAAAATGAATTTGAAACAACATACATAGAGAGTCTCGTATGATGCAGACTTTATTGCCATTTTTTCATTCTGCCTAACTGAACATAAGCTCGTATCGATTGTTTTATTCTTATAATATAAGAAAACAAAGCAAGATAATAACCACTTTATAAATTAATAATTAGTATAGTTTGAAATTTGACTTAATATTTGTACTATACGCCATGATGAAAATTTTAATTAATTATTTTTAATTCATTATAACTTTTTTCTAAATTAAAAAAGAAATTTTCTTCGTTTCAGAGTACCAATCACCAATAAGGAAACTTTTCACAAGAAAAACAAGTATAGAACGACATCGCCTGGTTGTTGTCAGTTAGTGCAGTTTCTACTTAAACGTTTTCGTAATAAATAAGAACAAATTATGTATTTCAATGATCGGTTTTGTCAAATTTGCGACATGACGCGAGTGCTATTTAATCAGTCATGGTAAGAATGAACACCTTAGAAGAATACATAATAAGCATGGAGAACCGAAGTGCCATAGATAATAATTCCGTACCTGAAGAAGTTTGGGCGCAACTACAGCAAAAAGACAACGACTTACAGCTGGCAGCCGAACTAGGAAAAGCTCTCCTCGAGAAGAATGAGGAACTGAATAAGCAACACGAGGCGAGAGAAGAAGAATTTTCGAGAAAAATAGAGGTAAGTAATCCTGTAAAGGTTATCGTATTTCATTCATCCTACCTGTTTTATACTACAATAGTTAACGGTAGAAATGACTCTGTTCGCGACCTCCTGTAATCGAGATATAAACATTTTACAGGTGTTTGTTAAATTACCTTTGAATACAGGCACTTTAAATGCATTGTTAACACGGTATATTGTTTTTTTATTGATCAATATTTTGCTATACACAAATTTTATTAGCTATTATGTTGGTGACTATAAAAAAAATATTATTCCCCAAGCTATTCTTATCAAAAAAGTATAAATATATACAGGGTTATTCATTATAAATTACCCACTCTTTATCATCGTTATTATTGCATATACAAAAAAAAAATGTTTCAAATAAAAGTTGTGTAGCTAAGACTGAATTTTATTGGCATGCTATCCAAAAGACAGTGGCGTGCCGATAGAACGGTATATAAAGATAATAATGTTTTTTCTAAATGGAATACCCTGTATATTATTACATTTTTACATATAATGGTCTTTTTACTCTGATTTCAAAAATATACCTACCATACGACACCGGTATCTTAAACCGTTTTGACTATTTTATTAAGGAAATGTCATTAATCAAACACAATAATTGTCATTTTCATAGCTTACTTTAATAATGTTAACTTTTCCATAGTACAGTAACTACGATATTCGACATTTAATAACTCCAAGAGGGTTTAAGATACCTGTATCATGTGGTATATTTGTGAAATCAGAGTAAAAAGACCATTATAAAAATTTAATAATATACAGGGTATTCCATTAAAAAAAAACATTATTTTCTTTCCATATCATTTTTTGTGCACGCCACTGTGCTTTTGATAGCATGCAAATAAAATTCAGTCTCAGACAAACCACTTTTATTTGAAACATTTTTTGTACATGCAATAATAGCGATATTGAAGGGTGGGTAATTTATAATGAATAACCTTGTATAGTATGTTTCATGATATAGTATCCTGTAGGAGCTTTCATTTGCACTGTATTTTGAAACAGAATATATATGTATAGTCCGTTTCAAGATATAGTAACCTGTGAGAGCTTGCATTCGCACTATATCTTGAAACGGACGATACATATACATTCTGTTTCAAGATATAGTGCAAATGAAACTCCCACATGTTACTATATCTTGAAACATACTATACCTGGATTAATTGATATTTTGTGATATAGTGTATACCATTACACTAGGTACTGACAAATGGCATATCGTTAACGATAAGAAATTGAAAATTAGTAAATTAAATGAAATCGAAGCGATATTAAAACCTACTAATCGAAATAAGCAAATAATAATTTTAAGAGAATGTCTGATATACTATGATGTAAGTACCAAAAAATTAAAAACAAACAATTTAAATTTTGTCTTGCCCATTTTAAGTTGTCAAAAGTGTACGACCGAAAGATAAAATACATTCTTCGACGTGAAATGTGTTTTATTATTTAATATAACGTCTTAAAACTTCATTACATTTATTCCAAAAGTGTGATTCTAGAAGATTTACAAAATATGCATCCACTGTTGAAATAGCTTCGTCATTTGATGTATAAAGATCTTTTTCTGGTTTGGAAAAGCATAGTAGTTTGAGGGACCAAAATTTGGTGAATGCGCTTGTAAATTTATAGAATTTTACTATCATCAAAACACTAGTGTGAACACGTGCATTGTTTTGATAAAAATTGATTTTTTTTCTTCTTCTTTAAAGCTTTCCACATGAATTTTGGCATCCAACTTATCCAAATGGTTAGAATAAAATTCACATTTTATTGTGCAACCTTCCTTGAAGATAATCGATCAACAAACCGCCTTTGTAATTCCAAATAAACTTTCCTGCTGATGGAGATTGCTTGTCTTCTTTAGTGCACTTCCAGTGGTTTTAATTCATTTCCTCGCCTGCTCTTTTTGCTCTGGTGTATCGTAGTGAATCTACATTTTATCAAACGTTATGAAATAGCACTTGAAATCCATTTTATTTTCTTGAAAACGTTCCAAACACCCTTGGAATGCCCATACTTTTTATATTTTAATATTTCCAATTCGTTGTTTGGAGTTGCATATGGCCTCAGCTATTTCACGCACTTTTACTCGTCGATTATCTAACAATCTAACACCATATCGTGGGCTTGTTGAATGATTTGTGGTGTAGTAGCAGTTTTTGGACAACCTTTGCGTGAATCATCTTTAAGACTTATACGACCAGATTTAAAAGGAGAGGCCCAGAAGGTGATGTATCCTTATACACTTTAACCAATTTTGGATGAATTTCTGTTGGTGTTAAACCATCCACAACAAAAAATTTAAAGACTACACGACATTCAATTTTTTGCATTTTACAAAAATTAACAAGTCTATATCAAACAACTCCTACTACTTGATTCAATTAATAGATGTTAATAAAATTTACATGTGTTTATATAAAGCTTGAATTTTTCCAGTAAAATTCTAATTTCACAGTTTCCAACGCCATCTATATGTCAAGTCGACAACTTTTCAAACTCTCCATATAAAAGACACCAAACAATACACTGTTAAACATAATTGACGGATATTCCATATGATTAATAATCAAAAATAGTGCTACTTAGTATTAAATACTTCTTTAAAATAGTTTCATCCTTATTAAACGACGAATCGAATACTCATGCTTCGCTTAACATGCATATGTTACATTCATCGTCTCTAGAGGTTATAAAAACGTTGGTCATTTCTGGGAGTTGTACGAAAAATTTACAATTTTGAGTATGGTTCGAAATGAAAACATTACTATGTATTAGAAAAAGAGGTTTTGATGGCCATAAGATATACTTAAAATTGGAAAAATATAACAGTGTTGCTGAAGTGTTTGTAGTGAACCATAATGCAATGTCAAGACTTTGGAAAAGATTTTTGGCTTTATTATATTTTCGGAAAGCGGCTCTTGTTATTTAATATTTTGAAATTATCGCAGTATGAAAAGCGAATCAAATAGTATAGTTTTTGACGTTGTTTCTTGATTTTGAAAAAGGGCTAATCATTTCTTAGATTAAATGATGATGACAGTTAGAAATAAATCATGAGTATTATTTTAAACTTGTGTGTGTTTCAAATTTGGTGCTCTGGTTAAATACGAACAATTAAACTAACTTTTCACAAAATTATAAAATAAAATCTATTTTACTTGTGCCTGAACACAAATATTATTAATTTTTTATTACACCCATTCGTCCAAGGATCTTAAAGCACGACACTTTGAAGCCTTAAATTTATGTTTAGCATTTTCAACCACAAACATAATAACCAACTGAATATCTTTATGAGAAGTAATTTCAAATTTCTATTCAGAACTACAAGACAGTATAACCACTCTATGTAATTAAATAATCATTTATGGATATTTGATTAATTTGGATATACAGGATGTTTTTTAATAACATGTTAATATTTAAGGGGGTTATTCTTGGGTCCATTTTATGAAAAAAACTTCATATGAACATATGTCCTAAATGTCCTAACTTTTGAACTATAGGGTGCTAAAGTTTAAAATAAAATTCAATCATGTGCATCGCACTAGACCACAATAATAGTTAATGTTTAACGACTTAAATACGTGACAAGTATACTAGGTAGATAAATTTCAAAATTGTTTATGATTACAAAATCAAATCGGCTTCTTACTTACTAGATCGTTTTAAATCTTTGTTAATACCTAATTTCATAACATCGTGCACATGAATGAATTTTATTTTTTTAAGCGAAAACCGTACATCAAACAAAAAAAAACAAGAGATCACATTTGCGCAGAAACGAATGGGGATTTAAAAAAAAGTACTTTAAGAAAAAGCAATGGCGTAACATATGCTTCTTCAAAATAACTAAAAAAAAAAAAGAAACCGCAGACACCACAGGTAAAAATTATAAAATTGATTTTACATTAGAAAAATATCTAATACCAAACTTTTAATAAAAAAATTTTTTTTTACACTTTATCACTCTAGAGTTCAAAAGAAGTTTTCTTCACAAAATGGACCCAAAAATAACCCCCATGTATATATTAGCATGTTTATTAAGAAACATATGATATATTATTTCGGATTGTTACTCTTGATAATTAAAATTCTGGTATTATCGCAGTATAATAGACGATTCCTATATTATGTTTAATGACAGATGTCGTTCTCGAATTTGGAAAATTCCAATCTACAATGGCTGTAGTGCATATTTATAAATAGTTTTTAGCAAGTCGCGTATAAACAATTCCAAAGGTAAATACATCAGAAATATTTGTATAGTCTTAAGAAAAAGGAGATATTTGAGGACTGCAAATTAAAAACCTTTGAGGTTTACATGATTTTATTGTAGACAGGTCTTTGGGCAATTATATCTATTATTTAAATTCTTTGAATAATAGTAATAAGATATAGCCCAAACCTACCTGCAAAAATAATCGATTTACTGGTTCAAAATATTGTCGTATTCGTACCCCACCCCCTATGGTTTCAATATACATATTTGCGTAGTTAGTAAGTTATGTTAGTTGTATTGAAATAAAGCCAGCCAGTGGAGTAAAAATATAGTTTACTTTCTATTTAAGATATTACAAAATAACATTTGTCATTAGCGAACAACTTGCTTACAGCTACTACTTAGTGTAACTACTTTCACGCAGTTTTACATATATATACAAGTACCCGGCAAATTCAAATAAGTTTGATTGTCCATCAACACCCCCTTTCAATCAAAGCTTCTTGAAAATCATTTAACACTCCTAATTTTTCTCTTAAAAACAAAAATTGTTGTGAACTTAAACCCTTTGTTAATATATCTGCAACCTGTTCCTTGCTTGATATGAATACAGACTTTACAATATCGTTTTGTATTTTATTCCTAATGATATGGTACTTGATATCTATGTGTTTAACTCTTTTGTGATCCAAAGGATCCTTTGCTATACTTATGCATGCCTGATTATCTTCATATATCTTTACTGTACCAGTATTTATGCCTAAATCTAACATCAAACGCTTTAGCCAGATTGCCTCTGTTGTGGCACTACACAATGACATATACTCTGCTTCGGTTGATGACAAGGACACAACTGGTTGTTTTCTAGTTACCCAGGAAATCGTGTTTCCAAAAACTTTAAATAAGTAACCAGTAACAGATCGTCTATCTGTATCATTTCCCCAGTCTGCATCCGCATAACCAACCAAAGGTTCAGTAGTAAAATTCCTAGAAAATGTCAATTCAAAATCAATTGTATGTTTAACATATCTCAAGACTCGTTGTAAATAATTATAGTGTGTCTCTGAAGCACAGTTTTGAAAATGGCTAAAGTAACTAACTCCAAAACTTAAATCTGGTCTAGAACTCAACATGAGATACATCAAACTACCTATTAATGCCTTGAAAGGTTTTTCGGTTAAAATCTGACTTTGTTTTTCCAATTTTAACCCTGTTTCTATAGGCGTTTTTACACCTTTACAATTTTCCATATTAAATTTACGTAAAACATTCAAAATGCATTGCTTCTGGCTAAATCTTATAATTCCATCATGCATAGTTATATTTATTCCAAGAAAATATTTTAAAGTGCCCAAATCCTGCATTTCGAATTCTTTACTCAAATATGCCTTTACTTTATCTATTTCTGACTTACTATTTGAACAAATAATTAAATCATCTACATATAGTATTACAAAAACTTTACAATCATTTAACTTTTTAACATAAAGACAATAATCATTTTGCGATCTGTTAAAACCCAATTTTAAAACAAAATTATTAAATCGCACATTCCAACACCTAGCACTTTGTTTTAAACCATATAGGGGCTTCTTTAATTTACACACTAAATTATGTCCTTGTTCATAACCTTGGGGTTGTTTCATTAAAACTTCTTCTTCTAAATCTCCATTCAGGAAAGCTGTTTTCACATCCATTTGATGTATAAGCATGTTTTCCTGATTAGCCACTGCTAGAACAGTTCGTATAGTAGCAAGTTTGGCTACAGGTGCATAAGTTTCTTGATAGTCTAAACCTTTTGTTTGGGAAAAACCTCTTGCAACTATCCGTGCTTTGTATCTTGTCACTTTTCCATTTTCATCAGTTTTTAGTTTGAACACCCACTTATTGTCAATCAATTTGGCTTCTTGTGGTTTTTCAATCAATTCCCATGCATTATTCTTGAGTAAAGCACTGTATTCCTCTTCAATAGCCTTTTTCCAGTGTTCCCTATCTGATGATTTTTCTATTTCTTCCATTGTTTCTGGAATATTTTCTAACATTGACGTATTTAAAACAAAACTAAGAAATTCGTAGTCTGAATGCCATATTGGTGGTTTGCGATCACGTTTGCTTTCTGTTGCTTCTTCTGAATCTTCAAAATTATTTGTCTCATTATCTACTTCTCTTTCTGTTGCTTGTTCTGAATTTTCGAAATTAATTGCCTCATTGTTTATTTCTTCCTCAAGTTCCTTATCACTTTCATTATTAACTTGGTCATAAAATGATATTTGTTCCTTTAAATTACTATCCTCATTGAAAAAAACATCTTTCGCAATTATTATTCTTTCTTGTTCAGTGTCCCATAATCTATATCCATGATTGGCATATCCAATCATTATACATTTTCTTGTCTTTGAATCCAGTTTTGACCGCAATACTTCAGGTATATGTGCATAACTCTTGCATCCAAACACTCTTAAATTCGTTAAATTTACCTTCTTATTTAGCCATAATTCTGCAGGAGTTTTATGCATAATTGTTTTACATGGACTTCGATTACATAAGTATACTGCTGTCTGTACCGCCTCACCCCAGAAACGTTTGTCTAGACTCGCATTTATAATCATACATCTAGCCTTTTCCATAAGTGTACGATTATACCTTTCAGCAACACCATTTTGCTGCGGAGTATATGGAACTGTATACTCAACCATAATACCTTTAGATTTACAAAAATCTGAAAATTTTCCTGATATATATTCCCCTCCATTGTCGCAATTTAATCTTGATATTTTCGTAGAAAACTTAGCTGTCACTAAAGCTTCATATTCCTGAAAACATTTTAATACTTCACTCTTTTGTTCTATTAAATATACCATACCAAAATGAGTGTAATCATCTATTAAAGTTAAGAAGTATCTTTTACCATTCCACGTTATGGGGGTTATTGGTCCACATACATCACTATGTATTAGTTCCAAAGGACGTCTTGTATTTTTAACTTTACGATTTTCAAATGCTAACCTAGTCTGCTTTCCTTGAATACAAGTTTCACAATATTTTTCAAAATTGTTTTGCACATCTTTTGTCGCTATATCTATTCCTTCGATCATGTCATTCGAAACTAATTTTTTTAAACTTTCTTTCCCCAGATGGCCAAGCCTTTTATGCCATAATTGTACACGATCCTCAAGTACAATATTTGCCAGTTCCTCAGTCGGTCTATCTAACTGAAATATTAGCTCATATAATTTTCCACTTCTATTTCCTTTAGCAAGTAGGCTGTCTTTATTATAAATTTTAACTTCCTTGTCATAAAATACTATTTTCATTCCCTTTTCTTCAATTCTATGAATTGAAAATAGGTTATACAGCAAATCTGGAACATATAACACATTTCGAATAGGTATTTTTATATGTTTACCATTTACTTCAGATAAAATATCTATGTCACCAATACTGTGAGCTTCCAACGTCTGTCCTTGTTTAGCTACTGCAATCTTTCGTGGTTCTTCTAATTCTTTTAAAACTTTAAAAAAACTTGCATCATTTACCATATGATCGGTGGCCCCTGAATCTAGGAACCATTTTATGCCACAGTTTGCGTGTTTATTACCAACCATAAAAGCAATATCTTCCTCAACTGTGAGATTTGCATTCCTGTTGTTATTAAAAGAATTTATTTTGTAATTGTTTGAGTGTTCAGTTTTTCTTTTTGTAATGTAGCAATCAGCACGTTTATGTCCCATTTTTCCACATAAGTGACATTTATATTTAAACTTTGTGTGACCTGTGAAAGCAGTACTTGTTACTTTTTCATTTATTCTGTCATTTGTCTTCCTTTTCAGCTGATGATCAAGTAATTTTCCTTTTACAAAATTAAGTGTTATTTTATCATCTGCCATAGTATCAATAGCTGTTACTATTGTATCAAAACTTTTTGGTAGGGTCAGTAACAAATGACATATTATATCTGCCTCATCTAAAGTTGCTCCACAATTTCGTAATTCCCGAATACTTTTATCAAATTCCAGAAAGTGTTTCTCTAAATTTCCGCCATCACTGAATTTCATGGCCAACAGCTTGCGTCGTAAAAACAACTGACCTATTATTCCTTTCCGTTCAAAAGTTTTTGCCAATGTATCCCATACGTTCTTTGCAGTTTTGCTATCCTTCACATACTCCAAATGACTATCGGCTATTCTTTGAATGATCATTGATTTGCACTTACGATCCTTTTTCTTATTTTCTTCTTCCTCTCCAATATCCTTGTTGACGTGATCCAATAAATCATGTTCTTCTAACAGAACTTCCATTCTAAATTTCCAGTTATTAAAATTGGAATCTTGTATCTATCGTCCTCCATTTTGTGTATATAATTATGTTTGAAAAAAAGGTTTCAAACAAAATAACTTTGGATGAAAAGAAATCAAACCACAGCACTAAGCACGTCTTGGGCCGATAACCTGTTAGTTGTTGTATTGAAATAAAGCCAGCCAGTGGAGTAAAATATAGTTTACTTTCTATTTAAGATATTACAAAATAACATTTGTCATTAGCGAACAACTTGCTTACAGCTACTACTTAGTGTAACTACTTTCACGCAGTTTTACATATATATACAAGTACCCGGCAAATTCAAATAAGTTTGATTGTCCATCAACAAGTTATACCCATGTTACGCAACTGTATCTTGACTAGTATAACAAAATAAAACAAAATTACCAATATTGCAATGTAGTATTTGATTCATCTTTATATTACACCATTAGAAAACATCACACTTCGGCTGGAATATGTTTTAATAAAAATAATGAAAAACACTGCACAATACATTTTAATTTAAAAATCAATTAAAACGCTAAATTAAACTTTTACGGTGTTGATTCTCAGTGATGATTACCTACATATAAAATTTATTACAAATTGGTTTCATTTCACCATAAAAGAGAAAATATACAATGCATTTCAATTACTAAATTTTAAAATCATGATTCATTGATCTTTGCCATTCTTACTCAATAATTTTTGTTCATATAGTTCTTGAAAACATTCTGCTAGTTTTATAACTCTTTATTAGCAATTAAATTATTATTACGTTCCTTTCAATTTTATACATACCTATTTGAGGACATCTTTCCTTTTCCTCGCTTATATAATTGCATATTTTGTTTTCTTTCTTCATTCAGCTTATTTAGTTGTATTTATTTCCATCTTCCTCGCATACTCTTTCTTTCTTTACTTTTACGTGAACCAATCGCAATAAATACTGAGGCAAGTTATCAATACATTTTGCTAGTTTCTATCCTAATTTTCGTAGGCAGTGAGAAAAGATTTCAGTTTAGTTACTATTAATCACTTGACAAACTAGAGTTGACATCATTTCGACAAAGACGCAATATAAACAACAACTATAGAACGCCACAACTTTAGTTTCGAGATAAACGCGAACCAATGAAAGATAAATAAAAATTCCATTTGACAACATTTGTAAAGACGTAGGAAAATTACGAAAACAAAATATGACGATGTGCTTAGCTTAACAGAGACGTTAATTTCTTTTTTAGGAAATGAGTAAGTATAAATTAAATTTTGAGGGTCTATAATGTCATTTGTAATAAGCACAAACAAAACGTAATATAAAAACACGTTTTAATAAATACTTAACATGTTATCGATCTCATAAACTCTTAATGAAACCGGTAATTTTAACTTTAATCACAGAAGTCGGGTTGTGTAGCGAAATTTTTAGTAAATATAATGAACAAAGAAGGCAAGGTAGTAAATTCAATATTTATTAGGTTAAGTACATACTATACTTTGGACACTGATTAAAAAATTTGAAAACAGTTTTTTGTTCTTGTCTTGATGTTTCTTGCCAGATTATTCATATTACTTTTACTTCCGCTTTTTAATTATTAGAATTTCCGTGCTATTTTAATCTGCAATTTTTGACTATTTCATGTAAAATTAATAGTTTGTAACGTTTAACTCTTTGAGTTGGTGTTTTTCTTCGTTCTTTATTAAGGAATAGTTCCTCTTCTTGTATTTCTAAAGACCATCTGATTTTTACAGTGGATTGGTGTAATTAAGGTAGCACTTCGACAATCTTAGCTAACAAAAACAACACACGAATCACGTATCGTGGTGATGTTACGAATAAGTTCAGTTATTTCATCTGGAGTACCACAAGTTGCTATCCTTGGACCGCTACTTTTTATAATTTACACCAACGATATGTTATCATCTGTTAATAAGTGTAACGGCCAAATTATGAAGCAGGCACATAGTTGCTTCATTAATTTCCTTTTCATGAGTCTCAAAGGGCGATTGATGATATTAATACAGATTTGCTTGAAGTGAATAAATTATTTACTGAGCCTAATTTAATTCTTAATTCGCAGAAGACTAAAGTGTTGATTCTTTAAAATCTAATTTGCAGTTACATATTGCAAATAATCGTTGTGAAAGATCCCACGAGAAGCCAGTTTAAGAGCGTAATATGCTAATAGGCATATTTTAAATTCTACTTTGAGATTGCGATTTTGTGAATCTTTGGTGTTGTTTTTGTTTACCTATTGTGAATTTATTTATGGTCAATTTTGGTTGCGCATGATAGGTTTAGAATTCAAAAGCTTTAAAACTCCTGTTATAAACTTACTTGCATCCATGTTCCCAAACTGTGCCACAAGTATTTGCTTATTGTTCCGCGCCATTTTACATCCTTTTTTGCATATCTTTTAGTTACTCTGCCGTTACAATTTATACCACTATCTCGGAAAATATTAAGTCTCAGTTGCTCTGCGGGGTTTATATCTTACTTGCGCAAGTTGTGTTAATGTGGTTTTGTACCTCTACCCTATTGGTTTTCATTGCTGTGTTTATTTCTTATGTTTGTTGATAGACTTTTGTTGAGTATGAATAGCTATATCAAACATCGCTCAAACAATCTCATATAAGAAAGAAGGATAAAAGTATGCACAAATTAAAATACATATATTTACAGTTTATTATAAACGTATATTACTTTTAGTTTTAAATTCAGTATATTAGCACATTACGATAAACATATTTTATTAAGGTTATGTCATATTATTTAGTTTTATCACCCATCAAGAAGTTAAACAAGCAACAGTAAAGAAAAGAAGTATGGAAAACTGCACAAATAATTAGGCCGATTATTTTTTTGCTGATTATGTCTAAGCTGTTCGAAAAAATACTCTTAAGAAAGACGATTTTATCTTCGTCAATAATAACTTTATCCTTGATGAACATTTAATAATTTCAGTTAACCAATTCGGTTTCAGAAGCTATCATGGAATTGCAGAACAAGTTGACAGACTGGTCAATCAAGTAAATCACAATCTGAATAGAAATAGGTATTGCTAGGCTGTATTTTTAGACTTTAATCAGGCATTTGATAAAGTCTGGCATGAAGGCCTGTGTTACAAATTTAAAAAAGTATTCCCGCACTAGATATACGATGTTTTTTAAGTCTTATTTAGCTAATAGCTACTATTTCGTTGTATATCGCTATAAAATTTCGAAATTGCATCAAATATTTTCTGGGGTACCCAAAGGTAGTGTCCTAGGTCCTACTTTATATATAATATGTACACCTGACATGCCTAAGACCAAAATGACAATTTTAGCTACTTTTGCGGATAGTAGAGCGGTATTATCTTCCCATCGAAACATTGATACGGCCTCAGCACATTTACATCGACACAATAATGCAATTCAAAAATGGTTGGAACTCTGGAGAATAAAATCTAATGGAAAAAAATAAATCTACGTAATATTCACAACAAAAAATAAAGACTGTTTTGCAGTAACATTAAATGGCCAACAATAAAAACATGCTGATTCTAGCAAATGCCATAGCATGCACCTGGACAGGAAATTGAATTGGTGAAAGCATATATTTACAAAAAGAAAAAACTGGAAATCCAAAATTATCAATTAGCAATAAACTTTTAGTTTATAAATCCATAATAAGAATTACAGTGAGAAGCTCAAAGTGCATCCCAATGTGCTAGTCAAATCAAGTGTGAAAGAAACTTCTCAACCAAGAAGTTTGAAGCGCTTCAAACACACTAATATGCTATCTAGATTTTGTTAATGAATATAGTTTTAGTGGTCTTGTTGATCTTTTTTACGTAAGGGATATTTGTCTAGTTCTTAAATAGGAAAAAATTCATTGGGATTGTTTCCCTTCATTATTTATTTTTGACAGTTCACAAATATATTCAAATAGTCCATTTATTTAGGGAGCGGCGATTTGATTCGCTCGTACAAAATTCAAATTGACTGACAGAGAATATGAAAAAATGACCCTTATGTCTTCGTAAGACTTGATTCACGTGTTATACCTATCATCACAAAATTTTTACTTTTAGTACACTAATTAATGTATGACAATTTACATCAAGAAATATTTTACGTGCCGCAATAATTTCCTTCATCCTGTCTCCATGGAAGGTTTAATGGAATTCTCTACAATTACATAACAAGAACATAGGTATCGTATCTCTCATGATATGTACTACTTACACCTAAGTAAATCCCATACAAAAATAGCTGTAACATGAAAAACACGAAGAAAGAAAACACGTTTGCTTTCAGTTAGGAGATAAAAATAAGTATCCATCTCTCCATAAAAATTCTAAATTGTTACATATATATCTACCCGGATAACTTACTCATGTGGATATGCACCGTTTATATTTAGTCCAGGGGTTAATGAATATAGAACACGATATGTATGTACAACATACAAAAGAAAACTCATAAAAAAGCGAGACATATCGAGATATGTTAACTCGAGACGTTCGAAATATTTTAAATTAGATACGCATTAGAATTCTGATATGGATGGTTCGGGGACAAAGTTTCTATAATTATATATCTTTTTAAATATAATAGTAATACTTTATTTCTAAACGCTCAACATCCAACCTAAGAACAAATTAGATTTTAAAAAATCAGGGATATTAAGAAAATTTGAAAATACATATATTTCTTGATTTTCCGTCAATTATATTCTGAACTCGAAGACGACGCTGCAGTGGTAAGCGTAATTTGGGTAGTACTGGCAAGGATGTTCATTATCAGTAGGGAGCGGAATCGAGCGAGCCATGACTCATCGCTCATGGGCGCACTATTGAAATGTTGTATTTTTAAAGAGGTTTTAATTTTATTTATATAATTGAATAACAACTCATAAAATACAAAATACATTATTATTTGTTGATTTTGTTGTTCAAGTCGAGTAAAGGAGTATTAATATTCACCAGCAATACTTTCTCAAGGTTCTCTTCTGTAAGATTTCTTCTCTTTGAATGAAGTACATCCTTGTAGATAGAAAACGTCCTTTCTACATCGCAACTGGTTATAGGTGCGTACTGGAAATATTCTTTTATTTCAGCGTATTTAGCAGTTTGATTTTGTGTCATTGTCCCCATACACAATTGCCGCAATGTTATTAAATCTGAATTTCTATTAAAAACTGCGTCTAACTTTTGCCGAAGGCCACATCCGAAGTCACTTGGAATACTTTTGAAATTATTAATAGCCGCATCTAATGTGGTTAATCCATCTTTTAGTTTGAGATTTCGATTTTCAAAATATGTGATTAGTTTAGGCAAATTTCCAAAGTGTTCCTGAAGGAATAACAGCTGATTTTTTTAAATTTGGGATTTGTGTTAGTTCCTTGCACTCAGAAATACTTCGAGCATCGTCATTTAAACATGTAACGAAATTTTGTAAACTATCGAAATTCTCTGCATAAAAACCTGTAGCTTCCAGCCATGTTCCCCATCTAGTTATTACTGGCGCGGGTAGCAGTGACAAAGATGGAAGTTTTTCCCTGTAAAGGGCCACTCTCGATGGTGCTTTTCTGAAAACTTTTCTAAAAGCCGATACAAGTCTATCAACTTCCGGATAGTTGTCTCTGATATATTCACAGATTCTGTGGAGAGCATGTGCTACACAAGTAATATGCAGCATATAAGGATATCTTTCCTTTAATAGTCTGCCTGTTTTTAACATATATGCGGCACTGTCACTAACAAATAAAAGTATATTTTCCCTGTACCTGTCGTCCGAATGAAGCATTTTGTGCAAATTCTCGTCAATGGTTTTAGCAACTGTTTCCGCATCAACTGTATTTATAACTTTAGATACTATTACATATGCGTTATATGGAATAGTTGGATGTAGTACACCAGCTACAATATTTACCACACAGCGTCCTAATATATCGACAGTTTCGTCGGCACTTATCCATAGGTACTGATTTGAAAGATGTCTTCTAATGCATTCTACTGTTTTCGTGAAGCACTTAGAAACATAACATTTGCGTAAGGTGGATTCATCAGGAACATGTCGACCAGTATATTTTTGGAGAAATGTTTTGAAAGTGGGATTGTCAAGTTTCTTGAATGGGATATTAGCCGCCATTAAAGCTTCACAGAGTTCTTCGTTAAAATTGTCAGCTTTCAACGGGTCCAATTTCTGTGTATGTTTTAGCGATGCTAAGTGACGTTGTACGTTCGATTTTTTGGCATTCTGTAACGCTATTTTACAGACTTTGCAATAAATATCGGAATCACTGACAATGGACATACAATCAGTATGACCCTCAATCCAACTCGCCATTGTTTCACGATGTATTTCTCGACGTTCTTCCATATCATATCTGAAAAAGTAACATAAACAATGTTCTAGATCTAAATAAACGATAGCTAAAAATTTTAATCTTAATCTTAACAAAATCCAATTAACACTTACGTCGATATAAATGGAAGAAGTAGATTCAATGAACCGGCAGGAACTATTACAAAAATTACGAAGTACGTAATTAACAATTAAAACAATGAAACAAGGAAACTAACGTAAGGTATAAATGAAAATTTTATTTCTCTTGGAAATATAACGTAAATATAATAAATTTTAAACACTCCTGACGCCGTTATCTACGCCCGTGTATAAAGAATTTTACCTCATAAATTCCTTATTTTATTGCCCTTTTTTCTCTGATTCTCAGTCTCTTGTCGAGCGTAAACAGATGTTGCAGTTCGCCCTATGAATTAGTGTTATTCAGATATAATGTAAACAACACGCAGTTGTTTACATTATTTCTTTTCACGGTTGTGGCTCCGTGGTAGTTTAGCTCGCTCGATTCCGCTCCCTAATTATCAGCGACGATATTGTAAATAATTCTTACAATGGAATGGAGTTAGAAACGATGGCACATTCGTTGAAAGTTTTATAACAAAGCGCCGTTTAGATCACTATCGCATGTCATATACCACGTTTGAACGTTACTATTATTACAATTTGCCTGCTTACACATTTTTTCAGGGAGAAATTTCTCTCTCTTTTGTTAAATCGGCGGTAGGGTAGAAAACTTAAGCCCTTATTTACGTACTTAAATATTTCTATTTATTTTCCCACGCTTTTCTCCCATTGGTCAAGATGCAAATCATCTACTCTTTTGTCCCTCAGATTTCCGTAGAAATCCCAACCTTTTTACGAAATTTTTCACTACCCTCTCAGTATTCACTACCAACTCACTACCCTCGTAGTTAAGCGTTTTCTGATCGTAATACTGTTTATCTTAGGCCTGCGAGTGTTAATATTTATCGACGCCCGTCCGATATATAAGTGAATCTATCCGGATTCACACACGCAAGTACAACTTTTATCGTTCGATACATTCTTCATTAACTTAAATAGTTCATTTTTGAACATACTTGTAAATAATTACATAATTTTCCCTTAAACATTCATTTTCTTTTTACTTCCTTGTTTATTGCATTAAATAAAAACTATTTGCTTTTTATTAATACTTTCTCTTACACCACAGCATCCTGGACCTTTGTCATCTTTGATGAGTAACCATGCCAACATTACGTAACTAATGTGTCTCCTAAATCAATTATTGTTCACTCTATAAAAAAATGAGGTGTGGCCACCACACGACTTTCTTATACCTACGTATGAGCGTTTCAAATTATAGAATTTTAAGAATTTTTTTATACAAAAATTATTCAAAATCTTATTCTAAGTACTTCTATTCTCTTAATAAATCGCTATAGAATGCATACTTTGCAAGATATTCGAAAAAAAGTGTTACTCGGTAAGAGTAAAAGTGCTACTGCCGGTCCGAATTTTGAAATTCCATGTATATAAAAAATATTGCAAATCCAGTTCTAAATACTTTTGTACTCTTAATAAATATACAGGGTGTCCAGAAACTCTCTCGACAAACGAGGACCGGAGATTCCTCAGATAATTTTAAGACAATTTAACCCAATTCACCCTAGTCCGAAAATGCTTCCTACGGGAGCTAGAGCTCTTTGAAGATGGCGCCTTGTAATTAGTTTTCTTTTAATATCTCCCGAGCGCTTTTATTTAGAAAAACAAAAACTGGTATGCTTATTTATCCTCCAGAGATGAATCGATTCCATCAATTGCGAATTTCTAGTACAGGTCATAGGCGTCCGTTTTGGGTAGGTTAACGGTTATTTTAACGCATAACTTTTTTGTCTTTAACTTTTAAGCATTTGCGATACTAGATTATTAAATTTTCAGGTATTCTAGTACTAAAAGGTACTCTTACTTTAAGTCGGTAGGATACACCGTTTTCTAGAAAAATCGATTTGAAAATTTTTCGTTTTTTCGTCATTAAAATTCAATTTATTATTTTTTTGCACTAGTTCGCTCTGAAGTGCCAACAGAAATAAAACCTACATTTTTAATTGTCAAATTGTTGTCAGTTCGCGAAGTTTATCTTTTAATTTTTTACTTTGTAGCATTCAAACACAACGATTTCAATTTAAAAAAAATTGGTTTTTACTAATGAAGAATACGCCGATATGCATTTAGTTTATGGCGAAATGAGGTGTAACGCTCGAGCAGCGCAACGTAGATACGCTGAAAAATTTCCCAATCGTCAGCATCCCACTCACTCAACATTTACAGCTCTTCATCAACGATTAAGAGAAACAGGTGCAGTGGTCCCAAAAAAAAATTAAACAGGGAGACATAATGATGTAAAAGCAGAAAATGAAGATGTTATTTTAATGGAAGTTGAGGAAAATCCAGAAATTAGCGTTCGAAGACTATCTGCCATGTACCCCACAATTTCAAAATCTTCCGTAGGAAATATCTTACACAAAGAAAATTTATATCCTTTTCATTTTACAAAGGTGCAAGCACTGCTAGAAGGAGATTTTCCTGCACGTGTAGAATTCGCTAGATGGTTACAAAATCAGATAAATCAAGATGAAGATTTTTTCAGGTACATTTTGTTTGGTGACGAAGCTTCATTCTCCAAAAATAGAATTTTTAATGTACATAATGCACACTATTATTCGTACGTTGGTGACAATCCCCACGTTGTTCAAGAATTTAAGCATCAGCATAGGTTTAGCATAAACGTCTGGATTGGAGTAGTTGACGATTATCTACTTGGACCTGTGGAATTACCTGCTCGTTTAAATGGTGTTGATTACTTACATTTCCTGCAAAATATTTTACCTGATTTGTTAGATTAGGTGCGTTTAAATATTCGGCAAAACTTATGGTTTCTACAGGACGGCTGTCCGGCCCACTTTAGCAGGAATGTACGAAACTTTCTAGATAATAACTACGAAGACCATTGGATTGGAAGAGGCGGTCCAGTTGCTTGGCCAGCAAAGTCGCCGGATTTGAATCCTTGCGATTATTGTGTTTGGGGATACATAAAGGCATTTGTTTATTCCGTTCCGATACAAAATCGTGCACAACTCTGGCTAAGGATACAAGATGCTTGCAACGAATTTAGAAATAACTTTGGAATTTTTGCAAGAATTCGGTGTTCTCTAAGCAAAAGGGTAAATTTATGCATAGAGACTAATGGTCATCACATCGAGCATCTTTTGTAACTATCTACCTTTGATACTTGTTCTTTTTTTGTTAGTTTCGTTCCATTGTAATAAATACTTTGTTTTTAAAAACCTTCAGCTAAAATTTTGTTTCAAATTGATTTTTGCTTCTTTTCCCAAACTTTTTTTACGAATTGTGTGCTGCATTTATTGAAACAAAAGATGATTTATTAAATTAATTTTCATCCATGCCTTGATAGTCCTAGCCAACTTCGTCGCTAAAAATAAGTAGGTACATAATAAATTGAATTTTAATGACGAAAAAACGAAAAATTTTCAAATCGATTTTTCTACCGACTTAAAGTAAGAGTACCTTTTAGTACTAGAATACCTGAAAATTTAATAATCTAGTGTCACAAATGCTTAAAAGTTAAAGACAAAAAAGTTATGCGTTAAAATAACCGTTTACCTACCCAAAACTGTCGCCTATGACCGGTACTAGAAATTCGCAATTGATAGAATCGATTCATCTCTGGAGGATAAATAAGCATACCAGTTTTTGTTTTTCTAAATAGAAGCGTTCGGGAGATATTAAAAAAAATAACTACAAGGCGCCATCTTCAAAGAGCTCTAGCTCTATTAGGAAGCATTTTCGGACTAGGGTGAATTGGGTTAAATTGTCTTAAAATTATCTGAGGAATCTCCGGTCTTCGTTTGTCAGGAGAGTTTCTGGACACCCTGTATATGTAGAATGCATAACTTACGACATATTTGCAAAAAATCACTAAAAGTGGTACTTCCGGTCTGAATTTTGAAATTTTTTTTATACAAGAGATATTGAAAATTATGTTTTAAATACTTTTATACTCGTAACGTACTTGTCTAAAAAGCATGACTTGCGAGATATTCGCAATAAACTGATTTTCGATAAGGGTAAAAGACCTACTTCCGGTTGGAATTTCGAAAAACTTTTTTAAGACAATTTATCTCAAACTTAATTTTAAGTACATATGAATTCTTTATAAATTTGTTTAAACTTAGTAGTTGACGAAATATTGGCAAAATTCGATTTTTTCACCGAAGTAAACTGCTACTTCCGGTCTACCGATTTTACTGAAAGACCAATGAGATCTCAAGAGGGAGATTATACACGTAAATACAAAATTTAGAATTGATAGCTATAGCGGTTTGACCTCTATCGTGGGCACAGATACACACACAGAGAGACAGACAGACAGACATTTTTTAAAAACCACTTTTTCGGTGTCAGGAGACTTCAAAACGTGGACATCTGCAAAAATCTCGAGGTCGAAATTTTTTATCATCACAATACTTCCTTATACTACGTATAAGAAAGTAAAACTGTCACAATTTAAATACCGACCTATAACAGTGTAAGAACTAAACGTAATAACAAGTGCAACACTATATCTAATTACACTTATTATACTTAAAAATTCAAGATCTTGGTGAGATATTGAAGCATTGTTAGAAGTACATATATTCGTAATTATCTTGTCAATACCTGCAGTATGTACCTCTAAATCTTTATATATTCTAAAGAAAAGTGTAAGCCACAGACATACCTATATCATATTATTTCTTTTTCATACAATAAGCTTTTATAAAAATAATAATAATAAATTGTCTTCATTCAAGAAAGTAAATCACGTTGATGTAGCCTGGCGAAGTCTAGCTTATTATAATTACATACATTAACGGAAGATTGGCAAAGAAACATTCATAGACAATACACGATAATATTAATAATAATTTATTAACTTTTTTTTAAGACCTTAACATATAAGTCAAAATAAAAACATAGTAATTATATGTATATAAAACAAAATACCTACATATTATAAATATAATAAACAACAGATGGTATACGACACATGCAATTAGAAACGACTATTAAGTAACTAAATCAAGAATATAAATAAAGAAAGTAAAGTCAAGCAATGCAATGCAAAAACACTTCTCAATAAAAATAAATATTTCTAGGTCCATCACCAAATTTTTAAATTATCCTGCTGTTTTGGCAATTTGTTGATGATTTTCTGTCACCATACATCGGGCAAAAATTATACGCCATAAGCTGAGTAAGGAAATACCAGGAGCAATTACGACGACAGATGTCACTTATATCCAAATAAATTTACAACTTACGGAGAAAATGTCTTCCTGGACCATTACCACAAAACAAGGCAGAAGTCCATAATAAAGTGAAAGCTCCTAATGTTAAAACAAGCAAGGATGAAAGTTTGGTGATTAATTTATTGAATAAACCCAATAACCTTTAACAATAGAAACTTCATATTGTAATTCCAACATGACAATAAATATTCCAATAGCGGATACAATTCATTGAAGTCACTTGGTGCTGCCATCCAGATATGTTGAGAATTCGGTAGATTATAATAATGATGGAAATTAATGGTTATACTACGCACATTTTTGATTAATTTCCTTTATTTATTTTGAATTGTTTTTATAGTAGGAATAAAAATAAAGATACGACTATTTAACAGTTTATTAAAACATGTATACTATAAATCATATTAGAACAAAAAAGAATATTTGCCCAGAAAAACATATCTTCTGAACTTAAAAAGAAAGTTGGATTTTTAAAATCAATATTTTCAATTGGGCTTGTAATAATGTAAGTTTCTTTTTAAATAACAGTCAAAAATGAATTTTAAGGAAATGCAGGCATTCTTATTTATAATATGCAATTTAAATGATTCAGCTTGCATATCTCTATTCAAGTTATTAAAAATAAGTAATGCAAAATCTAAAATTTGCAAAAATAACTGTGTATCCGGATCATTTAAGTTTATTGAAATATTTTCTGTAAGATAGCACATCTTTTTGGGAAACAGCATCAGTAAAATATAATTTCGAGACGTTATATTGTTCCAAAATTCGTGTTACGACCATGTGTACATAAGTATCCAGTTTGTGCTTGATGTAATATTTTATGAATTTTAATATAAGCAAAATTTTGAAATTCCACGAAATCAAAAAAAAAATCACTTCTATTTATAAGTTTACTATTGCATCGAGTAAATACCTTCCAATACAAAATTGCTATTTCATCAAAGCAGGTACTTATCCTAAATTTTATACTTATTTTAATAATTACCTTACGATTACTTCAACTACTAGTTCCTAGAGTGAGCGTAGCATAACATTTTTGTAAATGGATATAAACAAAATTGAATAATAAATAAAATGTAATCTATAAATAGAGTTATTGAAATACAAATTCATTTTCGGTAGATTTTAGGTTAAAACCGGTAGATCGGTAGATGATAGTGAAAATCGGTAGAACTACCGAAATACCATCAAGTGACCTCACTTGATGTTGGTATCTATATTCTAGAAATGTATAAGTTATAAGTAACTTTATACAATCACATAGAAATTATCAATATAAGAATTTATGTATTGTACGGCTAAACACATCTTTTTACATATTATGTTAAAATTACCTTCTGACGTGTTATAACTGTCATCCAAGCAATGCAAATTTGTCAACAATGCTTGCCTAGTAAACAGAATAGCCAAGTAATAATCAAACTTACACGTAAAAAACAAATATTTAATAAATTTATTTGTGACACACAAACTTTGGCTTTTTTGGTTTTCATATACTTAATAGAGTATATAGTGGAAGCCATATATCCTGAAATATTAATTAAATTGTTCCGTCAATTATCAATTTGTAGTGTGTTGAATCGTCTTCGATAGTTCTTACTTGGAGCGTGTCGTTTGCTAAAACCAGCTTAAACGAGTCCACTATAGCATCGCCTTGAGTGATATTCACGTCTGTTTTATGTCATTCTCTTGAATTCAACAATCGACAACGTAATTTCACTTTTGCGGTTGAAGTTATAAAAGACAATAAAAAAGAATCTCGTACGAATAAATTGACAATTATAAATTTTCTCCTTAAACAGCGCGCAACCCAGATGTTTCAAGAAGCGAGAAACGAATACACACTCAGAGACACCAGAGACTATTTAACTCACTCGTCTTAAGTGTATCCTCTAATAACCACGTAATTTTTGTAAAAATATGTTTATTTATGTCGACGGGTAATGTAAATTTGTGCGTATTTAACATTTGCGGATGGCAGGATTAACTTTTCTTATCTCCTTGTTTCGCGTTTCTTTTTTCTTCGAGTTACTGACGCTTTCATCTGAAATTACCGCTTGGTTATTTTATTTAATTTGCATACTCTACTTGGCGTTTCACTGTCGTTTTTCTTCTGATAACTAACTCGAAAGCATATGTTTAATGAATAAAGTCTACGGTACAAGCGCGTTACGAGATTTCGATACGGAAGGAAAAGTAATGGCTAGGTAATTATATAATAAATAATGCATTTTTACTTGATTTAATTAACGGCAGAGGATAATTTAAATAAAAATATAAACAAATTACAATTTATTCCGACCTAGCAAAGAAAACTAAGAATTACTATAGAACCTTGTTAGGTACAAACGTCGAGGATTCGTCAAATGTTCCAGGAAGCATTTGCAGTGCTGCTCGCTAATGTTGATCAAGTAGTTGTAGTTTAGTCGTAAAAAAAATATCGTAATTTAAATCTAAAATGCTCAGTTAATATCAACGATCAGTCTTGAAGGTGACTCTAGTAACAGTAAACAAAACGTCGGCATTAACACCTAATCTGATGTTTCCAGTCTGAAAACCAAATTTTACATTGTGACAACGACAAACATAAAGGATAAAAGTCATTTATTTATATTATAATTGATTCTTAAATAGATTTAATGTCAATAGAGAATTATTAAAAATAACAACAAATCGATATTGTAAAACTGAAAAGAAAAATATAATTGTCATACACTTTTGCACAAAACTGCGTATTATATTATGATAGTTTATAATATTGTTAACTCCTCCTCTATTCCAGAAATCAAACACACACGTTAAGTTTAATAATATAATAATAATAATAAAATAATTGCTCACAACACACGCTACGTTACTTCTCAATACTCTCTCTACTACGCTACTACCAACCTAAATACATTTCTGAAATACAATTTCCTAACACTCGGCCTATCCTGCATGTATATTTATATAATATGTATTTATAAGTCCATGGTTTGACCAGTCAGACTCAAATTTGCAATAGGTAAGCACATTTTTTCATTGGCAACTACAACATCTGGAAAATGTATACTATTCGGCGACATGGAGCATTCATCCAATAGTTTTACTGATTCTGTTTTAAATGGATCATATCTTTCACATAATGAAATCAAAAATTCATTTTTGTATTTAAATTCAAAAGTATCATCTATTTTATAATAAACAATATAATCCAGGTCCATGAAATCTCTTCCGATAATCACATCTATTGCTTGTGCATCATCCGGCACTACTTTCTTTCTAATATCATTTGCCTCTACACTATCTATTCTAATGCGAACACACACTACACCTGCTGATTTTATTTTATATGTACTGGGTCCAAATGCTTGAAGTTCTGTGCTTTCTGTAATTATGTCAAAATATTCTCTAGCTAACGAAGCCTTTATTGTACAAACAGAACTACCACAGGCAATAAGTGCTTTGAATGGTCTATCATTTATATTAACATCTTTAATATATTTCTGAAATGATTTGGTACTAGGCCGATCTACAATTAGCTTTACTTGTGGACAATTTCGTGCAATATGTCCTTCAGTCGAGCATTTAAAGCATTTAAATGTCATTTTTGGATCTGGGCAATCACGAGCTGTGTGACCCATTTTACTACAATTATAACATTTGAACTCACCTGCTCTACCATGTCTTACATCTGATCTTATATTTCCTCTAGTAGCTATTTCTGTGAAATTAAGTTTATTTTCAGTTTTAATATGTACCTGCTCTCTTTGGTTATCAGTTCGTTTCCATTCATTTTTCACAACTGGTACCTTATTATAATTAATTCTTTCTAATCTTTTATTTTCTATCGTAATGTACTCTGTCAAATCAAGAAATAATTGATCAGTGTTCGCATGCTGCCTAGCAAACATAATGTCACACACACTTTTGGAATATAGTCCTACAACTACCTGTTCTTTCGTTTCTTTAAAATTAAGACATAAGTCATTACACAATTTTACCTTCTCATGATAGTAACTGTCAATACTTTCTCCCTTCTTCTGTTGTTTATTCACCATTCTTTCCCAACGGACACTTAAATTTTCCTTATGCACAGATGAATCTCATGCAGGGTCTGTGCACTATGAAGTTTACCTAACAACAATTTAGCTTTAGTAATATCTCCATTGAACACTTCCACATTTCTCAAAATATCAGGCATAATGCTCATGTTAGTATTGTTTGGTAAAAAATTCTTGTCCGTACTTGTACATTTTTCAATTAATTTCTCTATTAAAGTATCTTTCCGTCTTGACTCATCTAGAAAATTCTGTACTAAAATATTTAAATCTAAAGTTTCTCTTGTAGTATTCCTCGTCGTATCTCCATTTTCGTCTATCTCGTTCTCTGTCTGAGGATTAATTCCATTATTTTGCCGAGTTCCAGTTAACTGTGATTGAAATTTTTCAAACTTATCCATTGTTTTCTTTTTGTTTTGACAACTCTCTCAATAACAAAAACACTAAAAACGTACTGCCGCCAACCGTTGCGCACTTTCTTTTGCTACTACCAATTCGAACTTATTTAGAGGCACATTTAGAGGTTAAGGTAACTCTCTTTTTCCCTCCAATTCTTTCTTACGTATCTTCGCCTTCCATCTACATCCGATTCTTATCTTATCTCACTTCTGACATGTTAACTCCTTCTCTATTCCAGAAATCAAACATACACGTTAAGTTTAATAATATAATAATAATAATAAAATAATTGCTCACAACACATTCTACGTTACTTTTCAATACTCTCTCTACTACCAACCTAAATACAATTCTGAAATACAATTTCCTAACAATATGATTGATGGTTGGGTTGACTAGACTCCGTCAAATAAATAGAGACGCTTTATTGTTATTATTATTATAATTTTCTTATTTTCCTTTTTAAACTTGTTCAGTGGCGTACTTAGATATATTTTACTATTTATAGTTATCTATGACTTATTTGTATGGAATAATGGATGTACAGTTCTGTGCAATAAATTGGCGTACACTTAATATACGCTTATGTAAATATGACTTTTGTTTGAATACCTGTCATGTATGACAAATTGAATAGACGCTATAATTCCATTTGTCAACTTAACTTAAGCCATTTTCATAATGGCAAAATAATGTCAAAATTAGCAATACGACGTGTACGCCAATTTATTGCACAAAACTGTACATGTATTTATGAGTTGTATAATAATTTAAGAGGGAGTTGAACAGATTCTTAGCTGGACTCCGCCGAATAAGACGATTTATTATTATACATTATTATGAATTTGAAAATAGGACTACTTTTAGGATAGAATTTAATATGAAGTTGAGAAATCATATTTTGATATACTTATATAAACAAGAATAAGAAATATAATATCAGATTTGTGATTATGGTTGTGATAGCAACGCCTCGTAAAAACATAAACGTACAGAGAATGGTAGTCAAAAACGGGAAAAGTTAAAAAAACTTTGGTATTCTCTGCAGAATTTGTAATAGTTCTTTGATATTTTTGAAGGTTATACGTATTAAATGGCTTTTAGTTATATACTTCATTTACACATACAGGAACATCACAGAGAAATTTATAGGCATTACCAATCTAAGCCCTGCTCGTTTTTAGAAATGCTAGCTAATATTAGAATACAGTCGAGAGCAAAAAAAAGTAGACAAAAATACAGGTTTCTGTTATAGACTTTCTCAAAATGATTAGTGTGATAGCGACTTCAAAGTTACTTGTCAAAATTTGGTTATCTATCAAAATTGACAACCTTACAGTTGATATTAAACTATTATCAAAATGCCTTCCATAAATGAAGATAATAAAGTCAGTGTTATTGCAGATTTGATTAACGGTTTCAAACTCCGTGAAATTGTGGAAAGGAAATAATATGTTATGGAAAATAGAAGGAAACTTAAATTCAGAGACTTATATCAACATTCTAAGTATGTAATGTGATGTTGCCTTCAGTGGAGCTATTTTTTCCAAATCGCAATTTTATAATTCAACAGGATAACTGCCCCATCTATCGGACAGAGTGAAAACATGGTTCAGAGAAAATAACATCAACGTGTTGGATTTTCCGCCAAGAAGTCCTGATTTAAATATTATCGAAAATGTGTCTGATGATCAAAGAAATAAAGAAATTAAATCGAAGACCTTAAAATATACAAGAATTGGTAGAAATAGTTCACACAGCATGGAAGAATGTAAATCAAAATATTTGTACCAACTTTTATAACTCTATTCCAAATAGATTGTAAGAAGTTTTAAACAAAAACTAGTCTATAACCAGATATTAAAGCATATATTTCTTCATGATGTTATTTAATTATTATTTTGATTTGTATTAATCAGCTAGAAGACGTTTTGATAATTATTTGATTTGCCATAGAATAATGACTTGACATTAATGACAAGTAAATAAAGCCAGGTTTACAAAGTACGAGATTTCTTGTCTACTTTTTTTTGCTTTCGACTGTACTTTATAAGGTGTGTCAGTAATCGATTTATGCATTGTGATTTATAAATGTTCATATTATTAAATTGGTAAATTGGAAACGTCTTCTTCATTTCTTCTACCGCCAGAGTCGCATCTAAATATTTAATTTGCAATATAAACATGATTTTATAATATGTAATAATATACAGCCTGTTCCAAATTAACTCGACACTATTGCTAACTTCGTTATTATTGGAGCTATGACTTTGATCAAGTTAGCAAAGTAGCAGTGTTTTTATTGCTGTGAACATTACGGTGAACATTAAAAAATAATTGAACATCGCATTTTCGTGATATTTGAAAAAACATTATTTTTTTAAACGGAACATCTTGTACATTTTTACTTCAAATGAAAGAAAAACTAATTCTAGACAAAAGTCATTATACACTCTTATATTAACATACTTGAAATAACGCAGATATTAAGAATTTTGACATTTAATCAAAGTAGTAGTAGTTTTTAATTAATTTTGTGAAATTTACATGTAATACACTACATTTAGTTGAAATGGACATTTTCACAATTATAGTTTTTTTACTGTAATAATGATTTAATGCAATTTTTATTTCCCGCACTCAAAGACAAGCGCGAAATGAGATGTTTTGACAAGCGAGCACAAAACATCATTGAAGTCGGTTTATAAATTACGGCCACTGATTAAATCACAAAATGGTTAATATCTGTGTTATTTCAAATATTTTGATATAAGAGTGTTTAATGACTTTTGTCTAGAATTAGTTTTTCTTTCATTTGAAGTAAAAATATACAGAGTGTTCCATTTAAAAAAATAATGTTTTTTGAAATATCACTAAAAAGCGATGTTCAATTATTTTATAAAGTTCACCATCGTAAACTACAATGAAAACACTGCTACGTTGCTAATTTAACCGAAGTCATAGCTCCAATAATAACAAAGTTAGCAATAGTGACGAGTTAATTTGGAACAGGCTGTATATATATATATTAATATACAGAGTGAGTCATTTCTGCGGGTAAGGCCGATTATGCCTTTATGAGTAAAGGTATTTCGAAACGGTTTTTTTCTTGTGATTACTGCTCATTAGAAGCACATTTTAAAAATATTTTGTATTATACAGAGTGTTCCATAACTTGGTGGCTAGCCATAGTTATAGTTTTTAAATGGAACACCCTATATATTATTGCATTTTTGTATTCCCAGTATAATTTTTAGTAAAAAAGTAATAAGATAGTATAGGCCCAAAATATCAAGTTTTTGACTTATTCCAATTTTTCTGAAAAAGTCAATGTTTGTATAAAATTATATTTCTCGAAAACGACGTATTAGATGGACACAATTTTTTGCAGTATTGTTTACAATAAGAGGTCCTAATAGAAGCATGTTTTATTTTTTTACAATTACTAACTGCATGTGCAGAAAACTGGATTAAAATTACATGACACGTTTTTGTATAAAAATCATTTTTTTTAAATAGAACACCCTATATATCAGTTCATTTTTGAATTTCTTATTAAAATACACATCAAAAACATGTAAGACGTTAATACTTTAAAAGTGACTATTACTGAGCTACTGTCGTTTTTTGATATAATTTTGTTAGTTTTTGTATAGAAGTCAATTTTTTCAGACGGAACAGCCTATATACCTATTAGTTCATTTTTGAATTTCTTATTAAATTTCACATCAAAAACATGTTAGACGTTAATACTTTAAAAGTGACTATTACTGAGCTATTGTCGCTTTTTGATATAATTTTGTCAGTTTCATTTCTCCCAAGGCATTATTTTCTCTTGGAAAATTAAAGAATTCTTGTCGGTGTCTAGCTATTGTCTCAGCAACTTTTTTCACAACCAAACTCAATAGTGGCTGTGATAGACCATGAATTTCAACTACGACAGAAATTTATTTCTTATTTATTTCTTTTTTGGTATGTATTTCTACCTACTTATACCTTGTCCATAAGCCCCTTTAGCTAAATATCTTACAGTGGCAAGTACTTGAATATCGGCACTAATTGGTAATCCGCGATTACAATTTTCCTGTTCAATTTCATCTATAGCGAGGTTAATAACAAATCTTGCAACTTCATTCATTACGCATTCGATAATGTTTTTTAAAGATGAGTCGTATACATCGAAAGGATTCTTTCTTCCCAAGTATACCTTTGGATTGCGATTTACTACAATCTCTACTCCTTCCATCTCATATAATTCGTCTTGGATATTAATCAGATCTCCCATTTCACTTATAAAAAACACCAACAACTCACATACATAACCTTAACTATTTTCAATTCGCGCGCACTTTTCGTCTGCTTTTGATAGAAACTGACGGATTTGCTATGTTGCCAACGATGAAATGCTATTAGAATAATAGTAGCCACTAAATATGCGACTATTAATACGTACCGACTGTTAATATTCACTAGGATGTTAGTGGCTACTAACTAATAGCGTACTAATACGCTATTAAGACATTGTCTATTAATAAGACAGAATATCTCCATATTACCAATATTCTGCCTGGAAAGACGAAACATTATTTTTATACACTCAAACAGTGTAGAAACTCTAAATATGGTACAGTTTGCTTTTCAAATATTTTACTAACACTTATCTACACATCATCGCTTTTCTATAGAAATCAACAAATCGTGGTAAAAATTTCGTGAATCTTATTATCTATGCTAATATTTACAATATATTACGTAGTTTTCAGAATAATTCCCACAAGGATACTTACCGACATAATTAAGCACTTACATGCTAGGAATCAAATACGTTTCAGTGCTACACTACGAACGCTCAAGGTAAATCTCTCGACCTCACTTCGCCTGATCCATCGATATCAACGAACTCGGATTTCATTGTTCCTGCTCGCTTTGGTAGTAAAGTGAACGTATATGGAGTGATGTATCACTGAAAAACATCCGTGTAAATATTCCAAACAAAACCTTATTCGTTTAGAAAAATTACGAAGTCGACAAATTAACTTGACAATTATAGACTTCTTGGGTAATTACTCATAATTTTTTCATGTCAATGTTTATTAATTTTTGCATTCAAATTTAAACATATTTTTCATGAATTATATTTCTGCCCTATTGTAAAATACGAAAGCTATTATAAAAGCGACAGAAGTTGCATGATGTGGATGGTGATTCACGATTCTTAGAAGTCACTTAGTTTGCAGAAAGGTATGTTGTTTATATACCTGTACCTGTTGTTGGACTTGCAGTTTTACAATGTGAGAAACAGGAATTTTACCAGACACATTGAATACTTAAGTTCTTTGTTATAATATTCTATTGTGTTAAAACAAAGTTTTACGTGTTATTTTTTAGAACATTATGTTGTTATTTATTAAGGACTTAATATTAATACTATTAATAATAGATACACAGTTTGCATGTCTCCTATTGGCGTTGAATAGTGAAGTCATATAAATCTTGTGTTAGTGCATATGGAAATAAATGTATTAAGGACGACATGACTTTGTAATCAATATGACGACAATAAATAGAAAACACAATTGGGTCAAAGTCGTCTATTATGTGGGTCTCTGTCAATTAATAACTTACGTATATTTTTAAACTAAAATTATAAACGTAAGTGTTAATTAGGGAAAAAATAAATAATAATGTTTTGTATATTAGCTTATTTGGTATTCTAGCCTTACGTTTCTAATAGGTTTATTTATAATAAAACGTATATGCATATATGCATGTGTTTGAGATACACACACACTTAATGTATGTGTGTATCTTAAACACATGCATATATGCATATACGTTTTACGTATAAATGTATATATGTAAGTCACAGTATTTACTTACTGCTTGATGTTAGTTTTAACATCCATGTGTTTACACTATTCATTTTCGTTTTTATTCATAATAGTGTGATATATAAAACTGAGTTTAATAATAATTTCAAGAATTAGGAAATTATTATTAAAGTAGAAGAGAAACATGAAATAAGTGCAATACTGGGATTACTGGCGTGGGTGCATTGGAAAACTTTCTGCACTCTGTTATTGGGAAAGCCAAAACTGTCAGAAATGAGAGTGCTCTCGATTTATAACAATAGAATCATTGGCTAAAGTGAAAGAACCCCAAAATTATTTAAATGAGTTTGTGCATTAAAGACTGGATAAAATGTCTCAGATATACTCTGTTAATATCTGTCTTAAGACACAGCAACATCTAAATTATATATGAAGAGGGTTTGGAAATAATATACCTAAAGTATTAGAAGTATATGTTTAACTTAAGATAAATAAATTCCTGCAATATACTTCCCTTTCTTAGATGTATTAAATCAATCACTAAAGAGTGGAGTATTTCCTGAAGGATGGAAGACATCATACATTATACCAGTTCCCAAGGGGAATGGGTCACGAAAATGCGTGGATTTTCGCCCAATAAATACAGTGCCGGTGTATCAGAAAGTCTTAGAACGTGCAGTAAAAAATAGACTTAGTTCGTATTGTAATGACAATAATATAATAAGCAAAGACCAGTCGGGCTTTAAAGAAGATCATTCATGTGAAACATTATTAGTGAATTTAATTGATAAGTGGTTAAAAGAACTGGATAAAGGTAACATTATCTTAGCAGTCTTTTTGGATTTTTGTAGAGCCTTTGAAACAATAAGTAGAGACACTTTAATTAAAAAAACTGGAATCAATAGGTGTAGGTGGTACAGTTCGAAATTGGATTTCTAGCTATTTAAATAATAGGACACAAATAGTAAAATATAATAATAGTGTATCAAGTGCGATAGAAACTAGGTATGGAGTGCCCCAGGGAACTGTTTTAGGCCCTGTACTATTCAATATTTACGTGAATGATATGTCGTCATGTGTCGGCCGCTGTGACGTGTGTATGTTCGCGGATGATACAATGCTCTGCGTATCGGGCGATGATATGGAAGATATGGTTAAAGTGATGAATGAAGAACTGGAAGCGTTATATATAAGTATGGCTATGTAGAAATAATTTAAGTATAAATATTGATAAGTCCAAGTTTATGTGTATTGGAAGTAGACATAAATTACAACACAATGATAAAGATAAGATTAAAATACTAATTAATAATGTTGAATTAGAGTCAGTAAAACAAATAGAATACCTTGGCATAATAATTGATGAAAATTTAAATTTCAAAAAACATTTAAGCTATGTAATAAGTAAGATATCTAAAAAAGTAGGGTTTTTAAATAGAATAGGTAAAAACTTGTCAAACTATGTTAAACTTATGTTATATAAATCGCTTATAGCACTACACTTTGAATATTGTTCAACAATTCTGTTCAATGCAAAGCAAAATGAGATACAACAATTACAAAAACTACAGAATAAATGTATGAGAGTAATACTGAAATGTAGTAAATATACACCCATCCAGAAAATGTTGGGTGCACTACAATTAATGAACATTAGACAGAGACTAGCATATAGAGTACTCGTTTTTATACATAGAATGAAGCTAGGTCAGGCACCTTCATATTTAACGGATAAGCTAGTACAAGTAGGAGATACGCATAGTTATAGCACACGTAATGTTAAAGACTTTCATATAAGTAAGTAGATATCAACGAAGTCAAACAACAACAAGTGTACCTATACGTTGATGGTTTGAAACTTTATAATACATTACCCAATAGTATAAAAGAATGTAATAGACTAAGTTTATTTAAGACGTTGGCTTATAAGCATATACACTTGAATTATTGACTTTAGAAGTTGGTTTGTAACACATATATCAAATTAAGATGTTATATTTGAACATATATTTATCATGTATGCATAATAGAAAATTGCTAAATAAAGACATTATTATTATTATTATTATTATTATTATTATTATTATTATTATTACTACGTGAGGATTTTGAACTGTCCTGGGTTGGCAACAAGAAAGTCCTAGTATTATCAAAAACTAGGAAATATTTACTTCCGTGAATTGTCCATACTAAATTTACATGTCAAATGTCAAAATCAAAATGTAAAAAATAAAGTGCAATTACTGTATTTCTAAAAAATTCTTTCATATAATTCAACTTAAAACTAACCATATTTCATTGACATTTATCAAAGGAAAATGTTAAATAGTAAACCTAATCACAAAAATAAATAAAAAAAGGCTGCCAATTACACTGTGTTGCCATATTAAAATCAATATGGCCTACTCAGGACAGTTCAAAATGCTCACCATGTATATCACAGAACATTATGTATAAATATATTGACATCGTATACATATACATAGTTATGCTAGGATTCGATAGATGGCGCTGTAATCAAGTTATTAACAAATTCTATATTTATGGATCAAAGTCACTCATATTCACAATATATATTAGTTTCGTGCCAAAAAAGAAAATCACATAACCTGGACCCTATAGATGGCGATGTAGTCGAGTTTTAATGACTTTTAAAATTCCCATTGCCTATCCTCCAATCGCGCCAACAACAACTTCTGTCCATACTTTCTTATACAGGGATTTTAAACAACTCTAAAGTGCCTTTATAATCAGAGTGGTGACAAAGAAGTGATCATTTCTGATAGGTTGACGCAAATTGTACCTACATAATGGCGTCTTGTGTCAAGAATGTATTTTAGATTAACATTCTTAGCGTTATTTATCATTTTTTTTAAATACATATCCATTTAGCACGCCAATTATAGGTTATTATATCAATCCATATTTAATAATACTGAATTATAGGTCATTATACAATTTGACAGTTAACCACAGGGTACACACATAATGAGCGATTTGGTTTCTATTTATTTGCTATCTCTTGTCACCATTCACCTTCAGGAAAGGGCAGAACAATGTATGCCGCCCAGCTAGTGTTGTATATAAATACATACATGGAATTTAATGCAATCGGGAACCATTTAAAAAGACTCCTGTGTTCTCCTTTTTTTTAAAAAATAGATATTAATAGATGCCTAAACAAAAGTTGTATAGATATACCGCGAGATCAAAAATTATATTGATAAAGGTTTGTCATGGAATGTAAAACGTCTGTCTTAAGTTATATCATTAAGTGTCATACTGTCATTAATATACAAATATAATGTTAAATATTAACGACAGTATGACACTTAATGATATAACTTAAGAGGAGCGTTTACCTATCGAAAACTAAGGCATCGCCGTTTCGCGTTTTTTGAATTTATTTTGTAATTTTAGAATCTCAAATTTGGGTTAGTGATACAAAAGGCATCAATTTATAATGTCAAGGTCAGTTTTTGTACTAATTTATTTTCTTAAAAAAGTTATGTGTCTTAGAAATAATATCTTTCATCAAATATGCAGCTGCACATTTGATGAACAATATAAAAAAACCTTCTCTAATTATTTTTGAAGATAAAAAACATTAAATAGTAAACATTGTCACACACATTTCACACGAGATTTTTCCAAGCTATTGCGTCGTCTATCCCCACTTTACGGTATCTCTACCGGTCCTGCGAAGACGAAAATCTATCGGAATCGGTCGGCTATTCCAGACTTAAGTCAGAGTGACAGTTTGTAATTAAAAGGAAATGTCATATATACCTATAATATTCGAGTGTTTAATAATATAAGTTATGGGCAAGCGAAAATTGGTTTATTATAAAACATCAACAACATCAACAGTTCCGTAACTACTCATTCTTTATACATTATGTTTCCCATCTATAGTATTCCTTTATCTATGAATAAAACCGAAGCTATGACAGAACCTGTGAATAAAACCGAAGCGCTGTGACAGAACCGAATATCGTCTACCTCCACCTACACCCCCCTCCTTACGTCTACCCGTCCCGCGAGTAATATAAGTTGCATAAGGTTCTATTTGTTAGTAAACGCCCCTGTTAAGACAGACGTTTTACATTCCATGGCAAACCTTTATCAATATAATTTTTGATCTTGCGGCATTAAATCTATAGTACTGTAGGGTTTTATGCGATCATTGATTATTCTTAATCAATGTTTATTTCGTCGAGTATTGTAATCAGAGATGGAAGGTTTGGACTTTACAAGGAGATGTAATTGGACTTTTATCTCAATTTTCCTCTTAATAGTGTATACTCGTACTGTAATTTGCTTGTATAAAATAAAATTAAATAAAAATGCATTGCGAAAATTTTTAATGAATCCCAGTTTTGCGTGGAATGAGACTTTTTGGAATAAACCAGATGGATATGATTTTAGATTAGCGCACAAATTTCTTGGTTTAACTCCAATCGAATTAGACCCTGAAAAAAATGGATGTAGCGATTTTTCTTCACGAATTGTTGGGAGAGGTCACTGGCAGCCTACATTTCGGTTTTAGGTAATCGCACACCATTGCTTCAACCGCCATCTTTAATTAAAGGGTAAATTTTTATTTATTGAATAACTTGTTTATTTTCAAATACACACGAAAAATGGTAATGACAAAAGTTGTTTGGAATTAAATTTTCTACAATTTTGGTTTTTATCATTTCTTTCCCTATGATCGATATTTTTCGATTAAGACCTGCAATAGGGGGTGAATTTTATTTCTTGAATAACTTGATTTTTTTCAATTTCACACGAAAAATGGTGATACCCAAAGTTGTTTGCAATTGAATTTGCTATAACTTTAGCCGTTATTGTTTTCCCGAGGATCGATATTATTTATTTAAACCCGAAAAAAGGTGGGGGTGTACCTAAATATTGAATTATCTCGTTTATTATCGAATTTACCATATTAACGATAATATACAAAGTTGTTGGGAATTAAATTTTCTGCATCCCTGATACCAAGTTCTTTTCTGTAGAATTGATATTTCTGGACACACGCTTACCCCTTGCGAAATTTGAATTATGCCAGTCTCGAATATTTAGCCAATGGTCCAGCCAAGTTTGGGTCGGCTGATTCTTCCTCGTAAACATCGATTTTAATTCCCAACAACTTTGTATATTATCGTACAGTAAAGCCCATAATAAACGAGATAATACAATATCTACGTACACACCACCTTTTGCCGGTTTTAAATAAAAAAATATCGATTCTAGGGAAAAGAACAATAGAGACCAAAGTTGTAGCAAATTCTATTTCAAACAACTTTGGTTTTTACCATTTTTTGTGTGAAAAATATTGAAATCTTAATCGAAAAATATCAATCCTAGGGAAAAAATTATGACGACCGAAATTGTAGGAAATTTAATTCCAAACAACTTTTGTCATTACCATTTTTCGTGTAAAATTGAAAATAAACGAGTTATTCAATAAATAAAAGTTAACTCTTAAATTGAAGATGGCGGCTGAAACAATGGTGTGCGATTCCCGAAAATCGAAATGCAAACTGCCATTGACTCCCAACGATTCGCGAAGGATAATCGCTACTCTCACTTTTTTCCGGGTCAAATCCTAATTTAGTTGGACTATTTGGGGCAAATTCGTTTTAATTAAATGCCTTTTTGTAGCGTAAGATGAAGTCATTTTGCAAATATACTCATAGCTTTAAAAATGTATGTAAAATTTTCCGACATGCACTTAGTTGTGGTTGTATACTAATCTAATTTTTGGTATTTTAGTTTCATTCGGAACTCCCTGAAAAACTTAATTGCTTTCGTATATACAGGGTGTAACAAAATAAGTGTAAAACATTTCAGGAGGTGATTCCTTAGCGAAAAAGAGATAGGGTCTTTCATATAAAAAAAACTTCAATGGAGCATCCCTTGTTAAGATACAGCCCCATAAAGGGGGTACATAAAATTTGTTTTACAATTTTTCTCACAAACACTAAAAATGTAATTTATTTCCAATGTAACTTTTTGTCTGATTATTTGTTTACCATTTAACAAAATAAGTGTAAAACATTTCAGGGGGTGATTCCTTAGCGAAAAAGAGATAGGGTCTTTCATATAAAAAAAAAACCATAAAGGGGGTACATAAAATTTGTTTTACAATTTTTCTCACAGACACTAAAAATGTAATTTATTTCCAATGTAACTTTTTGTCTAATTATTTGTTTACCATTTAAAAATTTATTCCCAATAGCTTGTTTCATTCGAAACAAAAAATGTCTCTTGAATTTTTTGCCCAAAAGTAATCAGTTCGCAGCAAAAAATTATTTTACGAACAACTACAGAGATACATCGTCATAAAACGAAAATGTAAAACTAATTTATTTAGTAGGCCGCTAGTAGTGGTATCACGCTGTCAGTTTGTAAATTTTTGAAATTGAATTAATACTTAATTGTGTGTCGTTGTTTTGTTCGTAATTTGTTAGTTTAATAATTCACTTGTTATTAAAATGGCATACACAAATGAGGAAATGGCTGATATGCATTACGTTTACGGTCTGTCGCAGGGGAATGGGTTAGAAGCTTCTAGAAGATATGCTGAAATGTATCCTCAACGGCAGCTTCCTTCGCATAGAATATTTGCCCGACTTCATCAACGATTACGAGAATATGGTTCATTCGACAAAAGAACGCAGGATTGTGGTCGCCATCGAGAAGTTAGAACAACACATCTTGAAGAAGCAGTACTTAATTTGGTTGAAGAACAACCTACTAGCAGTACTAGAAAGATTGCTTTCGAGTTAAATGTTGATCATATGACGGTATTTCGAATTTTAAAGGAACAACTCTTATACCCTTACCATCTGCAACGAGTACAGGCACTGTTACAGAGAGATTTTCCGAACCGTCTTGAATTTTCCAATTGGATGCTGGAAATGATTAGAAGAAATCCTGACTTTCTGAAGACGATCGAATTCACAGACGAATGTACTTTTTCTCGGGACAAGATAATTAATTTTCATAATAACTACATATGGGCTGATGAAAACCCTCACGCTATTGTACAAGCTAACCATCAAGAACACTTTTCTTTTAATGTGTGGCTCGGAGTTATTGGGGATTATTTAATTGGCCCTCATTTTCTACCTCCTCGATTAAATGGTGAGGCATACACTCAATTTTTAAGAGAAGTGCATCCAGTACTGCTGGAGGAAGTTCCTTTGGGCGTCAGAAGGGATATCTTTTTTATGCATGATGGGGCTCCCGCCCATTTTAGTCAAGCAGCACGTCAGCATTTAACCCAAACATATCCAAATCATTGGATAGGTCGAGGAGGACCACAGAATTGGCCCGTTCGATCCCCGGATCTCAATCCTCTCGATTTCTCTACTTGGGGCCATTTACAGACTTTGGTTTATCCTACTCCTGTTCGCGATGTAGAGGACTTAAGAAACCGCATCATCGATGCGTGCAGGGTAATTAGAGAGAATCCAGGAATATTTGAGCGAATACGTGGCTCAATGCGCCGACGTCTAGACGCATGTGTAATGACTGAAGGTGGACATATTGAACATTTACTATGATTTCTACATGTTTTATGTTTTGTTATTAATAAATTAGTTTTGTTTATTCATCTTTAACCATATGTATTTTGATGCAGGTAGTAACTACAAAATAACAATACTAATCCAGTTCGCATTTATGACGATGTATCTCTGTAGTTGTTCGTAAAATAATTTTTTGCTGCGAACTGATTACTTTTGGGCAAAAAATTCAAGAGACATTTTTTGTTTCGAATGAAACAAGGTATCGGAAATAGATTTTTAAATGGTAAACAAATAATCAGACAAAAAGTTACATTGGAAATAAATTACATTTTCAGTGTTTGTGAGAAAAATTGTAAAACAAATTTTATGTACCCCCTTTATGGGGCTGTATCTTAACAAGAGATGCTCCATTGAAGTTTTTTTATATGAAAGACCCTATCTCTTTTTCGCTAAGGAATCACCCCCTGAAATGTTTTACACTTATTTTGTTACACCCTGTATTTAACATCCTAATTACATCATTTTCATATAATATATGACCTAGATCGTGTGAATTTTAAAATTTCGATATTTAAATTATTAAAATTTATTTCGAGGCATGTAAAAAATATTTAAAGGTGGACTCGAATTATAAAAATAGCTGTTAAGTAACACATTATATGTGCACAAACCTACTTTTGAGAACGCCATGTTTCGTTCTAAAACGCAAGAAGTATTCAACCTCACGTCCTGACGTTTACCAATCCATATTTCTCTACTTTTTCATGACACTATGAAACAGCCCGAAATATCTGTCGCGCTCCACCGAAACGATGCCAATGTTTCCGAGTTTTGAGCACTTTCTCTCACCTCACGGACCCTATTGTTTAATGTCTTCACATTTCCTTCCTCTCATTGTCCTGACAGGCGAGTTAGAGAGGAAACGTCTACGCACGAAAATTGATCACCGTTAATGCGAACTTGTCATCGCGACAACTCGATGAATTACGTACTCTTTCTGTTCGTTAACATTGAGTAATTGTTATATAATACAACGAACGGTGGCAAAGACATCGTTCGAATTGGGCCACTTTCTTGAAATGAATGGACGGTTTTTAAAGCGTTATAAATCGATTTTTTTAAATAAAATATAATATTTGAAATCGAGTGAAAAAGTAAAGAATGTCTTTGTTATGATATTAAATGCTTTCGAATTTGAAACTTCGCCACATTAATTAACAATTAACAATTTGACAGAAAAGTGCTTAGTAATAATAATAATAATAATATAATTGCAATACGTAGATAGGTATATAGACAGAGAAATAGGTAGGTAGATAAATAGATATATCTGTGACGTAGGCAATCAGTTGCCTTGGGGGTATGGCTGGATTCAAAGCTGGCGTTTGCTGAACACTGAATATGTATAATCAAGTCTATAGAAAAGGCAGAAAAGCTATTTCAGCCTTGTCAAGCTTATTCCCCAATATTGGAGGGCACAGAACGCTTAAAAAAGAACCCTGGCGAGTGTCCTGCACTCACAGATACTATATGCAGTACCCATTCATTCAGTAATTTGTAACAAAAAGCTCATCAGAAAACTGACACTGACACTGATTGACGTCAAAATTGAAATATTGTTTGGAATGACAAATAACCGTTGATTGAAGAAATAATATGTACACTCCGTTCGGAAATGATTGAGATGAGAACCATATATAGGCAACCAAATATACAGATTGGTACCTTCCAAAAAAAAAAACCTAAATATGATTATACTCTGTAAAATATTTGTCTGGATTAAAAAGCGGGTAAACTACATAAAAAGTTTATTGAAAATGAGATAGTAACACAAGTATAATAATTAGAATATCTACAATAAAAAATAGAACATTCACATTAAATGTTGAAGGTGTTTTCCCACTTTTTCTAAGCATATGTCATTTCTTATTTTTATATTTTCGAACACTCTTTGTAGTTCTTCTACTGTAATTTGTTGGATTTCATGTCTATTGCTTCTTGAAGTTCTTCCAAATTATGGAGCCTGTTCTTAAAAACACTATTCTATTATTATAAAATTCCTGAAGAAATGTTATTGTTTCTCTTGCTGTATGTGCTGGTGCATTATCTTGTTGGAAGTAACTATTATTTAATTCATCATCGTGAACAACAGTAATTGTTGCACAACACTTATTTTATAAGGGTGGAAGTGTAGTTCCTTCTTAACAGCTTTATGGACAGTGGCAAGCGACAGCCCTAAAATTATTACAATTACAATAAATAAACATATTATAGTAAATGCTTAATACCTGTCTCAGCTGATAGTTTTCTTAATGATTTTTTTGGACTAATTGTCATACGTTGCAGAAGTCTTCCCCTTACAAATGCAAGTTTTCTCTTGAAATCGCTTAATAATAATGTTTTTATGATTCACAAAATTATGATGATTAAAATCTATATCGGGAAACTGCTGTCTAAATTGATGAATACAAGATTTCAAGTTGTATGCCCAAGATCCATCTAGATTTTGAGTTCCACTGCGATAGTGGGCCATTAAAATGGAGGATCTTCCTCAGAAGTAAACACCATTTTAAAACTGAAAAGTAAACGTATAGTGTTATTGAAACATGATGTATACATTACCTTATTATATTACCTTGTTCAATTACAATAAAATTATACCTCTACAGATTCTCAAATTACGCAATATAACAAGAAGAAATGGAAATAACGAATAAAAAATCAAAATATAAATTTTAACAGAAAATTAACACAATAGACATAAGCCATATGACATACAGATAGGCCGTGAGATAGGGAAATTTATTTTTTTTACCAACTTAAGAGGGGCGTTTACCTATCGAAAACTAAGGCATCGCCGTTTCGCGTTTTTTAAACTTATTTTGTAATTATAGAATCTCAAATTTGGGTTAGTGATGCAAAAGGCATACATTTATAATGTCAAGGTCAGTTTTTGTACTAATTTATTTTCTTAAAAAAGTTATGTGTTTTTGAAATAACCACAAAAATGCATGAATTTGATTAATGTCTACTAACTAAGGCTGATACACAAAAGAAGAAAAACGACCTCTACGCGCCAGCTGCACATTTGATGTACGATATAAAGAAAAAATCAAATTTATGTAATTATTTTTCAAGATAAAAAACATTAAACAGTAAACATTGTCACACACATTTTACACGAGGTTTTTCGCGTCGTCTATCCCCACTTTACGGTATCTCTACCGGTCCTAGCGAAGATGAAAATCCATCGGAATCGGTCGGCTATTGCAGACTTAAATGCGAGTGACAGTTTAATTACAAACTCTCACTCGCATTTAAATGTCATGTATACCTATAATATTCGAGTGTATAATAATATAACAGTTATGGGCAAGCGAAAATTGGCTTATTATAAAACATCAACAACATCAACAGTTCCGTAAGTACTCATTCTTTATACATTATGTTTCCCATCTATAGTATTCCTTAATCTATGAATAAAACCGAAGCGCTGTGATGGACACCGAATATCGCGTAGCTCCACTTACTCACACCCCCTTGCGTCTACCCGTCCCGCGAGTAATATAAGTTGCATAAGTTTCTATTTGTTGGTAAAAGCCCGTCTTAAATTTCAAATTTTTGGCGGTTAATTTGAATTTCATCTTAAGCATTTACGAACGCACTGTATTCCTTAAATCAATGGTAAAACCACAACATAACAAAAAATTTCAAATGACGCTAGCGCCATCTCATCTTCCATTCAGTTAATATGACAAGGATGATAGAGGATTGATATTTCTATTTGCTAAAGAAAGAGGTGTAATCTGGATAAAATTTGGGATTTTGCTACCAGTCTGGTTTGTTTAGTCTGTGCTACCTACTAAATATTTAAACTAAAAAACTAAATTCTGTGCGAGCACAATTTAAAATGTTATGGCATACAACTTATAGCATAATGGTTTACAAGAGATAGCTTTAATATTACATAGTTCACAGAAAGTGGTTAAGAGAGACCGCAGCGCACATCAACGGAATCCCTGAGACACGGAAAGGTAGGACTTCCTCTTGAATTGAGTAGCCGTGCACTTCTTCCAATCCGCGGGGATGTTATTGCATTTTTTATAAATTCCGTATGAGAATGATATTTCAAACAGAGCGAGTTTGTGAGGCGGCGGAGGGAGATATCAAATATAATGCAGGGAAAAGTAGATTACTACTTAACATGAGCACTCTGAGAAGGTATTGGTGCTTTAGAAAGTACCTTTACGAAAGAAGAATTAGTTGACCCTGACATTTGTAGCAATTGCAGAGAAATCAAAAAAGCCGAACATACTCTTGGGATGAGAGTATGCCAGAAAAATAGGACAAACCTTTGACGCTGAGAGTATGGTAAGTAGATTGGTTGCATGCGAGAGGTTCTGAACCACGACGTAAAAGACTAGAAATAGCATGGTTGAAAAGAAGGGGAGAGAACAGAAATGATAAGACCAACAAATTCAGAAGCGACTCATTGCGCTGAAGTAATGCGTGATTGCAATGAGTGACGAGGCGAAAGAGGGGAGAGGTTTTTAGTCAGAAAGAATATCACACACCCCATAACAAGAACATGCAGTTGTGTAAGCCTTATGTGAGATTATCCTTTCCTACAGCAAACGACTTTCTTATACGTATGTGCTGTCCGAAATACGTTCTTAGTAAAATAAACCTATAAGTAAATCTGATAATAATAATAATATATCTTTATTAGCAATACGCTATTTACATACACTTACATTATTTATATAAATTTATCTAAAATATATAATGACAGTTGTTTACTCTTGTAAATGAATAGCATAGTTTTGTAAGTTATTCTTTGTCGCACATTCATTAATTTCAATGTACAAACTGACGGGCCGAATTTCTAAAAAAAAATATATAAAAAATATTTCAATTGAAGCTGTAAATACTTTTGTGTTTTTAATAAATGTGTATAGAATGCAAAATTTGCGAGTTATTTGCTAAAAACTACTATTTAATAAGAGGAGAAGTATTACTTCCGATCCGAATTTTTAATATCTTTTACACAAATATTGTTCCAAATCTAGCTTTAAATACTGTTGCACAAGAGTAAAAGTTTTACTTCCGGGTCCAAATTATTTATTATACCTGTAATATTCTCCCTTTTCAACTTCTGTTCTATTTCCAAATTGGTTTCCATTTTGTATTCTCCACCTGTTGTTCGTGTTGTGCCTAGTATTATTCTCATGATTTTCCTCTCAGTAATTCTTATTCTTTCTTTGTCTCTTTTTGTCATGGTAATTGTTTCAACTGCATAGATAAACATGGGCTTTATTATTGTTTTATATTCTCATCTTCGTGCTTTAGATTATTGCCTTACTTTTCAGCAACTTCTTATTTCCTTGCAGTGCTTTATTTGCAGATACGAGTTTTTCTTTTTTTTTAATTTTAATTGCTCTATCTCCATAGCTGGTGAATATAACTCCCATATGTCTGAATTTCTATTGCCTTACATTTATTGTCTTATTTCTTAGCTCCTTTCCTATCCTCATTATTTTCGTCTTTTTTTGTTTATTTTCATTCCAAACTTTTAATTCACTTTTTTGTTGTTGTACACTCTGTATATAATATTTACATTAATCTTGGAACCGGAGCCTTGCTTGAATTGCATGTACCACATCTGCTATTTGTTAGATTGTAAATTGTTCCCAATATGCACTCAATTTTTTCTTTATGGTACCTTATTTTAATATTTTATGTTACTCGCCGAAACGAAAGGTCCACTTGACCTAGCCTTGTAATAAATCTTTTTAAGCATTTAGAAATATTTAAAGATAGTTGAATTGTAATTTTATGTATTTTAGTTTACTCATTCCTTTGTGGCAATAAATCATTATTTGTTTTCTATAGTCTATATGACATGGGTTAGCAAGAAATAGTATTTGTGTTTTACTGCTTAGAAACTTCCGTGAAAATGTCATGCGAACTCTTCTTGCAAGAAAAATTCATATTTGAAATCAGTTCGTTAAGATTTTCTGTAAAACCAATTCAACAATACAGTTTGTAGTGGCGTAATTCCTTTCTGTAATATTGTTAGTGTGATACGTGTTTATTTTAATAATTAAAAATTTAATGTTAAACTTATGCATTTATTATTTTGATTTGCTGAGCTGTCTTCGACAAATATACGAAGTTTTGTGATTTTGTGTCTTTTAATCCAACTAACTAACTTTCGCCGATCAATTAACAAATACAGCCTATACGTCCTTACAACCCTTGGGTAGCGAGCTCATGAACATACCACATTTGACATAACAAGTTATCAGCGTCAAATAGTGCTACTGTTCGCATCAACACATAGTATCCCTTCTTTTAGCAATTAGCACTAAGTCGTTTGTATATGCAACTCTCTCTCAAGGTGCATATCTTCGTAATTTCAGTGGTATTTATAGTTGACCTAAGAGAGTCTCTTCTATTGATCGAGTTGAAGGCTTGTTGAAACTCCACAAATAGTATTTCAAAGTCTGCTTCATACTAGTATCCATTTCTTTCATTATATGTATTGGACCCAGTGTTCAAGAGGAAGACTATACTCGTAAATATAAAGTTGGTTTGGTAGCTGCCGCCGTTTGGTTGCTGTTGTGGTTGCAAAAACCACTTCTTTGGTAGCAGTGGAAATCTGTAAAAAATTCGAGGTCGAAAAGAGAATTGCCTAAATGACACTGAAAATTATCGGCCGATATAAATTAGTTCATATTACTTAGCAGTAATGCTAAATTTTATGAGAGACTGCTCGGTTTTCCAAACAATTAAAGCAATGAATCCTTTACTAAATTGCTAATGTTACCTTAATCACTCTTATTTAAAAACATTTTAATATAAACTTTTTTTTTGAGACATGAGATTCAAACTCAAAACTTCCGTTTACATCAGTTGCTCTTTACCAAAAAGTTACCAGTCCGCATAATAATATTGTAGGTCTCTTCGCTAAAGTCAAGTGTTAGACGTTTTCGGGGTGCGCAAGCACCTCTATCCTAGAAACCTATTTTGAAGGTTAGGGCGCCTGCACAATTTAGAAATTTATTGAATCGCCTCATTTAAATGAACTGTTACACACCGTAGGTATATAATAATTTATTTAAACGAAAGTGTCTGTTGCTTGTGATGAAACTCTCTATATTTCCTTTATTAAAAGAAAATAAAACATTATATTATGGTTTTAATTATTAATAACTAGAGATATAACCTTTAATAATAAATTCATTAAAATCATTAAGTGCTGACTAATTCTTAATGATAATTTTTATTACAAAATAGATCATGTTTGTTGTAATAATTTCAATACGTTAATTAACTTAATATCTGCATGCACTAACCATGAGCTCTAACAATGTAGATACTTACATATTGCGATAACATCTACAATTATGCATCTTTTAAGCAACTGCTTAATGTTGTATCATTATTTTTCATTGCAACAATTGCAATTGTACACCGGACCGTTTATATTCAGCACGAGACACAAGACGATAATTAAAAGAAGTAATACACAAGAGGGGTATTGAGTAATTGTACAAACATAGAAATTTTGTTTCTGTTTACCGTTTTGCTGTTGTTCTTAGAAAACGAGAATTCTGTGCGCGCAATTCAAGGTTCTGCCTTTATTCATTGCTGACGGACAAGTTAGACTTTCAAAATTTCAACACAGTTGCAGAATCGGACAATATGATAATAACCGTATTACTTGTACCATATTATGTAATACCGGCGTCGCGTTTAGTATCTGGGGTACATAGTCTTCATTCTAATATCCGGTTTGACATTTACTCCATGATATAAGTAAGTATTCAGGTTTATAATCATATATTACAAAAAAATCTTATTGAATAACGTTGCATTTATTTCTACTCTCTGCTTCTAAATTCCGCGAACTACCAAGTAGAGCCATATGTACACTATGCAATATATCATGACTTTTATTTTTGACAAATTTATGATATAGGTTATGTACAACGTGAGCATTTTGAACAGTCCTGAGTTGGCCATACTGATTTTAATATAGGAACATAGTGTAATTGGCAAGCCTTTTTTATTTATTTTTGTGGTTAGGTTTACTATTTAAAATTTTCCTGCACAGACTAAAGCTTAGTTCACAGAACTTCGACGGTCGCGGGCGACACAACTATCATCCAATGGCGTTGTTTGTTGTTTCGTATTCCCCTCTGTCGCTGTGAAGTTGGAATTTGCGAACTACACATACTGTCGCCCAGATTAGTGAGGTTATGTTCATCAAAATAAATAAAAATCATACAACAAACCGTTTTTTTTTTGTTTCTTTACGTGTTTTCTTTTTCTCCGGCACAAATAAGTTAGAGTGTATAACAAAATTCATTTATTTATCATTTTTAAATATAAATCTCTTTGAATTTTAGGTTATATGGTAAAGTGTCGCAAGCGACATTAGACTACTGCAGCGCTACCAAATTTCGTTGGCGGGGGAAGTGTCGCCCGCGACCGTCGAAGTTCTGTGAACTAAGCTTAAACCTACGACTAAACAAACCAGACTGGTAACTAATAGTGGAATTCTGAAAGTTATCGACAGCTGCGGTTATCGTATTCCTTAGCAACGAAGTGACGTTTGTATGACGATGTTCGGAATTTTTAGAGTTAGTGACGTAAAAGTGTCATGAGGAGCATAAATACAGCTTTTGTAGGTTATAATTTTATATTTATTATCGTTCCTGTTTGCAAATATAAATATGACTTTATAGCATTATTGTTAGATGTAGACCACAACAGGTAGGGATTGTCTATGTAAAATATATTTATAGAGGGTAATATATTCGCTTTATTCCAAAAATTATAGGTAAGCCATTTTACGAAAGCAGTTAATATAATTTCCAAGTTCAATGTTTTCATTATTTTATAATACATATTAGCACACTTATTAATCCATTAAACAATAAATTTTCATATTCTTATCTTCTTCTGAGTTGAAAAGGTGCAAATTTCAGCCTACGGAATTGCTGTTAAAATTGCAAATAAACAGAACAGAACTTTCAATTACTATAACTTCAGTGACTCGACAACTAAAACCTATAATAATATTGAATAAATTGGTGTACTCGATGTCAAATATGTTATTGTGTAAGCCTTCTTTTATTCAGACAATACATTCCAACGGGTAGTAAAATATTAATATTATTAATATTAATATTTGTGACGAACAAAAATATTAAAACCAAGTGCAAGTTTGTATCATATGATTGATCGACTTTCTAAATACAAAGTAGTCTGTACACTTCAGCCAATCATATACTTTGCCTAATGCTATTAAAACATGACGTAACGTTTTCGGGGCCTAAAACATTAATCGTTCAATATAGTTACATATAAAATCTTTGCAGTTTGACTTAACAAATAAACAAAGTCGTTGACTAAAAAGGTAAATTTCCTCTTATCTTCATCAACATAATATAAAGTTTAACATCCTTTTAATTTGATATATATAGTTTTCTTATTAGAAAATTTGATGAAAAGTCAACTTTAAATTGTGAACACGATACCATGATAGACTTTTTCGAATATTTAGTTTGTGTAAATTTCACATGCTCCATTTTGCTAGAATATTATCTGCTGGGTCTATGTATTTTTTTGTGCTTATGTACCCTTGTATGTAACAAAAACAATGTCAACTTTTTTAGGAATAACTGTCCTTGTTGGCTTCATAGAAAAATCACATTTTATCATCCACAGATTTGCCTGAAAAGACATTTATCTACAAATTCACTATACACTACTGTAATACTACGTCCTTTTAAACACTATGTCTTGGCATTACAAAATTTTTCGTACATTTTCTTTAAAAAAAAAATGTTAGCAATCGCTATATTATATTTCAAACAATTTTCTTATTAGTTAAAAGTTTAAATTGAAATGTTTTGGTATATATTTACGAGATGATATGTCTGTTTACATGTTAAACATAAAGGTCATGTACAAAAAATCGTAAATTGACACTTTTACGTCACTAACTCTAACTGAAAAATTTTCGAAAATCGTCATACAAACGTTACTTCGTTGCTAGGGACTACGATAACCGCAGCTTCCAATAACTTTCAGAATTCCACTATTAAATCCCAAACAGGCCGGCCTTTTAATACTAGAATTAAAGAACACTTGAGGGAGGTCCTCCCCGAATAACAAAAACTCTCATTTGTTATGTATAATGAATAATGAACATTAGAGTTATTATGTATAGTGAACATTAGAGTTGTTGGATTGTAGAGATTAAGAATAATAACGGTAAGTCAAAAAACGTGTGTCTAATGTTTTGGAATGGCATTATTAAAAAGCGCTATTTAAAAGTAATACCGAGTCTTTTCTTTATATAATACACAACATCATTATGCAATACATTTGTTAGAATGTAAACACAATTTCGACAACAATTTTAAAATGTTGCATACACAAAATAAAAGTCTCCTTTTAAATAATTTAGATATTTTAGAAACCAACAAATTCAAAAACAGAAACCTATTAATGAAATAACCAATTAGACGTATCTAATTCCCCACTTTTAAATTTATTCAAGAAAACACCCCCACCAATGTCAACAAATATTGTAAATTCAACTAGCACCTAAGTTTAGTTGATATACACTGTGTGCGCGAAAGATGTCGTATTTTTGTTAATACAATTTTTGGAAATTGAAGCACGTTGGTTTATTTCAAGTGTTTTTGCACATTTTATTCGAATTATATGAAATACAGTGCAAATATTAATGCAATTAAGCAATTAGTTTCTAAGTAATTCATTTGTATATTTTAATAACAGTTGCTAAATGCAAATTACTTACTTATTTAAATATTTTTTTTTGTAATTTCCTTTATTGAAATTCCTTCCTCATGTATTTTAAGATACTAATAGAGTTCGGCAGATTCTACAATCCATATATTTTTGTAAATTAATAGAAGGTCAAAATAACATCAATTTAAGTATGTTGAATAATTTATAAAAATAGAATATGACGTTGCGTCCTTACATATTCTCAGGTGCCGATGATTCATTAAAAAGGTGAATCCGTAGTTATTGTAATACAAATAGAATTTTGCTGTTTTTTTTATACTAATATGATTTATCAGTTATCGTTTAATACCACTGAATACCAAGCGGATGTATACTATCCCTGGTTTATATTAGCGTTTCGTCAATTACTCGTGCTAACTTCTGGCATTATTAAAATAAAAATATATTTTATCGTTTGATAATTTAATAATTCAATTAAAACCATAGGCGTAACCAAAGGGGATTAGAAGAAAGAACCGTATCGAAAAAGCCATGATTATAATCAGGGCGCGGACATGACCGGTTTAAACTACGACGAAGTTACAACGGAGCAAAGAAATAATGTAAACAACACACGCTTACTGAATAGCACTAATTCATATGGTGAACTGCAACATCTGTTTACGCCCGAGAATGAGAGCAAAAATGCCAATAAAATAAGAAATTTATGAGTAAAATCCTTTTTTCATCGGCGTAGATAGGAGCATGAGGGGTTTTTAAAATTTATTATATTTACCTTATATTTCGCAAGAGAAATAAAATTTTCATTCATACTTTCGTTAGTTTCGTTTTTTCATTGTTTTGACTGTTAAGGGGGTAATGCTGAGGCCAATTTGCAAGCGTTTCGTATCGACGATATTGTGTAGTAACCATTGTATAGAATCGATTGAAACAAGGAGTAATTTGTTAATTAAGCTTAAATTGAAGTACCTAAAGAAAGAAAAAATTTGTACATAAAAAAATGCTACTGAATAATAACATTTTAAAAATGCTTATATTTATCGTATACTTTAAGGTGTAATGTTTGTCTTTAATGGCAAAAACTGCCTGTGGGTACCTTCATGCGTCTTTTACCTTTAATATACACTTTTTAGTACATCATTAAAGCTAACCGTTTTGTCTTAATCACGTTGATAAGAACGTATGTTTCTTGATACACATTGCCTATATTCCAGGCGCTTAAAGCAATATTCGTAAGACGATCGCAGAGCAAGCCGCCAGTTGGTCGGGAGAACGATTTTGGTGAATCTACACTGCAAAAATAATTTTCCTGTTGGCAAAACTCCGTTTTCTTCAATTTATTCAGTCGCCGGCTTGCAACGGCGTGTAACGCGAAATTACGATAAATTGTTTTATACAATGTGGTTTATGTACGCATGTCGCTCATGTTGTATTGCTCATAATATTGTTAATGAATTAAAAATAATTTTAATTCATGTAATTTGTTCGCCATTTTTTATAGTTGTTAAGGACGTTTATCATTATTATTTTGTTTTATTGGTTTTTATAAAGTAATAGTCTATGTTCTATGTAAAACGTATATATGTTTAGTTTTAATCTCAATTTGCTTTATTTTACAAAGGCACAATTAATTAGAACATGTATATTTCTCTGTATAAGTGCTTACAGTCATTTTATTACTTCATAATCGTAAAATAATGAATATTTAAAATTAAATCTGGGAAGACTCCTAACGTAATCTCTTTCTCAGAAACTTTTCTATTGTCCGTTCTAGAAAATCGGTAAATGCCTTGTCTAAATTACCACTTATTTTCTTGCTTTTATTAACATCATGCCGTTGTAGTACTAAAAAATTCATAAACATTAGCCGGATTTCAGAAAAATTTGTTGGCGGGAAAAGAGTAAATTTCAGCGGACGACGATCATATCAAACTCGATGCGAAGCCGCTTCAATTGTATTCAACTTGGAACCGGGCGATTTACCGCGCGTTATTCATAAGAAAGCTGTATACAGAAGTCCAGGAAACACACAAAAAAGTTTATGACTAGCTGGAAAAGAGTAAGAGCTTGGAAAAAATGCAGTAAAAAGTTATTTGCATGTAAAAATAAGAAAAAAAGGGAACCGATAGTACCTGCTGACAGCGATTATGGTGACACAGAAATAGAAATGGTTGTCACATTAACAAAAGAGCAGTACGATATAAAAGAAAAAGAAATTTTGACTTCAATTGAAAAATCGGATTCTGAACGTGACGAGTTACAACATGCTACTATAGGGCAAAGCACTAACTTATTATGGAGGCAGCAGCGCTCTGTAAGACTGACTGCGTTCAATTTTGGAGCAATATGCAAAATGCGAAAGACGACGCATTGCGCAAATTTGATAAAACGTCTTTTGTACAATAAATTTTTCGGGACTGCAGCAACACGTTGGGGACAGGAACAAGAATTGGAAAAAAGCTATGGAATTCGTGTACACGAATCTGGTCTTTTTATTGACGGCAAATTGAATTTTTTAGCTGCTTCGCCGGATGGTTTAATAGATGACGATGGCATTGTTGAAATAAAATGCCCGTCAGCAGCTGCATCGTATTCACCAACGGAAGCCGTTCGAGAGAAGAAAATTAAATTTGCGGAGATAGTTGATGGTCGAATAACATTAAAAAGTAAAGACAATTATTATTTCCAAGTGCAAGGCCAGCTACATGTAACAAATCGAAAGTACTGCTTGTTTGTTATATGGACACCTTTCGGAATTAGTGTACAAAAAATCATGAGGGACGATAATTTCTGGGATGCGAATATGAAGGAGCAGTTGGTGACTTTCTTTTACAGATGTTTTCTACCTGAATTGGTTGATCCCCAGTATCCAAAGAAAATGCCTATTCGTGATTTACGTCAGTAGAAAAAATAACAGAATATATATCAGATATAAGGAACTACTTTATACGGACAAAATTTAAGTGATTTTAAATTTTAGTTTTACTCTGACTATAAATAGTCACGTCTTGGCTTTCTTATGGCGTTATGTATTGTTTGTTATCCTCTTATATTTCCTATTTTTTAGCTTTTTCAAGTTTATTATATTATTCTGATATTCTGCTATATACAGTTCTTTATGTCATTAATTCTGCAACTTTATTCTGTTCTATTCATTAATTTGTATAATGCCAATTTCCTATATTAATAAATAAATATGATTGTTATTTATTATGTATTTTTTTCTTGTATAATTATGGAAAACATAGTTTCTCTGACCATAGATGATACCGTCATTATTTTTTAATGTGTCTGGCCGATACATGTATGTGTGACACTTTTAATTAAAAATAAATTCTGGAAAGTTCTGATCTTTATAATAACATTTAAAAATGTATTCAAACAACAACGGGAAATGTAGCAGAAAAAACAGTTGAACAGACAATTTAAAGCAGTACAAGAATCTCCAAAAATATATAGGGTGAGTCATTTAAAAAACTTAAGTTCCGTGCATTTCCGGTGAAACCGGAAGTGCGTCAGAGCTTAAAGTATTTTTACAATATGCGCCACAAGCAACCATGGATCTTCCACTTATTGTTTTTTCTTTTATTTAAAACACAAAAGACCAATCGAAGACGCGGCTACTAATGACTCACCTGTATATATTTATTCCAAAATTTAAAAAATTCCAATGAAAATATAAGTGGTATAAAACAAATACAGAAACACAAATATTAACCCAGTAAACATTTTTCAAATTTCCCACAATATTATTTAGTAACATCAACATTAAAACTGAAAATGACCACTCATATATTATAAATAGGGATGTTAACATGTAAATGTCGTAGTTACTAAATAATACTGTGGGGAATTTGAAAAACGTTTAATGGGAAGATAACGCCCCATAAAGGCGAACTATACGAAATGTAAAATCTATGAAATGAAACATGAAATAGTAAACATCCCAATAAGCATTTTCCAAATTATTAACTTTTTACTTTCTTATACGTAGTATAAGAAAATATTGTGATGACGAAAATTTTCGACCTCGAGATTTTTGCAGATGTCCACGTTTTGAAGTCCCCTGATACCAAAAAAGTGGTTTTTAAAAAATGTTTGTGTGTCTGTCTGTGACCACGATAGCGGTCAAACCGCTGTAGATATCTATTCCAAATTTTGTATTTACGTGTATAATCTCCCTCTTGAGAACTGATTAGTTTTTCAGTAAAATCGGTAGACTGGATGTAGTAGTTTACTTCAGTAAAAAAATTGAATTTTGCAAATATTTCGTCAATTACAAAGTTTAAACAAATTTATAGAGAATTCAAATGTACTCAAAATTATATTTGAGACAAATTGTCTTAAAAAGGTTTTTCGAAATTCCAACCGGAAGTAGGTATTTTACTCTTATCGAAAATGAGTTTTTTGCGAATATCTCGCAAGTCATGCTTTCTAGGCAGGTACATTACGAGTATAAAAGTATTTAAATTATAATTTTAAATATCTTATGTATAAAAAAAATTTCAAAATTCGGATCGGAAGTACCACTTTTACTCTTACCGAATTGCGATTTTTTGCAAATATTTCATAAGTTATGCATTCTATATATATTTGTCAAGAGTACAAAAGTATTTAGAACTGGATAGTTTTTGTATATATGAAATTTCAAAATTCGGACCGGAAGTAGCACTTATACTCTTAGCGAGTAGCACCCTTTTTCGAATATCTTGCAAAGTATGCATTCTATAGCGATTTATTAAGAGAATGAAAGTACTTAGAATAGGATTTTGAATAATTTTTGTATAAAAAAATTCTTAAAATTGTATAGTTTGAAACGCTCATACGTATAAGAAAGTCGTGTGGTGGCCACACCTCATTTTTTTCTTAAAAAGATAATAAATTCTGTATAATGTGAACATGTTCTTTTGTCTATTAATGTGAAATAAATGCATGAAATTTGGAATAATGGCATTTTTGATTAAACGATATTATCGAATAAAAAATCGATATCAGTCGATATTATTGAATAAAAAAATATCGATTTTAATCTCGATTATCGAAAAGAAAATATCGATATTTTTTTAAAAACGATATATCGCGCATCCCTAATGTACGCTCCTGGGATTTTTCACCAAATGTAGATGTTTGTAATAAAATTAATAGCTGACTAAACATAAATAGTTTAAGTAGATTCCAGACTATGCCATAATATTTAATTTAAACAGATACTAATTCGTATTAAAATCAAAAAAATAAATTTAATCGGGAGTCTGAGGGCTTCCACCTCACACTCGACGTGACAAAAATCGCACCTCATCGGTTACGGGTTAACTTATTTATATAAGAAATACATAGATGCAAATCCTGGGCTTGTGGTAAAATTCAAATATCTTTAGATATCGGTATTTTTTTTTATATCTATAAAGAAACGTGTGTGGCGACCTCGATCCGAATGAATTACCTATTCATTCAAATGTATATTATATGCTTTATGAGATTGAATACACACTTTCCTTTCCGAATATCAGTGTAGTTTAAGTGTCCGAGCAAAGAAATGTAAACATTGGACACAGATAACAATAGCATCTCTATTCCGAACGATATTTTCTGGCAACACGTCAACTATAATTTGCATGGCACGTCAGATGCACTGGGGTAAATGACAGCCCTAATTCTCTATCTCTTTCAGAACTTTATTGTTCTTGTGATCGAGTATTTTTAAAAACGGAGCATGACCCCCTTAATTACGTAGTTCGTAATTTTTGTAATAGTCTGTTTAATACCGATTTATTGAATCGACTTCTCCCAATTATCTAGACGTACGTGTGCACTGGATTTCGTTTAGTTTCAATAACATACGCGTACATTTTTAGTTATCATTTATTTAGATCTAGAACGTTGTTTATGTTACTTTTTCTGATATGAAAATGAATTGTCAGTGATTTCGAAATTTACTACAAAGTCTGTAAAATATCGTTACAGAATGCCAAAATATCGCACGTTCATCACTTAGCTTTGCTAAAACATGCACAGAAATAGTTTTTATGCAGAGAATTTCGATAGTTTACAAAATTTCGTTACATGTTTAACTGACGATGCTCGAAATATTTCTAAGTGCAAGGAACTAACACAAATCCCCAATTTAAAATATCAGTTCTTATTCCTTCAGGAACACTTTGGAAATTTGCCTAAACTAATCACATATTTTGAAAATCGAAATCTCAAATTAAAAGATGGATTAACTACATTAGATGTAGGCTAGGAATAATTTCAAAAGTATTACAAGTGACTTCGGATGTGGCCTTCGGCAAAAGTTAGACGCAGTTTTTAATAGAAATCTAGACAGTTGTGTATGCTAAATACGCTGAAATAAAAAAATATTTCCAGTACCTATAACCAGTTGCGATGTAGAATGGACGTTTTCTATCTACAAGGATGTACTTAATTCAAAGAGAACAAGTCATACAGAAGAGAAAATAAACAAATAATAAGATATTTTGTATTTTATAGATCACCAGCCACTTGTTATCCAATTCTATAAATAAAATTAAAACCTCTTTAAAAATACAACATTTCAAAAGTGCGCCCATGGGCGATGAGTCATCATCCTTTCGTGTCCGCTCTCTAGTGATGGTCTTGATGTAAAAAAAGACCTTAGTTCAATGCTCAAATTTTCGGTCTTTATGTGGTACTTCATCATGAGATAAACCAGAGGTCCGAAGACACACAAAAATAATAAACATGTTAATTATTTTTTCTACTCCTATACTCTAATTGTATTATTAGATATGCCGAACCTGTACTTTAATGTGGTCCATTACGATACAGAATTTTCATTACGATACAAGTTTATATCCAATAGGAATGCGACATTCCAATATTCAAACAATATTCAATATAGCGACTGCATATCTGACAGATATACAAATTAAATAAATGTGACAGTTCTCTGCAATTTACAAGTAAGTACTTAAAATTTGTGCTTTTTTGAAAATATAAACGGTAAAAATGAGGGATAATGACAGTGAAACGTAAAATTTGAGTCCACCAGAAATTATGGAACGAGCCTTAGTAACCACAAACAATTTATTACCAGTTAAATTCGCAAAGGTGTATGGAAAATTTTAACCTCAATTTATGAAATGAAATTTTCAAAAAATAATGTTTTATTATGGGGTCGTAGGAAAAATAGTGTATGCAACTCGCATTTAATGGCTATTAAGACACTCGTATTCGGCTTCGCCTCGTATTGTAATTTTCTTACTCGTGTCTTAATAGCTATCATTAAATGCTCATTGCATAATATACTATAAAAACATTCATTACGAATGATAAAAACACTCAATTAATTACAACAATCGAAAACACTACCACGATATACAATCAACATAATGTATATAATGTATCTAAAGTATTTAAATACTTTAGATATATTATAATGTTCTTTAGTTTATGTAATGAAAAAAATTAGAAAAAGAACTTGCATGTTGTCCAAGTATTTCTATTTTCTTACGCTTATGCTCCCAGTGTATTAATAATAAATAATATATAGATGTTACAAAATTATGTTAGTTCTACCTTGTTCATAATTTATTAAACTTGGCGTTTTCGTAATATATAGGTATATATGTATATTATACTAACGTTAAGCAAATTTCACAGTAGCAATTACTGTAATTGCATGGCCATTAATTTACTTGCATATTTTGCAGCATAAAGAAAATCACTTATGGCATTCGTATTTATTTAACGTGCGCTAGCTGTACGGCTGAATTTCTTGCTTTCACTCGGTTTATATAATTAACTTCTTGTTTGTTCAAAAAGAAATAATGACGAATTTTATTTCGTAGTAGATAGTTTAATTGCGGCAGTAAGAATAACTTTATGCAAGAGGAATGAAAAATGCAACTCATATACGCATTGCTTTGTGTAGAAACTACTAAACATGGATAAGTGTGATACCAATGAAAATTCGGTAATAATAAAATTGGAAAGTAGGTGAAGTACTTTTCAAATTTTCTCGTAAGGATACGTGGCTTTTCGTTTTTATAGTCTAATTGTATAGATATATGTTGTATAGATACCTTAATAAAAAGTTTGTAGAATAAAACATGATTTATAAATAATTTAATAGCAATTTTAGACATTATGGCAGTGGAATGGCATTTGTACTCAATGCGGTCAATCAATTTTTATATGCTAAAGACAGACTTGGGTCGAATACTGTAATCCGGTATTCGAATACGAATCCTGAATACTGTATTCAAAATTGTATTCGAATAATCAAGATTCGAATACAAAGAAACAAAAGCATTTGAATACTGCTGTATTTGAATATCTGGATTCATTTGCATGTGAATACTTCATGAATATTCCAACTGAAAAGAACATATGCGCACATAAGGCTTGATTGTTATCTATTTAGTTAATTTATAAAAATATATAAAAAATAAAAAATATATATTAAATAGAGCTTAAAATATAATTTTTTGATACACAGTGTCATCAGGGAGATTATATGAAATAATTCTTTAATAAAAAACATTATTAATTTTTATTTCTTAAAGTTTTAATAAAAAAATATATAAACAACGGTATTAAAGTTATAAATAAAACTTAAATTTCTTTGGTAGATACGCCGTGAGATAACAAAAACATAAACTTACTATTTAATAAAAAAATAAAGAAATCTTGATTTTTGATTATGAAAGTTATAAAAAAAAGCAATTCCTATTACGTACCTACGACCTACCTACATACTTAAATAATAAAGAAAACTTAAAATAAAGTACTTTGGTACATTGGAGAAGAAGCTAACCTTGAAAAAAAATCTTAAATAATAAATAAAGCTTAAAATATTTTTTTCTAATTTAAATAAGAAATAGGAACCAATATAATATATCTCATAAAGTCATAATGACGTATTAGTACTATTAGTAGACACTTATACGAAGATATAAACATAAATATATAACACTTTCGGCTGTTACTTTGTGAAGATTCATGGTACTGGATATACATAAGTAAAATAACACACTCAATTAAACTTTGAATAACTTCACATTACTTTAATCACTATGTGACTGCAGTTTCGACATTATATGTCATTATCAAACTGATCAGTTTATGTTTATATAAGTAAAATAACACACTCAATTAAACTTTGAATAACTTCACATTATTTTAATCAGTATGTGACTGCAGTTTCGACATTATATGTCATTATCAAACTGATCATATAATGTCGAAACTGCAGTCACATAGTGATTAAAATAATGTGAAGTTATTCAAAGTTTAATTGAGTGTGTAATCGAATACTGGGATTCAAAAACCGTATTCATAATCCAGAATACCGAGTACTGAGCAAAAAAGTATTCAGTCGAATATCAAATACCAAATACACAAATGTATTTGAATAGTATTCGAATACCAACCAAATGTATTCTGGATAGGATTCAGAATACCGAGTATTCGAATACTACCCAACTCTGGCTAAAGATATGTAACAATTGCAAATTTATAGGTTAATGCATGTAATAAACCCTTGTATAGCGTTTGTAAATGTGAAGAAACGGTGTTGAAAATTTAAGAATTGAAAAGAGTGGACGAATGATATACAGCATACGAGGATAGTCCCAGAAGTACCCGATCTGATGGATAGATGGCGGTTGTTGTTGATAAGGCCATAACTTTGATTTACATTGTTGAAATTGATTCTGCTACCCTCAAAATATCGATTCTTGAGTAATGCCATCCAGTAATAGAATAATAAGGACACACAGAATCATTTCTCAAGTTTTAAACTTTAAAATAACACTTTAAACGTTAGCTTTACAATAATAAACGCTATTAATTTAAAATAATGAAAGAGGACGAAATAAACTTTGAAAAAGTATTGCTGAAAATTACGTTGTTGAGTTCAAGAATAACAATTTTTTTACAATTCAAAAGGTAAAATTAATTGGGAACCAATTATGGTATAAAGTATATATCTGAATTTTTTAGATGACTCCTTGGATTTTGAAAATGTTGCGGTACTAACGCAATCAACGCCTTCAACTGTATTGGAAAATTTTGAATCTTTTACCATTCCATATCGCAATATTTGCCTCATAAAATAGACGGCCACTTTAGAATCATTTGCACCTCCTTTAAGCCTAATATGTGGAAAGGTATCTTTTATGGAATCGGAACTAAATGATCTTGTTAACACAAAATAACTTTGTTGTACAGTATACTGAAATATTACAATAAACTGATGCCCTAAAATGCGAAAATTATAGCTATTTATCAAGAGTTTTCCTTATACACTGCTCCAATAAATTAACGCACCACTTATTATAAATAAAAAAATATAGATTATTTTATTTCCGATTTTTTAATAGTTGGTATTATTTGTAAGCAACATCATTTCTAACCTTAACTTATTTGACATTTGTTGTCATATTTTCAGGACTTAAGTTAAAAGTGCACACTTAACTGAAGTAAGGAATTTTGGGACATTTAAATTTTGATTTAACTGTTGTATTAAAAGTGTTTCCCTTTGTGAAACAATTTATTCGTTTATTTCTTTTACTGGTGTGGTATTATGCAACGAGAAACACGAAACTTAACAAGGGAAGAATGCGCTCAAGCAGTGATTTTACAGGAAGAAGGTTACAGTTACCGCAGAATTGGAGAAAGGTATGGTGTGTCGCATACAACGATATCACGGATAATTGGACGATATAGGGAGACTGGTAATCATTCTCGAAGACGTGGCCAAGGAAGACATCGTGCAACAACGCGTGTACATGACCGTTTTGTAAGACTTTGTGCATTAAGGCAACGGTTTGTTACATGTAGAATGCTGTAGGCTCAGCTCCGGGAGGTACATGGTTTGGAAATTTGCACGGAAACAGTTCGCAAACGTCTTCGGGAAGATGATTTATTATGTCGTATTCCGGCGCGTTGTCCGATGTTGACTGTACATCACCGTAGAGATCGTCTAAATTTTGCCAGAAATCACGTCAACTGGTTGGAGGACAATTGGACCCGAATTTTGTTTACAGACGAATCCAGGTTTTGTCTGCACAACTGCGACAGACGTATTCGTGTATACCGACGTCCAAATGAACGCTATGCGCAATGCAATATTACAAATACCACGTTATTTGGTGGCGGATCTCTAATGGTTTGGGGGGGTATATCTTTGACAGGTCGCACGGACTTGGTGGTATTAAATAACATAACTTTAAACGCTGATCGCTACATAACAGACATTCTGGAAGATCATGTTGTGCCATTTGCACCTTACGTCGGCCCAAATTTCATGCTAATGCATGATAATGCTCGAGTGCATACTGCTCGGATAGTCAGAAATTATCTTCAAGAGGTCGGAATCAATACAATCGAATGGCCAGCAAGAAGTGCGGATCTTAACCCTATCGAGCACATCTGGGACATGCTTTCTAGACGGCTGCGAAACTTTCCATACCCAGCCAATAACCTGGAGGAAGTAGGAAGGCGGCTTGTGGAAATATGGGACGGATTGGATCAAAACGATATAAGGTCGCTTATTTTGAGCATGAATCGTCGCTGTCAGGCTGTTATTCGAAACAGAGGCGGAAATACTCAATATTAAATGTAACTAAATGTTTAAAAAAAAAACAAAACTAAGACTTACAGTTTATGTAATTAAATTTCAATTTCCTTATTTATTTTTTAAGAATTTTTTATGTTGTGTTCACTTTTTTCTACTAATCAAATGACAAGAAATAAAAAATATATATATTTACTCATTGTAGAATTTTTTTCAAAAATATAGCATGGTGCGTTAATTTATTGGAGCAGTGTACTACATTTCGGATATTCAATCCTCATTTTCCAAAGTACCTAGAATTGTTTGTCTTTTAGCACGGATTATTTCGGTAAGAACTAAATGACCCACAACAGCCACGTTTTACCGTGGAAAAACTAGATATAGTTTCATTGGTACTCGCCGTAACTTCCAAAATATATGATAGTAAATATATAGCACACATTAAATGAAACGAGTTAATATGTGTGGTATTAGAATAATTTAAGTAGAAAAGAATATGGAATAGACAAAATAAATGTCAAATAAGTCAAATGTTAATAACAGTAGCAGTTTATAATGCTTTAAATAGATGGCGTTTCTTAAGGATCGATATTTTAAGGTTAGCAAAATCAGAAAAATCTCGTTATAGCAAAATCCAGTTGGCCATGGAAATAAATTACTATGGTAGAGAGTACCAAACTTATAAAGCCTACATTTGAAATTTGAACACGCTGAGTTGTTTAATATTTGTTTGACAGCCATTAATAGTTAACGCTGTCAGTGAATTTATGTGATACAATACTTTCGCTTGAAAGGTCTCAGTCCAACCAATATCAAAGCGGAGTTCGATTCTGCTCTGGCGGAGACTGCTCTTTCGTTTACAACAGCAAAATATTGGATGCCTCATTTGTTCGAAAGCAGTGGTCGCGCAAATCTGGTGATCACGCCAGAAATGGTGAAGAAAACACGTAATGTGAATGTGGTAGACATTTCAAAAAGTGCCGTACATCGCATATTGACTGAACATTTGGACATGAGAAAGCTGTGCACAAGATGGGTGCTGCGTTTGCTCACAATGAAACAAAAACAGCGCCGTGAGACTGCTTCATTCGAGTGTTTGGCGTTTCACGGCAAAAAGTCGAGTGTTTGCATAGATTCATAACCATGGGATGAATCATGTGTGCATCACTTCACACCTGAGACGAGGGAGCATTAAAACAATGGACTAGTAGGGAAGAACCGACTCCAAGGAAGGCGAAGAGAATTGTATCTGCAAGGCGTCAGCTTTTGGGATTTGGAGGATAATTTTCATTGATTATCTTCAAAAATAAAAGACAATCAAGTATGCGAACTTATTGCATTCTATGAGTGATAAAATCAAGAAAAAACGGCCGCATTTGGCGAGCAAAAAGTTGTTGTTTCGTCAAGACAATGCACTAATTCAGATACCAGTTATTGCGGTGGCCAAAAGTAATATATTAAAGTTCGAGCTTGCTTCTTTACGCACCCTATTCTCCAGATTTGGCCCCCTCGGATTATTTTTCTTCCCAAACATGAAAAGAAAGCTCTGCAGTAAAAGATTTGCCAACAATGATGAGATGAAGTCTGCGGTTGATAGCTATTTGAAAAAGCTCGAAGGATGCTAAAAGGAAACTATGTAGAGAATGTCTATATTTCTCTTTCCCAAATTAGGTTGGGTACACCCCCGTAAAATAATATTGCGTGTGTGAAAGACCTGAATAAAGAAAGTCGTAGATGGTTCTGATTGAAATTCAACTCTTCATTTGAATGTAGGATCTGTCCATAGTATCGTACACAAACTGGGTTACAACAAAGCTTGTGCGAATGAGGTCCCAATCTTTTGTCAAAGGATCAATAGTGCTCGTTAATGAGTTTGACATTGTAACACACCAATTGTCTTGTTATAATTGTTGGCGACGAAATTTGTGCCATTTTTTTTTCCAATAAAGTCAAAGATGCAATGAAAAACGCAGAAGTTTCAAGCACAACAAGCAATAAGCTTATATTAACGTACTTGTTCGACCATGAAGCACCGTTGCTGTTACAGTTTATGGAAGTTAGACTGAATATAAATACAAACCTATGCAATAAAACCTTTAACAAGCTCCATCGAGCAATCAGATGAAAACGTCAAAAGAGGCTTCCAAGTGATGCTCGGTCTTATGCCTCAATGTAGTAAAAGAAAATACCCAACAAATAACTATGCAAATATCATATATTTGATCCACTGAAGAAGGCGTCAAAATGTAACCGTCGTCAATAAGACAGTGAAGTACAATATGTCGTGAGCAGGATCAACTTCTCTAGGTGGAACAATATCGTTTCTACTATGAGTTTTCCTAACCTGAAAACATTATAAACGACATATTTTAATAACCAGAAGCATTGTTCAACAAAAGGTCGAGAGTTTCGCAATTTTAGTATTAATTTTTTTTAAATTAAAACATAACACTTTATTATTTAATTTTATTTTGAAATTATTACTATTGTTGACACTCAGTATTACACACATATTAAAAAAATAACTAAGAAATCGAAAATACATCATTAAAATTTGGTCTCACTCTGGTACAAAGTATCAAAAACAGCACCCTTACTACCCCCCAGATGTTGCCTTTTCTCAACTTCATTCATGTCGACGGGTACATTCTTCTTAGCCTGTAGTGTAGGTTTAGCGTTCCTGTTCATTTCGACAATTCTATGTATAAGCTGCCTCGGTGGTTCTATCCTTTTAAACTCCATGTATTCCATATTTTTCTTGTCAAATATTTCCCTGTTTAAATTTAATCGAGCAGGTATTTCGTGCATGTCTATCGGCCAACTGATGGTTTTGTACATTTTACGCTTTTGATCTTCGAAATATTTCTTTTTAATGCCGGAATACTTCTTGTACTCCGGATGAAGTTTCTTGTCCGACATCTCTAAAATTCTCGACTCGGCGTTCTTGAATTTAGGCAAAGGGTCTTCATTAACGATGTCTTTGTATTCTGGATTGGCCTCGATCTTTTTCAAAATCTTCTCCTCTTTGGTCGTTTCATGTTCATCAACTGGCAGTATATCTTTCTGAATGATATAAGCAGATCCACATGTTCGATATGGCTGACCGCCGAATTCGCTTAAGTCAGGATCACAACGCTCTTCTAAATAAATAAATATATATATGTATATAGAAGGAAGGAATAACGTGGAATATCCTCGGAGGTAGCAAGCAATAAACGAAAAATTAGAAGCTTTGTAATGATCAGTTTATTGCTTCTATCTCCAAGGATCTCCCACCTTATTCCTTGACTACACTTTACTGACGATGACCCACGAGTTTGAAACATCTGTCTATTGTTGCTTTACAGCAGAAATTTGAATAAATTTTGCTCCTATTTATTATATATGGCCTATTCATATAAACATTCAAACATGAATTCATAAGAAACAGTGGTTTGAAGAATGTTCTAACTTATATTATAAGAAAGAAGCATCACTTGGAAATAATATGGATATGAAACGGTATTATTCTTCTAGTGACAGAAAATCAGTAAATATCTAAGTGGAGATATTATTTGCTCTTCCAACTAAGCCAAAGATATATCCCCAAAGCAAAGACCTATTTGATGGGTTAAAATTTTTGAAAAGAACTAATCTGTTAAACTAGGAAAATAAATGGGTTTTAGTATAATAAGCAATAGGCTGAGATACTGCGTAACCTCACTACAACATCCAATTGAATAAAATAGAATATATTCTATGATTTCATAATGAAATTTAGCGTTTTGATATGCCTTGAGATAATGAAACAATATTTCTGTTTATTTTCATGCACTTCATACCTGTATAATTACGGTATACTTGCATAACTTTAAATATAATAGTAATTATTCTTACTTTGTCTAGCCCTACAACATTCTACTGGTGGTAGAGGTTCTTCTTGCTCAGCTCCAAATATTCTTCTCCAAAAGGACTTCTTCTTCGGCTTCTTATTGCATATCTTGTAATCGCACGGATCTGGCTCTTTTTTCTCGGACGGCTTACAGGCTAAGCTTCTCTTGTTAGTAATTTTATAGTTCCGATTTTTATGCAAGTACATGCCTCTGGAATAAGCACAGGAATTTTGTCGGAGTATAGAAACAGGACGAAAATTTTGCAAAGCCATTTCTAAAAATGTTGACAGATCTGTGTGTATTCTTCGAATGACATAAGGATATTAGATCAATGAACCCGTGTAATTACGTGCGAAAATTTATTTCAAAGATAATATACAGATCAGAGAATGTGTATTACTTTATTTATTGTGTATGTCCAACATATGTCCAAGCACTGCACGCTAAGCATGAATGCATTGTGATATATATGGATTCTCTTTAATGTTGCTTCGCAAAAAAAGGTATAGAGTTATAAATTGAAAGAGAAATATTTCGGTTCGGGTTGTAAAACGAGGGCTTGTAGATAAAACACAAACATAGTTATACACAATCTAATTTACATACCGTTCAATGTACGTTACTTGAAATTATGATTGCTTATATAAGCATTAGTATATCAACTCGCATGTTTTGACATACATATTTGACAAATTGATTATGTATGGTCATTTGACGTTACATGATATATTTATGTTTTGACAGCTGCGTTATAAATGGAAAAGTATCCTTTGAGTTAGTACCACGCATTTAAATTCTAAATTAGAGCAGTATGTGAAATTTAAATTAAGTTGGTATATAAGTACTAATTTCCAATTTGAATTGTCAAAGTGACGTTTCAAAATGTTTGATTTAGAACATAAGATTTTTCTTACTGAAAGTTATTTTAAAAACGCCGAACGACAAGAGAATGGTGAATGGACATATTCAGTACCGCACTGCATCAATGATTTTCAAAATGCCTTCCCTAATTTTCCTGCGGATTATCAGAAATTAGTCCAAGAAATTAATACATGTGTGGCGAAATTTCGTAATATTGGAACTATAGGTAGGAAAGCTGGTAGTGGCGCGCCCAAAAAAAGGACTCTTGAGATTGTGGCAGATGTTGCAGAAAGAATGGAACAGTCTCCCAAAAAATCTCTTCGCAGATTAGCCCAAGAAATAAACCTTTCATATGGAACTTGTCAAAAAATTTTAAAAGAAAATTTAAATCTTTATCCCTATAAGATTAACGTCGTTCAAGAGCTATTCCCTCAAGATTTTCCTGTATGAATAGAATACTGTCAGTGGTTTTTGAATAATTTAAATAACAACAACACTTTGGATTTAACATTTTTTTCTGACGAAGCATGGTTTTCACCTATCCGGCTATATAAACAAACAAAATATGCGTATTTGGTCTTCGGAGAATCCTCATGAGTTTATTCAATCGCCTCTCCATCCGCAGAAAATTGGTGTTTGGCTAGCGGTTTCTAGAAGGCGTATATTTGGACCTGTGTTTTTTGAAGGAACTATAAATGCTGAGAGATATCGAAATAATTTACTTGAATCGTTTTTACAAAATCTTCATGATGACGAACTTTTACATGGGTATTTCCAACAGGACAATGCAACAGCTCACAAAACATAGCCTAACCTAAATTATCTTATGCAGCCGAAATTTTGCATATGGGCTAAAAATTGTTTTTAGAAAAACTTTTTCTAATAACTTTTTTCAATATTTCGAGAAATAACCTCACTTTTGAATTTTTTTTGGAAAAAAAATTAAATTTGACAGATAATGCGAATCACGTGACTATTATTTTTTTGGTTAATTTTCATCTTGATCGAAGCAGAAATTGATGTCAAACTCAAATTTAGAATAAATCTATTAATAAAAAAAATCCCATATGATGCGGACTTCACTGGTCACACTGTATGTCTCGATTTGACTTTGGAGAATTTTGTTTTGTAGTTCTGCACACACGTATTTTAAATAATAATTAAATAATATTCAATAAACATACAATGTGATTTGAAGGTAATTGAAAAGTGACACAAAGCTACATTTGGAAAATACACACACTTCTAGAATGTTAAGTGTGGAAGATATGTATCTTAATTCAGAATATTACTTACAAAAATTCATTAGTCTTTATTTAAACAAAAAAAAAATAGATGAAATACTATACACAAAGCTCCGAAGCACCAAAAAAATTGCACTTGCTGCGGACTTTCTATATAGATTTGTGCTTACAAGGTAGATCAGCCAACGTTTGACGTTGTCGTACTGTTTTACTTCTGCCTCCTTAAGTTACATATCTTTTCCTCCCAATTATTAACACCTATATGTTCTACCGAGATCTTCCTCAACCTTGGTCTATTCGCTTCTCCATTTACTACATGGTATTCATTCCATCGTCAAATAATTATTCACACACTGCACGATGCACTTTTTACCAACACTACCTGTTTGATGTAAGTGTAGTATCAATATGGCGGACCTGTACCCGGTTTGATCACGTGACGTCGTCTCACTACCTATTCTTTCTCAATGAAAAGAACTAACGTATTTAACAATGACAGTTACTCACAAACTAATGGCGGAGAAAAATCACATGACAACAACAACTCTAACAAAATTCACCAACGCAGCCAACTATACTGAGAGTTATATTTTCGATCCTATATAAAGTGCTGCCCTAAGAAAATCGTACTTAAGACGAGCGTTTACCTATCGAAAACTAAGGCATCGCCGTTGCGCGTTTTTTGAATTTATTTTCTTAAAAAAGTTATGTGTCTTAGAAATAACGACAAAAATGCATGAATTTAATTAATGTCTAGTAACTAAGGCTGATACACAAATGAAAAAAACAACCTCCGCGCGCCAGCTGCACATTTGATGAACGATATCAAAAAAAATAACTTCCTGTAATTATTTTTGAAGATAAAAAACATTAATGTAATGTAAACATTGTCACACACATTACACACGGGGTTTTTCCAAGCTATTGTGTCGTCTATCCCCACATTACGGTATCTCTACCGGTCCTGGCGAAGACGAAAATCTATCGGAATCGGTCGGCTATTCCAGACTTAAGTCAAAGTGACAGTTTGTAATTAAAAAGAAATATCATATTTACCTATAATATTCGAGTGTTTAATAATATAATTTATGGGCAAGCGAAAATTGACTTATTATAAAACATCAACAGTCCGTAAGTACTCATTCTTTGTACATTATGTTTCCCATCTATAGTATTCCTTTTTTCTGTGACGGGAAAAAAGTTTGACATTTTATTGTTTTTGACAAGTAACAAAATGTCACTTTTTCCCGGTTAAATTGACAGATATTTAAATACTTTACAGGTTTCCTTAGCAACGCAGGTGTAATGTCGCTTCAAATGTCACATCGATTGATTTTCTGACTTTAATATACAGGCTGGGGCACCTCATTCCCGTTGGTTTATATACGAAAAGCGGTTTTATTTTTATTTTTATTAAAGGTTGTGTAGGTTCATTAGGGGCACGTTTTAAAATTATTTTGAAATATACAGAGTGATCCAAAAAAAATTGGCACACCAAAGTTATGAAAATTTAAATGGAACACCCTGTATATTATGGGATATTCTGATGCTATAGGCTAAATTAAGACCACTTACTGTTATATTCCCTATACCTAACTCAACCTCTTTTCGAGATATTTCACTATTTTTTTTTATTTTTTTTTAAATTTCAGAGACATGCTGTCTTCCATATTTGAGCGAATTTATTTTAAATTGTATTTAATGTATACTCAAAGCATTAGACTCTATGATAAGCTAAAGTTGATATCTAAAAACTATACAGGGTGTTTAAAAACTACATTTGTGTTTTGACTAATAATAATAAATAAGGCAAATAACTTCCTTATTTTAAATGGAACACCCTATATTTATTGCCATATTTAGATTCTGATTTTAATTGTTTTTAAAACTGTATTACGGTTTCCTATACCTATCTCTTATAGTTTTTTGGTAATTTAGGATTTTCAATTTTAAACACTAATTTCTTGCAAAATATTTTTCAAAATGCTAATATTTATTAACCTATCGGGTTGATTGGTTTTGTTTCACATTAATTAAAAGGCGTCATAACTAGATAAATAAAAAATACATACTTTATTAAACAAACAACAAACTTAAATTGTAAAAGAAAACTAATGTTTTAACAAGTGCTCGAAATGATGTCCATCTGTTTCAATGCATAATCGAATTCTCTCTTGAAAGGACAGTTTAACTCTTGTTAAAATATTTGGTGTTATAGAACGAAGCGCTATTCTTATTCGTTCTCTCATATCGTCGGGTGTGGTTGTGAATGATATTTTTGACATATTCCCATAAGAAAAAATCGGGACTCGTTAAGTCTGGGGATCTTGCTTGCCAATTCTGTGGACAGCCGCGTCCTGTCCACCTATTGGGATATTGCCTATCCAATTCATTTCTTACATTTATTTGAAAATGCGCTGGCGCACCGTCTAGTTGTAACCACATCCTTTGACGAATTTTAAGTGGTATATTTTCCAAAAGTACAGGCAAATTGTCTCTTAAAAATCGAAGAAACATGGCGCCGTTTAAGTGACCATCAAAAAGGAACGGACCTACCACTTGCGTTCCAATTATTCCACCCCATACATTGACACACCATCTGTGTTGCCTATCAATAGTTCTAAAAAAAATGGGGATTTTCGTCACTGTAGTAATGAAAATTATGTTTATTAACTAATCCGTTATTGTGGAATGATGACTCATCCGAAAAAAGTACAAAATCGAAGAAATTTTCATCTTCACTAAACTTTTCTAAAACCCATAAACAAAATACGAGTCGTCTATCGTAATCTACTTCCAAAAGTGCTTGGTGTAATTGAATACGATACGGGAAGAAGTTGTGCCTTTTTATAATTCTTCCGATGCTCCGTCTGCTTATTCCACTGGCTTCACATATTTTTCGCTGACTTGTGTCCGGATTTTCTGCCAGAGATCCGATAACAACAAAATCATTTTCTTCATTTCCCGTAATTGGTCTTTGCCGTTCTGGTTTCTGATAACGAACACTTCCTGTTCTTCGGAAAACTTTCAATAAATTTTCTAATGACCGCCTGTCAGGATGACGCCTGTTACGATATTTTTGAGCATAAACTCTTGATGCTAGCAAGCAATTTTCGCCACACTCTCCGATTACTAAAATCATATCCACCTTTTCGTTTTCAGAGTAGGTTCTCAATTTAAATAATTAAAATTATTTAAACGACGTCGAAGAGCGTTGATGTCTTAACTAATATGTACTGTCACTGTCAAATAATTTATCTGTTTGAAGTATTAATAACAGCGGCAAAGCCTACTTTTGGAAAAAATTGCAAGAAATTAGTGTTTGAAGTTGAAAATCCTAAATTACCAAAAAACTATAAGGGATAGGTATAGGAAACCCTAATACAGTTTTAAAAGCAATTAAAATTAGAATCTAAATATGGCAATAAATACAGGGTGTTCCATTTAAAATAAGAAAGTTATTTGCCTTTAATGTTAGTCAACACGCAAATGTAGTTTTTAAACACCCTGTATAATTTTTAGATATCAACTTTAGCTTATCTTAGAGTGTAATGCTTTGAGTATACATTAAATACAATTTAAAATAATTCGCTCAAATATGGAAGACAGCAATGTCTCTGAAATTTTGATCTTCATTTTCAAAAATAGTGAAATATCTCGAAAAGAGGTTGAGTTAGGTATAGGGAATATAACAGTAAGTGGCCTTAATTTAGCCTATAGCATCAAAATATCCCATAATATACAGGGTGTTCCATTTAAATTTTCATAACTTTGGCGTGTCAAATTTTTTTGGATCACTCTGTATATTTCAAAATGATTTTAAAACACAACCTCTAAATAAAAAAAATAAAAATAAAATATATTATCGCTTTTCGTATATAAACCGACGTAAATGAGGTGCCCCACCCTGTATAGTATTAACGTGTTTTTTTTCAATATTAAATCGTCGTTTTTCCCATCACAGAAAAAAATAGTGTATTATACACGGGAAAAAAATTAGATTTTAGATCTCGGTATTTTATAAACATTACCTCGACCTAAAATCTAATACTTTTTTCCCTTGTATAATAAATAACTATTATCTATGACAGAATCTGTGAATAAAACCGAAGCGCTGTGACAGAACCGAATATCGTCTGCCTCCACCTACTCACACCCCCTTGCGTCTACCCGTCCCGCGAGTAATATAAGTTGCATAAGGTTCTATTTGTTAGTAAACGCCCCTCTTAACTAAAACACTGATAAGGTGTAGTAAATGAAGTGCACTATCCCTGACTGCATGTGTAGCACAAAATTGGACGTCAATAATAATATTACTAAAGTCAAAATTGAAATAATCAACAAGCGTGATTACCATGACATCGAAATTTGTGAGACACTTGTGACACTATTAAATTTCAATTGACATTTAATTTAATATGTTCTATGCTATTTCCACAGTTTGGATTAAAAAAAAAAACCGACATTTTGGCAGACATTTCGTCTGCAGAGTAGCTGTGAAGAGCTGTTTCTTTCATAAAAGGGGAAGATTAAATTATTGAAATTTGCGAAACACTTATGACACTTTTGAACCTCACAAGTATGTATCAAATATATGGATGTTTTATTTTATTTAATTTAATATATTTGTAACACATATTATATATAAATTTTATCATTCTGCACTCTCTCTCTCTCTCTCTCTCTCTCTCTCTCTCTCTCTCTCTCTCTCTCTCTCTCTCTCTCTCTCTCTCTCTCTCTCTCTCTCTCTCTCTCTCTCTCTCTCTCTCTCTCTCTCACTCTCTCTCTCTCTCCATATCAACTTTTAACTATGCCAAATCTCATACTCCTCCGTGCGCAATTTGCTTAAAAGGGGGGGGTTAAATTTTTTCTTCACGTATTAATATATACATTATAGTTATGCTACATTACCATGCAAACTAATGCGTGTATGTCAATACAGTACTTGTTCTGTTTCATTCTTTTATTATGTTATGCAATGCATAAGATTAACAGGCGATTACTATACTGTGCATTAAAACAGTAAAATATTCATCCATTCTTTAATTTTCCATACAACATCAACTGGAAGTAAAAGGTGTATATCTATTTTCTCTAGGAAACAGCATTCGTAATTAGCCTAAACTAATCCTCTTCCCATTCTTTTAACAACAATAGTAAAACAATTAATTTCCTACAAGGAGATATCCGTCATTGGGAGTTTCAGTTTCACATATACGTACAACAATTAATTCATTAGATTTTGATATATGGGAGAAATAAAAAGCAACACGACAGATGATCATCGTGTTAAAGTTAATTTTCACAGGTGAATAAATATCCGCTCTGTTAATACTTCACGAAGAATACAGAAAAAGAATAATTCTAGTAAATAAGTCTATTGTTAAGTATCTATCTTTTGTGCGGAAAATGCAGATACAGTAATTAACCATACAGTGTGTGTAGGTAAGTAGATATATTTATGGATGTAGTATTTTCATAAATAATTTATGTTTTAGTTGTTATTCATTTAATTAAGGAATTTTTCTACGAAGAAAGAACTTTCTAAAAGCCTCTTTTCCTTGCTTGGTGAATTGAAATTTATTTATTTTAAGTACACATACGCTCATGTGGAAGCGCCAGATTCCTACATACGATAAGGAGTAAAATGTATAATATGATAAATTGAAATTTTAACCATGAATCAATCAATCATCTGATTGAGACTATACCAACGTAATAAATAACAGATGTAAAGCTCTTTTTGTTTTTTCTTTTTGGTTTTAGTCCACAAGTAGGCAGGTATTTATCGGAGATCAATTATTCAGAATTTCCTGCTTTCATTTTCTTTATCTTTTGTGATACAATCGCAAGAAATTAATTATTTAATTATCCTATCATTTTATACAAACTTTCCACGATTATTTATAACTAACGTCTTGATTTTATAGGTAAGTTTGCTAAGTTATACATCCACATAAAGTGTATCAGAGTTGTAGCATTCATTCCGTCTAAAGCAGCATTGTAGGTTCTACGATTCCAGCTCAGGCTATGAAAATGCGTGCATTAATGTCAAACTTAAGATACTCGTAGAGAAATAAATTTCTAACTTCACGCACAGCCTAACATATAACAGAAGTAATTCTCTTGCATTCTAGACTCAAGTCTATTTTACGCACCGCATGTAATTGTGCAATATTTCCCACTGCTAGATGTCGTATCCACTATATGAGTGCCGGGTAGGTTTTCACATTTTTCTCTAAGAATTTCTGGTATCTCGTTTCGTAATAGATTGTTGTGTGAAGAGGATGTTGATGTGCGCTATTAATGTTTAGTGTTTATTGATATTAAATGTTAATATAATACTGATGTATATTATACATGTTTATTATGCTTATTTATGTCAATAATGTTAATGCTCATAATATAATTGTTTATGTAATTAACATACAATTTTCTTTATTCCCTTTTTTTAAAGTTTGTATATATTTATTTGTTGCATTTTGTGGTATGTAGTCATTCTCTTTACTTTTTGTTACTCTAGTTATTGCAAAATTTCTGTGAAAAAGATTTTATTTTTTATACAGGCTGTCCAGAAACTCTCCTGACAAACGAAGACCGGAGATTCCTCAGATAATTTTAAGACAATTTAACCCAATTCACCCCAGTCCGCTTGCTTCCTAAGGGAGCTAAGGCTCTTTGAAGATGGTGCCTTGTAATTAGTTTTTTTTAATATCTCCCGAACGCTTCTATTTAGAAAAACAAAAACTGGTATGCTTATTTATCCTCCAGAGATGAATCGATTCCATCAATTGCGAATTTCTAGTACCGGTCATAGGCGTCCGTTTTGGGTAGGTAAACGGTTATTTTAACGCATAACTTTTTTGTCTTTAACTTTTAAGCATTTGTGACACTAGATTATTAAATTTTCAGGTATTCTAGTACTAAAAGGTACTCTTACTTTAAGTCGGTAGGATACACCGTTTTCTAGAAAAATCGATATGAAAATTTTTCGTTTTTTCGTCATTTCATCTTTCGTCATTTCAACTTCGCGAACTGACAACAATTTGACAATTAAAAACGTAGGTTTTATTTCTGTTGGCAGTTCAGAGCGAACTAGTGCAAAAAATAATAAATTGAATTTTAATGACGAAAAAACGAAAAATTTTCAAATCGATTTTTCTAGAAAACGGTGTATCCTACCGACTTAAAGTAAGAGTACCTTTTAGTACTAGAATACCTGAAAATTTAATAATCTAGTGTCACAAATGCTTAAAAGTTAAAGACAACAAATTTATGCGTTAAAATAGCCGTTTACCTACCCAAAACGGACGCCTATGACCTTAGGAAGCAATTTCGGACTAGGGTGAATTGGGTTAAATTGTCTTAAAATTATCTGAGGAATCTCCGGTCTTCGTTTGTCAGGAGAGTTTCTGGACATCCTGTATATTATGGGAATCTGCTGGCTATTGGGCATTACATATATAAATCTTTTTTGCTTTCTCTAAATTGGTGTTAATTTAAGTTATATTTCAAGGTTAAATTGAAGAGCAACGCTGGTGAACTTCGCCTTGTGATTATGACTCGTATATGTAAAATTTGCGTTCTTTTTTTCTTGTGTTCTGTATTTCTAATAACAATAAAGACATTAAATACTGTGACTTAAATATATACATTTATACGTAAAACGTATATCCATATGTGCATGTGTTTAGGATACACACATACAATAAGTACCATTGCCGACAATCGAACGCACAGACACCGGTGTTTCGACCTTTGAGGTCTCATCAGTGTATGTGGAGACTGTCGACAATGGTTTTAAAACTTAAAACGCTATTTATGACATTTTTGCGTGTTAAATGCAGTGAGGTATCACAGGGACATCTAACACCTAAAAGACGACTCAGAAAAAAGTGATACTCTCACTGCATTTAACACGCAAAAATGACATAAGTAGCGTTTTAAGTTTAAAGTCATTGTCGACAGTCTCCACGTACACTGATGAGACCTCAAAGGTCGAAACACTGGTGTCTGTGCATTCGATTGTCGGCAATGGCACTTATTGTATGTGTGTATCCTAAACACATGTATATATGCATATACGTTTTACGTATAAATGTATATATGTAAGTCACAGTATTTATTTACTGCTTGATGTTAGTTTTAACATTCATGTGTTTACACTATTCATTTTCATTTTAATAAAGACATTATTATTATTATTTCTATCAGATCGAATTCCTGATTTTCAACCAACCTGGTTCAATCTGCATCGGATCTGTTTTTGTAAATCACCTTTATTTAAACTGATTTTGAAACATCGATATTGCAATATTTGCAATTTGTCTAGATCAGTTTTCCATCCTTGGCCTAACTCTCTTTATAATATATATAAATGATTTGTATTAATCAATGAAACATTGTACGGTTTCCTAACGTGCCGATGATACATGCTGTATTGTCTCTCAGCGTTTGCTTAATGACATGTCGTTAAGCAAATGAGCAATGAAGATTGCTGTTCATGGCATGGGTGGATGGTGTGGCGGCATGGGTTTTCTTTTGAATGGTCAGAAGACCTTTATTTTACAATTTATGTTATTGCCTGGCGAACCTTGTAACCTTTAGTTCCGTTTCGGGAGCGATCTATATCTTGCGATCTTGCTCTCGGCTGGGTGCCGCATTGCCGGCAGGTTAAGAGTAAACTATGGTTGACATTATACTACATTAAGAGCTTGAAGAATGTTGTAAGTCTTGAATCAATGAGATCATTTTATTTTGGGAATGTTCATCTAGATTAAGATACGGGTTGGCCTTCTGGGGATCCTCGCTACATTCTGGGGGGGGGGGGGGATATTCTTGATGCAGAAACGTGTTATTAGGTGTGTTATGAGTGCGTCATCTGCGACATCTGACCTTTCATTTTGAGGGGAGGCCTCGATACAGAGCTAGCTTCCAGATTGTTTGAAAAGCGCTAGGTCATCTGCGATTGTCAAATTAAAAGAAACTGTTTTTATTGTTTAAATCAATTGTTAAATTACTTTTTGTGATTTTATTCATTGTTTTGTTGATGTTTATATATTTGTTTTTTATGGTTGCATCCCTTATGTATGTTTATTGACGTGTCGATGTTCACTTCCGAACTTGTGACAATATATTATTGTTAATAATAATAAAATACTATTGTACCAGTAAAATTTAAATTTCTAAAAATTATACTAATATTAATACAAACCGTAATAAAAGTTTACTGCATCTGCTTGTCATATTTGCATCTCCGTCGGTTGTGTCAGAAGGTGTCTTACTTACCATGAATCGCTTATATTCCAATGATTTTCAAATACTTTCCTTTATATAACTGATAGATTGGAGAGTTACTTGTTGAAACTTCATTTCAATAATTAATAAGTAAACACCACAAATTTTAGTTTCAAAAATATTTAATGTAGACACTAAATATGTTTCACCACACTGTGGCTTCATCAAGTGATGAAAATATACAAATTTAATTAATGATAAATACAGATAATAGATGACACAATTATTGTTGTTAGGACGGGGTATTCAACTATAGTTTTAAATTTAGTAGGGCGGAGCTATATACCCCCTGAATACCCCTTCACTACAACAATAATTGTGTCGTCTATTACCTGTATTTATAAGATCCATTCTAACAGAAATTGAATTTGTACATTTTCATCACCTGATGAAGCCACAGTGTGGTGAAACATATGTAGTGCCTACATTAAATATTTTTCAAAACTAAAGTTTGTGTTCTTTACTTCCTTTATATTAAAGTATGTTATTAATATCTTTTTTATTTTAAAAAGTAAACACTTTTATTTAAATTGTGTATTTTTCTACCGCAGCTACACTTTTACAGTAAAATTAAATGAATAATCACACCCTATATAATCATATATTACATGTATACATCTATATGCAAGTATAATTCAAATGCGAGCAAATAATTATTCTGTTAAAGGAAAGGTATAATAATATGGACTACTCTAATAGATAATTATGTTAAACTTCCGCATATAAGTAGGTACATCAAATTTTGATTCGGCGGTCCATTTTTTTAGATTAATTTTCATTTAAATCCTATTTCAAGACGAAATTGCTTAAATTCACATTATAATTCATAAAAAAAAAATATAGTCTAAGAAGAATTTTAATTAGAACAATAATAGTGGTTGCCCAATTTCTCTAAATAACTTCCTGTTTAGATAGGTACCAACTTTGATAGACTTAACGTTTGCTTTTTTGTAAATACGAAAGTTAATAAGAGAGTACTCTACAAATTGATAAGCAATATAACTTCTATCAATTTATTAAATTAATTAAATAAAGGATTTTAATATTTGGTATAACTTTCTCCTAATAGTTTTTCTATAGAAGATGAAGTAATTCTAGCTAGTGTTTGCCTCTGAAAAAAAGGCACCGAATTATCAGAAGGAATTTCTCTTATATCGATTATGATTAAAAAATTGATATTAAATTATTAGAAAGGAAATTCCTGGCGATTTCAATAAACCGATATACAGGGTGTTTAAAAAAGAAGCGGCAATATTAAAGGGGTTGATTGTCCAGGTCATTTTATACAAAAAAGTTTATAATAAACAAGGTCCGCAAACGCTTCGTTACCGATCTACAGCGTGTTGAAGTTTAATTAAAAGAAACAGTAAAAATTAGATTTCTCCTAGATTTCTTAACACAAGCATACGGAAATCGCTGGATTGGCCGAGGTGGACCACACTTATGGCCTGCACGATCCCCGGACTTAAATCCCCTGGATTTTTTCCTGTGGGGGCATTTGAAGTCATTGGTGTACGCTACTCCATTGGAAAACGTAGAAGACTTAAGAAATCGAATCATTGCTGGGTGCAACTCAATTGAAACCGATCCTGTAGTTTTTGAGAGAGTTCGCCAGTCGATGCGGAGAAGATTGGATTTTTGCATCCGAGCTCGAGGTGGTCACTTTGCACAGTTATTGTAATTTTTGCTTGCTAAAATTGTTGGTATGGTAAAATATTTGTTTTGCCCTTAAATAAAACCCTTGTTATTTAAAAAAAAAATCTGTAATAAATGTACATGCACTAAAATGTGTTTTTTTTACTAAAAAAAACGGTACGTCGTATGATAGAAAGTTAAGAGAGCTTTTTTCGTCACAATTAAACAAAGAATAGAAACATATTTTTATTTTTAGAGAAATCAGCGGCGTCCTATTTTTTTTCTTGAAAAATAACACGCCTAAAATTTTATTATGATCTTTAATGCCGTCTTGGAGAAATCTAATTTTTACTGTTTCTTTTAATTAAACTTCAACACGCTGTAGATCGGTAACGAAGCGTTTGCGGACCTTGTTTATTATAAACTTTTTTGTATAAAATGACCTGGACAATCAACCCCTTTAATATTGCCGCATCTTTTTTAAACACCCTGTATAGTAATCTCTATACACGCAATAATCCAATACCCTTAAAATACAAATTAGTATAAATATTAATTAATTGACAGGAATGAAATATTTTAGGATTAAGAATTATGTGTAATCGAAATTTGTGCTGTCAGTAATATTTTTTCGATAATAGAATAAAAAATACATGTTGTAACTATCTATAAAAAGAAATATTAACTTAAAAAAACATATCCGATATGGTTTACGAATGGCATCAAGCGTTACCCGAAGTCGAAATTATATTATAGACGGCGTTGGAAATCTACTAAAAATATTTTTAGGTGTACACCACGTGTGTGCAAATCACTTCAGTGTTGATGAGGACGAGCTAATTAACATAATGCCAACTTTTCCTGATAATATTTCGGCGGGTGTTGGTCAACTTCCTAGTCTACTAATTCGTGATGCAAGATGTGCCTTAGCGAAACCCTTGACCTTGATAATGAATCTCTCCATCAAAAGCTTTTCTTGTCGATGGCGCCGTGCCAGAATTTGTCCAATTTTTCATAAAGGTGATGATACCAAGGTAGACAATTATCGACCAATATCGATTCTCTGCAACATTGCCAAAGTATTTGAAAGCGTAATTTATTCTGTGATATACTTTAATACTAAATCATTGATTTCTCCACATCAACATGGTTTCATGTGCGGTCGATCAACAACTACTAATCTGATATCTCTAACTCCAGTGATCTCTCATGAATTAAACAATCAAGGTAAAATTGATGTGGTTTATACGGATTTCAGTCGTGCTTTTGATGCGATAGATCATGCTGTAGTGCTTGAAAAGCTTTCTGCGTTCGGATTTAATGTGTCTTTGCTTATACGTTTACACTCGTATTTGACAAGCAGATGCAATTATGTTTTTTACAATGGTTTCGGAGTTCTGTCCCTCTTGCGGTGTCCCGCAAGGATCTAATCTAGGACCACTAGTTTTTAATTTATTTCTAAGCGATTTTCTTGGATCCTTGTCATATCCTGTACTTGCGTATGCCGATAACCTCAAAATCTACAATTCTATAAAATGTGTGGGTGATGTTTCCTGCCTTCAACATGACCTGCATATATACTTTGTCAAACTGGTGTTCCTGGTACAAATTGCATTTAAATATAAGTAAATGCTGTTTTATATCATTTACACGTAAGGTAGACGATCATAATTCTACTTGCTTTTGTTTTGTTGGAAGGGGTAGACACTTTCCGGGATCTTGGGGCACTTTTCGATAGCAAGATTAACTTTTTCCAGCCATATTAATCATGTTTGTGCATCGGCGTCAAGATCTTTGGGTTTTATTATGCGTTCGTCTAGGTTCTTTAGCAACCCATTAGTTTTGAAGACGTCATATTTTAGTGTTGTGGTCAGGTATAGTGTGCTGACCGCAATGTATTTACTGCCAGCTCTCCATTGAAAAAATTCAGCGGCGATTTCTGACAAGAAAGCTGTGCGGCGGATGGATGAACTGTCCAGAACTTTTTTCCTCTTTGAAGTTTCTCACTACCACACTTTCTCCTCGTTCCTCTTCCACTTCCCTAATTCCCCTTGCGAGAACGAATTTACTGCAGGGGTCTCCGCTCGTCAAAATGTGTCGCTTTCTAAACTTCCAATACGATGACATTTTCTGCACCAATGGCTAATTGTATAATGCTTTCCTTCTGGTTTTTCTAAATAACATGCATGTACACTTAATACCGTTGTCCTTTAAATATAAAGCGTTGGACAAATAAAGTTATTATTGTCGACTTATACAGTCTTGAACCTTGGGGAGGTTGAGGAACATTCATCTCTCCGGGGCTGAGTGCCAACCATTAAATGATTAGGTTACCGTTTTGCTATAAGAGGATCGATTCGGGTGTTAGTTTAGAGGTTGCTTGTCACATTCCTTACTATTGCACAGGTTTGTGTCCTTGATGCGTAGTTTCTTTAGAGATTGGTGTAAGGTATTGGGTACTTCCCCTGTTAGTCCAATTATGACGGGGATAATGGTGACTACGTCTTGCTTCCACATGATCTTTAGTTCTATGATTAGTGCTAATTATTTACTGATTTTCTCATGATGTTTTTTTTTGTTAGATTGGCAGCACCAGAAACAGTTACGTCTATTATATATGTTGTCTTAGACGTTTTATCGACGAGGACAATTTCCGGGATGTTGTTTGGTATAGTTTTATCAGTGGTGATGGGTCTTGTCCAATACAGTTTAAATTCTTCCCTTTCCACAATACTCTCTGGGTCGTACTTACAGTATGGTGTTGTGTCATCCATAAGAACTCGCTATTGTAATAGTTGCTGGTGTAGAATTTTTGCTACCATATTATGCCTTGTCGTATAGTCCGTCGGCGCTAGTAGGTATATGGCACGCTTTTTTGCCTGCAGAGTCTGCATTTATCATCTATGCCTTCTTTGAGGATGTGTTTGCGGTAGCATTTGATGGCGACAACCTGATCTTGCATCGCGAACGTTAATCCTTCCGTTTCAGCGAATATTGTGCCGGTCTTAATCCACTCCACAGAAGCGGCCGCATCTATCCTCTCCATATGAATTTGCACTGGGAATCTTCCGTGTAGTGCTTTATCTACCCCTCCATCTTTCTATTATCTGCTGTTCAATCTCAATTTTCTTTCCCAGGTCTTCTACTTTGAGCGGTGTCCCTTTATAATTGTTCTGCACGGTTTAGTGGTGTAATAGTTTATTACATATTAAGGTTGAGAAGATGACTATTATTGCCCGAGTGGCGAGATTAAATTCCGAGGCGCGCAGCAACAATACTATTATTCATTAATAGCGTACGCGAATGTCTTCCAGGTACTCTCATCTCCAAAGATTGTAACTTTGACTGGCCTCTTAGAAACCAGCTCATTTGCTCTTGGACAATATTTATGTGAAGATACCTATGTACACGCGACTGATGGATTCCATTCAATATCGACGAGTTGTACAAGCGCATTAGAAATGAAAATAACAACACTTCACTTCAAATGTGTCAAATGTATTCCAAAAATATACAGTACTTTTGCAAGAGTGCTTCCAACAAGATAGACAAGGACAATATAATTTTTAAAATAAAATCCGAGTGTATCCGCTTTAACAGTTCTTAAACAACTTGATGTTCATCGTTGGGTGCTTTGTGACTTTATGAAAACTGAATTTTACAAATAAGTTTTGACATAAATGCTGAAACTAAAAGCCAAGTATTTATTAGATTATTTTTCATTCCATTTATAATGTCTGAAGAGTTTAAATGTACACCACCTGAAATGCGCAAGATTGCAGAACAGGCAGTTGAGTACCACTTGCTTCCGCATAAATCTAAACACCTATACATGAAAACATATACTTAATTCAAAAATTGGTGTAACTCCAAAAATACAGTAGTAATTTCTGAAAACGGACTTCTGGCTTATTTTCAAGAATATTCAAAAAATAAAAAAGCCTCGGCTTGATGTGAGCATTATTCATTGTTGAAAGCTACACTTGGCCTAAAAGAGAAGCCCAAAAAATCATTAGTATTTACTCAAAAGGAAATTATAAAATTCCTTACTGAGGCACCCGAGGCACGTTACATTGCAACTAAGGTAGTATGTTTATATATAAATACTTTGAAATTATTGACAATTTATAACCCTGTAGACTGCTCTTGTAATTGGTGTTGCTGGTGCATGCCGAAGTGATGAGCTGTGTAATTTATTAATTTCTGATGTCATCATGAAAGATGATTTAATTATTATTCACATCCGCAATAGCAAAAATGGTTCGTCTCGAAAGTTTGTAATAATGGAGCCACTTTGGATGAAAATAATTAAAAACCATTAAAAAATTAGACCAATTCTTTATTAGTGTGCGTAATGGTAAATGTACTAGACAAAACATTGGACATACCACAATAGGACGGATGCCAAAAAAAAATTACCGTTTACTTAAATTTACAAAATCCACAGTTATATACTGGTCATAGTTTCCGTAGAACCTCGTCGACACTTTTAGCTGTCAATGGTGGTAATATCCTTCAGTTAAAACAACATGGTGGTTGGAAATCTTCTAGTACCTATAGCTGAAGGTTATATAGATTCCCTAGTAAAGAAAAGAATAGCATGTATGTTACAAGGTCTACCTACATCTACTTACGCAACGACACCTGTAATAAATATAGGAGTTTTCGATATGAATCAAATTCCATCAACATCAGCAGTACAATCAGGATCTATTTCGACTGAAGATATCGTAGATACTTATGGAATTAACTCAATTAATAATACTGTCATTAATGTGCCTACAGATCTGCACAATCCTGGTTTTTCAAATAGAATTGAACCATCAATAAATGTGACATGCCATAATTGCACTATCAATTTTTATAAATAAATTAAATAATTCTTTACATCTGTAATAGTTACGTGTTATATTGTTTACATATTATACTATCATACATATTTTGCTATTGTTAACCTAAAATACAGTTATTTATTTTACCTTAGAAGTAGAGCATTTATATGCTTTAGATTTTTTTTTTTATGATTTATGGTATAAATCGACGATGATATGCGGATATACGAATGCGAAACTGGCCAAACGGGTAAAACTACAATGAATTTTTGACGGTTGACATATTACTGGGATTGCATGGTTGCGGCATGCGCTTTATTTGTTGTCATTATTCACCTAGGTCGATAATATGCTCATTATTTACCTGTTATTAGTTTAGGTGGAGAAATTGCATTTCATGGGGTTTTATTATGTGTAAAAATGCTATGATACTTTTTACTGATACAAAAAGTACTTTATTATTATTATTATTATTATTATTATTATTGATTTATTTAGGTAGGAGACCGCAGCAATATCTATAGCAACAGTTTAATAATCACCACACTATATCTTGGAACAGAGTGTAACAACATATGACAATTTCTTTATTTATAATACATTAACGCCTTTCATCCTTGTGTTTGCAATTTCTGGAATTCGCCTACAAGATTAAATTACATCTGATCATGTAGTAGTAGCTGCATACGCCCTTACTATTTAAACACTTGATTACTGGAATCCACTTCATTCCGAGAACTCTTCCATTACGACAACATACTTTATACATTTTTACGCACCTTTATTTTTCCTCAGCATTCTATGTTATAATCACGTAAAGTGTTTAATAATTGAATTATACAATTATTGTACATTTTCATAAAAGGGTAATACTCAAGACGCACCCAACGAAAGATATATTAAACCAATATTGAATCCGCTATAACTCAGTCAATTAATATTAAATTAGAATAACAAAGTTATTTTCAGACAAACCTAAAATGAACTTCTAACTCAATTACCTACTGAATGAATATAGACTTTGTAGACGTGTAATAATCTATTTTTAGCCAGTTGTATGTAATTGGGAGACAGTACGTTTCCAGGGCGTCAATGGATACCTTTAAAATACACACACACACTTTTACATAAATAATACCACTTCCTGTCGATGAACAAAACGCCAGTTCTCATCTAACAAAAGCCACATTATATTCACAAAACTGTAAAGCTCAACTTCCACCATTATACTCGTGCATTATCACGGGGACAAGAGAATAATAATATATGCTAATACATATTCTGAACTGGTGTTAACTAAACAATAGTTCAATTAGTATTATTGCGTTGTCGTCGGTATTGTTCTAAATCCACAAACGTCTTGGCGCACACGTCAACTTGCCTTATTTATTTCGTTGGAATGTTTTCTTTCGCCAAAGTGCAACATACCCTTGACACTATATTTTTGTCCTCTAACAGAGTGTTTTAATTACTACCTATAACGCTGGTGTGGAATGGAACTGACACTTTTAATGCTGTTGTATTTACATTTACAAAGAGTTAAATTCAATGTTGGATTTGCCAATCTCTAAGACTTCCTGAGAAACTACACAAAACAAGATAAAGAGGCGAATATTGTTTTAATTTCCCACGGTATTTTTTTAGAATTTATTTTATTCGGTTTGTTCATATTCAATCCTTCCCTTTCGTGAATTAATGAAAGAAAATATGGGTATGTCGATATTACATTCGAAAAGCTTCTACCAAAACGTTGTTTAACAAGTATGCTGCCTAAAAATAGAAAAACTGCACCTTGATATTGATTGGTAACATGACAAGAGTACATTTAATTAGTTAAATTGGAAATTTGCTTCAGAGTTTTGCCACGTCACATACAGGGTGACTCACGCAACACGTTTATTATAAAATACTCCATTTCTCAAAATTCTATCAATATGACTTTCGGGTAACTTGGTCATTATAGACCGCTGCAAGTCTAAATAAAATACATCTAAAATCCTGGTTTTCCTGAAATATCAATAATTGACGCCATTTTTTTTCCATTTAAATGGAAGAACTCTATTTCGATATCATATTTTGATTCTACATTAAATTGTGACTTCAGAACACCTCAGTTGGCAACAACTAATGGGGTTTTAGAAAGAATTGCGTCCTTATTTGAAATTTATTGAAAAATTATATCGCATTAACAAATGGTAACAATATATCTTTATAGTTTAAGAATTATGAAAATTGTTAAATAGTTAAGCTTTAGAAAAAGAACATTAATTTTTAGTTTTAAATATAGTTTAAGATAGAATAACCACAAAGTCACAGATTTAGTTTGTGAATAATGAGTCCCATAGGCTTTAAGGGGCAATGTCATTATGAAAATATAGATATAATAATTTAGGTTTAAATATATTAAGAATTAAGAAGTAAAAATAAACACAAAATAAATCTATGCATTCTATATTTTATAGAAAAGACAAGCACAAGGTATGGTTTGAATATACAAAAACAGAACCAAACTTCTCGCAAAGTGTTAGGATAGCATTAAACATTTTAAGAAATGGACCACTGTTCAAAAATAAAAATGTATTAAAAATAAATACCTGATACTTATATCTAAAAAAAAAGGATATATGGAAAGGTATTTCTCTATCTCGGAGAATACATTAATACATTTTATGTATACACCAGATATACAAATAGGATACATTTTGAAATTTTGTTTGCACAAATACAAAAGGCTTCAAAGACAGCAGTATAAATTTTGTGTGGTTATTTTAAAACCTACAAAGAAGAGATAACATTAATATTGTTCGCAGTTATTTACAAATCGACATACTAGAAACAGAAAAAAACTGGATAGAACTTGCAGGCCGTGCTATGGAAGTGAATACTCCTTGCAACAAGGTTTTGATGAAAAGCATTCCAGTAGTATATGATGTATTTCCAATTGCATCCAAGGAAGGCACCTATAAGAAGAAGTTGAGAATAACCTTAGTTAGTGGAAAGAGAAAATATGTAAACAGGGATAAGAGAGGCGATATGTTCATATACAGATACAATGAAGGATGGCATTAAGAAAACAAGAACATACCCACCGAAGATGAAGGATAGAAAGTGTGTGTAAATCTCAGTAAACAATTTTTGAGTGACGCCAGTTCATAAACATTTAACTGTCAAAGTGCGAAATATGTGTTTACGCGACTGGAAAAACTTGAAGGAGATGAAATGAATCAAACTATACCAACGTAAATGTTAGTTCAATAGACATAGCGGTGCGAATGCGTAGCTATCGTTTGTTTTAAGTTATATAAAGGAGTGAAACTAGATGCAGAGGGAGATGAAGCCGATCTTTTGAATTAATAAGACGTAAAAATTTTGAGATCGTTTGCGAATAATAGTAGGGGTTTTTGAAACACTACGTTAAATTAATATTAGTTTTGAATGTTTAATACATTTTGAATTCAAGTATTATTTTACTTTTTTTTTGTTATTGTTAATTATTTGCTGCATTTAATAATTTCATTTTTTTTACTGTTTCACAAAATTAAATATATCAAAATGGAAGACATGAATAAAAAAGAATTTGATAATTTATATGAGGAACTATATATATTATATTAGGAAATAAATATACACTTTTGAATAATTGATGATGTAAGACGTACTCCAAGAGTACTATGTGAAAATATTTACTTTTGGCAAGGCGTTGAGCATCATTAATTTTATTGTAATTGTGGGAAGATCGTTAATGGTGTTGAGGGCACTTGGGGTACTATGTGCAAATATTTGCTTCCTGTGTATCACTGGGCATTATTAACGATTGTTGTGGTCAAATTTAATTAAAATTTCAAGTAGAAAATACGAATAGACAGGAATATTCTTGATGGACAAGCGCCAATGTGTTGGTTGTACTATGTGCGAATATTTACATTCGGGGATTGGTATAGGTCATTTTCAAGATATTTTCTTCGTTGCAAAGTTTTAGATCATCAAAGGCACTATGTGCGGATGTATGCCTTTGTTGAAATAAAAATTATCTTCGTATGGGAAAAATTATTTTTTTTGGAATCTATAAATAGTATTATTTTAAATTTTAAAGGATAAAAACAGCAAAATAATATTTTTCTTGAATCGTAATAAAAAAAAAGGAATTATGTTTTTCTTTGTATAATAATTGTCAATAAACATTCTTGACACAGCCACATGTTGTTAATTTTTTTTTTTGATGTTTACTACAATAAAGATGAATATAAATGTTTTATGAAATTTAAAAAAATTGATTTTATTATTAACCTTATCCAAATAAAAGACTAAATAAGAAACACACCAGAGAAAAAGAGGAAAGATCACTGCTAGAACTCACAAGAATAAATTGAATGCTGATAGGGATTATATTTATAAATTTATAGGTGAAGATTTTTTAATGATATTTAATGCAATCTCAGCATTCATTGAATATTGTTGCAACCACAGCAATATGAACATGTTAATAAAATAATTATTTAATTACAAATGCCCATAATAAAACAGCGCACAATTTTAGACGTTAAAAATGAATCGAACTCAATACCCGTCTTGGCGCTGTTGGATTCGCCCAAGTCCGACTGACTTTGAGGCGTAAGTTCAAATCTCCCAGACGGCGCAATTTTTAAAATTCAATTTCGCTCTTAACAGTATCAGTTCAATTGGGACGATTATAATTTTTAATAAATCAATGGCTAAGTTTGCTTTTTGGCAATTTTTTTAAAGGCTCCTACTCTTGGGGAAAAATAATAATATTTCTATCAAAACATACCAACAACACAAAAACGGCTGTAGATATACAAACACAATCATAGTAAAAGTAACCCTGAAAATTCGGTTATAAGTTGTATTTTGGCAAATGCAATTTGAAAAAACGAGCTTTCTGACATATTTTTTAAATGGTCAACATGTAATAGCGAAAAATATTGGTTAGTCTTTTGGAATAAAATAAACAAACGCCATCATCTATTATTTTCAATAGTTACTTATAAGTTTTTTAATGAACTGATATTAAAGAAACGTTTCGAAAACTGTGGTGATTTGTACTTACAATTCTCCGTAGAATTAAATATAAAAGACGAATAAGAACTCTCCATTTGAAAAAACAAAGATGGCGTATATTTTTGATATATCGAAAATGTTGCCATTTCGTTTCTTCCACAACAGTTGCATCTGCTGAATGCGACTATATATTGATAATATATCGCGAAATTGAATATTTTCAAATTAACGTGCTGCGTGAAGCACCCTGTATATATACATGAAATATATCTGTAATTGGGCAAAATAACAATCTAATTTAAAAAAAAAACTAAAGCGAACTAAGGAAACACTTTTTAACAATATCGTGAGCTTTCTGGTTAAGTTTTGATGTAAGACTTTTCAAGTCAAACAAGCGCCTCTAGCTGACCCAATGACAATCTAAATTGCAGAGATCGGCGACTTAACGTGCCCTTCGAGGCACAATAACAACTCATAGAACGAGGTGTTTACGTGATATGGGAAGAGCTGATTAATATCCAATCTGAGACCATTTAATTTGCACCAAATTTCTGTAGGATAAATAAAGCCAGATACTTTTATTCAAAGATATAGAAGAAGCAATAACATTACTAAATCATTGATGAAAATAATTATTAATTGATTCTAAAAAATACTTTCATACAGCAAAGAAATGCATATAAAAAAGGTAACCGCTGTTAATAATAGCAGCAATTTAAATCTCTTAGGTTATGCGCATGTGTGCGTAATTCTAATCACTATTTAATATTTTATCAGGTACTCCAAACAGCGGTTAAAATTCCTTCGATTAACGACAACCGGTGTTAGAAAAACGCAAATTTGTACTAACCGGTGATTTAATCAATGATTAGGCTAACCAGCATTTTAATCAGAGTTGGGAAAACCAACCCTAAAATAAATAATACCTTCAAAAATAGATTTTATTGAAATGGCTATTACATAAGAGATGAAATCAATAGCTTTTCATCGATGTATTTTTCATTTCTTGATTTTTTTATTTCTTCAGAAGAGGTGAACAGTATGGGTCATATAAAATGCAGATAATAAAAGTTAAAGTAAACCTGATTATAAAACATGGTTAGTGACAGAATCGGATGCAATGTACAAGAAAATATGTAAATATCTTATACCGTATTTTTCTGAAACTGTAAAGAAAACAAAAGAACCGATAAATAATAAATGTCCAAATTTTGGAGTAATTTTTTTTTTCATTAAACGATATAATCTTAGAATTTTTATACAAAAAATTCTCAAGTCCCATAAACAGGATGAAAGTAGCACCTGAAATCGATGATATCGCTTGTAAAATGTGACTAATAAAGCATTATTATTATTATTATTATTATTATTAAAATTTGATTAATTTTACAAAAATAATTATCTTATTCTGAAATGTCAATAGATTTTCTGACACTATATTGTCGATACTACTGAAACTCATTATTAATTGCGTATTCTTACATACCTTTAGATAAAGACATTCTGAAAAATATTAACTGTTTTTATGAAACAACTAGATAGAGTTCTGGAAATATGTATATAGCCCATCCTTTGTTCTGTTTTTCAAAACATATTCCAGTTATGTGTGTTCTAGTTCATGAACATCAAGATACAATCATAGATACCGTAACCTGATGTATATTCTAATATACTCTAATTCCTTTGTTTCCTAAGTAAATGATTATGTTTGAGTTGAGTGACTTAAAACGCATTGATATTTACCGTTTTAATAGCCCTGTGTATATTGTATGAAAAACTATAAAATTAGACAATTTATTTTGTTTTAAATAATTTGAAAAATATCTTAATTATTAAGAAGTTATTTATATGTATACTCAAACAATAAAATAATGGCCGTGTGATAAGTTATATTAATCATAATAATTTTAATTTTATAGCCTTTGAATGTATGGAATATAGTCAAAGCAATTGTAAACGCCACCAATTAGAAATGCCAACTAAGAAAGTAATTAGCATATGTTAATCATAAATATTTGTGTATGATATGTAATATTACAAATGTTATTAATAGACGGTATGTAATCCTTACACCTGTTAAATGATAAGGTCGTCCAGCAAAAAAGATTACGATCTAACAAAAATAATGAATCATATTATTAGTGATGTATATATAATAATATAATCAATGAAAGTTCATTTTTGTATGTTTGTTGTTATAAATATTTGAGATAAGATAAGCGTTGTTAATGTATCGATTAGTAAATGTGGTTAATTAAGGATATGCTGTCCATGTCGGAAATGGTATCCCTGCAGACAATTTTAAGTATTTTAGGAACTTTGATAAAACGTTTTATATTTTCATACACTTCTGGCTTAAATAAATTTCATCTGTTTCATAACAATAATTGATTTTCTAAAGAGCAAGTGACGGTAAGTAAAGTTAGATTATGCCCTTAATACAAAAGTAAATAAAGTGAAGATAACAAATTCTTTTTCAAAATATATATATGTGCAAATATGTATAAAGTAGATATCTAAAATGTTTAAATATTATGTTAATATTATTTTACATCGTTGATAAGAATTGAATGAGTTTCTGGTTTATATTTAACCATTAAACATTTGTATTTTGCAACAGTAGATAAATTATTATCACAATTAATCTCATTGAAGATTTTTCTTTTATATTGAATGACTTAATAAGCACTTGAAATTTGAATCGCGCGCCTTTTCAGTCTATAAAATGTCACCCCACCTGGTGGCAATGTGGACATCGTAGTTCAGTAGCAAAGCGTAAAAATGTGAATACTGTCAATAGATGCAGGTATAGTAACTTTATGAAAGAATGGCTTTTTGTGCTTTAATTAGCTTTACAACCCCCCCCCCCGAAAAATATTAAATATACTACATTTGTATTGTTAAATATATAATATGAAAATATAAAAAGTTGAGAGTACCGGTATTCTTATTGTTTAATTGAAAATAATCATTTGTACAGTAGAGTTGCCGAGGGTTATATAATAAACTCTAAATTTACACACATTAATTTTGTATGCTAGGTCTATTCTATTAGGATTTTATATTGCAAAAAAAAAAGAGTGGGTGCTACCCTAGGGCTTAAAAGCTATCTTTATTGGGAACTTTGAAGGTTCCAGGTTTCTGCTTAGGGTCCTCGCTAGTGAATCGGAAATGTAATATTGGTTGCATAGCACATAATTTAATAAGCCATGGATGTCCGAGTACCTATTACACATAGGGAATATATAATAAATATTTGAAATAATAACTCGATATCTAAGCGAATAAAAATTCATTTATGATCAAATATTTACACATTTGTAACCGTGGGAATGATTTTTAGCAGAATAGCGTTCACTGTAATGTGGGTTGCCTAATTTTAATTTATTTTATATACGTTTAAAACAAAGTAAAGATTAGTTGAACGAAAAATAAGTGCAGAGCGGGGTAGCTTTTTATTCATTTTACTTTCTTATACGTAGTATAAGGAAGTATTGTGATGAAAATTTTCGACCTCGAGATTTTTGCAGATGTCCACGTTTTGAGCTCCCCTGATACCAAAAAAGTGGTTTTTAAAAAATGTCTGTTTGTGTGTCTGTCTGTCTGTGTGTCTGTGTGTGACCACGATAGCGGTCAAACCGCTGTAGATATCAATTCCAAATTTTGTATTTACGTGTACAATCTCCCTCTTGAGATCTGATTAGTTTTTCAGTAAAATCGGTAGACCGGAAGTAGCAGTTTACTATTCCTACCGGAAGTAGCTCTTTTACTCTTATCGAAAATCGGTTTTTTGCGAATATTTCGCAAGTCAAGCTTTTTAAACAGGTACGTTACGTATATAAAAGTATTTAAAACATAGTTTTCAATATCTTTTGTATAAAAAATATTTCAAAATTCGGACCGGAAGTAACACTTTTACTCTTACCGAATAGCGATTTTTGGCAAATATGTCGTAAATTATGCATTCTATATATATTTATTAAGAGTACAAAAGTATTTAGAGTTATATTTGCAATATTTTTTGTATACATGAAATTTCAAAATTCGGACCGGAAGTAGCACTTTTACTTTTAGCGAGTAGCACTTTTTTTCGAATATCTTGCAAAGTATGCATTCTATAGAGATTTATTAAGAGAATGAAAGTACTTAGAATAGGATTTTGAATAAGTTTTGTATAAAAAAATTCTTAAGATTGTATAGTTTGAAACGCTCATACGTATAAGAAAGTCGTGTGGTGGCCACACCTCATTTTTTTAACGTGAACTAAAGCAAACAAATCTACTGCAAAGGATTTTTGAGAAAACTTATTTTAAATATTTTGACAAATTAATTAATTTTCTTTAATCAGATAATTTTTTTCTAAGTTTGATTATTCATCGGGGTAGATTACTAAATTCTTCGTAACTTGACGATGAAAGGTTTTCTCCAAAGTTAAAATCAACAAAAATATCTTGCATCAAAAATCTGTTATTTTTCAACTATTCACAGGTCCACTATCGAAGAGCCTTAACTTAAATCCCTAAATTGATTTAGTTAGTTTAATAAATCTTTCGTTTAATTTAATTTAGAACAATATATTTGATACTCATAATTTCAAGATATTCATCATTTGTTTAATCTAACATACGGTGGTCAGACCTGTAAACCCCTTTTATAATAGATACACTTTTAGTCTAGTAGTAATAGTTTTGTTTGTAATAGCTTATCAAACCTGAAAAGTTCAGATAACAAACATCAAATTTTCTCAAACCTGACTCTGACCCTGGGCGAATAATAATAATCTTACATCCATGTAGTTTTTTTCACGTCAATTAAATCGATCATACACACATTTACTCCCATGTGATATTTTAAAAGCTTTGTTTTAGTAGCTATTACAATTAGTTGGGAAATATTGCACTTAATTACAATTTGCACACATTCATAATTACTTTATTGTTTTTCTTGTTCCCTGTGAGTTGTATTGAAAATATAAATTATCCCGGTACTGTTAAAATTCAGACCAGATGTGGGAAGTATATGAATTCAAAGTGAAGGTCTTTAACAGCTATAATTTAAATTGAACTTGAAAATTAAGTATATTTTAATCATGGGAAATTAATTATTCTTTTTTCCGTATTCACTATCGAATTATGTCTATTCTTTTTTAATAATATAATTTATAGACTTTGTGGTGACACTGATCTTCAAAGTATACTTTTTTTAAACAAAAAAACAATTAAAACAATTCAATTCTAAATAATTTTGACAGTGAAATTTATCATATAAAGTACATATTTTTTATTATCAGATATGCAGCGATAACAGCATAATAAATGACAAATTCGTACTCTCCTATCTTAAAAGAACAAACAAAATTAAATGTCCATTACTGTGAACTGTAACCGAACATTGAGGTTATGTGGAGCGCTTGTTCATGCTTCCCTGTTTTTCTTTTTGTGTTTCTTTGCAAATTAGTTCCATCAGCCAGTTTGTGTGTACCATAACAGTAGGTTCTTGCATCATAATTAGAGCAAACTACAATAAAAATGTTTACAGATTTTTAAACATAAATTACGGGAAAATTTACTGTTTAGCTGAACCGGAATTGTTTGTCACATACCTACTTGTATGTGTTTGTTTTCGTGTCTATGGCAATGTAATTTGGGAATTTAATTGCTATTTGCGAACACTATTTCATGAGTAGTGTACAACTTGAATATTTACACTCAAAACCCACTAAATCTTCATTATTAGATGCCTATATTTAGCTAAAGTATGTCGAATTAGTATCGAATTGCATTAATCAATATATGTACAGCACAAGTAGCTGTGTAATGAGTATTAATGCTTTTTTAAAGACGTAATGTGTTTTGCATATTAAAGAATACCTATTTTTAATATTACTGTGCCAGAAATCTCAAACTGATTTGATTTTTATGCATAACTTTGATATTAAATGGGCGTTAATACTTTATTAATTTGTCCTGATAATTTTTACATTCTTATACGTAGTATAAGGAAGTATTGTGATGATGAAAATTTTCGACCTCGGAAGTAGTATAAAACTCGAATTTTGCCAATATTTCGTCAACTAATAAGTTTAGACAAATTTATAAAGAATTCATATGTACTTAGAATTAAATTTTTGTAGAATTTTATTAAAAAAAATTTTCGAAATTCCTACCGGAAGTAGGTTTTTTACTCTTATCAAAAATCGGTTTTTTGCAAATATGTCGTAAATGATGCATTCTATATATATTTATGAAGAGTACAAAAGTATTTAAAGTTGGATTTGCAATATTTTTTTATATAAATGAAATTTCAAAATTCGGACCGGAAGTAACACTTTCATACGTATAAGAAAGTCGTGGCCACACCTCATTTTTTTACATAAGGAATAGCTGCATATTTTTGTATATCTGTTGATTTTGAATGATTATTATTTCTATTATTATTATAAAATTCATTTATTCTATTTTTAATAATGGAATTTATTATTATAGTTTAAAGGATAATTGTTATTAATTAATATGTCTTTCATTTGTTGTAGGATTTTTGTCTGTATTTAGAACTTGTTAGTTTGATTGCTTTTTTTAATTGACGGGGATTGGTAAAAATTATAATTTAAATATCTACCTGAAGACGTTGGTTTTTGATATAATTTTGTTAAAATTTTATTACTTTGTCGAATTAATGTTAAATCTAAAAAGTTTATTTCAAGACTTGTTTCTTTTTCTAATGTAAATTCAAGTTTTGGATGATAAATGTTAATTTGTTCTAAAATATATTCAGCTTTGTTTGTTGGTAAACATAAAATACAGTCATCTACATAATATATTTGCCGCCAATATATTTGTCAGATATGTTACAGTTTTATTAAAAATTGTTATTGTTTAAATGTTTTAATTAGTTAGTTTATGTTAAATAAATGAAAAAGATAATATCAATATTATCGATAGGTTTTAATTTTTTATTTTGTTTTGAGTTCATTTTACAGCCTCTAAAGCAAGAAAGGAAACTGTTTTGTATGTATATATACAGGGTTATGATAAAGTAACGCACAAAATTCATGAAACGTACAATGTTCATTTTTGAAAAAAATGCAAAAACACGTCAAACAGTTTATTTTATTCCGCGTCTTTTAACATAAGTCAAAAAAATAAAACCTCAAATTTGTCAAAGTTACGACGTCATCAATATTTTTTTTAAATATGAAGCTTGGTTTTTTTTTACTTTATTTGATAAAGCTTGTTTTTCTGCATTATAAAGAAATAATTGAAGTAGGGGTCACATAAGAAAAAACTGAGAGAATTAATAAAAAACAAAATAAAGTTTATTATAGTAATAACATTTAAATTAACTAAACAGTCCATTAAACCAAAACGATTTCTTACAGGAATTGTTCAAACTGTGTCAGATAGTGAACGGGACACAGTTTGAACAATTCCTGTAAGAAATCGTTTTGGTTTAATGGACTGTTTAGTTAATTTAAATGTTATTACTATAATAAACTTTATTTTGTTTTTTATTAATTCTCTCAGTTTTTTCTTATGTGACCCCTACTTCAATTATTTCTTTATAATGCAGAAAAACAAGCTTTATCAAATAAAGTAAAAAAAAAACCAAGCTTCATATTTAAAAAAAATATTGATGACGTCATAACTTTGACAAATTTGACGTTTTATTTTTTTGACTTATGTTAAAAGACGCGGAATAAAATAAACTGTTTGACATGTTTTTGCATTTTTTTCAAAAATGAACATTGTACGTTTTATGAATTTTGTGCATTACTTGATCATAACCCTGTATATCATAAGTTTCAAATTTCATCTAAAATATTACCTGAACAATACAAGGAATATTGCAGCTGCCTCCTGTCTTATCTTCCTGTTCAATGCTTTTTGAAACCAGGGTTTTATCGATACATATGGCCCAATAGAACCCCACTTAGGGCACATGGTTTTATCATTATTTAATTTGTAATCGGAAACACGTGCTGCTACTCAAATATCTTCTAACACCAACACACAAAAACATATGAAGGGCGTATAAAAAGTAAGCTAAATAAGTCGAGTATTTTACTCTATTAAATTTAGAAGTACCTATAAAAAACTATTTCATTGCTCACACAAACTGCGGCAATGCCGACGTGAAATTTATGTGGTCCTTTTAATATTACCTATAAAGGATATTGTATGAATATTGCTATATAAAGGGTATTTGAATAATGTGTTATTACGTATTATTATATTTCGCACATTTAAATCCATAAATTTTAAGTTTTTGTGTTTATCACCAAAGTGGAAGTTACTTATATAGAAAGCATTTTTTTTAACTTATAAACGCATATATATTATGTATTAGTAAGGACACATCTCCAAGTGTCTAAGGGTGTCATTGTTCACCATAGTTTCTCCTAAAAAAATATGTATTGATTGCATGAATAAATATAATAACATCAATTATTCCTATAGATTAGATTAGATTAGATAATCGTCTTTATTGTATTAAATAATACAAAATAAAGGTCAGTTCTTACATACTGATACGGTACAATATCATTGTCTAGTAGAGTAAAATATATGTATAAATAAAAAGTATAAAATATATATAAGCAAAATGTATATAAAATGAATATAAGCACGTATATTTAAATTAACAAAGAAGTAACAAATAAAGGACAGTCAGGCTACACCAACTCATCACGCAAATACTCCTCGATTGAATAATATTCTTTTTGTATAAGGGCCCTTTTAATTCTTGTTGCAAATTTCTTGGCGTCTAAATCTTTTATGCTGCTGGGCAAATGATTGTATAATTTAATGCCCCAGTAGTGCATGTTTTTCTGAGTTGTTGCAATTCGATGCTGAGGAATGCGCAAGTCTTCTCGCTGCCTGGTGTAGTAATCATGCTTGTCGCCATTCGAAGCATAATCCCGATTGTGTTCATGTATATATTTCAGGGCCTGATATATATACACAGATGCTAAGGTAAGTATTCCATTCCGCCGAAAATGCCCCCTACACGAGTCACGACACTTTAATGCACATAGTACTCTTATTGCTCGCTTTTGTAGAACAAAGACGCGTTCTGCAGATGTTGATATGCCCCACAAGAGTATGCCATAGGAGAGATGGCAGTGGACGAAGGAGTGGTAAGTAAGTAAAGCAGCTTCTTGTGTAGCTATGGTTGCTATTCTCCTAATGCAGTAAATTCCTGATGTTATTTTTCTTGCTAGCTGATCCACGTGATTGTTCCATTTTAATCCTTCATCTACATGCATTCCCAGAAAATTTACCACCATCCCTTCACCAGATCTTGTCTTCAGTATTAGTTGTTTTGTTTTGTCTTCGTTTAGCTTAAGTTTGTTGGCGGCAAACCAATCATTTGCTTTTTCCAAAGCTCTGTTTGATTGTATAGCGAGCCCACTCTCGAATTCATCATTTACCAGAATAGTAGTGTCATCCGCATAGAGACACATTCCGACACCCGGTATATTGTCTGATACGTAACTGGACACATCGTTCACATATATAATGAACAATAATGGTCCAAGTATTGATCCTTGTGGTACGCCACATGTGATTATGTTCATTTGTGATCTTTTTCCATTCCATTCTACTATTTGCTTCCTATCAGTTAGGTAGGATTTTATTAATTGCAGTGGAACTCCCCTTACTCCATAATAATGCAGCTTGTTTAAAAGTATATCGTGGTCAACTGTATCAAATGCCTTACTAAGGTCAAGAAGATTCATTTTAACAACTTTTCTATCATCTTGGGCATTGTGAATATATTTTATTACTTCAACCATTGCTGTCGTAGTTGACCTATTTCTTCTGTAACCGTGCTGTGCTTTTGTAAAGCAATGGTTTCTTTCAAGGTATTCTGTCAATCTGATGGCAATCACCTCTTCAAAGATTTTCGAAACAATTGGCAAAACACTTATGGGCCTGTAATTCTTGCATTCATTTACGTCATCATTCTTGTGGATTGGTATCACCCTTCCGATCTTCAATTCATCTGGAAAGTATCCCTCTTCGATGCAGTGGTTCACGATTATAGACAGAGGCTGACACAGTTCGTCTTTAGCATACTTAATTATTTCAGCAGTCATACCATATATATCCGGACTTTTCTTGTTTTTAAGTTTTATGATTATTTGACGTACTTCTTCCTGTGTTACGGGCTTGAAAAAGCACGAATTGGAGTTATTCAGGCGCAGAGATTTTTGTAGTGTTAGCGGAGATGTGGTGCTAACAATACTATTTGCAGTCTCAGGCCCTACTCTACTAAAGTAATCATTCAATTCATCGCCTGTCAGAATTGAATCATTTTTCAAATGTTTTTTCGATGAAAGTTCATTGTTTATTAGTTTCCATGTTACTAATATTTTATTGTCACTATTTCTTAATATATCTGTGTTTTTCTCCTTCTTATATATTTGTATTGCTTTCATGTAAACCTCCTTCTGCTCTATGTATGCTTTATACCAGGCATCACTTTTGGTACTTTTTGCTATAATTGCAAGAGCTTCTAATGTATTTTTGATTCTTTCAAGGTGCCCATTACACATTGCTTCCTGGCTTTCATTAGTGTGTTTTAGTTTTTGTTTCACAGGGAAGGAGAGTTCGAAAGCAGAAACGAGTGCCCTGTGGAAGTTAGCATAATGAATTTTGGCATTCACATTATTTGCTAGTGAATATATACTCTTTTGTACCATTTCTTTAAATACGACAATATTATGGGTAGAAAATTGCCTACACATTATTTTTTCTGTTTTTACTATAGGATCTGTTACTATATTCATTCTCAGTATTTGGCCCATATGATCAGATATGTGGAGATTCACGGTTGCGACGGTGTAACAGTCTTTGTTAATATTTGAAAAAATATTGTCAATGCAAGTGCTTGTAGTACTTGTTATTCTTGAATAATCATGGAACAACCTCTGTAGATTCATAGAACTGAATAAGTCAATAATATAGTTACAATTTTTACTACATCCAGCAAAATTTACATTGAAGTCTCCCGTAATAAAAATATTTTCGAGAGCCTCATCTTCTAATATATCAATAAGTTCGCATATTTTTTCCATAAATATGTTGATATTTCCAAGCGGAGGCCTGTAAATAGAAACAATTAGAGCTTTCATTTCTTTTATCTCTACAGCTACGATCTCTATTTCTCTTTCAACTGATAACCTTTTAACATCTGCTCTTTCCAGTCCTGTTAAACTGCTCTTCAACATAATTAAGGTTCCACCATGTACAGAATTTTGTCTGCAATAAGCACTATGTATTTTAAAACCGTTTAAATGGCACCTCTCCATTTGCTCATACGTTAAAAAATGCTCTGTTAGACATAAAATGTCTAAATTGTTATTCTTTGTAATAATTTCTAGAGCGTCGATTTTCTTTGAGATGGACTGTATATTAAGATTTAAAATCGCAAAATTTTGTCTGTGTTTTATTGTGCAATGTTTGTTTCGTAATACTTTTCTTGCACCTGTATTATAATTTAAGACGGTATTTCTTTTCTCGATTTTATTTCTATTACTTTTTGTTTCTATATCTATTGGTTCTACTCGTAAGTTGTTTGCGATATACAGTTTTTCTCTGTTGGTCCCGAAAAAACCGAACGTGAATGTTAGCCGGCCACTTTTTCGGATCAAACAAATCGTCGTCATCGATGGAGCTAGGAAAACTTATTTTAAATGCGTTATATTTTTGCTTTGAATAATAATCTTGCTTGGTAAATGCATCAACAATAAAATCACTCGTTTTAAAGTTTTGGGCTAATAATTTCAGTAAGTGATCAGTCTCAAAGTCCATATTGAATCTATCCACATATATTAGCCTTCTTGGTTTGTTGACGAAAGCTACGTTTTCTTTGCCTTCACCGACAATTTTCTTTTCTTTTTTCCTATTCACGTTGGAAGTATTTTTGTGACTTATTTGGGTATTAACAATACCTGTAAAATTGTCGCTCTTCTTTATCGTTTTATTTAGATCTTCGATAATTCGGGGCATATTATTATCATCGGGATTGTTCTTATCGGTAATTTTATTTGACGGATGATTTTTGTTGTTTAAATTTGGTTTTGAATTTTTGTCTGCAGATGGCCTCTCATCTTCCCTCAAACTCCGATCCATAGATGTCACTGCCGAGTCTAATGATATTGATTTCTTTTCTCTTGTATTTGTTTTATTCATGGTTTCGATGTTAGATAATTGTCCCGATCGCTCACAACTACCATGATCCCCATTTGTCACTATTTCTTCCATTCTTATATGTATATCCTTAATATCCTATATTAAACTACCTGCATATTTTTAGTATCGTAACCATAAGGATGTTGCAGTACATTTGTGAAATGCCAGAATTTTAATTTCCTGCTTATATCCTGACAGCTGCAATTTCTTTTGTTGCTATAATCTTGTGTCTTGTGTCCATAATTTCACAAATAACTAGTAAAACAACGTTAATGGTCAGATCTACAAAAGCAGTACACACCTTCACATATTTTAGACTCATTAGTCATTTTCAGTAATATGTAATTAATTCTGAGCAGAAATATTTCGTTATAGATCGCTGTTTCCGGGTAACAACAAGAACAGAAAAAAAATCCAATTTTCAGGAAAAAATCATGCTTCTTCTATTAGAAGAGATACAGAAAAAGAGAAAAGCTCTTTTTTTACAAATGATTTATTATTCAAGAAAAGCCATAGTAAACTATGATAGCATTATCCGAGAAATAACTGTCAAAATAAAGATAACCATATCTGCAATACTTCATGTTTTTAGTTGCATATAGATTTCACTTGTAAATAATACTGCATCTGCTGTCTCTATTCGTTGTTTAAATAATAGATAATATATGTAACAGTTTTATTTTTAAAAACATTTTCGCTGTATTTTTTGTACGATTTGAGACATCTTACTTGGTGTGCTTTCCATTGACTTGATGTATTTCAATTTTAGTTCGCCAAAGATTAATCTTGGCCGTCTAGTTGACTCACATAAATAAAATATATCTTAGACACATAGTATTATTGTGTGACGGGATTAGTCATTCGCGAAGGATTAATCTTGGCCTTCTAGTTGACTCACATGAATAATATACAACAGCTCTACTCATAATTTTTAATAACACAGTTTGCGCCGTTATTATTTGTGTAGTTGCATTAAATGCATGTTTATAGTAGATTTAAACCCTCAGGTGCATAAGTAATACTGGCTCTCCTATGCTTATTTGTTTACATTTTCATATATACATACATATTTGATTTTACATTATTTCTATTTTGTCATTGTTATTTTTTAAATGACAGCCAATTTGTCATTTTGTTATTATTTTACTAATCATTTGCCGCTACTGTCAAGAAAACTAATTCATTTCTTCAATACATTTATACATATATTTATACATATATATCTATGTTATTTTTGTAACTACACCCTAAAGTTTATATAGCGTATGTAATATTTGTTCGTTGATTGACACACTGTAATACAATTTCTGATCTATAATAATAAATAAGAACTATAACTTTCCACTCGCTCTTTTACTGAAATTTTATAACCGTGTCCTATAAAAATTATATTTCCTACAAAATTCTTTTTTTAATAGAAACATGCAAAATGACTATTTTAAACATACGGTAACAAACGAATTATCTTTCACTAAACAATAATAACTTTTTATTACTACTTTATTGCTAAACAAACGAATAAATATTGCATAGGAGTTTACAATAATACTCTGACATTTTTACGTAACTGTTACTAATTGAAAGTTTTTAAATTTACGTCTATCTCCTTCTTTTTGAACTTCTAACATTCGTTAATCACAACCTACGTAATCGTTTGCATGAATTTTTATTGGAAATTTATTACTGGATACCGGTCTTTATAGATTCAAGCCCACATAATAATCTAGTTCTCATAAACTTAAAATTTTTAAACGGCCTCGTTGTTGAGTTGAATTAACTTTATACACAAACAAGCATTCGTACTTCACCTTGGACAGGACATTTGAACCGTATAAGTCTACTAGATCTGTAATCGATGTTAATGTCCCCCACGTTGTATAAATAAATAATATATGTTACCAGGTTTGTCTAATGTTAATTCGACTGGTATTTATCGTTAAATAATTACGTCAAACGGATGCTCATCTTTGAATATTTTATAAAAGTGACACATAACAGGCAACCACCATCTATTTAAAATCATCCCACTTTCGAGAAATGACAGCATATTCTGCTTAGTAGTTCGTTGGATGTTAGGAACTAATTCGATGGATATAGAATTTACTAATTAATATTGAAATGAAAGAAATAAATTTTGTTTTTTTTAAATCGGTAATTATTGAATCATATAGGCATAGGATTAAATTACGAAGATTTACGAGGTGTGATCCAAACTTTCTGTTAATATTCAAGGTTTGTTAGAATGACAGTTTGTCTAAAGGTTGCTTCGCCGAGCCACTTCCTTGAACAAAGGAGTTGTTAATTATAGTGGGTTACTACGTCATTATGTAACGAAAACGATATTCCCAAAAATACGATTTTATTGGATTATCACACAAATTATGTCCAAATACCTAATAAATATTATATGAAAATTGAAAGAAGTTCAGGGGTAGTGAAACTATAAAAATGATAAATATTAATAAACAATTTTTAATACCACATAAATTAATATCTTTCCACATTAGTGTAGTGTAGTCTGTTAATTGAATCATTTGTTTTATTTAAACAACACCTTACGTTATAGTTTAACAGATTAATGGTCATATATTATTATTAATAATCATTTACCTCAAACAACTAGTACACAAAAAATACAAATACAAGTTTGAAAATGTCATAAAAAGAAAATATTAATTATTTAAAAAATCTTCTAGACCATAATAAAAAATAGCAAGCAAATATTGCTCTACTTCCGGTTTAAATTGAAAAAAAAGTGCTATTCTTTATATACTTATACAATATGTCTCACTAAGTTGGAACCATATGGAAAACTTTTTTATTATTAATTTTAGGAAAAAAAGTTATTCTTCATAAAAACTTCTGCATGTTCTAAAATACAATCATCAGATATTAATTTTTTTCAGTTGTATACTGGATATGTCAAAAATATTAATTTTACCCAAGAGTAAAGTACCTTCATATTTGACAATATCGAATAATGTTATTAAAAAAGTTGATTAGAACTAAAAATTACGTTCAAATATGCAATTACATCCATTTATATGGAAAAATTAATTTTTTCTATTTTTGCCTACAATAACAATGCAAATTTAACTGTAGTTACATAGTATCTAGGAAGCACTAACATACAAATGATTTGTTGTTTGCTAGAAATATTTGACAGTGAATGTCAAAACGCGTTAGAATTTATATGACTCATAAACATGGTAGGGTTATTAACTTGTGAAGAGAAAATAGAAATTGTTTTGATTGTGGGAGAAAACTATAAAACAAGTTCGCAATTTAAACACGTAATAAATGCATGTGCATTTATTTTGCAAATAGGAAAAAACAAAAAATACTAAGTTGTGTAACTAATATAATATTAATAATAGAAGTAAATAGAAATTTAATTTTCACTCATTCCACTAATGCCTCGACATATCCACCCCTCTCGTTCAATACATTTAATCGTTCTTTTGGCAAATTGACGTAATACATTCTGGAGAAATTTCCTGGCATGTTACTATAATTATCCTCTCCAAATGGTTAACATCTTGAAACGGCTCTTTCTGGTAAACTTTTTGTTTCAAATAACCCCATAAGAAGTAATCAAGGGGAGTTATGTCAGGGGATCTAGCAGGCCAATAAAGATTTGAGTATCTGTGAATTACTTTTCCATGGAACATATGTTCAAGATATTCCCTAACATTTAATGTACTGTGGCATGTGGCACCGTCTTGTTGGAACCAAATACATTGACGTTCTTGTATGGGTAGTTCGTCCATAAAGTCATTGATGTAAGTTTGTAAAAACTGTAAATAACGTTCGGCATTCATTGGCTGGTGAAAAAAGAAAGGTCCTATTAATCTGTTCTTATAAATGCCACACCATACGTTCGTCTTAAATGAATATTGGTCATGAGACTTTATTATAAAATTGGGATTTTCTTTAGACCACCAGCGACAATGTTGTGACGAGACAGTTCCATTTAACGAAAATGTTGCTTCATCGGAAAAAATTATACGCCTCGTAGAAAAAGTGTCCTCTTCTAACTCTCGTTGGATGAGTGAGCAAAAATCAAAGCGCCTATCATAATCCCTATCTTTTAATGTGTGAAGGATTTTTGGTTTGAATGGTCTGTATTTATTTAGTTTTAGAATTTTTGCAACTGTATCTTTACTTACATTTTGTTGCATCAACGACTTCCTTTTGCGCAATGACATTTTTGGATTTTCTACAACAGACAGCATTACTTCAAACTGCGTATTCTCATCGGCAACCAGCTTTTGGCGTTTTCTATTATGATTATTTTTAATACTTCCAGTACTCTGAAATTTATTTACTATTTTCGTAACAGTTGAATCATTAATATTTTTATTGGGATATCTTTTATTAAAAATAATTGCTGCTTCTCTATGCGTTTTATAGTTTCCTCCCACAATCAAAACAATTTCTATTTTCTCTTCACAAGTTAATAACCCTACCATGTTTATGTGTCATATAAATTCTAACGCGTTTTGACATTCACTGTCAAACCTTTCTAGCAAACAACAAATCATTTGTATGTCAGTGCATCCTAGATAATATGTAACTACAGTTAAATTTGCATTGTTATTGTAGGCAAAAATAGAAAAAATTAATTTTTTCATATAAATGGATGTAATTGCATATTTGAACGTAATTTTTAGTTCTAATCAACTTTTTTAATAACATTATTCCATATTCTCAAATATAAAGGTAAAACTAAGTACTTTCATTCTCTTAATACCTTTATATTTGAGTAAAATTAATATTTTTTGACATACCTCGTATACAACAGAAAAAAATTAATCTCTGATGATTGTATTTTAGATTTTAGAACATGCAGAAGTTTTTATGAAGAATAACTTTTTTTCCTAAAATTAATAACAAAACAATTTCTATTTTCTCTTCACAAGTTAATAACCCTACCATGTTTATGTGTCATATAAATTCTAACGCGTTTTGACATTCACTGTCAAACCTTTCTAGCAAACAACAAATCATTTGTATGTCAGTGCATCCTAGATAATATGTAACTACAGTTAAATTTGCATTGTTATTGTAGGCAAAAATAGAAAAAATTAATTTTTCCATATAAATGGATGTAATTGCATATTTGAACGTAATTTTTAGTTCTAATCAACTTTTTTAATAACATTATTCGATATTCTCAAATATAAAGGTAAAACTAAGTACTTTCATTCTCTTAATACCTTTATATTTGAGTAAAATTAATATTTTTTGACATACCTCGTATACAACAGAAAAAATTAATATCTGATGATTGTATTTTAGATTTTAGAACATGCAGAAGTTTTTATGAAGAATAACTTTTTTTCCTAAAATTAATAACAAAAAAGTTTTCCATATGGTTCCAACTTAGTGAGTCATATTGTATATAATACAGGCTTTTCGCTGGTAAGGTATCCTACTTTCTTTGATCATAACTTTTGGCTAAATGAAAGAGAATGAATCTAATGTTGATAAATAGTTTATTTAATGTTAGCAATTATGTATGAAACACAATGTCAGTAAATGTCCGGCTCTTTTGAGCATATTTTTCATTACATTTTGACACATTTCACGCAGTATTTCATTAATTTCATTACGAATATTTTGTTTGAGTTGCTCAGACTTCTGGTTTATTTGTATCAACCTTGCTCTTCAAATATCTCCATAATTATTATGTTCGGAGCAGTTAAATCCGGTGACCGTGGAGGCTAATCAACATCACCATTTTTTGAGATACCTTGTTGTGGAAAGAGTTCTCCCAGTAATTCCATTGTATTCTGGCTGTATGCGATGTGGCACCATCTTGCTGGAAGCTCATTTTAATTAAGCCCAAAGTATGCAGTTCTCGCATCAAAAAGTTTTCAATCATGGCACGATATTATTCGCCAATGACAGTTAAGCCGTTTTCATTTTCAAAGAAGTAAGGATGTAAAGGTGACTCATGAATAATTTGTGGATTTTTCATTGCCCAGAACCGACTATTCTACTTATTCCCATGCCCATTAAAATGGAAATTCGCTTCGTCATCCATTACGAGTCTTTCATGAAAATCAGTGTTGTCATGGGCGAGCTGTAACATCCTATTAGCGTATGTACGGCGGTGTAAATAATCTTGTGGAAGAAGCTGTTGTGTGAATTGACTCTTAAATAGAAACAATTTCAAATCCTTGTGCATAATTCTGGCCGAAGTTGTTCTTCGTAAACGAAGTTCCTGAACACGATGTCGAATTGAGGTTGATGGATTGTCTTCAACAATTTCTTGAACAGCAGCAGGCAATATTGCAGTTCGTCCACGCTACAGACCCTCTTTCCTTGAAATAATTCACTACACGATAAATAGTGCGTTTTGTTGGTACGTTAATTCTTCCAAAAATTCGACGTATCTTTCTCATCGTTAAGTAATCGATGATTGATTTGCATAAAATGTTTTAACAATTAAAACACGTTGGTTTATCGAATACTTATTTATTATAAATTTGACACGTCTTTACTACACGACTGCCGAATAGAGACTGTCAAAGCGAGTATCTACCAAAATGGCGGCAGAACAAAATAGTATACTTCCCCGACGGACACTCAGTACATACGAATAAATACCTCGAGTACATGTTAAAGATATTTTGTACTGAAAGAAAAATAAATAAAACGTATGGAAAACCACTGATAGAAGTTAAGAGGAAAAAATTACTGGAAACTACAAATTACTAGAAACAGAATTGCAAGCAAAAGAAAAGTCAATCAAACAAAAAAGATAATTGGAATGTTTTACCAAGTTTTTCACTACTCCGAAAAATTGCGGGGTTATAGAGAAAAGTTCTTCACTTATGTGACATTATCACAACTAAATTCATCATAATCACTTAATTTGATGCTTAGCAAATCATGAAGTTTATTTATTGCTACACAGTGAAGTTAATTACATACTTCAGTTGATTATTCAATATTACAGATTTTACTTTTAACACTAGGAAATAAATGTCAACAAGTGATAGTTAATGCAATGTTATTAGAGTATAGGTATATCATATTTACAGAAACTAGTATCTAAATCAGGTCACCTACACCCAAGTCCTCTTACTTTCAACTTATATAAGATATCGATATTGCTAGTCGACCGTGGAAACGCTTAAATATAATTTAAATCGGAAACGTGGTAAAATAAAATTTAATCGGCTTTTCTCATTTGGAATATAGAAAATCGTTTTGATTTAGCAAGCAGTGGAAATTTGATACGCAACATTGGCTTAAGTGCAGAAATAAATTAATATGCATCGTAAATGAAAATAGTAAAATTCGTTTTTAATGTAAATTCTTTGAAACTCTGGTAAAATTATTTTGAAGTCTTAATTCATAAGTAACCAAAATTGATTATTTCTAAAAATCAATCAGGTTTTATTTCAATTAATGTGTATCTTATGAATCAAATAAAAATTACACCAAATTATATTCTTTACATGTTCAAATTATTTATTTCTTTATTATTACAAATGACAAATAATTATTGTAAACATATTTCCAGTTTCCTAATACGACAGTATTAAATTAAAATCAATTACTGCTCCCAGTCAGCTAGTTGCTGGTATTGAGGGGGCATTGTAAGTTATATGTGAATTATTTAACATATCTATATTGTTCTTATTTCAATTCTCCGTCCCTACTTTTGTGACTCCCCTGAGCCACACTGTGTGAATAGCCTGAAACTCGAGCAGTTCTTTATTTATTAAATATCTCTATGGTTCCAAATTGAAAACCCCTTTTCCCCATGATGCTATCTACTCCAGGTATATAATAGTCATCACTGTGGCGCGTACTGTAGTTATGGACATCACTTAACCTCTGCGGAGTGAAGTTGTTCTTCTGAATGTTATGTGCTACATTGTAAGCTGTTATGTATTCCTTCAGTCTAGCTATTTGTTTTATACTGACTAGTCTCGTATATTTGCATATATTCTCAGCATGGGTATATATCCGTCCAAGTCCAGGGTTACCTTCAGGGCCTCGTTTTGAATCACTTGCACAGACTTCATTAACGTGTTTGCACATTTTCCCCATGCTACTATTAAGTAGCGTATTTTCAAGATGATCTGGCTATATCATTAGTTTAGTCTTTTATGGTATATCACTAGTTTAGCCTTTTTATTACCCCTACTATGGGTGTCATGCTCATGCTCATTGGCTAATTTCTGCAAAATATAATATGGGTACCAAACTATGGAAGCATATTCAAGTTTCGAAACCACAAAGACAAAGTACATATAACGCTTTAAGTACATCAAAATCGTGAAAGTTAATAAATAATAATCTCGTAATATTCAATACATTATCGATGGATTGTAAGATTCAGCTGTACAACTTAGTCAGAACGCCTGTGCTGATTTATTAATGTGAATTCCAGTAACTATCGGTAAAATTCTTGAAAAAATGTTCAATTTCATATATGGAAATCTCGTCTGGCATATAAGACGAAGCTATGAGTCAAAACAACTAGTAGTACTAAATGCAATAGGAACATGACACAACAAAGGATAGGATGGATTGAGTATACATGAAGAATGCTTGACAACCATATTGCCAGGAAAGGCATCTATACAAAATCTATAAGAGAGGGAAATTATCATACTTAAGGGTCCTCGCTAGTAGATCTGTCAACAATGGCAAAATAGCAGATTTTAGAATGCAGATATTTTTGTTGATTTTAAAGATGGAGAAAACCTTTCAACGTCAACTTTTGAAGAATTTAGTAATCTATCCGGCTGAAGAATCAAATTTAGAAAAAAATTATCGGATTACAAAAAATTAATTAATATGTCAAAATATTAAAAACCAGTTTTCTCAAAAATCCTTCGGAGGAGATTTGTTTGTTTGGGTTCACGTTATAAATTGAATAGAAAGCTAGCCGACTGTGCACTTATTTTTCGTTCAACTATTCTTTACTTTGTTTAAAATGAATGTAAAATAAATTAAAATTAGGCAACCCACATTACAATGAATTGTTATTCTGCTATAAATATTTTAGAGTTACAAATGTGTAAATAGTTGGTCATAAATGAATTTTTATTCGCTTAGATATTGAGTTATTATTTCAAATATTTATTATATGTTCCCTATGTGTAAAAGTACTCGGACATCCTTGGCTTACTAAATTATGTGCTATGCAACCAATATTACATTTCCCATTCACTAGCGAGGACCCTTAAGATAGACAGCTGATGTTATAAACATCTTTTGAGAACTGGATGTGAAAAATTCATCACAGGTAATTAATAGAGAACGATAATGTCATTGTGTTGTTTAAAGAGATTGTATTTAATTATAGTTATATTGTTATTACTTTCTTTTAATCTAAAATATCTGGGCACCAATCTAACTTGTTGACATTGACACATTTTTATTTTATAGTATGTAATGAATAAATATTGGTAAACGAAGTAGTTTTGAGAAGACTATATCAAAATATATTTTGAAATGGATCGGCTAGAATTATTATGTCTAAAAAGAGAATTCAAAAATAATATTATTGATAATTTAATGCATGTGAAAAAAAACCATAAGTCGGAATTGTTTTGTCACTTTGACAGCGACAAAAGTTTACTTTAACTTTTATATCGGCAAAAAAGTTGTTTACCTTTGGTTGACCTGACAACGAATTGTGTTATGTCATAAAATCAACGAATTCATTGTCAAAATGAAATGTCAAAGTTGACGCAACCGTAAATACTGCGTATTATCATTGGTAGTTATTGCATAAAATGAATAAACTCATTGTTTTTTTCAAAAATTGTGAATAGACTTTATTAAATTGTGAAATAACGAGTTCCGCTGGGCGTTTCGGTAATGTTTCGAACAATCTAATAGCACTAACCGTTGAAAAATGTATTCCGAAAAATACAACAAACTCCAAGTGTTCGATATGGAGATAGTTTCTTGCATTCTGTGACGAAAAAAAATATCAGTTGTTGCAAAACACACCTGTCGGAGAGTTGGTTAATATCCTTGAAGACTGGGGATTTAATATGAAAAAAATTAATGGCGACGACTACAAGGAGTCAGTCATCAAAACCATATGGAATACCACTGCAAAAGTGGTTCAAGAAAAGTATTATAACGAATTTCAAATAAGAAAGCCCGTGATGCAAGAAACGCCAAAAGAAGAATCTTACAAGCACAACCGGAGAAAAGAAAAATTAGTTCTACAGCTCTTACTAAGGAGGAAATCTTTTCCATGGCTCGATTTTGGAACGAGAAAGATCCAAAAGGGCTACAAAAAAAGTTTTATCACATTGCAGCATTCGAATTAGCTTCGAGAGGAGGTGAAGCAACCAACTGTATGATCTTTTATTTTAAAGAAGAAAAGTATAACGATGGCACCCCGACTGGAAGGATGGAATACAATCTAATCTTTACCAAAACTGCTCAAGGTGGGGCAAAAAAGCTAGGTGACACTAAATATTTAACACCTAATTTAGAAAATAACCATATTTGTCCCGTAAGATTACTTAAATTAATTAACTGAAAAACGCAGTCAAGATATAAAAAGCAAGAGACTATTTCTTACACCAAACCCTTTTTGGTTCAAAAAAAAATACCAAGGTTGGTATAACGATAGTCCCGTTGGTCAAAATGAAATTTCTAAGTGGACGCAACAGTCAGCTTTGCATATTGGTTTGGATGTTAAACGCACTAAAATCACAAGCAATTTGCTGTTATTTTTCGGCTTTCCATCTCCTATACTCTCTCCCCACTAACACGCGATAGAAACAAGTGTGCCAACGCAACGGTCAAAAAGCACAAGACAGATTTTTTAGGTTTAGTAATTGTTGGACACATATCTGTTGATTACAATATTTACATCAATTATTGTAATAAAAATTATCCATACCAGTAAAATAAAAAAGTACACAATTTATCAAGTATAGTGGCATTTATTATAGACATAAAATACAATTATTTACTACAATATATAAATATAACTTTTGTAAATATTGTAATTTTAATATAATGATAAAAGTAAGTATTGTGCTACGCGTACATTTGGCACAATTGAAAAGCTTAAATGTTGCTCTTACAATTTTACATAGGTACATTTTCTCTTAAATATAAACGTACTACAGACCAGTAATGTCTGCTTATGATCACGGCTTCTAATCGCTTGGACATCCATAAGACGTCTTTTTCTGTTGAAATGTGTTCAAACTGGTTCAAACTGTTTTAAAAGAGGCCATTTTCGTGTTGCAAAGATGACGTCATACACGACACCGTTTAAACCAGTTTTGAAACGATTTTCCAACGTGTTTCAATCATTCTATCTCTGTTTGTTGACGTTTTGGTGTTTTCAAAACACAAATAACATAACCTTACAAATAGATGTCACGTGAACGTTTTAAAACTGGTGCATTTTTGTGATACTAAATATTGATGATGTTGCGATCGCAACAGTTTCAAAACGTTTTCGAAACTGTTTCATGATCAAAAAGACGTCTATAGTTGTTTCTGGAGCACTGCTGATTAGTGCTGATGTGCCATGCAGGACCGGGTACATTACGTCACATCCATAAAAAATCGTATAGCGTTACCTATTTTTTAAAACGCTAGACCACAAGACTATTAACTGTTACCAACAACGCGAAACAAGTTTCCTTATTTAGTTCTTATATAATTAATTGCACACGCACTTAAATAATAACACTAGTTTATATTTCGCCCACTTTCGATACAATAATTGAGTAATTAGTCTATTTAAATTAGTATTATATCCACCTTTAAATGGCTATTAATGTTTACGTACTATTTATTGGAAGAAGCGTTTTTTTAAGTAAAAACAAATAATATTCATGTAAGGCGATTGCTTAAGACTTAAGTCACTTCAAGTGATTCATCGATGATTATGCTGCTGCCGACTGGTTTCAAGCGGCGACCTTTTAAGACGACCTCAGGTGAAAGAAACTCCTGTTCCTTTTTGCGATGTAAAGTATCACAGCTTGACATGACTCACACATAGAATTAAAAGCAAGGTTTTCGGTTTTTGTTTTCACACTCTCGTACGTGGGTTGCTTGTTAATTTAAAAAAATGTTTTGTCTATATACGAGAGTTGTCCCATATGCTTCGTCTTTCGTTTATTTGCAGTTCTCAGATTGGTTTGGATTTTTGGCATTAAGCGGGGGTTACTGTTAACACCGCTGTTATAGATCTGCAGCGAATCGGTTATATTATTGACTAACACAATATAATTAAGGGTTTTTTGAATTACTGAGTAACTCATACGCAAGTACACCAATACTTCGTATATACACGGTGATTTAACGATATGACAAAGTAAATATAACTTTTAATGCTTAATATTAAGGTGGTTATTGCTTCACAACTTAAAAATATGTACGTTTATATATGATGATCTACAAATCATTGGCACAAAGATTTATTTTTTGAATTAAACAAGCTATATATATATATATATATATATATATATATGTTTAAATTTGGATTTCGCGTTAAATTGGAAATATTTTTTATTAAGAGTAATTATTCGTTAAAGCTAATTGTTTTCGAGTTGCTTTTACACATTTACATTTACAAATGTCCTTCTAATTGCCTATAATTCAGGACTGCTATTATACAATACCAAATAATTCGTTATGACGTATTCACAAGATATGCCAAATCTTATTTATTTTAAAAGGATCATCCAATATCCAATGTCCTTGTACCCTATCTTCGATATACAAATTTATTTTAAACTCTTATCATGAAGAAGTAAAAATTACAGTAGCCACGAAAAATGTAGTCGCCGTTGAAAAATACTGATGTAAGAATGTTGTAACTTAGTCAAACTTGTCGCAAAAAAATAAAGCAATCGTCGTGTTATTGACTTCTATTAATATTACCTATTACTATTGTCGTTGTCTGAAATATTTTATTTTTTTTGTTAATTGTATTTACATCATATCTCTGATAGATAGATGATACTTAATCACCTCCTAGCATCACATCCTGTTTAAAGTAATAAAAAAAAGTTGTAAATACATATATCAATTATGTGAAAATCATATACTTTAAGTAATTTAAAGTAATAAATTACTAAATACTAAATTTAACAAAAATATATTAAATGTTCAAAAGATATCGCCTTCCACTTGTGTACATAGACCAATTATTTGGAAAAGCTGTTGTTCCACCCATTGTTCGAGAGTTTCTTTTTCTAGTTTTTATTTTCTCCCTTGTTGTCGGTTCTTCCTCATAAAGTTTGTTGTTAATATATCCCCATAAAAGGCAATCCAACGGGGTAAGATCACATGATCTCGGTGTCCATTTTATGTATCCACCGCGGCCGATCTATCTCTCGACATTCCAATATTCATCAATATTCAATATGGCCACTTCATATCTGACAGATATAAAAATTAATTAAATCTGACAGTTCTCTGCAATTTACTAGTAAGTAGTTAAAATTTGGGCTTTTTTGAAAATATAAACGGTAAAAATGAGTGATAATGATAGTGAAATTTAAAATTTGACTCCACCAGAAATTATGGAACAAGTCTTAGTAGCCACGCACAATTTATTACCTGCTAAATTCGCAAAGATGTATCGAAAATTTTACGCTCAATTTATGAAATGATATGTTCAAAAAATATGTTTTAGAAAATAGATACATAGATAAATAGAAAAAAATAGTCTACGCAACTCGCATTTAATGGCTATTAAGACACTTGTATTCATAATTTTCATTCTCGTGTCTTGATAGCCATCATTAAATGCTCATTGCATAATATACTATTAAATAATTTTGCAGTAGCTTAGTTCTTAGTTCACTGGTTAATAAAATAGATCCTGTCAACTTAATTTATAAATAATTAATACTGTATGGGGGTGTTCAGTTATTTTTTATATGACTTATGACAAATAAGCGGCAGGTTTTTTTTTTAATTATATATTACTCTACGATTTAAACAAGCTTGCACGGACTTCATTTTCAGTGCTATTAGTTTCTAGTATTTAAACGTTAATATATTTGAATATTTGAAAATTGAATACCTACATTTTTATAATTTCCACTTGTTTTAGTTGTTGTTGAAACCAAAGAAAGCAATTAAAGCGTAAATTCGTGTTTCTACTTAACTAATCTAAATTTTTGCTTACTTACAACGTCAATTTCAATTTTATGATTTGTTTGTTATTGTTCAACTGATTTGCCTAAACTCCCCCTTTTTTTCTTTAACATCAAGGATTCCCTATTGCCACCGATTCAAATAAGATGGCGCAAATTAGAACCCAGTTAAACTGAGCTAGTGGAATTATCCGGGTAGAGGCAACCCCCGAGAACACTGCGTGCACTGCACAGAAGAAGGGCAACCAATTCATGTAAATTTAGTAATAATTCCATTTGGAACTAATCAAGCCGTCACACCACGTAAAGCAAATTGCAATAATAATTTAACATTAAATTAATTAAAGATAATACGCGAATAGAAATTACTATTTTAAGTTGGTAATGCATTCAAAGTTTCACCAGCACAATTAAATTTATAATGTCTGCTAGTGGAAACAAAATTAACAGAAGTTATTGTAAAATACACTTTTCAAAGTTTCTAGCATAAAAAGTTGTATAGTTTACTTCAGTTTTTGTATATTATTTACCATTTATCCGGAAGTGTATTCAGTTGAATACTTTACGACTATTGATTTTATAAATGACATCTAACTGTAAATACTATGTAGAAAATACTATTTACATATTACGTTTGCGCGTATGACATCTAACTGTAAATACTATGTAGAAAATACTATTTACATATTACGTTTGCGCGTATGCAATGTTAATGGAAAAAAAACAATGTAGACCACTTTCCCACATCTTCACGCCACACCTTCTCCACGTCTTTTATAGACACACGAAAGGAGCAAGAAAGAAATTAGGAACTCTCGGAAGTAATCAGAAGATTGAATAACTGCCGCATTGCCCAATGAGCTTGCATATTTTTTTACATTTTGAAACAAGAATCGTGAAGTGAAACGTGTTGACAGCTTTTATTTTAATTTCTTGGTATAATTGTTATAATGGTCATTGCTGCAACAGTCTTCAACAATAAAATAAAGAAGCCTATTTCTTTATTATAAATTATCTATGAAAAACAAATATATAATTAAATACCAAATAAAGATTACTAAATACGTATAGAAACTAAATTAAACACTTTTTTGTTTGCTAATTCGATATTTCTTAATGGTTTAAAAAACCAAACAGACTTTCAAATTAATTGAATAATATATTTTTGTTGTTTTAGGATTGTTCATGCATGACATTTGGACATCATGAAACCTGATTTGATATTTTTTAAAAAAGAGAGAAACAAGTACTTAATACCAAGTAAGAGTAAAGACACATTCTCCAGAAGCACTATTATATGAAAGCCCAATTTCAAATTGAATATTGTAAATAAAGTTGGTACAAACATTTGTAATTGCTTCTGTCAAAAGTTCTCATATAAGTGATATTCTGAAAGGGGATTTTTTTGAAGCAACTTCATCTTATGTATCAATTCAGATCCTATATGAAGTATCCTTAATTGTCTATCTTTATCGGTATGGCTATTTAATCCTACAGGTTTTCAACAAAGCTTGTTGTGCACTCATTATACTTGTGGCAATCTAAACTTTTTCCCATATTCTCTACCATATATTTTCACGTTTTTCTGTTAATACAGGTTTCTTTACGTTTGATATATCTGAAATACAACATGTAAATGAACATGTGGTAATATAATTAGTATTTAATTAACACTTACTTGAAATTAATGAGTCACTTCTAGAATATGTGGGAGTTGTCCAGTTCATTTATGGTATGAACTCATCTATAGTTATTTTTGCAATGATATTAATTGTTGAATGTTTGATTTTTGCACTGACGTACAGTATTTTTGACAGATTCATCAAATTCAAAGTTTTAAATGCCTGATCACTTGTTCCTTAGGTCTTAAGCCGTCTGATCAACGCATGCTCATGTTGTACATAAAAGTACGGATTTTATTTAATAACACAATAAAGTATAATAAACCAATGTAAAAATGTAAGAGACTAGGTTATGACTTGGCTATAAGCATAAAATGACGTTTTGTCAAATTTATTTTCCCATGTTAAACTTGCCTAGGCAAGGACCAATGAAATACTTTAAAAATATACGCCATTTTGGCGCGATATTTGAATCACTCCTTCTTATTCTGAGACAAGATATAGGTGAAAAACTCTCATCAAAATTTATGCGGCAACCTATTACTGCTATAATCTTTGGGTTGCTTCATAACTTTTCGCCAATGGCAGTGCAGGCTTTAAGTAGTACCTACTCTTATACAAAAGAAGCCTACTTTTCTCATTGTATTATGTGTATTACATGTTCTATATAACTTATATAATGTGTCTAATTAATTCACGTTGCCATCGTTCGCATTTTAGTGATTTTTACGTTTTATAAATTCCACCCCTGTTTAAATTCTTAATTGCCAAATTTGACATTGAAATCCCATAAGCGCAGTTTAGATGTTTCTTTAGGGATGATTTTGACAATTATAGGCGTAAACTAATAATTCTTGTAATGCATTGTTGTTTTCAGCATAAACATCGCTATCAGAAATTACTAAAAATGTTCAAATTTGAAAAAGAAACTTGACTATTTAGCCTTAAAGCCCTTGGAGCTATATTTGTTTTTATTAGACCATTTAGTAGCCTATTCACAACAATTTCAAATGCTGTGCCTGTAGATAATCAAAATCCTTCATAAATAAGGGCGTTATGGACGGGGTTTTTTTTTGTTTTTGAGTCAATTTATTATAGATATACAGGGTTGCGATTTCGTTTTGCGAGGACGGTTTGAGCTATAATTCTGAAATTTTAAATAGACATGGGACTCAATTAAAACTATTTATTACATTTTTTTATTTTTTTATTGATAAATAAGTTTTGAAATACAAAGTTGCTACCCTCTTGCGTTAAAGATATAAAATATGCAAGAGGACAGAAGGTATGATGCCACCACGATAACACACCTTCTATTGATAACTAAAACAGTGACGCTTGTCTACTAATTAATTTTTAATCGCCCGCTTATCCCTCACTAAGCCTTACCTTTCACTCTTCCCAAGGTTGATGTCGGAGATGATGGTCAGTACTGCCGCTAACCAGTCGGGCAGGGTAGGTTCGTTCACTCAACAAGTGAAGGTGTTATATAATAAGGGCACCAGTTTCGATTAATTATACTGACCAGCAACTGATAGATAGGCCCGGAACAAGTCCCAGGGATAATGAACAGCAAAGCCAAACACACTCATACAAACTTAACAACAGGTTTATTAACTGTATAAAAATTGCCCAAAGTCCAAGATAAGATAGAGCTTAACCAACCTATCATTCAAGTCAACTAACGTAATGTCTTTACAATTTAAGTGCAAATAAAAGTAATAAAAAAAACATTAAAAATAAGAAACACCTAAGTGCATACCAGTTACAAATGTTTAAAATTCTGAACGTATGTATTAATTGATCAAGACGGCCACCAAATGTGAACCATAAATTCAAATTACACTTGACAAACTGTTATACTGATTTGAAGTAGGTAATCAAAAGAATTACGTCATATGAGGCAAAACCTCGAGTTCAATTAAAACACATGAGAAAATACTTAAAACTAAAAGAAAAATTATTACAACGGTAACATATGCCAGGGAGTCTTCCCCAATGTCGAGCAGTTTGGTCGCAATCAGCAACACATAAGCAACAATGAAACACTCTGTATATTAGAGGCTAACGACAAGCTGATCGACACTAGATAATAGACTCTAAATAGTAACTAATACTAACAGTGCCAGATAACTATTGTCTTACAAAAGAAATCGTTAATAAAATTCCACAAGTTAAAGATCGTACAAATTATACATAATTATATTGAAATTGTTCATTAAATATACTAAAATCAATGCAATAAATTTACACAATACAAGTTGGGATGCTACAATGCAAAATACGCACCCAAAATATCAATTAAATTTACACAAGAAAAGAAATGGCTATGTAGCAGGGCCAATTCGACACGTAACAACACGTACTAAAGTGCTACAAACCTGCCGCAGGCGACAAAAACTTTTATTAATGGTTTGTAACCGAGCTAAGTTTCTATTAGTAGATAGGAAGTTTACAGGGCATGGCCACAACTACTAGTTAAACTAAACATTAAATGTCAGAAATTTAAATCTCAGTGACTCATATGCCACTACAAGATAAAACTAGTAATTACGTTGACTCTAATGAACAGTTAGACCGGAAAACAAAGTTAGACACTACGTTGTGCTCAACAACTGCACGTAAACTTGCACAAATTTGATTGTGTCTGATTGCACTAAGTGACTGTGCAATACACTGGCAATATTTAGCAAAACAGCAATAAACAAAGTCGAAATACCTTAAATTTTGCACACACACACAGCTATGGATACAAATTCTTCAACGATACCACATTAATTACAGGAAATGTCTACTCTAGTCATCCTTGGCTACCAACAGTCATCAGGAATTAACGCAGGAGGCTGCAGTAATATCTACGAACTGCACCATACATCTGTTGTCACCAAAGGATACCACGTCTTAAACCTTCCGGAATTCTTCCAAGCTATCTCACAAGTCAAACACGTGTTTCAGAATTTCCAAACGGAAATGCCTGCCTAAAGTTCTACCTGGCGGTAATCGCAAACTAAAAATCGATCAGGGAACAAAAATACAATTAGGATCTATCAGACACGTGATATGAGTACTTACAACAGCGGAGGCTTTCTTCAACCAGAAGAATAAAATATCCTCTTACAGAGATCCTTCAATAACGTCATAACCAAATTAAGCTTGAGATATTATGAAAACATCCACCTTAATTAGTGATTTATTACGATACAAATTCAACATTCCAAATTAATTACCCAAGCACTGGCTGAGAAAACGCTGCTTTTTTGCGATTCAGTCTTGTTTGTAAGACGGTTGAAACGGAAGAGAACGTGTCAAAATTTCAATTAACAACGTTCGAAAGATTGCGGCAGAGGCGACATCTAAGCGAACACGGAGGACACAATCAGAGTATTTAACATAACTCTTAGGCTTTCAACGGCAATTTCAAGCGGAACATAATAATTTACAAATGAAACTAAAAGACAAGAAAATCCAACATTGCTTAAACTAAACAGAAATCAATAATATAGTTAATTACCGAGAATAGATACGAATAACCAAGCATACGCCATCTATGACTGTAAAACAGCGCTACCACTCCTGATGAGATACAGATCTCGCAAAACTAAGATCCATCGCGAAATCGCTCTACTCAATTAGATCACCCAAGATGGCGGTACCAGGATAGACTTAAACCAAATCCACACGACAGCCCCCAACATATTCGAAAAGTATGGAATCTAAACAAATGTTTGTCCCAAATAAAGAAATAACGATATATCTACAGGGTACGTTAAAAATTAAGTACGTACAACAAAGGTACGCGATTAAAACTAAAAATTAATTGTAACAAAGTCTACTTTTTTGTAATGGGAATATGGGTTAAATAGAACATCGTTAAAAAGATTATTTTTTCCCGAATTAAATGGTATAATAGGTTTGGTGATTCGTTTGACAGAATTTTAGAAAAAAAATTAATAAAATGTTTCAATTAATATTTAGACAAGATGTTGATTATAAACATAACTTCACTTCAGAATTTAGATTATAAAAGTTGTTCAAAGTGTTCTCCATTAACTTCCTGACAATACTAAAGTCTGTGGATAAATCCGTATGTTGTATTATTTAACCAATTTTGAGAAATATTTCTATCTGAGTACATAATTTTAATTCGTCCAAATATTCTGGTTTGGTGTTGTACACACGGCACATTAAATATCCCCATAAGAAAAAGTCTAGGAGATTCAGATCAGCGGATCCAGCCGGCCATTCATAGTTCCTCGCTTTCCTATACCTATATCCACCTTTGAGGAAATATATTAAGTAATAACGTACTTCACGTCCATAGTGTGGTAGAGTGCCGTCCTTTTGAAACCAAATTTGATTGTTGTGATTTGCGAAAAGATGTATAATCTGAGGAACAATATTTTCTGGCAATAATTGTAAATACTTTTCAGCAGTTAGATTTCCGTCTATGAAAAACGGGCCTATGATATTATGCCCGATAATTCCGGCCCATACGTTGACTTTTTGTGGATATTGGGTATGTATGGTCGCCATCCAATGAGGATTACCATCAGACCAATATCTACAATAGTGCCTATTTATTTATTTTGCTCGTTTTAAAATATTTTGGACAGATCTTCGAGACTTATCATGATTTGAAGTTCTCCGCGATATTTAATGTGATATTAAAAGAATTTTTTTCCTTGGTGCATGTTCAGGCTTCTTGGTGACTTCGTTTTCTATCTCCATACCCAATTATCATGAGAATTTCAATTATCTCTCTTTCAGTTAAATGATTCATAATTATTAGTTTTTTCCTAATACAACGTCAACTGACAATTGATTGTCAAGAATTTTATGTTTGACGGATTTGAAAAGGCTGCATGATTTGCGTGTTTTATTTTATTTTAATAATGTTTTAATTTTTTTCTAAAGTTTTGTCAAACGAATCACCAAACCTATTACACCATTTAATTCGGATAAAATAACCTTGTTAACGATGTTCCACTTAACCCATGTTCCCATTTAAAAAAAAAACAAATAGGCTTTGTATTTCAAAAACTTATAAATCAAAACAAAAACAACAAAAAATAATGATAGCTTTAATCGAGTCCTACGTCTATTTAAAATTTCAGGATTCTACCTCAAACCGTTTTAGCATAACAAACACGGTTCCATACATAATCGCAACCTGTATAATTAAATATCCTGTCGGATACACTAATCGAGAAGAAATCTGTGTCAGCAAATATATCTTACGTTTTTCGGAAGCAGGCTCTAATTTTTGATTGTAGAGATTGTACGGATGCGTCTAGTTTACATAATCTATTTTAAAATAGATCTTCCGTCAATTCTTTCCGAAAAACTGAAATTAATACGGTTCGTAAAAGATGTAAATAGCGGAAACAAGACAGTTATATAAGAAGTAATCACACTTTGTTTCAGAACGCATTAAATGGCCTAAATTTCTAAATTCAAAAATAAACTGGTCATAAAAATTTTAAATGTATATACATGTTTACAATATTTCATCATCATTGTCCAAAGTATGCGTAATTAATTAAGATTTCTATAACATTGCCCCCTTAAGCAAGCATTTCGCGTATATTATAAGTACAATATAGAAAGTAAAAGTGTATTTATATTTCAATCGAAATTGTTAAGAAGAGTATACGAAAGACTCGGTATGCAGACTGCAAAGCGCTTACAGTATTGGATTACTCAAGCAAGTACTCCAGTTCACTACAGTTGCCGGGTTGTCCTCTCATGCGGAACAGAATTTTTATTTAAGACCAGTTGTTATCCGTCGTTGTGGTAACTATGCACGCTTCTCCTTTGTTTTGCCGAAGCTCGTCGCTTTGGCAACCTTTGCACTTTGTTTAAATGACACTTGATTTGGCTTTTTTCTTTAACGTAACAGTTTTTTTACATAATGGCGTATAAAGAACAGCCTCTGATAATTAAAATAGACGCAACACTCATTACACATATTTTCGATATATGTACAAGATTTATAATTCTAATGTCTCGTTTATAATGGCCATAACCATGCTCTGTAATCTCTCTTCTTCAGTCTGTATAAAAATTGCTTTGATTTATATTGCGAATCAAAATATGAAATAGTCCATAAATGACAAATCTACGTCACATATTTATCAAAAAAATAAGCAAATTGAAAAATATTTAAGTCTCCCGGAATCGAGTTAAACTTGATTTTTTTTATCAAAAACCTAATTTTTTTCAAAAACTAAATACAAGGCTTTTTTTTATAGTACAAAAATGTAAAGTTTAGTATGTTTATTAACAACCGAAAGAAAATTATATCTGTCCTGTTACATTGACCTCTCAGATTAGCAGTAAAATCATCACATATTTTTTTTTGTAAAATTAAGGTCTATTGTTGAGATAGTTTCATTTACTTCTAGTCTGCTTTTTCCTTTATAAATTTCTTGTAACCAACAGTATTTCAAATTGATGAAAATTTCAGAATGTTGTGGTTGTCAACTGCAGCCAAATGTTTTGGTTAGGCTGGTTGTAAAGAATAATTTCTAGTAAATAATTTATATACTTATAAAAAACTAAAAATATTAGATAGAGTTCATTATTGTTTCCAAAATGTTGTATAAAATAAGTGTAGTATTGTCACACGTTGGGCATCGCCATATACTTATGCTGTGTGCTGTACCAGCAACATAATTATAAAAATAATGATAATTTTTATTATATTTGATATATTCACTTATTTGTTTACAGCACGTATGTACTTTGTAAGTACGCGTGAGTTCTGGCAGTGTATTCAGCCTTCTTTCCTCCTGGTAAATCTCTTGCTTATTTTTGTTTAGGGATAAGGTTATTATTTGTATTAAAGAAAAAAAAATCTAAGATTGTATAAAATCATACTTGTATATTTAATTGAAATATTAATGATAGATAGCATCGCTATACAATATTCACCACAACAGAATTATAAAAAAACACATAATTCAAACAAAACATTTATACCGTATTCTCGGTTGTAATGTTTTATAGAATAAATATATTCATAATGCTAATCAAAAAACAAATATAATATTATCCTGTTTTAATACAAAGAAAATTCAATTAAATGTCGATAATTTGTTAATATTGTGCTAATTCTATTTTATCAGAAACATTATATTTGCACGTAATGCCCTGATAATTTAAGAACGTAGCAATGGTCAATGCTCATAAATAAGCAAGAATTGATCACTGGCAACAACCATTTGCACGTATTGCAACCAGCGTCTCAAAACCCGCCACATAGAAACATCTCCCTTTCTAAATGTATATTTTATTTTAAATTTGAAATCAAAAATGAATTGCGAGAATTAATGATGCCTGATAAAGTATTAGAAAATATACATTCGCACGTTATATCATCTTAACACCCAACACCATTAATAACCCTATTTGTATTGCATATAAAAAACTAACGAATTACTATTTTTACATTTTATCCCTACTGCTCAACGTTATACTGAATAAACATTTGCACGTTGTATTCCCATATACGCATAGCAGCATTGATAATTCTTTATAATTGAAAAACTCACTTTGTTTCATTAAACATTTCTTCAAATTGTGCCTCAGGAAATAAAAATGAACTTAATAAGCTAATACAAAAATGAATGAATATACATCTAATCGTGGTGTATTTGACCCTACGATTAATTCTTTATTGGTTTTTTAAAAGTCTTTATCTTTCGAAGTCGAAATTATAATATAATCTTGTTCATTCCTGTTCTTGAATTTATACCCGGGAAAAAATGTGTAACGCTTGTTACGCCATCCACCGAACTAAAATTTTGGTTAGCTCCCTGCATCTTCTGTGAGATCTCTGCCCTCAAGTTGCCGTCGTGACACTAACACACGCGCACTTATTGTCTTTGTTCCCTTCACTGATTGTAAACACATTGAAAATTGTTTGCTTATTTAAAAGTCTTTTCACTAAACCACTTGGTATCTTCAACGGTAGGTATATTCTTCTTAATACAATTCCTCCTTATATTTGTTTATAAACTCGTTGCCTTTCTCATCATTTGTTAGATACTTCCTTCTTCCATTCGCTAATACAATCCTTACTTTCCTTTTTTTAGGTATATTAGGATTCGGTAAAATTGGAAATGTATTATAAATAACAGGTATTCTTCTTCCAACGTTATTCGTACTACAACGATCCGTTTGGCCAGCTATTTTATCTCTGGTTCCACCCAAGACTTTTCCAATGGTGACATATTTATCTGTAAAATACTACAAACAAATTTTATATCATATTTTCTTTTTGTAGGTCTTCAAACCATACAAGTCTTTACACTCTATGAAGCTTTGTGCTACACACACAAATTCATGAATGTGTATTTTATTTGTTCAGCTGTCGTTTATAAAAACATTACTGCTGATTATATCATGTCAGAATATTTTAATTTATATCCTTTTTTATTTATTTATACTCATTAGTTAAGGTAGATTTTATCCTTTAAGTATGATTTATATAAAAATCTCTTTTATTGAATTTTTATTACATTATGTATGCTTTAAATGCATTATTTTTACGCCTTTATAAAAGTTAGGTTGTGTTTTATTGTACACAAACCATACATCCTGTTTATCTTTTCTACAGAAGAAATATATTACTTAGACTTATTTTGTCTTTATTTTGTACCTATATATAATACTTAATTTTTCTTAATTACTTATATATATATATCCTATAATTATAACAATAAATTCATTTGATATCAGAATTCTCTATGCTTAAATATATGCAACCTATCATACACTTGTGTTATTTGTATTGCAAACATAAATAAACTTGATGTTGAAGTTTTTCAAATATAATAAAGTCTGATTTTTACTGTTTCGTTTATTTTTAATACTTAACCTAATTCTTTATGCTATTCTTACTTTTAAATACGCAAGGTTCACGGCAATATGAAGTGAAGTTTCGTTTAAAACTTTAGAAAAATATTTTCTGAACAGCAATCTTGATCTAAGGAAACAATCTCTCCCTTTGAAACCACCAACTTGCTTAGAAATTTCTGTAGCCTCCTTTATAAGTCTTACTATTGTTTGTCTTTGCGAAGGAATTTTAAACTCCATTCTATCGCTAGTTCTTGTTACAACGATCAACTCTAGCTCTTGTTTGCTAAGTTAGTTAGAAGATGTGGTTCCGTTACTGTTGTAGACTGCCGATCAATGAGGTGTATCTAGTCCATTGAATCAAAATTAACTTGTCGTGGTTTGAAAACTCTCTTTGCTCTGTAGTGGTGATTGAACATTGTTCAATCAACTCTACAGAAAAACGTATTAATGGTACACCCAGATAAAAAAAAATTGGGAATATTGTTTGATTCACGAAAAAAATATTATGTGTCTGGTAAGCAATATTATTTTAAATAATTCTATTATGTATTTATGGTTATAACATGTCCGTGTCTGATCGAAAATACGATTCTAAATTAAACCAACTTAAAAACCTATCTTTTATATATAATTGTTTTAAAAGCAAAGTATTAGACTGCATTCCTCTTATTATTGAACATCTTTGTTAATAATTTAATAACATGTATCAATTGTCATGTTTTGCTCTATGCAAACAATTTAAAAAGATTTCATCGAATTGATAGTGCTCAAGATGCTGCCTTTCTTCAAGAGAACCTGGATCGAGTTACGAATTTTTGCTCTTTAAACAAATTAGAGGGAAACATCGACGAATGCTGCTTTATTTCTTTTACCTGAAAACCCAATAGATTTTCTACTAATTATTCTATTGACAACATCGCAAACATTCAAAAAACGAACGTCAATTATGCCGCTGTTACATTTTATGAAAAGCATACCCCGCTTGCATTGATAATTATAAGAAAACTAATGGCAAGTAAACATTTAATATACTGTTTCTAAATATATACATTCACGTATGTAGGTAGAATATTGTCTTTTTGCTCATAGGCAAACCAGATGTCATAATATCACCTTTTACTTCAGTAATATGTATTACGTATATTAACCCATGAAGAAACTGAATTAGTACGTGCTTATTAATTTTTTCAGTTATGAATTTACATACCTGTACGACCTATCTAAGCGTATTGTGTAATAGCATTTTTTCTTTATGTAAAGAGAATATTTATTATTAATCTTCTGCATACATATATGAACTCCTCATTATAATCCACTTATAATAATTTTAACGAATTAAATATAAAAGTATTTTACCTTTTTTGTAGCTTTTTCTTTTTATTAGTTATTAATTAGGATAATATTACATATATAGGCACATTATGTATATTAGATGTTATTAATGAGAGTGTTGAAATTTGTAAGTAACGAAAGTCAAGCCTTGGAGGCCTGGACTTGTTTAATTCGTAACCTCTAGTTTTTTCTATTCCTATTGTTGTGTTTCAGGTTATTTCAAACTCTATTTCAATTGCATTCAGCCAGCTTTTTCTGGGTCTTCGTCGCATACAGCCCTTGTCACTTTTTTCGGGAAGTAATATCTCTATGTGTCCGACCCATCATAGCTTTTCGTGTAAAATATTAATAATTATATTTGGTACTCTGTACAAGTTATAGAAAGCACCAAAAGAACTGAAAAGTACATGCCAATAACCATTCTACCCAATTTTGCGAAGATTTTCAACAACATAATTTATTCTTTTTATGGACGATCTACAGTGACTAATTTTGGAATGCTCACAACCAATTATTAATGGTAATCTACACGGACTTTAGTCACGCCTTTGACGCAGTAGATAATGGTATCTTTTTAAGAAAGCCCTCGAGACTGTTGCGCTCAAATTATTACATTCATTACGTGTTTTATCCGGAGTGTCATAGGGTTCTAACTTAAGGTCTTTATAATTTACTATTTGTACCGATGATTTGGTTAATTCATTAACATCCTTGCATATTCGTATGATTTAAAGATCTATTGCTTATACTCTATACGAACTTAGAATAATGATTTGCATCTACTATTATAGAGAACTTAAATCTTATTTCTACTTCGTGCTTCAATTTCAATTTAAAATTAAATATAAATAAAGGTGTTATATATCTGATTTCGCAAAAATAAACTTTATTTAATGTATATATTCTGTTGAAAACGACGAGTGAACGGTGTTAAACATCACGGAGCCATTATTTTTCCAGTGCAACCTTAAAAACTTAAGGTTTTATTACTCAAAAGAATGTGAGAATGGCTAAAAAGTTTATTGTTTGGAAGCGCATTTGTATTATTTTACACTAAACCTTAATGCAGTAAGTGATATTCAAAGCAAAGGATGTCACTAAGATTTTTAAGAAATGAACAGTAGATACCAAACAAGACGAATTGTCAATGTGGTTGCTGTTTCATTGCTTTTACTCCATGCTGAAACGAAAGACGAGAAATGTTTATAAGAGAATATAACTACCAAAAGCAAGCTATGAGAGTGAAACTTGTTTAAGCAGGCATGCTGCTATTAAAGTTAATAATAAAACTTTCATTAATATAAATCTCATATTAATAGCTTTTAGTTGAATCATAATATTTTTTGTAATTATAAATAGTCCATTTTTGTAGCCATGTGTTATAGTTGAGTAACTTACCAGCAGAGCTGGGCGATAAGGATTACGATTACAACTTGATTACGATTACAATAATCCCAATATAAAAGAAAATATGATTACGATTAATGTAATCGTTAATCGAACAAACTTAGATTGCGATTACAGTAATCGTAATTTTGAAAAAGTTTAAATTACGATTACTGTAATCGTAATTTACTTTAGAAAGTGTATTTTATTGTTGTCGGGCACTAGTAATTTCGACCGCGAGATATCCTCGTCATGAGGGTCCAGTACGTGCAAAAGCCGCTCTGTTTCATGCATTGAATAATACGTTGAATACTGATGATTAAATTCTGATGCGGAGAAAGGATGCTGATGCGGAGCTTCATTCAGCGGGCACTAATAATTTCGACCGCGAGATATCTTCGTCATGAGGGTCCAGTACGTGCAAAAGCCGCTCTGTTTCATGCATTGACTGATGATTAAATTCTGATGCGGAGAAAGGATGCTGATGCGGAGCTTCATTCAGCGGGCACTAATAATTTCGACCGCGAGAGATCTTCGTCATGAGGGTCCAGTACGTGCAAAAGCCGCTCTGTTTCATGCATTGAATAATACGTTGAATACTGATGATTAAATTCTGATGCGGAGAAAGGATGCTGATGCGGAGCTTCATTCAGCGGGCACTAATAATTTCGACCGCGAGATATCTTTGTCATGAAGATCAAATACGTCCAAAAGCCGGTCTGTTTCACGCATTGAATAATACATTGATGCAGTACTGACGTGGAACTTCATTGAACGGGCGCTAATAATTTCAACCGCGAGATATCCTCATCATGAGGGTCCAGTACGTGCAAAAGCCGGTCTGCGAGTAGTACTTTTTTTCGAATATATTGCAAAGTATATATTCTATAAAGATTTATTATGATAATAGAAGTACTCAAAATAGGAAGAAACTTTTTTGTTTTCGGTTTTTCTTATTCTTATTCGGATAATTATTGCCTTCATATATAACGCGTACCAGTTTAATTGAGCCGCATTTAGCTCTCCGACATTTTTTGAACAACTTCCATTAATATTATTTAGAAAATCGTAATTCAAAAATTTTTGAAATCAGGATTACTATAATCGTTAATCGAACGAACTTATATTACGATTACAGTAATTGTAATTTTGAAAAAGTTTAAATTACGATTACTGCAATCGTAATCTAAGTTCCATCGATTAACGATTACAGTAATCCTAATTTCAAAAATTTTAGAATTACTATTAAAATAATCGTAATCCAAGCCACAATCAATTACACTTGTAATCCTTATCGCCCAGCTCTGCTTACCAGGCACAAAAGATCTATATATGTAGGTATTAGCGTTGTATTTAACACTTAGTATCGGTTTAATAAAAGGAGTGTGCAGACAACTTGTGATAAAGTAACTGTGTATATTATAATTTCGCCATATTACGTAAATATCCTCCATTTCAAAAGCAATTTTTAAAAATTTTCGAAATTTGTAAAAATAACCTTTGTCTTTAATAATGCTTTGAAATGAAACGTGGGACAACAGAGACCAGCACTAATTGTTGCACTTTACGTGGGGCGCCAAATTATTGCACTTCAGTTGGGCGCCAAATTGTTACACTTGGTATTATGTTGGTGGTTAAAATTGTTTATAAAACGTTGTATAGTGAACAATGAGTAATTAATTACGTGATGTCGGCATGGTTATACATCAAAGGTCCAGGATAATCAAAGGTCCAGGATACTGTGCTGTAAAAAAGATTATGACAGAAAACAAGAGAGATGTCTTTAAAGTTTTCATGTAATAAAATATATAATGAATTACGATTAAAAAAATAAAGCAATTTCAATTTAAGGTAGGTAAAATTATGAAAACGTAAATAAACAGGAATTATTGACAAGTCGATTAAAAGTGTGGATTTAAGTTAAAAATTAATGGTAGGGAACGATATGTGTGTAAACTTGCGTGTAGTGTGTATGGACCGCACAAATGCAAAAGGTCATGAAGAAATCGCGAAACTACTAAGGGCACCGAAAAATGAGGAAGTATTGCATGATGAGGGAGTAGTGAGAGAATGAATCAAGGAGCTGGAGTCTTTTAAAGGAACCTGTAGTACAGGCGGTTAATTTCTTAACCAATAGGGAAATAACGCGGCAAAAATATAGAAACATTAAACGTTGTATATAGTAAATTCTTAAGAACTAGACAGATAATCGCGCAGACAACTACGGACGCGTCTACCTAATAAACAGCAGACAAAGGTGTGTTCTGCTTAACTTACATTAAAGCTTTTGCCGCCATAAAATCACAAACAAGACAGAACCAATCAAATGTTGAAATATCAGTCGGAAATAACAACTCTTAAGCAGACGTCATATGACATGCGCAAAATGCACCATGTTTTCTTCAACCAAGGCATCTTTCTCACTTTGACTGCGATTAACAGATTGTGTAAACGCCTTGCAAGGTATCAGTTCCATACTTGCATTGATATTGTGTTCAGTTTTGTCTGGTAAATTTGAATTACGCTTATAAAGTTGGTACAATGCAAAGGATTATGCCAGAGAATCGTCAATTTCAAGACAACTGAACGGAGGATTATTATTTTATTTGGATTAAAGGTTTCTTTGTATGTTTGATGTGCAACGAATCTGTATCTGTCAACAAAGAATACAACTTGAAGAGATACTTCATATCGAGACATGCGGTTCACCAGAGATCTGCTGCACAACTGCGGAAAGATGACATGCAGAAGTTAAAGATACGTAGCAGTAATGTTCAAGAAGCCAAGAACGCAGCATAAAATTGTCAAAGTCAGCTGTGTGATAAGCGAAAAATCACTAAGCATAGTCATTTGGTGGAGGAGAATCATCAAAGAATGCCTGCTCGATGTAGCGAAGTAGCGAGTATAATTTGTTCTGAAAAGACGACTTTGAGAATATCACTTTACTGTTATTCCAGGGATAGATAGAAAACGTAGCAAATGTCATCCAAAAAAAAAGTAAACAAACAAAATGCAAGAGAAAGCATTTTATATTGTTTTGGATTACCGCACTGATGCGTTAAACGTTAAATGATCAATTATATACGATAAACTTTAAACGGTAAATATTAAACGCTTAAAAAGTAGTATATTTTTCTATATAAAATACATTGCACATATTTAATAATCATGTTATAAATATGACGCCCAACGTGACATTTTATGAGGAATGGAGGAAAGCGACAGCGATGTAGAAAGTCAAATTTTTTTAAATACTTTTATTAACAGATATCTTTTATTTTCACATAAAGATGTGTTTAATTATAATTAAGTTGGTTAAATTCATTTGCAAAAGTAATTTAAAAGAGAAAACAATAAACCAAAATTCCTTTTGAGTAATTAAAATAATTGTTTGCTCTAAATAGAATAAGAATAACAACTTTACCGTTATACAGCATCAAATAGCAATTTTTTAAGCATACATACATACATATGTGAACATACAATACAATATACATACATATGTACACGTCTTGAGATACGTTCTTCTACATAGTTGATGAAAGAATTGTAAGTTATTAGAAAAAACATTTTATACAAAGAAATGCATTTGCATAGTTTAGAAATTTGTTCATTGCTCTATCTCATATAATTATTCCACTTTTTATATTAGTTAATGACACATATAGTATTTATATATTTTACATCTAATTAATATAATATAAAAATTCGTAAAATGAAAATTAATAGATAATTTAAAGAATGCTAATCGATATCTAGAAACAAATTAAAAGGTGACTCAGTAAATATTAAATTTATTATATTTTAAATACGAGGGATGTAATCTTTCCGCTGAGCCTATCTAGTAGGCGATGATATTTTGACAGATGTCAAATATACCTGATGTAAGTTATATTAGTTTAATGTACTCCTTTCTTCCATAAATCATAGAATTGAAAAAGAAACATTGTCAAGCGGTGATTTTTTTACATCTTCGCTATCGTAAAGCGGTGGTACAATGAATTTCAACGTGATCGACTTTCCTTAAATGAATGTTTTCGAGCTCCTACTCCAAAAACGGCAGTTACAGAAAAAAAAATATTGCTCTTATTCGGAACATGATTGTAGAAGACCGGCATACTACTGTCAGAAGAATTTAAGCAACTTTAAAGATTAGTGTGAAAGCAATTAACATTATTTTACACAAATATTTGAAGGTCCGTAAGCTTTATTCTCGGTGGATTCCCCACAACTTGACTTCAATTCAAAAGGAAGACCGTGTGAGATGATGCAGATCTACACTAGATTGCTTTAACCGTGGATCGCCTCATTTGGTGTACAACATCATCACTAGTAATGAAGGATGGGTATACTGGTATGATTCCAAAACAAAGCAACAATCTAGAGTTTGAGTCTTTGAGAATGAGTCGACTCCAACAAAAGTGGTTCGTGAAAAAGTCGAAACAAAAAGATGGTCACCACATTTTTGGAATTACTGGGCATGTTTTTACCGTAGCACTGGAGGATAGACTTATTGTTAATTCAGAATGGTAGACTACAGTTTGTTTGCCTCAAGTTCTCCAACATGTTCGCAAAAACGCCCAAGAGATAGGATCATCTTGCATCAAGACAACACTCGGGCCCACACTCGAACAATTGAGTATTTGAATGCCCAAAACATACAAATAGTGGGTCATTCACCATATAGTTCAGACCTAGCAGCGAATGCCTTCTTATTTCAGCGGGAAAAGTATAAATTACGGGGTTTACGTTTTACATCGGCCGAAGAAGCGGTTGATGCCTTTAAAAATGAAAGAAAATATTTTCAAGATTGGTTTTTAAGCATGCAAAAATGCATTGACTGTGGAAGGGAATACTAAATTATAAGTAAATCTTTTTTGTAAATAAATTGTGTTTTACTTTATCAGGCTAAGCGGAAAGAGAACAGCCCTCGTATATAGGCATTTGTTATACTTTACAACTGTGTAATCCTTTATATGGAACCACTATTTCATCTATGCTATACTCTTCATCAATGTAAGTATTTTTGGTCTCACTTCGGCGAATTTATCAGAATGATCTGAAAGTTGTTATATTGACAATGAATATTCGACAAGATGAACTCAAATTTACTTCTAGACATCGCGTCAGTTTATTTTTAGAATCTTTCGAACGTTTCCAATACATTCTTCTTCTAGGAATTGTAGCAAATCCATAAAGGACAAGCACTCCAATAAGACATTTGATTTCAGTAATATTCATGCTAAAGATCTGTTCTTCTGTGAGCCATATAGACTCGTCTCCTCTGATTTTCTTAAAGTTCATGTGATTTCTTTTCTTTTTTTCGCTTTATTACACTTCCAGGCAAGTTTCGTCTTACTAGGGGTACGTCATCTTCTAAATCTCAATGATCATCTAAATTGTATTTGCATTAGTGAAACGGGTAAATTGCTTATATTTACGCAATTTTCTTCGTCGGCATCCTCATCGGCAACATCACCAGTTCCGCTCATATGGGGTAGGTAATATGGTATCGGTATCTATATTATCAATCTCTATCATTGCCAAAGCTTCAAGCAGAGTAAGTCCTCTATAAAAATCATAAAATAAAAATATGAACCCAATGCTCTACATATAGGACATCGACTTTTTCGCTGGTAAAACAAAGAAAAGGGCAGAAACAAATAACGAACTTTTCATGTATATATGTATCGCTTTGAATATCTTTTACAGTAAATAAGAAAAATAATTATATCTACTCATTTGTAAGCAAACAAGAAGTACATATTTCGATGTTTAATAAAGCACAAAACTAATAACTCACGACGTGTAGATATGCGCCGACTGAATGAGCAAAATAAACGACTGTTTGAGAATACGAAGCGGCAAGTTCAGACATGTACTAAATATAGGTCATTGGACGTTACTGGGTTAAAATAAAATAAATATTGTAATGAAATAAGTCCACAAAAGAAAAGTAAACATCGGCGAGACGCACCGTAAATAAGTCATAAATCAACTGCACTCATGTACTGCGTCAACGACAGAAAGTCTGGAATATGGTAGAAGAGAGCCAGAATTTGCTGGTATATCTCTAGACCTTTTGTCTACAGATATAAATGCCACCGGTTAGATAAGGAATTCATTGAATAGTAGTCGTGCAGTTCAAATAAACATATATAAGTGAGCGCTGCAGTTTTATTATAATTTATTCGTAGTAGTTTTAAATGCGTAACATTTATTTTATATTTTTATATTGTGATTAGTTTTAAATGTGAAAATATACAGACTGTTTCAAAACATTTGCACGAGTTATTTATTTCGACCCCGAAAACGCAAGAATATAATATGCGTATATATTTGAATATGGAATTTTGAAATAGGTATATATTTGTTAACATAAATATGAACTTAATATTTGTGTTTTAAAATTTTTCGTACAATAACGACATGCTAACATTTTTTAAAAAGTTCAAGATGCTAAGTTTTCTTTTAATTGTTTCAGGCAGTGGAACAGGATAGGCATCTACTTAAGAGAAAATTAGCATCTATAGAATCGGAATGCGAACTGAAAGTCCTAGAACTCCAAAACGACCTAGCAGAACTACACGAGAGACTGGCAACGAAAGAAGGCGCCCTGAAACAGATCGAAAGGGATAAAGGCAACCTGGTGGACGATCTGAACATTCAAAACGCAAGATTAACCGCACAACTCAAAGAATACGCAACTGTAGAAACTCAACTTCACATGCAAGTGGAAGAATTAAAGGAACAATGTCAAATCGGCAAGAAAAACATGCAAGAACACATAAACAGTATTAACGGCCTTAAGGATGAACTCGAAATAGTCACTGATAAGAAGAACGATTTAGAAAAGCGATTGCACATGTTCGCAGCGGAAAGAGAAAATTTAGCAATAGCACTAGAAGAAGCCACGGACAGGATAGCACAATTAGAAAGGCATGCTAGAGAACAAGATATTCGATATCAACAGTCAATAAAAGATTATTCTTTGCCGCACGAAAAGCTCTCAATAGAAGATAGGTTAAGTGGTAAGTGTGTAGCTCCTCTTTTTAGATCGCTGTAATCAACATATTTTATAACTGCTTTGAGCAATGCTAAATAAACATGCACTTTAAATGTATGCACAACTTACAGATTACTAAACTAAAAAACTATTAATACTAAAATTAAAGTGCATGCAGTGAGTTCTGTTATACTGCACATGGAAGTTGATTTTTAAGCAATCGATTTTTCTTAAATAATACAGTTTACTTAAACATGCACTGGACTATTTGCATATTAATAAAGAATGAGCCCGTAGAAAGGGGTTACTCAATGTTAAACATAGAAGGTTTATCGCAGAAGTAATGAGAATGAATTATTATTCTATATGGCGTAATGCTTGCATTAGCGTAGCATAGAATATTAAGTTGAGTTCGAGTTTGTTTGCAATAATACCATGAATTTATCGGTTAATTTATGCAAGGCCAACTGTATCTAATATCGCTGCGCGATATAAGGCCGTCACATAACGACATTTTTCTGATTCTTATAACCTGAAAATGTGTATCCGTATGTAGCGCCATCTATTCAAAGCACAATAAAATGCTTGGTAATCGCTGAGCATTTTTAAAATCACGTGATAAAAATATGCAATATGATTGGATTATATCAAATCTACTGTTATGTATTGACATTTGACTGATATGACATTTATTTAAATACTACACATATTGAATCCTTTCATTTAATGTGTGCTACATATTTACTATCAATATATTTTGGAAGTTACGTCGAGTACCAATAGAAAACTATATATCCAATTTCATCACGGAAAAAAAAACGTAGCTGTTCTGGGTCATTTAGTTCTTACCAACATAGGTAGTCTGTGATAAAGGGCAAGTAATCAAGTACTTCGGAAAATGAGCATTGAATATTCGAAATGTAATATACCTAAGGATAATTCTTGGTAAATAGCTTTAATTTTTTGCATTTTTAGGTTAAATTTATATCTTAATATTTGTAAATGTATAAAATTCTAATGGATAAATTGCAGGGCTGAAGTGAAGCAGACGTTATTTGGTCTTTAATATTAACATTACGTATGTGAACTCTAAGGTATTTGAGGGCTGAACAATTTTAAAAAGGATACAAGTGGATTTATTATGAATATTTGAACATTGTCAATTTTTGTTCTGTAATTAGACTTGCGCCTGTTGAATAAATAAATATGCTATTGTAATTTTAAAATACTCTAGTTATTTAATTATTACCAATAATGCTCCTTGTTATTATCGTAAGGTTGAGAAGTGCCAACAAGAAACTGATTAGTGTTATAAGCAAATTTTGGTCTGTCTTGATGTGTGTGTGTAGAAATACTAACGGATTTGGTATAGGCAGCACCAAAGAGTGCATAAGTAACTAAATTAGCAAATTGTAATACTGACAAAATGGAAAAAAGTACATCAAATATGTACCGAAATACACAGAAAAAAGAGGTTACTGAATATTACCTTCTTAACCAATGTCATTTGGAAATATTCTATATATCTTTTAATAAGTGTACATGCATGTATATCAATTTATTGTAATATTTGAGTATACTGTACAACAAAGTTATTTTGTCTTAACAAAATTATTTAGTTGCGATTCTGTAGACCACATGTTAAGCTTAAAGGAGGTGCAAATTATAGCACCGATGCCAGAGTGGCTGAATATTTTATAAGGCAATAAATATTGCGATGTGGAATAGCAAAACTTCAAAATCTTCGAATACTGTTGAAAGCGGCGATTACGTTAAACAAACACTTTACAACGTAATTGAATCTTAGTTAGTGTTCCCCTTTGAATTGTTATAAAAAGTTAGAAACGTAAGTATAATTGTAATTCTTGACACTACCCAACTTATATTATCAGCAACACTTTTTTTAATTATTTTAAAATTATTAATACTAATTACCCACTTTAAAGTTAATGTTTAAAGTGTTATTTTAAAGTTTATTTCAATAAAAATTCAGAAATTATTTCTTTTGGGTACTACTAGATGGCGCCACATACGGATAATATTTTGAGGTTACAAAAATCAAAAACGTCAATGTAAATTGAAGTTATGTGACGGCCTTATATCGCGCAGCGATATCAGATACAGTTGGCCTTGATTTATGAATACCTGATGACAAGAGAAAAGTGTCAAATTGACAAGAATCGATATAGAACGTATAAACCACAAACTAAACAAACATAGACCGGCAACTACTTGATAGAAAAATACATACGAAGATGGCGCTAGCAGCATATTGGCGCGTAATTTGAAATGACATGTTTTTACAATACGCGTAGATATTTAATAAGTTATTAATGTAATAGAAAAATACACAAAACTATTGCACTTATTTAATCATAAACTCGCGATCAATATCAACATATAATTAATATGATGTACAACGAGAAAAGCCTGCAATAATACATCGAATTTGAAATGTTAATAACAAAAAATTTCAAACGACGCTAGAGCCATCTCATCACCCGTTCAATTAATATGACAAAGAAGGTAGAGGATTGATGTTTTCATTGCTAAACAAAGAGGCGTAATCTAGATAAAATTTGGAATTTAGTTGCCAGTCTGAGTTTGTTTAGTCTGCGGTATAAAGATTATTTTATGTAAGCCAAAATCAAATATATAATACTCTGCTTATTGACTAAGTCTAAATAATAATTGATTTTTATTTACGCTTCTCAATAGCAATTATGCAACAAACAATTGCAGCAGACGTTCGAAAATATCTTGACCAAAACCTTCGAAACTGATGGATTTAAATGGTCACCAAAGTACCGATACCTTTTCTATAGGGTTGTATATAAACTTTAGTAAGCAAAACAAAACCCACAAACATCGACTAAAGAATTTGTTGAAAGTTTTCTTGAACCCTTCATTTTTCTTCTGAATTTACTTAAACTCACATAGCCAGATTGCACTAAATAATTCTTATTACTTTTGCGACAAGCGTCATAATCGCGTTAGTACAGATAGATTCAAAAAAGATTGGCTTGGGTATCCCGTCTTGTTAATATAGGTGTGATACATTTTAGATACAGTTGAATAGCTACATTTTATTTAATACTTGACTATTCTGTGTAGTAGGCAAGCATTGTTGGTAAATGTCAAGAGGTGTATGAAATTGCATGAATGTTATTATTATTACAGTCATGAAATAGCTTTTGTAGATTATATTACTTGACAGATGATAACATTTTGCATCTTAAATTGGCCGCCATTTTAATTTATTGGCGCATCTCGGTTGCCAGCGATTCAAAACATATGTGCCACATTTTTAGAATAATGTTCTAAATATTATCGGTATATTAGATGCCTATAATTTATAACTTGAACACTTCATTTTATACTTTCATATAAGTGCATAATGAAAGTAATTCACTAGACGTGAGACAAATAATTTTTATTCAAATACTCTTCAAAAGATACTTATTTCAAATGTCAATAATAAAGTAAACAAACATCAAGTAATTGGTACAAAAACCACATGCAATAGAACGCATATGTTCAAATGTCAATAAATTGATCGAATAAAGAGATCTTACTTACCGACAATGCTCAAAGTAGTATGTGGAAATGGTCTAGTGCGTATCATGTATTTTTAAAACGGAACAGGCAATATTTTTGAATTTCTCTGTACTACAGTCAATTAATCACTATCTTATATATTTTTAATAAGAATATTGCCGTATAATATGAGATGTGACAATTCAATAACGAAATTGCGCATGCCCAAGCCGTTAGGCTTGGTGAGACGAATACATAGCTGACCTTGATACTACTGATGTAGGTGAAGCCATAAAGCGCACCTCTATCTTGTTTATTTGTTTGTTATTTAGTGCTTGAGTAGAACGTTGTTTTGTCGAAGTGCCACGATCACGATAAACTTATATATCCAGCAACGCCGACAAGAGGTTGAAGATGATGAACGTTCTGGTGAACCTGTGACATCAAGAGTTGATTGAAACATTCAGAAAATTAATGAAATTGTGTGGAAAGAGCAACGTTTGAGTATTCTAATGATGTCAGACATGATATACAATGACAACGAATCAATAAGAAAAATTTTGCATGAGGACTTGTAAATGATAATGATTTACCCAGAAGTTGTACTATCAAAAAACCAGGCACGTAGGCAAAAGGAGAAAAGGAATCTGGGAGAAATATCAGTAGTGATATGATATGATATGAGCTTGAACTCATAGAAGAAAATCATTAAAAAAGTGAGAAACGCATTAAAAGATACACATTTTTGTCTGTAAAAGAGGTAAAGATTAGAACGACAGACTTGCTAAAGATGATGAGAGCTCCTTTGAAGCAGTGGCGTAACCAGGGGGGGTTAGAACCCCCCCCCCCCCCATCGTAAAAAAAGAAAAGAAAACTTGGGTCATTAAGTACTTGTTAATTTTAAAAGTCTTGACAAATGTATTATTTTAACACACTCTGATGGAAAGAAATAGTAACACTATCAGTACTGACAAATGCGAAAGAAAAACGGGTTCGAAAAATGGACGATCGTGGCATATCTTTGAAGTGACCCCCCCCCCATGGTTGAGGTGACCCCCCCCCCTATGGTTGAGGTCTAGTTACGCCTATCGCCTATGCTTTGAAGAGGATTAATAGCTATTTGTAACAAGAAGAATGAGTGTGCTTAAAACCACACGGCAGAAGTGAAAACTTCATCAAGGCGAGGTTAATAATACGAAATACACGCGTATAACAATCAGTAACGTATTAAATAAAACGTATTCGCACATTTATTATATTTACACATGTACACACGCGTATAATATTCAGTAACGTATTAAATAAAACGTAAACCACCATCCCCGTATCTAAAATTTCACATTCATACGTCAATTTTCAAAAAAAACTTCCGCCATTTTGTTTTTTTTTTTACATTTTGACTTTGGATTCGTGATCGGCGATCTAAGACACTCCCGTATCTAAAATTTCACATTCATACGTCAATTTTCAAAAAACTCGTCCGCCATTTTGTTTTTTTTGACATTTTGACTTTAGATTCATGATCGGCGACCTAAGACACCCCCGTATCTAAAATTTCACATTCATACGTCAATTTTCAAAAAATTCTTCCGCCATTTTGTTTTTTTGACATTTTGACTTTGGAATTGTGATCGGCGACCCCCAAAACCCCCGTATCTAAAATTTCACATCCATACGTCAATTTTCAAAAAACTCGTCCGCCATTTTTTTTTTGACATTTTGACTTTGGAATCGTGATCGGCGACCTAAGACACCCCCGTATCTAAAATTTCACATTCATGCGTCAATTTCAAAAAAATCTTCCGCCATTTTGTTTTTTTTGACATTTTGACTTTGGAATCGTGTTCGGCGACCCCCAAATCCCCTGCATCTAAAATTTCACATCCATACGTCAATTTTTAATAAACTCGTCCGTCATTTTGTTATTTTTTACATTTTGACTTTGGATTTGTGATTGGCGATCTAAGACACCCCCGTATCTAAAATTTCACATTCATACGTCAATTTTCAAAAAACTCTTCCGCCATTTCGTTTTTTTTGACATTTTAACTATGGATTGGTGATCGGCGACCTAAGACACCCCCGTATCTAAAATTTCACTTTCATACGTCCATTTTCAATAATACGAAATACACGCGTATAATATTCAGTAACGTATTAAATAAAACATATTCGCACATTTATTACATTCACGCGAGCGGCCATTTCGTTTGGTCGGTTCGGACATATGTGTATGTATAAATAGACGATATAAATACTCGCTTACGGTCCCGCGCTTGGTCTGATGGTAACGTATCGTCTTCATACCCGTGCGGCTCGGGATCGAATCTGTTCTGGAACATGAATTTATTTATTCATTTAAATATCAATTTAATTGAAATTAAATACCTCTACATATATGATATATTTATTTATCTTGTTCCCTTAGCCTATTTTACCCGAACGAGCGTTACACATATCCAAGCGTTACATATCCGAGCGTTGCAGTCAATCTTGTTCAGTGCCTACAATCAGCGCAACGCGCCTAAAGAAGTTTACACTTCAATAAGTTTTTAATAAAGCATATTTTTCAGATCATTCCAGTTATTTAATTGTCACAAATCGTACATCAATTAAGTTTTTTAATATCATAATGAACTGCAATAATTTGCTTAGATATACATAAATTTTCTATTTATTAGTTGTTCATACCTTATTCTAAAAAGAGAGAGACAAAATTCTGAACAAACCCAAGTGAGAGTTATTTCTTATTGGTTGACAGCAAGGCGAAGTAACACCATAATACATTCGCTTTTTGCTATCAATTGTCAAATATTTTCACGTCATTGACATTGTTTGTTTTCTAGACAAATTTATTTACTTTCATGTATTGTGATTACTACATTTATCATTCTGTTGCCTTAACTGTGGATTTATCTCTGGGGAATCTAAATACAATTTAATTTGGTACAGATTTCATATTTCAGAATGATATTTAAATTTAATTTTACCGCCTAAACTTGATTTCACGAGTTACAGGTTGTAATTTGGACTGGGGGTCCGTTCAGAATTTCGTCTCTCTCTTTTTGGAGTAACTTACTTTGCTTTCATTCAGCAGGCGGATCGGGAACCGATCCCGCTCCAACCGTTCACTTCACAACAGTTGAGTATTCGCTGGACATGACCGCTCACCTTTATGTCATCGTCTATTATCTGCTATTTTTCATTGCTGCCATATGTTAAAATTATAGAGATTAAACTAAATAAACAATAATAATAAATTGTTTTTCTGCATTAAGGTTTGACGTAGTTTTTAGTGGAAGAGGTGGTTTTTCCAACCCCGAATATAATACTGAGTGAACTCCAATATTATAATACATTTATTACTGCACAATACCTTTAATTTGCTGTATCTTACTTTTCTAGTAACTTTTTTCAGAAGTATGTATTAGGTTGGTCTTGGAATGAATCAATGGCGCATGCGTACAGAATACGCTCACCAAGTGAGCATAGAATTTTTCCGCTCACAAAAATGGCGACCGCTCCTGAACATGTTCAGAGTGAGCGCTCGTCTACTAGACATGATCACTGAACAGTTGCGCAACTGTTGCGTCTGCTGAATGAAAGCTTTATTTTAACTGTCATTTGAAATGTCATTTTGTTCCGCATCGAGAAAAGCAGAATAACATTTGTAACGACAGAGGTGCAAGTGACCCTTACATACTAATTGTTTGCTCTAAAACTTAACTTCAATCGAAACGAAAGAACACATCATCCATTCACTATTACTAACTGTAATTAACATAACATTTTCTTTTTCAACATACAGTCGGTGAACAACGATCTTTATTAGCAGAAATGGATATTTCCGAACCTTCGCTGTCTCAGGAATGCATGTCGGTGTACAGACAACTTCGGTCTCTCTGTCAGCAGTTGAAGACACACAACGACGACGACAGCGGATTGCATTCGGATTGTTCGACAGCGTCCATGGAAGATAATCAGCAATTTTCTACTGGTCTGCTGACGGAAGTTGCTCAAGAATTAGTCAATTTAGTGTTAGATTCGGACGTCGTGAATCTTATCGAAAGAATGGAAAGATACAGAAGGGATATACAGGAGAGAGATATAGAATTACAGAGGAGAGCTGATACAATTATGGAACTAACATCCAAAGTAAGTATAGATGTTGTCATATGTGTTAAGAAAAATTATTTGTGAATACTATAGTATTATTAAGCATATTTTCTTATGCATAGTGATCATGTAACTTTCCAACGACGTTATGTTCGTAGATCAATACGTTTTGAGGTTGTTTACGAAATGATGTTTTTTCAAATGATATCTGTCTCGCGTTGTTGTGTGTGTGTTTTGTCCAAGAGCGAAATTGCGTCTAAACATGTAAAGCTACTTGTAAATCTAGATCTGACTACTTTTTTTGTGAAATCGATAAAACTGAACTAGTACTTTATGTACATCAGCGCTAAAATCTTATTTTATCAATGTCTAGTAAACAATAAGTTTTATTAAAATTCAAGAGCAAAAAATTATTCAGATGCCAGAAGAAAAAAATTAGCAATAGTCAGTTGTACTTTTATCGACAAGCAGTTTCTTCTAAATAGTTCGCCAATAAATTTAGTAAAACTTAATTTATTCACTTCTCTTTCACGATCAGTCGAAAATATGTACTAACGTAATCAGCTAAGCCGTCGTATTACAATTACAACATGTTAATCAAAACCTATCAAAATTATATGTACTTGAAATTTCTGTTACACTTTTAAGTAACTTTAAAACATGGAGTGAATTACAAAAAATATATACATATTTAGCAAAGCAATGTCGTCCTTTAAAAGAAAAATCCGATTTGTTAAAAATAATGGTAATTTATTGCAACTTTTGGAACTTTTTGCCACAATGGCATTTCAGATAAAAGGATCATTACTAGGGCGCGGACATGACCGGTTTAAACTACGACGAAGTTACAACGGAGCAAAGAAATAATATAAACAACACACGATTACTGAATAGCACTAATTCATATGGTGAACTGCGACATCTGTTTACGCCCGAGAATGAGAGCAAAAACTGCCCATAAAATAAGGAATTTATGAATCGACTTCTCCCAATTATCTAGACGTAAGTGTGCACTGGATTTCGTTTAGTTTCAATAACATACGCGTACATTTTTAGTTATCATTTATTTAGATCTAGAACGTTGTTTATGTTACTTTTTCTGAAATGAAAATGAATTGTCAGTGATTCCGAAATTTATTACAAAGTCTGTAAAATATCGTTACAGAATGTCAAAATATCGCACGTTCGTCACTTAGCTTTGCTAAAACATACACAAAATTTCGTTACATGTTTAAATGACGATGCTCGAATTATTTCTGTGTGCAAGGAACTAACACAAATCCCAAATTTAAAAAATCAGTTGTTTTCCTTCAGGAACACTTTGGAAATTTGCCTAAACTAATCACATATTTTGAAAATCGAAATCTCAAATTAAAAGATGGATTAACCACATTAGACGTGGGCTATAAATAATTTCAAAAGTATTCCAAGTGACTTCGGATGTGGCCTTCGGCAAAAGTTAGACGCAGTTTTTAATAGAAATCCAGATTTAATAACAATTGTGTATGCTAAATACGCTGAAATAAAAGAATATTTCCAGTACGCACCTATAACCAGCTGCGATGTAGAAAGGACGTTTTCTATCTACAAGGATGTACGTAATTCAAAGAAAACAAGTCTTACAGAATAGAAAATGAACAAATAATAAGGTATTTTGTATTTTATAGATCACCAGCCACTTGTTATCCAATTATATAAATAAAATTAAAACCTCTTTAAAAATACAACATTTCAATAGTTGCGATGAGTCATCAACCGTACGTGTTCGCGCCCTAATCATTACAAATCAAACATGTACATTATTTGAGCAAAAATATACATAATAAAATTATTGCTTTATTAGCTAATAATATTGAAGAATCAAAAAAATCAAAGAGGAAAATACTTTTCTGTTATTCGGAATTCAAGCTAAAAATGTGACACTAGCGTAAAAAATTTGATCTAAACGCCTGTCAGGATAGATTTATGATTTATGTTCGTCGCATGTATTATTGTTTGACAGTCGTAATAATTTGATTAGTTTTCGATTATTTTAGTGAAGAAATTAACAAATTTTTGTGGATTTGATTATGCGATACATCATCGCAAAGTATGTTTTATTGGCTAAGAAGTTTCGTCTTCGAAAATATCCTTCTTTCGTTCCTGTCCCGATACCTCTACTCTAAAATGCGTAAATAGCGGTATTAGTCAACGGTGTCTTCTGTGGCCTTTTCGAACTTTTTATTACGTCTTGTCTATACCATCATGTTTGTTTTTCCGTATTATCTTTAAGGTTAAGTGTGCGATTTCTCCTGCAGCTCGTTGCTCATCTTTATTGGAATATTGGAACTCTTCAGAATCGTATAGATCTTATCTCTATTGATGGAGTCGTATGCTTGGCAAAAATCTACAAAAAATGTTATCGACATCATTATCAAATTCCCAGGCATTGTTTAAAATTTGTTTCGACATTGAAGGTTTGGTCGATATTGGTTGTCCCCTTTCTGAAGCCCGCCGGATATTCGCTTCTGACGCACTCGGCATATGATTGTAATCACTGGTTTAAAATGAACCTGAACATTTTGTTATAGCCTATGCATAGCAATGATATGTTCCAAATTTTGGCAGGAAAGTTTATTTCTCTTTTTATATATGGGGCCCAAATCCGATTTGTTCCAATCGTTGGCTACGTTTTCTTCATCCTAGGCCCTATCTTCTTCCTTTCTTTATTTTTGGGCAGATTGTTAAATAGCGAAAAAAATAGAAATGGAAGAATATCATACAGATCAAAATCGGATTATATAGCATATTGCAAGTTTAAAACTTTCTGGAAAACAAAAAAAAATAGTAAAGGAAGAAAATTAAGCATATACAGATCAGCAATAAAGCCTGCAGTAACATATGTGTCAGAGACGTTTTGTCTAAATAAAAGAGATCAAGAAAAATTAAAGATTTTTGAAAGGAAGATTAAAAGAAGGATACCTATGTGGATCGAAAAACTTAAGAGAATAATGCATAAGTTTGGATAAAGCGCAAAGGTTACTATAGTATGGACTCATCAATAGAATAAAATATATAGTCTTGGTAATTACGAAGTGGAAACCACAAGGATGGAGGCTAGGTATAAGATGAGAAGACCAAGTTGAAGAAGACATTTGAACACTGGATATTGAAAGAAAAGTTGCAGGATAGGAAGAAGTGAAGAGATATTGTAGAGAAAGTAATAACACACACAAAATTATATGTGAAAGTTTATAATAGAGAACAATGGAGTAATCATTCACACTAAGCTTATCAATAGGGCTCAATAACACTACTACTTCATCATGAAGTATAGAGGCGTGTACCTATAGATATTTCGGAAATTAAATTATATTACACGTCGGTCCACACATTCTTCTGCTTTAAATTCTTTCTTCTTGCAGATTTCTTGCTGGTTCGTTGTCTGTCTAGAGTAAGTGTATATCATCCGGAAACATGCACGCCAAACAAATTAATATTAATACACTAAGTAGCCATTAATCACTAGTACAATAAACGATATAAATGGTAATTGCAATATTGCAGTAGTAATTATCTGCGGTTGTTTATGCATACGCACAAAAACAATCAGTATAAAAGGGCAATTTACCATAACAGACGGGGAAAAAACAGACTAGAACGTAATGCATTATATTATTGGTTTCCTTTTAAGATTCGCGTGTTGGAGTATAATGTACATCAACTTCTTTTTCCCTATTATATCTGTCTATACGTCGTGCGCTTTCAGGACACCTTGACATTTTTGCATCCGGTTAATTTTAAAACTTAGCACGGAATATTATTCCCACATGACAATCTGTTGTCATCTGCTCAGAAGATATTTCATTTGAGTCGACGTCGACACTGAAGGAACGTTAAATATATAACATTTCCCACCTCATTCTTCTTTATTAAATTATTCGTTATCCTTATAATGATACCAAAAATTATGCGAAATTTACAGAACGACATTATTTAATGCAGGAAATATTTATTGCTTGTGTCTAAATGTTAAATGATTTTCTGTTATTGTACGGCTTCAGTTTTATTTACTTATGCTAATTGATAGCCATGAACTTTAAGACAACGTTATATAGAGCGCTAATCTAAATTGAATACATGTATGTATATATGGTTTAACACCCCAGCGTGATAGAGCCGCTTGTTAAAGCTTTCTAGATCCTTTTCTTGGGGATCCCCCTATATTTTTTTAATTTTTTTACGTATTGCTGTAACCCTTGCAAATTAATAATACAATGAAATTATTAAAACTCTATATTCTTAAAATTATGAAGGTTCAAACATATATCCCAGAAAATTAGCCTTATGCTAATCTGAGATCCTACTACTTTTGCAAAAATGTGGGTTAGGCAATTTCGCACTTCACTAGCTAAGTTAATGGTTTCCCTAATAATCTTTTACCCCAGGGGCAGAAATATTCTTTCTCCAAAGAATGGTAGTTTTAACAGGTCAGATATATTAAATAAAAATGCAGAAATATCTTACAATATAATTTATTAAACATACTACGAGGGCTACTATTTATATTTCGGGAATAGCAAATAATAACAAACATTTTTACATTAAAATGGCTTTATTGTTTTTCGAAATATTCCCCTTGATGATCAATACACTTTTGCATTCGTTCAAACCATTTGTCATAGCAGTTTTTCCATTCCTCTTGAGACACCTTTGGAACATGGTTTTTGAACGCTTCAACTGCTTCTTCGGCGCTCGTAAATCGTTGACCACGCAGTTTACCTTTGATATTCGGGAACAAGAAGAAGTCATTGGGTGCCAAGTCAGGACTGTACGGAGGATGAGTCATCAATTCGATGTTTTGACTGCTCAAAAATTCACTTGTTTGACGAGATGTGTGAGAGCTCGTATTGTCATGATGTAGAATGATTCGTCTTCAGGGGTTAGTTTTACGAATTTCTCCGAAGACTTCCGGCAAACAAATGGTCGTGTACCACTCGGAATTGACAGTTCTACGTTGCTCAAGCGGAACAGTGGCCACATGACCCATTCGGCCGAAGAAACAGGCGACCATTTGCTTCGTTGTGCTTCTTCCACGAACAACTTTTGTTGTATTTAGCTCGTCTTGGAATACCCACACGGTCGATTGCTGTTTTGTTTCCGGCTCATAAGCATATATCCATGATTCGTCACCTGTCACGATTTTATATACGTCTTTTGAAGTACCACGGTTGAACTTTTTCATTTCCTTACACCACTTGACGCGTGCCTTTTTTTGAGCGATTGATAAATTATGGGGTAACCAACGAGAACATTTTTTTTTACAACTAAGTGTTCATGCAAAATCGAATGTATTGAAGTGTAACTAATGTGCAAGGACGCCTCTATCTCACAATATGTCACATGACGATCTTGCATTACAGTTCACGCACTGCATCGATATTTTGTGGCACAACAACCGATTTTGGACGACCTTCACGGAATTCGTCGGCGACGGAACTACGACCTCGATTGAATTCACTATACCAGCGATATACTGTAGTTTTTGATGGTGCTTTATCGCCATAGAAAGAACTGAGTTCATCGACACATTCTTGTTGAGATAATCCACGTCGAAAGTTGTGAAAAATAATCCAACGAAAACCTTCTCTTGAAATTTCCATTATTTTGTCAAATTGATTTTCTGAACTCACTGTAAACAAAACAAATAGCACTTGTACATCAAAACGTTGTGAGTACTTTTATGCTAAAAAATGTCAAACTTTATTATGGTGTTGTCAGATTTTAGCTATTGACATTAGTGTTGCCAATTCCCGAAATATAAATATGTACTTCCCCTCGATGAGAAAAATATTGATAATAAAAATAAAAAATTTATTGTATTCACAACCAAAAAAAACTATACTAAATAACTTATTTACAAGCCGTCATACATGGTATTAGCATATAATAGTGCATATAAACAAAAGTATAAAGCAAAATCACGTATAGCACACGACAACGTGCTTAGTTTAAAATTTTCGCGCAATCAACAAAGACAAAAGAAAATTTCTCATCATTAATCTATACTGTGTAACGACTTATATTGGTTATGATTATGAAACAAAAATATTATTCTGATTATTGCTCACACACTAGAAAATAGACTTTACCTTGATTCTAATCCTATCCAAATGCCTTTTCTCGCTTCTAAACAACATTCCCAAAGCAAATTCACGTTAAAGAGTCAGTCAAACTTTCATTCTATGAGTTTATCATTTAACTCATTGAACGCACCCCTAACTCACGTAATAACGTTTCTAATCTCTAATATTTATAAGGAGGACTGAAAATCATTCACAAAAAAAACTTAATTACAAGTGTTTAAATATGCATAAAAGTGCTGACTTTGCGCTGATATTAATTTCACTCAAATGCTTTTTCTCGCTTCTGAATAAGATTCTCATCACAAATTCGTATCAGATGATCAATCATAGTCCAAAGCACGTCAGATTTTAATGCACAAACACAGAAAAACAAAAAAACAAATCATAAAGTCTAAGCGATAAAATATAAATTCACCAACCTTATTAACTTTCAATATAAGTCACCACACACAAGAACAATAAAACACTTTATATACACAAAGAAAACTCTATACAATAGAGCATTAAACTCTTCCATATTCATGTTCAAATATTTTTAAATTCTTCCAATTCCACAATAAATAGCGAATAAAATATAATAAATATAGGTATAGAAAAGAAAAACATAAAGTTTTTTAAATTTAAACTCTTTACAAAATACCCTTATTCAAAAAAAATATTATAATGTTCAAAATATTTCGAATTAAAACTTTTAATTAGAAAATTTAATGAAATTATTTCTTGAAAATTTTTTCAAGTTCAAAATAAAATTAATTTCTTAAAATTTCTGTTCAGATTTAAAGTTATTAATACAGACACCGCATGCTTATTTCGTATTTTTAGCGGTTCTCACCAGTTATAAAGTCTATTTAAAATCGTTGTGCATCTTCATTTATAACAAAAATGCTCATTCAAGATATTCTTCCCACCCTTTTAAGATATACATTACACGCAGAACGAGAAGAGCGGGATATAATGATATGTAGTACTCTCGAAGTAGAGGATACGCTAACTATCTACCAGAAATGTTGGTGAGGAATTGGGTGTGAGTAATAAGACCGTCGCGAACATATGGAAGAGAAATAAATTAAAATGTTTCAAATACTCGAAAACGCAAGAAATATTTCTCGATGACAATTTTAGAAGAATGGAGTTTTGTGAAACCGTAATGGAAAAGACAAATGAAAATGAAAATTTCATCGCAAATATTGTATTCACAGATGAATCGTCATTTCCATTAAGAGGGGCCTTTACCTACAAATAGAAACGTATGCAACTTATATTACTCGCGGGACGAGTAGACGCAAAGGGGTGTGAGTGGGTGGAGCTACACGTTATGAGGTTCCGATCCGAACGCTTCGGTTTTATTCATAGATAAAGGAATACTCAGATGGGAAACATATGTATGAAGAATGAAAAACTTACGGAACTGCCCTCTTGCGGGTCTAGTCACGTATTACTTTCATATACTTATTCATATTTTGAAATATTTAATTATTATTTTTGGATGTGAACAAATTAAATGGGTTAATTTTCACTTCGCTTTAATGCACATCTTAAAGTCGGATGAAAATTAATACATTCAATTTGTTTATAATAAAAGAACACTCTCTTTTTAATTTATTTTCAGCCATCACAATAGTACAACATTATTTCTCATAATAATGTACAATTGTAATGATAAATAGATCTAGAAAAAAATAATAAAAAGGAAAATCTTATAAAAAAACAATTTCAGAAATGATGAAGTTACTTTATTACAAATAATTGATCGATATACAAATACATACATGTGTATAACAAATAATAATATATAATAAATTATGTACATAATCAAGTATTCTTAATTTTTATGAAGAACTTCTTGTGTTTAATATATTATTTAGACTTATATGATCTTTTAGCCCAAGTACCATCAACAACTACAGTTAGAAGTGAAAACCCATCACTATCTAGCTCTCCTTTAGATATAGCTTCAGCCTTCTCTGCTTCTGCAGCTTCCGCCATTTCTTCCACGCCATATTCTTCTATTACTTCATGAACGTGCTTTTGTATATCATAATACGTTCGCGAAGACATGGTAGGCATATTCATAATTGAAAAACGCCCTTCCATTTGAGTAAAACTTTGTCCCGTGCACAAGTTTCCAAAAACCTGCAATGCACATTTTGAAGACAAGCGTTTGCGGTAGCTATTTAGCCATACTCAAAATATTTTAAGCATCTCCTTGAAAATGTTGACGTTTACACTAATATAGACATAAACAGCTTAGATTACCATAACAAAATCATTAGTTTATAGTTTTCCCGGGGGACACCTAACATTATTTTGAGTCTAATTTCTATGTACATTAAAACATATAAAGAGCAAATACTACAATAACACATAAACACCGTAATCATAACGACTTCCAGGTGATTACAAATTTTTAAATCTCTTACCACAGCTTCATTTATGCCCATATCTTTTGAGCTATCACGTTCAATGTTAGAAAAAAGTTTTTCAATTGCACCACATATGCTACATTTAAATACAAATTTACAATTTAATCCATTTCTCAATTCTTTTAAAAAAGTCATGTGAGTTGAATTGCATCCATATGACGATTCATGGCCGCCAAAACTTTTTAACTGCTGAATTATCGTTCCTGGTTTCTTTTTTTACAAGAAAATTACCTTCCTCGGGTTCATTTTAAGTTGGAAGCTTGTAACTGTAATAATTTGTAAATTTGTAAATAATGCCCAAAGTCTACAGTTTCGATTGTAATACGTACTTCCCATTACCTTGTGAGTTGCCTAAATAGATGTGTTCAGAGTTTCCAACATTAACCCCTTCAGGGGATGACAAATCAATGGAAGTTGCATCAAACCTAAGAGCAAAAGCGTATGTATTAAAAGCGGACTGTAAGAAAGGCAATCCAAAGCTACCGTGGGTTGAAAATTTTAATATACACATAAAATGAATCGTCAAATATTTAAATTCTGAAATCTACTCGCATATTGGTATTATGTACTTAGTTAAATTAAATCGAATTAACAAATATCAAAATAATGTAAATAAAATTGTAGACCAAAAATTACTTACCTCGTATTTTGATTTTTCATACGATTTGCATGCTTACTTCTTTGGATGGTTGATTTTTTATGATAATCCAATTTTCGCTTGCCCATAACTTATATTATTGTAGCGTGATTCGTTCGTTAATTTAAAAAAACAGAACACGCAATTATAGGAGTAACTATTTAATATCACTAATTAATGTTATTTACGTATATTTATATCCAATTCATTAAATAGACACATAGGGGAGAGTGGGGTATTATGATCCCTCTAAGACAAAACACGTCGTAGGAGAAGTACGGTACGAGCAAAAAAATTAAATTTATTCCAAGAAAGAGAGCATGCTTTTCTTAACACTTTGGTGTAGTCGTCAAGGTTGAATCATTAAAAAACATTAATAGAAATGGATACAATGTATACTTTGCAAAAGGATCATTTTGCCCCAAGGGTAGAGGTAAAATGATCCCATGAGGCTGGTCAAACGATCCCACCCCCAGTAATAACATTTTTGATTGATACACTAAGAATAAATATAGCATCACACTAGGTAAAGATTTTTAATAAAGTTATGTTTACTGCAAATACAAAAATAATATATTTTCTCTAAAAAAAAACACAACAAAATATTCTTTGGGAACTGAAAAACTTTGGTATAAATTAATGATTAAACTGAAATTTAATTTGTAGTTTAGCAGTCGCTACTTGAGTACGGAATACACAGCCGGAACGTCCTAGCGTTTACAGTTTCCGAAATAAAGTCGCGAAATTTAACAATATTTCAGAAAATTTCTCGATTTTATTTCGGAAAGTATGCATGCAAATGGGAAACTGTGTGCGTATTGTACTACCAAGTAACGTGGCAAGAACCACATGCAGCTGGAACTTCCTAGCGTTTACAGTTTCCGAAATAAAGTCGCGAAATTTAACAAAATATTTCGCTATGTATATTCCTCATCATCGTTGCTAACACCAGCACATTCATCATGTGCCCAACCTTCTCCACTGACAGACCCTTTAAATCTTCCACCACACAATATGCATTCTATTATTGTGCTATTGTGATTCGAGGTCCAAAATGACGGTATCTAGGCGCGAACTAGAACCTGGAGTAGGACTTTCTTTTTTTATTTAGTTTTTTGCTTTCTTGCTTTTTTCGCAAATGTCTTGGAATTTTTTCCAGGAACTGTGGAAATTGACGTCCTATCGACATTGAATATTCTGTGGCAAGGATAATCATGTCGATCTCTTAAGTCTTTCAGAAGACCAAAAAACATCGTCACCACTGGTTTATTGACAGCTCTTGCGCGAGCGGCAGAAGCAGACTCTGGACTTCGCAGACTAATATTTGAATGTCTTGTTTGAAAACCAGATAGCCAGTCTTTTCCGGCGATGTGGTATATAGTTTTTTTTCGGTCAACTGAAAGGCGAAACGACGAAGATCTAGGGTTGTGATGTCATACATTCTTGTTTCCAGATCAAGAGTGTGTTGTACCAACTCATTTTCTTGATCTGGACTAAATACCGTCCATTTGCTGTCAAGATGTTTTATACTACTCGTCGCAATTTTGTTTTTGTTTATGGCTCGACGTTTTAATGACATAATAGGAACATTGAAGCTTTTTGTTGCGGTTTTGATAAGCATTTCATTTTTAAACTCATCCAGAGCATTTTGCATACTCTTTGGATCTCAACTTTGTCTTTACGTTTTTCGTTGGTAGTGACGTGGCATTCTGAAAAAGTAAAAAATCTAAATAACAATGACTGAAATAAAACTAAAACAACAAATGGGGGTAAAATGATTCCGGGATCATTTTTGACGACCCATTAGGGATCGTTTTACCCCAAGCGCATATTCTGACTTTCACCTAACCTAACAATTTTCAATGAGAAAATAGGCTCTAACTACTTCAGAATTTTTAAGTCCAACTATACCATTCCAAGTTATGCACAAACACGATTCGATAAAGAACAGTGCATAAATTTAATACTGATTCTACGAAGCACTTACCTTATATCGGAAAGTCACACAACACCGAAATGCAAACCACGAGTTTTTAAACAGGTTTGAACTGATCACATGGCGCATCCGTGAGTATAGAACACTTAAATTTCAACATTCTGTCACTGTAAACCAGATGGCACCATTAGTTTTTGCAAAATTAGGTGGGACCATTTAACCTCAAGGGATCATTATACCCCACTCTCCCCTACATTTATTTCTACAATTTCTCTATACTGTCAGTCATGTCAATTTTAGTTTTATTGACAAACCTTGTCTCCATGACACCCATTCGCATTTCATGACATTACACTCGAATATTATATGACATTTCTTTTTAATTACAAACTGTCACTCTGACTTGGAATAGCCGACCGATTCCGATAGATTTTCGTCTTCGCTAGGACTAGCAGAGATACCGTAATGTGGGGATAGACGACGCAAAAGCTTGGAAAAACGACGTGTAAAATGTGTGTGACGATGTTTACTGTTTAATGTTTTTTATCTTCAAAAATAATTACAGAAAGTTTTTTCTTCTTTTATGTCGTGCATCAAATGTGCAGCTGGCGCGGGGAGGTCGTTTTTTTCTTTTTTTGTATCAGCCTTAGTAGACATTCATAAAATTCATGCATTTTTGGGGTTATTTCTAAGACACATAACTTTTTTAAGAAAATAAATTAGTACAAAAACGGACCTTGCCATTATAAATTGATGCCTTTAGCATCACTAACCCAAATTTCAGATTCTAAAATTACAAAATGAGTTTAAAAAACGCGAAACGGCGATGCCTTAATTTTCGACAGGTAAACGCCCCTCTTAAATGGAAAGCACAATCCTTCTGTTGTTCGATATTGGGCTCGGGAAAATCAGCACAGATATTTTGTTAAACACACCCAATATCCCCAGAAAGTGAATGTCTGGGCAGGTATTTTGAGTGACCATTTGCTTGGTCCATTTTTTATTGATGGTACGTTAAATGCGGACAAATACCTCGATATGCTACAGAATCAGATACTTCCCGCTATTGATAATACCGGAATAGATCAGGATATTATTTGGTTCCAACAGGACGGTTGTCCTGCACATAATGCGGTTGAGTAAAGCATTTTTTAATGAATACTTTTTCTGATCGTCTCATTAGTGGAACAGGAAACATTCGTTGGCCTCCGTGATCTCCTGATCTATCGCCAAATGATTTCTTTTTGTGAGGATACATTAAAAATAAAATATACAGTGCACAAGCTGGCAGGCTAGAAAACTTAGATATTTTGAGAAGGCTAATCATAGAGGCTTTTGAATCCGTAACAGTCGATGTAATTCGTAATGTGCGAGAAAATGTTTATGATAGGCTCGGACAATTCCTTGCTGCTGAAGGAGGAAATTTTGCACCTATGTATTGTTTAGAGAAATTTTTTTATTTTCATTAGAACTCCGTTCTTAATAAATTTATATAATAATTTACTAAGAATTAATGTTTAATTAGAATTGTGCTTTTATTTTCTTACTGTGTTGTATTGTATTTCTGTTAAAAAGGACTTTATTGAAATAGTGTCCTGTGAATTCACAACTTTATTGAACTGGTAGTACTAGAGGTCGAATGCGCGTCATCCAAAGATGCGCAAAAGCATACCTTGTTTCCTTGTACCATGACTACGGCCACGATTGGGCGTTGTTGCCGGTGTGCCTAGTATACATATATCCTATCCCCAATATGATTTTACACATGCGGTATATCAGTTTAATGTTATCCGATTTTCTGGTATAAGTAAAACTATTTATTAAATAGGACATGCCCCTCTTGAGAGAAATATTAGCAGAGGGGTAATAGGTACTCGGACATCCTTGGTTTATTAAAGTATGTGCTATGCAACCAATATTACATTTACGATTCACTAGCGAGGAGCCTTAATTTAACAATTCCTTGCAGGAACACTTTCACATTCTGTCATTAATAATCATTTTTGGTACCTTACTCTCACCGCAATGCCTTTAATCCATTCCTCTCTGGCAATATCTTTTAATTTCTTCTGAATTCCACTTTCTTTCTAAGGTAATTCTGAGTCTATGTATATATTTCTCCCTTTCATCTTGGTTTTTTCTTTCAGTATTTTTAATTTATCAGTCGAATTCTTAATTTCAATTTTGTGTGCCTTTTTTATTTCCACTTGATTTTGTTGTTGACCATGGCGCTTTCAGAACACCATGACATCCTTGCATCCGGTTAATTTTTAAACTTAGCACGGAATATTGTTCCCACGTGACAATCCTTTGTCATCTGTTCAGAAGATGTCCCATTTAAATCGTAATCGGCACAGAAAGAACGTTAAATATATAACATTTCCCACGTTATTTTTCTTTATTCTAATAATAATACCGAGAATTATGCCAAATTACCAAAACGACCTTAAGTGAAGTATATAATGCAGGAAATATTTATTGCTTATGCCTAAATGTTAAATGTAATTTGTGTTGTTGTCGTACGGCATCAGTTTTATTTGCTTATGCTAATTCAAAGCCGTGAACTTTAAATACAACGTTATATAGAGCGCTAATTTAAATTGAATACATGCATAATGATAATACTAGACGCTGAAAGGAAAGAAATGTTGATGTATTAAGTAATAAATGAATTACATAGTAGTATATTATGTATACAAATCATTTAAGCAGCATTCGGTCACCAGAAACAACTGTCTATCAGCGAAACATATAGCATTATAAGAAATAGTAACTGAAATATTTCCCACCATCGACACACAAACGTGTAGTCATAAACACACATAAGAGACAGTAAACCGAAGGGAAGCTATAATACTAATATGTGAGGTTAAATTTTTTGCCCTCTACCAAATAAAACGGAACTAATATTTATGTGGCGGGTGATACGAATGTATGGAAATAATTTTCTGAAGCAATAATAAAGTATTTCCTAGAATTAGAAGCGTACATGATTCGTTTAAAAATGTAACATTCCTGTCAGTTATATCATCTACACCTCTAATTCCAAGAAGAACGATTATTGTGCTTAGTTACATAATTTAAATATAAATCACTCACTCTAAACTATACTCTATACATAATTATTTATTTGTAAATATACTAAAATTAATAATATACAAAATAATTATTATGTCACAAGCAAAACAATATTACCTACTTATAAATCAATTTATTTATTGTACCTATTGTTTTTGTTTTTATACATTTCTTCAGGCAGTGTTTATATAATACCTCTTATAGATTTGTTTTGGTCACCATTACTCATTATCGTAGGTATGTTTAGTCATACAGTGTTCATTTAATTAGATCAAATAGTTTTGAGTCATGTTTCTTCTCCATATATATTGCTGCTTCAAGATATTAAATATCACCTTAGTAATAACCACGTTCTTACCATAACAAATGGGTTTTCTACTAGCCATAATCACCATGATGGTTTTACAGGCAAACTCTTAATATTCATTTGTTTGCTGAGGTTGCAAGTTCAAACTCGAACAACAAAAATTATGTACAATTAAATAATAAATATTTTTATTTTCAGGTTTCTGTTTGTGAAGTTGAATTGCAAGCTGCATTGGAAGAAAGAGACAGAGCAAGAAACGACGCCTCTCACAGCTCCTTAGCCCAAGATGAAGTCGTGCTGAAAGCTCGAGAAGTTCGCGATCAAGCCGTCACGAGGAAGAACAAGGTCGAAGTAGAACTCGCGAAAACTAGAGTGGAACTGATGCAAGCTAACAGTCAATTGTTAGAAGCGATCCAACAAAAAGTAGAATTAAGTCAGCAACTAGAACAGTGGCAGGTTAGTTTAAAGTTTTCTTATTTACCATAGGTTCTTTTTTTTGGAAAATATGCTCATCAATATAATATAACAATATAAATTCAAACTTATTGTTAAGATTCTTTTACATCTGTCAATTGAATTTATTGAACTTTTAATTGAACTAGAAACTGACAGATGTAGGTCTTGACTTGGTGCCAATTTTGATGCAGTTCTAGAAATTTAAGTTTAAATTGACATATGTAAATAAAAGAGCCATAGGCAACCATCAGAAATGCAGGATTGCTATGCATTCGAAGAAAGAATAATGATATGCAAACACTAATACAGGTCTCTTTCATATTATTCATCTTTAGGTAATAATAATTATATATTTATTTTAAATATTAATGACATTGAATTTAAAGTGAAATAGGTACCTATTATTTGTTTAGATTACATTCAAATTATACAACAACAAACAAGAAAGTGGGTGTGCTTAAAACCACACAGCAGAAGTGTAAACTTCATCAAGGCGAGGTTAATAATACGAAATACAACTTTTTTTTTCGTTCTATATTACATTTAAATAATTGTCCGCGAAGTTACCAATTCGCGAACGCAACACAGTTCGCGAAATACAATTTCGCGGCCGTTACCATGGCAGCGGCCGTTAAACTAAATACACATTTGGACACATGTTTAATCACACATTCTACGACTTATTTTGACAACTATCAAGTATTTGTAGTTTATTATATTCGTCTCATTTCCATGGTAACGCATGTAAAGCAAGTAAACCACTTTAATTTAGCACCTTTAGAACTAAATTAAATTAAATTGTGTCTCAATTTAAATTAAATCGATTGAAAAATTTAACGGTTGCCCAAAAAATTGTGTGTATATCTTGTCCGCGAAAAACTTTAACGTACTCGAGATTGTCTTGCCTCGGCCGCAAGCATTATTAAGGAGAGTTTTGGACGCATGTATATATATAAATAGACGATATGAATACTGGCTTTCGACTCCCGCCCTTGGTCTAATGGTTAAGTGCTGGCCTCTCACCCAGACGGCTCCAGTTCACATCTGCTCTGGGACATGCGAATTTATTTATTCATTTAAATTTCAATTTAATTGAAATTAAATACCTATATATGATATATTTATTTATCTTGTTCCCTTAGCCGACTTTACCCGAAGAGCGTTACATATCCGAGCGTTGCAGGTCAGTCTTGTTCACTACCTACAATCAGCGCAACGCGCCTAAAGAAGCTTACACTTCAAAAAACAACTTTAAATCACTTACAAGTCAAAAAAAATGATAAAAGTCTATTATATATGAATGCAACATTTACATTTACATGAATCTACGAGTAAATAATAGAACAGGAGAGAGTCTCCTTAATAATAATATTTGTCCAAATGTGGTAACTCAATATGGCCGCCTCAATGAATATGTATGTTACATGTCAGATGTAGTGTCAAATATATGACAAGTTATTCAAAATACTCATTTTATAAACTATGATATGATTAGTCAATATTGTCATAACGACCTGCCTTAAAGTGGTAACTCCGTCTAAATAATACCTATTCCCCCACCACTTTATTATCTCTCCTGTTCTATTCTTTCCTCGTAGACATGAATGGTGTAGAGTGTAGGCGCTTTCTTTCGACCAAAGGATTGCTAATCCAACAAAACTGACTTGAACGTGGATTCAAAATCCGCGATCAGTCAAACATAGTCGAAAGAACGTTCATGCGCAATCGCGAATAAATACTGTTTACGTGTACACAGATTAGCTGTTTATTTGTATGTATAGTTTATTATATTTATTTATATCATACAATGTATAATACTTTTCTAGAATTTCGTCAAAAAAATGAAATCTGAAAATCAAAAAACAAATTTAGAGCGCTATCTCCATTATAGTAACTAATACAACTATTAATTAACTATATATTACCTGTTTTTGCTCGATTTATCTCATATTTCGTCAAATTTACTTTAAATTCTATTCCAGTAGAATGTGTTATACATACTTTATGTAGATCTTCTGTAATGGGTTCTAAAATTTCTATTTGTTCAGACATGTTTACTCAAAATAATCAACATTTAAGGTTAGAATTTACCGATTCATGGATTCGAAATCTGCTAATCGTAAAATAAGACGGATTCTGAGGGGTAAGGGGATTCCGCTCGGATTCACGAATCCGGTTTCAGAATTCAAATAAACGTAACCGTTCTTTCGGTTTGACTGAAATCCGGATCATTGGATTAGTAATCCTTTGGTCGAAAGAAAGCACCTTGTAGATACTCAACTGAAGGTTAGGCAACCCAGCCATGATAGAACAAGGGACTGTAAACGTTATGGAGCAACGGAGGGAAATAGAGATATGCAACCAGTAATACAGTTCTATTCCATAATTCTTATTTAGTAATATTTTTATGACTTAATCTATTTTAAATATTCTACGGAATATATATTTTTATAATTCCAGAGCATTATTTAATTCATATCTAAGAACACTATTATAACATATCATAAATAAATCTAAATGTGGATCACATATGGTTAAGATAATTACGTCACGAATGGCGGAAAATTTTTCAAATAGGTGTCAAAACTAAAATATTTTATTCGGAACTACGAAAAACTGTCAATTATTCCCTTAGTTGTGTTTGTAATAATTCTTATAATTATCAGTTAATAAAATGTCTCTCTATCATAACATAAATGTACTTCTATTTATTTCAAATATAATAAACTCATATATGGCGACGGTATAATTGGATATTTTACAATGTTGACGGGTATTATGTCAACGTAGAATGTGATGTTTTACAATTTACACATAATAAAATCATATATATTAATTATTATACTAATGAAAACAAAGTGGAATAGAATATAAGCTCTAACAATTTACTTTTTAACTACAATAATAACAGTTTACATCACAAACAATCATAAAATTAATAGTGAAAAAATATCAATTGAATAATTAAACTACAACGCGAAAAGCACAGTATGTAACATACTATACAAAATATCATAAATATTCAGTATAACATGTCATAAATTGTGATTTTGATTATCAATAAGTATCTGAAATTTTATTTTTGTATTATGAGAAACTAATATACACTTCATCCCTAGCGGCGTTTTTTGAATTTCGCGGGTATTTTAAGTTAAGTATTTTATCGCGAAATTACTAGACAAACCGTGTTCCCAAGTAGAATATTGATCAAAAAATAGTCGTCGGAACATTTATTCATAAAATTACATTCCTATTCAATAATTTTGCAGTGAAATTATCATTGAGTACACCTCTATATGTTATTTTACTGAGATCAGTGAAAACTTAAAACACCCGCCAAATTCAAAAAATGCTCCTAGGGATATGATGTTTGGCCCGTACAACAAACATGTTAATTTTTTCGCCTCAAATGCCGAAACTTCCTCATTTCAGAAAATGTTCTACATTATTCGGTAAATACGATGTTTAGTGGTTTAAAACATCGGTGTATATTATTACATCGTATTTCTTGTGGAAAGACGGCACATGCCTAATATGTGTCATATATTGCAAAAAAAATCGTGAAAAACCCAAATGTTATTCTAAATCACCTTGTATATATATATACAAATTATTTAAATACATCCCTTTTATTTATAGATGGATATGCAAGAACTTCTAGATGAACAGCTGCGCAGCAAATTAACATCACAAGAAGTCAAAATGAAGGATAGCATCCAACAGCAGCCAGTGGCACCGCCTAGAAGAAGACTGCTGAGTTTCTTTCAACGATAGCCAACCTTTGTTCAATGAAGTTTTAGTTAATTATTTTCTCTTTTATCGCAAGCCGCAAAACCCGTAACAACGAAAACTTCTTTCACATTCGTGTCTTGTTTGCTTTATAAGTCGTGTGCATGATACCAACTAACAACATGTTTTGCCTAATTTAAGTACTTAAATTTTGTTCTTTTTATAAGATCTGTCAAAATTATACAAGCAGATTTTGACTGTGTTATTCTTCGTTGTCAAGAATGAAACAACATTCCTAATTTCAAAGTGCAAAGAAATGTATAAATACTTATGTTAAATGTGTGTAAATATCTAGATTCTTTATACTTATTAATTTATATACCTTTTGTTCGTAATATACATAGTAGCATTTTAATTTGTATTTTTAAAATAAAACACTGAATAATATTTAATATACGAAAGACACACGTAATTTATTATATATTGTAATATGTCTTATAGTAATCTGTGATTTTAAAATTTTATTCTGTGTGTCTTAAAGTGTTTTTAATGTGTTATAATATTGTAATATTAGTTACCGCAATTGTATTATTTTTGTTTGCTCTTTCACGATTGCAATTGTGCGTTCTTTTTCTAGAGGGATTTTTTTAACGTACAACTCCGTCCATGAGATAAACGTATCTTGTTATTAATATATCAATTAATAATAATAATACGTCGAGTGTAATGTTGAATTTAATATGAGAAATAGATATACATAATGTTATTCAGAAGAAATTGTATGTTACCTAACAAAATGTCTTGAGAAAAAAATAAAGATTATTTTTCAAATTATTCATTGATTTTGATTATCCCCGAATTATGTCTCGAATCTCGAAATGAAACGGCAGGTGTAACAAGTCTCGACCAATGATACATAAATTATAACATAGGCCACTCTTAATTTTCATGGAACTCTTGCCAGCGCGCAGTGGTTGTAATACGAACTATGACCTGCGTCACAAAACCGCGCGAAAATACAAATCTAAAATTAAGTATATAGCAGTATAATATATCCTTGAGTATAATATACAGATTCAATCAACATTATAAAAATTATACAATGATTAGCATGAACAATTCATATTCAAATTGCAAGATGTTAATCACTGAATGAACTTCGTAAATACTAATAAATCCATATATAAAATGCAAATAAACGCATAGGGAATGAAAAAATGAAGATCCAAAAAATAGTAATTATTGTATATTACACAAACATATAACAGACATTAAAGGAAATAAAAATAGAGATATTTTGTACAAAATAATATACAGGTGTACTTTTTGTTAATAGTAATAGTAGCGTTAAATTATTTTTATAATTAAATAATGCTCTTCTGTTGCTGTTAGACTTCTGAATATATTAATCATTATTGTACTTAAATATGTATATAAATTGTTTTTACTTACTTATTTTATTGAGGAGACAAATGTCCAGCAAAGTGTTCGCTTATAAATTATATACATACAATATTGAGTTAATATAATGTACTTATTTCACAAATCCGATGGTTTTTATACACTTTGGTCCTTTTAAGGAATGAATCACCAGTTCTTGTGTCTTCAGTAAAAATAACGGAAGTAAAAACAATTTATATACATATTTTAGTACATTTAAAAGTCTAACAGCAACAGATAAGCATTATTTAATTATAAAAATAAGCATATGACGCTACTATTACTGTTAACAAAAGTTACATCTGTATAATGTCTTGTACAAAATATCTATATTTTTGAAGTGTAAACTTCTTTAGGCGCGTTGCGCTGATTGTAGGCACTGAACAAGACTGACTGCAACGCTCAGATATGTGTAACGCTCGTTCGGGTAAAGTCGGCTAAGGGAACAAGATAAATAAATATATCATATATGTAGAGGTATTTAATTTCAATTAAATTGAAATTTAAATGAATTTATTTATTCATTTAAATTTCATGTTCCAGAACAGATTCGATCCCGAGCCGCACGGTTATAAAGACGACACGTTACCATCAGACCAAGCGCGGGACCGTAAACGAGTATTTATATCGTCTATTTATACATACACATACGTCCGAACCCACCAAACGAAATAGCCGCTCGCGTAAATGTAATAAATGTGCGAATATGTTTTATTTAATAAGTTACTGAATATTATACGCGTGTATTTCGTATTATTGAAAATTGACGTATGAAAGTGAAATTTTAGATACGGGGGTGTTTTAGGTCGCCGATCACCAATTCACAGTCAAAATGTAAAAAAAAACGAAATGGCGGAGGAGTTTTTTGAAAATTGACGTATGAATGTGAAATTTTAGATACGGAGGTATCTTAGGTCGCCGATCACAAATCCAAAGCCAAAATGTCAAAAAAAACAAAATGGCGGACGAGTTTTTTGAAAATTGACGTATGGATGTGAAATTTTAGATACGGGAGTTTTGGGGGTCGCCGATCACGATTCCAAAGTCAAAATGTCAAAAAAAAAAATGGCGGACGAGTTTTTTAAAATTGACGTATGGATCTGAAATTTTAGACACGGGGGTTTTGGGGGTCGCCGATCACAATTCCAAAGTCAAAATGTAAAAAAAACGAAATGGCGGAAGAGTTTTTTGAAAATTGACGTATGATTGTGAAATTTTAGATACGGAGGTGTCTTAGGTCGCCGATCACAAATCCAAAGCCAAAATGTCAAAAAAAAACAAAATGGCGGAGGAGTTTTTTGAAAATTGACGTATGAATGTGAAATTTTAGATACGGGGGTGTCTTAGGTTGCCGATCACGATTCCAAAGTCATAATCTCAAAAAAAAAATGGCGGACGAGTTTTTTTAAAATTGACGTATGGATGTGAAATTTTAGATACGGGGGTTTTGGGGGTCGCCGATCACAATTCCAAAGTCAAAATGTAAAAAAAAAAATGGCGGAATTTTTTTTTTTTGAAAATTGACGTATGAATGTTAAATTTTAATACGGGGATGGTTGAGGTTTACGTTTTATTTAATACGTTACTGAATATTATACGCGTGTATTTCGTATTATTAACCTCGCCTTGATGAAGTTTTCACTTCTGTCGTGTGGTTTTAAGCACACTCATTCTTCTTGTTTCATTCCCTACGTGTATATTTTTCATTTTATATATGGATTTATTGGTATTTACGATGTTCATTGATTAACATGTTGCAATTTGAATATGAATGGTTCATGTTAATCATTATATAACTTTTGTAATATTCAATGAATCTATATATTATACTACTACATACTTAATTTTAGATTTGTATGTTTGCGCGGTTTTGTGACGTAGAGCCATAGTTCGTATTACAACCACATCGCACTGTCAAGATTTCCATGAAAAGTATTAAGAGTGGCCGGGCTTGTTAATTTCTGTATCTTTGATAATTGGAAAGGCGGGTAAGTTAACGATGACTGAGGCAAAATTATGGAATATGCAACCCGTTGCATTGTGGTATTCTCATGTTTATCTAACTAACGGCTACATAAATAGCCGCCTCCGTTTTAAATATTTTTTTTTTAAATAAATCTACTTTGGCGTATTTATTATACATTATTATCTGGTGTAGGTGTTATTAAAGAAGAAAAATTACCCAAAGAATGATTTTTATATAATTATCATGTTTTAAAGTAAATAGCAAATAAACTCCGTAAACGAACATGCAACAATTAAGGATGGATATACCACAACGTAACACTATCTCTTTCTATTGCGCCTAACACATTTCTCTCTTAAATGGAAATACCCTGCCTCCCTTCCAGTTAGTACCTATATACACTTCATTGTTGTAGGCTTTCATAGAAAGTGTTGCTGTGGGAAGCATCTCAAACTAAAGCGGCATATTCGAATCGAGAACATATAGAGACGTAGTACAGATTGATTATTAATTTATGAAAAAGAAAATAAAATACTTAGGTTACAAAATATATTTATCGCAACAATAAATACACTTCTACTATATAAATAAAATAATATGGGCTGTTATTTTATAATTATGTACTACTTAAGCTTATATAACAAAAAATATATATAAAAGTTTAATCCATTAGGATATCCTCTAAAGTATTATCATTCTTTAACGGAGAAGGACATAAATTCGTTTCATTTTCCAAGTATTGTCTCAGTTCCATTTCCAAATCGGAAACTTCGTTATCATTTTCCGCCGCAACGCCCAAAGCTTTCCTTATACCCGCCACTGGAGCAATATCACCCGGTGTAACCTTTTTAGCAATATCCGTTAAATTATCCGTAATATTTTCGGCAAGTGATACTTCTTCTTCCGAGGCACCGAGGATATTCCCTAAATGTGGAGGTAACGGTTGCGACAGGCGTTGGTACTGAACTTTGTGAAGCTTCTCCAAAAGTTGACTCATCATATCGAGCTTCTGCTGGAGTTCTTGTTGAGTCTCAAGAGTTTTTATATCTTCCTCCATGCTTTCTAAGAAATTCACGTCTATACCTTCATTTGCCAAGGAACGAAGATCTTCAAGTTTGACTTGCACGTTATTTTGAGGCTTTGTTTCCAGAACAACTTTAACAGCTTCTTCTTCTTCACGAAGTCGCTTGTGATCATCCAGAATCTGTATTAAAATACAACTGATATAATAAAATACTTGAACAAATAATTTAGGACTGTATACCTTCTTTGTTCTACTGTGTTCATTTCCTGTCAACAGATCTAACAAACTATCTACAATGAATACAGTGTAATCATTATCTTTAGCGAAATCCAAAATGCTTTCAGCATACTGAACAGCAGTTTCAGATCCATACGTTTGATAAACCAGATCACTTTCTTCTTTACTTAAATTAGCAAAAGCAGAATCGTAGCTTGGTGCGTATGAGCCAAAAGCACCATAGTAAAGTGGCTTAACTGGCTTTGATATATTACGACGATCTTCTCTGAAGCCTTGGAGTTGACCTGTACCTTCAGTTAGTTTCCCAGTCAACGTACCAAGAAGAACTGGTCTCTTTTTAGTACCAGGTATCACACCATCTCCTCCAACCTAGAAGATAAACAAAAATAAATAGATTACATTAAAATAGTAATTCGGAAGTTATAAAAAACATTTTCTTTTTGTAATATAATCAACGACATAAATAAAACTTTGAAGATTCTTAACTATTTAATCTGCAAACTTTACCAGAATATTTAAATTTGTAGTGCCATCGTCCCGTTGTCTTAAAAAGCCCATACTTGGTCCTATGCCTTTCGCTAATAATTTAGCTCTTGCTTCTCTTGCAGAAGCCTGTGCTCTAGCTAGAATCTCATCGGGTTCTAAATAATCAGGAATTGCTTCAAATTTACTAGCAGGCATTCTTCTCTTAGCTGGAATATGTATATCATCATCGTGGTGTTCACCAGGATATGGATGTACACCTTGTCTAAGTTCAGGAGGTATTTCAAAACCTATAAGAAAATACATTTAAAGAAAAGCAATATTTATTTATTATTATATCTAATTATTGCATTAGTAGGCTCATATATTTTTGTTTAAGAAGAAACTAAATAATCTTTTATCTTACCAAAATCTTTACTAGTTAATTCAGGTATTAAATGTAATAGCCAACCCATTTTCTCCGGTTGAAAGAGTTTCAAGCCAGCATGCAGTAATTTTTTGCTTGCTTTATAATATACAGTGTCTACATGATTATATTCCATGGCATTAGTACACATTAACTTAAAATCATTGACAAATTCTTGCAAATCTGTATATAAATTTTCATCAACTTTTTGCCTCATAGTGCTAAGGTCCATTGGTTTTGTAATAATTGTTGAATACCCAGGAGCAATATTATCAGTAACAGGCCACGCGAAAAATTGGTTTGGATCCCGTTTCTCTATATTTTTATGTAAATGATCGAGCATTCTCTGCAGTGGAGTTCTCTCCTGCCTTTGTCGCAGCACACAAGTCCGAGGCTCACGTGCACTGGGACTACCCAGATTTAACTGTATATCAGATAATTGAATTAATATAAAAGGTTGGTAAAACATTATTCAAAACAAATTACCTCTATATGCAGTTCCTCTTTGTTGTCTTTGTCTTCTTCTACTATTTCTCCATTTGATTCTTCCTTTCTCCTCTTTTTGTCTTTATGGTGGTGTTTGTGTTTCTTTTCTCGGTCCTTGTTTTTATCCTTTTTTTTCTTCTTCTTTTTGCTTTTTTTATGATGTGAACGCAATGCTTCTTGTCCATCAGGATTATAACCGGGTGGATAAGCCCATTCGGTGTTATGTTCAGGAGTATTCTGACTACCCACTTTTAGTATTAGCTTTAAACCTGGTGGTCTATCACTGGAATCTTCTCGTTCACGCTTTTCTGACTTATGTTTCTTGTGTTTCTTTGCCGAGAGTGCTTCCGTTTCAGACATTCTTAGTTTTGTGTAAGTAATAAAAATCACAAAAAAAGCAGATCAATAAATACAGACAATAATAATTACGTAGGTTATGTTTGGAATTTCGAATACATTCAAAGCGGGATTTTTTTTCCTTTATGATAACGTTTAGTTATTTAATTTATTTATATTATTTTAGAAAAGAATCTTCTAGCAACGAACCAGTGTAGTTGAAAGTAGTTTATAAGAACAAAGTAATTATGCTATTAGTTTGTTTTTTGGTTTTATTTTTATTTTGCAACTTCCAAACATTTCCTAAATTTGAACGTATCCGAAAGTGTGAGAATTAGAAGAAAAATTATATCATAGATGTCGATGTTACATGTTACATCACAGATCAAGTAGATAACGTTAATATCAACAAATTTTCAACAATTTACCGGCCAGTGTTCCCAGGTCTAGGGACTTTTCCCGAATCTAGGGATTTTCGAAGTGGTGAAGGGATAAAGGGTTTTTTTTTTAAATAATTCCAAATCTAAGGATTTTTCCAAGACTTCAAAAAATATCAATAAACTCCTAAAAATCTGATTAATTTCATTAACATAATTTCAAAAAGTTAAATTTGTTAATGACTTTCTACCCAGACACGAACATTTATTTCAAGATTACAGATTACTTTGCTTCATTTATGCTTCGTAACAGAACCAAAAGTCATCTGTTGAAGAAAATGAGTACTGCAATGTATTGGAGGTGACAGTTCACAGCATGCCTGTGGCACTTATATGGAAATACACGATACATTGTAGTAGTCGTGTCACTCCAGTTCGGTAGATGGCGCAGAGTTATAAAAACAAGATAACTTTTAAATCGATTGAGTCAAACTAAGAAGAACCACAACAAACACAATCGCCGTTGCTTTGGCCACTTTTGCTGTTTACTGTTTTGTTGTAGTGTGTTTGAATTTTTAATTTTTTTCAAATATTTACTCAAACTGTTTTTTTTAAACAACCATTTTATTGGGTGTAGTATACGGTAATAGGTGGGTACAATAATACATATAAAAGTGTAGCAAGAGGTGGTAAATTATTTAATGTTTTAGTGTATCCCGTGAGTACCAGTATAACCTAAAAATATTACATACTTCAAATATGGGTTCTTACTGTGCTGTCTTCGGATGTATAGCTAAAAACCAAAGTAAACACAGATTTCCAAACCCAGATAAATATCCTGTGCTATTTCAAAATTGGATTGTAGCTTGTGGAAGGACAGAACTCGTACATAAATCGCCAACAAGTATATATAATAGTTCTCGAGTTTGTCGGAAACATTTCACTGAAGACTGTTTTGGGCCAAATAATGTTCTTTTGAAAACTGCGATTCCAACCTTACACCTTCCAGGTATTGTACTTTCTATTTATTTTCAGGTATTGTTTATCATATTGAATTAATGTGTTTTACTCATTTAGAACCTTTGAGAATGAGTATGATACCTGGAGTGAAGAAAACTTTAAGTATCCAAGTTGCTCAAAAGGGGGATGAAACAGAACATAATCCATCAACATCAAAAGAACATATTCCATCAACATCAAGAGAAACGAATCCAATTAATTTATTAGTCCCTGAATGTATCGAAATTGCTCAAAAAAAGGATGACTTGGAACATTTACAAGATCCTGGATGTAAGTTGTCATAATAATTGTAATTGTTATACCGGTAATTGATTTATTTTAAATAAGAATTAGTTCTGCATTAATATATTTGATATAATCCTGAACCAGCTTTCTGCTTTTTTAAGTTATAGGCTTGTGTTTCATGTAGATATATCAGCACCATCAACATCAAAATCTACAATTGAAATTCCAAAAACTCCTAGAAAAGGTAATCTAATACTTATATAAATATTATATAATAGTTAAGTTCATTAGAAATTATGTAAGAATTGTTTCAATGTTTAATAGATTAATCTTTAATGTAACTGGACTGGGAGCGTGGCGCACTCCTGTAATCCAGCAACTTGGAAGTCAGATGTAGTGAACAAGTATGGTCTGTTAGTTCTGGAGTAGAGAACAAGAGAAATTTAGTGGAAATGTTTAATTATTGAGAAATGTTATCAGTTATTTTTTAGGACAAAGAGATGAACTACTTTCATCTATTGGTATGCGGAAATTTAAAGACTTATCACCTAAGACAAAATATCTCTACACAAAGTTATGTAACTACAAAAGAAAGTTGTCTTCAGTAAAGAAAAGGCGCCAGAAATTTAGAGAAAGGTTACTATTAAAACAAGCAAGCCCTAGTTTGTTATCGCAAGGTAATTCTACTCTGGACCGTATAAGAGCAAGATTTTTTCAAAGTCAAGTGGATAATACAACCAGACCACCAACAGGCCATCGATTCACACTTGATGACAAAATTTTTGATCTTGCCTTACAAAAGCAAAGTGGAAGTGGGTATAAATTCCTTTCCACCATTTTTAGTTTACCATCAAAAAGGACAATACAGAGATTGCTAGAAAAAGTTGACATTAAGCCAGGAATAAATCAAGCATGTTTTGAACTTTTTAAATCAACCAAATTTAAAAATGAGTTAGATAAATACTGTGTACTACTGTTTGATGAAATGAATATTGCACCTCATTTACAATATAATTATAAGAATGATACCATGGAGGGATTTGAAAATTTGGGATATCGAAGAACTCCAGACATTGCTAATCATGTACAGGTAAAAATTTAGAAAGGCAAGGAATACTGATGATTTAGTAATAGTATTTTGTTTTTTATTTTAGGTTTTTATGCTACGAGGAGTATTCCATAAGTGGAAACAGCCAGTGTACTATAACGCTGTTAGAGGTGCCACAAAATCAATAGATATTGTAAAAATTATAAAATTAATCGTTGCTGAAGCCCAGGCAGCTGGTTTGATTATTGTTGCTACTGTATGTGACCAAGGTACAAATAATGTTAGTGCAATAAAAACACTAATTGCTGAAACTCGAAAAAATATTCAAGAAGATGTGGTACGCACAGATCCAATTTTTGAAATATTGAATATGACCATAATACCTCTTTTTGATGTCCCACATTTGATGAAGGGTGTGCACAATAACTTCTTAAAGAATGACCTATGTTTTGAAATTCATTCAGAAAAGAAGGTAGTCAGGGATGTTTGTGTATATATTTTAGCAAGCAATTATTTTATTTATTTTAGGTTGCCAAATGGGATCATATTTATACAGCATATAAAATGGACCCATACATCGGCAATGTGAGAAGCATGCCTAGAATTACAGATAACCATGTAAATCCCCTTGCAATCAAGAAGATGAAAGTATCCTGTTGCACCCAAGTATTTAGTAATTCAGTTGCAAAGGCAATTAACTTGATGGCATTTTCTGGTAATTAAAATTTGCAAATAGCTTTGAATATATTATCAACAGATTATTTACAGAAACTACTGTTAATACGGGCAGTGAAATATTGCACCTTCCAAAAGCTGCAATGCATACTGCCGAATTATGCGATTTTTTTGACCAGCTGTTTGATAGTCTAAATGGTAGTTCCATTGTGTCTGCAAAGAAATGGAGAAAAGGGGTATCGCAGAATTCTGGGCACATTGATTTCTGGACCAAAAGCCTTAAAACATTAAAGTCAATGTATTTTATATCAAGTACAGACCAAAAACTTAAACCACCATCTTTACAAAATTTTATTTCCACACTGGCCAATTTTAAAAGGTTATTTGACATGCTCCAAAAATGTGGCGTTGAATATATGATGCCCAGGACCTTTAATCAGGATCCTTTGGAGAATTTCTTTGGACAGATTCGACAAAGGTCATACAGATATACAAATCCAACAGTGTCATCTTTTAACTCATTATATAAAAGCATCTTAGTTAAAAATTTAACTGGAAAGCACTCAATAGAAAGCAACTGTGAAGATGACGATTCAGATATGTTTTTTACATTAAAAAATTTAGTAAGCCAGGTAATTTTATTGAGTAATATTTTATTGTTATATTTTATTAATTTGTTTGTCTTTGTTCTGTTTTAGAATCAGCCAAATGTTGAACAAATGGTAATAAAACCATTCCACATATCAGTGTATGTAATCAGATCAAGTCTTTTCTTAAGGCTGGCGTTTAGTTTTCAGTTTGGCGGTGATGAAGAATATACTGTGGGGGGGTAGGATTAGGTGTCGGTAAGGTGGCGGTTCATGTTGGCAAATAGACGAACTTAATTGAGGATGAGAGATGAAGCAATAGAAATGTAGATTGCTATTACAGCAACAAATTTATATCTGGGGCTTTTAAATGAACTCGAACATAGACAGACAAAAAACTAACAGGCACAAAAAATTATTAAAGAAACGCTTTCAACACGTTTTTGTCTACATAGTATTTTAAATTTATGCTAGTATTTATTACGAACCTGACTATATAGAAATAATCTCAACAGTCAAGCATCAATAAATACAAGCATTCATTTATAGCAATTTATAAAATTTCAAGTAGGTACACCTTATAAAATAAATAGGAATAAAACAATTTATGTTTGGAAAAAATATTTTTTGAAGTAATAATAATAACAATATTTAGTAATTCATGTGACTATAGACATGGTAAAGAACAAGTCAGTTTGAAGTATTCTTTCTCGCTTAATTTGTAATGTGTTTAATGAATTTTGGATTTAAAACATGGGTCATCGTAAAAAGAATGATGGACAATGCCATCAAGCTTCTATTGCCGCACAAAAACTGTTAAAAAGTAATGAAAATAAAATATTTATGAGTGACATTTTGTGTGATGTGTTACAAAGGGTAGAAAAAGTAGAACAGTCGACCATAGACTGCAGTTTTATTCTAAACATTGTGTAATGAATGACAAAAGAAATAATGTATAACATCACGCAGTTATTGAATAGCACTATTCGTATGGTGATGCAACATCTGGTTTCGTCGAGAAAACGGACAGAACTGAAGTAAGTTTGCCAAAATAAGGTTTTGATTTTCCATATTATCCAAAGATGACATATCAACTATTATATTCTTTTAATAGACTTACCTAATATTTCACTATTAATGACAACATAAAGAATTTTTGGTATAAACCACCGAAAAAGAAGCAACCTGACGAAATGGTTGAACATGCAGAACACATAATTAAGCCTTTTGTGCCATATTTTTATATGGTCTACCAAATCTAGTACCTTCAAGAGATATCTAAAACGTAGAATATTAACTTTCTGTGATAGAAACACCACCGATGTAATATCCTTGGAGAATATACATATAGCCCAGTCAACCTATACCAAAAAATCTCGCATGGTTCAATTAATTAGGGTACCTTTGATATTTTGATATGGTGTATGGATTGGTACACTGTTGCAAAGTTCCAAGTTTTCTTATTTTCCCCACTACCGCAGACGCCGCCATCTTGAAGAAACCGCTAAATTTTTTAGCCTCATTTTACAAAATATCTCCTAAAGTATTAGTTTGAGCAAAAAAGCCGTTTACGTTCTTATTAAACTAGAGAAAATTTTCTACAATTTAATACAAAAACGGAATATTTAGCTTCATTACTTCCCGAGATAGACCTCTTTGAAATTAGAGAATTTTTTTTTAAAAATGTCAAAATAAAGATTTATAATCGGTTTTTGCTCGATAGTAAGTAAATGGTGTATTCTCCGCTAAAGTCTGACATAGCATTTATAGTAGAGGTAGGTAGCTAAAGTTTAAGACCAAACTGATTTAAATATTTTTGTAGTTTTTTTAGGAAGAAACGTTACGCAATAACTTAATACTGACAAAATCAATGTATCTATTTATTAAAAACAAAAAAGGTTCATTCATTGATAAGTTTGTATATCTCATATATTCAATAGGTCTATGAATTATATATCAATAAATTTGTAAGTAAATAAATAATTGATAAATAATTATAAATAAATTATGTACTACATAAGTTTCATCAACAAAAGTGTCAGATATACCACAACTTTACATTATAAGAACCAAATGGTGATATTTTGTTATATAAGACAAAATGTGTCTGGACGACAAGCCACATTTGGAGCTTCGGAACTTTAGGTATTTACCTCTACTATAAATGCAGTGTCAAACTTTAGCGTAGGATTCACTATATACTTACTATCGAGCAAAAACCAACTAAAAATCTTTGATTTTTACATTTTTAAGAAAAAATCTGTAAATTCAAAGAGGTCTATCTCGGGAAGTATTGGAATACTTTGGAAGATATTTTGTAAAAACTGGTATAGTGCAAAAATTTTGCGGTTTTTTCAGATGGCGGCTCATAAGCCAAAAAGTTTTCAAAAAAGCTTGTTATATTTATCGTGTATAGGTATTATATTTAATCCTTTCTACCAATTATCAATCGGAATCATAGCAAATTAGACGTATAAATATTATTAGTAGGAATAATATAGATTTTGTTATGCTCTGCAACAGTAAATCTTGCAGCTTCTTTGTTTGTGTGTACGTGTATAATATAAAAATTACTTTCGTAAGTTATTGATGTAATTTAAGCTATTGTACATTTACATATTTCAAATAGACTCTTATTAATAAATACATAGGTACATATTTTTTAATTATTTAATCATACACTATGAATAAATGAATTAGTATTTATTTAGAGTAATGTACACAATGATAATTTGCGTTAAGCACCGGTAAATAAAATTTATTGAATAAGTAAAAAATGTACCTATATATATTTATAGGTATCAAAATGCCTTTGTAGTCCCGTCGCAAAATTCAATAAATTTGTGCATCAAGAATTATTTAATTTTCTGAAGTAGACTAAATAAAATATACCTAGAGTTGGTATACCATCTTCTAGTTTATCCATGTTTATGTGATTGTTTGGATATTATATTCTGATAATAGTACGAGCAGAAGCATTGTTTAAGTCTTCGAGATTATCAAGATATAAGCTGTACCACTGCAGATTTTACTTATTTCAGTACAATACAATACACATGTAATCGTAATTAGATAACATTATAAGAAGTTAATTATATCGTATATTAAATCAATAAAGGTTTTCCCTTTTCGTCCAGTTATCACAACACACGTATTTCAAATAATGTCAAACTGTCAAAAATTGCTATAAATATACATCGCTCGAAAGTAAACACTGTGTAAGATTATTATACCTATAGCAAATTTATTATCATTTTTGTTTTTTATAGGTATATATTTTATATTACATTCCGCAAAGTGTTAAACTGTTGAATATATAATAATAATAATATATAACTGTTTTTATTATTAGACGAAGTATTGTGAGCAATTGTACTTTTGCGTAAATAAAAGTACCTATCCTGACATTTTTAATTAATAATAGGTACATATATACGCACAATTTCCAGTGCCCCCTAATGCCCAGAAGCTACACTAATATTCAAGTTCCTGGCGTGATAATTCTGCATCTTGACGGTTTTTCTCCACACTATAGTTGAATTGTAACCCTAATTTCATATAATGTCCACGCATTTTTATTTTGGATACCATTTACAAACGAAGATATTATTTTCGTTGCAGTATTTTTTGTTACAATGCAAACTAATTTTTTGAGGTCAAGGGGGGTGCAAGAATGCTATATTTTATTTGAAAATTACAGATAAAAAATATTTATTTTTACCTCTAAAAGGGGTATTTTATTCACAGTATATAGTGTAAAAACAGCCCAATTAGACATTTAAAAACCCCCTACGACCTCGAATCAAGATTCCTTAACATAACTGTGTACTTTTTATAACAATTAAATTAATAGTTTCCATTTCTTATCAAAAAAATGTGAGCCTGTTTTCAACGTGAATATTGTCCGGTGCAGCGTACCGAGACGCCAGCCTTAAAGCAGGTATTAACATATATGGGTGGCTATATAATAAGAAAAATAAGATTTTGTACAATATGTAATGTATGTAAAAATGAGTTCCTTACTGATGAAACCTCTGACATACATAGGCTTACAGTTTTAAAAGAATATAATAAAGATAGCAAAAGCTTAGTATATGTTAATGACCATATAGTAACAATTTTAACAAAAGCATATTATTTAATTCTACATATACTTAGACATCACATTCATGAAGCCAATCTTCGAAAACGGATTATAGCCACATTATATAGGTACATTATGTTTCAAACTCTGTGAGGGTGATATTTATGGGTAATTACTACTAATTACACTCGGAGGTTTATTAATATTTATTCACTATTACATTGACATCTTAACATGATCTTAACATCTTAACAAGTGTAGTGTGACATTACTTAACTAGATGTCACCAAACACCTTCCCCTTTAAAGATTAAGCCTTTGAATTGGTTTTATACTACGTCCAAATCGTGACCTATTACTATTGTTACAACTAATATGAGACGTACTTGGATGGAGATTCAATTTGCTAGATGCTGGTGGTCTATCTTCGCTTACCAACTCATACATAGAGTTAATACCACCAAAAACCTCATTCTCTTGTATGCCCCCAGGTACATCTCTCATATCCTGTGAATGAACACCCTGTTCTTCCTGAAGAGGATACAGCTCAGGATCCAGTATGATATCGCTATACCCAGATCCCGTAAAAGATGGTTTCATCTGAGCTGAGTTCCGCCTGACTATTCTGTTATTATCGTCCTTCTGTATCCAATACGATCTCGGTTCCTCAGCTTTTCCTAAAACTACAGCCTTATTCCAATATTTGTCTTTAGAACTCTTTACAACTACTTTATCCCCTTTTTTATATTCTATTAACGTTTTACGACTGGTTTTATCGTAATGCTTTTTTATTTGAAGTTTTTGCTCACACAAACGCTTATATATGTGTTTTTGTATTGTCGGTTCTAATGTATTATGTGTCATTGGTAATTGTGTCCTAAGAATTCTACTCTGTAGAATTTGAGCTGGAGATGCGTTCAAGTTGATAATGGGAGTATTATTATATTCCAACAGTAAGTTTCTGAAATCGGTCTTAGCAGCTATACTCTTACGCAAAATTTGCTTGCCTATGCTAATGGCCTTTTCTGCTAAACCATTGCTTTGGTGATGGTATGGTGTACATGTTTGTATTGTAATGTCTTTTTCTTTATAATAATCTTTGCATTTTGCAGATATAAATGGTAAATTATCAGCAATTAAATACTGTGGATAACCAAATCTTGTAAAAACGCTCTGCATAGCATCAATAACACTTTCAGACGTTTTACTAGGCAACAAACAAATCTCTATCCAGTGCGAGAAATGATCTACTAATACTAAATAAGATTTCGCACCAAATTCTAAAATATCTGCACCTATTTTATTATATCTAAGCTTTGGTGCAGAGTGAGGTAACAGTGGCTCTCTAAAATTACTAGGCAAATACCTCTCACAAATTCTGCACTGTTTATGATAGGCCACAAGATCTGCTGTTAAGTTTGGCCAAAAAAACAATTGACGTGCTTTATGCAAAGTTTTATTAATTCCTATATGACCTTTATGTAATAATTTCATAACAAAGGGTCTAAGACTGTGTGGTACTACAATTTTATCTTTCAAAAAAATAAATCCAGCTTCAACATATAACTCATTCTTTAAATTAAAATAGGGTGCACACTTTAATGGAATATTATTTTGTTGCGGCCACCCATTATAATAATAATCAGAGACTTTTTTCAAGACTTCATCGTTCGAAGTTTCCCTCCTGAATTCAGATTTTCTTATATCACTCATTGGTAAATGTTTAGAAACAGTGTGTACCATATCAAACATGTCAGGATCAAGTGTGTCAGTCTTTAAACTAGCTCTAGAAAGCATGTCAGCAAAGTGAATGTCTTTGCCAGGCACATAGTAAACATTAAGGTTGTATTTCAATAATTTTAACCGTAAACGTTGCAGTCTTACTGATCCAATCTTACAGATAGGTTTGGACATAATTGAAATTATTGGTTTGTGATCAGTCTGCACGTCCACATTAGAACGGTAAATGAACTCATGGAACTTCTGGGTGCTATAGTATATTGCCAGCATTTCCTTTTCTGTCTGGCTATAATTTATTTCATGATCATTCATCGTCCGAGACGAGCAGGCTACCAACTTCAACTTATCATCGTGTTTCTGAAACATACAACTACCTAGCCCATTTTTTGATGCGTCACATTGAATAGTTATTTTTTTAGTTGGGTCAAATGGCATTAGCGCAGGCGCTTTACTAATTGTTTCTTTTATATTTTCAAATGTCTTTTGATGCTTAGGAAGCCACTGCCATTCTATATTAGACTTTAATAATTCACACAAAGGGCTCATAAACTCAGCCATATTTGGGACATAACGCCTAACATAATTCAAAGATCCTATTACCCTCTGCAATTCTACTTTATTTTTAGGACTTTCTAGTCTGCTGAGTGCTTCCACTCGATCTGGATCCACCTGCATACCCTTTTCTGAAAAAATTTGCCCCATAAATTTTACTTGTTTTTGACAAAACTGAAATTTTTCTTTATTAAATCTAGCATTTACTAACCTAGCACGTTCTATAATTTGTGTCAACGCTATATCATGTTCTTGTTTTGACGCTCCGGCAATTATCATATCGTCATGACAAATTATAACATTATCAATATTACCAAAATTCTTTTCGACCTCTTCTTCAAAGAGATCTTGTGAGTCTGATAATCCATATGGTAATACTATATACCTATATATTCCAAATGGTGTACCAAAACAACATTTCCAAGATGAACATTCATCTAGTTTTAAATGGTGATACCCTTCAGATAAGTCAAATACTGAAAATACACTTTTACCACGTAATTTAGAGCAAACTTCCTCAATATTTAAATTTACTCTTGGTTTCCTTATAACATATTTGTTTAGATCAGATGGATCTAAACATAATCGGATTTTACCATTAGATTTTTCTACTAGAACAATTCTATTAATACTTGCACGAGCATCTATTTCATTTACTTTAACAATAGCTTTTCTATTAATCAATCTTTCTAGTTCATCTTTAAATGCACTACGTATAGTAAGAGGTACTCTAGTTGGTGCATGGCTGACTGGCTCAAATTTTTCAGATGTAGTAATTCGACATCTACCTGGAAAAACACCTGAACCAGAAAAAATATCCATATTTTGTTGTATAAATGTTTCTTTGTCACTGTTTGATTCACATTTATCAACAGTGTACATTCTTTTAATTAAATTTAAATGTATACATGCCTGACCACCTAAAAGAACCTGACTTGCCTTTTCTACAATAACAAAATCTTCATATACATGTGCTTTCTTAAACTTACAATATAAATTTACAATTCCTATAGGTTTGATTACTGAACCCTCAAAAGCCTTTAACATACAATTTGCTGGCCTGACTCTAAATTGCTTATTAACTTGTTTGAATAAGTCTAGTGGAATTATATTTACATCAGCTCCAGTATCTAGTTTTGTTTTAACTTTCTTACCTTCAATTTCAATGACCTCCACCCAGGTACCCTCATTATGCTTACAATCTAATTTACATTTGCTAATATTTTTAGTCGATTTAACATTTCCTATAAAAATTTCACTAGTATCGTCACTATCTTGTTCCTGATTAATCTCTTTAACATATTTTACCTTACAAGATTTCGCAAAATGATTTAAAATACCACATTTTTTACACTTTTTACCATAAGCAGGACACTCACGAGGACCATGCCTTGTTTGGCACCTTTTACATTGAAATTTGTTGTCCTCATTATCACATTTATAATTTGTTTTCCTACCTGCTTGTATCTGTGAGCTAGATACAAATTTACCTCGATGTTTTTTCTTTTCCTTGATGCTGTTTACGTTATATTCATTCCCTCCATCTCGTTGGATTTGTTGATTTTGGGTCTTGCTTTGTTCAGTGGTCCTACAATGTTGGATCGCCTTTTCTAGTGTAAGTTTGTCAACCCTAAGTAATGCTTCCCTCGTAATTGGATCTCGTATCCCCATAATAATCTTATCTCTGAGAGCTTTGTCTTCTAAAGATTCATTCGGGTCAACTTCATTGTAATTGCATGACTTGACTAAATGTTTGCAGTCTGTCAGAAAATGTTCGAATGATTCACCCTCTTTCTGGACCCTTTTTAAAAAATTATACCTTTCAAAACTTTCATTTATTCTTGGATTAACGTATTCAGCAATTAATTTCATAACATATTCATAATTGTTAGTTTCTTCTTCAGGAACTTTGAATATTGACATAATTCTAGCTGATTCAGTGCCAATAATATTTCTCAAGATCGATAATTTAACTTTATCTGCAGCTTCGTGATGACCAGTTACTGTTAAGTAATCCTCAAACGTGGTTTTCCAAAATTTCCATTCTGTAGCGGCATTTTGCCCTTGCAGGTCAAAATCTGGCGGCAGTTTTACCGGTCCAACGCCCAAACTTGCCATTGTCCTTAACCTAACATTTATATTTTTACAGGAAATTTTGTGCTTTTCTTCCTCTTTTTAAACTTTTCGCAGCGCCATGTTTCAAACTCTGTGAGGGTGATATTTATGGGTAATTACTACTAATTACACTCGGAGGTTTATTAATATTTATTCACTAGATACAATTCATTATTACATTGACATCTTAACATGATCTTAACATCTTAACAAGTGTAGTGTGACATTACTTAACTAGATGTCACCAAACACATTAAATTTCATTTGCATTGTTCAAATCATGGCAAAAATATTAAATTCCAAATTTTCGAGGTATTAACAAGAACATTAATATATAATTACACAAAACAAATAAATAATATAATGTGTGGGAAAGATTTAAGAAAAATTAATGAATCTGATCCAAAGGTTTTTAAAGAAGCAAGAAATATTTATTTAAAACGAAGGAAGCACATATCCATATAATTTTAATATTTTCTTCTAGTTCTTCCTTAAATATTTTTTTTGTTTGAAATTTATACTATGTATCAATTTATCTTTGTAGTTTTTTTGTTGGTGTTAAAGTAAATATTGAAATTTATTTTTACTTACTTTTTTTATATATAGCTTTGTACCAATAAACATAGTTATTAGATTCTTTTGTACACGAAGTTTACTCATTAAAGTATTATTTCTATTACTGTTTTTTATTTTAATTAATATAAGTTTAATCATTCGTTATCCTTTTTTGTTTATTGTACTTTTATGGGTACAATAAGCAACATATGAGAACATAAACGAAAATGCAATTAAAAATACCTAAGGCATTTCTACGCGCTATAAATCTATATATATGAAGTAGTGTTATCACTCCACGCCTATAGATGTCGCTTTTACTCTGTTCACTTTTAGTATAAGGAAGTGCCGCTTCTATCTCTCTTGTTCTATGGTTCACAGTAAAATACACTCGAAAATACATAAACCTCCACATACACGCAACCCAACACACAATTTTAATAGCGCCATCTGTTAGTAAAATGTTCTTATTAACACCAAAGTTTCAAAATAATTTTGATTTTAAGAGGGGCCCAGAGAAATAGAGTAGGGGAGAACGCGCTTAAAGATGCGCCAACTAAGTTAAATTGAATTCCGCCATTTTGAAGGTTGCTCACATATACCTAGCTCAACAATTCGCATGTAAAGTTCATTGACTTAGAAAAATGTAAACAAACTTACGTGTGAAAAGAAATGCCTTCCTGCAAAATGGCGACCACAATAGCGTTTGCTTAAAACTGGATGCGCACTCGTCGAAGCGCGTTCTCCCCTACTCTATTTCTCTGGAGGGGCCTTTACCTACAAATAGAAACGTATGCAACTTATATTACTCGCGGGACGAGTGGACGCAAGGGGGTGTGAGTGGGTGGAGCTACACGTTATGAGGTTCCGATCCGAACGCTTCGGTTTTATTCATAGATAAAGGAATACTATACATGGGAAACATATGTATAAAGAATGATAAACTTACGGAACTGCCCTCTTGCGGGTCTAGTCACGTATTACTTTCATATACTTATTCATATTTTGAAATATTTAATTATTATTTTTGGATGTGAACAAATTAAATGGGTTCATTTTCACTTCGCTTCAATGCACATCTTAAAGTCGGATGAAAATTAATACATTCAATTTGTTTAGAATAAAAGAATACTCTCTTTTTAATTTATTTTCAGCCATCACAATAGTACAACATTATTTCTCATTATAATGTACAATTGTAATGATAAATAGATCTAGAAAAAAATAATAAAAAAGAAAATTTTATAAAAAAACAATTTCAGAAATGATGAAGTTACTTTATTACAAATAATTGATTGATATACAAATACATACATGTGTATAACAAATAATAATATATAATAAATTATGTACATAATCAAGTATTCTTAATTTTTATGAAGAACTTCTTGTGTTTAATATATTATTTAGACTTATATGATCTTTTAGCCCAAGTACCATCAACAACTACAGTTAGAAGTGGAAACCCATCACTATCTAGCTCTCCTTTAGATATAGCTTCAGCCTTATCTGCTTCTCTTCTTCTTCCACTGCATTTTCTTTTATTACTTCATGAACGTGCTTTTGTATATCATAATACGTTCGCGAAGACATGGTAGGCATATTCATAATTGAAAAACGCTCTTCCATTTGAGTAAAACTTTGTCCCGTGCACAAGTTTCCAAAAACCTACAATGAACATTTTGAAGACAAGCGTTTGCGGTAGCTATTTAGCCATACTCAAAATATTTTAAGCATCTCCTTGAAAATGTTCACTTTTACACTAATATAGACATAAATAGCTTAGATTACCATAAAAAAATCATTAGTTTATAATTTTCCCGGGGGACACCTAACATTATTTTGAGTCTAATTTCTATGTACATTAAAACATACAAAGAGCAAATACTACAATAACACATAGACACCGTAATCATAACGACTTCCAGGTGATTACAAATTTTTAAATCTCTTACCACAGCTTCATTTATGCCCATATCTTTTGAGCTATCACGTTCAATGTTAGAAAAAAGTTTTTCAATTGCACCACATATGCTACATTTAAATACAAATTTACAATTTAATCCATTTCTCAATTCTTTTAAAAAAGTCATGTGAGTTGAATTGCATCCATATGACGATTCATGGCCGCCAAAACTTTTTAACTGCTGAATTATCGTTTCTTTTTTTACAAGAAAATTACCTTCCTCGGGTTCATTTTCAGTTGGAAGCTTGTAACTGTAATAATTTGTAAATTTGTAAATAATGCCCAAAGTCTACAGTTTCGATTGTAATACGTACTTCCCATTACCTTGTGAGTTGCCTAAATAGATGTGTTCAGAGTTTCCAACATTAACCCCTTCAGGGGATGACAAATCAATGGAAGTTGCATCAGACCTAAGAGCAAAAGCGTATGTATTAAAAGCGGACTGTAAGAAAGGCAATCCAAAACTACCGTGGGTTGAAAATTTTAATATACACATAAAATGAATCGTTAAATATTTAAATTCTGAAATCTACTCGCATATTGGTATTATGTACTTAGTTAAATTAAATCGAATTAACAAATATCAAAATAATGTAAATAAAATTGTAGACTAAAAATTACTTACCTCGTATTTTGATTTTTCATACGATTTGCATGCTTACTTCTTTGTATGGTTGATCTTTTATGATAATCCAATTTTCGCTTGCCCATAACTTATATTATTGTAGCGTGATTCGTTCGTTAATTTAAAAAAAAAAACAGAACAAGCAGTTATAGGAGTAACTATTTAATATCACTAATTAATGTTATTTACGTATATTTATATCCAATTCATTAAATAGACACATACATTTATTTCTACAATTTCTCTATACTGTCAGTCATGTCAATTTTAGTTTTATTGACAAACCTTGTATCCATGACACCCATTCGTATTTCGTGACATTCCACTCGAATATTATATGACATTTCTTTTTAATTACAAACTGTCACTCTGACTTGGAATAGCCGACCGATGCCGATAGATTTTCGTCTTCGCTAGGACTGGTAGAGATACCGTAAAGTAGGGATAGACGACGCAAAAGCTTCGAAAAACGACGTGTAAACTGTGTGTGACAATGTTTACTGTTTAATGTTTTTTATCTTCAAAAATAATTACAGAAAGTTTTTTTTTTTTTTATGTCGTACATCAAATGTGCAGCTGGCGCGGGGAGGTCGTTTTTTTCTTTTTTTGTATCAGCCTTAGTTAGTAGACATTCATCAAATTAATGCATTTTTGGGGTTATTTCTGAGACACATAACTTTTTTAAGAAAATAAATTAGTACAAAAACGGACCTTGCCATTATAAATTGATGCCTTTTGCATCACTGACCCAAATTTGAGATTCTAAAATTACAAAATGAGTTTAAAAAACGCGAAACGGCGATGCCTTAATTTTCGACAGGTAAACGCCCCTCTTAAACACATAGCTTCTAATTAATTTTTCGTAAATATGGAAATCCCCGAACTCGATTCAAATCACGTGGTTCGCCCGAGGTTATAAATACTGCCTCGAGCGGTTTATACGCCATTTCCATTATTCAAATTTGAATTCATACTTTTACATCATCGTTGGGGTGTTAGATACATATTTTCATATTTTGTGAAAATAATTTTCCTTTAAAGTTGTTATAATTTGTTAATTTAGTGAATATTTCGATAAAATAAGGTATGTATTTTATTTATTTACTCTTATTTAATACAATTTTGCACTGAATGTTAAAAAAACTGAGTTAAGTATAAATTATGTTCATGCAATCAATTAATATACATATTTTTATTGTGTCTTTTAAAATTATGTGTATTTACAAGTATATTTTTCTATGTTTTAGAACAGTAAAATGGATCCTAAGCCTTCAACTTCAAAGACGTTCGACCAACCTAGCAGATCTCCATCCCCGTCTTCTTCCGAAGAAGCCACTGCTTTGAAAAAAAAAATAATGAAAAGGAAGTCTTATTCCCAAAAATATCAAGCTAAATGGGAAGAAGAAGACGCTTTCAAAGGTTGGCTGCAAAAAAGCAAGAAAGGACCAAATTACGCATTTTGCAAAGTATGTTGTAAAGACTTGGTATGTGGAAAATCTGAACTTTTGCGACATTCGGAAGTTACGTCACACAAAAATAAAGCAAAATCTCTTTTAAAACAACAAACTTTAAAAACAATGTCAACTTTTCAAACAAATATTAATTTAGAAAATAATATTAAAAAGGCCGAGATTAGAATGGCAGCATTCGTTGCAGAGCACAATTTGTCATTCAATGTAATGGACCATTTATCAGAAATAATAAGAACTAGTTTTCCAGATTCCGAAATTGCAAAACAGTATACAAATAATAGAACTAAAGCTACTGCAATAGTAAATAAAGTAACAGGTTGCCATGGTTTCGAAAAAACATTAAATCATAAAAAAACAAAAATTTTCTTTAATAGTGGATGAATCTATTGACAAAGGTTCTATAAAAAGTTTGGCATTAGTCGTTAGGGTGCATAATATTAAGATAGAAGATTTATTTTTGGCTTTGCTACCTGTACCAATCGCTACTGCAGACGCCCTTTATGAACAAATCATAAATTTTTTTGCTAAATATAATATTGATTACAAAAATCAATTAATCGGTTTTAGTGCCGATGGGGCCAGTGCAATGATGGGTGCTCATAATTCCCTTTCTGTTAAATTAAAAATCGATGTTCCACAGTTGTTCATTTTGAAATGTTCCTGTCATTCCTTCAATTTATGTGCAAATTATGCTTGTAAAAAATTGCCGAAGGTGATTGAAGAACTTGCAAGAGATATTTATAGCTATTTTCAACATAGCTACAAAAGGCAAACTGAATTAGGTGAATTTCAACAATTTGCCAATGTAAAACCACACAAGTTACTTCAACCATCTCAGACAAGATGGTTATCTTTGCATCAAGTCGTAAAACGGCTTTTAGAGCAATATGACGCACTAATAGTATATTTTACAGATCAAACTACGCAAAATATTGATAAAGCAAATTCAATTTTGATCAGATTAAGAGATCCTTCAGTGAAATTGTACTATTATTTTTTAGATTATCTTCTACCATTCTTTAATAATATAAATTTAGAAATGCAATCTGAAAATATTCAAATTCATACATTATACAATAAAATCGAAAATGTCCTTAGAACTTTGTTGGACTGCTATATCAAAAAAGACCATTTGGAAAGAACTACCGTAGACGAAATTCAGTACAAAAATCCCCAAAATTTTGTACCAATTGAAGAACTATATTTAGGTGCGTATGTTACTGCTTCGATTTCTAATAATACACATGGATTAAATAAAGTGGAACTGCATAATTTCCGCAAGACTTGCTTGGAATTTTTAATTGAAAGTTGCAGTCAAATTTACAAACGATTTGATGCAAAGAGTATATCTACAAAAATTTTGAAAGAACTATTAATTCTCAGCCCAGAACAAGTGATTTCAAAAAGACACAATTCAATTGCTTCTTTAGCCATATATTTTCCCAATCTCGTTTCACAGAATAAATTAAATGATTTAGATCGAGAGTGGCGTCAACTTCGATATATCGACATGAACGATTTTAAAAATCTTAACTTGGTCGAATTTTGGACAAAAGTGTCTCAAGTTAAATTAGCTGATGATTCGTCGATGTTTCCCACTCTTTCAAAGTTTGTATTTGAAATAATGTGTTTGCCACATTCAAGTGCCACTGTGGAAAGAATATTTTCAGTAATATCTTTGAATAAGACCAAGATTCGAAATAAATTATCCACAGAAACTTTGAGTGGCATTCTACATACCAAAACATTGTTAAAAAATGAAGACTGTTTTAATTTTAACATAGATTCTGATTTGTTAAAGAAATTAAACAACAAAATGTAGGTACTCATAAATCTTAATTAATGTAAGTTTATATACCTATATAATGATTCAGAATAAGTGGCATCGCAGTAGGCGTGGATTGTCTAAAGTGGGCTTTATGTTATGTCAAAAAAATTACTAAACAACTAAACAATCTAAAACGATACCAACGATGACAGCGAAGGATACCAACAGAGTCGAAACTAGGGTATTATTAGCAAGTGTAGCAAGGGTCTTGCTGCCAACGTAAATTTGAATTTCCAACGCCTACCGCGATGCCATTTATTTTGAATTGTACTGTATTATACTTAACTCTTAATAAACTATGTTCGTTTTCATTTATTTTGTTATTAAAACACTAAATAAATCAGTTTTTGTAACGTTTGTGGTATTATTATGCACCCAATAATACAACGTAACCCCTTTGGTTGCATAAAAGGGAAAGTTTGGGAAATCTAGGGATTTCTAGGGATTTTTACCAGTTCAACCTAGGGACTAAATAATATTTCACCTGGCAATACTGTTACCGGCATATGCACCATAACACAGACTACTTCAGACAGGCAACTCTTTGGAAAAAATTTATCCATAAATAATGACAAGGATAGATATATCTCTTATCTTTACATATTTTGATAAGGCAGCGTAGATGGCAGCACAAGTAAATTTAGGCGGTAAAATTATATATTCGAATATTAAGAAGTATTTAGGATACTAAGATTTATATTACAAGAAAAATAAATGGTGAAATATTATATCTCACCATTTATTTTTCTGTAATATAACCATAGAATTTTATATGGGCATAAATGTTACCATCAATTTAAGTTGCTCGACAAAATTTAACATCAAATTTATAATTATTATAAGTATATTTTTCATTAACGTTTTGTGTAGTTAATGCAATTTTATTCTAATAAGCTGTATTACAAAAGAGTGCTAATTTAAGTGAATTCTTAAAAATATGAATAATTTCTAGCATCTATTTGAAAAAACTGGTTTTTATTAATTTAAAGAATATCTCACGTGTTCAAACATACTTGAGTAATAATAACATACATTTTGAAGTTATGATTATTTTCACAAATAAAGAAGTTTGTAAAAGAGGGAAGTGAAGCAAAATTGTTTGGGAATAAACAAGTAGACATTTATTTATAACAAAATAATACACATTTTAGATTTAGCAAATATGCAATTGGTGTGTCTTAAAAGGCGTGTTATAAATAATATTTACCTTTATTTAACTGGTCATACTTCAAATTGGTAGCTAAACAAGGCAAACTTACCTACGTCATTTACATAATAATAAGATAATAATTTTACAACACAATAAGTGGTAGTTTAGTATATTAAAGTAATAATAATACTATTTTATTCATCCGTTCGACCATATACATGCATAGTACAGATTGGGTAACATTTCAATATAACATATATACTAATAATATAAACTATGGGCAATAAAGCAGTTCATAAATATTTAAAATATGTAATAAAATATCAATTTTTATATCTTAAAAACCCCAACTATAACAATGTTATTATAGAAATCCACCAATACAAATACAAAAGTTGTTCTACATTAAGTTTTAAATACAATTACCCTCTTAATAATATGATATTTGCAAAAAAAACTGCTTTCTAATAAGAGTTACTTCGAGTCGGAATTTTGAAAATGATGCTATACAAAACTTGTAAATTATGTTCTAAATGCTTTTATACTGCTATTATTAAAATACATTATATACCTCCCCTTTGAATTATATTATTTTATCCTTTATTCATGCCTTAGTATTTTAAGTTTGCGCTGGATACTACGTCAATTTATTTGAAATTGTTTCTGTTGTTCATTTTCTCGTTTGCAATACCATGGGATACCAATCTGGCATATCGCTTTAACTATTGCAATCTTTAATACAACGCTTGGCACAACGAAGTTGCGATATTAAAAAATGTTTGGCACGAGATGAAATATCATCAAAGAGTTTTTTAACAATCCATATTACATAGATCTTTGATACTTTTAGCCCTTCGCTTGCATTCTCTTTTTATTTTTCTAATTTGGTCCTCTCTTTTCCTTATAACATTTATCAAGGTCCTTTCTCTAAGCATTAACTCGCAGGACCTAAATCCCTCCACACCCTTCAAAAGGGGACGCCGCTTCCTTGAATATGCTGGAGTACTAAAAAAGAAAGTAGCATTTTTTTAAAATACAATATAAATAAGACTATGAACTTTAACCATGCCCATATCTATTGCAGTATTATTTGCCAATCTGCATAACTACAGATAATATTCACTTAATATTTTTCAATAATTTAAAAGAACTTGTAGGTGTTGTTGATAAGATGCAATCAAAATTGATTGATATGATTAAAATAGTCAATAATTAATATTAATTATTATGATTTTCACAATATTTGAAGAATATTGATGTTTATTGATATTTAAATAATCACTATACTTTACCTTATTAGTGGTGACTCTTCTATTATTGTGCTTCCCAATGCAGAAGGTACTTGCTCTGATATAAAGACTTCCTCATCATATTTCATCTCCAGACTGTTGGTATCCAGTACTTGAACAATCTGATATCAAGGATGCTTTTTGTTCGATAGCAGCACTAGTACTTGCTACAGGTGATGTGAATGTGATGGTTGGACAAAATGATGTTGCTGGGTGTAACGTTGGCACTGCATCAAGTTTTAAAATAAACGTATGCTCTTTATATGAAACTGCACTGAAATGCCGACTGTTAATTCTATGATTTTGAAGAGTTTCTCCAGAAAAAAACATTCCCATTGCTTCTTGCCAAATTTTAGACCTAATAGTGACACGAAAGATCCATTTGAATCGAGTAAATTGTACACTTTTTTTTAATTATTATACAACTCATTATATTCCGGTTTACTTATTGATACTAACGAAAATATTGATAGACATATTTTAATCATCGCGTAAAAAACCTACTTTACTAAATTTCTGGGGAAGCAATGCAGCTTAACAACTTCATCTTCTCCATAACCGCAAACAATGCATTTATGCACTTTACAATTTTAGAAAAACAGAAATTTGTTATCAACAGGTGTAACCACAAGAATAACCAAAATGGAAATTGTCAACACAACAAAAATGGCGAAAAATTAAAGTTCACGCATGCGTGTACTTGTCTACAGCAGCGCCTCTATCTCGCTGCCTTATCAAAATGTGACGAGGATGAGAAGAGTATCTTTTATTGTGTATTAGACAAGACCAGAATATTACCGGATAAATTCGTAAACCTAGTTACCGGTCTGGAGTAGTCTGTGACCATAATATGCACATCTGTGATGCACATGCACATGCTAGTATGCCTACGATTTGATATATTTTGAATTGTAATATTATAGATCTATCATACATTAACAGAATGTCACGACCTGAACATTTAGCACCACCAGAAATAGTAAGTAGTAATATTAGACGGACGATTTTACGGAAACTTTCTAATAACAATGTTAAGATAACCTTAAAATTATAATAATACATTAATTTTACCACATTCCCTTTTTTTAGTATTACAATGAAGCCGAAGCTAGAAAATATACGAAAAAGTAAGTAGTATTTATTTCATCATCATGAAACTAATGTAGCTGTACATACTAGTTCAAGAATTATTGAAATTCAAGAACAAATGACCGAGAGAGCAATCGAGTTACTCTTATTACCAGAAGACACACCATGTTATTTATTAGATATGGGTTGCGGATCGGGTTTGAGCGGATCAGTTCTAGACGATCAGGGCCATTATTGGGTTGGATTAGATATATCTACACATATGTTAGGTTGAAAAATAATAATATCAGAATTGATTGTATTTTATTCTCATAATTTTAGATGTGGCAGTTGAGAGAGAAGTAGATGGGGATTTAATACTGTCAGATATGGGTGAAGGATGTCCTTTTAAGGCAGGGAGTTTTGATGGTGCTATTAGTATATCTGCATTACAGTGGCTTTGCAATGCAGACAAGGCGCATCATAAACCTGTACAGAGATTATATAAATTCTTCAGCTCACTTTATGCATGTTTGGTAAATATCTTAGTTTGTTATTTGATTTTATGATTTATTTCTGGGAAGTTAAATGTATGGAAGAGTTGAATTAAACATATTTTTACTACACATTAATTTATTATATTGTTTGTTCTATTTTTAATCTTTGGTATATTGAATCAAACACTTCATCAAACAATTTCTGTCCAAATTTTCGATCTACATAATCACCTAATTCATTATTTAAATTCACAACTCTATGATTTCCATTAAATTCCACTGCTGCATTAATTACTTTGCCATTTTCAACTGTAAAAATGATTTTGACAGTCTGGTTTGTGATAGTTTCTTCGAAATAAGTATAAGATTTAGTAGCTGTGAATTTAGGACATTTACCAAAAATCCATTCCCAACTGATTAAAGTATCGCGAATTTCTGTTAGCCCTGGGTATTCTTCTTCTGTTGGTCTTAAAATTCTAAACTTTGTAATATCATCATTGGCTACAGTATTATATACTAAAATTCAAGTTTTTAGACAAAAAAATATATTAATTCCAGAAGAAATTCTTTACCTTGCACGTGTTCTTCATTTTCATTTTTGTCTTGTTTAGTATATTCAGGTACTGTTAAAAGATATTCTTGCCCAATACAAACCATCAGGTCTTCTACAGTTATATTTCTATTAATATCGATTAAATTAATTATTTTAGATTTTGTTGATTGACTAGCATTTGTTTTAATTTCATACTCTGGACTTTTCAAAGATGCTCTCAATGTGGTCTTGTTAGAATTAATTAGTAGAGTGCAATGGTGGTATGCTACTCCTCTAGCTAGTTTTGCTGCTGTACCTGAAACCTAGGAACAAAGTAATTATGCTATTTATGAATATGGTGGTGCTTAAGAAAATACTACATTTTTAATATTTTTACCTCTGCATATCAGATGTGTTGGAAATAGTCTAAATAAATGTTAGACAAAATGATCAAAGAAACAATTCTAAATGGTATTTTAATCAGTTTAATTAATAAATTCAATCTCAGTAATTTTACTATAATTCATTACCTTACAATCTCCTATAACTAAATCATCTCGTTTGGTAATATCGATTTTAACATCATATTCTTTCGATACAGCCCTTGCGATTATTTCTAAATTATGTTTCCTATTGTAGTGATTACGAGGCGTAAAGAATGTTAGATTTAAATTTCCTCTGTCATGGTAGACTGTACCACCTCCACTGTTTCTTCTAGCTAGGTGAACACCTCCGGGAATTAAACGATCCAATTCACTTACATTTGCTTCTAGCCATGGATTTTGGAATTTGCCTTGAAAATATATTGAAAAAAAATTTTTTTACTGTATTTTGACCTATTAAAAGTTGTCGAAAATTTTATATAACTAAAACTTTGATTATTTTATAATTTAGTGAATGTTTATATGATTAAAAAATATTGTTATTTTTTTTCTCTCCAAAGATTTCTACTGATAATAAAGAGTTGCCAGTGATGTATATGCGCCCACGTCTTCATTATTAATAGTACATAGATTTTCAAAAATACCATCATTTGTGTTTGATTATTTATTGAAAAAGTTCATAACAAATTAAAAAATGCCTGGCTTCTTTAAATTTAAACAGCTTATCGAAAAGAAAAACTGCTTAAATACCCGCTAATATCAAAAAACAACTCCAAATGGTATTCATAGATGCTCTTGGTATTTTCCACAATAGGATGTATCTTTATAGCTGTTTTAGACTTACTAAGATCTTGACCAAGTTGATCAGGTGATAATTGACAACCCCTGTACTACACATGTCAAGTCGAGTTGGCCAATTTCTTGACGAAGAAGTACAGTTTCATGCAAATGTCGAACCCCGTATCTCTCTTCCATGTAGTATAAAGTATATGAATGAAAGTAATAAAAAAAATCTTGCGCCCCCTTGAAAAACTGTCACAACTCCCCTGGGGCTTGTGCCCCACAGCTTGAGAACTACTGGCTTAGATCATGTTCTGTGTTTTTCTTCAACTTGATCAACTTTTTAGTGGTTTTTACTAGAATTTTCTTTTAGAAGCATTGCCTGGCTGACATTAGTCAAAGATAATAAAAACTTATTTCAAGTTCACATATTATTTTGTGAATATTGTGTTTACTTGTATATATAATATTTGTTCAAACCTCCAGTTCTGAACAGTTCCGGAACCGTTCTAGAATTAGTAGTTCTGATAATAATGCGCATGTCCGGCCAAATCCTGGTTCTAGAACGGTTTGAAATCTTGAAGGTCCGAACAGTTTTAAAATTGGAATTTTAGGGAAACCTGTACTACCGACATTAGTAATAGTAATATTAAAAAACACTGAAGAAATGTCAGTCGTAATGAACATTTAATAGCTAATGCATTTGTGTAATGCATCTAACTACCAAAATTGCGACAGGATTTAAAAAGTAATGAAAAAGCTGTTTATAAGAAATACATTTTTCTAAATTTGTAATGGATAATTCTGCATTTTTTATGTAAGCAATATATTTATATATATTATAAAACACCGAACTGACGGACAAATATCAATCGTAATGAACATTTAAATGTTACTGTATCTGCATCTAACCACCAAAATGGCGACAGGATGTAAAAAGTAATGAAAAAGTTGTTTAAAATAAATACATTTTTCTAAATTTTGTAATGGATATTTCTGATAAACCGGGTAAATAGAACACACACACATTAATAAATATGTATTACATAACTATAAAATCAACAATAGAAATAAAACACAAACAATTGTTTCAGATTTACACTATATTTTAATTAAATTTAAAATTTGTTATCACCTGAAGAAGCTACAGTGTAGCGAAGCGTAATGAACATTTAATAGCTAATGCATTTGTGTAATGCATCTAACTACCAAAATTGCGACAGGATTTAAAAAGTAATGAAAAAGCTGTTTATAAGAAATACATTTTTCTAAATTTGTAATGGATAATTCTGCATTTTTATGTAAGCAATATATTTATATTATATATTATAAAACACCGAACTGACGGACAAATATCAATCGTAATGAACATTTAAATGTTACTGCATTTGCATCTAACCACCAAAATGGCGACAGGATTTAAAAAGTAACGAAGAAGTTGTTTAAAATAAATACATTTTTCTAAATTTTGTAATGGATATTTCTGATAAACCGGGTAAATAGAACACACACACATTAATAAATATGTATTACATAACTATAAAATCAACAATAGAAATAAAACACAAACAATTGTTTCAGATTTACACTATATTTTAATTAAATTTAAAATTTGTTATCACCTGAAGAAGCTACAGTGTAGCGAAGCGTAATGAACATTTAATAGCTAATGCATTTGTGTAATGCATCTAACTACCAAAATTGCGACAGGATTTAAAAAGTAATGAAAAAGCTGTTTATAAGAAATACATTTTTCTAAATTTGTAATGGATAATTCTGCATTTTTATGTAAGCAATATATTTATATTATATATTATAAAACACCGAACTGACGGACAAATATCAATCGTAATGAACATTTAAATGTTACTGCATTTGCATCTAACCACCAAAATGGCGACAGGATTTAAAAAGTAACGAAGAAGTTGTTTAAAATAAATACATTTTTCTAAATTTTGTAATGGATATTTCTGATAAACCGGGTAAATAGAACACACACACATTAATAAATATGTATTACATAACTATAAAATCAACAATAGAAATAAAACCCCAAGCAATTGTTTCAGATTTACACTATATTTGAATTAAATTCAAAATTTGTTATCACCTGAGGAAGCTACAGTGTAGCGAAACAGCTGTTGTGTTTTTAATTTAAATATAGTGTAAATCTGAAACAATTGTTTCTGTTTTATTTCTATTGGAATATGGATTTACATCAAGTAAAGGCCGAATCTATTGAATTTATAAAATCAACAATCATAATGGATTTAAACAAATATATTACAATGCATTTTCAATGTTCAAAGCCAGCTCCTTTTCTTTTCGTTTACTTATTCATTTAAAGTAAAAGATTACGCCCAAGATATTTTTTTAAGATTATTTTTAATCTGTGAAGTAGTACACTCTTTTAATCCATTTTGGAGAATATTGAGACTTGAAGCCTTTTTGGTAATTTGAATTGTGGTACCTACATGATTTGGTACTTACAGACACTGAATGTTTTGTGTCATACAAGTCTGGGAGTCACATTAACTTGCAATTTATTATAATTTTCATCACATAACAGGCTGATACAAATACATACATATAATACTACGAGTAAAGAATATTCTTTCTATTCTTTCCTTGTAGATATAATAGATTGTTTGGATATCTAATATGTTAATATCACATGATTCCTTTATTTTTCTTAAATCTCACGGGGGACACATCCAATCAAAAATTATAAGTTTAGTTTACATACTAAATACTAGATTGTCCAAGTTTAACAAATATGTCGATTTGTCTACAAATATATGATAATTATAAATTAATTTTTCACAGGTTCCTATAATTGTACCATTACATGGACTTTATTGTTAGAGAAAGAATCACTTGCTAGACTCAAGAACATGGTAGTAACTGCAGTAATTTCTAAAACAATAAACCACTATTTGAATGTTTAATCACATACTCATAGCTATTTACTTTGTCTATTGCTAAATTGATATAATGGGTGTGAATAAAAACAACTGTAAAAAAATTAAAAATAAGTTTGATGAACTGAATCACACCAATACTCTAATAATATCACAAACTAAAATAAAAAAAACAGTAACAAATAGGTAGTTCAAGGACAACGTAAAAACCAACCTACAGCAACTCCAAACTCTAAAGTTCAATATAAATATGATAAACAACCTGAAAATGCAAAAGCTGATACGAATGACAATTACGCATGCTCCGGATTTATCAGAATTTTAAATACTAGCCCACCAACCAGGAATGTTAGAACCGTTCCGAACACTGAAGTACTAGTTCTTAGAATTTGTAATTCCAGAACTGCATGGTCCGAACAGTATTTTTCTTAAATGACACGCGCACTAGTTCTAGAACCGTTCAGAACTGGAGGTATGAACAAACCTATAGTTATTCTTTTTTCATTACCACTACTACTTTTGCTATGTTGGTACCATACAAGAAAACTGTCGAGAATTTTATAAATGTATAATAGCCAAGGTCAACTATAACTTGCTCAAGAAATTGATGGCAATTTCTTAGTCAATTAGTTTCTCAACAAATTGACCGACAACCGCTACCAGTACTGATAAATGCGAAAGAAAAACGGATCCGAAAAATGGACGATCATGGCATATGGCATATTTTTGAAGTAACCCCCCTCCCCATGGCTGAGTTATTTCCAGCAAGTACTAATACTCCAGAAATTATCAACTAACAGAGTTTTATTTAACCTTGTTCCAAAAAGATGAACAATTTCGGCAATTCACTTTTTTGTGTCGTTATATTATTCTAGTATTTTTTGGTAACATACTTAATTTTTTTTTGGATCATGTTTTTAATCTCATAACTAAAACAATCAATTTTATTAATGTTGCACCATTATGAAGCGGACTTTTCAACAACAAAAAAAGTTATGGATCATTTCCTAAATTTCATTTATAACGAGCGATCAAATAAATCCGAAGTTGAAGTACGTTGTGCCCGAAAAAACATATTATAGTTGAGTCGCTCTCGCAACCGACATGCGCCACTAAATTAAAATGGTGTCAAATTTGAGATGTTGCAAAATTTTACCTGTCAAGTAATATAACCTACAAAAGCCATTTCAGAACTGTCTTAAATAATAATATTCATACACCTTTTGACATTTGGCATAATTATCATTTGACGTTTTTTATAATTGTCACCTAAACATTTTCAATTTGTCAACAATGCTTGCCTCCTAAACAGTATAGCCAAGTGTTATATAAAATATAAGTGCAGAAAAAATAATATTTAATAGCTTTATTTATAATATTTAATTTGAAACTGGATTTTATGTAATAGTATTTTACTATGGGAAGGTATATATCCTGAAATATTAATTAGTTAGTTTAATTTTATTGTTCTGAAATTGTTGCGGGTGATGGGAATTTGTAGTGGCATAGACGCGTCGTCTATAGTTTTAACCTACGAGGAAAGAATAGAACAGGAGAGATAATAAAGTGGTGGGAGAATAGGTATTATTTAGACGGAAGTTACCATTTTGAGGCAGGTCAGTTATTGGTCAAGTTGACTTCTTTAGTGCTTTTATAATGGTGAATTGTGTGGCTTGTGGCCGTTCTAAGACGACAAAAAAGAAGAATCTCACTTTCTCTCTTCATAAGTAAAGTTAATTTCAAATTGGCATTCAACATAGTCAATAATAATTTAAAAAGTATGTACATATTTTGAATTAGTTGTCGTATATCTGACATGTTTGATTATGTGTTCAGTGGCGTAACATACATATTGTAGGCATGTTTCTTTTAATGTTTTTTTAATACAGTTAGAATAAATGTTACTGTATTAAAAAGAATAGAAGGATTGAAAAAATAATGCACTCATGATATTTCTTTATTTATTATTGGACTAAGAACCTATTTTGAATGTTTATCGAGAACATACGAAGTGTACATATACCCTATACAAAATATTTATGCACGCCTATACATTGCGACGACCATATTGAGTTACCACTTTGGACAAATATTATTTTTAACAAAACTCTCCTGTTCTATTCTTTCCTCGTAGGTTCTAACTTTAGCTGTGTCGGTTGCCAAAACGATTTTCAAGTATAATAGGCAAACGCTGTTGACAAATTCGGGTTTTTTGGATGACAATTATAGCAAACGTCAAAACGTAATTATGACGAATGTGAAACGATTTATGAATATTAATTATTATTACGACAATGCTGAAATGCATTTTGTAGATTATATTATTTGACTGACAAGTAACATTTTTCATCATCTTACGCCATTGTAATTTATTGGCGCATGTCGGTTGCTAAAACAATTCTACTATTTGAAATTAAACATTGTCATGAAAACAAAAAAAAAGAGTTTATGTATACTATTGTATTATTTCTATTAATTGAGTTAAAGAAGAAATAAATCCTTGGACATCTAATCATTCTCTGAACATATCATGACTAGTTTCAAAAGAAAAAAATTATTTGTGTTAACCATGTCATAAAATTTCTTACATTACTTGATTTCAGCCATTAATTATAAAATTTAAAATGATGTCGATTTTAAAAACTTGCCTGCGGATAAATTTTTTTGAAGATAATTCAAAATAACTTAAATGATAAATCTATAAGCCTTGTCAGACAAATAATATTTATAAGCTTAGAATTAATCAAATAATTACTGAAAGACCTATATATGTAAGTAAAACTTACGCTCTAATTGTTTAATCGAATCCGTAAGATGTCTATAATAATGTTAATAAATTTGTGGACACAAATTAGTTAACCATTTTCGATAAAATTGTAAAATGTATGAAGATTTGTGGACTAAATTTTAATTAAAATTAACGTAACACGTTTAAAATAAAGAAAAATGTCACCTTTATAATTATAACTGTCTATTGTTTCTATTAAGTACTTGAAAAACCGGGAATTTCTGGGTAAAATAAGGAATTTCATGATTACGAACGATGAAGTCATTTATAGCGAATGTTAAAGTAATCCACCCTAACATTAAATATTTCGCATATTCATGAAATCAGTGTGTACAATTTGAAAAAAAAATTACAGACCATTTTTTTTTTGCAATATTTAAAAATCGTCAGGGTATATAATGCACAACGAGAAATCAGGAAATACCCTAGACTTTTAACTAATTCTTCAAAAATTTAAAAAAAAATATATGCCAAAAAATTGTCAATACAAAGTTAACATAAGTTGGGTTGTTTATATTAAAAAAATTGGAAGGCAAATCTAATCATGTACAAAAATAAGTATGCTTTGTTTTGATGTATTGTGTATGAATGGCAGGGTCTTTATAATCACTCTGTATATATGTCTGCCTGTTATAGATATTTTGTTAATTTAAATTATTAAAATGTAATACAACATACCTATAACTACACATGGATTATTAGACCATAATATTAACATATGTTTATTCTGGGATTTCCAGTTTCTATAGTACCAATCTTCTAATGCCAAATTTGTGTAAATATCATTTGATTCCGATATAATAACTGACTTTTGGATCTCATTGGCCACTGTATACTGTCTCTTCAATAGTAACCGCTCTGCTATTTTATTCAATCTTAATATGGACGATCTTGAATTCATTTTCCTAAAATATAATCATTGTAATCACATCGTCTTAGAAATATATTAAAAAATATTTTATTTTAGAGCAGGGCGGCCAGAGCAGTCTTACAATTTTATCCAGAAAACAGTGATCAAATGGAATTGGTAACGGCTCAAGCAATGAAAGCTGGCTTCTACGGAGGTGTAGTCGTGGATTATCCAAATTCTACAAAAGCAAAGAAGTTCTTTCTTGTCCTAATGACTGGAGGAAATATGCCTTTACCCAAGGCTTTAGGGACAGATGAAAGCAACAGTAGTAAGTCGGCAATATTCACCCCTACAAAAAAAAATATATGAAATTTATAACTTTTAATTAAAACTCAATCAGAAATTATTTAGATTCAAGTAAAGGAATTTCTTATAATAAATAAACGACATCACTTTATTGACAATATTATCTGGTCTTTATTTTTTTCGAATTATCCGTTTTTTTTAAATTTAAGTTGAAATGAAATAAAATTGTCGTAGTTGTGCTTTCATTTAAAATTTTAAAAATTATTTTAATATCCTACGTATATTTTAATATTAATAACAAATACCATTGGATCATATGGTTTATTCCTACTATGTTTAAAAAAATTAAAAAATAATTGGATTTTATGAAATAAAAAAAAAATTGCTGTCAGGTGTGGGGTTCGAACCCACGCTCCCATGTGGGAACCAGAGCTTAAATCTGGCGCCTTAGACCGCTCGGCCAACCTGACTTGTTAAATTAACGTTCTCAGGTTCATCATATATATATGTATTCCGTATTTGCGCACAAGTAAAATTTTTTAAAATAATATTTCATAATTAAAATGCAAAAATGTGCAATAATTTATGATACAAATTTTTTTGAAGGTATTGATAGTGTAGTCAGGTTGGCCGAGCGGTCTAAGGCGCCAGGCTTAAGCCCTGGTTCCCAATAGGGAGCGTGGGTTCGAACCCCACACCTGACAATCTTTTTTGTTTTATTATATATATTAACGAACGAATTTTTATTTAATTATATATATGTAGTTATCATACAAATGGCAAAATTTGGTGAATTTTATAGTTTTTCTTTTCTTTTTTCATGTAATTTTATATTATTAATGTGCATATATTTAATTATAATGTTCTAACAGTATAATTTCATCTAGACTATTGCTAATAACATTTCTAATCATTTCAAACATCTTTAGTGCAAGATTTTAGCTCAGTTTCGCTCTTTCATCATTAGCCGGTCTTTTTTTAAAGGTATGAAGCATTTATACCATGGAACTGTTACTTAAAATTTAAAAAGGCAAGATGTCTTGGATGATTATTATAGATATACAGTGCCCGCGGAAAAGTCTGCACCATATGGAAAAAAAATTTACTCTTTTAATTTTTAAACTTATTTTTTTGTAGTTTATTTTTGCATAATTAGAAACCAAAAACTAACCTAAAATATTTAACATATCGCATTTGCTTCAATGCGTAAATGTCATTTAAAAATTGCCAACGTCCAAACGTGCCAGTATTTGTCAAAATATAAGAAGATGCCATAAGAAAAAGTTGTTTGTACTTTCGCGGACATCCTAAATCCAAAGTTTCGTACAAAAATTTTAATTTTAATTTTTTTTTCATAATTTTGTAAAAAAAACGCCTGTATATTTTTTAAGTGTATTTTTCTCTCGAATTCTGATAAAAACCTATGTTACCATGTAATAAACAAAAAAAAAAACAATTTGTATTTCAGAATAAGGTATATTTTTTTTAAATAAATGATTTCGTTAAGAAAAGTGGAGGACATTCTTGGACTATTTTCATATTTTCGTATGTACCATTAAAAATAAATTAAAAAACATAATGGTCAAAAAAGCTAGAAAATAACCTTTTAAAAATGAGAAAAAAAAGTAATTTTATTTCAACTAACAAAGTTAATTTCAAAAAAAACCAATTCTAATTCTTAAAATTAAATAAATTCACAAATAAGCGTAGTCAACAATTCCAATTTTACAAAAATACCGTTACTATACAGTTAAACTAAATGAATAAAAAAATGTTAACAATACTACATTTCTGTATGTCTCCCTTCTCTTGCAATACATTTGATGATCCTTCTAGAGAACTCTCTTGTAATGTTTACAAAATATGTGGCCGGAATTTCTAGGCAAACGGCACGTATTGTGTTTTCTAGATGTTCAATGTTTCGAAATGGTCGTTTGCGGTACACTTTCTCTTTTAGATACCCCCACAAGGAAAAATCTAACGGAGTTAGGTCAGGGGATCTCGCTGGCCATGGATACGCTGAATATCTGCCAATCCATTTGTCCCCAAATAATTGATTTAAATAACTCCTCACCGCCAGTGTACTATGTATAGATGCGCCGTCTTGCTGAAACCATAGGACAGATCTTTCTTCCAATACCATATCATCAATTAAATCGGTTATTTCGGTCATGAGAAAGTTCAAGTACCTTTGCGAATTTAAATTTTCGTGGAAAAAATAGGGTCCAATCAATCTACCATAAAAAATACCACACCAAACATTTGTTTTAAAAGAATATTGGTCCCTGCATTCGATGATAAAGTTAGGGTTTTCATCAGCCCACCATCTGCAGTTCTGCGAACTCACCGTTCCATTGGAAGAGAACGTTGCTTCGTCCGAGAACATGATTTCTTTGGGGAAACGACGGTTTTCTTCGAGCTCTCCTTGAAACCACATACAAAAATCAAATCTTGCGTTAAAATCTCGTTCTTTTAGTATATGGACATATTTTGGCTTAAATGGACGGTACTTATGTTTCTTTAAAATTTTTCTCACTGTAGTCTCTTTTGCCCTAGTTCTGTTGGAAATAGCAGCAATTGATGTAGTTTTATGCTCTACTACATCTAATAATACATGTTCTTCATGCTGCTGAACTTGCCAGTTTACATGTGGCTTCTTAAAATCATTTAGAACTGAACCGGATGACTTGAACTTATCTACAATACGACCAACAGTAGAGTGCGAAACGAATTTGTTAGGGTGTCTTTGATTAAAAATATTTGCCGTATCCCTGTTGGTTCTATTTTCTCCGTGAATTAAAATGATTTCTATTTTTTCTTCCATGGATAACATTTTAAAACAAATCTATTAGAGAAATACACAAAACTGACATTTATTTAGTTGTTTATGTCTAGAATTTGCAATTATTTTCTAGGCCTACTTGTGAATTTATCGAAGTTTAAGAATAAGCTTGTTATTTCCTGCTTTAGAGATACTAAAGGAAATTTTGCTTAAAACAAACAAGGCTAGGTACATAACATGTTCTAATCTTACAACTAGTGTTATTTTCTAGGTTTTTTGACCATTATGTTTGAAAAATAAACATTTTTAATATACGAAAATATGAAAATAGTCCAAGAATGTCCTCCACTTTTCTTAACGAAATCTTTTATTTAAAAAAAATATACCTTATTCTGAAATACAAATTGTTTTTTTTTTGTTTATTACATGGTAAGATAGGTTTTTATCAGAATTCGAGAGAAAAATACACTTAAAAAATATACAGGCGTTTTTTTACAAAATTATGAAAAAAAAATTAAAATTAAAATTTTTGTACGAAACTTTGGATTTAGGATGTCCGCGAAAGTACAAACAACTTTTTCTTATGGCATCTTTTTATATTTTGACAAATAATGGCACGTTTGGACGTTGGTAATTTTTAAATGACATTTACGCATTGAAGCAAATGCGATATGTTAAATATTTTAGGTTAGTTTTTGGTTTCTAATTATGCAAAAACAAACTACAAAAAAATAATTTTAAAAATTAAAAGAGTAAATTTTTTTTCCCATATGGTGCAGACTTTTCCGCGGGCACTGTATATGAAACGTAACTGCAAGCAACTTTTGAAGATATTTTTAAAAAGTTGAAAATTACTGAAATTTTCAGTTATACATATCTTCGTAACAATTGAAGGTAGAACTAATAAAAATGGTACCTGGGTAGTAATGTTTAGGTAGACTTTAATAATCTTAGTTAAAATTCATGGCATACTTAATTATCAAGATATAACATAAACTTATGTTTTTTTTTAAATTACAATCATAGTTGGCCATGACCTCATAAAAATGCTTATTTTTTCCTGATTTTCTAGATATAAGGGTTTGGTATGTATGGTAATCTTTTTAAAATTTTTATTATAGCCAGAGTAATTCAAACTGTTAATTTCTGAGGAAATAATGGACAAGAAAGCCATGAGAAACTATTTTAATGCCAACTCCATATTAAAGTAGTTTTTTAGATACTAACGATAACTGGAAGAGTTATCAACAATTTTTTAACCTCGACTGCGATTGAATTAACGCTACCATTTAATTTAATATTGCATTCATCTTTATAGGATTAATAAACAACGAGTGATTAATCGCGAACTGGTTAATTACATCTATATCATTATTAATTATATACACAGTAGCACTGATATTAGGACGAAATGACAAAAAAAAATAGTCTTGCCTGCATAGAAAAATGTATAGAAAGACACTTTCGTAACCAGAAAATACTAGTGAACCCTGACACTCACAAATATGAGCGCATCATCTGTTGTACCCTGATATCAACGTCAAGGTGACCCTGAGGAGTTTCTAACCTGCCAACAGAACTAGCAAATTAAGTTTATCTTGGTTTCTGGCTTCAATGATGTCTTCAGTTACCTTTAAAAGATCCGTATTTCTTGTCTAAACCGCGACTGACAATCCGGAATTGCTTTGTAGGTATCCAGGGTGCTCCCTAAACTATTAATGCAGAATTTTCTCGTCTATTTTTCCTTATTGCGGAAATGATCCTAATAGGGCGCCGATCCTTGAACTGAGAGGAGAGTTCGATTTAGGCAATGGCAATACCGTTGCAAACCTCCATAAGCGAGGATAATAATTGAACTCAATACAGCAGTCTATAACATGCGTTAAACAAGAAAGAGCATATGAAGTAATTAATCAGAAGATTTCTAAAAATCTCATCCACACCTGCAGCATTACCTGCGATAGACAATAGGTACCCAGAGATATTGAGAAAGACAGAATGATCTTACAAGGGCGCGTAAGATTGAATGATAACGTCCGTCATTTTGATCCAGACTTGGGGAGCACCCATAGGGCGCAACAGTCATCGGAGTTATCGAAAGAGCGCGACTTTGAAACAAAATGAAACAGTTGAGGCCAATATAGAAACAAACATTGTGGTGATGCTGGATAACAAACGAAAAAGTGATAAATAAGGGAATAATAAATAAAAAGATAGTTTTGTTGGATCACTCGTTTAATACTGGTGATTAAATAAATTAATTTAGTTAAAATTCTTCTTACAAGGGTGTTCTCGGATTTTTTATAATTCCTTTTTTTTTCTAAATTAAAAATTCACTTGTCAGATGTTGTCTATTTACACCAGTAGATCTAATACTTGAAACTTCATCATCAACAGACGTCTCCAGTGTTTAAAAGATGGTACAACATTGCTCCCTTTTCACATAATCTTCATCTCTTAGCAAACATATTTATTCGTTTTATAAGCTTTTAACAATACACAACATTTTAATATGGATATTTATGTATATAAAGTCCAAACGAAAATTTTCATTCAATAAACTCTTACGCTTAAGCATATGGAACTAATCTTTACTTTCTATTTTAATGTTTTATCCACACGATTCACAATGGACATGTCTACATATAACACTCAGAAACAAAGCGCAATAATTTAGTGTATAAACACAAGAATGATTTACGTACAAAAAAGTACATAAGCTAAACAAACAAAAACAAACTATATTCGATGTCAAAACACGTGGTCGAAATGGCGGCTATTGTTGCGTTGTGTATAAATTGGATGTGTACTATACTCAAATCGCTGAACAGATTCAGTGATCACCTTGGGTTCACGTCACCAAAGTCGTATGCACACAGGCACATAAAATCATTCAAGGATCAATGTCTGTAAAATAGTTATCGCCGTAGAAATTGACATAATGCAGCCAAAACAGATTTAACGGAAACAGAAACGTAAAAGTAAATAAACGCCTGTGATATGTGATACTATTACAGTTTACTTAATCGCCTTATGTAAACGATCTTTGCCGCCGACCGTTTTTATGCATAGGATGCCTTGACCACGTTGTGATTAGGCTCTGATCACGCACTTTTATTACCGAATCTCTTCGGCGATTCTAGTAGAGCATTCTCCAGTCCTCTGAAACTCTGTAGGTGCCTCATTACGATACTATACTCAGCAGTCTTGAACAAAAAATCAGAATCCATACACAGAGTGCACATGTTCTCACGCGGTTTAAAAGAAGAATATCATTAGAAAATGTATTATTAATATCGTCAGTATTGTTCAAATAACCAGACCCCAAACATTTATTTATTGGGAGCAATACGGGGTTTTACAATCTCAAATCAAAACCGCCTAGCTTTTCATTCTTAAGACAAATAAATAAATTAGGAAAATGTATGTTTTTTAAATTAGGATATGTATAGGGGATATTATACAGGCTCTCCAGAAACTCTCCTGACAAACGAAGACCGGAGATTCCTCAGATAATTTTAAGACAATTTAACGCAATTCACCTTAGTCCGAAAATGCTTCCTAAGGGAGCTAGAGCTCTTTGAAGATGGCGCCTTATAATTAGTTTTTTTTAATATCTCCCGAACGCTTCTATTTAGAAAAACAAAAACTGGTATGCTTATTTATTCTCCAGAGATGAATCGATTCCATCAATTGCGAATTTCTAGTACCGGTCATAGGCGTCTGTTTTGGATAGGTAAACGGTTATTTTAACGCATAACTTTTTTGTCTTTAACTTTTAAGCATTTGTGACACTAGATTATTAAATTTTCAGGTATTCTAGTACTAAAAGGTACTCTTACTTTATGCCGGTAGGATACACCGTTTTCTAGAAAAATCGATTTGAAAATTTTTCGTTTTTTCGTCATTAAAATTCAATTTATTATTTTTTGCACTAGTTCGCTCTGAACTGCCAACAGAAATAAAACCTACGTTTTTAATTGTCAAATTGTTGTCAGTTCGCGAAGTTTATCTTTTAATTTTTTACTTTGTAGCATTCAAACACAACGATTTCAATTAAAAAAAAAATGGTTTTTACTAATGAAGAATACGCCGATATGCATTTAGTTTATGGCGAAATGAGGTGTAACGCTCGAGCAGCGCAACGTAGATACGCTGAAAAATTTCCCAATCGTCAGCATCCCACTCACTCAACATTTACAGCTCTTCATCAACGATTAAGAGAAACAGGTTCAGTGGTCCCAAAAAAATGAAACAGGGAGACATAATGATGTAACAGCAGAACATGAAGATGTTATTTTAATGGAAGTTGAGGAAAATCCAGATATTAGCGTTCGAAGACTATCTGCCATGTACCCCACAATTTCAAAATCTTCCGTAGGAAATATCTTACACACAGAAAATTTATATCCTTTTCATTTTACAAAGCTGCAAGCACTGCTAGAAGGAGATTTCCCTGCTCGTGTAGAATTCGCTAGATGGTTACAAAATCAGATAAATCAAGATGAAGATTTTTTCAGGTACATTTTGTTTGGTGACGAAGCTTCATTCTCAAAAAATGGAATTTTTAATGTACATAATGCACACTATTATTCGTACGTTGGTGACAATCCCCGCGTTGTTCAAGAATTTAAGCATCAGCATAGGTTTAGCATAAACGTCTGGATTGGAATAGTTGACGATTATATCACTGGCCAACAAGGTTTTTACCCTAAGTTAGTAACTAATGAAATTGAACAGCATATATAAAGTAAAAATGATTCGAAAAGCGGCAGTATTGGCTTAGCTCTGGTTACAGAGAAAATGCAGGTCGAGACTTGTTGCAGACGTGACTTGACTCGTTCCCTCAAGAATGTTCAAGTTTGCAGTGTTATGCTTTAATCTGGTTGGTTGATAGGACTTAGGGAGGGGATAAGCAGATACATACTATATAAGAGATACATCTTTGACTGAAATACCACTAGCGCTAGCACAGCATAAAGCCGTGAATGAGAATTTTTAATAACGAAATTAAAAATTGAGATAATTTAGTTCCATCTTTAAAGACACAGTCATGCCTCGTTCGTGTAGAAGTAATCCAAATAACTTTTGTTACGTATGTGGTAAATTTACCCCACTAGGCCAGAGTGAAAAGTTAAGTCTGAACATTTGCCGGGCCTATGAACTTTACTTCGATATGACCGTCAAAAATCAGGACAAACAGTGGGTTCCACATGTAATATGTACTACATGCAGCAGATATTTGCGAGATTGGTTATGTGGACAACGACATTCTTTACCGTTCGCCATTCCTATGCGATGGAAAGAACAAAAGAATCATCTTGAAGATTGCTATTTTTGCCTTAACAAACCTGCAGGACTTAACACCCGTAAGAAAAGAAAATATAATTATGTGGAAACTGAGTCAGCTCAGAAACCTCGACCCCATGATGAACAGCATCCTGTTCCACGACCGCCAATTCACAAAGAAAGCGAGGAGAGTACAATAGCTACCGATAGCGACACTAGCTTTGAAGGTAATGAAAAATCAAGTGACCCTGATTTTATTCCATCTACATCAAACGAACCACATTTAATTACTCAGTTTGAATTAAATGACTTGGTGCGGGATTTGAATTTATCAACATCACAAGCAGAACTTCTTGGGTCGCGACTACAGCAATGGAATCTCTTAGCAAAGGACACAAGAATAAGTATTTTTCGCAGCAGACATGAAAATATTGTTGATTTTTATAGTATGGCCGGTAATCTGGTCTACTGCAATAATATTTATAAACTTTCTGAAGCTTTTGGAATACATCATGATCCCAGTTCTTGGAGATTATTCATAGACTCATCAAAGACCAGCCTAAAAGCAGTTTTGTTGCATAATGGAAACCATTATCCTGCTATTCCGATAGGTTATGCTGTTTCTATGAAAGAAACTTACGAAAATCTGAAAATTTTATTAGAAAAGATAAAGTACAAAGACTATTCCTGGAATATTTGTGCAGATTTTAAAGTAATTGCAATTATTTTGGGTATGAAATCTGGTTACACCAAATACTGTTGCTTCTTATGTCTTTGGGACAGTCGTGACAGGGAAAAACATTACCATAAGCAAGAGTGGCCACTACGACAACAGTTTATACCAGGAAAAGACAATGTACAACATCAGCCTCTAGTAGAAAAAGAAAAAATCATAATACCACCTCTCCACGTGAAACTTGGGCTCATGAAAAATTTTGTAAAGGCAGTGGACCGCGAAGGTGACGGTTTTAGATACCTTCGTGAAAAGTTTCCAAAAATAACAGAAGGAAAACTGAAAGAAGGTATTTTTGTTGGACCTCAGATACGAGAAATAGTAAATGATGAAATCTTTGAAACCAAATTAACAGCGAAGGAAAAAACAGCTTGGCGCTCCATGGTACAAGTTTTCACGAATTTCTTGGGAAACAAAAAAGCTGACAACTATAAAACTTTAGTAATGGATATGATACAAGCATTTCACGCTGCTGGCTGTAATATGTCCCTTAAAGTGCACATTCTACATTCTCACTTGGATTTTTTTCCGGAAAATATGGGCGACGTTAGCGATGAACACGGTGAGCATCATGGGAATGGAAAAACGGTATCAGGGGAAATGGAATCCTATTATGTTAGCAGATTACTGTTGGACGTTAAGAAGAGATGCTGTAGATGTTGTTTATAAGAGACAGAGCAATATTACTTTACATTTCTAGTTATAATAATTTGAAATATACATTAAATTATGATCTAATCTAAAAAACCTTTTCATTGTAATACAATAAAAAATTGAGCTAACTTTACGTTCTACCTTTTATTAAAATAAATGTTTATATGTTTTCTATTGAAATTCGTATAAATTATTTGATGGCAAAATCAAAAGTTGAAATTTGTTGGCCAGTGAATTATCTACTTGGACCTGTGGAATTACCTGCTCGTTTAAATGGTGTTGATTACTTACATTTCCTGCAAAATATTTTACCTGATTTGTTAGATGAGGTGCGTTTAAATATTCGGCAAAACTTATGGTTTCTACAGGACGGCTGTCCGGCCCACTTTAGCAGGAATGTACGAGACTTTCTAGATAATAACTACGAAGACCATTGGATTGGAAGAGGCGGTCCAGTTGCTTGGCCAGCAAGGTCGCCGGATTTGAATCCTTGCGATTATTGTGTTTGGGGATACATAAAAGCATTTGTTTATTCCGTTCCGATACAAAATCGTGCACAACTCTGGCTACGCTGCTTGCAACGAATTTAGAAATAACTTTGGAATTTTTGCAAGAATTCGGCGTTCTCTAAGCAAAAGGGTAAATTTATGCATAGAGACTAATGGTCATCACATCGAGCATCTTTTGTAACTATCTACCTTTGATGCTTGTTCTTTTTTTGTTAGTTTCGTTCCATTGTAATAAATACTTTGTTTTTAAAAACCTTGAGCTAAAATTTTGTTTCAAATTGATTTTTGCTTCTTTTCCCAAACTTTTTTTACGAATTGTGTGCTGCATTTATTGAAACAAAAGATGATTTATTAAATTAATTTTCATCCATGCCTTGATAGTCCTAGCCAACTTCGTCGCTCAAAATAAGTAGGTACATAATAAATTGAATTTTAATGACGAAAAAATGAAAAATTTTCAAATCGATTTTTCTAGTCGGTGTATCCTACCGACTTAAAGTAAGAGTACCTTTTAGTACTAGAATACCTGAAAATTTAATAATCTAGCGTCACAAATGCTTAAAAGTTAAAGACAAAAAAGTTATGCGTTAAAATAACCGTTTACCTACCCAAAACGGACGCCTATGACCGGTACTAGAAATTCGCAATTGATGGAATCGATTCATCTCTGGAGGATAAATAAGCATACCAGTTTTTGTTTTTCTAAATAGAAGCGTTTGGGAGATATTAAAAAAAACTAATTACAAGGCGCCATCTTCAAAGAGCTCTAGCTCCCTTATGAAGCATTTTCGGACTAGGGTGAATTGGGTTAAATTGTCTTAAAATTATCTGAGGAATCTCCGGTCTTCGTTTGTCAGGAGAGTTTCTGAACAGCCTGTATACTAATACTATAGATGGTATATCACAAAAAGAAGCTGAAATTGCACAGTAATAAATACGTAAAAATGATTTATACTTTCTAACATCAAAAAGTTAATCTTCAGTCATTTGAAATACTCCTTATGTGTTATAAATACACTTAAGATTTTGTGATATTATTTTCACATATATTTTTTTAAATATTATTATTATTTATATATGTTAAATAAATAACCACCTTAGCTGGTAGGGTTATCAAATCAAAGTCGATAAGTTAATTGATTAATAATCCTGTGATTGCACTAGAATATTAATAATTAATTGAATTAAAGAAAAACAAATAAAAAGCTGTTAATGAATACAACAAAAAATAGCGTGGGTTCGAACCTCTCATCTGACAAACTTTTTGGTGTTTTCTACCTTAACGAATTATCTCACCTTTTTTGAAATGTTTGGTCAATGTATAGTCGATAATCATAATTTCCTCTAGTTTAAATTGTAGATTAGCCTAGGTAAATTTATAATTAATTATTCTGGATTTCTCAGATTATATGTAATGTTATACTACTCATATTCATATCTAATTATATTTTTGGTAGGGATAATAATTACCATATATGTATTTCTATTTATACAAATAAAATATAAATTAAACATTTTACTCAATATGAAAAGTATTTTTTTCCTCTGTCATGCAGACTTAAGATATAATAATAGTAATAATAATATCTATCCACGCCAGTACCAAAAAAAAACTCTACTTTCATCAGAACTCAGAACCGGTCGCAATAATTCAAACTATATTAAATCTATCATATCATATCGAAATCATTACTTATAAATTCATGAAAATTAAAGAGAGCATTCGATATAAAAAATTCTTTAAAATTGTCTTTTAGAGATAGTAAAGTTGAATTTGTAAGAAGTACAGGCAACACGTAATAAATATCTGATATTCTCTATTTAGATTATAATCGTGACTATTTTCTTTAATTTACACTCTAAGATAGTTAAAATTTGAAATGTTCTGAAGGCATTTCGACAATCAAAATTATAATTAACTCCAGTAATTAATCTTATGCATCTTCTTTCTACTTTAATAAGTATCTGTATTTGAGTGAAATGACCTCAAGCGAGTATTGCATAAGTCATTCAATAATTGAAAACACCATCAAAGACATTGGCTATGAAGTGATTAATTATAAAGTATTTTACACACATACAAATTACTAAGACGTACATATCAAAACTAATAATGGAATTACTTTAAATAAATTTACAAGTATAGTTTTAAAGATGTATTACTTCTTTTTTTTTATTAATAATCCTGTGATTGCACTAAATATATTTAAGACTAATTGAATTAAAGAAAAATAAACAAAAATCTGTTTATGAATAATGCAAAAAAGTCTGTCAGATGTGGGGTTCGAACCCACGCTCCCATGCGGGAACCAGAGCTTAAATCTGGCGCCTTAGACCACTCGGCCAATCTGACTTATAAGACTACTTTTAAACCATGAATTTAGCGAAATTAATCGTGAAATCTTATCTTAAAAAATATGAAATAATGTGGTGTAAGAATTGTAATATTTATGATAAATATCAGAACGATAATATAATCAGTCAGATTGGCCGAGCGGTCTAAGGCGCCAGATTTAAGCTCTGGTTCCCACATGGGAGCGTGGGTTCGAACCCCACATCTGACAGACTTTTTTGTTGTTGTTTCCTACTTAAACGAATTTTTAAAATATTTGGTCAATGTATAGTGGATAATCATAGCTATCTCTAGTTTAAATTGTACATTAGCCTAGGTAAATTTATAATTAATTATTTTGGCGTTCTCAACGTTTATGTAATCTTATACTACTCATATTCAAATCTACTTATATTTTTGGTAAGGGTAGTATTTAGCAGATATGTCTATTTATACAAATAAAATATAAAATAATATAAATTAAACATTTTACTCAATATGAAAAGTATTTTTTTCCTATGGCATGCAGACTTAAGATACAATAATAGTAATAATAATATTTATCCACGCCAGTCACAAATAAACTGTCTACTTTCATCAGAACTCATAACAGGTCGCAATAATTCAAATTATATTAAATGTATCATATCGTATTGAAAACATTACTTATAAATTCATGAAAATTACAGAGAGCATACGATATCAAATATTTCATTAAAATTGTCTTTTAGAGATAGTAAAGTTGAATTTTTGAGAAGTTCAGGCAACACATAATTGAATATCTGTGATATTCCCTACTTAGATTATAATCGTGATTATTTTCTTTAATTTACACTCTAAGATATATATACATGGTGTAGTTAAAATTTGAAATATTCTTAAGGGATTTCGAAAATCAAAATTATAATTAATTCCAGTAGTGAATCTTATACACCTTCTTTCTACTTTAAAAAGTCTCTGTATTTGAGTGAAATGACCGCAAGCGAGTATTGTATAAGCCATTCCATAATTAAAAACAGCATCAAAGACAATGGGTGGTATGAATAAAACGGAGTATTTGCTAATACTACTAGTAATTTCTTTAATGCTGAAGAAAATACTGCAAGCAAGAATTAAGGAAGTGCTTCGACTATGAAGCAGTTACTCTATAAACAAGCCTCGCTACAGGGAAATACTACAAATCAGTAGCATTTGCTTTATATATAGGAGTAATTACTATGGTATATATAGCAAATGCTACAAGACACAGCAAATGCTTCATTTTTACCGAAGCCAGCGTCAGTGTGGCTTCGCGGTTGCTTTCTTTAAGCTATTTGCAAAATATGGCAGGGTTATTATTAGTTCAGGACAGATTACCGGAGTATTATAAAGAGAGAAGAATATTTCATTCACGGGAATACAGAAAATTATTTCGGTAAGAAATATTACAAAATTATATTGGATGTTGTCACTAATTTATTTTTGGCTTTCTATTAAGTTTTGAAAAGGAAAATGTAGAATGGATTGCTAATCACTTCTTGGGTACATCAGTAGAAACTCGTGGCGGAGCACTATCAACAGTTCAATAAATGGAAATATTTCTTAGAAGTCTTGGAGACCATGGTTTTCAGATAGGAGTTGCTAGTGATTGTAGGTGTGCATCAATCAACGGTGTCGAAACGTATTAATTATGCTATTGATAAAATTTTGGACAAGGCACATATATGGATTCGGTTCCCACAAACTGCAGATGAAATTGAACGAGCACAAGAAGGTTGGAAGATACCAAATATAGTCGGTGCTATAGATTGTGTGCACATTCGAATTATAAAGCCTACAGATCAAGGAGAGGAATATTTTAATAGAAAAGACTTCTGTTCAATAAACGTACAAGCTACCTGTTCTCGTACAGAACGATTTACAAGTGTGGATGCTTCGTAGCCAGGTTAAGTCCACGATAGTAGAATTTGGAAAAATTCCGACGTTTTTAACGTTATGACCGACAACATATATAATGAAAATGAATGTAAACACATGGATGTTAAAACTAAAATCAAGCAGTAAATAACTACTGTGACTTACATATATACATTTATACGTAAAACGTATATGCATATATGCGTGTGTTTGAGATTCACACATACATAAGTGCCATTGCCGACAATCGAACGCACAGACACCGGTGTTTCGACCTTTGAGGTCTCGTCAATGTGCGTGGAGACTGTCGACAATGGCTTCCAGACTTAAAAAGCTGCTTATGTCATTTTTGCGTGTTAAATGCAGTGCTAGTATCACAGCGATATCTAACACCCAAAAGATGACCCAGATAAAGCGATGGCTTCTGACGGCATGTTCTGCTATACAGAGGCCTGTATGTTAATAGTGTATCTCGTGTAATAGAGCCTTATGTGGCGTCACCTATCAAAACGAATGTAATGTATGTGTGTATCTCAAACACATGCATATACGTTTTACGTATAAATGTATATATGTAAGTCACAGTATTTACATCTATAATGTTTCTTTACTGGGAGATGAAGGTCATTGCTTGGCACCGTGGCTTTTAACGCCGTAGAGGAGGGCTCTTACCGTCGCAGAAAGGAATTACAATAGATAGCATACAAACAATCGTTGTATTATTGAACGTTGTTTTGGTCAGCTGCAACGGCGTTTTCCCATGATGCATTATACTGTTCGCCTCAAAACGAATAGAGTTTGTCGGTACATAGTTTGTGCTTTTGTATTACACAATATTGCAAAACATCTAAATGATCCAGACGATTTTGATGAACTTCCGATTGAACAACGCATCCAATGACACCAACAATGCACAAGATACTAATTCACGGAGCAGTCATAATAAAAAATTATTGCTACCTATTGGTCAATTATCTTAGGAGGCAGCAGAAGCTCGTAACAAGCATTTTATGACATATCGCCAAAACTTTTCAAGGAAATTTTCTAGAGAGTCCTGTAATAAAGATACATCCACCGAGTCCTCTTGAGCTCAGATCCCTTGCTCAGTAGTATAAACACTTTTTAAAAAAGAAAATTTTCTTCGCTTCTTTCTGACACCATCAATATGCTTCTGCCAGCACAGTCAAACCCAATGGTTCTTCCATCTGAAAACGACTAAGGGAAATTTATTTCTGAAGAAGTTTAATTTGTAATTTTTTCCTTCCTAAACCATATTTTTCATAAAATAAATGTATATATATACTTACAAACACTATTGTTGTATCCTTTATACCGTTTAGAAGCAATCTAAGCTTAAAAAATTTTGGCCGCGTAGAATGCTCAAATACCCGTATGTGCGACGGTTCGACGTAACATAAATCCTAACCTCAAACTGACCAAATACTACCTCTTCGAAGTAAATACTTCGATTGTGTACTAAATGCTTTATGTTTGTCGCAAGTGCCTCGTTATTGTAGTATTTACTTTATGTACCAATGCAGCACTTACTTCTAGCAGTAGTATTAGCAAATACTCCGTTTTATTCATACCACCCAATGGCTATGAAGAGATTAATTATGAAATATTTTACACACATACAAATTAGTAAGACGTACATATCAAAACTAATAATGGAATTACTTTAAATAAATTTACAAGTATAGTTTTAAAGATGTATTACTTCTTTTTTTTATTATTAATAATCCTGTGATTGCACTAAATATATTTAAGACTAATTGAATTAAAGAAAAATAAACAAAAATCTGTTAATGAATAAAGCAAAAAAGTCTGTCAGATGTGGGGTTCGAACCCACGCTCCCATGCGGGAACCAGAGCTTAAATCTGGCGCCTTAGACCACTCGGCCAATCTGACTTATAAGACTACTTTTAAATCATGAATTTAGCGAAATTAATCGTGAAATCTTATCTTAAAAAATATGAAATAATGTGGTGTAAGAATTGTAATATTTATGATAAATATCAGAACGATAATATAATCAGTCAGATTGGCCGAGCGGTCTAAGGCGCCAGATTTAAGCTCTGGTTCCCACATGGGAGCGTGGGTTCGAACCCCACATCTGACAGACTGTTTTTTTGTTGTTTCCTACCTTAACGAATTTTTAAAATATTTGGTCAATGTATAGTGGATAATCATAGCTATCTCTAGTTTAAATTGTACATTAGCCTAGGTAAATTTATAATTAATTATTTTGGCTTTCTCAACGTTTGTGTAATCTTATACCACGCGATCATTTAAATTCTAAATTATAGCAGGCGGGATTTTTTTTATTAGGTTGTCCAGAATGTCAATTATTGATTAATTAACATTTTGAAACGTCACTTTGACAATTCAAATTGTAAATTAGTACTTATATACCAACTTAATTTAAATTTCACAGCCTGCTCTAATTTAGAATTTAAATGATCGCGCGGTACTACTCATATTCAAATCTACTTATATATTTGTTAAGGGTAATATTTAGCTGATATGTCTATTTATACAAATAAAATATAAAATAATATAAATCAAACATTTTACACAATATGGAAAGTATTTTTTTCCTATGACATGCAGACTTAAGATACAATAATAGTAATAATATTATTTATCCACGCCCGTGACAAATAAACTGTCTACTTTCATCAGAACTCAGAACAGGTCGCAATAATTCAAATTATATTAAATGTATCATATCGTACATATTGAAATCATTACTTATAAATTCATGAAAATTACAGAGAGCATACGATATCAAATATTTCATTAAAATTGTCTTTTAGAGATAGTAAAGTTGAATTTTTGAGAAGTTCACGCAACACATAATTGAATATCTGTGATATTCCCTACTCAGATTATAATCGTGATTATTTTCTTTAATTTCCACTCAAAGATATATATACATGGTGTAGTTAAAATTTGAAATATTCTTAAGGGATTTCGACAATCAAAATTATAATTAATTCCAGTAGTGAATCTTATACACCTTCTTTCTACTTTAAAAAGTCTCTGTATTTCAGTGAAATGACCGCAAGCGAGTATTGTATAAGCCATTCCATAATTAAAAACAGCATCAAAGATAATGGCTATGAAGAGATTAATTATGAAATATTTTACACACATACAAATTACTAAGACGTACATATCAAAACTGACAATGGAATTACTTTAAATAAATTTACAAGTATAGTTTTAAAGATGTATTACTTCTTTTTATTTATTAATAATCAAGCACCATTAATAGTTCTAAAGTCGATAAGTTAATTTATTAATAATCCTGTGATTGCACTAAATATATTTAAGACTAATTGAATTAAAGAAAAATAAACAAAAATCTGTTAATGAATGAAGCAAAAAAGTCTGTCAGATGTGGGGTTCGAACCCACGCTCCCATGCGGGAACCAGAGCTTAAATCTGGCGCCTTAGACCACTCGGCCAATCTGACTTATAAGTCTACTTTTATATCATTATTTTAGCGTAATTAATGAAATAATGTGGTGCAAGAATTGTAATATTTATGATAAATATCAGAACGATAATATAATCAGTCAGATTGGCCGAGCGGTCTAAGGCGCCAGATTTAAGCTCTGGTTCCCACATGGGAGCGTGGGTTCGAACCCCACATCTGACAGACTTTTTTTTTGTTGTTTCCTACTTTAACGAATTTTTAAAATATTTGGTCAATGTATAGTGGATAATCATAGCTATCTCTAGTTCAAATTGTACATTAACCTAGGTAAATTTATAATTAATTATTTTGGCGTTCTCAACGTTTATGTAATCTTATACTACTCATATTCAAATCTACTTATATATTTGTTAAGGGTAATATTTAGCTGATATGTCTATTTATACAAATAAAATATAAAATAATATAAATTAAACATTTTACACAATATGGAAAGTATTTTTTTCCTATAGCATGGAGACTAAAGATACAATAATAGCAATAATAATATTTATCTATGCCAGTGACAAATAAACTGTCTACGTTCATCAGAACTCAGAACAGGTCGCAATAATTCAAATTATATTAAATGTATCATATCGTATTGAAATCATTACTTATAAATTCATGAAAATTACAGAGAGCATACGATATCAAATATTTCATTAAAATTGTCTTTTAGAGATAGTAAAGTTGAATTTTTGAGAAGTTCAGGCAACACATAATTGAATATCTGTGATATTCCCTACTTAGATTATAATCGTGATTATTTTCTTTAATTTAGACTCTAAGATATATATACATGGTGTAGTTAAAATTTGAAATATTCTTAAGGGATTTCGACAATCAAAATTATAATTAACTCCAGTAGTGAATCTTATACACATTCTTTCTACTTTAAAAAGTCTTTGTATTTGAGTGAAATGACCCCAAGCGAGTATTGCATAAGCCATTCAATAATTAAAAACAGCATCAAAGATAACACCGCCCTACAAAATTTAAAAAAAATTTTGTTGCCAAATATTTTTGAACGAATTTAGGGTAATTCAGGTCTGCTGAATTCAAAAATAAAAGCAGTTTTTCCAAATTGGGTCTAGTTTTTGAGGTAATGGATACATAATTTTTTAAGGAATTCAGCTATAACATATGCTTTTTATTTTTTAAGAATAATTTACAAACAAGAAATTTACGCAGAAACGAGAGTTCGACCCTGTTCAGTGAGCGTGCCACGTGCCGACTGCTGATCACGTGATCAGTGCGTGCACTTGTTTGTCTTTGTGTCTCTTGATTTTAAATTCAGGGTTCAGAAAATACACACATTATACACACAATGTTCTTTCAAAATCAACCAACACATATTTTTATTTTCATTACAATTATGTGCGTCTTTAAAATTCGTACGGCACCGAACACAGACATGTACGTGTACATATTTTTATTTTCATTACAATTATGTGCGTCTTTAAAATTCGTACGGCACCGAACACAGACATGTACGTGTTTTATTTTTATATTTGGTTCCGTACACGGACATGTACTGTACACGTATTGTTCGATTCGAACACACTTAAAGCGTACATGTCGACGTGTACCTATACTTTAAGTTCGTGTACGCGTACGTGTACGCTAAAAAATAGATACATGAACGATAGACATGTTCGAGTGTGTTTCCATATTTATTAACAGCATTATTCAAAGTTCAGAAAAATACGCACACTGTATAAAATACTCGTACATAAATGTAAACAAACACAGCTCGAAGCAACCAACACATATTTTTATTTTCATTACAATTATGTGTGTCTTTAAAATTCGTACGGCACCGAACACAGCCATGTACGTGTTTTCTTTTAATATTTGGTTGCGTACACGCACATGTACAGTAGTACACGTATTGTTCGATTCGAACACACTTAAACCGCACATGTCGACGTGTACGCGTCGTGTACGCCAAGAAAAAAAAGTACATGTACACATCGCGCTGTGGTCTATGCATCAATCACAAATATATCTTTGACGAGTGAAAATATGGAGAGTAATAAGAGGAAGAAGTTTTGTTTTACAAAGTTTGCAAGTTTTAATGACGAGACAAAAAAATTTACATGTCTCGTTGAAACGTGCAAAAGAGAACTGAGTGCATCAAGTAATGCAAATCTTAAACGGCACTACAAACTGGTGCATAACATTGTTATCGATGGAGAGGATACACTTCCTAAGGGTGTTACCAAAAAAAAGAATACACTAACTAAATTAAACACCACTTTAAACAGGGAACAGTTCTTGAAATGCTGCATTGGACTAGTATCCCAAAAAAATTTGCCATTGCGCATTTTTGACGACAAAGATTTTTTCAAAAAAATTATTGAGCCGTACGAAGAAAAGTTTGAAATTACTTTTTAAACTCAAAAAACATTTCAAATATTCTTGGTGTCTCTAGCCAAGAAATAAAGACAGCCATAGCCAAGATATTAGAAAACAAAATGATTTGTTTAAAAATGGATGTCGCCAGCCGGCAGGATAAGCACATTTTGGGAGTAAACATACAGTATATACGCCATTTTAAAATTTGTATAAACACCATAGGTAAGTTTAAACTCATAAAATTTAATCTTACTACTTTTTTAACCATACATAAATTTTACACACAGGCATGATTCAACTAAATCAGAAACACACAGCTCAATATTTAAAAGAAGAAATAATGAAATGCCTTGACGAATATAGCATCAACATAAAACAAATTTATTCCAATACCACCGATAATGGCGCTAACGTAGTCAAAGTTTCAAAGCTGCTACAAGAACTGCAGGATAATAATTTAGCGACGATGGAAGATTGCGAATATGACAACACGAAGGCATATGACGCAATTGAGACCCAGCTATCCTCAGTGTTTTCAGTGATTCGTTGTGCAGCACATACGATACAACTTGCCGCATATGATGTCATTAGGACTTTGGAGACAGAAATAAGTTATATACGAGATGTTTCAAAAAAGATCAGAATTATCTTGAAGAGTGGAAGTGAAGACATAAGCCTACCATGTCTAGATAATGTAACTAGATGGAATTCTACGTATGACATGGTTATTTCTATATTAGAACTGAAGGAATATATTAATGAACTCGATGACTCTACAAATATATCTGTTAATTGGGTATTTGTAGAAAGTTTTGCTACTGCATTTCAACCGTTGGCTGACTGCACAAAACATATGCAAAAAGAGCAATATATTATTGGAGATTTTTATCGCGACTGGTTGGAATGTGAGTTAGAATTACAAGACATGATGGAAACAAACTCAAATGCAGCGGCTTTACATAAAGCAATGATAACGAGGAAACGTAAGCTTCTTGAAAACGACGCCTTCGTCGCAGCATTGTATTTAGATCCTCGCTTTAATTTTCAAGGAACTCCCCTACTTACGGAAGACCAAAAACAAACTGCATTGGTATATTTAAATTTTAATTTTTAAACTTCAAAAGAAATTTACGTATAAATTTTTTTTTCAGGATCACTTAATAAAGACATATGAAATTATTGATCATATATCGCGAGACAAACATGACAATATCTCATTTTCCGAAAATTCAAGCTCACTTGATATTACTCCAAGTACGTCTAATGCCGCACACTCGAAATTAACACAACATATCAACCTACTCCTAAGTACATCTCATTTAACAGCATCAAATCAAAATTATCATATAAAAGCAGAACTTCTTGCTATGTGTGAAAAACAAATGGAGCCGTTAGAAACTAATGTATTGGAGTATTGGAAAAAATTTTCTCAACAAAACTTACAATTAGGTCAGCTTGCCGAAGTAGTACTTGCCGTACCTGCCACACAAGTTTCTGTAGAACGTGCATTTAGTGCACTTGCTACAGTACTAACCAAGTTAAGATCCAAGCTCTCAAAGAAGTCTCTTTCTAATATTTTAATAACAAAATTAAACTTTGACTTGCTCGACTGTGCAGCTCTTAAAATAGAAAACACCTGAAAACAGTGAACAACAACAGATAAATTTAAGCCGCATAGAGAAATTCATATGTTTTTTTGTCAACTATTTTTGTTTTGTTTTGTTATTTTATTTTATTTTTTGGGTTATTTCTTATTTATTTAATTATGTATTTAAATTCTTTTAAATAAATTTGGTTGAAACAATTGCTGTAATTTTTTTTATGTATACATATCAAAAAATCATTTCTTTTGCATTTTCACTAATACGTTGTCATATTGAAAAATTATTGCAATAATCTTGTTAATGTAAAGTGATGAATTGAAATTTCAAAGCCTCGCTAAGAATTAGTGATAGTTATTGATTTAGGTAGATCCACCTGGAATTCCCGCAATTAGTATTAGCGGCAATTTAATGAGGGGAATTTCTGCATTTCACCCGAAAAACTTGACCTTTTTGTAGCACGCAGGTATTTTTTGTATGGAAATATCCAATACAATTAAAGCAACAACAAAGGCATACACAGCAACTACACGTTGCAAACCATAAATTTTGCTAACTTCATGCCTGGTTTTCATTCTGCATAATGCTGTTAATAAATATGGAAACACACTCGAACATGTCTATCGTTCATGTATCTATTTTTTAGCGTACACGTACGCGTACACGAACTTAAAGTATAGGTACACGTCGACATGTACGCTTTAAGTGTGTTCGAATCGAACAATACGTGTACAGTACATGTCCGTGTACGGAACCAAATATAAAAATAAAACACGTACATGTCTGTGTTCGGTGCCGTACGAATTTTAAAGACGCACATAATTGTAATGAAAATAAAAATATGTAATACACGTACATGTCTGTGTTCGGTGCCGTACGAATTTTAAAGACGCACATAATTGTAAGGAAAATAAAAATATGTAATACACGTACATGTCTGTGTTCGGTGCCGTACGAATTTTAAAGACGCACATAATTGTAATGAAAATAAAAATATGTAATACACGTACATGTCTGTGTTCGGTGCCGTACGAATTTTAAAGACGCACATAATTGTAAGGAAAATAAAAATATGTGTTGCTTGCTTCGAGCTGTGTTTGTTTACATTTATGTACGAGTATTTTATACAGTGTGCGTATTTTTCTGAACCCTGATTTTAACTGTCAGTTCAGCGTAAGCAGTTGTTCTACTAAGACTTAGCGTCGCGGTTATTGTGCTTTTCTTACGTATTTTATGTATTTAGTTCTTATTGCCTACCTAGTGAAGTTATTTAAATTTAATAGACGTCAAGTGGAAGGTAGGAGTACATGTGACCAATATTTGTACCTATATTTTTTTACTAAAGTTACTCTTTTTTCAGAGGAATGAGTTCTTCACGCAGAAGCTGTTTGAACAGCCCTAATGTCTTCTGCTACATTTGTGGCGAATATACTGTAGCGAAACAAAGAAAAAATATCACAGATTTTGTTAGACAAGCTTATCAAGCTTATTTCGGCGTACAGCTTGGAGACCAAGACAAGTCCTGGGCTCCCCATATAGTGTGCAAAACGTGTGTCGAATGTTTACGACAGTGGTCAAACGAAAAAAGAAAAAGTTTGAAATTTGGTGTGCCCATGGTGTGGAGAGAACCTAAAAACCACCATGATGATTGTTATTTTTGTTTAGTTAATGTAAAAGGTTTTAACAAATACAAGAAAGGCAAATGGGATTATCCTGATTTAGAATCAGCACGAAGACCTGTGCCACATAGCGAAGAGATTCCCGTACCAGTATATACAACACTGCCAGATGTTCTGATGGCGGAAGAAGAAGAAGAAATTAAGGACCAGTACAGTAGCAGTGGAAGTGAATCTGAGCAGGAAATACAATCAACACCACAGCAGTTCTCTCAAGAAGAACTGAATGACCTGATACGGGATCTCGTTCTATCAAAGCAAGCATCTGAACTTCTGGCATCCAGATTAAAAGAAAAAAACTGTCTACAACCAGATATAAAAATAACCATTTATAGAACACGAGAGGTGAAACTTGTTCCTTACTTTAGCCAAGATGAAGATCTTATTTATTGCAACAACATTCCCGGACTTTTTCGTCAAATGGGAATACAATTTGTTCCAGGTGATTGGCGACTATTCATAGAAAGTTCCAGTAGAAGTTTAAAGTGTGTTTTGCTACACAATGGCAACTGATATGCGTCAATTCCTATCGCCCACTCAACAAAACTTAAGGAAGAATATCAAAACATCAAGTTGGTATTACAGAAACTATCCTATGAAGAACATCAGTTTTCCATTTGTGTTGATCTAAAAATGGTCAACTTCTTGCTTGGGCAGCAAGGTGGGTACACAAAATACCCTTGTTTTATCTGCTTGTGGAATAGTAGGGCGAAGCAAGATCATTGGAATATGGTTAATTGGCCAATAAGACAAAATATGACTGTAGGAACAGCAAATGTCATAAACGAACCATTGGTTGACCGTGAAAAAATCATTCTCCCACCGTTCCACATCAAGTTAGGACTAATGAAACAATTTGTTAAGGCTTTGAGTAAAGATGGCGAGTGCTTCAAATACATTTGTAGATCGTTTCCTAGGCTAAGTATGGAAAAGCTAAAAGCGGGTATTTTTGATGGCCCTCAAATTCGCAAACTTATTAAGGACTCTAATTTTACAAATCACATGACGACACTTGAAGCTGCTGCTTGGTGTAGCTTTGTTATGGTAGTTAAAAATTTCTTGGGTAATCACAAAGCGGACAATTACGAGGAATTAGTGCAACAGATGTTATTAAACTTTAAAAACTTGGGTACTAATATGAGTATTAAAGTACACTTTCTTCACAGCCACTTGGATAAATTTCCCGACAATCTTGGCAATTTCAGTGAGGAACAAGGGGAACGGTTCCACCAGGATATAAAGGAGATGGAGGTAAGGTATCAGGGCAGATGGGATCATCATATGATGGCAGACTATTGTTGGAGTCTCCAACGTGATGTACCTGACGGTCCTCATAAAAGAAAATCCTACAAAAAGAGCTTCTTTCCTACGAATTAGATGTAATTTTTTAAATTAAATTATTTCTTTGCTATTATACCTAATCAATAAATGAATTTTATTATTTTTTCGTTTCTCTTTTTTGAAACCACTTTAATATTTTTTACTAAAAGTTGCTTATAAGGGCCATTGGTCTATTAAATTGATATTTTTCTCTATTTTATCATATTTTGATAATATATCTCTAAAATTAGAGCCAATTCACCTAAATGGACTTCAAATTCGTGATCAGCACCACGAAATTACCTAGAAATCGCCCAAACATTGTTGACAATAAAATTAGTGTTGATCAGTGTAATAGCTATGAAGAGATTAATTATGAAATATTTTACACACATACAAATTACTAAGACGTACATATCAAAACTAATAATGGAATTACTTTAAATAAATTTACAAATATAGTTTTAAAGATGTATTACTTCTTTTTATTTATTAATAATCAAGCACCATTAATAGTTCTAAAGTCGATAAGTTAATTTATTAATAATCCTGTGATTGCACTAAATATATTTAAGACTAATTGAATTAAAGAAAAATAAAAATCTGTTAATGAATAAAGCAAAAAAGTCTGTCAGATGTGGGGTTCGAACCCACGCTCCCATGCGGGAACCAGAGCTTAAATCTGGCGCCTTAGACCACTCGGCCAATCTGACTTATAAGTCTACTTTTAAATCATGATTTTAGCGTAGTTAATTGCGAAATATTATCCTAAAAAATATGAAATAATGTGGTGCAAGATTCGTAATATTTATGATAAATATCAGAACAATAATATAATCAGTCAGATTGGCCGAGCGGTCTAAGGCGCCAGATTTAAGCTCTGGTTCCCACATGGGAGCGTGGGTTCGAACCCCACATCTGACAGACGTTTTTTTATTGTTTTCTACCTTAACGAATTCTGTTATCTTTTTTAAAATATTAGGTCATTGTATAGTGGATAGTCATAGATATCTCTAGTTTAAATTGTAGATTAGCCTAGGTAAATTTATAATTAATTATTTTGGCTTTCTCAGCTTTTATGTAATCTTATTATACTAGTTATATTTTTGGTAAGGGTAATATTTAGCAGATCTGTGTATTTATACAAATAAAATATAAATTAAATGCCAAAAAAACTGTCTACTTTTATCAGAACAGGTCGCAATAATTCAAACTATATTAAATCTATCATATCGTATTGAAATCATTACTTATAAATTCATGAAAATTACAGAGAGCATACGATATCAAATATTTCTATAAAATTGTCTTTTAGAGATAGTAAAGTTGAATTTTTCAGGCGACATATCGAAAAACTTTATAGCAGAATAATTAACATCATCTCTACGTCTATATAATATAACCAACAGTATTTAGGTCTTGTGTAATGAGCAAATCTGGTTGAATATCAGTGATATTCCCTAGTTAGTTGATAATCGTAACTATTTTCTTTAATTTACCTTACACCCAAAGATATATACACATGGTGTAGTTAAAATTCGAAGAGTTCTAATGGCATTTCTGCAATCAAAACTATAATTAACTCCAGTAATGTATCTTATGCACCTTCTTTACTCTTTAAAAAGTCTCTGTATTTGACTGTAATGACCGCAAATGAGTATTGCATAAGCCATTCCATGATTAAAAACATCATCGAAGACAATGGCTATGAAGTGATTAAATTATGGAACACTTTACACACACATAAATTACTAAGATGTACATATCAAATCTAATAATGGAATTACTTTCAATAAATTTACAAAGTATAGGTTTGGAGATGTTTCTTTTTTTTTATTATTATTAATAATCAACCACCATTAATAGTTCTAAAATCAATAAGTTAATTTATTAATAAATCTGTAATTTTCACTAGAAACATTTATGATTTGTTTAATTATTTAAAAAAAAATCTGTTAATGAATAAGACAAAAATACCGTCAGGTGTGGGATTCGAACCCACGCCCCCTTTGGGAACCAGGTCAAACCCTGGCGCCTTAGACCTCTCGGCCAACCTGACTATTAAAAAAAATATGAAATAATGTGGTGCAATATTTGTAATTTTTCTACTCCCATACTTTAATTGTATTATTAGATATGCCGAACCTCTACTTTAATGATGTCCATTACGACACAGATTTTTATTATGATACAAGTTTATACCCAATAGGAATACAGATTTTTCATTACGATACAAGTTTATATCCAATAGGAATGCGACATTCCAAGATTCAAACAACATTCAATATGGCGACTGCATATCTGACAGATACACAAATTAAATAAATGTGACAGTTCTCTGCAATTTACAAGTAATTACTTAAAATTTGTGCGTTTTTAAAAATATAAACGGTAAAAATGAGGGATAATGACAGTGAAATGTAAAATTTGAGTCCGCCAGAAATTATGGAAGCCACGAACAATTTATTACCAGCTAAATTCGCAAAGGTGCATGGAAAATTTTAACCTCAATTTATGAAATGGTTTGTTCAAAAAATAATGTTTTATTATGGGGTCGTAGAAAAAATAGTGTATGCAACTCGCATTTAATGGCTATTAAGACACTCGTATTCATTACAATACTCGGCTTCGCCTCGTATTGTAATTTTCTTACTCGTGTCTTAATAGCTATCATTAAATGCTCATTGCATAATATACTATTTTATGATAAATGTGAGAACAATAATATAACAAGTCAGGATGGCCGAGCGGTCTAAGGCGCCAGATTTAAGCTCACTTGACAATTGTTTTTGTTTTAATCCATATCCACTGACGGCTTTTTATTTGTTTGTTTTTTAGTTTTAATTTAACTTAATGTGCAGTCGATAATTACTAATATTTCTAGTGCAAATTACAGGTTAATATTAGTTTCTCAAATAGGACTACATATTTTTTAATGGTGATTCGTTCTTGCTTCTCTATTACAGATTAATTGATTATTAATCTTATACATTATTAGTGTTGGTCAATTCGATTCTATAGATAAATGAGATATGTCTTTAAAAGGAAGCTTTGTAAATGTTATCTAAAGAAATTCCGTAATAGTTTCTGATATTTACATCATAGTTTCATAGTTGATTTTATATAATTATTGAAAGTTCGCCAAATAATAATTAATTTTACTGTTATTTTCTTTTCTCATGGTAATTTATACTATTGAAATCCAAATATTTATATTAGTTTTGTAACATTAAAACTGATTGAGAATTATTGCTGATAATGACAACTTAAACAATACCAAACATGTTTAGTCATATTTTTAGTTCGCTCTCAACTCTTCGTTAATCCTTTGGTCTTAATAATGCTTAATTCTTACATAGTAAGTAACGCCACTGTAACGGCCTTAAAAAAAGCGTTCTTTTGACAATTCTTTTGGGGTGGAAGGAAAGGAGATAGAGAAATAATACATGGGGTAGTTATTGAGCATATATTTAAGTATGTTACAAAAAAAAATTGTGAGAAAATATTCCAAAATGGCGATAGTACAGCAATTCTCCCGATGCATGTTGAATGTGAGGCGACGTGCGGCACGCACTACAACTGGTGCCAATCTGAATTTGGAAAAAAGAAAAAAATCTGTGTAATCTACATGAGTGTATCTAGTGAAACACGTACGGGATTTTAGAAAGATTGATTTTTGTGTAATTGGCGAGTGTTTGAATAAAGTTGTTCAATTTTCACCCAAAGAATAGGACAATAATTTGTTAATAAATATTGTTTAAATTAACTAATCGAAAAACCCTTACGTATTTCACTTTAAAATGTTATTGCAAAGTTGTGGTTTTAGTTTTCAAACAAAAGGATCGAACATTGTTGGAGTTATGCTGCGTGCCGTTTTGAAAAATCATGTTCCGAGAAAAACGCGTTTGAAGTTTTGAAACGTTTATAGACATGTACAAATGAAAAATTCTACTTTACATTTTTTTTTACCATTAATCTGCTATTTCAGGACCATAAAGTTGACTTTCTAGGTTCAAATTTCCTCCTGTATTTGTTTCCTGGCCGATTTTATGTTGGAGCGTGCCTCCTTTGCCGCATCTGACAAGGCCTGCTCGGCGTACTTTATGCGGTTAGCATCGGCATTTCATAGAAAAAAATTGTTTTCGGGGATTAGACTTTTTACTTCATATTTTAGAAGGTTCGAGGCATTTTTTAAGGCAATAAAAAAATATTGATTTTTTGAACATTCTACAGTGGCGTTACCCCTTAAAATAGCATCAAATTTGAGATGTTGCAAAATTTTATCTGTCAAGTAATATAACCTATAAAAGCCATTTCAGGACTGCCATCTTTTGACACTACTCATTATTTTAGACATTTATTATAACTGTCATACACACAATATAAACGTGTCAATAATGCTTGCTTACTATAGAGAATAGCCAAGTATTTAATAAAATATAGATACAGAAAAGTAATATTTAACTAAATTTATTAATAAAATTCGTTTGTAACTGGCTTTCATGTAATAATATTTTAGTAACGGAACCTGGATATGCCAAAATATTAATTAATTATATAGTTTAATTGCTCTCAAGATTTTCTGGGTTGTGGGAATTTGTAGTGGCATTTAATCGTCGTCTTTAGTGTACTTTGCCCGTGTCGGTTGGCCAAAACGATTCAGCTGTATTACAACATATTGACATAAGTAAACTATGGTGGAAACGCGTTACATTCAGTTGCACGTCATACTAGATCCATGACGACTCGCCTTGTACATGTTGCTGGATCTATTTTTATTTCTGTCAGTGACATTTGATATAACCCAAAAAAAAAAAAATTATTCACAATACAATAACTATAACGTAATATATTTAGTAATTGAAATGCTCTAAGACTTCAGTCTTTCTCAACTTATTTATTATATTGATTTAGATCATAGGTTCCCAAAGTGGGCGATAACGCCCCCTTGTGGGCGCTGCAGGTCTAAAGGGGGGCGGTAAGAGACCCAGAAAAAAAATGGGGGCGTTGTGTAAAGGCTTAGGGGGCGATTTGTAATTTCATCTAGAATCTAGGAGGACTCTTAGACACCGACTGAGCTCTCGACTCTCGACTAGGGATGGGCGATAAACATCGATGTTCATTGAACATCGATATTTTAGGATCGATGTTCGATGTTTTTGCATCGATGTTTGCAATTTAGATTTATCGATAAACTATCGATGTTAGAAGAAATATAGTGAACATCGAACTTTTAAGCTTGACAAAATGTATTTGCACTAATCACAAAATAAAACAGCGTCCTCTGTTGACAAATACAAAAATGTTTCCAAATTAACAGCTCACATACAGGCTACGAGGATGTAAAATTGTCTACGAATAAAAGAAGTATTTAAATTACACAGTGCTATATCATATAAATTCGAATATTTCATTTTAGGCTCTTTTAAATATTACTCAGTATAAATATTTAAATAATATATAATTAAATACATAAATTTATAGTACTTTTAATGTGCAGAATAAAAGTTAAATTATGTATGCATGCAGAATAAGTGAAGGAGGTAAACGTATTTTCATAGAAAAAGAAGGGAGATAGACATTACCGATGTATACTTCTTCGGGAAATTCCCTAGTGCGTACAATCATACACGACGATACACGTATTAAATGCAAGATGACACATCAGAAATATAAAACCATATCCATATGTATCTCGGTATTTGCCAGCGTAGTCAAAAAAAAATGCAAGACTATAAAATCCCAAATAAAAATCGTTCTCTTAAAAAGCTTTGATACACGTAAATGTATATATTTTTTAAGTATCAGACGATTTAAGTCATGTGGTTGTTTCATGCGTAATTGCATAATATTGTTTTTTTATATAGTTTTTTTTGAGTAGTTTCTAAAGTTAACTACATATTATAAATGTATATATTTCTTTTATTATTTTTTTTGAATAGTGATATCTTTTATATCATTTTGTTAAGGACGTAAATTAATTAAGTTATAATAAAGTTTTTGTTAAACTGCCAAAAAATAAATCTATAAATATAATTATCGATGTTTAAAAACATCGATGTTTGGTAGTCGATATTTTGCAACCATCGATGTTGATCAACGATGTTAACATCGATGTTTGATATCGATGTTTACCCACCGATGTCCCATCCCTACTCTCGACTACAGCTTGTGAACATCAACTAATATTAATTAAGAGATTGCTCAAACCAACTCGGTTCGATATTTCTCTCCGAGTAGTTCATATATCTGTCCTGTTTTATTGAATAAATAAAATAAAAAACATATCAATCGGTCGCTCCGTTTCGAAACGAAAAGAGACACAAACAAACAAATAAAAAGGCAACTGTATCAATCGGCTGGTTCATAGAATACTTGTTCTTACTTGTTGAGTACGATTGAGCGTCGAATGAGATAAACGAGTTTATGCATGTTTGTCTTATTCCTGTCGGTGCGTGCTGCTTATGCAATCCTATATAAACAACGTAATATTTATTTTATTTTCATTTGCGGTTTCGCGCGTAATAGATAAGCAGTACTTAAGTGCAACACTTATACTTACGTATTTCTCAAAACAAAACAATGTCGGAAGTAAAAAAGAAGAGACGGCAATACTGTGCGGAATATATTAAATTCGGATTCATTGAAAATCCTACAAACCCATCGTCGCCTTTGTGCCTTCTATGCCTAAAAACATTTTCGAATGAAGCAATGAAGCCTTCAAGACTTCAAGATCATTTGAATAAAATGCATCCAGATAAGAAAGACAAGAATGTAGCATATTTTCAAGACCTAGAGAAGAAGCATAATACTCGGCCAAGTGTAGCAAAACTCTTTTCGGCGGCTGCTAAGCAAGATGACGACGGACTTCGAGCTTCGTACAACATCTCTTTGTTAATTGCTCAAAAAGGCAAACCACACAACATCGGAGAAGTGTTAATTTTGCCAGCAATAAAGGAAGTAATAACTACTGTGCTTCATAAACCGGCCGCAGATATTATCGGAAAAATTCCTTTGAGTAATAATTCTGTGCAAAGACGAATTGATGAAATGGCCGGAAACATAGAAGAATCATTGTGCAATCATCTGAGGACTAGTCAATTCTCAATTCAGCTCGATGAGTCCACTTTACCAACTAATGAAGCATTGTTGCTGTCTTACGTGAGGTTTATTAAAGATGAGAAAATATGTGAAGAACTATTGTTTGCTAGAAATTTAGAGACCGATACAAAAGGCGAAACCATATTCAATACATTGGAAAAGTTTTGTGATGAGAAAGAGATTCCCTTGAAAAATATTATATCAGTTGCTACGGATGGCGCTCCGGCTATGACAGGGTGCCATAAAGGCTTCATAGCGTACGTAAAAAATAAAATTCCAGATGTCCTTGCTGTACATTGCGTTATTCATAGACAACATTTGGTTGCTAGAAATTTAAGTGAACGACTATTTCAATCACTGCAATATGTCATCAAAGCAGTCAATAAAATCCGTAACTGCTCTTTGAATGATAGATTATTTCATCAGCTTTGTGTTACTAATGACGAAGATTTCAACCGTTTGTTGTTTCATACCGAAGTTCGTTGGCTATCAAGAGGCAATTGTCTGACTCGATTTTACAACCTGTTTGACTCTGTGATAGAGTTTTTGGAAACTAAAGATACAGAATTGCGCAACAAGCTCATTACATCAAAAAATGATATAGCTTACATGACAGACCTGTATAAATTGTTCAACAACATGAATCTCCAACTGCAAGGCGATGAACTAAATTTAATTAAAACAAAAAATGTCGTTGCTGCTTTCGCAGCCAAACTGCTTCTACACAAAAAGAATATGGGCAGACGTGAGTTTCATAATTTTCCGAATTTATCAGTATCCTGCAGTAACGACGACTTGTTTGCCTACTGCCAACATTTGGAAAAGCTCCACATTGACTTCACCGAACGATACCAGGATATTTTGAACTTGGAAATACCAGACTGGGTGTTGGATCCGTTTTCAAATGTCAACACAGCAATATCACCACATCTGGAAGAAGAACTTATAGAATTGACAACGAACGAGGAAATAAAAATCAAGTTCAAAAATGGCTACCAAGAATTTTGGCTACAAAAACCGATCCCGCAATTGTACCCTGGATTGTGGTCAATCATTCAACGATTCTTGATAGCATTCCCATCGTCATATTTGTGTGAACGTGGATTTAGTGCTGTAGCAACGCTGCTTACTAAAAAGAGAAATCGTTTGCATGTTACCGAACGTGGTGACTTGCGGCTGTTCTTGAGTAAATTGGAACCTGATATCAACAAACTTATTAAACAGCATCAGATTCATCCTTCACATTAGTTTTTATATTAGAATCGATTATGTTTGTTTTATTTTGAATTTTGAATAAAAGATACTTTGTCTGAATACTATAAAGTTGCGTTTCAATAATCATTCTCATTGGCAGGTGTAGCCCGTAAAAGTTAACTTGAGACCTGAGCGCCGTTGTGTACTACCTACTACGCTCAGGTCTCAAGTTAACTCATTCATTCTAAACGAGACTTTTACTATAACCCATAGTAAAAGTCTCGTTTAGAATGAATGTTTAATCTCCGCTAATATAGCTCACAATAATTAATTTAATTTGAAGTTATAGTGGTTTTTGAGTAGGTGAAAAAATGGGGGCGCTAAAAAATAATTTATTCTCAAAGTGGGCAGTAGGCAAAATAAGTTTGGGAACCACTGATTTAGATTGTCGAAAAACCTTAAATGTTTCATCACGTATCCATAATATAATTTAAAATAAGCAATACTTATGCTATTCACATTAAATTTAACACATGATTATAGAAAGGTTTGTAATAAGCCTCGACTGTTTACAGAAACCTTTCGGCATTATATTCAATGGACGCAAATAAATAATAAATACACTTCTAAGAAGCACTGTTTTTAAACAATTTTTATCAAAGCAAAAATAAACATGAAAAATTTGACAGGAAGAATATACACTATGCACGTCTTTTTGACAGATATGATTTATCTGTCAACACCGAATTGAACTATTAGTCTATTAAAAATATGTAATAAAGAAATTTAATATTGAAACGGAAATTATATATTTATTTGCCATTAATGCGTATATTACGATCAATTTATAAATCTCCTATTTAAGCTAATGAAATAAATGCCCTCAAGTATAATTTAACAAAGTAACTTCTTTAGTTTCTCTAATACAGTTATGACAACATGCAAACGTCATCGATGACGTGCAACTGAACTTAACGCGTCTCCAGTATACGAAAGCGTAGTTTCACACATTTATTTTACAACTTAACTGTAAATTGAAAGCGCATAATTGACAGTTTAACTGCAAATTTACTCCTGAAATTGTAAATTTACAAAGTGTAAATTGAAAGCATATAATTGACAGTTTAACTATAAATTGTAGGTGTAAAATAAATGTGTGAAAAGTGATGTCCTAACTATTATTATATTTGTTTGTCCTGGAATCTACGATTGAGTCTTAATCTTTCAGGTTTGCGAAATGAAAATGAAATCAGATTTTTAACTCACTTTCTTCTCTATTATTATATTAATACGTGAAGAAAAAACATTGTACCCCTTTTTAAGCAAATTGCGCGCATGTAGGAGTATGAGATTTGGCATAGTTCATATGGAGAAGGAGTGCAAAAAGATAAAATTTATGTATGTGTTACAAATACATTAAATTAAGGAAATAAAAAGGTCGTTTTTCGACCACTAGTTTATTTAAATGCATTGACATGAAATATAAGTAAAATACGTAATTCAAAATTAAAGAAACTTCTTATATTGGATTTTCGAGTAATTTGCCGTTGAGTCCTGGGCTTTGTGTGTGGGAATGGTTTCGTGTATAATTTCTGAGCATAAAATGTGAATTAATACCTACCAACTAATACCTAAGGTTGACCATTCTAGTCCAGGCTTATCATTTGAACACCTGCTATTTTTATATTGTATTTACTACTCCAGATGTGACTTGGATAACATTCATTAATCAGTAATATTTGACACAAATAATAATAATAATAATAATAAGGAAAATGGAAAAATGTTCATTTATTTATTTGTCTTTAGAAATAAAACTGTTCAAGTGTATTCTCTTTTACTTTCTTATACGTAGTATAAGGAAGTATTGTGATGATGAACATTTTCGACCTCGAGATTTTTGCAGATGTCCACGTTTTGAGGTCCCCTGATACCAAAAAAGTGGTTTTTTAAAAAATGTCTGTGTGTGTCTGTCTGTGTGTCTGTCTGTCTGTCTGTGACCACGATAGCGGTCAAACCGCTGGACATATCAATTCCAAATTTTCTATTTACGTGTATAATCTCCCTCTTGAGAACTGATTAGTTTTTCAGTAAAATCGGTAGACCTGAAGTAGCAGTTTACTTCAGTATAAAAATCGAATTTTGCCAATATTTCGTCAAATACTAAGTTTATACAAATTTATAAAGAATTCATATGTACTTAAAATTAAAATTGAGAACAATTTTATTTAAAAAGTTTTTCGAAATTCCTACCGGAAGTAGGTCTTTTACTCTTATCGAAAATCGGTTTTTTTGCGAATATATCGCAAGTCATGCTTTCTAGGCAGGTACATTACGAGTATAAAAGTATTTACATGAAAATTTTAAATATCTTTTGTATAAAAAAAATTTCAAAATTCGGACCGGAAGTACCACTTTTACTCTTGCCGAATAGTGGTTTTTTGCAAATATGTCGTAAATTATGCATTCTATATATATTTATTAAGAGTACAAAAGTATTTAGAGTTGAATTTGCAATATTTTTTGTATACATGAAATTTCAAAATTCGGACCGGAAGTAGCACTTTTACTCTTAGCGAGTAGCACTTTTTTTCGAATATCTTGCAAAGGATGCATTCTATAGCGATTTATTAAGAGAATGAAAGTACTTAGAATAGGATTTTGAATAATTTTTGTATAAAAAAATTCTAAAAATTGTATAGTTTGAAATGCTCATACGTATAAGAAAGTCGTGTGGTGGCCACACCTCATTTTTTATAATAAAATCATTTAATCTATATCGTATATATAGTCCAATCAATGGGTACTTTCAGTAATACAAAAGGTCATGGAGTTTTCATCTTTGGTAGATTTTTACAGTTCCGTGTCCTAATTAATATTCTGATTTTGCGACTTTGAGCGACCGCCGCACAGTGGTATGAAACGCCTGAAAAGCTGGTCAAAACTCGAAAAAGGTTCGGATTTGGCTGAAAATCAGTATGCTTTAGTTTGTTAGCTACTGATTGTAGATTTGAGGTAAAAATGGTAAATTGCAAAATGGGGAGTTTTAAATTGCCAGTTTTATGTTCAAAAATACGATAAAATAATATAAAATTTGGCCTAATACATTTTGTGTTGTTTCTCATTATACTTTTTATAATTATACTTACGATAAAGACAATAACAATTATGATAACAATAGTAATAATGATAATAATAATAATAATGATAATAATTATGATTTTTTCTTGGTAATTGCACTTTAAATAATTCAAACTGACTTCTTCAAGATTAATTAAAAATATGTAATTATGATGTGACATATACATGTGACGCGTCACATGTATAGGGCCGCGCAACCAAATACAAATAAATCAATTGCGAGGAGAATCGCAGAAAGTCGCACCTGAATTTTCGATTTTCTAGTAGTTAGACATTCATCTGGGAAATGAATCAGCGAACAACGCGGAGTCTCGCGGAAACATAACTTTTTTGACAATTTCGGAAAATTTTTAATAACAAATTATAAAAAATTGTTTAAAAAAAGTAAAGTGTCAAAACATTATACCAATCTTCAGGCGCATCCTCCATCTTCTTGTTGAAGATATTTGCACGTTCACGAATTTTTGTATGCACTTCAAATGTTGTTTTTCTCGTTTATTTTTGAACGTTGCACGTAGCAAGTTTTGACAACCGCGACTTTCACACACAACTACACGTTCTGTAGGCGCGCCATCTATCTGCTATTCGAGAAATAGACGCGCAAGCACCTCGTTTACCGACTACCACATAAGAAACTATTAGAAAAAAAATGTTTTTTTAGGTTTTGACCAACTTTTTGGACGTTTCAGACCACTGTGCGCCGCTCGCGCTGCCATATTGGAAAAATGGTACCAATAACCAGTTTTTCGAGAATATCTTCTCTGTAGTGTAATCTAGGTAAAAAATATCCATTACAAAAATTATAGAGCATTAAATTTCCTGCAACAACTATACTAAACATTTTCCAGTCAGATGAATAGTTCACAAGTTATAGCAGAGTCAAGTTCAACAAATTTATACAATTCTTAAAATCGCTACGTTTTTTTTCTAATTTCAGTAAATACAGATTACTTAATACGTATATTATATAAGCTAGAGTGAGGCGCGCTTTTTTTTCATGTGGTATCCCCAGTAGGCCTAATCCATATTTCGTTATTTACTTATGTCTTTCCTTGTGTTTCGATGCCCTAGATGGTCCAGGCTCACTGATATTAATCTTGCAAATGTCTTTCCTCCTCTTCCACTTTTTCGTCTTCATTCTCGCAGTAGTCGTCTTCTTCTTCTTCTTAAGAGCCCGCTTGGTATATCATACCAAGCCTGAACTTAGGTAGTACTCTTGCGAAGAGAATTTTGCCATGCAGCTTATCTAGTAGGGGGTAATGTAGAAAGATCGAATTTACTCTTCGTCACGGGTCTTGCAAAATTTTGATAAAAGCCCGTAGTAGTGGTGTTATCTTAAACGCCGTAAAGGGCAATAAAAAAGCTTTCCCCCTCAGCAGCAATGATTTCTGGATCTGAGTTTTGCTCTTTGAAAGCTTCTATAGTTAGGCTTAAATAATTGTTCTTTTGAAGCGTTTTTAGAAACTTAATGTTTCCTATGTTGAAAGCAACAGAAGTACTGTCACAACCGCTGAACGCATGCCAGACCAATATGTTGTCCGCCACTATTTCTTCATATTGTAGATTTCGAGGAGAGTAAATTTTGTCGACAATTTTTTCTCTGCCTGGTTTGCGAAGGTAAACGTTTGGATGAGATCTCGCCAATGTTATTAGGAGGACGAGAAGAGCTATATCTTCTCCTACTATGAGTACAGAATCAAACGATGCGGACATACTGATCGGCGTATTAACGATCAATGTGTCAGCATCTTCTGTAGTCTGTATTACTCTGAAATTAAAATTCTCAAATTTCTTCTTTAGCACCGAAAGCAAGCGAATTTTATTTGTGTCGTTTGATAAAAATCTTTCTTGCGAAATAGTTGGAACCATTGACTCTTCGAGATGTATGTCAGCGGAAGTGTGTTTATTGGAAGGCGAAGTCTTTCTGTACTCTTTGTACTTTTGGTATCTACGTTAATTGTATACCCGTCAAAAACAATGTCTTTGCACGTACTGTACGTAGTTTGTGCAGATCGATGCAAACGTTTTATTACGATGCCATATGACTCTATGTAGCAGATATCCACCATCTACGACATAAATGCTGTTTCCGAATTCAGTATCGAGTGGCAAAAGCGTAAAAGCTTTGTAGAGTGAAGACTTTGTTCCCTTGCGCATTCCCTCTTCGCTAAACACAGCTAAAGGAAATGGGGTCAGTTCGAATTGAGATATTCCTGCAGCTCTTCGTCACATTGCATAGCAACACAAATTCTTTGATATGACAATAGCGGATCAATGGGAATGACAACACTAACGTTTTTTCCCCGAGCTTAGAAGGCAGATGTTTTTAAATATTTGGGTCAGACTGGGCCAAGTCCTCTTCGCTAATATTCGTTTACTTCTAAGAAAAAATCATACAATGTAATTTAAAAGTTGTGTAAATACCGTACATTTGTTGTGCGGAAATGAGTAACGCTGTAACTCGTGAACTGTTCATCTGATTGGAAAATGTTTATTACGTAAGTTGCAGGAAATTTAATGCTCTATAATTTTAGTAATAGATATTTTTAACCTAGGTGGTACTAGAGAGAAGATATTCTCGAAAAACTGGTTTTTGGTAACATTTTTCCAATATGGCGGCGATCGCTCATGGTCGCAAAATCAGAATATTAATTTAAGACACCGAACTGTAAAAATCTACCAAAGATGAAAACTCTATGACCTTTTATAATGAAAGCCCATTTTAATGTCTTCATTGCCCATAGGCGTAACTAGACCTCAACCATGGGGGGGGGTCACTTGTGTTAAAATAAAACATTTGTCAATGCTTTAAAATTAACAAGCACTTAATGACCCACTTTTTTCCCCTTTTTTTACAATGGGGGGGGGGGTTCTCCCGCGTGGTTACGCCTATGGTCATTGCCTGGACTAATAATGTAACCGCCTTTTCTGTTATGATTGCTAATAGAATGAACAGCAATTATCCTTGTTTTACTAAATTTAGTATTTCAAAAATAAAGTATGTCCAATTTATATAATTAAATATGTATTTAATATGCATTAAACACATATATCAAATTCTTAGCCGTACCTGTTAATACACATGAACCACACACACGTAATATATACATGCGAGCAGATTTCTTGAATTTAGCGGCTTATATGAAATTGAAAAATTACTTGCATTTCTTTTTAAGTTAATTAATGAACTTACGGAAAAGAGTAATTTCATTATCGAAGACTAACATGTTAGTTTCGCCAACGCTCATCAGTCCGATAATGAAACCAGACCTTTCCGCTAATTTTCGATTTTTCTATTTATACAAACCGAAGTGATCTTTGCAAGCATGAGAGAATTAATTTCTTAATTCACTCTATGATACAGAAGGAAACATATTTATATGTTTTGCTTCCTACCGACTTGAAACACATATTGTGTTCGTAACGTCAGTAGGAGGCAAAACATATGTTTCCTTCTGTATCATAGAGTGAATTAAGAAATTAGATCACTTCGGTTTGTATAAATAGAAAAATCGAAAATTAGCGGAAAGGTCTGGTTTCATCATCGGACTGATGAGCGTTGGCGAAACTAACATGTTAGTCTTCGATAATGAAATTACTCTTTTCCGTAAGTTCATTAATTAACTTAAAAAGAAATGCAAGTAATTTTTCAATTTCATATAAGCCGCTAAATTCAAGAAATCTGCTCGCATGTATATATATGTACGTGTGTGTGGTTCATCTATATTAAATATTTATTTACAAATAACTTCAAGTAATTCAAGTGGAATATCAGAGTTTACAAATTTCTGTATTGAAGTATATATTTATTATAGGTGTTGATTACATTTCTAAAAGAGAACGAGTGAAAAAGATGAGAGGGAAACCGTTAAAGAAAAGTAGAGAATGGATTCTTGAAAAGAAAGAACGTAGAAGAAGACAAGGAAGAGACACAAGGCCTGATTCTAAGTATACAGGACGAAAAAGAAGTGGTAGATTTTAAATAACAATTTTCTCTGTATGTTGAACTAACATAAGTTTAATAAATGTTATATATTTTCCAAAAGTTCTTTTATTATAATAGGTTTATTTAAAAACACATTAATTGATAAACATGTATATATAATACAAAAATAATTTATACGAGATTAATGTGTTATTTAAATGTACATTTGAAAAGAAAAAAAAAAGAGGTGGGCCTGTCCGGGATTTGAACCCGGGACCTCTCGCACCCGAAGCGAGAATCATACCCCTAGACCAACAGGCCATGCAAATAGCGTTTTTAGATGTGTAATTTATCTTAAGGAGAACAATGATAATAATATTTATAATTTTATAATATTCACGTGGATATTACTTAATTAAAAAATAAATACAAACACTTACCTAATTCTTTTCAGGTTAGGTATGTTACTTTATGTTTTTCAATTTATTGATTTTTAATGCACATTTTTATATATTTGAGGTATTCTAGATAAATACAATGTGCTATTTGATTTTTGGAAACAGTTTATGATTTATTTATGAACACATTTTGTAATTTCAGTAGAAATCAGCTGAGTATTTGCAGCAAGGACGAAAGCACATGTTTGATTGGTGTAAAGTGTAAACACATAACCATCACGAAATGTATAATCAAACAAATATGCTATTAATAGATTTATTATATACAATAATTTATTAAATTATATATTTTAATTTATTATTTATAAAGAAATTCAAAATAAATACTATAAAGAAAAAATCACTCCTCGAATACATGGGAATTTTCTGTTGTGATTGGCATTATTGGCAATTACAAACCGTATTTGTACCGTATTCCTGGCGGTTTTTTCGTTAATTTGGGTTATGTTTTTGAACTTGTGTGTGGTAAAAAAAAAATTAATAAAGCCGAGATGAATCAAAGATGTACGTAGAAGATATCAAAAATGATTTCTATGAGTTTTTATCAGGAAAGGTATCTTAATATTTCCCTCTATTTTTTTATAAACTAATAAATTCCTTACCATTTGTAGCGGATTTTTCTGATCATCAATTACGATATCGATAGTATATGTTCTTGTAAGATTCTTCAAAACCTCTTGAAATATAAACATACTTTATATTCTTTGGGAGTAGTAAATGGTTTGCAAGATCTAAAGAGAGCTTATAGTGAAAATCGTGAAGACGTTAAGTATTTTGTTCTAATAAATTGTGGTGGGACTGTGGACTTAGTAGATTTATTAGAACCAGAAGAGGATGTAGTGTTCTTTGTACTAGATTCCCATAGGCCTTTAGATTTGTGCAATATATACAGCAACGGGCAGATTAGATTATTAGCGGACATTGAACAAGATCAACAAATACCTGAATTCCATGATATATTTCGAGAAGAGGAAGTGAGTACAATTTAATTTTGTGTTGCTGTTTGTTATTATAAATTGGTATGTGTGATTGGCATTGTTTTTATAGTCATCAGAAGATGAAGAAGACGGATCTGATAATGAAAATGAAGAAGAACAAGCTGCCAAAAGACGTAGGCTGAATGAGGAAGCTATTTTAAAAAGGAGAGAACGAAAGACATGGGAAGAAAATCGTAACAGGTTGTTATTTGAATATTCCCAGTTCACGTTTTATGCAAAAGCTGTAAGTGTAATTATATTAAAAATATTATAAATTTTATCAAAACTCTGCCTGACATCCATTAAATTAACTTTGATTGTTTTGTGTATTTTCTAGAGTGCAATTATGTTATTTGATCTTGCCTGGAAACTTAATAAAGATGATAAGGACCTTTTATGGCTTGCAATTGTATCATTGACAGAACAAATGTTGTTTGGAAAAATTGACAACACTCAGTATGTGCTAGAAACTGGTAATTTGCAGGCACATGTAACAAGATTACAAAACAAAACCAATGATACTGACGTTTCAACATCACTTAGAATAGTTTTTGAAAAAGATCTGCGATTGTGTTTATATCAACACTGGACTGTCGAAAGTAGCTTGAAGTACTCAATGTATACAGCCTGTAAAATGAAATTATGGTCATTAAGAGGCGATAAGAAACTACAACAGCTATTGGTAGATATGGGGTACATTCTAAATTCATTAACAAATTCTAAATTTTAATATGTCTTAATATATTTTTAGTTTGCCATTAATTCAAAGTAAACAGAATTTTTGTTCAATGGATTTAGAACTCAGACAGGAGTTTTCGAATTCCTTGGAAAACCTATCTGAAAAATACGGGCTTACAGATATAGTTTATGCATCCTTTACTATTCGATATGGATATAGAAATAAATACACAGCTTCGGATATAGTTTATGCTCTTTTATCTATTTTAGAAGCGTCAGTAAGTGCTTTTCTTAAGTGTTGAAGATATTATTTAACAAAATGTTGTTTATTCGCTTACAGCCTATTGATAAAAATATTGACGAATGCTTCCACACTGCTCTGGATTGTTTAACACGGACACATAAAGAAATCTTAACAAGCAGCTTAGAGAGAGCAAAAACCATTATGACGTTATTATTTCGTACTGTACAAAGTTCTCTGGATATGAAACATATTATATCTGCTGGTCCTTTTGTCTACTATGTTATACAGGAGGTAATTTTTTTTTATTTATTTCATTTCATTTTTAAAGTTACAATATTCAGAAAATGGTACAAGCTACATAGTTATAGCTGTTTTTTACTTTCTCATTTCATGATAAATGTAAAAGTGCAGCAATAAATTGCTTAAGAAATTGACGCCAATTGCGTGGTCAAGAAGTTGGTCTAAAAATTGATAAATGTAAAATAGCCTTTAGTGCTGCAAAGTTTTTCGGAACAGTCTAACCATTTAAAGAAAATAACAAAAAAGTGTGTTCTACTTAAATCAGTAGCTACATATGATACAAGCAATAAGATTAGTACAATTCAAGAACAGATACCTTACAACTTGTTTAGCTTCTTGTATTCCGTTCATTTTTCAATCAATTAGTGTTTTATTAGCAGTGAACAGTTCTGAATGTTTTCTATTTATTTTGTGCCATGATTAAAGGAGATAATATTTGTCCATTGGAAATATATTTATATTTATAAAATGTATCTCAACGTTTTTGATTTGACGAATTTAAAATGATAATAGAAGAAGAAGAATTTTATTTTCAAGGCAGTGTGTGCCCTATATTGATAAATAATGGCCTCCACGAATAACTGAATACCTATTGAATCTTAATATATTTTGGTGTAATATTTAGGAAACATGTACTTCGTCCGCGACAGGATAAGCTGATGCTATGACATAATTCATAATCATAAGCATTATATTATTGGCAAGCACTAACAGATGCTGGTACGACTGCAATAAGCTTCCAGAGAGGGCGTCGATTGTGCAGTCGACTCTTTCATAAATCTCATCGAGTTCCGGTGAAGAAGAATTAAACACAACACTTTTTTCAGCAATATTTTATTGTATAAATTCACAATAGTTGACAGTGGTATATACTTGAGGTCCCTATTCCACGTATAATACATGGATCCGCATTGGTACCTCTGTATTTTAAATACTCGTGTACCCGGGTATTTCATTTCACGGATCCTTATGCATACGTAGTGTTGTAAAGTTTCACGAAATTAATTTTTTTTAAATAATTCATGAAACATTTAAACAGTCACAGCACAGTATAAACATATCCAGTAGTTGCAGTCAGTGTCGGCACCTTTGATCTTTAGAAACCAAGTTGTATGTTCGCGCATTGTAATGCGCAATGTCGCATAGCGGAGAGATCGGAAAGTTATTTAATAAGCAGGTCCGGATCTAATCCTATTTTAAAATAATCGGGGCCGGATTAACTAAATTTGTTAATAAATGAAAGTATTTGAATTAGAAATATTTAAACAATAATTATGTACGTTATGCATATCATTGTCTTAGATTTGAAACCTGTGGCCAATTTAACAAATTTTACAAAATGTTGAAAACTATTTTGGAAAAGTCTACTAGATGGAATAAAATGATTTGGACGAAAATTATACATTTAATGCTAGTTTGAATATATGAGTTACATTTAAATATTACTATATTTGATATAATTTGTAAATGTTGCAAAATAACAAAATTAAAAACTATCTTGGAAAAAAAAGCCTAATAGATGGAATAAAATTATATATTTTAATGCTAGTTTTAATATACGAGTTACATTTAAATTTTACAATATTTGACATATTTTATAAATGTTGCAAAATAACTTATGGAAAAAAGTCTCATAGATGGAATAAAATTATATATTTTAATGCTAGTTTTAATATACGAGTTACATTTAAATTTTACAATATTTGACATATTTTATAGATGTTGCAAAATAACTTAAAATTAAAAACCATCTTGGAAAAAAGTCTCATAGATGGAATAAAATTACATATTTTAATGCTAGTTTGAATATATGAGTTACATTTAAATTTTACAATATTTGACATATTTTATAAATGTTGCAAAATAACTTAAAATTAAAAATCATCTTATAAAAAAGTCTCATTGATGGAATAAAATTATATATTTTAATGCTAGTTTGAATATATAAGTTACATTTAAATTTTACAATATGTATTATAAATGTTGCAAAATAACAATTTTCTTACTTTTTTTATTTTGCGTTTTAAAGTTTCTATTTGCAAATTTAAATGTGTAGTAAATGCGAACTCTTATATATAAGCAAAGTAAGTAATCGTGTGGAAAATTTTGACATGGACTAATAAATTGTATTTCTTGGAGCTGGGCTTTAATTTGTGACCCAACATTTGGACCCACTGACAACTGAGGAAAAATGGAAGAAAAGGTTTCTTCTAATTGTAGAAGATACTCAATAAAATTGGAACAGGGCATCAGTAATTTACCAAAAGTATCTCTTTCCTTATTCTGATACGCTTTGAAGTAGCAAAACATATTGTTTTCATTAAGTTCTGAATTACTTTTTGAAAAGGCAACGCACTGCTCACACTGATGTCAAGAAAGACACTTCTTAAACAAATAACCAGCTATATACACAACAGCATTTTGTTCAGGTAATTCTAAATTTTGATAATCAGTGGTATCCACTGCTAATACATTAATAAAAACAGTTTCTTCTGGAAAAAGTACATCTAACTTTTGAAAAGATGCAGATTGCAAGTTTAGTAAAACTGAATCTAAATCATCAACACAATTGGATCCCCCTGATAAATGAAAATAATTCAAAGCAAATAACTTTTTGAATGCTAGAGAAAACTGTATACATGTTGGATTAGTAGAGTTTCCTCCCTGTTGTCGAACAGTTCCAAAAAAATTTTCAATTGCATCTTGATTGAGTCTTCTGGTACACAAATATTTTATACCATTATTTTTAGTAATATCCCATATTGCCATAACAGAAGAAATTGAAATTATCCAACCATTAATAAAATTTAAGGTCTGTGTAACATCATCATTATTCACATTTAACACGAATAAATTCTTGAAAAGGTCCAACATGTCATTTAGAACTTTAAGCTGGCTTTCAGTTCCGGAAAAAGGTCTATTTAATACCTTGCTGCTCTTAAATGATTGTGAATTCAGCACATCAAATAAATCATCCATTTTGGATATAAAAGTTGCAGTTGCCATTGCTGTTTGTGGGAAAAAATTAAGAGCTATATAAGTATTTAAACCAGCAGCAACTGATGCACTTAAAACTTGTGCAGCCAGCTTTACTTTCATTTTTTGGAAGTTATTAGGTTCTAGATGCATATCTGATAAACGAGGGGCTTGCCGAAAAGATTGTTGCTTGTCTTTGTTATAAAATTCACTAATATAACACTTATTTGTTATTCCTTCTTTTATTACACATTTATGTGTAAATATGTTATTTCTTGTAGACTTTAAGAGGCCACCGGACGGCTTGAATTACGGATTTCCTTTTTTCCAGCTTATTTCTGCATCAAATCGAAAATGGTTTTTGACAAACATGTTTAAAAAGTAATACTGAATATGTGTATCTATTTTTTTTCTAAAATGAACAAAAAACATTTTTTATTTTTTTATTAGTGACTAAAAAAAAAATTAAATGGATAGACAAATTGAATGAATTATTGTAGAATATTTATACCGCATATCAGCTATATTAAATATTTTATAAATTGCTCAAACGTAATTTACGATTAGCAAATTTTGGACCGGGGAGGTGCTGCTCTCTGGCGAAGGCAAGGTGTATATCAATTTTCGTAACTACATTGGCAACGTTGCTAACATAAATCTCGTGAGTGTACGATTTTAAAAGATGTGCATGAGTTAGAATCATATGGTTAGAATACACTGACGTATGACGGCTGGCTTATAATAGACATGTCAGACATAGAGTACACGGAGACACGAGGTGAACGTTGTTGAGTAGTATGTGTTTGAAGTACATATAATAAATAATAATAATATATAATACATATTTTGTATACATACCGGGCAATATATCTATATTTTTGCAATGGTATAGCATAAAAATCATTTATAAATATGCATAAGTATATGTAATTTCAGTAATCTTATACTTTTTAAAAAAAAAATCATTTCATTTCATTTTCCAGAAATTTAAATAGCAGGACCTTTTTAACTTAAACTTGATTTAGATATTTTACTATTTGAAAAACAGTACTAGTGTTACATTTGCTAACCATTTATTTAAAAAATCTTTGAAAGACCAGGTGTTGGCACCAATTAAAAGGAAACAATTTCTTCATCGATAAATTAATATATTTGATTTTGGAATGTGCTATTTCTGCTCAAAAGGAGAATCAAGAACAGACTTATGAGAGATTACTTTTTCGATTTTTCACAAACACAGATAAAATTATTTGATAAACATTACAACAAATAACGAAGGTGGAATAAACTAGCAAAGAAATACAAAAAAAGATATCAAAGCACCCCTATTAATAACACTACAGTTTAAACGAGCATTATTAAAAATAAATGCAGCTTACAGTTGTGCATTATTTAAATGTTACTAATCCATTTCTAAATATCAGATCCTTTGAAAACTTGAACTTGCAGTAAAAAAAAATTTTGCAATTCATTTTAAGTGAATGAACTTCAGTGTACGTATTTTAACACTACAAAAATCTATGCGTACCAACAAAAACATCAGCGCCCATTATTTAAAAAAAATTACCCTTCAGATAACAAAATGAATCTTTACTAAAATAGTTCTTTTTTATAAAAACAAGTCTGGACACTATATAATTGTTTTGTTTACAGTAATAAATCAATAAGCTAGTAAATAAATACATTCAACTTAACACGATTAATTACGCATTAAAATGAGTAAAAGAACATTATTCCGAATAAATGAGCAACAACTTGCGAAGAAAAGATCCATAACATGGAATTACGAAAGAACCTTCATTAACCGTAACGATGCAGAAGATTTTGTCAAATCGGAAACTTGTTGGAGCTTAAAAAACACAAACAACACTGAGTCTGGTGTAGTTAAGTATTTTCGATGTAATAAAGTTAAATGTCGAGGACAACAATGTGCAACTGGTATTAAATTAATTCTGGATTCATCCTGTGAAAATGTTCTCCTATTTCGATCGCAAGTAAGTCATTCTTGTGATTCTATTGCAACAAAGGCCGGTACCGAAATGAACGACAAACTAAAGAACGAAATCAAGGATTTCTTTACCAAAAAAAAAATAAATCCGAAAGCAATTTTGGATGTTCTTGCCCAGAAATATAATCCACCACCAAATATAAACCAAATAAAAATATTTCTGGCTAAATTAAGAAAAGCCATTTACGGTCCACCAACAATATCTCTTAGTGAACTGTAAAGTTGGCTTCTTAAGAATAGTGCTGTCCCCAATGAACGAAGCAAAGCTTTTATCGTAATTTCACAACCGATGAGGACGACGGTGTTTTTAGATTTATGGCAACCAGTAAAATTCTATTAGAAAATGGAGTAAAAAAGAATATCATTATCCACGCAGATGCAACGTATAAATTGATTTGGCAGGGGTTCCCTGTTTTCTTAATAGGAACAACTGACCGCGATAAAAAATGTCATTTACTGGGAATAGCAGTATGCACCATAGAACGAACTGCCGATTTTCAATTTATTTTTAAGAAGCATGTTTACAGCGTCTGAATGTCAATACTCGCAGTTTAATATTGAATATGGACAACAATTTAACACAACATTACAACAGCATTGTCAGCAAATTTACGGGAGGAAAGCGAATAAACTTTGCGTTAAAGGGCTCACATCAAATGCGTTGTGAAGCTGCTTCCATTTCTTTCAATTCGGGTGGTGAATTTCATAGAGTATTACATAAAGCTTTGACTCAAACAAGTCCCCATTCTTATACTAAACGGTATATAAAAAAAAATTAAACAACGGCGACTAAAATCAGTGAAACGACAAATATTTAACACCAGAAAGAGGAAAAGACACTCTGTAGTGACTTGTGATAAAGATTATGGCCCAGAGGCTAATGAATCAGTAAGAGATGATTTTTCAATGGAGGAATACAACCGAAAACGGGAACAGTTCCTTCAGGATTTGAAAAAATCAAATGAAGACATTTTGTACATCGAAAGTGCGACTAGAAGCTAAAAAACTTCTAAGGATAAATGAAAGATCTGTTAGAGTTACCGCGTCAAACTTTGGCAGTATATGCAAATTGCGCCCTAAAACATCTTGTGTCAACACAATAAAAACATTGTTATATAATTCCTTCGATGGCAATAAACATACACGGTATGGCAATAGGAGCGAACCATTAGCGAAAGCTGCTTTTCGAGAGTGATAGGATATCGAAAAAATTATTGACTGTGGTTTATTTATCGACAAGGAGAATTTCTACCTGGGCGCGAACCCTGATGGGATAATCGGAGAAAATCTTCTTGAAATAAAATGTCCATCCGTCTCACAAAACATGGATCCCCTAGTGGCCATTCAAGAAAATCAAATTAAATTTTCAACAATAGAAAAAGGTCAATTAAAATTAAAAAGAAGCCATGATTATTACTATCAAGTGCAAAGTCAATTAGCAATAACTAAAAGAAAAATGTGCTATTTTGTTAAATTGTGTGGAATAAGCATGGCATGCTGGTGGAAGAAGAAAGTATAAGTTTGTGTCGGTACAAAAGCAACATGTAAAACTTTATTTTGTAGATATGGAGAGATTCGGATTTTTCCAAAAATGTAATGCTTCCCAAACTTGAAGAATTTTTTTACATGTGCTTACTACTAGAATTGGTGGATCCCCGCTATACAAGAGGCCTTCCAATTAGAAATCCCCCTAGAAAACAATCGTAGATTTTTATAAAAAAACCGTGTTTTTTGGATTATTTTACTATCAAAACAATAATGTGCAATGTGTTGAATGTAATATATTTTTGTTGAATAACCTTTCATTTGTTTCTTAGTTGGTTCGGATCGAAATTTTCTGCACCAAATTTTAATTTTATGTGTGTATTATCTATATTTTTCTGATTCAAACGACTCAATAAGTGCGGGCCCTACGTTTATCCTTTACGCCTTTTTATATATCAACTCGTATCTATATCACTAAACGCACGGAAGAGACGAATCGTCTCATTCTTAATATTTGGTTGTCGTTAGTATAAATCAACGATGAATTATGTACCCATTCCCACTCTTTACAAACCAATCCTCGCTGTTGCCAAATTGCCACATCTGTGGCCACTTACAGCAGTCTGAAGGGGAGAGGGGTTAACGAGCATCGAAATATTTTTACCGGCCGGAGCGCTCTTAAAAGATGTGGTATATCAAATATATAGAATTTTTTTTTATTATTTACTTGGAAATAAGGTGTTGTAGCAGATACCCCAATTTCTTTGGAAAGTTTTAAAAAATTTGTTCCTTGATCAGATATGCATGCTAGTACATTTAAATTAATTAGAAATAATCTTTCAATCGTATTAAAGATTATAGCTTTTAAATCGTTTACCTTACAAGAATTATTTATAAAAAAGTATGCCAGTGGCTGTTTCCAATTTGAATAAACACCTCTGGCCATCAAAACCAATGCATTATTAGCTGGACTATATGTTTTTGTAGTAGTTTCATGAAAGCCTATTATTTCATCTTTAGATCTATTATAAAAAAGAAATGCCTTTAATGACATTTCGTCAATACACAGCACACAATGTCTCGCTTCTTCACTCATCATTTCAACTTTTCTTCCTATTACCATAAAAAGAAAGTCATTCAACCCCACTGTTATGTTCCATTTACTGGTTAATCTGCATAAAGTTGCTTTTGATGGCAAATGGAGAATATCAGATAAAAATCTATAAACTTTAGGGCTGAGAAAATATATAGTTAACGCAAACTGTTTAAATTCATTTGTATATCTGAAACCATGAGCCCTTTTACTTGATAATTTCAGCTGCATTTTAAACAGATTAACCGTGGCCTCATTAAAATGGCTTTCACAAAATGTAATAAAATCAGCATCAGAAATCGGATTTTCTTTCTCTGTCAGAGTAGAAACCTTCCCTTCCGCTCTCTTTAGAACACCTTTCAAATACCGAATCTCAGTTTTTAATTTGCTCTTCCTGGGACTTGTAGCTGACAGGCTTTGCGGTGTTTGCACATAAATGTTAGCTAAACATAAGAAATATAATTTAATATCACATAAAACATCAAAAACTGTTATTACCTGTATGAGTTTCAGTATGTTGATCGGTAATCACATTAACATCTTTACTTGTGCCTGGTAGTGGATCATCTTTTAACACAGGTGTAACATCTGTACATTCTGTAAAATAGAATTATCATATATAAAAAAAGGTGTATGTAATCTTGGTTGTTAGAAAAATCACAGAGGCATCAAAATCAAATAAATATAGCAAAGCTAGTTGCAATCAATATATTTGTGATTAATTTGATATAATCATCATTTAAAAGAATTTTTTATTAAGAAAAGATTAATTTCAAAAAATGAACAGTTGATTTTATAAGTTTATCTATCCTAGGGCTTACCTGTAAGAAATAAAGTGGGCACTGCAGTAATTTCTAGCCTGTTTTTCATTACATTTTTGAAGTAAGAGTTTTCAAAATGAATGCTACAGACTTTGGTATTTTTCTTTACAGAACTTGTTTCTCCAATTCTAGCAATCCACTCCTTACGCCTAGTGCAGAAAAAATTATTAATCATATGCAACTATTATTATGTACAAGTATGCTTGAATGATGTAGCAATTTTAACCATTAATAATTTATGTCAATATTTTTTTATATTTTACAATAACTTTTTATAAATTCTATAATCCTTTATTTCGTACTTATGTGCATGTATATCTGAATATTTATTTGAATTTTACGCTTACCTTATTTCCTCAGATGGAATATTAAAAAAACTAATGTCTTTTATGTCTTTTGAATACACACTTTTACACTGCGGTACACAACACTTTATACTCATTGTACTCGATTAATTTAACACACTAAATCAAATAAATCTTTCCCAATTATCCACAAAAACCTAATTCACTTTCAAAACGGTTGGTTATTTTCAAAAGCACGTACTAAGATCTGTTGACAAACAAACTATAAACAAGTCTAATTCTGTTTCTTACCGTCACTGCGACACTGCGCATTACAATGCGCAAGAAACAACTTGGTCTCAATAAATTTTGGGAGTGCAACTACTGGGAAGGTTTATATTGTGGTCACAGGTTACGTTAATGTTTACCTCACTACGATATTAGGCGTTTTCGGAAAATGTATAACATTAACCTGACCCGGTCAGAAAGTACCTCACAGGTTCACAAATTTTACGGGGTTATTTAAAACATTTCCGAACGCACTTTGCGGTCATGTATAGTAACGTAACATAAACATAACCTATATTCGTAGCTTAGATTCTGTACCAGCTAAATGAAATAAGAAATAAATACCACAGTGAATATTCCAACTCCAGATACTCGTAAAATAGTTTTATTAGCAAGTTTGTTTGTACTTGACTCTGACGATGAAACTATAATCTGTATTAGGCGGCAGTCCCACTGCATACACAACCATTGAGCGCCAGTAACTGACATCGACATTCATCGACTAAAATTTTGTGGTACGGTCTCACTGGGAAAAGTATTCAAACAAAATTTAAGTTTCGCGGGCAAAAATTTCATTCAACAAAACTGGCAGGACATAAACTATAAACACAAACATAACCTCAGACGTCATAACTAGAATCTTTGTTCTACTTCTTTAATTAAAAATGTCATCTAATTCTTCTTCTTCTGATACTGAAAGCATAGAAAAGTGTGGGTACGTCAAATATTTGCAAATAGAGAGGAGTTAGGAGAATTTCACCGTTTAATCCCTCAACTTTTAAATGATACAGAAAAATTCTACAATTATTATAGAATGAATATTCAATGTTATCGTAACTTAATTTCAAAAGTAGAACCATTGTTTCATATTTCCGTTTATATTTTAAAAAAACAAACCAAAACACAATCAACAGGCGACGCTTGGGTTAACTGTCAAAACAGCCTTTCTGCGCATGTGTCCAATCGTCGATCATCAACTAAAATTAGAACCTGTCGAAAATTATGAACCGATGCATGCCGGTTGTTGTTGAACGATCGCTGTTAATCGATGCAGTCGGACTGCTGCGGATACTTTACTCATAACCTAATTTTAGTCGATGACCGTCGGTGGACATCGCTTTATCAGTGGGACTGCCGCCTTAAACTCAACGGAAAGAGGAATAAATAGGGAGTTTGCATTAAAAACTATAAAGTAGTTGTCACAAAATACAATTTATCAAGGCTTTTTTTAAAATTCGTTTCCTATAAAAGTAAATAAAAGAGTTTTGTGTATTGACACTAACGCTTTGTAAGGTTATATCCGGAGAGGGGGTAAAACAACCTACTCTACCCTACCCACTTACCAGGGTTATGAAAACCGAACCGGTTTGTTGAACCCGGTTACTTTTTCGATTTTACGAGCACTGTTGTTTTTACCCAACTGAATTAACGAACGCATTTTGCTAACCGTGTTGTAACCCGAATGGCCGGGTTTAATTTCCGAAAACGCCTATTGTATGCCAATTGCCAACTGTTAAATGTTAATACTACATAAATTTAAGTAATAATTATGAAGGAAATATTGAGGGAAATATCGAGAAACAAAAACTCTATAATTCCTTATATAAAAACAAGCAACAAAAAATGCTTTTCCTATAAATCATTAAAAGAACAATTAAACATAAACAAGACAATAAACAATAAAACAATTCTCTAATAGATATTTATTTATCATGTATGCAGAATGGGGTTTTAGGGGTCTGAGTCCCCTAAAGACACATTTTGCGGATTGTTTGGGGTTCGAAAAGACAAAGTACTCATTTTAAAGAGCGAATAGCAAATGCGAAAAAATAAAATTTAAAAATGAATCAAAAACAAAGTATTCAGTTTAACATATACCAAAACTGACCAAAACAAAAACAAATTTTTTGGGGTTATGTAGTTATATTTTTATGTGTTTGAGATGCGGGTCATCGAAATTAACTTACTCATTGCGATTTAGAAACATTTCATGTTGTTAAATTGTCAACATGAATATGTCTTACTTCATTTCTTATACCGCCAGTGTCGTGCCTAAATATTTGATTTACAAAATAACTTGTAATTTCGAATTCATATTATGTTAAAGTTGATTTGTTTATGACAATAATTTTCAAAATCACTGCTTAAAAAGCCTTTAAACTGCCTTTATGGGATTCTAATGTCAAATTAGACAAATTCACGCAGGGTTGGAGATTGTAAAAATCGATAAAATGCAAATGGCGGTGGCGTAAATCAGTTACAGACATATTATATGCTCTATAGTGAAGTATTTAAGGTCAGCAGAAAAAGAAAATCATTTTTGTTAGGAATAAAGAAATTTTTTTCTGAATATTTCATCAAAATATACTAACGTATTTATAGCGGTCATTATAGTTTCTTTCTTCTTATAGCATTGTTAAGCACAGCTTCAAATTTATGATTGACATTTAATAATTTGTTTTATTGCAGGGATGTCTGGACTGGTATATGTTTTCACACCAACACATTTTAGCGTTACTAGCGCAATTTATACTTAGGGCGTATGTTGCAATGTCTCGAAATCGTAAGGCAGCCAGCTTACCACTTATTATTTCTTCACCAAGTAACATCGAGATGGGTATGTGTATAGTAATGGGCATACCGCCTTTGTGCGAAAATTCGCCAAAAAAGTAAGTTGCTTGCATTTATGTAAATCTGTGCTTCCCATACCTTGGGAAGCACAGATCGTAACATTCTGGGGACTGAGTTTCGCGGGTGTTATAAGTTGGCTACGAAGACAATTGAATAGATTACAGGTAAGCTAATTCACATTTTATTGCGAAATTACTAGCGAGTACACCTATATATGTTATTTTATTGCGTCCAGTGCAAACTTAAAACACCCGCCAAATTCGAAACTTTGCTGCTAGGGTAGCGAAAGTTTTAATTAGTAACTTTAATTTTATTGTTCTGAAATTGTTCCGATTAATGGGAATTTATAGTGGCATTGAGTCGTCGTTTAAAGTTCGTACTTTGGCCGTGTCGGTTTCCAGAACGGTTCAACTATATAAATTTTCATTGACCAAAATAATTTAATTAATATTTCAAGATATATCGCTTCGACTAGTAAAATGCTATTGAATGAAAGCCGGTTACAAATTAAATATTATACATAAAGTTACTAAATATTACTTTTCTATACCTATATTTTATTTAATACTTGGCTATTCTGTGTACTATGCAAGCATTGTTGACAAATTTATATTGTTTTGATGACAATTAATTATAACAAACGTCAAAAGCTGATTATGACAAATGTCAAAAGGTGCGAATATTATTATTTATATGATATGGTTTTTGTAGGTTATATTCATATACAGCACGTGTCAATTTTCATTAGCCATAGGCGATTAATCCATACAGTATGTGGCAACATAGTATACCCCTTCTTTCCTTTCCAATGCAGCGCGACCGATGCATGCTCCGTGGTTAGCAGTAACTCTTCGACCAGCGGGTTGGATGTTTGTAATGCGTTCAGAAATATTTACGTATTTACGAGTTACAAGGATTTGTTTTTCTTTTTCCTTTTAGTAAATGCAGAGAATTCTTAAGCTGCGTTCACGCTGCATGACACAAACAAAAGCGTAATTCTAATAAAATTAAAAATAAGGTAAATAAAAAAGGATTCTGAAAATAATAATAAACAACTAGATCGCGCCGGCCATTTGATGATGACGGATTTTATTGCAGACTATATCTCGGAACGTGTTCGCAGCTGAACATTTAATGTAGAAGTGGCAAGATCGGGGAAAGTCGCTGTGATGTCGATTGTTGCCGGGAGACAGACGTTGCCACGTATTATTTGTATACGTATAAATCGCATGTAAACATTGAATCCCTATAGCTAATGAAAATAGACACATACGGTATGTATATAATACTACTATATCGCGTGTAGACAAGGAAAACTTCGCTCCTACATTGTGAAATAAAACATGGTGCTATGCCGTTTTAGAGGCACGTTGTTAAAACTGCGCATGCGTTACAAATAATTTTTCAAATATAGGTCTGTTTGTTTATCAGAAATAATAATGAATTAGATAATATGGTATTCTTGTATTCTAGAAGGAGCAATGTACAGAAACAACACAATAAATTTTACATGAATTAGGTAATTGTATTACTATGTTGCATATTAAATTATTTGAATTAGTATTTTAAGAAAATATTGACCGGTTATTGCAATTTATGCATGAATGATTGTGAAAATGACTTGGAAGGATGAACACATTATTTATAAGACAGTGAAATGCTTTTACTTAATTTGTACTTTGCTAAATGCATATAGTAATTTCTGTCACTAAATTGTATTGTAATCAGGCACATATAGATTGTATTTTAATGTTAATGTCTTTACAATGTGCAAACAATTAAACTCACAGAACACCCAAAAATACTCCACTAAACTACCAATAAAGGTTAAGTGGGGTTTTCGGTGCAACAAGAGCGTTAAAACTTTGAATGTCAGGTCTGAAAGTAGTCAATTTAATAACAAAAGTTGATAACAAAGAACGACTAAAAAACGAGAACACTAAAACAAAAATCAGAGGAAAACGTCATATTAGATGTTTTACTTCATTTTTTTCTGTAGAGGCTTGATTTTTGGTGCTTAACTATCTAAAGATATTTTCGTGAAATTTGAAAAAAAAGAACGATGAGTGAAAATTACATTTTTTAACTTTCACTAATTTCAAAAGTAACAGAACAATCCTCATTCAATAAAGTATCTACATTTTAAATTTCAAAAAAATTCGTTCCATAATAATGGAGATATATGTCGCGAAAGTCTTGGCTGGGACACCCAGTATATATAATCGATGATGCATTTGTACGCTATTCAATAACTTTTTAATCGCTCAACCAATCTTCTTGTTATTCTCAGACCATATTTCTATCGTCAATGCGCGTAAAATAGGTTATCAACACATTCGATAGGTGGCGCTGAAGTCAATTTATTAACAAATTCTATATTTATGAACAAACATGACTCATATTCACAATATATGTTGGTTTAGTGACAAAAAAGAAAATCACAATCTGGACACGATAGGTGGCGCTGTGGTCGAGTTATTAATAAATTTTATATTTATAACCAGAAATAATACCTATCCTGTAATCGCACTAACGACCTCTTCTGTCCAGACTTTTTTATACAGGAACTTTAACCAATTCAAACTCATCACGCCCACCACCGGAAAGGGCAGAACATCTGCCATCCAGAATTTTATGTTATTATGATGTCTGTAAAATATTTTTCTTTTTCAGTTTTTTCGGCAAGGCCTTTGAACAAGCTGCTGAGAGAATTAATTGTGATTCAGTGTGTGATTATTTTGATACGTCATGTAAGTCTTTCTTATACCATTACTAATAGATTAAAAATTATTTGCATGCAGAGTACTAAATTTTTAATAATTTTAAAATAATGTTTTTCTCAATGTTGAAAATCCTGATTTTTTCAACACTGACAAAAACTAATACTAATAATAGAATTACATACGCCGGATTGCCTACAATACATCTGTTACTTGATGTGATTCAGTACGATTTAAAAGATTCGAACTCGCATCACACGCGGTGGTGCGGAGGAAAGCACACCTGATTAGTGATCGGAAGGCCGTGGTAAATTTTTAAAATTAAACCTTATATTATCTGTAGATATATTCACTTAATCGTATAAGAATTATTATAGTTTCAAGTAAAGTCTGTAGGTTATTATATTAGATGTTTGTAAACACGTAACAGAAAAAGACAGATAAAAGATATTTAGGACTTTTGTGATATCCCATAGGTTATTGGCACTAATGCACACTAAAAATCACCGTATACCGCGTCCGAAATTGATATTTTCAACAACGACCGAAATCAATATCAAGTCCCAGACCAGTTAGCGTTAACTAAACTTTTGACTACGCGTTGATAAACTAGCTCTGAGACCCCAGCCGTGCTGCAAACACTACCAACTCAAAAGTTGCAAGCTTCTGCAATATGTTATAATGAAATTCTTGGAATAGTGGTTAATAGGGATCGGCCGTCAGAGGTACATTGCCAGTTATGTAATTATTACCTGCCAGTAAGCATATATATATATGTCATAAATAGTTATAACTATTTACAATATATAAATTCTGCCAATGAACCCCTTGTGATTACCATGTCATGCATCATAAACATTTCTCCTTAACACTTTTGCACCTAATGCATGCCTAAAAGTACAGTAACTGGTTTTTAATTATCTGTTAAAAGACTACATTGCCGTTGTTTAAACCTTCATATTTTTGCAATTACTTTCATTTGTTTTCTTAATTTTCAGATTTTCAATTACATACGAAAAACCGAACGAGGTTCTTTGATGCCCTAACAGCACTATTGAGCTAGCAAAATATTTATATTCGTTGTATTTTTAAACGTTTCGTGTATATATAGTTTTACTTATTTATTTTTAATGTTTAATTTCTAGATTAATTTTTCTTTTGTTTTATGTGTTCATCCCCATGTAATTTGATTTTCGTTTTAGAAATTATGGGTGCATACTAAAATAAGGCAACGTGAGAGAATTTTAATGTAAAAGACTGTAGCATAATATCTATTTTAAGTGTATTTTAATAGTAATTTTTGTACATAAATAATCTTCTCTAAGTAAAGGATAATTTATCAGGATTATTTTTTTTTTATTAATATCCATAATAATTGTACAATCAAGTTAGTGTATTTAAAATTAGACTTTTAATGTTTTATCTGGGAGAAAAACATTCATATGTATCTATTAAAACGGTAATTTCAGCAGGAAACATAGGTTTGTCCCAATTACCAGTGCCATATGAACCGATTATAATAACATGCTAGCGTATTAAAAGGGCTGTGTTTCAACTTTCATGTGATTATTATATTACAAAGTTTCTTAAACGCTTAGTTTTTGTAATCGATTGACATGAGCAGTTAAACAGTCTAGTTAATACATGGAAACATAACTGGTGGCACCCAACGTACAAGTTCGCAACATTATAATAATAGTACCTATTTAAACATCAAAACAGCTAGATGTCGCGCAACCATAAATAATTACCGATCATTCGATATAATTCGATTTTTTGTAGTCGTAATCACAACAGTTGTCACTAACGATGCACCACATATGTTCTTTACTTGTAAAATTCTTATTCATAATTTCAAATTTATAGGTTATGTCCATGGCAGAATGTCCGAAATCGTTCTAACTTCTACCACATCTGAAAATAAGCAGGCTACGTCTGCATTTGATATAATCGAACCTACTTATAACTACAACTATACATTTCTATACATCATTTGTAGTTGGAACAAACCTATTGTCGTTCTTTAAAAAGAATCATAATAAACTTGATTGTAATGAATCACTCGATATTATGATGTTAATAGGTGTATATAAATGATTGTACGCGACGCTATGGAAACACTTGAGGTTAAAATACTGGCAATTCAGAGATAGAGTCCGATCCATACCTGATGATACTTGCGTAGAAAATGATTTTGAGTATTAGAAAGAGCAAGCAGTACAAAATGAGAGAAACATCTATAGGGAGAGCCGTATACGTTCACGCGTGAAAACATTGGTCTACTATTTGATCATTTGTCGTTTAGGCCCTGCTTTGTGTAGTACGGTGCTCCGATACCATTTCTATTATTTATATACATTTTCAAACCTTGTGCCCATGTTAAGAGATTATATTGTAAAAGGACATATTATGGATGATTTCCACGAAAAATTTTTATTACTTTTTCATTTGCGTTTGCCATGTAGTTATTAATAATAAAACTAACAATTATTGTTGTACCTTGTATTCAAAAGAAGCAGGAATAAATTGTTACGATCGCTTTGGTGTCGATATTTTAAGCATGGATAGTGCAGAGTTTAAACCACGCCTCGCGCATACAAAGTATCATCAGGTTTGGATCGGACTATCTACTCATGTCAACGAAAATTACGTCATAATATAAACATAACCTAGAAATTTTATATTAACACCAGATTGATAGTATGTTGTTATAGTTAGAAATATTTACTTACCGTATGAAAAATCCATGTTTAATTTCGCAAATATAATTGAATATAAATAATGGTATTTTCAGAGTTAAAATCTGCAAGAGCTGATTTAAGCCAAGTACATTCATTATGTAATAAGACTAAATGTGTAAAATTGTATAGTAAATAAGTTTCAACTTTATGGAATTGTAAGTTTTGGTAATTAATTTGTGCAAATAACGAGGCTAAGGATAATATTTTTATTTTTTAATACAAAAAAATAAAACATTAAAAACAAAATTACTTTTTATTTTTCAAAACAATGGATTTAATGTAAGGTTTTCCAAACCACAAGTGAATAAACACCCCGTAAATATTGGTATATTTCATATGCAACAAAAATATCGTTTTGTTATTCTGTTGATATTATGTACCTAGTGACACTATAAAGCATACTTAGAGGTTTATTCTGTTGATTCAACACAATTCTCCAGGTTTAACACAGACATTTTCTCAAAATGATCACTATTTGCTTGAAAACTTGCAATATTCTTAACTTGTCTCGATTAGTTTAGACAAAATCGGAATATTATGGCACACGTGCAATAATGTGCACTATTTTTGTAGTATTATTGTTAATGTACTCTGCAAATATAATACATACTTCTAGTTACAAATTAAGTTTTACTTATTTGCGAAATAAGTTAAGGCAGACATCTTGCTTTTAGTATAAGTGGTAATGTGCAGAAGACAAATACTTCTTCCCAATCTTTATATTTTGGGAACATCAAATTGTAGGGCGACCAACACATACGTTAAAATGTTCGCACAAACCTGTAATAAGAAAATATATTAAATCACATTTATTTACTATAAAATGGCATTTAGATAGGGGCAATGAAAACCGAATTGATATTAAGTTATATTAAAGTTTGTAAAGCAAAAATTAAAATAATTACAGTGTGAAAGTTTGTGTACTCAAACTGTAGCAGTCTAGTATACTGCAATATTACAACGGACCAATCAGAGCACATAACTCTAGACTGTATTCCTGTATAGAAAGCCTTCATTAAAGTTTAGTATGTGGTCGTTTTTTTGTGCGCTATTTGAAAAAAAAAATTATCTGTTGCCATTTTATACGTCATCACTGATGGAGACAGTTACCTTTTGTGAAGCCAGGGTCACATTCAGCAAATATGTATAACATTTGCGCAACTGTTCAGTGATCGGTTAGCGACATTGAAGAAAAATACTATGGAGACGCTGTAAAGCATCTTTGCTGTACTCTCAGAACGGGATCATTGGGCGGGGCTAAGTGTGGGACCAATATGGCTTCCTCACCTAGTTCGGACTATTCAAAATTATAACCTGTCATCCCACACCTGTCAGGCCTACACTAACCTATGAAATGTTGTTCCAGACGAATTCTTCTTATCAACGCCGTCTCTGCTGTTGCAGCTACGTAGAGCACAAGAAACCATAATGTCTTTTAATATTTAACTTATTATATACCTGTAATACACGATGCACTTAACAAACACTCCACTTTTTACCAACACTACCTGTTTGACGTAAGTGTAGTATCAATATGGCGGACCTGTGCCTGGTTTGATCACGTGACGTTGTCTCCCTACTTACTCTTTCTCAATGGTTAGCGATGACGTTCGCTCACTCTGAAAATGTGTAGTGATCGCCAGTTTACTGAGCTGAAGAATTCTATGCTCTCTAGTCAACATCACGTGTTTCAATACCAACGTTACATACAATTTTGAGAAAGTACTAGAAAAGTAATATAAATAAACTAAACGTATTGTGTAGAATGATAACATAAAAAAAGAGGCGTGCTGTCAGACAACAACATATGAACTGTTGCCAAGTGAACCGTTGGAGCGAGAACGATTCCCGACACGTATGTTGAATGCGACCAATTAGAAATTATAATAATATATTATTATGTCTTATAGAGTTAATAACTTCAATATCACATCAAAATATTCTGATAATTCAAGTGTCTTTACTTTTTGCATTTCTTTCAGTATTTCAACACCGAATCGTACTATTCTATGTATATCAATTTTACACATGATTTTCGATGGGGTGTAAGGTTGGTTTAAATTCACATTTGAAATCTGACAAACCGACCTAATTGGACGCTAATTTGACACTGCCCTATCTGAATGCCGTTAACTTATGACGTAAACACTAATCAAGATTACAATAAAGTGTTTTATTCAAAATAAAATGTAATTACTTACGGGACCGGCAATGCCTAAATCGATGTCGAATACGCCACTGGCTGAAAGAGGGCGCTGCACGTTCATCTTCTCGACGAAAATTCTGATTTGCTGGTATTCGTCTGGCGTGTGCAGTTTAGTAGAGTATTCTAGTAGCAAATGAAGTAGCCCACGTGACTAATTGATTATTAATGAAAGAAAAAATAATATGAGTATCAGATTATCAATGATATCGGACAAGAACTATGTAAAATTCATTCAACACCATTATTAGCACTCTGGAACTCGCGCGGCATTTGTCAGACGCTGCTGGATGTATAAGTATGTATATTTTGGTAGTGGGGGAGATGGCCATCCGCCACTACCAAAATATACACACTTATACACCTAGCAGCGTTTGACAAATATTTTGCAACGCATGATAGGCAGGTCATTTTTTATCGAGTCTGCTTATTGAGGACTGCGTTTTTAGCGAAGATTTGTTGTTTGGCGTCTTGTAGACGCTGCGCGAGCTCCCTCGTTCCAAACATAACCTAGTCATATCTGATGTAATAAGGTAAGATTCCTCTAGTGATTTTCGATTATTTAGTTTTCTACGACATTCTTATAATTGTAAATGGACAAAAGTAGAATATATCATTTCGATAATCAGAAAGACGTCGAAGAATTGACGAGATTAGCTATATTTTCCGATTCAGACGGTTCCGTGGCCAACTGTAATGTTAGTGATGAGTCAGATGATCATGAGGAAGAAGAATTTGAATCGTCTGATACCGAACAGGAGGTCAGTGATGAAGAGACCTATGCGGATGATGGAATTGACTACACAGTTTTTGGTAAAGATGGTGTGGCTAAGTGGAAACTCTCTCCCTCCCATAAGTTACTACAAGTAAGATCTCGCTCCCATAATAATATTCGCGAATCATCAGACGCAAAAGGAATTGCCAAAAGTGCTAAATCTCTTCTGTAATTCTGGGGGGTGTTTTTCCCAGAAGAATTTATTGACCTCTTAGTAGAGAAACCCAATATATTTTATCTAAGAGTGCCAATTTCACTAGGCCTACTGATGCTATAGAAATTAAAGCGTACATAGGCAGGTTATATTTGATGGGCTTTCATAAGAATAGTAAATTGAACACACAAGACTTGTGGACTACAGATGGATCTGGTGTTGAATTATTCCGTCTAACGATGTCCCGCAAACGTTTTCACTTCTTACAAGAGTTGTGATAAATTGGCTGCTACGAATTCAATTGGGTTTAATTCCAGCAAGATGGGGCTACTGCACGTACAACTCCGCTGTATTTTTCTATATTCGGATTTCTCAAAAATGAAGTATATAAGACAAGAATGAGCTGATGAATACAATTACAATTAAATGTAATGAAATAACACCAAATGTATTGCAGAATATTATTGACAACATGAAACGTCGTACCTATTGTATTATGCATTCAAAAGAATGCTGACCATTTTGAACACTTTTTATAAGTTATAATTATTTAAAATTACTACATATAAGTTATTTACCCTAGTTGTTTGATTAGTGTCCTATCTTTAAAGTTATCTTATTAAATAAATTAATATTTGAATTGTATTTGTTATTAATTTCATCACCCTATTGCTCGATGATGAATTTTGACAGTGACAGGTGGATAACCTTTATACTATTTAATAATCTATATCCGCATTTCAAGAATGCGGAAGATCATATAATTTATAGGAGAAATTTATGAACAACTAGATGATATTTTTTTTGGAACATACGGTAGTTTATCACAGTATTTTTTTATTTACACTTATTTAACTTTGAAAATAAGTAGGTACTACCCTACGAGGAAAGAATAGAACAGGAGAGAGTCTCCTTAAAAATAATATTTGTCCAAAATGGTAACTTAACATGGCCGCCTCAATGCATAGAATATGTATGTTACACCACTGAACACATAATCAAACATGTCAGATATATGACAAGTTATTCAAAATACTCATTTTATAAATTATGATTGGTCAATATTGCCATAACTGACCTGCCTTAAAATGGTAACTCCGTCTAAATAATACCTATTCCCCCACCAGTTTATTATCTCTCCTGTTCTATTCTTTCATCGTAGACACTACCATAATGCCTTGCATGAAACGAAGGATCAATGAAAACACACATGTTTAAAAAGACAACTCACAACATTTACTTACCAAATTTTGCAATTGTTGCGCTTGCTTCAGGAAAATCAAAAGTCCCAAAGTATGTATGATCACGAAGATGATATTCAAAAAATTTATAGTCGCAGCTATCGGAGATAAAAAGGTGTATGCAAAATACATGATCACAGCATACCAGGCCAAAATTAAAACTGTTAATTCCACTACAACGTGCACCAGAAACTGAGGATTGAAGCATTCGTTCATCTCATACATGATTATGCAGATGTTTTCATGAAGTTGTCGCATGTATTCCCCCAATTCGGGCAGTGGGAATTTCTTCGCTTTTTCCGTTGCTGGATGTATTTCGTCACATAATTTATAATCTATCAATCCGATAAATTCACCTATATTGTTGAATTCATTCATATCGCCTAGGGGATGAACCGGCGCAAAATCGAAGCAGTTTATAGCAAATCTCTCGTAACAGCCGAACATGCCCATCAGAAAAGAACTCATCGCCATAAACATGATGTAAATAGGATACATCTCGATTTGCGTGGTGATATTCGAATATACTTTATAGGTGAAATATGAAGTGTCGTAGCCTTCAGAACTATGCACGTACATGACTCCTCCGAGTTTAACGAAAACTACTAGAACGAACACAAGATTGAAGCCGTATATCACCGACAAAACTGACCGCCGTGCCGATTGGCAATACAAACTTTCATCGACGATGTAGTTAATTCTGTTTAACGTTTCGATGAATTTAGGGTATCTGTATATGCTTAAGATAGTCAAAATGGAAATGTATAGAGAATAAAATATCTCGTTGAGAGATGATATAATCGGATGCAATTGTTTGCGTCTGGCAATTTCGAAAAAATTAAAAAGATCTGTCGCAATGAGGAATCTGATGATGCAGAAAATGGCGACCAGGACGGAATAAATCAACCACTTCTGATTTTTGACGAAGACGCAACGGCTGTTTTCATCGTGAACAGTCGTAATAGGAAACATGCCAAATAATCGGCAAACTGTCATGGCTGGTTTAATTGATGCACATACGCAGAGTTTCCGATTTCGAAGCACTTCTTGTTTCACTTCCGGTTTTTCCATTTTTTTCGCGTTGTTGAGAATCGCCATGCCTGCATAACAATAAATAACAATTCTGAAGTTTCATTTATTTTACACTTCAAATAAAATTAGGAAGAAATTACTGACAATTAGGTATAATAGTCATTAAATTTAAATGAGTAGTCGAAGGCATAATGGAACGTGAATTTAAATTTTGTGTATACATTTTCAATTATCGTTTTAATTTAATGAAATATGTACAAACTTTTTTCTCTTCCCCAACCCCCAAAAAGTAATTGCCATAACGTGGTGTTACTTAAGAATTTTAAAGTCTGATTAAATTTTCTAAATATTTCTAAAGATAATAAATTACACAACTACCATTCTCTCTTCCTCAGTTACAATATATTTATTCCCTTAATCACGTGGAAAGTACAATGACATAAGGTAGGATATAAAAAAATTAGAAATACCATGCAATATAATAAAACAAAGTCTCACATAACATTAAAATATCAGTAACGTGCCTACAGTCGAAAGCAAAAAAAAGTAGACAAGAGATATCGTACTTTGTAAACTTGGCTTTATTTACTTGTCATTAGTGTCATTATTCTATGGAATATCAAAACATCTTCTACCTGATTAATACGAATCAAAATACTAACTAAAAGACATCATGAAGAAAATATGTATTAATATCTGGTTATAGAGCCGTTTTTGTTTAAAACTTCTTGCAATCTATTTGGAATAGAGTTATAAAGGCTGGTAGAATTATTTTGATTTTCATTCTCTCATGCTATGTGAACTATTTCTACCGGTTCTTGTCTATTTTGAGGTCTTTGATTTAATTTTTTTGATCATTAACTCAGACATATTTACGATAATATTTAAATCAGGACTTCTTTGCAGAAAATCCAACACATTGATATTATTTTCTCTGAACCATGTTTTCACTCTATTCGATGTATGGATGGGACAGATGTTCAAGTGCGTATCTTACAAGAGTTTCTTTGTGGGTCGCATTCAAATTGTTTTTCGGCAGTTTTATAGACCGCAAATTAGCTTTTCTAATTATTCGTTGACAGTAGAAATAAAACCCAGAAAGTTATTTACATCAGCTGCATTCACTACTGTACTAAATGGATTTTCAATAAGCACATTTATGATATGGCAGTCTTGCTCGGCCGTTGCTATTTTGTTGCGGACAGAACCAGAAATTCTACAAATTCTATGCTGATCTCGCCATATTTTCATAATTCTAATAGCTGTGCTTTTTATATTACCTATTTCTTTTTGAAACCGTTACTCAAATGTGCAATAACAATTAATATGTTCATTTATGGAAGGCATCTTTATAATAAGCTTAATATCAACTGCAGGTTGTCAATTTTGATAGATAACCAAATATAGACAAGTAAATTTGAAGACGCTATTACACTAGTCATTTTGAGAAAGTATATGACAGGAATCTGTATTTTTGTCTACTTTTTTTTTGCTTTCGACTGTAGTATTATGCATGGTGAGGATTATTACAGAAAACGCGTTACATTCAATTGTACGTCGTACTAGATCCATGACGACTCGTCTTGTTTATGTTGCCGGATCTATTTTTATTTCTGTCAATGACATTTGATATAACCAAAAAAAAATTTATTCACAATACAGTAACTACAACGTAATATATTTTTTCTACTCCCATACTTTAATTGTATTATTAGATATGCCGAACCTGTACTTTAACGAAGTCCATTACGATACAGATTTTCATTATGATACAAGTTTATATCCAATAGGAATACAGATTTTTCATTACGATACAAGTTTATATCCAATAGGAATGCGACATTCCAATATTCAAACAATATTCAATATGGCGACTGCATATCTGACAGATATAAAAATTAATTAAATGTGACAGTTCTCTGCAATTTACAAGTAAGTGGTTAACATTTGTGCTTTTTTGAAAATATAAGCGGTAAAAATGAGGGATAATGACAGTGAAATGTAATAATTGACTCCACCAGAAATTATGGAACAAGCCTTAGTAGCCACGAACAATTTATTACCAGCCAAATTCGCAAAAACGTACGGGAAATTTTACGCTCAATTTATTAAATGGATTGTTCAAAAAATATGTTTTATTATGGGGTCGTAGAAAAAATAGTGTATGCAACTCGCATTTAATGGCTATTAAGACACTCGTATTCATTACAATACTCGGCTTCGCCTCGTATTGTAATTCTCTTTCTCGTGTCTTAATAGCTATCATTAAATGCTCATTGCATAATACTCTATTTTTTTTACTCCCATACTTTAATTGTATTATTAGATATGCCGAACCTGTACTTTAACGAAGTCCATTACGATACAGCTTTTCATTATGATACAAGTTTATATCCAATAGGAATGCGACATTCCCATATTCAAACAATATTCAGTATGGCGACTGCATATCTGACAGATATACAAATTAAATAAATGTGACAGTTCTCTGCAATTTACAAGTAATTACTTAAAATTTGTGCTTTTTTGAAAATATAAACGGTAAAAATAAGGGATGACAGTGAAATGTAAAATTTGAGTCCACCAGAAATTATGGAACAAGCCTTAGTAACCATGAACAATTTATTACCAGCTAAATTCGCAAAGGTGCATGGAAAATTTTAACCTCAATTTATGAAATGGAATGTTCAAAAAGTAATGCTTTATTATGGGGTCGTAGAAAAAATTTTCTTACTCGTACCTCAATAGCTATCATTAAATGCTCATTGCATAATATACTATAGTAATTGACATGCTCTAAAACTTCAGTTTTTCCCAATTTTCGTCTTGCATAACGTAATCAAAGTAAAAATAAACACGAAAATTTGACAGGAAAAATACGCAACACACACATTTTTGACAGATATGATTTATCTGCCAACATCGAATTGAACTATTTGCATATTAAAAATATGTAAAGGAGAAATTTAATATTGAAACGGAAATTATGTGTTTATTTACCATGAATGCGTATATTACGATCAATTTATACATTTTCTATTTAAACTAATGAAATAAGAGCCCTCAAATATAATTTAACAAAGTAACTTTTTTAGTTTCTCTAATACAGTTATGGCAATATGTAAACGTCATCAATGACGTACAATTGAATATAATGCGTCTTCTCTATACCTACCGTGCATTTTTTAACGGTGACCATAGGGATTTATATTGTTGCCCTCGTTAAGTTGTCGTAAATATTTTAATCAAGTTTCTATTTTAATTAATAAATCCAACATTTTTTTACGAAATATGTATTGCTAGAATGACATGAACGTGTTCTATTTAATTATTTTTGCGTTTTAAAGTTGAAATGTGCAAGCAAAAGTTAAGCGACGAAATTCAAGGTGTTTAAAATATCATTAGTCTGCCTGACATATTAAATATCGTAAAGTTAGCTAACAATGTTACACAAGAGATTATAAGCAAATTTGAACTTCAAGTTATCTATTATATAATTTACTGCAATATTTTACATCTTGGTTAAATCACTTTATTTAAGGAAAAACACTCCTATGAACGTGTAACAAGGGTATTTAATAATATTATCATAATATTGTAACTTGATAATTAATTACTCTCATTTGTATTAAATAAACAATATTATACTTTACGTTTACCGGACTTTTATTAATTTTGATGATTATAAACTGATATTTATTTAGTAAATTGAATATTTGGGTGCGCTTATGATCGAAGAACAAATGAAGAAAGACGTTTTCAAGTTGCCAACATACAAATGTTTAAATTGTAAGGCGTAAATCAATTAAATTCACACATTAGATACTTGTAAAAAACTACACTAAAAATTTAGTAAACTGACCTGTCATTGGTCACAATTTGTTGTAAGTAGCTTTTCCCGATGGAAAAGACTTTTCGACCTCTCACTTGCGTCGATGTATCTTTACTACTAACAGCATAGACAATATAAACATCGAAACATCGTATGAATGCTTACATCATAGGTATAGGAATTGTATAACATTTTAAATACCTAATGTGTATTCAGAAATAAAATACTGAAGTGCTCTGATGACATTATGACTTCTATTTAATTATTAAATTATTTTTCTTTTATTGAAGAACTAGGTTAATTATAATGCACTTAATATACACTTAATTATTTAAAATGGAGGTTCTGTATTAAGTCACTTCAAGTAAAACAAAAGTATTAGATCATTAAATATGATTTTGATATATGATGTATTAATTTCTTATTATGTTGCCCATTTTTATAGATCTGTTATGAAGGCTAGAAATAATATAGTAAGTACTACATATATAATTTACACATAGGTGCACAAAAAGAATTTGTTCAGAATAGAATTGTAACATGTATTTCTTTCTGTACTGCCAAATAATTGTGGTTATTTGACAAGCTATTAAATAATGTTATCCATACATGCCTCTAATATAGAGACAATGTGTGTTAAGGGGCCACACACAACGACGAAACTAACGACTTTAAAAAGTTTCGTTCAAGCAATAAAACAGATTTCAATTATGAAATATCAAACTGAAATTCAGAATACAAATATAAACAAAGGTTTAATGCATATTTAAAAAAAAATCATTTAATGAAATAGCACAAATATGCTCATATTATATTTAACAACTGTTGCTTAATACAATTTAAGACGTTAATAATGATATCGAGCTCGAGCTCACGTACCCGTCTTGACGCAGTTGGCAGCGCGCTGAGTCCGGCTAACAGCGACACTTGAATTCGAAACTCACAAACGTCGTCTCAGCAGTGCAATTTTAATTCTCTAGTTGTTATTTGCAAAACACCTTTTAGGTAACTGTTACTACTTACATATTCCCAGTAATAACGACTATGGAATAATCACTATAATATCAACAACTATTAGCTCATCACAAAAAGAAAAACATAATATATATGTCTTAAATAAAATATAGCTAACAGCAAACAGTGCGGCTACCGCAAAGGTTAAAACCCTACAGCCACATAATGCAGTAATAATTTATTAATCTGATAATATACATTCCACAAAAAAAAAATCCAAATAAAATATTTAGAAAGATATTACGAATCAATTAGGGTAGGATCATTACTAAATAATTCTTACTGAACACATTCACTGCTTACAAATTACATACGTATATTAGATACACAAGGCAATTAACGATTTTCATCCGAGTTACATCTGAGATCAATGATCAGGGGCGGCGTTAGCACCTTTGGACCCCCCGCCCGCATTGAGCTCTTTCTCATAGCCTTCGTTAAAACAAAAGAAAAACTAAAATATTAAAATTTGAAGTCATTTAATTTTTGAACATAATAACAAATAAAATAGGAAATTTAAGATATTTATCTATCTTTTTTTGTTGCCTTTAATGATGCAAATTGAGGGTGTTATTTTAATATAGGTAGGCATATGCTAATTCCACAGAAGTGTGTAAAAAAATTATAAAACATTCATCTGAACGGTAATTTCTAACATACGTAATTACACTATTAATTGTGAAAACGTAGTTAGGATATCACTTCTCACGTTTTCTTTTACTCCTACAAATTACTATTTAACTGAAAATGTACTGGTTAGGTGCTAATGTACAGTCCAACTTAAATTGAAAGCGAATAATTTACTGTTTAACTGTGAATTTTCAGATTAAGTGTAAATTTACAGGTTAATTGTAAACTGAAAGTGGATAATTGACACATTAACTGTAAATTTACACATGAATTGTAAATTTACTCTTCGACCGCTCAGTTTAATAATTTACAGTTATCAATGGCTTTTAATTTACAATTAAGCTGTAGCATACATATTGCCGTGATCCCTATTGGTTAGGCATTATAAAATAGTTAGACAATTAAGTATTAGAATAAGGAAATAATTTTTAGTGGTAAACATAATTGTTGAAAAATGAATTATGAGTTGCATAACCGCAACGGCGTAACATTATGATGATGGGTATATAGTAATTGAAATTGAAATAAAATTTATATGAAAGGTACAAAAATAAACACGAAAATAAATTCATGTATTCTATATTTATGGAAACGAGGAGCACAAGATGTATTTTCAGTATGCAAAGGCCGAACCAAACTTTTTGCATTGTGTAAGAGTGGCACTAAATATATTGAGAAGTGAACCACTTTTCAAGCTTAATAATGTGTTAAAAATAAATAACAGAGAGAGAGTGATGAGGAAAGATGGAACAGTGAAAAGAGTTAGTCATTTGAATGCTGTAAAATTGTATGAAAAAGGTGAAATTAGACATTCACGACATGAAAACATCTTTCATCATGAATAGACGTAAGAAATAAAATAAGTTTATAAAAGATTGTTATCTGTTAGACATTTTATGGTCACACTTAACAATACAATAAATACCTGATACTTATATTTAATAGTAATTTTAAAAAAAGGATATATAGAAAGGTGATATAATAAAGCAAAAACTTCAGAAATAGCAGGATAAATCTGGTTTAATCCAGAAAAGTTCCAGAAATAATGGGATAAAATTGGTTTAATCGGAATAAATCTACAAAGAAAAGAATAATGTTAATGTTGTTAACAGCTGCGTACAAATCAACCTACACGAAGATGAGAGAAGGTGGTTCGAAGAGAGGGATACTGACAAAGTAATCATAAAAGGAAGGATTCCATCTGTATGCAATGTCTTTCCGATTATTTCTAACGAAGATGTCTGCAAAAGAAAAATACGGATAGTGTTAAATAATGGGAAAAGGAAGTATTTAAACAATGATGAAAGAGGCAACAAATTCATTTACAAATACAATGAGGGATGGCGTTAATGGAAGAAGAATATACCTACTCAAGACAAGGAATCGCGAATGTGGACGGACATTAATAATAAACAATTTGTGTGTGTATATTTTTGTGCAATTTCTAATTGTCAAAAACAATATAGGTATAGTTCAACCTGGGGAGAAACTTGAAGAAAACAAATATGAGTATGACAATGCCAACATAAACATTAGTGCGTGAATTGTGGCGCTGCAGACGAATAGTTGTGTTTTTTCGATGACCGAGATGATAAAAAGCCGCGAACGACGATAAAGGAAAAGAAGCTGCCGATCTTTTGAATTGTTCGAACGTAAAATTTTTGTTTCATGCTGAATTGATTGCAGGCGTACAGATACACTGCATAAAATCATTTTTAGTTAAATGTATTAAGTTATTTTTGATTTCAATAAGTAGTTTATCACATTATAATTAATTCATTGTTATTTTGTTTAATTTCATTATTTTTTTTATTATCAAAATGGTAGATAGAAATCAAGAGGAATTTGATGAAATGTATGAATATTATAGGTAAGTTTTTCTTGAAATAAATTCATAATAGATATTTGGTGATGTGTGGCGTATGCTAAAGATGCTACATGAAAATGTTCATTTTTTTAGCAAAGCGTTTAACATCGTCAATATTTTGAATAAAATATTATTTTCTTTGCTATATAGTAGATTAATTTAACAAATCATGGGAGTATTGTTAATGATGTAAAAAAGGGCATTAATGGCACAACGTGAGAATGTTTGCTAGCAATGTTAACTGTGCATTATTAACAAGTTATTAGATAAAAATTAAATGAAGATTTCAAGCATATTTAAACAGGTATAAGCATTTTTGATGGACAAATAGCCAATTTGTGGTATGTACAACGTGTAAATATTTGCATGTGACGATTGGTGAGAGTCTTATCAAGGTGTTTTCTACTTTGCGAGATTTTAGATCTCCAGAGGCATTTCGTGCAAATGAGTGTCTTTTTGAAATAAAATTCAGCGTCGTAAAAGAAAAAAATTATTTCTTTGAAACTATACGATATTAAAAATTTGAAGATAGCAAGGAGTAATATTCTTATTTTAAATCTATATAATATATTAAAAGCAATGTGTTTTTCGTATATATAAAAATATACATTTCTTTTTGTTTGTGATTGGAAAAATAAAAAGGACAATTTTTTTTACAGCCACATGTGGCAAAAGAATTTCTTTACTGATGTTGTTATCAAGTATTGAGTTGAATACAAATATTTTATCAGATTTAGTTTTTTTTATTATTATTAACCTTATCCTATTTAATTTTAAATTAGAAATGTTGTCGACAAATAAAGGAAGGATCACTGCTAGAACCTACAAGAATAATATGAATGTTAATAGGGATTGAATTTATAAATTTATTGAAGTAGTTTTTTTTTACTTGTCAACGCAATCTCTGCATTTGTTATATATTATGCTGCTTTGTATTATCGTTGTTTTTGGTTAATTTCTGCTGGTAGAAGATTACTATATTTTAATTTGAAAGCAAAGCTACTGCAATATGTATTGTCGGTTCCACTTTCTTATATTATAATAATAATAGAGGTTAATAAAAATTAAATACAAGTACATCTTTAATGTAAACACTTTATTTGTTATACATTATAATATATAATAACATTTATATATAAAAAAAGTTATTTACAATCATTTTATACATTTCTTTATTTTAAACTAAGACATGGGCAAAGATCCATGCGTTACAATATATAAATGTCATGGCTGGAGAATCAGTACCGTTACTAAATATAAAATGATATACATTACAATGACAGAATACGAAAAGTACAACTTAAAGTAATGAAGCTATAGAGCGCTTAGTTATACATACATACATATATAAATTAACATTCACAGAATGTAAGGCAAGAAAACACAGATCTTTACCACTTGTTTCTTTTTACAAACACGTGCCCTAGAGATTATGTAAATATGCATGAAATCAATGCAGAAAGATGAACATTTATAAACAGTCTTAGCTATAGGTGCATTCGATTAGAGTGATAGGAGCTACTTGAGATTCTTATCTGTTATGTAATGGATTCATTCTTATTATAATCGCGGCTATAATTTCCATTCATAATCGACATTTTGCTTGTTTTCTACTGATACCTGTGATTGGTAATTTGTTAACATTTACACTGCCAGTTTCGATATATAAAGTATAAATGTCAAAGCCTTATAGAACTTTAATAAATTCTCCGAACAATTCAAGCTTAATTTTGTAACTTGATCTCTTAGGTACATAAAATGCAGAAAAATGAATTATTCAAATATCATACCGTCATATTTTTCTGGCCCTCGATCAGTGGCGGCTGCTGTATGGAGGGCAACGGGGCACTGCCCCCCCCCCACCCGGGACAAATTTATTTTAACAGATAAATTAATTATAAATATCTAATTTGTATGTAATTTTTCTGATTTGTTTGAAAACAAATAATATGTTTTCGGAAGTAACAGTCCGTTTCCTTAGCGCTGAGTTTAAAAATCGCAGTCTGACGTAGGCTCCGGGGCATCTCGCTCGAATGCACCGTCTGTAAATCGAACGATGAAAGTGGCGTGGGTAGAGAGCGGGTATATGACAGCGAGAGGGCACTTCTCTGCGGTGCCGGTGACGCAAGTCCAGTATGTAATATACAGTAGTGAGTGTATGTTGTAATTTCTATCGGTGCAAATACAACTATGAATTGCGTTAGTAACATAATCGAAATGATAGAAAACAACACACTGAGCTATGACATTAAGATAGAATTAAAAAATCTAGGCCCCACTAGACCAGATTGATTGATTAAACTAGAAGATCACAATTCGAAAACTAATAAAACCGTGACAAGAAGATTCAACAGAAGTTCTTACAGTTTATCAGACTGGTTGTGTGGGTGTAATGTGCAAAATGCTTTTTTTTGTTATGTGCCTGGACTTTTATAGGTGTTAGGGATTTACAACACTTTGGTGAAAAAGTAAAAAGACAAAGTAAGTGAAAAACATCTCAGTAACATGATAGAATATTCAGTTTTGGGAAAGGTAAATATAATGTGCCAGCTGAACACGCATATAGATTAAATATAATTCAGCACAATGAAAACGTCAGTAAAAACATGAAATTAACAAAGCCCACTATATCGCTATATAAGCAGACGAGACGACAGATTCGGCTACATTTTCCCAGTTAGCTTTTATAGTTCAATACGAGTTGAACGGAAATATACAAGAACGATTTTTGTCTTTTCTGCAACCAGAGAATCATGTTGCTGATGGCATTAGCAAATGTTTATTGAAAGAACTTAAATTGGACCAAACGCCTGCAAAATTAATATCCCATAGCTACTACGATGGCGCCTCAGTAATGAGTGGTAAAAACAACGGTGTTTAGGCAAAAATTAAAGATATTTACAAAAATGCAAACTATATTCACTGCTACACGCACCAGTTAAATCTGATAGTTGAACAGTTGCCTCACATAACAAACAAGTGAAAGTTTTCTTTTGCAATCTAGATGGTTTTTCTACGTTTTTTACAAGATCCCCAAAGCGTACTGCTATACTGTATGAGGTTGTGAAAATTCGACTTCCGCGGGCTGCACCAACCAGATGGAACTTTAAATCAAGATGTGTTGTAAGTGTCTTCAGATATAAAAAAATCTTATCACATGTCTGATGCGGATCATAGATGATGAATCTAGTGACCAGTCGACAATAAGGAAAGCTGTTGGCTTGAAAAACATTTTAAATAATTATGATTTCAATTACTGGTTATATTTTTTAAATAATAACATGCCGCATTGCGAAATTCTCTACAACCAATTACAACATCACCAAATTGACAGTATTAAAATACAGTCTTGTTTGTCATCGTCAATTCAGCATGTGAGGAACTCAACTGATTACGATTATTACAATGAAAATAGTAATAACGATGAAAAAGAAGAGGAACATTCCCGACAGCGGAACAGAAGACCCCGTTATGAAGACAAACACAAAATCGTTCCTAAAGAAGTGTGCGACATTATTATTAATAATACTGATGACCGTTTCTTGTTTAGTGATCACCTATCTATACCTCTTCTTTTTCAACCACACTTATTTTCAACATATCAAAATTCTTTCCCCGAAACTGAATTCCACATAGGAGTGAAGGCTTTTAATTTGGAATCAATTGCTTTTAAGCATGAATTGTTAGTTTTGTATAATAGACCTGAATTTGGAACTGCTTCATCTGCTCTAACATTACTGCAATGTTTCTATGAAAATAATTTAACAACTACATTTGCCGAATCCGTGAAGCTATTGAAAATAATTTGCACCATACCGATGACAACAGCTGAAAGTGAACGGTGTTTATCTACTTTGAAGAGAATAAAAACATTTTCTAGAAATACCATGCAGACTATGTGCCTTAGCAATGTGTTCCATTGAAAAACCATTACTGACATCAACACCAAACTTCAATGAATCAATTGTTAATCATTTTGCTGATCGTAAGGAACGGCGAATGGATTTTATTTTCAAACAAGTTAATTAAATGCCACGGTGCCCTCCCGTTCCAAAAAATCACGGGCCGCCACTGCTCTCGATTAATCCATGATGAACTTGTAGGTTAAACATGTATGTATATGTTATTATATATGTTATTCTCTTACAATTCATTTTTCTACATGATACTTTTCAAGTTCAGTTAAATATTTACTGAAAGGTCCTTGTATAATAGTCACTTAATCGATAAGAATTCTTTATCGGGTACGATTTGATTTAAAATACAATCACAGCACAGGTATTTGATAAAATTCATTTGCAGTTTATACATATTTTTTTCATTTATTACCTTTGATGGGAGTAGGAGTATTCTAATCAATTGCACCACGAGCATTTGAAAGAATAAAAATTAAAAATCATCGATTAATAAATATTAAAATTAGAGAGCTTATGTAGAGTGAATGGTTTTTTGTACTTTTGATAGAGATAATTGGCATGTTTCATGTCGAGAAATAACTTAAACATGACATAAAAGAGATTCAAAATAAAATATCAATACATTTGATTCAAGAAGGCTTTTACTTTTCTATTACCTATCTAAAACGTCCTTAATAATTATATGTCATTGAAGTCAGTTTAAACATACATGTAATAATAATAAGAAGAAAATAGAAAGCACGTAGATATTTGCTGAGAAAGGTTTTTATTGTAAAAGCGTTTTTATGTATTACATAAAAGAGAGCCCACTAAATTTTTAATTTAAAAAAAAATTCTTGTAGATCACAATGCCTTAACAATTTTGAATAAATATACAGTTTGCGCAAGGACCATCCAATCCCTATTTATGAATCATACTTTGTAGGCATATATTTTTAATAAATAACTTGTTAGTCCAGGGGACAGCAACTTGATTTTGAAGTAGTTTCACGATTAATAACCAGCAAATATCTATGTATTTCTGATGTGATTTCATTAAAATAAACGAACTGGATGTAAACTTGTTAAAGTGAAAACATTTCAATCGTTTTTCATTTATGCCATTAAATCAATAAATAAATAGCAGTCCAATAACAGGTGAAAGTTGTTATAATAAATACTGCACTAAAATTAGGTGTCCTCCATAATAGATCATTATTATACCTAGTCATTTTTTTAATTAAAGTGATCAATTTAGAACTGTTTAGTTGCTAAATGAACATAAAAACTCATATCAAGAGACTTGTGCTAGGGGGAGAAATGTTAAATTTACCACCGTTGACATAGTTGCCTGTATTGTCAAGTGGCGTGACACTAAAGCAAAATTGACATAACCACAAAAGTTTTACTAATGAGCTGATATTGCGGCGCAAATTTTGCACATAATATTATATTGTAAGTTTCAAATTTAAAAGAATTTAATGATTTTTCCAATAATTTTTCACTTTACATGAAAGTATTTGTATTTTTTGTATTCTTTTCAAATGTTATGTTTTGGAAAATAAATAATTAACATGAACTTACGTGATAAAAATCGTGTATGATTTGGTTAATCAATTACTTTGAAAGAAAAGTAAAAAATGAATAATAAAAAGGTCAATTTTAACGGGAGAAAAAATAATTGGAACAGAAAAATAATAAACGTATGACAATCAAGTTATTCAAAACTAAAACTAAACTACAATGCCTGAAGGTGCAAAATTTATTGGCGCGCTTTTAACACTCTTTAGGACCAATTGCGACACATCGTGAAGATTTACGCATGTGCTAGGTAACCCTGGCAATGAGTTTTTAAATGTTCAATTTATTAATATTGTAATATTTATCACCATTATAGCATAATTGCAGTATTTCTTAAAATTATAGGTAAATATACCTACTGCCATCAACATATTTCTTGCGATATATAAATAGATGTTCTATATATATAGCTACATCAACCAATTATGAAATTTGCAAAAAATATTTCTTAAAATTACAGGAATTTAGTCTATTCGAATAAAGGCAGAGCATATATTATACCGTGCAACTGAAACTGAACTACCCCTTATGATTTCATCGTATTTTATTTGTTGCTTAGTGTTCATAATATGTTTATTTATAATTTGTATAGCATTGGATAGAAAAATAAAGACATTGTTATTATTATACAAAATAATTAAAAAAAAATTAAACTGTTTTTCGACTTCTTTAATTCTTTTAAAAATAAATTCAGCTTGTCCGAGAGTTTTTCTTGAAAACCATTAATAAGGTAATTATGAATATTATTCCACAAGTGCTTTCCAGACTGTATATTAGAAACATATTTTACTTGCTGCTGCAGATTTTTTGTAGAAAATATCTGACAACGGCAACTACTGTTTCTATTTGAATACCTCTTAATCGACCCAAAGAATTTAATTATTACGACATTTACATACGCGAATTATTCCTGCAATATTAATTCTGAATGTTAACATATGTGGGTAGGTACGTCGATTCTGAGAAAATTAACAGTTTATTTAGTTAGTAAATTCTGTAAAAACTCTAAAAATATTTGTAGCTCAGAAAAGTACAGTTGGGCACATATCTATTTATCTATACTACATAAGTTATATTTGTATGGGTATTTACTATTTCCAAATAAATTTTTTTGTTATTGTTATTATTATTATAATAGAATTAACAACAGAAAGCAAATATAATAGACGTGAATGTACTGTTCTACTAAGTAGACGAAAATCTTTATATAGGTGTTATAATAAAACGGTTTTGTCATATTTCTTTGCTTTGAAGAGCTTGTATTTCTCAAACAAAGTGAAAGAATTCTTATCAAAATAAATTTAAACATGAGACCTAGGGCGTTTTCACTCCGATTAACTCGGGTTAGCGTAATCATTGTTTAAAATACAGGTTGGAACAAATATGCGTTTTACCATCACCGGTTAGCGCTAATCCTTAATTAAGAACGTCGTCAATCCACTAATTTTTAACAGGTGTTTGATTAGGATTACTTACAAATGCGCATGACTTAGGAGATTTGAATTTTTATTATTGGCAGCGGTTATGGATTAATATGCATTTGTGTGCTCTGTGAAAGTATTTTTTGGAATTAATTAATAATTATTGTCATCAGTGATTTAGTAATTGCTTTCCTTCTTCTGTTAATGAAATGAACTATAATTAAAAATAAAAATTAGATAATATTGAAAATGTGTTTCTTTTAGCTTACTACAAGAAATATAATTAATTGATAGTCACGAAAACATTATTTTTTCTAATATGGATGTTTCAGATTTGGTCGTTTTTTAAATTCTACTACAATTCTTTTCCTCTTTGTAATTGCATTTAACAACGCCTTAAAAAAACATCATTTTAGTTGAACATATATTAGTTTCACTCTAGATATGTCATTAACATCTTAAACTATATTGAATGAAATTGAAAACTGTTAGGTTTAAAAAGCAGCGGCTAACATTCAATTCAGTTATATATATTACGTGTTAAATATTTTCAAATTAGTAGGTTCAGATTGTGTTCAAATTCCAAATAAAATACCTCTTAAAATTTTCAACATTAAAATCTGTGACGCATATATATTCCGTTTTAAAATATTCAATTTAAAATATTTAGTTTATGAAGGACTCTTTGTTCAAATTTAAGATTGGCGACGTATGCTTTTTTTGTCTGTCTAAGTTATCTAAATAGTTCTCACATTTCCTTGTCTGCAGGAATTGCGTATTTGGCATTTTTTGGTGGCGTGATCCAACACCGCCTTTCCGACGCCTCAATTTTCCGGAATGTTCATGTCCTGTCCCTCCGCACCTCCGAGTCTTTATAAGGGCGAAGCATGTCCAAAATGATTCACTATTACAGCACCACTATTACAGCACTATAGCATCACTATTACATCAGTATTACATTCATTTTGTTACATCCCAGTTAGTTCAGTACAATTAAACAGTGAGTGTTAGTTGAATATATCTTAACTCCGGTCCCGGCGTTGGCCTGAGTCCGCTAGCCCTTTGGTGAAGATGTCGATGGGAACGAGATGTTAATGTCCAGTATGGATACACCGATCAGGGTGCTTTAATTCTCGATTTCCAAATAATAATTGTAATGGAGTATCTATCGTCCTTCAATTTACGGTGATGGCCGGATTTAGGGGACATCTCATCGATACCATCGACACAGGGCCCGTTAAACAACATCGAACGGTAGCGGTAGCAGATATAGGCGTCCGGGAATAATCTTTGTTGACGTACAGAAACACCGAATTTCCAGGTATTTGAGTTTTTTATTTCTTGTACTTCATGTGGCTAGAGAAACTGTACAACTACCAAGCTGTCAGAAATTTTAAAAGTTATATGTTTGTTTAATAAAGTTAAATAATATTGTGCGCTCATCAATTTGTTTAAATTAGTATATGTTCATTAAATGTTTGTGTTTTTGTCGAAATTTGTACATGTTCTTTTAAATTTGTGTGTTGTAATAATAGTCACTATTATTTTCTTTTTGTTTTGTTCTATTATGGCCAAATTATTTTGAAAGTATTAAATATTTGTAAGTTTTTAATATCTGTAATATTAAGTTGATAGAAATTTTAAGATAAATGGTGCGCCATATTTGATCAATTAGTTTATTAAATTTGACCAATTAAATAAATTAGATTGTTTATTTGTCGAACTTGTTCTTATTATTTTGCTTTTCTGTATGTACCGTCTCTCTAAAATTTAGTTTTCTTTGTCTTTGTAATAAATTTGAATTTAATGTAAATTGAGTCATTTTTAACAAAGTTAAAGTTATATTCTACAATCATTTATATTTTGGCTTCAATATTTCTTTTGTGTAATTAATACTTCAATTAATATTATTATTGTAGTGTAACTAAATTTTATATTTCAAATTTCTCTTGTTCTTATTTAATAAATTGTTATTGTTTTATTGATCTGTTTTCTTGAGGTAGGCCTAGTATTAGTTAGTGCAAGTACCCATTTTAATTGTGCAATACTTTAACAACAGTGACTCCGCCTTTATTATTTTAAAATGGGTGGCCCAACGAGCATTAGTTAACATCTTTTTGGAGTAATCTCACGCTCTCACTAATAATCTGAGCTAGATATACAGGGTGGGTCACAGGTATAATATCGACGGTTCTACTTCGAGGTCAACATCTGAACATATTATTAATCATAAGCGATTAATAATGATTATTAACGGTAAGTGCATGCTCTGAACACACAATTATCTTGCACCCTGAATTTGTGGATCTCATTAATTGGTGACGCCGCGACCAGCATAGTCGCTAATTAATTGAGTGTTTCTGGAGAGAATATTGATTGATTGGAAAAGCCGCGACGAGCATAGTCTCTGATCAATTAATTTATTTCAATTAGGGGTTTTCTCAAAGTAATAAAACATGGAAAAGATACATAGGTTGGCAGGTTGACCTTGAGCGCTTATGCAGACAATTTTTGGTTGAACTGGGTTTGGATAAATAATGTACATGTTTGTAAAGTTGACGTTCAGTTAAATTCTACCCTAGTAATTATTACCAGCACTGTCAAGATCAGTCGATTGAGTCCTCCTTAAGTTGAAATCATGTAAACCAACTTGGAAGCAAGGTTTTCTCAATCAACTTTCGTTCATTGAAGGACATAAAATGAGTTAGAATGTATTGTTTTTAATAAACAGCTGATATATGATCATTCATAAGAGCATCTGGCATTCTTCATCCTACAGAAATTTAGTGCAAGTCTGAGATAAGGCAATAGAAAGTGTAACATCTTATACCATTAGAATGTGATGGATTAGCTAGCATAAGACCCTAGATGCAAATATGCATGTCATATTTTTACATATTTTGGTAATTGTTAATTTAATATGAATATATTTATGTATGTATGTTGTACCACACGATCATTTAAATTCTAAATTATGGGATTTTTTTTTATTAGGTTGTCCAGAATGTCAATTATTGATTAATTGAAATTTGCGGTTATGTTATACCTTGTGACATTTGTGAATCTTATGTGTAATCGATTTAAATTTAATGGAAATGAAAGCATTACAAGATAAATTAGTTTTATTGTGAATTACAAAAGGTGTTCAAAGTGTTCTCCCCCTGTTGCAATGCAACTGTTAACCCTCCGTTTCATATTTTCAAAAGCATTTGCCAACATCTGAACGGTTATAGCGTTACATGCATTAGAAATTGCCTCTTGTAGTTCTTCAAGATTTTGTGGGTTATTTTTGTAAACTGTGTTTTCACATACGGATAAATGAAATAATCAAGAATCGTTAAGTCCGGACCGCGAGGCGGAAATTCAATGACTCGATTATCATAAAACTCGCGAATTCGAGCCATACTTTCCCATGTTTTGTGAGCTGTTGCATTGTCCTGTTGGAAATACCCATGTAAAAGTTCGTCATCATGAAGATTTTGTAAAAACGGTTCAAGTAAATTATTTCGATATCTCTCAGCATTTATCGTTCCTTCAAAAAACACAGGTCCAAATATACGCCTTCTAGAAACCGCTAACTCCAATTTTCTGCGGATGGAGAGGCGATTGAATAAACTCATGAGGATTCTCCGAAGACCAAATACGCATATTTTGTTTGTTTATATAGCCGAATAGGTGAAACCATGCTTCGTCAGAAAAAAATGAAAGGTTTATTTCTTGGGCTAATCTGCGAAGAGATTTTTTGGGAGACTGTTCCATTCTTTCTGCAACATCTGCCACAATCTCAGGAGTCCTTTTTTTTGGGCGCGCCACTACCAGCTTTCCTACCTACAGTTCCAACATTACGAAATTTCGCCACACATGTGTAAATTTCTTGGACTAATTTTTGATAATCCGCAGGAAAATTAGAGAAGGCATTTTGAAAATCATTGATGCAGTGCGGTACTGAATATGTCCATTTACCATTCTCTTGTCGTTCGGCGTTTTTAAAATAACTTTCAGTAAGAAAAATCTTATGTTCTAAATCAAACATTTTGAAACGCCACTTTGACAATTCAAATTGTAAATTAGTACTTATATACCAACTTAATTTAAATTTCACAACCTACTCTAATTTAGAATTTAAATGATCGCGCGGTATTAGGTTTTTCATTTTTCACAATATGTTTTTAATTCCCAATAGAAGTAAGTAATCAATAAATTTGTTTCAGTATCACTCAACTTTGTTGCACTTTGTTATTTATTTCATAATAAGTAGAAATTTTAAATATGTGCTATGCACACAGAAATTCTCATATACAATATTCACAAAATAAATGCCTATATTTTTTTTTTACTAAAATGAAATAAAATCTTTAAAGAAAAAAAAAATAAGGGCAAAAAGCTCTAAGACAAATTCAAATGTCGAAATTGACGTCAATATTATTAGAACAAAGTATTATAATTTAGATCAGTGTTTTTCAACCTTTGTGAATACGCGCCCCTTTTTAAGTAAAAAAATTCTGGCGACTCCCTAGAACGGCAACAATGTGGAGTGCGGGCGGTCGCATTCCCTTCTGGCGAACAAACAGCATGAACAAAATCATCAATCAGAATTTCGTAAATTAGCACGTAAAGTTATGTGTGTTTACTCTAGGTCAAGCTAGCCGCGCGACTGCGCGCTGTGTGCTGTTTTGGTTTTTGGGAGTCGAAGTACGCCAGCGAGTACGAACGTGATTATAAATTGTCTTCGCGCTTTGTTCCGAGTGAACCTGAAATGGAGAAGTTTCTCAAAAGACCTGTGCAGCCCTCCACATCTGGTACAAGTGGCAGTGGCGGAAGTGTATCTAAACCGAAAAACAAATAGACTTTATGACGACATTTACTTGAAATTTGATTTTACTGTCATGAATAATAACCTTCAATATGTGTAACATGCGGCGAAGTATTATCACGTGAGAGCATGAAACCATCAAAGCTTAAGCGTCATATCTCAACTAAACATTCAAAGGATGCTGATAAACTGTTGGATTTCTTTGAACGAAAACTGAAAACCCTTAACCAACAGCAAACTACTATGATGCAGGTAATAAAATAGTATTGTCAGTACTCATTTGTTGATAGAAAATAATATTATCTTCTTGATTATTCATTTGTTTTTTACCGACTATGCTCCTTTTGCGCGTACTCACGTTTGGCCTGTCTGTAAGTATGGATGTATCTGGACATCCATATTCATGTATGTCACCGTTCAGGTCAAACGTCTTAACGGTGTGGTCTTCGATGCCTAACCCTAACGGGGGGTCCATAGATGAAGCTGTGATTGCATATGGATTTTTTGCAGTTTTTATTATAACCCTTGATCAATAGAGAAACAAACAGAGAAATATTTATAATAAAGATAGTAATACAACAAAAATTAATACAGAAAGTGTTCCTAAATTCGAATTAAAACACCCATCAAATGGATTTTTTCGGCACCATTTTAGGCGAAACCAAAAATCAAAATTCATTTTTCTTTTCGGATTCGACATCAGCATAGTGCCTTTTATAAATTGAGTTAATTTCGTTCTGTTTCTTCCAAATTTACTAATTTTATGATTTTTTTTTGAAAAAACTAGGTAAGGGCACTAGGATTTTCAAAATATCTCAACCTGATGAGTGTGTTTTAACATGTGTCAACGAGAAAGCGTTATTAGCCAGCTACCGAGTCGCTAATACTGGGAAGTCGTATACAGTTGCCGAGAATCTAATTTTACCAGCAGTCATGGATATAGTGGAAATTATGATAAGTAAGCAAGAGGAAGCCAAGCTAAAAAGTATACCACTCTCAGATAGTAGTATTAAACGCTAAATCGACGATATGGCCGGTGACATTCGAGAACAAATAGTCGAAAAGTTAAAGAAAAGCCCACATTTTGCTTTGCAGTTTGACGAATCTACTGATGTTACAGATTGTACGCAATTTGTGGTATTTGTGGAAGCAGATGAAGGCATCATAGAAGACATTTTATTTTGCAAAGCACTTTCTGCGAACACTACTTGGTCAGTGTATGTACGACCTGTTTTTAGAAAACACTCGCGACTACGAGATCGATTGGACAAAATGCACCGCCATCTGTAGCGATGGCGCTAAAGCAATGACTGGCAATAAAAGCGATCTTGTGGCACAATTAAAATCAATAATGCCAAACGTTACATGGATACACTGCCTTCTTCATCGACAAGCTCTGGCATCTAAGGTTTTATCTCCTGACTTAAATGATGTGCTTAAAGATGTGATCAAAGTTGTGAACTCTATTATAGGTAAGGCCTTGCAAACTCGACTGTTTAGAATCATTTGTGAAGACATGGGTTCGCTCCATCAAAATCTCCTTTATCACACAGAGGTCACTATCCAAAGGAAAAGTATTGACAGACACGAGTTCTGGAATTAAAAGCTGAACTGTTAGTATACCTTCAAGAAGCTAAATCTGAATATGTGATTTATTTTTGTGACCCTGTTTGGCTATTAAAATTAGCATTTCTCGCTGATCTTTTCAACCACCTAAATATTTTAAGTAAGAGCCTTCAAGGGAGAGAAGAAAACATTCTAACCGCAAATGATAAAATCAGGGGATTCCTTGCAAAATGTCGTTTATGGTCAACGTCTTTACAAAACATGATGTATGAGTCTTTCCCTTGCGTTCAGAAGATTGTCGAAGAAATTGCAATGGACCAATTGGTAGTAAGTTCTCACATACCTTGCATGGTGCAGAGCTTGCAAAATTTGCAGGAGAAACTATTCAGTTACTTTCCAGAACCGAACTCTCATGCTGACAGCGGGCATGATAATAAATCTTTTTATAGATATGGCAGTACAACTGGCTGATCTGCCAACGAAGATGAAAGAAAATCTTATAGATTTGGCTGCTGACGGCATGCTTAAAATGAAATTTACTTCGCAAATGCTTGACGTCTTCTGGACGAAGAGAAAGGAAGCATATTCAGAGCTTGCAAGAGAAGCTTTGAGTTCCTTTCTCTTCAATGGTTAACATAGAAACTAAGAAGAGAAATAGGCTCCAATTGGAAAATGATTTAATTATTTGCGTGTCAAACATAGAACCAAGATTAGAAAAAATATTAAAGAATAAACAGGCACAGCCTTCTCACTGAAATTGTATATTTATTGTAGTGTAGGACCTTTGCTTTTTTACTTTTATCTGGATTGCGACCGCGACCCCCCAGGGGGTCACGACCCACAGGTTGAAAAACACTGATTTAGATCAACTGAATTTAGATATGTTGCCAACTTTGTACTATAAATCCTTAAACACTGGTTATATAATCGACGTATTTTTTCGCATTGAAAAACGCCTGTTAGAGATGATCAATGATTAAGCATAATCAATGATTAGATAACCGAGTATTTTAATCGGTGTTCGTAAAACCGGCCCTTAATGTAATGTGGAAATTGCTGAAAGTAACGAGCTTCATGTACTAAGGAGGTATTGTGTTGATATATTTTGTGCAATTTTCGTTGGGATAAATTTTACTGAAGATGACAACTTACCTGTTGAAATACCTATTTGAAAGTTCAATGAGGTGTCGATATTTGTTAGTTTGTAAAATCTAGATAGAAATGTACATACATACCAATGTTAAATTTCATCAATTTTTCATATAAAATTTAAATGTTCAAAATAAGCAACAGTTCAATAAAGTCTATGCGTTAATGAGATCACATCAAGATCGTTTTAAATACTTATTTTTCGAAAAAAAAACAAAAAAAACGAAGACCTCTATGGGCACGTATTATACACGCAATGGCAGTTAATACAATAAAATACGAAATAAATAATGCGACCATTAATAACTAAAAATTCGTAAAGGTAAAGGACGACATCGAAATAAATGGCAGTTCTAGGCAGTTTTTCTTTCTTTAAACATTAAATTCGGCAGTGTCATGAGTTGCTCTACTTTATTTTTCCCTTTCTTTTGTCGGTTAATTTCTTTTAATTTGTTGATAAAACAAGCACATAAATTCATTTATAAATTTTACGAACGCATTTCAATTGGCATGGAAATATAAATAGATTAAGTGAGAGAAGGAGCGAGAAAACTATGGCTACAATAATATCTTGTGGTGCAGTGGTAGGAACGATCCAGAATCATAGAGAAACGAGTTACAAACTAAAGAACAACATACTTACACATTGGGCCAAACATAGTATTAGTGCTGTCGTACGGACAGATCAAAATCCTCTTCTTCGAGTGAAATGTGCACATAATTATTTGAATTAAGTCCCTATATGTACAATAAATGTAATGTTGCATATGTTTAAAGTACAATTGAGGAGCTTGCATGCAAAACCGGATAAATCCATATTTTAACGAAATTGAGTTACACATCTTAACCGTATAATTTTGATCAGCTATATTTATTTTTGTAGGTTTTGGTGAGCCAAACTTAATAAAAACGTGTCTAAATTGTATCTAAAGTTGAGGTATGCGAGTAAAAGCGGACAAATTCACGTTTTGGAGTAAACCCGGTGAAATTATCAATATGAAGCTCTATTGCACAGCAATATCTGTTGGCGTTTAAAATGCTAGTTTGGGCAATTTGATGGAAAAAATTTTTGGGACCGAATGGCAAGAGCGAAATGTTCTGCAATGGTATAGAGAACTGCTTGGTTCACCTACGGCCAATTAAAAAAAAAGGTGTGTGACTGCTTAACTGACGAAATAGCTTTTCACGTCTAGGTTCTGTTTGTTTTCTTAAAATTTTGTTTAGATTTGGTTGGTGTTAATTTTAGATAAAATATACTGTTTAATACCTAATATCTCTTATTAATTTCAACAATTTTGAAGCAAAACCGCATAAACTCAATGTTATTTTGCAATGTTTCCAAGCCCAAACAAAAATTAAAAAAAAAACAGCTCTTATAGAAAGCCTGCCCATATACCAAATTATCCTGCATTAACTTTTTTGATATGTTGAAGGACCAAAGTTTTATACGTTTTCTGTGTTTCCTGAAAAGGTTTACAAAATGGATATTGTATCCGCATTTGCACACAAGCTCGTTAATTCATGGTAAAGTACATTATTCCACTTAAATTTTGAAAGGTTTTCAGAAAAGGTAATGAAAATATTCGATTTGAAACTGTGAACATCTGTTTATCTTTTTAAGTTTTTATATTAAGGACAATGCATATTTTTATTTTGAACTATAGTGGATGCTCCAATTTAGGACTTACTTATACAGGGTGAGTTTTTTTCCCATTATTTGCATGGGGATCTCGAAAACCATAAGAGATACGTATTAAGTTAAACGGAGAAAGATTTGCATCTTTATAAGCCTCATCCAGATACGTTTTGGTCAATTTAATAAAATGCATGGTTAACTAGATGCATATTTGCAAAAAATAGAAATTCTCCAAAACCTTTTAAGTGCTATACCTCTTCTATTCTTAAAGGTAGAAAAAAAAATTTTTGAATGTTGTTTTTAAGAAATTCAATTTCAAACAACGACATCTTCTTAAATTTTTAATTTTGCTTAGCATTTTTGAGTTAGCAAGCAAAGTCTAATTTTTTTAAATGGAAACCATAGTCGGCTATGACATATGCTAATAGTGCATTTTTTTCTGCTTGCAATGATGTAAGAGTTGTAGCACTTATTTTAATAAATAACAGCACAATACATTATTATTATAATGTTTAAGAAAAATCATGTCTTGCCATGGAAAACGCGATATTAATAATTGAAGCTTTATGTTTACTTCATCATTGACAGTTCGTTCATTAGGGGGACTGTAGTTGGTTTTGTTAGTGATTTAGTTGCTTTACAAAGTTAGTTATGGTGTACACAAATCTTGAGAAACTTGATATGATCGAATGTTACATTATTTGTAACAAAAATAATAAAGAAACCACCGAACGCTATTTTTTTATTGTATTTTGATCGCCCTCAACCATGGTTAGACACCCTCAACAATTTATACAATAATTTAAAATATTATGGAAGTTTTGTTAAACCTAGAAGTAAGGGCAAACACGCAGATAAATGTTTTAGCTACTGTTAATCAGAATCCATCAACATCAACGCGGCAAATTGCACAAGACGCTGCTACCTCACAACGCACAGTAGTGAGAATTTTATCAAAACATAAGTACCATCCTTATAAAATATTAGTTGGTCAAACTCTACACCCTGGTGACGATAAAAGACGATTAAATTTTTGTGCTTGGTTCGTAAATATGTACCATGAAAATAATAACTTTCCGATGCAGATCTTATGGACCGACGAAACACGTTTTACAAACTGCGGCATGTTCAATCGCCATAATGATGGCGCAAATAAATCCTCACCGTTTAGAAGAAAGGCGACCCCAGATTAGGTTTGGCTTCAATTTATGGTGTGGTGTTATTGGTTCGCCACTTGTTGGGCCATTTATTTTTAATGAAACTTTAACCGGAAATCGATATCTGCAATTTCTTAGGGAAGATTTCGACAATATCCTAGATGAATTAAATTTACAGACCCGTACAAATTTACGGTGGTTTCAACACGACGGTGCCCCGCCTCACTATCAGGCACAGGTCAAAAGCTATTAGATGAAGTATTTCCAAACTCCCTGCACGTTCCCCAGATCTTTCACCGTTAGATTTCTTCGTCTTTGGAGCAATGAAAGATCTCGTATATGTGCGATCATATGCAACCCAAGAGGAGCTATTGGAAGCTGTTATTAATGTATTTGATAGCTTAGATGAGCGCAAAATTAGGAGAGCTATTAACTCAGTGTTGAAAAGGTGCCGTATGTGCGTCGATAATAATGGTGGGCATTTCGAACACTTAATATAAATTTAGGGTGTTACGTGTTGTTAATAATTAATTCATTTAGCGTTTTTATTGTTTCTTGTATTACATTGTATATTATAAGTTTATTTTCTTTTCCATGGCAAGACATGATTTTTATTAAACATAATAATAGTGTATTGTGCAGTTATTTATTAAAATAAGTGCTACAACCATTACATCATTGCAAGCAGAAAAAATGCTCTACTAGAATATGTCATAGCCAACTATAGTTTTCTATTTAAAAAAATTAGACTTTGCTTGCTAACTAAAAAATGCTAAGCAAAATTAAAAATTTGAGAAGTTGTCGTTGTTTGAAATTGAATTTCTTAAAAACAATATTGAAAAAGCTTTTTCTAACTTTAAGAATAGAAGTGTTATAGCACTGAAAAGGTTTTGGAGAAATTCTATTTTTTTGCAAATATCTAGTAAACCATGCATTTTCTTGAATGGACAAAAACGTATCTGCATGAGGCTTATAAAGATGCAATTTTTTCTCCATTTAACCTAATGCGTATCTCTTATGGTTTTCGAGATCCCCATACAAATAATGAAAAAAAACTCACCCTGTTTATTGCAGAGTTACACTAGAACATGTTTTTCATTCCGCATTAAACAGGAATTAGAAAGAAGAAAATTCAGTAAAGCCTGAACAGAAATACTAATTAAAAACGATTTCCATTCGTTCGGCTAACGATCAGTAGATAACATTTTAATTAGTATTTAAAAGTTAGTGATTAACTGGTATTTCTGTTCAGGTTTATACTGAATTTTTAACAGATGGTGGAGTACTAAATGCTGATTAATTTTTAATTACACATATTGTGCAAGATGATGTTGTACCGTGTCTGTTTTTTTTATTTCGAATAGCGTTATGTTGATATAAGAAAATACTATGTCACATATGGCCAAAACATGGTACAATATAGGAAAAGAGTTACGCTTAACTTAAGTATCTAAGGGCCGTTTGCACCTTAACAATTAAGCCTGGTTTAACGTTAAGTGCAGCTTAAATTTTAAAATTCGTTTGCACAGTATGCTAAGTGTTCCTTAAATCTCTTTAAGGAGAGTTTAATTTAAGCACGGAATTTTGAAGGCTTAACGGCCCCTTAACCTAAAGAAAAGTTACAAGCTTGCGCACTTTACAACATTGAACGTACAATATCGAAAATGGCGGGAAATGCCTCTGATGTAAATTTTGTCAACATCTGTGAATGTTTTCGTTGTTTTTTATGATCAGTTGTTCACTTTGTAGTGTAGCAGATATGAACTTTTTGGATGAAGAAGAGGATTTGTTAAATACACATATCAAGTTAGTTTTGTTCCCCTATTATATAAAATATATATGTTTAACGTGACACCTTTGATAATACATACTTACTGCAGTTTGAAAGAAACAAAAATTTAAAACTAATGGGTGCTCACAGCCACAAAAACGTAATGTTGTCAACAGTTATGATTATTCAAAACTTTATGGTTCAAAACAAGCCCATCTGCAACAAAATCGTCTTGCTTTCTTACCGACAGAAATGAACAAAACCTGATTTGAAAATCAGTTTTTAGTTCTGTAAACTACTAAAAGTTAAATTTACTGTAATTTAGACCAAATGAAGGAACAAAATACAACATTGCCAAGTGTATTCAGAACTTTGCTAAACCTCCTTTTATTTTTAACGGTGCAATGCATTTAACTTTAAGCTACACTTAATTATTTAAGGATCCTTAGTTAAGCTACCCTTAAAATTAGAACGGTGCAAACGGCCCTAAATGTGATAGTTGAAGAATGAATTTAGCACATTGAGGAAATATCTACTAATTAGCTTTTACTCACTGGTTTATCTAGGGCTTATTTTTATTATTTGTTGTATTCTGTCTATAAATTAGAAATAATAATTTAGCCTAGCAGACCCTGAAAGTTTCCACAGATTATCAGCAGACGCATAGTGTGGTAAAATCTCGAAAAGCTGGCCAAAATAAGAAAAAAACAATAATTGTGGAAAACTCTTCACAAATCTGACGTCGAAATTTCAAAAAAACGAAATGGCGAATCCAATATGGCAGCAAGGTTCTTCGAAAGTTCATTGAATCTGTCTGAAATTTAGTGCTCGGGGGTTTTTGGGGTCTCTGATCACATAATCAAGATCCAAAATTAAAAAAAAAAACACATGACGGATCCAATGTGGACGGCATTTATAGAAAATAAATTTCATTTATGCTGAAAGATGAATTACGTCTTTTTTTAATGAACATGACCTAAATTATGAGTCTAAATGAGAATTGACAAAATTAAAATCCGGAGTACTGTGAAAATCTCAGTATTCGAATATGTAAGAGACTAACGCTTATTTCTTGAAAACTATTTCTATTTATTTTCATGCAGTGGTTTTACTTTTTAATTTATCTTAAATAACGACTTTCTCTTCTAAATTTGGTGAAAGTTTAATGAAACGAAAATTTTGTTTTAAAATTGGATGGATTATAATGTTTGCTTTTTTCTTCATAAACGCCATCCTGATATTTTGTACCTAATAGATGCTATAGCTCGTAATTTATAAGATATTTTTCCGAGAAATTAATTATACTCGTTTTATCAACAATTAAAAAAATAGTCATTACGGTGTTATGCAATAGTTCGCCGTATATTTGTTTATCTCCCACCCGTCCGTTTAATTTCTTAACAACCTGCCATCCATCGAAAGAACATTTCAAAGGCACGAGTATACTCAAAGGTATTTTGACAAAGAAATACTGAACATTTTTATGGCAATGCGTCACCGAATCTCTCAGATATCTTAGGTGAATCGCTAAGTGATCTCGACGGGCAGTCCGTAGTCTGGGTCGGGTAGGCAGGTTCCGCAGCTCGGCGCGCACATGCCTCTAACGTACTGATGACTGTTTCTTATATCGATGCTGTTTCTATCATTTCTTTCGGTGCATATCCATCGAACGCTGTCGGCAAGTCTGAAGGTTGTGTCCGTCATGTCGATGACGAAATAAATGTACCGGTTCAATTCTCGGTAGTTGGTTCCCGCCTGTGCGTAATATTGTTGGGTACCATTAGGCTTCGAAAATGTAAAGTCATCTTCTGTAAAGAAATAAAAAAAAAAAAACATTGTATATAAAATTGTAATGTTACATTATCTTTTGACGTGCAGCTTTTATTAAATAAGTTTGCGATGGCTTTGCATGAGGTCAACAGAGTGTAAAGTACGTTTAAAGTTATGTTTTTAGGAATTTCTAGGTACCTACTTAATTCACAATGGACATAAGAAAAATAAGATAAGAAACCCATAAGATGTAAGATATACACAAGAGATACATAAAGCGTAAAATTTAATTACTGTCCACAATGAAGATACGAGTAAGCTTTCCATAGAACAGCGATGACGAACCTTTTTGAGACGTGGGTCACTAAGTGGGTAAATGAACAAGGGGTAAATAAAATTACATAAAATATGTATTATGAAATATTATTTATTAATATATTTATATATGTATACATATTTATAAACAATACAGAATTTAATGGGGTAACTCCGCTGAAAATGCAACTGCGGACACGTGTTTCGAACTACTTGGTTCTCGTCAGCGCAGTGTAGCCAAGGAATAGGATGGAATAACCTTGCATTTTCAGCGGAGTTACCCCATTAAATTCTGTATTGTTTATTCTATGATCTGCAATAATTTTTTCTTGACCCATATTTATAAATATATAACAAAGTATAAACATAAATTATTTAATGAGAAATCTGTTGCTGTTTATTTTCAGATAATTTTTGAAGTGTAAACTTCTTTGGGCGCGTTGCGCTGATTGTAGGCACTGAATAAGACTGACCGTCACGCTCGGATATGTAACGCTTGTTCGGGTAATGTCGGCTCGAGTCGACTAAGGGAACAAGATAAATATATCATATAGAGGTATTTAATTTAAATTAAATTTAAATTTAAATGAATAAAAAAATTCATGTCCCAGAGCAGATGTGAACCGGGTGAGAGGCCGGCACTTAACCATTAGACCAAGCGCGGGGATCGTAAGCGAGTATTCATATCATCTATTTTTATATATACATACGTCCAACCGACCGTTACATGGGAGAGCATGACGCATCAGTCGTATAATACGTTACTGAATATTATACGCGTGTGTACATGTGTAAATGTAATAAATGTGCGAATACGTTTTATTTAATACGTTACTGAATATTATACGCGTGTATTTCGTATTATTATAACCTCGCCTTGATGAAGTTTACACTTCTGTTGTGTGGTTTTAAGCACATCCATTTTCTTGTTTAATATCAGGTTCATATTTCGTATTCATTAGTTTGACGCATTTGGCAGTTAATTCCCTTTCAAGTTTATTTCTATTAGAAGATTTTACAAAGTTCATTGAAGAAAACAATTTTTCACACGAATATGTGGACCCAAACATCGTTAAAAGAGCATTTTTCATTGATATAAAATTATTTGGTAAAGAATCCCACACGGTTAATATAATATTTTCAATTTTCACTGTGGGATCAATATTATCTGCACTACATTCACACAGTTTTCCTTCTACTTCAGAAATCATGTCTTCAAATTTTGTTTTCCACACTACGCTGCTACGAAATTCCACTAATTCCATGTCTAAGTTATCTATACCTAGCTACATAAATTCGATTGACTCCATTGTTTCAAAGTCAGTTTTGTATGGATATAAAATAAAGTTAAATGTATTTTCCAAACATTTAAATTGATTGAATCTCTCCTCAAAAGCTTATTTTATTTCCCGGAGAATCATTAAATATGTTTTAATTGCATTTTCTTGAATGTCGGCCGTATTTTCAAAAATTATTGTATTTTCAAAATGTTTTCTTAATTGCGAAAAATATTTCATAATTTTCATTTCTAAATCCTTACTAAAGATATCAAGTTTTGCCATAAATGTTTTAATATTTTCATACGTGGTTAAAACAATTAATCCTTGGCATTGAAGTTTTTTATTCAGTTCATAAAAATGCTGAGTGATGTCGCATAAAAACATTAAATCATTTAACCAATGTACATTGGATAATTCATCGAAACTATTGTCTTTTTCAATTAAAAAGAGCTTAATTTCATTTAATAAAGTTACAAAGCAATTAAGGACTTGGCCGCAACTAAGCCATCGCACGTTGTTGTATGTCAAAATGCCAGAATAATTGCATTCAATTTCTCTAAGAATTGTGCAAATAGCCGTTTATTAAGAGCTCTTGCGTTTATAAAGTTGATGATTTTTATTACAACTGACATTACACTGAAAAATCCATGTCTCGCACATAAAACTTGCTGGTGTATTATACAATGAAATTCCATCAGAGAATGTGAAATATTTTGCTTAAAATACCGAATAAATCCAGTATTTTTCCCTACCATACTAGGTGCACCGTTTGTTATTACAGAAACTATTTTCTGAAGGTCAATATTCATTTCTTTAAATGCAATATCAAATTCTTTAAAAATAACAAGACCGGTACACTTCCCTTTCAACGTTATTAGATTTATTAACTCTTCTTTCATTATATTTCCTGATTTATACCGAGCAAAAACTGCTAATTGTGCATAACCATTTACATCATTACTCTCATCTAAAGCAATTGAATACATTTCTGCATAATTTAAGTCGTTATGTAATTGCGAAATTTTTTTTTCTCTGTAATTCTATTACTCGATCCTTAATTGTATTTCGACTTATAGGTAATTTATACGCTTTATAATCAAGTCTTTTCCTTTAAAATCAGCAAACAATGTAGGATTACATTCTAAAAACGCTATTTTTATAAATTCTCCTTCTGAAAGAGATTTCCCGTGGCGAGCAATGCAATGGGCAACTTGAAAACCAGCAGCTGTAATGTTTTTTGGAACCAAAAAACTTTTTAAAACACTGCTTTGAGAAAAATTCTCATTTTTCTTTTGTAAAAAAATATGTTTTTCTGTCTTCATCTGTTGACATTCTTAGATTAGAACGCAACGTTTCAAAATGTCCTTTTATATTATACATACGTGAAGTCACTTTTTCATTACAAATAACTCACATAACCATTTTATTCCTTTCAAACACACCATATTTATCAAACCTGCGCTTGATATGGTCTTGAACTTGTATTGCTTGTTTTTAATTTTTTAACCGCCGACATAGTACAGGGCTACAATTAAAAATATTTATATTTAGAATACAATAATTTCAGAAAATTTTTATATTAACATACCTAATACGAGACAAACACAATAATACACATTACTTTTAAATGCGTTCGAAATGGATGCCACTTATGTTAGTTCAGCACTGACTGGTGGCTGGTACATTCCCCCCACTCTATGAAGCAACGAATGTGCGCGTCAAGTTCCACAGCACAGGTATCGTGATACGATAGAAATAGAAAATCAGCCAGTCCATGTCCAATTGGAAATATTTGTTTTTCATATAAAAAAATAATTTATAAAAACCAATGAGTGGGGGTCAGTTAAAAAGCTTGCGTGGGTCAATGTCTGACCCACGGGTCATAGGTTCGCCATGCCTGCCATAGAACAAACAGACTGACGCAAGCGCTATTGTGGTATTTTATTTATTTGACGTTTTGTTTTAAGGTTAGTAGTTTCTTAAAAATTCTGACAATATTGACATTTCTGTTAGAATGGATAATAATCTGCATATTACCCTTATTGTTATTAACGAAAAGTTACACAAATAAATGTTAAAGAAAACGAGACAACGCTGCTACAAGAAGAGCAAATCTATAGTCTATAAAACCTATTTATAATATATATTTAGAGTTTTTAAGTAAGGCAGTATATTATAATTCCATATATGTTCAAAAAAAATGTATATTGTATGGAAATGAATATTTAATCAAGCGAGTCGTCTAGTTCGTGAACAGTCGCAAAAACCTCTCGAAACCTTCATCATAAGACCTACAAGCACAACTCTAATTATTAAATGTTGTACTTTTCATATGGTAATTTTCAATTAATTGAAACCTTGCATGCAATGAACTTTGTAATAATAGCAGTCTCATTTTATTTGAAAAAAGTCAAGCAAAAACATATAATACGTGTCTGCAAAACAAACAGTAATTTATTTGGGTAAAGAACCAAAATTAGATTTTAACCGTTACGTATATCATAAGAATTCACTCTCATTGTTTCGAGAGGAACCGTTAGTCCATGTAAAATAATAAATTTTTGTAGTCATACATGACACGTAAGTTCATCTTTTTTTTGTTCTATGTTGGTACATACAAGTGTATGTAAGCATGTGCAGTCCGATTATGTAAGATTGCTTGTTTTGTTTTCTCTTAAGAATCTCGCAAATTAATTTCATTTAGGTATTTCTAAGTAATTATTGTTATGTATCTTCGGGATCGTGTAAATAAATGGCGGAATAATTCAAGTTCTGCTTAAATTTATAAGAAAGGCGGTATACAAATTACCGACTTATATACAATGTAGTGAATATTGAATGAATTTTGTTTTAAATTTCAATACTCATCAGTTGGTCCTTCGAGCAAACTATAGACCGTCTCAAACTTAGTATTCAGTATGTGTCTTATGGAGACAGACAACATAGTTGTCAGTTCGACGATGACAGGTTAGGTTGGTAACTCATTATAATGACACGACATTTTAAATACTTGTTGGTTAGGATATTATGCTACAGGGTGTTATAAATTAAATCGGCACTATTGTTAATTTTGTTATTAATGAAGCATAATACAGTATCGGTTAAATTAGCAAAGTAGTAGTATTTTTATCATGAACAACCCAGTATATTTTTGAATATATTGAAAGAAAGAATTATTTTAAAAAAGAAAGCTTTCATACATAATTGACAAAAAAATGAAAGTTGCGGCAGTTATCCACTATTTTGTATAGCCACTCATATCAATAAAATCAAGATGGTTATGATAAAAAATAATGAGGTGTGGCCACCACACGACTTTCTTATACGTATGAGCGTTTCAAATTATAGAATTTTAAGATTTTTTTTAAACAAAAATTATTCAAAATCTTATTCTAAGTACTTCTATTTATGAGTAAAGATAATTCGAAGCGGTTTTCTTCTTGTGATAGGTGTTCATTAGGAGCACATTTGAAAAATATTTTGTATTATACAGAGTGTTCCATAACTTGGTGGCTGACCATAGTTATAGTTTTTTAAATGGAACACCCTATATATTATTACATTTTTGTATTCCCTGCATAATTTTTAGGCAAAAAGTTATAAGATAGTATAGGCCTAAAGTCTAAGGTTTCTGATTTATTACCATTTTTGTGAAAAATTCAATGTTTTTATAAAATTATATTTCTCGAAAACGACGTATTAGATTAATGCAATTCTTGGTAGAGTTGTTTATAATAAAAGGGCCTAATACAAGCACATTTTATTTTTTTGCAATTACTAGCTGAATTTTCAGAAAACTGGATTAAAATTACTTGACACGTTTTTGTATAAAAGTAAATTTTTTTAAATGGAACACCCTGTATATCAGTTCATTTTTGAATTGCTTATTAAATTTCATGTCAGAAACATGTAAGACGTCAATACTTTAAATGTGACTATTACTGAGCTATTGTCGCTTTTTGTTATAATTTTGTGGTTTTAATTAATATAGTATAGTACTGACAAAATTATGTCAAAAAACGACAGCAGCTGAGTAATAGTCCCTTTTAAAGTATTAACGTCTTACATGTTTTTCATGTGAAATTTAATAAGAAATCCAAAAATGAAATAATATATAGGGTGTAAATTGTAGTCATCTTGCTGTACAAAATAGTGGATAACTGCCGCAACTTTCATTTTTTTTGTCAATAATGTATGAAAGCTTTCTTTTTTAAAATAATTCTATCTTTCAATATATGCAAAAATATACTGGGTTTTCCATTTAAAAAAAAGAAACTTTTGTAAATAGCGCGTAAATTAGAAGTTCAACTGTCTTTCCCGTTCTGCCGGCATTGTTCACGATAAAAATAATACTACTTTTGCTAATTTAACTGATACTGTAGCTTCATTAATAACAAAGTTAGCAATAGTGCCGATTTAATTTATAACACCCTGTATATTATTGTATTATAATATTAATTTGACATTTGACAGGAAGGTTATGTTGTGATACTTACACCACACCGATAATACCAACCATAAACATAATAAATCGAACTGACAACATTGCTTTGAAATAAAAGAAGACAGTTTATTACAAATTGCTTACGGTAGTAAAAGAGGTATGTACCCCATAAGACACTGTAGTGAACACTAAGGTTGAGACGCTCTATAGTGTAGTAGCAATCACGAACATACTTGATCAACATAATTAGGTTAGGTGGGAAATGACCGAAAAAATGAAAGATTGACAGAAGCAAAAATAATCAGAAGAAAAACAAGAATGACCCCGCGAACATGGAAAAATTAATTACAATCAAGGAAAATTCAGTTCTAACATAAAATAAGTTTAGTGGTTTGCTTGTTATCGTATTCGCTTAATGTGAAATCGAATAATTCGTTTTTTTTATTACCTCGGTCTGCAGCCATCACTAATTTATTTATTATTTTAAAATCATATAGGAAATAAATATACTTACGTATAATATGCATTTTGTCAATATCCAGTCGTACTTTCCAAAAACTGGTTTGACTGAGCATTTCTAATCTGTAAATATAAACAAATTTTATGAGCACAGTTGGATATCAAGGATCATTAAAGTTTGTGATCCTCAGTAGCTCAATTGATTTTCTTTTGTATACACTGTAGCATTTAGAAAAATTTTATTTTTATATTAAATTCCCAAACTTTCTATATGCTACTATCTAATATATAAAATTCTCGTGTCACAGTGTTTGTCACAAAACTGCTCCGAAACGGCTTGACAGATTCTTATGAAATTTTGTGTGTATATTCAGCAGGTCTGAGAATATGACGTAAACTATTTTTCAAACCCCTAAGTGATAAGGGCGGTCCACCCCAAAATTTTGTTTTGTTTTTTGGACAAAATTTTGTATTTTATTTTTCTTATGATTCGGCATTAAAAAATACATACAACCCTAAATTTTCACCCTTCCACCATCAACCCCTATTTTTAATAGCGATATTAGTACTTTAATCATTTTCTAGTCTCGGCGGTCGATAATTGATCAGTTACCACTCGATGAGTTATTCCCGCCAGGCGTCTACCGGTGTCACTTCTCAACCCGTAAACAGCACAGAGTAGGGATGAGAACGAAGCCGGTCTCCTGTCTTTTTCACACAATAAGCTTTCTCTCACTCACTAAGTTTTAGGGCCCAAACCGTTTTCGGCCATTATTATTGATTGTGTGTCGATCGTAGCAGTGACGCTTATACTTATCATTTTACTTTCTCAGTGCAACTCTCATATTAAGTATATTCTCATCAAGGCCAAACGATGTCTGTTTGTGGCTTAGATTTGGGCACACCGTGTTTTTCACACGGACAATTGTACGTGGCATGTTCTCGCGTGGGTAAACCATCCAGTTTGTTTGTGTTGGCTAAAGATGGACTCACTAAAAATATCGTACACTCCATTGCACTAAGAGAATGATAAAGTTTTTTTTTTAATTGTCATTATTTGTGATAGAGATGTAATTAGAAATTTATTAGTTAACACACTTACAATAAGTTACTTATTTTTTATTAGACTACCAAAATATTCACTAGAAATAATTTATATGGCAAAACAACGTTTGTCGGGTCAGCTAGTTTATCTATAAACTTTTATAAACGGCTATTTTAGTACATCGGCGATGTTACATTTATATTACAGGAATCCGGCATAATATTAGTTCCACATTGTAAACCCATTACTTTGGCTTATCCGTAGACAAAGAACTTATTCAAGTGACATTTTATATCAGTTGGGGTCTTATTCGATATTTTTTTACCATTATTAATTTTATTGTTGGGCTAGCTTTATTAAATTCATAAACGTACTGGTATTCCCTAATACTGTTTTGCTACAGACAATGTAATGTGAATGTATTTTATAAATTTTTGATAAGGACATCTAGTAAAGAGTCGAAACGATATTTTTTTTTTGATTTTGTTAAGTTTATATTATACCTCTATACCCAAGTAACAGATGTATTATTTAATTTATATATTTCACTAATTACACAGGCCAACATAATTAATTATATTTTTTTGCGCCGGAATATTGAGTACCGATTTTTGATATATTCGATGTGCTGATTCCAAAAATACCTGCCGTTTTTTCATAACAGCTCTAGATTTTGAGATATAGGCAAATTGATTTTCGTATTAATAACGAGTACAAATAATGAAATTTTGAGCAACCGTAACAGGTTTGGCGCAATACCCATTGAGCATTTTACCATCTTGAAAGAGAAATACAAGACAATATCAATAGTCCTGAAAATATTAAGTATGAAGAACATCAGTGGGTGATTTGTGTCGATCTGAGAATGATTAACTTCCTACCTCCAAAGTGGATATACAGAACATCCTCGTTTTTTTATGCCTTTCGGATAGGGAAGCTAAGGGTCACTACTGGGTTAACAAAAATTGGCTTCTAAGAAACGTAATAGTTCCAGGAAATGAAAACGTAAGCATCAACTTTGGTTGCGCAAGAGAAAATCATATTTCCACTTTTACATATGAGGTTAGGACTTATGAAGCAATTTCTGATAGCGTTAATTAGAGGTGACTTTTGCGAAAGCAGGCATATTAGATGGCCCTCAAATAAGACAGCTAATAAAAGATCCACAATTTATCGCAGCAATGAACCAGATTGAATGTAATGCTTGGTGTTCATCTGTTGAAGTAATACAAAGTTTTCTTGGTAATCATACATCGGAGAATTAATTACACAGATTTAGTGAAAAATATGATTTGTAAATTTAATATGCTCGGTTGTAACATGAACATAAAACTTCACTACCTCCACAGCCACTTAGATCGATTCCCACAAAACCTAGGTAATTACAATTAGGAACAGGGGGAAAGATTTCATCAAGATATTAAGACGGTGGAAGAACTATATCAAGGAAGGTGGAATATCCACATGATGGCCGACTACTGTTGGAGTCTGCAGCGACACTGTCCTACTAAATCAATGCTAGAAATCGCATAAAAGAACATTTTTAAGTGATAAGTCATAAATATATATCTATCTACTTTGTATTCTTTGTTTTTTAACGACCTTTTGTCACAAATATTAATACTTAAACCCTGAAATATACATAAATAGATGATTTTTATCTAAAAGAGGCTAGTGTAAATCAATAACTAGATCTGATAGACTAAATCTGACAGTTGTTTTGGATTCTACACCCAAAAATTACCTAGAAACAGTTAAACAATAGCAAGCACCAAATGTGTGTTGGCCTGTGTTATTATTGTGAATTCGAAAGATTGTAAAGTTTACCTTTTATCGTAATATTGAGCGTAATTATCTTTTCCGGCCGGCAAACTTATGAATTCTTTGGGTGTATTCGAGTCCATCAAGTAGCAATAGACGGATGCCGATTTTCCGTTCAGCTTGAGGATGTACTCCTTGTTTTCTCTGGTTTTCATTTTCATTTGAATCTCCTTACAACTGCTGCCTGTTATTTAAGATTACCATATTAGGAATGACCAGTCGAATTCATCAGTTGACTACTTACAGTATGCCAAAGGACATCTTCTCTTCCTTTCTGGTCTTTTGATTTTGCGACAGAACTTTTTAGCCAATACTTGTCCTCTTGCATTGGTACACCGTAATCTTCTAACTTGAAAACCTTTAACGCCACAAGTTTCGACACACTGCAACAAAAGAATATTTTCAAAATATTTGCAAACTTTGAGATTAGATTAAATTGAGTGGGGAGGAATGGGGCAGGTTCAGAATTTTATAGTGCTATAGTTGTAAAATACTTTCCCGCGCAAAAGTAATTACTTTATTACGAAGATACAATGCGCCCGCTTTCTTTCGTAAAAGCAACCTTTGCTTTACGTCAGGAGAATATTCTCGAAAGAAAATTGCCCCAGAAGGGTCTCCTTACTTTCTACCTAAAATGAAGCCTCTGCGCCTATTTTACACATGAAATATTAAACATTGTGATTTCTTAATTATTAATTTACTCACGATCTAATTGTCAGCCGATAATAGGTCTCACATTATAATGATTCTTAATCACTTTTTTATCCCCTACCTGAAGCTCATACATTTCAGAGCAAAGATTTACGACTTATTAAGTATTTTATTTTTATTTAATTCTCTTATTAATATAAGGTATTATGTATTCTTAATCACTCTCTTTCCTCGGATTATAATACGCATAAACGGGCACCGGTGAACTCGTCACTATTTTTAATCCCTACCCTTTTAAACTAGCCAACTGGTCACCAAAGAAAGTCAGGTAACTTTGAAGGTACCCCTTTGAAACCGGTGATCTCGTCACTTTCACTTAAATAGCTATTAGCAACCACTAATAGGATTATCTTTATTATCATGAAACTTGGAATAAAATATTTTCATATTTGCTATAAATTGACTCTCTTGTAAAACGATTGCATTTGTTTGCTACAACTTGTTACATTGGTGTCTCGTGTATAATGGAAGCTCTAGTTGTCGATTTTATATACAGCCAACGAGGTCAGAAAATGCTAGTGTTAAACGATTTCAAATTTAAAAAGAGGAAGGTTTTAAAAACCAAGATATCTGTGGAGTTGTGCTACATCGAGTTGTGGAGCAAAATGTCATACCGATGGTAAGCACTGTTTTTTTTCATGCTTGTACATTTTTATTTTTAACGGCGAGATCTGTTAAAATCAAATGTTACACCGGGAGAACAATACTTTTTGCTATATATGTTAACTGGTAGTATATTAATTTATTTATTACTAATAAATTAAATATTTTTAAGGTCTCCAGGTTTGTCGGGTTTAGTAATATCAAGAAAAAGAAAATAATACAATAAATTACACAAACATTTATTTAATAAAAATTAAAAATGAAAGATAATTCAACAAAAATATATACGTACTACATTTATACTGAAATAGAATAATATAGTCATCAAAAGGAAATATAATTAATTATCTTAAGGGGCCCACACATTGCGTTTTTGTTCGACAGTTTTGTTCGACGAACAAGTCTGTCGAACAAAAACGACGAACGTGAGTTGCCCACAGACTACTGTTTTGTTCAGCAGTTTTGTTCGGCAGTTTTGTTCGGCAAAACGTTGGTTATGAACTATATAGAATTACACCTCTGCAAAAAATCGTCGTCTTTTAAAACTGTTTACCCCACACACTTCAGATTTATTCGACGGTTTTGTTCGACGAACATGTTCGACTGACATAAACAGGCCGAACCAGATTATTTTCAGCAGCTTTGTACGCCAACATCAACGCCGGTTTTCGACCCACACACTTCGGTTTTTCGTCGTTTTTGTTCGAACAGACTTGTTCGTCGAACAAAACTGTCGAACAAAAACGCAGTGTGTGGCCCCTTTACGTTGCTTAAAGAAAGTAGCTATTAAAATAAAATAATGGCAATTTGAAAAGTTTAAGAGTTTTAAAATGTTTTGTATCAAAATAAAAAGCAGTAGAATTATTTAAGTAATTAATATATAGCTGAAGTGATCTCACATTTTAAAAATATTTCCTTTTACCAGAACATAAAACTGATCGAATTATTCCAAATGCTTTACGTCACAAAAAATATGTATGTGCTGGAATTGAGTTACTATACTAAAATATGTGGGAATTTATTGTGAAATGTAAACATTAAATGATAAACGAAAATATATTCCCTTATTGGGAGGAAATAAATAATTTTAAGAAAAATTAAATAGTGATGTATTTCTTTATATGGAAGAAATTGTCCACAAATAAACTAAATATTTCCCACCAAGAAATATCATTATGGGATGTGTAACGAATTCAGTAGCACGTACTTTTTCATGTTAAATACAAAGAAACTGAGCTCAAATAAATGCATTTTTTCTATGAAAATAAACTGTTCTCTCGGTGTATGTTATAAAATTGAGCTATGATCTTCTACATTTCGTCTATTTTTGTATTTTCTATACTGTATGACCATTTAAGTTGTATTTTACATTTCAGAAAATGGGGAAAACATTACCCTAGATAATGGTTCCCACAACCACGGATGTGATTTGCTTTTTTATTTTTCTATACCACTTTGTCAAATCTGTTATGGTTATGAAGGTATATGTGTTCGCTAATCGCCTGGGTCCAAAAATTAAGCCGCGGATTAAAAGTGCCGAGATGGCTAGTCTCGGGTGACGAGATGACCGCTCGTGATTTTACCTCCGGTGACGAGTTGGCTAGTCGCCTGGGTCCAAAAATTAATCCGGGGATTAAAAGTGCCGAGATGGCCCGTGTCCGCATAAACTTACTATAGAAAGCACTCTATTTTTGAATCACCTTCGTATTGTCTTCTATACCTGTTTAGTCTAGGTGCCGAATGTACGTACCTGCCGTAATCCTTAGACAAACTACCAGGTGTGAGGTATCATTCTTTTCATTTTTTAATGACGAATCTCATTATAATATTTGTTCCGTTCGATTACATATTCTCGCCCGCGAATCCCGTTTTCTCTTCTTTTGAAGAGTTCGCGGCCTAGCTCTATCCCCACTTTGTCGATCCCGATGCTGTTTTTTTTCCACTTTTACAGCGTCACCTATATAAGGTCGCGACCAAGACAGGATCGATCTCTTGTTCTTACGTCTCTTGCAGCTCTTACACCTCTACATCTCTACGTGTGATAGGGCTCTTCAAGCTCGCGGTTCCGAGTCACGTTTTGTTTCTTTTCAGTGCCCCATTGTGCTATTCCAATATAACAAGTCAACATTGCTTACAGTTCTTCGCCTGTTACGATTAATTATTTCGCGTACCTCGTCGGCCCCATCCCGATTCCCGTTTTCCTTTATTAATCCAAGATCGACTGCAGACTTCCGGAACTACGGACAACGAAGACATCACAACAATATAAGTGTTCTTTCATTCTTATTTTTTTTTGTTTATTAATTATTCTTACAATTTGCAACGTTAAATTTAACTTTCAATCTTCTTAATATATCCCCAAAAGTCACGGCTTTTTGAGATTAACGATCCCTCGAACCCCGTACCGACATTACCTGCCTTAAGCCAGTAAACCAGGGGGTCCAACCTTTTTGTTTCCCTGGGCCACATTGGAAAAGGGCATGGTGTTTTGGGACACAAGTATGTTACCATAGCTGACGAGGAAAAAAAAACTTAAAATAGACAGTACATCCGTATCAATTGCGTGTGCTGTTTACAGCGCAAATTGTAGATCAAAATGATGTTTGATGACAATGTTTGAACGTAGGTAGGTGCCGAAGCCTTCAATCTGCAGTATTTATTTACGTTTGACGACAGATTCGTCAATTAGTGCTCGCCTTTAGCTTCAGTAACTTTAAATATTTTCGGGCCGCATTGATACTTGCCTTGGGCCGCGGGTTGGACAGCCCTGCAGTAAACGATTATTTCGAATGACCCAACTCGTTCCCTCACTCTCTCTTTTCCTTTCTCTCGCTTACTCCTATACGTGAACTAGATATTTGTGTTATTGTTTAGTAAATAATTTATTAAAGAACTTTAAGGACATTCCTGTTGTTTTATTTCCTCTATCTTTTATTTGTTAATTACGTTTCTTTTCCAGGAAAAATAAATAAATTAACATTAGCATTTTGTTTTATTTCCTGTAACATATACTTTTGTTATTTTTTCCTTTGTATATTTACCATCAGAGCTAGCTAGAAACGGCACCCACGACAATAAGAAGACAAGTGCAACCGAAACATAATACCAGAATATTTTTCATCATTTGATGCTTGCAAAAGCTTGTGAAAGCTTTTTGGAAAACCGGCATCAGGTCATTTGATTCAAAATACTTTCAGATACTGATTTTCTATTCTCTGCAATAAAACATCGTCCTAATACTATGCAGCGATTTATCAGATAATTAATTCCGTGCTGCATCACCCTTATCTATATAAATAAAAATGAAATGTTGTTGGGTAGCGCATCACTTGAGAACGACTGGATAGATTCAACTAATTTTTTTAAAAAAAATTCGCAGTAATTCGAATAAGGTTTTTAGGGAAAGAAAAATTGGAAAAGTTGCCCGAAAATTGGAAAATTTGGGAAAAACTGAAAGTGCTTATTTCTATAGGATTTTTGTATGAACTCAAGACCGTAACTCACGATCCGTACGATGGATATGCGTAATTCTTTTTTGTTTTGTTCATTATGGTCCGGGAAAAGTTTTCAGAAAAAAAAATCCGAACAGTTACAAAGGAAAATCGAAAAATTCGGACAAACTACAAAAACCATAATTTTTGTATGCACCCTCGATCATAACTGACGGTAGGAACGACGTATTTGGTTAAATCTTTTATTGTTTTGTTCGTTATGCTCCCGGGATTGAATGCTTTCAAGTGAAAAAAATCTGGAAGATCTGGGAAAAAATCTGGATAAACGCATTCTAACCTAAATTGGTGCGTCTGTTAGTGATCGTGTAACTTCTGAACGACTTGACCGACTGAGATCATATTCATGCAATATATTTGCTTTGTCCAGACGATGGTTCATAGTTATGCTAGGATCCGATAAGGGGCGCTGTATTCACGTTATTAACAAGTTCTATATTTGTGGACCAAGATAACTCATATTCATAACAAATATTCGTTTAGTGCCAAAAAAGAAAATCACAGACTCTGGACCTGATAGGTGGCGCTGCGGTCGAGCGTTAATAAATTTTATATTTAGAAACCGACATGATTTATATGTACACAATATGCTCGCTTGGTCCACAAAATCGTTTTGGTATATGCTGCCGTCCGGTAGATGGCGCTATTTTTTTGGTAGAATACTAATCTCGCCACCTGACCATCAACGGAAAAAGCGGAAAATCTGCCGGGCCAGCTAGTCTCTAAATATTTTTTCCATAACCAGTGAAAATGTCAGCGAAGTGAATTTGTTCGACCATACCCTCACACCCCGGAGGCAGGCTGACGAAAAACTGACATGCGTGGAAGAGAAAGAGGAAAAACTCGAATTGCTATCAGAAGAAAAAAACGACAGGTCGCCCCTTCGAAGAAGACTAACATTTCGAAGGAGATTTTCATCGAAAATCGTCAGACTATGAGTGGTTAGTAGTTTTTCAAGAGTCTTCTGATTGTTCCGACAAAAATGATCCTCCTAAACAGGCTTATTTTAATGTAGAAACTTTTAAAAGAGATAACTTCGTCGTGGTAAAATTTGCAACAAAATAACTCTTGTGCATTATGTGGGTGTTGATTACGGGATATAATCTTTCTCAAAATGGTAATGGTATGCAGATGAATTTTGCTTGGCCTATAGTGAAGAGCCTGCTCCTATTGAGAAAGAAAATATAATTATGAAGCTTCCTGAACCTCGAAAATGTGAGGGTATAGATATATGTGTGTATCCTAACACATGCATACATGCATATACGTTTTGCGTATAAATGTATATATGTAAATAGTATAGAATTCCATATTATTCGCAGAATCTGTAATTAGCTTTTTATATTCGATAAAAGTTATTGTGCATTATTTTTGCAATAATTTCTGTTTTTGTACGTACAGTTTGCAATATACCACTTATTCTATTTTTTTTTAATTTCAAAATTGGACAAGGCAGATAATATTAATTTTGCGAATTACCTTGTAGTTATGTTTTACATCTATGAAAAGAATTTTTAAAACCAAGCGTCACACAAAGTCCTAAAATGTCAAAAAAAGTACAATTCTCCCAAACCTTTCCACTCTATTGCTATTGCCATTTAATTAAACAATATTGCACGAACATACAAGTTTCTTAGGCGATCTCTGCCACTTTCTACTTGAATATTACACGTTCAGATCAAATCTGTACCTTCTAGTCAATTTGAAGTAAGTTCAGATATTATTCATGTGCAAATTGTTAATATAAAATAACTTTCTAAGTAATTGTTACTTACTTTCGACCACGGATCTGTTCTCCATATGTATGGATCATGACAATTCCTTTCGGTGCAAAGTTCTTTTTCTGGAGGTCTTGTAGATGGATGGCACTTGTGGTGATTGTTTACAACTCCTTCTTGGATAATTCCACCGGGAAATACTCTTTGGCACGTAACGTTTCGATATCTATAGCCTGTTCCACAGCTTTTAGAGCACTGTAACAGAACATTTTTAATTAATTTCATGCATGATTTGGAAAATTTCCCCGTTGCTTTTCTTATTTTGAAGCGATTTCACCATTGAAAATTATAGTAGAGATTAAAATTGGGATTATATTATTGCAAAAACCTAGTAAAACAGAAAATTTAGATTTTGCATTTACAAATTTTTAAACAAACTTAAATTTGAACATTTGAAGGACTCATTGCCGTTACATCAAAAAATGCGAAAATACTAAAGAAACATGAAAGTGCACGTTGCTCTAGGGCTTGACTTGATTTATAAAACAATTCTTGTTAACGAGATATTAATGATTTTTTGAATAATCCCAATATATCTACATATTTATTTTAAAGTGCAAAACATTTAGCTCGTTCTATACATGAAAATTAGTTATATGAGACATTCAGAGGTTGCTGAAAAAGAAATTTGTTTTTGGTTTTAATTTCATTAGCTGGAGCAAAATGCCAATAAAACATATCTAATAAATACGCGATTGTTTATTTTCAAAATTATATTGTACAAACAACGTATATTTCACTATACTGTGGCTTTATCAGGTGGTTGAAACATACACTTTAAATTTACAAATTAGTAGCTGTAATTATGCAATTATTTAAATCCACCTGGTCGATTAAAAGTACAACTAACTTTTTAAATGTATTAATTTCCAAAATTTCTACCAAAATGATTGTTTAGTTTATTTAATACATGTAATATTTTAAATTAGTATTGAATTTGTGATAATTGTCTAAGCAGTGATTAGCAAAAATTAAGTCTATCGTCTTGTCCTTGTAAGATCTTTCTTGTTCTGTCCTTCTTCTTTTGAAAGCCCTCCGTGTTAGGCCTGCGTACACTTTTTTACAGTCTTCGCAAGTAAACTTATATACCACTGACTTTAATCTATTGTCTGTATTATCTATATCGTTTTTTTATTGATTTCGTTGTACGGAGTTATTTGTTTTAAAGGAAACTATTTGGTTTCCAATTGCTCTAATTAGGTTTCCCACTTTTTTTTTTTGAAATTTTTCCAATGTACGTAATGGAATATAACTACAGTTTCTATTATTTTTTCTTATTACAGAGTAAATTGGGAACAGAGTTTTAGACGTCTATAGTTTTGCTAATATGTTGTGTCTACAATATAATTTTGACATTAAACAGTTGTGTTTTTATTAGATATAATGGAGTTTTAACATATTTCCTTCATCGATAATTAACAGTTAACACTTCAAAATTAGAAAAGCGATATCCACAGTGAAAACTAGTGTAGAGAGTTAAAACAGATGAGTATGTGACATAAAGTAATAGTGTTTAAAGTAAGTTAGGCTTGCACTTAAGTAAAAAAAATACCCTATAATATATTGAGTAATATAGTATTTATATTCATGCATGTATTTAGTATACTTTGTTTATTACATTGATGATTGTAATGATAACAAATAATAAAACGAATAACTCGTAAATTATATTCTAAAACACTATTAAATTGCACTTCCATAATACATTTCTTTATAATCTTGATTAGGACCAGAATTCTAGTGCATTGGTCAGCAGTATGTTTCTATTGTCCATAGTTTTTTTCACAATAGTGGCTGTATAGTCAAGTGCTTTCGTCTGTACCTGACATTTATGGAAGTTACCTATCGAGGTCTCAAGTTCATAAAACGACATGATATCTCTCTTTAAAAGTATCACCGTCTTTGTTCAGTATGTTAGAATTTTATTTTAACAGTCGGCATTTAGAGGTAATTACAAGGTTACACTGGTTATAATTGTTATTATAATAAAGAATAGTTTGATTTTTAAAGTGAGTGAAATACAAAATAAAAATATTAGTTGCAGGAACTGTAAAATGTTGTCTAATAAGAACGATATGATTTTACAATGATATAAAATAAAAACTTAATCAAACACAACCAAGCTTTCTATATTGTTTTGAGGCGTAGTGTATTACATTATTTAAGACCTCGTGTACAAGATCGAATTCGATGATCCTAATCTTCGATGACTTCTGTAAAGGAAGTCGGACGTAATGTTGCGATTTGTTCGATGTGCAATCTTAATGCATTAAAGATTTACGGCGTTAAATCTTCACTGCATGGAGATCAAAGTAAGCGTTGCATTACTCGAAATTATCCTTTCACCAACATTTCCATGTAATAAGTCAATGGAAGCTTTAGCAGCGTGACACCGTATTGTTGGAACCACATGTCTAATCAATGTCTTCTATATTTTGAGCTGTATTACATTATGCAGTAACTTGCCATGATATGTTTGATGTTCAATCGTAATGCATCAAGGATTCGTGTTTGTTTGCATAACCCTTGATTTCAAAATTTTCCATAGAAAGTAATCTAAAGCAGTGGCGGCTCTTTAATGAGAGCAAGTGAGCAATTGCACCCCCTGGAATTTTGAAACAAAACAAACCAAGCGGCGACTAACTGTGAAAGTATTTATTTATTACGTATTCATAGTTATTGAACAGGAACGTGGCGTGTGCGGCGCACAGATATAATGACGACTAACTTCCACCGAGAGAAACATACCCATGAGCAAAGCCCAATCGTTGCTCCGTGAGCCATTAACATTACTTTGAAGGTGGGGACAACTGTATTTTATTCTACTTCCATATCGTATAATACCTAGCGTGTGAGCAAGATCCCCAGTCTGCTCATCGCTGTTGTAAGATGAATTTCGTCTCTGCGTTACAGAATAACACGTTTTCGCGGTTAACGTATGATGAACAAATCGCCATAAAAAATCTTAAACGGTCGATGCCTCAATTATGTTTAGTAAATAAACAATCTGTTAAAGGTAAAGACGTTATAAGAAAACTCAAAATGAATATTTATCAGAAAAATTACTGGATTTGTGGGTGTGAAATTAAAAATACTTTGTTTTGTTTTCCGTGTCTTTTGTTTGGTGGTGAACCGTTTTGGTCAAAGAACGGAATAAAAGACTTAATTCATCTTAGTGCTAAAATTACGAAACATGAAAATTCCGAAGGGCATTTGAAAAATATATTTAGCCTAAGAATGGTAGGAAAAAATAACATTCAGAATGTTTTAGATTCATCATATAGGCAAAATATAGAAGTCAGTGCTGTAGGTTTGCTAGGCCTTCTGCTGGATGGATTAAGCGACACCTTTAATGAAGTTGTTAAGCTTTTAAAAATTGTCATTACAATCCCAATGACAACGTCTGAAGAGGAACGCCAGTTTTCACGGCTGAAGACAATAAAAACTTTCCTGAGATATACAATGAAAGAAGATAGATTAAATGCCCTTACTATGTTATCTTGTGAAAAAGAATTTATAAATGATTTCCCAAATTTTATTGAAAAAGTGATAGAACTGTTCTGCAAGACACTCAAAATGGACTTCGTTTATTGTCAGATGTAATCAAACTGTAGTGTTATATTTACTATTCCATCAAAACAAACTATACAATGAACAGTACCTGTCTGGAACAGTATGTCGGTGAAACTTATAAAGATTAGGTAAGCGTTCTTGTATTATACCTTTTAATGTTGAAATTATGCACTCCCTATGTGAACGACCCCTCTTGGAGGTCAAATAGCAATTGTATTACTTGAATTTATCCTTATATTAAAATGTCCATACAACGGGGTTGGTAGTTGCATTAGCAGTGTGACAGGTGGCACCATCTTGTTGGAATCACATGTCAAATCAATTTCTTCATTTTATCACATCACGTTTTAGAGAAAAAGGTCCGATGCTGCCACTATGTCTTAAACCACACCATAATTAATTAACCGTTTGCTGATGCAAGGGCTTTTCGTGCATTTCTTGTGGATTGTTTTCATACCGACAAATTCGTTTGTTAACGTATCCATTTGTTGATGATCATTATATTCACGCTGATATTATATTTATAATATAATATCAACGCATGCGATTCAAAGATAGAAATATTTACTCGTCAAAAATTATTGATTGATTTCGCCTTTCTTCTTATATTTTTATTAGTCACAAACATATCGGTAATGGTTGGGAAAACTATTAGAAAAAAAAATCATTAATATTTTTCACGAAAAAGTTTACGTTTAAGTTTGATTTAAAAGTGCAACACTAAAAAAAAATCTGCTTTTCGGTTTCATGTTTTTCATTATCATAAATTAAGCTGAAATATAACTGATGTATAACTAGTACACCCTAAAATATGTTACCATTGATATGTGTGACAGAAATGTGAATTTATCAGAGAGACAATAGCATTTTTCTCGAAAAAGTTTATGCCCACGTTATGATTTAAAAGTGCAACACTAAAAAAGATCCGTTTTTCGGTCTCATGTTTTTCATTATCATAAATTAAGCTGAATTATAACTGATGGCCTTTGATAATTACGCTTAGAGGAAAATGTATATATCCGCAAATAAGGATATTGGTTGCTAATATATAGCATATAGTATCGTATAACTAGTACACGCTAAAATATGTTAGCATTGATAGGTTTGGCAGAAATGTGAATTTATCAGATAGACAATAATTTGTATAGTTTGTAATTTTGATATATTTCGGACATATTCTGTAACGATGTCGAAAGTCAGATTATCTTGTACAATCTTTATCGTGTTGAGGTCATTTCGTATTATATATATATTATTTAAAAAAAAAAAGAAAAGCAATACATGTTTTCGTCATGGTATGTATATACAAGTGTCTCAGCTAAGACTTTCGGGTCATATATCTCCATTATTATTGAAGGAATTTTTATAAATTTATAAAATATAGACAATTTATTAAGTGAAGAACCTTTGCGCTATACTGAAACAACCATAGTCTTTAAAACGTGAATTCAACTGGCGTTTATTTCCTGTTATTATTGTACCGGGATATCAACAATTAACTTGGTCAATGGTGGTCATGGATTTTAAAATTATTGTCGTAGCGTGCATCGTACATTTAGGTATGTCATAATTTTTTGAATGTCAAAATCTGTCAAGTTATTGTGTTGAAGTTTTCTAATCCTGAACGGTTTTGAATCATGGTTCTCACCACAGAGCACAAAATTTACATGATTGAAGCCTATTTTCGAACGGGTGTGCTAGTTAATGGAACTTGGAAATACAGTCAACGTTTGTGTTTGGACAATTTTCGAGAGCACTTCCCAGCCGTAGCAGTATTACCGGACAAATTGTGTTGAAGTGTTTCGCGAAGCTGGTTCTGTGACGCATAAAAAGGTGCTGGTAGACCAAGAGTTCGTACAGAAGAAGTTATTAATGACGTTCGTCAACGTATGGAAGAAGAGCCTACAAAACCTTTAAAATGTCTCTCTCAAGAAATTCGGCTTTCTTATGGAACATGCCAAACGATTGTAAAGAAGGACCTGAACATGCATCCATATAAGATGCAATCATATCAAGCTCTTCTGCCTGCAGACTACCCCAGACGCCTTGCATACTGCCATTGGTTCGTTAATAATTTAATGAATGACGATCTGCTGAACTTAACTTTTTTTTTCTGACGAAGCTTGGTTCCACCTTTCGGGATACATCAATTCTCAGAATATGCGAATGTGGATAACCCGCATATTTTTATTGAAACGCCACTACATGCTCAGAAAATTGGTGTTTGGATGGCAGTTTCTCGCAGAAGAAAAATTGGGCCAATTTTTTTCAATTTCACCGTCAACGCAGATAGGTACAGAAATATTTTTTTGACTGAATTTGTGCAACAGTTAGACGATGATGAACTTCAATACGGTTATTTCCAGCAAGACGGTGCAACAGCTCATACTACACGAGAAAGTATTGCTTTTCTCCGCGAGTTTTCTGATGACCGGCTGATAAGTTTGCATACGGAAGTTGAGTTTCCTCCGAGATCACCTTGTTTGAGAATTATGGACTATTTTATCTTTCCTTATTTAAAAAATAAGATTTTCGCAAATCCGATACATAATTTGCAAGAACTTCAACAAAGAATTGTTCAGCAATGTGCAACCATAACGCCAGAAATGCTGCAAAACGCTTTTCACAGCATGAGGAGGCGCGTAAACTTGTGCATTGAACAAAACGGGGGACATTTCCACCAATTATTGTAATTTAGTTTTTCTGGTTAATAAAAACGTTATTTATTTCATAACTTGTAGTTCATTATTATTTTACAGCTGAACTAAGTAGGTAACACATTTGTAGGTTATTGATAATGTCAGTGTAGCTTGACAATGATTGAATTATTTCAAAAGGATGATTTAAACTAAGACAAGCGTTTTACATTCCATGACCAATATTGACCAATTTAATTTTTGATATCATAGTATATTCAGGCCAGTTAAAGACAGCATACTTTATTAAATGCAAGATACTGGTTTTCCAGTTTTTAGTTGTCTTTACAGTGTGCAAACAATTAAACTCACAGAACACCCATAGATACTCCACTAAACTGCCAATAAAGATTAAGTAGGGTTTTCGGGACAACAAGTGCGTTAAAACTTTGAATTTCAGGTCTGAAAGTAGTCAATTTAATAACAAAATTTGATAACGAAGAACGACCAAAAAACGAGAACACTAAAACAAAAATCAGATGAAAATGTCATAGTAGATGTACGAATGTACCACCATCCGCTTCAATACATCTCTCTAAATGAATCCTAAAATCATCAATTACGTTTCGCATCATGTTAGCATTTATTGATGCAAATGCTTCTCGGATTCTGTTCTGCAAATCTTCAGGAGTTGTAGGCGGTGTTGAATAAACTTTTGTTTTGACGTATCCCCACAGGAAGTAGTCACAGGGGGTGAGGTCTGGTGATCGGGCCGGCCAAGGTATTGGGCCTCCTCTTCTTACCTATCGAGGTCTAAAAATTGTATCTAAATTAGCATGGACTGGTCTAGCGAAATGTGACGGTGCTCCATCTTGCATAAAGAGTATTTCTTTTCGTAGTATACGTGGTAGATGTTCAATTAAATTGTGAAATTCATTTTGTAAAAATAATAGGTACATGGCTCCATTCAAATTTCCATCAAAAAAAGTGAGGCCCTATTACATGCTCTCCATTCAGCCATTTTTATTCGAAAGAGAAAACAAAAAATCGAAATTAAAACTTTTTACTGAACGGTCAACAATGAAATTTGACTTTTTCAAAAATTATGAGGGATGTACGAATTAAATCCCGGCAACTTTATTCAATTGTCCTCAAAGTTCTCTATGCAGTAATTGTCTCATTAATTAAATTACATTTTTAGCAACATAATTTGATTTTTCTCTGAAACCAAAATTTTGTTTTACTTCATTTTTTCTGTAGAGGCTTGATTTTTGGTGCTTAACCATCTAAAGATATTTTCGAGGAATTTGAAAAAAAAGAACGAATAATAATGGAGATATATGACCCGAAAGTCTTAGCTGGGACACCTATGTAAGTTTTATGAAAATATTTGACTGCTTCAATGTTGGTGGTTAGGTTGCATCAGAATATAATGCAGGTTATAATAGATATGTTAAAACACTGGTTTAGCAAATTAATGGTTGTGCAAATTTCATATATTTTATGTATTGATAGGTATGCAGACGACCCAAATCGATCATGCAGTTCACATTATGCGTATTCACCCAACAGGTACGAATTATACAGAGACAAATACAAACACATTTTAATAGATCCCAGTACATAAAACGAGCCCGATATTCATCATGCAAAAAAGGTAGACCCGAAATTAAGCAAAAAAATGCAAAAATACCTTTGACCAAGGGCCATCAACCCACGTAAAACTACAGTTATGCTTGCTGTAGTGTTGGCAGAACCTGATGTGTTTAGGTTTTGCTTGTCCTTGACAGAAACCGTCCACAACAGTGACATTACCCAGTATGTCCCTACAAGTGACTTTTCTACTCCGTGTTCCTTTGCCGCAAAAGTTGGAACACTGAAAGAACGTTTCATGATAAACTGGGATAATCTTGACATAACACATATTAACAGGAAAGGCTCATTTTCATATAGAATATATCCCTAAAGCGTCAAAACATTCAAGTGTTGATGAAACAGTTTTTTTTTGTGAATCAGTGATTGAGTGTAGGAATATTGTTCTCGAAATGTTTGACCTGTTGACTTACCGGTCCCCAAGCGGTCTTCTTCCATCGATATCGTTGAGTTTTCTTGACTTCGGTTGGCACTGGTGTCGTGTGCGAATGATAGCACTGATCACACTTTACCGTATTTTCTGGTTTCGTAGCTTTGTCACACAAGGGAATGCCATCTATAATAATAAGATTTATTTATTGGCAATTACAATCAACGATCAAATTAAATATCATATACCATACATTAAAAAATAAACATATTAAATTGTCCAATTTTTCTTTGCCATTCGTACGTTAATTTATGTAACTACAGGGTGTAACAAAATAAGTGTAAAACATTTCAGGGGGTGATTCCTTAGCGAAAAAGAGATAGGGTCTTTCATATAAAAAACTTCAATGGAGCATTCCTTGTTAAGATACAGCCCCATAAAGGGGGTACATAAAATTTGTTTTACAATTTTTCTCACAAACACTAAAAATGTAATTTATTTCCAATGTAACTTTTTGTCTGATTATTTGTTTACCATTTAAAAATTTATTCCCAATAGCTTGTTTCATTCGAAACAAAAAATGTCTCTTGAATTTTTTGCCCAAAAGTAATCAGTTCGCAGCAAAAAATTATTTTACGAACAACTACAGAGATACATCGTCATAAAACGAAAATGTAAAACTAATTTATTTAGTAGGCCGCTAGTAGTGGTATCACGCTGTCAGTTTGTAAATTTTTGAAATTGAATTAATACTTAATTGTGTGTCGTCGTTTTGTTCGTAATTTGTTAGTTTAATAATTCACTTGTTATTAAAATGGCATACACAAATGAGGAAATGGCTGATATGCATTACGTTTACGGTCTGTCGCAGGGAAATGGGTTAGAAGCTTCTAGAAGATATGCTGAAATGTATCCTCAACGGCAGCTTCCTTCGCATAGAATATTTGCCCGACTTCATCAACGATTACGAGAATGTGGTTCATTCGACAAAAGAACGCAGGATTGTGGTCGCCATCGAGAAGTTAGAACAACACATCTTGAAGAAGCAGTACTTAATTTGGTTGAAGAACAACCTACTAGCAGTAGTAAAGATGCATAAACAAAACTAATTTATTAATAACAAAACATAAAACATGTAGAAATCATAGTAAATGTTCAATATGTCCACCTTCAGTCATTACACATGCGTCTAGACGTCGGCGCATTGAGCCACGTATTCGCTCAAATATTCCTGGATTCTCTCTAATTACCCTGCACGCATCGATGATGCGGTTTCTTAAGTCCTCTACATCGCGAACAGGAGTAGGATAAACCAAAGTCTGTAAATGGCACCAAGTAGATAAATCGAGAGGATTGAGATTCGGGGATCGAGCGGGCCAATTCTGTGGTCCTCCTCGACCTATCCAATGATTTGGATATGTTTGGGTTAAATGCTGACGTGCTGCTTGACTAAAATGGGCGGGAGCCCCATCATGCATAAAAAACATATCCCTTCTGACGCCCAAAGGAACTTCCTCCAGCAGTACTGGATGCACTTCTCTTAAAAATTGAGTGTATGCCTCACCATTTAATCGAGGAGGTAGAAAATGAGGGCCAATTAAATAATCCCCAATAACTCCGAGCCACACGTTAAGAGAAAAGTGTTCTTGATGGTTAGCTTGTACAATAGCGTGAGGGTTTTCATCAGCCCATATGTGGTTATTATGAAAATTAATTATCTTGTCCCGAGAAAAAGTACATTCGTCTGTGAATTCGATCGTCTTCAGAAAGTCAGGATTTCTTCTAATCATTTCCAGCATCCAATTGGAAAATTCAAGACGGTTCGGAAAATCTCGCTGTAACAGTGCCTGTACTCGTTGCAGATGGTAAGGGTATAACAGTTGTTCCTTTAAAATTCGAAATACCGTCATATGATCAACATTTAACTCGAAAGCAATCTTTCTAGTGCTGCTAGTAGGTTGTTCTTCAACCAAATTAAGTACTGCTTCTTCAAGATGTGTTGTTCTAACTTCTCGATGGCGATCACAATCCTGCGTTCTTTTGTCGAATGAACCATATTCTCGTAATCGTTGATGAAGTCGGGCAAATATTCTATGCGAAGGAAGCTGCCGTTGAGGATACATTTCAGCATATCTTCTAGAAGCTTCTAACCCATTCCCTGCGACAGACCGCAAACGTAATGCATATCAGCTATTTCCTCATTTGTGTATGCCATTTTAATAACAAGTGAATTATTAAACTAACAAATTACGAACAAAACAACGACACACAATTAAGTATTAATTCAATTTCAAAAATTTACAAACTGACAGCGTGATACCACTACTAGCGGCCTACTAAATAAATTAGTTTTACATTTTCGTTTTATGACGATGTATCTCTGTAGTTGTTCGTAAAATAATTTTTTGCTGCGAACTGATTACTTTTGGGCAAAAAATTCAAGAGACATTTTTTGTTTCGAATAAAACAAGCTATTGGGAATATATTTTTAAATGGTAAACAAATAATCAGACAAAAAGTTACATTGGAAATAAATTAAATTTTTAGTGTTTGTGAGAAAAATTGTAAAACAAATTTTATGTACCCCCTTTATGGGTTTTTTTTTATATGAAAGACCCTATCTCTTTTTCGCTAAGGAATCACCCCCTGAAATGTTTTACACTTATTTTGTTACACCCTGTATAATACTAAAGAGTTATTTAGTTTATATCTATAATAGTTACGTGTTAGGATATTGTTTCCAATTATACTATCATACATATTTTGCTATTGTTGACATAAAATACAGTTAATTATTTTACCTTAGAGGTCGAGCATTTATAAGTTTTAGATTTTAGGTATGATTTGTGGTATACCGATTTAAATAAAAATAAACTACTATGAATTTTGACGGTTGACAACTTGACATACATACTACTGCGATTGCATGGTTGCGGCATTCGTTTTATTTGTTTTCATTATTTACCTAGGTGAATAATATGCCCATTATTTACCTGTTATTAGTTCCAGGTCGAGAAATGACATTTCGTGGCGCTTTATTATATGTAAAAATGCTATGATTTTTTACTACTGGTACAAAAATGTTATTTAATCCATCTCGTATAACTTAAATGCGAGTGAGAATAATAAAAACATATACAGGGTGTTTCATCGGTTGGGGTATCGCGAATTAAAGTGCCTAAATATAAAAATATCGACTTCAAATTTTAACCACTTATAGAGCTTTTAAACCGCTACCAGCAGGTTAGGTTGTTTTTGATAATATTATTTTAATTAATGCGTAAATTAAAAAAAAACGTATTATCAAAAATTAAAAGTGCTCAAAAAATGTTCAAATTTGAATGGTGATACGTGGAAATATCACCCATATTAACTTCACAATCAGAATTTTTATAAACGAAACCGTTTGTCAAATAAAGTCAATATTAAATAATGTCGTTTTTCTTACGACAGATTTATGGTACTTAACTTTCTAATTGTGCTGTCCGCAAACAGGTAGTCCTTTTAAATTTATGACGGATAATAAATAAAAATTTATGACGGATAATATTCAACCCTGAAGCCTTCAGTTGTTGTTGTAGTTCTACTAATCGGGAAGCGTTTCCAAGGGCATTCTGAACTTACATTTAGGTACTTTGTGATGTTAGTTGTGATTCTATTTTCACGGAGTCAACTTCATTTGTTTAAGCTGTGTTTTGCTAGTGTTTTCTGTTTTCAAAATGCCGTTCACTTTCTCTGCCGACGAAAAAGTTGACATGATACTTGTTTATGGGGAAGCTCTACAAAATGCCGCGGTTGCTGAGCAGATTTATGCGGAACGTTTTCCGGATAGGATCCACCCAGAAAGTCGAACTTTCAAAAGGTTAGTGGATAACTTGAGGCAAACGGGATCACTTGCGTCAAAAAATCGAAGTGTGAATAATCCACCTGTCACCAATGAACTGAATCAGGCAATTGTTTTAAATATGGTGGACAATAACCCTCAGATAAGCACTAAAGAAATCAGTGTTGCGACTGGAATCAGCAAGACATCGGTGTGGCGGATAATCAACAAACACACTTACCACCCATATCATATCGAGCTTCACCAAGAACTTCACGGGGATGATTTTGCAAATCGAGTTGCATTTTGTGAATGGGCACAAAGACAATTAGAAGAAAATGAGCACTTTTTTAGACATGTTTTGTTTACTGACGAATGCTCTTTTAGAAGCAGTGGACATGTCAACAGACATAACATACACTATTGGGCACCAGTGAACCCTCATTGGATGCGTGAAGAACGCATTCAGAATAGGTGGACGGTCAATGTTTGGGGGGGGAATCATTGATAACCATTTAAGCGGCCCCTTCTTTTTTGACCAGCATTTAAACGGCGAGCTTTTCGCAAATTTTCTGGAAAATGATCTTTACAATTTATTAGAAAATGTGCCGTTAAATGTTCGCCAACACTTGTGGCTGCAGCAAGATGGGGCTCCTCCGCACTACGCACTAAGGGCTCGTCAGGTTATGGATAATCAGTTCCCTGCACGCTGGATCGGACGTGGTGGGCCAGTTCCATGGCCAGCCAGATCACCCGACTTAACACCGATGGATTTTTTCACATGGGGTGCTGTGAAGGAGATGGTGTACCAACAACCGCCAACTACCGCCGAGGATATGAGGGCAAGAATAACAAATGCGTTTGAATGCCTTAACCAGCTAAACAGAGGCGCTACAGTTCTTAATTCCTTCACGCGTTGGTTAGAACTGTGTGTGCAGCAAGAAGGTCACCATTTTGAACATTTGTTATAAATATTTACTTTCTACTACCTGGTATTACCCATTCACTTGACATCCGCACAGTGACAGTGTCATGTTGATCTGAATTAGTGGAATTTACAGCTAGCGCCAAAAAAAGCTGGGTAATACCTAATTTTTCCTAATTTATATTAACTTTCTTACCTTGAATCGCTTATAAACTCAACACACAACACTGTAATAAAAAACCCATAAATTCTTCAACGTCTTGCCTTTAATTTTGAAATTATTGTAAAATATTCAATAATTGATTAAGTTTTAATTTTTTTTTCAATTGCATAGTTGATTTTATAGACATATCTTTTTAACACCTGAATTTCAATAAAATCTGAGTACTTTTGATTTTTTGAAGGAAGGTTTTTTTTTATTTACGCATTAAATAAAATAATATTATCAAAAACAACCTAACCTACTGGTAGCGGTTTAAAAGTTCTATAAGTGGTTAAAATTTGAAGTCGACATTTTTATATTTAGGCACTTTAATTCGCGATACCCCAACCGATGAAACACCCTGTACAAATGAAAACATTTATTCTATTTAGCGATGAAGTAAGTATTGAAATGCAATCCACATATTGCATAGTAGTTAAAAAGAGATAGAACATATTTAAACAATCGTATCTTGTTATATAGGATCCGTCATACTGCGGAAATAATACGATAATCAATTAAATTTTTTGCGTGAAATGTCAAAATTGACATTTGGTCTCTCGAAATAATGGAATAATGGAAACGTACTGAAGAATGATAATACTTCTCAAATAAATAAATGCACTGTTTGAAATAAATAATGTTATCAGTAATAAGAAATCTACAAAATAATATTTGGAATATATTTGAGCATGATTAACAATACGTATATAATTAAATGATAAAACTGAATATGTAGACAAAGACATGATTAACAAAGATATACTTGCTTAGAGGTATGTACATATATACAGGGTATATCACGACCAGATTTCATTAGAACAATATAGTAAACTAACAAGAGTTGAGTTTTGAAATTTCGCAAATATTAGTTTTGCGTTACGCTCTTTCGATTTAAAATAGTTTTGAAGTCTCGCTTCTTCCGGTTACACCGGAAATGGATATGGGCTTCCTTATTTTGAATAGAATACCTCATTTTTTATGATCGATTCGTATTTTCGACTTAATTTTAAGGCGTTTGTTTAATAAACTTTGGCTTTGAAGTTAGCTACTTTTGAAGTATTTCAATTTTTGTAAAAGAATTGATAGCTGCAGGCCATTACTCATAACAACATTCCTAATAATTGAATATATGCACAGATTGAAAATTCTATGGAATTATTTTGGAAAGTATACTGCTTCAAATGCGGTATTATAAGCTATTCAAAATAGTACAGAGTGATCAGAAAACAATGTTAAACATTTCATCCAAAATTATCAATGCCTTGTTAATTTTAAATAGCAACCTAAATTTTTTCAACTTCATTGGATTTCACGTTCAAAATTAGGGGCAGTATGTATTTATTTCCCTATAACTAAACATCTTAGTTTCAAAGTTATTTTGGAAAATGTATCAATTCCTTTGACGTTTTATTTTGCATAATCAATTAAGCCATAGAAATTCATGTAAATAAATAATAACAAAATAAGTCATTGTTTAATAATGTCCTAAAATATTTAAATGAAAACTAGACAACATCAAGAAGGAGTAGTCTTAAGGGGGAGTGCTCACTACCTCAATCAGTTTCTTCCAAATCCTGACTTTATTTTTTGAAATAGTTAGACAATTATTTTTTTGAATTATTTTAAGAAATAAAAGAAATATCATAGCATAGTCCTTTTTCCGAAAATATATGTAGAAAAAAAAATTGAAATTAGACAAATATACGAAAATTAAGGATACGACAATAATTTAAAAAATATTCTGACCACATCCTTGAAAGAGTTGAAAAAATATTTTCTTAATTAAACTTATGATTTGGAAAATAGAATACATTCTGCAAGACTAATTGTTGGAGAAATGTTCAAGTGGTACGGTTTCGGCTAGCAGGCGGAGTTTCGCCAGACGAGATTTATCGGTTCTGAGTGTTCTAACAGAGGCATAAAGATAAGGGTTTTACGATCCCCATTCATTAGGTGTTTAGAGACCAGATTTTGTGAGTGAGTGAGAAAGAAAATAGACATTGTGCGAAAACAAGAAAGATTTTATAAACTAGAAAGTATTCGCCTGAGAATGAAACGCTAGTTATAAATTTTAATAAATTTGAAGTTTTATTTAGAATGTTATCTACTGATTTGCATTCTCAAAAGCAGCAATTCTTTTATAAATGTATTCGTTACTTTTTCTTGATCAGCAATAGAGATTTAAATGTAGCTGACACTCTTTTATTTTTAGAGTATTAAAAGAAATTACTTTGACGTCCAGGATTAGAAATTCACAAATGAAAATTACAAGAAGTAAGGCAAGATCAAATGGAAATTCCCTCTACATCTAAATGCTATGAAATATTACATTTTGAATATGAGAGTCCTACCGACGAAACAAAAAATGAGGTGTGGCCGCCATACAACTTCTTATACGTATTAGCGTTTCAAATTATACGAAATTGTTTTAAATTGTTGTAAATAGTTTTATATATAAATTATTCAAAATGATATTATAATAAATCTCTACAGAATACATACTTTGCGACATATTCGAAAGAAAGTGCTAATCGCTAAGAGTAAAAGTGGTACTTCCGGTCCGAATTTTGAAATTTCATTTATACAAAAAATATTCCAAATTCAGCTCTAAATACGTTTGTACTCTTGATAAATATATATAATTTACGACATATTTGCAAAAAATCGCTATTCGATAAGAGTAAAAGTGTTACTTTAGGTCCGAATTTTGAATTTTTTTTATACATAAGGTATTGAAAATTAAATTCTAAATACTTTTGTACTCGTAGCGTACCTGTCTAAACAGCATGAGCGAAATATTGGCAAAAACTGATTTTCGATAAGAGTAAAAGACCTACTTCTGGCAGGAATTTCAAAAAACTTACATAATAAAATTCTTCCCAAATTTAATATTGAGTACATATTAATTCTTTATAAATTTGTTTAAACTTAGTAGTTGGCGAAATATTGGAAAAAAAAATTCGATTTTTTCACTGAAGTAAACTACTACTTCCGGTCAGCCGATTTTACTGAAAATCTAATCAGATTTCAAGAGGGAAATTGTATTCGTAAATACAAAATTTTGAATTGATGGCTATAGCGGTTTGACCGCTATCGTGGTCACATACAGACACAGGCATTTTTTAAAAACCACTTTTTCGGTATGAGAGGACTTCAAAACGTAGACATCAGCAAAAATCTCGAGGTCAAAAGTTTCACATATGCATACTTCAAATTATCACAATACTTCCTTATACTACGTATAAGAAAGTAAAAGGAATTATCCGGTAGATAAATATGTAATGTCGAGAATTAAAATATACTCAAAATTAAATTTGATTAAAAATTTTTTTTGAAATTCCTACCGGAAGTAGGTCTTTTACTTTTTCGAAAATCAGTTTTTTGCCAATATTTCGCAAGTCATGCTTTTTAGACAGGCACCTTACGGATATAAAAGGATTTAAAATAAATAAATATATAAATAAATAAACTTAATTTTCAATACCCTTTGTATAAAAAAAATTTCAAAATTCGTACCGGAAGTAATACTCTTATCCAATAGCGATTCTTTGCAAATATATAATATGCATTCTATAGAGATTTATTAAGAGAATAGAAGTACTAAGAATAGAATTTTGAATAATTTTTGTATAAAAAATTTTTTAAGTTGTATAATTTGAAAAACTCATATGTATAAGAAATGTGCAATGTAGCATATAATGAGGTGTGGCCACCACATTATTTTTGGTAATTTTTTATATAATAGTTTACATACTACAGACAAGAAATATTTGTGTTTGTTATATTATCTAAATAAATATCTATTACAGACGTAATTTTGGGAATTCATATACATTTTTTTCTTATTTTTTTATATAATAATTTACATAATAAAAGGACAAGAAATACTTCTTGCAATATTTTGGGTGAATAATAATACGATTCAACAAATCAAACGCGCGCTACACTCATAAATCAGAGGGCCTAACGGCTGCAACTTAACATAAATATTCCATCTCATTCGCACCACTTGCGATTAGCCGAAAACGTACGTCGGTGTATACAACAATCGGAGAAACACAGGACGCGCCTCTTTGAAATCGGAGTTTCTACAATCTGGGAACACATCCATAATAATAGTTTCTAATAATCTTAAATTAAGTTTTCATACACATCACCACCTCTATCTAAACACTTTATTATTCTTTTTAAAATGTTCGTACTTGTGGCATGCTGCATCATTGTACCGTCTAGATTACTGAACGTGCCTCGCACTCTGGCCATCATATTTTCTTTGGGGGGTAGCAGGTATACTGTCTACTTTATCTTTAACATAGCCCCAAATAAAGTAATCTACGGGCGTTAAATCAGGTGATCGCGGTGGAAACTTATAAGGTCCTTTATTTCCGATCCACCGATCATAAAATATTTCGTCTAATACTTCTCCAACAGTTTTAGTACTACGTGCTGGTGCATCAACCATCTGAAACAATGCACTACGAGATTCTTCTGCCGACAGTGTATTTAAATTTAAATTTATGACGTTTCTTAAGATGGAAATAAATCGCTCACTATTTAAACTTTCTTCATAAAAATACAAAGCAAATATTTTGCATTGTTTAGTAACACAAAATACATTGATATATAAGACTTTTGGAAACGTCGTTGCCTAACAACTCGAGGGTTATCTTCCGACCAAAAATGGCTATTGTGTCGATTAAATATTCCGTTTTTACAAAACTTTTCTTCGCCTGTCCATATAACCTTTTTTTGTGAAATCGTCGTCTTCTTGTGATTTCATTAAAAACCACTCACAATACTGCGCTCTTGTTACAAAATCGACTTTTTTAATATTGTAACGGAACAAGTTCAGAAAAAGGCAGCAAAAACGCGACGATATAAAAACGAAATGTAAATAACCATAAATCATCTACACGCAGTACGACGTAAGCGCATAAAAAGGAATGGAATGTCTCTCGTTCAATTCCCGAAGAAAGCCAGTGTTTTTCCCGTATATTCGAGATCTTCGCATACGTATATAAAGTAGCTGAGCCTAGTGATGATTCATAATTCCGGAATAAGAAAGTCCTTAAGTAGTCTCGTGTGGAACGGTAAGATAAATATAAGAAATAAAAAAATAGTTCCTTGCGTGGTACGGTGTTATATAAATAGAAGTGATATAAATACGGTAGTGTTACATAAATATACGGACGTAAATATTAGTAATAGAAATAAATACATGTGTTAATTTAAATCGTAGTATTTTAAGTGTGATACATTAGTTTTATATTTTTATATTGTAATTAATTTTACGTGTATGAATATACAGACTGTTTTAAATAAATAAATTGCACGAGTTGTTTATTGCGAACCCGAAAACGTTACAATATGTTGAACAGGATGAAATTTGGAAGGATGTCACTTGTTCTTTTTCAAAATTTTTTAAAAGATTGCTTCAGATGTTATTGGAAGGTCTTGACTAATTTGGACATTTCTCTGCATAAACACGAATTCTCATGTCGATTACTCTATTGCATTACCATATATAATTATTAGATTCAAAAAAATCTTCTTTATTAAATCCAGATCGCGACATTTTCAAGTATTCAGAAACAGAAGATAAAGAAAACGCTGAATAATAATACCTTACTAATGACATGTAATTGATTGCAATTTGTTTTGTTTGTTTACATGAATTTCCATAGCCTTACTGATTATACAAAATAAAACTTTAAAGGAGTTGATACCTTTTCCAAAATAACTCTGAAACTTAGACGTTTCGTTATAGGAAAATAAATACATACTGCTCCTAATTTTGAACGTGGAATCCAATGAAGTTGAAAAAAGTGTAGATTGCTATTTAACAGATAATGATATTTTCTGGATGAAATGTTTAACAATGTTTTCTGATCACCCTGTATGATTTTCAACAGTTTATAATAATGCATTTGAAGCAGTATACTTTCCAAAATAATTTGTAAGATATTCCCAAATGTATCAAGTAACCGAAGATGTTTTATTTAAAAAAAACTGCCTTTCTTGTGAAATACAAAAAGTACTTAGAACATAAATTAAATTGAGTTCTTCTAATGCGACACAATCACTTTTGCAGTCTTTTGAGCAGTTCGGTTTGACTCAAATAGTTAATGTTCCTACACGTATATGTGGAAGTAGCTCTACATTTTCTCTTGCTACTGTGGAGGATGTGTCTGGGGCAATGGATTCCATTAAGTCCACTGCTTGTGCTTGCGATGATATCTCTATTAAAATGTTGAAATTATCCATGCCGCACATATGTCCGTATGTCACGCATTTGGTGAACTTTTGCTTACCACACTGTGGAAGAATTCAAAAATTCATCCGACTTGCAAGGTTCTCAATCCTACTGGTTACAGTGATCTTCGCCCAATAAACATATTGCCTGTTTTATCTAAGATTTTAGAGAAAGTCGTTCACAAGCAGGTGATGGAATATGCTGTGACTTTTGGCATTATCCCTGATGTCCAATCTGGGTTTCGCAAAGGATTTAGTGCTGCAACGGCACTTGTCAGGGTGACTGACGATGTCCTTCGGTCATGGGAACGGGGTTTTGGAACTGCATTGGTGCTGTTGGATTTTACGAAGGCATTTGATACAATTGATCATCAACTCATGTTATCTAAATATTAAATATAATGGCTTCGATGCAGTGGCCCTGCATTTCTTTTCCTCATACCTGTCTGATCGTAGGCAGAGAGTGGTAATTGAGCTGTCTGAGTCTGAGGATCTACTTGTGAGTAGAGGCGTTCCACAGGGCAGTGTTTTGGGACCACTGTTGTACATGTTGTATACGGCTGACTTTGCTAAACAGCTACATAACTGTCATTATATGTTCTATGCAGATGATACTCAAATTTACAGAGCTCTTTCATCAACTAGTGCGGTCGAGGAGTCTCGTTTAATTAATGAAGATTTGGAGAGACAGTTACTCCGGCCTAAAAAACATAATTTACACATCAACGCTACTAAATCTTCATTGATAATTCTCGGTAATAAAAGGTCCCTTGCCTTTTCAAGCTCTCTTAAGGAACTTGGGGCTCTATTTTGATACTTCCTTGAGATTTAAACCCCATATCACTCAGCTTTTGAGAAAAGCATACTCCTCTTTAAAAATTCTTTATTGCAACAAGCACTGCCTTGATTTTAGATTGAGAAAACTCTTGACGGATAGTTTGGTGTTGTCCCATTTCAACTACTGCGATACTGTGTATGGTCCCTGTCTTGATTCCCTTGACAGATATCGTATACAGAGGGTTTAGAACAGTTGGTTGAGGTTGATATTTGATTTGAAGTTCCGGGACCACGTATCTGATAAGCTCCAGCTGATTGGGTGGCTGAATATGGAGAAACGCCGCAGACTGCATTATGCCGTTTTTTGTGCACTCGGTAGCTGCAACATCCTCTCCGGTTTACTTGTCTTTGAAGTTGTTGAAGCAGTATGAACTGCATAAGATCAATACTAGGTTCCGGTACCATTTTGTTATTCCGAGTCATCACACAGCTATGTTCAAGCGATCGTTCACATACGCTGCTTCAATGACCTTCAATAGATTGAGTGATTATTACAAACGGTTACCAACCTCAGCTTTTGCGACGGCTTATAAGCGTGATCTATTTAATAGCTAATGCTGCAGATTTCTGGAATTGGTTTTTCTTTTTAGCTAGGGAACAGTTACTGTATGGATGTATTATATTAGATATTTAATACATGTGTATATTATTATATTATTATTTTTTTTTATTACTTTTTGCTTCCTCTGTACTTATTATTATTGTTTGTTATTACTAGGGTTAAGTGCAAATAGCTTCGGCTAATACTTCGCCTTTTATTAATTAATAAAGACTTATTATTATTATTATTATTATTATTATAATTTGTGACAACTTTTATATAAGAGCATTTACAAAATTCGGGCCGGAAGTAACACCTTACTCTCAACGAAAAACTTTTCTTTTACGCGAATATCTTTCAAATTACTCGTATGTATTATTATTATTGTATAAGTATGTTGTAGGGTTCTGATACAAACTTATTAATATTTTCTTATCCTAAAAATGTACTAACTTGTATGATTAGAACATCTAACAAGTCTATTCTTCTCACAGAAAGCATTGCACGACGTCCAATCACCTACTCTCCAGATAGGACACGCGAAGTCATTACATTTGGAAAAGTGAAGAGGTTTTCGGCTCAAATCACAATAAAGATCATTTTCTCTTGTATGACGGTCCCAACACGTCACACTTCTGATTTTCGTACCACCACCACAGGTTTTGCTACACTAAACATAATTAAACGATTGAGGATTAGCACAATAACTGAATGATTTAGTAATTAATGATTTTCTTACCTCACTCCATCTACCCGGATTCCATGTGTAATGGTAGTTGTGATAAGGAAGGACATCATTGGGAATTTCATTGCTATATATTAAGGGTCTTTCATCCTGGACAACCTGCGAAATTGGATATAGAAATATGTTGAAAAAAGAAAAAAAAATTGAAACACTCTTCGGTGTGCTTCTAAAATTAAGTGAATTTTTCAATTTGATAATAAATTATTGTATTTACCTCACATGCAGTTCTTGTGCATTTAGTCTTGTCATGAGGTTTTAGAAGATCTCTACAGTGATTTTCATTGACCCTCTTCGATGCAGCAAGGCACTGCACGTTTCTAATTTGGATACCTTCACCACAACTGACACTGCAAGAAGTCCAATTACCAACTTTCCATTGACAAGCGACTTCTTCACATTCTTCAGTGGGCATCCTAAGGTCTCTTGGTCCGCACAATTCATCATTTACTACCCGACTTTCTATAGAGCAATAGTACTTTCTGGTTCTGACGCCTTTTCCGCAAGGCCTTGAACACTATGAAGAATACAGATTAAAATAGATGCTATGAATAAAACTAGAAAGCTTACTGAAGTCCAATCTCCAAGGTTCCAGGTTGGGCAAATCCCCGCCTTGCATTGAGCTTGAATGTTTTTTTTCTGTTTGTGGCAATGAAAATCTTCAATAGTATTGTTGCGGTTATCTGTACATATGGCTGTTCGCGTTTTGACGCCTTCACCACAGGTTTTTGAGCACTAAAAGACATATATGTTAAATTTCAGAGGGAAATATTCATTAATAAAGTGTTAGCTTTGCACAATATTTTGTCGTCTCTTATCGTGCTTTACATAGTTTTGTTTTGTATATTCTTTACGAGTTTGACTCATGTACTCATATTTTAGAGTTTGGGTGCAATTTATTTTCGAATGGTCTGTATATTTTCTCTCAAATTATTTTTATTTTTCGCTGGATATAATTAGGTTGTTTTCTTTATCTTTATTAATTATGGTTTAATTTAAATCTTCATTCCATTTATTTTTATTTCGAGATAAATATGGTAGCGCCATCTGGTGATGAACAGGGTTAACGCCAGTTAATGTTTTGATTGTTATTAATTCCGGTTTAATTTCTTCTTATTTTCATATTAAGCTCTACCTCGTATATTTTATTTTTAATATAATTGTAATTATGTGTTCCCTTTCGATCTTGATAATTAGAAACTCTTTTGTGGTTCATGGGTACAAACGGACGATTTAATTGGAGTTAGATAGATGGCACATTCTCGCGAATAAGATTTAAGCGTCGTCGCACGGATGTGGGCATTTGGTCGACTATCACTTTACCATTATCGTTCTAGAGGTTAGAAGCAGCGTGATAGATGTCTGTTGTATTCTTTGCATAAATGTTAATTTAGTTAATTGCCGTTTAGTATTGTGTTTTACGCTAATTAAAAGTGGATTTCGCCACAAAGAATATAAAATTTATTGTTCCTTTTGTCGACCCAAGGTCGGATTGTGTATTAACAGACATATGATATTAGCTGTTCCTCGTACGACAGAGAGCCCTGCAGATTAATTACCGCACAAATTGCCAGCGATTTGTGAGCGGCGTGGTTGCTGTCGCCATTTTGTTGATTCTATGTACCATTTTGATTTTGGTTGAAGTTTGGAGGAAAAGTTATCTTTCTTTTGCTATTTGGAGAGCAGGAAGAAATCCAAACTGTGTCTACCGTCACTGATTTTGTCTCTAGGGAGATTCATTATAAGAATTTTCCTTAATTGTGGAGTTCATCGTGCTTCGACAAAGTTAAGTTGTTTTATTTAGTTATTTGTTCCTTCTGGGAAGTTTAATTTGTGCGATACTATTAAATGTTATTTTTTTTTAATGATCGGAGGCTTTAGTCAAATCTAAATCTTGCAAATTCTCTGTGTAATTTTGGTGTTAAGAACGTTGTTCTAATTTTTAATAATTTTAACTGAACCTTTGTAAAATTTAATTCTGTCAGTTATTGCCAGAATTTCTTAATAATTTTTTCGATGCAACAAGGGTTGATTGTCAATTGATTGTCATTAGCTCAATAGTGTTACTTTTGTACTTCCATATATTGTTTTATATCTATCAGGGTGAACCTGTAGATGCACAATTGTAAAATATTTCTGTAAAACAAGATCTTGTTCTCAAATTCTAATGTTCAAAGTGTAATTTTACTTGATTATTGTCACCTTATTTTTTTTAATCATGTGCTTTCCTGTATTCATGCTACTGAATTCAAACTTTTAAGTGCACACCTGTATTCTTGTTTCTGAAATTTAATTTTAAGTGCACTTAAGCTTTATTTGACTTCCTTTATATCATTCTAATTTATTTATTTGTATGCCTACTCATTTCACGTTTGATGATATACAGAATGATCAACTTACACGCACAATTTTGTATTTATGTAACATATAGTATTGGATAATCCCAATTTACAATTTCAATCTATGTTTTTTTTGTTAATTGCATTAATGTTTTCTTTCCTTTGCGTTTTCTTTTAAATTTTGGGACAACGTTAGTATTTAATAAATTTGTTATTGTTTGTTAATCTCGTGTTTGTCTGATCTTGCAACATTGGGTATCTCAAATTTATCTTGCTTCCGGGTCAAGTAACATTTTGGGGTGGAGGATTACTTTATCGGGAAGCTGGCGCCTATATTTCATCCATCAATACTCTAATAGACCTACGCTCACACCGACGAGCAGAGGCAGATCTCCCCACCATATTAGACAGCATACCTAGGGAAGTAAAGGTAAGGCATACTGAAGACGTCGCACCAAGACTCTCCGAAATTTTCACAGTTTTTGTTATGCGAAGCTACAGATATTTTAGATCAAACAACGGGCTCATTCTTATATTAACGAACGGATGAACATATTTTAGTTTCCGACAGCGCCAATTGTTGCGCCTTCTGCCAGGTTAATTATACGGCAAGAGGGTGGTGACAACATATATTGATACGAGCAATTTTATTTTATATCTTGTAGTTATATATTCTTTTAAGAAACCTACAAGCAACAAAATATAAGGAGTTACGGGAAACCAAGGTGTGTAACCATTTCATATATTCTGCGCCTATTCATTAAATAATAACCACTGGTGCTGTCACACAAATAATTAATTCAACTACAGTAAAGCCTCGTTAACTGTGAATTGCTTATGTGACATGTAAACATGTGGCAGCTCGCAGGAAAAAGAAAACTAAAAGTATTAAAAATAAAGACTAAGTTAAAGATAGTTGAACGGTGCATCCGTGGTTGTTCTTGCTCTATATTATATCATTGGAAAGCAAACTCCGTTTGATATTTTCGGCGACAAGAATAAGTCAACACAGTTCTTGATGTCTTCTGATGCTACCGACTTTATTATCTCCAGTACGCATTTAAGAAAAATTGTATCTCAAATAACAAAAACTAACCTTACAATTTCTTCCAAGAAAAAGATATGAGGTGTCAAAATTTGGATTTTTCTAAAATTTTTCGATTTTGCAATCCCATAACATAAAGAAGGAAATCTCACGGTTGAACGTATCCCTACAAAAGTAATATGGAGTATAAATTTCTTTTCGGAATGATGACTTTGAAAATTGACAATTTGACATTTTTTAAGTCAAACTTTTAAGTTGATTTTTGATATTTCGGATATAATTTTCCTTAAAAGTGTACTGGAGATAGAAAAGACCGTATCTTTCGGAATAAGCTGCTGTGATTTTTCAACCTCGAATTCATCCGACATGGAATGACCTTCTATGCAAAACTGAAGTGAAGGACAACCAATTACTGTTACTGGTAAAGGCCATTTGATTTACTGGAAAAAGCCATGTTGTTATTGAACAATGCATCTTCACATCTTAGCGACGATATTCTTCAAACTGAAGGTAGTCAAATTTTTGTGACTTATTTGCCTTCTAATGGCATGGTTCTTATCCAACTATGGAACAAGGAGTACTATAGTAGAATTACCCAACAGATGCAGTAGCAACAGCGCACGAGAAATGCGTCATTTGAACGTCATACGTAAAATAACGCTTACTATTGGTTCGTTTGCAAGGACGCCCATAATAGAATAAATTTAGTATTGTGTTTTGACAGTTTCAATTTTGCATTATTATTATATTTTTCTTTCTCAGTTTCTTTGCTCAATATCTAACAAAAAGCATTTATAGATGGTTTGACCCCAGGCCTTAAAAATCCTTCCGGAAAAGGGAAAAGGTTAATTATATTACACATAGGTTCTGACGAGGGATTTGAAAAGGATGGCTTGCTACTTTTTGAATCTAAAAGGACAAGTGATTATCACGAAGACATGAATGCGGAGAGATTTGGAAAGTGCTTCAACATATTCTGCCCAATGTGAGAGAAAACGCAGTGATTGTTTTGGATAACGCACCATATCACAGTCACAAAATAAATAAACCACCTACAGCAAAGCTACCGCAAAGCTGAAATTTAACAATGGCTTGTAAATCAAAACATACGATATGAAGATGTCATGGTGAAGGCATAATTATTAGCATTAGTTAAGAAAAATGTGACCATGTGTAGATGAGATAATTGAAGCATCAAATAGAAAGGTATTCCGGCTACCTCCATACCATTGTGAATTATATCCGATAGAGTTGATATGAGCACAAGTAAAGTGATATGTTGCTAAGCACAGTGTATCATTCAAACTATAAGATGTAAAGCAATTATTTCAACAAGGTGTGTTCAATATTTCATGTGAAAATGGGAAAAATGCAATTAAACATGTGGTTAATGTGGTAAACAAAATGTGGGAACTTGATAATTTAATGGATTGTCAAGAAGAGTCATTAATTATAACAGGTGATGATTCGACTACATCATCTTATAGTGACGACTAATTAATAGTGAAACTGATTTGATGCTGTTTTATTTAATATGCTCTTTTTGTAAATAACTGCTTTCTTATACTTTATTTTTTATATGTAAATTCATCCATTGATGAATGAATAAACACATTTTCTTTGTATCATGTAAGTAATCAGAGAAACTTAAAATGTATTTTCTCCTAATAGTGTATTATATATTGCATTAAAAATTTCCGAACCTGTCGTTTTCTTTATTTCTTCCCATTTCCCCCATTTACAAGTGAATTGGACAAAAAATAAAAATTAAATTACTATATATATATATATTAATTAGAGTTAATTGGCTGAGAACAAGAACTGAATTCGAACCGGCTGTCTTATGTAGTTATTAACAATACCTGACTCCACTCTGTATATTCCCAATGTGTAACATGGCATGGTCCTTGGCATGGTTCCTTAGATGGAGGCGGAGGCAAGTTAGAACAATGCTTATCATCCACAGCATGGTCTATCTGATGATGCGCATTTTCTCTCGAACGCAAGTTAATCTTGATGCAGTTATACTGAACATCCTGCCATCTATAAATTGAAAACTATATAAAATAGAATATCCGTAAATGTATATCAATGTTTTTTCTTTCAAATAAGCGTTCCATAATATATTTCATCTAAACAAGTGGTGTAATATTACTATAGAACAGGGGTCTCCAGACTTTCCAGCCTTAGGGCCATACTGATTACTCCAGTAAGTTCCGAGGGCCAAAACCATATTATCATTGTTGCCGGTGGTAAAAAGTGAAATAGTCCACTGATGAAAAAAAGTCCGAAAAAGTACGCAACGTTTAAAAAAGGCTGCAAAACGGCAACACTGCATATTATTAATTTTCCTGTCATTATCTGTAATTTCTAGATTAGTCGTAGAGTACGAGCCATGAGGAGTAACGTGACACGACATCTGGTGGACACAAGCGGAAATAGGTAGTACCTTCTATCGCTAACAGATGGCGCTAATAGCACGTACAGAATAATCTCGTTGGTTCGAGAAAGTTCTGGTGTCTTCCACTCACTTCTAGATGGCAGTAATTGGAATATATAAGAAGGCTAGTGGCGCAACCACAAGTCAGTTCCTATGACACTGTTGTGAAATAAAATAGTGCGTACCTCCTTAAAACGTGTTTGTGCGTGTTTAAGTTTAAGACATCTTTGTAACAGTATTTTGATTTGAATTGTTGCTTTTGTGTGTGATTTAGTAGTATGGAAAAGAAGCGAAAAATTGATAGTGAATGCAGAAAATTCAAAGATCAGTGGAACATTCAGTATTTCGTAATTGAGTCCAGTAAGAAGGCGCTATGTTTGATTTGCAATGAAAGCATAGGCGTTCTCAAAGAATATAACATTAAACGTCATTATGAAACAAAACATTTTCAAAATTACTCACAATATACAGGAAGTTTGCGGACAGAAAAATTCGAAGCTATGAAGCGCGGATTGAAATCGCAGCAATCTTCATTTACAAAACTCAAAACTGAACAAGAGGCTGCAACGCGTGCCAGCTTTCGTGTGGCCCTTGAAATTGCAAAACGTGGAAAACCATTCACCGATGGAGAAATGATCAAAGAATGCATGATTGCAGTAGCCGAAGAAATGTGCTCTGAAAAGGTAAATTTATTAAAAAGTGTCAGTATGTCAGCAAACATTGTGGCTCGAAGGGTAGAAAACATCGCTGAAAATATATCCTCTCAACTGTTCGACAAAAATGGACATGTTGAGTGGTTTTCTTTGGCCTTGGATGAGTCAACGGATGTGTCAGATACTGCTGAGGTGTTGATTTATATTCGAGGAGTAGATAAAAGCTATGAAGTGCATGAAGAACTTCTTGATATGAATAGTATTCATGGCACAACTACTGGTACAGATATTTTTAAAGGAGTTGAAATGGCCATTAATCAAAAGAACCTTCGATGGAAAAACTTGAAATGTATTACAACTGATGGAGGCAAAAACATGAGTGGGAAAGATAAAGGAGTGGTCGCTCTTGTGTCAAAGGCTGTAGAAAATGACGGTGGTTTAAAACCATTAGTCTTACATTGTATCATTCATCAACAGTCTTTGTGCGGAAAATGTTTGGATATGTCTGAAGTTCTGAAACCAGTCATATCAACTGTTAATCTTATCAGATCTTTTGGGCTGAATCACCGACAATTCCGACAATTTATTGAAGAGATTGGAGAAAATGACTTACCTTATCATACTGCCGTACGTTGGCTTAGTTGTGGGAAAGTCCTTCAGCGCTTTTTTGAACTTCGAGCAGTGATCGAAATTTTTTTGAATGAAAAGCATCGCCCTCTTACTGAATTACAAAACAACGCATGGCTGTGGAAGTTAGCATTCTATGTTGATTTGACAAAACATGTGAACGAACTGAGTTTGAGATTGCAAGGAGAAAACCAGCATCTTCCTGATTTATACACTAATATCAAATCATTCTGGAAGAAATTGATACTGTTTCAATCACAACTACGAAGTAAATGTTTTTCACATTTTAAAACATGAAAACGTGAAATATTCAGCCACACTACTGAGACTGAGTTTCCTATCGATTTTGCAATCGAAACTTTGAGTGCTTTGAAAATAAATTTTGATACTCGTTTCACGGACTTTGATGCCATTGCGAATCAAATTAAGATTTTTCAGAATCCTTTTGATACTGACATTGAAACCCTAGCCCCGGAACTTCAAATGGAAATAATTGATCTACAGTGCAGTGATATAATTAAGAACAAATATCAAAACTCATCTTTGTTGGAATTTTATAAGAGTCTTCCACTGACACAATTTGATAATTTGCATAAATTTGCTCGTGGGCTGTTTTCTGTTTTTGGTGCTACTTATTTGTGTGAGAAGACCTTCTCCAAAATGAAGTACACAAAAAATGTTTACAGATCTAAATTAACTGATGAGCATCTTAAATCTCTTTTAATAATTGGTACAAGTAAAATTAGTCCACAACTACAAACTATTGTCAGTGGAAAATCTCAATTACACAAATCTCATTAGTATTTCATATGTCATTATGCTTGTTATAAGTTATGTTTTTATTTAAAATGTATAAAATGTTAGTTGGATTCATTTCAATAATTTGTTAGTTATTATATACTGAAGTAAAATTTTCTGCATATTATACATGTCTTTACTCATTACAATTCTGTGTTTCTTTATCCAACTTATCACAAAAACAATAACAATAAGCCTACAACAATGTTATGAGTAGTTAGCCCATGACCATATCAATGTAGATGTCATATTAATAATTATTCAACATAAAATTAGAATACTTCAGTAAACTAAATTTAATTTGCTATAAAAAATATGTTCTCTAAAAGGAGTTTTCAAGTATGCTAGCTCTCCGCGGGCCGGACAAAATCTGTCGACGGGCCGGATGTGGCCCTCGGGCCGTAGTTTGGAGACCCCTGCTATAGAAGATTAATTCGAAGAAACAATCATTTTCATAATATTCACAATAAGTAACTGTTTTGTTATCCATTCTAAAGAGTTAATCTGATTGGACTACTTTAGTGAAGTAGGTAGAGGACAAATTGATATATGTAGTTTAAATCTGGGTCCTAATGAAACATCTAAGTTTTCGATTTTGTGTTGGAACTTTAGAAATCTATTCACGATAACGAAAACGTCTCTCTGACCTTTTGATTTGTTTAAGTTCTAAGAGAGCATATTTTTTGTTATCTATTTAGCCATGAAATAAAAAGTGACCAATTATTAAAAGAACTATAGTATTTAGAAATCTAGAAGTAGATACTGGTACAAACTTGTGTCTAGTTTGTGCGGTTTATGGAGATCAAAGAAATTTTATTTATGGGTAACAGATTGTCAAAAATATCCCAATGAAATAATGTTTCTACCAAAAGAAGGCAATGTAATTATTGACTAATTAATGCTAAAGCTGAAACACCTTTATATGAAAATGACAGAAGTATATACAGGGCATCTCCGTGGCAATGGCAAATTGTGTTTTAACTGATAAATGTTTTCCGAAAGGATTTATTTGTCTATTATAGTCGTTCATTGGGAGCGTCCTTTTAATTTATTTGGATTTATACAGTGTGTTCCGTAAGTTGGTGGCTGAGCGCGCTTATAGTTTTTGAAATGGATCACCTGTCTACTATAAGATTTTTGTATTCTTTATACAATTCTTAATCAGAAAATAATACAAATTTCTAAGTTGAGGCCTATACTAAGCTACAAATTAGAAATTTTCGACTTATCACGATTTTTTTGAAAAATTCAATGCTTTTAAAAAATTAAAATTCTCGAAAAGTACTTATTAGGTCGCTACTATTGTATTGGTATTGTGATTACTAAGGAAAGGGCTTAATGCAAGCATATTTGTCTTTTTTTTCCAATTATTAAACACTAGATTAAACTTATATGAAACATTAATCTCTAAAAGTAATGCTTTTCGAATAGAATACTCCTATGATGGCTTCGTTTTTGAATTGCTTATTAAATTTCAAACTAAGAACATATAAGTTGTCTTACTTTAAAAGAGACTATTACTGAGTTATTGTCATTTTTGATATAATTTTTTCGACATCATGTTTTTTTTTGAATATGGTTTAAGCTGCGAAATTGAAAATTGAACGGAAGGCATCTAGTAATTTTTTCATAATAGTTGATAAGCGTAATTTGATGCTAATCAGCTTACAATAATTTCAACGAAGGTGATTTTGTAATGATTTTTTCTAAAGAATATGATTTTAGTACTGGGATAATACCTACCAAAGACATTATTTATCATCCCAGATAGTTTACTGACAGCCTTCCCTTAGAAGATAAGGCGCCTTTACATGAGTGCTGATTATATAAAACCAAGTAAAAGTAAATATGTGGTGAATGATAAAAATTAATTAGAAATTGTTATGTCAACACCTGAAAATCCTCACGTCAGCCCCTGTAAAATAGGTCGTTTGCTTGAAAGCCAAACTAGCTGTGTAAGAGCCTTAAAATCAAAACATATATCACTCCAATGATTGCTCAAACATTAACAGCACCTATTAGAATTAATATGTTTCTTTTTAAAATTTTGTTGTATTTCTTTTACCATTTTATTATGTTTTATATTTTATGAAATACTGGTTTAGGGTAAATTGTAAATAAAAAATATTCAATTTTGTTCATAAATAAGGTTAGTATAGCAATGAGACATTGATTAAGAGTGTATAAGAAAAGAACAAGAGTAATAGTCTGGTATATATTTCAGTGTGCAATCTTATAAACAATTCAAACACTTTACTAAAATTTTTTTTGACATCCAAAACTAATATCTGTAAGCTGTCTTTTAGAAAATACTATTATAAGAATGTCTTCTTAAGACCTGATTAGTTTCAGTAAAATCGGTAGATCGTAGGTAGTAATTTATTTCAGTGAAAAAATCGTGTTTCACCATAATTTGACAACTATTAAGTTTAAACAAATTTCTAGGGAAATAAAAGTGGTAAAAAGTAAATTTGAACTCTTTTGAATAAAAAAAATTCAAAATTCGGACCTAAAGTAACACACAGGCTTATTTTTTAAAAAGATAAGTCATAAGAGTATTTAAAACTTAATTTAGAAGAACGATTGTATAATTTGGAACGGACATACGTATATATACTCACTTTTTTATAATTTTTTTTAGCTGCCTAGCATCAACAAACAAATTTATGTTTGTCAACTGAAAAACAAATTATTACCTGTGTTTTATTCAGTTGTCAATTTTACAACTAATACCATGGGTTACTATACCAGATTCAAATAATAAACATAAAGAATGACAGAATTATATCAAAACATACAGGGTCCCATTTGATAAAAAATACTTTTCGATAAAAATATGTTATGTAAGTTTAATTCAAGTTGGGGAAAGGTGCCATGAATGGGACAAGCCTTGAATGGGACAATGCAGATTTCTTTACAACGATCGGTATTCTAAAATATCGGTTACCACTAATAGCTGGCAGCACAAGTCTTCTTTCATATAGAAATCATTTGAAGTCACTATAATGCTTCTCAGTAGTAAAAAAAAACAGTTTATGTTTTGTCTCATGAAAAGTAAACGGTTGCAGCGCTCAAGAAAATTGTGTTTATTTAAAGAGTTTTTGAGAAAACCGAGCTAAAATTGGTCAACAACTTTCTTGGTTATCTACTGATTGGTGGAAGTAATTGCGGTAGCTACATTGTGAAAGGTATTTTTTTTGTTATTCATTGGTAGGAAAATCAGTGAGTGATGAACGGGACAAAGTCTATGTGGCATGAATGGGACGTGTCCCATTCAATGCACTATATCTGTGGAGTGCAACAAATGTAAGATTTTTATTTAATTTTTGTTGTTAGGTGAAAATGGTTCCTAAAGACAAAAAACTGGAACGAGTATCTTCTAACCTTATGGAAGCCGCCGTTAAAGATGTAATTCAGAACAAATTGTCTCTTCGCGATGCAAGCTTGAAATACAAAATTTCAAAATCAGCTGTTCATCGTGCAGTTCAAAGCGCTAAAAATCTTCCTGAAGTCGTTAATTTTGTGCATAAGCCTAATATTGGAAATAGACGTATTTTTACTGTAGAACAAGAACTAGCCTTGGTAGAATATTTGATAACTGCGTCCAAAATGTGCTACGGATTGGGACATACAGGATTTCGTCAGCTTGCCTATAAATGTGCCCAAAATTTAAAACTCGCATATCCCGAAAAGTGGGATAGAGAATTGAAAGCTGGATTAGACTGGCTTAAAAGTTTTAAAGCCAGACACAAAGATAGTCTATCATTGCGAAAACCTGAGAAAACAAGCTTGAGTCGGGCCACTGCTTTAAATCCTACCACTGTGGCTAAATTTTTCAATAATTTGGAAGAGGTTATGACCAAATATAAGTTCACTGCAGATACCATATTTAATTGTGACGAAACAGGTCTTAATACGGTCACAGATCCACCAAAAATATTTTGTCAGAAAGGATTAAAGCAGGTCGGGCAAGCAACATCGGCAGAAAGAGGTTGCTTGGTTACAATGTTAACTTTTATAAGTGCTAGTGGAAATACTCTACCACCAGCATTCGTTTTTCCGAGAGTAAACTTTAAAGAGTTTATGTTACATGATGCTACAATTGGAAGTTTAGGATTAGCAAATAAATCGGGGTGGATGACTGAAAATAACTTTTTTGTAGCTTTTCAACATTTCGTTGAATATGCGAAGCCTACTGAAAAAAAACCAGTATTGTTAGTGCTCGACAACCACGAGTCACATATTAGCCTTGATGTAGTGAACTATGCCAAAAGTCACCATGTGGTTTTACTCACACTTCCCCCACACTGCAGCCATAAATTACAGCCTCTTGATGTGGCGGTGTATGGCCCTTTCAAGACTTTTTTAAAGCTTCTCAAAATGAATGGATGCTGACAAACCCCGGCAAAACATTCGACATTTATAAAATTGCAGGAGTTGCAAAAACAGCATATTTGAGTGCATTTACGCCAAAAAACATCATTGCGGGGTTTTCGGCCACGGGAATTTATCCCCTTAATCGAAATATATTTCAAAAATATTTCCTTTCCTCATATGTCACAAATCATCCTGCACCGTCGACTATAACCGAAACTATTCCCAGACCAGCTACGCCCGAAGTCTTGAGCCTCGAGGTGATACGACCTTTTCCAAAAGCACCGGAAAGGAAAGAAGTGCGAAATGGCAGAAAAAGAGGAATTACAAAGGTACACCGGAATTAAACCAGTTGAAAGAAGATACAAATGCTAAAATGAGGAAACTCAATCTGAAAAAGACTAAACAAAAATGCAAACGTGAAATTTTGGTAAGCAGTGACAGTGATGAAGAAAGTGAAGAGATGGTATTGCAAGATTCCGATGGGAGCGATGAATTCCTCGCCGACATACTCTCTGGTACTACAGAAGCAGAAGAACACACAGATAATGATGAGTCTTTTGTCATAAAAGAAAATGACTACGTGCTGGTAGATTTTTCAACTAAAAAGAATAAATTGTGTTATATTGGATGTATTCAGAAAGTTTTGAAACCTATAGAATTCGAAGTTAAATTTTTAAGGAGATTCGGAAACTCCAACAAATTTTTTTACCCTCCTGAAGACGATATTTCCGACGTTGACAGAGACAGCATTGTAATGAAATTATCACAACCCTACAGGACTCTTGGATCGTCACGAAGTCAAGCAAATTTGCAGTTTAACATTGAATTTTCATCAACTGAAAGCAGATTTGGAACAATTTTGTAATGTTTCTGAAATGTTTTTATATTTTTAACAATAAAGTATTATAACTGCAGACTGTTCATTATTTCATATTTTCATGTTTGCTTTGATTTTGGTGTTGTCTCATCCATTCCCGATTACTGTACCATCCAATACATACAGTGTATTGAATGGGACAAAATCACGATTTTTTTAAATTGTCACTAATTGATTTGTTAAAGAAAATTGGGTGTAGTTGATAATAAAAATATGTTAACATAATCCCAAGGAACGTGTTTGTAAAAATTTATGAAAAAATTATCACTCATAAAGAAATTATGAATTTAAAAATAAAGCTGTTCCATTCATGGCACCTCTGCCCTTCTGTACACATCCTATTAGTAATTGAAGAAACATAAAATATACTTGCATTAGGTCCTTTTGTTATGAACAATATTTCCAAAAATGTGACTGTAATAAGTAATTCTTGCTAAATATAATTTCTTAAAAGCATTAATGTTTTTTTTTTTAATAAAAATGGTAAAATGTCGAAAAAAATCGATTTTAGGCTTATACCGTTTTATTACTTTTTGACTAAGAGCCGGGAATAAAAAAATAAATAGTATACATAGAGTTTAATTTAAAAAGACCATAACTATGACTAAGCACGAATTTATGGAAATCAATAGATTTAACAATGAGCTGCTGTCATAGGAAGAACACCGCTTCGAAAAATCTTTATTCGTAAATATACAATCAACCTTTCTAACGGAGATGACCTGTTACTTACAAGTTTCCGGTTAGAATTTGGGAAATATCATGCACAGGCTTTTAATAAACAAGTTAATATTATTTACCCATGGCCGCAGGATACGGAACATTCTCCAGTTGTTGTTATATTCCAAGCCAATTTACAATGTTTATTGCATTCTCGTTCCCTTCTCAATCCACCAACAGGCAGATCTGAACATTTCGCTTCAGATACTTGTGAATAAGTTATCAAATCCAAGCAGACTGGTTTCACGTACTGAACTCCTTTGCAAATTGAATTGCATTCTGTCCAATTACCCTCGAAGAGCTGCCATGCGTATTTAGGTGCCATCTCCTTGTTGATGGTGTAACGATAATTGATGTCGGGAGGTATTCCACTGACGGTCAAAACTTCCAGTATTAAGTCTTTGGTTAGCTTTCGATTTTTCGGCGTGGTTACACGTTCTGTTTTTATGTGAGCACCGGTGTATGATATTGTGAGTCCACCGTATACTATCTCGCGCTTGTGAGAAGAAATGATGAAATTACCATTAAGGATGTATTCGCCCGTTTCACCATCAACTAGTACTAGAAAAAAAATTAGATAAATATACACGGCAAATAATAATTTATTTCAGAGGCATGTGTACATACAAAGAAAACATAGTGGAAGTGGGGGCACAGTGTTACAAGGGGTACAGTGTTACACTACATTTTAGGGTGCATCTATAGAAGAGAGAACGTTCCATTGTTACCACGTTGGTGGGTGACTACATCGATATACACGTGGCTTAACTTAGCAATCGATCTGACTGCTATTAATTGCGCAAATAATTAGTTAATGTTTTTTTGGTTCTGAAGTAAAATAAATCTTGAAAATATTATTCAATATACAGGTAGTGTGGTGCATGAATTAATAAATATAAAGTGTTAATTTGAAGGCTTGGTAAGTGTTATACATATTACAGAGACAAATCTAACCTAAAAATATATACATTGGTGGATAAATGATATTCTTTCGAAATGCGATTCACGGGGCACAGTGTTACATAAAATAACGGGGTACAGTGTAACAAAAATTATTTACAATCTAAACTAATTTTTGACTTTGCTATTTTACGATTTTTTTCATTTCAGAACAGAAAAATACTTAAATTTATAATGGTACGTAATAGAAAAGAGGGCAGAAAAATAGCAGAATTTAGTGAAGAAGCGATGAAAACTGCCGTCTTGCATGTGGTTAACAATCAAATGTCGATCCGGTCAATTGCAAAAGCCCAAAACTTAACGCATATGACCTTGAAGAGATATGTGGACAAGTACAAAAACTGTTCCGAAGACGAAAAACGAAATTTTCGTTTTTGTCCAAATTATGAAGTCAACCAAGTTTTACCTCGAAACTTGGAAGAGCAGTTAAGAGATTATCTAATTATAGCATGTAAAATGCATCACGGTCTAACAAGAAAGAACGTAATGCAGTTCGCCTATGAAATCGCAGAGAAAAACCATTTAAGGATGCCTAACTCGTGGCACAAAAATCAACAGGGTGGCGTAGATTGGCTATATGGATTTATGAAACGTTTTCCAGAATTGTCAATCAGAAAACCCGAGGCTACCAGTCTAGCACGAGCAACAAGTTTTAATCGTACTACGGTAACAGAGTTTTTTGATAACCTATCTCTAGCTTACGCAAAATTTCCAAATGGTCCACTTCCCGAAAAGATCTATAATTTGGACGAGACTGCTCTCACAACAGTGCATAATCCACCAAACGTTATAGGCCAGAAAGCCCTAAAGCAAGTTGTACAAGTCACCTCAAGAGAGCGTGGTGTTTTAGTAACGGCATGTTGTTTCATCAATGCAATTGGTAGTTTTGTACCTCCCTTTCTAATTTTTCCTCGGGTACATTTCAAAGATAGGATGTTCACTGGAGCTCCACCTGGAACTGGTGGTGCAGCAGCTAAAACGGGATGGGTAAATAGTGATGTTTTTTTGGATATTTTGAAACATTTTCATCGTTTTACAAAGCCTACAGTAGAAGACCCACTACTCTTAATCATGGACAACCATGAGTCTCATATTAGTATCGCTTCACTAGAATTTTGCAAAGTTAATGGAATTATTCTGCTCACATTACCACCACACACAAGCGGAAAACTGCAGCCTTTAGATAAGACTGTGTACAAATCACTGAAGAATAATTTTAACATTGTTTGCAACGAAGGGATGATAATGAACCCGGGGGAAACAATCAGCATATACGATGTAGTTCGTCTGTTGGGAAAAGCATTTCCGCAAGCATTTACACCTAAAAATATTGTGAATGGCTTTATTTCAACTGGTATTTGGCCTCTTAATAGAAACATCTACAATGATGATGATTTCCTTTCCTCTTCAGTTACTGACAGACCTCACGCTGTGCCTCTACACCATCCACTGGTGAACCTTCTGCTTCATCTACTGCTAAGCCTTCGAAAGATTTACCTCCTTTAGAAATTATTCGTAACACTACATCATTGCCACTAGCTCAAAATATGATTAATGAATCGCCTACTGTAGAACATCAACGAGAAACCAAAGCGAACTCTTCTACAAACTCCAATTATTTTTCACCTATAGAAGTACGCCCATATCCCGCAGCCAAAGAAAGAGCACAACAACGAAAAGGAAAGAAAAGGCGTAAAACTCAAATTCGCACGGATACACCGATTAAAGCTCAAATTATTGATGATTTGAAGAAACGTCAGAAGCTTAGTAAAAAAAACATATTTAAACCAAAAACCAAATCAGTACTGCAGAAACGAATTCAAGAAGAAACTTCAGACGAAGGTAGCTTTCTATGTGCCGATAGTGACGATAGTGTTGGCTTACCCTCTGATGATGATAACACTGACTTGGATGGAAGCACTGAAGTGCAAGTTAGTGACCATGTTCTAATTAAGGAGGGACATCAGGTATTTTCAGTTGGATGTATTCAGACAAAAACTGAGCAGGAAGTTACTGTGTTATATATTCGCCGTTTAAACCCTACCTTTCAGTTTGTTCGCACAGATGAAACTTACACATTTGCAGCGTCACAAATAATTAGTAAATTTTACCTTCCCCTAATCCATCGGGCGGAACATCCAGAAGAGCGGAGATGCTGATTTTTCCAGTGGATTTGCATATATATTATAATTCATTGAAATAATATGTTTGAATATTGTTTGTTTTGATTATGTATGTCTCATATTATGATAGAAAATAAAAAGTATTGATAATCTATTACATTCATTCATTATGGAACAGTGTGCCCCTTCTCTTGTAACACTATACCCCACTGGTGGGGAACAGTGTTACGCATGACATCTCCCTAAAATATATTAAATACAGTTGAAATCTGATTTGATGCAGTTTCAATAAAATTCATAATGGTTTATAATAGTGTATAGAGTAGTACCCAAAAATAGAATTGCTGTCACATACACTATTACAATGTTAGACCGAAAAAAAACTTTTCTGTAACACCGTGCCCCCTCTTCCCCTACATGTGTGAAAACGTCAAAAATAAAAACTACAAAATATAGGTAACAAATCATTAATTCAAGAAGTCCTCACAAGAGTAACAATTTAATGTTAATAGTAATTCCATAACTTTGAGTTTAAATTTTTTTAAACGTTCCTGTTTTATCTCGGATGGAAGTTTATTGTATAGTTTACAACCGCTATAAAGAAGATTTCTTTGAAAAAGTGCTGTTCTATGCTGAAATGGCAACAGGTAATTAGTTTGCCGAGTACTGTATTTGTGGTCTATACTGGAGGTGAAAGATGATGACCTGTTTTCATGTACAAATGACATTACTTCCAATATGTATATGTCAAAGAAGGTTAGAATTCCTTCTTTTCTAAAAGCAGGTCTACAGGACTCTTGCAATCTCAGGTTATTTATGTACCTTACAGCTTTTTCTTGCATCAAAAATACACTCTGGGCATCTCTGCAATGACCCCAATGAATTATACCATATCGAATTCTGGAAAATATATTCGAGTAGTAGTATGTCTTCAAGACTTCGAAACTGCAAGAATTCCGCAGATTATATATTTGCATAGCAAGCCCTACTCAGCGCACTGCACAAAAAATCAATATGGGCGGACCAAGTCAAAGACTCATCCAACACAACCCCCAACACCCTGCATGAATTAACCAAGTCCACAGAAGTTTGATGTAGGTTAATTTTTGTTTCCCTAAACTTTAATTGATTTTTAAATAAAATACATTTGGTTTTTGTATCATTAACTAATAGCTTATCGACTGACATTCAATCTTTTATCTGTGTGTAGATCCTGCCTGCTTTAGATTTAAGATCTAATAAGTCATTAGCATCAATGATTATATTAATATCATCCGCATAGAGAGAGACTGCGGCCAATGGTTTTATAAGTTTTGGCAAATCATTAATGTAAATTAGGAACAATATGGGATCCAACACTGAGCCTTGTGGGACCCCCACTGTTACCTCTCAACTGATATTTCTCCATAACATGTAACCCACTGCCTTCTGTGCCGGAGATAAGACTCAAACCATTTGTTCACCATATCACGAATACCATACCTATGCAGTTTATAAAGAAGAATTGTGTGATTTATACAATCAAAAGCCTTTGACAAATCAATGCACATTGCTAAACATGAATCTACACCAGTAATGACCCTCGTAAGGCATTGAAACAAGGCAGTATTCGTAGAATAACTAGGACGAAATCCATGCTGATCATCAGAAAATAAATCAAAGTGTTTAAAGTATTCAGTTAGTTTAGTAGTAACAATTATTAAAATTAATTAATAAGCTTTTATTATGGACAATCAGTGTAAGTTTTTGAAATAAACTAGGGTAAGAAATATAAAATTCTTAAGTTCCGTTATCTAACTGACTTTATAGCTATCTGTACTTATACATAAGAAAAGAGTTTAAAGATGAAAAGGCCCATAAATAAACATTATTTTGTAGTTCGAAAGTTTCAATAGCAACATTCTTGATTAAATTTAGTGTTACAGTGAGCAAAATCAAAAGAAAGCATACTGTTTCACATTACTTAACTATTAGCTATATTATATCTATAACAAAGTATATATATATACAGGGTGAGTCATGTAAGCGGGTAAAAGCTGATTATGCCTTTATGAGTAAAGATATTTCGAAACGGTTTTTTCCTTGTGATAGCTGTTCATGAGGAGCACATTTTAAAAATATTTTGTATTATACAGAGTGTTCCATAACTTGGTGGCTAACCATAATTATAGTTTTTTAAATGGAATACCCTATATATTATTGCATTTTTGTATTCCCCGTATAATTTTTAGTCAAAAAGTGATAAGATAGTATAGACCTAAAGTGTAAAGTTTTTGACTTATTCCCATTTTTCGGAAAAATTCAATTTTTTGCAGTATTGTTTGCAATAAGAGGTCCTAATAGAAGCATGTTTTATTTTTTTACTAATTGCATGTGCGGAAAACTGGATTAAAATTAGATGACACGTTTTTGTATAAAAGTCAATTTTTTTAAATGAAACACCTGTATATCAGTTCATTTTTGAATTGTTTATTAACTTTCATATCAAAAACATGTAAGACGTTAATACTTTAAATGTGATTATTACTGAGTTACTGTCGTTTTTTTGACATGCTTTTGTTAGTTTTTGCAAAAAAGTCAATTTTTTCAAATGGAACACCCGTATATTATTTCATTTTTGAATTTCTTATTAAGTTTCACATCAAAAACCTGTAAGACGTTAATACTTTAAAAGTGACTATCACTAAGCTATTGTCCCTTTTTAATATAATTTTGTCAGTTTTGTGGTTTAATTAATATAGTATAGTACTGAAAAAATTATATCAAAAAGAGACAATAGCCCAGTAATAGTCACTTTTAAAGTATTAACGTCTTACCTGCTTTTGATGTGAAATTTAATATGAAATTCAAAAATGAAATAATATACAAGTGTTCCATTTATAAAAATTGACTTTTATACAAAAACGTGTCATCTAATTTTAATCCAATTTCCTGCGCATGCAGTTAGTAACTGTAAAATAATAAAACATGCTTAGGGCCTCTTATTGTAAACAATACTCAAAAAATTTTCGAGAAATATAATTTTATACCAACACTGAATTTTTCAGAAAAATGGGAATAAGTCAAAAACTTTACACTTTAGGCCTATATTATCTTATAACTTTTTGACCAAAAATTATACGGGGAATTCAAACATGTAATAATATATAGGGTGTTCCATTTAAAACACTATAACTATGGTTAGCCACCAAGTTATGGAACACTCTGTATAATACAAAATATTTTTAAAATGTGCTCCTAATGAACAGCTATCATAAGGAAGAAACCGCTTCGAAATATCCTTACTCATAAAGGCATAATCGGCCTTACCCGCTTAGATGACTCACCCTGTATATAGAAAAAACGATTTTTTAATGCTATATATATATATTTACTGATCAAGACAGAATTGTGTGTTGCTTTTAACAAAGCACTGTTACGAAAAAACATACAAACAAAGAATACATTTTAAAATTGCAATATCACAGCTAGAAACGACGACATGTTAAAATACAGTATAAAATTTTCAAACAATTTAAAAAGTTCCCTACATATTAAAGCACTGCAGGTATGAAAACAATCTCTAGGGGACTTTTAAATTGTTTGAAAATTGTATACTGTATTTTAACATGTCGTCGTTTCTAGCTGTGATATTGTAATTTTAAAATGTATTCTTTGTTTGTATGTTTTTTCGTAACAGTTCTTTGTTAGTGTCTGATGAAGATCGTAAACACACAATCGAAACGTCACATTACATGCGTAAAACTGTGTATTAATTGATTATTAAAACAACCCACAATTCTGTCTTGCTCAGTAAATATATATAATATATATATAAATTAATTTTTCTGCTTCGTGCTGAGTAAAATATTCATTGCGCCACCTATCGAAAACGATAGAAAACGCCTGTCGGGCCAGCTAGTGTAAGTATAGAAATGAATCAAAAAGAATTATTAGACACTATTTAGGATGAATTGTGCCAATATGTTTCTATTTCTCGTATTTACATACTGGATTCAAATTTGAGTTTTAACCGCTCTATTTTACCGCCGCCAAGTCGTCCAGCCACTGTACTTTCTCTAGACAAGATGGCGACAGCTATATTGAGCGTCCGCACTAAACAGTTGCGTTCACTGCCGCCGGATCTAGCGGCACCGTAACTCCCTGAACGTATGAAATAATTGTGAACAATTGCTCAGTAAATGCGTGTGAAAATTTAGCGCCAAAAAACCCTTTGTGAGAAAGTGTTTTAAATCAAATGATTTTGTAATAATTAATATCCAATTATATAACAATTAAACTTAGCTGTCTAAAAACTATATTTTTAAAGAAGTATATATTGAATTTTATTGGATTACCTATATAATTATCGTCATTGGGAAAAATGTAGTGACCATGCTGTTCTATCACTAGATTACTGCTCCCCCTGGGTATTCTAATAACTCTGCTATAACCTCTGGTACTGTGATTGTATGTTCCATGGACTTCCTGACAAGTGCTGTTGTCCCCGTTGCATACACTGCATTCATCCAAGGTTTGCGTTGAATTTAGGGTGTTGTCGCAACCGCCCGGCTTGCATTTTCCTTTCACGCATATGTCGAAACTGTTGAGGCCGCACTTGGTGCCATCTGTCACTTTATCTTTGAGTTGGTAGTACTCATTGGTACCCTTAACTCTGCAATATAGTCGACAGACGTCGTGAGGGTCGGTGATTCCGTATTTGGGTATCCACTTGACGCTTGGTGTGAGTCCGGCGATCCCTTTCGTGATACCATCAAATTCTGAACACTGAACTTCTCTGTAAGGTGTATGAACAAGAAGAAGAAACGTTATTTAAACAAAGCGATTATGTAAATGGTATTAAATCAATAATTAGTATTGTTACCTATGGGTTATTGCGTGGAAACAATCTACGAACCTAAAGTCGGGGCTTCCGTGCGGACAGTCGTGGGTATTACAAGACATATATGTAGTGCTTTGGCCAATACAATATGAACCACCATTGGCCGGAGCAGGCTGATCACATTCCCGTCTTGATATTTGAATACCTCCGCCACAACTCCTGGAACACTCACCCCATCTGAAAGTTATATTAATATATATGTAAAAATGTGGATTTTATCAGAAAGTAGATAAAACAGATTTATAAAACTTACGGCCCCCATGGTCCCCAAAGACCGTTCCTAGGTGCTAAGGATTGCCTGTCCATTTTGATACACTCACCATGGTGACACCAACTGGAAAGGAATAAAATTTGTATTTATTAGTCTGATATTGGAAATAGTTGTTCATATTTCAAAAAGCACGATCTTTATTATTTTTTCACATGACTTTTTTTTTATTATTATTATTAATGTCGTAATTCTACACTATACTATTATTATAATATAGGAAAGTTAGAATGCTTATAGAAATTATTGGGGCTTACCCAAAGTTGTCCTCAAGCAAAGTTCAGCAAAAATGAAGAGTTTTAAAAGAAAGTTAGTTTGAAGCGTATATCGTTCATGTACCTTCTATAATCGCATCTTGTTCCATCCGCCCAAGGCATATGTTGCGTTCTACAGCCATTTTCTTCACCGGCTGCCGATGTACACCAAAGATTTCTGCATTTGGGCTAAAGTCAGAAAAAGCAGTTTGAAAAATAATAAGTCATAGGCGCCAAAATAATAAAACTGTTCAGCAAAATTCGCCGTTTTTTTTTTGAATGGACCAATTAGTTAGAAATATTATGTTAGAGTTGCTGTTGGTGATTTATGTTTTCTTAATGGGTTTTAGGGAATTTTCTTTTGAGGTGGTAGGGTTCTAGCCATAGCTAAACGCATTTATAAAGATATTATTATGCTACATTTTTCTGTTACCCCCACAAGTACTCGACGTCAGAGCATCCGCCAACCTAGGGACTTATCACAATCTTGTTTTATGCAAGATACTACTAAAACGTCCACAACAAAAGAGAAAACTCCCACAGTACATCGAAAAGTACAATATGGAGTCGTTAACAACGGAGAGCACAAAACTCCTTTATGAGAACAGGATCATTAACAAACTAAAAGAAGCATTTTTAAAACCAGAATGGGGAGCAGAAGAGACCTGGCAAACTATTGAGAAATGCATCAACAAAGCAGCAGAGGAAGCGATTGGCAAGCGTAAAATTAATATGAACGCGACAAACTAAACCAAACCGCGGTTTTGGCAAGAGGTAAAAGAACTCTCTGAATTAAAACGGAAATGCTACCTAACATACAAAAGCGCACCGTCGAAGGAAACTCACGCAGAATATGTCCAAGTAAGAAACAGAGTAAACGCAAGAATAAAATCAATCAAAAGAGAACATTGGGCTAAATTTACTAGTGACTACGTCTCAAAGGAGAGTAAGGAAAATGCTTCGGAACAGAAAAAAACAAGTTAACGAGCTCATACAGACCAAAGGAGTGCCAATACATACATGGCAACAGCATTTCAAACAGTTTTACGATGCCGAAGAAACGCTAAATATAAATGCATACGAAACAGATATGAATGGCACAGTCACTGACGAGGAGATAGAAGCAAAACTCAAGAAATTGAAAACCAGAAAATCACCCGGGCCGGATGGCACCCCATCGAGCTTTTAAAATATGGAGGCCCCGAACTCACACAAAAACTGTCGCAACTATTTAACAAAATCTTAGACGAGACGGAAACACCAGACAAATGGCATAATAGCATCACCATATCCATATTTAAGAAAGGGCTAAAAACCTGCCCACAAAACTATAGAGGAATAACCCTCTTAAATACAGCAATGAAACTGTTCACGAGTATTCTCAAGGACAAACTTGAAATGCAAATTAAGATTGCTGAAGAACAACAGGGCTTCACAAAGGGGCGGTCAATAACAGACGCAGTATTCACAATAAAACAAATCAAAGAAAAGGCTATAGAGTACAGTATGCCAACGTACATTTGCTTCATTGACCTAACAATGGCGTTTGGGAGACATTCTGCATATATTGATGGAAAATAAGGCACCGGCGAACATAACAAAGATAATCCATAACTTGAATAACAATAACGTAACAAAGGTTAAAGTAGGAGATTAATTTACTGACAACATCCCAACACCGGGAGGAAGTAGACAAGGTGACAGCCCAAGTCCCTTTTTGTTTCATCTTCTCATGGATAAAATTATAAACATAGTAACAGATCTTAACCTCGGATACAGGCTGAGCAACAAAGGAATTGGTATGGTGTGTTACGCCAATGATGCGGCAATTATTGCCGAATCAGAAAACGACCTACAGTGACAACTCTACAGGTTCTTCCAAGTGAGCCGCCAACTCAATATGAACATTTCTATCAACAAAACCAAATGTATGACAATCACAAAAGATACGCTCAGGTGCAAGCTAGTGGTGGAGGATAATCCCATAGAACATGTGATGCAATTCAGATATCTGGGCATAGACATATCAAGTACCCACGACCCAGTTAAAGACCTGAGAAGCCAAATTAACAAAGCATCCGCACTATCAGGATGCCTACGAGATATAGTCTGGTGAAACTCATAAAATTAGTATCTACAAGACTTGCATCAGACCGATTATGACGTACGGTATAGAAGTCCGCGAAGACACCAATAAGACGAAACACATGCTAAGGGTCGCCGAAATGAAAACACTGTGAACAATAGTGGGCAAGACAAGAAGAGACAGGGTGAGAAACTCGGATATCAGGGAACAATGCGAGATACAAGACATTGTGAGATGGGGGAAGACAACGTAAGAAGCACTGGTACAGCCATGTAAGACGGATGGACGAGAACAGACTTCCGAAGATAGTCCTAGAGAACAACCCGCCTGGCTACAGACCTATCGGAAGGCCACCTAAGAGATGGAGAGATAGCTGGCTATCTACCTCTCAGGAAAAGACGCAGGGGTAATTTCAGAATTAACAGATCGACAGATCTCTAAGTAGTAGAAGAAGAAGAAGAAGAAGAAGAAGATTTTTCTGTTCATATCAACATATCTACATTGCATAGCATATATCTACGTTTCACTCTAATATATTGCAAACATTTCTATAATTTCATTGGAATATTCCAGCATTACCATAATATGTTAAAATTATTATTCAGGGCCACACCGTCAGTGGCAAATAATTTCACCAACAGTTTATTTCTAAAATATTAACAACAAATCCATAAATATCCAACAAGTGCTCATCCAAGTCTTCAGACTCTAGATTTAATGCTATCGAGAAAATAGCGACTCCTATTGTAACGGTAATTTTATAGAGCTTTACGTAGCATGTATCAAGATGGTAGACAGGCATGCATAAGAAAAGATGTACTGAAGCTGGTTTTTGGAAATGATTTTAACAAATAATCATAGATAATTAAAGCATTATGTTGGTAACGAACATGGAATGTGGAACTTGAAAGGAAGACCACCACCTCAACAAAGCAACAGTTGTAAAGAAAAAGTCAAATTAAACCAAATTAATTGTAGTATATATACCAGAAGGCTATACTAACATATAATTTTGAAACATGGCTATCGTAAAAATACGAATTTCTAATAAAGACACTAGAGTTGAAATGCCTCGGAAAAAATACTATGAGTCATAAACACGGTAAATTGACCAAATATGCGAATCAACTAGCTACTGAAATAACAAGAAATAATGGAGAAAATAGAAGAAAACAGGTGGAAGATATTAATTATTCAATCATTAAGAAGTATTAGCGATAAGTGATGATTATAACAGAAGAAATAGTAGGCCAAGCAAAACATGGTTAAGGATGTAAGTGAAATCGATATACAGAGCAAGAAGTAATTCACGGAAATTATAAAACTGCCTAAGAATAGAAAGTAAAATTTGGATGTAATACAATAACTAGAGTTTATCTCCGTTTGCTAGAACTAAACGAGTCTCTGTTATAGATGACAGTGGCAGTATGATTCCAACATTATTTCTACAAACTAAATACCTCGGTACCTTTAAAAAATTGGTGGCAACGCCGGGTATAGCGATGAATCGCAATTGAATTACGAGGCAGGAAATGATATTTGTGAACTGTTCCCTCAAAAACTGAGTCTGAGATTACGCGATGGTTTTCCGTTTATAAGAATATTACGTTGACAGCCAATAAATTAGTATTCTACCAAACGCCAGGTCTAGTCATAGCTGGAAAGAGAGCATGCAAAGATATGGAAGCTGACTGAAGTTCAATACGACGCTTATAATAATAATAATATTATATATCTTCTGGACAAGGTCAGATTGCTGCTTGAGGAAGAATCTATAAGTAACGGTTCACATATCATAGGCTTAATTATTTTTATTTTTAATTAACATTTATTATTATTCTTAGTTTGAATAGTACATGTTGACTTCGAAAATTAGTAATAATATCTTTTGTATATTTTGGGTATGGTAGCGTCATCTATCTATGGATCGCTTAAGTACGTTCAGTTTTAATCGACAGCTACCAGTGTTGTTGTAATTATCTCCTTAAATTTAGTTATTATTATTTGATATCCGATAAACTTAAAATTATTTTAAGTTACTTGTTATTTTCTTTCTTAATAATTCAGTAATATTTTAAATTGAAATTCCACTTTAATTAATTTAGCTTCGCTAGGGTTTTCTTTTCGATATTGTTCTTCCTTACCGGCTTGTCAATCAAGTTCGATGGATACCGCGTGGCATTATGGAATTTCTGTTTTTGATTTTCATCAAGTAACATCGTGTGAGTAATATCTCTGTACCAACAGTCATTAATTTTGGTAGATTAATATATCTAAAAGCATCATGTTTAGCGGAGTATTTTGTCTCTTTGGTTTCTTTATGGAGAAGAATTGCGGTTGGAATTTTGGTTTTGTTCCCTCAAAAACTCAGTCTGAGATTACGCGATGGTTTTCCGTTTATAAGAATATTACGTTGACAGCCAATAAATTAGTATTCTACCAAACGCCAGGTCTAGTCATAGCTGGAAAGAGAGCATGCAAAGAAATGGAAGATGACTGAAGTTCAATACGACGCTTATAATAATAATAATATTATATATCTTCTGGACAAGGTCACATTGCTGCTTGAGGAAGCATCTATAAGTAACGGTTCACATATCATAGGCTTAATTATTTTTATTTTTAATTAACATTTATTATTATTCTTAGTTTGAATAGTACATGTTGACTTCGAAAATTAGTAATATCATTTGTATATTTTGGGTATGGTAGCGTCATCTATCTATGGATCGCTTAAGTACGTTCAGTTGTTGTAATTATCTCCTTAAATTTAGTTATTATTATTTGATATCCGATAAACTTAAAATTATTTTAAGTTACTTGTTATTTTTTTTCTTAATAATTCAGTAATATTTTAAATAGAAATTCCAGTTTAATTAATTTAGCTTCGCTGGGGTTTTCTTTTCGATATTGTTCTTCCTTACCGGCTTGGAAATCAAGTTCGATGGATACCGCGTGGCATCATGGCATTTCTGTTTTTGATTTTCATCAAGTATGGGATTTAAAGTCACATGGTGTTGGCATTGTATTTGACAGAACATTGACGATTATTAGTATGCATTGTAGAAGAGCATAAATTTGGTATTTATCTATCAATTAATTTGAAATTGTTAATGACACATTTTCATCACCTATATGTCTCGTGTGTCGTAACCTTTTTCTTTAGAACTAATTATTAACTTGTGACGTTAAAATTTGGGGCCTTAAAACTTATGACCTAAAATTGTGAGACAAAATTTTGAATCGTAGGTTGAAAATTGTCAATCTGCAGAAGGTGCCTAATATTTTCTTCCGCTACCACCATTAAATCTTGGCCATCAGTTGTGTTACCTTTTACTTTCTTATACGTAGTATAAGGAAGTATTGTGATGATGAAAATTTTCGACCTCGAGATTTTTGCAGATGTCCACGTTTTGAGGTCCCCTGATACCAAAAAAGTGGTTTTTAAAAAATGTCTGTGTGTCTGTGTGTGTGTCTGTGTGTCTGTGTGTGTGTGTGTGACCACGATAGCGGTCAAACCGCTATAGGTATCAACTTCAAATTTTATATTTACGAATATAATTTCCCTCTTGAGAACTGATTAGATTTTGAGCAAAATCGGCATACCGGAAGTAGTAGTTTACTTCAGTGAAAAAATCGAATTTTGCAAATATTTCGTCAATTACTAAGTTTAAACAAATTTATAAAGAATTCAAATGTACTTAAAATTAAATTTGAGAAAAATTGTATTAATAAAGTTTTTCGAAATTCCGACCGGAAGTAGGTCTTTTACTCTTATCGAAAATCAGTTTTTTGCGAATATCTCGCATGTCATGCTTTCTAGGCAGGTACATTACCAGTATAAAAGTATTTAGAACGTACTTTTAAATATCTCTTGTATAAAAAAAATTTCAAAATTCGGACCGGAAGTAACACTTTTACTCTTACCGAATAACGATTTTTTGCAAATATGTCGTAAATTATGCATTCTATATATATTTATGAAGAGTACAAAAGTATTTAGAGTTGGATTTGGAATATTTTTTGTATAAATGAAATTTCAAAATTCGGACCGGAAGTAACACTTTCATACGTATAAGAAAGTCGTGTGGTGGCCACACCTCATTTTTTTTTATCGCTGTTGTTACCAGCTAATGAAGACCTCATTAGCTTCAGATAAGTGTGTTTGCATTGGTTAATTTTGTAATAATAAGTAGTAATTGTAGGGGTAAGGTCTGTTAATCCTTTTTGTTGATTATTGTATACTTTTGTTATTAAATCTTGTAATTTTATATAATATAAGCCCATCCTACAGGGTGTATTTGATTAATTTCAGTATCTTCGAGATATATTTTATAATTTTTCATACATAAGAGCCCATTATACAGGGTGAACTTAAATAATCTTTGCACTTGTCATACGTTTAGTAATTTTGTATAAGAGATAAGCAAGAATAGCTTACTGTAATTTTGATTTTATGTACTAGGTTAATATTTTTAATTATTTTAGTGGTTGCTTGACCTACGACATAACCTATTGTAAACGATCAATTTGCAAATTCTTCGAGACATATATAATAAATATTTTTTTTGACATACAGTGGGAATTGATAGGTGCACCCTTGTGGTTTTTTTAATCCTTATGGATTGTTCCTTTGCGTTATGTTTGATATACAGAGTGTACCATCGCGTTCAGCTGTATGCTTTAGAGGCATGATTTAAATTTTGTTTTTTTATTTATACCTTAAAATTTCACATTATTTCTATTCATTCATTTCATGTTCGACTTTTTTTTTTCTATATATAAAAATATTCTATATCCTTTTGTTGGGAATTAAATTTAGAACTTGTGGTTTGAATTTGTTTTGTTTTATTGTTGAGTCGCTTTTACCTGTTTCCACCTAATTTTTCTTGCCATCTACAATCCGCGTTCGTTAACTTCGATAAGCTTAAATTAAAATTAGCTTCACGTCGTTTCGACGCATACCATCTTCACTGAGTAAGCGGCAGCCCAAGTGACAAGAATAGTAGGTAGGTGGGCATAGAGGTTATGACTCATTTGGAATTTTTATTTGCCAATCTCTTGTATTTGTAATTTAAATTTACCCATCGCCATATTATTATTGCCACGGGCCTTTTGACGTTTTATTCGTGGCAATTTATAGAACACATGGCATGGTTATCAAACTCTGTAAGATATATTACGTGTGAATTACAGAAGAAAATTAGTCTGCATGTAATATGCTTCCAAAAGGATCTGAAAGGATTCAGCCAGAAACACTTCGGGAAGCTTCTATTGGAGAGTATGGTATTCATATTTTTTTATTAACAAGATAGTGCCCTTTGTTGACGATACTGGATTTCTCGAAAATAAATGATGCTACAAGAGCATAACTTTGGTGACCAACGTTGATGTTTTAATCTTTATTATTAAAAAGTGCTTTCTTATCTTAGTATTGTTGATATGTGTATTAGTTATTTATATTCATAATGTTTGTGATGTATTTTTTTAAATTTAAATTGATGTGAAAGTAACACGATTTTAATAATGATCTCAAATTTTCCCTATATTGAATAGTACATGCAATAAGTATTATATCCCCTATTAGATATTTATATCAAGTATGCCATTTACATTTTAAAATACTTTATATCGAAGAAGTATTTATAAAATTCCGTTGGTGTTACGGAATTCAAACAGGAAATATTGTAACAACATGTCTATATAAATTACTACCTATTTCCCCATATGCGAGCCAATTTACCGCATATTTTGTCTTGCATTTATCGCATACGCGCACAATTATTATCAGGCATAAAATATTTCGATTTCGAAAGAAAACCTCGCGCACTCACCATAAAAGAGCATATTTTAGAGCCTGCCCCAAATTCCAACTGGCACTGTCTGTTCACCTCGAAGGTTTCTCCAGGTAATGTATTAGAAAATTCCAGTTTCACATCTTTCGGCTTTCCAAGCAGGCACGAAGCGCGAGGAGAACTGAAAGAAGAAAAAAAGGACAAATAAGGACAACTAGGACAAAAGTGTCATCACCATTACCTTTTATGAGCGTATAGAATTGCATAAAACATAAAGATGAATATTCTACTTATCGCTACAGGGGTGTTTAAAGTAAATGTTACAGATAAAAGAAAATTTAGAGCAAAATAACTAAATTGTTCTTCTATGTGGGTAATAACTATACACCGGACGTCCGAGGTTTAAATTACGACGGAGCAAAGAAATAATGTAAACAACACGCAGTTACTGAATAGCACTATTCATATGGTGAACTGCCACATCTGTTTACGTCCCGAAAACGAGTGCAAGAAAAGTCCATTTAACTCGTAAATTCCTTTCTTCATAGGCGTAGGTAGAAGCGTAAAGGGTTTTAAAAGTTTATTATATTTACCTAATATTTCGCAAGATAAATAAAGTTATATATGTATATATGAGGTAGGCGCCATAGATTATCGGCCTGATATACAAAAAAGAAACTTGGAACTATATAAGAAGTTTTATTTTTCAACGTAATCTCCCCTAACTTTTATACATTTATTACAACGATTAATTAATAATACGATACTCTTGTAAAAATAATCTGAAATTTTCCCGTCAAAATATTCTATAACAGCTGCTTGCAACCTACTGTCGTCCTTAAAACTACGTTCCCTATGGTCTTTTTTTAAATTAGAAAACAAAACAAAAATCACAAGGAGCCATATCCGGACTATAATGTGGATGTTCCAATTCTTGAAAGCCGCATTCGGGGATGGCAGCTTGTGAAATGGCTGCAGTACAGACGGGAGCATTGTCGTGCAATAATCGCACACCTTTTGTCAATTTTCCATGACGTTTTGCTCAAAGGCCACATCCGAAGTCACTTGGGATACTTTTGAAATTATTAATAGCCACATCTAATGTGGTTAATCCATCTTTTAATTTGAGATTTCGATTTTCAAAATATGTGATTAGTTTAGGCAAATTTCCAAAGTGCTCCTGAAGGAATAACAACTGATTTTTTTAAATTTGGGATTTGTGTTAGTTCCTTGCACTCAGAGATACTTCGAGCATCGTCATTTAAACATGTAACGGAATTTTACAAACTATCGAAATTCTCTGCATAAAAACTAGTAGCTTCCAACCATGTTCCCCATCTAGTTATTACTGGCGAGGGAGGCAGTGACAAAGGTGGAAGTTTTTTCCTAGCTACTCTTGATGGTGCTTTTCTGAAAACTTTTTTAAAAGCGGGTACAAGTCTATCAACTTCCGGATAGATGTCTCTGATATATTCACAGATTCTGTGGAGAGCATGTGCTACACAAGTAATATGCAGCATATAAGAATATGTTTTCTTTAATAGTCTGCCTTTTTTTTAACATATATGCGGCCCTGTCACTAACAAATAAAATATTTTTTTTCCTGTACCTGTCGTCCGACTAAAGCATTTTGTGGAAATTCTCGTCAATGGCTTTAGCAACTGTTTCCGCATCAACTGTATTTATAACTTTAGATGCCATTACATATGCGTTGTATGGAATAGTTGGATGTAGTACACCAGCTACAAGATTTACCACACAGTGTCCTAATATATCGACAGTTTCGTCGGCACCTATTCATAGGCACTGATTTGAAAGATGTCTTCTAATGCATTCTACTGTTTTCGTGAAGCACTTAGAAGCATAATATTTGCGTAAGGTGGATTCATCAGGAACATTTCGACCAGTATATTTTTGGAGAAATGTTTTGAAAGTGGGATTGTCAAGTTTATTTAATGGGATATTGGCCGCCATTAAAGCTTCACAGAGTTCTTCGTTAGAATTGTCAGCTTCCAACGGATCCAGTTTGTGTGTATATCTTAGCGATGCTAAGTGACGTTATACGTGCGATTTTTGGGCATTCTGTAACGATATTTTACAGACATTGCAATAAATGTCGGAATCACTGACAATGGACATACAATCAGTATGACCCTTAATCCAACTCGCCATTGTTTCAAGACGTCATTCTTGACGTTCTTCCATATCACATCTGTGTAACACAAGTAACATAAAGATCTAAATAAAACTCAAAATATATGCGTATGTTATTGAAACTTAACGAAATCCAGTGCACACTTACGTCAAGATAATTGTGAGAAGTAAATTCAATGAAACGGTATTAATCAGGAACTATTACAAAAACTACGAAGTATGTAATTAACAGTCAAAACAATGAAAAAACGAAACTAACATAAGTATGAATAGGTATATACATATATAACTTTATTTATCTTACAAAATATAAGGTAAATATCATTAATTTTAAAAACTCCTCACCCTTCTACCTACGACGACGAAGAAAGGAATTTGAGAGACTCGTTTTCGCGTCAACAGCAGATGTTGCAGTTCACCATATGAATAGTGCTATTCGTACCTGCGTGTTGTTTACATTATTTCTTTGCTCCATCGTAATTTAAATCTGGTGCGTCCGGTCTATAATTATCATATACAGCTAACTGTGTATTTTTAATTTGTTTCTTGTAATTACAACCAATTATTATTAATTATTATTATTATTATGGTACTAAACGATAGGAGAATTATCGTTAGATTTATAGCGGAGACACGTGGCTTTTCAGGTGGAAAAAGAAATTGTAGGATGAATTGGGTTTCAAAATAGTGTCTCCACAGTGGGAGCCAAAAACTTTAACGGCAGATCAAAAGAGCATTCATCAAGTTAACTTTGACACGAATTTGGCGATAATTAATGGAGATCCAATGGATTTTCTGCAAAAGTTGGTATAGGTTTGTATTTTTCCCTATTTAATTATAGATAAAGATATCACAAGAAATTAATACGTATATTTCAACAGTATGAGCGACTATTTTCATTTAAATATGCGTGTTACAACATTCATTTATACTAGCACATATAAAAACTAATTTCACTAAATTTACGATTTTGTTGACAATGTTTCGACCGCAACTATCCCTATATACTTGCGGTAAATAGAATTTATGAACCGTGAATGTCTCTAGTAATCGCGTAATTAATGTAAGACACTTAATGGATGCGTACCATTGCGTTCTGCCGGGCAGAAAAAAGAATGATATGTACCAGTTATGAAGGCTATAACGCGCATTAAAAACTGATTCAATTGGTAATGGAAACTTGACCTTCATATTAAATTGCGGTTGATTTCATAATGGGGAAGATTATGTATGTGTGTATTGATGTTGAAAAAATCTATTACATCTGTTGCTCTCTCATAATGCGAAAAAGAAAGTTCCGTGTACTATTATATATACATATATCTATGTAGTTAGCGGACATGACCTTGTCTGGATATGCTGTAGACGTTTACAGTAGTACGCAAGACAAAAGTGTTTACGTTAATGAGTACGCTAAAATTGTGTTTACGTAATTTTTTTATTGCAGTATACAACAGTAAAAAGCAACTCAAAATAGAATATATACACGGTGGCCAGAAAAATGCGGACAAACGCCAGGTAGAACGATTCTTTGTTCAATTCTGAGGCGATAATCTTAATCCAAAAAAGTTATACGGTCCTTCCTTACGGCATACGAGACCATCAAACATTAAGTTGTACGGCTAAAATTTAGCAAAATTCGTCAAATTTATCTATGTAAAATCATTGTGGTGAAATTTAGAAATGGAATTATCTCAAATGCATTGATGTAACTAATCGATTAATACCAATGGTTTACAAAAAAAAAAAAAAAAAAAAAAAAAAAAAAAAAAAAAAAAAAAAAAGCACTACTACTTTTTTCAATTAAGATTGTCAACTCAGAATTAAACAAAGATTTGGCCTGCGTGGCGTTTGTCCGCATTTTTCTGGCCACCGTGTATACAGTATGTCCCCGGATTGAGTTTACAAGAGGGAAAAAATTCTTATTTTTGATTTTACAGTAAAATGCTAAGGGAATTAAATTTTATACTTCATCTCAAATGATCAAATCTGTAATTAGAATTTTAATTCCACTTATGTATGTTCCAAAAATTTTGTTTTCATTTTTTTCATTGCATTTCATCTATTATTTTTTGTGGTGGAAGGCTTTGACTTCAAAATGTCAAACACTAATTTATGTGCAAAAAATAACTTCAAACTGTAATTCTGTAATTTTTGGTGAAAATGTTAACGTTATCCCAATATTTTCTCACTAAGGATAAAAACTTTAAATGGCGAAAAACAGCTCTCCAAACGTTAGTGTAAGAACGAGAAAACACACCATAGTTTCTCTGCTACCGACACCAAGACAGGAAGCAAGAATTGCATCAACTCCTTTGGAGTCATTTTCTTTATTTTTCAATGAACGTATGTACATTTGCTTCTCAAGTATACAAATAAGTACATCGCAAAGATTCGTTGTAATTTTGAAGGAGAAACAAACGCGAACAATGTAACCCATGAAGAAATGCGTGCATTCATAGGGCTATTGATTTTAGTTGGTGTGCTAAAATCCGCTCATTTTGAAGAGTTGGGGGAAAAATATGGTACAGGTTGTGAAATGTTTCCCCTAACTATGTCATCAAAATGATTCTCTTTTATATTGAGATGTTTAAGGTTTGACGATCTGGAAACTCGGGAAGAAAGGAAGCAGCTTGATAGGCTTGCAGCAATAAGAGAGCTAACCGATATTTTGTTAGAAAATGTTTCGTCTTCGTACGCAACAGGAGCGTATGTAACAATTGATGAGCAGCTTATCCCTTTCCGCGGTCGCTGCGCCTTCAAGCAGTATTTGCCGAATAAACCTAACAAATATAGCATCAAAGTGTTTGCGTTGGTTGATGCCAGAACATTTTATTTAAAAACATTTGAGATATGTGCAGGGACTCATCCAGAGGGCCCATATAAAGTCAACAATTCACCATCAGATATAATAAAGCAACTGGTTGAACCCATCAAAAATTCAAATCGAAATATTACCACAGACAATTGGTATACCAGTATCCCTCTAGTAAGGTCTAGGTGGCACGCTAAGAAAAAATAAAAAAGAAGAGAGAGAAGAAGGTAAATCAGTTAGAACTAGCATTTTTGGTTTCACAGAGGAAATGACAATTGTCTCATACGTGCCTAAAACATCAAAAAGTGTTATCTTGGTTTCAAGCATGCACCACGATGACAAAATACACGAATCCACACGAGATCTTCAGAAGCCAGAATTGATAACGTTTGATAATTGCAAAAAAGCTGGTGTTGATGTTTGCGACCAGCTCTCTGCTACTTATAATGTTGGAAGACGAACCAAAAGATGGACACTAGTTGTCTTCTTTGATTTTTTAGACATTTCTGCAATTAATTCTTGCGTTATACGTAAAGCAAATAATATTTTTAAAATCATTGTCACTGGAATTAGTGAAAAGTCACCAAGTATCTCGCAGTTCTTCCAATTTTATTCCAAAAAATTTGCGAACACGTATCCGCCTGCAGCAAAATATACCTTACAATAAATTACTTCAACATAATGTACCTGGACCTTCTCGAGGGAGATGTGGAAAATGCCCAAGGAAAAACGATAACAAACTGTCTGTTAGTTGCAGTGAATGCAACAATTTTATTTGCAAAGCATACACAAAAAAGATTTTTTTGTACCGATTGTGTTGATAGGGATTAGAGTATTTTTAAGAATATTTCTACGTTGTTTTTACTAAAACGTTTATGTTTCGACCTGCAATGTATGATTTTCTTAAAATAAAGTTTATTCATTATGAATTTAAAAAAGAAACATCATTCTGGACATTGGGTCATAATGACACCACGCGACCAGATACGTAATTTTTATGACGCGACTAACTAAGGGTTAACAATGTTCACCGCAATGTTAGTCCTAAAACTGATTAAGATAGATATCAATTAATAAATTTGATGTTGCATTTACTTTCTTATTATCCTTAGTTACTTCTTTTATTAATACGCCCTGGCTATCACATTGTAATGTAAGGTAGAAATTGACACGATAGCATAACATTTATTAACATAACTGAAAATTATAGGCACGTACATAACATACATTATCTTTTAGGTTAAGAATATTGAGAATCAGGAACTAATAATATAGGTACGTAATAGATGGCGCCATTAACTTCTTTTTATAGTTTTTATTAATTTTATGAAATTTACAAGTCGTAATACGTCAAATTTAGTTGAAATGGACATTTTCACAATTATACGTTATTACTTTAATAATGATTTATTTCTTTAGTGCAATTTTTATTTCCCGCACTCGTGTGGGAAAGTCAATTTTCCACATGCAAATGCAACCGCGAAATGACATGTTTTGATAAGCGGGTACAAAATAGTTATTTACGAACCAAGTGCGGGAAGACTGTTTTCCCACATGAGCGCACATTGTAAGCACGAGCGACCGCGGGAAGCGACTGCTTTTAATTGCGCGAATGCTTGGAGGATGTCTTCACGCAAGTGGTTTGTAAAATATTTTTTTGTACGAACATTAAATTAAAGAAATATTATTGATTAATGTCATTGGTATCATACCTAACCTAAGATAGATTACCTAATTAAATTAAGTTATTATATTCTTAGAAATGGCAAACATGAGGTATTTATTGTTATATTTATAAATTTATAGTACATTTATTGCGTTTTTTGGTTTAAATACAAACAATTCCGAACTGCCAATATAAATGTCGATGTGGTTCAAATAGATGGCGCCACAATTTTTTTGGAAGAATTTTTAATTATTACACCTATTTCCCCAACTTTTAGTGAAGAATAGTGGAGGGATGTAGTATTTTATAGACTAAATTTTATTACTACCAAGTTAGATTTTTTTTAAATGTCCCAAACTGCCAGTGTTTTTTTCAATTTTTACAGTCGCCTCAACCGGGAAAACGTATTTCCCAGTCGAGCTACACATGCGCCAAATGTCACTTTACAGGCGGTGAGTACAAAAAGATATTTCCAAGTTTCAAAATCCATTTGATTGTATAATTGAGGAGCTTCCATCAGGCCTTTAACTGGCCCGTATGATGATTATCTCACAAAAAACAGTTAAATTATTTGCATTAGACATTTTGATCTATGTAATAATAAAGTTTTTAAATATGTAGGTGAAAATATTTTATTCGTTCGTTTTGTTAGTGTTAGTAAAACTTGTACAAATATTATGTAAAAGTAATCCCTTCATAATAAAAATGTTTGTCTTTTTGTCCAATGAGAAAATTACTTATTCATATCTTCTTACCGAGCATAGAATTTTAAAACATGTTGACAATTTTTGTAAGTTATGAAATTGCAATGTATCCCCTTCCCCAATTAAATATTTTTGCAGTTTCCTATTAAATAGTTTAAAATTTTAACTTACTCCAAAAACTCCGTCAAATAATGCCTGGAACAAGCTGACCAATGCCAAGGTTTCGTTTCATTATGAAGAATCTTGCTCATGATTTGGGACATGTCGTTCCCGTTATATTTGCCGCACTCTTCAAAATCATCATGGCGCATGCTGAAAAAATTGAAACAAACACGAATAAAGTATTTACACTCGACGAAATTATTTTTACTTCAGTAAATGTCCCATTTCGTGAGCAATAGTGTAGGATGTGGATAATCCGTTGTCTTTCACTATAGCGCAACTGCTGGTCTCGCTGCACATACCCCCCACTTCCGCTATGCCCAACGTGTGACAAATGCCATTCGTCAAGTTCTTGCAGATCGCGTCTCTGTAAGAAAGGAAAATATCTGTATGATAACTACGAATCTTTCCAAAAATTGTTTTTAAATACCTAGTTAGAAGGATGGCTGCGTCGTGATGAATGTGACCGTTGTGTTGCCTCTGCCATTCGCAGAAATTTTTCAGCATTTCATCTGAAAATATTTTTAAAAATCAATAACTTAAAATGGACGGTAATAAAATTCTACTCTATTTTTTCGATATAGTTACTGTCTTGTACATAGCATAAATTTCTTTTCTGAAATTGAATACGAAATTGAAGAAAAAAGGAAAAGGTACCAGGTATATTTAAGTTCGAAAGCTATGGAAGACAAGGAAAAATACAAAGAATCACAAAAGAAAGTACGGAAGAAAATATGTGAAAAGAAGAACAATCAATGGGAAAGGACGTGTTCAAGACTCAATACATACATTGGAGGAAGGAAGAGTACAGAAAGTTGGAGGATCCTCAAAAGTATGAGAGGAGAACTAACGAAGGACATAATCTCACTTATAACACCTAAAAAATGGAACAAGTATTTTGAAGAGATGTTGACAGAAGACAGACCTCAATTTAAAGACATCCAAAACGAAAACCAGGGCATATGCATACAAGGATCCCCAATTAGAATAACTGTGGCGGAGGTTAAAGAAGAAGTATGCAGATATGGAGGCAGAAGAACAAGCACAATCGACCACTGTTTACGCTAACCCAAATTTTAGAAAAGAAAGCAGCACGAAATCAAGAGGTACATCTCCTGTATGTAGATTTGAAAAAGGCCCACGACAGTATACCTTTAGTAAAGCTATGGGAGGCTCTTCAACATAGCAACATAAACACGGAAATAATAAAAGCTGTGAAGTCTTTATACGCGGGCTCCACATCTAGAGTCAAAACCAACGAAGGATTAACATCTAGATTCACAATAACCAAGGGTCTTAAACAGGGTTGCTGTATATCTCCGACACTATTCAAAATATACTTGGAATATGCGCCAAAGACATGGAAACGGAAATGCAATAGCATGGGAATGCCAGTGGATGACGACACGACACCAAATTAACACATCGGCAACAAGAAAGAAGAAAGATAATCTGTAAAGGTATTTAGGTGAATGTTAAATAAAGAATTAAATATAAAAAATTCGTCTTAACGGATAGACGAAATAAATTAATATATTAATCTGAGAAAGTTAAATATATTTAATAAATTGTTATAAATATAATAAAGTATCAGCATCTCTAAAATGTTTATCAATACTGTAATTTAATCTATTATTTGCGTACTAGTATTATATATACATATATGTAATACATATCAAGCTTAAATTGATTTCTAATATAAATATTATCTCAATTTATACAATAGTATTTTATTGAATTATACCGAAATATTGATTATTAACATCTCTTTTACCTGGATAGACCTGAGAGAATGACTGAGCTAATCAGATAAATAATTCAATTTCTTTGTTTTATTTTGTTTAAAAAATTATTAAAGAATAAAGGGCATTATAAGGGTTCTTTATTACATTATGACATAACAAAGAGGGACTATCACATTACGTTATTAATTTTCTTTTAGTTGTTCCATTACAGACGCACTACGTAGATACCTATATGAAATTATAAATATTACCTGATCTATTAGCCGTAAATTCTGTATCATTCAGAATAGAAATATGGACTACAGCCACAGTGATGGGGTTACCTACAGTTGCGTCTTTGAACAGAATATCTACCTGAAAAATAACTTTCTTAATAATTATCACGAAACTATTGGCTTATGTATATTATACGTACATGAGACATCAAAGTTAAAATGTACGGAATCAAAGTTTCCTTGTTTCGGTGATACTCGGTCATCTTCTTGTCGGTCACGACGAGAATCTCGATAAAATATTCGTGATCTGTCCTCTTCGTTCTGATACTTTTGCCGTAGCGATGGGAATGATGGACGCCTCTGGCGGATCTCTTACTTTCAACGAACTCTATGTCATATTGTGGCTCGTCGAAATTATCGATATCATCGAAAAAAAGGATTTCTCTTTTCGTCCTGTCATTGTTTGTTTCTGAATCTGGCAAGAATTCGTCGTCTATGATGATTTTTTCTGAAAAACGAAATTACAAGTGATAAAAACGAACGTCAGTATTAAAATTAATAACGGATAAAAAGCAGTATTTCTATGGTGTGGACTTGTTAATCGTGCGTAACCTAAAGTAATGAAGGAAACGATGCGTTCCTTTTCGAATTTTGACTTGTTACGTAGACTTTTTTTTTAATTATTACTACAAAAGAGCATGTTTTATCAATTAATATACAGCAATCATGTAAAGATTATGTAGCTATTGTCAACTGGCATCATTTAAATTTGATTATGATTATTAAGGCGTGTCAATTGGAATTTAATAATAAACAGATATAATTATCTCTTACCACTGGCACTGAATCCAAAATAAGTATAAGTATAATTAAATTTAATGTGTGAATACGTATAATGTATATGAACATATCTATGTGAGAAATTTCTTGAATTAGTGGCATTTTTAAATTAATTGATGACAAATTACTTGTATTATTTTATTGTTAATGATTTTTAAGGAAAAGAAACACATTACCCCGAGGACTATATATATATTCGCTAGATAAGAAAATGGATTCATTACAGACCGAGCTGATGAGCATTCACGTATAGTTGAGTAAGCGAAACTAATGTATATATGTTAGTCCTCGGGATAATGTGTTTCTTTTCCTTAAAAATCATTAACAATAAAATAATGCAAGTAATTTGTCATCAATTAATTTAAAAATGCCGCTAATTCAAGAAATTTCTCACGTAGATATGTTTATATACATTATACGTATTCACACATTTAAATATACGGCAAAGAAAACGATTATATGTGGTGTGGGTGTGATCGTCACATGACTTTCTTATGTGTATATGCGTTCTGAATTTTTTATATAAAAGTTCTTCAGAATCGAGAAAAACAAATGAAGAGGAAAAGTTACCTAAAGAATTTGATATGTATTGATAAACCTCAACAAGGCAAGAAAAATAATAATTTTTTTTAAATTAATTATTGTGCCTAAATTTCATCTATATTATATAATATTATATTAAGATAGTACATTCTCATAGGCGCTTTTATATTTTAATTATTTTAAAAACACTTGTTGAAAGGTTTGTTGAACTTTTCGGACCGAAAGGCAATACTTGTAATTAAGAATCAATACACGAAAGCTTTCGTACCTTCGTACTTTTAGGCGTGTTATTAATGATTAAGAATTGTTTGTACTAATCTGTGTTTTTGTTAATTTTTTTCTTATTAATTACCCTTAAATACTAATTTAAATATTTGCTATTAAATTGTTGAATAATATACAGTGCAACCCTAACTTTTGGGAGTATTTCATTTCACTTCCTAGCTCTAGATTGTATTTATATATAGGAGAATTTATACTTATTTAGCATTTTTATTTATAGAAGGTAATATTATATCCTTGATTTATTTTCCTGACAGATATTTATTTTATATTAGCTGCTCCGGCAGACGTTGTTCTACCCTTTGTGGTAGGTGACACTTTGGATTAAAATTTATCAATTTACTCGACTATAACTCCACCTATCGGGTCCAAATTTTGTGATTTTATTTTTTGACATTAAACCAACGTATATTGTAAATATTAATGTTGGTCCATAAATATACAATTTGTTAATAACATGAATACAGCGTTATCTACCGGATCATAGCATTGCTACAAATCATCGTCTCGACGAAACAAATATATTTTGTGAATATAACCTCAATCGATTGAAGTTACACGATCACTAACAGACGCATCAAGGAATTATATATTAGACCTTTCTTTTGAATTGTAAACATTCAGTTGAGTTATATCCATCCCGAGTTAATAAATCCAATAAAAAAAGCACTTTCAGTTTTTCCCGAATTTTCCAATTTTCCGGGCCACCTTTCTATTTTCCCCCCCTAAAGGCCATATTCGGACTATGACGAACATTAAAAAAATATAGCCAAATCTTTTCAGGCGTTCTGAAGTAATGCTATTACCAACGAACAGCATTTGAGTTTTATTTATATAGATTACACTTTTTTATGTCATCAAAAATTCATTTTTGGGAAATTGGTTTCAAGGTTTGCCATGGAATGTAAAACGTATGTCGTAAGTTATATCATTAACTGTCATACTGTCATTAGCATTTGTTATTATATTTTCTCCCTGACATCTTGTAGTTTTTCAATTATGGTTTACACCACAGCACACAAAACTTACATGATTGAAGCCTATTTTAGAACAGGTGAGCTAGTTAATGGTATTTGGGAATACACTAAGCGTTTATGTTGGGATAATTTTCGTGGACCCCACAAAATCTTTGAGACGCCTGTCCCAAGGAATAGAGTTTCTTATGGATCATGCCGAACCATTGTAAAGGAGAACTTGAACATGCATCCATATAAGATGCAATCATAGCAAGCTGTTTTGCCAACAGACCACTTCTTGCGTACTGCCAGTGATTTGTCAACAATTTAAAGAGTTAGGCTTAACATTTTTTTCAGATGAGGCATGGTTTCATTTTTCGGGGTACGTAAATTCTCAAAATATGCGAATGTGGAGCACTAATAAGCCGCATTTTTTTGTTGAATCTTCACTACATTCTCAAAAAATTGGGGTTTGGATGGCAGTCTCCCGTAGAAAGATAATTGGGCCATTTTTTTTTCAATTTCACCATCAATGCAGAGAGGTACAGAAATAACATTTTGAATGAATTTGTTCAACAAATACACGACGATGAACTTCATAATGGTTATTTCCAACTTGACGGCGCAATAGCACATACGACACGAGAAACTATATACTCCATTCAGTCTAAGAATGGAGCATTGGGAAAGATAGGGCTTAAAATAAACGTTTGTGATTGGTTGAAATCGAGTGTGCATTTACACCGGCAAAATAATCGCATTTAGCTCGTTCTGTCAAAAATTTGTTTACTGACAGTTTTGTTCAAAGAGTTTGTCGATTTCCGTATTTTACATAGTTATTTGTGGTTAATATTCCTAAAAAATAGTTCTTCTTAGAACTCGCAGTTGAAATATTCATTTGTTAAGGTATTTTATCAATTTCTAGATATTGTAAATAAGATAATAATTGAAATATCTGCTAATGGAAATAGTATCTATAATTTATTGGATTTTAACATGAAATATTGGCCTTTACACCTTTTACTCACATATTGATAATGATACCTACATTCTTGAATGTTGTAAAATGTAAGCGTTCTATTTACATGTAGACACAACGTGTTATTCAATGTTTTCCTTATATTTTAATATTTTTTGTGTGAGCGATATTCTGATTTGGAAAACTTATCAAATACTGATTAGCTGTTTGCCTTTTCATGTCAATGTCAATAAACACGTAAAAGTCAAAATATAATGATATCATATACAATGTATATCCCTGCTATCCATCTGACAGTAAACATATGTTTTATTTGTTTTCAAAATATAAAATTCATCGTGTGTAAACTGTGCTCATATTGTAGCGCCATCTACTCCATTCTTAGACTGAATGGAGTATAGTCTTTCTCCGTGAGTTTTTTGATATCGACTTATAAGTTTGCATACGCAAGTTGATTTTCCTCGGAGGTCACCTGGTTTGACTATTATGGACTATTTTGTGTTCCCTTACTGCAAAAATAGAATTTTCACGACTCCTGTACATAATTTGCAAGAACTGCAACAAAAGATTATTGATGTATGTGCAACCATAACGCCAGAAATGTTGCAAAATTATTTTGATAGCATGAACAGATGCGCAAACGTGTGCATTAAACAAGGCGGGGGTCATTTTGAAAATTTATTGTAATTTGTTTATAAATTTTAAATAAACATATATTTACAAATTTTATGTCAGTCAAATGTCAGTATGACAGTTAACCTGATAATTTAATCGGGGGTAATACCATAAGAGTTTGTGTTTATCCGGACAAACTTTCATTTTGAACGAAAGCTTTGTTGCTTGGTAACTGACGAGAACAAATAACATGGTAAAACCGCGACACCGAAGGTGGAGCGGTTTTACCTTTTGTTATTTGTTCGAGTCGTGTTACCCTTAAGCAACAAAGTTTGAGTTTTGTCAAAATGAAAGTTTGTTCCGGAAATAAACACAAACTCGAATGGTATTTGGTAAGACAATTTAATGAATCATTTAATTAATATTAATAAACCGAAATATTTTTATTTAACATTCCTTTGAATACATATACAAAAGAAAGAGAAAAATATAAATGTTTATGTATGAAATTTATTTGAACGATACTGTCAGAATTGAATTTTCGTTGCCATGGAAAATCAACATGCAGTTTATCCGCTAGCAAACATGCAGTTTATCCGATAGCAAACTAACACAGCGTGTATTAAAATGTCATGTTTTTGACAGATGAATTAAATTGTCGGGGGTAATACCATAAGAGTTTGTGTTTATCCGGACAAACTTTCATTTTGAACGAAAGCTTTGTTGCTTGGTAACTGACGAGAACAAATAACATGGTAAAACCGCGACACCGAAGGTGGAGCGGTTTTACCTTTTGTTATTTGTTCGAGTCGTGTTACCCTTAAGCAACAAAGTTTGAGTTTTGTCAAAACGAAAGTTTGTTCCGGAAATAAACACAAACTCGAATGGTATTTGGTAAGACAATTTAATGAATCATTTAATTAATATTAATAAACCGAAATATTTTTATTTAACATTCCTTTGAATACATATACAAAAGAAAGAGAAAAATATAAATGTTTATGTATGAAATTTATTTGAACGATACTGTCAGAATTGAATTTTCGTTGCCATGGAAAATCAACATGCAGTTTATCCGCTAGCAAACATGCAGTTTATCCGATAGCAAACTAACACAGCGTGTATTAAAATGTCATGTTTTTGACAGATGAATTAAATTGTCAGAATTATCTCATAAGAATGATACCTAAGACGGACGTTTTACATTCCATGGCAAACCTTTATCAATATAATTTTTGATCTCGCGGTACATTTGTCCACGATACACTTATACCGGTATGCTCACTTTAGCTGTCAATGACGTCATTGCGGGGCAAGTCAGATTGACAGTTCTCATATCGGCTACATTTTGACGCAGTTTGAAGTTGTTTTATCGTTTTTTTTAAGTAATACTCTATTTAATATGCCTAGTAGTGCTCTATATGGTTGTCGTAAATACAGTCGAAGAAGTAGAGATGGGCAGATTAAATATTACAGGTTTTCCAACGAAGAGATAGTACGAAATATATGGTTAATTGCATGTAAAAGGCAGGATTTAATAAATTTGAAAAATGGTATTTCCATTCAATACACAATGCAAAACAGTTTATTCTGAGTTCATTTTTAGACTTCGCTATCGAGAGGCTAGAGTTATGCATTATGATCTGTGTAAATATCTGAAAATTGTAGTTGAGGTATTGATAAATGTTTCATTTAGTGAATAAAATCATTGCCAAAATGTAAATAAAGATACACTGCTCCAATAAATTAACGCACCATGCTATATTTTTGAAAAAAATTCTACAATGAGTAAATATATATATTTTTTATTTCTTGTCATTTGATTAGTAGAAAAAAGTGAACACAACATAAAAAATTCTTAAAAAATAAATAAGGAAATTGAAATTTAATTACATAAACTGTAAGTCTTAGTTTTGTTTTTTTTTTAAAAACATTTAGTTACATTTAATATTGAGTATTTCCGCCTCTGTTTCGAATAACAGCCTGACAGCGACGATTCATGCTCAAAATAAGCGACCTTATATCGTTTTGATCCAATCCGTCCCATATTTCCACAAGCCGCCTTCCTACTTCCTCCAGGTTCTTGGCTGGGTGTGGAAAGTTTCGCAGCCGTCTAGAAAGCATGTCCCAGATGTGCTCGATAGGGTTAAGATCCGCACTTCTTGCTGGCCATTCGATTGTATTGATTCCGACCTCTTGAAGATAATTTCTGACTATCCGAGCAGTATGCACTCGAGCATTATCATGCATTAGCATGAAATTTGGGCCGACGTAAGGTGCAAATGGCACAACATGATCTTCCAGAATGTCTGTTATGTAGCGATCAGCGTTTAAAGTTATGTTATTTAATACCACCAAGTCCGTGCGACCTGTCAAAGATATACCCCCCCAAACCATTAGAGATCCGCCACCAAATAACGTGGTATTTGTAATATTGCATTGCGCATAGCGTTCATTTGGACGTCGGTATACACGAATACGTCTGTCGCAGTTGTGCAGACAAAACCTGGATTCGTCTGTAAACAAAATTCAGGTCCAATTGTCCTCCAACCAGTTGACGTGATTTCTGGCAAAATTTAGACGATCTCTACGGTGATGTACAGGCAACATCGGACAACGCGCCGGAATACGACATAATAAATCATCTTCCCGAAGACGTTTGCGAACTGTTTCCGTGCAAATTTCCAAACCATGTACCTCCCGGAGCTGAGCCTGCAGCATTCTACATGTAACAAACCGTTGCCTTAATGCACAAAGTCTTACAAAACGGTCATGTACACGCGTTGTTGCACGATGTCTTCCTTGGCCACGTCTTCGAGAATGATTACCAGTCTCCCTATATCGTCCAATTATCCGTGATATCGTTGTATGCGACACACCATACCTTTCTCCAATTCTGCGGTAACTGTAACCTTCTTCCTGTAAAATCACTGCTTGAGCGCATTCTTCTCTTGTTAAGTTTCGTGTTTCTCGTTGCATAATACCACACCAGTAAAAGAAATAAACGAATAAATTGTTTCACAAAGGGAAACACTTTTAATACAACAGTTAAATCAAAATTTAAATGTCCCAAAATTCCTTACTTCAGTTAAGTGTGCACTTTTAACTTAAGTCCTGAAAATATGACAACAAATGTCAAATAAGTTAAGGTTAGAAATGATGTTGCTTACAAATAATACCAACTATTAAAAATCGGAAATAAAATAATCTATATTTTTTTATTTATAATAAGTGGTGCGTTAATTTATTGGAGCAGTGTATTTATTTAACATATATTTTGAAGTATATAGTATTTTCTTTTGCACACATGTAAATCCTATTTACTGAATCGCATAGATCTGAAGTATTCGATATTGGTAATGTTCAGCTACATCACTTTTAATAGAAGTGTCTTGTGCAATTGAAGAGATGATAAACCAACATTTGAATGAAGCAAATACAACTTGGCTGGACTTGTTATGTTTAATATACATATTTTACAAGTATGTTGAAATACAAGAGCATAAAACTAACTTCAAGCCATAAATTAATCTTGATTCTAGATTAAACAATAATTGTAATCACATATTTCAAAATTTTATCTAATAATATTAGGTTAAAATTGTCAAACTTTTATCTTTTATCATGCATAACAAAATTTTTAATTTGAAGAGATTTTATTAGATTGTTTTTGTGTTTGATAAAAACACTGTTTGAACAGAATACAAATGTTTATAAAAGGCAAATATGTTGCTTAAGATACCATGGAGGTTAAGGATAAATGTTTGTAGAAGGTAGGTATTCTAATTATGGTTGCTAATATAAAGAAAAACTTTGATAGTTTAAGAAGTTTATTTCGATACTGTTCGAGTCAATGTTTTTAAAACTATTAAAGAAAAAGCTATACAATTTTGTATCAGATTGAAATCTAAATACTATTCTCACTATGCCCTTGCCATATATTAACGAAAAGCAGCCTGAAATAGTTAACAATAAATTAAAAATTCTTAATAAGCATAAAACTATGTATGTTGCTACGATGTATAGAATGCCTCAAAATACTTTATGAATGTTCGCAGATGTACAAATGTGACAGTCTTGGAAAAGGTATTGAATCAAATAATTCACTTTCATAGGTGATCAGTAAGCATCGAGCACTTTAAAGCTTCAAAATCAGTCTATGTCGATGTTTCACACATTTTACTGCTTGATTCTAAGGTACTGTGACCGTCTGTATATGTTTCATCAAAGCATTTATTTGTTGCTTTTCAAAGATTTTCAACTCATTGTTTATTGCTTCAAGCTGTCCTTTCTTTAAATCTGGGAACTGCATCTGAATTTAAATCTCTGTATGATTTACTGGAACACTGCAGTAATTCTTGTTGGAGTGATGTATGAAAACATGATGGTTTAAGATAAGCGAAACAGATACATGCTAAATAAGTTGATTTTATTATGATGAACAATTATAAAATCAGATTTCTGGAAATACCATTTTTCAAATTTATTAGTCTGCCTTTTACACGCAATTAACCACACATTTCGTACTGTCTCTTCCTTGGGAAACCTGTAATATTTAATCTGACTATATCTACTTTTTCGATAGTATTCACGACAACCGTATAGAGCACAACCAGGCATATTAAGTAGAATATAATTAAAAAAAAACTATAAAATGACTTAAAAACTGCGTCAAAATGTAGCCGATATGAGAACTGTCAATCTGACTTGCTCCGCAATGACGTCATTGACAGCTAAAGTGAGCATACCGGTATAAGTGTATCGTGCATTTGTCCAAGCAAAATTTGAAAAAACATTTCCAATGTATTTTGTGGTTAGACTACATGTATTTCATAAACTTATCATTCCATTTTAATTTTTAGCAAAAACAATCTAATTTTTAGAATCTTGAAACATTGTCAGAATGTAGAGTTACCTCAGATGTGGTAAAAAAAGATGAATGATAACTGATATCCTGAAATAAATCGAATTAAAATAAGTACATTGAAATAATTATTTTCAAAACCTCTTAAACAAGTGTGATTGGTTTTGACGTTAATTATCTTTTCCGTTTCATATACATCACATAAGATGTTAGCAGCTGCAATAGTGTAAAGAATGGCACAACATTTGATAGACATTTCATTTTTTCTATTAATGTGTATTAATATTGCACTGTGACAGCCAATAAAGATAGATCAACGAAATGACATTTGTGACGTTGAACTAATAAAATCTAGCGTATGCATAGATGTGGTATTGGCATATTACTGAAATTTTATTCCAACTTGTCAGATTCAATCATTTCGACAGCACTTTGACAAGCAAAATTAAAAGAAGATGACATGTAAAACCTATTATCTTCATATTTATGACAATTAATGATATATGGGATTTCATATGTAAATGTTACTGTATAAGGGCCAACAAGAAGAACAGGAAAACGTGCGAAAAGACGACCAGTACAGCGGCTAAAGCATTTTGTGATACGGGTACCCAACATTGTGTCTTGAATCTACCCGAGGAGAGTGCCATGATAGCCGCAATGAACGTTCATGAAATTATATATGACCGTAACAATACTTCTACACGCGTAGAAACAGATGTCTAACCAATTTGATGAACGAGAAAAATAACCCTTTGCAAACACATATCCAAAGCAAGATTAAATGTTTCTCTTTATGATATGTTTATTTTCCTGTAGTTTAAGAAAGGTATTGTTAATAAATATTATTTAAATGTAATATATAAATAGCAGTGTAATAGTGTGTTCATTTTCAGTGTAATAATAGCATGTGTGTGTTTCAAAATTACATGACTGCGCGCTGTCTTAAATAGGTTATTAGGTCTCTTAAATGAAAATAGCATAATTACCGCTTCGATACAGAATGATAAACCTTCAGAGCAACTATAAGACTACTGGAGACGTATGCGATAGAGACGATGGTACTCACAAAAAGAGAGGTGGAAAATTAAGATTATTTGGTATGTATGGCTTAAGGCCAGAAGGAGAAGAATTGCGAAAACTGATGAACCACGAAAACCAATAATTAGATGGGAGCAACTAGTGACAGAGGACCTTAAACCAAGTAGGAATAACAAACTGGAGAATGAAAACCAAACAGAAAAGAATGAAGACAAATAATAGGAAAGGCAAGATTACACAAAAACTTGTAGAATATACTAGTAAATGCGGAGCGATCCCCACAAGGAGAAGATAGGAGAGTCTAGAAGGGTGGCTTCTACTCCGCAGGAGCGCACAGCTTGAAGATATATACAAGTTTAGTTTTAAATAGCGCCATTAAAAAAGGGGTGAAAGAAAAATATGAGTAATGCTCGTACAAAAAAATCGCGTTCCAATGTGCACGCAGTGACGAGAAATTGATTTTTCTTTCCTCGAAACCGAGCCTGTCGCAGTTAATATACAAACATAATAATTTTCATGTAGAGGAATTTCAAGTTTCAAAATAATATACTTCTATTTAACGAAAAAAAAAACATGGTAATGCATCGAGGTTGTCGACCTTTTCCACATAAAGGCGCGCTATTCACAAAAAAAAACATCGCCATAGAAAATCTTTTCAATTACCATTTATTCTCTAACAAAGGTTGTAACTCTTTGCATTTTATCTTTTTTTTGGAAGAACTTTAAACTGAAATTACTATTGGTATATAGGTTAAACAAAGGTATGGACAGATTTCAATTAAATTTTGGCCCTAAAAATTTAGAAATTTTTGATGAGTTACAATTACGGACAAATAAAAGTGGGATAGTTTTTTGCCTAATGTGCTAGGATTTTGAAAAACAAACGTCACTAAATGATGTCAGAGAAAATGGTTAAGTTACTGTCAAAAAACACAAAGAAAGACGGAAATGGACTAACAATAGTTTATTCAAAATCACATTGTCTCTTAAGTATTTTATTTTATTAATATTTTGTCATTGCACCATTTCGATTTATAACATCTGCTACTCTTCGCGGCATAGAATTAAATAAACTTAAACAGTATAAAATCCATTATCGTCCATATACTCTTTCATTCTTGATTGCATAGAATTTATTAGTGATTCACATAAGTTTCTTCCTCTGAAATGCTCCCGTACAAATTGTGCATATTGAGTAATATTTTCTATATTAAGTTGAACTCTATCATTATTAGCACTCCAAATATTTTCAATGGGATTCGGATACGGAGATTTTGCCGGCCAATCAAATACTTCCACGTTATTTTCGTTAAATAAATAAAAAAAATAAAATAATGTAAAAGTGTTACTTCCGGTCCGAATTTTGAATTTATTTTTATATAAAAATTATTCCAAATGTGGCTTTAATCAATTTGTGTTCTTAACAAATCTGACTAGAATGCAAAATTTGTGAGATTTTCCAAAAAACCTCTATTTGATGAGTAGAAGCATTACTTCCGGTCAACATTTTTAAATTTCATTTATAGAAAAATTGTTCTAAATGTAGCTCTAATTACTTCTGCACTTATAGTAGATTTATATAGAATGTATAAAAAAAAACTGCTTACATCCGGTCCGAATTTTCAAATTTCTTTTATACAAAAGTTGTTCCAATTCGGGCTCTAAATATTTATTTTTGTATTCTAGATAAATCTATAAAGAATCAATAATTTGTAAGATATTTGCTATAAACCGGTTTTTGCTAAGATATGAAGGGTACAGGTCCAAAAGGGGCTATGTCCAAAATTATGTCAAATGAAACTGAGTACGCCATCTTGTAGATTGTTGGGAGTAGAATTCGATGGTGTATAGCACACGTCCAAAAGGAGGTTAAGTCACTGTGAAAATTACACTTGAAATATTGGTGTACACCAATAAAAGGGGCTAAGTCCACATGTACACGGCCGAAAGGAGCTAAGTCCATTAGTTCGTATACAGGTTTCATTGCAGAATACGCCATTACTGCATCGCATTGTGTTGCTATCATCGTTGCTGTTTGGTTTTTTAATAAACTTTCATTGGATTGTGTACTTAAAGACGGTAATCAACGATAATGGATAGTGACAGTGAGTGTGAAAAAGTGCCGTGTCAAAATAGAGGCAAGAAAAGGCAAAAACACGGTCGAATGAAAGAGGTTATGACGAAAATGAAACTACAAAGTCATGAGTTGGGTGAGTCCTGTAACTGTAAGAAAAAATGTTTTCAAAAGGTGCCGTTTGAAGCTAAAATGACTGTATTAAGGAATTTCAATACATTGAAGTCTAACGATGAGCAGAATTCCTACTTATGTGGTTTAATTTCGGTTCTGCCGGTACGCCGACGAAGGCCTAGAAAACCAGAGGAGGAAGCAAATCTTCGCACTGCTGTGTTTTCCTACAGAATTCGTTTTGGCTTGAATGATTCCCCACAGGAAATTCAGGTTTGCAAACAAGCATTTATGGCCATGCATGGTATAAAGAAAAAAAAATTATCTTATCTACTAAATTCTCTAAAATTAACGGGAATAGCTCCAAGAGATAAAAGGGGCCAGAACATTAATCATCCTCGTAAAATGCAGCATAATGTTTATGAAACAATTTACAACCACATCAAATCTTTCAAAGGCAGGACAAGCCACTACAGTGTAAAAGATAGCAAAAGAATTTATTTGCCCGAAGAGCTAAACATACAAAAAATGTTTAGGATGTTTTGCGATTCACATACCACAATCAAAACGTCTTATGAGTCATACAGAAGGATTTTTAATACAAAATTTAACCTTTCCTTCGGGTATCCCCGTTCAGATACTTGTAGTGCATGCGATTCATTTATCGTCAAGAGTAAATCTCTCCAATCTGACATTTCTACTGCTGAAGATTCCGACACCAAGGAGAAGTTGGAGAACGAAAGAAAAACCATTACTGTGGAAAATGAGCTACACAAACGTAAGGCTGAAGTATTTTATAGCCGAAAAGGGGCCGCAAAAAGAAGCAGCCGCATTTCAGAAACCAAAGAAGCAATCTGTCTCGATTATGGCAAAAATCTATGTGTCCCAAACATATCAACGAATGACGTTTATTTCAAAAGCCAGCTGAATGTGTATGTTTTTAATATTCATATTCTGTCAACTGCAAAAAGCGTTTTTTATGTTTACCCTGAAACGGTTGCGAAAAAAGGGAGCGACGACGTATGCTCTTTGCTTCACCACTTTTTATACAATTTTCTGTATCCCAAAGTGAAGGAACTCCACATATTCTGTGATTCTTGTGGAGGCCAGAACAAAAACTTTACAATGTTTCGCTTTTTGCATAATATAGTCCATAGTGAGCGCAGACTTGATTATGTTAAGGTTGTCTTTCCAATTCGTGGACACTCCTACATGGAACCTGATAAAAATATGGGCCTAATAAACGGAAAACTAAAAGCAGAGATTCCATCAGACTGGGTTGAGATTATTAAAGATGCACGTACAAAACCATGTCCATTCGACGTAGTTGACGTTGACCAAACGTATTTCCGAGCTTGGACGCTTTTTTTCAATAGTAGATACGTGAAGAAATGCCCATTCCCTTCTCGTCCAGTGAGGGAATTAGAAATTCGCGCTGGTCATCCAAAACTAATTTACTATCGTACGAGTTACAATGGGTTTTGGGCGTCAGGTGTACTGCAAGATAATAAGGTTCGAAAAAGTCAGAATTTTCCGGTGTTACTGGAAAATGAATTCATTCTTCCCCAATATCTGTATACAGGTAAATTTCATTTGTACATCAAAACAGAAAATCTTCAAATTTTCTTGTTCATTTTCAGATGCCCTTCCAATACCACCCAAAAAATTCCAACATCTGCAAGATCTAAAAATCTTTTGCAGGCAAGAGGCTCAGAACTTTTTTAACAACATTCCCACAAAATAATGGAACTGGATAACTGAATGCAGACAATCCATTTGAAAGGGACTTGGCACCTTTAGGCCGTTTAATTTGTGTATTTAGAGTTAAATACATTTTCTCTTGTATTTTAATATCAATAAATCTCGTTTCTGATACAAAAACTTTGCTTAGTAATATTTACAGTCTGTATTTCCGATTTTTATTTCAGGATTACTTAACTAATAACATGAGAACAGCGTTATATACTTTCTTTTTCATTTTTCTGACAATGGTTAATATGTGACTTAGCCCCTTTTGGACCTGTACCCTTCATATGAAGACCTACTTCCGGTAGGAATTTCGAAAAAAGTTTTTCTAAAATTCATATTTTAGTACTTTTGTATTCTTTAGAGATTTGTCTAAACTTAGTAGTTGACGACGTATTAGTAAATTTTGATTTTTTTAGTGAAGTAAACTAATTCAAAATATCAGTGTTGATCGGGAAAAATATAATTTTTAATAATTCTAAACATTCCCTTATTAGAGAATATAACAATTTTTACTTTTTATAAGAAAATCAGGGATTGTTATAATACCAAATTGTTTAAGTATTATTTTAGTTTTCAATTAAGCGTTGTTATTATAAATAAAAAGCTTCAACATGTAAAATACATACAAATCACTCCCAGAAAGCATAGTAACAAGTCCAAAATTCCATAAAACCAAGATTTGAATGAAACAGTGTATCTCCGTGTTGAAATTAAAATAAAAGGCTAAAGACTAAAATAAAAACCAGAAAGATATTGAGGAACTTAAAAATGATTTTTTCTAGTAAAGTACCTAGCATGAACGTTATCAGACAATAAATTATTATGAACACAAATATTTCAAATATATTGGCTTATAGTATATGGCCAATGTAGTTTCTTTTACAAAGCAATTTAATACATAACGTAATACAATCTGTTTCTTTTAATTGTATTTAACATTTAATTATATATAATTTTAAAAGCAAAGCATTCAAAATATTATTCATTCGTTACTATATATATGACATGTATATATTCGTGCAGATTGTAGAATAAAGTATTTAAAAACTGATTAGTTTTTTAGTACCTTTTTGTCTTTGAACAAAGGTCCATTATTTAAAATATTCAATGCAATTTTCACGCCTTGTGAAAAGTTAGGTTGCGTTTTGTTGTATACAAACCATACTTCTTGTTTATCTTGTCTACAAAAGAAATATATATTACTTAGACTTATTTTGTCTTTATTTTGTACTTATTTAATACTTAATTTTAATACTTATTTAATCTATAATGTAATAATAAAATCATTATGTATTTGAATTCTTCATATTTAAATATATGCAACCCATCATACACTTATGTTATTAGTTTTGCATGATGTTGAAATTTTCAGTATACATTCTTTAAACTTAAATTTAATATTTTCTTTAACACTTAAACTAGTTCTTAATATTATTCTTATTTTTAAATATGCAAGGACCACGGCAATATGTGATCAAATAAATAAATAAAATATTAATGGATGCGCATCACGTCTATCTAAACTTTACAATAAAAGTAAGAGAAGGGTGACCTCTTGTGCAAGTCTTTTGTATAATTTATGTATGATTTTATGAGTTACAATTAATACTAGCTCATAAAGATCATAAGAGAATAAAGTAGTAGGCTGTAAAATGTAGAAAACAGGACATGACATACAAAATAGTGTTACACAAAAGAGTTTCTTGGAAGATCTATTGATAATAAAAAGCTGTTGGAAGTATTACTTAAAAAATCTGTACACATACATTCTTATAGGTCTGAAAGTAGGTACGTTGCCTGTCTTGAACAATAGTTATATACTACATACCCTGCAACCATATATTAATAATTTGCATTTAAATATATTACAACAACAATTAGAGAGTAAAATAACACAGCAGCAGGTCGTTGTTCGGATGCTGCTGTAATACCTTACAAGAATTACTACTGCGTGTTGTTATTGGCTTTAAAGAAACTGAAACGTTGTTTGTATATATGTATGTAGTCGGATGCCGCAGAAAGAACGCCTATTAATACGAAGTACAACTGCATGTAATCCATTCTCTACACAATGACCTGTCATAAACTTCAAGTTGACTGCATTCATTAGTTCTTTCTTTCTATTTGTAATTCTCATTACAGGCGACCTACCACATGCGTGCGGTATTTAATTGTTTATAAGCAGCCTTGATTGTACAAAAGGCCATGTGGCATTCTACGCTAACGTAAAGATGTCTTCAATAATTTTATTGCAATATAATAATATCTTAAATTCTTCGTAATAACATTAATAATAATATGTATTCTTTATCAAAATAACTATTACAATAATCGTCAAAAATTACAGCATGTAACAATACATGTACAATTTAAAAAATCTAATGTAATTAAAGTAATCTGTCATCATGACGTAGTGGGTATATTAATTATATAGTAAATAAATAACAAAAATGACAATAAGAAAGCAAGCTGCCATCCAAATAGTCTCATTGCAGTTAATATTTACAAAAATAGTAAAGAAAAACAAAAATGACTATTAGGAAAGTAATGTAGAATCATTGGAAAATCTTTGATTTATCAAAAAACGACACAACAACATTACAAGGCAACAATGCTTATGTGTTTAATGACCGCATAGAAAGATGCAAAGGCGAATTGTTTAATGAAAAGTGAAAATGTAAACATTTAAGCATAGAATACCCGCTATTATATATGTAGTATCATCAAAAGATCCAGATTTATCATGGACAGCATTTAATTCCATGACACAAATAATATCGACGCAAATTGTGTAATTAAAAGAGTAAATGTAAAAGATTTAGAAGCAGCGCGGCCACATACCATTTATGTAGATTGATCAGAAGACCCAGATTTATCATGGACAGCATCTAATCTCACCACACAAATTCAAATTGTCGACAATTGAACATATATGAATCGGTTAATACGATGTTTAACATCGTCAATAAAAAGTAAATATAATAATGGTCCCAAGTGACTTCCTTGCGCAATGACAAACATGGTGACTATCGAATGAGATTGCTTAGTATAAACAATGTGTCCACGATCCAATATATCAAATTTATTTATTTTCATAGCAATTTGACCAAATACGTTGCAAGTAAATTAGTTTTGGTACTTCTTGCCTTGATTAACGCGTGTTGTTCAAAAATTACTATATTGGAATATGTGGATGCGGTTTCACAGACTATGTTTCGCCTCTCGTCTGACAGGACGAAAATAGGAATTATTTGAACTTTCAGCCCTTATACTTTTCGTACTTTAATTTTTTTTAGTAGTATTTAAAGTACGATATGTATCATATTTTTAATTTCGATGACAAGTACAAGTTATGTTCAAACAAAACAAATTGTTTGCCAAATTTTCATTTTTATTTTTAAAGCAATAAATCTCAACGTTTATAAAGTAATTTTCTTTCGAGGTTTAGAGACTACTTCAGTATTGTATACACATTGCGGATACTTTGTGGGCAAGCACTCTCAATTATTAATATCATAAAAAAGGTATAAGAAGAAATCCTATAAAAATCAACGGTTATAAACAATCCGAACGAGTAAAAGTTATCAAAGGAAATAAAATCTCTTTTCATACCTATGCCGATGTAGTTTGATGTACATAATTAAGCATTTGAAGCATACTGAACATGTTATCAAAACAAATTTATACAACACCGATAAATTAGCACTGTTTTGGATGTTACTACCGGCCAAGATATCAGAAAGTGCCCAAAGCTAAAGCGACAGAGCAGCTTAAAACTTCTAAAGAGCGACTGACTCTTGTACTATGCAAAATCTAAAGGTAGTCATTAAGTAAACATTATGGTAATTTGACGCTAGATTTCAAGAATAGCTTAAATGTCATGTTGAAATGGAGGTTATCAACATTTTAAAGAAGCTGCTACGTTAGCATCAGCGGAACAGTCTGTTCATTATATTACAGCAAAAGTTTATAACCTCATCCTCATACAACATTTACTTTTTTTACATTCTATTGATCCAATCAATAGATTTTGATAAATTTATACAGTATTCTATTGAAATCATAGCCAATCCATATATTTTTTTTTTGTGTCATCATGGACCGCAGATAATTTTGATTATTTTTAATTTAGAAAAACTTATTTCACCATTTGCAACTGTTATTGGTAATGTCAAAAAAATTCTGAGAGCATTATTGATATTGGACCAAAGCTCAAAACTGTTATAAATTTTAAAACGTCTTGATGAGACAAACCACAATCTGAAATCATACAAAGAACTGTCAACTCCTCTGAAAATCTAAACCATTTATATCAGATGAGTCCTTGTGGGTTAAAATAGTCTCGAGGTTCTTACAATGTTCAATTCACCTTTTGGCAGTTCCCTTAAGGCATATAAGGTACATATAAAAAAAAATGTACTATTCTCACTGATTTGGGAAAACCTTAACTCCAAGGAGTTAATAGCTGTATCTATAATGTGAAAAAATACTTATATATCTCATATTTTTGAAGGGGATCAATGAGTAGTTCATCATCATACTCGTAACCGAACTGCTTATTTTTGGATCGAGCATGATGTTTAGGTTAATTTTCAAAATCTAACACCTTTCTGTCTCTTCAAGACTAGATTAAAGTACTCATCTGAACGTGAGTTTTCAAAGAAAACGTTTTTTTTTATTAATTTAATGACAGAGCTAAGTCAAAATCTTTACTTTACATTAATGTACTGACTGGATTTCCGATACAAATTATTACAGGACATACAAATTTAAACTGTGTTTTGATAAACACTAAACAATGCATAGTAATTTTGCTCAGTATTAAAAAATGTAGCTTCCAGTGAAGACTTTGCGATTTTAAGCTTTTTTTGAACTTTTAATAACCGAAATAGAAAAAATAGTATAAAATACACGTTTCATAAGACATTTTGCGCACTTGTTCTTTAGAAAACCTAGCGGCTCGTTTTCTAAACTTGAACGCGTGCCCAAAAATCATGTCTTATGAAACTTGTATTTTAATATACTACTTCAACTTTGGTCCTTTATTCGTCAGGTTCATGAATACTATGAGCAGCCTGTCAATGAATAGTTTACTTAATAGGCTATTTGATTAATATATCCGAATAATTCATAAAATTACTTTTTTAGTAGCCGCCAATTTTGCATTTTTAAGGCTTGTAATGGTACAGCCTATTTATCCAAATTAATATTATAATTTACTATATTAAATAATCTAATTAATAATACTTTATAAACACTTTAAATATATTTTTGTACTCGCTTATCAAAACCTGTCATTTCACAATTCGATTTGCGTGCGTAAAAAGTCACTTTAAACACGAGTGCGTAAAAGTAAAGTTGGTACTTCCTAGAACTTGATTAATTTAGTGACATTTTAAAATCATAAATTCCTAACCTTAATAATATGCTACCCAGTTCGTTGTTTTTCTATGAAAATAAAAGGAAATGAAATAGAATTTTTTGAATTTGATAATTTTAAATTAAATGTCACTTCAAATAATCAATACTGCCAATTCAATTTTTTTTAATTAATATCAAGAGATTAGTAGTGTGTCATAAACGATAACGTATTTAACAATATGTATTATTATTATAGTTTAGAGTAATAAAGTATAATTGTAAAAATGTCCATTTCAAATAAACTTGGTGTATTACAACTTGTAAATTTAATAAAATTAATTAAAAACTTTTAAAAAATCAATGGCTCCATCTATTACATACTTATATTATTAATTGCTGATTACTCCGCCAAGAAAATAGTACCTACGTAAATCTATTATAGTATTTACAAAGTTTCGTTTTTTCAAAAGTATTATGTGGAAATATTTTGCAGAAATATGTTAAAATAGGTATGTATGCAAATTATTTAATACACCTGACAGCAATGAATGACAGTTAGGAGTCCTTCTTTTTTGCATTACTCCACAAAAAAGTAGTACCGATATAATTTATATTAATAAAATTATTGACATTTTGCTCGTTACAAAAAATATTGTACAAACTTCGTGCGTGAAACATTTTGCGAATTCGTGTCCATAAAGCGCTCGCCTTTCGGCTCGCGCTTTAAACTGGTCACTCATTCGCGAAATATGATTTCACGCACTTGGTTCGTAAATAACTATTAAAATCAATGGATATGTTACTGAAATGTTAATTCACATATAGTCATAAGTTTTATTATGTATGTATGTATAAGTATAGTGGCGCCTAAACATTCGTGTTTATTTAAGATTGGTGTTGCGTTCACACGGTGACTTAACTATTTGTTTGTGAAAGAGTAGCAGGAAAGCCCGGACTATTTAGAAAGCGGGGAATCACAGGCGGCCAACTATAAGAACGAAAATATATATTGTAATCAAAGGAGTCGAAAGCAAGACTTTAAGTTGGATGTCTAACTCCGATATAGACTCCTGTAGTGGGTCGGCAACAGCCAGAAGTGTTGTTGTTAATTGTAATTTAAATAAAGAATCGACAAATCAGTGTTAAAAGTGTATCGATTCCTGTAATTACTAAAACAGCGGTTGAATAAAAGTATTGTTGTAAGTAAAAACTTAAAAAAAATTAACCTCATATTACATATACATATTAAATGCGCAAAATGTTATATCTTTGTGATAAAGATATTGTGCTCCAATTGGCAAAGTAGGTCGAGTCTTCGCGCTTTATTCAGCGACAAAGAAGAGTCAGCTGTAAAGCGCCGAATAAAGAAGATATAATCCTTAACATAAGGTATTATTTAAATGATAACAATTATTGTCTGTAAATGTATTCAGAAATAAAGAATTAAACATTACAAATCCGTTTCAAATAGAGACGAAATAAGTAAATATAATTGTTAAATAAACATCGTCTCCGTAATATAAAGTATAATGTAATTAAAATCGTCTCAGCATTGTATTGTATGAATACAATTATACATTAATCTTATACCCGAAGTTGTTATTTTTCCTTGCCTTGTTGTTTTTTCATTTGGATAACAACTAATGATGCTCGTAAATTTTCTTCAATGTAATATTTGTAAAAGTGTATTTAAACCAGTCTATTAATGTGTTTTTGTTTCTTTTTATGTTAAAAGCAGTATATTGTGTAGGATATTTTTTTGTTTGTAAAACATATAAAATCATTGATTTTGAATATAATTATTATTTAAATTATACAAGGGATTTACTTACTGTACTGAGTTTAAGCTGGCAAATTAAACAATCAATTTTATATTATTTTAGAACTTCATATTATTTTTTTTTAAATTCAATTTTAAAGGTTCTATTTCGGGCTCTGGACATTTGGCCCCCCCTCCCTCCACCCTTAAATCGGGCCCTGTTTAGAACATCAAAACTTTACCAAAGTCATTTTCATAAAACGTATAAAGGTAAAAAAAGACCTTTTTAATGATTCTATTCATATCACATATTCTACATACATATATGCCTATGTATGTCTTACCCGATTATCAGTATAACATGTGTATTGAACCTCCAGTAGCATACATAAGCATACAGAGATACGCGTATTGTATATGTATATACTAAATAACTCGTATCTCTTTCTATAACACAGACCGGTATTTCGCAAGTGTACAGACCGACGGACGCTTTATACGATTGTCTCACGTGCGTCAGTAGTTCGTACGGTATATGTTCGACATACCGGAGAGAGGAGCCACGCTGTCTCCACATTGTGGTATTTCATTCCCAGCAGGTCTGGTCAACTCGCTGTACTAACGAGTCAGGTATACATACGTACGCGTACATATTATATCTGTACATATTTACGATTGTACATACATTATATACAGTTAAATTCGTCTGCACGCTTTTTCTTTCGCTCTCTTCAGGTCACCGCCATCGTGTTTCAATAACTATGATTGGTTATGTAACAGTCAATTTAACTCCAAAGAAAATTAATGTTTTTTAGCATATTTGATCTGCGACACCCAAAAAAATGGGGCTAATACGGACACCAACTATCGAACAAGAACAAGACGACATATAGTTTCGTTAATAATTTGAATCTGATTGATGAATTTTGTAGACATGATAGAATTAGATGTTACTTATGCGACCTTTTTTGAATGTAGAGAAATTACCATAGATCGTTCTTTGAATATAGGCAATGTTCTAGAGTTGTGTCTTATCGCGTAACATCAGGTGATTTTGGTATCTTTCTTGATAGATTTAGAAAAGAGGGACCTCTATCTATAAGGAAACAAATTGGAACATCCACGCAAAAAAACAACCAACAAACAGCAGCTGAAGTGCAACGATAAATTATTAGGATTTTCAACAATCACATCAAGGATATCGACAAAACCCTACAATAAATCTTAGACAGCTAAAGCAGAGATTGGTAGCCACATCACGATACAAGAAGAGCAATAATAGAAGACAATCAAGATGTGAAAGCTCTATCTCCTTCTGGTTTGATTTTACCGAATTTTTGTAATTCACTAAACTTAAAGCAAAACAACTGGATTCGGAATCATCAGGGTAGGATTCTGGATTTGGTCTTCTGCAACTTCGCTTGTCCTCTGGAGATCCTGCATGATGTTACCCCCTTTGTTCCGGAGGATACTTATCATCCGGCTTTGTCTATCTCTACTGAACTATCCTTTACTAAACTTACTCAATTTTCTCCTACTGGAGATCTTCGGTACAATTTCAATAAGATAAATTATGATACACTAAATGGCATGTTGTCAGGGATTGACTGGTCGTCATTGGATGCTCAGTGATGTGGATCAGGCGCTTGACTGGTTTTATGAGAAGCTCGATTTGATCTATGATTCATCAATTCCAAAATATGTTCCAGCTACTTCACGGTACCCACCGTGGTTTTCAAAGACTATTAGGGAGACTATAAAGATGAAAGATTACTATCGACGTAAATCGAGTACTCCTGATGGTGGGGTTTTCCATGATGAGTTTAGAAGATTTAGAACTTTAATTAAACATCTAATATCAAATCCGATCAATCCAAACAAGATCTGGTCCTTTGTCCATAACAAGCAGCGTTCAACACGAATTTCTGGACGAATGTGCTACAATGATACTTGGATGGACAATCCTAAGGATATTGTCGATGCCTTTGCTTCTACTTTTGCCACTTCATATACTACTCCCACGTCTATGGTTCCTCCTCAAATTCTTTCTCAGTTTCCTACTTTTGCGGTCCCTTATATTTCCGGGGAGTCCCTAACTGAGATTATGGCCAAATTTGATTCGAGCTTTGCTGCTGGTGATGATCGTGCCCCAAGTTTCTTGGTTAAAAACTTGCGACATTACCTGGTGAAACCGTTGTGCTCTATAATTAATCTTGCCTTGAAAACATCAGTTTTCCCGGATCGGTGGAAACGTACCAGGATTGTTCCCGTGTATAAGAATAACGACAAATCTCATATCTCTAATTATCGACCGATAGCCATCTTGTCCAACTTTTCAAAAATTCTTGAGCAGGTCCTGTACAGATCCATATCCATCAATACTTCCGCCCTCATATCTTCTCTTCAACATGGCTTCATGCCTGGAAGATCGGTGGTAACCAACCTAGCCACTTTCACTCAATATGTAAGTGAGGCGATGGATGACAGAGAACAGGTTGACGTTATTCATCTGGATTTTTCTCGTGCGTTCGACACGGTTGATCACAGTCTTCTTCTAGAGAAATTGTATTATTATGGACTTGCTCCATGCCTTATTAACCTGTTAAAATCATATATTACAAATCGTTCAAACTACGTATTCTATAATGGTTACAGATCCTTTACTTTTCGTGCAACCAGTGGCGTTCCCCAGGGTTCCAATCTTGGACCAGTGCTGTTTAACATTTTCGTCAACGATATATTTCCTCTTCTGACTTGTCAGGCATTAGCTTATGCTGATTACTTAATTTTTTTTACAACAGTCCATTGTGAAGATGATTCCATCAAATTGCAGCACAACCTTGATGTCGTCACTGCGTGGTCGCACTCGAATGGCCTTAATAAATATCGAAAAATGTAATTCGAAGTTATTTATTCGCAAATCCGTTTCTCTGGACTACAATTACACCATTTGTGGGCAGTTGATCAGTGGGGTTCAGTCGATCAGGGACGTGGGCGTTGTATTTGACACGTCCTTGACGTTCACGCCACATATAACAACATCTGTGTGTGCCGCAGCGTCAAGGATGTTGGGATTTCTGATGAGAATCTCGAGGTACTTCACGGATCTCTGCCTCCTCAAGTCCCTCTACTTTGCATTGGTGGTTAGTAGGTTGGAGTTTGCCTCGGTCATATGGTACCCCCGTCTACACTGCACAACAACTTCCTATTGATAGAATTCAGCGAAGATCTCTAAGATTTTTGTCTTTTAAACTGACTGGAACCTACCCGGAATGGAACATTTCTTACACTCATTTGTTGGAGGTGCAGCTCCAATCCTTGGCCGTGCGACGCACCATGCATAGTACCAGATTTTTATTCACGCTGATTAACAGTAGGATTGACTGTCCGCAGCTGCTCGGTGCTGTGCCTCTCTACGTTCCGCGATGCTCGGCTCGGCATGCAGCATTCTTCAATCTGCCAGTGGCCAGGACCAATGTGCTCAAGAAGTCGCCCTTGCACCACACGGTACGGAATGCCGAACTTTTCTTTTCTGACATCTACGCTGGATACTTAAACCAATAGTGACGTCTGTTACATTTTTCTTTTTGTGTTCTTTTGTATTACATTTTCATTACTTTGAATTTTCTGCATTAACGTATGTGTTTATTTATATTTTGTCCTGTAATTGGAAATATTCTGTTGGGCAAATAAATGTAATATTATTATTATTATTAAGACCAAATAATAAGAACTTCAATCTAAGGGAGCAACACTCTGTCAAAAATTGAAGCAAAATATCACACCACATGCGGGCCCCCCAAACTATCCAGAATAAAAGGAATATGGAGTGCCGAATACACACATACAGAAACTAAAGTTACAAGTAACATTAGAAGCAAAACTACCAACGTACTAACAATGTATCCAACATAGGAAATTCCATCAGAAGTACAAAATAGCAAGACAAAATTGGAATGCATCAAGACCTGATGGGATTTACAACGAAGTGATCCGCAAACCTCAAAGAATGCCAGACTTTCTGATGAAAGGAACAACATTCCTGCTACCAAAAAGGGATATCCCATTGCAATCACTTGTAGGTCCACACTTTATAAACTGCTTTCAACAATAGTAAAGTCTAAGATATATGACCATCTCACCAGAAATAAAATATTGGCGGGAAATCTAACCGAATGTAAAAACGGAAACAGAGGATTTAAAGAGCAGCTAACCACTGACTCCATGCTGAAGGCCCATGCAAAATCCTGGAAAAAAGATCTATAGGCGGCGCACATAGAGTCTCAGAAAGCTTTCGATAGTGTCTGTCACTCATGACTATATCGCTTTATAAGACACATGAAAACCTAATAACGCTTCCAAGAAACATCATGAAGTGACGGAGCACGATGATAAGACGAACTACCAACACCTAGAACATCATAATTGAAAACGTACCTATAAAAAAGGGGAATAATTTATGGAGAAGCCCCATGTGGTTATGTATGGCATTAAACCCGCTAAATGATGCCTTAAATGAAAAAGGAAAAGGATGTAAAATGGACACAGTCCAGCTGAGCCACCTGATATACATTTTAAGTTGTGTGATAATACTGAGGAAGACCTAAGGCAACTGCTCAAAAAGACCAAGAACTACAGTGATGATATCGGGATGAAATTCGGAATAGACAATTGCAGAAGACATGATATGATTGGAGGTCAGGTGCGAAAAGTGCAACCATACGATATGGTTAGAGATCAGGAAAGTATTGCAAGATTAGACCGAGATGAACTGGGTTATGGGAAGGCTAGGGGAATTGATCAGGCTAAAAGTAAATATGCAATAACAACAGAACTGGCCACTGGCATATAGCCAACGCCATAAACACGTTTGCAATCTCATTATTCACATTTACCTTCGGCACACTGTACTTTCGGCTTTGGGTAGAACAACTAGAACACTAGCCACGAAGTATCGAATTCACCAACCAAAGAGTGCTATTGAAAGGTTTCATCTGGCAGGGAAGGGTAGTGAGAGGGGGATTCAGAACATCTATATTCTCCACTGGTAACAAATAAAAAAGCTACACGCATACTTCAGAAACCAAGTTCAACACAGCACTCTACATCATTACATTGTGCAACTATAAAAGGACATCATTGAAAGTAGATGAGGTGGAAAGCAAAATTGAAAATGATAATAGAAAGATGGAAGGGTAAATTCACGTGGAGACGATAGATGCAAACTTGTCGGTGGAGTGGATCAAAACTGGTAAAATATAGTTGAAGTGGAGGAATTAATGTTTGAGAGCCAAGATCTGGTTGTTGACACCAAATCCTGCCGCAAACACATCCTTAAGCAAGATATATAGATGATAAATTCAGACTTTGCAGGAAAAAAAAAACGAAACAACACACCATCTTGTTACCGCATGTCATATACTTGCGTCAGCGGATTAGACGACAAGTTATAATATGGTAGCAACATTCCTACACCAGCAACTCTTGCAACAGCGACTGCACACACATTACAAACAACCATATTATAAGTACGATCCAGAAAGTATTGTCGTAAAGAAGAATTGAAATTGTACTAGGCGAGACCACCAACGAAACCATACCAAATAAAATCCGATATTGTTCTCATTGATATACCGTCTAAGACAACGTATAATGCTGTCAATTTAGCCAAGAAACCTCAGGAGAAGATTAATAAATACACGATAAATTTCGTATATGAATAAATGTATGAATGCACATCTACCCTAAGCTGGCATTGCGAACAACAACGTGCAGGCAGCTGTTTCGACCTTACATTGGTCTCTTCAGTGCACGAGCGTGTTGTTCACAATGCCTTCAAAACTTAGATTAGCTGATATATTCAACTTACGTACCAAATGCCATGAGAGATTCCCAGCGGCATCTGTTACCCAAGCCCGAAATCGCAAGGTAATGTTACCCTCCGTAGTACAACTACTAATCGGGCAACTGTAGATATACGTGCATTCAATGAACTTATTACTTATTACAATACAATGTAACAAAGTAATTCTTGGAGAGTAAGCGCTCTCACACTATTAAATCACTCAAGTATACAAACACGAAAAATTTCGTATATGAATAAATGTATGAATGCACATCTACCCTAAGCTGGCATTACGAACAACAACGTGCAGACAGCTGTTTCGACCTTACATTGATCTCATCAGTGCACGAGCGTGTTGTTCACAATGCCTTGCACTGATGAGACTAATGTAAGGTCGAAACGCTGCCTGCACGTTGTTGTTTGCAATGCCAGCTTAGGGTAGATGTGCATTCATACATTTATTCATATACGAAATTTTTCGTGTATGTATACTTAAGTGATTTAATAGTGTGAGAGGCAGTGAGAGCACTTACTCTCCAAGAATTACTTACTGTTACATTGTATTAGATTAATAAATACTTACCACTAGCAACAGAAATGAAAACCATGTTGAAACAGGAACTATTCACCATTATTTCCGTAATAATCGGAACTACAGGAGAAATCTTAAATACACTAAATCTGTCATTGGAGAAATTTTGCGTCAAACGTAGCATCTGCAAACTAATACAGAAAACGACCACTTTGAAAACCTGTACAATAGTAAGAAAGATAACAAGCAACCGTTAAATTAACATCCATGAATCGATCCCCCCCATAACCAACCTGTATAATACAGCACCTACATAAAACATTTCAATAATCTGATAAATACATATATAATACATACATAATCTAATAATTACTCAATAGAGCGTTATCGAGCGCTTAGCCCCGGCGAGTAAATGATCCTCAAACTCCTCAGGGATAAGAGCCTAGAAGTCGGTAGTAATAATAAATTTATTAATATATTAGTAGTATTGGATACGTCAAAGAAAAACTACAATACAAACCACATACTAAAAATATACAATATACATTCTCTTTCACTTTTATAAAAATTAGTTTCTTAAGAAACTAATTTTATCAAAACGAAAATGAATAGTGTAAACACATGGATGTTAAAACTAACATCAAGCAGTAAATAAATACTGTGACTTACATATACACATTTATACGTAAAACGTATATGCATATATGCATGTGTTTGAGATACACACATACATTAAGTGCCATTGCCGACAATCAAACGCACATACACCGGTGTTTCGACCTTTGAGGTCTCGTCAGTGGGCGTGGAGACTGTCGACAATGGCTTCAAGAATTAAAAAGCTGCTTATGTCATTTTTGCGTGTTAAATGCAGTGAGAGTATCACAGCGACATCTAACACCCATGTGTTTAGACTATTCATTTTCGTTTTGATATGTGACGCCACATGATACGCCACGAGATACACTATTAAAATACAGGCCTCTGTATAGCAGAACATGCCGTCAGAAGCCATCGCTTTTTTCTGTGTCATCTTTTGGGTGTTAGATGTCGCTGTGATACTCTCACTGCATTTAACACGCAAAAATGACATAAGTAGCTTTTTAAGTCTTGAAGCCATTGTCGACAGTCTCCACGCCCACTGACGAGACCCCAAAGGTCGAAACACCGGTGTCTGTGCGTTTGATTGTCGGCAATGGCACTTAATGTATGTGTGTATCTCAAACACATGCATATATGCATATACGTTTTACGTATAAATGTGTATATGTAAGTCACAGTATTTAACTAATTTTATATTTTAATATTTTTTAATATTTTAATTTTCATTTTATTATAGGTTATGTCTTGTCCACCAAACTATGGAAAGATAATCAATAGAACACCAGTCATCATTTATTCCAATTTTATTAATGTTAAAGTAAGTGTGTAGTAAGGACACTGAACTTGGACTTATCATAATTTCTTCCCAATATGAATATTTGACAGAAATAAATAGTGCCTTATAAAGACTTCTAAAACCGGCACTTGGTCGGATTTCTAAACGTTCTCTTAAACACATTTCATCCAAAACTGACAGTATATTATGTTAAAAAGCATGAACAACAAGAGAAACGGAAGAATACAAGAAAAGCAATAAGAGAGAATGAACGATCGACATATTCTTCGGTTATATTTATGTGCTGCGTACGCGTGGGTGCCGTGCAGTCTTTTAGGACGGTCAATTAGACGGCCGGCCGGCGTAAAGAAAAGATGTGGTCGACGGGTGTGCTGCGGTTTTCTTCAAGAGCTTTGTGTCAGGTCAATAAATTGCAATTAGATATTTTTTTAATTACGCCTGTTGTGTATACGTATGTTTGTACCTGAGTACGTAGGTGGTACGGATAATAAACGCTTGCTTAATGGGTATACTTTTAAATTATGAACGCCTCATAAATATCAATGTTTTACATATTAACAACAAAGTTTTAAAGATATTACCATGGAAAAATTACGGTCTATTTAACTGATTAATATGATATGATATATTATTTAAAGGAATACCTATTTAATTTTGAGTAAAGCATAAATTAAAGACGTTATTAAGATGAATGTATCAATATACAGACCGGCTCAATTTGCTGATTAACATTAGGGAACTTGGTAGATATATAAAAGCTGAACATGCATTTCTTTTCGGATAAATTGGAATCTCTAAAGTAATATTATTGTCTTCTGTTTTCGAGCTACAAGCAGATAATTTCTTGGTAATTATTAAAGTTAGACAGAAATTACTTATATGTATTGTATTAATAGAGATTGCAGCCATACATGTCTATATACAGGGTGAGTTTTTTATCTTGAGACAAAGGAATATCTCTAATCCACTGCATCAAATCTAAAAAAGATCTTAATAAAATTTGTTATAATGTAGGGCGCTCACTGAATGGTGCCGAACTCGATCCTCCCCCTCACCCCCCACCCAGAGTGAGTGGGGGGACAACTTTGAAATCTTAAATAGGAACCCCCATTTTGTATTGCAGATTCTCATTCTACGCCATCAAGTATGTAGTTTTTGTTTGAAACTATTTTTTCGATTCGTAATAGATTGCGCTGTAATCCCAAAAAAACATGAATAATCTAAATGGGGATCGGACAATGTGTAACTATTCACAGCTTGTCAAGTACTGAATAAAGTACGGTTTTGTACCGTTGAATAGCATTCCAATTGCGAATAAATATATCGAATACGCATTTCAAACATTTGCTCACTGTTCCGCGTCATCATACATCTCTTTTTGAGAGATGGTTCAGTTATTCCGCCGTTACACTTTATAATAGTATACCGGATGATATTAAAAGCCTCTCTAGTTGCGCGGGGTTCAGTCGTGCCCTTAGATCTTACGTTTTGTCTTTGCAGTAGCACAGTTTCACATGCACTGATGTGCGAGTTGTTTCATTTTTTCTGTGTTTTTTTTGTTTTTTGTGTTTGTGTCTTGTTTTGTTGTTTCTTATGTGGGTTCGTTTTAATTAAACGTTAACACACTTTTCATTTTAAAACACTTTATTAACAAGGCTACAGTAACAGATATTAAATCTTATACATGTGTATGGCGCTACTAGAAGCCATCATCTCTGTATCTAGTTCGTTGACAAAACTCCTATTCCAGTCTAAAACTACCAATCGCTACCAATCTTAAATAATAAAAACCCTTACACAACACGCTTTTTCTTTTTTTTTTTTTTTTTTTTTTTTTAAGTTAATACATTAATATAAGACATAGTCACTTAAGGTTTGAGGCGGCCGAGAAGTTCTCATACTTCTTGTATTTACAGGTTTATTTTGATTTCTTATAAATAAGTCATTATCATTTACATTCATAATATCATTATCTATAGATACATCATTGTCACTACGATTAGGATTTACATCATTATCAATTACACTATTTATTATAGTATCATCAAGATTAATAATAGTTTCAACAGGCACTACAACATTATCAGGGTTAACATCGTTAATATCTGTTTCACTAACCAGAAGGTCTTCGTAAACATAATGCAAGTTAGGGCAAAAATTACTTTTATTGAAGCTTATTTTTGTTTTGTTAATTAGCTTCCGATTACGCCTAAATTTATTATTATTTAAATCTTTAACAATATAGGAACGATCATTATACTTTTCCACCACTTTACCTTTTTCCCATCTTTTATTTTTTTGAAATAAAATATTTTCGTTTATATTCAAAGGAGGTAAATCTTTTGCTGATTTGTCATAGTGTTTTTTTTGTTTTTTAGAATTACTCCTTAATTTATCTGTAACAGTAGGGCTTTCTATAATTTTAGGCATTAAATTTTCTATAGCTGTAGGAATTTTTGTTTTTACCAATTTATTTAAAAGTAGTTGAGAAGGAGAATAACCTATGCTTGGTAATGGGGTATTTCTATACTCTAATAAAAAGTTAGGCAAATCATCATAATTTTTCATTTTCTTTAACATTCTTTTTGCTATGTCCACGTATTTTTCGGCTAAACCATTTGATTGGTGGTGATGCGGACTAGAAAATTCAACTTCAAAGTTCCAGTTTCTCGCAAAATCCCGGAAACATATGCTATTGTACGGATTGTTATCTCCAAAGAATTTATCCGGTACACCAAATTTTGAAAATATTTCTTTACAAACTTTAACAACAGTTTCTGCCGTTTTGCTAGAAGTAGGAACCACTTCCATCCAATGTGAATAAGAATCTACGATTAATAAATAGTTTTGATTTTTATACTCAAAAAAATCAGAATACAAGTATTGCCAGGGTCGATTTGGAATTTCGTGTGTTATAAGATTCTCTCTTTTATTAGCTGGTTTATTTACTTGACATATTTCACATTCATTTATAAAATTTTCAATATCAGCTGACATTTTTGGCCAAAACATTACTAGTCTAGCGCGTAATTTAGATTTTTGTATTCCAAAGTGGGCCTCATGAATTAATTTTAACATTTCCTTTCTTAATTGTGAAGGTACAATAATTTTAGTATTATAAAACAATAGATTATCTGAGAGAAATATATCATCCCTTAAAGCAAAATAATATTTTAATTCTCCATCTAGAGCTCTATTGGACTTAGGCCAGCCTGTAGAACAAAAATGTTTAACTCTTGACAGAATTATGTCCTTATCAATAGCATTTTGAAAAGTTACTTTCTTTTCTGGAGTCATAGGGACATTTAAGGAAAGTGAATGCACCATATACTCCAATTCTTCATCTACTGGTGTATTTGTCTTAATGTAGGATCTACTTAAAGTATCAGCTACGTACATTTTCGATCCGGGGAGATATTCAACATTTAACTTATATTTTAATAACTTTAATAACATTCGTTGTAAACGAGCACTAACATTATCCAAACTCTTATTAAATATCGGGATTAATGGTTTATGGTCAGTCTGTATAGTTATCTCTCTGCCATAAATTAGAAATTTAAATTTTTCACAAGCAAATGTTATGCTGAGGAGTTCTTTTTCAATTTGAGCGTATTTGACTTCTGCGTGATTCAAAGATCGAGATGCAAATGATACGGGATATCCGTCTTGTAACAGAACACAACCCATGCCCTTACTAGAAGCATCAGTTTGAATAGTAATTTTTTTATTTTCATCAAATAACTTTAATATTGGTTTGTTTGTGATCAAAGTTTTTAAAGTATCTAATTCGGATTGATGAGCATCTGTCCAAATAAATTTGATATCATTTCTACTTAAATTTCTCATATGAAAAGTTAATTGCGTTAAGTTCGGTATAAACTTAGAAAAAAATTTAAATAGTCCTAAAATTCTAAGTAAATCTTTCTTATTTTCTGGTATTTCTAGAGCTAAGACAGCATTAATATTTTTATTTGAGGGTTGAACACCTTTTTTTGAGATATCTTGGCCCAAAAAATTTACTTCTTCTAGTTTATATTGTAATTTACTAAAGTTAAATTTAATTCCGTATTTTAAAGCTCTTTCTAGGACAGTTTTGAATGCTTTATCATGTTCTATTTCATTAGAACCTGTAACGATTAAATCGTCAAAATATATACTTACACCAGGTATATCACCAAATATTTCCATATTTTTTCTTTGGAATATTTCAGGTATTGAATTTAGGCCAAAGGGTACTCGATTAAATTTATATCTACCAAAGGGGGAATTAAAAGTACATAAGTTAGAACTGCTTTCATTAAGTTGGATCTGCCAAAACCCATCTTTCATATCTATGACCGAAAACATGGTCTTACCTACCAAATTGTTTAAAATATCATCACATTTGGGTATTATAAAATGTTCTCTGCAAATAAATTTATTTAGTGGTTTGGGATCAAGACATAAGCGAAGGGAACCATTGGGTTTTTCTACTATCATTAAAGAATTTACCCATTCAGTAGGATAATTTACTTTTGAAATTATACTTTTTTCTTCTAATTCATCTAGAGTTTCTTTAAGTTTTTTATGTAGTGATAATGGTACTTTTCTCTGAGTCTGAATGACTGGAATTGCATTTTCTTTTAATTTTATATCTACGAATCCTGGTATACAGCCAAGACCATTAAATATTTCCATAAATTGTTCATAAAGGTCATTTTTGTTATTTGGTAATAACGTAAACTTATCAAGTAAATTATTCTCAATTGCATTTAAGCGACATATTAATTTGAATTTTATACAGTCTGTTAATCCTAATATCGGTTCAGAATCAAGATCTACAATTAGAAATTTCAAATTGCAAGATTTATCTTTATAGCTACATTTTAAAATTAATTCACCTAGTACATTAGTTTTGAAATTTCCATAAGAAAGAATAATACTTTTAGTTGGAATAATAGAGGATTTCTGAATATTTAATTTGCTGAGAATTTTTAGTGGTAATACACTTGATTCTGCACCTGAATCTAATTTAAATCTAATATTATGATTATTAATTAAAACATATTCATACCAACATGATACATTCAAAGAATTTTCTTTATGTTCATAAATTTCAACATAGTTGTCTTGATTTAGTTCGGTTTTTCTTTGTAGAATATTTGAATTGTCTTCATTCGATGTCTGGATTTCTTCTATTTTTTCTTCGTATCTTGGGTTTTCATTTTTCTCTTTTTTATCTTTTGCATCCTTTCTAGAATTTTTGAAATCTGATGTGGATAGTTGATTTTTATCTTTCGAGCGACACATTTTTGCAAAATGTCCTTTCTTCTGACATACAGCACAAGTTTTGTTGTATGCAGGGCATTTCCCTCTCGTGTGTTCAAAGCCACATCTTTTGCATTTAATTAGTGCTAGTGAAACTGCATTGACTCGCTCTTCTGGAGTTAATAATTTTATATGCTGCTCGGATAATTCTACAGATTTACAGTATTCTTGTATTTTTTCAAGGCTCATGTCAGGTTCTCTAATTAATCTTTGTTGTATTTGTTTGTCATTAATTCCTAGAATTACTCTGTCTTTTAACATTCTGTCAATATATGACTGTTTACAGTTGTCCTTTGAGCACATGAATTCGCAGTTAGCAGCTTGCTTTTTTAATTCAGTTATAAACGAATCAATGGTTTGATCTTCCTTTTGAATAATATTATTGAATTTAAATGTTTCCATTGTTATATTTTTCTTGGGTAGAAAATACTGGTCAAAACAGTGTAGGACATTTTCTAGTGTTTTTATATTATCCTTAGGAAAGGTATTGTATATATCCAGACCTGTTTCTCCTATTGTATGTAACAGTAAGGCAATTTTTACATCTTCCTGTTCTTTACTTTTTCCTGATGCTAGCATAAAAATCTCGAACCTTTGTTTCCATTTCGGCCATTTACTAATTGAATCTTCCATGGAAAATTGTTCTGGTGGTTTGCACTCCATTTTGTTTTCGTTACCTATCTGTTGGCGGGAACTAGTATGTTATCAGGATTGTTATCACGTTTTAATTAATACTTCTGACACCATGTTTTGTTGTTTCTTATGTGGGTTCGTTTTAATTAAACGTTAACACACTTTTCATTTTAAAACACTTTATTAACAAGGCTACAGTAACAGATATTAAATCTTATACATGTGTATGGCGCTACTAGAAGCCATCATCTCTGTATCTAGTTCGTTGACAAAACTCCTATTCCAGTCTAAAACTACCAATCGCTACCAATCTTAAATAATAAAAACCCTTACACAACATGTCTTCTATTACTTTGATTATTATTTTATGTTTATTTTGTATTAGTTGATGGACTCTGGTTGAGTATGAGTAGCTTTAGCTAGACTTCGCCAGTTTTCATCAATGTGATGGTTTACTTTCTCGAATAAAGGCAAATTATTATTATTATTAAGTGGAGGGGCACAGTTTCGAACACATGGCTTTTTGAAATGTTAGTTTATGTTAAAATAAAAAAACACAAAATCATGTTTGCTTGCTTCTCTTTTTTGTATATTTTCTCTTGACGTTCACAATCATGTTTTTTGCGATTACAGCTAAATCCGTAATGATAGAAAAAAAAGTTTGTTGCGTGCTTTTGGCACTTCACAAGAAATGATTAATTTAATTTCAAAATGTTAAATAATATCTGTTTACTTAAATGAGCAATTATTAAATTACTTAAGAATTCCAAATTAATTGTAATATCATTCTTTTGGCTCCTACTGTACACTATTATTAGTCTTGATACGCAAAATATATTCAAAATTTAAAATACATGTATAGCAATTCCCACAGCCAAGCTTGTTCAAATTCTTGAAGAAATCATTCGTTATATCTTATTTTCAAATACGTAGTCATTTCTTAAAAATAACATCTGAATAACAACGTTTATAATCTAAAGTAAAATTCTTTTTATAAAATAAATATTATAGTCACGTACAACAATTTTTCTCAAATACTTCTTTGTATGACACGATGAAAACTAGATTTCGGCGCCACGAATATGCTCGTGTTATCAATAGCCCTTTATTTTAAAAATACCCTGGGAACCGAGCAATTGAATATACTGCATCGTGCGCGCCGTGTGCAAAAATTCCTTCTTGGAGAATTCTCGAAGATTCTGGAAGGGTGGAAATGACGAAGCTTTTTCCTTATTCCCACTCCAACGGTACTAATAAAAAGGCAAGAACGCTTAAAATTATAATTCATTAGTAACCGCATAGTGACAGTCGACACATCTGAGTAATTTCAAGTGTGAGCCGTTGGTCCGGTTGGTATCCATTACATGCTTGATAAGTAGTTCGGTATTGAGTTAAATGTTAAGATTGTTACCCTAGAATACGTAATACAGCTGTGCAAAGCTCGTCAAGTGACGATTTAACGTGCCTAGTGGTTTTAAATTATCGAAAAATCATTAGTCCCGTCTAAGAGAAGATTGGCCGATTTCGGTAATTCCCCTTTTGTGGAATTTGAAGCAATCTTGGTGTTGAGCCATTGCCGTCGGACTACGTCCGGAATCAAGCTACCGAAGAAGCACATCTTTTCTTCGCGGGAAATTCATCGACTCTCCGACTTCGACCTTCGGCATCCACGGTTATTGGATTATCCGCAGAATCCAAGGTAATTTAAATATTGTTTGTGTCTCAGAGTGCTTAAAAATTATTGTACCGTCATTAAAGCAAAGTCAAAGGCCATTCTTTCTGGCTCTGTAACGATAAATTGGTATTGAATAGTTCCGTCGGTTAAAGTCAAACTAACTTTGAGGGTTAATCTGAGTTCTTTAGTCATAATGCTATTTGGATAAGCATAATATTGTTAAATAATGATATTGATCTAAAATTTGGAGTTCGCCATCATAATCTTTGTTACTATTGCTTATAATATCATAACCTTAAGATAATATTTTAAAAGTTATGATAATAATTATTCATTTTGTCATAATAATACATGCATTAGTAGTTGTATTCTGTTCTAAATTCAAGGTCCGATTTTAATTTACCATTTGTATATTCAACTATGATATTGTAATACTTTATATCTATTAATATTTATGTAATAATAATATCTCCGTCTGGCCAGATTATCGACTGAAGAATTGTGTAATCTGATGTGATATGTTGAAAGAAAAAAAATCTGTTTATTATTATTGAATGTTCATTGTACCTTTGTTTAAATTATTTCATGTAATAAACATTGTTAAGTTTACGTTACTTGTGTTATAAATTAATTATCCTTCGTTCCTTGTGGTAACTCGACGGGCTCAGTGAACGTTTCTTACTTTCGTTCACTAATAAGCGTAAAGCCACGATGTGCTGATTCTAGTGATAATAAAAACAAAGCTGTTAAATAATTCAAAGTAGGTGGCGCCCGACAATAACTTAATAAATAGTCACAAAATCATTCAAGTAAAAATTAGCCATCGAAAAGGACCAACACCTGTTGCCCCGGGGAAACACTGATGGAATTGGCCGAGCATAAGGCTCGATACAGTTAAGGTATGTGAGTTTTGTCATTAAATTAGATATACGCATTCACTCCTGGTTAGTTCAATTATTAATCATAAAGGTTCTATTGCGATAATAAATATTAAACGACCCTGAGATACTGGATGCAGACTGTGCTACTGGGCTAATTACTCTGTTCTCGCATCCAGTACCGTTGCTGATTGGAAAATATTTATTTAACCAATCTTTTAACCGTTTATTATATTAAACAATTTTTTATAGCAAATAATTAGCAAAAAGTTTCAAACAAAACGTACATACTTGATGGCGTAGAATTCGAATCTGCAATACAAAATGGGGGTTCCCATTTAAGATTTCAAAGTTATCCCTCCTCCCACTCTGGGGGGGGGTGAGGTGGGGGATCAAGTTCGGTACCATTCAGTGAGCCCCCTACATTATAACAAATCTTATTAAGATCTCTTTTTGATTTTAAGCAGTGTTTTAAAGATATTCCGTTGTCTCAAGATAAAAAAAACTCACCCAGTATATTACATGTGACACGTTATTTTCACTTTTCCTTTTATTACGTTAGTCGAAAAGAAACCGTTAACAACAAAACAATACATACGTTTAAAGACATACGATATTATTACCATCGGAATAATCAACAAAATAATAGATCGAAGAAATGCTCATTCTGAAAATAATGATAAAGTACCATGTGGCATCAGATGAATTATTTGATATTATCTATGCAGCTCATTTGTCTGCATTGTACAAGTGTCATAAAGATAAGAGGATTAACTAAAATTACTTACTTAAACCTATTTGATGAAGTTAATCTTTAGGTATGATTGAGAAGATGCCAAAAAACATGTTTACATAACCAGAGAAGTAATAGACTTCTACTTAAAATTATGTGAGCCTTGCCCTTTGAAGAAAAAAAAAACAACTAGCAAAGGGTGAGGGTCAGGGGAAAACAAATCATTTTTAAACGCATGAATTCAGGATGCCAAGTGACTAAATATTGTATCTTGCGTCCTCTTAGAACCAAAACAGCCGTTGTGACTGCTAATAATCTCATTGCCATGAAATGTATTAAATATTGGCCTATTTTAATCGACACATATTTTTAAATTAACACACATCTTCTTAGTTATGCCGCACTGAAGAAGCCAAATAAGGTAGAAACGTATACCAAGTGCTTACCGGCAAGCTGCGGATGTATTTACTGTGTGATAAAACGATGACATCGAGAGTTTGTATGAGTTAATACGAGAAAGCAATATACAAACTGTTCTATTGGTCGAGTGTAGTAAGACTGACTGACTCGCGTTTAGGATAGCACCTCTACTTGGCATTTCAATTGAATTTTGTTAACGGTCGGGCCGATGTCTAGTCGCCTGCAAGCACATTTTTAAATCGCGTTTCGTCCATCTAATTTAGAACAATTACGCGCCAAAATTATTGAATTTTCGAATCATGTTACCCCGCAAATGTTAACAAATGTCCGTCGAAATTTTTATAATCAGCTGGGTTACTGCTCAACTCAAGAGGGAGGCTTAAGAGGGATCTCTACTGGACGGGTCAGTCCATTTGATAATGTACAAAAATCATAAACATTATCACTGCAGGGGTTTCGATTTCCCTTTAAAATTAAGATCAAATTTCAACCAATGCTATAAATAATTACATCTATTTGTAGAGAAAACTCAAATTTACGTATGCTTAGTAGTAAAATTTTGAATTTCTTTCTATTTATTTCAGAATAAATTCGACAAAATGTCTAATATTGACCTACTTCTGCTACTAATTATGACAATTTCTAAAATATTTTTAGAAAAAATATTACTAGGCGTACATAGATATTCGAATTCTCTTTCATTTGGTATAAAAAAATTAAAAATTGATTAATATTTACGGTTAAGTTTATGGGGAAATCAAACTGTCTACAGTGGCCTCAGCGGCTGGAAGTAGAGATCCCTCTTAATTATTTAATAAAAAATTAAGTACTTGTAGAAATTCATTTTTCTTTAATAATTTCATTCTTAACTTCCAATTAAATTCATTGTTTCTGCGTTTAAAGTTTATCTTACTGAAACATTTTGTTTCGTTTCACACAAATTTATTGTCTTCTTTCAGAATTTTAGTTTGTTTCCTTTTCTATCTTACAATACTACGGAATTGTTTACTTTTACTTTCTTATACGTAGTATAAGGAAGTATTGTGATGACGAAAATTTTCGATCTAGAGATTTTTGCAGATGTCCACGTTTTGAAGTCCCCAGGGGTTTTTAAAAAATATCTGTGTGTCTTTGTGTCTGTCTGTGACCACGATAGCGGTTAAACCGCTGTAGATATCTATTCCAAATTTTCAGTGAAAAAATCGAATTTTGCAAATATTTCGTCAATTACTAAGTTTAAACAAATTTATAAAGAATTCCAATGTACTCAAAATTAAATTTGAGACAAAACGTCTTAAGGCTGGGGAACTCGAAACACAAATGTATTTAAGTCGCTAGATGTCTCTGGTTGTTAGAATGCAAAATTCAGAATAACTTGAATGACTATAATCTACTCATTCATTCAGTAGACGAATGTATAAGTGGTATAAAAATAAAATTACATACGAAAAAAAACTAAAGAGTATTTACATTATGTATAATTTGGTTTGCATTTTCCAAAAAGAAATTCTTCAAATTCCAGTGGTATTCATATACCATAAGACCGCGTGCGTCTGCATTATCGCGATACCTGTAGAGTAAGCGAAACAGATAGAGATGTCTGTGTATTAGAACGGTAAACAAGTGAACGCAGTGTTATACTGGATTACAACAGAGCTAGTATTTCGCATATGCCTATGATGCACTCGTATTTGTCCAAAAAATCTACATTTATACGGGGTAGTCGGGCAGTCGCTTCCACATATGGGCGTCAGTTCGAGTTTTATTATTGCTTAAGAATAACATTTTTTTTTAGCTAATTACAGGTTAATTGCAATGTTGAATTACAATTCTGTTTTAAGAAGTAAATATTTTATGTTTCAGTATTTTATTATAGTTGAGTTTTTAGATTATAATATTTGTTGTAAAATATTATTTTAGTTAAGAAGTTTTTTTTATTTTAAAGTCTAGGAGTTATTTATTATTTATTTTTGCTCTTTTATGTTGTTTATGAAGCTGTGATGAGTTACTTCACTGACATATTATCAGTGATTATCTGATGCTTCAAACAACTACAAATAATTAGTTACAACGGGAACGCAATACCTATTACACTGCTTTTCACTTGATTTGCCTACGAATACATTTATACGTATAACTTATACGCCCGCTGTCTGTGTGGCAATTCAAGTTGGCACGCCCATTTATAGTCGACCAGTAGTTACTAATACATGCATCGCGCTATGAACGGCGGCCACACGGTATACTATGTGTATAATATATGTTATGTTATGTTGTGTCCTTGACGCAATATATATTTATATCAACATCGGTCACGCAGTAGAATACGATTTTGCTAAACAAATTCTAGTACTTGCACATATTACCGGCGTCGACATCTGTTTTAGAATTGGTGAACTATAATTCTTGTTTTTGTTTAAACAACTGCATTTAAAAAATACACAACCGATTTGATTTTTTCTTTCGATATTGTTATCTATACTATAATCTTTAGTATACCTGCTATTTTATTTGCTTATATATGCCACCATATGTGAGTAGGAAAATAAAATTTTAGAATAAACGAACTGTTATTTTTTTAAAATAGCAGGTATAATACATTCAACAATTCTGCGTACAATGCTATCAACAATTTTTTCCTAACTTCTACCATTTCTTTTTGTAGTGTGTTGAACTTTTACCATACCGAGTTCCCCAGCCTTAAAGAAGTTTTTCGAAATTCCTACCGGAAGTAGGTCTTTTACTCTTATCGAAAATCAGCTTTTTGCGAATATCTCGCAAGTCATGCTTTCTAGGCAGGTACATTACCAGTATAAAAGTATTTAAAAGATAATTTTAAATATCTTTTGTATAAAAAAATTTCAAAATTCGGACCGGAAGTACCACTTTACTCTTACCGGATAGCGATTTTTGCAAATATGTCGTAAATTATGCATTATATATATATATTTATTAAAAGTACAAAAATATTTAGAGTTGGATTTGAAATATTTGTTGTATACATGAAATTTCAAAATTCGGCCCGGAAGTAGCACTTTTACTCTTAGCGAGTAGCACTTTTTTCAAATATCTTGCAAAGTATGCATTCTATAACGATTTATTAAGAGAATGAAAGTAGTTAGAATAGGATTTTGAATAATGTTTGTATAAAAAAATTCTTAAAATTGTATAGTTTGAAACGCTCATACGTATAAGAAAGTCGCGTGGTGGCCACACCTCATTTTTTATCTTAATAAGAATTTTGATATTCTTACATTTTCGTTTTTTATATCAGCTATATTTTTTATCTTTGATATTTTAAGAAAAAAATTATTATTTTTAAGTTTCTAGAATTCATGATCATTTCTTTTATTTACTCATACAATTTGGGAAGCTGTGATGAAATCCGTTACTAAAATTGTTTACTGTGATTATTTGATGCTTCAACAAGTTTCTACTTATAAATTATCCAGGATTAATATTATATCGATCTTCTCTAAAGCAGTACAGTAAATGACTTTATTCTTGGTTAAAGAATTTGTTATTAACAGTAACAGTAGCAATTTTCACGGACTAACACAGTAACGATATCTGCGGTGTCGACTTTAACGTAGCTCTAATGTTAGTAACAGAGACACCCTCTCATTCTCCCACTTATAGTCGACCAGCTTGTCTAGTATATTCATCCGCAGGTATGTCTTGTTGTTACTAGCACATATTTAACACTTTCGTGTTTGATATACACATTTCTATATTATATCTTTGACACATATTCAGTATTATTTGTGTGTTAACATTGGATGTTCGCTTAAGATAGATCTGGGCCTTCTAATGACACTGCATATTTAGTAGGGACTATGCTTCATTGCACACATATTCACATTTACATTCTGTCTATAAATGACAGGCTGCTTTCCAATTGTCTTTTTTGTTATTAATGTACTATTTTTATCAATATAGTCTCTACAGATTAATTGCATTTCTTATATGTATGTATACCGTGCATTTTTTTTAACGCGGAACATAGGGATTTGCGTGCTAAAAATTCTACCCCATGTTAACTTTTGTTGCGGATCAAATTTGAAATAAATTTGTGTAGCATTTAATAAATCAAACATTTTTCTACCAATTGTACATTGTTTGAATGACATGAAGTTGTTCTTTTGAATTATTATTTCGTTTTCAGCTGATATTAATTCGCACAAAATTGAGTGACAAAATCAACGTAGCGTAAACTATTAATAATTTTATGCTAAATGACATCGTTTGTCACTTCGCTAGTGACAAGTAAATTTTCAAAAAATTTTTCTATGTACAGAGTTGCAGAACGTGTGGAAATTATTCACAACTTTGCTGCAGCATAACCTGACTGGCCAGTTTCAAGTATTTCGACAGTGTCTCGAACTTACAATGAATTCCAGAGGCACAGGCTGCGTAAATTGTGAGCACAGGAAACGTATTAGAAATCCATCGGCCCTTACAGAAGAAACCAAACTGAACATTTGTTCGATGGTTGAAAACGAGGACTTCAAAAGCTTAAATATGCTTGCCGATCAGTTCCAAATTTCAAGAAGCAGTTGCCATAAAGCGCTGAAGACCGAAAACTACATATCTTCTAAGTTTCAAAATGTTCACTAATTATTACCAACCGACTTCTTCCCAAGAATGGAATTTCGCCAATTTTGGATGGAAAAAATAAAGAAGGATCCAAATCTGTTCACAAGAAATATATTTACGATTATACGCGGAACATTTGAATTTGGGTGCTAAAAGCTTTACCGCATGTTAACTTTTGTTGCGGTATAAATAACAAAAATAAATGTAATTTTATACACTGTGAGATAATTTATTGAATTAGTGAACATAAAAATAATTTAAAGAAATTGTTCAAAATATATGCCTTCAGCAGTTGCACAATATCCTAACCGATCGTAGAAATTTCTACGAGTGTTTTGCAATTGTCGCACTGTAATTGAATTGCAAGCTTCTGTGATTCTTGCTCTTAGCTCTTCCAAGTTTTCAGGTTTCTCTCGAACATTGTCGTAGACTTTACTTGGTACATGACCCCACAAAAAAAAATCGAGTGGGGTAAGGTCTGGGCTTCTGGCAGGCCATATAAATGGTCCATATCGTCCAATACAACTGTTGGGGAAACTTTGATTCAAGAATTCCGTGATTGTGGCAGCACTATGAGCTGATGGTCCGTCTTGCTGGAATATTATTTCCCCATTACCTCGCGACTCATCCAGACGAGGACCTACTTCCATCTGAAGTAGATCTAAATATTTCCGTTGATTTAAATTCCCGTCTATAAAAACGGCCGCAACATGTTATTCCCCACTATTCCCACCCAAACATTAAACATTAACTTTCTGAAGCCACTGCGTGTTAGCCTCTCGAATCTTATAAGGATTTTGTCGTGCCCAAATTCTTTGGTTTTGCTTGTGTACGGTCCCATCCAGAGCATATGTGCACTCGTCAGAAAACAGTATTCTTGTTAAAACATTTGGATCGTTTTTTATTCTTTCCATCCAATATTGGCAAAATTCCATTCTTAGGAAGAAATCTGTTGGTAATAATTCCTGAACATTTTTAATCTTATAAGATTTGCACTTTTCGGTCTTCAGCGCTTTATGGCAACTGCTTCTTGAAATTTGGAACTGATCGGCAAGCATATTTAAGCTTGTGGAGCCCTCGTTTTCAACCATCAAACAAATGTTTATTTTGGTCTCTTCTGTAACTGCAGATGGATTTCTAATTCGTTTCTTGTGGTCACAATTTACGCAGCCTGTGCTCTGGAATTCATTGTAAATTCGAGACACTGTCGAAATACTTAAAACTGGCCGATCAGAATATGCTGCAGCAAAGTTGTTAACAATATCCCTAAAGGACAATCCTTGGATACATGCCGTAACAATTTCCACTCGTTCTGCAACTGTGTACCTATGTACACATTCTTTTCGTAAAATTACCTGTCAATATTGAAGTGACAAGCGATGTCATCTAGCATAAAATGTTTAAATGTTTACGCTACGTTGATTTTGTCACTCAATTTTGTGCGAATTAATTACAACTGAAAACGAAAAAATAATTAAAAAGAACAACTTCATGTCATTAAAACATTGTACAATTGGTAGAAAAATGTTTGATTTATTAAATGAAATGCAAATTTCTTTCAAATTTGATCCGCAACAAAAGTTAACGTGGGGTAGAATTTTTAGCACGCAAATCCCTATGTACCGCGTTAAAAAGAATGCACGGTATAATATATGAAATATAATTAAACTATTAAAAATCTATACTTGTAAAAGGAAGTGTTTGTGCACGTGCGTGTGTGTGTGCGATGTCCAAACGAATCTATCGCACTGAAATTTTACACACAGGTATGCAACGCAATGCACTAGGACGCCCAAATTTTAAAAATCAATCTAGAAGCTTTTCTGAGTTATGTTGCACAGTTCTTTGCACTAATTCATGAAAATAATAGTTGGCGGTTCGATATTTTCAGTGTCTATTTGGTTGCATATTTCGACTTTACTGTATTGCTATAGGCATTTCAATTCTGCATTATAATAATGCTGTATGGCCCAGTTATAAGGAAGGCTTCCAAATATTATATCAAATATAAAACTAAAACTTTGGCAATTAATAAACATAAGTATAAGCATTCACTCTATGTTATTGTAATACAAATACTTACGGAAGGAAGTGTGTGTGTGGGTGTGTGCGATATCCAGACGAATCTATCACACTTACAGCCGTGAAATTTGGCAAACAGATAGTGGTAATTGTCACTTAATGCACCACGAAGCCCAAATTTTTAAATTTAATCAAGAGATTTTTTTATTTAACGTTTTGTGTTATTTTGAAAGAAAGTTATGAAATGTGATTTTTGACATTTAAGTAAATTAGTGACAGAATTTTTCAAATCTAATATATCAAACCAGTTATTAAATATTTAACACGTAAATTAAAATGCCACAGCTTCCCAGAAAAAAAATGTCTTTGAACAACAGCAACAGAGTAGACAATGAGCAACGCCGTGCGGGTGGTACTGTTAGTAAGAGTATTTGAGGGAATAAAAAAATTTTTTTCTTGCGAATAACTTCTACCCTGGTCATATCCCGCTCACCAAGGAACAGGGTGAGGTTTTTAGCGTCTTTGTCGAGTTTGCTTGATCGTTATTCTATGGTATCATATCGATTTTTGACTTCAAATGATAAACATATACAAATTAATTGCTCCATTAAAGAACCATCAACATGTTTATGCATCTGCATTTCTTAGCAATAATCAATAATCTTTAACATTTAACAGTAATTGTTATACAATCTCTGGCTAGTATTCCTTCTTTGTTCACTCGGGTAAGGTTAAACTATACATTACGTTCCGTAATTTGATCTATTAATTGTTCCATTGTTAGCAAGAGATTTTCACGAAAAAATTCCTGCGTCTACATTGGGCATCTACGGGTTTCATTTTACATAACTAGTTAATTGGTGTCCCCAAGGCACAATTAAACCGTCTTTTGCAATATATTAAAATGCATGCACATTAAATTTATGAACACTGACTTGCATTAAAACAGTGTTTATGTCTTGATCCGTGCATTGCGTTTACGGTGAGTGACCATTATTTTTGTCGTCATAAAATTAAGAATTTGCAAATTTTATGTTAAATTTCTTTAGCTCTTTAAACGAAACATAAAAATGTCCGCAAATTTTTTGAATATAATTTTATGTTATGCACGTATTGACGTTCTACTTAACAACCATACTGTTATTCTCCGAAATATTAAGTTAACACCGCCTTTGATGGATTTTTGCAGTTTATTGGCAATAAAACAGATTTAAATAAAAATGAGCTTAATCTTTTTTTTTTATTTGGTACTTTCTACGAAAGACCGCTGAAATTATATTTTTATTTTACAATGAAATATAATTATCTGCTGCCTCTATGTATGCATATACCTAGGTATATTTTATTTTGGCGAAACTGCAGTTAATCCAAGAAATGGATTTAAAAATCATCTTAGAGTTTGAATTTATTTAGTTTGCTGTTGTTAGAAATACGAGGGCGTATTTTTATGTTATCTACCTAGCCATGAAAAAAAGCACATAAGAGAACAAAAAAAAATTATTTTTCTACATAACTCCCTTCAACACTAATACACTTATTCCATCTTTTTTCCAGTTGCCCCATACCCTCAAAAAAAAATTGCTAAAAATTGCTTCGGTAATCGCGCAAAATATTTTTCAACAGCTTCTTTGAGTTCTTCATCAGAAGCAAAACGCTTTCCTCTGAGATGCTTTTTTAAATTTTTGAATAAGAAGTAGTCTGACGGAGCTAGGTCGGGGCTATAAGGTGGATGCCTTAACTCTATAAACCCACAGTCATTGATTATCTGCTGAACTTTGTTTGCCTTATGAACCCGACAATTGTCGTGCAGCAACCAGTTTTTTGTGGATAAGAATGCGGGCGTTTTTCCTCCAGAGCAGTTTTTAAATTTTTAATTGTGTTTCCGTAGGCCTCTCCATTTATGGTAGACCCTCTCGGCATATATTCAATAAGCAAAACTTCTTCAGCATCCCAGAAAACAGTTGCCATCAGTTTTTTTTTTCCAGAAAATTGTGTATTGGCCTTTTTTGGTGATGGAGAGCTCTTATGAACCCACTGCATGGATTATTGTTTAGTAGGAGGGTCCCAGTAATATACCCAAGTCTCATTCCCGGTAATAATTCGAGATAAAAATGTTTCGTCCCTCTTCAACTTGACCAAATTTTCTTGAGAAACTTCTTTTCTGCACAGTTTTTGTTCAGGTGTAAGCAATCTGGGTATCCACCGTGCAGACACCTTCTTCATACCCAAATCGTCATGCAAAATTTTGAGAACACTTATTTCGGATATACAGACTTCATTGGCAATGACAGAGATCATCGCCGATCTTTCAGTACCAAATTTTCGACTTTTCGCACAATGTTTTCAGTTCGAGCTTCAACGGGTTGTCCGGACTCTGGGTCATCATTGATTTACTCTCGGCCCCATCGAAAGAGTTTAGACCAATATTTGACTTGGAAATAAGATGGTGTTTCTTCCCCATATACAGCAACCATTCTTTCATGAATTGCTTTTGGACCATCGCCTTCCTTTGTCAGGAACTTTATTACGCTGCGATGTTCAACTTTAGTTTCACTCATTTTATCGAGAAATGGACCGTCTCAAATCTCTATAGACATCATAAATTAAACACAACTTAGCGCATGCACTTCTAACAGTGACAGGAATTTTTCAATAATTTGTTTGACATCGCCACTCTTTTGTTTCATAGCTAGGTAGATAACATAAAAAATCGCCCTCGTATATTGAAATACGAACCCATTATAGCATTAGCATTTCGTAAGATTTCTAGGTTTGTGCCCCCCCCTCCCATCAATATTCTTTCTCTATAGTCTTTCGTATTCCGTAACATATCTCGATTATTATAAATGTCCATCTTTGATATATTCATTTTTTAATGCTCTCCAGTTGGAGCATTTATCAGTTGACAAAACACTTTGTATTGTACGACTGACGCTATTCCGTCAGTAAATTCTGACGTTTCCTGACAAATGTCATCGTTAACTGAAACGACCGCTGGTTTTGACAGTTCATCCCCAGCAATTGAATTTTCGTGCGACTGCCAACGTTTATCAAACGTTAGATAGATCTTCCACTTTTCAATTCTAACGTCATTGTTAGCCGTGCTGACCGACCTCCATATTGAATGCAGGCATTTCGCGTAGACTCTAGATGCAATTCTGCCCGTTAGTTGTGACGTTCCCCGAACTGACATTGACCGAGCACTACCCAAAATAACACAAAACATTTTTCTAGATTACATTTTAAATTTCGGGCTTCGAGTTGCATTGAGTCACCATTACGACTACCTCTGTGCTAAATTTCACGGCTGTAAGTGCGATAGATTCGTCTGGACATCGCGCATACGCACGCACACAAACACTTCCAGTATAGATTAATATTCTAGAAATGTAGATGCATTAGTCTATTATTCCAGGTAAAATTTGCTATCCCACCCAAAATTAGGCGTTTGATACGTTCTCTAATATTTAACTTTGCAGTCTATCTATTTTGATTGTATTATTCTTATTAAAAATATATTATTTCTTGTACCAATTTACTGCTTTCAACATATATGGTTGATAGTACAAGCTTCTAGAAAAGACGCTTTGTGTCTTGGATATACGTGGATATAAACTTTGTCGTGTTTCTGACGTAACGGCAAGCTATTTGCGAGTGATCAGGTTATAAACTTTCACTCTACTTGGCTATAGTATTGTGTGTTATGATCAGTTTAGAATATCTTCCCATAAAATTAATAGAAAATAATTCAAGAAGTGAATGTCAAAATGTAATACTTATAACTATATTCTTTATTCTTAGGTAAAACAACTCTTCGACTAACACACTAATAACCAACAGAAATTCGTTTATATTTTCCGTCATATGGGCACTTTTGCTATATATTTTTTGAAAATGTTTATTTTGTTCTTATAATTTTTTATTCGACAATCAACAAATTTTGCCTTGAAAAAGCATTTTGTGCTGTATATCAAATTAGCTAAAAAAAGTTTATACTAAAACAAAAAACTGGAATGTGTGACACCCCTTTCATCAAAAAATGCTAGAGGCAGACATATGAATAGACCTCACAATGTAAGTGATACTGTAATTGCTTTCACAAATTGTATCATTATTCAAAAATCTTCCTAAAATGTGAAATATATCAGCGAAAAACGGGACAATATTGGGGTTATACTACATTTTCTTCTAGATTAGCATAGAGGATTGTACGAAACTATTGTTGGTACTCTACATAAAGAATTCAGCCTGAATTGATCACTAGCCGCAACCATTCGCACGTATTGTTACTAGCGTTTCAATACCTGCCACACAGAAACATTCCCCTTTTTAAATATATTATTATATTTTGAAATTTTAAATCAATGATAAAATGCGAGAATTAATGATGCCTGATAATGTATTTGAGAATAAACATTCGCACGTTGTATTCTCCTCACACCAAACACCATTAATGATCCTTTCGTTGTACTAGAATAAACATTTTCACATTGTATACTTAGAAACTCAGTGCAGCATTAATAATCCTTTACAATTGAACAACTTACTTTGTTTCATCAAATATTTCTTCAAACTCTGCCGTAGGCATCTCCATATTCAAATATAAAAATTATCAAAAGAAAATTACTCTAAATAAAACGAAAATAAAAATTGAATTTTTATACTAATACAAACTAAATAATTATGCGTCTAATCGTACTGTATTCGACCCTACGTCCATATTATTTGTTAGCTTTTCAAAATTTGTCTTTATTCTTCGAAGTCGAAATAAGAGTTAATTCATGTTCATTCGTGCTTTCGAAATTTATACGAGAAACAAATGATCGACGGCTATCGATCGCGCCCTCCTTCTAACTAAACTTTAGGTTGGTATTGAAGCATTTTCGGTGAAATCTCTGCTGATCATATAGTTTTATAGTGTTTAAATGACTCACTCTCTTTTATTAGCTTTAAGTACCTTTTTGTCTTTAAACAAAGGCCTATTACTTAGGACATTTAAAACTATTTGCACGCCTTGTGAAAAGTTAGGTTGCGTTTTGTTGTACACAAATCACACCTCCTGTTTATCTTTTCTACAAAAGAAATATATTGCTTAGACTTATTTTGTACCTATTTAATACTTATTTAACCTATAATGTAACAATAAAATCATTTGATATTTGAATTCTCCCTATTTAAATATATGCAACCCATCATACCCTTGTGTTATTCGTATTGCATGATGTTATAATTTTAATATAAACAAGTTTGATATTACGATTTCTATTCTTTTTAACACTTAAACTGATTCTTAATATTATTCTTATTTTTAAATATGCAAGGACCACGGCAATACGTTTCTGTTATATAACTCATTCTTCATCCATTCGGAATATAAGTGGGATATAATATTAGTATACGGTATGCGCTCAGTGCTAAAAGTGCCGCCGATAGAAAGCGGCTTTAGTATTTTATACTAATAAATAATGCTTGTTTGTTTATTTTGTATGTGCATTAGTTAACTCTAGATGACTAAATTTGAGTCAATATATATAGTATTTAAACATTTTGTAACTGATTATTTTACATCACCCTATAATGTATATGTCGACGTTAAACTCATTGTCATTAACAAGCTTGTTACTAAGTAAATTTTGTAGGTTAAACGTATTGGTGGTCAACATTTTTCTTAATATGTGTGTATGTTTATGTATTGAGTGATAGGATTTTAGTACAAATCATCAGTATGCGCATTATTTAAAATGTAGAACTCATGCTGCGTACAATTGCTACATTAAAACGTAAAAGGTGCGATAACCTTCTTCTGCCGTAATTGTTTACATTTCTTTACTTTTATATCTTGTTTCAATCAAGAAAGTGTTATTAAACTCATTACATCATTTTCTGTACGTTAACAGTCATGTCATACAGTGCCACTTCCATAAGATTATAATGCTCTTCTTTTTAGCGAGTGATCAACCTATAAATCATACAGTAATATGCCGACCGTATGGGGTAGATTATATTGTGTATTTCCGTTTCACACATATAGTCAGAACTAATTTGATAGCTAAGCAAACATCCTCTTCTTAATACTATGAACTTTAAAAAGGAAGAACAGAGAACTTCCAAATTTATCGATGCATTCATTGTAGAAAACTTACTCTATGGACATGTTGACAATAAATATTAACAAAGGAGATACCTTTTAACACATTTCTTTTATCTGAAACTATTACCATCTGCGTCTTGATTTCCATAAATGAAACACTTAAATACGTGAAACTATTTGGTAGTTTCATGGTATATAAGAATGTGTTCTATATTTTGAGAATATATTGTGTATTTGTAAATGATTATTCGTTTAGATAGTCTTTTTAACAACTTTAACATCAGTTATAAAACATTCCCAATTTTAAAACTTTTTTAAATTTCAGAAATGATTAAAATGAATAGTCTAAATGTACGTAAGAATTTTTAAGTTTTATAAATTAAAGGTATATGAAAACGGAATAAAATCAAAGAAATACAAAGGTCGAACTCTTCAAATAGTCAGTATATTTGAATATATACTGCTGCAAATTGAGGTTTATATAAAAATGATTTACACCATTCCATCAGTAAGTAAGTAAGAATCAAGCATTCATCTTAGTGCTAGACCTTATGCTAGACCAAGATTTAATAAATTTTCTGCAAAATAGTAGGTTAGGCAATTTTACATTTTACTAGCTCAGTTTAGAATGACTAAAGAAAATTTTCTCTCAGGGGCAGAAAATATAAATAAACTCTCCAATCAACTTCAATGCTCTTCAGTTATTACCAGGTCAGGTAAAGAAAATAAAATACAAGATAAACCTTATAATCTAGTTTATTAAAAATATTAAAGAAAAAGATTTTTAAAATTACACAAATATATTTACAAAATCTAAATATTTCAAAAAAAATATTATATAAAATCATACATGTCATGATCAAATAGTCAAAATAATCAAGAAATTATAATTAATGAAAGGATAACATCGAGTACAAATTTATACTTTTAAAATAAATATGATTATCATTATTTTTAGTCGTCAAAGATACATGTAAACAATCAACATTTCAAATGAAAATAAAATTTATTGCATACTGTGAATTGTACTGGAATATGAATAACAAAAATTATGTGATTTATCATTTACGAGAATATAAACATTAAGGAAATGGCTTTGTCTTAATTAGTTCTGCCAGGCGCCTTTGCTCGCTCCCAAGACAGTACCATCAGAAAGCAAATCCACACTGGTAGGTACCCCAAAGTTCCACCCTACGAGTATGCTTTTCAACTCGTTGGATACAACCCGAACATATACCACCATGTGCTCACCCCTTAGGGCATATACATATATAAACTTTAAATTTAATAAAAAAAAATGTCTTTGTGCATTTAATTAATTAACTCAACCCTGATTAGTTCTGCCTGGCGCCTTTGCTCGCTCCCAAAACAGTACCACCAAGACCAATTCGTGCTTTTAAGGATTCACCAAGACTCCATGCTATGAATTAAACATCTACTTAATTCATTGCACACATCCCTGATTTATTCCCCAACACGTCAATATCAAATACACAAACACAATAAAATATAATTGATATATAAAAAAAATATAGATATATAAAAACACACGGTATAATAACCCTGTATATAAAAATAAAACATTCTAGTAATAAAAAGAAATAAATAAAGTTCTAATTAAATAAGACTGTTCTAAACACAAATAATCATTTCCCAAAATAATTACAAGTCCCAATGTAAACCAAACTCCCGAATTAAAAATGATATTTAATACATAAAAATATTTCAAAGGCCCACTTCAGTCTTAAAATTCATAAATATAGTAAAATTATTACGAAAATATTATAAGTTTCAATGCGTGAACAAATTTCTGTCAGAATAATGTTTCATCTATATTATATTACAGATCTTAAATTTTCGTGAACCGGTTTCAGAAAATTATTCTATGTTCCAATTCACGAATAAACTTCTAAGTTAATATAACCTTTATGTTTAAGAGGAAGAAGAGGTTTCCACCTACTTCAGATTTTTCCTTTTAGCGGTTTGCACCAGCTGGAAAACTGACTGTTTTCTGATCGGTTCCGGACTTATATGGATATTTTTCTTCACAAAAACGTACGGTTATCTTCGGTACGATACGATTCCACCTCCAGAAATACATAGCTGCAGTGCTGCTCCACTCAGGAAAGCAGCGCATTAATAATCTTTCAAAAAGGTAAACAAACATGTAAATATCAACTTGTTAGATATTCATGACTCATCTAATGCATCTAGCGAAGGATATTGTTTTCGCCAGGCCACACTATCGATCTCTCCCGAGCACAGTATTCTTCGTGCGAGAAACACTTTCTTGTCATAATTCACGTAATATTTTATGCTTATTCTAATATTATAGTTTTTGTAAAAATTATAATAACATTCTTATATTATTTAACGTAAATAAAAATTAAATTTGCCAAAATATTAACTTAATAAATATCTATATACACATCATAATGAAATAAATAAAATAATAATTAATTGAATTAAATCTCGAAGTGATCTTGATTATGCCTATTTATAATTTACCACCAAACTCAAGGTCACTGCAATACGTAGTATGTTAACACAAGATGGTAAGATAAAGGTCGGCATAAACGATAGTCTAAATAAGGCCAACAAAATCTACTAATGTATGAATAAAGGCATATTTGGTAAGGAAACGGTAGGTGAAAATATCAAACAACGAATTTATTTTTATCAAGTGCCTTCCCAATGAAAACATACGCTATAATAACAAAACCTGCCCATTACAGGCAAAATACAGTAGTAAAATTGGAGAGCAACAGAATTGAAGCGTCCTAGAATGTTATACGGAAAGGAAGAGACAATGATGCGGTTTTATCTCAGAAGAAAAGAACCCACCAGCATATACTCAAAATGTTCAATGCGATGTACAACATCATGATCAAGAACCTACAATTCAAAGCAGCAATGTTCGTTTCTCTTAAACATAATCAACGCTATCCTAAAACTTCAAACCTAGCCAAAATTCTGAAAAACAGCTACCATAATCACGTTTCCCAAACCCGGCAAAGATCACATTCTCTTATCCACTTACAGACCTATTAGCCTCCAATCCTCCCTGAGCAAAGTTGCAGACAAGATAATCCAAGAATTACTAGAAAAACATACCAGCGAAAATAACATCATCTCGAATGGGCAGCATGAATTCCGCAAATTTCACTCAACAACATCGCAACCTGCCAGGATCACGGAAAAAAATTCTAGAAGGATTTAACAAAAATATAACCACCACAGCGGCATTTCTTGACATTTTTGAAAGCATTCGTCAGTGTGTGGCATGAAGGACTCATCTGCAAACTAAACGCATTTGGATACAAGAAACATCTAGTTCGCATCTGTCTTCACAGAAAATATTTCAATCTAAAAATCAACAATACATTATCTTCAAATAAAATACTGACTGCAGCAGTTCCACAAGGATCAAGTATATCTTCTCACTTGTACGCCATATAGAGAGCCGATATTCCTAAACCATATAAAGCCATAATAGCCACCTACGCCGACGACACAGCTATACTCACCCATAGTCCTTAAGTCCAACCACAGCAAAACATCCTTATAAACAGCACTAGATGTCATCGTCCATTGGTGCCACATATAGAGAATTGTGTGATACCATTGACACCATGACAAGACTGAAGCAGTAATATTCAAAACGAAAAAAAAAACGGCAGAAGGTCAAATCTACATCAACCACGAAGAAATACCATATGCAATCTATCTTGGAGCCACTCTCGATAATAGATTAACATACTCTCTTCACCTCAAAAACGTAGCAAGAAAGGGAAAATCTACTCAAGACAGGCTATGGCCATTATTAGGAAGATTCGGTACTCTTTCACATTCCACAAAGCTTAGAATTTTCAAGCAAATAATCACACCATCGCAGCACCTATATGGATCAACACACCTCCCGCCCGCATTCGCTGACTATAAGTTATACATAACATAAAATTAAGAATGGCATTCAAAGCTCCATAGTACATGAGGAACTTACAAATACACTCAGAAACCAACATACCACCATTAGGAAACCAGATAAAAGAATTCGCAAAAAAAATTCTAGAGGATGACAGATCATCCGAATTGAGATCTCGAAGAGACCCTCATGTACCATGGAGGCACAAACGAAGGCGCTCATATAAGATGAAACCATTTTAAACTCAAGTAATTTTCATTATCAAGATTAATCTCATTAAGACTAATAGTAAAAGGCAATAGCCTAACATGCAATCACCAAAAAGAAGAAGAAGCGAGACACAATTTGAAAACTAGCAAGAACCAGAAGTATTTTGAGGATGGTAATAAATAATATATAAAAATAAAAAATAATCCGGGCTATTGTATTAATCTAAGAAGGATTTTTCACACCATGGCACCAAGTTTTCATATGCGTTACACATACTGCATGTATTATTCAAACATAGCTACTATTAAACAAAAACGCCTCCTATGAATCAAGCAACTACTCATAGGACAGGGGCTTGATTGCCTTACTCTACGTGTATGCGGACTACTATTAAACAAAAATGTCTCCTATGAATCAAGCAGCTACTCATAGGACAGGGGCTTGATTGACTTACTCTACGTGTATGTGGACTAGAGTGACCGATTTGCCTAGCCTACAACAAACTAGATATCCTTAAAGAAAGAAAAGCTCTACCCCTGTTTTAAAAGAGTCATCGTCTAATTTTCTTAACAGGTAAAATGAAGATAAATGATCCTCCCCCATATAGGTATGTACTTCAAAAATAAATATATTCAAAGTAGATCCATTCTGTTATATGACTCTTCTGTCACAGGTCGCCAGAAATTAGGATTGCGTTTGTTTCCTTGCATTTTTAACCAAGAGATTCCTGTAAAGCTTTTTTAAGAAGTTGGCACAAATACAATGACAGTTGCCTTATTAACAGTAATAAACCAGATCGAAATACTCGTCATGTGCATGACCTATGTCCAAAGAAAAACATGTTGATGTAAATCACTGACGCAGGAGGCATGGTCTAACATAACTGGCTTAAAAACTGTATAAGTGGCATTCCCAAGTAATTTAAAACAAGTTTGTTCTGGAAATTCAACTCCTCTTGGTACTTTAACTATAATCGATGTTTGTACCGGCTTATGTTTTTTCTCAAATTATAATCAACTATTCTTTTTTTAAATATTATTTACTCAATTAGAATTATCTTCATGATGATACTATTATTTAGGGTTGGATTCTCTTATTAACAAAAATTACTAATTATCTTTCAAAAATTAAATTACTACTTGAAAGGAATTTCAATTTTTATCATGTAAATAGCACTATATATGTGTCTCTAGTGATGACTAAGCGTTTCAATAATCTATTGTAATTTTCTAATAATTCGTTTATATTAATAAAACAAAATATGTATATTATCAGTAAAAAAACTTCTTTTAAATATGTTCTAGTAGTCAAATATTAACATGGAACTTTTATATATAATTTCATATTTGAATCAAACAGAAGTTACATTTCTAACAAATACTAATGTTTAAAACACAAATAAAATATTTTAGTTTTACAATATTGTTAATGAAATTTAAATAATATAATTTTAACAAGTCAAAACGAATAAATATAGGTTAACATTTACTTTATCTTTGTAAATACATATATATGTATTAATACGTGAGGAAAAAAAAACTTTTCGGCCTGAAATACAAAATGCGTCAATGTGAAACACATATTATTAGTCTCTGGTATAACAATCGCACAGAGTAGAGATTGTCTCTAAGGAATTTATACGAGTATATACTATTATATTACCATATATTACTAATACATTAAATAAAATAAAATAAAACATTCATTGTTAGCGTTCATACTGAATGTCAAACACATAACTGTCAAACAGTTGCAGAGTTGAGACTATCGCTAAAGAATTTATATATGTATATAACTAAATGAAATAAAACATGCATTGTTTACTTTGCCCATACATTGTATACACATTGTATATTTTGTCTAATAGTTATTTGTGGTTATACCGGGTGGTGTAATAGTGTGTCGGCGGAGCTTAGTGTGAAAACTAATAACGCTGCAGCAATGAGACTTTACGTACGTATGTAGTATGCGACTGTGCATTTTCTAATTTTATTTACAAATATACAGGCTGTTCCAAATTTTCGCAACCACATTCAACTTTTTTATTTTAAATACATTGCTATACTTTCTAGATATTATAATGATAGCCATTCAAATTATCTTTGCAATGATATATGGATATGTGCACTTCAGACTGTTCGTTTTGATTTTATTGATAATATTGTTAAAATCTTGACAGTTGCAGCATCTAACATTTTAAGCTGTAGTCTGTAAACGGGTAGAATGCCTCACGTAACTCTAGTGTCTCTAATTTATGGACTAACACGTTATTTGTTTTGAGGTTGAACAAAGTGAATAAATATACAGGGTGTTAAATATGTCGTGTCTAAGTTATCGATTTTTATTGGTTATTTTCTCGTTTTTTTTAAATCTAACCTATAATATTTTTATAAGTCAGCATATTCCTTGTAAAATCGCCTTTAAAATGGTACCAATAACATAGTACTTATTTCTAGTATTTTCAAAGTTATAACCCTTTAAAGGGATATACTCTTGTTTATAACATGCAAAATGCGGGGCATCTAATAGTTGGTTGGCCATGAAAATAAAACAAAGTAATTTTAACAAACACCTGTTTTTTAAATGCTTTATCATTAGTTTTAGAAATACATTTTGAAAATTTTCGATAATAAAACAATCTTAATTTAAAATGTGTTCAAATATATTTCCATTCTGCTCTACACATGCTTTCAACCGTCTCTGTATCGACAGACTTACATTCTCAGCTAAGTTATTCTCACTTAATTGAAGAAAAGCGTTTCTTATTCGTTGCTGCATGTTCTCTGCCGTTGTAGGAGGTGTTGCGTAAACAATATTTTTTACAGTTGGCCACAGAAAGAAATCACAAGGTGTGAGATCTGGTGATCGTGGTGGCCAGCTTATCAAACTTCCTCTCCCAATCCACTTATTGGTGAATACCCTATCTAAATGTGCTCTTGCAGCAGCACCATAATGTGCTGGTGCACCATCATGTTGGTACCACAATCTCCTGATGACGTTATCTGGGAGGCCTTCTAATAGCAATGGTAAATTATTTTGTAGGAAATTTGTGTAGATTGCACAATTTAAAGTATTATCAAAAAAGAATGGACCAATAATAGTGTTTCCTATGATGCCTCCCCATGTGCTAACACTCCATTTTTGTTGATATAAAATGGGCTGAACAAAATGTGGGTTTGTAGTGTCATAATAATGGGTATTTTTTCTGTTTGTGGTTCCACAATTAGCAAATGTTGCTTCATCTGTGAAAAGCACATGATCTAGAAAAGCTATATCGTGTCGTAATTGTAAAAGTAGCCATTCACAGTACACTAGTCTCCTTTCAAAGTCCGTTTGTAATAAGCCTTGATGATTTTGAATTTTGTAAGGGTGAAACTTATGTTTTTTTAAAATCCTTTTTACAGCAGTGACTTCTATCCCGTGTTGTTTCGAAATTATCCTTGTAGATACGTGCGGATTTTCCACAATGGACTGGACGACTATCACTTCATTATCTTCTGTAATCATAGTCTTACTTCTTTCATGTTCGACGTAATTCACTGAACCCGTTCGAAGAAACCTTATTAACAAATTTTCAAACGTTTTACTATCCGGTGCTCTTCGGTCGGGATATTCCATCGCATATGTTCTTGATGCTAAAAATGGATTTCTGTTGCTAGCGCCAAGAGCAAATACAATGTCTACGAGCTCCTCTTTCGAAAAATTCATTTTAAAGCAAAAACAACAATAAACTATTATGGTATCTAAATGAGAAATAATGTCATTAAAGCGATATAACTGATAACAAGGTAAATACAACACGTAACAACTACTAACAAACAAACGGAAATTAATAATTCACTAGCTGAACTTAATTTATAACAACAAAACGCAATTACAGAAAAGAGAAAATACAGAAAACGACTTTTTATGGACTTTTGAAGTAGAGATTTGACGTTTGGTTGTACAGCAATTTTTTTTTTAAACCAAGGCCAACCAACTATTAGATGCCCCACATATTGCATATTATAAACATGAGTATATCCCATTAATGGGTTATAACTTTGAAAATACTAGAAATAAGTACTATGTTATTGGTACCATTTTAAAGGCGATTTTACAAGAAATATGCTGACTTATAAAAATATTATAGGTTAGATTTAAAAAAAAAGAGAAAATAACCAATAAAGATCGATAACTTAGACAAGACATATTTAACACCCTGTATATTTATTCACTTTGTTCAACCTCAAAACAAATAACGTGTTAGTCCATAAATTAGTAACACAAGAGTTACGTGAGGCATTCTACCCATTTACAGACTACAGCTTAAAATGTTAGATGCTGCAACTGTCAAGATTTTAACAATATTATCAATAAAATCAAAACGAACAGTCTGAAGTGCACATATCCATATATCATTGAAAAGATAATTTGAATGACTATCATTATAATATCTAGAAAGTATAGCAATGTATTTAAAATAAAAAAGTTGAATGTGGTTGCGAAAATTTGGAACACCCTGTATATTTGTAAATAAAATTAGAAAATGCACAGTCGCATACTACATACGTACGTTTATTTTATTTAATTTAATGTCTCATTGCTGCAGCGTTATTAGTTTTCACACTAAGCTCCGCCGACACACTATTGCACCACCCGATATATTAGTGAAATACAGATTGCTCACTGTACATCTGTTGTAAAAAGAAAATAAATTGTGTAGGAGCAACGTGAATTGACTTACTCTCGCCGATTTACATTATACATTTTATTATTTATATATTAATATGTGAAGAAAAAACTTTGTACCCCCTTTTAAGCATATTGTGCGCACTGAGGGGTCTGAGATTTGGTATAGTTAAAGTTCATATGGAGAAGGAGTGCAGAAAGATAAAATTTATGTAAAATATGTGTTACAAATACATTAAATTAAATAAAATAAAACATCCCTATATTTATTTTTTAATGTCGAATTTGTGCTACCACCAGTATACATTATCCTTTTGTGGTAACATGTTTTTGAAGTTAAATATTTCTTGCAATCTTATTTTGAATGTAGACTTCCAAATGTATTCTATATATTTGTATCGAAATTTCTCAATCAATTACTTAGGTATAAGAAAGAATATCCACACAAACATATTACAAAAGAAAACACTATGAATTTTATATTTAACATATTTAAAATATTTCTTTATCTACCTTCTCCGGAAGATATGTAAATCATACATTTGACAGATGTAGTTGTGGTAAACTTGAACATTTTTTTTTATAGGAGAGCAACAACTCGCGAGACTTTTACTTCTATGATAGATACATGTATTTTCTAGGAAAGGATATGCTATTTATATTTTGTTACAGAAATGGCTATCCATACAGCTATTTTTGAACATGCAACTATATCTGTACATCAATGGAATTTTTTGATGTACCTCATTCGCGTGTTCTTTCTGTTAAGTGTTTCTCATTATATACTTTACTTAGAAATAGTTGTCCAAACCATTTGCGGAGCAGTAAAATAATAATTTCAACAAAACGTTTCTGGGAAAATGTAATTTTTAGCCGTTTACTTTCAATTTTCTTCTAACAAAACGTGTCTAAGCTATTTACACAAAGGTGAAGACGCAAAATTGCTATTCAAATGATTCATATTTAAATTTTCCATTCGAACTGAAAGGCAAATATTTGAATACACCCTGTACGGCCTTACACCTTCAACAATCCAGACTGCATTCAGTACATTGTCGTTTTTGTGTACTCGTTGGACATGGTGAATAACGTGGTACAGTACACAGATCCTTGAAAGAGGTGGTAACCAAACTTGCGCCTCGAATTTTTTGACCGGCGACTATATAAATGAAAATGTACACACGTTTTGAACGCGAGAACTTCAATATCAATTATCGTATGCTAATTTTTACACATGTTAGGAGGACGTAAACGATACGCTCGAGTCTTTTGTAGTACATCGACTCCGTTGAGTTCGAAAGAAAACGAGAAAAAAGCTCCGAGTCGACCGGATTTAGAAGAAGTCAGTCAGTTTAGATACAAAATACGAGGCCTTCTCACAATATAATTTGATTTACACAAAAAATAATGCAACTGTCTGCATGTTTTTGTTCGCAATGCCAGCTTAGGGTAGATGTGCATTCATACATTTGCATATGTGCATATACGTTTACGTATAAATGTATATATGAAATATAATATATTACAATTCTTTGCCAAATATACAAATGTATTGAAAATTTGAATATCTTCTTGGTAGTAGTGGCATACAATGAAATAAAAGTAATAAAAATATCACAACTGGTTGTCATTTAGAAAACATTGACAAATATAGAATGTAAATCAAATATGTATAAATGAAAATGTAATCAAATAGCATAGGACAGTCGGTATTACTTACATAGTTATATCAAAAGGCTTGGGTATACCACAAATTGTTCAGTTAATGCAATTATATAAATAATAACGATGCAATTATGTAATGAAAAATTACTAGTAGAGCTGTTGATATTATAACAAATATATAATGTAAAATCAGTCATGTATAAATGTAAATGAAAGCAAATAAGCATAGGACAATCGGTATTACTTATGCAATCCAAAGAAACGGCTTAGGTTTACCTAAACATGTACAATTTGATTGAAATACACAAACAATCAACGATGCAACCATGTATGTGTTAAGATGTGTTTGTAACTACAGACATATATATTTCTACCTAGTTTGGTTTCGTCAGTGCAGCATAACAAAGAAGGTGTATGTTGAAGCATTAATATGTGTTGAATAAAAAAATATAGTATTAAGGTAATACTATATTTTTTTATTATTAATTATTACACATTAATGTGTTGAATAAAAAATATAGTATTAAGGTAATACTATATTTTTTTATTCAACACATATTAATGCTTCAACATACACCTTCTTTGTTATGCTGCACTGACGAAACCAAACTAGGTAGAAATATATATGTCTGTAGCTACAAACATATCTTAACACATACATAGTTGCATCATTGATTGTTTGTGTATTTCAATCAAATTGTACATGTTTAGGTAAACCTAAGCCGTTTTATAGGATTGCATAAGTAATACCGATTGTCCTATGCTTATTTGCTTCCATTTGCATTTATACATGACTGATTTTACATTCTATATTTGTTATAATATCAACAGCTCTACTCGTAATTTTTCATTACATAGTTGCGTCGTTATTATTTATATAATTGCATTAACTGAACAGTTTGTGGCAGACCCAAGCCTTTTGATATAACTATGTAAGTAATACCGACTGTCCTATGCTTATTTGATTACATTTTCATTTATACATATTTGATTTACATTCTATATTTGTCAATGTTTTCTAAATGACAACCAGTTGTCATATTATATTACTTTTATTTCATTGTATGCCACTACTACCAAGAAGATATTCAATTTGTCAATGTATATATGTATACTTATGATAAAAATAATTATGTTTTATCTTATATAGAGACGTATTCTTAATATTGAGCTACGGTTAAGGCGAGAAACCCTCAATGAAACTTAATGATATTTTTTTATAATGTAATGCGCATTGAAAAATAGTATTGTAGTGTGAGTGTTCGAAATGAACGAATTCGTGAGCGAAATTAATCACGCTGTAAAAGTAGGTTAAAAATTGGATCTTGTTGAATTATTTTATGCCGTACAATTATGAATAAACAATGGCTAACGACTCATTCGATTTCAACCCCCTTCAACCGCTTAGGGGATGAAATAAGTACTTAATGATGTCACGATCTCAACGATCGTTACTTCTTGAAATATTTAGCGCATAATTATTGTTTATTAATAAATAATTACTAATATTTAGTTATAAAGAGCTAGAGGTGCTGTTGTAAGAGGGATAAAGTGGCTGACTTTTTTTTTTAGCCAGTTGCCAGTTCCTTTATTGCAAGTACATATTACAGAAACTATTTCTGACATACACAAAGCCAAGACAAGACAGGCACAAAACAAATATAAAACTGATCATCCGAGTCTTCACTTGCGTCTTCCTTATACATTTTGCTTTCGTCGTAATACTCGTACTCCTTCAGTTCAAGTTCGTCTTCGCCTGTAAGATCAAATAACAGAATCATGCTCTGGATTGATACGAAATCCGAGGAGGATCGCAGCTGAATAGGAGCGTATAGAATAAGTCCTCATTGATTTTAACTGGGTTGATTTTTTTCGTATGTCTGTCCCAGTACTTCCTTACGTCCGTATTTTTTGACTCCTGGGTGTCTTCTGATAATTCACCGATAGGCAATAGAACTTCCTTAATAATTGCAGCACCATGAATAAGAATTTTATGTACTGTACGTAGAATGAAGTACCAATTGTACAAAGATACATATAATTCTCCAGTGGCCTTACAATATTCGTCAAACTTGTCAATATTAACACAATATCCACTATTTAAAACACGAAAAATGACACCACTTTGTAAGGTATTGCGGGAAAAACGATTATTTCGTAAAATTCTCGAGCGCACTGGTTGTAATTTCATCCCCATCTGCTTGAAAATGTTCTCTGAGATAATCCAAAACACGAATATTCTTCACAGAAAAACCTTAACCAGATATTTCCATCATTTTCTGATCTAGATCCAGATGTGTAATTTACATAGCGACAAAACGCCGAAAATGCACCAAAAACACTAACTAAACACAAAAATTCCTTTAGTAAACTGAGTAAACACTAATTAAAAGTGAAATAATAAACTACACTTAACTTCTAATAAAATACTAGATACGTACGGCATTCATCGCAAAATACACATTACATTAGGTCCTTTTCCGCACCTTTCCGCAGGTAAAATAATAACTTCTTTAATTACCTACACTATAATCTTTCATTTCATGAAAAATTCACGGATTAGCAAGTATTAGCAATAAACGTTAAGCACCATTAAAAATTCAATTATATGTAGCTGTTATTGTATCATAGGCAACCGGTGTTACTTGGAAATAAAACAGCTTCTTAGGAAGTAATGATGTCATTTGAATTCGTAAAGTAAGTACTTTCACATGTAATAATCACTTTTAAATCGACCAAGATACTTATCTCCGGTAATAACAAACACAACTTAAGTTTCGGGTACTAAAATATACCCTGTAGAAATATTGTTAATTTTGCAGTTTTTGATAATTAATATCTCTGGTTCTGACAAAGATAAAAACAGCAATTCTTGATGAAAAGTTATATGATGACCCGTACAAACAAATACATAAGTTAGAGCATTATCAAACATTTTAAAGTTTTTAATTACGATCACGTTTTTGTCGATTTTGATCACTGTTCGATGACAGTAGTGTCTTAGCCTGGGTCTTAGTAAAGCATTGTTTCATATCGCGACATATTTTTGAATATGATAATACCAATATGTTAGATCTTGAATAGCACTACAGGAAAGCGAGTTTGCTAGAGATGGCACATATAAGGTTGCCCTCGTTTTGAAAATCGAAAACTGACCGTTTTTTCAGGTTATTCAAGATTTGTTCTAAATAGTTCCGAAGCATTAAAAAAAAAGTCAAAATTGGTTGAGATAATTGAAAAAAACGACTTTATCACTCAGACCCCTTCTGTGGAAAATTGAAATTCTGAAGGCTGTTCTACATTGCTCCAAAAAATCTCGAAAGAAATTGAAAATTTACTGGGTAATCGGAAAAAACGAATTTTCCCCCAGTAAGGTATATTCAATCGAAACATCAATCGGTGTTGGGCTCGACAAAATCTGTGTTGTTACGTTTTTTTTTTGGTTGTATTTTATCCTTTAATGGTTTATTTTAATTGTCGGAATACGTAATTCGTTTTTGATTAAATTTATGTCGTCTTCCTACTATTACTGCCATCTGGTGTAGAAGTGCTTAAGATTCCTATTACACGCGTTCTACCTTGCCATAGGTGTGTGTAACGTATACAGGCATTGTCGGGTAGATGGCGTATGTTGTTTCATTTAATTAATTTGTTTTCTTTAGTTATTGTTAATTTCGTTTTCCAAACTTTTTTTTTCGGCCCAGAGTTATGCAACAAATTATTAATAATTATTTTCCATTTTCCTATGGTTATTTGAACCTGTATTTTGTCGTACGTTTAAAGTATTAGTTGGCTCGTTCGATCTTTTAGAACAATTGTCGTGCTTGTAGTCTATGATCGGGCTTGACATGTTAGGATCTTTCTCTTTTGATTTTTAACGGTCGTCGAGAAAGGTTAGACACCACAGAGCAGAATCATTTCCCTCAGCTTTACTTGAGAATGATGGAGTATTGAGTTTTATCGTCGGTAATCGCTTACAAAAGCGGATGTTATGGTGCTTCTCAAGTATTATTGGTGAATTTTGGCGTCTTATTTCATTCTTGCGAGGATATTTTCTTCTGGGCTTGGGAATTTTTTAAGCTGCTGTAAGTATAGTTTTCCACGTGTCTAATCGATCTTAATTTGTGTGTTTCTATATTCAAATTTAGCTGCTGGTGTTGGGCCTGACATAAACCTCATTTGAGCATTTTTGGTTTGGGGTTAAGACGTGAGAACCACGTGCTTGTAATCTTACGGTGCCAAGGAATTGTTGTTGTATCCTGCGGTGAGGGCATATTTAAGGTGCAGATTATTGGAATACTGTAGCCTTCAAACGCTATTTCTTGAGGTGTCGTTAACCGAGGATAAGAGAGCATATTCCAATGTAACGTGTGGATCCGTAGGAGGTGTCGTGTTGGAAGCTTTGGATGTGACTTTCTTAAGGTATTGTGACTGTGTAAATTTTCTCTGACATTATCCAGAGGGTTGAGTTTAATTGACTAAACAGTTTGGCTAATTTTGTGTCAATATCGTGTAAATTTGAACAGTGAATTTCAATTTTCCGGGCTAAATAATTAAATAAGTACTCGTAATTTCCTAATTTAACTTCTTGTGGCCTGTGAGCCTTTATGTTTTGAATTAATTAATTTAACGTAGTTTTATTAACAATAGTGACCCAATTTTGGAGGTTACTTTGACATTTTTGGAGACGTTACGTAGCCATTTTAATTTTGGACTTAGAAATTGAACTAAATTTTGGGATGTGTATGGCAGTGTAGCCTCTCATCGGTCTTGTGTAAATTCTTAGATGTTACTTAATGCATTTTAGTCTATGATTGTAATTTATTTTTGTTATAATCTCGTAAGAAATTAATGAATTTAACTTAATCATATATTCTTCCTGTAAAGCATAGTTAACTAGCGCTATTTCTTTTATAGAATTAGATATCTTACAATTTAGAGTCTGTTCTCTAACGTCGAATAGATTGTCGGATGCCTCTAGTATACAGAGTGTTTCATTTTGGTTGACGTGTTGCATTATACGATCAAACTGTTCGACTTTGGAGGGACTTCTGGCAAGTTGCCTTATAATTGTGTACTTGTAAGAATATTGTTGGTGAATCAATGTTAGATTTAAGTTTATTCTTGTGTTCACCTGTTTTTTTTGAACTTTTAAAATTTTGGTAATGTCACGTCACTGAAATTTGAATTGTGGATCACCTTGGATGATCATTTAAGTTTTGAGTAGTCCTTCAGACTTTGTTTTTTTTTACTGGCAACCGAGTTGCGCTTGTGTTTCACTTTCATTGTTTTTTTTTTGCCTTTGTTTTAAATATCTCTTGGAAGTTAGAGATTTTAGAATATAGCCGGTTTTGTACAGTACTGGAAATACGCTGTTGATATCTGAGATAAAATTTCAATAAACTGTTTGTTAAGTTGAATGAGTGTGTACTGGTCTTATTTACTTATCACCTGGGGAGTTTTACATTGGACCTGGTCCGGGGTCTGAATATCTGTTGGGCTTAGCATATTATTACGGATAGGCGCCCTGACATCTTAACCTTCGACTTAGTACGGTGTTCGAACTCGCCCTTCTCTGACTGTAGCTGGAGGCAGTGCTGACTCCCATCTTTAACATCGACCCCTTGGGGAAGTAAGAGGTAAGACTAGAGTGTTATAAGTTGGTGATTAATTAATAGACAAGCGTCCTCCTAAAGTATAATAGAAGGTTAATTACCGTGGTGGTGCCTAACTCACTACCTTCTTGGAATTTTTGGGTACCGATTTGGTTAAGGCCTCGGCCAATTTAATTTAAATACAAGAGGGTAGCAGTGTGTGATGCCAGTAAGCAATTTTCAATCTAGATTTTTGGTAAATGTCTGGTGTGGTACTTTACATAATAGACTAAACGGGCCAATTTTTATTGATGGTAAACCAGGCCAATATAAATACAACACAATTCTTCGTGAAAGCGTGGATTTTTTTTTTGACGAGCTACCGCTCAATGAGCTTCTAAGAGCGATATTCAACAGGATGGCGCTACCCCTCATAACGCCTTCTTGGTTCTTGGATTGGAACATACCTTGGCCGACACGCTCGCTAGATATTAGTCCAATGGATTTTTTTTCTTTTGGACATATCTTCAAGATTAAGTTTATATGCCGCCTCCAGAAAATAAGGCTCAATTAATAGGTAAAATTATCGGGGCTTGTCGAATACTTCCTGCTGAAATCTTGTCCAGTGCAGCATATGGATTTGCGCAAAGATGCCGATTAGTTTGAGCGTAGACGATAGTCGTTTTTTCATTTTATTTTTTTAAATTTTGTTACGTAACCTTAAATATGTGATACAATGTTTTTAGAATAAAAATCAGAACTGCTAAAAAAAGTATATGTTTAGTAAAGTATATGATTTTTTTTTACAGTTTAGCCCTACAGCCCTTGAGGCTATAAGTAATTTTATTAGGACATTAAGATCCTCCAATAAATAAGGGAGTTATGGGATCGTCTTTTTTTGGAGACAATATGTATATTATTGAGAACTTTATAAAATAAAGTAACTACGCCGCTGTATTTTTACCGAAAAACTATCTAAACAACGTAGAAATTATTTTCCACCATTTTGTTAATCTAAGAAGATATATAGAAGATTGAAAAAATCCGATTTTTGCCAATAACTCGAAAACCAAAGATGATATCAAATTTTCATTTTACTTTCTTATACGTAGTATCAGGAAGTATTGTGATGATGAAAATTTTCGACCTCGAGATTTTTGCAGGTGTCCACGTTTTGAAGTCCCCTGATACCGAAAAAGTGGTTTTTAAAAAATGTCTGTGTGTCTGTGTGTCTGTCTGTGTGTGTGTGACCACGATAACGGCCAAACCGCTATAGATATCAATTCCAAATTTTGTATTTACATGTATAATCTCCCTCTTGAGATCTGATTAGTTTTTCAGTAAAATCGGTAGACCGGAAGTAGCAGTTTACTTCGGCGAAAAAATTGAATTTTGCGAATATTTCATCAACTACTAAGTTTAAACAAATTTATAAAGAATTCATATATACTTAAAATTAAAATTGAGAATAATTTTATTTAAAAAGTTTTTCGAAATTCCCACCGGAAGTAGGTCTTTTACTCTTATCGAAAATCAGTTTTTTGCGAATATTTCGCAAGTCATGCTTTTTAGACAAGTAAGTTACGGGTATAAAAGTATTTAAAACATAATTTTCAATATCTTTTGTATAAAAAAAATTCAAAATTCAGACCGGAAGTACCACTTTTACTCTTATCGAGTAGCGTAGTATAGTACTTAGAATAGGATTTTGAATAATTTTTGTAAAATAAATTCTTAATATTCTATAATTTGAAACGCTCATACGTATAAGAAAGTCGTGAGGTGGCCACACCTCATTTTTTACTGTTGCATTGTTGTCAAAGAAAAGAATATAGAATGGCGGGGGGGGGGTAAATTTTGTTGTATTTCTTAAATAGGAATGTGCCCAGCCTGTGCAATTAAATTGAATTTACAGTACCTTGTTTTATGAATTTCGCTCCTTTTGAATGCGTTTGTTAGGCCATATGTAATAATCATTGTCTTGTTGGAAAGTTTTTGGTTACAATTCTAAGAAGATATTAAATATTTCACTTGATATTACAAATTTTAATGGATTTATCATAATGTGACAGTTGTTTATTATACTTAGAAAAATAATCAAGAATTTAATTGAAGGTGCAGTAAGATTGAAGAATTATAATGTTTAAAACATGAAATTCTCTCAAACGCATGTGATGTAAGGGACAAGGAATTTTGCCCATTTTTATTAGCTATAATTCATTGTATGTTTAATAATCTTATCTTGCCATATGAACTGTCCACGTACATACGTATGCTTTATGTTCGTACACACACATAGACGCGGCACTAGCACACCAGTCTTGGATTGTTTTATATGTATAATAGCTGGAGGCCTAACACCTGTACCAAGTATTACACGACACATAAAAGTTGGTTAGGTTGTTTTTTTCTTTCATCTACGAATTTATTATTATTATCGTAGATATACATGCATATTAAAACTGATTAGCCTCGATTCTTTTTTTATGCCGATGACATTGTGTCGCTAACAGCCTATGACTCTCAAACGTGTATACAGCGGTTATCGAAAGATATTAGACACTTACCATTAATTTTCTCTCTTTTAATCTATATTTCATGAAAGAATTAGAAGGCACTTTACTTTTTACTGGGCAATTATTCATTAGTACAGTTATCTGTGACTGACAACTTAAAGAAAACAGAAATTGTCTTTCTTTTTGACGTTCAAGTTAGTGTACAGTGGTGGCCAACTAAATAAGAACGATTTGAAAAATGTCAATACTCAATGATCAGAAGTGGTCTTACAAAAAATTACAGATGTTTCAATCTGTCCTAAAATGGCCTTTAATACTATTCTTCGTTTTAACGAACATTAATTACTTTTCTTGTATATTTTGCTACAAATTATAATATTTTTACTAATTCTCTGGCTGATAATTGGCATTTAGCCTATATAGAGTCCACTACTAATTACTGTTGCTATACACTATGAACATATATGATTTTTTTGGAATTTAGATTTTTAAGGTAAGACATAATACTACAACATATTATTTATTAACACACACTTGCTTGTTTGTACCATACTGAAGAAAACAAATAAGTTGAAAACACCTATGGTTACCTTACGTCTATTAGTTTATATTTCACGTTTGATTTACGCAATTCTGCATTATCATTGAATTGGTGTCAATTAAATTATATGTGTAGTATTTATTACCTTAATGGTTGGTTTCATAAAGGAATGTTAAATGATTGATTGAAGACGGAGATACGTGTTGAAACTCCATAATTTACAAGTAAAAATTGAAATAAATTCAAATTGAGTTCAAAACAGTTTTATTTAATTCACAACAATTGTTTCACCCTACTAGGGCTTCATCATAATATTATAATATAATATAATATTCATCACCTGATGAAGCCCTAGTAGGGTGAAACAATTGTTGTGAATTAAATAAAACTGTTTTGAACTCAATTTGAATTTATTTCAATTTTTACTTGTGAATGTTAAATGCATTATTAGTAAGCAATGAGTTAAATTTAACAAATGTTTAATTTTAAAAGATGTTTCATAAACTTAACTAACACAATTTAGCAGCGTGTTAAGTAACTGTTTGTTAAATTCATTTTGGGATATTTTGAATGAAAGAGAAGCAGGAGTTGATAAATATTGTGTGTAAATACAAAGATATAATTGAAAATAAAAAAACCGACGGAATGAGTATTAAAAAAAAAACGGGAAACCTGGGAATTTATTATCCAAGAATACAATACTTTGATCGATCGACCAAGAGACGCAAACAGTTTGCAATGTTTATACAGCAACATGAAACGGGCCGAAAAAGAAAATATTGCAAAAGAACGTGTATGTGGTTATTAATTTTTACACTATTTATTAACCTTCCAAATTTTAATTAAGGTATTGTCGGGTAATAAGGCCTACCTAAGAGTTTTTAATCTTATGAGAACAAGGAACAAAATATAATAAAACATTTTTGAAAAACTAAAAATATATTCAATTTGTATAAAATACATATCAAAATAAACATAAAAAACATATATTTTTTTCTAATAATACTGTTTTTAAAAAACTTGATTTTGGGTCTTATTATCTGTACAGCATGTAATAAGGCCCGCAATATAAAATCAATTTGATCGTCACAGTTTGGGCAGATAAGGTCTTCTAAGTCATCTGCAGCAAAGCCAACACATTCCTTGTGTACCCAGCTGTTACAGTTAACACACTGACCCATATCTGCCACAAAACTTTCCTTGCACACTGCACAAAACCATCTTTCTGCTTCACAGTGGGAAGTCGCTGCTCCAGTCGAAGTAGAGGGACGTGGTTTATCAGATTTGTTCTGTTTAGTAGTTACCAAAACCTCTGTGAATGTCTTAAGTTGTTGTTCAGTTCTTTTATTTATTAAGGAAGTGAGTGGTTAATCATCTTCTGAATCCCATTCTCTGTCTTTGGTTTCATTATTTGGTTCTGTGTGACTGGGTAAACTTGGAGCATATGCATGTTCCGAAATAGCATTTTTGTTGGAAGGATAAATCCCTGTAGCTCTAAATCCATTCATTATGTTGCTTATTGTCATTGATCGCCCCCAGACTGGTGTGAAAACATCCGAAAATCTTTCTTTGTTGAAACGTCTGTCTGAATATGTTTCCCAGTAATGTAGAAATTCTTCATCCCAATAATGTTCAAAAGATCTGAAGACGGATTTATCCATAGGTTGCAATTCGTGAGTCGTATTGCTGGGTAAACATAACAAATGTATGCCAAAGTCTACAGTTTTTCCGGCAATACTTACATCTAGGTGGCAAAAAGCTCCATCAAAGATTAAAATTACTGGAGGAGTTGAGATAAATTTGGAAAAATTTTCAAGCCATTTAACAAACACCTCATGTGTCATGCTTCCCTTTAGTGTCATTTGAACAATAGACCCTGGAGGTAATCCATCTGAAAATGTTGGCTTCATCCGTTGTCCTTTGAATAGAATCATGGGAGGAATAGCATGTCCCATTGCATTCGCACATGCCACGATGGACACATTTTCAGCATGTTTTTGTGCTACTAAGTGAACCCTCCTGGCTCCTCTTTGGGCTAGAACAGTTTGTTGATGATGAAGGGTAAGGCGACACCCTTTCTCATCCATATTATAGATTTTGTGAGGTCTTGGCTTTAAACCAGTTTCTTCCAATAGAGCAGGGGTCTCCAAACTTTCCAGCCTTAGGGCCATACTGATTACTCCAGTAAGTTCCGAGGGCCAAAACCATATTATCATTGTTGCCGTTGGTAAAACGTGAAATAGGCCACTGATGAAAAAAAGTCCGAAAAAGTACGCAACGTTTAAAAAAGGCTGCAAAACGGCAACACTGCATATTATTAATTTTCCTGTCATTATCTGTAATTTCTAGATCAGTCGTAGAGTACGAGCCATGAGGAGTAACGTGACACGACATCTGGTGGACACAAGCGGAAATAGGTAGTACCTTCTATCGCTAACAGATGGCGCTAATAGCACGTACAGAATAATCTCGTTGGTTCGAGAAAGTTCTGGTGTCTTCCACTCACTTCTAGATGGCAGTAATTGGAATATATAAGAAGGCTAGTGGCGCAACCACAAGTCAGTTCCTATGACACTGTTGTGAAATAAAATAATGCGTACCTCCTTAAAACGTGTTTGTGCGTGTTTAAGTTTAAGACATCTTTGTAACAGTATTTTGATTTGAATTGTTGCTTTTGTGTGTGATATAGTAGTATGGAAAAGAAGCGAAAAATTGATAGTGAATGCAGAAAATTCAAAGATCAGTGGAACATTCAGTATTTCGTAATTGAGTCCAGTAAGAAGGCGCTATGTTTAATTTGCAATGAAAGCATAGCCGTTCTCAAAGAATATAACATTAAACGTCATTATGAAACAAAACATTTTCAAAATTACTCAAAATATACAGCAAGTTTGCGGACAGAAAAATTCGAAGCTATGAAGCGCGGATTGAAATCGCAGCAATCTTCATTTACAAAACTCAAAACTGAACAAGAGGCTGCAACGCGTGCCAGCTTTCGTGTGGCTCTTGAAATTGCAAAACGTGGAAAACCATTCACCGATGGAGAAATGATCAAAGAATGCATAATTGCAGTAGCCGAAGAAATGTGCCCTGAAAAGGTAAATTTATTAAAAAGTGTCAGTATGTCAGCAAACACTGTGGCTCGAAGGGTAGAAAACATCGCTGAAAATATATCCTCTCAACTGTTCGACAAAAATGGACATGTTGTGTGGTTTTCTTTGGCCTTGAATGAGTCAACGGATGTGTCAGATACTGCTCAGGTGTTGATTTATATTCGAGGAGTAGATAAAAGCTATGAAGTGCATGAAGAACTTCTTGATATGAATAGTATTCATGGCACAACTACTGGTACAGATATTTTTAAAGGAGTTGAAATGGCCATTAATCAAAAGAACCTTCGATGGAAAAACTTGAAATGTATTACAACTGATGGAGGCAAAAACATGAGTGGGAAAGATAAAGGAGTGGTCGCTCTTGTGTCAAAGGCTGTAGAAAATGACGGTGGTTTAAAACCATTAGTCTTACATTGTATCATTCATCAACAGTCTTTGTGCGGAAAATGTTTGGATATGTCTGAAGTTCTGAAACCAGTCATATCAACTGTTAATTTTATCAGATCTTTTGGGCTAAATCACCGACAATTCCGACAATTTATTGAAGAGATTGGAGAAAATGACTTACCTTATCATACTGCCGTACGTTGGCTTAGTTGTGGGAAAGTCTTTCAGCGCTTTTTTGAACTTCGAGCAGTGATCGAAATTTTTTTGAATGAAAAGCATCGCCCTCTTACTGAATTACAAAACAACGCATGGCTGTGGAAGTTAGCATTCTATGTTGATTTGACAAAACATGTGAACGAACTGAATTTGAGATTGCAAGGAGAAAACCAGCATCTTCCTGATTTATACACTAATATCAAATCATTCCGGAAGAAATTGATACTGTTTCAATCACAACTACGAAGTAAATGTTTTTCACATTTTAAAACATGTGAAATATTCAGCCACACTACTGAGACTGAGTTTCCTATCGATTTTGCAATCGAAACTTTGAGTGCTTTGAAAATAAATTTTGATACTCGTTTCTCGGACTTTGATGCCATTGCGAATCAAATTAAGATTTTTCAGAATCCTTTTGATACTGACATTGAAACCCTAGCCCCGGAACTTCAAATGGAAATAATTGATCTACAGTGCAGTGATATAATTAAGAACAAATATCAAAACTCATCTTTGTTGGAATTTTATAAGAGTCTTCCACTAACACAATTTGATAATTTGCATAAATTTGCTCGTGGGCTGTTTTCTGTTTTTGGTGCTACTTATTTGTGTGGGAAGACCTCCTCCAAAATGAAGTACACAAAAAATGTTTACAGATCTAAATTAACTGATGAGCATCTTAAATCTCTTTTAATAATTGGTACAAGTAAAATTAGTCCACAACTACAAACTATTGTCAGTGGAAAATCTCAATTACACAAATCTCATTAGTATTTCATATATCATTATGCTTGTTATAAGTTATGTTTTTATTTAAAATGTATAAAATGTTAGTTGGATTCATTTCAATAATTTGTTAGTTATTATATACTGAAGTAAAATTTTCTGCATATTATACATGTCTTTACTCATTACAATTCTGTGTTTCTTTATCCAACTTATCACAAAAACAATAACAATAAGCCTACAACAATGTTATGAGTAGTTAGCCCATGACCATATCAATGTAGATGTCATATTAATAATTATTCAACATAAAATTAGAATACTTCAGTAAACTAAATTTAATTTGCTATAAAAAATATGTTCTCTAAAAGGAGTTTTCAAGTATGCTAGCTCTCCGCGGGCCGGACAAAATCTGTCCGCGGGCCGGATGTGGCCCTCGGGCCGTAGTTTGGAGACCCCTGCAATAGAGCATCTAATTTTATAAAATAATCTTCTACGATTGCTTTATTGAGCTTTTGATCTCGGGCGGAGTTCATAGGTTGTACTTTTCTTTTAGAAATATTTTTATGTGTGTTCATGAATGAACGATACCATTCACTCCCGGCCAATTTTTGGTTATCATTAAAGCGGTTAGGAATTTTATATTTCGTAACAAAAGAGTAGACAGTTCTGCGAACTGTTTTAGGAGTTAATGAAAATCCTCTTTCAGCAAATTTTATTATTTTACGTTCCAGTAGTTCCTCAGCTTCTGCGTCTAGTATTGGTTTTCTTCCCAAACATAGAGAGGTTATTCCAGATTTAATGTGGTTTCGTATTGTTCGGCGAGGAATTCTACAATGTTCTTCTACGTATGCTTGAGATTTGCCTTGTCTTATAAGATTCAGTGCTTCTTCCATCATTTCTTCCGTCCAGTTACCGCGGAATAGAAAAAATAACTGCCATAAAATAAGGCCCAGTCATCATTGCATGAAATAAGGCCCGGGCCTTATTTGCTGCTTTAATGTTGGAAGGAATTATAGGTTAGGAACCGACAAGCTTTTAGAATAAACTGGTAAATTTGTGACAACGTATTACTAATGATCATAAGAATACATACCTCAAAAAGTAGAAATTTTTGCTAAAACTTAATTCAATTCTGGTAAAATCTTATAACTTAATACAACCACTGGCTGATACTTGTTTTCACATTCGAATATAAAGAAGCCGGTATTATAGAGAACTGTTGAAACGTAATAACTTCTGTAATGTCAATACCCCCTGGGTAGATGCCGGTAGTTGTATTACATTTACCTGTTTTGTAGAAAACTCATATCTGGGCCTTATTATCTGTTGGGCCTTATTACCCGACAATACCTTATTTTGTTTTGGCAGGGTATAGCGTATATAAATAATGTACAAGAAATGTACATAGGCTTAAAAAATGCAAAATATAATGCATCCATTGATAAGGTATATTATTTATATTTAAAATTTGTTGTTAAGAAAACCATATTTTCAGAAAGAAGCTTCAAAAACAGGAGGAGGGACTTTCATTGAATACACAACGGAAAGTGATGCTTTAATACTTTCATTTTGTGACGATGAAACGTCACCTTTAACCAATATTTATTATGATGGTGCATTATATTTTAAAGGTAAAAAACAAAGATATTCTTAATTTCTGTAATCTCCACAAATTTTATAGATATTACAACAGAATCATCCGAAAAAACAAATTCAACTAGCAGTGTTGCAGTAAACAGTGCAATAGTCAACAATAGCGATGGTGTATTATGTTTTGAAAGTAAATAATAAAATTATTTTTAGTTTCTGTTCTGATTTAAAAAAAATATATAGATAGTAAATGTAAATCATTAGAGACAAAACAAATTGGTTCTGTTCAATAGTCAGCAACGATGTATTAAGACCTCGATCATCTGGGAACAACACGAGAAATAATTTCAAAGAACAGTTGAAACAGTATACCAAAGAAAAACGAAGAAAACTTGAAAATGAAAATGACCTTATAAATATATAGAATGAAAGTAATATAGAATTAATAATAGACTTAGAAATCAAATATCAAAAGGAAGTCCATCAGCAACAAATGATAGGCTTACAACTAGATAATGAAATAACACAAATACAGTTAGAAAATATGAAACGTGAATTTCAATCCAAAAATCAATACCTTTCACATCTTGTTAAACTTTTGTAATGCTAAAAATAAAAGCTTTATTGTTTTATTAAACTTGTTTATTTAAAAAAATATATATCTCCATGTAACATAAATCAAAATAGTTAAGCAAATATTGTATTTATTAATGTCCTTCCAACAGTACATATTGTTATTGTTATTTTGAAGAATTATATCTGCATTCAAATTAAAATCGTGAGGTGATCAGATGTCCTCAGTAAGATCTTCTTTCATAAATATTGCTAAATTATGAAGTACAAAACAAGCCACAATTACAGCAAGGTTTATTTCCATTTTCACGCGTAAACCAAAAGCAAGGCAATTTTTTAACTTTTTTAGATTTTGTCATATTGTTGCGTTTTCGAGTTCGCCATAAAAAAACTCGTGCAAATGTTTTAAAACTGTCTGTATATTTACACACGTAAAATTAATTACAATATAAAAATATAAAATAACTGTAACGCACTTAAAACTACTACATTTATATAACACTGCACCACTATATTTATTTTGTATTGTCCGAATACTACTGAATGAATGAATGCATTCCTTATATTTATGTTTATTGCGCGACTACCATGAAGGAATTATTTATTTATGTTTATTTATTTATCTGCACTGTTCCGCACGAGACTATTGAACGAATTCTTATTCCGGAATGACTCATCCATCGGTTCAACTGCTTTTATATCTGTAGATAAGAGTTTGAGAAATATACGGGCACACTCTGGATTTTTCTCCACATGCCGAGAAGTATTCGACAGCCAGTCCGTCGCCTCGCAGTACACATGTGTGTGATTTACGACTTTGTCCGTTTTTATACGTCGCTCAGAGGTCTGCTTCTTTTTCTTAATGTAAACTCGTTTCGTTACATTATATATTTTTATAACTGTAAATACTTACGTGTACAATTTAAATCAAATTATGTATATAAATATTTTTATAATAATTATCATTAACTATACTTGCATCTTATAAAACAATGCTAAACTTTAACAGAGGTTACTACTTCTGCTAAATTAGCATTTGATTTAACAGTGGTTGGTAAAACGAAAAATTAAAATTTAACATTCCTTTATGAAACCAACCATAAGAATGTCAATTCCAAAAAAATCAAATATTTCCATGTAGAAACGTATTTGCATTGTGTAAGTGCCATTTCTCAGTCAGGTAATCAGTAAATATATTAAAATATACAAGAAAGGTAATTAAACTAATGTATCATCATGACGTAATGGCAATATTGATCAAATAGTAAATAAAAAAAATGACAATCTTTGACATATAAGTTAATGTTATTTGTGTAGTGAGATAGATGCTGTCCATGATAAATCTGAATCTCTAATAATCTACAGGAATGTTATGCAGTTGCTCGACACATACATTTGTAGTACATTTACACTTTTAATTAAACAATTTGCGTCGATATTATTTGTGTGGTGGAATTAAATGTGGTGCGTCATAAATCAGGATCCTTTGATGAAACACTTAGATAATAGCGCATGTTCTATGCCTATACGTTTACATTTTCACTTTTAATTACACAATTTGTGTTGGCGTCTTTCTGTGTTTTATCACTCGTTTGTCATTAAAAACATGGCTCGGTATTGTTGACTTGTAATGAAGTTGGATGTCTTTTTCTTCTCCTTATTCTTCGAGAAGACCTTGAGATGACGAAGGCTATCTTAATTTGGTTCCGTATGTCTTTGAGAAATCAAAAGTCTTCCAATGATTCTACTTAAATGATTGTGACCATGACATTACTATTAACGGACAAGTTTATAAGCAATTTATATCAAGATATTGAGTGGAATTATTATGTTCCGCTAAATTTACGAAAGACATGTGCGGATGCAACAAGACGGCGAGGCACTACATTCTATGCAATAGGCACGAAATATTTTCAATGAAATGTTTCCAGGGAAATGGCTAGCTCGTGGAGGCTAATTCACTAGTCTGTTAAGTTTCCTGACAATACAAAATTAGATATATTTTATAGGGATACCTAAAAGAGCAAATATACAGTCACAAAAGAAGCTATTCAACAAATATTTAAAAATACAAGTACTTTTTATTAACTCTTTGAGGGGCGAAGGGTAAAAAAACATACCACTAAAAATTTTGGTCAAGGTGTGTGGTGGCATAAAAATTAAACCGCCTTTTTACAATTTACTTGCGTTGGTTTGCAGTGGTTTTCAGCGTGTACCACTATCCCCTCCCAAAGTTGAGATTGCGCTTTTTCCTATGAGACGTCGCGCAGTGTTAGTTTTGGATACTTTGTTGCAGTTGTAGTTTGAATTCATGCGACCTAATTTTGAGGTTAATTTTTGAAAGCAGTGAATTGCCCAACAGTATTTGTTGTTATTTCGCAAATCTGGCTGTTACCGGTAAGTGATTTTGATTTTTTATTTTGTAGCCAACTTCTAGTTAGTATTATATAATAATGCAGTCAATATTGATAGTGTTTTTTTTCCAATTTTACAAGTGTTTTCAAATTGTACCACCGCGCACAATTGTAATTGAGTATGTTTTTTTTTAACAGATATGATATGTCTCGGAAAGTAGAAGAAATTTCACTGAAATTAGTAGACATTACTGAAGAAGAACTTTATGAAGCTTTATATGCTAGTCATGATGTGGACTATGAAACCATTCCGTCTGATGCAGAGTCGATTGTAAGTGATGATTCTGAAAACGAGGCAAATAATGAATGTGAACCAGATGAAGTACAAGTTGAAGAATCAGATCACTCAGAGAAGGAGCACGAAAACCAAGAAAATGAAGATAATGAACGATAAGTTATTGAAAATATCGAAGAAGAAATAGGAGAACAAATGGACAGTGACAGCGAAATGGATATATCGCTAAGCCATTTTTGGAAAAAAAATTCAAAAAAGAAAAAAGGTAAAATTGCCAAAAAAAACAAGCGACAAAAGCCAGTACCAGATATCACTTGGAGCAAACCAAACGTTGCCTCACAGGTACACATTCCTTTCATAGAAGACTCGGATGTTGCCCAATTTATAATTGATATGGACGATCCGTCTCCTGGCGAATTATTTAATCAATATTTTACAGAAGATTTTTGGGATTCAATTGTATTTCAAACAAATTTGTATGCTAATCAACGATATGATTACGCAAATTTTCAGCCTACTGACAAGAAAGAAATAAAAATGTTATAGGGATAAATTTATTGATGGGAATCAAAAGACTACCTAGTTATAGAGATTACTGATCTACGGATAAACATTTACATGATAACTTTATTTCGTCTATAATGCCTGTCACACGTTTCAGCTGGCTTTTATCCAATATTCATTTGAACAACAATTTGTATATGCCACCTAGTACAGACCCAATTGCAGACCAGATTTCTCGAATGTTTCTTACCTTCTCGAGATGTTGCTATAGATGAATCCATGATAAGATTCAAAGGAAGATCGTCGTTAAAGCAATATATGCCGAAGGAACCAATAAAAAGAGGTTACAGGTTATGGATGTTAGCAGATAAAAGCGGATATTGCTTAAAGTTTGATATTTATACGGGAAAAAAGGGAGATGTTGTTGAAGCAGATCTGGGACGTCGTGTCGTACTCGAATTATGTGGGGGCTTAGAAAATAAGGGTCATCACGTTTATTTCGACAACTTTTTTACCTCACCGAAGCTAATGGAAGAGCTTCAGCAGAAACATCTCTATGCATGTGGAATTGTAAATATTACTGCCCACATTTACTCCAGACAAAGGCTTGAAAAGAGGGAATTTTGACTTCAGCGTTAGTAATAAGGGATATTGGTAGCTGTTAAATGGAAGGATAAACGAAGTGTACATTTATTATCTAATTATCACCATCATGAGGAGATTCTGGAGGTAAAGAGGAGGAAAAAACATGGAACTGCCGAAATGATTCCTTGTCCTAGAATGCTAGTCGATTACAACGTAAACATGAATTTTTTTCGATAAATTCGATCAAAACAAACGGTACATACGAAATAAATCGAAAATTTCCAAGTGGTGGCATCGAATATTTTTTTATTTAATTCATGCGTGCGTTGTAAATGCATTCGTTTTACGTAAACAATTAAATCTACCTAAAGTAACCATGAAAAATTTTAGACTCTATCGTGGACAGCTTGATAACTGTACCAATCAAGAAAAGAAAATCATCAGGTGCAAATATAAATCATACTGTCCTTATAAAAAAAACATTAACCTTTTGTATCAAAAACAACAAGGTTGCAAAATGCGGAACACAGGCCCATTCGAACAAGTAGAAGACGTTGCGTAATTTGCAGTTCAAAGAAAACGACATTCATTCCAATTGGGAGTGTTGCTTATGTAGAGTACCACTTTGTTTAAGTACAACTAAAAATTGTTTTGAAAAGTTTCATAGTTCATAAATTGTTTTAAGTGTGCACTGGTACATTGTGTAAACCACCTTTTTTTTCAAAAATTTTTATAAATTATCAAAAAATTGGCGTTCGTTTCTTGTAAATTACATAACAGTCTACACATAATCCAAAAAAAAATGTCCAAAAATGTATAACAAATATTATGCACACTTGGGATTATTTTATTTTTTAAAGTCTACCCCTCAAAGAGTTAATGTCGATTTATCATTTTGGAAGCGTGTTCAAAAGTATTTAAAAGTGAATGAATATTCATTTGAGCACTCGTTGCAATAATTTTAACCTATTTTAGTGTTTGTCATAATAATTGTCATATTTATTGTTATTTTATAATTTCTATTCCAAAAATTACACAACTAGCGTCTCAGACTGTATACAGGGTGTTCACACTTATACCCGCACCATTGGTAACTCCGTTATTATTGGAGCTAAGAATTCGTCCAAATTAGCAAACTAGTAGGATTTTTCCTGGCGGTTACGACGATGAAAACAAAAAAACAATTGAACGTCGCGTTTTTCAGATATTTGACAAAATGTAATTTTTTAAATGGAACACCCTATATATTTTTATGCGGTTGAATAAAAAATTTAGTTCTGAATAAAAATGTTTAAATACATTATCTTAAAAAAATTGAAAATAAAAAAGTTATCACGTGATTTCTTAAACATTGCATTTTGTTTAAAAAAATGTATGAAAGACGTAGCATGTTTCACATGTTTATCCAATTGAAGTCATCTTCAGATATTAAATAAAATAATATCATAAACATCCTTAAAATTTGCTTACTTTATCACTAAAACGTAAGTTTTCACATGAGATACCGTGCATTTTTAGGGATTTAGGATTTGTTTTTAGGGATGCCTAACGAAATTTGTAATTAAATAATATGTACCGATTATTGTATACTATTCTGTTGTTGAACGGATGAAAAATTTTTTTGTATAGGTCCTAGAATGTTTGTTCATAATATTCCTAAATGAATTCAAACGAAACGTTGTGTTTTTAACGAAATTTATTTTGATTTCGTCCACGAAACTTAAGAATAACAAATAAAAGAATAATAAACACTATCAATCAACATACATAACTAAAATAGTTGTTCGCAGGTACCACCTTCTTGGTCCAGACACTTGCGGGCTCTTTTCTGAGTGCAGCGCGTGGCTTTGAGAAGGGTCCTTCCATCAATATTCCGAATAATGGCCGTAATGTTATTTTGAAGTTCTTCCACATTTTGGTAACGATGTTTGTAAACTTCATTTTTCACTCGGCCCCATAAAAAAAATCTAGCGGAGTTAGATCTGGTGAGCGTGGGGGCCACAGAACTGGTCCATGAGTTCTAATCCAACGGGGTCCAAACAGTTTCTCCAGTAATGCGTTAACGATATGGTGATTATGAGCCGGTGCACCGTCTTGTTGGAAGTATATCTGCGGCCTATCCATCAAGTTCACGTTGTCCACGAAATCTTCCAATACATGAGACATAAAGTCCTCATATCTCTCTCCCGTTAATGAGCCGCGGTAAAAAAAAGGACCCACAATTTTAGATCCAATCATACCACACCAAACATTAAGGCTGAACCGATGTTGTGGATTAGTGAGATGAGTCAAAAAAGGATTTTCCCGACTCCAAAAATGATAGTTTTTTCGATTAAACATTCCCTTATTAGAGAAGTTACTCTCATCCGATCATAAAACATATCGAGGAAAATTTGGATCTTCTTCACATTTATGTAGGAACCATTCACAAAATTCCATTCTTCTTATATCATCATTAAGATGCAAAGTTTGTACTGGCCGATATTTGTATGGTTCAAAATTATATTTTTTCAAAATTTTATGAATCGTTCCCAATGAAAGGTCTATTTCTCTTGCCAATTCTCTAATTGAATTGTTAGGATACGCCTCAAAATATCCCAGTACATTTATCTCTACTTCCTCACTAACCACAAATTGCTTCTTCGTTCTATTCTTCTTGAAAACCTCTTCGTTTCGCCGAAATTGTCTGTATAATTCCAAGAAATATCTTCTTTGAGGAATCGCGCGCTCGGGAAACATTGCACTATAATGTTCGCGAGCTCTAATAGTGTTTTTTCTCTGAAATATGTAAGCTTCCATAATATTACATTTTTCCTCATGTGTGAAAACCATTTTTATTAGAAGAAAACAGCAAAATAACAATGCGAATTTTAAAACACTGACAGATTAATTTGACGGATTGTTATTGAATATTTTTTTTTATTGGTGCCTATTTGATCAAAATTGTAACAACTATTGTAATGTAGGCTAATTTCATTTTCTCTTTTCCTTTTTTTCTGAGTGGAATTTTAAATTATACTGTCCCATTTTAAAATGGGTACTTTTCTGATTATCTCGGGAATATGCCCCTTTAAAGAAATCACGTGATAACTTTTTATTTTCAATTTTCTTCAGATAATGTATTGAAAAATTTTTGTTCAGAACTAAATTCTTTATTCAACTGCATAAAAATATATAGGGTGTTCCATTGAAAAAATTACATTTTGTCAAATATCTGAAAAACGCGACGTCCAATTGTTTTTTGTTTTTATCGTCGTGACCGCCAGGAAAAATCCTACTAGTTTGCTAATTTGGACGAATTCGTAGCTCCAATAATAACGGTTACCAATGGTGCGGGTTTAAGTGTGAACACCTTGTATACATCTAATTTAATCTGGGTGCTGAATTATTTTCTGTTAATAAATCCATTATGTGTGATGTGGTATAAGTTAATTATTTTTGATATTCTACCATTAATTTTGATGCTTAACTTTGATTTTGTTTTGTCTATAGTTGGTCCCAAATATTTAATAGAATCCTCATATTTTTACAAATGACTTTCTTCCATGTTGGATATAACCATATCGTTTGTCTTATTTGTACTTGTTTTCATACCTTTCTCATGTTAAGTTTTTTCCCAAATATTTGCAATATGTTATAACATATACAGATTTATTGTTTGCCCTTAGTACGACATCATTCGCAAAATTATAATTTATATTCTACAATCTCACGAGACTCTCCAACTACCTTTTTTGATTTTCCTTTACAAGCTTTTATTACTTCATTAAGATACGGAATAAACAGAAGTGGGTTAAGCACTCAACCATGTTTTACTCCTTATGGTGTCTCTTTTAATTGTCATTATTTTAATTATCTTTGTATATTAGTTTTTTCTTGGAATTTATACTTATGTTGAACAATAAAGAATTCTATTATTATTATTATTATTATTAAGTCCCCTTGACGTTAGAGTTAATTGCATGCATTTTGTTTTGAAAAAGTGTGCACATTTACTGCATAAAATCTCTGTAAGAAAAATGATAAATCATCGATGTAAATTGCAGCGAAGGTAGCATTACCACCACTTTGCCGATGCACATCTTCGAAACCGAAAAAGGTAAAATTGACCTTATCACATTAATCGCGGCAGTTATTTGTCTACCCTGCACCTTACCATTTTCGGTTCACCGGGCACCGTCTCTTCCGCGGAAGGCATGTTAAAATAACGAACCGTTACCACTTTATATACATAAACGTAATGCGGTAATAGTACACATTCGCGAATGTATCGGATACCTAACATATACTTAACACTGCCCCCTCGGTACGGAGAAAAAAAGAAGCGCGAGAGATATCGACCATGTAATTATAATATTGCGAGGGCCGTTTTTATGAGGTAATTTTAACGGCTTTTCTCCGGGGCAAAAAACGACACCGACGAAGGGACGACGGATGGTGCCACTATAGGCTGGTGTTTTAATAACAGACCGTGGTACTATTAGAGTCGAAAGGATAATGTGAGAAGCATGGGAAGAAGTACAGGTTATATTTACATGCGATATTTATTATGGTGAAGAACGTTTATGTAAAGTGATTGCAAAAGTCGGGACGAGCTGTTATTTGCCGCAATATTTTTCGAATCTAAAGCGATATTTACCTGTTTTTCATCCTCGATATATGCAATTCCACGCAATACACAATGTATGTATACAGCTATAGGGGTAGGTGGGGTTCATTGATGCAATTTTACTTTCTTACACGAAGTATAAGGAAGTATTGTGATGACGAAAATTTTCGACCTCGAGATTTTTGCAGATGTCCACGTTTTGAAGTCCCCTGATACCGAAAAAGTGGTTTTTAAAAAATGTCTGTGTGTCTGTCTCTCTGTGTCTCTGTGTGTGTGTGTGACCACGATAGCGGTCAAACCGCTGTAGATATCAATTCCAAATTTTGTATTTACGTGTATAATCTGCCTCTTGAGATCTGATTAGTTTTTCAGTAAAATCGGTAGACCGGAAGTAGTACTTTACTTCAGTGAAAAAATCGAATTTTGCAAATATTTCGTCAACTACTAAGTTTAAACAAATTTATAGAGAATTCATATGTACTTAAAATTAAAATTGAGAACCATTTTATTTAAAAAGTTTTTCGAAATTACTACCGGAAGTAGGTCTTTTACTCTTATCGAAAATCAGTTTCTTGCCAATATTTTGCAAGTCATGCTTTTTACACAGGTACACTACGAGTATAAAAGTATTTAGAACTTAATTTCCAATAGCTTTTGTATAAAAAAAATTTCAAAATTCGGACCGGAAGTATCACTTTTACTCTTACCGAATAACGATTTTTTGCAAATATGTCGTAAATTATGCATTCTATATATATTTATTAAGAGTACAAAAGTATTTAGAATTAGATTTGCAATATTTTTTGTATACATGAAATTTCAAAATTCGGACCGGAAGTAGCACTTTTATTCTTAGCGAGTAGCACTTTTTTTCGAATATAATAATAATAATAATAATAATAAATGCCTTTATTGATACGTTAACATACCGTGATACAAAAACTAATACAAGTTAAACAAATTAAAGGAATACATACATATGTTAGGTATCAATCACAAGGCGAAGTTCAGCAATTAGCTGTTTTTCAACTTAACCTTGATAACTATGAAACAGGTGCTTAAGAACTACAAAAATCGAGACAAATACATAAAAATAACTGACTTTTCCAATTCGTATATCTTCAGCAATACCTCAAATTCAAGTGTAATACCTTGCAGTAATACCCCTTACAATATAATAAAAAAAAAAAAAGAAAGAAAAGGAGCTCCTCTGTGCAGTCTAGAACGGCCCCACACAAACACAATACCACACAACATTAATTTAACCCCCTAACCGCTGGCTCACATTCATATCCCCCGTGATTCTAAAAATCTCTTAACTTTTCCGTGAAAAGACGTGACGGTGGAAGCAATCTCATAAGGCAGACAATTATACCTGCTGTAGATACTGAACGTGAATGACCTCCGGTAGAGAGCAGTTCTGTGTCGTGGCGGAGATATTTTACCTCGAAATCTGGTGGTGAGATTGTGTATGTCAGTCCTAAACCGTATCTTATTATATAAGTATGGCGGCGACCCCAAAGAAAGTATTTTATGGTACATAACCAAACATCTCAGCTCCCGCCTGTCCTCCATACTCAACCAACCCGCACTGGCCAGCGTATGTGAAATAGAATCATATTTTCGTATACAATAAATATATCTTAAGCAGGAATTTTGCACCTTCTGTATACGATTCCTCGTTATGCTATCCAATGCAGGATGATATACAGGAACACAGTACGGGAAATAGGACAAAACAAAAACATCGCAAAGGTTCCTCTTCACAGTAGCATTAAAAATATGTCTGTAAGGATACAATTTTTTTAAATTCATATACGAGTTACGAATATAAATTGAAATGTGTTTACGGTACCTATGCGTATTATCCAAAGTTAGACCTAGACTCTTAGCATTTTGCACTAACGGCAAAGGAACACCATTAATTTTCAGGCTAAAGATCTGTGAGATATTGTCACAAACTTTCCTGGAGCCAAATAAAATCGCCTTTGATTTGTTAGGATTAATGGTAAGGCAATGCGCGAGCGAAACATTGTGCAAATAATCGAGATCTCGGTTAATATTAGCAGCAGCTTCATTCCACCGACTAGGGTGAAAGGAATAATAAATTTGTGTGTCGTCGGCATATGCATGGAAACTACAAGAAGTCAAACCCTTGTAAAACTGAGAGGCATAAATTGAGTACAAAACAGGCCCAACGACAGAACCCTGAGGCACACCCCGAGTGACACTCAGAGTCAGACAAGCAGCCGTTGATGTCCACATATTATGTACGATCACGTAAATAACTCTCAAACAGTGACAGTGCCAAACCACCAAAACCCACATGCTGCAGGACACTCAGCAATATGGGGTGAGCAACAGTGTCAAAGGCCTTACTGTAGTCCAATAGAACCAAGCATGTCAGCAAGCCATTATCCGTTGCCTCGAGAATATCATCCGTAATTTTCAAGAGTGCAGTCTCACAGCTATAGCCTGAACGAAAACCCGATTGTACTGGAGGAAGTATGTCACCAAGAGAAATATATTCTGTCACTTGTTTAGCCACAACGCGCTCGAGGATTTTCGACAGCACTGGGAGGATACTAATAGGCCTAAGGTCACGAAGCTCCTCCGGCTGCCCGACCTTTGGCAAAGGGTGGACAACAGCGCACTTCCAGGACTCAGGGAACACACCGTCAGTCAGGCATGTGTTTATAATATGCGTCACATACGGGGTAATCTCAGGACAGCACAACCGAATCATGGCCATCGACAAACCATCACACCCGGTGGCTGAGGACTTAATATTTGCCATGATTACACTGATATCATGTTCTCCCACAGGTGTAAAGTTAAACTCCGTGGGAAGATTATTGCCGGGTCCATAAAGTGCCCGAAGTACCTCCCCATGATCAACTTCAGTATCACCACCCACAGCCCCAATAAAGTAGTTGTTTAGTCTATTTGGATCACTCAACCCAACCGGAATGTCCATGTTGGTGGACTTCCCAATACCCAAGCTCCGTAGATCCCTCCAAACCGCCCGACTCCCCCCAGACCGTGAAATGTAGTCAAAATATGCTCTTTGTTCTAATCTACAAGTTTTAGTTGTCAAATTCCTTAAAGATTTATAGTATAACCAGTCCTGTGGATCTTTTGTTCTGCGGAATTTCCCCTTGCTTTTGTCTCTAAGTGATATTAATAATTTTAAATTATCCGTAAGCCATGGAAGACGACGTTTGGTAAATCTTCGAGTTATAACTGGAGCATGTAAATCAAATAGCGAGACCAGGGCGGCTGTTAGGATGGAAACCTTATCATCAATACAAGGACTATAAAAAATGTGTTGAAAGGGTATGGACAGCAGATCAGAGCGAAAAGCGTCATCGTTAGTGGCTCGGAAATCCCTATAAGAACGGAATCTAGGTAGAGGTTTATGTGATTTGATACGTAAAGTAAAAAGGACAAAGTCATGATCCGAAAATGCACAATCGACAACACAGCTGCTATCGATTAGTTCAACATCATTCACAAATAGAGGGTCCAATAGGGTAAGAAGTCTAGTAGGTTGATCAATTAATTGTGAAAAACCCATTGAATCCAAATAATCAACCAAATAAGTAGCCCGAGAGTCCATTACATTTAAACAGTCGATATTGAAATCACCGCAGCAAATTACAGTATCACATGTGGGTAGAACGGATGTTAGCGTGTTCTCAAGAATATCGAGGAAATACTTGTAATTTAGAGTAGGTGGTTTATAGACACCGCCTATAACAAAACGAAAAGATGATGCACTAATTTTTACGAACAGCTGTTCAATCAGAGATATCAACAATTCCTGTAGACCACGTGACTACCAAATTAGGCAACCCAATTAACAGCAGTTGGTAGTATTGAATGTTTTATGTAAAATATGGTTAAAAGTGTCAACAATGACAGCAGTATTTGTGAATAAAATGTACGCTACTGTCAAATACTAGCGATACGCGAATCTCATAAACGTATGAACACGAAAATCACCAGATTTTAGAAAATTACTGATCACGTGGTCTACAATCTTTCTCGATAGCACTGTATCATCAAGTGTATTAATAATCTCAAAGTATACATTCTATAGCGATTTATTAAGAGAATGAAAGTACTTAGAACAGGATTTTGAATAAGTTTCGTATAAAAAAATTCTTAAAATTGTATAGTTTGAAACGCTCATACGTATAAGAAAGTCGTGTGGTGGGGTTCATTGATGCAATTTTTTTTTGAAGGCGATTAGAATTTTTTTTTTTTGTTTGTAATATACCAAATTTTTACCATGCATTCAATAGATTGGTTATTATTCAAAGATAATATAACGAGATCTTGACAAATAGTCGACTATATCATTGTGATCAATTTTTCGAGTGTGCGCTACGGTCAATTTGACGAGACCAAAATTGGCATTAATAATTTGATTAATTATTAATGCCAATTTTGGTTAAGTCAAATTAGGAGGCACACGAGAAAAATTGAAACAATGTAATAGTCGACTACATATCAAGCTCGAGCTATATTTGTTAAGATTATTTCCTAAACCAAGTTTCATAGTAAAAAATGAGCAAAATAAGCATATTTTATTATCTGTTAAGAAAAGAGAACTATAAATTATTTTGATCCAAAATTGAACACACAATTATTGTATGTTATATTTCCTGGTGTTGCTGATGATTTTACAAACTCTGTTTTTCTCACGATCGTCTCTGATGAGGTGGAAAGTCTTGCTTCCAGTCCCTTGTTTTGTTTCCCTCGTAACTGATTCAAAATCTGTTGGTGATGCTGTTGGTCCATCTGTAAATAGGGCTGAATCGAGGAAGAATTGGCATGACCAGTTATTTTTATTAATTGTTGTTCGGGCACTCCCGATTTGGCTAATTGTGATACAGCTGTTGAACGGCAAGAATGATCGGTAATTTTGAGACATTTGGTATTTAAACCAATAGATTCTGCTCCTTGTTTGGTCCATTTCGAAATTTCGTTCTTCCCAATAGGCGAGTTTTTGTACCAGAAGGAATTTTTCTTCTTCCAAAATGGATTAGGCGTCAAAAACATCGCAGGTAAAATTAGGCCCACGTTTCCCAACTAATGTTTTAAAAATTCTGACTGGACAACGATCTGAATTTTGAATATTTGGCGTCAACCATTTACTGTCCGCGCATTTATGGTTTCCTCCTTGGCAGGTCTTACTAAATATGGGATTATATTCTACTCTACCCGACTCAGTTAAATCAGATTTAATTTCAATTTTGAAGTAATGTACCAAGCAGTTGACACCTTCCCCTCCACGCCATGCCAGTTCCACGGAAGCTAATTAGTAGAATTTTTTTTGAAGTCCATTTGGCGTTGTCTCGTCACAATGGTCTATTATATCAAATAAATTGTCCATACTTAAATAGGGGGAGAGCTTTCGTTTATCTGGAAGTTTTTGCAGTACTCGTCTTTTGCTATTACGAGCATCTCTAGAACTTTTGAATTCAGTTCCTTGAAAAGGATCAATTTTAATGTTATGCTTCTTAAAATATAACTCTTGAAGACTTTTGGCGGTAGAATTCCACACACATTTTACAGTATACTCCTTATAATCATCTCCGTTCTCTTTTTTCATGTTCCATGCGCAGTCTTTCAAAATTTCGTTCAGTTTACTTACTGGCGTTGACTCGTCCAAAATATACTTGCGTTCGTCACAAAACTGCGTGAACTGTCTCCAGACGCTGTCTTTACTTCTCTTTGTATTTATCGGAGTTGTCAAATCGATGTGATTATCAATAATTTCATCCGAAACATCGCTAAATCTCTTTTTGTCGGACATTTTCATCTATTTGACACGTTTGCCACTTAATGAAAAAATACATACTTGATTTGTTACCTACATTTGAATAGTCGATTTGTAATAGTCGCTGATATCAAGAACCGGTACCGTTCATTGGTTAATTTCAACTTCAGTTTTGATTGTGATTTGACAAAATTTAAATTTGACGGGTGAAGGAAATAATCTATACTATTTTGTCATACTACAGCTGTAATAATAACCTACTGTTTAATAAAAATTTTTTTAACAACACTTCAATTGTATCAATGTACCCCACCAGAGGGGCAGAATGATATGGTAGGTGGGGCAGATAAATACATCATGGGGTAGATTGATATAATACAAAAAAATGAGGTGTGGCCACCAGACGACTTTCTTATACGTATGAGCGTTTCAAATCATACAATTTTAAAAATTATTTTATACTAAAATTATTCAAAATCCTATTCTAAGTACTTCCAGTCTCTTAATAAATATCTACAGAAAACATACTTTGTGAGATATTTGCAAAAAAATGCTACTAGCTAAGAGTAAAAGTATTACTTCCGGTCCGAATTTTGAATTTTCATTTATATAAAAAATATTCCAAATCCAATTCTAAATACTTTTATACTCTTCAAAGATATATATCGAATTCATAATTTACGAAATATTTGCAAAAATCGCCATTCGATAAGAGTAAAAGTGTTACTTCCGGTCCGAATTTTGAAATTTAATTTATACAAAAAATATTTCAAATCCAACTCTAAATGCTTTTGTACCTTTGACAAATATATATAGAAGGCATAATTTACGAAATATTTGCAAAAGTCGCTATTCGATAAGAATAAACGTGTTACTTCCAGTCCGAATTTTCAAATTTATTTTATATAAAAGGTATTGAAAATTAAGTTCTAAATACTTTTATACTCGTAACGTACCTGTCTAAAAAGTATGATTTGCGAAATATTCGCAAAAAGCTGATTTTCGATAAGAGTAAAAGACCTACTTCCGGTAGGGCTTTCGAAAAACTTTTTAAATAAAATTGTTCTCAATTTTAATTCTAAGTACATATGAATTCCTTATAAATTTGTTTAAACTTAGTAGTTGACGAAATAACGGCAAAATTCAATTTTTTCACTGTAGTAAACTACTACTTCCGGTCTGCCGACTTTACTGAAAATCTAATCAGATCTCAAGAGGGAGATTATATTCGTAAATACAAAATTTGGAATTGATACTTGTAGCGGTTTGACCGCTACAAGTATCGCACACACACAGAGAGAGAGAGACAGAAATTTTTTAAAAACCACTCTTTTGGTATCAGGGGACTTAAAAACGTGCACATCTGCAAAAATCTCGAGGTCGAAAATTTTCATCATCACAATACTTCCTTATACTACGTATAAGAAAGTAAAAAGGGTAAATTGTTTATAAAATTTTATTATTTTTTATTAAACTTTATTAAAAAACAAAAGTCGAATTAACAAACATTGTAGGAAGTTAAATTAACTACAAAATTAAACATTGAAGCAGTTCTGCTTGTTCCTATGGTAATACAAGGTTGAGGTAACTTCATAATTACATCTGAGATGTCAACAGACGCAACATCCTGTACAACTGGAAAAACAAAAGTCCATGAGGTAGGTTTCTTCCTCAAGAATGTCACTTTATATTCTGACTGACTATAATGTTCTATAACTTGACCTACGTAATAAACAGCAGACTTTTTCTTTGCAAATTTTATTAATAAAAAGTCTCCATCAGCTATTGTTTCAAAATTTGGTAAAGCAATGTGTGGTTCTTCTGGCACTGCATCTTCATCAAGAGAAATTTCATGTGAAGAAAAATCCATGAATTCACATGCATCGGAAATGCTCGTGGAATCTGATTCGATACATTTTTTCCTGATGTCTTTTTTTTAAGGCTTATATGTTCTTGAGGGTGTGAAGTTTGTGAAAGAACAATGAGTTTTTCCAGTGGCGGCTCGGGGTGGTTCACATAGGGAGTGCATAATTTCAAAATTAAAAAGTATAATACAAGAACGCTTACCCAATCTTAATAAGTTTCACCGACATACTGTTCCAGACAGGTACTGTTCATTGTACCGTTTGTTTTCGAAGCACCCCTACATATATTTTATTTAGCCAATAGTATATTTTATTTAGAATTCTTCTCGAACTGTTTTTTATACAAACTGGTACAAACTCAAAAGCGAGAAAGGTAATACTATTCTGATGTTTTCGAATCTACTATCATTAAGAAAAAATGAAATATTAAATTTAAGACCTGCTCAATCACGCTTCGAAGAATCGCCAAATTGAAGACGTAATAAGCAACCACAAACACTCCCGTATCCAAAATTTCACATTCATACGTCAATTTTCAAAAAACTGTTCGGCCATTTTGTTTTTTTTTGACATCTTCATTTTGGATTTGTGATCGGCGACCTAAGACAACCCCGTATCTAAAATTTCACATTTATACGTCAATTTTCAAAAAATCTTCCGCCATTTTGTTTTTTGACATTTTGATTATGGATTCATGATCGGTGATCTAAGCCGTATCTAAAATTTCACATTCATACGTCAATTTTCAAAAAAATCTTCCGCCATTTTGTTTTTTTTGACATTTTGATTTTGGATTTGTGATCGGCGACCTAAGACCCCCCGTATCTAAAATTTCACATTTATACGTCAATTTTCAAAAAGTCCTTCGGCCATTTTGTTTTTTTTTGACATTTCGACTTTAGATACGTGATCAATGACACCATAAAAACTACCAAGTGCCGAATTTTACTTTAATCAGAAGAGAGAAATTAATTTCAGCTAGCTCCGCCCACTCTGCATGTATGCATAATCGTTTAAATAAAATTATTACATAAGGGCACATCAATGTTAAAAACAATCCGTTTCCCCATTAAGGAAACGGGGCATACGCGTTCTGGAATTATCGTATTTTAATTCAAATCATTATTAAAATATTAATCGACCCCTGTACATACATAAAAATATTAAATCAAGCGGGACCGTTACGTATTATGTGGAGATGCAGAACCAACAGAGGTGAGCAGACTGGGAATCTTGCTCACAGGCTATGTATTATACGATCTGGAAGTAGAACAAAATACAGTTCTCCCCACCTTCAATGTAATGTTAATGGCTTAACGGAGCAACGGTAGGGCTTAGCTCATGGGTATGTTTCTCTCGGTGGAAGGGGTAAACATTCGAATAGTTTACATCCGTGCGCTGTTAGTCGTCATTATATCTGTGACGACGATCGGTGCATGTAGGTTGTTACGCGTGCCGCACACGCCACGTTCCTGTTCAATAACTATGAATACGTAATAAATAAATACTTTCACAGTTAGTCGCCGCTTGGTTTGTTTTGTTTCAAAATTCCAGGGGGTGCAATTGCTCACTTGCTCTCATTAAAGAGCCGCAACTGAGTTTTTCAAAGAGCAAGAATTACATCATTATGAGACCAGAGGTATGGTATGTTTACATTGGGTGTCTATACAAACAACAAAAAGTATTGTGGAAAATAGTTGTATCACCCAAATAATAAAAGTGTATAATCATTTACCTTCATACATAAAATATTTACCTAAGAAAAGGCAAAGAACTGTATTGTTAGAGATGCTCATCAAAGAAGCTTCCTATAGCATAGATGAGCATTTTAATTATGGATTTTGACGAATATGAATGTAAATTTGTTTTATTGCGTGGATGGACTTTATGACACATTCAACATTGTATGTACCTATTACTGAATAGCTTTTATTATTATTATTATTATTATTATTATTTACGTCCTGGTAATAATAAATTTGTATTTGTATTAAATATACAGGGTCATGTTATCAAAATTTCCCTTATTGTATATTTTTCTATAAATACATTTTCTAAATACAATTTGAAACATAGAAAATAGTGTAAAACACTCGTAATAGAATGCTATTCCAGCATTCGCTCGTGTCCGAATGTGGAAATAATGCTGAAATGAAAGACCTTCTGTTACATGTATTTTAATATACGAGACTATTATTACCGGAACAATTTGTAGATGTTATGTATACTGTAATAATTAAATATACATATATTCAGCACAATATACACAGCCATTAATCTATCCCAAAAAGTAGAAACAGAATATTTTGTATTTCCGATTGTTTACCCAAAGCAACAATGGGATATTGTTCAAAAATAACTTCAGCGTACGCGAATAATTAGAAACTATTTTGCACACAATCGAATAGTTAGAAACTAGCACGGAATTATAAATTGGCTCGTGTTATATACGGCATACATTGAAATAACATTTTTCTCAAGTTTCAGATACGCGATCGCAATTTCCTGCAGACCATCGAACTCAAACATTTGAAAGAATAATTCGTTAACATAGTATAGCAATATATAACTTGCACTGTTTGTTTTGTAAATCTATCGGGGAAGTACGTGAGATTTTTGGCAGAGCACAAAAACTGGGTCAAAATATGTTTGTTTTAACAGAATGTTAGACATAAATTTCTGTCTTACATTTTTTTAAATGTACATTTTTACGTATGAAGTATTTATCTTCTATCGAACTAAAGTTTGCAAATAGTAAGAAAATATTTATAATCAAATATGCCAGAACTTCTTATAAATTTTCTCCAATTTTCAACACTCCCATACAATATCCAACCAGTCAGTAAAAATTTATTTCTCTATTTTTAGAGTTCAGCACTATAAGTTTATCCGACGCACGAATTTCGTTTCAACAAAAGTCGTTTGCATGTAAAATTTTTACAATATCATATACAGTGTGGAAATTCGTTAATAATATTTATTGGATAGAAGCTAGAAATAATGGTATAAATAATTCCCAAGTAACTGTTACTGTATATTAAATTTATTTATTTAGTATAATTTTATCAATTTATCGTGGTATATACTTTGACAAATTCAAATTTGTTTATTCTTGATTTCATAACGAGGCAATTAGAAGGAATCTGTGAAGCAAGGCAGCCCAAGTAAGTTTAATTCAAAAATAATTAAAAAAAAGTTTGGAGGGATTTATATAATTTATATAATTAACGAATTATATTAGCAGTTGTACTAAGCAAACTTGACAAAGTATTAATTTTATCTTTTGATTAAGTATAATATCATAGATTTTTTTGTTAATCTAATTTAAATATAATTTTAAAAACTTGTCTAATCTTTACATTTTTTATTATATAATATGGGAATAATAATATTTAGAACGTTTTATTAACCACATCTTCTATTTCAAAACTGATTATTACAATTTGTATGACTTTGACAAACTATTTTATATCTGACATTTCTATTTATTTTAAGCTGTAGCTGTCAATAAGATATTAAAATTATTTTATCAAACTAATATTTTAATTTCAACATGGATATTATCTCTAACATTTCTTTAAGACCTACGAGTAAAGTATAGAACAGGAGAGAGTCTCCTTTAAAAAGTGGTAACTCAATATGGCCGCCGTAATGCATAGGCGTGCATAAATATTTTGTATAGGGTATATGTACACTTCCTGTGTTCTCGATAATTATTTAAAATAGGTTGTTAGTCCAAAAATAATTAAAAAAATATCGTGAGTGTATTATGTTTTCAATTCTTTTCTTCTTTTTAATATATCATAAACGGGTTTAAAGGAAATCTGCGTCAAAAATATAACAAATATTAAATGACTTGGATATGTATGTTACGCCACTGAACACATAATCAGACATGTCAGATATATGACAAGGTTGAATACCAATGAAATAACTTACCGATGAAGAGAAAAAGTGATATTCTATGTTCTTGCCGTTTTAGAACGACCACAAGCCACACAATTCATCATTATAGCAACACTAAAACGTCATTTTTGAAATAACAGGATATAACTGATCTCCCTTAAAGTGGTAACTTCCGTCTAAAAAATACCTATTATACCACGTTATTATCTCTCCTGTTCTATTCATTACTCGTAGTTTAAGACAGAACCATAACAATATACAGTGTGTTCCTGGATGGACTGAACAATAGGGAAAAAAAATTGTTTGGGCCTTTACGCAAAAATGTCAATCTTTATAAAATTGTTGGCTGTCTCAAAACCACCAATTCTGAAACAATAATCTAAATATTATTTTTAGTGGCTGAGAAAATTACAATAACACAAAAATTTAAGCAATAAAGTTTTTTGTTTCTGGTTTAATCATATTATCTTGTTATCTTCCATGACAACCTAATATTTAAGTTAAGTTACTTGGCATCTGTCATTTTCATTACGTATTTGTGAATCTTTAATGAGACTTACTTAATAGTAATGCTAACTTTAAAAGAAAGAGTTTACCTCGGAACTGGTGAGGCTTCTTATAACGTTGCAATTCAAAAATTTCAACAAAAATTTATTAATGTTCACGTGTGCGTTAATGCTTTACGAAATTTGGTAGAAAAATTTGAAAGAACACGTAGTGTACATGACATCAATAAAAGAAAAAGGATACACGATGAAGAAGATGCTGCTACAATACTGGTTCTAGATTCTGTAGAAATATATCCGAAATTATCCTTACGAAGAAAAAGGTCTGAACAGTTAAACCATTTAATTGGCAAATCACATTTACAAAGAATTTTTAAGGAAAACAAAATTGCACCTTATAAACCGATTTTTGTACATGAATTGAGAAATGGTGATGATGCATTGCGTTTAGACATTTGCTATGGGTAGGAGAAAATCATGTTGAAAATCGTAATTTCTGCAAAAGCATTATTTTTTCGGACGAATCGTCATTTACAACCAATTGGATAGTTGCAAAACAAAACTGTAGGTTTTGGTCGAGAGAAAATCCGAATTTCAAAATTACAATTAGAAGTCAGTATTACAAAAAGGTTAATGTGTGGTGTGGTGGTATATATGGAAAAATCATCGGTCCCTATTTTTTCAATAAAAATGTGCATCAACATACGTATTTGGAGTTGCTTCAAAATTTTTTAATGCCTGCAATAAGAAATGAACCTAACTTGGAAAATATATTTTTGCAACAAGATGGTTGCCCTGCTCACTCAACAGTGCTGGTTAGAAATTATCAGCAGACCTGTTTATTGGCAGGCTCGTTCCCTTGATTTAAGGATTTCGTTTTATGGGAATATGTTAAACAGCATCTTTATAATACCCTAATTTAGATTACAATATCGAAATTTTAGAACAAAAAATTACGGAAGCGGTCAATTTTGTCACTGAAGATATGATCCACAATGTTTATAAAGAATTTGTTCGCAGAACTGAAAAGTGTGTAGAGGTTGGAGGATACCACGTTAAATAAAATAAAAAGAATCCTTTAATTCAATTGTGTTTTTGTAATTTTGTCAGCAGGTAAAAATAATATTTAGATTATTGTTTCAGAATTGGTGGTTTTGAGACTGGCAAAAATTTTATAAAGAATGACATTTTTGCGTAAAGGCCCAAATAAAAAAAAATCTCTATTGTTCAGTCCATCCGGGGACACACTGTATATTTTAATCATAATTAATTTCTTCTAATAGTGTATATAAATATACTGGGTAATCATTTTAGTTACTATTATCCTGCATCAACGTCTGTGTTTTTTTTTAATTTTAAATAAAGTTTGTTATTGTTGAAATGCTGATTTGTGCTTGAATACCTTTAAATTTCCTCTCGGGTGAGAATACTGTCAAGAAGCTTGCATCGTCGTTCTAAGATATATCTTCTACCCACCTCTTCTCCGCAACGGGCAGAGCGGCGACGAGCTATTCTATATTACAGATCGATGAGAGTGTTTCGACCAGCACACTTTATACTTTAGTAGTTTTCCCTCTGGTAAACGCTTATTCAACAGATCACTAATAGTTTTTCTTTTAATGGTAAGACATTTAGTGTATGTTTTCTTATACTATAGTATTGCAAGTTGTCCAGTAAATTTTTTTGGCAAAAGTATTCGAATTCCTTGGATTGTCCAATATTCCTGGAGCGCTGTATTGATCATCAAGTTAATAATGATAAATTCAATCAAATGGATTCTTTTTTAATAAACGGTACAACACCTATCCAAATATTTAATTACTAATTTCTAAATGTGTTTAATAAATAGTTTCGACTTTACAGATTTTTTACAGATTCAACTAATAAAATGAAGACTTGTATTTAGCAAAATTATATGCTGATTAGGTAACCCCATCAAAATTCTTTGGTGCATAGCGATATGATATTATCCCGTACAAATAATTAAACGTTTAACATGGCTGACAAACACCTAGATCTACAGTTATAATTAATATTCTTTCCGGGATATTTTTCAAATTGCATATTCACGTATTCCCACAAAAAAGACTGTAACAAGGTGTAATATTATTCACCTCACGGGCATTCAACATGCCAGAAGCGACCCTGAACTTAAATGGCGTCTCTCTGACTTATTTATAGATCGTTTTAGCGAATTGAATGCAGTGCAAGTAGAATGCCAGGTGAGGCTATGCAACTATAATTAGTGGACAGTTCAGATCGTTCGTTCTGGTTACTTAACGTATCAAAAAACGTGCGGTTTCTTTGAACTTGAACTTCCAAACATCTACTGATCTATTTTTAATGCAGTCTTAACGAAGATATTAAAATAATAAACGGCAGTATATCAGAAATGAAGGCCGCTGTGCTGAAGTGACGATAAACAGTCACACGTCAAGTGTATATAGCAACAATTTGTGTTAAAGTTTGAGTTGTTCATGTAGATTTAAAAATAGAAGTTTTGGTTTTTACGAAATTAGAACCTATCGGATATTACGACGAAACTAATATAACGACGAAAAATGGCTTGAAATTTGGATCAAATTATCGTTTATAACGACGGACACGTCATATCACATAGTAAGAAAACGGCGGGGAAGTTTCGAATTGGCTAGGGGAATTACAGCGTTATGAAAAGGCAAGGCAAAATGCGACAGATAAACGTATTTATTCAGTAGTTATCTAGGAATTGAAGGTACGTTGTCGACGTCGATATGGTGAAACAGAAGGCGTTTACAATTGAAGAAAAAGCATCAATTATCAGGCGCTTGGAGGCTGGAAATACTAATATTAATATTGCTAAAGAATATAAGGTAAGTTTTGTTTGATTTCTATGAGAATAACATGCATACTAATGTATTGGATATGATTCTTGGGTTATCGGTCCGCAACTAATAAAATTACTTTATATCAATATTTCGCTACTGTTTCGTAGCTTCTTCAGGATATATGCATTTTCATAAACTATACATTGTAAAACATTGCATAAATAAAAAATTAATAAATAATAAAAAAACACTACTTACAAATGTAGTTGCGGACCCATAACCCAAGAATCATATACAAAACAGACGTAAAACGGTCGAACAATTATTTTAAGAATGCATAATATTATTCTTGTTTATTTAGGTGGCGCATTCAACAATCTCCACGATTTGGAAAAATCGGAATAAAATAGAGGATTTAATTAATAGATCTTCATCATTACAAACGAAAAAGATCAGATCTTGTAACGCGTATAGAGTAGACGTGGCCTTATATGAATGGTTCAAAATTCAGAAGAGCCACAACATTCCTATTAGCTGTCCGATATTGCAAGAAAAAGCAAATGATTTTGCTCGACGATTAGGGTTAGAAGATTTTAAATGCACAGTTGGATGGATTCAACGATTCCGAAAAAGACACAATATTGTTTTTGGTAAAAATAGATCTACTGTAACGGTACATACCAATCCATTTATTACTTTTATAATTTTTAATTTTTTAGAATTTAATTAAGTATATTCTGTTATTAATATTTTGAAGAGAAATAACATTTAAAATCAATGAATATGTTATGGTATTATTAAATAAATATTAGTCATAAGCTTAGTGTGTATTTAGTTCTAAGAACCGTGGCGCCGAATGTTTACAACAGTGAAATAAACGCTACAGTTGTGATAAACATTCGCCTACGTAAAAGAGTGTGTATGGGAAACTTTAGTGGAAATAACCGAACTATATAGAAAAAAAGGGGAACCACAGACACTTTTATATAAAATAGAAACACGCGCTAAGAACGAAAGAGTCAACCGCTAGACTTCATTCGAGTCGGAAAGTTAACTCTAAAGTCGGAGGGATTTGACTGGCTGGCTTCATAAAGAAGTCGTCAAACCCCGACTAGCAAAAAGTCAAGTGATATACTTACATTAAATGTTCTATAAAAAGGAGAACCTAAAACTCCTATAATAAATTCGATAACAATCATAAGAATTGTTATTTGAAAAATAGTGATTAACGTAGCACTTAAAGAGTAAATGTGCACAGTGTTAAAAGTTTATAAAAAATATATTGTGCTCCAGTAAGCAGAGCAAGTAGCTTCGTCACTACAGGATCGTGACCACTAAACAAATGATGTCGATGAAAACATCGCAAAATAAAGAAGATTTTACTGAAGATAGACATCGCTGAAGAGCGAAGAAAGAATCTTTATTATAAGGTATTTTTAAAAGATTATTGTAAATAAAAATATTGTTGATATTGAAGAATTAAAGATTATGAAATAAACTTTAAATTGAGATTAACATAATAAAGTTGATAAATAAATATCATCTCCGTTCTATGAAGAGGAATGTAATTTGATCTGTATTAGCATCGTTGTATACTTATATAATAGTACACAAAACCAGCTTACGTAGTAAATGCATTTATTGTTTTGTTTGACTACATGGAAAAATATACATAAATATTTGTATCCGATTAATTATTTGTAAAAATATATTAAAATTGTCTTTAAATATATTTTATTTCTTGTGTTATATGTAAAAAGTAGTTATATATAATTCATTGGTTTTGAATATACGAATTGTTTAAAGTTTTACAATGGTATTTTTTTCTATTAAATATAATTAATGTTTAGGAACAGCGTTTACGTAATCATTTCTTATTAATCCGAATCGCCCTGAGATAATCTGATTTGAGTTTAGCCGGCAAAGCAAGTTATTTAAATTTTATTTAGATTTAAACTCTACAATTTTATTAAATTAAATATAAGGGGGTTCCTTTACATTATGGTGCCCAACTTTGGGGCAGTTTTATTTATTTTAATTGTATTGTAATGCTTGTTCCATTACAATACATTTTTTTTCAGAATGATACCAAACAAAACGATGAAATTTAAAGGGGGAAAATGTATTGGTGGTAAACTCAGTAAGGATAGATTGACTGTTCTTGTAGCAGAAAAAATTACTGGATCGGAAAAAATAAAACTTGTGGTTATTGGCAAAGCTAAGCATCCTCGATGCTTTAAAAATATAAAATCTTTACCTGTTGAATATGAAGATAACCAAAGAGCCATGGATGACATCAGCATTATTTGAAAAAATAATTTTACGATTGGACAATAAACTCATTCGGCAAAAAAGGAAAATTCTATTGCTTTTAGACAACTGTCCAGCTCATCCAAATATTCAAAACTTAAAAGCTATAAAACTTGTCTTCCTTCCACCAAATACCACGTCAGTTCTTCAACCGATGGACCAGGGTGTAATAAAGTCCCTAAAGACACATTTTAGAAAATTTCAAATTATAAAGCTTTTAAAAGACATTGACGAGAATGGTGTCCTTAAAAACTAGATATCCTGTAGGCTATTTTTCTACTTTCCAAAGCTTGGGATCGCGTTTCTCATCAGACAATGGCAAATTGCTTTGCACATGCTGGGTATAATTTACACATAGCAGAACACTCTTTTGATGAAGATAATTTACCCTTAGCTGAGTGGCTTCGACTACAAAATGATACGGATGAAGATAACTTACCTTTAACTGAATGGGTGCGCACTTTACCTGTAGTTAACCTGGCAACACAAGAGGGTTGGGATAATTTTTCAAATGTTGATCAAGAACTCCAAACGGATGAAGATATTACAGAAAATGAAATTTTAGCTGGGTCCAGTGCAAACTTGGAGTTAGAAATAAACAACGATGAAGTGGAAATGGATGAAACTACGGAATTCCAACCACCTACTATAAAGGATGCAGTTTCAGCAGTTGAAATGATTCAGCACTTTCACATTTAATCAAAATTTGAAAGACGCTAAAACAGATTCTGCATTGCTCCATTTGGAAAAAATTATTGAAAAGCAATTCTTAGAAAACAAAAAATTACAAGAAACCAAAATGACAGATTTTTTTGTTAAAATTTAAGTATGTATGTATGTACAATGCAGTTCGTGCATATGTATTATTGTATATGTATGTGTTAAATTGTTAGTAAAATAAGTTGAAAAATGTTTTTTTTTATTTGTGTTTTATAAAACTAGAATATTGTTTTCGTTGTTTAAGTGTATTTTCTATGATAAATAAAATGTGTTTATATAATAATTTGGTATTTGGATATAGCAACCTTCTCTTATAACGACCGAATTTCGTTGGTCCCTTCAACGTCGTTATAAACGATATTTACTGTATATAAAAAGAACATAAATTAACTTCGCAATATATGTTCACGGTATAATATCACCTGATTTTGTGAAATGTATAAGAAACACAAAAGCATATTTTAAAGACTGAAAAAGATTGAGGTTGATGTAGGTCATTTTTATTGAATAGATCTATCCGATCAGGTAGATTTTGCACTGCTCTAAAAGTGTATGTGAGGCTAAAAAAGATAAACACTCAAAATACATAAATATTGATTCAATTTTTTTTATTAATGCTTTTTTCAAAATCTTCGACGAAATAAGGCACAGGAGAAATAAATTTACTAAACATACTGTCAAACTGTCAACATGGTTTACCTCCATCTCTGCGATTTAGGGATCCTGTATCTCAATGTATTAAGAAAGCCTACATTAATCTGAACCTTATTTATCCTCATAAAGTATGTCTAAGGTCTGTTACTAAACGAATGTTGTGCGATTGTCTTGTTTTGAGTTTCATCACAGTTCTGCACTCTATGATCTCGTTTAATTATGATTTTTTCTTTGAAATACTTTGGAGCAATTTAGAACAAACCTAGAAGAACTTACAACAATCGTCAAAATTTCAATTTTCATGAAAAAAGGGGCTCACTTCAAACTTTCGGATTTCGTTCTTCCTGATTTTCTCGAATGATTTAGATTTTTTAGTAAAATACATTGGAACAATTTAGAACTGCCAAATTTCGATTTTTAAGAAATGAAAGTTTTTATTTCTTTTATATTATGATTTTAATTAGTGTTATTGCATGTTATCTCTATGCTTTTTGTAAGTCTACATAGAATATGTATACACGTTGGACAACCCAGGTTCTCGGCATGATCTAAATATGGTATAGGAAATAGTCGTGCGGTGTTGCCATCGCAATTTTTATATTCACCCGTCCCGTGTTTAATATTTCTAATATTTCAGTACGGATCGAGACGCTGTGGAGTATGTTGTTGCCTATTAGATAGATATTACGTAAATGCTAATCAATAATAATGCATGAAACGATATTTCTCTCGCTCCATTCTTTCGTCAGAAAAAGGACGTTCCTGCCGATCGCTATTGTTGCATTTAGAACAGCCAGTAATACAACCGAACTTTTCGAAACGATGGACGATATTTAAAACTGTTTGACGGTTTGGAACTGGTCGATCGGGATACAAAAACACAAAACGCTCAACGACTGCTTCTGCACTTGAGGAAGAATAATACCATTTAATGATACTTATAATATTCGCTCCTCTGTTGTATAAGTAGGCATCACAAAGAAATGTGAAACTCAATATTTTAAATTGTTACGTGTAATAGCCCGTCTGACATGATCATTTTTAATGTACATTTATCTGTCAATTATTGAAGTAATGACAAATTGACAGCAAAATGTACATAAACACTTTGTCAGTATTACACATTCTAAATATCTACACCAATATTTTATTAATATGAGAAATATCGCTTCATGCATTATTATTGATTAGCATTTACGTAATATTTACTTAATCGGCAACAACATACTCCACATCGTCTCGATCCGTACTGAAATATTAGAAATATTAAACACGGGACGGGTGAATATAAAAATTGCGATGGCAACACCGCACGACTATTTCCTATACCATATTTTGATCATGCCGAGAACCTGGGTTGTCCAACGTGTATAATACAGGGTATATCACGACGAGATTTCGTTAGAAGAATATAGAAAACTAATAAGAGTTGAGTTTTGAAGTTTCGCAAATATTAGTTTCGCCTTAAGCTCTTTCGATTTAAAATAGCTTTGAATTTTTGCTTCTTCCGGTTACACCGGAAATGGATATCAACTTCCTTATTTTAAATCAAATACCCCATTTTTTATGATTGGTTCGTATTTCCAACTTAAATTTAAACATAGTTTATCTGATAAACTTTGCCTCTAAAGTTAGCCATTTTTGAAGTATTTCAATTTTTGTAAAAAAATTGACAGCTGCAGACTATTACTCATAACAACATTACCAATAATTGAATGCATGCACATATTTAAAATTTTTGGTAATCATTTTGGAAAGTATACTGCTTCAAATGCGGGATTATAAACTTTCCAAATAATACAGAGTGATCAGAAAACCATGTAACATTTCATTCAGAAAATATTAATATCTTGTTATTTTTAAATAGCAACCTACATTTTTTTCCAACTTGATTGGATTGCACTTTCAAAATTAGGGGCAGTATGTATTTACTTCACTATAACTAAACGTCTTAGTTTCAGAGTTATTTTGGAAAATGTATCAATTCCTTTAAAGTTTTATTTTGTATAATCAAATAGGCTATGGAAACTCATGTAAATAAATAAAAACAAAACAAGTCATCGTTTAATAATGTCCTAAAACATTTAAATGAAAACTACACAATATCGAGAAGAACTAGTCTTAGCAATAGTTTCTAATAATCTTAAATAAAGCTGTCAAACACATCACCACCTCTTTCTAAACAATTTCTTACACTTTTTAAAATGTTCGTGCGCGTGGCACGCTGAATCATGGTACCGTCTAGATTATTGAACGCGCCTCGCACTTTGGTGGTAGCAGGTATACAGTATCTTTATCATAGCCTGAAATAAAATGATCTAGGGGCATTAAAGCAGGTGATAGCGGTGGAAACCTATATATATATAAAAGGTCCTTTATTTCCGATCCACCTATCATAAAATATGTTGTCTAATACTTCTCCAACAGCTCTGGTATTATGTGCTGGTGCACCATCCATCTGAAACCATACACTACGAGCTTCTTCTGCGAATAGTGTATTTAAATTTAAATTTATGACGTTTCTTAAGATGTTTATAAATATGTCTATAGATATTGATATTTTCTAGATGAAATGTTTAACATTGTTTTTTGATCACCCTGTAATATTTTGCAAAGTTTATAATACCGCATTTGAAGCAGTATACTTTCCAAAATGATTACCTAAAATTTTAAATATGTGCATGCATTCAAATATTGGTAATTTTGTTATGAATAATAATCTGCAGCTGTCAATTTTTTTACAAGAATTGAAGTACTTCAAAAATGGTTAACTTTAGAGGCAAAGTTTATTAGACGAACTATCCTTAAAATTAAGTTGGAAAAACGAATCAATCATAAAAAATGTGGTATTCCATTTAAAATAAGGAAGCTGATATCCACTTCCGGTGTAACCGGAAGAAGCAAACATTCAAAAATATTTTAAATCGAAAGAGCTTAAGGCGAAACTAATATTTGCGAACTTTCAAAACTCAACTCTTATTATTTTTCTATATTGTTCTAACGAAATCTCGTCGTGATATACCCTGTATATATAGAAAACCTATTCTAACATTTAACCTATGATTCCGAATACACAAATAAATAAAATAAATGTATGTAAATGATAATATTGGCGTCTAATATGAAAGTAACAACTTTATAGAATTTAAAACATTTTTCTGTACAAGTTATTTTATGAATTCGATACTTCATACAAAGGAAAACAATTTCAATATAGCTTACCCTCGCAATGACTGATGTTGCTGTTTTCTGGATACACATAGTCGTCAGGTCTGTAGGGTTCCTTAATTATTTTGTGTTTTATGGCAGATACAGAATCTTCAGACGTATTTTCTACTGGTGTTATATAGTAATTGCCTGAAGAGGTGTGAATATGCCCAGTCTGCAATAAAAATTAAAAGTTAAATATGATTTTTTTTTAAATAATTATAAATATATTATATTATATACTGTCAAAATGGCTAGTAACTAAATTAAAAAAATTGCCTTTGCAACAAGATAGTTTTGCAGTAGAAAACTCGCAGCTGCTTATTCAAAATATTAAACATTATAAGTTGCAAAAGGTGAGATTTAGATTTCGTACGATTAAAATCATTGTTTCCTTCAGTACCGATTCCAGAAACCCTGAAATATTTGGAACGTTTGCTCCATTGCAATATATCGAAAAAACTATAATAGATGAATATATGCCGTTAACAACTCTTTCTATTTCTCATAATTGTTTTGAAATAGAAGGCAAATTCTATGAACAATGGGACTGCCATGGGGAATTGCCTGCCTCCATGTATTGCCAATTTATTTATGAGTAACTTGTAGAGGTAGATTTCAAATAGAACGCCAAATATTGAATGGACTAGGTATGTTGATGATATTCTTGCGATTTTTGACACTAAAAAGTATGATATGGATGGAAGTGTTTCTTAGAGAATTAAACTCAGGCGATTAAATTTACTTTTGAAAAGGAAAACAATGGACAATTAGCAATTCCAGATACATTAGTAATTAAAGAAGGCTGTAGTATAGAAATAGATATCTATAGAAAGGAAACCAATGTAAACAGACTCATTAGAGCAGATTCTAATCACTGTTTTCAACAGAAATTGTCTTGCATTCAATTCTTTTATCCATAGCTTCTTCAATTTCCCACTTACTAGAGATAGCTATGAGAAAGAACTATACTTTATAAAAGGTACTGCTGAATACAATGATTTCCAATCAGACGTAGTTGACAGTATCTTAAGAAGGATGTAACGTAAGAATGTTATTCTAAATTCCACAAATTTGCTACCTCAAAGTCATGAAAGTCGCGTTCATATCTGCTTCTTGTTTACGAATAACAAGAAGCAGAAGCAGACAACTATCGCAGAAATAAAGACGGCAAGTGTGATTTTGCCGAAACGTCATTCTGAAACCAGCACCGGTCTTTTCAAAGACCAAGCAGTGGAAACCCGGAATTCAGTGACAACATATACAGGGCGAGTCATCTAAGCGGGTAAGGCCGATTATGCCTTTATGAGTAAAGATATTTCGAAACGGTTTTTTTCATGTGATAGCTGTTCATTAGGAGCACATTTTAAAAATATTTTGTATTATACAGAGTGTTCCATAACTTGGTGGCTAACCATAGTAAAGTTTCTGACTTATTCCCATTTTTCTGAAAAATTCAATGTTTGTATACAATGATATTTCCCGAAAACGACGTATTAGATTGACAAAATTTTTTGCAGTATTGTTTACAATAAGAGGTTCTAATAGAAGCATGTTTTATTTTTTTACAGTTACTAACTGCATGTGCAGGTTTTTTGATATGGTTTTGTTAGTTTTTGCAAAAAAATCAATTTTTACAAATGGAACAGCCTGTATATTATTTCATTTTTGAATTTCTTATTAAATTTCACATCAAAAACATGTCAGACGTTAATACTATAAAAGTGACTATTACTGAGCTATTGTCTCTTTTTGATATAATTTTGTCAGTTTGGAGGTTTTAATTAATATAGTATAGTACTGACAAAATTGTATCAAAAAGAGACAATAGCTCAGTAATAGTCACTTTTAAAGCATTAACGCCTTACATGTTTTTGATGTGAAATTTAATAAGAAATTCAAAAATGAAATTACTATACATGGTGTTCCATTTGAAAAATTTGCAAAAACTAACGAAAGCATATCAAAAAACGACAATAACTCTGTTATAGTCACTTTTACTGTATTAACGTCTTACATGTTTCAGACACGAAATATAATAAACAATTCAAAAATAAACTGATATACAGGTTGTTCCATTTAAAAAAAATGACTTTTATACCAAAACGTGTCATCTAATTTTAATCCAGTTTCCTGCACATGCAGTTAGTAACTGTAAAAAAATAAAACATGCTTCTATTAGGACCTCTTATTGTAAACAATATTGCAAAAAAATTTGTCCATCGAATACGTCGTTTTCGAGAAATATAATTTTATACAAACATTGAATTTTTCAGAAAAATGGGAATAAGTCAAAAACTTTACACTTTAGGCCCATACTATCTTATAACTTTTTGACTAAAAATTATACGGGGAATTCAAAAATGCAATAATATATAGGGTGTTCCATTTAAAAAACTATAACTATGGTTAGCCACCAAGTTATGGAATTATGGAACACTCTGTATAATACAAAATATTTTTAAAATGTGCCCCTAATGAACAGCTACCACAAGAAAAAAAACCTCTTCGAAATATCTTTACTCGTAAAGGCTCAATCGGCCTTACCCCCGTAGTTGACTCACCCTGTATATATATTTCCTGATTATAGAATATTGGGAATGAAAACAGCATAAATCACGAAGTCATACTTAAATTCGTACAATCTAATGGCAGTCATACGATGGATAAATTTAAAACATCACAGGAAACGTTTAGTGAACAATTAGTTGAAGTGTAAGCGGGCAAACTGCAATTATGATATCAATCATGTGATAACTAATCTATCTTCACTTTCGAGGACATAGAATATGACCTTTTGCCGCTATATTTTCATCTCATCCAGTATTCCCAAAGAAATATTAAACCCGTTAGCCAAATCTGAATCTTTAATTCAAATAGTGGTTGTAGTTGAACTGGAAATATTAAAGTTTTTTGTGAAAAATTCTGCTAAGATGCGCTGCTTCCCTGCTTTGGAAGGCAAATAAAACCGTCGATTGTGGCTGTTTTGGTAGTCAATAGGCAATGCTAAGAGCGTTGCGCGTTCTGAAAATGACAATTGACCTTAGCTAGAGGTAACCGATACTTTTTTTTATCGAAGTATTCTGACTACGTTCTAACAAGATTTGGCTTGAAACATGAACAGCATCGGTCGTACTGATCTCAAACGATAAATTAAAAAATTCGATAGAAAAATAATGAATAAAATATTTTGTCCGTTATATTACATGTAGTCCCCATAAACCTGAACACATGTGTCATTTCATTAGCTTCAGCAATGAATGACTACATACATTTTCATTTAACGTGGAAGTATTTGAAGAATGCGTTTCGTAATTTATGGTTAGATAAATTATTCGCATAAATAATTTGATATTGCGAATATGAAATTCAATATACCGTACCGCTACATTGCGAAAAAACATCCAAACTTGTAAATTCTTTGCAGTTATACTTAATAGCGTATCCTTGTCTGAAGTGCACAGTTATGTATATTTTAAATAAAATGACAATTTCGATAACCTACATAGACAATGCGGAGAATGTCACTGCCAATTAGCGATGGAATTTGAATATTATATGATACGAACTTAGGAAAGGTCCAAACATTCATTGCGTAATCTAATGCGTAAGCGATATAAAATTTCTTGACGATTAGTGTGAAGAGAGAATTATGTATTTTTCATAAATTTATATGTAGATATGATTCTTTAATATCACATATTAATTGATTGTTTAAAAATAATTAACATGAAATATTGTACTGGAGATTTGAATAGAAGAGGTTGTCAAATTGTTCCGTTTCATGTAGTTTCATAATCACTTTTATTAGTATTTGTAGACTTCATACCTCAGTGAAGGTATGCAATACCTGTTCATCAATGTCATCTGGTATTGTAACATACCTACATATTAGTAGAATAGAAATATCATAGAAGTTTGGTGTGTTAAGCGCAGTCTCAAATGTGTTTGATCTAATATCTTAAATAGTAATACATGTTATGTATAGAGTCCGGATTTTAGATAAAATGCCTTTTCTTCTAGATTTAAGGCCCATGAACGAAAGTCATTGGCGTAAATAGATTTTGAACAAAATAAGACATTTTGAAGAATTTTTTTTACGTCATAAATCCTTAAAGTGCGCTTATATGTCCTAAAACCGAGGTAGCGTCCCAATTTATTCAATTTTCACGATTTTATCTCCAGTTCAGAACGAATATTAATATTAAAACACAAAAAGTTGTTTCAATTTTTATGTTTTATGTCATTTCGTCAGGATCCGAGTTCTATTGGTAATCGACTGATTCGATTATTATCGGTGATATATTCCCAGGTGCCAAGCATATCACCGATAATAAACGAATCAGTCTTGTCACAGAATTGCCCCACCTAAATGAACTCACCATCCACGACTGGAGTATACATACGATAAGGCTGACATAACCTAAAAAAATACCTAAAGAAACAAGAAAATGGGTGTGCTTAAAACCACACGGCAGAAGTGAAAACTTCATCAAGGCGAGGTTAATAATACGAAATCCAACCTTTTTTCGTTTTATATTACATTAGGGTCATCCTGCATCGACGAATTCAGTTGCTGCGATTTAGTGTGCTTTTGACGATATTTCTTCACGCGCGCATTAGACAATTCCCCTTTTCGTTTTAATTTGTCATCGATTTGATTTTCTTCATCCATCCTGTGTAACAGAAAAGAATTAAATGCTTATAAATTCGTATATAATGAGCAATTAAAGCAATGCTCTATTCTCAACGTTTCTGTTTTGCATTGGTATACAAATTATAGTAAATGCGTGTGGACGTTATTTAACACCCGGAATATACTGATCAGTTTCCGAGTCATCCATATCATTTTAATAAAAATGCTAAAACTTACCTGAGCGCGAAATATTATATTATATTATTATAGAGATAATGTCTCGTACACACACAACAAATTTTTTGGTTAACCGTCCGCGAAGTTACCAATTAGCGAACGCAACACAGTCCGCGAAATAAAATTTTGCTATGGCAGCGGCTGCGAAATATAATCGCGTGGGTGTACGAACAACTTTAAAGGGTTCCTCGACGGAGAGATTTTCCGATACACTTCTGGGTTATGACTCGGAAACTGATCAGTATATTCCGGGTGTTAAATAACATCCACACGCATTTACTATAATTTGTATACCAATGCAAAACAGAAACGTTGAGAATAGAGCATTGCTTTAATTGCTCATTATGTACGAATTTATAAGCATTTAATTCTTTTCTAATACACAAGATGGATGAAGAAAACCAAATCGATGACAAATTAAAACGAAAAAGGGAATTATCTAATGCGCGCGTGAAGAAATATCGTCAAAAGAAGCACACTAAATCTCAGCAACTGAATTCGTCGATGCAGGATGACCCTAATGTAATATAGGACGAAAAAAAAAAAGTTGGATTTTGTATTATAAACTTATGTTATATAAATCGCTTATAGCACCACACTTTGAATATTGTTCAACAATTCTGTTCAATGCAAAGCAAAATGAGATACAACAATTACAAAAACTACAGAATAAATGTATGAGAGTAATACTGAAATGTAGTAAATATACACCCATCCAGATAATGTTGGGTGCAGTACAATTAATGAACATTAGACAGAGACTAGCATATAGAGTACTCGTTTTTATACATAGAATTAAGTTAGGTCAAGCACCTTCATATTTAACGGATAAGATAGTACAAGTAGGAGATACGCATAGTTATAGCACACGTAATGTTAAAGACTTTCATATAAGTAGATATCAACGAAGTCAAACAACAACAAGTTTATACGTTGATGGTTTGAAACTTTATAATACATTACCCAATAGTATAAAAGAATGTAATAGACTAAGTTTATTTAAGACGTTAGCTTATAAGCATATACACTTGAATTATTGACTTTAGAAGTTGGTTTGTAACACATATCAAATTAAGATGTTATATTTGAACATATATTTATTTATCATGTATACATAATAGCAAATTGCTAAATAAACACATTATTATTATTAACCTCGCCTTGATCACGTTTTCACTTCTGCCGTGTGGTTTTAAGCACACCCATTTTCTTGTCTTAAATACATACTGTTTTTTGTTTATCAAAAGGGGTTTCGATACAATCAAAATCATCATTTTACACACTATATTATTAAATGTCACGTCTGCTCTTCTTAAAATGATTCTAGAGCTGATCAAGATCTGAACCATAAATAGGGCTTAGCATATATGTACAACATACGTCTCTTCCAATCTATTTTTGTTCTGAATATGTATATCACCTTGTCTACTATAATTATATTTACAGAGCTGAGAACATCTATGCACAACTTATCACGAAGCGATTGAAGCTTATTAAACAAGTCTATGCTATTTTACACAAAGTAAATTGGATTTAATTTATGGCATTGTTTTACGAACGATAGCTGTAAACAGTAAATTATTATCTTCTTTGTACTCTAATTTATAATTCAGATCAATACTCTTTGACGGTTAATTGTAAAATAACAATAATAATCGTATTACGTACACCTTTCCCTCAAATAATAAACATCTCGACAGGTTGTTGTAGTCCGAACAAAATGAATTGTGTAAACGGATGACTAAAGTCCAGGAAACTGAAAATGCTTTCCCGATGAAACATATAGCGCGTTTTTAAACATAGAACTTATGATTAATATAATACATACATATGTACCATACCTATGTAGGTATCTCTGTCATAAAATCTGACCTTGCCAAATTAGTTTATACTCATCCCCAGCGTCATTTTACGTGGAACCAGGAAGCTACCAAAATAGATACTGTACGTATCCTGAACTATTCCTAAAACATCGTTGTTATTTAAAGTATTCCAACGTAAATTTATAAAAGACAATTTATTGGAAAGGTTTCTATGTACAAAGTCTATATGAGGGCACCGAAATCTAGCAGTGGCTTCTATGATCGAGTTTTACTTGTTTTGAAGTTATAATGTCATAAACAAAATTTCCTGTACCTATAGTTCTAGTATTACGTTCGTGTAATACATATTTCAATATACTGTCATCAACTTTTAAGCTTAGCACAATGAAGCTAATCTTTTGGTTAATATTGATATGTTTACGGTCAAATATACCATCGCAAATCCATTATCTTTTAAAATGATATTTAATATTTACACATTATTACTAAATTCTTAATTGTGGGGTTGGGTTCATAAAAAAAATATCGAATCTTTTAAGCTAGAATCAAAGTTATTGCGTAATATATAATATTACGATATTTTTGTACAATGACGGACGAAAGTTCGATACAGCTTGAACTAGATCCAAAATAACAAGAAAATAGAAATATATTATCAAAAGAAAGTTATATAAGTAAAGACACGAAAAAAGAGCACGTGCCGAAGCCATATTTAAAATTTAAAAGTTTATCTGCAATTGAGACACTTCCACTAAAGAAGAGAAAGGCTTGGCATTTATAACACCCTCATTCAGTGCTAATAAACCACCAGAAGCAAACATGCTTCTGTTACTGACCAAAGTCGTATTAGAGAAAATGAACATCGACAAAATTACTAGATCTTCGATAACAAATCCAAAAAATTATCCACAAATTATAAGAGCTTACACTCGTTAACCATCGTTAATAAGCGATACATAAAATTAGGTGAAGTAATCTTAAGTATGGTCAGTGAAATTCTAAGAGCCAAAAATTATGCCTTCTAACATAAGCGGAAGATGAAGAAGTTTAAGTGAACGAGGACTATTAAATTTAGGAAAGAATATAGCAACACAACCATTGGCACTGGCGCATTAAAAATACTAATATTAAGAATTAGATTTAGACTGTGGAAAATGAAAAATATATGTAGGAATTATCTAAAATTCAAAATAAAATTTTTCGAAAGAAAAAATCAATTAACTTTCTCCAAACAAAGAAATTTTAATTAGTTTTTCTAGTGAATGGAAAATAATAACTACATCGCCTGCACACAGATGACGCAAGCCACATTAAAAGAAATGTAATTACAAATAATTCAAAAACTATAGATATACTATTAAACTATTGCAAAATACTATTACAAAATTAAATATTATTCTAATGTTAATAAGAGTACCAATACAATCAATATTTAACAACAAGGAAGTCTTACGGTAATAACATAAATTCGATAACAAATTACCTTACGTACCACATTTTCCGTAACCAAACACGCAATAAAAATGAAATGGAAACCATTCGAAACCGTTGCAGAGGCAACTAAAGGATATGAAAAGTATACATGTATACAGGGTGAGTCATTAGTAGCCGCTTCTTCGACTGCTCTTTCGTGTTTTCAATAAAAGAAAAAACAATTAGTAGAAGATGCATGGTTGCTTGTGGCCCATATTGTAAAATATGGTCTGACGCACTTCCGGTTTCACCGGAAATGCTCGGAACTTAATTTTTTTAAACGACTCGCCCTATATATTTTTGGATTTTCTTGTACTGCTTTAAATTGTGTGTTCAACTGTTTTTCTTTTTCAAAATTGAGCCAATAGTTTTTGAGTTATTTAATTTTTTTTGAAAATATTTGACCAAAACACGTGTTCAGAAAAAAAAACATTTTCACATTGTTTTTAAAAGTAAAAACATTAACTTTGGTGGTGCTTGTATCCAAGAAAATTCTGCATCATTTGGTTTAAGTTGTACTCGACAATACCTCAAAAAACTTTGTTTTTTCATAGCCTACTTCCTGAAATATTCACATACCAAAAACTTATTTTTTTTAAATGGAACACCCAGTATTTTATTGAGGTATTTTGTTCCTTTTGTTTATTCTCTTTCTTTTTTGTTAACAATGTCCTATACCTATCTTTTGTAATTTCTGAGATAATCACTATATGTGCAATTAGCGGTCAATTAAAGAACTACGAGCGCTGTTGTTCTATGCACCAAAAAATTCGTTCAACCAATGGAAGGCAGGAATGGTGCCCGACTTCCTTAGTCAAGTATCAAACAAAGTAAATGTTAAATCCAACTATACCAAAAGTAATAATTTTACAGAATGAAGAGCATCGCATGTCAATATTTTTTAATTCCGGCAATGTCCAGTTGCAGTATTTCATTTTTGACACTGTTGGTTAACATCGAAATAAGGTTATGTTTACTGATATATTTGAAGATGTCTTCAAAAAGTTTTGAAAATCCGTTCGTACATAGCAAAGATTCTCTCCTCCATTAACATTCTCATCAAAGAAATAAGGTCCAATTAAGTAACTACCCACTATTCCTCCCCACGTTTTAATGGTCAACGATTTTGAAAGTTTACAGTTGTAATAAAGTGGGGGGTTTTATGTGTTATAATAACGGAAATTTTGACAATGAACGTAAGTAATAGAAGGTGGCTTCGTTGGTTATCTGCTGCCAATTGACAAAAATGTAAGCGATTCTGAAAATTTATTTGATCTAACCCTGTGTATGAATATGCTACGGGTGAATTTCATATTTCATAATTATTCTGGATTCTCAAATTTGACTGACGACTAATTTCGTTGTGCTAGTATGGGAGTGCTCGACTACACTCGCAAGTACCATAAACGTCTTATCCTCACCAGTTATTGCGTTTTCCTCTCTTTCTTCCATACTGAATACTTTCTGTTCACTCAAACCGTCCACTTTATACTTTCGAAGGTTTCTGGCTTCGGTTGACTTCCATCAAGGATCGCTGCGCAGAAAGTTTGGATGCTAGCAAAGCGTTTCAGATTCACCCAAAACGTGAATCATATCTATTAACTCTTCATAAGAATAATTCATTTGGATGATAGCTAATAGCGATGCTTTTATAAGCTTGACATAAATGTATACCGTATTTCTTCAACAGTTGACTCAGGCAGTCAGTCGCATTCTAGCCTTTATGGGACGAATATTTGGGTGCATAGAACAGCGCCTGTAGTCCTTTAATTCACCGCTAATTGCTCCTATAGTGATTATCTCAAAAATTACAAAAGATAGGTATAGGACATTGTTGACAGAAATGAAAGAGAAGAAAAAAAGGAACAAAATACCTCAATAAAATACTGGGTGTTCCATTTAAGAAGAATAAGTTTTTGGTATGTGAAAATTTCAGGAAGTAGGCTTTGAAAAAACAAAGTTGTTTGAAGTATTGTCGAGTGCAACTTTACCAAATGATGCAGAATTTTCTTGGCTACAAGCACCATCAAAGTTAATGTTTTTACTTTTAAAAAGAATGTGAAAATGATTTTTTTCTGAACACGTGTTTTGGTCAAATATTTTCAAAAAAAAATTAATAACTCAAAAACTATTGACTCAATTTTGCTAAAGAAAAAAGCAGTTGAAAAGACAATTTAAAGCAATACAAGAAAATACAAAAATATATAGGGTGAGTCGTTTAAAAAAGTTAAATTTCGTGCATTTCCGGTGAAACCGGAAATGCGTCAGAGCTCAAAGTATTTTTACAATATGCGCCACAAGCAACCATGCATTTTCCACTAATTGTTTTTTCATTTATTTAAAACACAGACGAGCAATCGAAGAAGCGACTACTAATAACTCACCCAGTACAGGACGAAATTTAGACCGTAACAATGTTTTAATATTTACTCCTAAAGTAACGTTATAAATAATATATTTTTCCGTATTTTTAATGTTTTTTAATTCATGTATGTATGCTTAAAATTTTCACTTGGAGCAGTTTAAGTCGAAAAATTGCTATATTTGTTATGAACTAGTATAATTAACGGATTATATACCTACGTAATATTTTAACTATTACTGCACCCAAGGAATCTTCAATTTATATGTCTACAAAGTGTCATTATAATCTTTCTACATATATATCTTACTTAATACACGGTTTTAACATAAGGTATCATTGGCATCTAGATATCAATCGATATATCTAATCTACTTATCGCACTGGTTCATATATCAAGTAACACTTCTCCTTCGATAACTGTCAATTAAAAATCTGAAATATCGTCACGTTACCTATCATTTATCATGACGCTAGTGTATCTAGACACACCCTATCTCACGTACTTAATACAATGAATGATTTTTATCTTCCGCTACGAACAACAACAACAAAAAAACTAAGCGAAGAGATTCAACATGTCTACATCAATTTCATACCCACACGGTGAACGCGATGCATCAGCAGATTGATTTATACATTTATTGTGAGCCTTCCTCTTACATATATACATATATACATATATCCATACATACAGAGCCAAGATAAGATACCGGAACAGCCGGGAGAAAAGTTTTTATAAAGAACATGAACTTCGAGAGACTCTCACGAAATGCGGTGGGCGAAAAACACCGCTGCCAACAACCGACATCTACTGAAACGACAAGGGCGGAAGATGACGAAGAACCCGAGTTCGGGAAAAAATAAGAAACGATGAACAAATAGAGAGAAAGAACAGGGAAGATGACCGCGCGGGAAACCTGTGTACGCGAAAGAATTCACCAATCTCAAACGAGATGTAATGAATGTTCATTCGATATTAAGTACGCCGATCGTCATGATGTTACAGATCATCCTCTACGAACCGGGTCGTTGGGTTGGGTACCCTGTAATTGGTATACCTGCTGGTAACGTATAAGTACGTTGGTGTTCTGCCTACGTAAGTTATCGAGGGACATATATACAGGTGTTTATATACAATACGCAAAAGAAAAGTACTCAATGAGAATTATATATAAAATTAATGAATTAATTAAATTATCCAGACCGGCACCTCCACCAAAAAATTAATTGGTCGAATCTTTTTTAATTTAAGTAATTTTATTTATAATCGTATTCTATTTGTATTAATTTTGAGGTAAAAGTTAAATTTATTGTACGAGGAAAATATGAAAATATTGTACGACAGTGTGGATACTTTTATATATACATTTTGCAATACATATAATTTATACGTATAAACAATTCCATATTACAAGTACTCTAGACTAAACATATGATAATAATAATTTATGATTATATACAGTTATATCAAAAGGAATGCCAGATTTGTCAAACTCTAATAAAAGTTTTCAGTGATACATGTACCAATTCAAATTTAAGCAATTTAATTATTTTTAAATCATGTGGTTTTGGTACATTTTAGATATACTTTTTTTTTTAAAGATGCCCAGTGCTATGCTCTTTGCCATTCTTCTTTTTATAATTTTATAAACGCATGTAGACTGCTAACATATGCTGATGATGTTGACTTATACTTATCATTTGATAACCAAAACGCCCAATCTGCTTTGGCATAAAAGCATGACAACAGGAATAGGGATTTATTATATCTACAGCAATAAGACTTAAGAAGCTCAAATAACTGTGTTTAATGAATATTTAAATTGTAAAATATATAAATGTATAATATAAACTATTCATCGTCAAATCAAAGAAATATTCAGAAATTATAATCTTGTGACGAGTAAGATACAACGTTCGTAATTATCGAACAGCAAAATAAAAATGTGTTTATATTAAGCAAGGAAGACTAAATTGTCTCCATTAATCTATGATAAATTAATTGTATAAAAAAAAATCATAAATTAAATACAAAAAAAAAGAATTAAAATTCACTGATATTGTAAGATTTAACTTGATTGCGATTATTTTTTTAAACTTAATAAATTGAATGCTGTTGATATTGAGTATAACTATTACATAAAAATTACGTAAGCTCCACAAAATTATATAGACTACAATAAATTAAAAACAAATCAAAACTTGTATATGTCGTAATACGAGAATAAATGAGAGCAGAAATAGTAAATCCCGTCGATTTAAATGTCGGACATCAATAATCCATATAAATATCGACAAAATTGGCAATACAAAATATTAAAATCCTCTAGTCACCACACTAATAAACATGTATAAATCTGCCTCAACTCTGACAATTAAACATGGGCTGCATTGATAAGAGCAATTATAATTACAAGAATTAACGTTCAGCTACTTAAAAGGTATCATAGGAAAACTTCCGACCATAATGCTATTACTCAATATCTACGGATGGTTCTTAAACATTCAAGCGTACTTCAAAAGTGCGATAACATTAAAACTAAACACAAAAACACACCGAAAAGAGCAAGAAAATACGTCGATAATTAACGAGGTCCGTATAAGACAAATAGTATATTATGCAATGAGCATTTAATGATAGCTATTAAGACACGAGTAAGAAAATTACAATACGAGGCGAAGCCGAGTATTGTAATGAATACGAGTGTCTTAATAGCCATTAAATGCGAGTTGCATACACTATTTTTTCTACGACCCCATAATAAAACATTATTTTTTGAACATTCCATTTCATAAATTAAGGTTAAAATTTTCCATGCACCTTTGCGAATTTAGCTGGTAATAAATTGTTCGTGGTTACTAAGTCTTGTTCTATAATTTCTGGTGGACTCAAATTTTACATTTCACTGCCATTATCCATCATTTTTACCGTTTATATTTTCAAAAAAGCACAAATTTTAAGTACATACTTGTAAATTGCAGAGAACTGTCACATTTATTTAATTTGTATATCTGTCAGATATTCAGTCGCCATATTGAATATTGTTTGAATATTGGGATGTCGCATTCCTATTGGATATAAGTAGTGTACTTAGGACAGTTCTGGGACCACCACCACCCCCCACTCCTACTACCCCCCCCCCTCCCCCCTCCCCGCAAGATAGGTAGAACCCTCTACCAACCCAACTGATATGGCGCCCCCTCGCGGCCGCCAACCCAACTAAAAATTGCAGATTTCATCATTACCAACCCAACTAAAATTGCAGATTTCATCATTACCAACCCAACTAAAAATTGCAGATTTCATCATTACCAACCCAACTAAAAATTGCAGATTTCATCATTACCAACCCAATGTGGCGCCCTCTGACGGCCACTAACCAAACTAAGAAATGGCAGATTTCATCATTACCAACCCAATGTGACGCCCTCTCACAGCCACTAACCAAGAAATGGCATCTCTCATGATTGCCATAATGCAGCATCCTATCACGGTCACTAGCCAAACTAAGGTGACGTCAGACAAAATGGCGGACCATCAAGATGGTCTTTGTTTCTAGAGAATTCCTGAATAAATTACCAGGCTTGCTACCGCGCTTCTCAATGTACTTTAAACAGGTCTAAACATGTTTCCAGCGGAAACCGCAACGGCTGTCTGCTTCTGTGATAGCCGCATGCTTGAAATGTATATCTTACTTATAAAATAAAATAAAACAAACAATATATTTTTAAGAAAAAACAATTTATTTATTATTATTTATAAATTAACAATATTATTTTAAATTAACAATATCTCCAAGCTTCATACCATCAAGATGGTCGATAAAAATATAAACTTTACATCTAAGATCGGCATACCATTTCAAAATTATAAAATAAATATACAGTATGCTACTGGACGAGATAGCAACCAAGTATGAATATACAGGACGTTTCAAAGGTAGGGACTTTTAGAAAAGCAAGATGGCGAATCCAAGATGGCCGCCAAAAATCTAATAAACTAAGGTGACGTCAGGCATCCAATCTATCAAAACCATGCACTCAAACTCCTATGAAACATCATTTCAAAACCATCGCTAGAATCAGCTCACAACCAGGTCATGAAGCGGTTCTGAAACCCCTATATTAAAACCACACATTCAAACCACTATCAAATCCCTCTTTTCTCAAAAGCCATCCAACCATCCATCCATCCATCCATCCATCCATCCAACCATCCATCCATCCATCCATCTTCAAAACAATACTTTCAAGTCCATTAATCCATCCATCCATCTGGACGAGATAGCAACCAAGTATGAATATACAGGACGTTTCAAAGGTAGGGATTTTTTAGAAAAGCAAGATGGCGAATCCAAGATGGCCGCCAAAATCTAATAAACTAATGCCACGTCAAGCATCCAATATATCAAAACCATGCACTCGAACTCCTATGAAACATCATCTCAAAACCATCGCTAGAATCAGCTCACAACAGGGTCATGAAGCGGTTCTGAAACCCCTATATTAAAACCACACATTCAAACCACTATCAAATCCCTCTTTTCTCAAAAACCTATCCAACCATTCATCATTCCATCCATCCATCCATCCATCCATCCATCCATCCGTCCATCCATCCATCCATCCATCCATCTGGATAACATAGCAACCAAATATTAATATACAGGACGTTTCAAAGTAGGGATTTTTAGAAAAGCAAAATGGCGAATCCAAGATGGCCGCCAAAAATCTAATAAACTAAGGTGACGTCAGGCGAAATAGCCGACTATCAATATGATCGATCAAAATATAAACTCAACTTCCAGAAAATACCCAACTCCGTATCACGCATCATAACAACAACCACCCAACATAGTTTCAAAACGCCACAACACCAGACCAACTTAGGAAGATACATCTAGCTCAAACCCAACATACTTTCAAACACCACCACCGAGGATTTATATTTGACATCAGCATACCATCTCAAAATCATAAAATAAATATACAGTATGATACTGGATAACATAGCAACCAAGTATGAATATACAGGACGTTTCAAAGTAGGGATTTTTAGAAAAGCAAGATGGCCGCCAAAAATCTAATAAACTTCGGTGGCATCAGGCATCAATCTATTAAAACCACTATCAAATCATTCTCTTTAAAAGCCATCATTCCAAAACAATACATTCAAATCATACATTCAGTGATAGACACATAAATGAAATGTATTTGTGCAGCCTAACAGTTCAAAAAGCTTGATATCGAGCTTACCAGCATATTTCTAACAGATCTAAACACGTTTTCTAATAGAAACCACAACGTTTGATCGCTATCAACACCTCTATGATAGTAGCCTTATTTAATATATCTATATCATAAAATAAAAAGGAACAACATGTTTTAAGAAAAACAATTTATTTAAAAATAATAACCACATTTTGTAGGTGAATTATGGCTAATATGTAGCATATCAATCATAGGGAAAAAACATTAAACGAATTACAACGATAAACAATTATGACATATAAATCCATAGGTAAAAGATATATAGCAATCAAAACCCTTCCTATATCTACCTCTCTTCATAGAAGACCTAGATATTTAATACCACATACATAAATACATAGACACTCTAATCCTCATATGAATAAATTGATAGACTTATAATAATTATTTTCATCCATAAGTATACATACATACTTTTATATATATCACTACAAGAAATAAGTCGACACCTCTATGATAGTCACATTATTTAATATATCTATATCATAAAATAAAAAGGAATAACATATTTTAAGAAAAAACAATTTATTAAAAAATAAAACAACTACACACATCAAACAAACCTCAACCATACTTTCAATTTCACAAATATCAAAATTTAAACAAAACAATCAAATGCAAAGGCAAGGAATGTTCTCGAGATGACCCATATAGTGCAATATAACAATGCAGTAAAACGATAGAGGTGAGATACATGGTCTATCAAAAAATTTTATTACCCACTTTTTTCAGCAATCAAAACTTTTTTTGACAAAACACTATACATATGAAAAATAGACATAGCATTAAATATTTCCATTTTAGAGATACCCCAGTTTAATCCCAATTTTAAATAACATAAATTCTTAAATTGATTTAGTTAACTTTCTTATAAAAAAAGGTTGAAAAAGAAAACATACTAAGTCCCACAACAGATAAAATATGTACTATCTTTTTACACTTCATGTTTAGTACTATCATTAGAAGAAATATGCCTGAGGTACAGCTTTTAATATGAAATTTAGAGGTTTTTATGCAAAAACATAGTTTATGCCTAATAAAAACTAATTTTGAAACACATTGTCCACATAGCAAATACCACTTCCTATACATTTTAAAAAATAGCAATTTTTATATATCATAAAAGAACCAAACAAAAAAACCAATATAAAGGCAGCATTAACGTTATAACCAAAAGATTTGCAAAAATATTAAATATATACTTGTTCTAAAAATGCTTCTATCTCCCTTTTTACAGTTTATGTTTTGTACAGCAGCGAATGTATTACATTTCTCTTAAAAGCATTTTATAATTTGAGAAAAAAATGGTGAAATGTATCTCGAAACATTATTATAAATACATTTTAAAACATGGAATTCTATTTTATTTGGATGACATTGTATTTACAAATAGTTTTTATATTATATCATTACAAGAAATATGTTTTACATTAAATTTTACGCACGGAACAACAGTAGTATACACACACCAAACGGCACGCAAAAACTAGTATAAAGGCCGGATTAACGCTATAACAAAAAAGAATTGAGGTCATATTAAATTATGGAGGAAAATAATAAATACTCGCTCTCAATTATTTAATATTGAAATTACATAAAAATCCATGCAATACACTTAAAACATTTGAAAAATCATGTTTGGTAAGCCCACTATATATCAATATTTAAGACAAAAAATTATTATTAATTTTCCATCCACAGATACCCCTGCTTAATATCAATTTGAATTAACATAAATTCATAAAATGAGTCTATCTTTTACAATTCGTGGGTTGTACTATCATTAGAAGAAATATGCTTGACGAGTGGCTTTTAATATGAAATTTAGAGGTTTTTACACAAAAACATAGTTTATGCCTAATAAAAACTAATTTTGAAACACATTGTACACATAGCAAATACCACTTCCTATACATTTAAAAAATAACAATGTTTATACATCATAAAAGAACGAAACAAAAAAAAAAAACTAATATAAAGACAGCATTAACGTTCTAATGAAATTACATAAAAATCTAAGAAATAGTAGCACTTAAAACATTTGAAAAATCATGTTTGGTAAGCCTACTATTTAAGACAAAAATTATTATTTATTTCCATTTACAACAGATAGCCCACTATTTATCAATATTTAAGGGCAAAAAATTATTATTAATTTCCCCATTTACAACAGATTTCCGTGTTTAATCTCAATTTTTAAATAACATAAATTCTTAAATTGATTTAGTTAACTTTCTTATAATATTTAAAAAAAGGGCGAGAAAGAAAACATACTAAGTCTCACAACAGATAAAATATATACTATCTTTTTACAGTTCATGTTTTTTGTACTATCATTACAAGAAATAAGCCTCGCGATTAGCTTTTAATCTGAAATTTAGATGCTTCATAAAACCACCTCAGAGACACTAAAAAATTATGATTTTCAGCTCAACCAACCATTCAAAAAGTTGATACATCAAATTCGTGAATATTAATATCACTCTACACTCTTAATAAAAAATTTAGCAGAAGTCTCACATTAAATGAATACAAAATTTATATATGCACTACATTAAATGAAGATTGAATTTTATACACTGCTTATATCACCAGAAATTTTGTTACAAGATTATATGATTAGATAGACTCATGACTAAGCCTAAACGGACACCAGGCTTTCAATATGTAGTAAAGTTTTTTTCTTCATACATTTAATATAAACTAATGATCTATCTTTAGAAAGCATCCACAGGTCCATTAGAACTTGTGGGTGGTGCAACATCTACTTTAACCCTCTTCTTAAGCGGTCCGGCAACATGCTCACATGTATCCACACCCTCCCTACAAATACCGCAAACAAAATTGCGGTGGAGGGTATTCACATGCCGCTTCAAACTATCCCGCCGGCTGAAGGAGTTGCCACATATGATGCAATTCATTCTATGAAAAAGCGAATTAAAAATAATTAATATAATAAATTTAAAAGAATAAAAAGCTATTGAAACCTAATTTTTAATATATCTAAATTGCTAATTTATTTGAAAAGCTCCTCGTATATGAATTGCTATAAAATACTAATTATAGACCTACATATATAAAAATAATATTTTAATACATAAACTTTGACTGATACCCGTATATTTAACTAAAAATACTCTTATTGTTCAGAATTTATTTAAATTATTGAGAAAAACCTTTAAAGAACCGTATGAAATAATCAACTTAATTATATAAATTTACACACTTAAACATTAAAAAACAATTTAAAGAAAGCACTAAATACAAAAAATACTTTGAAGCACCCCTGGATTAATTGTATATAAAAATAATATTCAATAAAATTTACACCATTAAATTATTAAAAATAACCTTATAATTGAGAAAAAACAATTTTTAAAAGTCCTATAAAATTTTAGAGTAGTAGAAAAACTATGATCAGCGTATATTTAACTAAAAAATACTTGTATTATTGAAAATTTATTGATAAAACCCTTTAAAACCTTATAAAATAATCAATTTAATAATATAAATTTACGCACCTAAAAATTAAAAAAAGAAAGAAAAACAATATAAAGAAGCTACTAAATGCGTATAAAATACTTTGAAGCACCCTGGATTAATTGTATATAAAAATAAAATATTAATAAAATATTAATAAAATATATACCATTAAATTATTTAAAAAATAACCTTATAATTGAGAAAAAACAATTTTTAAAAGTCCTATAAAATTTTAGAGTAGTAGAAAAACTATGATCAGCGTATATTTAACTAAAAAATACTTGTATTATTGAAAATTTATTGATAAAACCCTTTAAAACCTTATAAAAATTAAAAAAAGAAAGAAAAACAATATAAAGAAGCTACTAAATGCGTATAAAATACTTTGAAGCACCCTGGATTAATTGTATATAAAAATAAAATATTAATAAAATATATACCATTAAATTATTTAAAAAATAACATTATAATTGAGAAAAAACAATTTTTAAAAAGTCCTATAAAATTTTAAAACTAATGTAAAATATTGCAAGTTAATATTATATAAATTAGGCTTTCTAAATACCTTGTAGTAAAACACAAACAAGCACTAAAAACGATGTTGACTGTTCGAAGATAATGAAATTAAAGATGCCGATCTACGTATATATAGATACACATCTGCGTCAGATTCCCACGCAAATGGAGTGATGCATAAAGAGAAAGACCTTTTTTTCCCCGCGCATACATATATATACATATATACGTATGCGGCCAGAGGCAATTAGCGGCGGGCACATTCCGTTCCCATGGTCGGGCTGTGTTTTAAGGAATGCACTTAATTTTTTTCGGTCGCATACCTGCATCCAATGAGGGTTGCGAGTCCGGGAATTTCGTCTTTCTACCTGTACAGATAGATCTGTCTTTATATAAAATTCGTATATATTATCTATGATTTTAGTTTTAAAATAAAAAATAATAAGAAGGTTAAAATAATTCGTTATTTTGTAGATAGTTGCATTATTTTGCATGCATATACATTCTCCATTAGTTTTATTATTATGATAAAAACAATGATTGACATTTTAATAAGCTTTGGTACATCATTAAAATATTCCAGTAAATTAAATGCTAATGATGTAAAAATACCTAAAAATATTTCGTAAAACAAGAGTATTTTAGTTAAATATACGGAGATCCATATGAAAAACTACGAAAGTTATATTAATGTTAAATATTAAATAATTTAATTAAATGAAAACACATCGTTTCACAAAAATTATGTTTTATTAAACACTAGATGTACATCTCATTTACCATAACAGTACATTATAAACCTTTCTTAATATTGATGATGCAGGATCAGTTAAATTAGTATGGTTGTTAAGAAATTGGAGGAGCATTTGATAGTATTTTCTCCATAAAAGTAGTATGTATTATAATATAAGATAGTGTTATAAACTATACAATAAATATTATTCAGTATTGGAATACACAATGAATAACACAAATTTTGAGTAGAGAAAGATAAATATTTCTAATTGCACATGTGTGAATTTGAATTTATCGGGAATATACAGAGTAATTATTTACATCTGATGGTGAAACATGGTCGCGTATTTTATATCATTCAGTAATTTAATTTGCTCTATAGCTAGACAATGAGGTGGATGCTAAGCATTAATTTGTACACACGTAATGTTATGATCGTCAGTGTAACATATATATTCAAGTCTAACACAAACTTTTTGATTTATTGAAACCCCAATAGAAATTATCACTATTTCGAGAAGAATAGTCATGTACCTGTACATATTCAAAGCCGCTGAAGTATGAGTACATTAACAGCTGTATACGCGTGTCTTTATCATCCACTTTAATGTGTTACTGTAATTACAGCTACTTTTTTTATTTATACGTACATATATTGTGAATTATTACACTAATTATAAAACAAAATTAATTATAGATAGACAAACATTATACAGGTATATTGCAAACATGTAATGCTAAGATAATCAGAGTGATATATACATACATGTAAAGAAATTTATAATTTATTCAATCTCTTATTAAAAGAGTTATTAATATTTTTCAAATGAATACCTGACAGTGGTGGAAAACTGTTGAAATTTGGATAGATTAATAGTTACATATGCGAGCTTCAGAATAGCTTCTGAACATGTTGGGTTGTAATTTGGTATACAATAAATGGCAGCGGGGAACTGAACCGCCTCCCAAAAAAAGGTATTTAATATTAAAATCCTCGATTCCCCATCACAGAAAAATAGTGTATCATACAAGGGAAAAAAGTATTAGATTTTAGCTCGAGGTAAGATAAATTACCGAGAGCTAAAATCTAATTTTTTCCATTGTATAATACACTATTTTCTGTGATGGGAAAACGAGGATTTTAATATTAAATACCTTTTTTTGGGAGGCGGTTCAGTTCCCCGCTGCCATTTATTGTATACCAAATTACAACCCAACATGTTCAGAAGCTATTCTGAAGCTCGCATATGTAACTATTAATCTATCCAAATTTCAACAGTTTTCCACCACTGTCAGGTATTCATTTGAAAAATATTAATAACTCTTTTAATAAGAGATTGAATAAATTATAAATTTCTTTACATGTATGTATATATCACTCTGATTATCTTAGCATTACATGTTTGCAATATACCTGTATAATGTTTGTCTATCTATAATTAATTTTGTTTTATAATTAGTGTAATAATTCACAATATATGTACGTATAAATAAAAAAAGTAGCTGGAATTACAGTAACACATTAAAGTGGATGATAAAGACACGCGTATACAGCTGTTAATGTACTCATACTTCAGCGGCTTTGAATATGTACAGGTACATGACTATTCTTCTCGAAATAGTGATAATTTCTATTGGGGTTTCAATAAATCAAAAAGTTTGTGTTAGACTTGAATATATATGTTACACTGACGATCATAACATTACGTGTGTACAAATTAATGCTTAGCATCCACCTCATTGTCTAGCTATAGAGCAAATTAAATTACTGAATGATATAAAATACGCGACCATGTTTCACCATCAGATGTAAATAATTACTCTGTATATTCCCGATAAATTCAAATTCACACATGTGCAATTAGAAATATTTATCTTTCTCTACTCAAAATTTGTGTTATTCATTGTGTATTCCAATACTGAATAATATTTATTGTATAGTTTATAACACTATCTTATATTATAATACATACTACTTTTATGGAGAAAATACTATCAAATGCTCCTCCAATTTCTTAACAACCATACTAATTTAACTGATCCTGCATCATCAATATTAAGAAAGGTTTATAATGTACTGTTATGGTAAATGAGATGTACATCTAGTGTTTAATAAAACATAATTTTTGTGAAACGATGTGTTTTCATTTAATTAAATTATTTAATATTTAACATTAATATAACTTTCGTAGTTTTTCATATGGATCTCCGTATATTTAACTAAAATACTCTTGTTTTACGAAATATTTTTAGGTATTTTTACATCATTAGCATTTAATTTACTGGAATATTTTAATGATGTACCAAAGCTTATTAAAATGTCAATCATTGTTTTTATCATAATAATAAAACTAATGGAGAATGTATATGCATGCAAAATAATGCAACTATCTACAAAATAACGAATTATTTTAACCTTCTTATTATTTTTTATTTTAAAACTAAAATCATAGATAATATATACGAATTTTATATAAAGACAGATCTATCTGTACAGGTAGAAAGACGAAATTCCCGGACTCGCAACCCTCATTGGATGCAGGTATGCGACCGAAAAAAATTAAGTGCATTCCTTAAAACACAGCCCGACCATGGGAACGGAATGTGCCCGCCGCTAATTGCCTCTGGCCGCATACGTATATATGTATATATATGTATGCGCGGGGAAAAAAAGGTCTTTCTCTTTATGCATCACTCCATTTGCGTGGGAATCTGACGCAGATGTGTATCTATATATACGTAGATCGGCATCTTTAATTTCATTATCTTCGAACAGTCAACATCGTTTTTAGTGCTTGTTTGTGTTTTACTACAAGGTATTTAGAAAGCCTAATTTATATAATATTAACTTGCAATATTTTACATTAGTTTTAAAATTTTATAGGACTTTTTAAAAATTGTTTTTTCTCAATTATAATGTTATTTTTTAAATAATTTAATGGTATATATTTTATTAATATTTTATTTTTATATACAATTAATCCAGGGTGCTTCAAAGTATTTTATACGCATTTAGTAGCTTCTTTATATTGTTTTTCTTTCTTTTTTTAATTTTTATAAGGTTTTAAAGGGTTTTATCAATAAATTTTCAATAATACAAGTATTTTTTAGTTAAATATACGCTGATCATAGTTTTTCTACTACTCTAAAATTTTATAGGACTTTTAAAAATTGTTTTTTCTCAATTATAAGGTTATTTTTTAAATAATTTAATGGTATATATTTTATTAATATTTTATTAATATTTTATTTTTATATACAATTAATCCAGGGTGCTTCAAAGTATTTTATACGCATTTAGTAGCTTCTTTATATTGTTTTTCTTTCTTTTTTTAATTTTTAGGTGCGTAAATTTATATTATTAAATTGATTATTTTATAAGGTTTTAAAGGGTTTTATCAATAAATTTTCAATAATACAAGTATTTTTTAGTTAAATATACGCTGATAATAGTTTTTCTACTACTCTAAAATTTTATAGGACTTTTAAAAATTGTTTTTTCTCAATTATAAGGTTATTTTTAATAATTTAATGGTGTAAATTTTATTGAATATTATTTTTATATACAATTAATCCAGGGGTGCTTCAAAGTATTTTTTGTATTTAGTGCTTTCTTTAAATTGTTTTTTAATGTTTAAGTGTGTAAATTTATATAATTAAGTTGATTATTTCATACGGTTCTTTAAAGGTTTTTCTCAATAATTTAAATAAATTCTGAACAATAAGAGTATTTTTAGTTAAATATACGGGTATCAGTCAAAGTTTATGTATTAAAATATTATTTTTATATATGTAGGTCTATAATTAGTATTTTATAGCAATTCATATACGAGGAGCTTTTCAAATAAATTAGCAATTTAGATATATTAAAAATTAGGTTTCAATAGCTTTTTATTCTTTTAAATTTATTATATTAATTATTTTTAATTCGCTTTTTCATAGAATGAATTGCATCATATGTGGCAACTCCTTCAGCCGGCGGGATAGTTTGAAGCGGCATGTGAATACCCTCCACCGCAATTTTGTTTGCGGTATTTGTAGGGAGGGTGTGGATACATGTGAGCATGTTGCCGGACCGCTTAAGAAGAGGGTTAAAGTAGATGTTGCACCACCCACAAGTTCTAATGGACCTGTGGATGCTTTCTAAAGATAGATCATTAGTTTATATTAAATGTATGAAGAAAAAAACTTTACTACATATTGAAAGCCTGGTGTCCGTTTAGGCTTAGTCATGAGTCTATCTAATCATATAATCTTGTAACAAAATTTCTGGTGATATAAGCAGTGTATAAAATTCAATCTTCATTTAATGTAGTGCATATATAAATTTTGTATTCATTTAATGTGAGACTTCTGCTAAATTTTTTATTAAGAGTGTAGAGTGATATTAATATTCACGAATTTGATGTATCAACTTTTTGAATGGTTGGTTGAGCTGAAAATCATAATTTTTTAGTGTCTCTGAGGTGGTTTTATGAAGCATCTAAATTTCAGATTAAAAGCTAATCGCGAGGCTTATTTCTTGTAATGATAGTACAAAAAACATGAACTGTAAAAAGATAGTATATATTTTATCTGTTGTGAGACTTAGTATGTTTTCTTTCTCGCCCTTTTTTTAAATATTATAAGAAAGTTAACTAAATCAATTTAAGAATTTATGTTATTTAAAAATTGAGATTAAACACGGAAATCTGTTGTAAATGGGGAAATTAATAATAATTTTTTGCCCTTAAATATTGATAAATAGTGGGCTATCTGTTGTAAATGGAAATAAATAATAATTTTTGTCTTAAATAGTAGGCTTACCAAACATGATTTTTCAAATGTTTTAAGTGCTACTATTTCTTAGATTTTTATGTAATTTCATTAGAACGTTAATGCTGTCTTTATATTAGTTTTTTTTTTTTGTTTCGTTCTTTTATGATGTATAAACATTGTTATTTTTTAAATGTATAGGAAGTGGTATTTGCTATGTGTACAATGTGTTTCAAAATTAGTTTTTATTAGGCATAAACTATGTTTTTGTGTAAAAACCTCTAAATTTCATATTAAAAGCCACTCGTCAAGCATATTTCTTCTAATGATAGTACAACCCACGAATTGTAAAAGATAGACTCATTTTATGAATTTATGTTAATTCAAATTGATATTAAGCAGGGGTATCTGTGGATGGAAAATTAATAATAATTTTTTGTCTTAAATATTGATATATAGTGGGCTTACCAAACATGATTTTTCAAATGTTTTAAGTGTATTGCATGGATTTTTATGTAATTTCAATATTAAATAATTGAGAGCGAGTATTTATTATTTTCCTCCATAATTTAATATGACCTCAATTCTTTTTTGTTATAGCGTTAATCCGGCCTTTATACTAGTTTTTGCGTGCCGTTTGGTGTGTGTATACTACTGTTGTTCCGTGCGTAAAATTTAATGTAAAACATATTTCTTGTAATGATATAATATAAAAACTATTTGTAAATACAATGTCATCCAAATAAAATAGAATTCCATGTTTTAAAATGTATTTATAATAATGTTTCGAGATACATTTCACCATTTTTTTCTCAAATTATAAAATGCTTTTAAGAGAAATGTAATACATTCGCTGCTGTACAAAACATAAACTGTAAAAAGGGAGATAGAAGCATTTTTAGAACAAGTATATATTTAATATTTTTGCAAATCTTTTGGTTATAACGTTAATGCTGCCTTTATATTGGTTTTTTTGTTTGGTTCTTTTATGATATATAAAAATTGCTATTTTTTAAAATGTATAGGAAGTGGTATTTGCTATGTGGACAATGTGTTTCAAAATTAGTTTTTATTAGGCATAAACTATGTTTTTGCATAAAAACCTCTAAATTTCATATTAAAAGCTGTACCTCAGGCATATTTCTTCTAATGATAGTACTAAACATGAAGTGTAAAAAGATAGTACATATTTTATCTGTTGTGGGACTTAGTATGTTTTCTTTTTCAACCTTTTTTTATAAGAAAGTTAACTAAATCAATTTAAGAATTTATGTTATTTAAAATTGGGATTAAACTGGGGTATCTCTAAAATGGAAATATTTAATGCTATGTCTATTTTTCATATGTATAGTGTTTTGTCAAAAAAAGTTTTGATTGCTGAAAAAAGTGGGTAATAAAATTTTTTGATAGACCATGTATCTCACCTCTATCGTTTTACTGCATTGTTATATTGCACTATATGGGTCATCTCGAGAACATTCCTTGCCTTTGCATTTGATTGTTTTGTTTAAATTTTGATATTTGTGAAATTGAAAGTATGGTTGAGGTTTGTTTGATGTGTGTAGTTGTTTTATTTTTTAATAAATTGTTTTTTCTTAAAATATGTTATTCCTTTTTATTTTATGATATAGATATATTAAATAATGTGACTATCATAGAGGTGTCGACTTATTTCTTGTAGTGATATATATAAAAGTATGTATGTATACTTATGGATGAAAATAATTATTATAAGTCTATCAATTTATTCATATGAGGATTAGAGTGTCTATGTATTTATGTATGTGGTATTAAATATCTAGGTCTTCTATGAAGAGAGGTAGATATAGGAAGGGTTTTGATTGCTATATATCTTTTACCTATGGATTTATATGTCATAATTGTTTATCGTTGTAATTCGTTTAATGTTTTTTCCCTATGATTGATATGCTACATATTAGCCATAATTCACCTACAAAATGTGGTTATTATTTTTAAATAAATTGTTTTTCTTAAAACATGTTGTTCCTTTTTATTTTATGATATAGATATATTAAATAAGGCTACTATCATAGAGGTGTTGATAGCGATCAAACGTTGTGGTTTCCATTAGAAAACGTGTTTAGATCTGTTAGAAATATGCTGGTAAGCTCGATATCAAGCTTTTTGAACTGTTAGGCTGCACAAATACATTTCATTTATGTGTCTATCACTGAATGTATGATTTGAATGTATTGTTTTGGAATGATGGCTTTTAAAGAGAATGATTTGATAGTGGTTTTAATAGATTGATGCCTGATGCCACCGAAGTTTATTAGATTTTTGGCGGCCATCTTGCTTTTCTAAAAATCCCTACTTTGAAACGTCCTGTATATTCATACTTGGTTGCTATGTTATCCAGTATCATACTGTATATTTATTTTATGATTTTGAGATGGTATGCTGATGTCAAATATAAATCCTCGGTGGTGGTGTTTGAAAGTATGTTGGGTTTGAGCTAGATGTATCTTCCTAAGTTGGTCTGGTGTTGTGGCGTTTTGAAACTATGTTGGGTGGTTGTTGTTATGATGCGTGATACGGAGTTGGGTATTTTCTGGAAGTTGAGTTTATATTTTGATCGATCATATTGATAGTCGGCTATTTCGCCTGACGTCACCTTAGTTTATTAGATTTTTGGCGGCCATCTTGGATTCGCCATTTTGCTTTTCTAAAAATCCCTACTTTGAAACGTCCTGTATATTAATATTTGGTTGCTATGTTATCCAGATGGATGGATGGATGGATGGATGGACGGATGGATGGATGGATGGATGGATGGATGGATGGAATGATGAATGGTTGGATAGGTTTTTGAGAAAAGAGGGATTTGATAGTGGTTTGAATGTGTGGTTTTAATATAGGGGTTTCAGAACCGCTTCATGACCCTGTTGTGAGCTGATTCTAGCGATGGTTTTGAGATGATGTTTCATAGGAGTTCGAGTGCATGGTTTTGATATATTGGATGCTTGACGTGGCATTAGTTTATTAGATTTTGGCGGCCATCTTGGATTCGCCATCTTGCTTTTCTAAAAAATCCCTACCTTTGAAACGTCCTGTATATTCATACTTGGTTGCTATCTCGTCCAGATGGATGGATGGATTAATGGACTTGAAAGTATTGTTTTGAAGATGGATGGATGGATGGATGGTTGGATGGATGGATGGATGGATGGATGGATGGTTGGATGGCTTTTGAGAAAAGAGGGATTTGATAGTGGTTTGAATGTGTGGTTTTAATATAGGGGTTTCAGAACCGCTTCATGACCTGGTTGTGAGCTGATTCTAGCGATGGTTTTGAAATGATGTTTCATAGGAGTTTGAGTGCATGGTTTTGATAGATTGGATGCCTGACGTCACCTTAGTTTATTAGATTTTTGGCGGCCATCTTGGATTCGCCATCTTGCTTTTCTAAAAGTCCCTACCTTTGAAACGTCCTGTATATTCATACTTGGTTGCTATCTCGTCCAGTAGCATACTGTATATTTATTTTATAATTTTGAAATGGTATGCCGATCTTAGATGTAAAGTTTATATTTTTATCGACCATCTTGATGGTATGAAGCTTGGAGATATTGTTAATTTAAAATAATATTGTTAATTTATAAATAATAATAAATAAATTGTTTTTTCTTAAAAATATATTGTTTGTTTTATTTTATTTTATAAGTAAGATATACATTTCAAGCATGCGGCTATCACAGAAGCAGACAGCCGTTGCGGTTTCCGCTGGAAACATGTTTAGACCTGTTTAAAGTACATTGAGAAGCGCGGTAGCAAGCCTGGTAATTTATTCAGGAATTCTCTAGAAACAAAGACCATCTTGATGGTCCGCCATTTTGTCTGACGTCACCTTAGTTTGGCTAGTGACCGTGATAGGATGCTGCATTATGGCAATCATGAGAGATGTCATTTCTTGGTTAGTGGCTGTGAGAGGGCGTCACATTGGGTTGGTAATGATGAAATCTGCCATTTCTTAGTTTGGTTAGTGGCCGTCAGAGGGCGCCACATTGGGTTGGTAATGATGAAATCTGCAATTTTTAGTTGGGTTGGTAATGATGAAATCTGCAATTTTTAGTTGGGTTGGTAATGATGAAATCTGCAATTTTAGTTGGGTTGGTAATGATGAAATCTGCAATTTTTAGTTGGGTTGGCGGCCGCGAGGGGGCGCCATATCAGTTGGGTTGGTAGAGGGTTCTACCTATCTTGCGGGGAGGGGGGAGGGGGGGGGGTAGTAGGAGTGGGGGGTGGTGGTGGTCCCAGAACTGTCCTAAGTACACTACTGATATAAACTTGTATCGTAATGAAATATCTGTATTCCTATTGCATATAAACTTGTATCATAATGAAAATCTGTATCGTAATGGACATCATTAAAGTACAGGTTCGGCATATCTAATAATACAATTAAAGTATGGGAGTAGAAAAAATAATAAAAAGTATTCGTTTAAGAACAAGAATAATAATGTACAGTTGTGGTATCACAAAGCGGGACATGTCTTATTCAAATTCCCTGTTATTTTGGTATTGTAAATTGGACGTACTTTTTCGCAATTATTAATTGTCATGTCAATTCGTTGTCAATTAATAGTAGTTAGGCCATGTATATTCACGATAATGAAAATACACAAGCAAGAATAATAGATAATAATTTATGTATTACAAAATACATAAAAAAATATATATCCCTTGAGTTAATTAAATTACACCTACATGTTATGTATGTGTGACTATGTTTGATGTTTATTAGTAATGGATACGAAGAACCCTTTGTACCAAAAAACCTACTCTACACAAATAAAGCTTAACTGTTCCGCCTTTATGATCTCGCAACTGTACGTAAAATAATTACGAAAGGCAGCACTAGTAATAAATATTTCGAGTTTAGAAGATTCATTCTGTCATTCATTCCCTAAGACGGAGATGGCGCGTAGTGTAATTAATGATAATCAAACCAACTACCTACTTGAAGTAAAACAAAATGCAATATCTGTAAATTCATTAAATAAAGTTAGGTAATTCTTCGGTAATGAAATGAACGACATTATACACGTAGCACTGCTGAAATTTGAATTACTTCTTGTGATTCGTCGATTATTATTTAAACTCAATTTATTTTTGTTTGTTGTTTTTTTTTTGTACAACTTAAGAGACACCAGTCACATCATTGAATACCATAACTTCTTTCTATTATTTAGCTTTCAACATTTTTAAATATCTTAACCAATAAAGCATGCTTAGTTCTCTCACTTCGTCATCTTTATTTATTTGTGTAAGAGTAGGCTTGCCAGATTTCTGAAATGTTTAACCGGGACACCGGAATGCCCTTAGCGTCGCCGGTATTCAAGGGTACACAGCCTTGGCGGTTTCTCTAGAGTGTTTTAGAGGGTAGTTTATTCTCAATGCTATGAATAAATGGTTACTTATTAGGAACCTAAACCAGGAGTAATAATAAATGACAAGCATATAAATTTAAACATTTTATTAAGTTACTTAAGTAAAAGGAAACACTTTGAATAAAGAATAAAAATTTGAACAATATTTACATGTACTCTTTATTGGGCTTTTTTTAGAATGTCTTTTTTGTTTGTTGTAAAAATCTACACAAACTAATCTGATATTAATTTTACATATCACCAAGCCTTTAACCGTAGATTCCTTCATCAAACTCCTATCATCAGTCCATGCGTTGTTCATAAAAAAAAAACTCTCTCAACTGGTGCTGCTGTCCCAGGTAAGCAGAAGGCATACTCAACAATCTTGATCAGATTGGGGACTCCTTGATGTGACCAAACAGCCTAAGCCATTTTTCTTCACTTGAAATAATCACATTTCTGGTAGTCTCTTCTTGCTTCCACTATTCCCAATTTGACTGCAAATACTCCTTAGCAAGCACAACTTTGTCAAACAGCTGATCATTGTTTATTTTTATATCGGGTACATCAAGAAGACTGCGCAGAAGTTTCGGCGTTTTCCCAATCAACAGCATTTGTTTAGGTCAGATTGACCCATGAAAACTGTTCAGCGTTTCCAAAACTATTCTCCCAGAGGTTCAAGTATGCAATACATCTTTCATAAAAGCCATCAAATTCTTTTTTCACATTGTTAGGGTCTTGCTCATCTAGATTCCTGTAGATGTTCTTTGCGTCCATGAAGTTTGAAGCCTTTCTTTCTGTCAGGTTTCTATTGAGAGCTTTATGAGCTTCAGCAACCTCAAAAACTGTAGTGTTATCTTTCTCCATTAACAGGATGGCCTTCTTAAACAGTGCAGGCTGTCCGTGGACAAACCACAAGTAGAGCTCGCCCGTTAAATCAGTAAACAAACTTTTTATTGTTGATGGGCACATTTCTTGGTCTAAAAAACGCTTTCAGACCTTCAAAAATTTGTAAAATTCTTTCCAGCGCGGGCATCATTGATAGAAACCGGGTGTTCCCGTGTTGAATGAGTTTATGGTACTGTATCTCGGCATATTCACAAAATTCTTTTAGTTTAGTTACACGGACTGTGTATATGTGGAAGTATTTATAAATTTTCACCATTAAGGCCTCAATATCGATTGGGAGACTATCTACTGCAGTTTGCACACAATGTGTGCTCCACATCCGATTCCATTGATTTCCCGTCCTAGGCTATTCTTGAGTCGATGGAAAACATTGTTTTTCCCTGCTCTTTTGAAGTTAGTGTTGCAGTTATCTCCACAAAAGCCAACTATTTTGTTGTTCAAATCGTTTTGCAACAGGACAGAGCATAAGTGATTTGTAAGAATTTCAGACGTTTCACCTACCCCAGATTTGAAATCTAACAGCTTTACTTGCACACCTGAATTAGGATTAAAGGAGCGCACAACAATTGGCACAAGTTTTATATCCTTTCTGTTTGATGCATCCATACTTACAGATACGTAGTTTGACTTGGTCAAGTCTTCCCTAAGCTCTTCTTGAGCTAAAGGAGCGATGACATTTAAAACTATTGCCTGACAATTAGTTTTTCCGAGTGAGAATTTAGGTTCAAAAAAATTAGAAATTAGTATCGATGAACAAGAATTCGAATTGAAGCTTGGGCTATGGTTTGCTGTCTTAAAAACACTGGTCAATTTTGATGATCTAGCAGCATATGCTAAACTCTTTTTGTGTTTACTCGACTGCAAATGATCTTTTATATCAGATCGACAACCGTGAGCAACCGAAAATTCCGAATTACAATGTGAACATTTAACTCTATCGTCTTGATCTCGATTAACAGTACCAGTACATACCTTCTTCAAAAAAGAGAATTGATTCTGTAAATCCTCGGTGAATTTACACGACCGTTTTGGCATTTTAACAGAGAAGGCATGAGCTTTAACTTAAAACATAAATAAAACAACGCTAGCTTACTAACATAACCGGCACCGCCGACAGGGACTGACAACTGCCTGACATATCTTATCTCTATCGTAAGCGTCTAGCGCCGAGGTGGGCGAGTCCAATGTTATTGCACATCAGGGGGTGTAACGTGCAGCGAAATCTCTTCTGGCGCTAAAGGTACACCCCTCAGTGTCTAATATTGAACTCGCCCGAAGAGCCTCTCGCATCGCGCATGGTCACGAGTAGCGAGACAAGACGATACGATGACAATATTATTTATTAGCAGACCATCACTCTTCTATAGTTTTTACTTTTCGTACAGTACCTACAGAAATAAAGACAAAGTAATTATCCTAAATAATTCTTCACAGTTAATTATTTTTAGACTCTTTTGGTCTTCTATAAAATCAAATTTAATTTTTACCGAGACGTGAAGTAAACCGGCCAGGACACCGCGATTTTGTCTGAAAACTGGGACGTCTAGCAAGCCTATGTAAGAGTAATATTTCCATAAAACTTCAAAGTTCAATTTTCCACTTTAGTGTCTTTATAATTCTGAGCAACTTCAGGTCTTTTATATATTACTTTCCTTGAAACACCCTATATGCAAATTGCTTTTGTTGCTTCGCATTGAAACTCTTTTCCCTATCTTTTCCTCCTTTATAAACAAAAAAAAGATATACCTACGCGCGCGGCGCTGGTGATTTAGCAGATGTACTATTAGGCGTGGGTCGCAACCAAGTGTCCGCAGACGAGACTTAGAAGTATTGCAATGTATACGAGACGAAAATTCAATGAAGATAATACTATTGCATGTGTTGTATATGTCCACGTATTTGCATGAACCTCGGAGTGATATTATTTAACAGATAAATAAAACAACAAACTTAGTTAAATTAAACTCAGTTTAAAAACAATATCTCTTTCTAAACATTATTGGAATGGCGAGATTCATATATTCATTTATTTATCAGTACACATTATGTTTATATAGCTTTTCGTTTTACTAAAAATGTTGACCTCAAGATTTTTGCACGCGTTCACGTTTTGAACTCCGCTGATAGCGAAAATGTGGTTTTTGAAATATGTCTTTGTGTAAATGTAGCTGTATGTGACCACGATAGTGGCCGAGCGACTAATGCTACATGCAAACTTTTTTTTACAAGTATAATCTCCCCCTTGAGAACTGATTAGACTTTTAGTGAAATCGCTAGACCGAATGTAGAAGTTCACTTCTGTGAAAAAATCAAATTTCACCAATTTTCCGTCAACTACTAAGTTTAAACAAATTTTCAGCCGGGTCGTTCTCACAACATTCTTTAACAAATCAGATTACTGTTATTTGATTTATCTTTTAGGTTTTAGTTTTGGATAAGAGATGTTATATATTTAGCAAGCGTTATTGCTCTCATCTTTCCCTAAAACGCACCATAATTAATTCGTTCTTTTGTAGCTAAATAAGCCACTTCACTTTCATTAACTGAGTAACAAGATTAGCAACAATAACAGAGTGTTCAAATCATTCAAAGTAGATAATAAGGTAAATATGAATTTAAGTATATTTTAACTAACCATTCATGGATTGTGCTGTAAACTGTCCTCCTCTATCTATGCAATAAGACAGCTTCATAGAAGTACGTTTCTGTGGGTCTATTATTCTTTGTTTTATAAACAAGTAGGTTAAGCCGTGGTCCTTAGAGGAAATACCCCACATGAAATTTAAACTTTTAAAGTGCAGAAACGAGCTTTAGGACTAATTGGAAGCATATCATATAAAGAACATTGCAAATATATCTTCATTCCTTAAACAACCAGGTTTATTGTTGTTTGTAAAGTATATACTTAACACACTTAATAAACATAATTATAAATATTGAATTCAAAATTAAGAAAAAATTATTTTTGAAAAGTAATTCATTGTATGCGGAATTTTAGAGACAACCAGTTCTTTAGGGCTGCTTTAAATGCATAGTGCATACATTTTTAACTGACACTTGTAGTTGATTATATATTTTCTTGCCTTCAGTTAAAGTATGGCGGATTTTAAGGAATAAATCAAAACCTGCCTGCCAGAATGATTTTATTCTGTGAATATATGATTATACCAGAGAACAACGAACAACGAGAAGCGACAAAGATGACAAGAGCGTGCGTCTGTTTCTTTGCAACGCGATGCTTGCGTAGTTGTCTGCGCAGTCGTTTGTCTAGATGAGATGTTGTTTTTATTCTTTCAATTACAAACACATGGAGTTAAAATTAAAAACAGACACGAAAACGCTTAGAGGAAACTAAAAACTCTTTTGCATATATAATTTATTTATAATATATGTATATAAATAGTTTTAGTTAGATAATATTAGCATATAGATAAATATTTTGTAGATTTTCCAGAAAAAGCAAAAAACTGTTTCGGTCATTTGCGTTTTCTAATAAGAAAACCACATGATTTGAAAGATATTACAACTACTTGCTATGAGTTTAAAAAACGATGACAATGCTTCCTTGGTATATATTAAGAAGTACTTAACAGATATGTATTTTAGGAGCCAGTTCTTTGCGTTTTTTGAGTGTACTTCGTGGTTATTTAACACTCAAAAACGACGAGGTGAAAGTGTAACACGAAACATCTAACTAACTTCACACTATTCTATTGATTAAGTTCTTTTTTCACAAATAAAACGGTTTTGGTGTAAACTATCTTCCTACCTACCTATTTATCTAACTTACAAGATCGTTTACAGAATGTGTTCCGGCAACTGTTGGAAAAATTTCATACTGTAACGAAAACAAGTCGACAAAAAGAAAAAGAAACATCGACGACGTTAAAAACGCAATGTAAACAAGTCGTAAATCATGCACGTAGTATGACGTAGCTAAGCAAGAAGTCTGGATTTTTTCTGGTATTTACTACGAGCGTCGAGAAGAAGGAGAGAATTTTCTGGTATGTTTCTAGACTTTTTTTTGTGTGCCGATATAAAAGCCGTTGGGATGCCGGAATGATTCATTCATTCAGTAGTATTCGTACAGTGCAAATAAACATAAATACAGTGAATGGTGCAGTGTTATTATAGTTCAAGAAGTAAATAAATATTACAGACAAAATAGTGGTAATAGAAATAAATACGTGTGTTAATTTATTCGTAGTAGTTTTAAGTACGTTACATTCATTGTATATTTTTATATTGTGATTAGTTTTAAGTGTGAAACTATACAGACAGTTTTAAAACATTTGCACAAATTGTTTATTTCGAACCCGAAAACGCTACAATATGTTTAATTTTATTTTAAACCTAACATAAGCTTTGAACGTAACATTATGTGATAGTGTCAAGTAAAAAGAGCAACTCCTTTTCGTTAAATTATTAAATTGTGTAGTGTTACATTCGAAAAAATCAAGACGACCACCTGCGAATATATTTCTTACTTTTTACTTTATTTAGTATTATGATGATGAAGACTTTCAACTTCGACATTTTTTCAGATGTTCACGTTATGAAGTCTCCTGATACCGAAAAAGTGCGTTTTTAAAAGTGTCTCCTTTTCTCTCTGTGTGTCTGCCTACCTGTCAGTGTGTGTGTGTGTGTGTGTGTGTGTGTGTGTGTGTGTGTGTGTGTGTGTGTGTGTGTGTGTGTGTGTGTGTGTGTGTGTGTGTGTGTGTGTGTGTGTGTGTGTGTGTGTGTGTGTGTGTGTGTGTGTGTGTGTGTGTGTGTGTGTGTGTGTGTGTGTGTGTGTGTGTGTGTGTGTGTGTGTGTGTGTGTGTGTGTGTGTGTGTGTGTGTGTGTGTGTGTGTGTGTGTGTGTGTGTGTGTGTGTGTGTGTGTGTGACCACGATAGCGATCAAACGGCTATAGCTATCAATTCCAAATTTTGTATTTACGAGTATAATCCCCCTCTTGACATCTGATTAGATTTTCAGTAAAATCGGTAGACCGGAAATTGTAGTTTACTACTATGTCCGGTCAATATTTTGACGAAATATTTTGTCAGTATTTCGTCAACTACTAAGTTTAAACAAATTTATGAAGAATTCAAATGTACTCAAAATTAAATTTGACGATAAATAGGTTTTGTCAAAATTCCTACCGGAAGTAGGTCTTTTACTCTTATCAAAAATCAGTTTTTTGCGAATATCTCGCAAGTCATGCTTTCTAGACAGGTACATTACCAGTATAAAAACATTTAAAACGTAAGTTTCAATACCTTTGCATAAAACAAAATTCAAAATTCGGACTTATCGAATAGCAATTTTTTCCAAATATGTATATCGTAAATTATACGATCTCTATATATTTATTAAGAGAATCGAAGTACTTAGAATAGGATTTTGAATAATTTTTGTTTAAAGAAATTCTTAAAATTGTATAATTTGAAACACTCATACGTATGAGAAATTCGTGTGGTGGCCACACCTCGTTTTTTCAAAAGGCATTGCCAATACGCTGATTTACTAAACTGTATACAAATCAGAAATGTTCGTTTAGCTTTTTGATTTTCAGCATTTTAAATATACCTACTTTTTTCTTTTAATTTTTTTGTTTACTCAAGTACTTAAGTTAAGTTTGACTTTACCAACGCTCGATTTCATATCGTTTACTAGATGCCAAAGGTGAGCGCACACATTATCTATGACATTCTGTATAAGTAGATACCTATTTATGCAGTTTAAGATTTCACAAGAATTCACAGAATCTCTTTCTTATGGCCTGTGCTTACCAATTGTGCCTGATTTCATAGGAAATATTGCACTCATAGTATGTAATAATCAACAGGAGGTATTTTATTCTATATTTTATGCCTGCTACTTTCAATGGTTTAGACATTAATATCATTCATTACATACAACGACCGTTCCATATTTCCATTTGTGTTCCCTTTTTTATACTGTAAGTGACTACAATAAGAGATTATTGCTTTTATTGTAAATATAAATCACGAACCGGTACGGAATTCCTTTTATAATATTTATTACATTGTTGACATATACACAATGCGTAATAAATAACAAATATAATCAAGACTGACATGCTTACATACATTTCTACAATGTACATATATTTTTTTAACGATATGATTATATAATTTGACTAATAACGTCTTTGTTTTATATGTCGTCGTTAAATTATGAGTAATTGCAACTGACTTGCTATATTTGACAGAACACGATCAAATAACGGTATAATTTATTACATGTCTTAGTATGAAGGGATATAATTTGTTGATTTCTTGGTCAAAATCAAGTGTTTAGCGCTATTGCAATTATGACTTAAGAATTGAAGACAGTAATCGGTAAGAGAAAACTGCAATTCCTGACAAATTTAGTGAAAAACTTACGTTAATAAGCACAACTCTTTTCTACGTTAAAGGTGCGATAGCCACTAGTAGCAGTATATAATGACGGCTTTAGATGTGCTAAGAATAGTACGAAAGCTAAACTTTAAAATTGAAATGAAATTCTCAAATATCCTTTCTGGCCTACCAACAACCTGTGACTTCCTGTAGCACTCAGACCAAAGCCCGCTCAGTTGAAGATGGTCTGATTTCCGAAAAGAGTGGAATAATTGGCGCCACTCGTCTGTCAAGATCAAACGTGTATAACGGCCGATTTCATAATCAAGTTAAAGTGGCTTTTAAATTCAATGTTGACTTTAACCCTGAATTTTGGTTTCATAATGCCACTTTAACTTTAAAATCGACTACAAAATCAGTTTAAGCCAAAGTCAACTAACTAACTACAAGTACGATATAACCTCACATAATATAGGTTGTGTTGTTGACGATTATATTGTTAAATTTGGAAACAGATACTCTGGTATTTATTTCGAATACTATCTAATAATATGAACCAATATATATATTTTAAAATATTTTTTTCAAGTGATTTAAGGAAAGAATATATTTTTTTTTAATGGAAAACTTGGAATTTCGATTATTCGATTATCCAACGATGTAATTATTTTATACGCTTCTCATTTGAGATTTGAGATATTGATATTTTATAAAAAAAATGACTATTTGCAAAGCCTAATCAAAAATTATCTTCTTTCCTTAAATCACTTGAAAAAAAATTAAGAGTAGGTAGAAGTGGTCTTAGTCTATACCTAAATTCGAAATCCAAACGCCGCGGCGCCGGTACAATTTAGTTCCTGCCAAAAAAAAATGTCGATGTATGGTTTAACTGCGAAGAAAAACCGTTATAACAGCGAAACCGCTTAAGTTAGCGGTATGACGTTACATAAGAAAAAAAAAGTACTCTTCAAGGGCTTTTCGAATCAGCCATAAAATATATATTGTTCCATTTAAAAAAAACATAGGTTTGATACGCCACTGGAATACGGGACGGCACTGATGACCAAAAATATTTTAGGAAAATTGCGATTGTAATTATGAACAATTTTTCTCTTAGACTTTTTTCGATATATTGTATGATAGAGGAGCTAGGGTCCGAGGCATCTTAGGTGCTACACCCTGTATAATAAATAATTTTACTTAAGGTTACACATTTGTCTGCACTGTAAAGACTGAATTTTTAATTTGTAGAATAAAAACATTTGCACTCTATACAGGGTTGCTCATTAGTGCATCAAAGTTCAATATAGGCGTTATTAAATAGTACTGAAGAAATTTATTTTATAAAAAGTGGCAGAGTAACAAAAAACACATTTTGAAAATAATTTGAATTATACAGGGTGATGCGTTAAAATGATAAACATTCGATTTTTTTTTTAAATAAAACACCCTGTATATCTTTTGTTTTTCCTTATCTACTTTAATTTGTGTTTTCATCGATATCTGGAGTTTTGGTTTTGGATGACGCATTGTTGAGTTATTAACGAAAATTATAAAAAAAATGATCGCGACAATGTTTATAATAAAAGTTCTATGCGGTAGTATTAAGATTATCTAAGACAAAATCATTTAGTAAGTATGCAGCCAAGGGATGTGTTGAATCTACAAAATAATCAAACATTCATTTTATCATAAAGGGTGTTTGTTACGATGAAATCAATTTGGCTATCGTCAAAGAGCGTTTACTGATTTTTTTCAAATGGAACACCCCTTATATTATTAAATTTTTGCAATGATGCGTTAATTGCGCTTAAGGCTATACGCCCGTATTTTTCATGAAAACCTTACCGAATTTACACGCTAATTTAAGAAAAAAAATGCCTTTCAATGGATAAATCGTAATTTCTTCGAAATTGTCCAAAGGGCCCTAAATAAAAATAAAAATGTGAGAAATTTCAAAAAACAAGCCTTTATTTAAAATTATGTAACACTCAACAGCAATACATAAATTTTATTTTTTCTTAATTTTTAAAAATAAGGTCTCGAAACGGAAAACAAAATTTTGAAATTTGGGCGAAATTCACTGAAATCAAATAGAGTATGTGGTACGCTCGCACATTGTGTCGAGAGGTAGCTCCGCCTACCATTTCGGGCAGTTTCTACGTAGTTTGTAAAATACTTCTAAGATCGGTGTATGTTAAGAAAGTAATCGTTACTCGGACATTATTTTATCGAAACCGTTGATATTTTCTTTACAATATCAATATAGTGTACATATACAGTGTCAGCGTCACAATACTTCCTTATACTACGTATCAGAAAGTAAAAGCAATATGTCTTCCCGTCCCTAACGCTATACCTGCTAGAAGCGCATGCTAGGACTCACACGGCTTGCGGGCAGGGAGTATAATTATTATATTTGACTCGCAATAATTTGCTTCTGAAACGATCTAGAAATTTATTTCTTGCACAAAAAATAATTTTGGAATGTTGGCTTTATTTTGTTTCACATATATATGGGTAAATTCTGAAAAATAATATTAGTTACTCGATAGCTGAAAAATATCTTACACAAATTGGTGGTCTACTAAAACTTTTTTTTTTTATAAAATTTACATACCATAAAGAAAAATCGAAAACACTAGTATCATCCAAATACTTTAGGGTATAACCTTAAAAAAAACAAATCCCTAGCTCTCTGCATTGCTGAGATATCACGAGATAAGTATTAATAATTGAAGAAAATGAAAATTTTAAAATTTTCACAAGAAAACGATTTTTCGACCTTTTTGCGATTTCGATTTTTTTTCCAACTCAAAATTTGAATCCGGCAGGTGATTTTACATATCCAGCTTCACTTTTTTTGTGTGTTTGAGAAAATATAGATTGTATAATTTAGGGGCGGTTGCTTCCCGACTGCCAAACATGTGGGCCAACCGGCGATTATCTGAGACCATAACGCAGCCATAAATTACAGGCAGATTAGATTAGGTGACAAGTTCTTTTCTCTATCTTTTTCCTCAGCATAAGACAGAGCACGCGGACCCTTAAACATTTGTCTTTTATTTACATTTGCACGAAAAGCAGTGGTACGCCTATTTCAAATCGAACTCAGCTTGAAGCGGGCGTCCAGCCTTAATTTTTGTTCCTATACCCAAATCCAATATTTTCGGAATTAATAATTTTTTATTACAAACCGCTATAATTAAACATTAAGAACAAAGTTGACAGTCGAAAGAATCTCTTTTCTGCAATTTTCAGACATATACAGCAAGAAAAATGAAAAAACATTTTATATTAAAAAATAAAATTATAATGTTATCATTTCTTATACACTGGTAATTTTTCACTTAATATTATATAATTTTTATTTACTTTTACTTCTTTATTTATATAATGTTTCATGTATTTACTATAATAATGTGATACCTTTCAAGTTTACGCACAAATTACGCTCTTTAGTAAGATCTATTGTGGGAGATTACTATGTTTATATACGTACATATATAATTTTATGATCTCTCATCAATTAACTTGGTCATTGACCACTATCTTGCAATATAACTTTTATTCATATGATGCAATCGTTTTTTAAATGCCTCTATTATTTTCATAAAAGCTCCACGACAAACAATGTGTTTGCTGTGCTTGGATTTAATGTAATATTAATAAGTCTCTATAGAATCAATTACTTACCAATAAAACTAAATTTGTCATTATGCTCATATATTACTTGTGACTAAAACGTGACAATTAATGTACGTGCTTAATTAAGGCAACGTGTTTACAAACTATGTAAGATATACTCACCAATATTCTTATTACTAATAAATAACGGGTTCAAATTTTTGAATGAAAAATTAATCAATCATTATTCGCAATAGAGTATAGATTTAGTAATTTCTTTTGAATATAGTATATCTACTGTTTAGTTTTAGGTAGATTCTTCGGAAGGAAAATAATTATAAAAACAACCACTTGAGTAATGTAAACAATCGAAAGAATATATTGTTACGGAAGATATGTTGGTTATGGGATAATTAGTATTTAATCATATTTGATAATAACATAATCCAAACTAAAATAGTAACAATAAGAATGAATATTTTCTTTAATGAAAAATTATGATCTAATTTTATAAAATATTAGTGCTATCTATAAATCACATACGAGACGTGGGTATACAAATATACAAAATGTGGTTATATTTTTAATAATACATCAAACTAGTGTGATATTTATTTATAAAATCTAATTTCCGTTTTCGGTCGCTTAAAATTCAAAACTGCCATAATTTTCACTACGAGTCATCTTCAAATTATACTACAAGTCTTTTGTCACTATTGTTTATTTCCATGAAGTGCTTTTTGTGTTTTTCATCCAATGACAATCCAGCGTATACGGTAAATTGTTAAGTTCGAACCCCTCAATTTACTTAATAATACCTTAATTGTAATAATAAACGTTTGTAGCATTCATGAATTAAGATTTAGTATTTTTATGTCACTTAATTTCATTTTTCGTCGTATTTTATTCGGAATTAAAAGATATTTTAAAATTTTTTCGAAATGAAATTTAACATTTTTGATGTACACTCTTAACATTTTGATGTACACTCTAACTTCGTGTTTTCCCGTGTCGTCATTGACATTTCGACACGGGAAAACCACTCAAACACTTGAGTTTTCCCAATAGCATCATTCTTGTAGGTCTTTTTTAACATTTCAGTTTTTGTGCCAGTTTTTCCTAGCAAGAAGCAAAATTTTGCAGCCGAGCACAAAAACGATAAGTAAATAATGCAGCTGTTACTAAAAAACTCAGACAAATAGAACGCAATCTTCTTTAGTGACGACGCTTGGGAATGGTAGAACTATAGTGATATGTTCAACAAGTTCGTTGGGTGTTAAAATAAAATAAAATTCTTTTACGTTTGTGAGTCTAATTATTTTTGAAGTGTAAACTTCTTTGGGCGCGTTGCGCTGATTGTAGCCACTGAACAAGACTGACCGTCACGCTCGGATATGTAACGCTCGTTCGGGTAATGTCGGCTCGAGGCGACTAAGGGAACAAGATAAATATATTATATAGAGGTATTTAATTTCAATTAAATTGAAATTTAAATGAATAAATAAATTCATGTCCCAGAGCAGATGTAAGCGAGTATTCATATCGTCTATTTATATATATACATACGTCCAACCGACACGACGACATGGGAGAGCATGACGCATCAGTCGTATAATACGTTACTGAATATTATACGCGTGTGTACATGTGTAAATGTAATAAATGTGCGTTTTATTTAATACGTTACTGAATATTATACGCGTGTATTTCGTATTATTAACCTCACCTTGATGAAGTTTACACTTCTGCTGTGTGGTTTTAAGCACACCCATTTTCTTGTTTTTTATACAATCGTCTGGGACGGGCTAGCCAAAATAATATGTTTTCTGTTAATCCTGTGAATAGTGGTTGCTTAGAAAACATTTGAAACAGCAAAATAGTAAATTAAATTGACTTCTCAATAAATAAATGCAAAAATAGATTCTCTTTTGCTGTGTTAATAACATGAACAAATACTAATCACCCCTGTATATACCTTCAAACAGGGACGATTAAAATTGAACCAAACGCATCTTTTGTTAATGTAACTTTTTAAGTAGTAATAATAAATTATTATTAAATTATACTCCACATATAGCAAAAATAATATTCATTTTGTTTAAAGAAGGCATTAATCTATCAGGAAACAGATTAATATCTTTACCTCTCGACGGGATGATCATAAATAAAAATCTGTTTTGTCCTATGTTTTGTTGTAATATTTCTTATAAATAGCAACAAATCTAGGCTGTTTATCTTAGATGTGGGTATTTAGTTTCATAGAATTTTAAAGCTAAACTTCAATTAATTATAATATTTGAATTTCCTATTTTCACGAAGTAGACAGTTTCTGTAAACTTCGTTCGCTAAAAAAATATTAGGCTATTCTAAATGTTCGCGTTTAATCTAGATTTTGTATACAATACTTACCTGTAATCTAAGCAACCAAAATTAAGCGTTATTTGATTATTATTGAAATATTTATTTTTTATAGGTGACACTTGAGAAATTATGTAAAAAGCATGTGCGCTTTTTTCTTGTATATATACGTCAATGCCCGCGGTATGTTAGATAAAAGGCTCGTGCAATTTTACGCAGGTAGTCGACTTGTCAGATCAAGATATGTATACTCCAGTGAAATAATCTAAAGGAATGCGAAGCGCTTGTGCAATGGTCTGGATCCCCTTCAAACACCTGTACAATTAAATAGTGCAAAATAAACTCGGTCTTTTTTTAGAGACAGACTGCCTTTGAAAAGTGTGGGTTGTTTAAAAATAGATAGATAGTTGATTTATTGTAAACGATGAAGATCCTGGCATTTTTTTTTATATAGAAATTTTAGTATAAGTATACAATTTAGATAGTTTTTTTCTTTGTACAAACATGTGTTGCCGGTAAATGAAAAGACGTGTTTATAATATTCTTTTCCCATGTATTTTTTTATTTTTATATTATAAGTAATTTAAGCATATATTTCTATGTCTTGATTTCCTAAATTTTTCGTCTATCAATAGTTTCATCAATTTTTAACTGTACTATCGTGTTACCAGTACTAATGTTCATATAATAATGCTGAAGGTTTTTTTTTTGGTTTCTAGTGAGCAATAACTGATATATTAACAAAAACCAACAGTCTTTTCCTCTAATGAGAAAGAGGTGAAGGAACAATGTAATAAATAATAAAATACAAACTCTTTAAAGGTATTTTTATATTTAATAGCTTACATATTTAGCTGCACAACACACGAAAACTTTGTTGTATTATTATCTTTACAATTTTTGTATTAATTTATTTTCATAAAAAAGTTATGTGTTTTAGAAATAACCACAAAAATGCATACATTTGATTAATGCCTACTAACTAAGGCTGGTACACAAAAGAAAAAAAACAACCTCCAGCTGCACATTTGATGAACGATATTAACCCTTAGCTACTACCCCCGGGTCAAAATGACCCAACGATATGTCCATGTGTGTAAGATCTCGTGAACCGCGAGGATGGGGACGCTCGCCGCTTCAGTATTCTCGGGTTATTACCGGCTTGTACCAGTAGTAAAGCGCGAGCCAGCGAAAGTAGCTGTTTGGTAGTGTTATAAGGGCTAGTGGGTCAAATTGACCCGTGGGTAGTAATAACGTAAGTATTTTATCGTGTAACTGATATTGTCTTTTATTATTTATATGCAATTTATAGCTCTAAGTATCACATGTAATTTTTGTTTCTTATACTGTCTTTGTGTATTTATAGATTATGGAAAATAAACCACTTACTGACGCTGAATTGCTGGAAATAGTAGATAATGATGAATTTTGGAAAGATGTCGAGCCAGAAGAGGATACGGCGAGCGACAACATTTCGATTCCGACAACAAGCACCAGCACAAATGACACTGAAAATAGAAATCCTGCATGTGGTCAGTTATTTAACAAAGGAGATGAAAGTGATTTTGAAGAGACTGATGCTGAAGAAATGAGTGAGCACGGTACCGATAGTGAAATCGAATGGGGGCCAAATGATGAAGAAATTCTTTCTTCGGAACGCTCTAGTACTGAGGGCGAAGATGAAAACATAACACAAACGGTACAGAAAAGACCATCGTGGTATGGTAAAGATAGAAGTAAATGGTCAAAAATACCACCAACAAGAGCAAAAGCAAATTCGAAAAATATAATAAAGGTACTTCCCGGCTTGAAAGGCGAAGCCCGACAAAATCCCCCTTCTTCTGCTATAGAAGCCTGGAGGCTGCTAATATCAACTCCTATCATTGAACAAATTGTTACGCACACAAACTCAAAAATAAGGAAGATGCAAGTTCAGTATAAAAGTTTTAAAAAACGAAAAAATAGTAAGTTCCTATTTTCGCCTGTTTTTGTTGAGGAAACCGATAGAAATGAAACAGAAGCATTACTGGGACTTTTGTATTTGCTAGGTAGTTTCAAATCGGGCCACGAAGACCTGCATTCCCTTTGGGTCACTGATGGGACTGGTAGAGACATTTGTCGCTGCACAATGTCTCTAGCGCGTTTTTCTTTTCTCCTGTGTTGTCTGAGATTTGACGATGAAGGTACAAGGCGAGATAGAATTAAAGTAGACAAATTGGCAGCAATTTCAGACATCTATAATGAATTCGTCGAGAACTCAAAAACTTGTTATTCGCCTTCAGAATTTGTGACGATAGACGAAATGTTAGTGCCTTTTAGAGGACGTTGCGGATTCAGAATGTATATACCGAGTAAACCGGCGAAATACGGATTAAAAGTGCAGATTTTAGCGGACTCAAAGACACATTACATGGTTAATTCAGAAATATACAGTGGAAAACGCAATGAACGTTCTAAGTTTTCAATACCAACAGAAACTGTACTTCGCCTTGTTGAACCTATAACTGGTACGAGCAGAAACGTAACCGGTGATAATTGGTATTCCTCTATGGAATTAACTAATGAACTTTTAAAACGGAAACTAACCTATGTCGGTACGTTGAAAAAAAATAAAGATTTATCCCACCGGAGTTTTTACCTTCCAAACAGCGTCAACTTGGTTCATCCATTTTTGGGTTTACTTCCAACCACACTATTGTGTCCCATGTACCCAAGCCCAACAAGGCTGTACTTCTAATCTCAACTATGCATAACGACGATCGTGTGGACGTTACGTCAAAAAAACCGGATATCATTTTATTTTACAATAATACAAAAGCTGGAGTTGACGCACTGGACCAAAAATGTTCCAACTACTCAACATCTCGTAGGTCCCGCCGATGGACAATGGCGATCTTTCATATGATTTTAAACGTATCTGCAATTAATGCCAGAGTATTGTATCAATTTTCTATGAACGGGAACGAAGTTTCACGACTTAAATTCCTCAGGGATCTTGGACGTAGCTTATGTGAGCCACACATGAGATCGCGAATATACAATAATAAAATACCACGCAAATTAAGAGATTTGACAGCCGATTTACTTGGGGTTATTATAGAACAGTGGTTCCCAAACTTATTTTGCCTACTGCCCACTTTGAGAATAAATTATTTTTTAGCGCCCCCATTTTTTCACCTACTCAAAAACCACTATAACTTCAAATTAAATTAATTATTGTGAGCTATATTAGCGGAGATTAAACATTCATTCTAAACGAGACTTTTACTATGGGTTATAGTAAAAGTCTCGTTTAGAATGAATGAGTTAACTTGAGACCTGAGCGTAGTAGGTAGTACACAACGGCGCTCAGGTCTCAAGTTAACTTTTACGGGCTACACCTGCCAATGAGAATGATTATTGAAACGCAACTTTATAGTATTCAGACAAAGTATCTTTTATTCAAAATTCAAAATAAAACAAACATAATCGATTCTAATATAAAAACTAATGTGAAGGATGAATCTGATGCTGTTTAATAAGTTTGTTGATATCAGGTTCCAATTTACTCAAGAACAGCCGCAAGTCACCACGTTCGGTAACATGCAAACGATTTCTCTTTTTAGTAAGCAGCGTTGCTACAGCACTAAATCCACGTTCACACAAATATGACGATGGGAATGCTATCAAGAATCGTTGAATGATTGACCACAATCCAGGGTACAATTGCGGGATCGGTTTTTGTAGCCAAAATTCTTGGTAGCCATTTTTGAACTTGATTTTTATTTCCTCGTTCGTTGTCAATTCTATAAGTTCTTCTTCCAGATGTGGTGATATTGCTGTGTTGACATTTGAAAACGGATCCAACACCCAGTCTGGTATTTCCAAGTTCAAAATATCCTGGTATCGTTCGGTGAAGTCAATGTGGAGCTTTTCCAAATGTTGGCAGTAGGCAAACAAGTCGTCGTTACTGCAGGATACTGATAAATTCGGAAAATTATGAAACTCACGTCTGCCCATATTCTTTTTGTGTAGAAGCAGTTTGGCTGCGAAAGCAGCAACGACATTTTTTGTTTTAATTAAATTTAGTTCATCGCCTTGCAGTTGGAGATTCATGTTGTTGAACAATTTATACAGGTCTGTCATGTAAGCTATATCATTTTTTGATGTAATGAGCTTGTTGCGTAATTCTGTATCTTTAGTTTCCAAAAACTCTATCACAGAGTCAAAGAGGTTGTAAAATCGAGTCAGACAATTGCCTCTTGATAGCCAACGAACTTCGGTATGAAACAACAAACGGTTGAAATCTTCGTCATTAGTAACACAAAGCTGATGAAATAATCTATCATTCAAAGAGCAGTTACGGATTTTATTGACTGCTTTGATGACATATTGCAGTGATTGAAATAGTCGTTCACTTAAATTTCTAGCAACCAAATGTTGTCTATGAATAACGCAATGTACAGCAAGGACATCTGGAATTTTATTTTTTACGTACGCTATGAAGCCTTTATAGCACCCTGTCATAGCCGGAGCGCCATCCGTAGCAACTGATATAATATTTTTCAAGGGAATCTCTTTCTCATCACAAAACTTTTCCAATGTATTGAATATGGTTTCGCCTTTTGTATCGGTCTCTAAATTTCTAGCAAACAATAGTTCTTCACATATTTTCTCATCTTTAATAAACCTCACGTAAGACAGCAACAATGCTTCATTAGTTGGTAAAGTGGACTCATCGAGCTGAATTGAGAATTGACTAGTCCTCAGATGATTGCACAATGATTCTTCTATGTTTCCGGCCATTTCATCAATTCGTCTTTGCACAGAATTATTACTCAAAGGAATTTTTCCGATAATATCTGCGGCCGGTTTATGAAGCACAGTAGTTATTACTTCCTTTATTGCTGGCAAAATTAACACTTCTCCGATGTTGTGTGGTTTGCCTTTTTGAGCAATTAACAAAGAGATGTTGTACGAAGCTCGAAGTCCGTCGTCATCTTGCTTAGCAGCCGCCGAAAAGAGTTTTGCTACACTTGGCCGAGTATTATGCTTCTTCTCTAGGTCTTGAAAATATGCTACATTCTTGTCTTTCTTATCTGGATGCATTTTATTCAAATGATCTTGAAGTCTTGAAGGCTTCATTGCTTCATTCGAAAATGTTTTTAGGCATAGAAGGCACAAAGGCGACGATGGGTTTGTAGGATTTTCAATGAATCCGAATTTAATATATTCCGCACAGTATTGCCGTCTCTTCTTTTTTACTTCCGACATTGTTTTGTTTTGAGAAATACGTAAGTATAAGTGTTGAACTTAAGTACTGCTTATCTATTACGCGCGAAACCGCAAATGAAAATAAAATAAATATTACGTTGTTTATATAGGATTGCATAAGCAGCACGCACCGACAGGAATAAGACAAACATGCATAAACTCGTTTATCTCATTCGACGCTCAATCGTACTCAACAAGTAAGAACAAGTATTCTATGAACCAGCCGATTGATACAGTTGCCTTTTTATTTGTTTGTTTGTGTCTCTTTTCGTTTCGAAACGGAGCGACCGATTGATATGTTTTTTATTTTATTTATTCAATAAAACAGGACAGATATATGAACTACTCGGAGAGAAATATCGAACCGAGTTGGTTTGAGCAATCTCTTAATTAATATTAGTTGATGTTCACAAGCTGTAGTCGAGAGTAGGGATGGGACATCGGTGGGTAAACATCGATATCAAACATCGATGTTAACATCGTTGATCAACATCGATGGTTGCAAAATATCGACTACCAAACATTGATGTTTTTAAACATCGATAATTATATTTATAGATTTATTTTTTGGCAGTTTAACAAAAACTTTATTATAACTTAATTAATTTACGTCCTTAACAAAATGATATAAAAGATATCACTATTCAAAAAAAATAATAAAAGAAATATATACATTTATAATATGTAGTTAACTTTAGAAACTACTCAAAAAAAACTATATAAAAAAACAATATTATGCAATTACGCATGAAACAACCACATGACTTAAATCGTCTGATACTTAAAAAATATATACATTTACGTGTATCAAAGCTTTTTAAGAGAACGATTTTTATTTGGGATTTTATAGTCTTGCATTTTTTTTTGACTACACTGGCAAATACCGAGATACATATGGATATGGTTTTATATTTCTGATGTGTCATCTTGCATTTAATACGTGTATCGTCGTGTATGATTGTACGCACTAGGGAATTTCCCGAAGAAGTATACATCGGTAATGTCTATCTCCCTTCTTTTTCTATGAAAATACGTTTACCTCCTTCACTTATTCTGCATGCATACATAATTTAACTTTTATTCTGCACATTAAAAGTAGTATAAATTTATGTATTTAATTATATATTATTTAAATATTTATACTGAGTAATATTTAAAAGAGCCTAAAATGAAATATTCGAATTTATATGATATAGCACTGTGAAATTCAAATACTTCTTTTATTCGTAGACAATTTTACATCCTCGTAGCCTGTATGTGAGTTGTTAATTTGGAAACATTTTTGTATTTGTCAACAGAGGACGCTGTTTTATTTTGTGATTAGTGCAAATACATTTTGTCAAGCTTAAAAGTTCGATGTTCACTATATTTCTTCTAACATCGATAGTTTATCGATAAATCTAAATTGCAAACATCGATGCAAAAACATCGAACATCGATCCTAAAATATCGATGTTCAATGAACATCGATGTTTATCGCCCATCCCTAGTCGAGAGTCGAGAGCTCAGTCGGTGTCTAAGAGTCCTCCTAGATTCTAGATGAAATTACAAATCGCCCCCTAAGCCTTTACACAACGCCCCCATTTTTTTTCTGGGTCTCTTACCGCCCCCCTTTAGACCTGCAGCGCCCACAAGGGGGCGTTATCGCCCACTTTGGGAACCTATGTTATAGAAGTTCAAGAAGTCCCTCAACAACACCAACCAGCATCAAAAAGGAAGAGATGTGCTTTCTGTCCGTCAAAAAAGGATCGAAAATGCAGCACCTTTTGTGATTCTTGCAAAATACCGGTCTGCCAAAAGTGCTTCAAAAAAATCTGTCCAAATTGCGTTTAAGGTGTTTTATGTTTTTTACTTTCTTATTTAGTATATTTTCGTTTAATAACAATAAATAAATATGTTTATTTTCTTCAAATAATTTTTATTAATGCCTTTTAAAAATTGGGTCATTGTGACCCGTGGATAGTTTGAATGTATCCATTTCTGGTGGGTAGTAGCTAAGGGTTAAAAAAAATCAAATTTATATAATTATATTTGAAGATAAAAAATTGAAAATAGCAAACATTGTCACACACATTTCAAGCAAGTGTTTTTCGAAGCGATCCCATCATCTATCCCCACTTTACGGCATCTCTACCGGGCCTAGCAAAGACACAAACTTATCGGAATCGGTCGGCTATTGCAGACTTGAATCTGGACGACAGACAGTTTTTGCAATTAGAAAGAAATGCGGTACCTATAATATTGGAGTGTATATAACAGATGGGCAAGCGGAAATTGAATTACTATAAAAAATCAACAAAACAAAAAAAAAGTAAATATGCAAGTGGAATGAAAAATCAAAATACGATATAAGTAATTTTTAGTCTACAACTTTATTTGTTAATTTGATTTAGTTTAACTAAGTTCATAATACCAGTATGCGAGTAGATTTCAGAATTTAAACATTTGACGATTCATGTTATGTACCTATATATTAAAATTTTCAAACCACGGTAGCTGTTTCGCGTAATTTTTAATAGTTGTTTTGAAAACGTTTAAAAATGGAAATTGTCTGTTAGCCTACTTGAAGATAGCCGCATTTAATTATTATTACTATTAAATTACCGGTTTAGAACCACGAATTTTTTCCCTTCAGAACGACGCATCTTTTCCCGATCTACATAGCGATATAATCTGTGAATAAATCCGAAGCGCTCTGATCGAAACCCGAATATCGTCTAGCTTCACCTACTCACACCCCCTTGCATCTACCGTCCCGCTAATAATACAAGTTGCATAAGTTTCTATTTGCCCAGATGCAGTTGGTAAATGCCCCTCTTAAGTGGCGCCATCTTTCCAAAGCATTATAAACTACTTGGTTATCGCTGAGCACTTTTAAAATCACGTACTTTCCTCATTAGAGACGGCCATGGTTTTTTTTATGGTTGGTGACAGTGCATAATTTTGATAGTTTGGTTATGTCATTTATGCGTCTATAATTTGAATTTAAGTATGACAACTGTCACAATTTTAAGTTTTCAAAAGTTTAACATGTGCACCGACATTGATTACTTATAGTGGAATTCTGAAACCTTCTCGGAAGCTGCGGTTATCATAGTCCCTGGTAACGAAGTGACGTTATATGAGGATTCTCGAAAATTTTTCAGTTAGTGACGTAGAAGTGTCAATTTACGATTTTTTGTACATAACCTTTATGTTTAACATGTAAACAGATATATCATCTCGTAAATATATACCAAAATATTTCAATTTAAAATTTTAACTAATAAAAAATTGTTTTAAATATAATATAGCGATTGTTAACATTTCTTTTTAAAGAAAATGTACTGAAAGTTTTGTAATACCAAGACATAGTATAAACATATGTTTATACTGTTGCCAAGATAGCACTAAGCACTTTGGAAAGTTTCAACAAGAACTGCTACCATTAGGAGAGTTTCAAAGGCCGTAGTATCGCACTAGTGTATAGTGAATTTGCAGATAAATGTCTTTTCAGGCACATTTATGGATGATGAAATGTGATTTTTCTATTCTATTTCCCTATAAAGTGGACATTGTTTTTCTTTCAAGAGTACCTGAACACAAAAAAATACATAAACCCAACAGACAATATCCACACAACATAAAGCATGTGAAATGTGAACAAACTAAATGTTCGAAAAAGTCTATTATGGTATCGTGTTCACAATAACTTCACAATTTATAGTTGACTTTTTCATAAGATTTTCTAATAATAAAACTACATCAAATTGAGAGGATGTTTAACTTTATTTTATGTTGAAGAAGATAAGAGGAAATTTACCTGTTTAGTCAATGACTTTCTTTATTTGTAAGTCAAACCGCAAAGATTTTATCAATATGTAACTATATTGAACGATTAATGTTTTAGGCTCCAAAAAGCTAACATTAAGTTTTAATAGCATAGGCCAAAGTATATAAATGGTTGAAGGATATAGATGATTTTGTATTTAGAAAATCGACCAATCCTGTAATGTATTGTTGTACTTGCTACACCAAATCATTCGATATTATTGCAGGATTTTGTTGTCGAGCCTCTGAAATTTTAGTAATTTTTTTTTTTTTTTTTTTTTTTTTGAACTTGTGGTGGGCGGCTTACCCCGGGGTTATAAGCTTTAAGCTTGTCATAACCCCAGGAGCCTAAAATGAATTGAAAGCTTTTTATTTGCAGTTTTTACAGGAGAGTAATATTCATTAGGCTGAAATTTGCACTTTTTCAACTCTAAAGAATGTAAAAATTATTGTTTAATAAATTTACCAACAAGTATTATAAAACAACAGAAGACATTTGACTCGGATAATTATACTAATATTGGATATGAATTATATGTTTACTATTAAATCTTAACAATAAAGATCAAAAAGAAAAATAATAATACTGAACTAGAAATGTGAACTTTGAATAATAGGTACTCAAATAGAGATTGTTTGTATAAATATTAAAAAATAAAACACATTTTATTGTCAAATATATTTTTTTTATTAACTTTACCATAAAAGTAGTGGTGAAATTTAGAAAGAAAATTACAGTATGTGAATATAAAAAATATATATACAAAAGGAGGGTGTTCTTCATCGGCTAAAAGTGGAGCAAGTATATAGACATGTGTGCCATCAATTACACCTACATCTCGTGCACCCCATTTTTCATAAAAACTAAACAGAACAATAATTTTTAGAACGTTTAGAAAAGATATGATTGCCCTTGGTAAATATATGAACTGGGCGCTATCTATTAAACAAAATACATCTCCAGTCTCCCATTTTTTATCATAAAAACAAAATAAAGAATTATTTTTAGAATATTTTGATACAACATAATTACCCTTGCTTAACACGATTCTTCGATTCACAATCACTGGGAAATTTTATCCATTGAGGGAATAAATTGTTTGATATGACAAGACAGACCTGACTAAGAGAAACAAAGCTATTAACACCAACACTATTCTGATAGCTGCCTGATGCTACGAAATTTAATGTTGTTAAGACCTGTAAAAAATATATAATGTGCACTATATAGTTAATATGCATTTCAAGTGATGTTGATGATAATAACCTTCAAATGTAATGGTATATTTGTTTGTTCAATAACTGTATCAGGTTTGAACAGTGTCCTTATTCAGTTAAACAAACATTTGTTTAAAATGCCTGTTGGGTATTTCATAAGGATTTCCGTGATCTCTTAAACGTTTTCGGAATATACACATATAATTTCTAGAATAAAGAAAATAGAGAATATTATGTATACTCTATATATTTTATATTAACGATTACCTACCGGTTGTGATCTTCATCTAATAATAATGCTATAAAGCCTTTCATATTTGCAAATATAAAACAATAATAAATATAACGAATAAACAAACAGGAACAATAATACATACAGGGTGTCTCTACACACATTTCTGAGGGCGATCTAACCCAACTTACCTCAGTCCAAAAGTGGATGCACCATTGCATTGAATTGCCACAAGAATAACACCCAAATTACAGAAGCATATGTGTCCATATACGGAATGAATTTTTTATATCCAGATTACTCATAAACGGCTGCTCCAATCAACTCCTACCAGGTATACCTTTTCTAGGTAAAAAACATTGGAGAATAAGAATTTTTATTTAAAGGTTAAATACAGTGTGTCTCAAAAAAGTTATTACGTTTTAAATGGATACAATATGCCGCAGGTGGCGCCCTCTACATTTTGCAATGAAAATGAGAGCAGATTTAAATTTTTTACCCCACGAAACCCCCCCTACCCAAATATTGTGACAATATACCAATTATTACAGAAATTATTTATAAAAAACTAAAACCAAATTGAACTTTTGACACTCTGTATCTCCGAAAGCATCCACTTTTGGACTGAGGTAAGTTGGGTTAGATCGTCATATTTTGCCCTCAGAAATGTGTGGTAGCGTTTTTTCCGCACCTTTTAGAGACACCCCAGTATAACAAATACACAAACAGGAACAATAATAATTATAACAAATAAACTAACAGAAACTATAAATATAACAATAGGAACAGTATATGTTATTGCGAACACTAGCACTATTTGACGATGATAATTTATTATGTCAAAGGCGTAATGTTCACTGAGTTCGCCACCCACGGGTTGTAAGGCCGTATAGGCTGTATTTGTTAGTTGTTCGGCGACAGTTAGTTGGATTAAAAAGACACAAACTCACTAAACTTCGTATATTTGTGTAGATAGCTCAATCAAAATGGTAAATGCATAAGTTTTTAATTATCAAAATAAACAATTATCACCATAATAATATTAGAAATAAATGACGCATTACACACTGTACTGTTAATTTGTTATTACAGAAAATGCGGAGCCCTTCTTGAAGCTTAGATGTATTTTAAGGAACTCAATAATATTAGAAATAAATGGCGCATTAGACACTGTACTGTTAATTTGTTATTACAGAAAATGCGGAGCCCTTCTTGAAGCTTAGATGTATTTTAAGGAACTCAATAATATTAGAAATAAATGACGCATTAGACACTGTACTGTTAATTTGTTATTACAGAAAATGCGGAGCCCTTCTTGAAGCTTAGATGTATTTTAAGGAACTTAATAATATTAGAAATAAATGGCGCATTACACACTGTACTGTTAATTTGTTATTACAGAAAATGCGGGGCCCTTCTTGAAGCTTAGATGTATTTTAAGGAACTGACTTCAAATTTATTTTTCTTACAAGAAGAGTCCGCATGATATTTTAACGGAGGTTTCTAAGAAGTTAAACAAAGATATACAATTTCTTGCTAGCCAATTTCATTACACTATAGAAAACGAATATTGATTTATGGCTACAAAGCGAAGCGTACACTAAAATTCATAACATAAAATTACAGTTAAACTTTCTTTAAATATTTCTAAATGCCGCCTACAATATTTATAGGGGTCAAGTGGGCCCTTAGTTTCGGTGGAGTACCATTAAGTAATAAAATAAGATACAATAAAGGAAAGTTGAGTGTATCTCGGGAATAATTTACAATGTCTAACAAATAGCAGATGTGGTACATGCAATTCAAGAAAAGGGTCCGGTTCGAAGATTAACGTAAATATTATATACAGAGTGTATAATAACAAAAAAGTGATTTAAAGTTTGCTCGGGAGTAAACAGTATATTAACAATAATTATATAATAATAATATAATCACAATATAACCTACAAAATCTTTACTCACGAACGTTTTGACACTTCTACGTCACTAACTGTAAAAACTTTCGAGAATCATCATATAACGTCACTTCGTTGCCAGGGACTACAATAACCGCAGCTTCCGAGAAGGTTTCAGAATTCCACTATTAATTACTTAAAAAACAGCCTACTCTAATGAGGAAAGTATTTGAAGGCACGGTATGCAATATGATTGGATTATATCAAACCTACTGCTATTGACATTTGACTGATTTGATATTTATCTTGTCTATTTCATATTCTTTTCTACTTAAATTATTCTAATACTACACACATTCAACCGTTTCATTTAATGTGTGCTTCATATTTACTATAACATATTTTGGAAGTTACGTCGAGTACCTATATAGAAAACTATATCTGCTTTTCTCACGGAAAAAATGTGCCTCTTCTGGGTCATTTAGTTCTTACAAAAATAGTCTGCGTTAAAAGGCAAGTAATTCGCAAGGTACTTTGGCAAATGAGAATTGATTATTCGAAATTTAGTATAAGGAAAATTGTTGGCAAATAGCTATCTTTTTTTTACATCTTGAAGTTAAATTTATGTTTTAATATTTCTAGATGTATGAAATTCTACTAGAAAAATTGCCTGGCTGAGGTGAAGCAGGTTTGCTAGACGTTATTTGGTCACTAATATAATATTAACAATACGTCTGAATATTTGAACTCTTAAGGTATTTGAGGGCTGATTTAGTACAATTTTAAAAGGAATACACGTGGGTTTATTATGAATATTTCAAGATTGTCAAATTTTGTTCTGTAATTAGATTTGGACCTGTTGAATAAATAAAGATGCTATAGTAATGTTCAAAATGCTCTAATTATTACCAAGAATGCACCTTATTATCATCGTAAGGTTGAGAAGTGTCAACAAGAAACTGATTACTGTTATAAAGCACATATTGGAGTGTCTTGAAATGTGCGCGTAGAAATATTAACAGATTTTAGTGAATACTACCTTTTTAACCAGTGTTATTTGGAAATATTCTGTATTTCTTTTAATAAGTGTACATGCACGTATATCCGTTTATTGTAATACTTGAGAATATTATACAACAATGTTACTTTGTCTTAACAAGATCCTAGTTGCGATTCTGTAGAAGAAATGATTCCACATTTTAGGCTAAAAGGAAGTGCAAATGAAGCTGAGGCAAATATTGCGATGTGGAATAGTAAAACTTCAAAATCTTTCAATACAATTGAAAGCGTCGATTACGTATTTGAACTCCAATTAGTGTTACCTTGAATTGTTATAAAAAATTAGAAATGTAAGAGAAAATGTTATTCCTGACACTACCCAAGAACTTCATTTTCAGCAACACTTTTTTAATTTTATTTCGTTCTATTTCATTATTTTAAGATTATTAATATTAATTATTGTAAAGTTAACGTTTAAAGTGTTATTTTAATGTTTATTTCATGAGAATTCAGAAAGTATTTCTTTTGGGTACTACTGGATTTTTCTTATTTAATTTTATTCAATTATTATGGTATTTTAACACGACCTTCAATCCACATAAGTACATATCCAAATCTACATATTGAACAAATGCATTCTGAATGTTTTTTTTTATCTTGATTATTTTCGTACAAATTTGGTTCTTCTAATAAGGTTGCTGAAGGTTACCATATTTGTACAATTAAATGATATCTGTCGTAGAAATCTTGTCATTGGCAAACTAGCTTGCATTCTTCTGATACAATCGTTTTCAAATGCCTCGTCGATTTTAATAGGTAAGTCTCCATTTTTTAACAACATGTTCGGTATGTTTCGATTTAACGTAGCGTTAATAGCAGTTGTCCAAATCCATTGCCCATTAATAAAGCCGAAATATTCATTATGCTAATTTATTACCACGGACGACGTGACAATTAATGTATATGTTTAATTAAGAGAACGTGCTTCACGCGAAACGAAGTTATGTTTCTGAACGATCTTATTTACGAAAAGACATTTTAAAATTCTCTTTCACATCTAAATCATATTCTTCGCCAGTTAATTTTGCATTATATACGCGACTGTTGCACGTGTTATGCATTTACATTTGTGTGTATGTGTAACATGCTCGGAAGTAAAACTAGTAAATGAGTGAAATAGATAATATTCGAACAGGAGGTGACCAATAAATATGAAGCTTTCTAAAATAGTATAGAAATATATTAACTTAAATGTTTTCGTAAAATGTGTTTGAATTTCTTCAACAATTTTATTTAACTGATATAGTATTGTCAATTATTTAGTATTGCTATCTTTAGTATTAATCACTTCTTTTATATCGTGACATACTCTGCTACCATTGTTAATCATTTCTTTTCTTTTTGGGCAATTACCCAATGTATCCAATATTATCTATCCACTTTGTGTTTTTTTTAATATCCGTAATAATTCCTATATACAGGATGAGTTTTTTTTCATTATTTGTATGGGGATCACGAAAACCATAAGAGATACGCATTAGGTTAAATGGAGAAAGATTTGCATCTTTATAAGCCTCATTCAGATACATTTTTGTGAATTTAAGAAAATGCATGATTTACTAGATATTTGAAAAAATAGAAATTTTCCAAAACGCTTTCATTGCTATAACACTTCTATTCATAAAGTTAGAAAAAAACTTTTTGAATATTGTTTATAAGAAATTGAATTTCAAACGACAACTTCTTAAATTTTTAATTTTGCTTAGCATTTTTGAGTTAGCAAGCCAAGTCTATTTTCTTAAATGGAGACTATAGTTGGCTATGATATATTCTAGTAGTGCATTTTTTTCTGCTTGCAATGATGTAAGGGTTGTAGCACTTATTTTAATAAATAACTGCACAAATACACTATTATTATGTTTAACAAAAATCATGTCTTGCCATGGAAAAGAAAAGAAACATATAATATACAATGTAATACAAGAAACAATAAAAACGTTAACGTATTAATTATTAACAACACGTAACACGCTAAATTTACATTAAGTGTTCGAAATGCCCACCATTATTATCGACGCACATACGGCACCTTTTCAACATTAGGATTAAAGATCTTGGATTAAGATCCAAGTTTTCGTACTCACTAAATTTTGTTTGTATTGTTTTGTTTTTACAAAAATAATTGTCATTTTGTCAATTTGAAATCTTCTGTGGCTCATTGTAGATTATTTTGTTGTTAAGAGCCCGGAGGAAGGCAATAAAGATTGCCGAAAACTAGGAATCCATTCAAAAGAGCGGACTTTTGTTTTATTCCCCCTGACTGCTATCCCAACTAATGCCGAATGTACTATATATATATTAAAATTAAAATTGGAAAATACTTTGCCGAAATATAAAAAAAAATTATTAAAATTAATCAGTCATTATGACATAGCGGCATTATTTAATAGTAATTAATAACAAGAATGAAAATAGGAAAGCAAGCTGTCATACCAACAGTTTTATTACAATACAGTCATTAATTAAAAATAGCAAACAATAACAAGAAATGATCATTAGAAAATCAAATCAATGAAATAGAATCATTAGAAAATCTAAAGAAAACAATATCAAAAAATGACATCCAACTTACGAGGTAACAATGCCGACCTATGTATTTAACGACAAACATAGAAAGATGCAAACGCGAAATGTGAAATTATAAGTGAAAATATAAACAGTTCAGATTCATCTTAGACAACATTCTATGTACTACACAAATAATATCGACGCGAATTTCGTAATTAAAAGAGTAATTGTAAAAATTAGGAGTAGAGATATCGCATACTCTTCATGTAGGTTGATAAGAGGTCTAGATTTACCTTAGACGAACACCTAATCTTATCATACAAATAATACTGACTATGAACAATTTTATTCGAACTTAGAATAATTTTTCGAATTAAACAAATATATTTAAATTATAGTTAGGAGATATTAGAACATTAGTTAAGAACCGGAATCTTTTACTTTAAAACATGATGGCCATACGCTACATGTCACGATAAAAGATTCTGGAAATTATAATAACTTTTTTTGAATAAGTGAGTTTTGTAAGGAGTTTATCTTTCTTTGAATTGGAGTAGACACTTTATGTTTTTATTTTCTCATTCATTACTTATTGTAGAATTGCTATAAAATAAAGCAATTAAAGGTGAATGTGGAAGAGTTTAATGTATTATATGAAGAGCTAAGGTAGTTTGTATAGAGTTTTCTTTTTGCATATAAAGTGTTTTATTGTTTTTGTGTAGTGACTTATATTGAAAGTTAATAAGGTTGGTAAATTTATATTTTATTGTTTAGAGTTTATGATTTTTTTTTTGATATATTGTGTTTGTGCATTGAAGTCTGACATGTTGGCACTCTATGAATTGGAGTTGTGTTAAACAAGTTATGCAATTAATGAACTTGTAAAATGGAGCCCTAATTGATTCTCTGACATGAATTTGTGATGAGAATATCATTCAGAAGCGAGAAAAGGCATTTGAGTGAAATTAATATCAGCACAAAGTCAGTATTTTAATGCACATCTAATAACTTGTAATTACGTTTTCTTTTTATTAAATTGCGAATGATTTTCATTCCTTTTTGTACACATTATACATTGACTGACTCTTTAATGTGAATTTGCTTTGGTTGTCTAAAAGCGAGAAAAGGCATTTGGACAGGATTAGAATCAAAGCAAAGTCTATTTTCGAGTGTGTGCACAATAATAAGAATAATATTTTGTTTCATAATAATAACCAATATAAGTCGTTACACATTATAGATTAATTATAAGACATTTTCGTTTGTTTTGTTGATTGCACATAAATTTTAAACTAAGCACGAACTAGTGTGTTATACATGATTTTAATTTATACTTTAGTTTATACACAGTATTAGATGCAGTATTTCTGTATTTTTATTTAATGTACCTAACCTATTAAAAACTTAAGATAAAGAATAATTCTTCCCCTGAGATAAAAGATAATTAGAGATACCATTAACTGAGCTAATGAAGTACGACATTGCCTAACCCACATTTTTGCAGAAGTATTAAGATCTGAGATTAGCATAAGGCTAATTTCTTGAGATATTCGTATTTTTAACACTAGAAGCGCCGGGTAATACAGCGCTTCATACCTATTAGCGCTGCAGGGGGTCATTTTGATCCCATCATTTTTCCTTCGTATAAACATTGCTGGCTAGGTAAAATTTTAAATACTGCATACTTTTTTTGTCTATTTATTGGGAAAAAAAACAGTGTAATACTTAGTGGCTTAAGGTCTATTTGTGGCAATTGGCACAAGTTATAGTATTAACTATTTTCCCAGATCATTTTCCGCACGTAAACTTGAGATATTTTTAACATTTTTTCCATTGATTTGTTTCCTTTGCATTGTTTTCCAACCTAACATTTAAATCTGATTTTTGATGGAATTTCTTCAGATTCATGAGCAACATCAGGGATATATTTCTTATTAAGATACGCTGCTCGAAGATCTTCAAAAATTTCCTCAAAAATTGGTACCTGCATATGTTTTCCCCTGCACTTTCTTTATATAAGGCCAAGAATTTATTAGAGCTAAGTCAAGTGTAAAAAATCTGAACGAGCCAATGACGCAAACCAGCTCTGGTGGTGTACTGCCTAGCCATTTGGTCAATAATGTCGACTCCATATTTGGTTTTATTATAGAAGCTAACATTTTCTGGTAGCTTTTCTCAGATGAGCCAATTTCTATATTAGAGTGCATGGTGTTCAGGGCCATAATGCTTTTCTATTTCTTTCCCTGGTGTATAGTCAATGTCAACTCTTCATGCTGCAGAAGTTTTGTATCGTAAAGAGGTGCTTTGCGCGATTTTACCTCAACTGGAATCTCCTTTCGAATCCTATTTACTATGCCTACGATGGTAATTTTAGCTTCCTTTTTTACAGATGTAGTAACGTTTCTGCCTTTGTTTTGAAATGCTTCCATAAGACGCCATGCCACATATTCAGTGTGGCTTTCATCTGCAGGGCGATTTCCATTTTTCCCAGGTAGGGAACACACATATATTTGGATTTGGGGTCGCCGAGGCAATCCGACTGCCTGTCTGAGTTCTGACAACGGAAAATCTCTCGTTGTTTGTTTAGATATATTTATTTGTCAATTTAGACAAATAAATAATCGATTTATCATGATTTCTGCTTTCTAAAATGTAAAGGTCAAAATGACCCCTCGGCGCTAATAGGTAGAAGCTATAAAAAATTAGGAATGGTATGCCAAAGATCGCTTAGATGCCTTGTATATGTGTATAACATATAAAAAATAATAGTCAAAAATACCCACCCCTATAGGGCCTTGGATCAAAAGATCCAGACAAATTAATTTTGAAAAGTGTCAAAATGACCCCTTCGGCGCTTCTAGTGTTAAGAATAAAGAGTTTTAATAATTTCATTGCATTATTAATTTGCAAGGATCACCGCAATATGTAAATAGTTTATAATCTTATAACAGACATAATACACTTTTCAAAACAAATAAAACAAGTGTGATATGTAATATAAATTATTGTCAATCGATTGAGAATGGGCACTAACATTGGCAACGAACAAATACATATCAAGAATAAACATTTATTTAATTTTCTTTGATTCTCTCAATAATGGACCTACAATATAAAGATCGTATTTACAGTGAATTTTAGTGGCTGCTATTTAGAGGCTTTACTGTATACATTTTCAGTGGGTGCTTCGTTTTTGTCATAATAGATATTAAATATATTATGACCATTATCTTGTTTCTCCAGATTGTAATTGCTTTACTAAATGTTCTTTCCAACGAATTCCTTCTGGTTTATGAACATACATAAAAGTGTCTTTTACATATCAGTCATTCTCTGTTCTTTCAGATTGCGTATCACATATGCAATAATTGTATTCACGTGCGTAAGTACCGCATCGCTTGACAAAAAGTAACGACCGGCTGTCGTAAAAATCGAACAAAAGTGCACGATGGTCCCTAAAAAGGAATAAAGAGAAATTTCAGCCAGCATCAGCTCTGCGGTCGCGCCGAAAGTAAATGAAAAAACATAAAACGTAAATTCCTACAAATTCCTGGTCGAACATCACATAAATTATTCAAAAGAGAGCTCTTGCGGTTCGACCAGTTCGGACGAGAAACGGGGCGTATGAGAAACCGCTTTGACATGGGGGTCCTCGTCATGACACTGAAGGGGACCCCCTGCCATTGTTCCAGGAAACACCAAGACAGAGTACGGCTTGCAACGAAAGAATGAGGTAATAAAATAATGACAATGATGGTTTGACCCCGCATACTGTACAAGTCCTTCTGTAGTATGGCAATAATACTGTCTTACTATAGAATACAATAAGAGAATAAACAAACTTGATTAAAAAAATATATTTATCCACTTTTATATACATTGATTTGTAGGTAATATTTATTTTTTGAAGTACGTACTGATAAATATTTTTTTATACTCACCGACTATAAAGTGACATTTCGCGCAAGTATGAAATTTAAAAATAAATCGAACTTTATAGTAATAAAATTTAGTCTATAAAATACTACTACCCTCGACTTTTATTTACTAAAAGTTGGGGAAACGGGAGTAATTGCTAAATATTCTTCCAACAAATTTGTTGGCGCCATCTATTTGACGATCTCGCACGCAACATTCCCATTGACAGTTAATTCTAATCAAACCCAAAAAGCGGTAAATCCCCTGTAAATTCAACAACTTAATGGTGTAGAATTACATCACAGATTCTTCTAAAATAATAAAGTGTTCATGAAATATCCATTTTGAAAATATGAAGCAGAGAGTAAACACTTGTCGAGCCACACTTTTAAACAATATACAGGGTGTATTTGAAATAAGGGGACAGAGTGTGATAAATGGAAAGGTGCAATTATGTAGAATATAAATCCCAAAAATTGTGAGTCAATTACGACACGAACGCCAAAATTAAAACCCCCGAAAAGTGTTTAATGTGCCGCCTATGGATTTAGCATGTGTGTATATGTCGTAGGTATCGCGCCAGACGTCGACGATTCCACACAGGTTGAGGAGACGTAATAATTTCCATGGAAGTAAATAAACACGCATAGATACACGCAATAACAGCTGTAGAAGTTATAAAAACTCCAATGATAGCATTGCTTACTATTTCTAAACAGGTGTTCATGCTAAGAGTTCAACAACCTTAATATGAAATATCAGCTGTTAAAATATCTTATTTTTCAACAACGAGAATTTTTTTTATTGAGATGGATTATTTAGATATTACGTTTTCTTCCGCTATTACTGTTATTATGATTAAATTCAACGACTTTTTACTTCTTACTTCTCACAAAAACAAATTTGTGTTGTAAAATTTACCCAACTCTACTTATGAGAAACTTTTATTTTAATTGGACGCAAGTAAATTAAAAAAAAACATAATTTATTTCAGTTCGTGTGTTGGGTAAGCAATAGTCAAAACATCCACACGTAACGATCGAACGAGACTGACCTCGTACACCTTCACACTCCTACTTACTAACCCACCCTTCCATAGCCTACAGGCGTATTAAAGTGAAGTGGCGCGACGAATATTTTAAAAATATCTTTGTAATTTTTAAAATCTGAATTTGCGCAAAATATTTTGGATTTGAGTCTAATAAAATTACATCTTTCCATTAATCATACTCTGTCCCCTTATTTCAAATACACCCTGTATAATCAAAGAGTATGGTGGTGTATTTAACAAATTGTAAAACGAAATCAAACTACTAGAAATGTCAAAGACAAGAGGTGACAAAACGTTGAACGGAAATGTATGAAATAATACAGCGCATGTAATCACTCCGTCTTTGTCTTGCACAAATAAATTCTATGAATCGTATGTCGTGCTTGTATCGCACATGCATTCGCTTAGCTATCCTTGTTATACAAGTAGATACTATTTCTTATTTGGATGTAGACAATTCTTTGATAGAATTATATATTAGTGACGTAGGGATCATCTTTCTTGAACCCGCGTGTTCAATCTTTCCTCTTCACCAAAAAATACAAATTTAAGCAGTTCATTGCAACAAGTACAGCTTCCACGTGGCAAATCAAATTTTCACAACGCTGTCAGTTTTTTATGACTCATGGGTGTTTATTTTTGACGTGCGCCTCGTATATTATTTAAACTTTCATTCTATTGTGAATTATTTTTGTATTGTATATATGTTTTAACATACACTTATAATGTTGTAAGTAACGAAAGAAATTCAAATATAAATTTGTATTTTTTTAATCATGGAAATAGTATGACAATACCCTTAAATATCGCTAACTCTGTACTGAGAGGATTCAAAGACGTACTTTATAAATTAAAATGATAATAAGATTATAAAATTAACATTTATCTAAATAGTTAATGTTAGGTTAAAGTTTGTTTTATAATATTCAAGGATACCAGATAATATCAGTGTTACTAGACATTAATTAAGTTTTAGTTTCTTACTTTGCTTTAATATTGCGTATAAAAAATTGTCGTTTTTAATGAACACAATAAATTTTTGTGGAAACATCTAATTATGTTTTTTTTTCTTCCTGACAAAAATGGTATATAATGGCCGCTAATACCTAGAAAACAATCGATGACCGACGAGTCTAAAACATCTGTCTGCGGTTGCACTATAGCGGAATTACAAGACATTCCTTCTATTTCTTATGTACCCGCGATAGTTCCTTTGTAACTTCTGTCAGAATTTATTGGCAACAACAACTAATTTCACTACGTAGGAACAATACCTACCTAATGATCGATAAAAAGATGATAACTGATAACACAAAAATGTGTAAATTAAAAGTGAATTATTGGAAACTTTTCAGCATAGTGCAACCCCAGATACGTGTTTCAGAAAATTACTAATTACTGCTGGTGAACATTGTAGACATGGTTAGGGATTTGGAAATATAACTAACTTTTGATAAATCTGTCCTAAAGCGAGTCTTATATAATCGAATCCTAATTTTAGTGATAACTAAGTGCTACTTTGTTATACAAATAATGGATGGTACTTAAAAGCACGTGTAAGCAAATACATACCACACACACATGATCCAATTCGAACCTATTTTATTGAAAAGCGATTATGTATAAGTTTCTTTTTTCCACTAGCGAGTAAATTTGAAAATTTACTATAAACATTTCCGACGTGAGCTTACGCTTTAGTAGACTGACTTTAAATAAATTCGGCCTTGACTTTACACATGTGTATACGAACATATTTATGGGTTTGGCGCAAGTTAGATTATTTTTAGCATTTTTGGAATTGGATCTTTCTCCTTTAAATTTAAGAACTAGAATTTCCTTAACCGATTTTATTTAAAGAAATTTACGAAAAACGTTAAGTTATCCAGACATATATAGAATTCCGATTTGAAAATGTTGTTTTATGTAATTCATTATATAATTTAGATTCATGTAAGAATAATATTTATATCGAGTATTTTTGTAATAAGAACATAAGATTTTTATAAATCTCCACTGGTTACGAGAAAATATTTTCTGAGTATCCATGCAAGTGGATCTTCCTGTCCAGGAGCACTATTTCATATAAACAGCTAAAGCTATTGTCTCTGAATTCTGAACTAACGTTTAATAAAAATAATAATTTTATTCACTGTAATAAAAACATTACACAAAAGTGAAACTAAAAAAATTAAAAATTATGACCAAGCAAGCATTGCTTAATTATATTTATAGTTGTTTCTGAACAAAAAATAGATTTTATTTTGTTATAGACTTTCGAACCCCAGTAATCAACACTGCCTTGAGTAGTCTTAAGGCCTTTCTTTTTCTTGTATTGTAGTTTGGTTAAAAAGAACTATTAGGTGTCGGTGTACTTATTTTATGCTGGGTAATATGTATAATATGGTATATGGTAATATGGTATAAGAGATATCATTTATATATATTTCACAAAGAGCAAGAGACCCAATATAGAACCCTGTGGCGCCCTTGTTATCACAGACCTTCTAATATTATATTCGACTACCTGAGATCTATCTTTAAGATACGAAGACAGCAGGCCATGTGGTGTACCTCTTTTGCCATAGTAGTAAAAACTTTCTAGCAACACACCATGACTGAGTAATTAGAATATAATTTGATACAACTTTTGATAAAAAAAAATTTCCGACTCTTCCTGCCAAAAATCTTAGCCTTAGCCTTAGCTGTTTTTCCAGCAGTTCGAAACGATGTTTCGCCCACATATTGCCGTGATCCCTATATTGGTCAGGCATTATAAGATAAATAAATAATTAAGTAATAGAATAAGTAAATAATTTTTAGTAGTAAGTGTAATTATGGAAAAATGTATCATGAGTTGCATAACCGCAACGGCGTAACATTATAATGTGAGGTATATGATAATTGAAATTGAAATAAAAATTTATATAAAGGTACAAAAATAAACACCAAAAATAAAATTCATGTATTCTATATTTGTAGATACGAGGAGCACAAGATGCAATTTCAGTATACAAAGGCCGAACCAAATTTTATGCATTGTGTAAGAATAGCATTAAATATATTGAGCAGTAAACCACTATTCAAACTCAATAACGTGTTAAAAATAAATAACAGAGAGAAAGTTATGATGAAAGATGGTATAGTCAAAAGAGTTAGTCATTTGAATGCCGTAAAGTTATATGAAAAGGGTGAAATTAGACATTCACGACATGAAAACATCTTTCATCATTGGTAGACGAAATAAATAAGATACGTTTATAAAAGATTGTTATTTGTTTGACATTCTGTGGTCACACTTAACAATATGATAAATACCTGAGACTTATATCTAAGCATAATTTTAAAAGGAATATGTAAAAAGGTATATTTTTTATTCGACACGATGTAATAAAGAAAAAACTTCAGTAATAGCAGGTTAAATCCAGTTTTATCCAGGAAAATTCCAGAAATAACAGGTTCAAATTGGTTTAATCTGAGTAAATCTACAAAGCAAAAACAATGTTTAATATTGTTAACAGCTGCATACAAATCAACCTACATGAAGGCGAGAACAGATGGTGCGAAGATATAGATGAAGCTGTCAAGGTCCAAGTTACTGACAATGTAATTAAAAAAGGAAGTATTCCAGTCGTATGCAATGTTTTTCCTATTATTTTCAAAGGAAATGTCTGCAAAAGAAAAATACGAATACTGTTAAACAATGGAAAAAGAATGTATTTAAATAATGAAGAAAGAGGCAATGAATTCATCTATAAACACAATAAAGGATGGCGTTAATGAAAAGGAATGTACCTACCCAAGATAAGAAAATCGCAAATGTGCATAGACATTAACAATAATAAACAATTTGAGTGCGTGTATTTTGTGTAATTTCTGGATGTCAAAACAATATGGGTACAGGTCAGCCTAGGGAAAACGTCAAGAAAATAAATCTGAGCAGGACAATGCCAACTTAAACGTTAGTGCGAGAATTGTGGCGCTGCGGACGAAGAATGGTTTTTTTCCGATGACCGAGAAGAAATAAAAAGGCCAGGAACGCCGAGATACGGGAGAAGACGTCGATCCATGGAGTGAAGTAGCCGAACTTGTAAAAGAAGCGGTCGATCTTTGATTTTGTTCGATGATTGCAGGCGTATAATACACTGCATAGAAATCATCTTTAGTAAATGTATTAAGTTATTTTATTTTCAATAAGTATTTTTCATTTTATAATTAATTTTTGCCATTTAGTTTTATTTCATTTATATTTTTATTATCAATATGATAGATCAATACCATGAGGAATTTGATGAAATGTATGAACATTATAAGTAAGTTTTCCTTAAAATAAATTATGCTAAAGATGCTATGTGAAAATATTCATCTTTAGCAAAGCGTTTAAAACTTATTAATATTTGAATAAGAATATTATCTTCTTTGTTATAAGTAGATTAATGGAACGAATCATGGGAGTATTGTTAGTAATGTAGAAGGACATCAATGACACAACGTGTGAATGTTTGTTAACGATGTTATCTATGCATTATTAACAAGTTTTTTAGATACAAAATTTTATAGGGATTTCAAATATATTTATACAGCTTGAGCGCGCGGGGTATGATCACCCGATACCAGTCGATATTCTTCGGACGTATATTCGGAAAATTGATCTCCGCCAGCTGTGTTCGCCAGATATAGATATTTAGATCAGTTGCGTACTGGCTGCAAAGAGGAATGCACGTAGGTTTTTGTGTTATTTTATGGTATTTCTGTTATACTTATTTATAGTTTTTTTTACCTTGAAATTTCTATTTATTTATTTTTCTCTAGACATCTTAGTTTATTCTGCAGATGTTTCAGGCGGGTTGTTTTTATTTCATTCTAAAACCCAGTTGTACTGCTATAACTTTTTACACAACTACATTATTATTTAATTTCATAAGGATAATCATAATTACGTTATAAGTATTACAATCTTCGCGTTATTATCGGCTTAGTTATCTAAGCAATCGTCATCACTTAAAGAGAAAATTTAATTTGTTCTTTTTGTCAATCTGCGAAAAAATAATTAGATCACTATGAGTTCGAATATGAGCAGGCAATGCTAGTATGTTGTGCCGTAACTCTAATATGTATTATCAGACCACGTTTAGATGCGAGTTTACGTATACCATCGGGTGATCATACCTCGCGCGCTCTTGCTGTATACGTAAAGATAGGAGCATTTTTGATGGACAATAGCCAATTTGTGGTATGTACAACGTGTAAATATTTGCATATGATGATTGGTGACAGTTTTATCAAGGTGTTTTCTGTTCTGCGTAATTTTGTATCTTCAGAGGCATTTCGTGAGAATGAATGTCTTTGTTGAAGCGAAATTTAGCATAGTATAAGAAAATTATTATTTCTTTGAAACTACACAATGTTAAAATTTTAATATAGCAAAGAGTGATATATATTCTGAATCTATATGTTATATTTGTAAAGTAATGTGTTTTCGTATTTATAAAATACACGTTTTTTTTACTTGTAATTGGAAAGTAAAAAGGACAATTTCTTTTTACGGCCACATGTGGCAAGAGAATTATTTCACCGATACTGTTATAAGATGTTAAATTGAATATAAATATTTTATGAGATTTAGTTTTTTATTAGTAACCTTATCCTATTTAATTTTAAATAAGAAATGTTGTTGGAAAAATAAAAGGAATATTACTGCTAGAACCTACAAGAAATAACGAATGTTAATAGAGATTGAATTTATAAATTTAATAAAGAATTTTTTTTTACATGACAACGCTATCTCTACATTCGTTCTATATTATGCTGCTTTGTATTATCGTAGTATGATTAAGTTATGCCAGTACAAGATTATTATTTTTAATTTGAAAACAAAGCTATAGCAATATGAACCAGTTTGTTTGGATGTTGTGCTATAGCATATACATAAATATGAAATGTATTTTATAGAAAGAAAGTGAAAACATTTTTGGAGCAGTATATTAACTACGACTACTTTATAATTTCTTGTTGTAGTTGTTTTCCTTATAATTTGTTATTTATGGTACTCTCTTAGATTGAAAATCAATTATTAGTATATAAACATACAGTCACTGAATCTAAACTATTTAATCCAATATATATTTAATTAAATTGACTAGTTTATGAATTATATAATTGTAATTTTGTGATTTAAGGAATAAAAATTAATATTACTAGTTTTGTTAGTATATTCTAGCAAGAATATTTACTTTTACGGATTTGCTGTATTTTAGCCAGACGAGCTAGTTCATCGAAGTAAAAGTGTAGCCTGAAAACATTGTTCAAGTGGTAACTTTTAACGTGTTGCCACTGACATATGAAATTTATTTGATGTACATTTTTAAATTGTCGTAACTTTGGAACAAAATACTAGTATCATGTCGTATTTTCTTAATAAATTAAATATGTCTATGTGAAATACGTATGCGAAATGTCACATTGTATATAAACATAAAAGTAGAGATAAATGTCAGGAAGAACAATAATCCTTGGCAACAACCACACTCTTTTATTTAATAAAATAAAAATGCAATTAACATTTAATGATTCTGCAAACTACAATATAAACTTTTTATCGAGAAACACGAAAATAAATGAAATTCGATATTAGAGGGTTTTATTGTTTAAAGTTACGCGCTATTAAAAAATTGTAGGCACTTTTTTAGTAGTGGTCAAAATAAACATAGCGGTGATTGAAAACCATGTTCTAAGAGGCTTTCGTACAGTTCAACATCATATTCATTTATATGTATTTGAGCATCAAAATATATTATCCAACAAATCTGTACAAAATGTATTGCAAGATATCAAAATATACATTGTTAGGTATAATTCACACAATTTACCTGGATTTTTTTTTGTATTCAGGTATTTTTTAGTTACAATTTAATATTATTATCTGATATGAACGGTCGTCAGTATAATAAATGTATCATTTGAACATCGCTTTACTACATTTTAAATAATTGAAAACAGATTTGCTCCGGTCAGATCAGAGATTAATAAATTAACATTTATATACATGCATCAACAGAAAATAATATACATACAGTATTATTTTGGCGCTTACTAAATGTGCGTTTTTAAACTGTACGGCGGCGCCTTCTGCCAGACAGCTGAGGAATACGTAAAGAAATGAAGTAGCAAGCCCCTATTCAGAACTTCATCAGAACCTGTCTCAACCTGTGCGTGTCTGTTAGACGCAATTTAAAAGAGTAATTAATGATCGTACACAAGCGTGTACGTATATTTGTATTATATTATATATAGATATATCGGTATCCGTTGACGATCCTTGTCCTTAGATTCATGCTTTCAGAGCGTTTCGGGAGTTAATTCAGGATACCTAGAAACATTTACAATCCAGTGTTAAGGGTCCAATATAGTGGATCGGAAATGTAATATTGGTTGCGTAGCCCATATTTTATTAAGCCAAGGATTTCCGAGTACTTATTACACATTGGGAATATATAATAAATATTCGAAATAATAATTCAATATCTAAGCGAATAAAAATTCATTTATGACCAAATATTTACACACTTGTAACCGCGGGAAAGATTTTTACTAGAATAACAATTCATTGTAATGTGGGTTGCCTAATTTTAATTTATTTTATATTCATTTAAAACAAAGTAAAGAATAATTGAACGAAAAATAACTGCAGAGCGGGGTAGCTTTTTATTCAATTTATAACGTGAACCAAGCAAACAAATCTCCTCCGAAGGATTTTTGAGAAAACTTGTTTTTAATATTTTGACATATTAATTAATCTTCTTTAATTCGATAATTTTTTTCTAAATTCGTTTCTTCAGCGGGGTAGATTACTAAATTCTTCATAAGTTGACGTTAAAAGGTTTTCTCCAAATTTAAAATCAACAAAAATATCTTGCATCTAAAATCTGCTATTTTTCCATTGTTGACAGATCCACTATTTTGCCCTTAAGAGGTAATTTTGTTTTAGAGGAGTTTATATTTAATCACATAATGCATTTCTCTGTATATTAACTGAGGAAGAATTGTGATGCAATAGCACCTATTATTGCTAGGATATGTCTTCCTCTGTTATAATTTTGATAGACAGAATTTCAACAACGAATAGTATACCAACGGCCTTTTTTGGCAAAGGAATCACAGGAGTATATGCGAGACCAATTCAGAATTGCGAATTCAATTCAAAAAGAATCATCAAGTAAAAGTGAATATTTTTTAACCAAATCCATTGCAAAATTATTCTTTTACTTCTTCCATTCTCCTGTTTTTCCACTGCTAGCTTCATATAATGAATTAATATGGTCAACAATGTTTGTTATTTTACGTAAGAAATGAGTAATTTCAAAGTTTATGATGTGATTGATTGCCTGAATATCTGTATTCTTATTTCAGTTAATCATAATGATAAACACACGTTTTTCAAGTGACAAGTCGGTTAATGTATTTAAATCTGGGGTATCTCCACAAAGCGACGAATATGTCGACACGTCTCCACCAGAACGAGCATTTGTTATCACAAAATTTACCATTACCAAACACGAGCCTTTTTGACAACATCTGTAGGTATCACCATAACAAGATAATCTGGACGTAGATTACCATCTAATAATCTCAGCCGTGTTTAAGCAGCTTCAATCGAGTGTCTTCAATACACAGGCAACATACGAATAATGTTTGCACTTTTTCTAGTGATGGAAGATATTTCATAAAATCTAGCAAAATATTTATCATCGTCTTCATAAAATATGCAAATTTACACGTAAATGCAAGACCAGGAAGGCCAAATACAATAGGAATTGTAGAAGGGGAATAAAATTTACTGAACCTGTTGAAGAGAGTTAGTATGTAACACGATATAGTGCAAGAGGACCAGTAGATAATATTGTCAGAAAGACATGGTAGCAGCATGCAAGATGCCAGGAAATATGAAAATATGGTTTCTGAAAAGGAGGAGTGACGATGAAGCAAGAAAGGCAAGAGAAATGGAAGACGTGTACCAGAGCGTGAAGAAAAAAATAAGAGAAACTTTGAAACGGAATCAGAGTGGATGAAGAAAGAATAGCAAAACATATGGGATAGTGGTGTAAGAGGAAAACATGTGTTGGTGATGTTCCCAAGCATCGAAATGACGGACAGACAACCGACGAGAAAAGCTTTCCAATTAATTACGGAACATGGTTATTTAAAAGCCTCTTACGAAATATTTAACCTAAGAAAAGGTAAGGGAAAATTGCAGTAATGCTATTGAGACTGGAATAGACGTGATATGGGACTACAACGTGGAGAAAAGAAAACGGGCTAGACGAATATTCAGAAAAGCAGTGGATTACAAAGTGTAAGCTTGGAAAAAAGCAGCAAGTTTGTGGAAGATTGTATTAATGATGAGCAGGAAATGATGGAGCAGGATTAGAAATGAATATAAATTGCTTCTTTTTTAGAGGCGTTTGATAAAGCAATACATTTTTATGGTATGGCGACAGTTTATATATACTAAGGAAAGTTAATGCTAATCTATGAAATACAGGAAAACTGAGGTATTGGGTAATTCCGCCAAAATGCTCTGTGTTTTCCTGTTTTTTTTATTGATTCGCATTAAGTTTCCCTAGTTTATGGGTTTCGGTTGAAACGCATGTGGACAATGTCTGACTCGTGGCAACGTTGGTTGAATTCTTAGGGTATCCAGGAGACTCTGACTAAAGTCACGGTCATGGTCTTCGACTGTTGTCATCACCAACGTTTTTCTGTCTTATTCCAGGGTTACACTGCAGTGAGCCAATGTGAATGACTCAGACACACGTGTAGGGGAGAGTGGTACATACTGGGGCATGGTGCATAGTGGGACATGGACTCTATGCTCCATCTATTGAAAAATAGCTACGCTAATCAACATCAGTAGTAAAGAGTACCCTATTTTCGACTTTCTAAACCAACATTCTCTTTATTACCGACAGCGTTTCTCGGGTAAAAGTAATGGCGACCATCGGCAAAGAGTAAAGTTATAACTGAATGTTGATAATATTTGGGTGAATTTGTGTATAACATTGGATGTAAGTTTGTTTAATAATTTTAAGCCGCTTTGTAGACATTATTTAAGGTATGTATACATTAACAAAGTGTTTTAATAAATATTTATGGTTTAAAAATAAAAGTAGTTAGTAATATACTAGTGGTGCATACTGGGACTTGTTTTGATGGTATATAGTGGGACAGTCCCAGTATGAACCACGTACAGATTTACTTTAGTAATAGGTTTATTCTTTGCATATGCCGAAGAAGAGATCTGAGAAAAAAAGTGGAAATAAGTAAAAAATTGCATCAAAACTATGAAAATAATATGAAAATAGCAGTGCAAAAAGTTGTTGCTGGGGAAATGACGGTAAGAAATGCGGGAAATACTTTGAATGTAAGCAAGTCAGCTCTTCAACGTTCAGTTGCAAAATATCGAGCTACTGACGAAGAAGTTGTCTTTTGAAAGAAAACATGGCTTTCGTCAAATATTCAATGACGAAGAGGAAAAGATGCTGGCTGACTACCTTATTACTGCATGCAATATGTGCTACGGGTTGACGGTGAAAGTTACCTGCCAATTTGCATACAAATTTGCTGTCGCTAATAATAAAGTAATTCCTCAGAGTTGGCATGACCGTAAAGAAGCCGGTATCGAATGGATGAGGCAGTCACAGCTTTGTCTTCGTACGCCTGAAGCTACGAGCTTAAGCAGAGCTAGAAGCTTCAATAGACATAATGTCAATCTGTTTTTTGAGAATCTTAAGAATGTGGTAGCAAAACATGGATTCACTACAAATCAAATTTATAATTGCGACGAAACTGCAGTGACGACAGTTCATAAACCTCCCAACATCGTCGCTCCTGTAGGACAAAAACAAGTGGGAAAAATTACAAGCTCTGAACGAGGTATCTTAGTGACCATGTGCATTGCTATATGTGCAAACGGCCAATCTATTTCTCCGTTCTTTGTGTTCCCACGAAAAAACTTCAAACCACACATGATACATGGTGCACCATTTGGATCTCAAGGGCCTGTTTTTCCTAGTGGTTGGATGACAGCCAATAATTTTTTAAAATTTGCAAAGCACCTTGTACAGATCACAAGAAGTAGTGTGGACAATAAAATTCTTTTACTTCTGGACAACCACGAGAGTCATTGTGATTTTAATGTTATTAATTACTTTAAAGAAAATGGAGTGGTTTTATTGACGCTACCTCCTCACTGTAGCCACAAGCTACAGCCTCTTGATGTGGGGTGCTATGCTCCTTTCAAATCTTTTTATAACAGAGCAATGGATGATTGGCTATTAAATAATCCAGGTGTGCCACTTACAATATACAATATTGCTACACTAGTAGGGAAAGCAGTACCTCAAGCTTTTGTACCAACTACAATTATCAACGTTTTAAAATTACTGGTATTTCTCCCTATAATTCTGAAGTCTTCACAGATGTTGATTTTTTGAGCTCATCTGTTACGGATAGGCCATGTACAGATAAAGAAGATTCTTCTGAAGTACCAAGTTCAGACAAAGATAATAATGAAGGACATTTTTTGAACAGTGATCCTCCCTTAAATTTAAAAAGCACAACACTAGATATTGAGTCTACTCCAAGTACTTCAATAGCAGAACCTAATACAAAGAAATTTTGTACACCAGAAGATGTAAGGCCACGTGTGAAAGCTAAAGCAAGGATTAGTACAAGAAAAGGAAAAGCAAAGAAAAAATCTATGGTCTTGACTGAATCTCCATATCTACTTGAACTTAAGAAGAAAATGCAAGAAAAGGAAGAAATGTTGAAAGCTAAGGAGGAAAGGACAAATAGAGCTCGTAGTGTTAAAAGAAAAGTAATTTCTAGCGACTTTTCATGTGACAGTGATGTTGAAGAAGAGTTAGAAGATAACGACTCCCTGGCTGAACTTTCTGATGATGACTTAGAGGACAATGACAACAGTTCAGTGTTGGAAATAAACGATTTTATTTTGGTGACATGTCCTCTTAAAAGGAGCGTAAGATGATAGATATTTTGTTAATTTTATGAAAAAGACATTAAACGCGACATTTATCTTTCCAGATAGGACTGATAATGATATCATAGACTATAATGACATCGTCTGCAAACTTCCTAAACCTACCCTAATTGGAGGTACAAAGAGAGCAGTTAAGCAGTTCAGATTTAAATTTGATTTTACACATTACAATGTGCAGTAATATTCCCTTTTGTTGCTTTAAATACCTAAATGCATTTTTTTATATTTAGAATGAATTTTCCTTTTGTTTGAAATAAAAATTTTCATCAATGTGTCAACACTTTTTTATTAAAAAAATGTCCCTTTACATACCACACTCATATTTTTCTATGTCCCAGTATAAACCAGGGAGTGGTCTATGCACGGACGGTGGTCTATAAAGGGACATATTTTTTTCTACTTTGTTTTTTAACATTTGGGACACTGATTTTTCGTGTCAATAATATATATCACATTCTTCCCACAGAAAAAAAAAATATTCCCTAATACCAAAAGTATGCGTCTAAATTACATTTAAAAAAAATCGTCCCAGTATACACCACCCTCCCCTATGCAGTTTGCACTTCAGGAATTACAAGGAGTATACAAGAAGATGAAATCTGTACATAATGGAATGAACTGAGGAGACTGAAATGGCGGTGTCAAAAGAGATGAGGGACCGAGAAACAAGCTTCGAAATAAATCTGGACTGGACGGACAATAGTTCTAAGTATTTCTTATGACAGGTCGGAAGTGGCCCTAATGGTGTAGAAGGACCTATTATTTCAGTGTATCCATACCACATTCAGATACTAAATTCTACTGGCTGTTTCCTTCATATTGCATTTCGTCAATTGCTTCTGCATACATTGGATCAAATCCCTTATCTGTTAGCGCTGATTCTTGTTACTGATGAAGCACAATTTTTAAGAAATGCAATTAAAGTCTGCATGCGGTAAAAGAAGGTCCTGGTCAACATTAATTTTCATTAAATTTTTGGAATGAACTTTTTGGTGAGTGGCTAATTGAATTGGTGTTTCTACCATACAGTGTTACCGGTGAGTTCTATTGAATTTTTTGTCATCTGAGGATCGCCGAATTAATCTAGATAGACCTCACCAATGGCTTCCTCAATCCACTGCATATTTTCATATGTAGCCATTTGAAGGTATTACTGTTCACTACACCAGTAGAATAAATGATGGATATTATGCAATGTAAACAACTCTGGTGGTTTAGAAAGATTCCGGCAGTAATTGGGGGAAAGATTGCATATATATATATATGCACCTAACTGGTGGTAGTCATTCTCATCAATTTTTTAAATTAACACTCTGTATATGTGAAAGTACGTAATCAAACTTATTTTATCACTACATATTTTCAAAATAAACCGCTTTTTCGAAAAGTATCAAAGATGAAAAGATCCTAAAATATCCTAAAAAATAACTCCAGAATTTTTTGCGGATGTTTAGTAAACAACCTGTATATGTTTGTAATATGTATGTTTATGCGAAAAAAACATGCCATATTGTTCAATTACAATAATAGTTGAATCGAAAACAATTACAATAAAAATGCATTCGTGCTGTTATAAGTTTTCTCTGTCTAAACCGTAAATTTAAATACACATAATATTTTGTTGTTCTTAGCTGAACAATAATTAAAATTAAACAATTATATTTGTATAACTATTTCAGATGCACACATTGTATGCACGAAAACTGCAAGTTTATTTTGTAAATTAATTGGAAATAAGTGAAACACAAAACGTTATTTAAAGCGATTCCCTAAGTATTCATGTACATGATTCATTGTGTATTGTTTAACGTTGATGGATATTAATCGTGATCCGGATAACATTTGCTGAAATCTGGGTTGATATGACCTTGTTTGCACGCGGGCGCTTATTTGCACATCAGGCAGTAAAATATGTAAAGCGCCGATCGTAGGCATTACCAAGTTCGAGTCTCGAAGCAATACAGTAGTAATTTTGACGGAAAATCACGAATTTCGTGACAGCAAGTGCAAACAATTTGTTCCAAAATGTCCAATAATTTTTATGTTTCCATAAATCGCTACCAACTTGAAATGTTTTTCAATTTCGTTATAAGAAGTGCTGCGTGATTCATAGTAGATGAAGAAGGGCGAAATTCAGAGACTTATTTTAGTTTTAAATGCTTATTTTAGCTTTCGAGTTATCTCAACTATACTTCAGTTGAATTTTCAAAATGAAAGCACTTAAAAACAGCATAAAATGTGACACAAATTACTGAATAACAATTTTGACTGCATAAAAAGAACAAGAAAAAAATAGGTGTCGTTACCACACAACTTTTATCCTATAAATATCCTATGAGTAAAAATATTATTTCCGGTCTGACTTATGAAATTTTTTTTTATAAAATAAATTTAGTATATTATTTTATAAATATTTTGTGGTCTTATTAAATATGTATATTAATATGTGAGATGCTTTCTGATAAGTGTTATTTTCGTTTGAACTTTTGATTTTTTTCTATACAGGAATTGTTCCAAATCCTGCTTTACTTACTTTTATATTGATAATATACCTGTCTAGATGGCATAATATGCAAAATACATTTTCGCAAAAAGATATGAGAGAAAGATCTACATATTTCCGGTAGAATAATTTTGAAATACTATTTATATAAGATTATTCTCTAGTTCTCTTTTAAATATTCTTTACAAATTTGTGTAAACGTAGTAGTAATTTTATGTTTTTTACGGAAGGAAATTCCTACTTCCAATTTAATTTTACTGGAATCTAATCAATCAAAACAAAGATCTAAATATTTTCATACTTTATCAATTCTAGTATAATTCTATAATTTATGAATATTTACAAAAAACTATTTTTGCAAAAGAGTAAGAGACCTACGTAGTTTCGGTAATAGTTTGTTCATAAAGTTTTGTTTTTGGATTCTCTAGAAATTTGTTTAAACCTAAGAGTTGACGGATGTTAGTGAAATTTTATTCTTAAATATGCGGGTATTGGTAGCTTTAACTGGTTGGACACTATAGTGGTCACATACATATAGAGAGAAAGAGAGACTTGTGTGCAGAAATCACTTTTTTTTATCAGGAGATTTCAAGACGTAGATATCTGGAAAAATATCGAAATTGTAAATATTCATCACCACTACTCATACTATGTATATAAATGTAAAGAATGAGTTGTGGACACCACACAAATTTCTATTACATGTGTGAGTTTCGAATTACTTATACTTGAATTTTATATATACAAAGCCTATTCTAGATTAAGCATTGAATAGTTTTATCCTCTTCATAAATATATGCCGTATGAACCATTTGTAGAAACACTAGTTTTTAATAATAATAGTAAAAGTGTTACTTAAGGGGCCCCACGCAACGACGAAACTAACGACTTTAAAAGGTTTTGTTCAAGCAGTAGTTCAGTTTACAGTTGTGAAATATCAAATTGAAATACAGAACACAAGTAAACAAAGGTTCAATGCTAGTTTGACTGGAATTAGTTTATAAAATAAAGTTTCTAAAACTGTGTTATGATGCTGTAAATTTACCCAACTTCGAGGGTGAAACGTAGGAGTAAATAATTTTAATTATGCGAAAATACTCCCTACAAATCCTTCATTAATGCTTTGTATTCAATTTTATGCAAAAAAAAATAAATGGGTGTGCTTAAGACCACACGGCAGAAGTGAAAACTTCATCAAGGCGAGGTTAATAATACGAAATACAAGTTTTTTTTCGTTCTATATTCATTTACATTTACATTTTCCATTTTCCATTTTCCATTTTCGTTCTATATTACATTTAAAAAATATATATTTATTATTATTGTGTATACATTATTCTAGTACATTTCGCTCGGTCTGATCAAGTTTTCACTTCAAAAATTCTTACGTACGCATGTATATATACAAGTATGATAATTCTCATACGAGTACCCGCGCTGGTCTAATGGTAACGTGCCGGCCTTACAACCGGGCGGCTCGGGATCGCATCTGCATGCGGACAACAATTTTTCAGAAAATAAAAATACAATATTTCGCATATTTATTCTAAATTTCAATTAAATTGAAATTAAATACCGCTAGTTAGTGTTATAATACAAAGCCGAGCGCGACTCGAGCCGACTTTACCCGAACGAGCGTTACATTCCGAGCGTGACAGCTCAGTCTCTTTCAGTGCCCAAGAATCAATCCATCAACGCGCCCATAGAAGTTCTCACTTCAAAAAATAACAAGAAAAATAACTAGCGCATATGGCGCCTTCCCCTTACGCCCTGCCTCACAGGAGTTAGTCAGCACACTCTTTAAGGACCGAATTTTTAAAATATTGGTATACAAAACTTGCGCTCTGCTATAATCATTATAGTAAGTTCAATAACCCCTTACTTTGTTTGCGAAATAAATTCATCTAATTAAGAATACTTATAACTTCCTGCTATAATCATATACTTTTTAAATGATGCCCTATATTTTCTAATTTGGATTTTTTTTTGCGTTTACCTAACTTCCCAGCACGAAACACACCTTACACCATAGCATTGACTTGTATTATTAAATTATTCGCATTTTAAGTTATGTAAACATACTTGGAATTCATTCAGTGACACTCACGCCTTGTCATAAAGGAAATCTAAATGAAGCTGCGTCAAGTAGTCCCACGAGCGTATGCAAAAGTCGAGAGATTATTTTAATTAGATCGTGTTTATTTTATTAGTCGATGTAACGGTGTTGTTTTTCTTAATGTCTATATTTTAAAGTTATAAATTTCATAGAAATACATCAATTTGATAGAAAAATATTCGAGGAACCAATTGGTATATAATTAGTTAAAATCTCGTATTTCCCATAAATAGTGTCATCATCAGGTCTTCGTTTTTTAAGGCAGATCTGCATACATACTCCTATTACTTTCTTTTCACGTTTCGAACTTCCCTGGTACCGAAAAAGTGTTTTTTGGAAACATCTCTCTCTCTCTCTGTCTCTCTTGCCACGATAGCAGTCAATGGCTAAAGCTGTCAATACCAAACTTACTTATATTTACGAGCATGTATAATCTTTCTCTTGAGATCTGCAGTAAATCGGTAGACCGGAAGTAATTGTTTGCATCAGTAAAGAAATCCAAATTTACAAATATCTCGTCAACTACTAACTTTAGACAAATTTCTAAAGAAAACAAAAGTACTAAAAAGTGAATTTTATAAAGATTTAAAAAAATTTTGAAATTCCTGCTAGAAGTAGGTCTTTTCGTATTGTCGAAAAGCGGTTTTTTGCAAATATCTATACAAATTTATTAACAATACAAAACTGTTTAGAGTTCGAGTTGGAACCATTTCTTTATATAAAAAAATTCAAATTTTAGACCATAAGTAACACTTTTACTCTTATCGATAGCAGTTTGAACATTGATATTAGCGTCATCTATACTAGATGTGCTGCACTGTAATGCAACGTAAATGTAACAGATATCTGTACATATCATACATTAATAATAATAATCATTACTTCATATTTATCTTAAAAAATTTCACATATGATCAGCTATTGTTATAATTTTCAACTTCCAAATATAAATACTAAGTGAAGTAGCTATATTACATGTAAATTTACTGTGTATTTTCAAAATTTAGCCACTTTTTGTAGTGCTTGCAACAATACTGATTTTCCAATTTATTATATTTATTAATTTACAAGCTAGTACACTCATTTACTTTGTTAAACATTTATGTTTTTGCTCAAGGAACAAGTTTTTCAAATTTTGCTTTCTAACGTCAGAAAAACTTGCTAAAGAATACTATTTTTTGACATATTTTTCTTCCGCCAAAATATTTCAAAAACAAATACAATATTAAAATTGAAATTCTCTTTGCAAACGCATTCAGCTAATAATTCACCGTTGAAAAATGCATATTATTAGTATTACAGATGTAAATTTATTTAATAAAAAACATAATCCGCAACTTCTTAACTTTAAACGCACCGATACGTTTACTCGTATGACAACAAAAGCGTCGTGTAGGAACAAATTGATTGAAATTATTCGTATGCCTTTGTGGTCTCTCCCACGTAATGTCACTGATACTAATTTACATACAATATTTTATTTCTTATACAAACAAAACGACAAAATATATTCACACCGCTTTCTGGCAGGGACCACCCTCAAACTTCAAAAAAATATTTTATTTTAATGGTGGGTTTCATCAGTTTTCTTCTTCGTTACCTGGCGTCTCTGTTTCTTTTTTTTTTTGGTAAGTGTTTCTTTGTTTAAGCACGTTCAATCTAATCTGTTCTACTTTAAAAACGAAATCGTGCCTTTTTTGACCGGCTAATGTAGCTTCAATCAGGACAGGCGTTAGAATTTTGGAATTATTGAGTTAAGGTATTTTTTTTATTTAAGAGTTACATACATATGTGATTAACTGCAGGAACTAAAATATGCAAAATCTTTAGCGCGTGCATAAATGCATATTTTAACAATATTTTATAAGTGCATATGCAAAATACATTTTGCATATATATGGATTTTTAATTTTTTTTTAATTTAGTAAAGGAATTTTTCCATTTTTTTTATTTAACAGGTTTGCGAACATACCATACCATTAGGAACCAACGGAAAACCCATCTAACAAGTGATGCTGGACTTATTTAATCTCCTTTGTGAAAGGGATTAGTGATAATATTGTTGATTGATCTGATAATTTTATGCTAATCATGTTCTCCTAAGTGTGTTTGAAATTTTGCGATTAATTGTTAAATATTAGCGGGGGTATATCTTAGCCTTTTTATTTTTTCAATTTTCGACCTCGATATTTTTGCAGATGTCCACGTTTTGAAGTCCCTTGATACCAAAAAAGTGGTTTTTAAAAAATGTCTGTGTGTCTGTCTGTGTGTGACCACGATAGCGGTCAAACCGCTATAGCTATCTATTCCAAATTTTGCATTTAGTAGTATAATCTCCCTCTTGAGATCTGATTAGATTTTCAGTAAAATCGACAGACCGGAAGTAGAAGTTTACTTCAGTGAAAAAATCGAATTTTGCCAATATTTCGTCAACTACTAAGTTTAAACAAATTTATAATTAATTCATAAGTACTCAAAATTAAATTTGAGAAGAATTTTATTAAAAAAGTTTTTCGATATTCCTACTGGAAATAGGTCTTTTACTCTTATCGAAAATCAGTTTTTTTTGCAAATATTTCGCAAGTTATGCTTTTTAGACAGGTACGCTACGAGTATAAAAGTATTTAGAACTTAATTTTCGATACCTTTTTAAAAAAAAAAATCAAAATTTCGACCGGGAGTAACACTTTTACTCGTATCGAATAGCGATTTTTTGCAAATATGTCGTAAATTATGCATTCTATATATATTTATCAATAGTTCAAAAGTATTTAGAGCTAGATTTGGAATATTTTTTGTATAAATTAAATTTCAAAATTCGGACCGGACGTAACACTTTTACTCTTAGTGAGTAGCACTTTTTTTTTGGAATATCTTGCAAAGTATGCACTCTATAGAGATTTATTAAGAGAAAAGAATTACTTGGAATAGGGTTTTGAATAATTATCGTAAAAAAAATTCTTGACATTCTATAATTTGAAACGCTCATACGTATAAGAAAGTCGTGTGGTGGCCACACCTCATTATTTAATAGAGAATTGAATATCTATATGCATGTTCCTGACATTTATTTAAACGCGTTAATGTTGCTAATTTACTAAAATGCCTAGGCAAATTGCCGATATAAGTACTAAAGACAAAAGGGACTTGGAAATGATTGTCTAGTGTCATATTTTGGACACCGATTTTAATAAGATGGTAATTTTTATAGCTTTTCAGATTAATTGAGATAAAAATTTGATAAAAAGTTGACCAACATTTGGGAAATTAAATTCACAAGGAAACGAAACAAAATGATTGAAGAGTTTATTATTTTATTTCATCCCAAATTAATTTACAGTACATTTTTAGCTCAAAACTCTTGGATCAAAGTTTCCTTTGTAAATAGTTTGGTAACACACATTAACGAGGTAATTATTAAAGCTGCTGTAGGTGTTAAGTATACTTATAAAAATTGTCAGGAATGTCAGTGGCCACAGAATATGTGCTAACCTGGCTAAAAGCTAGTAAATTTTATGAAAAACATTGGGTATTGACGAATTCTGTCTATGTATTGGATACAACCATATTTCATATTTTGCCATACGCTTGCCAGCGGGGAATTCATAGATTTGAATTAAACACTTATATTCTGGCTCGGATTTGGTAGTGATGATAAAACCTGCAATGGTTATTTAATCAGTGTATAAGAATTGAACAAACCAAACACTTTGACAGTCAGTCTCTATGTCAGTTTTTATTTACTTGAGAAAATACTAACAGAAATGTGTTACTAAAGGTCACTTACGCTGCCCATATGTACTAAAATCAATTTAAAATCAACAAAAATATGTTTTCCCAAATTAATTTACTGTGTTTAGCTTAACCTTGTTAAAAGCTGTAGATTTTATTTCAACAAATCTTCTTTCTTAAGGCTCCATACTATACTCGAAGCAATTTTAATTGTATTTCAGCAGTTATAACAGATTTAGAAAGTAAAGGACGCCCATTGCATAAATAAATTTATATTGCGAATAAACCAAGTAATAAAAATTGTAAATTAAAGGCGTTAGTTAATATTAAAAATAAATTTTGTTCAAATATAAAAAAAAATATATGTATCCAAAAATTAAACCAAATTTATTAGCTTTTAAATGGTAAGTTTTCGATTGAGTCAGATCTGGTTCCACGTCATGAGCTAATTTAAATTTGCTCCTATATATTGCGACCTTCACAAGTATTTTCGGCTACTTAATTATGTATTTTATATTTTTAAAAAGTAAATATTTAGAAAAAAATAATTGATATTGGCCTTTTTTGAGTAAGTTATTTGATATTGGCTCTTTTTGAGTAAGTTACTTTTTTAATGTGTTATTTGTCTTTACAAAACAAATGTGTGTGAAGCAGTTATAATTCGATTACATTTTTTATAATCCAACGGGAAAACAAATTAAATTCATTACACTAAAACACAGTAATAAGTTTAGTTATTAAGACACTTTAATTTGGTAAATCAATTTCCTATTCAAAGACTTTATTTGCAAATAAACCACTTTGCCAATAAATTTCCAATATTATTGTAGTATATAGCACTAGTTTTACTAATATCTCGCAAACATGCTTTTTATAATAATAATAATAATATTCTTTATTGTAATAGATCTGATTAACAGATATTTACATTGTCAAAATATACATCCAAAACACATAACAATATACAAAAAACTATGAACAACCTAGAAATAAAATAAATAAATAAACGGGACTCATATTATGACTGTAAAGGGGTCAAATATAATATTATAAAATTAAACAAAACTTAATTTAAGTTCCTTTTAAATGACGCACTGATTATTAAAATTTAGATTAGCATCTAGATATGTACCGAAGAACCTCACAGATTGCTCCCTGGGTATCCCCATGTCCATCGGGAATCCAGTGGTCGCCTCTGGTGGAAATAAATGTAGCATGATTTATCAAAGTTGATGCTCAGCTGTTTCGCACCACACCAAGAGGAGAACTGACGTATTACCAAGGGTCACAGACCGCTGCAATAATTCCGGACTATCCGCACAGAGAGCAACAGGAGTGTCATCTGCAAATATCACCGTAATTCCCGCCTCAGTCAAATACGATGGCAAATCGTTGATAAACAACAGGAATAGCAATGGGCCCAACACAGACCCATGAGGCACCTCTGCTTTGACATGGCCCTCATCAGATCTATAAGTCATTTAATTTGTTTGTACTTAAAATAGAATCGCTTTGTTTTTAGTTGGTCTAAAAGTTGGAACGCCCATATTTCCTATTGCCATGTCAAATTTTTGTTTTGAGGAAATGAAGTAATATATGACATATCACTGTCAGTTTTACACATTCGTAAACTCTACCTGACTCTTGAACTTTTGACTAAACACACTTTAAAGTTTGAGTGACGTTGCAACGACTTCCAAAGGTTAATATTTTGAAACAGCCTTCTTTGTTCAATGCTGAAAACCCCAAAGTACACTTTGACCGATATTTTATGATTTTATTCTAATAAATATTGCCTCAATGATACCTTGGCCGTATTAACTATAATATTACATTTAATATATCTTCTACTGTTTACGCTTAATAATAGTCATTCAATTTTTATATACCTCATCTTAGTTAAGAGTTTTACTAAACACGCGCTCCGCTACGCTTCGCTCGTGATTAATAAAACTCTACTGACTAACTAGTTTTCGTACTATACTTTTTCTACAAAAGCAAATAATCTATATACAGGGCAATCCAAATTAAGTGTTCACCATTGGTAACTTTGTTATTATTAAAGATACAAGATTGTTTAAATTAGCAAACTTGTAGTACTTTTAACGCTCTTTAAGATGGAAGAATAAAAAAAAACAAATGAGGAACGCGTTTTCGAGTTTTGCCGAAAAATATTTTTTTTTCAAATGGAAACCCCTGTATATTATATCATTTTCTGCTAGAACTTTAATTTTTAAACAAAAAATCTTATAAGAAATTTTTTACTGGGATTAAAAATACTTGAGTTATAATGAATACACAAAAACAGCTAAGTCAAGTGCATTTCTATGTATCTATGAAAACGACGATAAGTCTTTCTACTAAACGTCAAATATTAGTACAGTTTTATTAGTTTTTCACTCATAAGTTTCATTGTGCTAGTTATTAATTTGACAAAAAAATGATTTTTACCCATTCAGAAAAGTGTGATATGTTAGAATCTTATTTAGTGTGCAGAAAATCCTCTAGCAGGGCAAAAGAACACTACGCTGAATTATATCCACTCCGAACACAACCACATGAGCAATATTTTCTGAGACTTTACCGAAAATTTAGAGGCAATGAGAGTGTTTTTGCCAAAACAAGGACAAAAAGGACTTTTATAAAAAGCGAGGCCACGGAAATTGCAGTTATCGCATATTTTGAGGCCAACCGTGAGAATTCCATACTAGATATTGTCAATGAATCTGATTTGAGTCACGGTACTGTGCATAGGATTCTGAAGAAACACAAATTCATTCCTTATAAGTACAAACCAGTTCAGGTTTTTTTGCCAGGGGATCCAGGGAGAAGAATGTTTTTTTGCCACTGTATCTTAACTTTTGTCGCCAAAATGTAAACAACTTTCGTTATATTTTATGGACCGATGAATCGAATTTCTCAAATTCTGGAATGTACAATAAAAAAAATCATCATTACTGGTCAAAGGAAAATCTTCTTTTAGTAAATCCAAGACGTCCACAAGTCCGTTTCAGTTTTAATGTTTGGTGCGGTTTAATCGGTTCATGGATTGTTGGTCCTTTCTTTTATGAGGGCACTCTAACTGGTGAAAGGTACATAGAATTTTTGACTGAAATTTTGAATAATTTCTTAGACGATCTGGATCTCATAAGTAGACAGAATCTGCATTTTCAGCAGGATGGCGCACCTGCGCACAACTACAGAGGTACTCATTAACTTCTAAATACTATTTTTAACAATTCATGGATAGGAACAAATGGTCCTATTCAGTGGCCTCCCCGATCGCCAGATTTAACGCCGCTTGATTTTTTTTTATGGGGTTATTTAAAGAACCAGATTTATAAGCAAAGGTACGAAAACGTAAACGCCCTAAAGATTGCAGTTAGTGAAAAGATAAACCAAATAGATGGTAGGACCATACTGAAGGCAGTTCGAGAAGTTCGGAAGCGTGTACAAAAATGTATTGAACTACAAGGTGGTATTTTTGAACATCTTCTATGAAAAAATCAGTGATTTTTATTTTCTTTTATTGATAAGTTTATGTATAAAGTAAAGTTTATAAAACTAATTTAGCTGTTTTCGTTTATTCATTATAACTCAAGTATTTTTAATCCCAGTAAAAAATTTCTTATAAGATTTTTTGTTTAAAAATTAAAGTTCTAGCAGAAAATGATATAAAAAAATATTTTTCGGCAAAACTCGAAAACGCGTTGCTCATTTGTTTTTTCTTCCATCTTAAAGAGCGTTAAAAGTACTACAACTTTGCTAATTTAAACAATCTTGTATCTTTAATAATAACAAAGTTGCCAATGGTGAACACTTAATTTGGATTTCCCTGTATAATACGAAAATTCTTGTCTCTTGGGATATTTTGACAGAATGATGAGAAGTATCAACAAACTTGATTGAGTCTCAATTGAGTTTTGCAACTAAAAAGCACAGACCTAACTTCAACACGTTGCACAGCTCGTTGCTAAGTTCATACCGTGACTGAAGCGTACGAAGTCAGAGCTTATTACTAAGTTGCAGATCACTTAGAGTCATGGAAACATATACAGTGAAGGCATTTTCAGGATGAGTGTAGACAACAGTTATTTACGAACCAGGTACGGAAAGACTATGTTCCCGTGCATTTTTAGAGCACGAGCGACTGAAAGGGGCGAGTCCCTTTAAGTACGCGAATACGTGAAGATGTCCTCACGCAAGTGGTTTGAACAATATTATTTGTACGGACGTTAAATTAAAAATAATGTTGATTAATTTGATACTAATCATACTTAGCTAAAATCATCTTTACATTAAAATCAATTATTATAGTCTTGTACATAACGTATTTATTCTTATACTTATAGTCGACTTATCTCGTTTTTGGTTCGGTTGCCATTAATTACCAATGTCAATGTCCCTTAAGTGGTTGTCAAATAGATAGATGGCGCATACACAATTGATGGAACAATTTTTTATCAATTACTACTGTTTTCTCAACTTTTAATAAACGAAAATCCAGAGAATCAATATTTTAGACACCAAATTTTATTAGTATCAAGACTTTTTTTTTAATAGCCCGACCAGGAAGCACTCGTTGCTGGTCCAACGATGTCACTTTAAAGGCGGTGTGAACAAATATATATTTTTAATTCTTATTTATTTAACTTATTTGGAATATAAATTATGGCGAAAGAAATAATTAAGATATTTTATCGAACACCGGAATAATCAGATAATTCTAAAACCGGCACTGTTCTCGTAAAGAAAGAAAAAAAACTGAGGCAACACGGGCGGCACCTTTTCCCAAATAGATGCTTACTTTAGATACTGTCCTGAACCCTTAGAATCAGTGACTCAGCTGTCAAAACAACGTAACTCTTCCATTCCAACGCATCAACAACAATGGGGATTTAAAGCCGAATAATAAAAAGAAAAGAATTAAGAGAAGCGAAAACATTTGTGGTGTTTTTTTCGTATCTTTTCGTGGATCGGAATGGTGGAATAGAAAAAGAAAAATCGAAGAAACAACAATAAAAGAACGCCTGAGATAAGAGAAATTGAATGAACGTTTAATGATGGGATTTTGAAAATTAAAACGTGTCCGCTGTGATAAACATAAATTTAGATAAACATGCGATTTGTTCTCGGAAAATAGTGAATTTATTTTAGATTCTGAACAAGTTGAAATTTATTATTTTGCTTCGGCCACGTCTAGACATTGAACTGATATCTTCCTGGAATTAAAGTGATCGACAGGCGAGGTTAAAAACAACGAATGTTGCAAAAAATTTTATGCGATTACAGTATTTGTGCAGTTCGTTAACATACACAATTTGCATAGTACCTAAATAATAAAACGTGTTTCTACTATTATTACTGTTTTAAATATTTTGAGTAAAATTCAGATTGCAAAAGCTGTTTCTAAATATTTAAAGTTTCAACAATAATATTATATACAGGGTGGAAACGACTTAATGGAATAATTTCATTAATTTCAAAACGAATGATATTTTTGTAAAACGCTAAAACTGGTCAACTTTTATTTTAAATAGCGCCGTTTTTAAATTACTCCGCCTATTAGTGACGTCACCTCCTTCAGTGACGTCATAATCATTTTTTTTAATCGAATGCTATATTTTAGTACTAATAAAAACCTTTTCAATAAACCCACACTATTTTCAACATTTTTTGAGATTTTTACGTTCCAACCACAATAACAACAACAATTACAGAAACATTAAAGTTTTCTGATTGTTTTTTGATCAAAGCAAAATTACAATTTTTTTTTGTATTCACCTATCGTCGGGTGTTATCAATTTTATCACACAAATTTTTCGAGTTGACTTTTTGTTTTTGATATTTTTGTTGAGATCAATCTAAGCCGTTATTAGTTAAATCACTTCCTGTTATCAGTGACAAACCACCATTTGATTGAAATCGATATTTTTGATTGAAAGTTTGTAACAAAACTGAAATATTTAACGCAATCGCTTAGAATAGAAAATTTGATGATGATCGGATATGGAGACAGATGTAGGAAGCATTTTGAGGTAGTGCAATTGTACCAAGAGAGGCACCCCGAACAATCCCCCATTTCACAAGAAACTGCATCCAAAATTGAGGCGCAGTTTGGAGTACTTGGTCATGTGAAACCCTTGCAGAGCCTACTTTTGCTGCTGACAACACCCTAATAAACGTTCTCCTCAGTATAGCAGTAAATCCAAAATCAACGTTATGTCTAGTAGCTTTGGAAAATGACGTTAGCTATGCAACCCTATTAAAGTGGTTTAAAAGAGAGAAGCTTCATCCCTATAAACTTCAATATGTTCAAGAATTAACAGAAGATAATCCGGACTGCCGTCTTCAATTTTATGAACAAATTATTTGTTGAATAGAAATGAAATTTCTTTAGAAAACATAATTTTTCCGACGAATCTACATTTATTTTAAATGGAGAAGTGAACCGCCAGAATTATAGATATTGGGTTGCCACGAATCCTCACTGGTTGCGTGAACATCACAGCCAACGTACAGAAAAAGTAGACGTTTGGGCAGGCATACTCAATGATAGCATACTAGGTGTTCCAGCCTTAGCAGTTTTATGTATATTCATACTCTCAAGATCCAGATATTTCTCGGAATACATTATGGATTTAGCAGGATGAAGCACTATTCCCTTTATGTTCCACCGTATTTATTCAAGTTTTTGGAAATAGATGAATGGAAGGAGGGGATTCATTGAGTGGCCAGTGAGATCCCCTGATTTAACTTCGCTCGATTTCTTCCTTTGGGGGATATTTAAAAAGTAAAATTTATAAAACATAACCTAACAATTTACAGATTTCAAAGAGCGTATTCGAAAGAAAAGTTTTATTTTAGATTATGACTTTGCCAGCAAGTGAATGGAAAACCCTTTCAGCATTTGTTATGTAAGTAACGAATATAAAATTGTTTGTAATCCTATAATTTAATAAATTTTTGCCCTTTTTTTGTGATGTTTGCTTGCAGTATTCTTTGGTTATAGAAAATGTGATTGTTTCAAAAACTATTGCAGATACAGATATGGTGTAAGATTTGTTATAAAGGATGTTAATAGTACTATCCAAAACTAAAATAAACATTATTGCAGTACGTTAAAAAATGAGTGTGACGTCATAGCTAAAAAATGGATGACGCCATGCACAAGTGTAACAATTCACTATAAGTATTATGACAAATAAAAATTGACCTGTTTCAGCGTTTTCGACAAATATCATTAGTTTGAAGGTTTAAATTTATTCCATAAATAGTTTCCACACTGTATAGCTGATAGCTGCATATATATTTTAATCTGACTTCTGAGCTAGATCGAGGAAGAGAGACAAAAACAAAAACCGTTATACCGTCATGATTTCTGAATCAAAATCGCGTCGTAGTCTATTGAACTAATAATTGAGCTGAGATATATTTTAATATCACCAAAACCCCATGTCGGGCCAGCCAAATGAACTTGTAATTAGGCTTGAATATTTATATAAGAATACCTAAACTATGTATTCAAGTACCAAATGAATTAATATTTTGCCCTATAATAAATTCAAACTATGTTTACTATTCTTTATACCTCTGGCTAAACTCCAACAAATCATAATATTTTTCTCTTTCCTTATTTTTTATTAAACTGGTAGGACTATATTTTTTAAAACTATACCAGTATATTACAAACGTGGAAGGGATTCTTCACGTTCAATGTCATAGATTCCTAACCTTACTTATAAATCGTTACCACTGATTTGTTTTACAAAATTCTTTATGTAATACTTCTTTTAATCTCAAAAGGGGGTGTATGAGGTTCGTTGTATCTGATTATTTGCTAGGAGATAATATGATTCCAACTATACATGTAAGTATTTCTAATCTTATTTAATCTTTTTCAGATAACATTAATTTTATATTTGTTTTGTTTTAGTGTTATACAACTCTTATTAACAGATGATCTATTAAAGGATGGTGAATAGATAGTACTTCAAATGAAGGAAAAACAACAATTTCAGGATAATAAATGTATATTAATTGTGTTCATCAATGTAACAGTAATAATAAAACACTATAAAAATTGTCTAATAACGATGAAATTGTGTATGTTTGAAATTATGCAAATAACGAAACCTTTATGGAAAATGATACGTTTATGGTGAGTATGTTCTTTGAATGACAGTTTGTATATTTTTAACACCCAATAAATAATGCTTTCCAATTCTTAATATAAATATTCAATTTATGACGTTATTCCAATGGATAAAATACAAAATATTATTCCCAATAAGGTATTTCTTTTATATATAATTTTATCATACGTATTTTAATTCGGAGAATCCTAACTTATTCTGCATATAGATTTTAATATGGAATTTATGTTAACAATACTGAATTCGTAAAATAAACCTGTTATTATATTAATAAATAAATGTCTTATACAACCTTGAACTAGATACAAATAGCTGTTTCACACAATTTGTCCAACTGATGATCCTTTTGTGTTTTATAGATTGTTCGGACCTCGATGGAACCAATATCTTTGATTAGGTGTCTTGTACCGGAGTGTGACTCCTCCCTACGTACTTGAAGATGATGAATGTTTCCAAAACTGCCTGCTACTAATACTTGAGGTTCTTGAATATTAAAATGTGGCTGTACCTTAAAATAAAAACACTTCCTCGAGACTCGAAAAATACTTCTCAAAACTTCAGAAGCTCATCTAATGGTTAAACTTGTAATGTTTCGGTCTCTCGAACCTGAAATATAATTTGCAGCACCTCTAATGGTTAAACTTGTAATATCTTCGGACACTTGAAACTGGACAATAGCTTACAGCTCATCTAATGGTTAAACTTGTAATATTTTCGGATTCTCGGAGCTAGATTATTATTTGCAGCTCATCTAATGGTAAATCTTGAAATATTTTAGGATTCTCGGACCTGGATTATAATTCTCAGTACATCTAATGGTTACACTTAATATATCTTCGGACACTTTAACTGGTTTGGATCCGGATTTTATAAATTAATGGTAAGTTATTTTTTTATATGTAATGAAATCTTCTTATTATTTGTAGTATTTCAATATCAATGACTTACTGCTCTCTTAGTAATAAATTGTTTATTTGGAAATCCACTTGATGTTGGAAATCTATAAGAATCTTCTTAAAAATTTCTGATAATGCTCAATAACCTATTTAAACACTTTAATTGCTCACCGATATCTAAATACGTATTAATTTTGATGTGATTTATTCCACATCAAAATAATACAATCGCACTCAATTTTATATCAAAAATTCTCCCTTGTTAGTTTTTCAACAAATTTGACGACCTTATTAACTTTTTGAATTCTCCAATGAGAAATCTACACCTACCTTTAAAAATCAACATATCTCTTTAATATTTACTTTTGAATATTTATATCCATTTAATTTTATATTACACACATTATTTATTCTTTTTCTATTTAAAAATACCTATCACAGGAACTGTCAAAATTAAACTGTCACTTCCACCTGTTCAAATAACAGCGGGAATCTTAATTCAAATTAGTTTATACTCAAAAACAATTAGTTTCGTCTATTATTCTTGACATATCATCGTTAATTAAACAATTTTGTACAAAAAAACATAATACATAATATTTTGTAACAATACTAAAATTATACCATTTCTTCCTAACAGATTCCACAAATATGACATAGAAGAAAGAAAATCTTATCGTTCCACTACTGTACAGGGTGAACCAAGAAATCTCATCAAATATTGACCATTACAATAAGTAACTTTCTAAATAATAAATTCTAAAATCATTATTTTAAGAATTGGAAAATCCTCAGGTTCAAATCATTTAACAATTATATATATGACATGGTTATTTAAACCATGTCACTATGTTTCTACTGCTGACGTTTCGTCCACCATTCTTAGGGACCTCTTCAAGACTTCTGCTGCTGCGATAACCTGATGATAAAGTTGTCTTTGTCTTTATAAATGCAAAACGATATTTTTCAAAAGTTAATTTGTAGTTGATTTTGCTTTAAATTTATAATAATTGCTAAATTAAGATTAAGATGCTGCTTTTTCTCTGTATTTCAAATTGTTGCTTTTTTTCTATAAACAACAAATCCAAAACACACTAGCAAATAAAATATGCTCAACAAATATAGTCTCATGATCAAAGACACGCGGTTCAAACAGTGATTGGGTTCCAACAGATTTTCTGGGAAGATGCAAGTGAGGGAGTAGTTTTTATGAAGACGCTTTGATGTAACGGATTTTAACGGATTTAACCTAATTTAATTTATGCGAGTTTTGACGAATTTTTTTATATAAATAATTCTTTGAAATTATATACCCACTCCTATGCGACGCGTAGAAATTATAAATAAAATAAAAAGCTTTAAAACAATTAAGTTATTGGTCAGCTAACCGTATATGAAATAAGTCATCAATTATGCTATAAAATTCTATTACCTTATTGTGTTAATTTATACTACTCAATATACAGCATAATATACAGTAATTGGCAGTCTTGAAGTGGCTTTTAAGATTATATTACTTGATAGGTAAAATTTAAAACATTTAAAATATATCATCATTTTAATTTCTTGGCGCATGTCGGTTGCCAAAGCAATTCAACTATAGAAAAAATGTCAGATGACATGGGTTGGCTGGGGTTGGAAACCATTAAGTCAATTGCTTGTATACTGCATAATAGGATTGAGGACCTTTCAAATTCTGCTGCTACTCTTTTTTGCTTTATGAAAAATGACATCTAAAGAAGAAAATATACTTCTTTTGCATGGGTATACCAAGTTACTACAATTCATTTTACGTGACGTGCTGAGAATTTTTGACGCAAATATGCGAGTTCGAACCACGCAAAGAAGCGATTCAAGCACTAAGATATTGTTGAACGGCTAGTATTTTATATAACCTTAAAAAGAAATATTCTTCTAACCTTTCCAAATTTTACTTACTTTAATAATGATCGGCTAAATTGTAACTACTAAGACAAGCTGTTGTTTATAAAATACAGATAATTTGACAATGAAGTCGAGTTGGAACATGAAATGAAGACATAAAAATTGTAAAAAGATGATATGTTTACTCAAAGCGTGTGTGTTTAGGTATGCAAGGATTTTAGTACTTTTCTAATAATGATCGTATAAAACACAATAAAATTTCGTATACATATCTATCAAATTTCAGAACATATGTCCGTATTTTTCATGATATACAAATCTATGAACATATTACCAAAATATTATGAAATGTTACATCCACCGACTATTTTATAGCGTAAATCGTCATGTTGTTAGTAATATTCACGACCACTAAAACTGTAAAAAGTATCGTTTTAAAACTCCGATATTGAACATTTTCAAATATAACACGGGTCTGCGGTAAAAAATTATCTTAAAAATTCCAAAGAAAAATTATTTACAACCATACGCATATTATTGGCGTTTCTAACTTTTCAAAAGTTTGGAAGTGTCACTTTGTTCCCATTACTTTCCGCTCTAACTTCCCGCCCTCATTTCCCAACCTCAATTTCAATCAAATGTCAGTTTATTTTTATTTTTAATAATACATTAAAAAAGGCTTCCAGCCACATTCCAATTAACAAGACAACAAAAACTTCTTTATTAAAATTAATTGTTACATTTGAATTACTGGAAGCCTGTAATTGCTGATCTGATGAAATAGTGATTTCTTGTCCTTCTCCATTGGAGCTAGATACCTAGGTTACTACGGGAGTACTATTTCTTTCGGTTCCAATGGCGTGCAGTACTTGAAGACTTTACTACTCAACATATAGTTGGATACTTTGCATTTGAGTTTCTTTATTTTTTGCATATTGTTTAGATTCAATAGCATCACTAGTTTAAAGAATGAAAATTTCTGCATATTATTTATTTTTAACATATTTGTCGCTAATTTAATGAATTGAAGTTTAAGAAAAACTTCTATGGTTTTTATTTTTCTATTTGTTGGTGTTGTTTGTCTGTTGGTACAATCATCCATTGGTTTCTGACCCTACTTCCCTACCTTCTATATTATCTAGCGGTGTTATACATGTATGACCTTGACAAACCTGAACGCATGACTGGTGCTAATTAATACATCACAAGTAGGTGGATTAGAAAGTGTTTTGAAGAATTCCCCCCTTTTTTCATTTTTTTCTTAGTAACGTTCAGTTTCTTTATGTTTACTTGTTGCACTACTGACGTCATTATATGCTGCTAATAAATGTTTTCGCGTTTTAATCGTAGCATCCACTAGGGGAAAAGCCGAAATGATGAATGATAAAAAAAGCAAAATGGCTACTATGATGATTTGCAAACTCTGTTTCTCCAAAATTTGCATTCATTTCGTGAAAAAACCTAACGTGATAAAAAAAATTAATGTAATTTTTGCATATTATTTATTTTTAAAATATTTGTCGCTAATTTAATGAATTGAAGTTGAAGAAGAACTTGTATGGTTTTTATTTTTCTATTTGTTGGTGTTGTTTGTCTGTTGGTGCAATCACCCATAGGTTTCTGACCCTACTTCCCTACCTTCTATATTATCTAGCGGTGTTATATACGCATGACCTTGACAGACTTGAACGCATGAGTGGTTCTAATTAATACATCACAGGTAGGTGGATTAGAAAGAGTTTTGAAGAATTCACCCTTTGTTTCACTTTCTTCTTAGTAACGTTCAGTTTCTTTATGTTTACTTGTTGAACTACTGGCGTCATTATATGCTGCTAATAAAGGTTTTTGCGTTTTAATCATAGCATCCACTAGAGGAAAAGCGGAAACTAAAGCTTTGATAAAAAAGCAAAATGGCCACTATGATGATTTGCAAATTCTGTTCCTACAAATTTTACATTCATTTCGTGAAAAACCCTAACGTGATAAAAAATACTTCCTTATACTACGTATAAGAAAGTAAAAAATGAGGCGTGGCCACCACACGACTTTCTTATACGTTTAAAAGTTTCAAATTATATAATTTTTAGAGTTTTTTTATATAAAAATTTTTCAAAATCCTATTATAAACACTTTTTTTCTCTTAATAAATATCTATAATGTATACTTTGCGAGATATTCAAAAGAAAGCACTACTCGCTAGAGTAAAAGTGTTACTTCCGGTCCGAATTTTGAAATTTCATTTATACAAAAAATATTCCAAATCCAACTCTAAATACTTTTGTACTCTTAATAAATATATATACAGGGTGTCCAGAAACTCTCCTGACAAACGAAGACCGGAGATTCTTCAGATAATTTTAAGACAATTTAACCCAATTCACCCTAGTCCGAAAATGCTTCCTAAGGTCATAGGCGTCCGTTTTGGGGTAGGTAAACGGTTATTTTAACGCATAACTTTTTTGTCTTTAACTCTTAAGCATTTGTGACAATAGATTATTAAATTTTCAGGTATTCTAGTACTAAAAGGTACTCTTACTTTAAGTCGGTAGGATACACCGTTTTCTAGAAAAATCGATTTGAAAATTTTTCGTTTTTTCGTCATTAAAATTCAATTTATTATTTTTTGCACTAGTTCGCTCTGAACTGCCAACAGAAATAAAACCTACGTTTTTAATTGTCAAATTGTTGTCAGTTCGCGAAGTTGAAATGACGAAAGATGAAATGACGAAAAAACGAAAAATTTTCAAATCGATTTTTCTAGAAAACGGTGTATCCTACCGACTTAAAGTAAGAGTACCTTTTAGTACTAGAATACCTGAAAATTTAATAATCTAGTGTCACAAATGCTTAAAAGTCAAAGACAAAAAAGTTATGCGTTAAAATAACCGTTTACCTACCCAAAACGGACGCCTATGACCGGTACTAGAAATTCGCAATTGATGGAATCGATTCATCTCTGGAGGATAAATAAGCATACCAGTTTTTGTTTTTCTAAATAGAAGCGTTCGGGAGATATTAAAAAAAAACTAATTACAAGGCGCCATCTTCAAAGAGCTTTAGCTCCCTTAGGAAGTATTTTCGGACTAGGGTGAATTGGGTTAAATTCTCTTAAAATTATCTGAGGAATCTCCGGTCTTCGTTTGTCAGGAGAGTTTCTGGACAGCCTGTATAATGCATAATTTACGACATATTTGCAAAAAATCGTTATTCAGTAAGAGTAAAAGTGTTAGTTCCGGTCCGAATTTTGATTTTTTTTTATACAAAAGGTATTGAAAATTAAGTTCTAAATACTTTTATACTCATCACGTACCTGTCTCAAAAGCGTGACTTGCAAAATATTTGCAAAAAACTGATTTTCGATAAGAGTAAAAGACCTATTTTTGGTAGGAGTTTCAAAAAACTTTTTTAATAAAATGGTGAGCAATTTCAATTTTAAGTACATATCAATTCTTTATAAATTTGTTTAAACTTAGTAGTTGACGAAATATTGGCAAAATTCGATTTTTTCACTGAACTAAACTACTACTTCTGGTCTGCCGATTTTACTGAAAATCTAATCAGTTCTCAAGAGGAAGATTATACTACTAAATGTAAAATTTGGAATTGATAGCTATAGCGCTTTGACCGCTATCGTGGTCACAGACAGACAGACAGACAGACACAGACATTTTTTTTAAAACCACTTTTTTGGCATCAGGGGACTTCAAAACGTGGACATCTGCAAAATCCTCGAGGTCGAAAATTTTCATCATCACAATACTTCCTTATACTACGTATAAGAAAGTAAAATTAATGTAATTTTTGGAATCTGAAATAAAAATAATACAAAATCAATCAAAACTAAAACAATATTTTGCACCTGCCTGATTAGTGTGTCATATAATTTTGAAACATTATTGATTTTTTTTTTATTGCTATTTTACATTCATATACGTAGTAAATCGACTTATACCAAAATTTCGTCAACTACTAAGTTTAAACAAATGAATACAGAATTCAAGTTTGTTCAAAAGTGAATTCTAGAAAAATTTAAAAAAAAAAGTTTTTCGGAATTCCTACCGGAAGTAGGTCTTTCATCGAAAATCAGTTTTTTGCGAATATCTCGAAAGTCAAGCTTTCGAGGCAGATACATTATGAGTATTAAAGTATTTAAAGCTTGGTTTTTAATACTTTTTGTATACAAAGATTTTCTAAATTCGGACCTGAAGTAACACTTTTACTCTTATCGAGTATCACTTTTTTGCAAATATCTCGCTAAGTATGCATTCTACATAGGCTTATTAGGAGAATAGAAGTACTTAGAATAAGATTTTGAATAACTTTTTATAAAAAAATTCTCAAAACTTGTACCTGAAGTAATACACTTAGTCACAGGTTAACTTTTTACGGAGATAGAAGCATTTAAAAAAAAATTAGAAAAGCGTTTGTATAATTTGAAACGCTCACACGTATCTATAAGTCGTGTGGTGACCAATTGGACAATAGTAATTACTAAACCAAGCTCCATATTTTTATTTTACTAGGACACATTACTTCAGTTTTTTCTTCATAATTTTGTCGTGAAATGTACCCTACATACGAACAAAAACTTTAACTACCCAAATTGTATATTTTCACAGATGCAATTTGTTTATTATATGGTCATTAAATACAATAGCTCTTTTGTGCTTTTACGAAGTCACAGTTTGTAAATATTTGAAAAGGAAAGACACTGCCATTAAATCACAATTTAATGTTGGGCTTCCTTAAGTATTAAACAAGAAACCGAACGTAATTATAGGCTTTTTTCAGTAGTAAAAATTGCGCTACTTCAGACATAAACACAGGCGTCATGTCCTTTTGAAACAAAATGGAAAAGTAAACGTTTAAAGCGACAGAAATCTTGTTAATTTGTTACGTTGAAAACGACAATGTGCCATAAGTAGATACGAATTTCTCTTCAAGAATCTTACACAATTTTCTTTACTTATTTAGTTTTACTATTGCGTTTTACCGGAAGTAACCTAGTGTAGTTTCCTTATTGTATCTGCAGCAAAAACAATACCTACTTTTTTTTGATAACACCATGTACCACGTACGATATATAATAAAATTTAATTGGTTCTTGGTAAAACATTGTAAATATTCAAAAGATTTGGTGTTTCACCCTCATCTATTTTACACTTACTGATTTTATTTATTAGAACAGTTCTTACTTCATCTATAGGTTTGCGGTAAATAGACTTTAACATTAAACGAGATTAATTTAGAGTTATTCGGAAATTTAATATATTTAATTTGTTTATATTAAAAGTCTATTTACTGTTAAGAACTATTCTATTAAATGAAATCAATAATCGTCAACTAGATGAGGGGAAAAACAACAAATTATAAAAATTCGAAATACATTTATTCGGCTGAATTATTACAAGTTCTTATTTTTTAGATTCAACAAAATAAAATTATATTTATTCACAAATTAAGTGTACAAAATGTAATAATAGTAAGACTGATTGTAGAGCAATACTATTATTACATTTTCTACACTTAATTTGTCAATAAATATAATTTTATTTTGTTGAATCTAAAAAATAACGATTTAATCAAAGTAGGTAGATCTTCCTGAAATTTTGTATAGAACCATAGTTTGTCATTCTTTTCTTAGTAATATCTTAGTATACTGTGAACGAGAAAGCTACTTTACCTGAAACGGAAATAGATCTTGCGCAATTATCAAGGCCTACGTGATTTCACAAACTCGAAACTATACTAAAAATAAGTTTCAAACCAAGCAGGGCTTACTTACAAAAGATCAAATTCAGATTCAAAGATTTTTAGATTCGCACACCTCTTGTAACATCAATCCTGGGACACGCTGTATAATTAGAAATAAAAAATATGAGGTCTATGAGTAGATGCCATTCAAAGCTCCACCACATGACAATTTATATGTATGACCGGATTAAGGAAATCAGCTAAGGTGCGATAACTTCAGACGTATGCTTAATATTCTAATGAATTTTATACAGATGCTTCTTTTGCCGATAAGAATCAATGTATCAAAATTCAACGTTCTTGCTTAAGCCGTTGAATGGATGCCAACTTTCAGGGCTATCTGCCCCACTGTGCACCGTTCAACACTGAGAAAAATTATCCAATTAAAGTTTGTACTTAGAATTTTATATTAATGACAAGTATGTTTTTTCATAAAGACAAATACAACATTATTTGATATTAATACTCAAAACATTTCGAGCTAAGAAGCGGCGGTTTCTAAAGCTGTAATAATAAACTTGCTAATGTGATTTAATAAAATAGTTGCTATAAATAAACACCGTAATTTGTGACATCTTTAGTTATTATAATTGAATCCATTAATAGCTGTAAATACAAATTAACTAATGTTAAATAGAAATAGAATTTAGAGTAGCTATATTTCCGGATTCCATATTACTCGAATACAATCCGTTCAAAACAATTGATTACACATAACCACACTTGTGACCGTACACCATTTTTAACTGTTTCGCTGTCTTTTTGTGTCTTGGTGTTACTTCGTTCTTCTATGTGTGTTATATGATTGACGCAATTAAATAATATGGAATACTGGAATTTATTGTTCGAGTGGGGTTTACACCTGTACTTCTTAGTAAGTACCTATACTATACACCTATATACAGTATACAGACCGAGTCCTGGTCGCTGAGCGGAGTCTTATTGGTCAGCGTGAGACAGAGAAAGCATTCCGAAAAAGGAAATGATAACATTTGTTGCTTATCCTAATATTATAAGAATTCACTGCGCATCTTATGGGAAGGGCATCTCACCGGTCAGCTCTCAATCTGTGAGCTGTATATTTTTTCTATGATCAGTTACTGTCTATGTATGCAGGTAATGCATGTAAAATACTTGTTTCTAACAATGCATTGTAATTGAATCACATTAACCACGTTATATTAATGTTACAAAGCTCAGAAATATTAATATTTCAGTAGCAGTAATGCAATTCCTACCTATATTTACGCTTTATAATATTTGTTTTGGCTAAAGTTTGGAATGACGCCCGTACAAATAATATTAAAATAAAAGAAAGAAAGTCGAATAATACAATATGGATGGTATACGTAAATAGAAACCTTCCGTTCTACAAAATCCAAGAATATTGGTTTCATTGTTAGCCATCAGTAAAAAATATCCAATTATCTATCGCTTGAAAAAAAAACATGTTTTTAGGTTAGAATCCACTCTACTTATCTATACCTACCATATTTTCTTGTATTTTAATATTAATGTAGGCGTCATTCTAAATTGTTAAAATACCGATAATAAACTAGACTTTTATTTCCAAAATGGGTATCAATACTTTTGTCAAATCTTAATATTCTCCAAATCGCATATTTTTAAATATTCCTATGTTTTTGTCACAGAGGAAGGAATAGCAGATGACAGTTTCCGCTTGCTGGATTCGGAAACAATAAACTTGTTAATTGTTTCCGAGGAATTTGTGAATATATATTCCGGGTGAGTGAATTGAGACGTATCAATCAAACAATTTTGGTAGGGGCCAACAAGCTAGAGGCAAACTCTGGGAGAGATACGCGAATGTCAAAGCGGCATTTAGGATTGACATTAGAAGTGGACTATGTAGATCGTCAACCTTTTTTTAATAGAATTATATCTATAAATATGCTAATTAGTGTTCTTTGCAGGAATTTTCATTATTTAGCGAACGATTAGAAGAAAGCAAAAGAGTTAGAGAAGTACAAAATATCCTTACAACCGTTTGCAGTAGCTGTTGGACATTCAGATAGAATTGACACTTTTTTTTTATATGATAGTATTACACCTGTACAATGCCTTAACTTGCGTCATAAAAATGGTGAAAACTTTGTAACAGTATTTTGAATAATAATAATAATATATCTTTATTGCCCAACAGATTTTTTACATCTAATTACAGGACAAGAAAAAAAATGCAATGAATCGATAACTACACAATATTAAATCAAATAAAATAATTAAAATTTTTTTTTTACATATATACACACATACATAACTCAATAATATGCACAAGAATTAAGAAAGAGAAAAAAAGAAAATGAAAAAAAAACAAGCCATTGCAACGTATAAGTAACCCTACTAATTAATTAATTAATTAATTGCGATAATGGTGAAAAATTAATATCGAGATCATCCCCACAAGTGTCATTGCAACGATTACATCCTCTATAGAGCGGCGATGCAAGTAAAATATTTGTTCTGGCCGTTGAAAAATAAAATACATTCCTTGTGCGACATGGGTACTGAGGTACAGCAAACATGATATTTGCCAAAAAAGATGGAACATCTATATTATTGTGCAATACATCATAAATGAACGTAATGTCTGTTTTATGCCTTCGTAACTCCAAAGATTCAAATTTAAATTCTTCAAGAAGGACATCATAGCATGCTCCCTGAACGGGGTACAAACCATGTCTCTTGAAGTACAGATATTTCAAAAAGCGCCTTTGAACCCTCTCGAGTATAAGTTTTATATGTTGGCGACCAAACGAATGAAGCATATTCGAGGCGAACAAAGGAAAAGTATTTAGCGTCAAAAAGAACGCCTAAATCCCTCACAACTATACATCGATGAATAGGAATCCCGTCAACGGCGTAATTAAAGCAGAGAGGTTCTTGCTTCAGACTAATCGTCAATACATTACATTTAGAAATATTCAGGGGCAAATTATTCACCGTACACCATGCCCCCAAAACATCCACTTGCCTCTGCAGAAACAAGCAATCCGTAGTGGTGCGTATTTTCTGGAAGAGCTTGACATCATCTGCAAATAAAAGTCTATGGCAGCCCAATTCAGAGCAGATGTCATTAATAAATACTGTAAATAATAGGGAACCTAGATTGCTACCCTGTGGAACTCCGGAGGTGGCAATGAAGTAAGGTGATTTGTGACCAGCATAACTGACGGACTGAACTCTATTCATCAGGTAAGTGTTAAATAATGATTTCAATTGAGGTGAAAAACCAATAGCATCTATTTTACGTAGCAATATGGCGTGATCGATACGATCGAAAGCCTTGGAGAAGTCAGTATAGATGATGTCAACTTGCTCGTTATCATCCAGGCATTCCGAGACAAACTGGGTCAACACTGCAAGATTGGAAGTTGCAAATCGCTTACTCATAAAACCATGCTGGTCATCCGAAAGTCTGCACCGAATTTGTGAGTAAACATGGGTATACAGACACATTTCGAACACTTTAGCAAAATTATTAAGAATAGCTATCGGTCGGTAATTCTCGATCATGGCTGTGTCACCTTTCTTGTGAATTGGAAATAGTTTGGTTATTTTCCAGCACTCAGGGAAGACAGACGTTTTAAGTGCTAAATTAAAAAGGAAAGCGAGAGGTTTAGCAAAGATGCACGCACAATCACGAGCAAGAAAGCTTGGTATATTATCCTGACCCATAGTATAAGCATTCTTTAACTTTTTTAAATTACTAACAACTTCCGACTCAGACAGTGAAGACACACCAATCATAGGAAAGCATACCGTAGATGATGGGGAAGCAGTATCCAAATTGTGCACCGAATCGGTATAAACGAATTGGAAAAAATGTTTGAAACCAAATACAAAATATATATATACCCATTTTATCTAACCAGGCTTATATTTTGATAACCAACATAACTCATTATTGGCGTAAAAAAATTGGTATTTATACATTTTTGTTCGACATTTTTAAATATATATATAATGAAGGGAATAAATTGAAAGTTATGACTCGTATATTTAGTGCTAGCATTCTTATATACATTACATAATTTTAAATTTATTGATTGGCTAATAGTATAGAACAATTGATATGATTTATTGATATTATACAAATATGTTATGGTAAGTATTCCTGCAAGAAAACTTATTATTTGGAGCAGCCGAATTGTTAATTATAGCAATTGCATAATTTAATTACATCGACTTATCTGTTTAATTACGGTAAGTAAATGAATATAACTAAGATAAATTAGAAAAAGTATTCGTTATAAGTATTGTTGAATATTTAGGATAATTTGTATAACACATTTAGCACAACTAAATAGAAAATTCGGGATAAATAATGGAATATAGTTAGCATATAAGTATTTGAAGTATTAAGTACAGTTTACTAACTGTCAAACAATTAGCTACTTAATAAAAAAAAAGTGTGGTTAGTTGTCCCTAGTTGTTATAGTCAAAAACACGAGATTATTTACTGCAATTATTGTGATGATTTGTCACAAATACAAACGTAATTTTTATTTACCCTAAATAAACATTTTTCTCAGTGAAGGGTTAAGTAGCTGAGTATACACTGTTTTCTACAGTGTCTCGCTCTACCTATAAAGCTAATTACGATATGAATTAAAAATTTGGTGCAGCATGGTTAATGAAAATTCTAAAAGATATCCTAATCTGCTTCGTGGAAATACGAGGGCGTATTTTTATGTCATCTACCTAGTCATGAAACAAAAGAGTGACCATCTAAAAATTATTGAAAAATTGCTGTCACTGTGAGAAGTACATGTGCTAAGTTGTGTTTAGTTTATGCTGTGTATAGAGATTTGAGACGGTCCATTTCTCGATAAAATGAGTGAAACTAAAGTTGAACATCGCAGCGTAATAAAGTTCCTGACAAAGGAAGGCAATGGTCCAAAAGCAATTCATGAAAGAATGGTTGCTGTATATGGGGAAGATACACCATCTTATTTCCAAGTAAAATATTGGTCTAAACTCTTTCGATGGGACCGAGAGTCAATCAATAATGACCCAAAGTCCGGACGACTCGTTGAAGCTCGAACTGAAAACATTGTGCGAAAAGTCGAAAATTTGGTACTGAAGATCGACGTGTAAAGATCTCTGTTTTGCCAATAAAGTCTGTATATCCGAAACAAGTGTTCTCAAAATTTTGCATGGCGATTTGGGTATGAAGAAGGTGTCTGCACGGTGGATACCCAGATTGCTTACACCTGAACAAAAACTGTGCAGAAAAGAAGTTTCTGAAGAAAATTTGGTTAAGTTGGAGAGGGACAAAACATTTTTATCTCGAATTATTACCGGGGATGAGACTTGCGTATATTACTGGAACCCTCCTACTAAACGAGAATCCATGCAGTGGGTTCATAAGGGCTCTCCACCACCAAAAAAGGCCAAGACACAATTTTCTGGAAAAAAACTGATGGCAACTGTTTTCTGGGATGCTGAAGGAGTTTTGCTTATTGAATATATGCCGAGAGGGTCTACCATAAATGGAGAGGCCTACGGAAACACAATTAAAAATTTAAAAACTGCTCTGGAGGAAAAAACCCCGCATTCTTATCCACAAAAAAACTTGTTGCTGCACGACAATTGTCGGGTTCATAAGGCAAACAAAGTTCAGCAGATAATCAATGACTGTGGGTTTATAGAGATAAGGCATCCACCTTATAGCTCTGACCTAGCTCCGCCAGACTTCTTCTTATTCAAAAATTTAAAAAAGCATCTCAGAGGAAAGCGTTTTGCTTCTGATGAAGAACTCAAAGAAGCTGTTGAAGAATATTTTGCGGGGTTACCGAAGGAATTTTTTTCTGAGGGTATGGGGCAACTGGAAAAAGATTGAATAAGTGTATTAGTGTTGAAGGGAGTTATGTAGAAAAATAATTTTTTTTTGTTCTCTTATGTGCTTTTTTTCATGGCTAGGTAGATAACATAAAAATACGCCCTCGTAGTACCTAAATAATCAACAACGATATTTAAATAATTGTGATAGCGTTTTAATTTTAGGTATCTTATTCAAGTATCTTAATGTACCTACATAATCTTCTACAATTAGGGCTGATGTTAAAATTGTCAGCCGTCCTTACATCCACTATAAAAACGATTCTAATCCCATTGTAAGAGCCCTCTCTAATTCTCCCACATCCTCTTGATTTACTTAATCATTCTATCGCGTGCTCCCGCATGAAATGCATCTCCATTTTATCTTTTCATATCGGATCGCTCGACGTCAAAATAAATCTCGCGGACATTCATAAATCTCTTGGTGGAAATCAGTGCACTATGCGTGACACTGATCCTCATCTCTCGTTGTGTGTATATATACATGGGATACGTGATGAAATCTCGAGAGCGAACATATTTATTACAAACATTTTTCAATTCGCCACGAGCGTCCAACAGGCGCATTTGAACCGAAAACACGAGGGGAGTTCGGGTTATCTTTCACAACCAACCGTTCTTCACGGTGTGCACCGTAGTCCAATCCGGCATTACAAAACATTATTTTTTTTCATCAGCGGACGACAGGCTCGTGTATTTAGATGCGTGCTACATGTATCAGCGCACGCCACAAAACATATTATACATTATCCCACACACCGTGAAGAGAAAGTTATCTAAATTTCACGTGATAATAAATGCATTCACGGCAGTTAAATGCCTATGTATGGAGTTGATGCGCGTTTGACAATGGTTAAGGTATTACCCAATTTGTTCGGTGTTTACGGTGGACGACACTCAAGGGCGTAAACGTCGGGATATTCACCGTACATAATGCGAAGAAAATTGACAATAACGTGTTCCAATTTTGGTGTTGGATTGAAAGTTTATACAAAAAAAAATTTTTTTTACCCGAACTATCAATAGCCGATATCTGACCAACAAAAAGTATTTCTATTAGCGTCGAAGAAAGAAATGTTGATATGGAATTGTGTATTCAATTTCCAATTGTGATGTAGGGTATGTCTTTTATGGAACGAACCATGAACCAACGTTACTATTTCAATACAGTTTGCTTGTGACATTACGTTTCTATCAAGGTAATATTTAATAATGAGGTGTGGCCACCACACGACTTTCTTATACGTATGACTTTCAAATTGTAGAATGTTAAGAATTCTTTTATATTATCACAAGTATACATATATACTGTAACAATACCTTTACTAAATAAAAGATATAATTACACTTTGGTAAATTCAAAAATCTTTATTTTTACTATGTAACTAAACCCTGTATTTATTACCGTTACTAAAAAAATATGATAACTTCAATGTAATTTTTTATATCAATTTTCTATTTATCTCAGGTATATTTTTTTTTATTATGCCCATACTAACTCAGATATTGTTTAAAACATTTAAACTTACTATACTTACATGTTACTAACTTCACTTGATTCATAAAGGTCGAACAGTTGCCTATATGAATTTTATTCAACACCAACAAATATCATGTTATATTTACATCTTATATTTCTTTAATTCGTAAATCATATTTGATATAACAGTAATACTCAAGTGATTAATTATATGTGTTTCAAGTCTATCTTCAATTATCACTTACAATGAATACGATATCAAGGTATGTACTAAAATACTACTCAGATAATGTAAATAATCACTGACAATTATTTTTCTATTTATAGGTTAATGTTTTAAGCGTCATATATTTCACATCAATTTAATTCAAGATCCTTCCTAACATACCAAATAAAAACAAATATATCAAAACTATTTGTTTAATGTACAAGACAAATTATAATACGGATGGTGGTAATCCATTACAATTCCAACAAAACATGTACGGAAGTATCAAGCCTGTTTAATCAACTTTATGGAACTTTATGTATACACGAAATTATAAATTTCGTGGATAGGAATGCAATCAAGTAAGTATATTTGTAATACTATTTTCAAAATACTGTATAGTTCTTGTTAATAATCAATTTCACACATAACTTATTTAGTTTTGGTTTGCCAATCAGTTTCTTTGAGTTCTATAATGTTTAATAGTATGTCAAAATTTAATGTTGTGAAATAAAGATACAAAATATCCGTTATTAATTATCATCGACGTTAAATCATACGATTATTTATGTGTTTTCTAAGTTCTGATAAAATTATACTATATTCGAAACTGCTTAAATTCAGATTATTCCAAATAATTATACGACCTGTCAAAAATTATAAACTGGTATTCTTTCTTGTACTCCAAAAGATTTTCTTTTTAGCTCTAAGACGACATTTACTGGCTACGAAGATGTTGATCCTTTTCTTTACCTATCTTTCTGGAATGCTCGGATCGTGGACTGGATTGACTGCTATCCTGTTATACCTCCGATTCTGATATCACGGATTATTTCTCTCCCGGACTGGAATACCTGTGTTCGAACTGCTATCCTAGTACACCTCAGATTCTCTCACACCTGGAACACTCGGATTCAAACTGCTTTCTTGAAGTACTCGAATTCTTCTATTCCTGGACTGAAATACTAGTTCTAATACTGGAACTCAATCAACTCTCCTACATAATAATTCTCTGGCTGAATATGGATTATTCTTCTTGGATTTTCATCAATATGGTAAGTTTATTTTTAAATAATAATTTTGTATTTATACGCTTACTTCTCAAATTTTTGAAACTCTCCTTTTATTTAGTTAATATTAACATTATTCCTTTCTTCTTATATTCTTTCAATATATTAGGATGATAATAATGTGTAATATTCTAGAAAATATTTAAATCTCCTTAAAAAAAATATCTGCTTTCTTCTCCACTTTAACTTAATCACTTCTTTTACACTTTTACGCTATAATTGATAACTTTACTATGTATTTTTCGGAGAAAAACTTAATCTTCCCGAAAATACATCCGCTGCTTTCTAAAATTTTTTAGAATCTCCTTTCTTATTTATCCCTCATATCCTTGGTAATAATTCATTAATTTTCAATATCCAATGATCTTTGTACACACATTTTATTAATCCAAAACATATTTAATTTGTACTTGAATATTTTAAATACCTTTATAAATTCCAAAAATTTATCAATTTAATTCTTTACTTTATTTTTTAAAACCTTTAACACACTTCGGCAAACGAATACCCAATACTATAACATAATTATTTAAAATGTCAAAATCTGACACATCTCATATTTGAATCTAGGCGCGCAAACTATACATCATTTTATTACATTTATATTTCAAAATTCACACTAATTATCTCTACTTTTCAATAGTGTTAATTAAACAAGCTTTTACAAAATAATATTTCATATGAAAATACATCAAGTAATATTTAAAATTCTAATTTCAGAACTGGATAAAATTAATGCAACAAAGTAACCTGATAGGCAACCAACTATGCTCGATGCAAGTAGAAAACTACAATGTTCCCCGATATGCAACCAACTTTGCACGATACATGAAGAAATAAGAACATATCCATTTAATATTCTCACAATTATTTTAAGTAGGGTAAGGTTGCTTTAGTCGTACCGCAGCCTAACTCGTACTGCAGTAATATCTAATCTCACGTTTACAGAAAACTAATTCAAGTAGTATAGAATTGAACAATATAGTGGTGTGAGTAAGTAAAAACTAGTGGGTTGCCCGCCGATTGTCGTGACAGAAGAAATAGTTAAAAGGTAAGTCTTTTAACAGTTCTTATTAAATTTTCTTGTTCATTTGTAAGCCATTACAGAAAAGGATATGATGATAAAGTTATTTTTTCGATTCATATCTGTTTTCGTGGTTTTCTGTAATTCATTTGAACATGATAAAATGGTAGAAACTTTTTAGGTTATGCCAGTAATATTAGGTTGAATCTTGAAAAGTCTTGTTGCTTAAGTCGTACCTGTGGAGAATTCGTTGGTCGTACCGGTACGACTTAGGTGTTAATCGAAGTTATTTACAAAGCTAATTTTTTTTTAGCTGATCAAGATGACGAAGATAATTTACAATACGTGGAAGCAGGAAGACATGGACGAAGCTTTACTAAAACATCGGAATGGCGAAATTGGATTTAATGAAGTATGTAGGAGATACAAGATACCAAAGCCTACATTTCGACGTCATTTGAAGGGTTTAAATAAAACAACAAAATTTGGAATACCTAATGATTTGACAACAGAAATGGAAGATGAATTAGCACAACATATAATTAATCTAGAGTCAGTCTACTTTCTTTGGATTAACTATCACTGAATTAAGGCGACTTGCATACCAACTTGCTGAGAAGTATCATGTACCTCATCGTTTCAACAACGAGAAGAAAATAGCTGGTAAAAAATGGTTTTACCGCTTTATGAAAGAGCATCCCACTTTGTCGTTGAGAGTCCCCGAAGCAACTTCCATGGCCAGAAGTAAAGGGTTTAATAAAGAGCGCGTTAATGATTTCTTTGATAAATATGAGAAAATACTAGATGAACAGAAGTTTACTGCTGACCAAATATACAATGTCGATGAGACAGCATTATCCACGGTTCACAAACCTTCTAAAGTAATTGCCCAAAAAGGCAAACATCAAGTAGGCGCAATCACCAGCGGAGAAAGGGGTCTTACAACGACATGTGTATGTGCAATGAGTGCAGCAGGCGAATTTATTCCGCCAATGTTGATATTTAAGCGCGGCAGAATGAATGACATCCTAAAAAAAGGAGCTCCACCAAACACGGCATTTGGATGCTCTAAAAATGGATGGATAACATCCGAACTGTTTGTCCAATGGCTAGAACATTTTATAAAATACACAAAATTAGAAAAAAGGAACCAGAAACAAATTTTGCTTTTACTAGATGGACACAGCACACACACAAAAAATTTAGAAGCAATTCAGCTTGCTCGTGATTATGGTATAATCATGCTATCCTTTCCTGCTCACACGACACATCGTCTGCAGCCATTGGATAGATCGTTCTTTAAATCACTAAAAAACAGCTACAATGAAGCGGCATCTTGTTGGCTACGTTCAAATCCTGGCAACGTTATAAAACAAGCTAACATTGCGGAACTCCTTGGTAGTGCATACCCCAGATCAGTTCGTATGGACATAGCACTAAATGGTTTTAAGGCAACAGGTTTGTGGCCATGTGATAGAAATGTCATCAAAGACGAGGACTTTGTAGCTGCTGTGCACATTGTTGAGCAACCAGACCAAGAGTCTGCTAATTCTGATACAAATGAAGCAACAGAGCAACCCAGAAATACATTTCTATCTACTAAAGTTACATCGCCACCTAGAGTTGCAACCCCACCATTAAGTGTATCACCTCCTATAGTCGTGACGCCACCGCCAAACATTGAATTGCTGCCTAATATTGGAACACCACTAAGTGTTTTACCTGGACCTTCGACGAGTTCTCAAGAATCTGTACCCGAAAACAATAGTGAAACGGTTAATGTAATTAATCGTCAACAAATAAAATCTGATTTGCACACTTTATCTCCTATCCCTCGTATGACGATAGTTATAAACAAAATGAAGAAGGGAACGAAACCAACAATGGAACTCACTTCAAGTCCTTATAAAAACGAAATGATAGCCAAAGAAACCACAAATAAAAAAAAGAAGCCTACGCAGGATTTAAACAAAGGCAAAGTAGAAAAAGTGAAGAAGCAAACTGTGAAAAAAAGAAAGATTGATGAACAGTTTAAGAAGAATAAAAAAATTAAAGATAAAGGCAATTGGTTCTGTCAACTATGCAAAGAAAACAGCGAAGAAAATATGATTCAGTGCATGGAATGCAAAGGGTGGATACATGACTTATGTGCTGGCGTGGAGAGTAACATTAAGAAATATATTTGTGATATTTGTGTTCAAAAAAACTAATTTTCTATTTCCCAATTTTAAGTAATTTGATTTGTTAAGAATTTATATTTTGTTTTCCATGTATAATTTCATTTAGTTAAATAAATAAATAAATCGTCGCTGACCTGTTATTCTAAGTACGACTTAGGCTATAGGGGGTACGAATTAGGAAACTAGGCGCCTTAATCGTACCGATGTTACTTTTTAAAAAAACGGTCAAAACTCATTTAGACAAAAGATTTTTGTGTTTTAATGAAAATAGTTTGATAGCCTAATGAACAAAGATTCAGCGGATGCAAAATAAAATGTTTCATTTAAATTAACCTAAAAACCACAGTAGTTTTTTCTTAGGGGGTACGACGTAAGCAACCTTACCCTATAAATCAAATACTCCCACAGCTATTTACTTAATTAAAGTTCGATCTATTAAACATTACCAACTTTCATTTTTTTATTCTCACTAAAAGAACATATACAGTATGGTTTGTTAATACTAGTACTTCCCACATATTATTGTTGGTTGATGCTGGTGAACTACCACAATACTATACTAGCCTGTCTTTTAGATAGGGTATTAGCTAGTTATTTACCACTTTATTTATTTTAAAAAATGTATGATTTTAAAATTTACAATGAGTTTAAACAAAATTTTAAATATAATTCTGAGTTGTGCAATATTTATTTTTACTCACTATAAATAATAGTTTGAAGTTGTACAATAATTATTTTTCCTCACTGTATCAAATTATTAAGAATATGATTATACCTACATTCATAGTATTTGAAAGAATTAAGAGGGAAATATGCATGTAGATACAGAAAATTGGCTATGTTTATTATTTTCTTTCCGGCTTAAATTTATTTAGATATAATTAATAACTCAGTTTAAATTTATTTATGAGACTCCGTGAAGTATTGTCATGGTGTTCGAGTTCTTATAGTGTAGAAGATTACCTTCGTATAAAAGAAAAAACAGTGTTAAATCATAAATAAAAGTATTTTGAAAACAAATACATGAACCTATAAATTAAGGTTAGAATCAATCAATTTATAAACAAACTGTTATTGTGATGCTACCATGAACTATTCCCATCCAGCAATAAACGAGATCGAATAAACACAACGGTATGTATACAATTTGTTTCAATTAACTAAAATCTAAGTTTAGGAAAAATCAAAATTAATCTATATGTGAATAAAATTTTAGACACAATTTTAAATATTTAACTTATGATGGCTCTTAATATAGAATAATTCTTACAAAATCAAGTACATATATTCTTAGACTAAATTATTTCTATAATTGTATGGCAATTATAGTTCTAATATCTGATTATTTTGAATCAACTTTAATAAAATTTTAAGTACTTAACTTAATCTTTTTTAATACTTTGTAGAATTGTTTTAGTGGAATATATCTTCGAAAATCTTATCTGAATTCTTCTATTTCCGGGGTAATCATCCTCTTCGTCCTGGATACTGTGTCTTTGGAACGAAATTCTTCCAATGAACTGCTTATCCGTTGAATTATACGTTGAACTTCTTCCTAATTCAGGTATTATTTAATTTAGCACTTTAATTCACTATTAATTGGTTTATATTGTTACTTGTATGTAGATCAGGATACAGATTAATCTACGAAAACTTTATAATGGTACATTTGTTCACTATTTTTGTATGATGTTATGGTTGAAATCGTAATAAAAGATCGGCATTATAATTATTCAATTTTCCCTTAATTCTTGGGACGTTATTAACTTCTGAATTTTATTAATAATTTCTTAGACATGTAAATATCCTATTTAAGACTGAGTTACTCTATAGTAATTTGTGTATCTTAAGTTGCCTAGTTTCGAATTACTATAAAATTAGGTATATAAATATTGATACTCTCTTTGCTTATATACATGATTTTAGTATATAAATATCGTTATAATACATTTATACGTAAACGTATATGCACATATGTACGGGTTGGGATACACAGCATGCACTTAGATGTCATTACCAACAGCGAACGCACATACAGGTGTTTCGACCTTTAAGGCCTCTTCACGTACATGGTGCTGGTGGCAATGATGCACAACTAAAATCGCATCTTATGGTGGCTCGACCAGAAAATACCCGTGAGAATATCTCAGCGACATCTGCCATCCAAGCGCGACACCGAACACGACAGTTTCATATTGCACACTGTGCTAAAGACAAAACCTGTATGCTAAATGTGTATTTCCGAATATTAAGGCCAATAGGTGGCACCACCATATCACAAATGGAATATAAAATACTTGAATGTGTAACGCACATTAACGGATAATTGCTATCACAAGTATACATATTGTGATGGGGTATGGGGGTGCGTGTATAGGGGGGTAGGTACCCTTACAAAGCCCCAAGTTGCGGTGCCAATAATGCTATGGGGGGTTATACTGTATGCTTATAACGACCCTATGTTGTAATGATGAATGGAGAGCTAATGAGACTTAGAGCGCTTAATTTACTTTATCCTAAAAACAAAAACTACTAAACACAATAATCTATTTAACTATTAACTTTTCAATTTTAATTCTGCCGGCTAGCTAAAGGGGGGTTGTGTTCTACGAACACGGAGAGAAATTATCTATTTATTTTATGTATCAATTAGTATCTCACAAATTTCCTAATAGATAACTACCGTTATTACTAATTCAAAAATTTCGCGGCATTTAACGTATGACTGCGCAAGATCGAGATATACTTTATCCAAGAGGTGGAACGAACACTAATATTCGCGCGAAGACGCTATACTTAATGTGTACGAGTGGATAGATTAAGTAATCAAAAGAAAGGAATTTAAAAGTTATGTGATTAACTAAGTGGGTGTTGTTTAAGTGACTCTAATTGTGTTCTCTACAGGGCGTTACTGAGGTTCGAAAGTTTGATTTACCTTAGTCCGTATACCTTGCTATCCAGCTGTCGTTTGACGATCTTGAAGAATCTAACCTGGAAATTCAATTTGGACAGACAGCTCTAATGCTGGAGCGTCAACAGAATATGTGTACCTCTTATGGTGGAAGACTGAGTTTCAACAGTGACGAAAACAAACACTTTATATAAGGAAACAACAAATCTGAATTTATTTAAAACATAACACTGAATATTTACTACAATACAACAATGTCCACACAATTTAGATATCAACAATACACTTTTATTGTGTACAAGAACAACAGTTATTTAGGCAGAAGTTCTACGATTTTGAAATATTTAAAACAAGGCACAGTATGCGAACTTGGCCCTTATGTATCAACTATAAAAATGGGCTGCATGACAAATGAGATAGTACTAAATTTAACTGTAAGTAAATTCTGATATTCTTTTTTTTTAAATAAGCATTAAATTGTTGGAAATTTTAAATTGACTTTCTAAGTGTTTATATATGCTATGTATCTAGATTTAAATTTTATTAATTGATAGAGATGATCGAATTAAAAGACGTTACATAAATGTGACATAGATTTGGATTTGACCCACATTTGTGTCAAGAAAAACAAACATATACGAATATTAGACTTGGTACCTTCTGTGTATTAATTCCTTATCTTGTTTAAGGCCAGGTACTTGTTCCAATGGGGTTGCTTCTATGTGAAGGCTGCTCGCGTCCCAGCTGTGTGGTATCGGTGTTCGATGAGTCCTTGACCCAGTTCGGCTCGGTTTAAGGTCGGCTTCTTCAATGGATGACCTTCGGTGTATTAACTTTGACGGTGGCTGGATGTCAATATGGATTGGTAATAATTGTAGATGCGTCGATCAACTCAATGAATGATCACACAAAAAATAAATGAATCGAAAAAAATGGCTCGTTAATGACGGTTCAACAACAAATCAATCGATGAATAATCCGCTTGCATTACCATGAATGCTCACGAAACAATGAAGAATCTTGAATAATCTTGAATGCTCACGAAACAATGAAGAATCTTCGATAATAATCCTCGATCCTCGTCGGACGTGCCTTCTTATATCAATCTCTGTTGTGGTTCTTGTAACCATGGTAATTTTATACAGTAAAATTTTACAAAGTCTTTTTACGGGCAAGTCTATTTTTGTATATTTGTGGAATCATGTTTTATCTTAGTTAAATTAATTCGTCTTTCAATCGGTACAATAAAATTACTTTAATTCGTTTTCTTTTAGAAAAACACATTTTTTAAAAATTAAAGGGGCAAATTTTGCATTTCGACTTTCATTTGTTCGATGACGTCAATGACGCTAATGAAATAAATTTAAATATCAGAATTTTGGCTTAAAATGCCTTTTTAGTAGAACTTTACCTTTACAAATTAAACTTATAAATACATACAATATATTTTCGTCTTTTAATCCTTTTTAAAATCTTTCTTTATACAAAAAATTAGTGTGGTTAGTTTTTGAAGTGGAATAACTAAATGGTCTTTTAATTTATTTACGATTTACTGTTATAACATGAAACTATGACCTTTTCTTAATCTATACCACCTTTTTTAAATTATCTACATAGCTTGTAATTTATATTATAAAACTTTTCTTTTACCTCTGTTGACAACTGTCAAATTATTCAAAATGCTTATTTAAATATCTGGTCTCAACTTGTAAATATGACATTGAAAAATATTACATCGTAAATGCGTCTCGATAGACTTTGTAACTGCTAGAGTTAATTTATAATTACTTTGATTACTTATAGGAAATGTTTGAAATTTATTTTGCCTCTGTCAATATGGCGCGTCGAAATTTGAAAATTAAAATGATGCTTAACTTAAATGTGCGCATCTAAGAGTTTTATTGTTTGTTACCATGCTTGTAACTTGTACCCTAGTTTATAGTTTAAATGTTTTTTATGTTCACCATTAGTTTATTTTAGTATTATGCTATGCATTTTTTAGATATCAATTTGTCATGTAAGTGCAATACTTTTGCCAAAGTTTGGGATGATGCTTTCGATACTATCACCCTTGTTTTAACCTTGAACCTGTAACTTTTTGTGACAATTTACTCTTGAGAAATCATACTATAAAATGGTACTCAATTATATGCTCATAGTGTGGTAATAAATGTTGAAATTTGTAATTTAAAATTGTCCATTTGTAATGGCTGTCAGATTCATTTTATATTCATACTTTGCCTATATATCACTTAACTAATTATTGTTGTATTGTGTAAATTTGCTAAATATAAGTATAAAAATAAGACTAATGTGTATTTTAAACTAATCAGGTAATTATTTTAATATTTAGTGATTAATACGGGGGTTTCAGTTGGGGTTCCTGAAAAGAGTAGTCATTGGTTTGGTTATCTAAATTTGGGGGTGAATTTCTTTCTAATATTTACAATTTGATGGGGTTCTCAGAATTTACTAGATTTGTTAGTAAAATCTGTCTTAATTTTTAGGAATTTTTACCTGTACTCTTATACAAGGGTCCAAACATAATGCATCGCCGATGTATATATGGTTGCCTGTATTCAAGGGGTATTAAAGGGTGACTGTATGTGTTTGTGGGTATTTGACTGGTGTTGTCACATAATAGACACCAGTTCAACTTGCCCCTTAACGAAGGTAGTTTTTTATGTATATAAAAAATTTCGTTCGTTATAAATAAACCTTATAATGTAATTGTAATAATTAACTAACTTATATATTTTAAGTGACAAAATTTTTCTTTAACAAACTGATATATTTATTTTGTATTATACTAAGGACTTAATTAACTGAGTTTTTATATTTGTAGTTCTGTCATATGTCTGTAATATAAGTTGTATGTGTGTATGGAAATTTTCCTAACAAAATTGAATTTTTAACAATATTTATTTAATGACTTGTCCCTGTATATGGGTATTAGTGTAAGATGCTGTGTATATGTTATGTATTTATGTACCTATATTTTTATTGATAAATATGAACACTAGTTCCTCTTTGTATGTGCGCGTACGTTTTCCTTCTTGAATTTTTCTATGGATGTTGCCTTTATAAAGTTTTATTATGTACCAATTATGCTTCTTTTGTTTTTATGCTTCTTTTACCTATAGTGTCTCGGATTCAAATTCTATACTGTGATAATAGTGGCCTATTTTAATATACCTCGAGTGTACTTACACTTAAATTAACTTTGTTGCTTCAACTAATTATTCTTGTTACCTAATATATTTGACCTTTTGTCATGTATTCATCTTCCTATTTGCGGAACATATTTTCAATTAATATTGCACTTTTTCGTGCTGATGTACCCATTTTAGGTTGTACATCACTTTTTTGTCTTCCCATAATACCATATCTTCTCATGGTTTTACTTATGAGGTAAATTTTAATTATATCTATTTTTCTTCCACGATACCATATCTTTTCATGGATTTCTTCGTGGGTTCAATTTCTTTATTTATTTATAAAAGCGTTATTTTCGCTCCGTGGTATATTTTAATTCTTAGGCCCTTTCTTCATATTTAAATATTTTATTTTCCTTCATATTTTGTTCAATTCTTCTTGAATCCTTTTTGTTCTGTAGGTGAATATGTTTCTTGATTGGTTTTTGACTTGTAACCTTATTTTTGTATTTTATGTAAAGGCAGTGGTAATTTTTCTTTCTTGTAATGGTAGTGGTTCCATACGCTTTGTTATATGTTTTCTTTCAAAGATTTGTTCCTCCTAGTGTTTCTTGTTTCTTTTCCATATCATGTTGCATCCTCTTGCTGTGTATTTGTACATTTTCTTTATTCTCTTACTGAAGTGTTCCAGACATTTTTCAACTTATATTACCTCCTTATGCGTTGCTACTTGATTGATATAGGATTGGGAAAAACTAACAATTATTTACTATGTGTCTTAAAATTATTTATGGATGAACTTCTCATCTTCTAAATGCAAACTCTTATAATGTAGAATTCCGGGTGTATTTACATCTTTGGATATACAGATTGGGCTCGTCTGTATTGGTTGTGTGATGATTCCGCTATCCTCGGGTTGGGTTCGTCCGATGTAGAGAATTTTGTTTATCTTCCTGGCGTTTTTTTGGTTTGGGCTCGACCAAATGACTCCTGGGGTGTCGGGACTCGTGGTGCCCCTACATTGTTCTGTGGGGTTGATAGGCCTTTGTACTTTGGGGTCGCTCAGGTAGGAGTGGGGTCGCCTTAGTCCCATCGGAGATCGCCTTCTATTTCTCCGCCTTGCTCCGTTATATTTATTAGGCTTTCGTTACTTGAGGAGGCTGTCAGTCTTGGTGATAGCTAGGGTAGGAGTGGGGTCGCCTTAGTCCCATCGGAGATCGCCTTCTATTTCTCCGCCTTGCTCCGTTATATTTTTTATGTGGGTCTATGTGCCTAAAATCTTGAGGCGAAAGTCGATGATGTTTTTGTTGTCCCGAAGGATGTCATCGGTGTATGTTGTTTGTGTTGTGATTTCCCTATCTGGTCGATTGCCTGAATGTGTGTGTGTGTTCGCGAAGTGGCGAAGTGTTACCTGATTCTTTTTATACAAAATTACTGCTATTTGAATTCCCTTAAGAGTTTTGAAATTGTTGTGTATTTCGCATGTGTAATGGATTAGTGTTATTAAAGTTTGTGTGTGTACCTTCAAGTTTGGTAAATTGTGTGTATGTGTGTTTGCATTTTCTATGTGTGTGTGAATTGACTTACTTCGCATGTCTGTCCATGTATTTGTGTCTATGCCCCTAAATGTGATAACTTCCTTGGATGTCTTGTTAATTTTATCACTTTGTGTGATAAGTTCCTGCTGTTTCCGAGAACTTGTATATTTTTCGGCACCTGTAAACGTATATGTAGTCTTCCTTGAGATGTAGAACCAAAAATATCTCTCCTCTTCCTCTTCAGTTAGAAGCGCGTCAAAGTGCGTTCTCAAGATCCTCCTGCTAGAATCCATGTATTTAGTTTTGGATTGTATAAGTATTGTTGCGGAGGTTTTCTTGATTTCTGCTGTGTCCTTTTCATTATTTAGGCCCTTTGGAACATCCTTCTCGAAATTTTCTAATGCCTTTTCTTCGGTCGAATCTTGTTCGTTGTTTTCCCCCGTTTGTATTTCTACTATTGTTATTTCTTCCTTTTCCTTTTCTTTAGTTATTTCTACGGATACTGTTTCTATTGGTCCTGGTTCTACAGCTGCTTTATTTTCGCCTTTGTCATTTCTGTTTAGTAATTCATCCCACATTTGTTTTCTTTCTAATTTGTATGCTTCTCTTTCGCGTTTTCTTTCTAATTTGTCTTCTTTTCTATTGTTCTCTATTTTATCGTTCATGCTGTCTATTTTGTTCCCTAAACCTTCCTTTAGTTTCTCCATTAGCAATTCGAACGGGTTTATTGACAACGTTGGTTCGGATGTTGTGGGAGTGATTTTCACAGTAGTACCCTTTTTTATTCGTGTTGTATCCCCTTGGTCTTGCGTATTTTCTTTCTCTTCACATTTTTGCCCGTCTATTTTTGTTTCTTCTGGTACAATTATATCTTCATCTTCATCCTTTTTCTCAACCATATTTTCTACCCTCTTATTTTCTTCTCTATTTTCCTCCTTTGTTTCCATATAGCTTTTATTTTCTTGTTTGTCTTCCTCCCCATCTCGTTTTCTATTTGTCCCTAAACTTTCTCTCAGTTCCTGTATATCCTTTTTATATTCTTGTCTTTCTTGTTTGAACGCGTCCATGATTATTTGGAATTGCTCCGTTGTCAAATTTAGTGTCATGTTGATATTGTTATGTTTGCTAAATATGAGCGCTTCTGGATCATGTATTAATTTTGCAGGTTTTATATTTTTACAAATACACACAATAATAATAAAAATTTGATAATACCTTATGATAAGACCCTTGTATAATGTATTGTACCTACTATGTGAATAATAATAATACCTGTATTTGATTCTGCTATTTTTAATACAGAAAAATAAATGATTTTACTTTTGTCAGTGTTTGTTTGTTTACCATCACTTTATAGAAGTACACATATGTAATAAATAAAGAAAAAATTAAAAACACATGTTGCTTTTTATATTTTTATTGTACAATTATTTTTTTTTTAAATTTATAAGAATCCTCTGCTTCTGGTGATCTTCTAGTCTTCTGGAGTAGCTGAAAAACACAGTAAGTATCCGGCTAAAGTTTAATAATCGGCCCCAAATCGTTGGTGCGCCAATAATGTGATGGGGTATGGGGGTGCGTGTATAGGGGGGTAGGTACCCTTACAAAGCCCCAAGTTGCGGTGCCAATAATGCTATGGGGGGTTATACTGTATGCTTATAACGACCCTATGTTGTAATGATGAATGGAGAGCTAATGAGACTTAGAGCGCTTAATTTACTTTATCCTAAAAACAAAAACTACTAAACACAATAATCTATTTAACTATTAACTTTTCAATTTTAATTCTGCCGGCTAGCTAAAGGGGGGTTGTGTTCTACGAACACGGAGAGAAATTATCTATTTATTTTATGTATCAATTAGTATCTCACAAATTTCCTAATAGATAACTACCGTTATTACTAATTCAAAAATTTCGCGGCATTTAACGTATGACTGCGCAAGATCGAGATATACTTTATCCAAGAGGTGGAACGAACACTAAAATTCGCGCGAAGACGCTATACTTAATGTGTACGAGTGGATAGATTAAGTAATCAAAAGAAAGGAATTTAAAAGTTATGTGATTAACTAAGTGGGTGTTGTTTAAGTGACTCTAATTGTGTTCTCTACAGGGCGTTACTGAGGTTCGAAAGTTTGATTTACCTTAGTCCGTATACCTTGCTATCCAGCTGTCGTTTGACGATCTTGAAGAATCTAACCTGGAAATTCAATTTGGACAGACAGCTCTTATGCTGGAGCGTCAACAGAATATGTGTACCTCTTATGGTGGAAGACTGAGTTTCAACAGTGACGAAAACAAACACTTTATATAAGGAAACAACAAATCTGAATTTATTTAAAACATAACACTGAATATTTACTACAATACAACAATGTCCACACAATTTAGATATCAACAATACACTTTTATTGTGTACAAGAACAACAGTTATTTAGGCAGAAGTTCTACGATTTTGAAATATTTAAAACAAGGCACAGTATGCGAACTTGGCCCTTATGTATCAACTATAAAAATGGGCTGCATGACAAATGAGATAGTACTAAATTTAACTGTAAGTAAATTCTGATATTCTTTTTTTTTAAATAAGCATTAAATTGTTGGAAATTTTAAATTGACTTTCTAAGTGTTTATATATGCTATGTATCTAGATTTGAATTTTATTAATTGATAGAGATGATCGAATTAAAAGACGTTACATAAATGTGACATAGATTTGGATTTGACCCACATTTGTGTCAAGAAAAACAAACATATACGAATATTAGACTTGGTACCTTCTGTGTATTAATTCCTTATCTTGTTTAAGGCCAGGTACTTGTTCCAATGGGGTTGCTTCTATGTGAAGGCTGCTCGCGTCCCAGCTGTGTGGTATCGGTGTTCGATGAGTCCTTGACCCAGTTCGGCTCGGTTTAAGGTCGGCTTCTTCAATGGATGACCTTCGGTGTATTAACTTTGACGGTGGCTGGATGTCAATATGGATTGGTAATAATTGTAGATGCGTCGATCAACTCAATGAATGATCACACAAAAAATAAATGAATCGAAAAAAATGGCTCGTTAATGACGGTTCAACAACAAATCAATCGATGAATAATCCGCTTGCATTACCATGAATGCTCACGAAACAATGAAGAATCTTGAATAATCTTGAATGCTCACGAAACAATGAAGAATCTTCGATAATAATCCTCGATCCTCGTCGGACGTGCCTTTTTATATCAATCTCTGTTGTGGTTCTTGTAACCATGGTAATTTTATACAGTAAAATTTTACAAAGTCTTTTTACGGGCAAGTCTATTTTTGTATATTTGTGGAATCATGTTTTATCTTAGTTAAATTAATTCGTCTTTCAATCGGTACAATAAAATTACTTTAATTCGTTTTCTTTTAGAAAAACACATTTTTTAAAAATTAAAGGGGCAAATTTTGCATTTCGACTTTCATTTGTTCGATGACGTCAATGACGCTAATGAAATAAATTTAAATATCAGAATTTTGGCTTAAAATGCCTTTTTAGTAGAACTTTACCTTTACAAATTAAACTTATAAATACATACAATATATTTTCGTCTTTTAATCCTTTTTAAAATCTTTCTTTATACAAAAAATTAGTGTGGTTAGTTTTTGAAGTGGAATAACTAAATGGTCTTTTAATTTATTTACGATTTACTGTTATAACATGAAACTATGACCTTTTCTTAATCTATACCACCTTTTTTAAATTATCTACATAGCTTGTAATTTATATTATAAAACTTTTCTTTTACCTCTGTTGACAACTGTCAAATTATTCAAAATGCTTATTTAAATATCTGGTCTCAACTTGTAAATATGACATTGAAAAATATTACATCGTAAATGCGTCTCGATAGACTTTGTAACTGCTAGAGTTAATTTATAATTACTTTGATTACTTATAGGAAATGTTTGAAATTTATTTTGCCTCTGTCAATATGGCGCGTCGAAATTTGAAAATTAAAATGATGCTTAACTTAAATGTGCGCATCTAAGAGTTTTATTGTTTGTTACCATGCTTGTAACTTGTACCCTAGTTTATAGTTTAAATGTTTTTTATGTTCACCATTAGTTTATTTTAGTATTATGCTATGCATTTTTTAGATATCAATTTGTCATGTAAGTGCAATACTTTTGCCAAAGTTTGGGATGATGCTTTCGATACTATCACCCTTGTTTTAACCTTGAACCTGTAACTTTTTGTGACAATTTACTCTTGAGAAATCATACTATAAAATGGTACTCAATTATATGCTCATAGTGTGGTAATAAATGTTGAAATTTGTAATTTAAAATTGTCCATTTGTAATGGCTGTCAGATTCATTTTATATTCATACTTTGCCTATATATCACTTAACTAATTATTGTTGTATTGTGTAAATTTGCTAAATATAAGTATAAAAATAAGACTAATGTGTATTTTAAACTAATCAGGTAATTATTTTAATATTTAGTGATTAATACGGGGGTTTCAGTTGGGGTTCCTGAAAAGAGTAGTCATTGGTTTGGTTATCTAAATTTGGGGGTGAATTTCTTTCTAATATTTACAATTTGATGGGGTTCTCAGAATTTACTAGATTTGTTAGTAAAATCTGTCTTAATTTTTAGGAATTTTTACCTGTACTCTTATACAAGGGTCCAAACATAATGCATCGCCGATGTATATATGGTTGCCTGTATTCAAGGGGTATTAAAGGGTGACTGTATGTGTTTGTGGGTATTTGACTGGTGTTGTCACATAATAGACACCAGTTCAATATATATATTTATACGTAAACGTATATGCACATATGTGCGAGTTCGGATACACAGCATACACTTAGGTGTCATTACCAACAGCGAACGCACAGACACGTGTTTCGGCCTTTAAGGCCTCTTCAGTGTACGTGATGCTGTTGGCAATGATCCACAACTGAAATCGTATCTTATGTCGGCTGGACCGCAAAATGCCCGTGAGAATTCATCTGCCATCCAAGCGCGACACCGAACACGACAGTTTCATCTTGCACACTGTTCTTTTATATAAAAAAAATGAGTTGTGGCCACCACACGACTTTCTTATACGTATGAAAGTGTTACTTCCGGTCCGAATTTTGAAATTTCATTTATACATAAAATATTCCAAATCTAACTCTAACTAGTTTTGTACTCTTCATAAATATATATATAGAATGCATAATTTACGACATATTTGCAAAAAATCGTTATTCGGTAAGAGTAAAAGTGATACTTCCGGTCCGAATTTTGAATTTCTTTTTTAAACAAAAGATATTGAAAATTAGGTTCTAAATACTTTTATACCCGTAACGTACTTGTCTAAAAAGCATGACTTGCGACATATTCGCAAAAAACTGATTTTCGATAAGAGTAAAAGACCTACTTCCGGTAGGAATTTCGAAAAACTACTACTTCCGGTCTGCCGATTTTACTGTAAATCTAATCACTTCTCAAGAGGAAGATTATATACACGCACACACACATACATTTTTTAAAAACCACTTTTTCGGTATCAGGGGACTTCAAAACGTGGAAATCTGCAAAAATCTCGAGGTCGAAAATTTTCATCATCACAATACTTCCTTATACTACGTATAAGACAGTAAAATGGCGAATATACGAAATTTAATTTCCGTATGAAGAGTATATAAAATAAGCCCGTCTTGATTTTAGATTAGTTTGATTATGAAGTATCTCGGCTATGAAAGATAGAACATTGCGGTTTTTGCAATTATTTTGAGCAGCTTAGAATTCTGCAAACAGAACTTATTTACTCCATTATATTTAAAGATGAAAGTCGATTTATCAATTTTTTAGCCCAAGAAACGTTGGCTTAGAAAAGTCTCTAGTATCTAGTTTTGTATAACAAAGCTTTTTGCCAGCTGTGTAGAATATAAACAAACATTTAATTTAGAAAGCTTGCTTTTGTGAGTCGTGTCAAGTTAGCCCCCTTTTTTTAAAAAATCATGTTGTTTTTTATGGTTATTCTAATTTCTTTTAAACTATTTAAAAAAAATTAAAAGATCATTAAAAAAACGCCTTTTTCAGAAATTAAAATTCTAAAGGTTGTTCCAAATTATTCCAGGTTTGTTCTAAATTGTTCCAAAGTATTTAACAAAAATCTAAATTAGCTGAAACAATTCCGACAAAAACGATATTTTCTTTCGTCTTCGGTTTTTCGAAAATTGAAATTTCGATTGTTATTCTAGGTTATTCTAGTTATTCCAAAGCATCTCGAAAGAAAATTCATAATTGACCCAGATAATCGGGAAAACCGAGTTTTCTTCCTTAAAAATCAAGATTCTGACAGTTATTCTAGGTATGTTTTAAATCTTTCCAAAGTATTTCAAATAAAAAATCAATCAAGCGAGAAATTGGGGAAGAGACAAAATCCGAAAGTGTGAAATTAGCCCCCTTTGTCTTCGAAAATCGAAATTCTGACGATTTCAGAATGGAGTGACTTGCACTTTAATCAGTCGAGAAAATGACGAAAACTATTTTTGGCCAGCCCCTCCCCTTTTTTTCCCTAAAAATAGAATGTTGACGGTTCTTCCAGATTGTTCTAGATTTTTTATAAACATTCTTCTAAACCATCTTAATTATATCTTTTATATATCAAAAGATATTCGACAAAAACAAAATTGTTGTCTCTTGTCGAAAATCAAAATTCTCCAGGTTGTCCAAGTTGTTCTAGATTTGTTCTAAATTTTTCTAAAGTATTTCAAAGAAAAAAAAACATAATCGGGCGAGAAAATAAGAAAAAGAATTTTTTGCCAGTCGCCCTTTTTGCGAAAATTAATTGAAATTCTGACGCTTTTTCGATTTTTACTTTCTTATACGTAGTATAAGGAAGTATTGTGATGATGAAAATTTTCGACCTCGAGATTTTTGCAGATGTCCACGTTTTGAGGTCCCCTGATACCAAAAAATTGGTTTTTAAAAATGTCTGTGTGTGTGTCTGCCTGTGTGTCTGTCTGTGACCCCGATAGCGGTCGAACCGCTACAGATATCAATTCCAAATTTCGTATTTACGAATATAATCTCCCTCTTGAGAACTGATTAGATTTTGAGCAAAATCAGCAGACCGGAAGTAGTGGTTTACTTCAGTGAAAAAATCGAATTTTGCAAATATTTCGTCAATTACTAAGTTTAAACAAATTTATAAAGAATTAATATGTACTCAAAATTAAATTTGAGACAAATTGTCTTAAAACAGTTTTTTGAAATTCCTACCGGAAGTGGGTCTTTTACTCTTATCGAAAATCAGTTTTTTGCGAATATCTCGCAAGTCATGCTTTCTAGGCAGGTACATTATGAGTATAAAAGTGTTCAAATGACAATTCTAAATATCTTTTGTATAAAAAAAAATTCAAATTTCGGATCGGAAGTACCACTTTTACTCTTACCGAATAGTGATTTTTGCAAATATGTCGTAAATTATGTATTCTATATATATTTATTAAGAGTACAAAAGTATTTAGATTTGGATTTGCAATATTTTTTGGATACATGAAATTTCAAAATTCGGGCCGGAAATAGCACTTTTACTCTTAGTAGCACTTTTCTTCGAATATCTTGCAAAGTATGCATTTTATAGCGATTTATTAAGAGAATGAAAGTACTTAGAATAGGATTCTGAATAATTTTTGTATAAAAAAATTCTTAAAATTGTATAATTTGAAACGCTCATAAGTATAAGAAAGTCGTGTGGTGGCCACACCTCATTTTTCACATTTGTTTTAAGGATTTTTCTAAATCGTCAGAACCGTATCTCTTATATATCAAAAGGTATTGCAAAAAAGCGAAATCCAAAAGTGAGAAGTTAGCCCCCTTTTTTTTCGAAAATCGAAATTCTGACAGTTGTTCCAGCTTTGTTCTAAAGCGTATCAAAGAAAATATTTTCCAGCAAATCAATGGAAATCTGGACAGACTAGACAGGCTGAAGTTTCTTTGATCATAATTGAAATTTCGCATAGGTACCGGAAAAAATAATGAGTTGAAATTAGACGAAATTTAAGTATTTACGTACAATTTAAACGTTATTGTCTATTTTATTTCACAACCTCAAAGTGGATTGTTGTTCCGAATCATTAATTCCACTCGGATGTTCTTTTTGTTCCTGTAGTGGTAATAATGCAGGAACGTATGCAGCTCTTTTCTTCAAATTTCTGGCTCTCTGTTATACTCGTCACATATAAAGGCAGTTATCAACTGAAATCAGACTATAGTGTGTACCTTGCTACACCATTCTGAAGCATTAAAATTTATTCAAACAATATTAATGTTAGGAGTGCACCTTGGACATTTCCTGTACAAAAATATAAATCTCAATTACTTGTGTGGTGTTTACCGTTCGAGAATTGTGTGTGTTTGTTATACTCATAAGAATGGAAGGTCTCTATTATGTATGAGCATATTCAGTAATAATATCACAAGAGCATAGAAAATAATCGATTATATTCCCGAGTCACGAGACGTATTCTGCGAAGCACCACGAGAGCGTACCTCGAGTGGTGTTTTAAGGATATAGGTCGAGTGAAGAGGTTATATAATGGATTATTTTCGTTTGCTCGAGTGGTATTCGTTACGATTATATAAAGAATTAACTAACGAAATTTTTTTATTGGTAGAAATTAAAAGTACAATTATTATAATAAATATTTGTTGTATTATCTTTAGAAGTTGAATTTGAGGTGCTGGTGCTGGTTTTGACGGTATTTTGCGGTGTCAAATTTTCAATTTCTTTATCTATTTCGGTCCCCGAGCTTATACCAAAGCGTTCCGTCGAAAAACTTAAAAAAACATTATGAAAATTGCTGAATATATTTTTGACGTTTATCAGCAAACTTCAAAACACTTGTTACCATGACAACATTCATATTGTTGGAGGAAGCGAAACACCAAAACGGTTATATCACGTCGTCAAGAGTATATTCACTTATCAATACATGGTAACTATGTAAAATTTGTAATTGCCATTGGCTAAATTTCAAATGAGTTATATAATCATCTTTATACATAGTACCCTATTTGTTTATAAAATACAGCTGGGGATCTACGATATACATGTGCGATGTTGTTGCTCTTTAGTTTAGTTGTACAGATACCCTTATATTGAATACACACATATTCGAGTATACTATGATTTTCATTTAATACCTATTCCATATAATTAAGATAGAAACAACGATTAAACAATATCGCACATTCCTCTATTTATATGTGTCTGTCATCATACTCCCAACATTATGCAAGAAAACACTGGCTAATAATTTCTATGTAATGTAGCTAATTTTAATTTGATGGTTTATTAAATGGTAAGTCGTGGGTTCGATGCCTGGTTATATAATCTTTTTATTTTTTAATAGAAAAATGTATCTGATCTACTGCTTTATATATAACACTTCGAACTATACTACTTAGGTACTCATTAAGCTAAAGATGCTTGCCGCAATCGTGGCTGGTAAGTTTGTTTAGGTGAAGCAATTACATAAACAAGACTGACTCGTTTGTTATCGGTGATATACTCCTAGATGCCGAGCATATCACCGATATTAAACGAATCAATCTTGTCTATATAATTGCTTCACCAAAACGTGCACACCAGCCGCCACTTGCTTGCCGAGTCTGAAAGTTATAACACCTAAACTCAGCCAGAAGATATAGGGTATTATTATTATTACTATTAACCAAGTATGTTCTACGAGATTGAGATTTTTATTACATACATACCAGTCCAGACTTTAAATATCTACTTTAATGCGTATTACAGAAGCAACCAGATATCTTGCGCTGTTGTACAATAACAAAACTTATTACCAATTTAAGGAGTAAATACATTTATGTATATGTACCTTATACTTATGCGTAATTTAATTGTTCATGAAAATAAGCTATCGATTTGGAGTAGGTAATGAGGAATTATACATATGGCGAGAAAAGCATGTAGTGACTATAAATAAACCAATCATTTGTGTACATAAGTTTATGACAGCCGTTCATTTGCTAACATATACCGACGGGCAGTAATCAATAAATTCTTATTTATTACTATTTTATGTAAGCTTTGTGCCTATTACTTGTTTATAACTTTGAAGAAATCCCTTCGAGGAATTTTAATAAACCTAAAAGGTGAAATGTAATTATTAACAATTAATTTTAAACAATATTTCTATTTTATTAAATTTCAAGTTCACGTATTCGTCCATAAATATCTTAACCGCGGCTATCTATTGAAATTGACAAACAATTCATTTGAAAAAGACTTTGATTAACAGGTATAAATACAAAACTGATAACAAGTTGTTTCCAAGAAACTATCAAAAGAAACTCAAAAGCAAAATTGACATTTTTTTTAAAGAAAAATTAAATGTTCACTGAAGCAAGTAAAACAAAAGTAATAAAAAAGATTAATCGTTATAAACATTATTCAAAAAAAAAACTTGCTGGCTTTATTAAAACATAGAGCTAAGCCCTGATATTCCTTAGCTTAACATAGGATATTCTCCTAGGTCACACGATCTGTATATAAAACTGCAGGCAGGTAAGAACGAAAAATTTATAATACTTTCTTCATTAGCTAAACATTAAGGATACATGCTGTATATGAACTTAACAGGTGTAAATAGAAAAAAAAAATTATCGTATAAGACAACAAATCTAAATGAATTTACTAAAAATGAATGAAAAGCCCAGAACAAAAGCAAAAAAAAATAAAAGAAATGCCGAAACCTGTGATCAAAGCTCACGACTTACATTAGTTATTAACAAAAAGCCGATTGTCGACACTTATACATAGGAAACATACTACTTTCGCATTTTCTTCATTTGATTTGAAGTTTATATATGTGTCGTCCCTTGCTTTAACATAAGTTTGTTGGGCGCGAACCAAATTTCTGCTTCCTCTATTGTCGTTTTCAGTACAGTGTCGGTTCTCTCAGGGCTCTCCCGTATAAGGATCGATGTGTAATTTGCATATATTACTGCTATTCAACGCATGATGCTGGCCAGCAAATTATTTATATAAATAAATAATAAACATTAGCGGTCCCAAAATAGATTCCTGCGGCACTCCAACATTTACAATGGCAACATCCGAGAATTCATTCAGCCATCATATCATTTGTTTCCTGTTGTCCAATGTAAGATGCTAATAGTTTTTGTCTTTTGCCTGCAGGATTGTTTCTACCACATCTAACATTGCTATATTGGGTTTTGGTAAACACACGGTGCTTTTATATTTGATAGTACTAGTAGCACTGGAATAGGTCTGTAATTATTCGCAACCGATTTATCCCCTATATTGTATACAGGTACTCCTTTGGCCAATTTTAGCTCGTCTAAAAACTTACCACTCCTTATAAATGCATTTATAACATATTTTAAGCTTTCGCTATACGTCAATGGTTTCTTTCAACAAAGCTACTGTGTGACTATACAGGGTTAGTTTTAGATAGCGTCATTTCAAAAAGGGAGTGAAAAAAAATATGAGTAATGCTCGTACAAAAAAATTCGCGGTCCAATGTGCACGCAGTGACGAGAAATTGATTTTTCTTTCCTCGAGTCTGAACCTGTTGCAGTTAATATATAAACATTATAATTTTCAGATAGGAATTTAAGTTTCAAAATAATATACTTTTATTTAACGAAAAAATAGACATGGTAATGTACTGAGGTTGTCGACCTTTTCCACACAAAAAGAACATCGCCATAGATCTATTCAATTGCCATTCATTCTCAAATGTTGTAACTATTTGCATTTAATCGTTTTTTTGGAAGAACTGGAATTATTTCTGGTATTTACGTAAATGCTTATAGGATAAACAAAGTTATGGACCGACTTTCACTACATTTTGGCACTAAAAATTTAGAAACTTTTGATGAGTTACAAATAATTTTTTTTTTGATTTTCAGTTAGACATTTATACGTAATCTTCAGATTCATATAGCCTGGTACCTATTTAGCGGTAACCCTGTATATACTCACTTTTTGTTATTTTTGAAAGATAACAGCACTCTGGGATAGTTTTAATTTCTTTGCCCAGCATTTGTTCCATATTAAAATTATCGCTTTCACCCATATTTATACTTACTACCACAAATCATTAATTCATTTGCTACTTTTCTATTACCTACCCATATTATTCTACAGTTATCGGTAAAGAACTACATTTTGGCGCTATTTATACTAGACATTTTCTATCTATTGTTCTAACTGAAAACATAAACAACCGGCCGAAGTGTTCATATTAATCTTTGTTATAAGTGAAATGAATAACATTAATCAAACCTGAAGAAAAAGTATGTTTTGTTTATATTGCAATCGAGGAGCATGTCATAAAGTACTATCTAAAAATAAAACTAAATTCAGGAATGGCGCTTTTCGCAGAAAAAAAACATCTTTAACCCTGATCTATTTCCTTACGTGTTGAAAAATGAGAAAACATTAATTCGCAATTGAAATCAGGTTACCCTAGCGAAAAACAGAAGTATATTATTAAACATTTTAATTGTTTTCGTTTCTGACTCAAGAAAAAAGTGTCTGGTTCTTGTTAAAACGTGGACTAATTTATATTTTTTCTCGACTGCATAAAGAACATAGGCGCGACTCTTTGAACTTGAATGCGTTTTGTTATTGTTATCCTAACCCAGCTTTATTATCAAAATAATTAACCACGAAAAACGCGTTCCTATTTTCTTCTTCGTAGTACTTATAAATATTTTTTTCGCTTCAAGTAATTTAGTGATCCTAAAGAACCAGACTATACATTCTGGCAAAACAAAACGAATTTATTTATTTATCTGCACGTATCTGCATATATTTGGCGCCATCCAGTCTAACAAAGCAAAAAAAAAACTTCATTAATTCAATGAATTCATTTTGATTGATAATCTTGCGAGTATTACAAGTGCTAATTGCCATAAAATGTTTTTAAAAATAAATATACATGATGTATGTATACATAACATTAATTTTATTGTAATATATCTAAAACACATATTCATATTAGCATGAGAAGTTTCGGCAAGTAAAAAATATTTTTTTTTTCAGACGGAGAGAGAATCTTTAGTTGTTTTAGCATTGATTTAATTTAGGAAAAAAATACTTTTATTTATTTTTAATACACAATGGAAAAAATACCAAAAAACTATTTTTTTTATTATTTCATGAAAGACTTAATATCATTATTAAACAAGAGAATATTCATCCAATACATTGAATTATTTTTATCTCATGACTTACTTCATTTCATCGTACATTTTATCAAATTCTATCTTATTTACATCCTCCACCTTAAAATTAATGATAAGAAAAGAATTACAAACTTAAAATCCACAGGTTTAATCCTGTTTTCCGCTTATACATATATTACTATTTTAGCGCCTCTTTTCTTCAATTAAGTTTTAGGTTGGCATCTTTTTCAAAAACGTTCGTGGTAAAATTTTCTTGTTCGTTTTCTATAGGTTGTCACATTCGAATCGATACACGTAGATCATCTTGACACACTAATAACACACTGATGGCGATACTTCAAACTGTTTGTTATTAAAGTCTTTCACAAATTTGTTGCATCGCATCTGAAGTAAGTGTATCTTTCTTCATTTCCTTTTCAGTATAACCCTTCATTGTATTCGTATATAAATGCATTGCCTTTTTCATTATTTGTTACATATTTCTTCTTGCCATTTATTAATTTTATTTAAATTCTTCTTTTAAATTCTTCTTTTAGAAACTCTTCGGTCTGGTAATACAGGAAAAACGTTGTATACGACGGGAATTTTTCTTATCGGCCTCGCACTACGAAGAACGGTCGCCTTCGTCACATTCTCCCCGATTTCTAACCATGCTTTTTCTTCAGGTAACACGTCAATTTGTAGAATGCTATAAACAACATTAACATTGTATTTTCTTTTGCAGGTTTTTAAACCACACATAACCATTTCCATTGTCTTTGAAACCTTTGAGCTACCCATACAAGAACTAACATGTGTATTTTGAATTCATATTGTTATTTACACGAGATATTCTTATTTACGATCTAACATTTCCACTGGAAATGTTGTAATATCCTTTTTTATTTTTATTATTATAAAGAGTGCGTATCTAATACATTTAGATTTATCATTATTATCTTTCTTATGAATTGGTACAAGAATTATTTAACCAACAACTTATCCATTTTGACAATGGAATTGTCCTTAAATATTGGCAACCTATTGTACTTGCAAGTATCTGTTTTTAACTAATACCTTAATTTTTAAATAAACGATTTTAAAGATAAAATTAGTATTCTTTTTTCCTTAATAACCAAACGAATTCTCAAGATTATTATTTTCAACAATGTGAAGGTCACAGCAATATGTTTCTTTCAATGCCAACTTCATTCTAGAAGATTTATGATATCACGGTATATATCGGGGTTACTTACGTTACGTTTAAATTATATTGATTAAACTTTTTGTTTAAACTTTCTAAATAATATAATATAAAACAGTAGTTCTGATAAGAACATTCTTCGATATAATGAACAAAGAATAGTGAATATAAAATTACCGAAATAACACGGAAAGAGACAAACAATATTTCTTTCGACATAATAACCAAAATATAAAATGCACTAAAAACTATGACAATACAAATGTTTTCCCAGACATTAAAAATCCCGCATGTTCTGTATTATTGCTAAATATGCCACTATTCCACTATACTGATAAAACACTATTTATAATTTAAACATTTTCAATTTCAATAATTGTTAATAATATTATTAATATTGTATTATTGCAAATTAATAAGACAAATTAAAAACATAATTAAATAAATTGTATACTCAGTATAAGCGTCTACATTATAAGCAAACAATAAGACTATTAACTTGTTATTATCCTGAATAAATTCGATAATGCTTATAAATTATCTTCTTATATTTCCTACATCTTATCTAAACATTTGCATTTCAAGATCCGGTGCTAATATATCCTTAAAATCTTGTTTGGTAACGCTCCTCTGAGACATTCATTCTTCTCAAGCCCCTCCGTGTAACAAAGAGCATTCATTCTGTTCTCAGAGCTTACATTTTTAATACCCAATCGATCACATGTGTTAAGATCGTAAATGTCGTAAGATGGTAAAGTAAAACAAAGAAGATGAACAAGGAGTATATACGAGGTACGTAGTATAAAATAAATATCAGAAGTAAAAAAACGGAAAATACATATAAAAATAAGTTGAACATTACATGAATTAGTCTTGTAATTTTACTATTACAAGTTATGTTATATTTCTGTCATTATTTTCATAGAATTTTTAATACACAGCATGAAAATCAATTAAAATTAAAAATATCTCTAGAAACAATAATAAAAAATATTTTTATATTATTCTAAATCTTTAAAGATTTAATCCTCATAAATTTTGTAATATTAAATATGTTGTTTCAAAACGAGCACAATTTTTATTTAATAATAATATTATTTAAAGTATATAAATATCGGTGTCCCAGAATTCGTCTTTATACAGATAAATCCCTGGTAGTTGAGTAGATATAAATGTCCTAATGTAATGCAATGCAAATTTAATAGATACATGAATATGTAATTTTTCTTGTGTGGTGCTGCCCACCTATGAATCTTAAGCCTAAAAAAACTTGTCAATTTAGTAATTGAAATGCTCTAAGACTTCAGTCTTCCTCAACTTATTTATTATATTGATTTAGATTGTCGAAAAACCTAAAATGTTTCATTACGTATCCATAATATAATTTAAAATAAGCAATACTTACGCTATTCACATTAAATTTAACACACGATTATAGAAAAGTTTGTAAAAAGCCTCGACTGTTTACAGAAACCTTTCGGCATTATATTCAATGGACGCAAATAAATAATAAATACACTTCTAAGAAGCACTGTTTTTAAACAATTTATATCAAAGCAAAAATAAACATGGAAAATTTGACAGGAACAATATACACAACGCACGTCTTTTTGACAGATATGATTAATCTGTCAACACCGAATTGAACTATTAGTCTATTAAAAATATGTAATAAAGAAATTTAATATTGAAACGGAAATTATGTGTTTATTTGCCATGAATGCGTACATATATTACGATCAATTTATAAATCTTCTATTTAAGCTAATGAAATAAATGCCCTCAAGTATAATATAACAAAGTAACTCTTTTAGTTTCTCTAATACAGTTATGACAACATGTTAACGTCATCGATGACATGCAACTGAACTTAACGCGTCTCCAGTATACATACATTATTGTCAAAGCTAATATTTGACATTTCGTTGTCAACGTTGACATTTCACATTACTACAAATGCGTAAGTTAGAAAATACTTTTTTCAGTCACAACCTACTTCGACTCTGGATGTATTTGATCGCTCGCTAGTTCTAGTATCACTGAATTGTTAAGTTGACAGTCAATTTGTATCTATAGTTAATTCTGGGTGTACGAAGTTGGCTTTAACTTTCAGCCAATTACCTTTGTCATTTCAAACCAGATATTTTTATTTTTATTTCCTCCTCTGAAATATTTTAATTTGGTACCAAGTATTAATATATTAATTTAGTAAAGTAAGTATTTGCTATATATGTTTATTAATTTGTAACCTGATAGCAACGCATTTCTTTAATTTTTGTGATATATGTAAATTTTCACTTGTAAATTGATTTTTTTTTTAAATTCTACCTTGGGGAGTTGATACTTGTCCCCAAGGATGCTTAAAACCAGCCTTTAATATCCATCAGTAAAGATCGTTGATCAGTGAAGAACCCGCCCCAAAACCGACTGAAGCTAGTCACAAGGGTACGTCACCAAAAGGGAAGTCCCGAGAGAGAGGCGTACTAGAATCAAATCAACTAAACGTGACCTTTCGAGCAACACAGTCGGGTTGGCAGTAAATAATAGAAACCAGGAGAAAACACAGAAAGAACCTGGCCATCTTACCGCGCTACCATCATTTGATTTCCCGTTCTAATCTTTGTCACATCTCAATCAATCGTCACTCCATTTTATTGCTTACAGCAGCACTGCAGTTAAATACACGATAAATAAATGTAATAACGCAAGTAAATACTACGAGCTGTAGATGTGCTGTGCAGAGTTATCTTTAATTTTCATTTTAATAAGTCAGTAAGGAGAATATCTTGTATCCGACCCTCGTATATACATCGACAGAACAAATGCGAAGCACCTGATGTCGCGTGGGTTGATTTGTGTAGGCAGGCAGTAACAGACGATGGGACCGTGGTAAGCCGGCGACATGCAGAGGAAGAAATTATGTGTCCACTCAGTGGCGTCTTAAATCATACCGAAAATATTATAATATCCATCATAACGAAATATATTCCATCGACTAATGACATCGTGACAAATACGCCAATTATGAGGCGATTTGTCTTAAGGCGATTATCTTGAATAAAACAGGACCAAGTCATTTCTGTTATATTTAAAGAGATTAAATTTATTCGACAGGTACAGTCCGTTGTTCTTTGTTCGTAAGAGATTTACCAACAGTTCAATTTCAAAACAGGGGAATGCGATCTCCTATTTTCATTGTTATTATACTTTAAAGAAGAATATAGAGATATTGAATTATATTAAACAAAACTCTGTTTTAAGATAATATTCACTTTATGCATGTTGGAAATAATTTCTGTAAAATTCCGAATTATTACTTATATTTAGCTGAATCAAAACAAAAACACAGTCTAAACCGAATAAGAAGAGCAATTCTTGAAAAGCATATAATTTATCAAAGGAGCCGTTTTGCTTATTTTTTTAATGGTTTGTTTAAATTGCATTGACTTTTATGGAAACTCTTTTCCAAATATTGATGAGACATAAGATATGGATGTAAATTATAGTAGTACTGTGTGGATGACTTGGCAATTTTTACGGTAATATTATATATTGTTATATGAATGATCTTGTAAATGTTTATAAATTTACAGGACAGGAATTTCACGGGAAATATAAAAAATAATGTTTGTACTCGCCTATCAAGACATGTCGTTTCGCGCTTGCGTTTGCATGAGGGAAATTAATTTTTCCTCACAAGTGCGGAAAATGGAACTGCATTAAAGAAATAATTCATTATTATAGTAATAAAGTATAATTGTAAAAATTTCCATTTCAACTAAATTCGGTGTACAACTTGTAAATGTCATAAAATTAATTAAAAACTATAATCAAAGTTAATGGCGCCATCTATTATTACATACCTATATTATTAATTGCCGATTCTCAATATTCTTAACCTAAAAGATAATGTATGTTCTGTACGTGCCTATAATCTTCAGTATATATGATAATAAATATTATGCCATCGCCATTATCGTCTCAAATCTCGTATTTATGGTTTTTAAATTGATTAGTCAGTATATGTTCATCCTATAATATTGAGCCCTTATGACAACTGCTTGATGTAAAGAACTTTTTTATTGAAATATACATACCTTTGTTTGGTAGTACCTACATATTGTACTAGGTAATATCTCATACATATCAGTTCAACCTTCGAAATAATTATTAATTCTTATTACAGATTAAATGTCATAAATTGAACTGTATATGAAATGAAATAACACTCTAGACATGTTTTGTAAAATTACTATTATTTAATGAACAACCCTCGTATGTGCTAATTTTATAATATCTTTATTTATTTCCTAATATTCCATTCATTATACGAAAGAGTTTTATTTTTATGCCCAACTAGCTTTATATTTTATCTCTACCTAAATTATTTTACTCTATCCTAACTCATTATTTAATTTACAGTATTTAACTCTGCCTTCAATCATATACTTTAATAAATCTCAATAATCCTTTTTAAATTACTTATTTATTTCCTAAACTGACATTTTATATATTACTGAATTCTGTATTATCTTAATACTTTCTATATTTTAAATATTCCAGTCTACTAACGAGTGTTCAATAAAACACCTAGATGTCACCACTACTCATTCCATTGTAGTTGTATAAAACAATTAATACCTGTTTATTTATTGCAAATTTCTAAATGTTAAATTGTTGTATGTGAAATGCTATTTTTCTTTATTCAGTGGATTTTTGATTCCTCAGATTATACTTCCAATAACATTTACTTAATTCCTTCGGTAAGAAAACAATAATAAACAAATTCCAATTCAATATGACAAATGACATTTATTTCTTTCAGGTTATAAATTTACCATAATATTTCCTATAGTTGAGAATTTGATTATGATAAAATAAAACGATACTCTACTAATAAATAATATGTTTATATTCAAACTTCGTGTTTTTTTTAAATACTGGACAATTGTTAACAATATTTTAATATGGAAACTGAATATTTGACGTTTAGAAAATATTTACTCCAAGGTGTATAGTTCCAAATCCAACTAAATAATTCAGGTACGTACTCTGATCTTATTTATTATTGATATTCAAAATTAAATAATTCTTTCTATTACTTTATTTCTCAAATTAATTTATACTATTATTATAATGTGTTCAAAACTATTTAATGGCTTGATAACTCCATAAATTGGTATATAAATGAAAATTATTCATATCTTGACATATTACTGGATAGTAGAGAATTAAAATAACTTATGTTGTTTATAACAGATGTACTTGTTGTAATAACTATTAGTTCAGTCTATTTCAATACTGAATTATATTGCAAATAATTAAATCTTTTCCAACATTCACAAAATGTTATCTTTCTTTAATACTGACACAAATAATATACTAAAATGGTAATACTTAATTGCTTTCTTCTTTCAGATGAGTAACTATCCACTTCCTGATGACGTTTTTGGACGGATACTACTTCTTTGATGTTGTTAAACTTCAATCTTGTTCAAACTCTTGAAGAAAGAATACCAATTATCCTGTACAGGAGCTTGCTCGACGTTTGGAATAAATTGTCCTCTTATTAGGATGCCGAATCTCTTAGTGCACAGCAAATTCTCCTATACACCCGGAACTTGTGAAATTCACCAACCTTTATTGATCTCTTGTGATAATCTGCCTCTTTTGAACACCAGTACCTCTGGAATCAGCTACCTTTTATAATAACCGGATCTTGAAAATTGCTTCAACCTTTATGGAATTTTAAAACTCTGGTACTCAATAGCCTCCTGAAAACTTCTATGATCCCGGAATCAGCAACCCTATTTCGGATATACCTGGATCTTGTACAAATTTGTAAGTACTATTTTCTTTTTTATATTAATTTATTCGTAGTTAACGTAGTTCACTCAGGACACACTTTTCTCTTTTATAATTAACTGTATTCGTGTTTTATATCAGAAATTAACTTCTTTCTGAAAAAACACGTCTACCGCTATTTTAGAATTAGTAAAATTTTTCCTTTAAACACTATTTTAGGATTATTATCGCGTTAATATCAGTAAAGATATTCCTTTTTCAAAGAACACGTCTACCGTTTTTTAGAATTCTAAAAATTCTTCAAATTATTTATTCATTTCCCTAGTAATCCTCTCTCATTTTGTATTCTCCAATCAAAGTTTTACAACAGCAATAACAATCAACAACATAGCTTTTAAATTCTCTAATATACCTAGAATACTTCTTAAAATTGTATTATCTGATTATCTAAATTCTTTTCATAATTTTATCAACCCTTCTTTACATATTCATATCCCAATACCTCTCTACATCTATATTTCTGAACAAATGTCAAATAATGACAGTTCCTGTATTTCAAATTATTCCCGGGAACTGTTCTACAATACAATCTATACACCTTTCAAAATAAGATTCTAAATATTTTTATCACCTCATAAACGTCAATTACCCAAGTTTTTACAAATTTATAATACATTTTACAAAATAACAACTAATATTCAACTCTCTTCTTTCCAGAATATTTTGAACTTCTAAGAAAAATGAACATGGTCAACCTTTCCATATACAGGTGGTTTATTATAAAATTCGAATGCTTGTTAAATACGATAAACCTCTATGATGATAAATCTAATAAATTTTATTTTAAACACATTATAATAAATTTTTCTACGTTTATTTAATTAAGTTTGGTAACTTTCATAACTTTCCATATTATATTGTTAACGTATGCCTTTATACTATAACAATATATCAAATGTAAATCGTAAGGTTTGATCAAAAGTTCCGACAATTCTAACTTTTGCACATTTGTTTTCAACTTCTAAGTCGTTTTGAGTAAATTACAGTAGACTAATTTTCTTGTACAATAAGTAGTTTCTACTCAATTCACACTGTGACTTAACTTTATTATATAGGATGTGCGGTTAGTGTACAATGAATGTAGATAAGATTTTAAATTTTACATTTGTACCTGCTTGCGATTTGTTATACAATGTCACTTAGGAGGTTACCTTTGTCGAGCTACGTAATCTCCGGGCTTAGCCCTTATGTTTTAATCAGGCCTACCTGTGTGACACAAACTGACGCAGGTTATGTTTTCGTTTCTTTACTAGTTAATCTCTTCTATTATGTTGCAGAACTTATAATAATTTTATTTTATTTGTATCAGTGATCATTTAATCTTCCTCATTCATTTAATGATTTTCTAATATTCTCTTATCTTTAATAAATCTTGTAATCACATGCTTCAGTGAATTATTTAATTTTTATTAAATAATCTGCGTCTTTGCTTTTGAGTTTCCTTTCGTTAGTTTCTTGGGAACAACTTAATGTCACCAGATTTGTTATCATTATTTGATAATTTTTGCAAATTGACATTACTTTTTTTTTTATATATACATGGTGATCATATTCATTAGTATTATTCATTTGTTTTTCAAGCCAATCCAACAATTTTCGAATTTTTGATAGTCAGGTGCGCCAACGGTGGGCCGGACAACCATCCTGTTGAAAATACATCCTTTGCCGATAAGCAAGTTGGAGTTCACTTAAACCATGCCAGGAAAAGTTGCTAAACATTTCCAAATAATTGTGCTGATTTACATTAGCATCAAAAAATATTGGTCTATTATTCCATGGTAAGAAACAGCACACCACACGTTTACCTTAACAACATATTGACGTTTTGATGCAATTCTAAAGTGAGGATTAGTATCACTCCAATAACGAACATGTTGTGACGAAACGGTATCATTGCTGGTAAAAATTGCTTCAACGGAAAATACAATGCTTTTGTGAAAATGTTGGTTCTCCATTATTCTATCTCCCAACCACATGCAAAAATAAAGACGCTTTTCATCATCTCCCGGTTCTAACGTATGATTAAAGATATGTTTATACGGGTATAATTTACGTTCCTTCGAAACTCTTTAATATGGGATTTGCTCATATTTAGTTGTAGCGCCCGTTTCCGTAATGAAGTTTAGGCCTATCTTCCTCCGAATCCAAAATTAAAACTGCAGAAGCATCATTTTCATCACGTACTATTTTCTTTTTCTTTAAATTCAGAACAGAACCAGTTTTCAAAAATTTGTTCACCATCTTCCTTATACCCATACGGGAAACAGTTACTTCGGGAAAGATTTTCATTAAATTCTTCCGCAGCGCGACGGTCGCTTTTTCCCCAATACCATAGCATTGTATTAAATATATTTTTTTTTGATAACGTTAACATTTTCACCAAAAATTACAGAATTACAGTTTGAAGTTATTTTTCACACATAAATTAGTGTTTGACTTTTTGAAGTCAAAGCCTTCCGCTACAAAAAATAATAGATGAAATGCGATGAAAAAATGAACACAAAATTTTTGGAACATACATAAGTGGAATTAAAATTTTAATTACAGATTTGATCGTTTGAAATGAACCATACAATTTAATTCCCTTAGCATTTTATTGTAAAATCAAAAATAAGAATTTTTTTCCTCTTTTAAACTCAATCCGGGAACAAACTGTATACATAGCTTATTCAATTCTGAATATAATATCATTTTTTTTTCCGTTGGGCAATGAATAACGCCATAATAACAAAAAATAAAAAACACATTATGTATTGGTTAAAAAAAACAATGGAAAAAAAATAACACAAAAAAGCAAATATCCTATTGAAGAAATTGTTCAAAATGGCCACCATTTTGGTTGATACATATCTGAGCTCGGTGCAATAAATTATTTTTGGATTTTCTTAACATATCCGGGGTAATTTCCTGTGCTGCCAATTGTATTTTATTTTTCAGTTCTTCTAGGGTATTCGACAGAGTGCAATATACCTTATTTTTTATAAATCCCCAGACAAAAAAATCTAATATTGAGAGGTCAGGTGATCTCGGAGGCCATAAATGTGGCCCTTTATTCCCAATCCACCTATTTTCAAATTCTAATTGTATAAAATTCGTCACTGATTGTGCATTATGCGGTGGTGCGCCGTCATGTTGGAACCACATTTGTGTCCAGATAGCTAAAAGCAGATTGTCTAAATATTCTTGAAATTCAGTTTCAAGAAAGTTTAAATATCGATTTTGAGTAAGTGTGCCGTTATAAAAATAGGGTCCTAATAACTGATCCTCTATCACACCTATCCAGACATTTGTAGAAAAACATATTTGGCAACGAGTTTGCTGAATCCTACGAGGATTCACGTCATCCCAAAAATGACATTTGTGTTTATTAAACACACCATTCCTATGGAAATTTGCCTCGTCCGTCCATAAAATGTGTGACAAGTACTGCCTTCCAGCATTTAATACCCAATTACAAAAATTCATCCGTTTTTGCAGATCAAGCGGTTGTAAATTTTGCACTAAACGAATTTTATAGGGTTTCATTTTGTGTTTTTTAAGGACTTTCATGATTCTATACCTGTTGATGCCAAGCTCTTGTACAGCAATTCTAGTTGAAGAAGTGGGGTATGCTCTAAAATACGCCAAAATATTTACTTCATCATCTCCTTCTGCATCGTTTTGATTTATATTTGTATTTCTTACATTTCTTATTTTTTTAAAACTTCCGTACCTCACTAATGAAATGTGTAAATTTAGAAATGTATTCCAATGCGGTTGCCTTCGATCAGGGTATTGATTAACATACATACTTGCAGCTTGACGGCAGTTATCATTTGATAAATAAAAGCATCGTAACATATCTGCTTTCTCTGCATTAGTAAATTCCATTTTTAATAAATAATCTAGAGAAAGTATCACTAATGATTCACTAATCACCAAACTGTGTCACCTCATCAACTGGTATGCGAACTGACATTTAAATAATATTTTGTTTTTTAACCGGCCATATTTTCAAAGCATACTTTTTCTTTTTTATTTTTTGTTATTATGGCGTTATTCATTGCCCAACGAAAAAAAAATAACTGATATTATATTCAGAATTGAATAAGCTATCAAAATATCCAATAATATACAGGGTGTTCAATTTAAAAAAAATACATTATCTTTTGTTTTTCAAACGACATTATCCTATTTCACAGGATTAGAAAGAGGGCAAAAAATAGTATCAGACACGTTTTGATTTTTTTTAAATATGATACTCTCAATGAATATATTGAGTGTACAATGAAAATCCAACCACTCTGTATATACATGGTGATCATATTCATTAGCATTGTTCATATCTTTTGCAAACTACTTTTGAGCTTTTATATTTGTCAACCGAAGTTGTTTAGTCTGAACTTGTAAGTTTTTCCTTCTCGATCTTTTTTGTTGATTTTGTTTGTGTTTACACCATTACCTTTTGGGCTTCTGACCCGACTTCTCGACCTTTTATATTAACTAGCGGTCTTATACACGCACGACCCTGACAGACTTAACGTATGAGTGACGCCAATTATTCCACCTGTTTCGGAACCCCGACCATCTTCAACTGAGCCGGCGATGTTATGAGTGATAGGCGAAATCACAGGTAGGTGGATTAGCAAGAGTTTTGGGTATTCTTCACCCTGTAGTAACATTTAGGTTGTCTAGTTTTTATTAACGCCCAATAAGCCATTATATGCTGCTACTAGTGACCCTTGCATTTTGAACGTAGCAGTTTCATTGAATATAGACTTGGCGCGGTAAAGAAAAAGTTATTCACATCACAATTTTTGAACATTTTTTAAAATTTGAATTTAAGTTTCATAGTTATATTTATGAAGTAAGAAATGAGCTTTTTGGCGTACTAAACTTCCTTTATCATAGACTTGAGATGATTTTTTAAAGGTTTTTTTTACATATATCCTTTTTATAAAATACTACACACTGTAACAACTTTTCACCTACCAAAAGTTTTAACAAGAAAAAGAATTCCACATCTCTATTCCAACCAAATAGATAGATTTGTGACTTCCAGCGATACAACAACAGAAATTGTATAACCGAAATAAATACTGTTCAGTGACTTACCATTCCATGACATAAGTTGACGGAAACACTGGAATTTACATCTCCTTTGATTGTGCCCTTATAATAACAGCTAGATACTCTTGGATCGTGATCGATTCTTCTACTGTAGTTTCCGTAGATATGAGTAATCTAATATTCGAACACAGAGAGAGAAAAATGAGATATAATTGCAAAAGAAACTCATACATTACAGTCCTTACGTGAATATTCTTGCGAACATCATCGTTGAGGACCAACGTGAGATGCAGCTTTTTTCCGAAAGCTTCGATCTCGTACTCGGGGTGGGGATCCCAAATTTCTGCAGTTTTGTGTCTGAAATGACTGGTGCGGTGTTTCGAAGATGGTGAAACTTCAAAATAATGAGAAAAAAAAATTGTAAATTGGTGCGAAAAAGTGCTACAGTTGGAAAGGAAAGAAATTAAAGTGGCGATTGCATGCATTAGTAGAAGAATAATGTTCCTTGCACAATTTTCTTACTGGTTGTCTCGTTATGCATTTCGTCGTAGATCAGGTCGTGTTGGTGCAAAGGTTGAGGGCTTATCTTCCAAGGCGTTACGAACTGAACATTTGGATTGTTATCGTGCTGTCCATTTGTATCAGCAATCGTATCTGTAACAAAAGATAAATTCTATTAATTTCAAATTAATTAATACAATACTGTAACGTTTTCGGGTTCCAATAAACAACTCGTGTAATTATTTATTTAAAACAGTCTGTATATTTATATACTTAAAATTATATAACAATATAAAATATAAAAACTAACGTATCACACTTAAACTACTATTAATAAATTAACATTAGTATTTATTTCTATTACTAATATGTCCGTATATTTATATCACACTTCTATTTATATAACACGCAGCACTATATTTATTTCTACCGTACGACTTATATTTATTTCTACTGTATTTATTTCTACGCGCGTCGGCTACTTCTTACGGACTTTCTTAATCCCGAATTACTCCGCAATTACTCATCCCGCAATGAATCCCCATATACAGTAATGCGCACACTGCTACGTTAATATACGGAATGGGGAATATGGGTGGGGTATGCCTAGCGTAGCCGCATACTATAACACCCTGGCTAGCGAGAAAGTGCGGTGAACGTATTCACATACAACGCAAAACATTTGTCATGTGAATTCTTCAATGTTATTTTTATTTGTCCCTATTTCCTAACATCAAAGTAAATAAAATAAAATGTAAATAGGATATTTTAAATGAAATGAATATTTTCTTCGTTCGCATTTTCTTTTGGTTTCTTATGTTTAGAAGGTGAAACACATCCGAATTTATCAAAATTATTTGCAAAGCGGCGAATTGTATCAATACAAGGAACAGGCCGATTTTCAAAATTATTTCTAAAAAGGCCTCTAATGGATAGAGTCGAGTGACCTTGATGATACCACTTTACGATTTGTACTTTTTCCGCTAATGAATACTCCATCCTGTTCTGCGCTCTCCCACAGGTTATATGCAACTGATTCCTCTTAGGTTCGTCGCTGTCTGATGTACACCCCCCACTTATATTCTCCTCTCTCTATATTAACGTAGCCTTGTGAGCACTACTGTATATACCTGCATGAAAAGTTCTCGAAAAGTACCATTAAATTCGGTAATATACCAGAGGAAATCTGGACTCTTCCTTTCTTATGCCGTACATCTGTGAGATGATATATTTACGACTTGTTTACATATCGTTTTTATACGTCGCGCCGAGATGATTTACAACCCTTTTTTTTTAATTGTCGCTCGAATGTCTGCTGGTTTCGTTACAATACTTAGAGAAATTATTAAATCATACAGAATTTATTATTGAGATGACAATTTTAAAAGAGTTTATATATAGACCATCGATTAGACAATATCGATAAATCATTGAAGTAAATGTTAAAATTAAATAAGAAATACGAGGGACAAGCTGAAACACGGTTAATATTTTCTAGGATTTTATTTTAAATATGCTCAAAGTAATTTCTTTGAGCAATGATACACTTAAACATTCTTTCTTTTCACTGTTTAAGAGTTCCCAACCAATCTTCTTTCGAAATACCTTCAAAATACGCATGAACTGCTGTATCAATCACTTCTTCCAACGAAAACCTTCTACCCCGCAAATTGCGTTTAAGCCCAAAAAATAGCCAAGTTACACATTGCTAAATCAAATGAGTACGGCGTGTGCTTTATTACTTTTATATTTTTTCAGCCAAAAATTGGAGAGTTAAAACTACCGTATGGGACGATGCATTATTATGGTGGAGCATGATGCTTGGTGAAAATAAAATACGATAATTTTAAGTTTCAAAATAAATTTAATAGTAATTCCACTACAATATTGTTTCGTCACACAGTGACTTCATCAGGTGGATGAATGACTGATATTTTTACAAATGTACAAGATATATATACTAAGCCTAAGATTACAACTTTAAAGAAAGTAAGGGGGAGTTACATATATCTGTATGGTCATTTAATGCTAATCCTAATTTATTATACCTAGCAATTTCTAGAGACTCAAGTAAATTTAGTTTTTTACTGTTTTCTTGTATATGCAAGATTTTATAATTATTATTAAAATTGTGATTATTTTCTATACAATGATTAGCAAATGTAGAATCTGATTTCTTATCTCTATAGCTTCTTTGATGTTCAGATATCCGTTGAGTAAAGGTTCGTCCTGTTTGGCCAATGTATGACATATTACACTCACATGTTAATTTATAGACACCTGAACTAAGTTTTTTGTCCGATTTGTCCTTATTGTTTTTTAAAAATCTTTCAACTGTATTATTAGTTCTATATGCTATGGCGGTGTTAGAGGATTTTTTGATTAGAGAACAAATTTTATCTGAAGTTTTACCGATGTAAGTTACGGGAGAATAATGTAATGACTCTTTTATTACTTGTCTAGGATATATTAATGAACGTGTAATTATTTTTTGTTTGTGAAGGAGGATGCTGTTGATAGTATCATAAGAATATCCATTATTTCTAGCAATAGTGTGAATTCTGTCTAATTCTATATCAAAATTAGTTTTATTAAGGGGGGTATTTGAAAGTCTGTGTATCATAGATTCATATGCAGCTAATTTGTGTTTTATAGGATGAAAAGATGTGGCATGTATTGTTTTGTCTGTATGTGTGGGCTTGTGGTAATGATGCTTTTATCTGGAACTCTATTGAACACTTCAGCAAACATTTTTTAGTGTACCACTTAGCTGTAACTGTCTTTTGTCCATTTACCTTAATTCGATTTGCTAATCCCGTACTTCTTAAAAATATCGCATACACAACCTTTTGCATAGCTCTGTGTTACTTTTTCAATTGTTATGTTTATCAAGTTGCGGTTTTTGATTTTTCCTTTGCATTTTGTTTTATTTTTTATATGTATATGTACTACTAAAGAACATAAAATTTTGGCAAAATAAAAAACATCGAAAAATAAATGGGTGATTCCATAAATTTTTGCAGAGTGTATAAATATATTACTAAGCTTATTATTGGCCCAGAAGATTACCTAGAGTCCAAATAGTATTATCACTAAGTGTACAAATTTAAGTTTTTTCAAGATATTTTGCTTTGAATAAATAGCTACCTTCGATTTTTTCTTGCATAATTTTTGGATGATCAGAAACAAAACTGTAAATGCATTCAAAATTGCACTTTTACTACTTCAAAAAACTTCTGTATTTACTAATATTAAGAAAGATGTGAAAATATATAATATCTTACAGTATGTATACAGAGTGGTTGGGTTTTCATTGTACACTCAATATTTTCATTGAGAGTATCACATTTAAAAAAATCAAAACGTGTCTGATACTATTTTTTGCCCTCTTTCTAATCCTGTGAAATAGGATAATGTCGTTTGAAAAACAAAAGATAATGTAATTTTTTTTTCTTAAATTGAACACCCTGTATATTATTGGATATTTTGATAGCTTATTCAATTCTGAATATAATATCATTTATTTTTTTTTCGTTGGGTAATGAATAACGCCATAATAACAAAAAATAAAAAAGAAAAAGTATGCTTTGAAAATATGGCCGGGTAAAAAACAAAATATTATTTAAATGTCAGTTCGCATACCAGTTGATGAGGTGACACAGTTTAGTGATTAGTGAATCATTAGTGATAGTTTCTCTAAATTATTTATTAAAAATGGAATTTACTAATGCAGAGAAAGCAGATATGTTACGATGCTTTTATTTATCAAATGATAACTGCCGTCAAGCTGCAAGTATGTATGTTAATCAATACTCTGATCGAAGGCAACCGCATTGGAATACATTTCTAAATTTACACACTTCATTAGTGAGGTCCGGAAGTTTTAAAAAAATAAGAAATTTAAGAAATAGAAATATAAATCAAAACGATGCAGAAGGAGATGATGAAGTAAATATTTTGGCGTATTTTAGAGCATGCCCCACTTCTTCAACTAGAATTGCTGTACAAGAGCTTGGCATCAACAGGTATAAAATCATGAAAGTCCTTAAAAAACACAAAATGAAACCCTATAAAATTCGTTTAGTGCAAAATTTACAACCGTTTGATCTGCAAAAACGGATGAATTTTTGTAATTGGGTATTAAATGCTGGAAAGCAGTACTTGTTACACATTTTATGGACGGACGAGGCAAATTTCATAGGAATGGTGTGTTTAATAAACACAATTGTCATTTTTGGGATGACGTGAATCCTCGTAGGATTCAGCAAACTCGATGCCAAATACGTTTTTCTACAAATGTCTGGATAGGTGTGATAGAGGATCAGTTATTAGGACCCTATTTTTATAACGGCACACTTACTCAAAATCGATATTTAAACTTTCTTGAAACTGAATTTCAAGAATATTTAGACAATCTGCCTTTAGCTATCCGGACACAAATGTGGTACCAACATGACGGCGCACCACCGCATAATGCACAATCAGTGACGAATTTTCTACAATTAGAATTTGAAAATAGGTGGATTGGGAATAAAGGGCCACATTTATGGCCTCCGAGATCACCTGACCTCTCAATTAGATTAGATTTTTTTGTCTGGGGATTTATAAAAAACTCGACTCTGTCGAATACCCTAGAAGAACTGAAAAATAAAGTACAATTGGCAGCACAGGAAATTACCCCGGATATGTTAAGAAAATCCAAAAATAATTTATTGCACCGAGATCAGATATGTATCAACCAAAATGGTGGCCATTTTGAACAATTTCTTCAATAGGATATTTGCTTTTTTGTGTTATTTTTTTTCCATTGTTTTTTTTTAACCAATACATAATGTGTTTTTTTTATTTTTTGTTATTATGGCGTTATTCATTGCCCAACGAAAAAAAATAAGTAAATGATATTATATTCAGAATTGAATAAGCTATCAAAATATCCAATAATATACAAGGTGTTCAATTTAAAAAAAAATAGATTATCTTTTGTTTTTCAAACGACATTATCCTATTTCACAGGATTAGAAAGAGGGCAAAAAATAGTATCAGACACATTTTGTTTTTTTTTTAAATATTATACTCTCAATGAAAATATTGAGTGTACAATGAAAATCCAACCACTCTGTATACTTACGAGGATACATGTAGATACTTATTTTTGTTATTTCTTTACAGGATTTTAATGCAGACGTTTAAAGAAAATTGGCACACTTTCAACATGAAAAGGTAAGTGACTTTTTTTTTCCATTCAAACATTTGAATGTGATTGATGGTAATGTCTTCTTCTTATTTGTCATCTGTACTAATATATTTTAAACGAGATATTTTCAAACACCAAAGAAACTTATTTTTCCACTCGCTTTTAATTAATAGTTTTTCGGAAAGTGAAGAGTAATGAGTGATTTACATATTTTCTACAATGGATCTATTTATAATGAGATTTCTATTTAAGCAAAGTAAAACCAATTATATTAACGTTTTGTTCATGCTTGTTCGTAGTTGAAACAATTTAAACCGCCATTAGCTCTACTTCTCAATTTTTTTTATAGTTTTATTTATTATTTATAGTGCTAATCGTAGCCCATGCAAGAATATATAATGTTAATAATAGAAATAATAGTTTAATTGTATATATCATATAATAGGTGTAACTAATAAGACTAGTGATCTTGTTATTAAATTAATTCCACAAGAAATATGTATGCTATGTTGCAAATTAAATACTAATCTGAACATATTTTTGGATTTAATTAGCAACAAGGTGTTCTATGTTGCATTGGAAGAATAATCTCGAATTAGTTGGATTAAGGTTTATATTCAAATACTTCATTAAGATATTAACGTCGCAGCAAATAACAAGGTAGTTTTTCTTCTCAAAAATGGAATCAGATCCCTATGACAATGTCTGTACTGTGAGACCCTGGTATCATGTTGGAGAAGATTTCATTGCTGTAGTCTTGACCCTACCAATTCTGTCTTCTCCTTCGGCAAATTAGTCTCGAAACAGATCACTCAATTCCGCTTGACTCTCTCTGTGAGGTTCATTATTACTTTCTTATACGTAGTATAAGGAAGTATTGTGATGAGAATTTTCGACTTCGAGATTTTTGCAGATGTCCAGGTTTTGAAGTGCCCTATTACCAAAAAAGTGGTTTTTAAAAAATGTCTGTCTGTCTGTCTGTCTGTCTGTGTGTCTGTCTGTCTGTGACCACGATAGCGGTCAAACCGCTACAGATATCAATTTCAAATTTTGTATTTACGAATATAATCTCCCTCTTGAGAAATGATTAGATTTTGAGCAAAATCGGCAGACCGGCAGTAGTAGTTTACTTCAGTGAAAAAATCGCATTTTGCAAATATTTCGTCAATTACTAAATTTAAACTAATCTATAAAGAATTCATAAGTATTTAGAACTTAATTTCCAATATCTTTTGTATAAAAAAAAAATTCAAAATTCGGACCGGAAGTATCACTTTTACTCTTACCGAACAACGATTTTTTGCAAATATGTCGTAAATTATGCATTCTATATATATTTATGAGGAGTACGAAAGTATTTAGAGTTGTATAAATGAAATTTCAAAATTCGGACCGGAAGTAACACTTTCATACGTATAAGAAATTCGTGTGGTGGCCACACCTAACTTTTTTCGTAAAAATTAGTGCCATGGGATGTTAAAGGCTTGTTGCGCTCTTCTTCTTCAACACTGTCTTCATTTTCTATTTCAGGTTCATAATTTTTGTGCAGAGTAAAAACTGGTAAACTATCTGAATGTGAAAGTGGTTGAATAACAGATGGAAGATTAGGGTTTTAAAGGTGGGGTTACCTCTTAAAGACTGTCTTTATTGAGAACTTTGAAGGTTCCAAGTTTTTGGTTTAACTTAAATCCTTTAATGTTAAACTCGCCCTCTTTTCTTCATTGACAATCCTGCCTTTATAGGTGGAAACAGCAGTCATCTGTAAGGTTTGTAGGGTCCCGCTAAATTATAGGCAGAGCAAAAGCCTTTCCGGCGGTATAACTGAACAAGAGTTCCAACATATGCGTGAAGCCCGTGACTTATCCTATTCCCCTACCTTTATACCAAAATAATTTTGATAGGCAATCTTCACAAGGGTTGTCAGATTGCATTTCTGTGGCGAAAACGTTATTTTATCATAATAATAATTCCACTTCAAAAGCACTCGAAAAACAGTTTTCCACTAATTACAACATAAACGCTACGACACTGACAGTCACAGTAACAGTAATAATGGTCGCATTCAGGAGACACAACAGTTGCGCAAATTTTCAGTGATCGAATTCAGATGATGTAGGCTCACTCTGAACATGCTGTGGAGCGGTCGCCATTTTTGCGAGCGGAAAATTTCTACGCTCACTTAGTGAGTGTATTCTGCCCGCATACGCTATTAACGCATTCCAACACCTACCTAACAGAGAATTTTGAAGAACGTTACTATAAAAGTAAGATAAGCAAATTAAAGGTACTGTGCAGAAATAATAGAGTTAACCGAGTATTTTTACCGCAGTTGGAAAAATCGGCCCTTACACTAAAAACTACACCAAAGTGGCGATATAACAAAGTTTATATGGATCGATTACCCAGACAGACGATACACGTCATAAACAATAACTTGGGCCAAGTAACATTAAAGTACAATAATACCTACTAATCCTAATATTATTCAAGCTTCGGGTAACGTTTTATGTTACAAGAACTGTACGCCGTTGCAACATATAAGATGGTAACATTTTATTCTGTCAAATGTCATACTGTCATAGTTGTTTACATTTTTCAGTCACTTCATTATCATACGTCTTCCATTTTTACTATATTTATACGCCGATTTTATTTTTAACAATCAGTTGTTTTCACAACTAAATCATGCCTAAACCGTTAGGTAAATAAGCGAAAGAAATAATTCTCTCCTTAATCGGGTATTTTGAAAAAGAACGCGATAATAATGCGCCATTGCTCCCCCTAACAGCACTTCGAGAGGTAATATTTTCTGTTATTTATAGTTTCAATAAACGTTTTGATAATAATATTTTTCATTTAGAGACTAGCAAGTGCTTTAAATATTCACATTGCAACTGTAAATAAAATATCATCTACATCATCCATCTAGTCCAAAGAGAAAACGGCCTAGAAGTAAGCCTATTGTAAATGTTGATAACTTTACTCAGTGTGCAATAAGAAATACAGTATATGACATGTTCTTAAGAATTATCGTTTATAAAATTAATATTTGAGTTTTTTACAGAACAACATATCACGCTTCATTCACTGAATATTACATTTAAAGGAAAGGAACTCTTTTCTGGTGGCATGTCATCTTTACGGACAGTACTACACAATATTGGTTTTAATTACAAGAAGGATGATCCTAAACGAGCTTTAATGGAACTACCACAAATTGTTTCAAAACGTGTTACATTTTTGCAACAATATGTTCGTATGAAACATGAAAATGTTTGCCAGTTTGTGTTCCTTGATGAAACTTGGGTTTTCCAAGATGGAACAATTCGTAAATCTTGGCAAAATGAATCTATAGAAACCACAAAAGCATCAAAAGTGGTACATTATATTTCTAAGAATAACATATTCTTATCTTATGTATATTTATTATATTATCTTGCTTTAGATATATTGTATTAAATGCAGGTAGTTCTAATGGATTTATCCCTGGAGCAGAATTAATATTTCCGACAAATAGTCAGTATTGAGACAACTTTTTATTCTGGTTTGAACACCAACTTCTTATAAGTTTAAAAGAGCCGTCCATGATTGTTTTGGATAATGCCAGTTACCACAGTACTGTTAAAAATAAAAGTCCAACATCATCATGTGCCACTAAAAATGAAATTCAGACATGGCTCACCAATAATAACATTGACTATGACAGAGCTGCTTTAAAAGTACAATTACTGGATTTAGTTAAACGGTTAGTACATATATATTTAATTATCTTATTTAATAATTTCATTTATATCTTACGTAAAGGCATAAACCACCAACTATATATGAAACCAATGATTTAGCAGAGAAGTATGGGCACGTAGTTCTTCGACTCCCACCCTACCATTGTATATTTAACCCCATAGAACTAGTGTGGGAAATAACAAAAACATATTATAACTATCACATTGGAAAAAAAGGTAGAAAAGTGGACGAATGCATAAAACTGTGGAAAGAGGCATTAACACAAGTAACCTCAAACATTTGGGCAAATAGCGTTAACCACTGTGAAATTGAAATTCAAAAATGGTGGGATAGAGAAGTAGGTTTTGAAGGACAAGATATATTACCTTTTATAATTAATGTAAATGATAGCATTTCAACTTAATATTATTTTCTTTTTATCATATGCTTATCGCAATGTTATTAGTTTTTTAATCACTAATATGTATAATAATATATAGATGTTGTGTATATTATTTTTGTGAATGTAGTCTAAAATAAATAAACTCACATGTATTTAGAATTTGTTTATATTTTTTGTAGACATAGTTGAATAATTTAAAACATATATATTTGCTAATATTTTAAAATATCAACCTAATCCTAACCACAGATTATTTTCAAAGTACAGCTTGCTCAAAGCTACGTTATTTGTCAACACTGTTATGACATCACAGTGACGTTTCATATGACGTGCATCGTCTGTTTGGGTAATCGACCTATATATAATGATTTTAAAAACTTGGAAAGAAGTCTCTGCTATCTGAATGAAGAATTGAAAGGAATCTTTAGGGGATCCAGCACGAAAAAAACATCAATAGTTGTGAAGTTCTCTATTTTTTCCGCCAATATTTCGCATTACAAAGTAATGCTTCTTCTGGGCTTAACTACGATATTAATGTGAAGCAGGCTTTTACACGACGAAGCCACAATTAATGACCCTCATTGAGAAGAATGTTCCATGAATTTATTATTAAAAGACTTGAATAGAAATTAGAAATAAATAATAATTTTATATATATAAGATACCAAATAATATTATATTCTTCAATGCCTCTGAAAATGTTCAGCTCTAGTTTCTAATCAAATCTTTTAATAATAAATTCATGGAACATTCTTCCCAATGAGGGTCATTAATTGTGGCTTGGTCATTTAAAGCATGCTTCACATTTACCTGGAAACGTCTCTGCACGTATAAAACTATAAATACACTTTGTATACAAGCTAACGATTTCAGTTCTTAAAAAAACGTCAAATTAAATACAAGCATTAAAATTTGCCTTGCCATAAAACTATTTTGGGAAAGACAAACAATAATTTTCGTCGAAATGCAATTAAAAACAATCATAATAAACGTTCCCTAACAAATTAATTAAGATATGAATTAAGAGTGCTGTGCGCGGCGGCCCCACACCACATTAAAATCGAATTAAAACTCTGAGCTCAACACCCGTCAGTCATTTCGGTGATTTGGACAAAGTAGTCGTAAAGGAAAGGTCAAGGTATAATAGATCTATTTTCGACCTTCGAATCTTATGTTTATGTTGTCCATGAACAACTACGCGTTGTGTGTGTGTGTATGTGTCGGAAACAAAAATAATTTGAGGGTCAATCAATCTATTGACCTGTCGAGTGCCGATACAGATTACAAATGTAACCTAACCTCTCGCTTGTGTACGACAAAGAAAAAGGAAAAGATAACAATGCCTATTTTTCGTTGCTTAAACGTCAAATAAAAACAAGAAACGGAACGACTTTATGTATTCGTAAAGGCAGACGCAACTGACAAAAACACATGTTCTTCCCATAAAAAGAGAGATACATTCATTACATACATATATCGATATTTTTTAAGTACACTCCGCGCCAGCAGACTAAACATGCTGCTTAGGTATAATACTTTGTAAACAGAAAATAAATAACAGTATTTTAGGTTAACAATAGCAAAATATGTATGATGTAAAGAATTATTTAAATTATTTATAAAAATTGATAGTGCAGTTATGGCATGTCAAATTTATTGATGGTTCAATTCTATTTGAAAAACCGGGATTGTGCAGATCTGTAGGTACATTAATGACGGTATTATTAATTAAGTTAATACCATAAGTATTTACGATATCTTAAGTCGAAATAGATCCTGATTGTACTGCTGATGTTGATGGAATTTGATTCATATCGAAAACTCCTGTATTTATTGCAGGTGTGGTTGCGTAAGTAGATGTAGGTAGACCTTGTAACATACATGCTATATTTTTTTTATTTACTAGGGAATCTTCTATATAACCTTCAGCTTCACTTAGGGTTGCCACCTGGCCGGTTTTCCACCGGCCTGGCCGGTTTTCTACTAACAAAGCCGGGTGCCGGTTAGCCTCCAAAAAAGGCCGGTTTTCTTACAATCTCAATAGATACTTCACCGAATTTGGAAAGGCTGCTAGGAGCAATAATGAAATCGCTCAAGAAACCACAACACGGTCTGCCATCTATTGATGGGTAGCCGCATTTATTGTTTATTTATTAATTTCTACATTACACTACAAGATGGCAGATTCGTTGCGAATTTTTGGCCTATTTTCCAGGGATTTACCGAGTTATATATCTTTGTGAACGGCGCGGTGTTGCGTTCTTATTTTTTAGTTTAGTTGATTTATACGTTCGTTGTGGTTGTGTGTTGTTAATTCAGTAATAAATCTAAATAATCGTAAAGTATGAGCGATGAGGGTGAAGCAGAAACACCAAATACACCACCAAAGAAAAAAGTTAAGACAAGAAACTGCCAATTTAATAAAGACTGGCTTGAAAATCCTAATTACCACAAGTGGCTAGCAAATGATAAGGATGTTAATATGGCCAGATGTACTATGTGTAAAATTACATTCAACGTTAAATACGACGGCGTCAAAGCTGTAAAATCCCATAGTGGCACCGCAAGACATTTAAATTTGGAAAAATCTAGCAAGATGTGTGACGTTATGACAAAATTTTTTGCTCCCAAGGATTCGAAAGAATCCCATTTAGTCACCATGGCTGAAATATCAAAAACGTTTCATTGCGTAAAACATGGTCTTAGCTACCTTTCAACTGATTGTGGTAAGTAAAGACTAATTTGATCATTTAAATAATGCTCAATAAATATGATTCAATTTGATTAAAAGTTAATAAGCCTTATTTATGATGTACAATGAAACTTTTGCGACTGATATTTCTTTCAGGTAATAAGCTTGATGGACAGATTTACCGAGATTCAGCTATAGCTACCAAAATTCATCTGGGACGAACCAAAATGGAAGCCATCGCGCGCAACGTGCTAGCACCCTATTCATTGGAATTAATAACTAGAAAGCTAAAAGAAAAAAACATTCCTTTTTCGATAGCTACCGACGCCTCCAACAAAGGTAGTAGAAAGTTTTTTCCTCTTGCTGTTCGTTTTTTTGACCCAAATGAAGGAATTCAGGATTGTTTGCTTGATTTTTACGAAGAGGCTGATGACAGCTCTGAGTCAATTACAAATAGTATATTGAATGCTTTGCAACAACTGCAACTTGATATTGCCAATGTAACTGCATATGGAGGTGATAATGCATCCGTCAACTATGGAAAACTGCTCTGCTTACCAAAAACTCACACAAATAAAACCAAAGATAATCAAAGCTAATTGTAACTGCCACATATTACACAATGCAGCCAAGCACTCTCTTAAATTATTGAGTTTTGATGTAGAGTCTTTGGTATTAAAGGTTTTCAATTCTTTTAATTGTAGCGCCAAAAACGTGGCAAATCTCAAGGAGTGCTTTCAGTTTGTTCAGCAGGAGTATCATCAAGTATTAAGACACATACCGGTGCGATGGTTAAGCCTTTTTCAATCTCTCGATCGCTTGTTATTGAATTGGAATGCCATAAAAGCTTATTTCTTGCAACAAGGGGCAGAAAATTGTGATCGTATCATATGGAAATTTGTAGGAGACCAAGAAGACCAACTATCAGATCAACCAACTTTTGCTGAATGCTACATTTATTTTGTCCATCATGTTCTATTTATTTTCCAATCTTCAATTAAAACACTGGAGCAATCCCATTTGGTTATTACGGATGTATATGAAATTATGTCCGGTTTAAGAGACAAATTAAAGAGACGGAAAGAGGATTTATTTTTTGGCTTCAAAACAAATCAGGCTTTAGCGAACTTTACAAGCAACCTTAAATTAAAGTTTCAAGAGGAAGCAGTTCAAGTCCACAATCGAGCAATAGAATACTTAGAAAAATGGTTTGATTTTGAAAACAATGTGTTTCTGTTATTTAAATCATTAAATTTGAAAGGCCGCATTCCAGAACTGAATGAGGTAATCTTAATTGCATCGCACATTGGCATGGATCTTCAAGATGCCGATGGCGATAGTCTTTATGAAGAATTATCTTTGCTCCAAAATGCATCTCCTTCTTTCATTAATCAAGACATTTCTGTTGCGGAGAAATGGTGTATCTTTTTTAAGCGAGTGGAAGTTCCAATTTTAAGAAATGTAGTTCAGATGGTTTTATCTGTTCCTTGTAGCAATGCTTATGTGGAAAGGATTTTCAGCATCATGAATCAGCTATGGAATGATGACAGAAACAAATTGTCAGTTGAAATGGTAAAAGCAGAACTTTGCATTCATTCTAACATCCAGCTCTCTTGTTCGGAATTTTATTCATCATTAAGTGACAAAGCAGAACTTATTAAATCAGCAAAATCAAACACCAAATACCATTTCAAATTTTAAACAGATGTAATGTTTACCTATTTGTATTTTTTAGAAATAAAGTTTTACTTTCTTATTTTAAAATTTTAATTACCATTTACTTTTGAAAAATCGAATTTATTACTCGCATACTTTGGGTTCCCATAAAAAATATTTATTGATAAATTTTGACAAAATTGGGGCGTGGTCCCAAGAATTTTTCGTCTGTCTCGCGATAATTGCGGCGCTTTTCATTAAATCACCCCAAAGGCCGGTTTCCTGTAATCAGAAAGGTGGCAACCCTAGCTACACTAGAAGATTTCCAACCACCATGTTGTTTTAACTGAAGGATATTACCACCATTGACAGCTAAAAGTGTAGCCAAGGTTCTACGGAAACTATAACCAGTATATAACTGTCGATTTTGTAATAGTATATTAAAGGACAAGTTTCATTTTGACGTTTCAAAGTACGAATTCAGAGTTTAAGAAACGGCAATTTTTTGGCATCTGGCCTATTGTATTATGTCCAATGTTTTGTCTAGTACATTTACCATTACGTACCTAATAAAGAATGTTTCTATATCTGGGATTGGTCTAATTTTTAAACAGTTTTTAATTAATTTGATCCAAAGTGGCTCCATTATTACAAACTTTTGAGACGAACCATTTTCACTATTGCGGATGCGAATAATAATTAAATCATCTTTCATGATGACACCAAAAATTAATAAATTACACAGCTCATTACTTCGGCGTGCACCAGCAACACCAATTACAAGAGCAGTCTACAGAGTTATAAATTGTCAATAATTTCAAAGTATTAATATATATATGTATGTACATGCTACCTTAGTTGCAATGTAACTTGCGTCGGGTGCCTCAGTAAGGAATTTTATAATTTCATCTTGAGTAAATACTAATGATATTTTGGGCTTATAATTTTCATTTTTTCTTTATTTTTTAAATATTCTTGAAAATAAGCCAGAAGTACGTTTTCAGAATATACTACTGCATTCACGAGCCGTATCAATATCTTGAGTGTTCATGATTTTCGTTCCTTATATCTCGTCTTTATTGATGGTTTATTACATGTTAGACCATCAGGAAAATATATGACTTTTTATTGATAGGAGCTTAACCTTATATGAGGCACTTGCTATGTTAGAAGTAATGAAGATGAAATAACTACTGAAGTTGAAGATATAACTATTTTTTTGCCATAAGTGCTATAAGCTAGTTAACAGATGGTAATTAGAGTGAGGAAGAAAACTTCCGGATAAATAATTTGCCAGGATCTCAACTTCGCCCGCCAGTTGAATTAAATTTTCAGCAATTTGAAAATCGTGCTTGTGATATTGACAGTTTGGAAGATAGTTCGGAGAATGATGTGCTCTTGTTGGAGACAGAAAAGAAAAAAATGAAGACGGACAATAAAACAACGTAGAAGAAAAAACGACTAGAAAATTGAATAGAAGGCGATTTGAGAAAAACGATAATAACTCTCAAACGGCATGGCATGGGTGTAGATCCAATACATTCGGAAAATGATACATCCAGAAAGAAAAGAAATCTATCCGTGTCGGTCTACTATATAACATAATATGTTGTTTTTATCATAAAATAAATTTTGCAGATAGACGAACTCCATCTAATAATACACATGTGCAATGCTAACATGGTGGCGTTAATCATTTTCTAGTCAGAAGATGAACTTATATAATGTAACAATCCGGTAGACATAGTGTTACTAGCCTTTTATTGATCTGTCATTTGAAAATACGTGACAAATACAACGTAAAATTGTCGGAAAATTAGAACAACTTGATATCAGAAGGACTATAGCAACGAGTTTATTGTCTCAAAACAATAAAAATATTCTTCGTCTCACAACATTTTTAGGAAGTGAACTGAAATTTAACTGGCTTGACCATCTTGTTATTCCACAGGTCAACCAAACTGGGTGGGCGTAGTGTTATCAAGAAACTTCTACTAAGTGCTCAAAATGTGACGTTGGAGTTGACACAAATTGTTTTTTTTTGTAAATCGAATAGCCGACGAAAACTGAAAGGACTCTGGAAGAAAAGGACACCAGTAATTGGTGGAGACTGTGGCTAAAAATCTGAAATAATATGAAAAGGAAAACCTACAAAAAATATATAGAAAAATAACATGACAACAACAACTCTAACAAAATTCACCAACGCAGTGCTGCCCTCTAAGAAACCCTCATTTAACCAAAGCACTAATAAGGTGTAGTAAATGAAGTGCACTATCCCTGATTAGAACATCACAAATCTGAGAACTCAATACCTATGTCAAAACTTTTACCGGCTTTCTAATCACAAACAAATATAATAATTGTGGTTGTAAGTAAAATAGTATACAGTGAAAAGTTTCATTCCTGTCTCGATATAAAGTTAACCTCGGCGCTTCGCGTCTCGGTTACCACTACTAGCTACTTAATCTCTCGACAGTAATGAAACACTTTCCACCTCGGTATGTAATATACTATCTCAATATTGGCAGTGGATTTTAATATATATGTATATATTTTTTGTGGAAACGGACTTTTTCCTTTTGCATTTAATTTCAAAGACACCAGCGTCACGATATTCCTCGACGTAGCACAACATTTCAAATAATTGTGACACAAGAGTCAGGAATACAAGCTTTGAGAATTAATTACTACGATAGATGAGACAAATTCTTCACTCAAACTGACACGTATGTTAAGCAAGGTTGCAATATACTTATTGGCGTCTGGTTGCGAAATCAAAATTATATTCGCAATGAAACTTTTCATTTAGGTTGACTCCGAAATTGGGACAGACAAACGCAAAAATAAATTCTTCATGATTGACACATAAAGGACCATAGTCTCGTCAGCACTCTGAGTTCGCTGAGTTATTTCCAAACAAAAATTTTCATCCTTGAGTTTGAAAATCTGTACGAAGACCATCTACCAACGCTGAGCAAGTTGTAAACCTGCCTTTATTAGCGCTATACTAAATAAGTGCATTTCGAGAAAAGAGATCAACAGAAGGCCGAAATAAAATTCCATCAAAAGAATGTCTGGCCATCTTCAATTTATTGAAACGTTCTAAGAAAGCACTAAGTGAATATTCCTTGGTACATGCAAAAAATTTTAATTTCGAAGTCTATACTGATATATGAATGGGTGAAGCAGTAACTAAAATTGGCGGTGTGACAAACTCAGACTCCCCAATCCCTAATGGAGTCGAGAGTCTGGTATATAAGGGAAAATCTAATAAGAACATTGGCAGTAGTATGTGTTCTATAAAAAGCTGTAGCCTTGGAAGATTAGCTGGGTGACATTTCCACGGATTTAACTAGACATTCAGAGCGTTGAGCTATTCTTCTGAGGAGACAGGGACACTACGGTTGAGGGCTTTGTAAATGGCCGATAACAAGAAGATACCCTTTCTAGAAAAAAGACCCGTTAAGAAATGGATAACCCACTTTTAATTCAATGGCCCCACGTTGGGCGCCAAAAATATGTTTGCCACGTATATTATGCAAGGGCCTAGGTGACAGTATATCTATTGGCGCCAAGTTGCAAAATAAATATTATACTCTCAATGACCTCAAATATTGTTACAATAATCTAAACCCACCTGCCTGTATGTAAACTTCTTATTCGGGCTACCGCCGGCTCAGAAGAAGATGGTGGGGGTCGAAACTGATGTTAAATTGAATAGGGCGCTCTGTCACAAGTTTGAAACCCGTCGAAAATACATGTACATATTGCATAATAAATAAATAGTACTGTTCACAATACTTGCGCTCACCCAATTGTCTTGGGAGTATACATGCAAGGCATTGTCTCTCAAAGACATTATTTAACTCATACACGGAGTACACAGATACGTTGAGAGATTTATTAAAAAGGTTATCTTCCCGTAATGGATTTCATTTTGACTATCATTAGATGTCTTCATAATATATACAATTTTATTATCGGACTGGTATGTCTCTATGCCTTTATGTACGTTTTTAAATTATGACCGTAATTGATTTAATGGATAATTCAAAAGAATGCTCGGAGATTATAACGTGAACGTGGAGAGGTTCTTCGTTCTTTAATTACCCCGTTAGTACGGCTATTAGATATATTAAGTGATTAAAAGATGTAAATGGGGAATGAAAAATGATTCTGTTATGCGGCCCACATGATACCAACCAATTAAAAATGTATGGACATCCGATATTTCAGTTTTGAGTTTGTACAGTCAACACTACAGTCGATAGCTAGAAATATCCGTTGCGTTTTAGCTTACATCTACTGTAATTTTACATTTTGTTATAATAAATTTGAATGGATAAACATTTTAAAAATTTATTTTATCTATCGCTAGGAAAGCAACATACAACTTTTTGGATTTTTTGCATTAAACGCCAGGAACCAAAACAAAGTAAATGCTGGAATTATCAAGCTAACAAAGGTTTTCTATAAACACATTCATCGAAATGTAACAGCAATATACAATAAACAAGTAAACATTAGAATGAAGTTGTTAAAACTTTCGAAAACAAAGGAATCCCTGGGGTTAGTCGACTTTTATCTTTTATGTGCATTTTATTGATTAAAAATCCAGTAGCCGCATGGTAGAGTGAATACTCTATTCAGTGAACTACTCGTTTATACGAACAAGTAAAATTTCATTATTAACGCTCCAAAGAGTGAACAATCAACATTGATTCAGTGAACTTGGTAAATTCCCCGCTTATGAATTATTTTGCTGTCACGCCTGCGTAATTTGCAAGAACAGCGTACATATGTATGTATCTATTTTATTTTAGTATTATTAGTTCTGTTGATGTTGTAGGCGTACTGTGCTTGAGTATTTTCGTGTTTACAATAAAAATGAAGCGGAAAGTGCTAAGTTTACTAGAAAAATGTGAAATTTTAAAAAGTCTGGACAATGGAAGCAGTGTAACATATTTGTCTAAAAAGTACGGGATTGCCAAATCCACAGTACGTGCAATCAAAAATAAAAAACGAGACATTTTAAAAGTCACATCAAAGCGCAGTGAAATGCAGAAAAGAAAAACTTTAAAATCCTGTAAGATGTCACAAATGGAAAAAAAATTATATTCATGATTTTGTACACAAAGACTTAAAAATATACCGGTTTCGATTAAACTTTTAAAAGCAAAAGCAAAAGCTATCAATGAAACTATCGCTGAAAATCCTAATTTTAATGTTAGTGTTACCATCGGCCCCTCACAAACAGAACGACGCTGTTCGACTTGATCTCCAAATCAAATATCATGTCATAAATAATAATAAAGTCAGTTGTCAATTTGACGTTTTTGTCGAATTTTTAATGTGTGTATTATTTCTGGTTTTGATTAGTAAAAAAGTAATATAAATTGTGTTTAATTATTTATAAATTATTATCGAGAGTTAAGCCGTTGCCCACCTACTGTGGATAAAAGCTATCGGTAATAATAGTGGCGCCCAACGTGGGGCGCCAAAATGTTACCTTACGTTTTTCTAATATGATGACGGACCGCGGCTTCGACTCTTAAAGTAATATATTTCGTAATTATTATAGTCTCACAATATTAAATACCTGAATAAGTCACGAGTAAGTTATACTATGAAATAAATCGAAAGACACGATCATAAAATAAACACTGAAGTCTATATTTTAAAGTAATATCTATTCTCGAACAGAAATGATCTAACTTATTAATTAAATGTCATTTGACAACTCCCTGACATTTGTCAACTGACTTTTTCTATTATTTTAATTGAAATGTCGCTTGACCTGGAGATCATGTCGAACAGGGTCGTTATGCGACGAGGGAGGCAACGGTAACACTAGTGACGGATGGAGCCAAAGATTTAAACGATGATTTGGTATGACATTTAAAAATTTCGGGAGAAAAGTTATCAGCTGCTCCCGAGCATGTAGATCCATTCAAGGTTTATCTTCGAAAGAAAATACAGGAGCTACAAATAACACATGATCAATTATACAATGCCGACGAAACAGGCTTGTTTTGGAAATTACTACCAGGAAGGACCTTGGTTACGTCTGAAGAAAGATCGGCCCCTGGTCGAAAAACAGATAAAAGTAGAGTTGCTTTTCTTGCGTGCACCAATGCAACCGGTGAACATAAAATCAAACCGTTAGTGATTGGACGTGCCAAAAATCCAAGATGCTTTAAGAACTTTTCACTTCCAGTGGAATACGCAAGTACGAAAAATGCTTGGATGACATCTGAGTTATTTGAAAATTGGTTTCATCATTCATTTGTCCCGCAGGTTCGAAAATTTTTGAAACAAAAGGGATTACCACAAAAAGCTCTTTTACTTGTGGATATCGCTTCAAGTCATCCGCCAGCAGAAAAATTGGTTTCTGATGATGGAAAAATTCTTACTGTCTACATGCCCCCGAATGTAACAGCTCTTATACAGCCCATGGACCAGAATGTCACTAGGTTAACGAAATTGTTTTATAGAAGAAGCCTTTTATCCACAATAGTTGCTTCTGATAGCAATGGTATTTCAGCTGTCATTAAAAATTTGAGTCTAAAAGACGCTGTTACACATCTTGCATTAGCATGGAAGAATGTGAAAGAGGAAATAATTGCTAAGTGTTGGAAAAATATTTTATCGGATTCTTTCAATATCAAAAGAAGATGTTCCACTGGCTATTCTACAAGAACATTACAAGAACAGCGTCGAGGCAGTGACAATTCAAGAAACTGTTGCATTACAACAGGAAGTGAACGGAAACATAACATACACCCGTGAAGACACAGAAAACTGGAATAAGGATGTCATAGAAGAACTTGAAGAGGATGTAAGTGAAATTGAAAATGTGGAAGAAATAATGGATGATGAGCCAATGCCAACTAACATCCCCACCAACGAAGCTTTACAGGCACTTAATATAGTGATTTCTTGGGCAGAACAAAACATGCTAAATTCTGAAGATCTATACTAACTTTGCGAAGAATAAAAGAAATAGCAGTTCAAAGATGTTTTTAAGTCAAAAGAAGGTTCAAACAAAATTAACCGGTTTTTTTAACAAACAAAACTGACTTCTTTAAATCATTACGTTTTCATGTATGTATGTACGTACCTATGTAGTACATGTATATTCTTCATTTGTGAGTTCTTTTTGATGTTACTGAATATATAAATAAACGATTTAAACTGCTTATTCGATTGAGTGAACATTTCGCTTCTGTGAACAGGTAAGGTTTTAATTAGTTCACATAATCGAGCGGCTACTGTACAAATAATTTTTAACGTTGTCAATTGTATTATGTTATTGCGTTTCAATATTAGCACGCACTTGATATATACATCTAGTCCGAAACGATATGATTATATTTTAGTTCTTAGCCCTTAACTTTAATCCAAATAAATTCTTGGTATGTAACTTAGTTTGATAAGAATGACGAGTTTAACGTTTGGACATATATTTAAAACGTTTTCATCACAAGTACTTACGTAAAATACAATCTGTAATATATAATTGGTAAAATGGAGAATATATTATAACAACAAATATTAACTTGCCTATAAAATACTAAATATAAGTATAAAATATAAGCTTTTGTATAGTGGATATTAAAAAATTCTGACATAGGTACATCAAAAAAGATTTATCAGTGTCAATAAAAATGCAACAGATTCCTAGATATACCTGAACAATGTTTTGGCAATACCTGTTGACAACCTATAAATAAACTGAATTTTGAAATACTCAAGAAAGAAAATACATTTCGGTTTGTGTTAGTAACGAAAAATAAATTTTTGAGAGAGCATTAATTTCACTACGATCATTTACACACATGGATTCTTGTTTTTAAAATTGGATAAGGTCCAGAATCGATCTTGATTTATTTTCGACATTTAAATTTTTTTTATAATGATAATGTAAATTATGTTAAGTTTTGGCAATGCTTTTTCAAAGCAGTTGAATGTATTAGATATTATAACAAAAACTCTTAGAAATCATAATTACATACCATCTTCAATGACTACGCAAAAAATATAAAAACTGCAAAATTAGTAGTTTTCGGCAAAACTTGACGATAATAATGATTAGCCACAACTGTTTTGCTTTATCTTCATCGCCACTATGAGTTTACTACGAACACTAGCTTTTATTTTAATCATAGTTAGCCGGATTTAGATTCCAAAAAATGTATTCCTACAAAAATATTAATCGTAATTGCCTCTATTCTGGTAAAATTTTATACTAATTGCATTATTAATAAGGAAAACTCCAGGGTACGCCAAAATATCACCAGAGAGATGTTTAAGAATATGGGAGATCTTGAATTGGATATGTTTTTGGAGATCTATAATAAGGTATGGAAGGAAGAAAGTTCACCAAAGGATTGGACATTCGCACTATAATACCAATTCATATGCGCGGAGATGAAAAGAAAATAACACATTTACGAAGGAATAACTCTATCAAGAACAGTGGTAAAAGTATATGAACAGATTTTGGAAAGAAAACTCAGGAACATAGAAGGAATGGTAGAGCCGGCACTTAATAAGACACAAAGTAAGTTTAGGAAAGCAAGAAGAGTCCGGGAACATTTACTATTAAAGAATTAACGAATAGAAGGCTGACTAAAGGTAAAAAAACCTACTTGGCTTTAATGGACACGAAGAAAGCCTTTGACAGCATACCTAGAGAAAGCATATGGGATAGCCTGGAGGATAAAAACGTCAACAATAAATAGTAAAAGCAATCAAATGTATATATGAGGAAAATAATAATTATATAATTAAGAATAATCTCAAATCAGATTTATTCAGAACTAAAGACAGAATTACACAGCGTTGTGAACTCAGTCCATTACTGTTCGTAACTTACATGGATGACATCATTAATGAAACCAGACAACGGACCAAGACAATGCTTATAGGCTATAGAGAAGTGAAGCTTGTTGTGACCAGACTGTGTTTTGCAGATTATTTCAGATAGCGAGAAGAAATTGAAAGGGAATTTAGAGGTATGGAATGATGCATTGGAGAAAAAAGGAATGAAATTAAATAAGATGCAAGCAAAGGGTAATGATGGTAGCAAGAGGAAGAGGAAATATGAATATATGTATAGGTGGAATAAAATTGGAATAGGTGGACACATTCGAGTATTTAGGCGCTTCACTGGAAGACAATGGGAAGAACGATATTGAGCTAAATCAAAGAACCCAAAAGGCTTGTATTACGTTATGAGTAGAGGAATTATCAATAAAAAGGAAATGACAAATCAAACAAAAATGAAAGTGTACAAAACAATATACAGGCCTATACTCACATATGGGTGTGAATCTTGGGTACTATCAGCAAGACAGAAGAAAGAGCATATTACAGACAACAGAGATGAGATATCCTAGAAGAGCCAAGGAAGTGACGAGAAGAGATAGAATAAGACATAACAGGATCAAGGAAGAGCTTGAAATCATTTTGGAATGGAAAAAAGTGTTCCAGTGAAGACCGTATGGGAAGCAAAGAGTCCAGGTAAAGGAATTAGAGGCAGGTCAAGAAAAACGTGGGACAATGTAATTGGAAACCTTTTGTTCAAAAAAGACAAGACATGCACAGAAGCAAAAAATATAGCGTAGGATGTAGTACACACGAAATTAAAATTGACGTATCCTTGACATGAACATATAAATAATAATTAGTCAAAACTGGATTTATCTTCTGATATTAACACATAGTTGCAGTAATTCAGTATCAGCTATAGTGTTAATGAAAGGAAAATAAGATGTTTGCAAAGCTGGACGATAAGAATTACGATTACAACTTGATTACGATAACAGTAATCCTTATTTAAAGAAAATACGATTACGATTACTGTAATCGTTAATCGAACGAACTTAGATTACGATTACTGTAATCGCAATTTTAAAAAGTTTAAATTACGATTACTGTAATCGTAATCTAAGTTCGTTCGATTAACGATTACATTAATCGTAATTCCGTTCTTTTTATACAAGGATTACTATTATTAAATATTAGAAAATCCACTGTTATTTACTATAGAAAGTGTATTTTATTATTGTCGGGCACTAAAAATTTCGACCGCGGGATATCTTCGTCATGAGGGTCCAGTACTATATCAGGTACATTAGTGCCCGATGAATGAAGCTCCACATCAGTATTCCTTCAACGTATTATTCAATGTATGAAATAGACCTGCTTTTGGACGTAGTGGACCCTCATGACGAAGATATCTCGTGGTCGAAATAATTAGTGCCCATTCAATGAAGCTCCGCATCAGTATTCCATCAACGTATTGTTCAATGTATGAAATAGACCGGCTTTTGCACGTACTGATCTCCCGGTCGAAATTTTAGTGCCCGTTGAATGAAGCTCCGCATCAGTATTCTTTCTTTTTAAATTTCGCGGCGCGCAAGAGGACACAAATTGACTTTTGGTGATTGATTTATTGCGATTTGAGTTAGTTCTTTAGTTTGTATGCAGAAATAGCGATGCAGTTGCATTGGAACATGTTGCTGCCATACATTATCATGCTTGTATTACATATTTAGCAGATGCGAAATATGTAATACAAGCATGATAATGTATGGAAGCAACATGTTCCAATGCAACTGCAACGCTATTTCTACATACAAACTAAAGAACTAACTAAAATCGCAATAAATCAATCACCAAAAGTCAATTTAATTGTGTGCTTTTAGGCGCCACAAAATTGTAAAAATACGAATACTGATGCGGAGCTTCATTGAACGAGCACTAATAATTTCGACCGCGAGATATCTTCGTCATGAGGGTCCAGTCCGTCCAAAAGCCGGTCTGTTTCACGCATTGAATAAATAAGTTGATGGAATACTGATGCGGAGCTTTATTGAACGGACACTAATAATTTCGACCGCGAGATATCGTCGTCATGAGGGTCCAGCAAAGTATGTATTCTATAATGATTTATTATGAGAATAGAAGTACTCAAAATAGGACTTTGTATAATTTTTCTATACGCTCATACGTATAAAAAAAGTCGTGTGGTGGCCACACCTCATTATTTTCTGGTGAATTTTAAAAACTTTTTTGTTTTTGTTTTTTCTTATTCTTATTTGGATAATTATTGCCTTCATAAAGAACGCGTACCAGTTTAATTGAGCCGCGTTAAGCTCTCCGACATTTTTTGAACAACTTCGATTACGATTACTTAGAAAATCGTAATTCAAAAATTTTTGAAATTACGATTACTGTAATCGTTAATCGAACGAACTTAGATTACGATTACAGTAATCGTAATTTAAACTTTTTAAAATTACGATTACTGTAATCGTAATCTAAGTTCGTTCGATTAACGATTACAGTAATCGCAATCGTATTTTCTTTTATATAAGGATTACTGTAATCGTAATCCTAGCCGCAATCGATTACACCTGTAATCCTTATCGCCCAGCTCTGGATGTTTGTACATGAGTGTCAAAGCAATTAAGTGAAAGGATAAAGGAGCATGGCGTCGGCGTAAATCGACAGGAACCATAGAAACATCATCCGAAGTAACATCAATTACACACGACATTTTAAAATTCTATATAAATGTTCTAAATTCACGCGCAACCACACTTGCAATCGTCATAAACTTACTTTTATAGCATTCTTTTTTAGAATTATTCGCAAAAATTGTTTTTTGATAAAAAAAAATATTTGGAAAGTGATACATCAATGGAAAAATAACATTATAATTCATATATCAGATTTAATTTCAAAGTGGCTACAAAAGTCTCTCATATATTTTGAGTCTCTTCTAAAAAAAAATAAAACTAATGTGAAGTACTGTATTCATTTATTTGTGGCGGCCAATATCTAATTAGCTTTTCTTTATCTCCTTTTTATAAGTTATTATAATTGAGAGTTTATATAATTAGATTGAATGCAAGATAAAATCAACATTATTTAATATCACTTTATTATTTGCAAATTAAAAAAGCAGCAACAGGGTCAAAATTGTTTATAGACATTAATCACTCAGTGTAATTAATGCTTTGAAGACAAGAAACAAATTTTCACAAATAGCGGGGCGATACGAACTGATTTTAAAAATAAACGATTAAGTCTTCTAAAAATGAATCTTACATCTCAATAACTGATGAAATACATGCATTCATATATTTACGCATTTACAAAATTAAATTTTGAAAAATCATAATTATTTTTAGTTGTATCATCTAATGTGTTTAATATCAGTAAAAAAAAAACATATTAGGTGTTATTTATAAAGCAATAACTCACAAATTATTAGAACATACCGTGGTATACATATACAAATATTACGACTTATACGATAAAAATAATTACGTTTGTCCTATCAATAAATAAATTGAATAAAAAATATTATTAATTTGGCTTTAGAAAATATTTATAATTCGTTATCACTGCGGTTTCGTAATCGTGGTAATTGAGAATGTGAATTGCCTATGATTCGAACTGATTCTGTCGAATAAATACACTACGAATCTGGCCTTGCCACTTTTAATACTTCCTCATTGGATCTGGTCAACCGACTTATTAATATAATAATGTGATATTGCAATGGCAGGATGATGAAAAAATACCACGTTGTGTATGAAAAATTGATTGGAAAAAACTGTATCCATAATTGAGACGAAATGTCAAAAGAAATAACATCAACCTCGAAAAACTCTTTCTTTTTTATTTGTAATATAAGGCAAAGTGGATTGAAATGCCGCAAATTATTCAGTAATTACTTCCAAGCTGTTTAATGGCTTTTAATCCGAATAATCATACTTTATTAATCGAAGTAAAAATGAAAACAAGAATAAAAACAAAGATTGCATTATTTGGAACTAATTCACTTAAAATATATTTTCATATAGGTAGTACTTATTATATTCTCTCATTAAAATTGCATTTTATTACTTAACTATAACTTGCTAATATCAAAACTATTAATTTTCTATCACCAAAACTGTTTAAGGTTTAAAATATAATAGGAAATTGTTGATTTTCACCTGTTCATGTTATTTACATTTTTCATTATGTTCTAGTTTATTTATTACATATATTATAATGATTTAAATTGTGAACATTTATAGTATAAATAAAAAATTAACGTCCCAAGAAAATTAATTTCTGTAATACAAATAAAAGATCATTCGTATATAGAATAGAAGAATTTTATTAGAATAGAATGAAATGTATAAAATGTTAGATAGTAACTAAATCTATTGTAATCTCATTTCTTGATGAAAGATTTAAAAAAAGTCACAATGTCAGAAATACTGTCAAGATAAGATAGGCAACTTAAATTACTATACAAAATTGAGGTGTGGCCACCACACGACTTTCTTATACGTATGAGCGTTTCAAACTACAATTTAAAGAATTTTTTTATACAAAAATTATTCAAAATCCTATTCTAAGTACTTTCATTCTCTTAATAAATCGCCATAGAATGCATACTTTGAAAGATATTCGAAAAAAAATGCTGTTCGCTAAGAGTAAAAGTGCTATTTCCAGTCCGAATTTTGAAATTTCATGTATACAAAAATATTGCAAATCTAACTCTAAATACTTTTGTACACTTAATAAATATATATAGAATGCATAATTTACGACATATTTGCAAAAAATCGCTTTTCGGTAAGAGTAAAAGTGGTACTTCCGGTCCGAATTTTGAAATTTTTTTTATACAAAAGATATTTACAATTATCATTTAAATACTTTTATACTGGTAATGTACCTGCCTAGAAAGCATGACTTGCGAGATATTCGCAAAAAACTGATTTTCGATAAGAGTAAAAGACCTACTTTCGGTAGGAATTTCAAAAAACTTTTTTAAAAGAATTTGTCTTAAATTTAATTTTGAGTACATTTGAATTCTTTATAATTTTGTTTAAACTTTGTAATTGACGAAATATTTGCAATATTCGATTTTTTCACTGAAGTTAACTACTACTTCCGGTCTACCGATTTTACTGAAAAACTAATCAGATCTCAAGAGGGAGATTATAAATATACGTAAATACAAAATTTGAAATAGATATCTACAGCGGTTTGACCGCTATCGTGGTCATACACAGACAGACAGACAGACACACAGACACACACACAGAAATTTTTTAAAAACCACTTTCTTTGGTATCAGGGGACTTTAAAACGTGGACATCTGCAAAAATCTCGAGGTCGAACATTTTCATTATCACAATACTTCCATATACTACGTATAAGAAAGTAAAAAAAAAGTCATTATTATATGCAAAATCAAATACGTATATGAAACTAAGCAAAATATCCTGGTTACTTATAAACAAAAATAGATGATTTGTAAATTTTGACAGGAAAGTAAGAAAAATATTGAATGAGACGAGAATTTGGAATAAATAAGAATTGATAAAGAAAATTTGGTAATTGAGTGAAAAATACTTAAGTTTATAAGTTATTATAATCACCTACATGTTTGAGAAGTAGAAAAACTGGTGAAACTCATATATTGAATCAAATTCATTAAGGAGCCGTAAATACATTGATGTTGATTATAAATTAAATGGAATTGGAGATATAAACAGAAAATTACATATAGAAGACGTTTACTAGAACAGAGGAATACCATAGCGAGTGTACGAATGTGAAGATATTAGATGCAGTTAACTTGGACCTATGTGACTTAATTATCAAGATATTAAGAACTGTGCCTGCAATCCAAAATAGACGCAATTAATGAAGAAGTGCTGTGATGAAAGCAGAAAAATCGTAACGTAAAATTATAAATATATGAAAGGACAATCATTTAATAATCGTTAAAAGAAACCATTAAAGTAAAATTTTGAAGATAAGAAAAAAGAATAATAGAATTGAACTATTATTAATTGTAAAAATGATTCTATTTTGTATAATATGAATGATCATATTCATATTTTTAAAGTACTAATTTTTCATTAAGAAGGAGAAGTCAATTTTTTAAAAAAATTTAATTGTTGTTTAGTATTAAAAAAAAGTTCACATTGTTGTGAAAATTGTTTATCCAACATATATTGTATTGTGTTTTAAACAAAACTTATTTAAAATAAATAGTAACAAAAAATTCAAACCTGAGAATATTATTTATTTGCATACTTAAGTATAATTTATACCGACTGAGCTGAGCTAAGAAAGACAATAGTATAATAAATGCATAAAACAGGAACAGATATAGTTGCCAGAAAAGGTTTTTTAACCGAATTGAGGGTATTTTGCATAGTAGGATTTTTTGGGAATATAATAAAATGCCTAAAAACGGAGTGTAAATATTAGTATGGATATTTGACAGTGCGTCGATAATATAGTAACCAAAAATAGGCATTAGTCGATCATTTCTAACAGGTTTTGATTATTATTTATTATAAATAATTAATACAATATTACGTTTTTAAGTTAGATTTGTTATTTTTAGAGCGAAATGTTTTATTCTTTATTTTTAGAGGCCAATGTATGTTAATTTGAGATTAGAGCCTAAATTTTAAGTTTTAATCAATATATTTATTATTTTCTTTTTGGAACATTTCGCACCATCTGTCGTCTCATCCTTTAGCTATTTATCTATAATATAGATTTTCTGTGCTATTTTATTTATTTATTGTTCAGTTATTGTTACTAAATTTATTTCACAAATTTTTAACTATTACACGTCCTTTAACCTACAATTCCTATGTCTTCTTCATTTATTCGCGTGTTTTTCTTATACTTTTGGTAATTATCTGGGTGTGTACCCATATCTCACAATTGAGTAGACCTAGTTTACGACACTTCTTGTCAAGTTTTCGTTAAGTACTGTAATTATTGTATAGAAAGACACCAAAGGTTCATCTTGACACGCTATTCTATTTCGCAAATTATTTTGGCCTTTCGTCGATACCTTTTTATATGAGATAAGTAACAGGCGCTATTACTTATATAAGATGTTTGATTTTTGGTTTGAAGGAAATTACGGATGTGATTCTGGATCATTAACTAATAGGTTATGTTTGATGTGCTTTTGGGTAAGCTTTTGCTCTAATTAGTTCTGTGGATTCTCTGATTGTACCCTAATTTCTGATTATCGTTTCCTTCTTAGTGCCTTGTGCATACTTCCCGATTATTTTGTTGAGACGGGATAATTGAGGAATTTTGCAACCACGTGCGGTGTTAATCCGCTATTTTTAATATATTCCGTCTCAACCGGAAGTATTTGCCTCTGATTATCAACAAATTGCCGCGACTGGGATGAATAAAGTCATGGAAAACTGTTTTTTAAATGTTGTTTACGGTGTATGTATGTCGTCTGTTTACGCAAGCATAACCGTCAATTTCCAATTAAATTTAATGTTGATGTCATGCTAAATGTAACCGTAGGTCAAAGACATAAATCCCGCCTAAGGTTTAAGTCTCACGTTATGAGGTTTTGTCATGAGTGTTTCTAAATATTTCAAGAATGTGGCATTGCTGAAATCTTTATATTCTTCCTATTTACTAAGTAAACTTGAATAAACCTTATTAGTATGGTGTACTCTCTATGCAAGTTTAGACCGTGCCATGGTAGGTGCCTGAAATTTTCCAGATGGTGTTTATCCAGAGAGGGGCGTAGCACAAGAGGGACAGTTATTACGTCATGATATGTTACCCTTGAATAACAGAAAGCATAACTGCGAGATATTTTTACATAAGCTGTTGGACAGCAATATTCACTGCTCCGATATTCTAAACGGGCTGTAATTTCTAAGACTACGGATTAACTCCAGACATAATTGCACCTTTATGGATCTATTCGCGAAAACCAACGTCATGAGAAGGGCTCCAATATACACGCTCTGTCGTTTGACAAACTGAATTGGGAATTTGTTTGTGTGTAGACATTAACCTTGAAATGTGGAAGAATTATCAGGATACATGAAATGAAGCAAGAAATATGGAATATCGGGTAAATCCGCTGTTAAGCAATCGTAGACACGTGTTTCTAACTCTTTGGTCGTCATCAGTACGGTGTAGCCAAGGAATAAATGGCGGTCTATCACTTGATGCTTTTCCGTGTATGCTAACATCTCCAAGGTTATCCCACCGTTCCACCGCTTGGCTAAACTGTACTGATGACGACCAATGAGTCTGAAACACGTGTCTACGGTTGCTTCACTACGGAATTTACCAATATTCTCTATTTCTGGTGTATTTATTTTTAATTATTCAACCCAATATTTTAATATTTATTTATTCTTCAGGAGTCAACTGTAATGAACGAAGTAACAACCATTTACCAGAATATCTCTTTTTTAAAAAGTGCGTAACGTATTTACAATGTAGAGCTTGTCCCTAGACTTCAACCACAATAAAAATGGCGAAACATTGCAAAAAATTCTTTCTATTATTATTGCTCGCCAGCATGTTGTTAAATTTTGCCCACTGGTTTAATAATATAGTAGTCGCATGTCCGTATCTGCGACCAATCTCTTGATAAAATTAATATTAAAACGACTCTAAAGTTATTATGTTAAATGGTTGGTTCGTTCGTTATAACTGACTTCTGAAGAAGACATTAAATAAATGTCGAAATATTCACAAATTTGGTAGAAAAATAATTATTGATAGTATTAGATACTGCATATTTGTAACGTACAGTGTTACAATACCAGGAAAGAAAAACGATACTCTAAGGTATAGAATAGGAGTCGAATTAAAAATGTTAAATTTATAATTATGTATTTTAAAAAATTCCCGAGCAAAAAATCAATAAAAAACGATTATTAGTGTCAACATCAAGAGATATTCAGAGCAAAATCATTACACCGCAATTCTCTCAAACTATACGAGTAACAAGGGTAATAATTGTCAGCAATGCGATAATGACCAAACAATTAAGTAAATTATTGTATCATTATATACATACATATTTAACGCGCTTATTAAATATCACTGTAATTCAATTTGTCTTGCGTATAATTGGATTGTTACAATGTAACAGGAATTTGTCGAAGTGGTGAAAACTCTTTAAATTTTAATAACCGATCATAAATTAAATTTTCGCCCGTACACGAACTCGAAGCACGTTATATATTACGACTTCAGAGTCTTAATTGCAAAGCATACTTTTAATAAATCTCTTCTCTCTTGTTTATTTATCATTTACATTTTCTTTCGATATATATATATATATATATATATATATATGTATGACTACATTCTTTGAAACACAAGGGCTTTTAATTGTTGCTTGTACATTAAAGTTCAAGCGATTTTAAGTGTTACTGTTTTGCCCTTATTTTATATGAAACTGATTTGGAAACTGTGGCTTCACACTGAACTAAATACATCAAAAACATCGTTAACTAACGCACAGAACAACAGTATTGTTTTCTATACGCTACAACAGTGTTGTTCTGTATATTGCCTTTCTTAAGCAAAGTATTTTCAGAAATTTTATTCTTAGGTTACTTTCAGGGATGGGCGCGTCGACAATGTAACGTCGACAAAGTAATTGATGACGCGTAGACAATGTAATGTCGACAATTTAATTTGCTATGTCGACAATTATTGGAGACTCCAAAATTAAGACTGTAGTACTGTAGAGTAAATCAAATGCAGGCCAACATTTTTGTGCATAAATATTTTATTCCCAGAAAACAATCAAAAACCAAATGCATTAAGTACCAGTATTAAAAAAACACAATTTAACATTCCATAATAGTAAAAATATACCAATATTCGTTATTTTAACAAAATTATTAGAATAAAAATAAAATATACGTATATTCTGTGTATCTTTGATTGATAGACTAAAAAAATTCCAGATCAGAATCAACGTCTTCTTCGACAGGGTTGTTGTATTTAAGAGTGTAGTAAATGTGAATGAGTTTTTTTGACTTTTCGAAAGTAAGTCTGTTTCGCAAAAGGGTATGAACATGTCCCCAATTAGAAAATATACGCTCTAGTTGAGCCGAAGAAGCTGGGATCCGCAATAATTTAAAAGCTTACTTAATTCTGGACATTCATTTTGTGCCATTCGCCAAAACACAAACGGTTTTACTAAATTTTTTTCATTTAGTAGTTGAAATATTCCAGTCTTCATATTAAATTTATCAAATTCTTCTATACCTTCGTGGCTAAGGTGGTTGAGCATAAAAGAGTATACTTTGCTTCTGTGTGTAGCCGTTAGCTCTGAGTTATCATATTTGGGGTGCAACTAGAAGGCAGATAAGTCGTAAATATTAAGAGCCATTTCTGCCCTCCTACGAAAAACCCCCGTATCTACATAAACGAAAGATATTGAGATTTTAGCACTGGTCGATTCCGCTCTATTTATATTACGTAATTACTTAGTCAAAAGCCCGTAAATGCAAGAACGCTTCATAATATCGAGAAAAATGTGTTCACCGTAACTGCAAATTAATACAGAGTTGCCTAGTTAAAACACAGTATGTACTCTAAAGCTTGGTTAGAAGCACGCATCTGCACTGATTTCAAATGTACATACGTTGTTATAACTAAGCAATGCACAGATACGTGGTTTTTACTAAATATATCTGGAACATAATGCGCAGATGCGTGATTTTAAGTGAGCATGCCTCGTTTTTAATAGTCTCTTTTAGTCTCTGTGTTAGTAAGATTTCCCGCTTAAATTGTTACTTCCAAGTGCAATAATAAGTTTAGTAATCAAAGTGTTTAGTTTAAATTAATCGAAGTAACTTACATAGGTAATTTACAACAGGTAAGTCCTTTTTATAGGTTTATGTAAAAAAGCAACTTCAAGTTCTAATAATTCAGTAAAATTTAAAGCTGCAACCAAAACATAACCCTCCTTTTTAGTACTATAGGTAGAATTTATTTAATTATGCACTAAACTAATTTTTGGTAGTATGTTTAAAGTCTTAATTTTACTTATAGATGTGTAAAAAATGTCGACTCGTGGAGATAAGCTGCTAGCTTTGGCGCTAGCTAACATACGCCCTGAAGACAAAAAATCTGACAAGATTCAAACTAATAATAATATGTTAATGATGCCCGACTGTGGTATAATACCAATTTATACTGAAGATAATATCCAGGTTGGGGAATTGAGTCACGATAATAATAATAATGCAAGCAATGCATTGGCTAATAACACAACTGGAAGTATCATGGAAGATCCTCCTTTTAACAGTATAAATAATTACAACTCTCCCTCATTGAGATTTGACGCAATAAAAAATGTGATAGTACATAGTAATACTGTAATATCTACAAATCAGAGATCCCATCTTTGAAAACTACTACTTCAGCTAATGTCACTGTATTTGCCGATAAATCTGCAGAAAATTTACACACGGAATATTCTCCTATGTCTGAAGAAGAAAATGCAGTGTTTCAAGAGCTAATAGATGATGAGAAACTTCCACTACAACTGGAAGAATTTATTGACTGCAAGAAATCTGAAAATACTCAAAGCAATCAAGAGGAAATGAAAGACGACCAAACGGGTGATTTGAATCTTAAGGATTCTAAACAGATACAAGGTCAAGAAAACGGTAAGTTTTTAATGCTTTATTTGTCAAGTAATACAGGATCATACCTATCATTTTAATTTTTAGATGTGGTGCAGTTTACGAAAACAGGTACTATAAGACAAAGAAAATTGTGTCAGGAATCAAAAGCTATCAGAAATTCTAGAAAAGAAGAAATTCAAAGGAACAAACATCGAGTTCTAGAGCGATGTAGTTGCAAACAAAAGATAGATGAAGATAGAAGAAATCAAATAAATCGATCCTACTGGGAAGAAAATTGGTTAGCCAGAAAATCCTTTGTAGTTAATAGTATTTCCAGAAGCAATGTTCAAAGGCGTACAACTAGCACCGATAATTTTTTAAAGAACAACACTTTGAAGTATTTTTTAAAAGATAGCGCTGGTGAAAAACAGCATGTGTGCAAAACTTTCTTTTTAACTACGTTAGGTTACAAAAAGACAAACGACTGGCCCATACATTTTTTTTAAAGCAAAGAAAAAATTATTTTATAGAGTGTTTACAACCAGAGTCTGACAAAAGAGGAAGAAGACCTTCTCAGAAAAAAGTTCCAACAACAAATATAGAAGAACATATTGAAAGTTATAACCCTTGCATTTCTCATTACCGCGGGGAACATGCACCCAACAGACGTTATCTACCAAGTGATGTTAACATAACAGCAATGTACAAAGATTACCTTCAAAAGTTTTCTGAGAAGTGTTCCTATGAAGTGTACAGAAAAGTAATTAAAAGTAAGAATATATCTTTTGCAGCTTTAGGAAATGAAGAATGTGAGTTATGCGAAGAATTTAAGTTACATAGTGACCATGATGCCGAAAATATGCAGCCAGATTGCGACATTTATCAAAAATGGTCTAAACATATTAACAGAGCTAAGGAATCGAGAGAACGTTATAAGCAAGATGCTGAAAAGTCTGAGAAGACGACTGTTTTACGAGTCTCGGTCGATCTGGAAAAAGTCATCATGTTACCCCGAATAGACATGTTCAAAAAAGTAATTTTTACCCAAAGAATTATAGTTTATAATGAAAGTTTTGTTCCACTGGGTTCAACTAAGAAAACAAAACCGTTTGCCGTGTTATGACATGAAGCTTTGGCTGGTAGATCAAAAGAAGATATTGCCAGTACATTTTATGCTTTTTTCTTAGCAAACAGAGACGTTGAACACTTTGTTCTATGGCTCGATAACTGTGCAGCACAAAACAAAAACTGGACTTTCATGAGTTTTCTAGTGTACGCTATAAATTCTCCTCAACTCTCTGCAAAAACCATAACTGTGAATTATTTTGAACCAGGACACAGCTTCATGTTTGCAGACAGTTTCCACCATCAGGTGGAACACTCTCTGAAAAAGCAGAAGAAAACCTATGACTTTGATGACTTTGTATCCGCGGTTTAAAGTTGCAACTCTGGTAGAGTTTCCACAAGACTGATGAATGTTGGAGATTTTTTCGATTGGCAAGATTTTTCCTCTCAACAGAAATTAAAGAAACAAACTCCTCGAACTTATTTATGTGACATTATCCAGGTGACAGCTCAAAGAGGTAAATTTACCTTAGAGTATAAGAACGCAAACAATGATATTGAGGGTAATTCAGTTTTGAACATTTTGCAAAATAAAATATTAAACAATGGCATGAAGTTACCGAAGGCACGTTCTTCACCACGTGGAATTCCTAAGGCAAAAAAAGAAAATTTATTGAAAACCTTAGGAGGAATAATACCTCAAAATCGTGTGCTCACATTGAAATTATTATATCATTCTAAAACAGCTTTATTTAGTCTTTATAATATTAATACTTACGTTGTGTTTTTTGAATTTTGCATGGTTACAGTATTTTAGATTTTATTTTTGTTGAAGCTCACATTTATTTCTGTATTGTAGTCTATAACAAATTAATAAAAATTTAAATTAAGATTTTTTCTTTACGTTATACGATGTTTTAATTAAGTTGACATAGTGAATGTAAATTTGCGGGGTTGCTTAACGAAACCACCGCATAAGCACATACAGTGTTTTAACTAAACAAATCACCAGAATTTATAAATTCAATAATTGGTATGTGTATCATTAGTACAAAAAACCAAAGCTAACATTTAACATAAGCTATTAATTACTAAAATTAATCAATATTGATATAACTACAATTCGGTTTTAATCCCCTTAATGATTTTTGTAAAAATGTAGAATGTAGAAGTTTCAACTTCATTTAACACAAAAGTAGGTTTATTGTATATACGGGGGTATTTCTTAGGAGGGCAGATTTACTGTCTAGATTTTAGGCTATCTGAGAATTTTATGGGAAGTTTTTAATTTAACCATAACTTAACTGCGTCAGCTACAGAGGTGTCGTCTTTTTGGCAGGTGTTGATTAGAGTGCAAATTGGTGTATGAATTTCAAGATTTTCTTTTACCTCGGATATAAAATTATCGTTAAAAACTAGTTCAGTAACTTTTGGTTTGATTTTTTTCTTTGTAGGTACTAGCTAAAATATGCTTCATGTGACCTAAATTGTCCAATAGACTGGCAAAAGAATCCCGGTAGGAACACCATCGTGTTTCTGCTGATAATTTGATCCGGTGACCTCCACTCAGTACGATCAGTTTTTCTAAATCAGGCGATTTAAACTCCTTTAGTATTGTGACGACATTGTCTACCAGTGCTTTATCTAGTGCATCTTTAGCTAAAAGATTTCCAGTGTGACTGCTGCAAGTACTATGCCATATGGTATGTGCTAGCAGTTTTCCCATTTTCAACATGGCACTTGCGTTATCCGAAACAACACTGGAGCAGTTGATATTAAATTTTGTTTTGGCAATGTTTTTAGATTCAACTAGAATTTCCGCTAGCTTATCTGCCGTTTCAGATTCTGTGCTCAAGTCCCAAGATTCTAAAAAAGCACTTCCACCCTCAGCACTCTGCAGCATTGTTGCCACAGTTTTGCAATTATTTGCGCTATTTTTCCAATCACAGACAATACTCGCTCCTTCAGAAAGATTCTGTTTTGCTTTTTCTATACATTCATTATAGCAAGTTTCCAAAAGACTGCCACTTAATTTTTTGCGTCCAGGAATTTTATCGGCATATGCTGGACGCAGTACCTTTATAAAATTCTTGAAAAGTGGTGACTCAACGACACTAAATGGTACTCCATAACCAAATATAAATTTACTTAAGGCGTCATTAATCTTGTTTTCTTCTTCAATTCTTAAAGTATCAACATAGGAAGTAATATTCTTTCTGTTTTTTGTTTTCTTAGTCTCATTGCGTTTTATATATGACGTTTCAGTTTCAGTCAGATTTCCTGAAGTAACAGTTTCCATCTCGATCTTCTCGATATCAATAGCATCATCACATTCCAGTTTTCTTAAAGCTCCATTATCGTCCAATTCATATGTATCAAGAGGAAGAGTTACGGTGCTTGTTGATTGAGGCAAGTTATCAATGTTATCATTTTTATCAATAACTATTTCTGTACTTTAATCCTAAAGCAAGAAGAATGTAACTATTAACACATTGATTGAGGCCACAGAATTAGTAATTAATTACCTCTACAGTTTGTGTAGGAGATATTTCTTGCTGATAGTGGTGACGGTGGGGCCTCCTTGATCTTGAGGTTGACGTAGTTTTTAATTTACATACATTTCTACAAAACCGCAAAATGGCAATTGGTTAAATAGATAATTATTTTTTTACCTGTGGCTCTGCATTCAAGCCGCAGCAGTATTTTTCAATATACTGTCGCAAACCATACATTTTGCGGCAGGCTTTTTGTTAATATGCACAGATTCAAAATTTAGGTTTAAATAGTTGTCATTTAATTTTCTGCCACGTCCACTCATCATAATTTTCAAAACTATAGTACTAAAACAATGGACACAGTTAACAGTTCAACACAAATCGGTAAACAACAAATCTAGCGGGGACCTGAGGCGTGACAACTAACAAACTGACAGGCGTGTAGGTTATGTTATGTGACATAACCTATAATTTTGACACATTTTTCTACATTGTCGACATCGTCTACATTTGTCGACGTTTGTCGACATTTTCTACACAATGTCGACGTGTCAATGTAGACAATTATTGTCGACGCCCATCCCTGGTTACTTTTAAAATTGGGTTTAATTGACATTGATGATTAAAAAATAGTCATGCTGTAGATCTGATCGCTAGGGGCATATGTAATAATGGACTTCATTAATGCATTTGTGCGCACAAAAAGTGTGAGTAATGGACTCGGAAATGTGGAAATTTAGCATTTAGAGTAAAACTAGAGAGTTATGTAGTTGTGACGTTGCTTGTAAAAAATGATAGGCTAATGTATATGGGTCCGAATTCAAACAATTCAAACAAAGAAGCAATAACAGAATGACCTTATCAGTATTTCTCTTCGGATAATGTAACGTAGTTACTTGCGAAGACTGGGAATAGCGTATTACGACACGCTAATGTGCCGCTAAAACAATAAACTAACGAGCTCGGTAATTTTAGCAATCATTCGAACTGTCAATACGTATGTCGGTGTGGATGTATACCCACGCGGCGGACTCTATTTTCAATATAGCTCTGAGTGTAGGTACCCCACCACTTTAATATTTTTGTTCACTTAACCTTATTTTGACACCTAGTGTCATTAATGTGAAATAAGGTTTAATTGATTTTTATTTGGTAAGTCATATAATTATCCTTCTTTTACTTTAATCACTTGAGAATAAAATACCAACACAGAGGTTAATGACACTGAATTTTGTATACCTATATATTCATTTTGTTAGCAAATACATATATTACAAGTTAAAAGGGAATTGTATTCTTTCGAAAGTTATATATGAACCATGGATTTAGTTAGATTTTATAATTATTCACAATTATATCGTCAGGTATATTACAAAGTCTATTCCAAATCAAGACTCTGTTCTTGCAGACGTCGCAATTGAACAAAATTTAAAACATAATAAATGAATTCTCAGAGTACCAATCAACTAAGGCTGAACGGAATGATATAATGGCCTATGCGATTAAAAACTTTAGAAAAGTCAGTGTGCTAGACGTCAATTGTCGACTTGCTTGCGAGAATTTACAACTGGTGAAAAAAATTGAGAACTGAGAACTGTTTTAAAAACCCAAAAGTTGAAAAGCAAAGCAATAAGAAGGAAGTATGTACCAATAAAGCGTGGAAGAATAGATTGAGCGATACAGTAATAAGCTACGGTTTGGAAATAAGCACATTGGGATTTTTTTAAGAAAGCGTGTATAGACAGAAGAAGTATGTGGTAATATGAAGATGTCAGATAATAGAAAGATAAGTCGGAATATGTACAAAATGAGGTGATAAAGAAAAAGGACTTATAAAAGAAATATTTGTCTAACAGAGATGGCATGATATATGATGAATATAAAAAGCAAAGTAAAAAGGCGAAGATAATAGAAAAAGAAATTAATGAACATGGGAGGAATTTGGAAAGAAAGAGAGATACAACAAAATATATAAGAGATGAAGAAGGTAAATTTGTCTTTAAGGAGGAAGAAATTATCTTAAAACCATATTCGGGGGAGAAACTAAAAGCACGGAAGGAGTATTAATAGCAGAAAAAGGAAGGTATAACACCACAGATGAAATGAAACTTCGGAAAGTTGAGATAGCTCATGTTAGAGGAAAAAAGCGGTTCCAAGAGGAGATGGAATTTGGATCCCAGCAACATAGCTTCAAATTCAATTTGATCAAAGATCCAAAAGAAGCCCGAGTATTAAATTTAAGTCTTATTTAATCAGGTTTCGAAGAGCCACCAAGTTGGACAGTTATTTTTTTGAAATTTCGACTTCGGATTCGCGATCAGCGGCCCCAAAAACCCCCAAAAGCAAAATTTCACAAACATTCATCAATTTTCGAAAAACCTTCCGGTCTTATTGTTTTTTATTATCAAATAAGTTTTAGAAATAACTATTAAATAATGAAGTGGCTTATTTTCTAAGTATTTCCTAAATGCACTTGTGAATTCCGTCTTTATATATACAGTGTGACCAGTGAAGTCCGCATCATATGGGATTTTTTTTTATTAATAGATTTATTCTAAATTTGAGTTTGGCATCAATTTCTGCTTCGATCAAGATGAAAATTAACCAAAAAAATAATAGTCACGTGATTCGCATCATCTGTCAAATTTAAATTTTTGTCCAAAAAAAATTCAAAAGTGGGGTTACTTCTCAAAATATCGAAAAAGTTATTAGAAAAAGTTTTTCTAAAAACAATTTTTAGCCCATATGCAAAATTTCAGCTGCATAAAATAATTTAGATTTTTTGCCAATTTTTTTGTAAATTGCACCACTGTTGCGAAATAAGACAACGCAACCTACATAAAACTTCTTAGTTTTAACAATGCTTTATTCCAGACACATTTTCTTTAAGGCAACGCCATATTCAATGTGTGGTTTTCTACAAAATCCAAATAGGGCTATAATCGTTGGTGCGCCTGCTTGTGGTCGTGTAAATTCTGAACTACTTGATCTATTGAGCTCATATTAACACAATATATTTATTTTGTTGTCACAATGATTCATAGCTATACTAGGTGGATCCGATAGGTGGCGTCAAGTCATTAACAAATTCTATATTTATGGACCAAAATGACACATATTTGCAATATATGTTGGTTCAGTGCCAAAAAAATACGATTTACACATCGCGCCACCTACCGGAAAGAACAGAACAGCGTCTGCTGGGCTACCTAGTTTTTCCTAAAAAACAAAATTACAAGAGAGATTATGAAAAATAGAAACGTGACATTTCTATTCCCCATCCTGTGTCTACTCGTCCTATTTTAAGATACCAGCAATAGAGGAAGGTTATTTTAATAGCCACACTGACATTTGAACGCTTGTGTATAAAAGAAAGAAAATAAACGAGAATTAACACAATTTGCAACACCGTCGCAATTACTGTGCATACGTTACCGGTAAGTTAATTACTTCTCTCTCTCTCTCTCATCGGGCTCCGTGTTTTGCAAACCAGAAAAGGCACATACAAGGATCTGTTATTATGTTCGAATCGAGTCGAATTGAATTATATTACGTACATGTTGTATGTGCGAGTAGGTTATATGTTGTTATTGGTTATCTGCGAAAGGCAATCAATTACGACAAAAACAAATACGAAAACGTAATAATCGTACTCCTTCATTAATGTTTCAATTAAGAAACGGCATGCAGAACGTTATATGGATACATATACGGACGCAACAAACGTATTAAATGAAAGAAACGCAGGCGTGTAGGTTTTCCTCATTAATTACTCGCGTATGTTATTCAGAACTCAGTAGTAGTAGTAGTAGTAGGCTGTGGGATTTGATTACGATGTTTTTTTTTTAATTTTTCTTCATATTGATTCGCGTATTTTTTGACAGTTTATAGGTTATATTGTTGTGACATATAAGTAAGCGTGAGCGTAGGTATACATACTTACACACTTAACGGCACTAAATTTAGGTGAACAGGATTATTACCTCTCAGATTATATTAAATGTCAAATGAATAGTAATTTGATTCTAGTAATAATCGAATATAAATAAGTTTGCATAAATTTAATTCATTGATGATTTAAAAGCAGAAATCAACCACGCAAATGGATTTAATTTTTTTTTTGTGTAATAGTATAAAATATAAGACACTGAAACATTTGCCACGTGTATAAGTTATTAATTGCAATGACTATAACAGTAGTAGATGAAATAAAACTTTGTTTATGCAATGGGACAGCATGCGTAAAACAATATCTCTTTAGTGAATCTTGACAAAAATAAATTGGAGAATAATTGGACGTAGAAAAATAAGCAATCATTAAATAGTTATAAAAAATAGAGTAATGTTAATCGTAAACATAGACTAGGTTTTAATAGTAGGGTTAATCGTAGCTAATGTGAGACAACCAAATAAAAAGTTAGTACGGGAGGGCATCACAGAATTATCTTATCTTATACAGCATGTGTCAATTTTCATTAGCCATAGGCGATTAATTCATGCAATACGTGACAACATGGCACCCCTACTTTCCTTTCCAATACGAGCGCGACCGATACAAGCTCAAGTTATAGCAGTAACTGTTGCACCATTGACTTGGGTGTTTGTAATGCGTTTAGAAATAATATTTACGCGTTGGAAGGATTTGTTTTTCTTTTTCCTTTCAGTAAATGCAGAGAATTATTAAGCTGCGTTCACGCTGCATGACACACACAAAAGCGTAATTCTAATAAAATTAAAAATAAGGTAAATAAAAAAGGATTCTGAAAATAATAATAAACTACTAGATCCGGAGATCGCGGCGGCCATTTGATGTTTCAAGTTCCAGTAATAAGACGGCTTTTATTGCAGACTAGATCGCAACGTGTTCGCAGCTAAAGATTGAATGTAAAATCTGGTGGGGAGATCGGAGAAAGTCGTTGTAATGTCGATTGTTGCCGGGATTGGTGACGGAGAGTAGGGTGACACACGTTGCCACATATTATTTGTATACGTATAAATCGCACGTAAACATTGAATCCCTATAGCTAATGAAAATTGACACATACGGTATACGTTACAAATTTCATGTATGTACTTACAAAAAGTGTTTTGAAAATTCATTTTAAATACTTTTATCTTCACAATAATTAGTATTATTTATACAAAACTCAGAATGTAGTTTTTACAAAATATTTGTAAATAGAATTAAAAGAACTTACTTCCGGTAAGAATTTCAAAAACTCGAGGTTGAAAATTTTCATCACAATACTTTAAAATATTTTAAATTTAATATTTTAAAAAATGCTAATTATGCTATTTGTCCAGAAGTGTGAAATCAATTTAATATCGTAGAGGTTCTTGACGGTTTGTTTGACATTGCTTTGGGTTTACATCTCACATGGATAATCTTATGTGCCACTTTACTGATGAGTTGTTCTTTCCATTTGCGGTCAGTTTTTCGGAATATTGTTCAGTAATATAGTCTCCTTAATATATTATCTCTAAGCTGACGTTGGGACAAATTTAGCGTGTGTATCTGAAATTTTTGTCCTTTAAACTGATGCGCTTATGCCACTCAGAGGTGAATTCATCGAACTTGTAAATTTTCTTAAAGAACTTGAAATTTAAGGTAATCCTAATAAAAGATATGCAATAAGAGGACTCGTTTAAAATACATCGTATACCGTAGTCTACATATTTTAATTTCTGATACGAATGTAGAAAGAGGAAAAGAGCGCGACGAAATAAACTAAAGATAAACATAAGCTGCCAAGACAGTACACTCGACAAACGTTTCCTATGAAATGTAAGGCGTGAGGGTCCCCCGACACTGCGTTGCTCTCCCATCACTGTTAGCAAGCAGGCATCGCTGCATATTATAAGGTCATCTTCTGCATGGGATAGAAGTGTAAACCGAAATTAAAATTTGACGACTACGGTATATTAGAATGTGATTCGAAAAGAGAGTGCCTCTCTTCTCAAATTTGTAAGCCCTACTGTAATAATATAAAATAAATAAGAACAAATATTTAGTCATCATCTGAGCTTTCCAATTCTATTTCGCCACCGCCATTAATGTTTTTGAAAGATTCCAAGGACTTACTTACAACCCATCTTACTTGTCCATTTATAAATTATGGTGGCAAATTCTAACAAGAAAGCGAATAATATATTACCTAAATTGACGAGAGGGAGTCCAAGAGAGCTGTGAATGCTGTGAGAGCTGAGAGAGGTGAATTGCGAGACGTACAACGCTGAAGACGCGGGCGAGGCATTCGACGCCAGATGCTTTAACGTATGATTGCTGCATAATTACATTAATGTGCATAAACAATTATGAAGCATACACCATTGCATTTTAAAATGAGGTGCATAAATTTTCTAAAGAATGACTGTTTTATTTAAGCCTTACTTTCGCAGATAATATCGATTTTCGTAATTTTGTTTTGCCATTCATTACGAAATATACCAATTTAAAAAATCGTAAAATAATCGTAGACATAAAAGTATTCTATACATTTCAAAAAGTAGGCGAAAATAGAAGCGGTAAAAATTTTTATCATTTTTTTAGCAAGGAAATTTCGTCCATTTCTTCTAGTTTTTCACAGTGTATGCAATTCAAATTTCGCATATTGTGCCTTTTTGCACATTACGATTTGTGACAATTTCGAAATTTTGATTTATAAACGCCCTACCTTAATTTCTTAAAGTTTATCTTATAACACCAAAAGCCTCACGGAAAAATAATAAATAATTTTATTCGAACACTTTAATAGCACCGAAAACTATAGAAAATATATTGAAAATATAAGTTCTATAAACACGTTTAGAATTCATTTAATGCACATAAACTTTTGGCAACTAACAATGATTAAACTAATCATCCACCACTCGTGCATCGATTATATTTATGATTCCATCGCCAGTGTGAGAAATTATACGAATAGATATTGAGCTATAAATCTTTTTTATGTTTTATTATAACCATTACAAAAATACATTTTAGTTGTTATTAATAACACGGTGTGGGCGTATTAGGTAAGCAGATATCATAATGCCAAGTACATTATTAAACAGGTGTTGCATATATGAGAAATATTAAGCGGCTCTTGACATCATCCACAACACATTCCTTTAAAAGCGTTTCATAATTAATATCAATAATTAATTTACGTATTCAAATTAAAATCCTACGCATCATTAACAAACCCTACAATACGAGTATTACAAAATAGAAATTTAATATATATATATCTATACATATATATTTGAATTGCTTAAATGTTTTTAAATGTGAATATATTTCAAGGATATGACGTACAGGGTATTCGAAATAATGTGGTCTTTCTTTTACCTACTTGCTGCATGTCAAGGACACTGAACTACGAAGAAAATATTGCATTATTTTGTAAAATAACTCACATGGTAATTCAACATTCTACTCAAACACTGTTAATTAAAACAAAACTGTAATATACAAATTTTTCACCCAAGATGCGATAACTTAACTGTCACTTAAACAAATATTAAGAGTTCGATTAGCATTTGTTTAAGTAATGGGTGCTTTGACAAATAAATATTCATTTATTTTAATGAATGCAGTCTTTGTATTGCATTAAATAAATTAATATAATTTTTCAATCTGTTGACTCCTGCCCCCCCCCCCCCCCCCGTAGAAATACATTAGAAATTAAATGAAAATATTTAAAAAATCTTACGCCCCCCCCCCCGAGCGCCCCCTAGTTTGACAACCACTGGATTAATCTAAGAAAAAAATATATTTTTACATCTTCTATCTGGTTTTTTTTCTTAGATAAAAGAAATCTTCCCTCACAATAGCCCCTTTCGAATAGACTAATATGAGAAAACTATTTGGTTAAAGAGAGAGACAAACAACATTATTTCTCGAATGTTATACGCACTAGCGCCTGGTCTAATTATGTTTTACCTAAAATCATTTTTCTGACCTTTCGTTTTACCTCAGTCTCGAGAAATTTTTGGCATATCCTCTAAGGCTATTCACAAAAATAGTTTAGAGTATACCCACCTGCAAATATTTCACCGATATGTTAGGGCAAGATAGGTAAGCAGAAATATATCTGCAAGACTTAAACTTAATTTTCATAAACTTTAAAGAACTTGATTAGGACAACACTTGTCGTCCAAAAAATGAAAATATCTAATACTCGAATTGGAGCTGTTTACTGAATGATATGCAACTCTACAGTTGTTTATGTATGTCTATTTTTTCTGTTATGTTATCGTTATATGTATCGTCTTTATTCTTATTTCTATTGGCTTGTTTCCCTTCTTTAGGCTCTTTCATAAATCTTGCACTTCAGATTTTGATGTCTTTTTAGTTCAGATCTTTCCTTCTTCCGATTTTGAACTTTTTTGTAACTATCCACGTGTAATCGCTTTTAGGTGCCCGTACACTGAGGCGAGGCGAAGCGAAGCAATGAGAAGCGCATTTATTACGCCTGATAGAAATGTACGTAAGCTTCGCTTCGGCACGCGACGCCCTAGTGTGCGGGCACCCATTTGATTACGTGCATTTTTATCAAGCGTAACCTTTTGACGTTGCACATATTTTTTCTACTTCATAAGAATATGAAAAACTTGGTGAATATCTGCTCATAAGTGTTCCGATACGTGATAAGTAATCTCAGCTTGTTTATATAGACATAGTTTTCCGTAGTAACTTAAGTCTCCACAGCTGTAAGCCTAATTCATGCAGAGAGAGATGACATGTCTTCGGTTTTAAATTGACAAAAAAGCTCGTCAAGATTAGTCGACATGGAGGTTTCATCTCTTGTTTCAGGGTTAAGCATACTACTGTATAGTGCAACAAAAATTTAACAATTTTTTTAGTTCCAGACGGTCCACAAAAGAAAAATGTTATTTTAACAAACTATAAGTTTTGTTAGTTTAAGTTTCTTGTTGTTTGTTAAAATTTTGACAAAAAGACGTGTTATTATGGAAAATGTATTTTGCAAAACTTACAATTTTATACTGTTAAAAACACAAACTTCTTTGTTAATTTTCCTACATAAGTATGACAGTTAACGATGAGTTTGTGTTACTGACCGTACATGTGTTGCAAAAGTAATTATCGAAACTTGTTAAATTAACCACTTAATTGTTCATCGAACTAATTTTGATAGTGAAATATACAACAGCGTTTGCTTAGTTAACAACCAGATTATGTTAGTGGACGAGCCCTTGGCGCAAAGGTAACTTGTGATTTTTGTAAAATTAACAAAGTAGGATTGCTTATTTAGCAAATTATGATAGTGAAGTATACGATAGTGGTTGCTCAGTTAACAATAGGAATATGTTACTAGACAAGCATGGGATGCAGAAGTAACTATTGAAATTTGTTAAATTAACAAGTATTGATTGGTCCCAACTAATTTTAGTAGCTGCTTTCCTATGGATGTTTATACAGGATGATTGACTGCAAACGTATGGGTTAGTAAAGCTCATTTCCACGTAATTTCAAAATGATATTCATGCAAAACTCAATAATTTCAAGATATTTCAATTTCTTGTTTCGTTTAGAAACGCACCCCCTATTACAAAGAATGTAGGTTTCCCTTCCAAGCGTACGTTTTAACTTTTGTATTTTTGCCTAATTCTAATTCTTAAAGTAATTTTATCGAAATTCTGAATTATAGTATATAAGCTAGCGAGAAGAGCGATGATATTAAATGACCACTACAAACAGCTTAAAGTAGTACGTCCGTTTTCCAGTCGCACATATTACGGCATTATCATCATACAGGGTGTCCAGAAAGGGTGGGGGGTATTTGTATCTGCGCTGCCCATGTAACAGCGCAGTTTGGAGGGGTAGGGTAAGGATAGGTCATTGCACTGCTCTTTGGAGATACAGTAGCCATGGAAGTGTACCCGGGAGATCATCGTGCTTTTTGCGTACGCGCCTATTATCGCAATGGTGATTCCATTGTTACAGCGCAACGTTTATATCGTGCAGAATTTAACGTACGAAATGCACCGAAGGATGATACCATCAGAAAATGGATTCGAATGTTTGAGAATACCGGTTCGACTGTAAAAATTCTCAATCAAGGTCGCCCGCGCTCTGTTCGAAGCCAACACACGATTGAAGAAGTGAGTGTTTCAGTGCGTGAAAATCCGTATCAATCAGTTCGCAAACGCTGTCAAGTAATGAACATTAAAAAATCGTCGTTGCACAAGATTCTGAAGCAAGATTTACAACTTACAGCCTACAAAATTCAGTTTGTTCAAAACCTGAATGTCACCGACTATCCTGTCCGGTTGAATTTTGCAAATGAAATGCTTCAACGTTTCCCAACGTTCGAAAATATTCTGTTTAGTGACGAAGCGAACTTTCACTTAAATGGTCACGTGAACAAACACAACTGCCGCTATTGGGCCAACGAAAATCCAAGACAGAAACATGAACGACCATTACATAGTCCAAAAGTGATTGTGTGGGCTGCCATGTCTGGTGAAGGCATTATTGGGCCATATTTTTTTGAAGACCAGCGAGGGCGAGCACTTACGGTAAACAGTGAACGGTATTGCGACATGTTAAGAAACTTTTTGGTTCCACAACTGCAGGAGTTTGAAGGCGTAAATGGGGAAACATTCACTTGAGGTTGTGAATCAACTTTTCCCGGAAAAAGTGATCTCTCGTCGAGGCACCATCAACTGGCCCCCGAGAAGCCCCGATCTTACACCCCTTGATTATTTCTTATGGTGATACCTTAAAGAGAAAGTGTATGCAAAAAAACCACGAACTCTACTGCAATTAAAGCACAATATCCGCACTGAAATGGCCGCCGTTTCCAGAGAGATGTGTAGACGCGTGGCGGCTAATTTCCGTGTTCGGTTAGAGGAGTGCCAGCAGCGTGCAGCGCGAGGGTCAACATTTGGACAACGTAATCTTTGCCACTTAATTTTCCAAAACTTTGTCTAAAGATTAAAAATAAAAAAATATTTTACTGACGTAGTGTTTTTTTTATTAAATTTAAAAATACCCCATACCCTTTCTGGACACCTGTATAATTTCTTTCGGCCAAAGCATTTAAGAAATTATTCTCATTGTCAACACTTCTCCTATTAACGACAAGAAAAGTTAATAATTTACTTATTTGTTATTTGAACTTGTGTAGTTATAGTTACGCATTCTTTCTAATTTCTTCTACAGAATGACAAATTATAACATAACTCATAACTTAAGACTTGAGTAGGTCACTCCGCAAGAGTACGAAATAATACAGCACAAACAGGTACATAATTATGATTTATTTATACTGGAATATTAATTACAGTTTTATTTAAGTAAGATATATAAATATTTTATACCTATAAAAATACAAAATATAGTTATTCTGAAACAAACCCATATTTTAAAATAATACAGTTTATATTAGAGCCGTAAGGATGATGTATTTCATAAGTTTCAATATGTTTTAGTGAAGTTAAATTAATAATAGTACTCTTTTCATATGACAATTTCTTAATAATGTAGGCATTATAATTATCGTCAAATAAACAAGTATTCCATTTTTTACAAAGAGCAAATGGTATTTCTTTAAAGACAAACAAATCTTGGATTTCCATAAAATTGGTAACGAATCATCGTCTACGCCTTCTAATATAAACCACCCTATTCTAAATAAACAACTTAAAAATTTGTATCAGGCGTAATAAATGCGCTTCTCTTCGCTTCGCTTCGCCTCGCCTCAGTGTGCGGGCACCTTTTGACGTTGCACATATTTTTCTACTTCATAAGAATATGAAAAACTTGGTTAATATCTGCTCATAAGTATTCCGATACGTGATAAGTAATCTGAGCTTATTTATATGACATAGTTTTCCGTTGTAAGCTAAGTCTCCACAGCTGTAAGCCTAATTCATGCAGAGAGAGATGACATGTCTTCGGTTTTATATCGACAAGAAAGCTCGTCAAGATTAGTCGACATGGAGGTTTCATCTCTTGTTTCAGGGTTAAGCATACTACTGTATAGTGCAACAATATTATTACAACGCCATACTCTGTTTCTTCCCAGCCTCATACTCTGTCTCTTGCCAGCCTCATACCAAAGAATATTACCTTACGGTAAAGAAGCGACACTGTGATATCATTTTCAAAACGCTCCAATGGGCATGTATATTCTCAAAATGGCCGTTAACTGTTGTTAGACGTCACGTGTTTGTTTTGTGCGGTATAAACAAATTACAGTAGCGCTTTTTCAGGTAAATTGAAAATTTGTTGACTTGTTAATGTATTGATCATTGGTTAGTTGTGGTGGAAAATCTTGAAAATGTAATCTTTTTTTACTTTTCGGGAGATATAAACAGGTAAACATTAATATCTTTATTGTAATATTCTTTTGGAAATTATGGAATTAGTTTTTTCGTACAAAGAATTGCACTAATGTACATACCTACTTAAAGTTTATTACAATATTTTTCTTTTTATTAGGCGTTTTGAATGGATTCAAGCCTGCAGTCGTCCAGATTTAATAGGGAAAGACGTAAAGTTTCTAAAACAAACAGGAGTATGCACGAAACATTTTGAAGCACATATGTTTCTGAATGATTTGAACAATCGACTACAATGCCATGCAAAACCAACACAGTACTTACCAGTAGATGAAAATGTCCGCCCATTGTAAGTTTAAAATGAAGACTTACTATTCATGTAATTGCATTTTTTTGTTAATAGACTAACAGAGGAAGCAAATCCTGAGATCTATGAACCATCTTGCTCATTCTAGTCTAGTTCACCGTAAGTTTAAGATCAAACTTATCCTTCATACAATAATTGTATCCTTTTTTGTTTATAGAGTAACTACGAGAGGAAGTCCTGTGGCTACTCAAACACATAAAAAGTTGTCTTTCAGTACACCCCGAAAAAGAAAGTTAAGGTTTGAACTGAAAATTAAATTATGTTTGCGGATACTTTATGAAAAAGTGTTTGGATAAACATACATGTAATAAATGTTCACAATATGGTAGGTACATTAAGGAATTAAGTGCAAGCACAATTATGTGCCATTTAAATGCCTAGGAAACCAAAGAAAAATCAACATTTTGCAATTTATGTATACCTACCTTGGATTTTGCAGAGTATATCAGAGAAATTGTGTTTGGTGCAACATTTTGAAACCTTTGCAATTACAGATAATGTTGGATTAAATTTCATTAAAGTGCTTGAACAAATTCCTTTTTGAATGCCATGTGAAGACTTCCCCAGGTTGTACTTAATGAAATTATTTTGTAAATTAAAATTTTTTTATACTCTCAAAAGAGCTAATGCAGATTTTAAAAGAACACCTGGGAAGTCGACAAAATTAATTACTATTTCTAGTTTGTAGTTGTAGTTATTTTTATATCGAATTATTTTATTGTTATATATAATTGGTGTTAAATATATATGTTTGTTTATGAATTATATTATTAAACAATTCTGTTTATTACTTGTAAATTCTGTCTCTTAATTGTCCTCTTCAAAACATTCCAAACAAAATATTTACAAAAGTATTATTTGGATATCCACGTATAATAATTGCCGAATAACTACTGTTTAAATATGATAATAATTTATTTTGGCAATATTCGGCAGTTCTACGCCAATGGACTGAAAGGCGCGCCACTGAATTAGTAGTTTCAAAATGGCCGAAGGTCATTGAAATGTAAGCTGAGTTTTCTTATGGAGTGTCGCTTCTTTACCGTAAGGGTAATATTCTTTGCTCATACTCTGTCTCAACATTGGCCGCGAACACTGTCTATAATAATACCCAACTTTGCGGGAATATAACCGGCAAAGTTTAAGTTAATATCTATACGTTACGTGAACAATGCTTTTCGGTCCAATATTTTTTTTTTTTTACTAGAAAACATAGGAAAAACGTAGCCATACTCTATAGCCCCTACTCTGCTTCACATTAGCCCTGAACACTGTCTAGTAATACCCTCATAGTATCTCTTACATTACTCCCGAACACTATCTAATAACAGCCCCCTGACATAGCTGGCTTATAACTATGGTTACTGTGATCTTTTCTCAAGTTCTAAACTGTCACTGATTATTATTTATGTTATTTAATATTTAGACGTTACAGAAACAATGCTTTTTGGTCAAACTGATTTTTTTTTACTAGAAGAATTATTTACGCCATTCAATACAGGTGTCCCAGAAATAAAAAGACGGAGTAGCAGGGATGTAAAGTCCGAACAGAAACAGGCCCAAATATACCGCATATAACGAAGAAATTAAAAATTTAATTTTCTATGTTGTTTTTTAGATAAAAAAATGACATTACGGGCTTGGCACAGAATGTATGTTTATAAATACACGTAATAATGCTCATTTGCAAATAGAAACGAACACGCATTCATAGAAAAACACGCTTTTATAAACGGGGAAAAACGTTAAATCGTACTCATTCATATAAAACATTTTTTGCCCGATGCGTCTAGATAACGCAGCTATGTAGTCGGATGTTGACCCAGATGAGCGACGCACTTTATTGCAGACAATAAAAGATTGTTTTTATTTTTAAAATAGCAAGGTTGTTGCTCTTTAATGTGTTTGTAGTCGGAAACATCTGATTATTATTATTTTATATTATATATAAATTCAATAAATCGTAGTAAATATCAATAATGTAATTATTTTTTTCTAGCAGGTGTAAAATTAAAGTAATTAATGGTTTGATATTTATTATGAAGTATCTATTCCTCCTCTTTTTTTATAACACAAGTAATATGGTGGTCCTTAAAAGGACCGATTGTGAAAGTGAAGCAGGTGGATATTTAGTCCAGGGTCGGCGTAAGGCCAATTGAATTCTTTATTATTTTTTTTCTGCCGTATGCGCACGAATAAAGATTTGATATTTTGAGGGTACGTTTTTACACAATCTAGCTTCCGATTTCTGCTACTCTGTCTTTTTATTTCTGGGACAGCCTGTATTTAGATGTTGCACAAACAATGCTTTACCTTCTTTCCGATATTAAATTTATTTCACACTTCTGGACTAATAGCATAATTAGTATTTTTTTAAATATTTTTTTGTAATAGCAACTATATGAATGTGCTCACTTTCAACACATTAACTTGATTGTCTTGATCAACGCGAATGAAGTAACTTTGCAATGAACTCGAAGTTGAGAATATTCTCGAAAGTTTTACCAATTTACTGTATTTATTTCTATTTAGGGACGATAAAAGCTTTCGCCCATAAAACGGGTAATCGACCTACTTCGAGGAATTCGTTTTTGATGTTCGCGATATCCCACTTGGGCATTTTCCAAGTGAGGTATAAAAATAAAATTTTGCAATTCTGTTTATAAATAATTCGAAAATGCTTATTCCCTTTCATTTATTTATCAAACAGGAAGTCATATTAATGAAGTCTAAGCGATTCATTCTCCTGTACAAGAGAATCTGCCGTAGTGTTTTCCTCTACTGAAATATATATTTCGAAAGAATTTCAATTATTCTAATAATAAAGATCAGTGTAGACACCAAATTGTTTTAAACATACTATTTATAAAATTACGGTAAATCACAGCTCTTGTAAACATTAGTCACGATGTTAAATAGTATGTCTTATAAATAAAAATAAATTCAGGTTACTCGTCATTAAGTCTGTATTTTTCTGTATATTTTCTTTTATATCATTATACTGCTACAGTACTGCTGAGTTTTATATGTTATGCTGCGAATTTCATGTTTACAATAGTTTAAATCAGTTCGATTGAATAAAGCTGTAGTGACAGGGTTGTAAGGATTATAATCGCATGAGAGCATATTCAAAAATTTTTGCAAAATTTTCAATATTATACTGAGAATGAAATTTGGTTTCTTCGAGTATTTGCAATGCCAGGAGGAATGGGATTTTATAAGTGCAACCAGACACAGTTATTTATTAGTGCCTTATTAATCTGATTGATGTGTAATGACCAATAAATAAGGTATATTTATTGGTCATTACAAATACTTTTCAGGAAAATTTCCTAAATGGTGAAGTATTTTACTTTCTTATACGTAGTATAAGGAAGTATTGTGATGATGAAAATTTTCGACCTCGAGATTTTTGCAGATGTCCACGTTTTGAAGTCCCCTGATACCGAAAAAGTGGTTTTTAAAAAATGTCTGTGTGTCTGTGTGTGTGTGACCACGATAGCGGCCAAACCGCTGTAGATATCAATTCCAAATTTTGTATTTACGTGTATAATCGCCCTCTTGAGATCTGATTAGTTTTTCAGTAAAATCGGTAGACCGGAAGTAGCAGTTTACTTCAGCGAAAAAATCGAATTTTGAGAATATTTCGTCAACTACTAAGTTTAAACAAATTTATAAAGAATTCATATGTACTTAAAATTAAAATTGAGAATAATTTTATTTAAAAAGTTTTTCGAAATTCCTACCGGAAGTAGGTCTTTTACTCTTATCGAAAATCAGTTTTTTGCGAATATTTCGCAAGTCATGCTTTTTAGACAAGTACGTTACGGGTATAAAAGTATTTAGAACATAATTTTCAATATCTTTTGTATAAAAAAAATTTCAAAATTCAGACCGGAAGTACCACTTTTACTCTTATCGAATAGCGATTTTTTGCAAATATGTCGTAAGTTATGCATTCTATATATATTTATCAAGAGTACAAAAGTATTTAGAACTGGATTTGCAATATTTTTTGTATATATGAAATTTCAAAATTCGGACCGGAAGTAGCACTTTTACTCTTAGCGAGGAGCACTTTTTTGATAATATCTTGCAAAGTATGCATTCTATAGCGATTTATTAAGCGAATGAAAGTACCTAGAATAGGATTTTGAATAAGTTTTGTATGAAAAAATTCTTAAAATTGTATAGTTTGAAACGCTCATACGTATAAGAAAGTCGTGTGGTGGCCACACCTCATTTTTTATTATCATGATGCTATATACTGTACCAGATAATATTATGGCTTAAGCTTCTTGGAAATTAAATTTACAATTCTTCTTCTTTCATTAGGCAAAATGCATATTTATTACTGGAGTTGTTTTCATTTATTCTCCTGTGGAGTAGATAGCCAGAATCCTTCCTTAGAATCGCTTGCCATGTGGCTTATTTTGATGATCTTGACCAACCGATCCTCAGTTTCCTACTCTTACAAGTCACAAGAATCATAGTAACTTCGAAGCATTTGCTAACGAATTAAAATCTATAATGGAGGAAAATCAATGTTTAATATAACTATATACAAACATATTTAGAGTTATTTTTAATTACAACAATCCTTTTTCACAATGTTTAAACGTTTTTAACATCATTTCGTTGAAATAAAACCATGAGTTTCTCTTTAAATTGTTACTTATAAATTTGAATTACATGTCCGGCCTGCGATGTGATATTTGTTTTGCTACCCGCGGTCATGGTTAAGTTGCACATGCCTGTTCTATATTCGGATTCGTATGTTTTGGAACATTGATGTTGTTACACCGTTTTTTTTAATCCTATACCTTATATTAGACTTTATAATTTTGGTACATTTCCGGCGAGTGTCGCTGTATATTTATCTTGAATTCTTTCGTGCAGTCAGATCACGCCTAAAATTAATCTTTTGTTTACTGTTGGAATTACGTATAGTTATTTTCTGCGGGATGTGGAAGTTTTCATCTAATTTATTTCTATTTAATTACCTCGTGTAGTTAAGTGATTTCCTTCATTTTTAATTAAATTTAAATTATTTTTCCCTCAATTTGCAGCGGTAGCGCCATCTTGTGTATGTACCATTGGTTATGCTATTGGGAAGCTTTGAGATTTTCCTTCCGTTTAATGTTGTTATATTCCTTACGTCGATGCCTAATTACCTGCGATTATTTCTAATTAATTATTTCTTTGTTTTGTTCTTATTAATCTGTCCCTTATCCGCTGAATATTTTATGTAACAATTCTCTTTCAACTGGTCAGATTCGCTCCACATTGAGCGGGTGGCTTCTTCGACTGCAGCCTCGTGTTCTTGTCAATTCATTCTTCCGTTATCAATCGAACTATTTAGTTGGATTAAAAAAACGATCCTTGTTACTTCATTCAGTGCCCACTGTATAATTAATGGACTGGATTTGTCTAACTACCGTACAAGTTACACATTTAAATCGTGGATGTTTAACAGTGGCATTATATTTTTGGTAGTTCCTTAGTTTTTTCTGCATTACGCAGGATTTAATTAGTTTGAAGTACATATATATGGATCGGTAAAAGTTCTAACTTTTCGTAATTTCTTTCTAGTAATTAATGCTTGTTTCGTGTCTTCCTTTTTTTTAGCTTTTTATTCTATGTCGTAGTGTAGTACACATTTTTGTACGAACACGTTTTTAGAATTGCGGAAGTATCGCCACCATTACGTTAACCTTTCCCCTACTAAGCACGTGGACGTTTGAATACATAGGAATTGTTGAACGATTCACCGTCGTGTGGGCAATTCTACCTCATTTTGGACTCGGAATTAATATATTTCCACTGTGGATGCCTTATTGAAAACCAATGCCCGTGTGGATTTAATGCACGGTCAAGTTATGTATATATAATTATTCTTATTTGGAAACTTATTTATCTATTTTGCTTTAATCAATTTCATTAGAATACGTTGCGCTTTTACCTGTAAATTCATTTTCATTAACGTTTTGAGTAGATATCCAAGTTAATTGCTAGTTAATTTCCGTCAGGTGAGTAGCCTATTTTGCAGCTTTTAATTAATTTTTGTACTCATAAGTGTTATAGCTAGTTAATTATTTTTTTTCTTTTAAAATACACATCTGCAGCATGTAATGACTGTAGGGGCTTAAATGTAAAGCGAGATCTCGTTCCGCCTTAATTTCTTTTGTAAGTTAATTAATTAATCATTAATCATCATAATTTCGTAGCTTATTTAAATTTTAGACAGTTGAATATTTTCAAATTTAATTTAATTTAATTTTTAAGCGCATTTATGCTCTATTGGCGTGGTATAGATGCTTTAATTTGCCTTATATTTGTATTATATACAGGGTAATCCACCCATTTGTGGGTTTCTTTTTTATAATTTTCTCTGTGCATCTTGGCAGTCTATGATTCCATACTACTAACAATAAAATTGTTATTGTTGTTTATATCGTGTATGAATGTCTTACTATACCTAGTGTACCTAAGTTATTTTCGCTGTCGGAATAAGTAACTTATTGGAGTGGGCCTGAAAAAGAATGACAGCTGGCGCCTAGGAATCATCCACCTTCAGTATTCTGAGTGACCCATCCCCTAAAACCGAGAGTTAGAGGCACAGGCTTCACCCCATCTTTTCCAACGCACACTAGGGAAGTAGGGTAAGACAGGTTGAAGGTGACACACAATAAATTTCCGAAACTTTTATAAATTTAGTTGGACGAAGCTACAGATGTGAAACTCCGACAAACGAGCATATCTCTAATTGTCGACCGGATGACATTATTCTAGTTACCGTTAGCGCCATATGTGGCTCCCTTTCTGCCAGGACAATCCTAAGGAGAAGCGAGTGTAACAATGTTAACTTTACTCTGTAGCCGTGCACAGTCAATATGATTACGTGGGAGGCTATATACGAATTTAACACTAAGATTTACATTTCTATCATTTAGCGAAGTAAACTTGAAACGAATGATCATATTTTGGTAATCAGTGCCTCTTTCAGGATATTCATTATCGTCCACAAAGACCATTAATTTTAAAAATCTTCTGTGTAGTGCTTCTATGTTGTTAATATGGGATTGATAAATAGGGCTATACCAGTGAAGCATACTATAATTCTGATCTAATGTATGCTCAATAGAAAATACTCAAACATCTAGTGTTAAAATCTCGACAAACCCTGTAGATGAATCCATACATTTTGTACGCACCAGCCACCATCTGACTGACATATTCAACAAAAGACAATCTGATGTCAAAGGTAACACCCAGGTCCCTTTTAGTCGTGTAGCGCTGAAATGAAGAATATTACAAATACATATGGAGGTATAAGATATATTATAATTGTATAGTTCGTCTTCTTCCACTAAAAAAATATTATGAATATTAAAACGACCTCATTGCGTTAATATTATCTTAATCGTTCGTACACCTATCTAACTATTCCGATAAGTGTCTCACATTTTAGCAAAGTACTACCACTACACAACAAGTTGTTTGGCGTTGCTTGTATGGAAGTTCTTTACTTTTGAGAACATGACAAAGATGCCACTTTGAGCGCAGAAACGTCAATATCCAGACAGCTTTCTAACTGTAAAGCGAGAACAGCAAGCATTGAATACGAGTTTAGCATTATACATTCCAGATACAGGTAATTTAAATGCATGCATACGTTGCATACAAAAGTGCAACCTTGCCCAAGGCGAAGTTCCCGTAACTAGTCGTATGTTTCTTACAGATGTGTAGGTACTACGTGTACTCTCGCAGCATAAAACAGATTATTATGATTATGAGACTGTATGCTTATATCCAGTCGGGAATTAAGTTCTGTTGCAAACTCTTTATTGTAAAATTTAAGTTGGTAGGGCAGGTAAATTTAAGGTTATTTTATATTACTTAGCTGTGGAGTATTTGAAAACAATAAGTCTTGTTTGTTAAAATAAAGAATGGTAAGGCTTTGCACTAACGACAAAAAATTTCTAATTAATTATTAAAAATGTTTTCTTATTTTCAAATTGCCAATAAAAATTGTATGGCGGCAAACATAAGACTTACTTTCGACGTTAATGTAAATATATTTATAAAGTGGATTTTGTAGATGTATCGATGGCCCGACACGTTTCGGGGATAATTTTTGATAAAAGTGGTTGGAATATCAGAGAGCTGAATTTCAAATCTTGACATGTGTTCTCGGTTGCGAGAAATCTTAAAGTAACCAATCGTTTTTTGCACCGATACTTTATCTCAGTATAGTCTTTTTTTTCAATGAAAGGAGTTACTAAATTCAACATTTTTTCAAATTGTGAAGCTCCTACTCAAATATAATTTCTCAAATTCGGTGACTCTAAAGCCTTCAGAATTTCCCTACTTGACAACTTGTTAAGTAATAATAGATATCCTTTCATCCACGTCTTCCTCTTACATTTTTTTTTTTAATTGTACTCATTATAAATTAATTTTACTGAATGCTTTTATTGCACACCGCAACGTGTTCGCAGCTAAACACTGAATGTAAAATCTGGATGGGGAGTAGTGGGGACAATCGGGATCGGAGAAAATCGTTGTGGTATCGGTTGTCGCCGGCATTGGTGAACAGAACAGGTACCACGTTGCCACGTATTCCATGCATACGTATAGATCGCACATAAACATTGAATCACTATACCTAATGATATTTGACACATGCTGTATATGGTCCAAGAAGGGAGCCGGACAGCAATCTTAGAGGGACTAATTTTCTTAGCGAGCCTATTTTTTTTATATAAGCGTCATTATACTAAAAGATGGAGGTAATTACCCCGTTTATCCCCTCCAATTTTGACGTTCTTATATACATAACACATCATATATAGATAAGGAATAAATGCAACAGTATTTGTACATTTTTTTCCTTTTTTTTGCGGTTGGACAGACACATTTGTGGATACATTCCAGTAGGTAAAGGGTTAAAGATGAATAAAAATTACTTTTGCTCATATTTGTGTTAGAAACTGACTAGCAATTTCTTTAAGTGTTTATTTAAATATATATCAAACTATGTATATGTTAGGCATTATTTAGATTAGAAAATATTTGTATTAAATTTAAAAATAAGTGCGCAGCATGATCTCTTATGAGTAGGACTAGTGGCCCCTTGTGTTGATATCGTTTTTTAAACGTGTAAATATATGTGTAAACTCATAGGCGGAGAGAAAAAGGGGATAGCAGGTACCACCCTGAGAACGATTTGTAAAAAGGTAGACAGGGAACCTACAAGAAGAGCGGTGGTCAGCATTTTGAACTGTCTTGAACGATTTAGTGATAATAGATTCCCGATTTATATTAAAAAAAGTCGCCTGGGAATCGTCATACGAGACGGTCAACAGGTTATTAGATCGAAAACAGTAATAGAAGGTACCCGATTTATGAGTACTATCCGCTATGACGGCGGCGGCTAATGCTATTATTTTATTTTTCGACAATGTGGGTGCCATAGCAGACGTGTAGTACGCTTGACGTTTTCTTCTTTACTGAGATAGGAACCCGTTGTTGTTTTCGTTTTAGTTTTCCATGATTACAAGATGCTCTTTTTCTCTCATTATGTGATACGTCACGAGAGGTATGAGGGTCCAAATCTGTGAAGGAGAGTCACCTAGGAGGACTTAAGTGAACACGAGGTTCAACTTCTAGAAGAAGAACTTCAAACTTTGAAGAGTTTGGGCACTGCTTTTGAAAGGACGCAATTTACTGCACAAGGACAGATTGAGGTCAACGGTGTTTACCGTGGAGGGCATCTACGTTGATGCCAGAAATTGTTGGGTTCTCGTGGTCGGGAATCCTGTTCAAGTGTTCTCGGGCTTGATTACGAATGTAATCTTGGATGAGGGGATGTCTAGATCGCCGTGGATGACTTTCTGGTATACCAAGGGGCTCCAGTCATGGTGCGCTAGATCTTGTTCTGCTGAACTTGGAGCAAATTGATGTGGGAGGCGGTCGCATATCCCCAGACGGGGCATGCGTAAGTGATTCTGGGTCTGATGGCTACCTTGTAGAGAAGGGCTTTGAAGTTTGCTGTTTCTGCATAGCATGGGGTATAGCTGGACCAGGGTGGACCGGGCTAGGTTCGCTAAATCCTGGAGATGATGTCTCCAAGTTAGCTTGCTGTAGAGAGTGAGTCCAGTCGACTTCCATGTCGAACATTGAGATGGTGTTATTTGCTGAGTTTATCTGGATCTTCCACATGGAGAATCTTCCACATGGAGAATCAGTCCTCTAGGTCATCAGCGACTTCTTGAAGCCTCCTAGTGGCCAGCGAATGGTCGCGGGAGCGAGAGAAGATTATGGTATCGTCGGCGAAGAGCGCCAGTTGCGTGTCGAGGGTTCTACGCATGTCATAGGTGAAGATTGTGTACAAAAGTGGGGATAGCACCGCACCCTGTGGCAGGCCTGCAGCTGTAGGGCTTGGGGTGGAAAGATACTGTCTATGGCAAACTTTGGAGTAGCGGCCATGCAAGAATGACTGGAGATGTTTGAGATAGGGATCGACAGAGAGACTAGTGTAATAAGTGCACTCTAAGTAGGGGCCATGCCCACCCTATCGATAGGGACCCTAGTTATAAGGTAAAGTAATACGCCTTCTACATAAGTTTTTTGATCAGGTATAAATAAATGAGAGAGTTTTTAAAATTGAGAATCTTTAATGTAACGGTGATTACGTTGATGGACATAATTAATTTACGTTTAACAAATGTACATTTATTTTAAAGGTGACAAACCAACAAGCATAATACTTAAATAAACCCAATCCAGTTATACGTGTAAAAGAAAACAATATTATTATAAATTATAGGCAAGAATCTGCAATTTCAAAATTCATAAAATTATAAGATTACGCCGTAAGCAGTAACGAAGCTGGTAAAACTTTTCCCCGAATTAAAGAGGCCACAATCCTGCATTATTGATGACAGGGTTTGGGTTAGAAAGGAGCTTCGTGGTAAAAAGATACGCAAGATAATTTTTGTCAAACAAATTTTGAAACAGGTGCAAAAGAGTATCAAGAAGCTTTTCAAACAGTGTTTAATAATGATTAAAAGCATGTGCTCAAACTGGTAAAGGTGTTTGACCGTCAGTTATTCTGTAAATATCCTTTAGTAATACATAAACAAAACCATAGGACGCCAGATAAATAGTAAATAAGAGAAATAGAACCTGAATGCAAGGGATATTAACTACGGCCCCTGTAAATACTCCCACAGTAAGTATATCAATCTGCCGTCAACACATTGTGAGTATATATATTGACATGCAGTGATCTGAGGACAGGAAAAAAATAATTCAGAAGATGAATCAATTTTCATGCATGCCGACGGTTATATACGATTCAATTAGACATGTTAACATATTTGTCTGTTGGCTAGACAGCAATGACAATTTAATAATCGGTGCATGCATGTAATACATTTAAATTATTATCTTGATTTATTGCAGATTATTTTTTATAACTACTTTAGTCGTTACTTTGAAGAATAGAAATAACCATATTAATAATTGCTTAAGAAACACGGTCGCACCTTTTACTGGAAGGAGTCTTTTCAGAATTGTTTATTGTCTAAAATAGCTTGTGTGTATTATTGTGTATTGTAGTTACAGTGTAATTCAATTATTGATACAGGGTGTGGCAGGGAAGCATCCCTAATTTTGAAGTTGAATAAAAACGGAACTAGAAAAGGTAGAACAAATTTGTTTTATTATTGTAAAAAAGCACATTGGAAGTTTATTTCGTTAAGTTTTAAACAAGTGAAGTTTCGCATCACCCTCTGAGGTATTCCTCCCAGTATGTGACCTATTTCCAGGCGTATTGCTACTTTTAAGGCTTGTATGCTGTTAGGGCGATGTTTATACACCTCAACTTTAAGGTAGTCCCAGAGGAAATAGTCGCAGGGTATTAAATCCGGCGGGCGCGCGGTTCATGTAATGTCACTGAACCTAGAGATCAAACGGCTGGGGAAAAATTCCCATATCCAACTGTTCGAGATGTGGTGTAAAAAAAAATGGATAATGCCCACATACCGTTCAGAAGTGATGGTAACCACACGATCATGTTCCTCAAAAAAGTAGGATCCGACGATACCTTCACTGCTGACTGCACATCAAACTCTTACCCTATCACTATGTAAAGGCCTTTCTTGAATCTGTCTAGGGTTGAGATCACTCCAATAAAGCATATTCTGCTTATTAACACAACCGAAAAGTTGGAAATGCGCTCGTCGCTGAAAACAATCACTGCGTCGTCAAGTAGATTATCAATAAAATTTTCAGATGCCTGTATTCAATTGTTACAATCCTGTTGTGATAGTTTTTGAGTAACGACCATCCTTGTAAGGATGGAAATGATGGTCAATGTAAAGAATTCGCGTACAGTACGGCTAGATAGGTTGAGGGCGATCGCGTGTTTCCGAGCAGAGCGCGTAGGAGACCATCTTACTCGCTCTATGTTGAAATGGAACCTTTATATTTAAATTGATAAATTTAATGTAATGTAAAATTGGTCCCAAAGTTAGACTCTATATTGAAAATGTTAAAATTAAATTATATATTAATTTGCCAGCTAAACTCAATTCTTAATCTCGAGGGCGATTGGGTAAAAGAGATGATTAGATTAACAGTTCCTAAGAGCATTATTTGGTGTTAATATAATAAATATAATAATAAATAAATATAATACGCGTCATGGAACGGACCTACGAATACCATACCACAGAGTGCAAGCTACCCAAAGGTTAACGGACTATTGGGGTGTTAAAATAGTCAACCACATTCCGGAAGCAATGAAATGTCTAACAACTAGGAAATTTGTGGGAAAATTGAAAAGCTATCTAATAGATGGCGCCTTCTATAGCGTGAAGGAATTCATGGACTGCCCTATGGTATACTCTTTTGTGGAGACATATGTTAGTGCCCTTCGTAATATACAATGTGTGTGTTGTATTATTGTTTGAATGTTCTATGATATTATACATTTATTGATCTTTATATATTTATTGATTGACCATTATTGTAATTTTTATTATAATAAAATATACGTAATCTAATCTAATCTAAAAATACCATTGTATAATTTAAATAATAATTATATTCAAAACCAATGATTTTATAGGTTATTACAAACAACATAAAATCTTTTACAATGAACTACTTTTAACAAAAAAGAAACAAAACAGGTTAAATATATTTTTACAATGATAACCTTTAATAATATTTACTTCTATCATTTATTATTTATTATATTATAATGTAAACAACATAGCAAGAAACAACAACGCATGCTGAACGTGTTTAACATACAACGCTAAGAAACATATCAAATTACATCATTCATTTACACGTTGAGACGCTGTTTATTAAATATATTTATTCTACAGATAAATATATTTATTTTATATCGTTTCTATTTGAAACTAATTTTATAATGTTTAATTCTTTATTTCATTAATACATTTACATACAATAATTTTTTATAATACCTTACTTTAAGGCTTCTTTCTTCGATGTTTTCTAGCTGAATTTTCTTACTCACTAACAAGACGTAGAGAATCGGCATACACTGCCACTTGTAGCACAATATCTTTATTACAAAAGATATAATAACTTGATTAATTAATACGTGGTGAATTTTACGAATTTCTACTTGTAAATATACTTATATTTAACCGCTATTTATATAACTCTTATAGTCGAGACACTTTTTAAATTTATTTGTCGACTTTTTACTTAAATTTTACTTATCAACGACTCTACTGGTCGTTGTCGACCCACTACTGGCGTCTATTATTGGAGTTCGCTTGCCGACTCTTACATGAAGTCTAGCTGCCGACTCATAAGATTGCAACATTCATTTTCCTTCTTATAGTTAGACGCCTGTGATTCCCCGCTAGTCTGTGTAATCCCGTTCACAATTCACACACGTACATCCTTTTATGCCGTGAGAAGTTATAGATATCTCACTAACATAAACATTCGGCGTCATAATGCTTACACATAATAAAATTCATATACCTATGACTACATGTGAATTAAAATTATAGTAATATATTCATTGATTTCAAATATATTTAAACTATTCATAAAGTATTACTAATTGGATTATTTAATATAGTAAATAATTTATAAAATAGGCTGTACCTTTACAATGTTCTCCGATGTTCGACTGGTCCTCTGTGCGTTAACTCTTTTTTTCGCAACATTCCCATATCTGTAGAAGTTATCCACCCAAAACAGAATCCATTTCGGGCACTGTATTTCGAGGAGGGATTTGATAGCGCACGTTGCAGCACCGCGACGAAAGAACTTTTTTGAGAAAAGTAAGTTTAACGACAAATTGCTCAATAGACCACACCATTTTAGCAACTGATAGGTGACAGATTGAAACTTTCCGAAATGCATCACATAAGCTTATTCCCACCCTTCTACGAACTCATCCTTCGTCACAATGGCCATCTGAAATTAGGCATGTTTCCCTGCCCCACCCTGTATTATCTATTTCATTAAGTACCAACATTATTTATAAAATATCTGCAGCCATAGCCCAACTTATATTGGAAAATCTAGAAGAAACAGTAATATCAAAACTTAACATAAAACTTCCTTTCTTTAAGAGATATGTCGATGACTGTATAACAGCAATGCCAGAACAAGAACTTCACCAAATTTTACAACAATTCAACAGTTTCGACAAAAAAATTCAGTTTACCACAGAAATAGAAACAAGTAATTCAATAGATTTTTTAGATACAACATTAATAAGACAACATACCACAAATAAAATACTTACAAAATGGCATACCAAGAAGACTTGGTCAGGCAGATATATCAACTTTAATTCAGCTACAACTTTTACACATAAAAAAAGTGTCATCGTAAATTTAGTAGATCGTGCAATAAAATTAACATCCCTCATATACAGAATCGAAATATTGAATAAAATTAAACGAACGCTAACTAACAATAATTATCCCACAGATTTAATTAATAAAATTATTAAAAGAAGGACATACATATCATATAATCAACACAAACAACACAATAATAATAACAACAATGATAACAAAAATTACATAGCCATTCCATATGTGCAAAATTTATCGGAAAATATACAAAATATTCTTAAACCATACAATATTATAATCGCAAATAAAAACAATAACAACTTACAAAATCTAAATCTAAAATACCGAAAGATCAAAAAACACACCTAATATATCAAATACCATGTAAGGGATGCGAAAGTGTTTATAGCGGACAAACGAAACAACACCTAAAAAGCAGAATGAATGGCCATAAATACTGTAAAAACAACACCGCATTGAAAAAACATAGTACTAATACTGGGCATGAATTTGATTTCAACCGGGTGAAAATTCTGGACAAAAACATAACCAAAAAGCAAGAAATATTTTAGAAATGATTCATATTAAAAAACAAAAATTCTCAATAAATGACAGATCAGACATTGCAAATCTATCAAAGTTATACCACTCAATAATACAAAATTAGCAATAAATATATGACTAAGTAGTCTCTTTTCGAATTAAATTTTTATTTGAATCCTTGTATATTATAAACTTTTAAAAGAGAATAAACATATATATTTACAAATTATAATAAAAAACAATAAAAAATAGTAACAAGAACTATTAGGAAAGACAACTCGAGGTAATGCATGTATGCAGATATTATATTTGAATATATACACGTGAACGTGTGTGTAGGTTAAAGTAAAATAATTTCCTACAATATATATTTATTTTTACACAGTAAAAAGAAAAACAATAAGCAAGTTACAATTGTATTTGAAAATAAAATGCTTTCGCATTTTAATTAAAAGAAAATACTAATGATTAGTAATGATTGATGAAACGAATTTTAATGTTGGTTGCCCGTTGCCATACATAAAAAGAATTTTAATTATTGTTAGTAAATCATGTTGTATCGTAGACTGATATAATGTAATGTTTTATATAGTTATATGTTTTACGACCTTTGAAAAAGATGTTAAATACATCGAAACGTAAGTAAAATGTGTTAGTTTTAATTAAAAGGAAAACCACAAACCCAAGAAATAAAATAAGTTTAAATTATTTATAAATATACAAAAGACATAGATATTGAACATTATGATAGAGACAATAAAACGATTTCTGTCACATTTAATGAATACTATTGAATTTTGCGATTAATAAAATAGAATCAACATAGCAAATAAGAAATATGTTGATCGCAAATACATAATTTAAAAAATAAATAGGATTAAAATCGAATATAATATATTTTATTTAAGACATTTACGTAAAAATATCAGTGTATGACTAACGGTGCGCTTTGCATATCACCAAGCCAAAAGCTCAAGACTTTCTGAAAGACGTTTAACAGAATTATTATGTTCCTCTTTATAATAATACACGTGACATCCTTTTGTTGAAACCACAGGCGACTACTAAAGTCCACACGACAGAAAAGTATTATTTATCATTCAGCAGTTAAAAAATTAAACAGAATTATACTTTTAAAACGTGCCGTATAAAAATAGTCTCATATCCATACAAAGCAAACATGGCCCTAGTACATAAGTAAAGTATCTAAATTCAAGTACTAACAAATAATTTCGAACCATAGTGTATAATAACAGTATCACGTTTATTACGAAAATTAATTCAAATTGGACAGGCACGTTTTCTTAGCGAACGTACTGACTGGATGTCCGCGGAATTCTAAAACTATCATCCGGCGGAGTAAATTGCCAGACCAACAGAATAAGATTAATATTTATGAAACGATCTCTGGTGAAGTTCGTGCAGATAAACGTATTTTAATTTACGTAATTTTTATACTTAGCTCATTTATAAGATTACTCGTGATGGTTATCGCTATGTTTGTTGTCTAGTGAAACAATGCAAATGCAATCGATGTATAATAAAGAAGACAAAAACAAATACATTGACATTATTTTCAGATCGTATTTTACAAAATGATTACAGGAAAGTATAAACAGATATATATTTTATTTCCGGAAAGGAAAACATGTGTGAAAATGAAAATAGTCGTTTACACAATATATCAAAAGAAAAAGGAGAATTATCACCTAATATATGATCAAAAGCAAGCTATTTTTGAATGTAATAATTCGGAGAATAAGGTTATGTAAATAAGTATTTCGATTGTTTCAGAATAACCTCATTGCAACACACTGTAAACGCGGATGATATCTAAATACGCGTACGGAAATTGAATATAACGGATGATCTGAAAAATGCGGAATCAAATAGATTATAGTCAAGAAAACGTTTAAGTCTATGCTTTATATTAAATTTCAATAGTATTTGTTTATTCATTTCCCTATATAACATGCCCAACAAGAGACTTTCATAAAATTCGTTATGTATACTAGTAGGTACAATGTGATCAATCTCAGTCAATCTCAAGTGAAGGTTGCGGTGGCCTAAATTTTTAAGTTGGCAGCGATGACTAGTTGGTAATATTGAGAAACACAGCCGTACAATGTGCGCATATGATTTTGCCAGTTAAAAAAAGCAATTAATATGCGATAATCAAACGATAACAAATTGAAACAAAATGACAGCGATTGTACATATTCAGAATAGATACCTGTGCGTATCTGGCTAAGAAGAAAATACCCTAATCTAGGGACTTTTGACATACCAACACACTTCACTTGGAATTGATCTCATTGTACATGTTAATGTTAAATTAATAATCTGAAGAACTACAAGAGCATCAGAATAAAATTTTGGGTAATCCCCAATTCCAAGTAAAAAAAAAAAAAGGAATGAAATGCTAATACTTATGTATTATTCAATTATTTGTCTTGTTAGATTTATGAACAGAGTGTATGATAAATAAAGGGTCTTTCAATAAAGACGCTAGATTTTTAAATGTAAAAAAAACAAGCTGTTTGTGAGATATCCACTAATTTTGTTTTGTTTGAAAGAAAATTTTATGGTATTTAGTATAGAATATAACGTCGTTCAAATGTCCGTCGCGGCTTTATTTGGTAGCACATACTCGAGAGATCCAATTTTCGATTACTTTGTCGCATACATCTGGCTGAATTTGTTGAATGGCGTTCATTATGTTGACTTTGGGGGCATCAATTGTTTGCGGTTTTTTCACATAGACTTGCGATTTTGGATAGACGCAAAGGAAGAAGCATAAAGGCGTTAAATCACACTATCTCTGTGGACAGTTTACGTCGCAGTCGCTCGAGATAACCGTGCCCTCAAATCAGTCGTGCAGAATATCCATCGTGGCTTATGCTGTCCTGTTGAAACCACATATCATTGGTATCCATATCATCCATGTTTTGGCCACAACAAGTTGCTTATCATCGATCTGCAGCGGTCGCCGTTGACGGTTATGACATTGCCGGTTTCATTTTGGAAATTGTACGCCTGGCCAAACTTGGCACCAAACACTGACTTTCTGTGGATGAATTTGGTGCTGGTGTATTTCATGTGGATTGAAATCATCCCAAATCAGACAATTTTGCCTGTTCACACATCCATTCATAGAAAAATAAGCCTCGTCACTAAAGATGATTTTTTGGCAAAATTTGGGTCAACTTCCAGCTGCTCCAGAATTCCGAAATTGAAGTTCCAAAAAGTAAAAGTTCATGAAAACGACAGATATTGACGCTCTCACCCACAGCAGCGATGTTTTCAGTAGCCCTTGCGTTTCAGTGATGTGCGGTGTTGGCTGATTCTTTATCGAACCTGTTGACTCAAATTTGTCCACCAAACTTCAAACAGTTGCACGAAGCACAGATTTTAAAAATAAAATTTGATGATTTGTACACGTTGATCAACGCTATAACCTTCCATGATGACTTGCTATACACTAATGAACAATTCACAACAAATTTGACAGATTTTCCTTTAACAAAATTGCCACTATAACCCAACAAATTTCGAGCATCCCTACTAAAAGACCTTTTATATTCAGGTAACGAGGTAATGAATTAAGTTTTGTCGCTGCCAAAATTAGGAACTATAAGTACCTGTACGAGGTCTTATGATATTTTATGAAAAATAAATTCACGTTTCTTGTATTGATTGTTAGTATACGGAAAATAAAGAAAGACAATAGTTCTGCACAGTCAAGCGAAAAATCTAGGCATATATAGCCAAACTTCAAGAGTGCTTTTTTACGACGCAATGAGACAGATTGCAAATGTACTATTTCCAATCTTTCATCATACGTAAATAACTTTATCACCAATTTTCAGTTTGTATAGGATGTAATTTACGAATTTACATTGTTTACGCGTATTGTCAACATTTACATTGTTTTTTTACGTACATGCAAATCTATTAGCAATATTTTGCTATTTAAATCCTTTCGTTCTCACTAAAACAGAATACTGTTCACTATATTTATCTTCAATTATCTAGCGTCAAAATACGACACTTTTTAAAGTACCACTCCTCTAAATCTTAAGCGTAATATGGACCATCTCAGGGAAATGTTCAGATTAAGGTTTATGTAGAAGATCATTCATGGGTACGTTATCTTCTTTTAATCTTCTGTATCAATTTTCTGATACCCTGTATAATCTCTCATTCCTCTTCTACTCTTGTGCCTTACATTTTCTAAGAACAACTTTATTACATGGTTCTACACAGGCTTTAATAAGTTGTATGGGAAATTTTGTCTAGGGAGCATTTCTTTCAATTCATTTTAAAAACTTAAAATCATCTTATCTTCATTCCTTGTAGGCAGGTTTTATAATAATTCTTCTTTAATTTCGATGGAAACAAACCAAGAGCAAATGATATAGCTATTTACGAACCAAGTGGGGGAAGACTGACGCATGAGCGCATTTTGAAAGGACGAGTGACCGAAGGAAGCGAGCGCATATAATTGCGCGAATACGTAGAAGATGTCTTTACGGAAGTGGTCTGTACAATATTTTTTTTGCACGGGTATTAAATTCAAAAATATTATTTATTAAAGTGATTGGTGTCATACCTAACCTAAAATAAATTACCTAATTAATTTAAACATTTCACGTACGTAGCGATTACTCATATTTCCAATAACTTTAATTTATTATATTCTCGCACATAACGTTCTTATTCTTACATTTATAGTGGATTTACCGCTTTTTAGGTTTGATTATAATTAACTGTCAATGTGAATGTTGCTTGAGAGATCGTCAAATAGATGGCGCTTACAAATTTTATGGAAGAATTTTTAGGAATTGCTCCTATTTCCCCAGCTTTTAACAAAGAAAACTCCAGGGAAGTAGTATTTTATAGACTAAATTTTATTACTATAAAGATAAATGTGCTTTTTAATGTCCCAAAGAGTCAAGTCGACCGGGAAGCACCCTTGCTGATTGCTCGAGCGATGTATGCTCGAATGTCACTTTAGAGGCGGTGAGTACAAAAAGTTCATAATATCATCCAAAATTATTTTAAAACAACATCTTCAAAAGAGAAATTGACATCTCATTTCCACTAACAATGCTAGGCACTTCTCAAATGGCTGTGCTATGTACATATATCGAAAAATTTGCTATATATACAGGGTGAGTCGTTTCCCTAGGGAAGGCAAACGTAATTAGTAATTGATCTTTTATTATGAACAATACTACCAAAAATTGTGTCCAATACGTCGTTTTCGAAAAATATAATTTTATAGCTAATTTTTCAGAGAAATTGTAAAAAGTCGAAAACATTAAATTTTAGGGCTATACTATCTTTAACTTCTTGACTAATATGTAATTATATAGGATAAACAAAAATGTAATAGTATACAGGATGTTCAGTTTAAAAAAACCTAACTATAGTCAGCCACAAAGTTATGGAACAGCCTGTATAACACAAAGTAAATTTAAAAAGTACTCCTAATGAATGGATGTCATAGGGGAAAAAACCGCTTCCAAAGATCTCTTTTCATAAAGTCACAATCTGCCTTTTCCTGGGAGATGACTCACCCTGTATTTTCTATTATCATAACACCATTTCTAATAAATATTTTTTTTTTTACAAAATTGTACGGAATATACCTGAAATGAATCATTAATTATTCCTTATCTAGATATTAATTTCAAACATGAAACTAGAAATAAACAGAAAAATATGTAAGACTAGATTTAAATTAATTACAATTATTACACAATTAACGATGACAAAACGCTATTAAATTAGAAATCCAAGCACGCGCGAAAGCACGCAGTTCCTTTTGTCTACAATCTCATTATTCTGTGATGTGTATAGTTAACAGAATTGTTTGCGAGAAATTAACTTTGTCAACGCGATCTAACTAGCCAATTGAAGATTTAGTGACATGATTCATCCTCCTCCAATTAACATTCGGGGGTCAACAAATTGTGGCGGCGAACGCGACAAAGAATTGCTCATTGAGGTTATTTTGGTCATTAATGGACTAACTATAATAGAAATAAAAATGTTGTCTGTCTTTAAATTAACTACGCAGGTAACAATTTCTTTAATTGATACTATTGTCGCCAAATGCCTGTAGTAATGGTGTTTTATAATGAACAATATTTAAAAATCGGAAATGCCTAAACTTGAAAACCTAAATATTTCACTAAAATAGAAATATTATAACAATCCCATCCTTAACGTATTGATATAATTTTCGTTACCAGCTGATTTTTGGCATCTATATGCAAATTTTTTGGTGACGTTTGAAGACAAATCATTTATAGAAAACACAAAAAGAAAAGGGGTCTGAGTAGTGAACCCAGCGGGATACTATTTCTAACATTCTCACACACACCCTCGTCGTTTATACATATATTCTGTAATATTTAACAAAAGCGATACAATTTTTACGATCCTGACATATTAAAAGCATGTTTTTAGTCCTTGAAGAAATACAGAGTTGTTTATTGGTGTAGTGTTCTCTCTTTCTATGTTTTGCCTTCATAAATAAAGAGATGTTTGTAAGGGCTTAGCATTAACGCAAAAGGCTCAACAAAAACTGTACATTGGTGATGACAAGGCGTCAACACAGTAAAATATCGGCTTCACTACAATCTCACATTATAAATTAATACCCTGACCACGTTAAAAATGTGTAAAAGATAAGGGTGTGGGCACCACATGACTATCCTAATAGTGGGAGTAAAAGTGTTACTTCGGGTCCGAATTTTGAATTTCTTTTACACAAAAATTACTCCAAATGCAGTTTTAAATATTTTTATACTCTTAATAAATCTGTATAGGGGAAGCTACTTCCGGTCCCAACTATGAATTTTTTTTACACAAAAATTATTCAATCCAAGCTCTAAATAATACTCTCAACATATTTCTCTAGAAAGCAAACTTGAGAGATATTCGCAAAGAACTCTTTCGATATGACTAAAAAAAAACTACTTCTGATAGGAATATTGAAACACTTTTTGTATAAAATTTTCTCAGATACACTTTTGAATACTTTCGTATTCTTTAGAAATTTGGCTTAATTTAGTTTAGTTTGACGAGATGGTAAAATTTGATTTTTTCGCTAAAGTAAACTACCACCTTTGGAATCGAGTTCACTGAAAATTTAATCAGATCTCCCGAGGAAGATTGTATTCGTAAATATAAAGTTTGCTATTGATATCTTTTACCGTTTCACCGCTATCGAAGTCATATAATTCAAGTTGAGTGAATTGGGTTTATTTAAAATATTTAGTATTTATTCTTGCGTATATCTAAAATGATTTTATCTATTTATGCGCTGTTGATTTTTATATATTTAGCTTAAACTCATTAGCAAATTGCTTATTTGTACAAAATTTAGTAACAATTCAAAATGAACCGATATACAGGATGTTCCATTTGCAAAAAATACTTTTAGACAAAAACGTGTCATGTAATTAGGACCGTTTATTACGAACAATACTACCAAAAGTTGTGTCCATCTAATACGTCGTTTTCGAGAAATATAGTTTTATAACAACATTACATTTTTCAGAAAAATTGTAAACTTTAAATTTTAGGCCAATACTATCTTATAACTTTTTGACTAAGTCATAGCCGCCAGGCAGACATTGTCAACCGCGTGTCGGTTGTTGTCAGCCAGATCTGAGGATCTTTTGACATGTAAGCCGCAATTGGTGGTCTGTCTTCCCGATGGTCTTTCTTTCGTTTCTATCTTCAAGAATATCACATCTTATTTCTTGGCTACGCCGTACTGACGATGACCAACAAGTCTAAAACACGTTTCTGCGGTTGCATTTCAGCAGAATAACCCAATGATATTCATTCCCATATTTATAAATAAATATATATATAAGTCGGAGAATATATATTATTTTATTGTTAGGTTCTCTTTCTCTATTCTTGGCCGTATGTTTGTATAGTTAGTTATTTTATGATTACAAATTACACTGAACAATAATTAACGTTTCGACTTAAATCGGTCTTTATCAAAATTAATACAAAAAAAATTTACAATACATTTTCTAAACTGAACGCAATATTATTTTGTATCACAAACGTGTTGTGTAAGTCCATCACACCAAAACGCAACATTAAGAAGGTTAAAAAGGATCCAATATCAATTCATTCTAATTTTTCTTTTATTTTTCCCCATTTTTTTTATATATTAAATAAGTTGAAATGTTTGGTTTTCTTATTCATACAATGTCGATTTTTTGATACTGATGGATGAGAAAAAATATTTATTTATTTTTACAAATGAGAAATAATTATTGTAAACATATTTCTAGTTTCCTAATACAACAGTAAATAAATCAAATTCAGTTACTGCTTCCAGTGATCTTATTGCTGGTATTGAGGGAGCATTGTAAGTTATATGTGAATTATTTAACTTACATCTATATTCTTCTTATTTCAATTCCTCGTCCCTAGGTTTCTGACTCCCATGGGTCACACTGCTTTCCAGTCCAGAGTCTCAGCTTATACTATCATTTTCTTTAGTCCAAATTTAGCATTACCTGTTTGTTATCTATCATGATTTCTAAGTACTTTATCTTGTTTACATCTTTAGTTTTTCTTTAGATATGTTCAGCCTCAGTTGTATTGGCTGTTTATTTTTTTTGTTGAAGGGTAATATAAACTGTCTGTTTGTATTTAATGATAATTTCTCCACAACTAGCCATTAGTCCAGTTTTTTTTTGAACACCTGTTGTTAATTCTGTGTGTGATCGGCCGTATTTTAGTTAGTTGTGTTCTTTTTTCCATTCCATCCATCATTTTCGTTTCTTACTATATTTGTATTTTGAGATACATTTTCTTTTCTATAAAAAAATCAATACCAAAACCCCTCTTTTGTGTATTTTTCAGTTATCTCAAATCATTTCGTCAACTTAATCGGCATCTGTTGATGGAAATATCACTGATTTTATGATAAAAATGTTTTCTAAAACTTGTTATCTAAGAGAAGCAAAAGCATATATAAGTAATGCTAGTTAGTAATATGACTATTCTACAAAAATATAGTTTACTAATTTTTTTGCAATTCTCCTACACGAACCATTAAAGCTTAACTTCGCAAAATCTTTTTCCCTAAATGTATATGTTTGTCTATCATTTTTAAAATAATTAAACCACCTACATCTCTCATAAAATATTACATACTCTACTCGACAATACAATATAGTAGTAGTAAGTCTGCGTAGGTCTTGAACATATTTTACTACCAACTACAAGGTCTCCGGTTCAAGAATGAACGTCGTTGCATCTAAACCGGCAAAGTAATATATTTTAATACGAGCAGTTCCTTAATTTTTTCCCTTTCAAGAACATCGTCATAATTTACAGGAAACTCAATAAAGTATATTTCTACTCATTATTCTCGTACAATAATAATAAACTAGACAATTATGTTACACGCATATTCGTGAGAATATGCATCGGTTGACCATTTTTGGAATCGCTCGCGCTTTTACGGGGACATACTGTCAATTATATTTGGCCATAAATTCTAGAGGAAGGACAAATGCACAACGATTAAGGAGTTCCAATAAAAGAATAATTCATATTGGAATTTATATTTTCCTACACATGCAATTGTCATAAATGTTGATATAAGATAATAAATAATTTACATAGAGAGGCTGTCCCACCTAAAATGCATTCCCCATATCTCTCAGTCAGTATTGCAGCTAGTTACATAAAAATAGTTTCAATAAATTTTGCACCAAATCTTATTGTACATATTTTACAATTATTTACTTTTGACTATGTCCTAGTTATTATTCCTTTTTAATAGAACAGGCTGTACATTATTGAAGCTTTAATTAAATCTAGTTAGTTTAACAACTAAGCAGTTTAGTTCACTTGGAACCGTTTTACTTTTAATACTATTATAGTAATTTTGCAATATTTTTGATAATGACTTTTTCATTCTTTGATCAAAGAAAAGAATACTATTTTATCCTTGCTAATTAAATTAAAGAATCTCGGAATATTATTTATTGTTTTAGATATACAGAAATAATGATGGTGTCAGACTTATAGTGAATCTCGTCTACAGACATATTGGCCAGTTCCTCTCGTCTACAAGCTTCGTTGTAACCTATTATAAAAGCTACCTACAAATTAATACCATCATATGCAAAGCTGCGATAAATGTGAAAAATGTACTTATACTTTCATTGCCAAATATATTTTATAATCAGCTTCTTGTATAAATTTAATAATATCTATTTCTTCTAAGATTTTAGATGTTTTCGGTAAGTAACCTTGAGATAAACGATTCAAGAAAGCCTATTATTTCTTATACTGCTATATATGTATCTATATCCTTATATCTATATAGTGTTACAATTTAATTTTGGTTTCCAATTAAATACTTCCTTGTGCGCAGTATTTTTTTTCTTTACCCTGATTATTTGATAATTCTGGTTACACCCTGCCAACGAAGGGTTAGAATTATTTTGCATTTCCGAGAATTAGTTTTTATTTTTGTGTGCGTCCGTAATAATTAAACTTTATCTTTTCGCTTTCTTAAAATTACGTTACGTTTGGGGCAAGTTGTCTTGTTGTTCTTACTTTGATCGATAAGTTATTGATTTCATGTATCAGTCCCGTCCTCTATCGTGCGAAAGTATTGCTTCGGAGGTCTAGAGTGCTATCTTATCCATAGTTAGTTGTAGTACTCGTTCATACCTACAGATGAATCCGTATAATCTATTTTAATTTTAATGTTGTTTAGGATGTTGGTCGTATTTTTACAAAGATTTTCTTTTGTATCATTTGTGGTCTTATTTAATTTGATAATTATTCAAAGTGTGATTAGCGTTGGTAAAAGCTGGAAACGTATTTACTTTCAATTATCGGCAGTTGTGGATGTCAATTTTTCCGTTGAGATGTCGTCGCAATTATGTCAGTGAACATTTAGTTAATTTTATCGTTGATAGTCCACGAAATAATGCGGGGATGTTACTAATGCTGCCCAGGAAATAATTTAGTTTTATCGTTTGACCGTCGAAGTCGATGTTGTATTTTGACTGTAAGATTTTAAGCACAGCTGAAAGAATTTTTTTTTCTTTTCGTTGGGATTATTTAAGCTAATTGGATGCATTTCATCTTCATTTAGTTTGTGACTAGTGACTAGTGACTGTTATATGACGTTCCCGGCGTAGCTGCGACACAAACAGGCCGATCTCGATATCCTTTGCACCTGCTGACAGCAGTAACGGCTGAGATTACCGTGGAATTGTCTTTGTTTTGGAGGTATTTCTTAGGAGGTAGCTCGTGGGACTTCTATTCTGATGTGTGGTGACGCAAATTATCCAGGTATTTTCGTAATTTTATGAGTGTGTTTGTGTGCAATACCAGTGAGTAACTCCAGGCGAATTCTTTGAACTTGTACGGTCAATCGTGACCCAAAATATGAAATTTCCGAGCCAATTTTCACAAATAGTTTCAACTTTGCAGTTCTAGATTACATTTCGGTTAGTGTAAATTTGTCATGAATAATCAGATGGTGCCTAAGTTTCTGTTCGAGAGTGGATAGAGCCTGTAGCGTTTAATTTCCATTTCATTTTAACTTTGCACCTGACATTTACGGGAAACCTTTGCAAGCACAGATGGGCATTCCATCCGTTTGATTTATTAATTGAAATCTTAGTGTGTTATCTGAATTTTTCACACTTGTACGTTTAATGTGTAACTTTGACTTTTGTAATTTAGCGGATTTAGTTTGATAAATTTTGAGAATGTGTTAGCTTTGTAGGAACATAACCTGTAAAGTTTAGGTAAGATTAATTTTAGTTGAATTTAAGATATCGAGGCTCGATGTGTTATTTCTTAAGCTTGGAGCTTGGCGGTCACACAGCTTGTTTTTTTTATTCCCTACATACAGGCTGTCTCAATTTAAGTGACTTATGAACAATTAGTACTAGATCAAGCTGGGGACAGCTACGGCTCTGACCTTTAGTTTCTTGTGCGAGATTTTATAACCTATTTTGGGTTTGTCATTTATTCATGATTAATTTGTAATTAACAACGCCGTGCTGTAGTTATTTGCTTAATTTAATTACATTCAGCCACCTGACCGGGGTGTTTCATGTTTTCTTTTGTTATGTTTTTTGTTTAAATGTGTGATCATTCCTAATTGGAATTTATTCTGTTTTATCAAATAAATGTTGTTCTTAATCTGGGAATGTATGTGTTTGGTTTTGCAATATTTTCCTGGGGTTTTAAATAATAGACTTGTCCCGAGTTTATCTATCAGTTGGTGGGCAGTATAATTTATCAGGGACTGGCGCCTTTATACCATTAGACCTTCGACTTGAACAGTGCTCGAATCCATGCTACTCGACTAGTTAGCGGAAGTACTGACCATTATATTCAACAACAACCGTGGGAAGAATAAAGGTAAGACCTTAAGTGTGTTATAAGCTGTAACAGACAAGTGACCCTCATATCAGAAGGTAGATATCGTAGCGGCGTCAATGCTTTCCGCTCCCTTTTTGTTATTGAACGGAAAGGGGTAGTTATACTTAACGCGATCTCAGCAGAGAATAAATAGTGAATAAAGTAGATGGTTTATATTTAGTATGCTGTAATTGAAAATAGGCAATTAAAGCGTCTTCTGATATAATATAAAGTTCTTTTTCTCTACATCTTTCTTCAAATTTCACATAGTACTTCTCATAATTGCTACGAGATTTAGTGGGAAGTAAATTATTCACGGCATTCTCAGCAATGTCTCTGATTTCAGGTGATGTACATGAAATATTTGCACTCATTTTATATTAAATTTAAGAAGTATCAAATATGGATTATAAAAATCGCGATAAATTCAAATTTTGAATATAAGTGAAATGTCAAAATATATTGCCAACCACCACAAAAATTACTACATTTTGAAATTCCTAGTATTTTTATATATTATATATTAGAAAAAGTAACATAAAGAACTCGTGTCATAAGACATTTATTGTACTCGCTGATTGGGACACTCCTCGCTGTGCTCGTCGTGTCCTAAACTTGGGCTCGTGCAATAAGACGTGCCTTACGACACTCGTTCTTTAATATACTATTAGAGTCGACTAATTTATAACAGGGATGTAGTGGCACAAGAGATATCATTGCCATTTTCTTTTAATGTGTTGTGTTTATTCATTTACATCTTGTTTTTTTTTAATAGCAAATATTAAAATTGGGGTCTGATTAATAATTGTATATATATATATTTGACAATTGCAACATCTCGTAAAGGTCTATGGCAATATTATTAATACGTATTATAAATTTTAAGAAAAATTTTAAAAAATTTAAAAGAATATTATTGTTATTATTAACCTCCAAAAATGTTGCATTACCACCGACAAAAGTGCATTGAATGCGTGGGAAACTGAAATAATGTATTTATTATGTATTATGTATACAGGCTGTCCCAGAAATAAAAAGACGGAGTAGCAGATATGTAAAGTCCGAACAGAAACAGACCCAAATATACCGCAATAACGAAGAAATTAAAATTTTAATTTTCTCTTGTTTTTTAGATAAAAAAAATTACATTACGGACCTTGCACAGAATGTATGTTTATAATTCACGTAAGAATGTTCATTTGTAAATAGAAACGAAGACGCATTCATAGAGAAAAATACGCTTTTATTTGCATAAAACGGGAAAAACGTTAAATCGTAAAAACATATTTTTTGCGGGATGTGTCTCAATAACGCAGCTATGTAGTCGGTTATTGACCCAGATGGGTGACCTACTTTCTTGCAGGCAATAAAAGGTTGTTTTTATTTTTAAAATAGGAAGGTTGTTGCTCTTTAATGTGTTCGTAGTTGGAAACAGCTGATTATTAGAATATTCAATAAATCGTATTTTTCTAGCAGGTTTAAAATTAAAGTAATTAATGGTTTGATATTTATTATGAAGTATCTATTCCTCCTCCTTTTTTTTTAACACAAGTAATATGGTGGTTCTGAAAAGCACCGATTGTGAAAGTGAAGCAGGTGGATATTTAGTGCAGGGTCGGCGTAAGTCCAATTGAATTCTTTATTATTTTTTTTCTGCCGTCTGCGCACGAATAAGACTTGATATTTTGAGAGTACGTTTTTACACAATCTAGCTTCCGATTTCTGCTATTCCGTCATTTTATTTCTGGGACAGCCTGTATATTATAGGGTGGCCCAAAATTTTGAAAAGTTTGAAATTTGAAGCGCATACCCACTATTTTTTTTTCATTAGAACCTAAAAACATTATACAAAAATGTTCAGCTAAATTCGAGGACATTAACCCATTCCGAATCTTTTTGACATCGCGCATGCAGACGCAATAAAAGTGGACAAGATCGAAGAAGATAAGACGTTTTTAATTAATCAAAGAAAATAAGACCGTGTTCGGTGCTTAGCTGGAACAAATATTATGTTGACCGATTTTATCCTGCATTCATTTGGTTGCAAATAGTAATATTTTTTTCGTCTTTTACTCTTCTTGTAGAGAAAACAGTACACGATTTCGTGGACCTAGAAGGTATCAGATTGTTGAAGCGTTTGGAAATTGATACAGGGTTTCTTCACAACAGAACCCTCAAAATGGGATGAAAATCAAGAATTCATCAAAGCCAAAAAGATCGTGGGAACGTTGGTTTGTGTTAACGACACAGCTGAGAGAGCAGTTAAATTGATGGAAGAGTGCAATGGACTGGAATTTCAAAGGACAAAAGTTTGCTGTTATGAGGTAGTTTGAAGTACCTCATAACAGCAAATTTTTGCCCTTTGAGGTTACAAATTTATTCACAAACATACCACCCGAGGAAGTAATAAATTTAATCTCCCTAAAATTCGAACAAAACAAAGTTAACCCAACTATAATAACAGAAATATTAGATTTATTGAATATTTGCATAAAACAGAACTACTTTCAATTCAATAAGGAATGGTATAAACAAATTTCGGGTCTAGCAATGGGAAATCCCTTAAGTTCCCTAATGGCAGAAATCTTTATGAACCATATAGAAAAGGAGATAAGTAAACATCCCTTATTTAACAAATGTATTTATTGGTACAGGTACATAGATGACATTTTAGTTTGCTTTAATGGTACAGATAGACAATTAAAAACATTTGAAAATCATATTAACAACATTGATCCAAAAATAAAATTCAGTACAGAAAAAGAACAAGATAAGTCAATCAACTTTTTAGATTTAACAATATCCCACAAAACAGATACACATGAATAGAATATACAATATAGCAATCAATAATGGATACACAATAAATTTAATAGACAAACTTCTAACACAAAAACAAAGATCGCAAACTCTATCTCTTATTTATCCTAAAGTTACCATCAATAACAAATACCAATATCATCACATATTTAGGTCCAATTTCAGTCAAGATCGGAAATCTAATTAAAAAATCCAACAATGAATTAATATCATTTGAAACAAATAACTCGCTACAAAAATACATTAGGAATGACAAAGATAAAATAGAAAGAAAGTCGAACTCAGGAGTCTATATGTTAACATGTGAATGTAACAAAGTGTACATCGGTCAAACAGGACGCACCTTTGAACAAAGAATTAAGGAACACGAAAAAACCTATAAGGAAAGAAAGACAGATTCAACATTATCCAACCATTGCATAGAACTAAACCATACATTTAATAAAGAATTTCAAATTTTACATGTACAAGATAAAGGAAAAAAACTTAATTTATTTGAAGCTTTAGAAATTAATAGATATAAGAAAATAGGTCAGGCACTAAACGAACAAACAGATTTAAATCACTCCCCTCTACCGTCCTTTTGAATTTGTTAAAACACCCCCTCTTTTAACCCCGGTATTTATGTAAAATAAGTATATATAACGCTGTAATGATTTTGTAAACATTATCCCGTCATCACCTGATGAAGCCAAAGTTTGGCGAAACAATATCGTTGTGAGTGAAACAATAAAAATTATTTTAAACTATCTTTACGTTTATTATTTATTCTAACATGGCGTTTCAACAAGTAACATTCCGTTCACTTAGTTATAATAAAATTAGTTGCAATTGCTGCACCTAACATTTAAGATTAATAGAAAAATAATTCGATAAAAATCGGTACGTAAATTTGACCGCAAAAACACATTGATTGGGGTGTTATTTGGAATGGTAAAAGTTCACATCGGCATGAGTCAATGTCCTCGAATTTGGCTGAAATTTATTGTAGAATGTTTTTAGGACCTAATGAAAAAAATTAAATTTTCAAAATTTTGGGCCATCCTAATGTTTTTTAATAAAACTTTTATTGTATATTGTGATCACACAGTATACCTCATATGCATATAATTAACTTCGGGTTATTCATATGCATATTTTCCACTTTTCAATTTAATAACTTTAATTCTCATTAAAAGCGTGGTTTCCCATATTTACTTGTTTTTAATTTAATATTCCCGGAAAGCGCTGCGCTGGTTTTGTTTTGTCGCCTCTTACAACTATTTTAGTTTTATTTAGAAGTGAGTTCATAAATTCGTCCTTCAATGCCGAAACGTTGTACAACCTATCTAGATAAAACAGCAGAAATGCACGGGAGTGTCACACTCACATGAGACTTCTGTTACATTCGATTAATAATTCATTGCATTTAATGCTCTCGCAAGAAAGCAAACATAAGGCAATCGAGCAGTTTATTGTGGAATAACTGCTCATTTATAAGAGTAGCGTCGTGTTTTATTTAAGAAAATAATAAAACGTGTGTTAAATAAATTAATTATTATCTTTCACCAACAATAAAACATGTGTAATTGCCTAATGACAATGACGTTACAATCGTGGAACGGTATACCTATAAAAGAAATCATGATTGTTTTTTCCAAAACAGGCTATTAGACTACTTGAAAGCAATGTTTACTTATCGGTTTTTCTTGTTTAATAAATCTGTTAATTATTGTTATTTCTAACAGCAACGATATAACTACAGGTGTTACACAGGGCTCTGTCCTGGGGCCAACGTTATTTTTGATTTCTTCAATGACCTCTCTGAGTGTATTAATAACGTTACTAATGATATAAATTTCATAATTTCATCAAAAAAGACTAATACATTAAAGATCTGTTTTGTATTGCTTAAGTGACTATATCTGATGCCATCAAGCAAGTGAGTAAAACTAAATAAGAGTGTCATAAATATTGAGAAAATTTAATGCCTTTTTGTAATGAAAGAAATTGCAACATCTCAGATTTCATCATTGCTGGGTATTATTTATGAAGAGGACTTAAATTGCTAGGAACACATTGACCAATTGTGTTCTAATCTTACTAAATTATGTAAGGCTCTTATCCAATAGGAAAAAACTTGAAATTTGTCCACACTTAAATCTTTTTAGTATTTTGAGTGATACTTAAGAATACGTTATGGAATAATTCATTGAAGCATGAAGTAGTAACTTTTTCCTCGTTTTTATCTTACAAAAGAACGCGATTACAACTATTTCTGATCTACGACAAGGTATGTTTGAGGCCCAATATGTTTTTGCTTTTTATCATAGAACATTTTCCTTTCAGAAAGCTTTAGATGTTGCATGATATAAGTTATGTTTTACCAAATCACACATTTTTAAAATAAAATAGAACTGACTACATTTGTTGAATTAATTGGATTGCTATTGTTTACTTTAAATAAATAATTTTATGTAACATCCTGCTAAATATTTTATTTGACGTATTTCTTTTACTAAACTATGTTAAGCACTAAGAAATAGAGAAATTATTATTATTAACAATTATCTGTATCATTGACTTTATTGTTGTTTGATAGTTTATGGTACGTTTTCTTATTTCACTTACTGTTTCTGGATTTCATTTATAGATTAAATATTACGACAGCTTTGCTCGATTTTTTTGTAAGCGTTATGAGATTTTTATTTGAAATCTTTTGTAATCTTATTTAAATTTAGTGGGCAGTCCTTTTTTTGTTATAAATATTGCTACCGGATCTACGTCGCAATAAGATAACGGCTGATTAAGATATGAAACGGGGAGTCGCAATAGGGGGTTGTTAAACAGGATAACGCAGGGCCGAGCTAACTCTGTCGCAGACGGCGTGACGGTTCAGGTAAAAGAGAACACCTATAAGTAGAGCGTCGGTCGGCAACGACGCTTGCGACGATTGTCCGGGCACCAGGACACTATGCTATCTACAGATAACCTACCTGCGCCTCCTACGAACTACCACTGGCTGTGTCCCTCCAGCGGGTTACCTACTGAACACCCTGTATATATGAAGCACCCACACTCATGTGCGTACTTGTCACAATAATAAATACATATGCAGAGGTAAAAGAAATAAAAGATAAGGTATTCGTAATATAACAAAATTTAATTGAACTTGACGTGTGATTCGGTTTTTAGTATAATATAAAAAAAAAATTAAATTGTGAAATCTGAAGTTAAGCAATGCGTTGAATGAAAGCTACATCGCAGTTAAGTTAGACAGATGGTAAATAATAAAAAAAACGTAGGTGACATTTGCAAAAATTAGTAAGAATATAAGTAATAAAAAAAACTTAAGGATTAGACAAAAACTCTGCGCATCAGCAGGAGTTGGTCGGTTGCCGAAACGTTTCTTTCACCTCACAATTAGGTGTACAAAAGTTTTCAATTACATGCCATTTGGCAATGTCAATACAAAGGTGAAATAATATTTATAAAATTTAATAAGCGCAAGAAAGATTAATGTATTAAAATAAAGTCTTAGCCTAAGGTGTGTAAAATTCGCTAACTTATAAAACAAAACAAAACGTCAGGTTTGCTTACATGAACTACGTTAAATGAATTTGAAGGTTAACTATTGGCAAAGACAAGAGTTAAAGGCAAAATCTTACAAGATTACAGCAAAATATAAACGTACTAAATTATAAACAAATTATATATTCCAAAATTGCAATACTTCATGTAACCTACAGTTATTGTAACGGAAGAGAAAACACTAGGTATATTACCGATCGTCTAACATCTACCCAAAAGAAAATAATGAGATAAAATTTATGAATTTTCTAGATTAAGTTTAAATTAAATAATTGCCTCAGAATAAGGCTACAATAATTACGGTAGTGACCAATTCAAAAATTCAGATCAAACTGATCATTACAAAAATTAATAAAATTATAACGGAAATTTAATCAGGATTATTTTGTGACCTCGCAGTTGACTAAGAGGTGCGACAGGTAATAAACCACTCAAAATTCTTGGTTCAAAAACTAGGCGAAATAAGTCTTGCACTCAAACGTTACGTCGTCGAAAATCGGTCGAAAATATATATAAGGTAAAAATTACAACCTTATTTGGCAAGATGGCTAACGGAAAGGACGCTGCAGTTGTTCAAGATGGCGACGTCTCCCTTGTTGGAGAAATTCCACTCAACAGGTGGGCTGGAAGTTGGATGAGACCCCTGTTGTGGGCGATAACCCCAAAAATAAGTCTTCGGAGGGCTCAAATGGTCGCCAAAGGAATCCTAACAGCCTTTGAGGGCTTTAGTGCCCGTCAAAAGAATCCTAGCGGGTTCTGAGGGCTTTTGTGCCCGTCAAAAGAATCCTATTAAAATTAAAAAAACCCAAAGATAAAATCCCGAAAATTTAACACAGAGCTCTGAAAACTTACCCCAATTATGAAGAAATAATATGGAGATTCCACGATAAGGACTCAGAAGTCACACATAGCACGAAGATAAATCAAAAATCCACCTCGTGGCATTCGTAAATTAGATAACGGTATTGCGATAAAAATTAATTCACGATAAATCACCTAATAAAGGTATCGATAACTCACACTTATTTCGTTAAAGCCGCCTAAGCGTTAGTCTAACATTTTAGACAAAGCGATAAAATTCACCAAAAGACAATAAGCATATCGTGCCCATGCACTTATAACAAGTTCGACTTCTAAAGTGACCTAAACCGTGACCTTTACGGTAGATACGTTACAACCCAAGATCACGCACACTCAATGCGTCACTAGAAAGGATTCAACCTAAAGGCGGGAGTTTTCAAATAAACATAATAAGCACTCAACTAATCTGACAATAAAGGGGAGACGACATCGTGACTTAAACACAATTAAACGTAACCCTACACATATCTTAGAAGGAAGAACATAAGCGAATTACTCAACAATTGTAAATAGGAGATATAAAGTCGACCGCACGAGAGGGTATTTCATGCCGGACGTTGGCAATCCGTGAGCAGATAGAACTGTACTACTTAGCCGATAGGTATGACAGAAAATAAACAAGCGATCTTCCACACGTAGTTTCTGTTTTCATTAGGCGAAAGGACAGAATTTCTGCAGGTAAATAACGAAATACTAAAGCTTAATATCAAAACGCTGCTAAAGACGGTAGAAAAACCGATCAAAACTTATGTTACAGCGAAATTACAATCCTAACCCATACGATGGTTCTGGGGACAGAATAACAGAAGTTCCTAATACTAGAAAATCGAAGATAGAGCAACAAGTGATCGACAGCAATTAATAGTATGCCTTACACTCCAAACATTTCTTTAATTAATACTCCTTACCTTTTTTTCTTTTAGAGAGACGACTGCGAAGGAAAAGGAAAATAACAATAATATATATATATATATATATATATATAATAATTCTGTGTTTGGCAAAACGCAAAATATATGACACAGTTAGCACAATATCTTGATTATCGTTTCAAAACGTTTACAAACTACAATAAATGCATTAGGTAGGGATCGGTCGTAACATATATAAGAAGATATTTTATATACTTAAGCAAGGCGTAGAGATAATTGCAAATGCGTAAAATATGAAACTACAGGTAGGTTAGATTAAGCTAGAGCTAAGATAAATAAAGTTAGTTATTCAGATAAAGAGGCTTTCACAAAAACAGAGTGTAAATGCCCGATCTTACACAAAATGTATCTGTCATGTTCGCGGTATGTGATTTAGAGCGGTGAGGACTCAATAGTAGGTTTAGTACCCACGGAAGCATACTGCAGGCAGTCTTAGTGACCGGTGAAATAGACAATATACAGGGTACGCTCAAAAAGTCATGAACTTTATACGAAATTCCACGTATTTAGACAAAAGGTACACAATCTTTCGCGAACTATAGACAAAGTAAATTTTACAACGTAACAAATTCCCCCCTTTCCAGCGAAAAGAAATTGATCGCAGAGCAATTTCTTGCACCGAGAACATAGGCTGACGGGATAAAGATACTGAAAAGGGTAAGCGAGAGCTCTAAAACGGACGTTGTCTACTACACAAACGCACACATATCCACACTCCACACTCAGTCACAGCAACACCAGACAGCTTGGCCATAACCACCACGTGGCCCTTCGGCATTCGGCCGGTACGGGGAAAGTAACGAAAAATAAAAGAACAAGGGGTGTCGAGATTCTGCACAGACGCGCCCCGAGACCTGTCCAACCGACAGCCCAGCACTACTGGTAGCATCACGGGGGGAAGAGGGTGTAGACGGGTTAGATATCGGTGTGCCCGGCCGGCGGTGATCCTTACGACGGTCGAAGGCACAGGAATGAGGAGTGGGCACTACCAATAGGCCAAGATGCGGGCAAGGCAACCCCCGAGACGACACTCTGCAGACACGCGACGGTAAAAGAGACCCTTGGGAGAGAAACCGAGAGCCTCAAAACAAACAAGGATAAAAGGTCAACTAAAAACGGGTTTATTACTACAGATACGGGATACAAAGCGGAATAGGGAAGAGGTAAATACAGGTAGGGTAGAGCTCAGAATGGTGCAACTGCTCAGAGGTACGGATATGCTGTTTCGACATCCATAACATCCGGTAACAACAAAACGAGAAAAGATCGCCAAACAAAAATAGAAATTAGAGAGCAAAAGTTTAAAGTCTGGACCGGCGTTGTCCCGACTAAAATGCTGAAGGCAACGATAAACCATAAAGGCTGAAGTCATTTCCGATTCCTGGTAGTAACATTTTGAACGTAAGAAAAGCAAGAAGGTCGCCAGGACACGACCTTTAGAAGGCTGAGGATTATCACACAGAAGGGACCATCACTCTTTATACCTTCTCAGATACGAAAGTCAAATCCGGTAGTTAAGCAACATTAGTTAGCTTAAAAGGTAGTCATGTCAGAGAGGGTAAACGAAATATAGTGTGGACTCCCCTAGCAAGGCTGCCACTCCATATATGCAGAGACACGGGAGATCCGAGATACACGGAAGCGATAAAGGTACGGGAAGATAAATGCATAGACGGAATCACAGATAGAAGCTGTGCAATGGGGCCGGTAATCACACTAACGGAAGGTCGATAAAAGAAAAATGTTTGTCCTAAGGTGGTAGAGGAACAATAGAAGTCAGGGTCCCTTTAGAAGACTTTTACTTCACGCAGGTTCACGGTAGGAGAATTCTTCCAGCCCTCGCTACAGGCCATAATGCCCCTTTAGATGCCTCCTACATCACGCGAGGTACACGGTAGAGAAATTCTGGTGTTACGGCTGCAAGCCAAGGCACTCTCTACAGGCCATGATGGAAGGAGTTAGCGATAAGATAAGGCACGAAGCAACACATAACGAAAACGTAAGCGAGATAAAAGACAAACTAATTTATTCAACAGACGAATGTCGATGATTATCGTCTGAAGTCTGTTTCGCAAATCGTCAGGTAACATTGACCAATTGGCGGAAGAAGGTAGATTAACAAGGTACCACTGCAAAACGTAACCCACAAACAAGACCATAGCCGGGCTAAGATAAACAGACGGAGTCCGAGAAATTTTTATTTTAGAGACACGCTCTCGATAGATGTTCAGAGAATTATCGTCAACAACCTTAAGAGATCCCATGCCCAACGAAATGAATGGATCCGCTTCACTCGCCGGAACAGAGAAATCCAAAGCTGAAGAAGCAACAGCGTTTTTATCATAAGCCAAATCCGATATATACAGATTTAAAGTTACGCATGGAGATGTGACATCTGTAGGTTCGAAAAGCTCCAAGTTCAGAGAGACATTGAAATCTGCGTTATTTGCGCACACAAGAAGCTTAAAATCGAAAGAAGCTTCAGAAGCGGTATCATTGGCGCATACAAAAACCTCTAAATCGGTAGAAGTAACAGAATCGGAATTATTAGGACGTACAAAAAGCTCCAAGTCAGATGAGGAAACAGAATCTGTATTATAGCTAAGTACGAAGTCGGAAGAGACATCAGAAATTGAATTATGAGTAAGCCCTAAGTCGGGAGGTACGTCAGAAATCGCATTATAGGTAAACTTTACGTCAGAAGGTACATCAAAATCTGAGTCATAGGAACGCTCTACGACAGGAGATATATCAGAGATCGAATCAGGTGTAAGCTTTACAACAGGAGGTACATCAGAAATTGTATTAACAGTGAGCTCGGGAGCTTCTAATACGGGAGAGACAACTGACACCGAACTGATTTGGTCTTCGGAAGAATTCAACTCATCGAAGGCAACTGAGTCTATCGGAGGTGGGGAGGTAGCAGTTGGAGAAAGAGTCGGATCCGGCATGACACTAGCTGACGGAGAAGGTTGGCCAATATCTTCATCGTCACCCATGTCAACCTCGTCGTCACTCCTATAATCCTCGTAGTCACTCACATACTCTCCGGCCTTCCATGCCTTATATTTCTCCATTATGGCACGAGAAGTGGTATCGGTAAGGTCACGAGGCGAGACGTTTCCGATAGATCGCATTTTTGAGAGAAACTTAGCTGCCAATTCACAACTACGTACCGAAAACCAGATACGTTCGTCCTTCTCTTCGGCAGTTTGCGGCTGCGCATTCTGAATGCGGTCCGCGACAAAAGCCAGATCGGAAGTTATTCCCCGATATTCAGAAACTGTAGTCCTACTATCAAGTTCAGCGATAAGATATTCCAAGAGAGAGAACTTTGACCAAATTGCCTCAGCGTCCTCCGCATAAGAAAAAGGGTAGTCAGAAGGAGGGCAGACAGCTTCCTTAAAGCCTGGGTGCTCTTCCTCGAATCTTAGAAGGTCATAGTAATACACCTGCGCATCGTCCCGCTCCATACCTGGTGACCGTTTGGCACCAAAAGTAGCGAGTAAATAATCCAAATCCTCATAAGAAAGATGTTCCATAAGAATGTCAAAACGCATAGTCTCCATCGTATAGAAAAAAAATGATTCGAGAAGATTACAGAGATAAACTAGGTCTTGAAATGGTCACAAGACACAAATGTGTACCTGTTGATTACTTAAATGGTTCGTACCAGGTATCAAAAGAAAAAAATCTTGATTGATTGCAAGTCTATGAAAAGTCAAACGCACGCTAAGACTTGCCTAGAAGGTAATCGGAAAAAAAAATATATAGGTATAGGCAAGACCAAAGAAAACAGTGCGATAAGAGTGCTCCACTCATTAGCCACTCACACAAGTCGAGAAAAAAGCCTAAATCGAGAAAATTCAAAATTTATTCCGGAAGATGGTCAGGACCGAAACGTTGATACAAAACAAGTAGTTTCTCCAAAGTATAACACCACTGTGCGGTACGACGAAATGTTAGTGGCAGAAATACTCAAAGATAAGGAAAATATTCCGGAAGATGGAGAAAACTTGTCCGAAACGCTGATCGTCAAATTGGTTCCGGAAGGTAGCGAGAACTAGGTCAAAACGTTAGATGTCAACTCGTTAGTTGAAGGATGACGCCCGAGAGAAAAGAAAATTTGAGGGCGGCGAAAACTTAGCCGAAACGTAGGTGCGAACTGTTGTACGTTAGGCCCACAACGAGAGCATGAAATTGTTGTGAAGATAGCGAAAACTTCGTTGGAGCGTTGGGTAGCGAAAGGAAAAAAGAATTTTGTTCCGGAAGGTGGAGAAAAGATGGCGGAAACGTTGGTGTGTCAATTCGTACGGGGGGGGGAGAAACTTGTCTGAAAGTTAAGGGGCAGGAAAAGAAATTCTGAAAATGGCGGAAAATTGGCCGAAACTTGATTGACACACACGAATAATAATAAAGAAAAATTGAAGATGGCGGAAAGTTGGTCGAAACGTTGGTGCCAAATTTTTCCCTATCACCAAAAGAAAAATCCAGACGCTAGGGCACCAAATTTTTCCTTATTACTGAAAGAAAGGCCCAGAAAAAGATTATCGAAACGTTGGCTGTTAAAGACAGGGAGATAATTTGCAAAATTCAAGAAAATGTTCCGGAAGATGGTCAAAATTTTTCCGAAACGTGGTCCACCAAGGACAAGGCGATAAATTTGTAAATTAAAAAAAAATTCCGGAAGATGGTCAAAAATCGGCCGAAACGTTGGGCGCCAAATTTTTGCTACCGGATCTACGTCGCAATAAGATAACGGCTGATTAAGATATGAAACGGGGAGTCGCAATAGGGGGTTGTTAAACAGGATAACGCAGGGCCGAGCTAACTCTGTCGCAGACGGCGTGACGGTTCAGGTAAAAGAGAACACCTATAAGTAGAGCGTCGGTCGGCAACGACGCTTGCGACGATTGTCCGGGCACCAGGACACTATGCTATCTACAGATAACCTACCTGCGCCTCCTACGAACTACCACTGGCTGTGTCCCTCCAGCGGGTTACCTACTGAACACCCTGTATATATGAAGCACCCACACTCATGTGCGTACTTGTCACAATAATAAATACATATGCAGAGGTAAAAGAAATAAAAGATAAGGTATTCGTAATATAACAAAATTTAATTGAACTTGACGTGTGATTCGGTTTTTAGTATAATATAAAAAAAAAATTAAATTGTGAAATCTGAAGTTAAGCAATGCGTTGAATGAAAGCTACATCGCAGTTAAGTTAGACAGATGGTAAATAATAAAAAAAACGTAGGTGACATTTGCAAAAATTAGTAAGAATATAAGTAATAAAAAAAACTTAAGGATTAGACAAAAACTCTGCGCATCAGCAGGAGTTGGTCGGTTGCCGAAACGTTTCTTTCACCTCACAATTAGGTGTACAAAAGTTTTCAATTACATGCCATTTGGCAATGTCAATACAAAGGTGAAATAATATTTATAAAATTTAATAAGCGCAAGAAAGATTAATGTATTAAAATAAAGTCTTAGCCTAAGGTGTGTAAAATTCGCTAACTTATAAAACAAAACAAAACGTCAGGTTTGCTTACATGAACTACGTTAAATGAATTTGAAGGTTAACTATTGGCAAAGACAAGAGTTAAAGGCAAAATCTTACAAGATTACAGCAAAATATAAACGTACTAAATTATAAACAAATTATATATTCCAAAATTGCAATACTTCATGTAACCTACAGTTATTGTAACGGAAGAGAAAACACTAGGTATATTACCGATCGTCTAACATCTACCCAAAAGAAAATAATGAGATAAAATTTATGAATTTTCTAGATTAAGTTTAAATTAAATAATTGCCTCAGAATAAGGCTACAATAATTACGGTAGTGACCAATTCAAAAATTCAGATCAAACTGATCATTACAAAAATTAATAAAATTATAACGGAAATTTAATCAGGATTATTTTGTGACCTCGCAGTTGACTAAGAGGTGCGACAGGTAATAAACCACTCAAAATTCTTGGTTCAAAAACTAGGCGAAATAAGTCTTGCACTCAAACGTTACGTCGTCGAAAATCGGTCGAAAATATATATAAGGTAAAAATTACAACCTTATTTGGCAAGATGGCTAACGGAAAGGACGCTGCAGTTGTTCAAGATGGCGACGTCTCCCTTGTTGGAGAAATTCCACTCAACAGGTGGGCTGGAAGTTGGATGAGACCCCTGTTGTGGGCGATAACCCCAAAAATAAGTCTTCGGAGGGCTCAAATGGTCGCCAAAGGAATCCTAACAGCCTTTGAGGGCTTTAGTGCCCGTCAAAAGAATCCTAGCGGGTTCTGAGGGCTTTTGTGCCCGTCAAAAGAATCCTATTAAAATTAAAAAAACCCAAAGATAAAATCCCGAAAATTTAACACAGAGCTCTGAAAACTTACCCCAATTATGAAGAAATAATATGGAGATTCCACGATAAGGACTCAGAAGTCACACATAGCACGAAGATAAATCAAAAATCCACCTCGTGGCATTCGTAAATTAGATAACGGTATTGCGATAAAAATTAATTCACGATAAATCACCTAATAAAGGTATCGATAACTCACACTTATTTCGTTAAAGCCGCCTAAGCGTTAGTCTAACATTTTAGACAAAGCGATAAAATTCACCAAAAGACAATAAGCATATCGTGCCCATGCACTTATAACAAGTTCGACTTCTAAAGTGACCTAAACCGTGACCTTTACGGTAGATACGTTACAACCCAAGATCACGCACACTCAATGCGTCACTAGAAAGGATTCAACCTAAAGGCGGGAGTTTTCAAATAAACATAATAAGCACTCAACTAATCTGACAATAAAGGGGAGACGACATCGTGACTTAAACACAATTAAACGTAACCCTACACATATCTTAGAAGGAAGAACATAAGCGAATTACTCAACAATTGTAAATAGGAGATATAAAGTCGACCGCACGAGAGGGTATTTCATGCCGGACGTTGGCAATCCGTGAGCAGATAGAACTGTACTACTTAGCCGATAGGTATGACAGAAAATAAACAAGCGATCTTCCACACGTAGTTTCTGTTTTCATTAGGCGAAAGGACAGAATTTCTGCAGGTAAATAACGAAATACTAAAGCTTAATATCAAAACGCTGCTAAAGACGGTAGAAAAACCGATCAAAACTTATGTTACAGCGAAATTACAATCCTAACCCATACGATGGTTCTGGGGACAGAATAACAGAAGTTCCTAATACTAGAAAATCGAAGATAGAGCAACAAGTGATCGACAGCAATTAATAGTATGCCTTACACTCCAAACATTTCTTTAATTAATACTCCTTACCTTTTTTTCTTTTAGAGAGACGACTGCGAAGGAAAAGGAAAATAACAATAATATATATATATATATATATATATAATAATTCTGTGTTTGGCAAAACGCAAAATATATGACACAGTTAGCACAATATCTTGATTATCGTTTCAAAACGTTTACAAACTACAATAAATGCATTAGGTAGGGATCGGTCGTAACATATATAAGAAGATATTTTATATACTTAAGCAAGGCGTAGAGATAATTGCAAATGCGTAAAATATGAAACTACAGGTAGGTTAGATTAAGCTAGAGCTAAGATAAATAAAGTTAGTTATTCAGATAAAGAGGCTTTCACAAAAACAGAGTGTAAATGCCCGATCTTACAGAAAATGTATCTGTCATGTTCGCGGTATGTGATTTAGAGCGGTGAGGACTCAATAGTAGGTTTAGTACCCACGGAAGCATACTGCAGGCAGTCTTAGTGACCGGTGAAATAGACAATATACAGGGTACGCTCAAAAAGTCATGAACTTTATACGAAATTCCACGTATTTAGACAAAAGGTACACAATCTTTCGCGAACTATAGACAAAGTAAATTTTACAACGTAACAATATACAGATGAAATTACATAAGAATTTAGCACATGTTACTGTTTACTATAGAATTTAGGTTGTACCAAATAGAAATAATGCCTAGAAAAACATGGACTCGTACCTTGACATAAACATCTCAATAGAAATAAATATCCAATTTAAATAAACTGACTAATATATTCGTAGTTTAAATTAATAAACAAGCATTTATAATACCTCTTCATTTTATTTTAATTTGTGTTAGATATGATACATGTTAATAATATTCAGCATTTTCAAACTATGATTACTTCTAAAAAGAATTTCTGTACAATTTAAAAACGCGTGACAGTAATTCACACACGGTCACTACATTTATAAGAACTGAAATGGGTTTTGCCGACGTATTTTTTTAATAATTTTGAGGAATGTCCTATGTAATATCTAACATAAATGCCAAATGGCCAACATACTTTGATGTGTTTTACATACATGTATGACATACAGAAGTATAAATTCGTTGTAGATTTTAATATTCGTCCGCCATAAAGTTATAGACTAAAATTCTGTGCACTTTGCAAAAACCTTTTTATTAATATTTTTAAGAAGGAATTTTATTTATTTCTAAATTTGATTATTATTAGTTCTATATGTATTCGATAATTGCCAAGTTAGTTATTTTTTTCCGCAAATAGACAAAAAAAAGTTTTTCAAATCTAAGCTAACTCTTTTTTTAATTTTCACTAATATCAGTAATCACTAATATTCATTGCATCCATTGCCAATTATCATATGACAAATTCTTTTTAGATGGATGGTTAAGAAATTATTATTATTGCTTGTATTCTAATTTTTGTGCATATTTAAGAATAATTACTTTTTTAAAAAATTAATATGAAGTAATGTAATACACAGTAACTCGTGAATAAATTTAGATTTTCAAATAATCCGTGAATTATAAGTGAAGAATATAAGAATAAAATAAAGCATACTAAACCTAAATCTAATGGGTGTAATACACATTTTTTCTTCTTTTTTTTTATTGATAAATTATGACGGTGGTAGAATATAATTTCCACTCTTTAGAAATGTTTAACGCAGAAGACACTGCAGCCAGTACGCTTATGAAAATAGATTAAAAATTTTGTCGTTAAAAAGAAAAAACACGTAGGAAAAGTTGATATCTAAAGAACAACATGTTTAGAATGAAAATTGCCGGAGATAAGTTTATTGCACCATTTTTCATCTATAAAAGTAAAATAATTAATGATAGGTTAATGACTGCAGTACCAGAAGAATCACAATTTACCTATATCCATACAATTACCGTAGCCATTTAGTGGTTGTGACTTATGTGCTCGAATAACTATCTACACCTAACTACGCAAAAATTAGTAGAAGAATTCTTGCCACTTCTCATTGCAGCTAAACGATGACTAACTGTTAGAAAAGGACGTCGTGCAAATAGTGACATTTTAATTTCAACTTCATATAGCGACAAGCTGGAAGATAAAAATAACGAGAAAGAACAGGAATAGAAAAACGAGCCCAAGTAAAATGCAAGGTGGAATGAATAAGGAGTAAGGAAATACTCCGTTATAGAAATGTGTATTTTAGAATATACCCAAAATCACTAAATGTAACTTTAAATTTCATATTTACCCATACAGAATCAAATCGTTTTCAAGGAATATAGTGTCTGTAAAGGTAGGTCGTCCTGACTGAAGATCAAACGAGCCTTCAGGATAACTTTGTTATAAATAAATATTTTTATTATAGGATTATCATACTGCAGACTAAGAAATTGAAAAGCCGTAGTGTTATAAAAGTGAACATGATTTACATGATAGACTGTGAAATCACATGAAAGATTATTTCTACCAACGGTGTTGATGTGAAGTCATAAAATGTCCACATTTATGACAAGCTTATAGTAACTTGAAACAAATTTTAATCCAAACCATTAGAAGAAATTTTGGAAATAAATAATTAAGTAAAAAATGGTTATTTAATTTCCTTGTGGACATTTTTAAAGGTTGCAATACACGATCATAAATTACATGTAATATACATGGATTTATTGACAAAGTGCAAATTTGAACATCTATTGTGACAAAAAAGATTTTCATCAATTTTTACATGTAAAATTGTAGATATAGAATACGTCCTATTTCTCGAGGCCATTGACCTGAATTTAAAGGAATTTTTAGAACTCTAAGCATCTACTATTGGTACACTGTATAAACTATCGGTTAATATGAGTAGAATTGAAACTAATTTCTTTATTATTTATACATGCGTGCACAAACTACCACGTGCGTTTTGTGTATTGTTATGTTCTGAGTTGTCATTCTTCATATCCTGATATCGCATTAATATGTGGACTCACGACAACACGAAAGTTTTAATCCAGTTGTTGTTGTTGTTGTTATGACAACTATGACAGATGACAACTATGACAGATGACAACTCGTATAATCACTTGGAATTCAGTTACAATTGTTGAATAATTCTGGTAAAATTTACTTTCGGTAATTAGTACCAACATTCTCACTACAAGTATTGTACATTATATTGTAAATTTATTGAACCATGTATTACGACGACTTTTACATCAATTTTTACATGCATTTTTGTGTCAATTTTACATGTAAATATTTGATCGTGTATTGCCCATTTAATAAATAAAATTTTCAATAGTTGGAATTCTTTTTTCCGAACAATATTTTTACTTTTATTATTTATTCAGTTTGTGTCTTCTATATTGACAAGAAGTTTTGACAGTGAGTTTGTTATTGTATCTCTGAAAGACTAATGAAGATGTGCTACTTCATTTCAGTCCATTTGATCGTTTGACATTGAGCCAATTGTGTTGCAAAATGTAATTTTATTAAGAATACACATACGATGACAAAGAAACTCAAATATTACCAACACTAAGGGACATAATAATGTACAACTTAATTTTATGATTTTCTCATTCAATTTTGATTAATAACATAACACATCATTTTCAAAATCTACAAAAATTATTTCAGTGTTGTCTTATTGTGTATTGTACACAAGTACGATGCTTAATTCTTAAGAAAAATGGGCATAGACAACGTATATGAAACTACAGTTTTTCTGAAAAGAATTTAATTAAAAGAAGGATATGTATGAGTGATTGATTAGGTTATGCCCCATAATCAATTCATATATACATCACATCAGAGGTCAACAGAGATCAACAAGTTTATTTGAGTTCATTTGATCATTTGACTTTATATCAGACTAAAATACACGTGCACAAGCTTAAGTTTGTATCACAAATATTATTAATTGGCATACAATGGAGAAAAGAGGCGATTAAATGAATTTCTTTGTCACTATATTAAAAACCAACTTAAAAATGTTTTCAAAGCACGCCAATGCTAGGTTTCTAATTTGAACGTCCATTCATATTTAGTGCCAAACTCAAAAACTTATAGCAAAATCACGGAAGCGGCCATAATATTCATTATTTTAATAAATATTATTTAAAAAAAATATAGTTATTGTTAAAATGTCGTATTTATTATGTTTCGTATGCGTTCAGGAACCATTTGAAAGAAACATACATTTGGCAACACTGTAGCCGCATACTATTGTAACAGTAAATACCGCTATAATTTTCGTATTTCGATCAGTGGCGGCTGCTGCAGAGAGGGCAGCGGGGCACTGCCCCCCCCCCCCCCCCCGTGATAAATTTCTTTTAACAGATAAATTAATTATAAATACTTAATTTGTATGTAATTTTTCTGATTTGTTTGATAACAAATAATATCCCTAGCAGCAAAACCACTATATGCACACTTGTCCTACATTAGCAAATATATATTTTTATCCTTCTCTAAAATTGTGATTTTGCTGCTTGGGATTTTTTCAGAAGTAACAGTCCGTCTCTTCAGCGCGTTCAAAAATCACAGTCTGACGTTTGTATTAGAAATCGTGCGTATAAAAAGTGGCGTGGGGCGAGAGCGGTATATGTCACGACAGGGAATTAGACTGTGATGCCGGCTGGCAATGTGGTATGTAATATCACAGAATAACAGAAGTGACAAAAGCCTCACTTGCATAATTCCGATATTTGTGCGCAAAATCAAACAAGCGCACATTTCAAAATGACGTTTTGTTTTTATTGTATAAATATAACCTGTCTTAGTTTTATAACTTATAATTTACGAAAGAATAATAAGTAAAGGTGCCAGTTAAATTGTTGTTGATATAAATAATGGAAACAGTACGAAAGAAAAAATCTGGCGTATGTAGATGTTGTATTTTTACTTGTAAAAATGTTCACCAGCAAAATATATTGAATGTTCCTAGCACAAGTGATATTGGATCCCAAAATTTAGCAGAAAGTGAACCACCTATAGGTATGACAATTAATATTTACAATACAAAATTACATTATGAGCAAAACATAAAATACGTTTAGTTGTTTAACTAAAGAATTCAAAGTCATTTTTGAACAAAAATTCAACACATATGCATTTAACCTACTTAGAACTTTTCAGTTACACACATACAATTTATTTGTATTTAATGAAATGTATAATTTTTTAATTGTATTTTAGCAGTTATGGAAATTCCTACTACAAGTGATGTTGGGGTTCAAACAGAAAAAAATCTCTCTGCCCATACGCCCAGAAAGGAAAGACTGAGAAAATCTCTAAGGCCTGTATGAGACGATGCTAAATTTTACAGAAAATTTTCATGTACATTTTATTTTTGAAATTTAGCAACGTGTAAAACAGAAGAGTGCTTGTAATATTGCATGCGAAATTTACCCAACAAAGTTACCTAAACCAAAGTACCTAACTTAAAAAAAATTGCGGTTTCAGAGGTTATGTGTGAATGGTCATAGTGTTTTTTAAGTTCTTATTGCATAAATTAAAAGATGTCCTGGTCACGTGAACAGGTGTCTGTGTTAATAGAGGAGTATAAAAAATATCCTTGTTTATATGCAGTTAAAGATGCAAGGTATAAAAACAAACATGCTTGTGCCACAGCAATAGAAACAATTAAAAATATAGTGACAAAAATAAAACCAAGAGTGTCCATATCAGATATTAAAGCTAAATTTCATGGTCTAAGAAGTAATTTATTAAATGAACATAGAAAATATAAGGAGTCTCAAAAAAGTGGTGCAGGAGAATACAGTCTTTTTCTTTTGGTTTTCCCCTTTTGTCAATTGTGTTTCACAATTTGTCAAATGACTTTCCCATTTATTATAATATGGCGGCGATGTGTCAAATAATTTCCTTATTTGTCAAATGTGTTTCACTATATGTCAATTGACTTTCACGAAACGTGTCATTTTATATTCATCTATTATGGAGAATCGTCGAATTAATAGTAAAATAAGAAATGATTTAAGAGCTTTAATAATTCGTTCTATGAACAACGGGCTCACGGCAAATAATATTGGAGAGCAATTTGTAATTTTACCCAATACAGTACAAAGAAAGATTTATTCTACATACCGGAGAACCGCTAATATTCATAAAAGAAGTGCTGGTCACCGACTAAAAAAATTATCTGTGTTACAGATAAATGAAATTTGCAATTGGATTGATGAAGATTGCAGTTTATGACTTCGTCAGTTAAAAGAAAGATGTTTGACGCAGTGGCCACTTCATCAAATATCGCTATCGACGATTAACAGAGCACATAAAACTTTCCATTATTCGTTTTAGAGAATCTCTTTCGTTCCCGAAAGAAGAAATACACCACAAATCATACAGACTCGCTTTGAATATGCTATCCGGTACAATAGAATCATGTTCGAAAGGGAAAAGATTTTTTTCATTGATGAATATGGGATTCAAGTTAATTCTCGAACTCATATGGAAGATCAGTTAAAAATACTCGAGCAACGAAAATAAAAGCTCAACTAAGAGGGCGTAATTATTCTGTGGCTTCAGCAATGAATATAAATTCACTATATTTGTTCCAAATCCAAGATAGACCATTCAATACAGTTCATTTCTGTGAATTTATTACAACTCTAATTAATCATTTACATAATGATAACATACAAGAGGCGCCTTTTTTGTTATGGAAAATGTTAGATTTCATACAAATGAAGAAGTTGTCAATCTCATTAGAAGTCATGAGCATTTTGAAGTTTTTTTACCTGCTTACAGTCCATTTTTAAATCCTATAGAGGAATTATTTAATCAATGGAAACACATAATAAAGAGAACTCAGCCGACACATGAGGATGAATTATATGCAGCAATACACAATGCTTCTGAACAAATAACTGCAGATAATTGTCTTCATTATGTTCAGCATATGGAAACATATCTGGGTGATTGTTTAGAACAAAATGAAATATTAAATTAATTGTTTCTTCATTTATATATTTCGATAGTTTGTACTGTGCATATTTGTGATATTTGAAAATGTTTTGCATACATGTATGTTTTTATCAATTTCTATGTACAGTGGTGGACTCCCCAAGGTGGACACCTAATGTACCCTGTGTAACAAGTACTTAGTAGATTACATTGGTATAAGTCAAAGTGACACAACTGACTGAAACGCCACTAATTGAAACCATATTTACAATACATAAAAATAAAAAAATACTATAGCAACTAAAAGGTGTCCACTTTAAAAAGTCCACCGCTGTACATTACACAAGAATAAATTAGATAACTTAAAATTTCAAATGTATACTTTATTTTCAAGGGTACGTCAATAACTAAATGAAAATGATGCACAGCTTGGTAAGTAGTTATTAAGCAAAACATATAATTTACATACATGGGAAAAGTAATTGATATAAAGTGAAAGAGATTTGACAAAAAAAGAATTTAATTCGACATATATGTCAATATGACAGGAATTGGGAAAGTCATTTGACAAATTGTGAAACACATTTGACAAAAGGGGAAAACCAAAAGAAAAAGTATGATTATAAAGGTTAACTGTGTATCCTAATGAATAAAAGAATTTAAAACTAATTTCTCGAAGAGCAACCAACCTTTCAATTACGATAATACTAAAATTACATCACTACATCATATATTACGCATGTGCGTGTGCTAAATTTGATATGTAATAATGCATACGTGTCATACAGGAATAATGCAATAATATCAAAATTGTATGCTAAATTAAAGCAGAAAATTTTCGTAATAATTTACATGGAAATTCTCTGTAAAATTTAGCATCGTCTCATACAGGCCTAAAACAGCATAGAGTTGTAGCTACTAAATCTAAAATGAAATTCTATCCTAAACAGGAGAATTTACAATATTTTCTAGGGCTTTGTGACAGATATTTATTAAAAGAACTGGCAACTGTTGTTAAATTTAATGCAGTTAATAAAAATAAGAATATTGCAATATTGTTTTTCAACTTTGAAGAGAATAAAAACATTTTCTAGAAATACCATGCAGGAAAGCAGACTATGTGCCTCAGCAATGTGTTCCATTGAAAAACAATTACTGACATCAACAACAAGTTAATTAAATAACATATTGAGTTTATTTTTTTGTTTGTATTTAATTTTTGATATTAAACACTCAGACCCCCCGGTGCCCTCCCGTTCCAAAAAATCACGGGCCGCCACTGATTTCGATCACATTGAAATACAAATTCATTGCTCTACAACGTTGTTATATAGGTAGTTACAGCTTTTTTAAGAAACTTTCACATATTTATTAATATGTACATATTACTATAATTTAATTTCTACAGTAATTTCTACCCTCGCTATAACTATAAGTAAAAGTTCATTGCACTATTTTAGTTTATTTTTTAAGACGTATAGAAAAAAACAATTAAACATAAAAAATCGCATTAAAAATTTGTAGAATATTAGAAATTTAGAAAAAGCATTTTGACACTCAATTTAATTTTAATTTAACATCCTAAAATATCAATGTTTCTTTATGCATGGTTTGTTAATATCTACTCGATATTGTTTAAATTTCTCCTAAGGTAGTAAGTATGTGTCTTGTTCGTAGTAATCGTACCGCACGCATATTGAACGTCTCTGATTGGGCATTGAAGAGGAAACGATTTGTTAAAATATTGTTTATGTTGTTGTCCATTCATATCCGGCTGCATACAATATTAAAAAAGAATACATTAACAAAATTAACAGTACACTGACTTGGCGGAAAAATAACAGAAAATCGCGAACATGTGCAAAAGCGCAAAAAAAAACCATATCAATTGACACTTCAACATTATTGATGAAGAGGCTTTATTAGGCGATCATGTCAACGTTTCTTCGCCGGCGACGTTTATGTAAACGTAATTATATATACAGAGAAATGGAAAAATTAGTGATGTGCATAAAATTGACTAATCGTATGATCAGGTTCGTTTATTGCGGCCGGCTTCTGTGTAAGAAGAGTCAGTCGGGAGGCAACGAAACTAGACTCGTTCTATATTTTGGCATTCTATTTTTAGCCCAAGTATACATACATACATATAATGACCGCCGGAGTAAAAACGTCAAGGCTAAACAGTCGAGAATTCTCATCTTTACTACTGGTACTGGCATACGAACTTATCCGTTTCGCCTAAACCGATAAATTCGTAGAAATTGAGTTTTATTATTTTTATAAGCGAAAAATAAATTCACCAATTCTGTTTTATGCATGCTAATAACAGATAACATAATCTACAGCGACTGCAGAGCATCTGTATCAACAGATTCGTTACATCTGATAATTTAGTATTAAATCTATTAATCTTATGTTTTCTTATACGAGGATGCATCGGTAATTCTTGTATTGTCTTTTCTTGCCACTCTCAGTGTGAATTTTATACGTACGATTCAAATCGGTACTCTCTAGTCCAGGGGTCTCCAAACTTTCCAGCCTTAGGGCCATACTGATTACTCCAGTAAGTTCCGAGGGCCAAAACCATATTATCATTGTTGCCGGTGGTAAAAAGTGAAAACGTCCACTGATGAAAAAAAGTCCGAAAAAGTACGCAACGTTTAAAAAAGGCTGCAAAACGGCAACACTGCATATTATTAATTTTCCTGTCATTATCTGTAATTTCTAGATTAGTCGTAGAGTACGAGCCATGAGGAGTAACGTGACACGACATCTGGTGGACACAAGCGGAAATAGGTAGTACCTTCTATCGCTAACAGATGGCGCTAATAGCACGTACAGAATAATCTCGTTGGTTCGAGAAAGTTCTGGTGTCTTCCACTCACTTCTAGATGGCAGTAATTGGAATATATAAGAAGGCTAGTGGCGCAACCACAAGTCAGTTCCTATGACACTGTTGTGAAATAAAATAGTGCGTACCTCCTTAAAACGTGTTTGTGCGTGTTTAAGTACATCTTTGTAACAGTATTTTGATTTAAATTGTTGCTTTTGTGTGTGATTTAGTAGTATGGAAAAGAAGCGAAAAATTGATAGTGAATGCAGAAAATTCAAAGATCAGTGGAACATTCAGTATTTCGTAATTAAGTCCAGTAAGAAGGCGCTATGTTTGATTTGCAATGAAAGCATAGCCGTTCTCAAAGAATATAACATTAAACGTCATTATGAAACAAAACATTTTCAAAATTACTCAAAATATACAGGAAGTTTGCGGACAGAAAAATTCGAAGCTATGAAGCGCGGATTGAAATCGCAGCAATCTTCATTTACAAAACTCAAAACTGAACAAGAGGCTGCAACGCGTGCCAGCTTTCGTGTGGCTCTTGAAATTGCAAAACGTGGAAAACCATTCACCGATGGAGAAATGATCAAAGAATGCATAATTGCAGTAGCCGAAGAAATGTGCCCTGAAAAGGTAAATTTATTAAAAAGTGTCAGTATGTCAGCAAACACTGTGGCTCGAAAGGTAGAAAACATCGCTGAAAATATATCCTCTCAACTGTTCGACAAAAATGGACATGTTGAGTGGTTTTCTTTGGCCTTGGATGAGTCAACGGATGTGTCAGATACTGCTCAGGTGTTGATTTATATTCGAGGAGTAGATAAAAGCTATGAAGTGCATGAAGAACTTCTTGATATGAATAGTATTCATGGCACAACTACTGGTACAGATATTTTTAAAGGAGTTGAAATGGCCATTAATCAAAAGAACCTTCGATGGAAAAACTTGAAATGTATTACAACTGATGGAGGCAAAAACATGAGTGGGAAAGATAAAGGAGTGGTCGCTCTTGTGTCAAAGGCTGTAGAAAATGACGGTGGTTTAAAACCATTAGTGTTACATTGTATCATTCATCAACAGTCTTTGTGCGGAAAATGTTTGGATATGTCTGAAGTTCTGAAACCAGTCACATCAACTGTTAATTTTATCAGATCTTTTGGGCTGAATCACCGACAATTCCGACAATTTATTGAAGAGATTGGAGAAAATGACTTACCTTATCATACTGCCGTACGTTGGCTTAGTTGTGGGAAAGTCCTTCAGCGCTTTTTTGAACTTCGAGCAGTGATCGAAATTTTTTTGAATGAAAAGCATCGCCCTCTTACTGAATTACAAAACAACGCATGGCTGTGGAAGTTAGCATTCTATGTTGATTTGACAAAACATGTGAACGAACTGAATTTGAGATTGCAAGGAGAAAACCAGCATCTTCCTGATTTATACACTAATATCAAATCATTCCGGAAGAAATTGATACTGTTTCAATCACAACTACGAAGTAAATGTTTTTCACATTTTAAAACATGTGAAATATTCAGCCACACTACTGAGACTGAGTTTCCTATCGATTTTGCAATCGAAACTTTGAGTGCTTTGAAAATAAATTTTGATACTCGTTTCTCGGACTTTGATGCCATTGCGAATCAAATTAAGATTTTTCAGAATCCTTTTGATACTGACATTGAAACCCTAGCCCCGGAACTTCAAATGGAAATAATTGATATACAGTGCAGTGATATAATTAAGAACAAATATCAAAACTCATCTTTGTTGGAATTTTATAAGAGTCTTCCACTGACACAATTTGATAATTTGCATAAATTTGCTCGTGGGCTGTTTTCTGTTTTTGGTGCTACTTATTTGTGTGAGAAGACCTTCTCCAAAATGAAGTACACAAAAAATGTTTACAGATCTAAATTAACTGATGAGCATCTTAAATCTCTTTTAATAATTGGTACAAGTAAAATTAGTCCACAACTACAAACTATTGTCAGTGGAAAATCTCAATTACACAAATCTCATTAGTATTTCATATGTCATTATGCTAGTTATAAGTTATGTTTTTATTTAAAATGTATAAAATGTTAGTTGGATTCATTTCAATAATTTGTTAGTTATTATATACTGAAGTAAAATTTTCTGCATATTATACATGTCTTTACTCATTACAATTCTGTGTTTCTTTATCCAACTTATCACAAAAACAATAACAATAAGCCTACAACAATGTTATGAGTAGTTAGCCCATGACCATATCAATGTAGATGTCATATTAATAATTATTCAACATAAAATTAGAATACTTCAGTAAACTAAATTTAATTTGCTATAAAAAATATGTTCTCTAAAAGGAGTTTTCAAGTATGCTAGCTCTCCGCGGGCCGGACAAAATCTGTCCGCGGGCCGGATGTGGCCCTCGGGCCGTAGTTTGGAGACCCCTGCTCTAGTCAATACTGAAACGCGCGAACTTTCAGAAGCCTTTGAATTTATTTGGGAATTGTCAAAATTACGTAATGTAACATAAACATAATAAAATATTGATGATCGTAATATGATATATTCTCAATCCACAACTGAAATAGTTTTCTTATTCATATACGATAAATAGGAAAGAGATATGTATACATTTCGTTATTATTTTAGGTTAAGATGTAATCATATATAAGAAAGTTATACATTTTTATCACCCTTAAAGAGATCAATTTTAATTTACTTTGCGGCGAATTTTTTAACTTAGTTCTATAGGTAAAGGAACCTTCAGCAACTGAAAGTGCTAGACTTAAGTTGAAATAAAATATCCAAGGACAGAGTTAATATAACTCATAACTCATATGATTTGGAAGTTATATTACTTGACAGGTAAAATTTTGCATCATTTCCAATTTGACGATATACTTACTTATTATTCTATGTCTGCTACTAAAAGCTGTCTACTGCATGTGGAATCTTTTATAAATGTACAGTATAACAGATTTTTGCCCCTGTTTGAATTCAACATCATTGTCAAGTTGGACATTATAATCCCATAAGCGCATTTTAAAGATTTTTAGCAATAATTTTGAAAACTATCGATATAATCAGCTTTAATATGATATAAATTATTTAAAAAAGTTATTAATGCCATTTCATCACATTGGCAATATTATAATTGTACATAAGGATGATCATATGATTACCAAATGATATTCATTTTATAAATGAAATATTTAGACACGACTATACAAGTAGGACAAATGAAGGAAAGAGTTTTCAAGTTTGATTTGATAATATAAGGATTTCTAAATCATAAATCAACACCCGATTTATGCAAGCAGGAAAACAGAATGGGCGCCAACAATACTAGAGAGATCAGTGATTTATCCACCATTGACTTATAATATTAATATTAAGCTATAAAATACGCAAACGCATACAGCTTTAGTGAAGAATGGAGTCGTCGATTTCGCAGAAACAAGTCCTGTTTTTGTGTGAAACAGGTCAAAGAGAAAAACATTGAAACACACAAAGCTTTCATAGATTTGGAAACACTTTATGTCTTCGTACCAAGTAACCAATTGTGTGAAGCAATAAGAATTAACTTAGGCAAAATTGGATTAACATAACAAGGGGGGGGCTATATTACAAAACAAGGTTATACCGCATGTGTCAAATTTCATTAGGTATAGGGATTCAATGATTACGTGCGATCTATACGTATGAATATAATACGTGGCAACGTGTTAACCCTACTGTCCGTCACCAATGCCGACAACAACCGACATCACAACGATTTTCTCCGATCCCGACCCAGATTTTGCATTTAATGTTTAGGTGGGGACACGTTGTGGTTCCTGGCCGTCTTATTACTGGAACGGGTAACATCAAATGGCCTCGCGATCTACTGATTTCTCTCCAAATGATTTTTTTTGAGGGGATATTTAAAAAATATTGTTTATACCTATGAAGCTGGTAGAACAGAAAACAGTTGCCTTGAGAGAAAAAATAATTGAGGCTGCTAATTCAGTAACTGCTCACATGTTAGATAACGTAAGAGTAAATTTCTACGACCACCTAGGGTAATGTCTTGCTGTGCAGGGAGGAATTATTTATTTTATTAGGGTTGTTTTTTAATTTTATTAGAATTACGCTTTTGTTTGTGTCATGCAGCGTGAACGTAGCTTAATAATTCTCTGCATTTACTGAAAGGAAAAAGAAAACAAATCCTTGCAACTCGTAAATATTATTTCTGAACGCATTAGAAACACACGGGTCGGTGGTCCAATGGTTACTGCTAAGTGCTAACTTGTATTTGCGAGCATGTGTCGGTTGTCGCGTCGCTGGCATTGGAAAGGAAAGTAGGGATACCACGTTGCAACATATTGCATGGATTTATTGCCTATGGCTAATGAAAATTGACACATACGGTATAGATCGAAATAGAACACATTGAATTGATATAACTAAACGAGTTCCTAAGCCCAGCATACGCTATGGTTATAGCGTATACTGGATGCACGCCAAATCAGAATAGGCCTGACATCTGGATACAACCTGCATATGGATTCACCACTAAAGAATCTCTGTCCCCATAGATATACTCATTATTCCATATTCTATAAGTTTCATAATGCTCTTCTGTGTAAAAATAATGGAAACCTACTGCCTTCGGACATATAAGCCAGACCAATGGACATAATTTCTTATTGTTTACGCTTATAGCAGCAGATATTTCACTTCAAATCTAGGTTAAATGAATTTCTGGGTATCAATTACGATAAGTATTGATAATCTCTTGGTGATCTTGATGTTGACCGTCCTTAGCATTGGCTTTATCGAGAAGCTTCACGTACCAAGAAGCGATTCCAGAATTTTGAAATTATACTTTTGGTCACTCCAAACAATTCAGCAACTCTTTCGCGTGTTCTTCCACCTTTTAATTGATCTGTGTATATTGGTTAAGCCTCTGTCTCTGATAAATCGTGGTACGTTTCCATTCAGAGTGACAAATATTTTTGACATTACTACTAAACACAGAAGTGAAGTATGGATGCTAAATGAAAAGTGTGCAAAAGTTAGGTCGTTCGAGAATGATTGACTAGCCAATTTCTAAACTTGTTAAGGGTCGATTTCGTATTCGATTTCTTGTTAAAAAGGGTGATATTAATTTATATAAATATTTGTAGGTGTAGTTGTAAGCGAGTCCTACATTTCATTATCGATTATATGGAATATCGGTTTATTAGAGCACTCTATTTGACATAATAAATGAATCACATATTGCTAAAACAATACAAGTCACTTTTTGGCCAAATTGAGTTTCCACATATTTTCTGTTATATTGGCTGTTCTGCGTTGTTTGGTGCTAAAAGAACTCAAGTGAGCATATCGCTTATGTTTGAAACTAACACAGAAAATAGTTTGTTTAGCGCTAAAACAACTCAAGTGACTGACTTAGGTTGTTTCTACACTATACAGCACCATAACAATAGTAACATAACCTTAAAATTAAACGAGATTTAGTAGTTGCTGTACCTAAGCGAGTGATTGTTATTAATATTGTTAATTTGTATAAACTGGATATTGTTATTACCAAATGGCTCCTCAGAAACGCAACGACCCAGTTTATAAACGAAATGTAATTTCAACATCTAGAGTCAAAGGATTAGAATACAAGAACTACAAAAACTAAACGGTACCTGCCATAACTCCAAATCTTAACATGAATCTTTGCAGGTAAGTTCTTTGTAATTAACTTCTTCATTGCGGTATAATTTTTCAATATTACTTTATTTTAGCTGTGCTATGAAATGTTCAGCTAAAATAAATTTTGACATGAGAGAACGTATTTTCAAAAGTTTTTATGGCTTGCCTAACAAATACTCACAAGATCTTTATCTTCAGAGTACAGTAACGGTTGTGAATGTTAAACAGGAAAGAAAACTTAATCCTGAAGGAAAAAAAGGGACGTATCATATGATCACTCTGAACAAGTCGATGGCAAAAAGATTAAAGTTTGTCAAGAGGCATTGTTGAACATACACACCGGTCTTACTGCTGAAAGAAGGAAGAGGATTAAACTACTATTAAGAAACAATCAAACACCCACTGACAAGAGAGGAAAACATTCTAAAGGAAATGCTGTATCAGCCGATGTTATAAATTGATCAGAAATCACATTTCTTTATATCCAGTAAAGGAATCGCATTATTCAGTAAGAGAATTCTAATACCTTGATGCCAAACTGAATGTAAAGATAATGCATGAAATGTTTTGTACAAAATATCCCGATACAAAAGTCAATTACTATTTTCATTTAAAATTCTTTCACGACAATTTTAATTTGCAGTTTGGACGACCTCAGGTAGATACTTTCAATAAATACGAAGAATTAAGTTTAAAAATAAGAAGTACTTCTCTAGGGGATGTAGCCAAAAAGGCTGCCGTTGCTGAAAAGATGGTTCACATGCTACTAAAGAGTGCAAAGAAAATCAAGAACTTACAGCAATCTCATTCGATTTTATGCAAAATTTGCAGTTGCCACTACTTCCTGTGCAAGACTTGTTCTACCTAACACAGTTAAGCGTCTCGATATTTGGTATTCATAATCTAAAAACCAACGAAGCTTTCTTTTACGTATATCCAGAAAATGGTTCCAATAAGGGTCCAAATGAGGTAGCATTATTCTTAATGAACTACATTAAAAATTATGTACCAGATGAAATTAAAGAACTGCTTCTCTTTTCGGATAACTACCCTGGGCAGAATAAAAATCATTGCATTGTCACATTATGTATGTCTTTAGCAGAAAGGGTCGGTTTAAAAAGGTGCAGCAATTTTACCCAATTAGAGGACATTCGTTTATACCCTGTGATAGTGATTTTGGTATGATTAAAAGAAAACTACGGAGATTTAACCGAGTTTACAATTTAGATACCTACACAGAAATTATTCTAGAAGCTAGCTCACAGAACAAGTTTACAGTAAAAGAAGTTCAAAATGACGAAATTCTAGATTTTAAAGCTTGGTGGCCAGCGTACTACAAAAAAAGAGTATCTCCATGAAAACAGAAAGATTTTCCATTTCAAAATTTCATCATTTCGTGCATTTACATTCAAAACCTGGTTGCGTAAAAGTTGATTAATGGAATGTTATGGCATACATTTTCACTAAGAAATCCCAGGAGGACATTGTATGAATCCAGTGGACAGAAGTGAGGGCGTATAGCGAAAACGTTCCAATACTGGAAATCAAACTTCAATATATTAAAACATTACTGCAATGGATAGATGAAGAACATAAACCTGTTACACCGGCATCAACGTCGCGCTAATTTAATAGTCTAACTCCAGTCGCAGATGGCGTGACGGTTCAAGAAAGTATGAAAAATGAAGCGAGCGTCGGTAGGCGACGACACGAGCGACGTTGTCCGGGCACCAGGACACTATGCTACCTTACGGTAACCTACCTGCGTTTCCTATAAACAGCCACTGGCTGTGTTCCTCCAGCGGGTTTCCTACGGATCACCCTGTATAGGTCGGCTGCGCCATACCTTATTCAAGTGCTTGTCACAAAAATTAAAATAATATGTTGAGGTAAAATAAAAGAGAGATTACGATGTGTAGTATGTTCTATATTAAATTGTTTGTTTTAAATATATGAAAATTAATAACAAATCAGATCGAATTTTGCGAAATAAAGCAGTTCAGATTAAAATTTTTGAAGATATTAAACAAGACAGATCGAATTTTAGTAAAAGTTAAACAAGTCAGATTAAATTTTTAGTAAATGTTAAACAAGTCAGATTAAATTTTTAGTGAACCTTAAATACAATTGACATAACCTCTGCGCATCGGCAGGGAATGGTCGGCAGCAGAAACGTTTCGTCGCCTCACAGGCTTTTCTACAATTGATATCATATAAAGTGCCACCAACGGCGATGTTACTACGATATGTGTTTTATGTTACTCAATTATAAAGAAAGTTGATTTAAGATTAGCACTTTAAGACTTTAGAAAAAGAGAAGGGAAATCGTTAAATTTACAATAACATGGTTATGATGACAAAATCAAAATTGAGAATTAATTAAAGTAACTTGTTTACAAATGTTAAATAATTATAGTAGCACTAAGCGTAGGAAAAATAGTATTTATATCAAGAGAATCTACTGAGCTTTCGGTATAGAATTTAAATTTGCATATATAATTTTAATTAGCTCAAAAATTAGCAAAGAAAAAAAACATACATACACTATGTTCCTTAACGGAAATGTACGGCCGCCATGTCAGCGTATATCTACTGAAGGCTTAGCCCCGTACCCAAAAAAAAAATCCTATTAAATTAGAAAAGAAAGAAAACAGAGATAAAACCCCGAAGATTAACATAAGATTTACTCAACTTACGCCAGATTACTGGAGATCCACGAAACCGACTTCACAAGTCACACAAAAGCACAAAATTAAATTCAGGAGCCCAACAGCATGGAACTTCGCAAATTCGAAAAGCGATAAATACTGTAAAACTTACGATAATTCACCTATACTAAGGTATCGACATTCACTACTTATTTCATCAAAGCCGCTTAAGCGTAATATCTACTAGACATAGTAATAAAATTACTAAAAGAAAATAAGCAGTTCTGTACTATTGTTCTTTATGCAAGATTGACTTGAAAAGTGAAGCCAGAGAACGTGTTTCCCCTTGACTAATGCGCGACAGCCAACACGCACGCCTCAAGTATAACGTATCACGGAAATGGCTCAGAATAGAAAGCGGGAAAAATTCAAAAATTAACGAACACAAACTATACGGCAAAAGAGACCGCCGATAACGTGACCTATATAATTAAACACAGACATCCACGGAACTTAAGATGTTGACAAAATTTATTGAAATACACCCACAATGTACGTAAGATTATAAAGTTAGATAATATGAAAGGAAAAGTTCACGCCTAAAAGTTGGTATTGTGCGAACTGTCCGACTACGCAACGCACGCATGACAACTAACCAAACAGATTTGTAAACAAACGCAACTCAGCCCCATCACACATTATAAATGTCCGGAACTCAGGTAAATAGACTAAATCTGACCAAATTACGCACACACAAGGTACCGACGGGCTTTGCCCCGATCTAATCGAACTTTGCAGGCATACGATATCGGACGTGGATGCGACGATTTACATTCCAAAGGTTATGTTCATTGGATGACACGGAACAAGGAAATTACCGCGAAAAGCCCCATTATCCCATCAAGTGCATGTCCTATGAGGAAAGAAAACAACTATGCACGAAGTCTAACCATTTCCATGCCACAATATACCTTTTCTTTTTAAGCAAAGAACAGTCTATAAAACCAAAAGAGGTTATCCGATTGCTACAGTACTTGATTCAGGTGTAGCAAAATAAACAAGGTGCTAAAAGAACATCCTAACACAATATTTCCTCCTACCAATATGGTGACAGGAAAGCAGTAAAACTAAGGTGGAGACAATCAAGTTCACACAGATGTCGGAGCCCGAGACATAAAATGTCGATGAAAATAACAATGTTTACATCCGAAAAATCAGAACTACGGACACAATGCAGGTAGGTCAGACCAGGCAAATATAAATGGCCTCGGAAAATAGTTATTTTAAACGTAGGTTTAAGTACACCTACACAAGTAATTAACTTCATCGTGTGAATGACCCAAAATTAGATTTCAATAAATTTAACTTAAGAAACAGAAATGAGTTCACCCAATAGATATAAGCATGTCAAACTAGTTTACCAAATATACCAGGCCCGCTCGTAAAGTTGCGATTTAGAGTATCAAACAGTGCGAAAAGCATAAGTAATGCGAAACATTAGCAAAACGTAAAAATAAAGCATAACAAACCCTTATATGAGTCTATAATCAATTCTAACAAGACCAGAACCATAAAAAAAATGCTTCCACCTCAGCAGAGTAATTAAAAAATCTTTCTCATGTGTTAGCAACGTTGAATTTTTTCCCATATTGCACAAAAACCTTAAGTCAGAATTTTCAATTTTTTTTTCGAAAGTTACTTTTAAGTTTAACAACATATTTTGTATTCTATAATGTAAACAAATATGATATTAACGATGTTTGCTAATAATACCTGTATTTTTTTTTGTTTTTGTAAAATTGAAACGTTTTTTTCGTCTCCTGAAAACTTGGATAAAGTGACTTATGATGTTTTAGGAATAAGTGATTCAAATATAAAAATAAGATGTGCATGAAAATTCAATCATCATATTGTACAGAATGCGCGCCAACAGAAACACATTGAGCAATCTTTTAATTTTATCTCATATTGCTCAAAGACGCAGTTTCTTCCAGGTCACATTCTGCAAGAAATGCAATATCATAAAACAAAAATATTCGAAACTGTCGTTAACATTCCCGCAAGTCTAAATGGGCCAGACGAGACTATTATAAACTGTCGTATCGAAACCGCATATTATAGGTCCGCCAGTCAGATTATGCATCTTTTGTATGTCAGTTTAATTCAGTGACTTTATTACTATTACTATGTTACCAGACACGCTCTACGTATATTAACATTCTGAATTGATGCATGGTACATATATATTTCTTTCAAACAATCGTTACATAAAAATAACTAGATTATAGCGATATCTCATAAAGTATAGTTTTTATTTATTCCGTGTTTTAGTCTAGCAATATGATCGCAAAGGCTTGTCCTAAATTTAGAATTTTATAAAATTATCGATATCTTGGAACGTCACACGAGGTGTGATGGCTTTCTTGGCATATCTGCGAACTAAATTTGGCTTTGCACTTTATACGTTCGACGCGAATAACCTCTAAGGTATTCGTTTATTTTTGCGAAAGATATTATGAGACGGAACAAGTAAATATTTACGGTGGGGATTCAACTATTCCACAAATAGAATGACAATGTAAAAATAAAGGAATGCCTTAAAATTTTCGCCAGTTTTTGTTTATATTACGAACAAAATGTTATTTCAACAAATTGAACAGAAATTGCTGTTAACCTTATCATGATATTGTTTCTGTTTTAGTTTCGCTCTAATCCTAATAATTTTATCGGTTTACTTATATGTCGTATTCAGCAAACGCAACAGTTGGTACCTTTTCAGTGATCGATGCAGTTCATTATAAACACGTTGTGGAGCTTTCGCCGACTTAAGGGTCATAAAATGCAAAAAATTTCACAGCCTTAAAGAAAAATCAGACAAAATTAATCCCTACTTTCGATTTCAGCAGTACCAAACTTAAAAAAAGGAAGGTAATGCAAAAGCAAGACGCATTCATGAATTGACACAAATAATACGACCTGAAAACACGACAAATGATCGGAGTGAGATCAATCTAAGTTCTATTACCCATTTTTTCAATAATTTGTTACATATTTTAAAACAAATTCATATATCTGAAATAAACAATTTTTTTATACACAACATAAAAATACACAAGGACACAAAAAAGCCACCGTAAAATAAAATAGATTTTGAATATATGAACCACAGAAACGAACGGTCATTCGATCACAAGCAAATTAAAATGTTATCTCATTTGTTTTATGTTTTATATTCCGGCAATTTAGAAAAAAACCAAACATTGTCAGACACTTATAAACTGCTTTTAAGAACGTTGGTATGTTTGTATTTGTTTTTGTCGAATTTTTACAGTTTAAGTAACAATACCATAACATGCATTTATAATTTCCACGTATTTAAATGTTTTTAATTTGTAATTTTCGAGAAGATTAAATATATAGTCGAAACGTCAATGTAGTTTGTTCATATATATATATGCTGTTTGATAAAAAAAAAACGCCCCATCTCGTAACATCTATATTTATTATCCGATTTCAATAAATAAAAAACGCATAATGATTTGACAAACTTTATAAGCTGCCCATAACCCAATTTTTTCAACGCTGTCTTGAATACGTAACGATAGTCAACTTTTTCACTTTAGTGGACACTGTAGTTTCCTTTTTTTTATTTAGTCTGGTAGATAATTTTTTTCTGAATCTAGTAATGTTCATATCATTTGAAAATTTTTCGATAAATTGGGACTTTTAATATTTTTATGAATTGATTTTATTTTGAGCTTAGAATAATTTTGATAAATCGGGACATAATATTTTCCGAAATATCTAGTAACAACTTAGAAAATTTTACAATAAATTGGAACTTGTAATATTTTTATAAATTAATTTATATTGAACTTAGAATAATTTGGCCTAAATAAAACTTTAATATTTTTAGCGAGATTAATAATTTTTGCAAACTAGGATGTTTTATTTTAACACGCGATGGTTTTACACTAAGCGTTATGGTGAAACATTTTAGTAATTGTATAGTTTAGTTTGATATTTAATGAGAGGATTTATTTTTAATAAACAATTTTTGAATATAAGTATAGACACTTTACGCTTGCAAGTCTATGGAAGGTCAAAAGTATCAAGTTTACTTAAACTTATTTTTTTGTTTGTAGAATATTTTTGCTGTATAAAGACATATATAGATATATATTTTTTTTAAATGGATAAATTTGAACAATTGTATGAGGAATTATTATAATTATTATATTGTTTTGTATATGGTGTTATACAAAATTTTATGTGGTGATTTCTGCTGGAGTTTTGAACGAGGTTGGTAATTTTATTTTTATTAATTAATGTACTTTCACAGTGTTTGTTTCTTAATGTGTAGGTATATTATTTGGATCGTGGAAATTCATTATATATTTTATTTGTATTTATTATCCAGTATAAGTAATGACATTTGACAGAACTTTGATTTGTTGATTGTTTCAAATTTAAATCTTTATGAATTAGTGTATAACGAATGTGTTTAATGGAATATTTTCTGATTTATTTATTATCATAATAATTTTTATAATTACTGAATTAGTTTTTTTTTTATTTTGTTATTTTATCATAACAAAGCGAGGGTATAATTTAGTATTAGGTTTTTCTTGTATTTTTATTTATTTTATCTGACCTGAAGACAACTTGAGAGCATTCTCTTTTTTTTTGGAGAAAGAACATTGTTATTATTTTCTATTTTCTGCCCCTGAGAAAAACATCGTTAGTAACCCTAAAGCTGATCTAGTGAAATGTGAAATTGCTAAACCTACTTTTCTGCAGAAATTTATGAGGTCCTAGTCTAGCATAAGGCCTAATACCAGGATATATGCTTGATTCTGTTTTTATTTATTATTTAAATAATTTAAATCATTGTTATATAATCGTTAATTGGCAAGAGTCACAGCAATATACATATCGGTGAGATAATTATTGTTCGTAATTGCGGTGGTATCCTTATTCCACGAGAAATAATGCTTTAAAATCGCAAGGCACGCTAATTTTCAAACGACAGACGTTTGAATGATATATTTGTTGCATTTGTGTTGCGATTTTTTTTCGCGGCTCACTTGAAAATTTCATAGTAATCGGATAAAGGTTGCAGATAAATATTTTTTTTTTTAAATTAAATATCAACCTATCATTTGGTTGATATGAATGAATATTATTAGATTCAGAAAAAAACTATCTACCAGACTAAAGAAAAAAAAACAAGTGTCCATTTAAAAAAAAGTGACAATCTTTACGTATTCAAGGGGTATAAACTGCTGAGTTTGTCAATTTTTATTTATTGAAATCGGATAATAAATAAAGAATTTAAGGGTTGGGGCGTTTTTTATCAACCAGCCTGTATACATATAGAAAGCGTCACATAATATGATTTTGACAGGAGCACACTTGTAACAAAATAGTTCGTTTCGTGTATATTTATATCAGTTGGCCGTGACTTGACTTTACAAGTTACATCTGTTTTAGCACTAAATTAATGAAAGAATGTATGCATTGTAACACCTTCTTTTAATCTGAGGTCACTCGTTACTGACATTGATTGCACTTTTTCCTAATTAAATAAACATACTCGTGCATAAAAATTAATGACTTCTTCGTAAACAAGTAATCTTGCTTCATAGGTTTTTTTTTGGTTCCATCTTTGTCCATTTGAGTGCATTTATTAACAGGACGTTACAACACACATGTAATGTATGTAAGTCATTTCTTGACGTTTCCTTATTTTTTAAACAATACATCAAGGCTGGTCCAAAAGGTCATATTCCTTAACGAGCTGTCAGTACTGGTATGGCCATAAGAACGAATAAAAAAAACAAAAATTAATAACCGACGATCGGCGTGAAACGTAAGGAAAAAATAAACAATAAACGGAATAATATTACTTCTCTGTGGAAGATTGATTGCTTGTGTATGGGATATGAAATAATAGCGGTATGCAAAAACTACGCCGTGACGTTGTTTTGAAATAATTTTTTAAACGGGATTCTTTTAACAGTTAAGTTTAATTTATAAATCATTTATTTCGTATAAAACTTTCCAGTTGATCTTTGCACATTTTCATTAATTTATATCGTTATATTAGTTAACATTAAAAATCATTAAGAAAAGGCAAGAATGTGAAAGTGATGTGGGTATAAATGAAATGTTAACAAAATGGAAGTGGTGAAGTAGGGACAAAGTAAAATTATGAAGAAAAAACACGCATCCAAACTAATAACTAGGAAGTTTTAAAAAAAATATGGAAAAAAACAGAAAAGAAAGCAACAAACTGAGCGAAGTAAATGTGGTTACGCAGAAAGATAAATGAAATAGGGGAAAAGAGTAAATCAAATACGGGAGGAATTCTCTAAACATCTTCTAACAGACAAATACGTAATGAAGAAAACTATATTGACAAAGAATCAGAAGATCCAGATACTGATATAAACGAACCAGACTTTCAAGGGAAAAACACCCGAGGATGACAACATAAACATGGAAGTGATAAAATGACGGAGAAAGATTTCTGGCAGCTAGTTATAAACTCATTAGAAAAATATGGAATACCGATGAAATGCCGATGGAATGAAAAAGGTACAATCATAACCATAACCATACTTCAAAAGGAGACTTAGTCATTATGCAAGAACTATAGAGGAACCACACTGCTAAACAAGGCTTATAAAATCATGGCATTGAAAATTCAAAGAAGATTAAGCATATTGGGTACGCTACAAAAATTGTAGGAAGTTGCCAAAGCGGGTTTGCGCAAGGTATGTCAACTGTATTTTAAGGTGACCAGATTTAAAGCGGATCACCACTGACCATATATTCCTAAAGGAATTAAAAACCTCAACAAAACTGAACAGATTAATACAAACCAACTCATTGCATATACAGATGATCTAGTGATATACAGGCTGTCTCTAAGAGGTGCGGAAAAAACGCTACCACACATTTCTGAGGGTGATCTAACCCAACTTACCTCAGTCCAAAAGTGGATGCACCATTGCATTGAATTGCCACAAGAATAACACCCAAATTACAGAAGCATATGTGTCCATATACGGAATGAATTTTTTATATCCAGATTACTCATAAACGGCTGCTCCAATCAACTCCTACCATGTATACCTTTTCTAGGTAAAAAACATTGGAGAATAAGAATTTTTATTTAAAAGTTAAATACAGTGTGTCTCAAAAAAGTTATTACGTTTTAAATGGATACAATATGCCGCAGGTGGCGCCCTCTACATTTTGCAATGAAAATGAGAGCAGATTTAAATTTTATACCCCACGAAACCCCCCCTACACAAATATTGTGACAATATACCAATTATTACAGAAATTATTTATAAAAAACTAAAACCAAATTGAACTTTTGACACTCTGTATCTCCGAAAGCATCCACTTTTGGACTGAGGTAAGTTGGGTTAGATCGTCATATTTTGCGCTCAGAAATGTGTGGTAGCGTTTTTTCCGCACCTTTTAGGGACACCCCAGTATAGTTACCAAACAAAAAAAGTAATGGAAAGGGTCTTGAAAAGAATTGAGAAAGACGGAGAGAAAATTGACTTGAAAATAGATGAGAAAAAATTTATGAGAATCGGTAGTAGTGAAATATCAAAAAAGATAAGAATAGATTACGAATTTGAAGAGATGGATAAGTTCAAATGCCTTGGGGAAAGAACGTAGAAATACTGGAAAGATACAAACAGCAAATTCGGCCTATTAACATAAAAAAATATGCGGCATAGCACAACAATTAGTGTCAGCACTAAAATTAAGAAAGTGGGTAATATTGGGTAAATTCCGCTGAAGAATAGCCGTAGATAGGTGTTTCTGACTCATTGGACATCATCAGTACGATGTATCCAAGGAAGAAGGTGGGATAACCCTGGAGATGTAAGCATTCATGGAAGAACATCAGGTAACAGACTGCCACTTGTAGCTTCATTTAGAAGACAATGTCTTTCTCGTGGCGATGTTGGTTGTTGTCCTCAAAACTGAGGATCTTCTAAGTGAAGCTACAAATGGTGATCTGTCACTTGATGGTCTTCCGTGTATGCTTATATCTCCAAAGTTATCCCACCTTAGCTACACCGTATTTATGACGACCAGTGAGTCAGAAACACATGTCTGTGGTTGCTCTACAGCGGAATTTAGAAGTATATTACCCTCGTCCTTGTTTTATTTTATGCATCCGCAGTAATTCCTCTTTTGATTAAGTATACATATAAAGATACATATATAAAACATTAGTAAGATCCAAACATATGTAGCAGATACTATGTCTTTAAAAGAAGCAGCATTAATTAAGAGTATTCGAAAGAAAAATATAATAAGAAAGTTACTGGCTCTAGCTAAGACAGGAGGAAATGAAATGAAAATAAGAACTAATTTAGAAATATGTTTGCAGAACAGGATCAAAGAGTACCACGAGAGCAATAATTGAATGAATAAATTCTAGTAAAGGAAGAGGAAGAGGTTCACCATGAAGTAGATGGCAGGACGAAATTGAGGAGGATATAAAATCCTCTGAACTAGCCAGATGGAAATAGCGAAAAAATTGAAAACCTACAAACAGTACACCTACTGATTGTTACAGTGATAACTAATCAGTCTCATAAAAGGGATCCAATGGGTTTCGGTACACAAAGCAATGAAACTACAAGGAGAAATGTGCTACGTTATTTACTTATATTACTTAACTTAATTAATTACAAATATTTAAGAAAAAAACTATTAGCAATCACTGATAAGTGACAATTTATTCCACAATATTTACGCACCACATAAGCTTTCATATAAATAAAGACTTAATGCAGTAACGAATTTTAGGAGATATGATATGATCTCATTGCAGTTGATATTCTTCGTATGCATCTCATAACCCACAATACTTGCTAGTAGGACTAGGTCATTGTTGGAAAAGGGAAAAAGAATCATAAATAATAATCATGCAAGAATTTGTTTAAGTTTCTGCAAAAACTTATAAGGATCTGGTCTTCGAACTAATACAAAATTCATTAATTCATCAATTGTGCTACATTTTTGTGGAAATTTTGTAGTAGGTACCTAATTTTTTCATGAAAGAGGACTTGTCCCAGAAAGTTAAAACTTCTGTTACCTCTCGATATAATCTCCATGAAAATCTACATATTTTTCACAATGTCGTCATCATGATTCCATGGCTGTCGAGAACAGTTTCTTGGTGATGTGTTCTTTTTTACGGGAAAGTGCTTGAAGCCAGCCTGTTTGATTAGGAAATCAGCAGTCAAATATTTATTAGGTGACAACGTCTTCATCCTCATACATTCTCATACAATCCCAAACAAGTTATGAAAAGTATTTGTTACACCTTTATCCTTTATGCATTAAAAAAATGAAATAAATATGTTAGCTATTTCATATTCACAAGTCACCCAAACGGTAAGAAATTCGTTGAATCTCACTTATTTTCGTCCGTTCCATTGGGAACACGGTGCTCGTCGCCGAAGCGATACGACTCAATGTATAGACGTAAATCGAATTTCAATTGCTAATGCGATTACTATTGTATGTAAATGGCGAACAGTGCCACATGGCTTCCAACACAAGAAGAATCTATATAGGTTAGGACACGAAGCGTGTTGCTAACTCATCGATAGTCTCAGTTCAAGAATTCGAAAACTTGGCAAATTTGCAATTCCAAATTTATAGATATATACAGTTACAGAAAACTAAATGTAGGTCATTATCATTCTGGCTTAACATCCGTAAAATGAACATCATAATAATAGAAATGAATGTTAAATTGTACGTTATACACACTGATTAAAAAGTAAGAAACTCTATTACTGGAACCTTTCCAATTAGCGTTATAAGCGAATGTGCTTTGGCACTTCCTACCAACTCCAAGCCGTTTATGGTTATTTATTGATTGTTATCATGATATTGTTTAAAGTAACGTGCTGTAGGTACGAAATATTTAAATGATGTCTACTTGCAAGTTAGTTACGAGGAGTTTTTTTCGAAGGATTAAATTTATACGAATTTTATTAGTAATATCTTGAAGCACGTGTTAATGTTGAGATAAGGGACAACAAAAATGGACGCGAGAAATTGCTATATATAAAAAAAATATTTGACATATTTCGCCTGCAGTGCTAGAATTTAAATATCTTAGTACTAACGCAAGTCTCCATGATTTAAAGAAATATAATATTTATCACCTTGAAGCCTACAAGTATCAAAGGAGAAATTGTGATGAGAATAATATTTAAATGGCATGAAATTTTTATGCAGTACTCAGAACAATATACAGATAATATTTTGCAGAAGTAGAAAGGAAAATAGAAATAGATGATAGATTTACATAACCCTTTCTATTCCATATACATGTTGTTATATACCAGGTGTCCAAAAATAAAACGCTCCAGCTAGTAGCACCTTTATTTGAAGTCTGATTAACAATCGACATATCAAATTCAACGATTTAAAAAGTACTATCGAAGAAATACCAAATTTTGTTTTTAGGTACTCGGTTCGTCAAGTGTCGATAATCAACTTTTTAAGTTAAATGGCCACCTGCTACTTTTTTCACAGAATTTGATAAAGATTTTTGAAGTGTAAACTTCTTTAGGCGCGTTGCGCTGATTGTAGGCACTGAACAAGACTGACTGCAACGTTCGGATATGTAACGCTCGGATACGTGTAACGCTCGTTCGGGTAAAGTCGGCTAAGGGAACAAGATAAATAAATATATCATACATATATGTAGAGTTATTTAATTTCAATTAAATTGAAATTTAAATGAATAAATAAATTTATATTCCAGAACAGATTCGATCCCGAGCCGCACGGGTATGAAGACGACACGTTACCATCAGACCAAGCGCGGGACCGTAAGCGAGTATTTATATCGTCTATTTATACATACACATACGTCCGAACCGACCAAACGAAATGGCCGCTCGCGTAAATGTAATAAATGTGCGAATATGTTTTATTTAATACGTTACTGAATATTATACGCGTGTATTTAGTATTATTGAAAATTGACGTATGAAAGTGAAATTTTAGATACGGGTCTTAGGTCGCCGATCACCAATCCATAGTCAAAATGTCAAAAAAAAACGAAATGGCGGAAGAGTTTTTTGAAAATTGACGTATGAATGTGAAGTTTTAGATACGGGGGTGTCTTAGGTCGCCGATCACAAATCCAAAGTCAAAATGTCAAAAAAAAAAAAAATGGCGGACAATTTTTTTGAAAATTGACGTGTGGATGTGAAATTTTAGATACGGGGGTTTTGGGGGTCGTCGATCACAATTCCAAAGTCAAAAAAACAAAATGGCGTAAGAATTTTTTGAAAATTGACGTATGAATGTGAAATTTTAGATACGGCGGTGTCTTAGGTCGCCGATCACGAATCTATAGTCAAAATGTCAAAAAAAACAAAATGGCGGACGAGTTTTTTGAAAATTGACGTATGAATGTGAAATTTTAGATACGGGTCTTAGGTCGCCGATCACCAATCCATAGTCAAAATGTCAAAAAAAAACGAAATGGCGGAAGAGTTTTTTGAAAATTGACGTATGAATGTGAAGTTTTAGATACGGGGGTGTCCTAGGTCGCCGATCACAAATCCAAAGTCAAAATGTCAAAAAAAAACAAAATGGCGGACAATTTTTTTGAAAATTGACGTATGGATGTGAAATTTTAGATACGGGGGTTTTGGGGGTCGCCGATCACAATTCCAAAGTCAAAAAAACAAAATGGCGTAAGAATTTTTTTAAAATTGACGTATGAATGTGAAATTTTAGATACGGCGGTGTCTTAGGTCGCCGATCACGAATCTATAGTCAAAATGTCAAAAAAAACAAAATGGCGGACGAGTTTTTTGAAAATTGACGTATGAATGTGAAATTTTAGATACGGTGGGTGTCTTAGATCGCCGATCACGAATCCATGTGTACATGTGTAAATGTAATAAATGTGCGAATACGTTTTATTTAATATGTTACTGAATATTATACGCGTGTATTTCGTATTATTAACCTCGCCTTGATGAAGTTTTCACTTCTGCCGTGTGGTTTTAACCACACTCATTCTTCTTGTTTTTTTGATTCAATGATATAGCAAAAACATTGTGTTTAAATGTACTATCACTTTCCAATAGTCATTGCACCCTTAAAGACACCGATGCTGTAACCATGACAACCATTGTGTAGTTGTGTCAACCTTATAATGTCTAAAAAGGTTTGATGGCACATTACATTAAATAAGAACGTTCTCACATTCAAGGTATGTATTTTCAATGAAACAACCGTTTGATACTGCAATGAATTTTTTTTTAATTTTCAATAAAATAAACTTATTTCAACAAAAAATTAATGAAAATGCTCAAACTGGGCACCGTGCCTTTCGAGTCACTGTCGACACCTGGATATCAGGCCTAGGGTAGCATTCATCAAAACTTCTGGAGACATTTCCTGACAATGATATGTGAACATAAAAACACATATCATTTTAAACTATTTATATTGGGTGTTTCGGAATTGCACGGCACTATTGTGTACTTCATCTCCAGCATAAAATAAACAAAAAAGTCCATATAGACATATGTCTTAAATTAATTTATTACTAAGATATTGGAGCAAAAAGATATTTATTTAACAATACAACATCCAAAAGAACTGTTTGAAGTGGCCACCGTTTTGTTGAATGCAGCATTCAGCACGACAAATTCATTCTTCTTTGGCACTTCGTATAGCATTAGTACGATCCTTGATAGTTTCTGAGCCTTCCACGATGCGATTATTAAACTAACGCAGTTAGATCGGGAGATCGGGATTCATCAGAGTTTAATAATCGCATCGTGGAAGCCGCAGCAACTAACAAGAATCGTCCTGATGCTGTACGATGTTCTAAAGAAGCATGAATTTGTCGTGCTGAATGCTGAATTCAACAAAACGCTGGCCACTTTAAACAATTCTTTTGGATGTTGTATTGTTAAATAAATATGTTTATGCTCCAATATCTTAGTAATAAATTAATTTGAGATATATTGCTGTGGCAACATGACTATTTGGAATATGATAATTGTAGTATTGCCATACATTAGGCTTTGCCAAATAAATTATGTTGTGTGCTGTTCCAGCAACATAAATAATAAAGATGATGATAATTTTTATTATCCTTAATGTATATTTTATTTATCTTAACAGCACGTACTTTATAAGTATACGTGAATTCTATCAGTGTATCTAAATTTCTCCTCTCTCGTCAAATCTCTTGTTTTACTTTTGATTGGGATAAGGTTATAGCTTATTTAAATGAAAACCAGAAACCATATAAAACATAATTGTATAATTTATTTAACATTTATTACATAATAGATAGCATCGCTATACTATATTCACCATTTTATTTAAAAGAAACATCATTAAGAGAAAACGTTTGTACCTTGTTCTAGGTTGACTAATTCTTATCACACATCCATCCTTAAGCATAACCCTTTCTCGGTTATTCGCTTTTTTAAACAAAGGTCCATTATTTAAAATGTTCAGTGCAATTCTCACGCATTTCATAAAGTCAGGTTGTTTTTCATTATACACAAACCATACATCTTGTTTCTCTTTTCTATAAAAGAAATATATATATATATATTAAATTTTATCTCGTCTTTTATTTTATACCTGTTTCATATCTAAATTGTAAATATAAATTCATTTTTAGGTCTATGTTTTCTCACTTTAAAATGTATGCAACTTAATATACTCATGTTAAATCTTGGAATACAATAAAACATTATTATTGTCTCTTTTATATTTTATATACTTAAATTAAATCTTAATGCTATTACTATTATCTTATTAATATGCAAGAGACCACGGCAATATGTTTATATGGACTTTTTTATTTATTTTGTGCTGGAGAACAAGTACCTACAAAAGTGCCGTGCAATTCCGAAACACCCGGTATATTTTAAAATATAACAAATATAAAGAACTTGAAGAATAGATATCAATTAGACAAAAGGTAGAAAAAACAGAAGAAAAAAAAGTTGTAAAGTCGATCAGAAACAACTCTGTGATTTCTTTGATATATGATGGATTAAACATAATATTTTCTAAATTTAAACTATAAATTAAGGGCGTCTCAAAAATCCTGCATTTAGTGTATATTTAAAAATTATTCCAATTTCAACTTAACGTAAAACTGTTTTCTATACATCCTTGTTATGTCTGTGTTCTTCTACCTGGAAATTGCATCACCAGTCTTGTTTCACCTGTAACCCACCATAAAATATAACCGAATCGGCGAGAATTTCGTCATGGCAAAAAGGGGAAAAAACACGTTGAGATATACAGAATGCATTTATCTTATCCCATTTGTCAACCGCCTTCTACGGCTATATTTGTATAATTCTTCTTTTGGCAGGGTCTTCTTTTTATCGTTTTTGGGAAGTTTCGCCTGCGAAACTGTCACCTGTTTTAACAGAAAAGTTCAACGATCCAATTTCGCGCAATAAGATTTCACTTTTTTTTTAATGTACTGAAACTGATTCACAATATCCGTACCACTGTGAATGAATCTGTTCTCGGCTGAATCACAATAACTTTCGTTTATATTTCACTTTTAAATAATTTGAAGTATGTGTCGAGTACGTGTTTTTACAAGTTAAATAGGTAAGATGTAGCGATATACGCATGCTGTGAATGTTCATTAATTAAAAGTATATGATAATTCGGATCAATTCGAAAAGTTTATATATGAACAATGGAATTAAAAATCTCATTTTATTTCTATAATTAATTGTCAAAAATATTTGAAACTTATAATAATGTTATTAATTAAATAGAATAACATTTACATATTAAACAAACCTACATGCGTGCTTGTTAGATTTAATAGTAGTGAACTTAAAATTAAGCATATCATATATAGATATTTCTTGAATTTACAAAAGCCCTTTATACAATCAATCACGAATTACTATAGAGTGTTTCAACCTTAGTATTCAGTACGGGTCTTATGCAAACAGACAACATAGTTGTCAGTTTGACAATGACAGGTTAGGTTGGTAACTCATTATAATGACACGGCATTTTAAATACTTGTTGGTAAGGATATTATTCGAATATATTATTATATTATAATATTAATTTGACAGGAAGGTTATGTTGTGATACTACACACCGACAATACCAACCATAAACATAATAAATAGAACTGACAACATTGTCTCATAAAATAAAAAAGGACAGTTTATTACAAATTACTTACGGTAGTAAAAGAGGTGTATATCCCATAAGAGACTGGACTGAATATTAAGGTTGAAACGCTCTATAGTAAAAATATGTTATTATATTGATCTTTTTGATGATGCAATAAAATGATATTAGCATCTTTTTGTGAAACAGATTGCAATCTCTGAGGTGAAATAATGATATCTCTTTGACGCGTGGAGTGCCTCAGGGCTCGATTTTAGGATCTCTCTTCTTCTCAATCTATACTTGTGCTGTTTTTGATTGCATTAAACACTCTTTACCTAAGGAATCTCTTATGCAAAAATTGAATCACATCCAACATATTTTGGATAATATTCCACTTGCTTGCTCACAATATTCACTACATATAAATTCTTCTAAGTCTGCGGTCATTTTTGTGAAACAGATTGCAATCTCTGAGGTGAAACAATGATATCTCTTTGACGCGTGGTGTGCCTCAGGGCTCGATTTTAGGACTTCTCTTCTTCTCAATCTATACTTGTGCTGTTCTTGATTGCATTAAACACTCTTTACCTAAGGAATCTCTTATGCAAAAATTGAATCACATCCAACATATTTTGGATAATATTCCACTTGCTTGCTCACAATATTCACTACATATAAATTTTTCTAAGTCTGCGGTCATGTTCCTAGGAAGTCAGCAGGGTCGAGGTATTTTAAATTGCACCTTTGCATTGAACTTGGGTAGGGATGTATTTATTACCAGATGTGACCGTATTCTAAACCCTTGGTGTCACTATTAGATATAACAAATTCATTACGATTTTTGATAGCACTCTCCCGATGAAGATAATAAACATTATCGAAATATAGAGAGAAGAATGAACAAATTGAGTTTTATTTAACCAGAATACACGGACCGATAACCCTGATAATTAATTATTGTTATTAAGTACGGTCGATATTTTTATTATTACTATATTAGATATAGATCCAAATATATCGGAAATGCTTACAGATACCGTAAAGGAATAAATTTATGGATGAACATATTGTACTTTATTCCTTTATTGCCCACTTTTCCATTAACACCACAGCCATCTCTGAATAAATCATCATTGAACACTGTACCCTTTTTGTGACTGTTCGAAATTCGCAAATAAATTTGTTTCAATTGTCGTCTTGTTATAATTTTCTTTCTTCTTTTTAGTTAGTAAATTCTTTTTGTTGTCATCTGATACATTTTCCATTTTTTCTGTCCATTTACTTGTGTAATTATTTTCTATTCTTCTGAATTATATCTCCATGTAATCCCTATTTCTCCCTCTCCTTATTTTCTTTCATTCTTTGCTGTCCCTATTTCTTTTACATATTTGTTTCAACTAACATCTTGTAATCATATTCTTCTCATTATTAGGTTTAACTCATGTTTTCTTCTTCCTGTCAGTTAAATTTACCAATTTCTTTGTAAATGTATTTTGATATTCAACAATATTTACTTCAAATTTCTTTCCCCATTTAGGTACTAGTTCTTTCTATTCTTGTTTATTTTCAGTTTCATTTTTCTTTAATATTTCTGTAGGTATGTGGCTCTTCTATATTCCTCTTACATTTTTCTTCTAATTTATCTTGTGTCTTCTGATTTTTGCAGTGACTTGATAATCGTCATACTTTTCTTCTAAATTCTCCATATTTTTCTTCAGATCTACATCTAATTTTCGATTTGTTTCCGCTAGTTATTTCCTTGCTCTTTCTTTAGCTCTTTGTAACCACTCTTCTTTTATCTGATTCCAATCAAAATGATCTTTTGCTAGTTGTTGAATACTTCTATCTTCAGTTTTTTTCTTTAATTCCTCTATTTCTCTGTTTGCATTTTCTTTAACTTATCGCGAGTTTTGCTGTATTCTTTCCAATCTATCTCACGTAATGTTTTTCCTATATTTTCTCTTCCTTGCATGTTGATTATTATATGTGTATATGTTTGTTTAGTTATCAAAATTTCAAATAAAATAATAAAGTAATTTCCAAGTTAGTTTAAAATCAATATGAACGAATCAACTTGTATTTTAATGTAAATAGAACTAATACAACAAGAATAACACAATACAAAACAAATAAAAATAAAGAATGCACAAATATCTCAATTACAATGTTCAAAATCAAAAGTAGATAACTACATTATTATTTCATTTAACCTCTCCAACTTATGAACGTATCCTATCAGTATTTTAGAACATAACCTCCACACTTGAATTATTACTAACACAACTTTAAATTCGAATAGTACACGAATTTGGGAGCCAATAAATTAATACGGTACTGGGTCTAACAGATAAATACAATTATCTGTTAATAAACAATGAAATACTATCAAACTTTATAAAATTATAGTGTTTTATTTGAAAACATAATGCACTTCGGATAATGTTGCATTTTATTACCACTTTATGATTACTGCAATAAAACGCATATAATAATAATTCACATAGACTTTTAGTATCCATCAGCAAGTAGCTATAATTTTATATTTTGCATATATGATCCCTATAATCTCTATTATTAACCTTACAAATTTCAGCTGTTTCTCGACATCCGAAGATGTTCGTGATATACGTCTTTTGCATAGGTATATAAACTTGCTGCACTTCACTTTACGCGATGCGCAGATAATTTTTGCTGCAAATAAGCGAGATTTAACATTTCAACTGCGGTGTGGTGCGACATGGTACTCTGTAGATATTGTTCTTCCTTCCCGCTAAGAGCTTTGCCCTCGCCCCGTCACTACGTACATACGTTGCGTGTGGCATTATTGCCGCGTATTAGGTAATAAGGGTAAGCATTTTTACTAATTTTCAGCACCTTGGACACTATCTATGTACAAAATTTCAATGCTCTATCATAATGTGAAGTACCAAAGATTTATATTGATCACTGTGTCAGTCAGTCAGTGAATGCTCAGAATCGTGATTTTTGGAAGCTCATATCTTGGAAACCATTGTACCTTGATAAATGAAATTTGGAATGCTGCTTCTTATTGGTAATTTAAAATCAGTCATGTAACTCGTGAATTTGACCTGGTGCACTCCGTGGTTTACATTAGAATCCTCCGATAAATAAGGAAGTTATACATAGTCATGCATATTTAGCAGAGCTATCTTTGAAGTTGTCTACGTACACGTTGAAAAGTACATCTAACAACATTATTATCAATCACCCTCATGTTCGAAACAGTACACTTCATACATTTTAATACTGAAGTGTCACTTGGAAACAGGCATTTTCTAGTCCTGACAAACATTGATGAATCTATTTTCTTTTCCTTACACGCTAAATGTGTATTTAAAGTTAAAAATAAACAGTAGATTCGTGCCGAAATGACATAAAATCGTGTTTCTCGTAAGATACCACTGATATACTCCCTACACTTGTTACATTCTTTCACACCGCTAGTAGTCTTATCTTTTTTACTTCCTCCTTCCTGAATGTTTATAATACAGAAAGGAACGAACACAGCACGTATATCACACTACGTAAGTATGTATGTACAAGCGAGTAATTTTCGTTACTATTAATAGATAAGTCTAGTTTATATGTATATGCGTCTGTACTCTGTACGTATATGTATGTATAAATTAGAAAAGATCGGGAGGCCCGCCATCCAGGAAGACATGTGGATTCTAAATGAAAGACGCGCACGATGACCGAATCATCTCTAAATATAAATATTTATCTGCGGTAATTTTTTTTGCACGCGTGAGTTGATGGGAGCTGTCAATTTTAGTTTTATTGATATGTACGCTGGTGGTGGGTAATAAAAGAACGGGAACAAGTGTGAAATTTATTACGTGTCATGTGCGTATAATGCGTATGTTAATCGTTGTTTTTGTTCAACATTTGTGTAAAATATACATACATATAACTCGTACGTTGTAAACCAATCTAATTATTCGGGAAATACGAATCTGTATCTCGATGGGTCAATATGTGATCTGCAAAGTATCCTAATCTAGAAGTTAGTTAATCACTATTATCTGAAGTCATTTCACGAGGATTTAATATATGCACTTTGGGTGTCTAGGGGTAGAGCTTGTTCATTTAGAGAAAAAGCATGACGCTACTTCGCAATGTACAAATATATACGACCTAGCTAATGGAGAAAATGTTCAAGTACGAGGTAGGCGCCATAAATTCTCGTCCTGATACACAAAAAAAAAAAAAAATTTGGAACAATGTAAGAATTTTAATTTTTCAATGTAATCTCCCCAACTTTTATACATTTACTACAACGACTAATTAATAGTTCGATACCCTTGTAAAAATAATCTGAAGTTTTTCCGTCAAAATATTCTATAACAGCTGCTTGGAACTCACTATCGTCCTTAAAACTACGTCCCTTAAGGTCTTTTTTAAATTAAAAAACAAAAAAAATCACAAGGAGCCATATCTGAACTATACGGTGGATGTTACAATTCTTGAAAGCCGCATTCGCGGATGGCAGCTTGTAAAATGGCGGCAGTATGGACGGGAGCATTGTCGTGCAATAATCGCACACCTTTCGTCAATTTCCACGACGTTTTGCACGAATACTGTCCCTTAATTTATGTCAATTAGCAAAATGCCCTCACAATATCAGAATATTGTAGCCACCACCTTTTTCGTTGATTGCACGACTTTCGTCTTTCTGGGACGAGATTCATCAGGTCTCCGCCATTCTATGGACTCCCTTTTCGATAGAGGATCGTAAAACAGAACCATTGTTTCATCTCCTGTGACAATCGACTCCAAAATCGGTTTTGGGTCGTCTCCACACATGTTTAAAAACGATTGCGCACATTCGACTCGACGTTCACGTTGTCAAGCCGAAAGAAGTCGCGGTACCCATCTAGCACTAATTTTATTCATACCCAAATGGTCATGGAGAATTCGGCGAACATTTGTTTCGGATATGTTTAATATCACTGCTAATTCCTTGACTTTCAAACGGCGATCTTCTAGCACTAAATGTTCAATAATTGAAATTTGTTGAGGCGTTATCGCTTCAATTGACCCGACCGATCAGCATCTTCCAGGGATTATTGTCCCAAACTGAAACATTTTGCCCACTTTTTACAGTTGAATACGAAGGAGATGAATCGCCGTAAACCGCGTCTAAACGTTGTTTAATATGATAAGGTGTATGCCCTTCTTTTGTTAAAAATTTAGTGACCGCGCGGTTACTCAATTTTCGTTACTTCAGACATTTTCGTGCGCTAGTCACGTTGGTTGGCTGGTTACTAAAAGCTACTAGGCTTCGAATCTTCATATTTATTGTGTACACCTCCCGTATATGCGCGCATGATGTGACGGAGTTTGAACACGTTTGAACCTGTATAAGCCTGTCATGCCGAGAATTTTTGGCGCCTACCTCGTATATCATACCATAAGGTATACATATCTTGAGATTTATTTTTTTAAATTAATTTAGCTCTTAAACGAACAAAAGATAGCTGGCATTTCTTATTTTTCTGAGAAATGATGTGTTTTTTTCTTATGAACTAGAAAAGCCTTTTTCTGGTTTGTTCGAAATTCACATTTGTCACATTTATAATCAAATTGTTTCAAATAAATATTGTTTATATTAGTTCTTAAATGACTTTTGAAGTTTGTTCTAAATTTATGTAAGTCACAGTTATAATCATATTCTTTTAAATATTTTGTTTTTATATGTATTTCTAAATGCTTTTTGTAGTTTGTTCCAGGGTCACATAAGTCACATTTGTAAGTAAATTCTTTCAAATGTCTCATTTTTATATGTTTTTCTAAATTATGTACTTTTAATGTTTGTTCTAAATTCACATGAGTCACAGTTATAACGAAATTGTTTCATTTTTTTCGCAGGGGCAGAAAAAATGTGAATATACTTAAGCAAAAAGGCCCGAGTACGAAAAAGAAGTGTACAGGCACGGAAAGATGTGTACAAGTGTTATTTTCATCAGCACATTAAGGAGTGGATTTAACTGCTGAATTGTGTTATAGTCTCATAATTTGGCAAAAATATTTTCACCAAACAATGAATATTCCTCAGTCTGGCTTTTACCTCTAACCATTTCCTGCTTTATGTGATTTTGCAAGCTTTATGCAATCAACAAACCAGTCACGGCAGATTGCGCTTTCATCTATCACAGCTAATGATGTTCAACAGATAAATAAAAATGCACCCACAAGCCAAGAGTGTTAGATATGAATTTATAATTACCAATTATCACTAACTTAACCAGGAAAAATAAAAGCAAGGTATGCGTGCATTGCCAAAGTGGTGAGTGTCGCTTAATTAGATGTTCTTGTTGTTTTTACATTCTGAAGAATGGCCTGCAAGCTTAATGATCTCTTGGCAAACTGGTAACACAATGGACTTAATGGCGTCCAAATCTGCTTCAGTAAGGCAATAGACATTTCCTTGGCTTACATTAAAAAGTAAATGATGTATAAACAAAATCTACACAACGGCTCAAAGCTTTAATTTGCATTCTAGGTGTCCCATAGCTGATTGATAGACAACTAAAGCATGACTAAAGTAAATCCTCCTTCAACATTTCTCCCTTAACTTGTTCGGCTACGGAATATACATTGTTAGGTGTAAATATTTTTTTCATGGGACTATAGCACAATTCAGCAGTTAAATCCACTTCTTAATGTGCTGATGAAAATAACACTTTATATATACACCTTTTCATGCTTGTATATTTTATATTGATACTCGGGGCCTTTTTACTTAAGTATACTCACCTTTTTTCTATCCCCTTCGGAGAATTTTCTCCATTAGCTAATACATACTTTTCTTCCGATACCTGGACAAAGTTAAGTATTAGAGACGCAGTAATCAATTTAGTGGTCTTAGTTAGAATCATCTTATAAACTATAAATATATAAATTATAAAAAAGTGTTAGAGGAATATTTTAGATGACGTTTCAAATAAAGATGTGACGAAGCTGTGCCACTCGCTTTGTTGAAACGCCAATGGGACATTGAGAATTCAATGTCCAAATCTCTTGAACTTCTGTGTACATTGGCACATCAGTCCTAATTTATATGTGCAATATGTTGTACACATTTGAAGAAAATAATTAAATGAAACAATTGAATCCGAAAATAATGTTGAGGAATGTGATGAGGCGATCGAAAAAAATTCTTTTTCTTCTAGATAGCGCTTAAACCATTAAATATATAGTAATAATAATAAAAATAATAATAATAATAATAATAATAAAAGTATAAAAAATACAAAGAACATAAAAACCACGAACTACATAGAGGTTGCAAATGGTGATAGAAAGAATGACAAAAAAAGAAAAAGAACTGCACAATCTCCGAGCGAGGCTCAGTTACATAATAAATATTAAATGTATTAACTTAATGGGTAAAGCAGAATGATATTAGAGACCTTATAGTTATAAAGAGAATACGAGAAAAGGCAATTATAATAAAATAAAAAATTCCCAGAAACAAACTAAAATTTCTGGCTTTCTGGACAAAAAATAATTTTTAATACTGTTCTCTTTATTGTTGCTATTGTTTAATTAGTAATAAAAAATAATAATTTTTTATTTTTGATTTCTCAGAAAATTTCACTCTGATGATTTACTCTGCTTGTTTTCAAACTCCAAAAACGCAAATTACTTTTTATTTAAGTCGAACGGTTCTCGAGATAATATCATTTTCTTGCTAGAAAATATACAAATTGGACTCAAGTTTTATCTAATAAATTTAATAAATAATGGTAAAATAAAATAAAATTCTTAAAAAATTAAACTATTAATCCTCTATTCAAACAATGCTCCTCCTTTTTCTGCACAAGTTTCAATGCGAGCTCTAAATTCATTGAAACTTCGTCTTATTTCTAAGATTGATAAGGACTGGACTGCATTTTGTATCCTATTTTTTAATTGTTCCTCATCAATGTCTAGTGGATCACTGTACACAATTTGTTTTAAACGACCCCACAGATTAAAGTCCATTATTGTAAGATCAGGACTTCTCGGTGGCCATAAAATGGGACCCTCCCTTCCTATCCAGTTATCATGGAACTCTATATTGAGCCACTGGCGAACAATGCCGGCATAATGAGCATGACACCCATCGTGCTGGTAAAACATTTCAATTCGGTAGTTTAACGGTAATTCATCCAGTTTATTAGTTAAAAAATTTTGCAACATTTCCAAATATGAATTACGGTTTAAATTTTGATCAAAAAAAATATGGGCCAATAATGCCATGGTACGAAACAGCACACCACACATTAACTTTTTTTAAATATTGTCTGCGATAAGTAATTCTAAAGTTTGGATTCGTCTCACTCCAGTACCGGCAATACTGAGACGAAACGACTCCGTTAGTTGAAAAGGTTGATTCATTGGAGAACAGAATTCGTTTATGAAAATTTGAATCTTCCAAAGCTCTGTAGCCCATTTGTAAACAAAAATCCATACGTTTGGCTTCATCACCTTTTTCTAAAGTTTGCCTAAATTGCGCTTTAAATGGTAAAATTTTGTTCTCTTTAAATATCCTTTGTAAATGAGATTTACTTATCCCTGTTATTATTGCCCTCCTTCTTAAAGACAACCTTGGAGCTTCCCTTGCGGAATGAACGGCGAGAACTGAAGCAGCATCGTCTTCATCGAACAATTTCTTTGACTTCTTAATGTTTAAAACCGAGTCTGTCTTAAGAAATTTGGTCACCATGTTTTTTGCTCCGGAATTTGAAATGGCAAATTCCGGGTATTTTTGGTTGAATTTTCTAATAACAACTCGGTAGCACTCTTTCCCAGTTCCGTAACATTGAATTAGATAAATTCTTTGTTGTAAAGTCAACATTATAGCACAAATACTGTTCAAATCAGCCAAGATTCCATTTGCAGTTATACTAACTTACTAGATTTGTCAACTGCTGCTTGTTGTATTTTTCAATGAAATCCGCCTACTAGAGTTACTTCTAAAAATTACGAATAAAAACTTTTGAGTCCAAATTTTGAAGAAAAATGATATTATATCGAGAACCGTTCGAGGTAAATAAAAAGTTATTTGTGTTTTGGGGGTTTGAAAACAAGCAGAGTAAATCATCAAGAGTGATATTTTCTGAGAAATTAAAAATAAAAAAAAAATGCTCTTTTAAAGTCGATGCGGGGACATACTGTATTATCACTCATACAGTGCGTAAATAAAGTAAGGAATAATATTCATATTTTGTTTATTATCGTTGTTTGCGAGAAAAGCTCGGACAGGTCAATTTTATTTTGTTCCTCCGGATTTTATGGATGTCATTTTTTTTTTCTTTGGTTTATTACTCTGGCACCTATGACGTCATCGACTTCTTTTTCAAATGGAACCTCCTTATTTTTTTGTTAGAAATAAAAAGTATATTTTTTTCTGAATTCAGCAATACCCTATATGTGGTATTTAAAATTAATTGTTTTGGAGTATTAAGCGTGCTAATAATGACAATTGACATGTCAGAGTGCAGAAATATCGATCAAGAAATGAGAGATAATGTTTTGGAAGAATTTCAACTCCGACTTTATCATTGCCAAGAAACAAATGGGTGGCAGTTTGAACATTTATTAAAATTTTTAATCTTCCCAAGAATAAATTATTACTATTTTGCTCTTTTGATTTTCAAGTTTAATTATTGTTGTCATTTTAATACCTATGATCCTCCGTATCTCTAAAACTACTAATTTTAAATACCACATATGCTGTATTGCTCAATTCACAAAAAAAATTACTTTTTATTTCTAGCAAAAAAATAAGGAGATTCCATTTCAAAAAGAAGTCGATGTTGTCATAGGTCCCAGAGCAGCAAAACCAAAGAAAAAAACTTGACATCCATAAAATCCGGAGGAAAAAATAAAATTGACCTGCCCGAGCTTTTCTCCCAAGCAGCGATAATAAATAAAATGTTGATTCCTCCTTTTTTGAAGGAATATAAATGCTTGTAGTTTAAATATTAAATAAAACACTGATAATATATCACTATCTTTAATTTATCTAACACAACACACTTTGCTTGGATGTTTGTGTAGAACTTGCTTAAATTTGAATTGTTGAAGCCTAATACAACTGCTTCGTGTGGACGTTTGTTTGGAACTTAATATATTTTATCGTTATTTTATCAAAGATTCTTCCCCTCTCCCATTTACAATAATTTCTTTTCATGAGTAGGAGGGGAGATTATTTACCAAGAAAAATGACTAAACACATGGGGTTGGAAATTACAGTAAGTTATTTGAGTGAAACGTAAATACCAAGTAATAAAATAATAGTTATAGACGGGCTCTAAGGATTTTATGGCGGTCGCATCTAATGAGACCCCAACTATTGTACTTTATAATGATTGGCAATAAACTAGATATTTACATACATTTCTTCACAATAGAAGAGAAATCTGGGTTTTTCTGACTAAACTTGTAGTTTTACAATACATATGCATATACAGTGTGAATTAACAATATTTGAACTTAACGTATTGTACATAAATATATAAAACAATTGTCTTTCTTAAACAATATTATTTACCGTCCTGAACACAAAATATGAATATTATTCCTTACTTTATTTACACACTGTATATAGTTAAATAAGTTACAGAAACAGAATTTTTCATCATCATTTTGCCATCACCAAAATAACACCTGATCTATATTACATAAATATTTTTAATAACATAAAACAAAAAGACATCTGGCAAAGATCAGAAAAAGCGAGGCCATCAGACCAAGCAACATGAATGAAATCCGACAACGCAAAAAAAAAAAGTGAAATCAATTACACGCGAAATTGGATCATCGAACTTTTAATTTAAACAATTGTCTGTCGGAAGGTTCATAGACGAACGTAGTGGCCCGAAACAAAGAAGAAAGAAACAGCGAAACGAAAAGAAAAGAAACAAGAAGAAATGCTAAATCTCGCGCGAATATATAAAGTTGATTAAAATTCATGTGGGCCCAACCAATAGCGGAATATATAAATTTAATAATCCTTTAGATATGAGGTTTATGAATATAACATTGAACGTGTAACGTACAACGACGCTGACAATGATGATGGTGAGAGACCTGCCTGGTTTTCATGAAAGAATCTTTCGCGGGGGGCCTCCGCTACGTCTCATATGACTTTGCAACAATCGATTTTTACCTTTATGTATACGAAGTATACGTGACGTTTCGTGGTATATCATTAATGCGTCAGTAAAACTGACATTTTAGGTGCAACTTAGGCGGATGGAACTGGCCGTTGAGCCGTTTATTCTTCTTTTCAAATGACAGGTTACGTTTCGGTGATTATTGTTTATTTAGGTTAGCGCTATTAAATAACACAATAAAATTTTTGAATGGCCCATTAATATTTATGGATAAGAATGAAGAAAATAAACGAAAGGGTACAACTTCTCCTCAACATGAATACGATGGCACAGAATACAATAGTAATCTTTATAATAATGGTGAAAGATTCAATCTACTTTAAAGACCGCCTGGTCATTTAAATTCTTTTACTTGTGGTTGTATGTAAAAAAAGGATGTCAAGCAGGTTCATACCATATACTTAAGACAAAAAACACCATATTCGATATTAAAAGTCGTATAATTCTTACCCATGGTATTGGCAGTTGCTTTTGTGTTTGTTCGTGCGTAATTGGTCAGCCAAGTTTTTCGTATTTGTGGAGAATCTATCTCCTTCCTGTTTCTTATCATTGTTTGTACTGCATTTTTCAGGCATTAATTTTTTGTTTATTTGTTTATTTACTTATATCTTTATATACCACGCGATCATTTAAATTCTAAATTATAGCAGGCGGGATTTTTTTTATTAGGTTGTCCAGAATGTCAATTATTGATTAATTAACATTTTGAAACGTCACTTTGACAATTCAAATTGTAAATTAGTACTTGTATACCAACTTAATTTAAATTTGACAGCCTGCTCTAATTTAGAATTTAAATGATCGCGCGGTATTTATTTGTTTTAATAATTTAATATGTTAGTTGACATACACCGCGTGTCCCAGAATAGCGGTAAAGTCCATTATTGGTATCTAAAATGATGTAGATAGCGAATAATTTTTAATACAAAAATTGTAGATAATCATAAGCTCTACAATTTAAAAATATTTCCATTTATACAGAGTGTTCGACAACAATGAACCAACACAAACTTATGTTTTTCTAAATGGAATGCTATGCATGTTTTTACATTTTATGATAGCCCATGAAAGGCTGATTAAACTGACATCAACTTGTATTGGTGGATTTTCAACTGTTTCTGAGATATCACGATTTTTCGTTAAAAATTGTACAACATTTGAAAAGTTGCTATGAAATAACGATTGATGATGAAATACCTATTATGAGCTAAATTAGTAGAGATATCTTTTCGGTACGTGAAATTAATGTTTATTTCAGCATATCTAGGTATGTTCTTCAGAATTACATACCATTCGCTAATGTTAAAAATTCTAAAAAAATATTAAATGGAACAACCTGTATATTTACATGTCATTGAAAAGTACTTAAAATTTACTAAGTAAAAATATATACTTTCTTCGACCTGTGGGCTATATTGCAAAAGTTATATGATACTATATCTGAATAAACCAGTTTACGACTTAAAAATATGAGTTGGCAAATGGCCGTGTAGGCTATATCAATTTTTTTTCTTAAATTTCCGTTATTTATTAAAGAAACGCCGAATTTTACTGGTAGCGAATAAAAAAACTACTAAAATTGAAAAAAACAAATAATCCTGAACACATTACTGTAACTAAATTAAATGCTCAAAATGAGCACCCTCAACTTCTTGGCAGTAGAACAACCTATTGCAAAACAATTATGTAATTATCCTACCCGACATGAGACATGGTCATAAAGTTAGTAATTTTGCAGTGGTTTTGATTTATATTTGTCTATTCCACTTCGTTTAAAAGATAACGCGGGGGGGGGGGATTTTAGATCGTACTGTATATTATTATGTATAGTTTATAGTACAAAAGTATTTAAAACATAATTTCAAATATCTTTTGTATAAAAAAAATTTCAAAATTCGGACCAGAAGTAACACTTTTACTCTTACCGAATAGCGACTTTTAGCAAATATGTCGTAAATTATGCATTTTGTATATATTTATCAAGAGTACAAAAGTATTTAGAGTTATATTCGCAATGTTTTTTGTATAAATGAAATTTCAAAATTCGGACCGGAAGTGGCACTTTTACTCTTAGCGAGTAGCACTTTTTTTATATCTTGCAAAGATTTTGAATAATTTTTGTATAAAAAAATTCTTAAAATTCTATAATTTGAAACGCTCATACGTATAAGAAAGTCGTGTGGTGGAGACACCTCATTTTTTTCTTTTGTGTTCAGTTTTTGATGAATCCAATCTATATATTTCGGATTTACCTTTGTAGCAGTCCTTTTTGGTATTTATATTTGAGTATCGGATATTATTTTTAAATTCGATGTAAATATTTATACAGGGTTAGTTTTAAATAGCGTCATTAGAAAAAGGAGTTGAATGAAAAATATGAGTAACGCCCGTACAAAAAAAAATGCAGTCCAATGTGCAGACAGTGACGAGAAATTGATTTTTCTTTCCTCGAGTCCGAGCATGTCGCAGTTAATATACAAACATAATTTATTTTCATTAAGTTTCAAAATAATATACGTCTATTTAATGAAAAAAAACATGGTAATGCACTGTGCTATTCACACAAAAAAACATCGCCATAGAAAATCTTTTCAATTGCTATTCATTCTCAAAGGTTGTAACTATATGTATTTTATCGTTTTTTTTAAAGAACCATAAACTGGAAATACTAGTGGTAATTACGTAAATGCGTATAGCATAAACAAGGTTATGGACCGACTTTAACTACATTTTGGCCCTAAAAATTTAGAAATTTTTGATGAGTTACAAATAAATTTCTTTTTTGATTTTTAGTTAGACATTTTTAGTAATTCTTCAGATTCGCATAGGCTGGTACCTATTTAGCAGTAACCCTGTATAGTTTTTATTTTGAGGATGCTTCAGAAGTCTTTTTTATCAACTTATTACTTTGTCTTACTTGTTTTAAGACATTATAATTTGTCCATGGGCTTTATTCTCTCCGTTTAACGCGTTTTATAGCTTAATTCCTTCATTATTTTTCATATTTTATTTGAAAACTTCTCAAATGAATCCACATCCTTTTCAATGCATTAAAATGTTTCATTTGAATAGATTTAATTTTGTAATTCGTTTGTAGAATATATTTATTCCTATCACTCTAGCAAATCAAAATTTCGAATTTTAACCAGTACTTTCTATTTTTTCCAAAAAAATACTAACAGTGATCGTTTTTTATATCACAAATTTACTAGCAAAACAAGCAATTCAAATTATGTCCTTTTTTTGCATTGGTGACATTTATAAATGCGTAATTTACACAGATTTCCTTGTAAATACCATTACTCTCAATCAACTCTGTATAATTATGCTTCGCAGTCGAACATATTACTTTGTATCCGAACGTTTAGACATTCATATAGATATTTACATATATTTTAATAATAATTCCATCAGCATACCAATCCTGATTCATGAGTTTTTAGTTAACATAACTTACATACCTGCGCCAATTTGAATTCTAGCATTCTGTTTTACTGATAACCATCGATATTTAATGACATATCATATGTATTAAGTCGTTTCATTGAATTTAAATTGTGTTTTTACTTTCGTAGTTTTCAGTACTATCAGATGCTTTTGTCTTTGTTTTAGCTTAGTTCGTTAACCAGGTTTTCTTCATTTGTGCAAAATCTATCACTTTCCTGTCGATTGTAATTGTTTCGACTTTTTCTCAATTTCCTTTATTTGTTGATTTCGCTGTTTTGTGTTCAGTTTTCGATGTGTTGGGTTTAAAATTTTTGGATTTAATTTTTAATAATAGTCTTTTCTCGTCTTTGTAATTAAATTTGTTGAATTTATTTGTGTAGAATGCATTTTGAGAATACTTTAGATGAATTTTATAAGAGATTGTTCCTTTTTACTTTCTTTAAAAAAAATCATTTGGGCATGTTTCCTTTATTATTATACATATTAAATAAATATGAAATACCTCAAATTAGTATTCTAGGTTCCATTTTGTTCTAATTCAGATCAATGATATTTACAACTCTTGTGACAATGTGAGCATAAAGTCTTACCATTAAAAAATTGCAGTATTCACCATTTGTTAGTAATCTATTTTGTACCGGGTAAATGCCAGTTTTTCAGTCACCCATGTTAATAAAAACATTAAATTATTCGTAACCAAATATATACTGCACATTTTATCCTAGCTATGCTGTCCTGATGATAACTAACAAGTATGAAACACGTGTCTGCAGCCGCTCTACACTTAGAAATTTTCAATATTAATTTTCACATTCAACATACATCTTTCTACGTTTTATCACTCTTGGCTCATTTAACACATGTCGTGTGGTGATGTTGGTTGTTACTCCAATAAATTGAGAATCTTTTGACACAAGGTACGAATAACAGCTTGCTTTTCACTTTGTTATTTTAGTATTATTTAACTGTAATTATCAATGTAGCCTCTACGTCAAAACTTCTTTGTGTAATTTATGTTGTTCGTATTCGGGAATTTAATTTTATACATAATAAAGGCATTTAGATCCGCAAGATCCAGAACATTTATAAATAGAACAAGTGGCCATCTCTTGGTACTTCTGGTGCATGCATACTCTTTGAAGATGGACGATAACTAACAAGTATGAAACACGTGTCTGCAGCCGCTCAACACTTAGAAATTTTCAATATTAATTTTCACATTCCACATACATCTTTCTACGTTTTATCACTCTTGGCTCATTTAACACATGTCGTGTGGTGATGTTGGTTGTTACTCCAATAAATTGAGAATCTTTTGACACAAGGTACAAATAACAGCTTGCTTTTCACTTTGTTATTTTAGTATTATTTAACTGTAATTATCAATGTAGCCTCTACGTCAAACCTTCTTTGTGTAATTTATGTTGTTCGTATTCGGGAATTTAATTTTATACATAATAAAGGCATTTAGATCCGCAAGATCCAGAACATTTATAAATAGAACAAGTGGCCATCTCTTGGTACTTCTGGTGCATGCATACCCTTTGACCATCTTATCGACTACATCCACAGCGCCTTTGGCTTTGTTATAGTGTGGTATTACTTCTGGTTTATAATATATTTCTTCTCCAGATAACGTGGGGTCGTTGTCTTGGGTAGACAATAAAATAAAACATCTTTTTTTAGACACATAGGAAACCATCATGGCATCTTGGAAATATAAAACTTTGCTAGAATACCCTCTTCTATTCTTTTCCCGCAACATTTCTTTGGGACTTCTCTTCTTATTTGTCTCATTGTACCTAATATAGTTTTCTTAGTCTGAAAAAACTCTTTTTATAACCAAAGAGGCGTAAGAATGTTATCCGTTGTTATCCCGTAACATTGATCAAGTTTAGATACCAAATCTAAAACAACTCCTTTTCCTTGTTTTTTTTTCTGGAGTGTTCATCACCATACTAGTGTAAACTTTTAGATTGCAAGCATATTAGTTGTCAAGTTTTGTCTTCGTAGAAACCCCGAAAAAGCATAGAGCACGGAATGAAACCAACTCTTCTTCAATGCAATCAGTTCAATTGAGATTACACCATTTTTACAGTCTTCAACAGGTCAAATACTTCTTGTTTTCCGTCGCTCTAGGTGTGCATCGTAATTGTCAAATCTGATGAAGCGAAGGATTTCCTTGAAAAGGGCTTCAGGACCTAGCAGTTGGAAAAACTGCTCGTTGGAATGCAACATTATCCTTGCCCCACATGTATACAATTGGTTCTCGTTTTAGCACGACAGCCCAAAAATGCTCGAAGTTTAATTAATTTACGTTAGTTCCTGCCATTGCTTATTTTCTGGATGCAAATTTTAATGAACTTTAACAGTTGACATCTCTCATAAAAATGTTAAAAAATTCTTCGGGAATAAAAAAAATCAAAGGCTGAGCTAGGTGCACTAATGTTTTTACTTGGATTAGTGAGGCCCTGTGGAGTGGTTACTATATTTACAGATTGCAGCCGGCTCCCTTGGGGCAGATTGCTTATTGCATTTTATACCATTACGTGACAGTACATAATCTTTTTCAGGCGTGTTATCATCACTTGAATCGTCAGACGATAAATCAGAACAAAAATGGAGTCAATTGTGACCTCACATGATAAATAATTTCTTTTGATTTAGTAGACGAAAAGAAAAATCATCATCCGTAGGTTATGACTTACTTGCAAAACAAACAACTAAAATCACCATCTTTTTTTCTCCATTGGTGACGTTTCTAAATGCGTAATTCACAAAGAATTCTTTATAAATATAATTACTATCAATCATTTTTGAAATCGAACACATTTTACTTTGTATCCGAACGTTTATACAATCATTTTAATAATAATTTCCGTCATCATGCCACCAATTTAGATTCATGAGTTTTTAGTGGGCATGACCTTCATACCTGCGCTAATTTTAATTCTAGCATTCTGTTTTACTGATAACCATCGATGATTTAATGCCATATCATTAAGCAATGATCAAGCAGCGATTGAGTTCATACTAAAAACACGTTGTAATATGAAATTACATAATTCAACTTGTACTTTAAGCGTCATCAGATAATTTATATACGGTATATAACACAGAGCATAATAAAATAATAATTTCTTTCTGTTTTCCCATACATTTTGCTGCTCACAAACAAACAAAACAACACAAAACGCGTTACTACAATAAGATGATGCGGAATCCATAACTTCACTGTAAGCTGTATGTAGCACAATTTCTGAGCGTGACATTGAATGCGGTTAGTCGTTGTTCGCGGAGTTTGCAATGCCATTTCCTCCTTTTGCTTTCGAGAAAGTCAATGCCGTACCATCATCGCCTGCAGTTGTACGCGGAACGCTTTATTAAGTTGGAACAAGAATAGATACAGATTATTTATCGATACCATCCACAGACCTTTCAATTATTGACATTGATGTTTCTTATGTTTAAGATTCGATTTATTTCATTTAATTATATTGTATAGTTTGTATATACGATTCAGGCATAGCATATTTTGGCAATGATGCATCTTCTTTCACCTTGACTTATAATTTAAATAACACCTGTGTAGCACTGAAATTCTGTTTAAAAATAATGAAGGAAAAGTACTGTTATTTTCTAATAATTTGCATTTATTTCAAATCTGATGCCTCATTTGTTTTATTTTGAGTTTCAATTTAATAATAACTAATTTCTGGAAGTATTTTATTATCTCCTTTAAAATGTATAAAATTCCCTGTACTACAAAAATCAAAAAAAATCAAAATTAATATTTCAAGGTATCAAGGTTACCTGTCTGACAGATCACCGGTGACAAAATTTATTGGCTTCACGTTTAATCCAAAAGAAAATGTGTTTGGTGTCCCACTAGGATCCGTGTTAGGACCTAAGCTAGTTATAGTTTATATCCAAACAATGATAAGTACATGAATGGATAACACAAAATAGACTGAGTCTAAATATAGAAAAGCGAAATATATGACAATAAAGAACAAACAAAAATATGTTTCAAAACATTCATAAATAATCAAAATTTAAAAATAGGAAAAGAATATAAGTATTTAGAAATTATATTCCACAATAACTTTCTCTAGGTATGCACAATACATAACATGAAGAATAGCAAAAAAAAAAGTTGGCGTTTTAGATATATTATTATTATTATTAAATTGACAAATAATTCTTATAAACATACTTCCAGTTTCCTAATACAACAGTATTAAATTAAATTCAATTACTGCAAGTTATATGTGAATTATTTAACTTATATCTATATTAATTAATAAGTAAAAAACACAAATTTTAGTTTCAAAAATATTTAATGTAAACACTATATATATTTCACCACAGTGTGGTGAAACATATTGCTGTGATCTTTAAATTATATAAAAATAAAAATGTTAAGAGTTAGCTTAATTGGTGACAAAGAACATTAATATTACTTTAAAAACGTTTATTTTTAAGATGTAGGCATTAAATAAAAATGTATACTAGCAAGCACAATGTGTAGCCTATATTTAAAAAAAGGGAAAAATCTTGTATTAAAAATAAATATATATAGAAATTAAGTTGAATAAACACTAAAAAAAATTAAGTATAAGACAAATACAAAACAAAGCAATAGGTTTTATGCTGTCTAAAAGACACATGAATGCCAGATGAATCAAAATAAAAACAAGACGTGCTTGAGCAAAATTATGCAGTCTTGAAACACAGTTTTAAGAGAATGAACGTGAATTCAGACATGCGTAATATGACAATTTATAAGAAAGATTTTAATAATCACACTTAAAATATAGCAAATAACTTGAACTTATATCTGTGAATAGTAAAAGGATATGAGTAAAAACATTCATAATACGATATATTCGATAACAATGTTCTGTATAAATAATAACTGTACGAATACAATAATACATTTATGAGTTTTATACGCATAACGCAAGGACTTCAAAGACTGTGGAAATAGCCATGTATGGTTTTAAAACCTACAAAAGAGAAAAAACAGTATAAATGTTGTTTACAGCTTTCTGCAAGTAAACATAATGCCAATAGAGAAAGCCTGGATAGAATCTGGAGACAATGTGACAGGGGCGACTGGTCTTTGTGGTGCGGTGTTGAAGAAACAAATTCCAGATGTCTATAACGTGTTCCCAGTATGACCTAATCAAGATGTTTCTAAAAAGAAAATCAGGATAAAATTAATAAATGGAAAAAGAAAATATGTAGAAAACAGTGAAAAGGGCAATCTGTTTATATAAAAGTACAATGAGGGATTATATTAAGAAAAAAGAAAAATATACCTACTAAAGACGAAGTATAGCAAGTTTGTGAAAGACTTTCAGTGATAAACAATTCAAGTGCCGCCATTATAGTCCAGTCGAATTAAATTAAGTTCTATTCTGGAATATGGTTTTGTTGCCGATTTTTTTATAGGTACATTTGACCCCCACGAACATACCCTGAAAAATGCCAAAAGTTTAAGGTCCGGGTTTGGCCGTGAGAAATTGTTAAACAATTGAAAAGTGACATTTTCCGGTTAAACTTTTTTCCTGTAGGTTAAATGTGAAAACTGTCCGTACAAAAGTTGTTCGCCCCATCATTCTCTAAAAAACAAGCCATTGCACGATCGATTATCATTATTTATTTAGCTGCAAAATGCATAAAACCATGGCAATTTTTATTTTTTATTTTTTGCATTCAATCGATGAATAATCAACGTATGGCTTTGAACCTCATGGTGCAGGCAATATAAAATGTCCCCCAGAGAACAGTGCAAAGTTCACTCACCTGTGTTGTATAGTTGAGCTACAATAAGCGACAAGCCAAAATTCCTAAATTAGCTGTCCCTTCCTTGCATATTGTCGCACATGGTTCAAAAAAATCATGGTTTTAATTCATTGAGAGTACTTTCCGAAAATGGAAAAAAAATATTTTTTTTCCTCAAAAATTGCCATTTTTTTGGAGGTTCGCAATTATTTGCTTATAAACAAATGAAATATCTCCGACAATTGACACATTATCGTAAATATTATGGTAGATTCTGCTTCCTTTCTCTTCAACGAGTAATTTGAGACTAACTTTATAAGAATATCTTGATTAGAACTGGAGATAACAACGTTCTAGTTTTATTACGTTTATTATCGTTCTGGTGGATATTTAAGGAAAAAAAAATATCAAATTTCTCCCAATACCCCAAGGAATCGCCGTGAATTTTTTCAGATCTGTAGGAGCACTCTATGTAAGTCAAAGAAATTAATGAAATTCGGCGCGTGCTGGCGGTGGGAAAAATTGCGACCGGGGGGCGTGGTGGGGTCAGCCAGAAGCTCCGCGCGCCGCCCGCGCCGAGCCCGAATCGCCGGTTATTTAACAAATATATAACTCCAGGCGGCGCGCTGAGCCTCTGGCTTACCCCACCACGCCCCCCGGTCGCAATTTTTCCCACCGCCAGCACGCGCCGAACTTCATTAATTTCTTTGACTTACATAGAGTGCTCCTACAGATCTGAAAAAATTCACGGCGATTCCTTGGGGTATTGAGAGAAATTTGATATTTTTTTTTCCTTAAATATCCACCAGAACGATAATAAACGTAATAAAACTAGAACGTTGTTATCTCCAGTTCTAATCAAGATATTCGTATAAAGTTAGTCTCAAATTACTCGTTGAAGAGAAAGGAAGCAGAATCTACCATAATATTTACGATAATGTGTCAATTGTTGGAGATATTTCATTTGTTTATAAGCAAATAATTTCCAACCTCCAAAAAAATGGCAATTTTTGAGAAAAAAAAATATTTTTTTTCCATTTTCGGAAATACCTCTCAATGAATTAAAACCATGATTTTTTTGAACCATGTGCGACAATATGCAAGGAAGGGACAGCAAATTTAGGAATTTTGGCTTGTCGCTTATTGTAGCTCAACTATACAACACAGGTGAGTGAACTTTGCACTGTTCTCTGGGGGACATTTTATATTGCCTGCACCATGAGGTTCAAAGCCATACGTTGATTATTCATCGATTGAATGCAAAAAATAAAAAATAAAAATTGCCATGGTTTTATACATTTTGCAGCTAAACAAATAATGATAATCGATCGTGCAATGGCTTGTTTTTTAGAGAATGATGGGGCGAACAACTTTTGTACGGACAGTTTTCACATTTAACCTACGGGAAAAAAGTTTAACCGGAAAATGTCACTTTTCAATTGTTTAACAATTTCTCACGGCCAAACCCGGACCTTAAACTTTTGGCATTTTTCAGGGTATGTTCGTGGGGGTCAAATGTACCTATAAAAAATCGGCGACAAAACCATATTCCAGAATAGAACTTACTTGATTTCATGTCTAATTCGACTGGACTATTAGTATGAGAACTGTCAAGAACAGTGCGTGTGTATTGGTGTGGGGACGATACCTTGAAGAAAAGAAAGATTTCATCACAAACGTTCAAAATCAATGCCAACCTAAATTTTAGTTCGACAATAAAGGCGTTGCAAATTGTCGATGGTATTTGTTTTTTTGATATATAAAGGCTAGACAGGAATCAACATGTTAGAGAAGAAATTTGTATTTCGAGCTAAGAAAATCTTCAAAGAAATAGATTCTTCGTGGTAGCGAATATAAGAGTAGGGTGAACATACACTACTTTTCGACTTAACATATACTTAAATGTATTAAGATTTAGAATTCAGTTTCAATTTAGTTTGCTTTATTACTGATTAATTTGCATTCAAGTAATTTTTTTTGTAATATTAATTTAAGACAATGGAAGACATTAACAAGGCACACTTCGATAGAATATATGACGAAATTCAGTAAGTTATAAGAGAAATTATTCGAATAATGAATAATTAATGGTGCTAGAGCTAAGAGTACTATGTGAAAATATTTGCTTTTAGTAAACGTTAAGCATTGTTAATTAGATGTACATTATCCTGTTCAAAAACAATGATTCAATTTCTTATAAAAAAATAGAATAATAAAGGATAGTTAATGGTGTTGGATGCGCTGAGAGTACTATGTGCGAATATTTGCTTTCAGTAAATCATTAGGCATCATTACTTATTACATTTTATCATTTTGATTTAAATATTCAAACAAAAAAATACGAATAAAAAGGAATGATCTTGGAGAGCAGGTATTAAGACGCTAGCCGTACTATGTGCGAATGTTTGCGGCTAGTGATGAGTATCGGCCAATTTCCAAGCATTCACGATTGCGAAGTTCTAGTTTACCAAGGCACTATGTGCAAATGTATGTTTTTGGTGAAATAGAATCAGCCTCGTATTAACAATATTATTTATCAAAAATCAAGGTTTTATAATACTTAAAAGAACAAGATAATTGTTTTATGACTATCATTATAGAGATATAAGCTCTACACAAACATAACCCAAATGGGTATAAATGTTTTCCTTTATTATTATATGTTAAACAAACATAGATGTAGAAACAATATAACAAGGCTATTCATGAACAATTTCCTAACAAAGATATAAATATAATTTATATATGAAATTTAAACTTTTCTTTTAATTTGTAACCTTATCCCAAACAAAACTGAATAAGAGGTATACCAGAAAACGAATAAGCTAAATCACTGCAAGAACTCATAAGAAATTTTAAAATATTATGCTGATCAGGAACTAGCTTATGATTAAGACTATAACAATTTTATAATAAAAATTATCATTTATTTAAATTATTCAAATTATTGAGGCTACAGCATACACGGTTAGTAAAAAGTCCTGGAACGGTCGAATAACTTTGTTATTTGAAAATTATGATTTCTGAAATTTGGTATGGGGGTATAGTTAATATAAATGTATTTTATGCAATACAGTTAATATTTTTTTCACTTCCGGTTTAATCGGCAATACGTCCAACTTTTTTTTTTAAATGGAACGCCCAGATTTTTTTAACACTTTTGAATGCAAAATAAAAAACTACGTTCAGGAAGTATTAAGATGTTTATTTTTATTCACAAGAAAACAGTTAAAAAATTAAAAAAGTGTCCTAATACAGAAAAATCAAGACACCTGTCTATTCAGGTTGCGATTACAATAATTGTTCAAAATGCTCTCCATTTACAATTTGACAAAAATGTAAACGGTCAGTAAAATTTCTTATTGAATTTTGTATTTGTTCTGGAGTGATGCGATTGGCTTCTTGAACTATTCTCTCTTCCAATTGTTCAAGATTATGGGGACGATTTTTGTACACTTGACATTTCAAGTGACCCCAAAAGAAAAAATCTAATGGCGAGGGTTCTGGCGAACGTGCTGGCCATTCGATTGCTCCTCTACGTCCGATCCAACGTCCCGGAAAATTTTCATTCAAATAATCGCGGACATTATGGGCAAAATGGGGGGGAGCTCCATCTAGTTGAAACCAAAAAAGTGCATTAGGGTGATCACCTATGTTTGAATTTGGAAAGAGGGCCTCAAGTGCTGGAACAACCTCATTTCGCAATAAATTTAAGTAGACGTTGCCAGTCAAATTTCCTCTTATAAAAAATGGTCCTATGATGTTGTTTCCAACAAGACCAGCCCAGACATTCACCTTTTGAGGACGCTGTGTATGGACTTCTTCAATCCAATGCGGATTTTCAATTGACCAGTAGCGACAATTATGTCTGTTCACAGTGCCGTTGAGACAAAACGTTGCCTCATCTGAAAAAATTATGTGATCTAAAACATTAGGCTGCTGCTCGATCAATTCCGTCATTGTTTCGCAAAATTGTAGTCTACGATCTGGATCATCTTCAGTTAACTCATGGACGGGATACATTTTATAGGCTTTCATTCTTGCTGATTTAAGAATATTATGAGCAGATTTTTGAGAGATCTCATGAATTTGACCTAATTCTGTTGTGGACACGTGATGATTTTCTTCCACTGTAAGTAACACATTCAAACTAGTTTCTTCATCTGTTGCTGTTAATGGACGTCCCCTTCTAGGTAAATCCTTCACCTGACGAAAGACTTCAAACTTTTGAATTGTTCGGCATACCGTACTTTTACTAATGTGACGATCCGGATAAACAGTATTAAACAAAATACGAACTTCTTCAGACGATCACCGTACCCACGCATTATTAATATCTCAATTCGTTCTGATTCAGTAAGTTTTACTGCCATTTTCAAATGTGTCAATGTCTAAAATAAGTAAATTTATAGCGATGCAAAAGTTAAAACGCTTTTAAAATTGTCAAATGTGACGGCAAAAAGAATGCAAACACTAAACAACAACTTTTTTCAAAGGTACCTTGATTTTTCTGTATTAGGACACTTTTTTAATTTTTTAACTGTTTTCTTGTGAATAAAAATAAACATCTTAATACTTCCTGAACGTAGTTTTTTATTTTGCATTCAAAAGTGTTAAAAAAATATGGGCGTTCCATTAAAAAAAAAAAAGTTGGACGTATTGCCGATTAAACCGGAAGTGAAAAAAATATTAACTGTATTGCATAAAATGCATTTATATTAACTATACCCCCATACCAAATTTCAGAAATCATAATTTTCAAATAACAAAGTTATTCGACCGTTCCGGGACTTTTTACTAACGCTGTATATACAGGGTCCGCCATCCGTCTGGGATTGTCATATTACGGCTTTAATATTGCAAAATTCGAAAAGTTATGTAGGTGGTAGCCGACTAGTAGGAGCACAAAATAAAATTATTGGTAATTATACAAAGTGTTCAGGAAAGGAGTGTGATGTCAAAGTTGTATTTTTTTAAATGGAACACCCGGTATATCATGTGATTTTTGAATTGCGCAATTAAAAATATTGGGATTTCATATGGGATTGTATTGACCTAAAGCTTACGTTTTGGGAGTTATGGACGCATCAATTGGAAAAAATGCTATAATCTAGCAGGATGTGGATTGGTTAGTATAGTATTTAGAAATATCGTGCTTATCATGAAGTTTTCCACGTTAGTATACTTTTATTCAGAGGTATTAATTTTAAGCTACATCAATCTGTTATACAGGGTGTTCATCATACGCGAATACTAATTTTTCTCAATTTTTTTAAATGGAACACCCTGTATATTATTACCAATTGTTAATAAGGGCACTTCTAGCTTTCATTTGATATAAGGGTATGGCTGTCTAACTCCAATAATTTCCAAGAAACATCGAATTAACGTTTGAAATTTAACATCTTTAATAACATTTTGTAGAAATTATTTTACATCTACTCATACATTGATATTGCACTACGAAAATGAGCACAAAGTAATATCAAAAATGGAAATTTACAACAAATGTTCAAAAACTCGGCCATCATTTGCTATGCAAATGTCAAGTCTTCGAATAAACGATATCCTAACAGGTTCCAAAATTTCAGGAGAAATATTTCTAAATGCTTGAGAAATTCTAATTTGCATATTTTCGGCTGTTGTTGGTGCTACTGAGTAAACCTGTTGTTTTATGTGTCCCCACAGAAAAAAGTCTACCGGAGTTAGATCAGGAGACCTAGCAGGCCATGAGATAGGACCTCCTCGCCCTATCCATCTTTCAGGAAGCCACTCTTGCAAATAATTCCTGACTGCTTGATGATAATGTGCTGGCGCACCGTCCTGCTGTAGGTACATCTGTTGCCTAGTTGCTAAATCAACATCGTCCAAAAGCAGCGGAAGTTCATTTCTTAAAAATTCTAAGTATCTTTCGCCAGTCAATTTACCATTTAAAAAATACGGTCCTATAACATGTGATCCTAGTATGCCTCCCCAAACATTTAATGACCACTGATGTTGATGATCAATGTATCTAACCCAGTGGGGATTTTCGGTGGCATAATAATGCATATTGTGCCTGTTAAGTGAACCATTGTGTCGAAATGACGCCTCATCACTAAACAGAATACAGTCTAACATTTCTGGGCGGATTTGGAGCCTTTGTCTCATTTCTTGGCAAAATTCTAGTCTATGCTCTAAGTCATCTTCATTTAACTGCTGATGAAGTTCCATATGATAAGGATGAAAATTGTATTTTTTCAGTATTCTTCTAACTGATGTTTCACTAATTCCCGTATCTAAACTGATATTACTCACACTCGCATGGGGATTTTCTTCTACGGATAACAGCACAGATAATTTATTATCTTCATTAGAAATTAGAGGATGTGTGAATACCTTTTTAGGATACGCAACGCTACCTCTAGCATCGAACCTTTCTTTTAGTTTTTCAAATGCCGTTGGCTTAGGTTTACGTAAATTCCGATAACGTTGCGCGTACAACCTATTTGCTAATAAACAGTTACCAGAACATTCTCCCAAAATGTATACCATATTTATCATTTCCGGAACGGAAAAATTCATCTTTAATCACAAAATTATGACAGCAATGACAGACTAGCTGCGCACAAGGAAAAAGTCAAACTCTTTTGTTCAATTTTATTTAAACTAGCCATGCCTACATGAGTTTTTATACAATACGTATTTATTCGTATGTGTATTTTTGTTGTTAAAGACAGAGAGCAACTGTGGCCACAGGCTTCCTTCTGGGCAGTTGGATAATAAAGAAAGATCATTACGTTAAGGCCACTAAAAACTTTGTGCTTATTTTCGTAGTGCAATATCAATGTACGAGTAGATGTAAATAATTTCTACAAAATGCTATTAAAAATGTTAAATTTCAAACGTTAATTCGATGTTTCTTGAAAACTATGGGAGTTAGACAGCCATACCCTTATATCAAATGAAAGCTAGAAGTGCCCTTATTAACAATTGGTAATAATATACAATATTAAAGCCGTAATATGACAATCCCAGACGGATGGCGGACCCTGTATAATGGCTGTACCCAACGTGTGGCAAAATGTTACATTTTATCTCAAATAAGCAATTGACCATTTTGTATTAATGTAGTAGCCATCACAGCAATATGTAGTGTCTACATTAAATATTTTTGAAACTAAAATTTGTGTTTTTTACTTATTAATTATTAAAATGAAGTTTCAACAAGTAACTCTCCAATCAATCAGTTATTTATATCTATATTCTTCTTATTTCAATTCCTCGTCTCTAATGTTTTTGCGCATTTTCGCCATGCCACTATTAAGCAGCCTATTTCGAGATGACATGGCTACTGTATATCATTAATTTAGTCTGTTTACATAGCCCACTTCTTTTTATTGCCCCTATTATGGGTGTCACACTTTCCTGAATGTAGACCACATGAGGCCCCCGAGATAATTTGTTATCTATCATAATTCTCAAGGACCGTATCCTCTCTACTCCATTAAGATTTTCTTTATATATGTTCAGCCTAAGCTGTATTGTCTGTTTATTTTTTTCTTGAAAGATTATATAAACTGTTTTTTTTGAGTTTAGTTGGTCCAATTCTGTTCGATCTGTATTTGCTTTATTTCAATGTCTTCCCTTTCTCCCTATATAAATTATTGCTTTATCACCTGCATGGATTACATATTTACCTTGTGGGCCAATACTGCAGAAAGATTGAATGTACAATAGGTATAGTATTGGTCCTAAGACCGAACCCTGTGGAACACCTGTTGTTAATTCTGTAAGTTGACTACTTGTGATCCACCCAATTTTAGTTAGTTCAGTTCTTCTTTCCAGATACATTCCAATCATTCTGCCAGCAATGCCCCGAAATCCCAACTTCCTCCAGACTATCAACAAGTATAGAATTATGAACGGTGGCAAAGGCTTTCTTTAAATCAACGAACAGCGCAGTGACATAGATTTTATTATCAAAGTGTTCATACACTATATGCATAAATTCAAGTACTGCTTCTTCGGTATGGCTGTTTGGCTGAAATCCAAATTGATGTATATCAAATATTAAATTATTACTTGAGTGAATGAATCAGACTCATATCTACAAACCAATTATTCTGTATCACTTTAATAATTGCTCTTTCATCCCAGAGAAAGATATTCATTTTGCAGAGAAAGCATAATCTAGCAATGCTCTAAATACTTGGATGCGATTAATATACAATGTTGTCCGTATGTTACACTTAACAAATTTGCTAAGTGTAAGTACCAGATCATTTTTGTAAACACACTGACAGTTATACACAAAATAAAAATGAAGTGTGGGCAGCACACAACTTTGTACAATGATTTCAATTAAAGAAATTATAAATTATTTGATAAAAATTGTATATTCTGAGAATTTTAATTTTTATTTTAGGAATCTAAAATTTATTTTTACAATTATCATTTACGTATAATATTGAAATATACATTAGAGTGAAAAATTATAACACTGTGTATGCATAAATATAATTAAGAGCACAAAAAAATGTTATGTAACGTATTACTTCTCCACTATTCTACAACGATATATTAATAATAATTGATAGACATCCTTGACGGGTTGCCTGTGCACCTTGTCTATGTATAATAACGAAAATTCTGTCAACAGAATTCTCTTAGTATCTCTTTACTAATTTAATATAATAAAAATATATTACCTACACTTTCTTGCATATTACTTATTTACATTCTACATGCAATTCTTGTTATTATTAAAACATTTAAAAAAAATGTATATCGCCGAAATTCATAGATCGGAAGTAATGAAAGATCTCTTTATGCGTGCAGATTTTCGGGCATGTGTTGCTACGATACTAAATATATTATACAATGCAGCAGTATCGACAGGGACCCACATAGCAAGAGTAGGCTGCGTGTTATGCTAGTGACGGCAGCGTTATAAGGGTTTCCCACCTAATGGCCGCACGAATGTAAGCCCCATTACTCACCCCTTTTGCAAGACCAAACGAGGACTAACAATATGTGCGCTAAGCATTTCAGTGATGAGTTTTCATTTATTTATATTTTTTGAAACAACTCCGTATCATTTCAATTCTTGTTATTTGTTCTTCTTGTGCATTTTCTTTTGATTTCATATTCATTATCCCATATTAAAAACATAATAGAGACTTAAATTTTGAAAAATGTATCCTGTTAATTAAGTTTATTGTTTTAAAATACATACATTAATTTACTTTAGAAAAATGTGCATCTTTTGAATGTTATTTTGGTTTACAAATTGCATTAATATGCATTTTCATACGTATGTAAATACGTATGAAAAACATTTTCCTTAATTTATAGAATATTTTCATTTAGTTGTTTTATAGTTGTAACGTAATAATAATTTCAAATAGTTTTTGTTGTTCACTGTAAAATTGTTTCACTAACCTTCAGCTTGACAGCACTTTGGAGAGTATTTACTTACTTACTAACACAATTTTACGGTGTTTTTAACCTGCCTAAGTATGAATCGGTCTTATAGTATATAAATTAAGCCCATTCCACAATATGCTTGGCAAAATTTCTGAAATATTCTAGTCAAATTGTAAACTGGGGCGTTCATATACAATGTGCCGGCTTTTCACAAACTGTCATATTGTAATATGCCCGATTTTACAATATGCCTACGACATAGAATAAAACATTATTTAAAATACACAGCAAACATACCTAGATGGTTTAATTAATTTCGTTACTGAAACTCAAAGGACAAAAGCATTTGAAATTTCAATTCAATTGACCATATACGTTTCTTTTTCGAAAAATCATGTCTATAAATAGAAGGCAGTCGGAACAAATCTAACAAGGTTAATTGTACCTTTTTTTTGAGCACACGCAATTCGCCAGCGATTGAAAAAAAATCATTTAAATAATCTGTTAGTAGAAGGTGTACTGTACATATATGGAGATCGCAGGTTATGTGACGGAGATTGGCCCAAAGAGCGGCCGCCAAAATTTCTAATAGCGAGCGAATTACCGAGTCATTCATGAACCAATTTAACCTACAGACGCACAGTCTGCTATGAGACACACTTTAAAATGAAATAATGACTAACTGATTTTACACTTTGTAGATTGGATATTTTCTATCAAATCATATTTATAATTAATATTAATTTCTTTCCTTATATTGCATTTGACTACTATAAAATTAGGAAGAGGAATTTAGAATAGAACTTGCGCTTAGTATATGTTGCATAGGAAATATTTTTAAACTCTTATTAGTCTTCATGCATGACAAGATCTACAATGCAAGGCTCTAATAATGCAGACATGAGGGTTTAAAAAGTGTGTTACTATCAAATATTGCACGATTATAAAACACAAGTATTTTTTTAATATCAGAGATACATATTTTAATAATTAATAGTAATAAAAATCTTTGTTAAATCAAAGTATTCTATCATAAAAATCTTAATTTCTTTAAAATATACGTATTTATTGTCTGTCTATTTGTTTTTCAAATCATATGATTTAAATGGAAGAGAGAAATGTAAAAATATTACAAATCAAAAGTATGTGGCTGATATGCGAACTATATACGCATAATTAAAAATATAGAGAAAATATTTTAAACAATCGTAACTTGTTTTATTTAACTAGGATCTGTCATACTGCGGAAATAATGCAATAATCAGAGAATTAAACACCATTTGAAAATTTTTACGTGAAATGTCAAAGTTGACACTTGAGACTTCCAAATACATACATACTTTAACATTCTCCATATTTTTAGTAAAACATATTCATTTTAAAGCCGAGCTAACGGGAAAAATATTGCGGAGAATAAGATAATATTTCTGTAATAAGTAATTGCACGTTTGAAGTTAATAACGTTGTCAATGATAACAAACCTACAAAATATTGTTTGGATTACTTTTGAAGATTAGGAATACCTATATATAATTAAATAAAAATCCTGTGTAAAATAATGTAAGTAGGCCAAGATATTGTCAAGAAAGATATACTTACTTGCTTCTAGATATATATTACCTATTACCTGACTCCAACGAAGATGACCTATTTACACATTTATAAAAATATATTCCACTAACGCTAGTAGCCTATGATATGAGATGATTCCAAATGTATTAAGTAACAGAATTTTTTTATTTTGCATTATGCACACGTAATACTGTTTTCTATTTATTGTATAGTTTGTATTAGACAATAAAGTCTAAGGGATGAGGGGCAATTACTTTGAATATTCAAGAATATATTAAGGAATAACTAAACTTATAAATAACTGCAACTTCTAGTAAATGTAAAAAAAATAATTTATTTTTAATTATGTATTTAGTCTATTAGCATATTGCAACCAACATTTTATTGAGGTTATGTCAAACTATTAATTTTTACAATTTATTAATAAATTCGAACAAATTCAAATAACGAGCAATCAAATAAACCTGGAGTTGAAGTAGGTTGTGCATGATAATAGTTATTTATGTAACAAGTCAGTAAAGTGATACTTTACCGAACGAGTCTGGTTTACGAGCCAAGCGAGTGAAGCGAGCGCGGCGAGTAACAGACGAGTTCGGTAAAGGTACTTTACTGACGTGGTGCATACAAAATTTTATCGCCAACCGTTAAAATTGTTAATTTAAGAAATAAAGATATAATAACTTTTGACAGTTTATGACAGTGACAAACGATTTATTTTTAAAAGTCATCAGTCATGCTACGCTGACAGATATTAGCGGCAGGTAAAGTACTTTATTGTACAGTACGATAAAGTGTTTCTTTACCTCCGCAAAACGCTATGGTAACGCATCACTTTACTGACGGTTGGCGATAAAAAGTATTACCTAACTTACTTACGCATTTTTAATATCAACATATAGAGAAAACGCGCTATATTCAATTGTACGTCATACTAGAACCATGACGACTGTCTTGTTTATGTTGCCGGATCTATTTTTTTTTCTGTCAGTGACATTCGATATAACCAACAAAAATATTTACAATACAGTAACTATAACGTAATATATTTAGTAATTGAAATGTTCTTAGACTTCAGTCTTTCTCAACTTCCGTCCTTCATAACTTAATCAAAGCGAAAATAAACACGAATATTTGACAGGAAAGATATACACAACACACGCCTTTTGACAGATATGATTTGTCCGCCAACACCGAATTGAACTATTAATCTATTAAAAATATGTAAGGGTGAAATTTAATATTGAAACGGAAATTATGTATTTAAGAAGCCTTTGCCCAAAAAAGAATGAAACATTCCCACTCAAATAGTTCAAAGATCGAAATGCCAAAATCTGAATATATACGAGAAATGTTCAGTTGATTCTTGTCTTTGGTCATGTTAGCTTTGGAAACAATTGTAAACACTTAACTGTCGTTTTGCAACATTATAGTAGTGTTTGTAAAATGTCTTACTGATGACTTTCTTTCTTTTATTTTTGATTTAGATTTTAAGCATTATGACTTTGATATGATATTTATTGTCAGCAATCTACACAAGTGCGATCAGCATGTAATTATTCAACTTTTTATACCAAATGTTTGCAACCATTGTAAATTCATATGCGAATACATGCAGTATCTGGAAACGAATGTGTTGGGTATCCAAGTGTGATGAAAACTTAAGAATTAAAAAGAGGAGCCGAATGATAAGCAGCAATCAAGTGCATTGCGTACTACATCAACATACATCATGTGTCAATTTTCATTAGCCATAGGCGATCAATTCATGCAATACTTGACAACGTGGCACCCCTACTTTCCGCTCCAATGCCAGTGTGACCGATACATGCTCGAAAATACAAGTTAGCAGTAACTATTGGACCACTGACTTGGGTGTTTGTAATGCGTTCAGAAATAATATTTGCGAGTTGCAAGGGTTTGATTTTCTTTTTCCTTTCAGTAAATGTAGAAAATTATTAAGCTGCGTTCACGCTGCATGACACAAACAAAAGCGTAATTCTAATAAAATTAAAAAATAACCCTAATAAGGTAAATAAAAAGGATTCTGAAAATAATAATAAACTACTAGATCAGGAGATCGCGGCGGCCATTTGATGTTTCCCGTTCCAGTAATAAGACGGCTTTTATTGCAGACTAGATCGCAACGTGTTCGCAGCTAAACATTGAATGTAAAATCTGGTGGGGAGAAGTGGGAAGATCGGAGAAAATCGTTGTGATGCCGATTGTTGCCGGGATTGGTGACGGACAGTAGGGGTGCCACGTTGCCACGTATTACTTGTATACGTATAAATCGCACGCAAACATTGAATCCCTATACCTAATGAAAATTGACACATACGGTATAAGGATATTGCAAATGTGGAAGGCTTGATTAAAGAAAATCGCTCAATTTCGATCAGAACAACTTCATATAATATTACATAATGTAATTATAGTAACTGCCAATAGTATCGAACACAAACTACTAAATGGGTTTCTCGTCTGTACTCCAAAGACCAAAAACGTTTGCAAATAAGTTTGTTCTTGTAGCACCTTACGGAGTACAAAATTTTAATGACTTTGTCTTGTCAACAATTACTATCTACGAAACTTATTCATTATTTTTAAATATCCAGTAAGTCGTCGATACAATGCAAACATTATATTCACCACCACCAAAGAAGTTTAAAGCACAGCCTTCTGCAAGATAATGTTAAAAAAAAATTCGACCTCAGAAATTCTTGTTGATAGAGTTTAGAGAAGCTAGACTGAGAATTTCAATGCAAGCCTATGATTTAAATAAGTTCAAACGAGTTTTCACGTGGTGTCACTTTGCTTCAAGACAATGCTCGACTTTATATAGCAAAACCTAGTATAAGAGTTTAGAGTCTTCAACCTATAGCCCAAATTCATCGCCTAGCGATTTACATAACTTTAGACCACTGAAAAAAGCTTTAATTTTTTCAGTTGGATGCAGAAGTACAAGACGCTATGAAAAAGCACTTCAGGTATCAACCACAAAAATTTACAAACATCATTAAATTACTTACTTTATCACTAGGTTTTATACTATTTCCTTTTTGCAATATGTTTTTAGTTATTTTTATATTATTTGGGAGTCTTTTGTGTCCTGCGCAATAAAACTGCTATGACCACTTTATTCTTATGCAAAAGCTACATGTGGAATTTTAACGGCATGAGTCGGTACTATATAGGTCCTATCCTCTGCCCGTTATTTACTGATAATATAGTCATGCTTAAGAATCATGCATTCTTTATATGTGCTGATAAAATATCGGAGTCGTTCAAACAGACTAATTCAGTGGTTTGTAGAAGTTAAATTACATATCAAAGAGAAAATTTTCTCTTTTTTTTTGTGTTTTTATGCTGCGCAAAATATGGTGCAGACCTAATTGATACTTTGAGGGAGAATCTACCACAAAGTATTTTTTTATGAATTTCTACGATATTACGAGCTAGCAAACTCATTCCATGCATATGTTAAAGAAGATTAATTCAGACAATTTTCAGATTATGCATCTCAAATATATTTCAACTACTTACTAGGGAATTTGGTACTATTATTGCCTAATTCATTCCGGGTTGCATCATTATTTGAGTGGAATTATATAGTTAAAAGAAATATTACTGAAGACGTCCAATACTTACATTCTTCAAAGCTGAATTGAGCAGTTATCCATGACCACCCATACGATTTTATTCTTTCTATGGCAGAAAAAAGAATTCTTCACAGAAATGTTTAAATACTTTTGAACCAACATTAATAACAGAACAATTGCTTAAATAAATTTTTAAGAGTTTTCTAAGCCAGCAATTGAATATCTGTCATTTGCAATGTAATTCTATTTATGATATAACAACTTGGAATTACTAAGATTACTTAATTCAAAACAAAATATCATATCAAACTCTTATAATTTTACTGCAGTAATGGATAGATTATGACATTTATCTGTAGAAAAATCATATCCAGAAATTCCAGGTGTTCGAGTTAGTTTTAGTTGAAATTTATTATGATTTTGATGACGCAATCAATACATAAAGAAAATCACATTTATAAAGAGAATTCTTCATTTCTAAATTGCAAATATACGTATGACACCTGTTTATAATAATAACATTGAAATATTCTTTTTTAAATTACCTGATCTCTCAAAAAAATAATCCATAGTTCAAGTATATAAGATTCTATTTAATTTTGTTTTCCGCTAAAGAATAAAGTTTTGAGGAGGTAGCCAAGAAGTGTTAATATTGGTTAAAAAGTATTATTTTAATTTTTGGAACGTTAAGTATTAATCTATTTGCAACAATTTATTTAAAATTACTCTTAAACATTAAATTAATCCCTCGCATGTTTCTCCACTATCTATAAACATTGTATCGTCAGCATACAAAATGACTTAGCCTAGCGAATAAAATGACAAATCAGAAATAAAGACCGCGAATAGTAAGGGACCCATAATTAACCCCTGCGGTGTTCCCCTATTACAGTTTCAGAATTATAATATTTAGTAACACAGCGTCCCGGTAATATAAAACACCCTGTATAACAGGAAAAAAATTAAAAAAAATAGTGCAATAATCATTCCGGGTTGTGCGATTATTATCGCATTATCCCTTTTACCGATTACTATAAACTTTTGAGCGAAAGAAATCCACTTTCGTGATGCTGCTCCATAATTACCCAATAAAGTTTCGCCATTTCCCGAAGGCAATTCGGTTTTGTTTCAACATTACTGATCCGAAGGCGACAACACATTATTTTCTCACGCGGCTTTTGTTTAAAACCGATACCCTTTCTTCCTTTTTTTCCTTGCCGTTTAAATTATCCCATTTTTCCATCTTTTGGTATAGGTGACTTTATGCATTCGTTATTGCGATCGGCTATCACTAGAACGATATCTTTAGATATTGTTCCGTCTTTATGTTTTCGAGTACCGATCGTACGTTTCTTGTTTTTGTACGTGTTTTTTTTTTATGAGTACGTTGCTACTTACAGGTCGTGCTTGATTTTCCGTTATGCAGTTTTCCTGCTGTCAGAATAGAAACATGCGCGTATACAGGAAATTTAAGTGTTTTGATTTCGTGCAAAAAATATGTTTTAATGTAATTATAGTTCGATATTGCAATTATTTTAGCTAACTAAATAAAAACATTATACAGCATTATGCGAATTAATGTGAACGCAAGTGATAATTTAAAGAAATCATTCATTGTTTTTTTAGAACAGGAAATATAGACGAAAATAGATGAAAATGCATTAATTCCTCTGTTTTACTGGCGTTTTTGTATTAAATTCAACACTTTTGAATGATACCATTATAATATATATATATTGCTATAGGGGGGGGGGGAGTGTGAAGCGTTATACGACCCTTAGCATTTAAAATTCTTAAAGAGCAATGAGACTCAGTAAATTAAAAAATAAAAGAGATTAAAAATTAAGAAAGCAAAGTTCACCAAATTAAATTTTTGAACGCTAATAGTACGCTAGTGAGAGTTTAATCTAAAATTATTACTAACTGTATATGTGGGTTTACTTTAACAATTCAATTAAAAGGTGACTAACTCTGCGATAATACATTTGAACTGTATTAAATTTCGCGCTTGAAAATGACTTCCTATCGCTTATATATTGACCAATGTTCTATTTCTAATAGGGGAAGGGGTTGTTTCCGGCATTCTACAATGAATTATGTGAATATGTAATGACGCCAGTGCGCGCTATGTTAAATTTTATCTCCGGGCCGTTATAGGGGTTCTGCGGAATACCTACTACTCAGAGTGACTTACGCAATACCTGTTATTCTTACGAGATCCCAGGACTCCTGTGTGTGCACGTTGTGGGCTGCTACTGGTACCTATATAAAATGAATGATGTGTCTCCCCGAATTTACGATGGATGCCAATTCAAAATACAAATAATAAACACAAAGGTATGTATAACTTCTAATTCTTTATATAATTACTTCCAATTGTTACATATAAATTTAACTTATGAGTATGTTCATTAAAAAACAACAATATACCTTATACATTACAATTTATGACCTGGAGAGATATAATACACAGATCCACTCAATCGTGCAAAGTTTCCCAAAGCGGGTGAACGTATATGTGCGTATGCAAATATAAATGAACTATATATGAGTTTAATTAAGGTGAAAAGAAACTATGAAAACAATCTGTTCAATACTAGGAAAATTAGTTCAGATTGGCGACAACAAATCTATTTTAAAGGTTAGCTATTTATATTGTTTAATCTAAATCTTAGCAAAGTATAGAGCTACTTGTTTACCAATATAGGTTAGGTTTTTATTTCCTTGGATGTGACTGACTGTATGTTGATTATTGACTTAAATGTTTGTTAATTTTCACGAAAGACAAATTATTGATATGTGAGTTCTAACTATTTGATTACTAATGACTATTATATCACTTTTAACATACTGACATTGATTTTAATCGTCGTAAAACACGAATTACAAAATGATTTGACGCAAATATTGTTATTTGACAACTGAACCTTTCTTTCGGTTTATTAGTACTTGTAAACATATCACGATACCTTCATCTAATTATGTTAAATGTCCTTTAGCTCTATGGTGGATCCCTTGGATGTGACTGGTATGGGAATCTCGGCTGGTTACTCCCTGGAATCTTTCCGTATTCGGGTTGGATATGTCTCTGGATCTATGGACAGGTAACGCCGGTGGGCAGCTCGTTCGTATGCGGAATACAGGTAGCAGAATCCGCTTCGGTAGGTTGCAGTATCTGATGCTTCAAGTCTCGGCAGCCGCAAGTCTCGGTGTTGCAGATGTGCGTACAGGTGAGTTGATTTTCTTGCGTTTAATCTATTGACATTTATTCTCGGGTCCGGCTCGGGGTTTTTTCTTTATTCTTGGTTATGTTCGTTGTTGATATTTTTTTCTTTCTCTTTTCTAGGCCATGGACTTTATGCTCGTGGTATTTTATTGATGCAGGTTCGATGATCGACGGAACGCCTATCTGGTTGGCGTAGAGTTTCGCCGCACTGGGATTTATCTCTACTTGTCGGTTTGATTCAAGTTCGTCTAATCACGGATGTTGTTTGTTTTTATGAACTCTGATGTTTCATCCTTAGTGGATGCTTCTCTAATTTTCTCCCTGCTTTCAGCAATCTCTACCTATTTTATATGTTACAGTAGTCTATTGTTTAAAGCCTTGAACCCAAAGCAGTTGCTTCATATAATTTTATTAATTGTTATTATTTTATGTATCCAAACGTGATTTGGATATTGTTTAAAAGTTTATTTTTATATTTATGATTAATAAAAAATATTTTTAGTGCGTAAAATTTTTGAATGCTCATATTTGTATTTTTAATGCGTCTGACAGCTTTAGCGTCGGTTTTTGAAAAATCAGTACAGTCATGTACAAGAAAATAATGATATTTTCTAATATTTTGGATTTTATCCAAAAATAAGGATATTAATAGATTTTGTGGACCTGGTTTACAAATAATCTTAAAATCTAAATACATATAAATTTATTTCCGTTTTTTTACTTGATTAAAATCCGTTCGTTCATAAGATAATGCCTGCTGTGAATATTAAATTTCCAAATTTAAGTTAAATTTATTTTACATAGTCATTTTGGTTTAAATTGCTTAAAAGCTTATCAAAACTTTATCAAGTCAGTTATATCTTGCCATTCAAGGAATTATCCTAACATTTCTAAATGCGTTTAATTGTATCAAGTGCTCACTTAATTATTTGGATTTCAAATAACATTTTAGTTTTGACAGTAATAAATTGTTAATAGCTTTATTCAAATAGGGCATCTATTTATGCACACAACTTATATTATTAATTTGCCATGCATACTTATATTTCGTGCGTTTTTCTGCATTTAAAATATTAATGTTTGACATTTCTTAAAGAAGCTATTCGGCCTAAATTTGAAAAGATGCTTTTGGTAATTATGCGTTTGTAAGGGCGTAATTCATGAGAATTGCTAATCATAACTGTGCTGTGATATTTGTTGTTACTGTATTTACCATCAGATATCAGGCAGTTATTAAATTTAGTCCCGAAATTCTAGCTTTAATATGACATGTGCTCTAGGTCTCTTAGTGATGCTTCAAATGCTGTTTGTACTTAAATTGAAGCCCTATTGATATTCATGCCCTAATTAAAATCTGTTCTAAATATAGAAAAGGTTGTAATTAATTTGTGTTTTCACATTAAAATTGGTTTCCTCACAGAGTTAAATTGCAATTGACTTGATACTGGGCGTCCTAAGAATGAACGTCCATGCTTTACATTAAATGATGCTATTGAAAATTTCTAGGTCACTAATTCTATTTGTGCTTTTAAAATCATGAGATATACAATCAACGGGCTTTGGAGTGTCACTCCTAGGATGTACAAATTATGATTATGTTTTGATTTAGTCCTAATTTGCATTTTTATATCGGCCATATTTGTATGCTCTAAATGCATGTGTTGTGTGTGTTAGATAGGATGCTTTGTCAAAACTAAATGTAAAATGATAACGCAAGATTGAAAATAATGTATGCTAAATAAGTACAAGATTGTATAGTGCGTTTCTGTTGTATTTGAAATTTGTTCGCACTACTATGGTCATGTTTTTATGCTAAATTCTTTAACCTTATTTCTTCACCTAAACTTTATGATCAAGATATAATTGTTTGTTCAACGATTAGATGGGATTGAATCTGTGTGCCAAGTAATATCTCTCCTTTATTTACGTAACTCAAAGGAACTACAACATTTCAATATGTACAAGGGTTCGTCCCTAATAACAAACTTAAATAATTATTGAGTGGTATTGAGTAGGCTCAAGACCACCTCAACATGCCCTTCTTAATGAATGTAAATTTTTATGCAATTAAAATTTCCGTTCATTAACATGTTAATTAATTATTAGGAAAATATTCTTTATTCTAAAAATTTTTTTTTTTTTTTATAAAGTATTTAGGCTAGTTTCGAGAACTTCTTAAGTTTTAAGTTAATACTTATAATGAATTTATGTTTGTAACAATTTTTACAGTATACTAATTTTTGTTTGATAACTTCTTAATACCTAATGTTCTTTGTTAATTATGTAAAGGAATTTCATATGTATGTACAGTATATTTATGAACTTAATTTTATTTTGTATCTTGTGTAGTATAAGCTGTTGTTGATTTTGTTTCAATGTTTTTTTTATATATAAGTTGTATCGTACTCTATGGGTAATCACTATTTTTTTTTCTTTTTATATTATAAATTATGTGTGTAATTTTAAGTAAGTTGTCCTTATGAAAATTTGACTTCAGGAGTATGTTTCTTGGATTTTTTTTTTTTTATGCCGATTCTTTCCTTGGAGTTTTGTAAAATGGTCCTTTCCGTACTTCTGAATATTTTTCTGTGATTATGTGATTGTGTATTTTTCTTGAAGTTCTGATTCTTTTCAGCTGTGGCTGATATTATTGGCCTAATAATAACTCATATTTTCTTGTGTAATGTTTTCTTTATTAAATCGCTTTCTCCATATTTTATGCATTTCGCATCAATTTATTTCCCTTTCTTTGAGGAAATCTATTCAAGCCCATTCTTAGGTGCTTTGAATACCATATCATTTTCATTATAATAATTCATATTTTCTTTCTTCATATATTTTTTTTTATAATTCATAATTTTCATGCTTTCTCGCATATATCGTATTTCTACATTTTTCATTTTCATATTTTTAGTAATCACAATTACTGTTTATGCAGTCATTTCTGCTAATAAATAAAACATTTTCTTCACAAATTTATATTTTTCTTCGGCCTTTTCTTTTGAATTCTTTTTATTTTTTTCTTCTTTCTCTCCAATAATCACAGAGTATTTTTCTTTTTGTTTTGTACAATTGATATATTTTTCATTTTTAGATATGTCCATTTCTTCTTTTCTTTGTTCGTTGACTATTGTCTTCCTTCCAAGTTTTGCTCTGTTTGTGAATTTTTAAAATTTTCCTTCTGGCATGTATGGTTTCCTTTTTGTTCCTTTTTTCTTCAAATTTTGCTTTTTAGTTTCGTTTTATCTTCATAAGGGTTTGTATTTTATCTTCTTAATGTTGTCCGATACTGATTTTTCTAATGTTGTCCGATACTGATTCTTGTCGTCCAACTTATATTACACGTGGATAAGTAACATCTTAATTCTAATTATTTGTATTTCGTGTAGAGACAGGTTAACTTTGAACAACTTAAGGCTAGGGAGTACGACTATTTTTATCCTATTTCTAAACAACTCTTTTGTTTATCAGGGGTGTAATATCCTTATTCGGATCATTGTCTAGCAGCGGGGCTTATGTTGCTGTGACATGTGAGAGATGGTTTTTTGATGCTGATATAATTTTTTGGGTGTTTTGAAGTCTTCTTGGGGTTCGAAGAAATTGTAAAGGGTTTTGAGAAGTCTGTTGGGTGTGTCAGAAATCTTTTTGGGGTGAGAAATTCTTATGAGAGTTGGGAAATTGTGGGGGGTATAGGGTTCTTTAAATGGATGAGACCTATCAGTGTCTATTTCTCGACATAGAGTTTGGGGTTGTGAGATCAACGGGGAAAATGGGAAAGATAGGTGTCGTAAATACCTTCGGGAGGCGATCTCTTTGGAATCTCCCGTCCTGACCAATATGAGATCTAAGTGGTTACTGGGAAAGATAGGTGTCGTAAATACCTTCGAGAGACGATCTCTTTATAATCTCCCGTCCTGACTAATTATGAGATCTAAGAATTTACTGGGAAAGATAGGTGTCGTAAATACCTTCGGGAGGCGATCTCTTTGGAATCTCCCGTCCTGACTAATATATGAGATCTAAGTGGTTTACTGGGAAAGATAGGTGTCGTAAATACCTTCGGGAGGCGATCTCTTTGGAATCTCCCGTCCTGACTAATTATGAGATCTAAGAGTTTACTGGGAAAGATAGGTGTCGTAAATACCTTCGGGAGGCGATCTCTTTGTAATCTCCCGTCCTGACTAATATGAGATCTCATTTCCCTATAATTTTTAAGTGGAAATCAATAATGTTTTTCTGATACCTAAGTACAGTGTTAGTGTAAATTGTTTGTGTTTGATAATCCAAGTCTTGTTGGTTGCGTATGTGTGTGTGTATTTTTGTGAGGTGTATGTGTGTTACCTTATTTTCCTTGTTTAATAATACAGCTATCCCCATGCCCTTCAGTATGTTGAATTCTTTGTACGTCTTGGTTATGTGACAAATTAATTGCGTTAGTGTATGTTTCCCTATATTGGTGTATTTTTGTGAACTTGTGTGTTTAAATTAATAAGTCCTGATGTCAACTAATAAGCCTGATGTGAAAATGGGTAAATCTTCCTCAGTTTCTTCTGTATGTAAAAGCGCGTCGAACCGTATTCTTAAAATTCGTCTGCCAGAATCCATGTACTTTGTCCTCTTTGGCAATGGTATTCTTGTGGAAGTTTTTCTTAGTTTTGTTTCATTTTGTTCATCATGTTCGTGGATAGGCATGTCTGTTTTTATTTCTTCAATTTCTTCTTCTTTTATTGTTTCTGCGGATGTTGTTTCTATTTGTACTGGTTCCTCAGCTGTTTTATTTTCGCTTGTGTCCTTTTTGTTTAGGAATCTATCCCATATCTGTCTTGTTTCTAATCTGTATGCTTCTCTTTCGCGTTTTCTTTCTAATCTGTCCTCTTCTATTTTTCGTGACTGGCGTTCTACAAATTCCTCGAACAACGACAGGATCTGTTTGCACAGGTTATCCCCTTCTGACTTCGAACCCGTTTCTTGTTCTGCGGGCGTCGTTGTAATTTGGGTGCTATCACCTTGATTTTGAGGAGATTCCTCTTCGCTTGATGATTCCTGATGGACATTAGAAACGCTTCTGGATCTCGTATTCATCTTGCAGGTTTTTTATATTTTTATAGATACACACAATAATAATAAAACAAAAGCGATGTGTCGTTTGGATACGACCCCTGTACAATATGTTGTAAAAATGTTTGTCATAAAATATTTGACCTGTGTTTTTAATTTATATGGCAGTGAATAAATAATTTCAATTATACCCTGTGTTCATCTATTTAACATCGATCATCAATTCGTGGAAGAGCACATACACAAATACATAAATCAAATACACATCTTTCTTTTTATATTTTTATTATACAATTATTTTTATTTAAAAAAAAAATAATGTCCTCCACTTCTTTAAATCCTCGGAGATGAACTGGAAAAAAAAACTGTAAGTATACTCTGTAGGTTATTCGAATGGCCCCAATACGTTGGTGCGCCAATATGCTATAGGGGGGGGAGTGTGACGCGTTATACGACCCTTAGCATTTAAAATTCTTAAAGAGCAATGAGACTCAGTAAATTAAAAAATAAAAGAGATTAAAAATTAAGAAAGCAAAGTTCACCAAATTAAATTTTTGAACGCTAATAGTACGCTAGTGAGAGTTTAATCTAAAATTATTACTAACTGTATATGTGGGTTTACTTTAACAATTCAATTAAAAGGTGACTAACTCTGCGATAATACATTTGAACTGTATTAAATTTCGCGCTTGAAAATGACTTCCTATCGCTTATATATTGACCAATGTTCTATTTCTAATAGGGGAAGGGGTTGTTTCCGGCATTCTACAATGAATTATGTGAATATGTAATGACGCCAGTGCGCGCTATGTTAAATTTTATCTCCGGGCCGTTATAGGGGTTCTGCGGAATACCTACTACTCAGAGTGACTTACGCAATACCTGTTATTCTTACGAGATCCCAGGACTCCTGTGTGTGCACGTTGTGGGCTGCTACTGGTACCTATATAAAATGAATGATGTGTCTCCCCGAATTTACGATGGATGCCAATTCAAAATACAAATAATAAACACAAAGGTCTGTATAACTTCTAATTCTTTATATAATTACTTCCAATTGTTACATATAAATTTAACTTATGAGTATGTTCATTAAAAAACAACAATATACCTTATACATTACAATTTATGACCTGGAGAGATATAATACACAGATCCACTCAATCGTGCAAAGTTTCCCAAAGCGGGTGAACGTATATGTGCGTATGCAAATATAAATGAACTATATATGAGTTTAATTAAGGTGAAAAGAAACTATGAAAACAATCTGTTCAATACTAGGAAAATTAGTTCAGATTGGCGACAACAAATCTATTTTAAAGGTTAGCTATTTATATTGTTTAATCTAAATCTTAGCAAAGTATAGAGCTACTTGTTTACCAATATAGGTTAGGTTTTTATTTCCTTGGATGTGACTGACTGTATGTTGATTATTGACTTAAATGTTTGTTAATTTTCACGAAAGACAAATTATTGATATGTGAGTTCTAACTATTTGATTACTAATGACTATTATATCACTTTTAACATACTGACATTGATTTTAATCGTCGTAAAACACGAATTACAAAATGATTTGACGCAAATATTGTTATTTGACAACTGAACCTTTCTTTCGGTTTATTAGTACTTGTAAACATATCACGATACCTTCATCTAATTATGTTAAATGTCCTTTAGCTCTATGGTGGATCCCTTGGATGTGACTGGTATGGGAATCTCGGCTGGTTACTCCCTGGAATCTTTCCGTATTCGGGTTGGATATGTCTCCGGACAGGTAACGCCGGTGGGCAGCTCGTTCGTATGCGGAATACAGGTAGCAGAATCCGCTTCGGTAGGTTGCAGTATCTGATACTTCAAGTCTCGGCAGCCGCAAGTCTCGGTGTTGCAGATGTGCGTACAGGTGAGTTGATTTTCTTGCGTTTAATCTATTGACATTTATTCTCGGGTCCGGCTCGGGGTTTTTTCTTTATTCTTGGTTATGTTCGTTGTTGATATTTTTTTCTTTCTCTTTTCTAGGCCATGGACTTTATGCTCGTGGTATTTTATTGATGCAGGTTCGATGATCGACGGAACGCCTATCTGGTTGGCGTAGAGTTTCGCCGCACTGGGATTTATCTCTACTTGTCGGTTTGATTCAAGTTCGTCTAATCACGGATGTTGTTTGTTTTTATGAACTCTGATGTTTCATCCTTAGTGGATGCTTCTCTAATTTTCTCCCTGCTTTCAGCAATCTCTACCTATTTTATATGTTACAGTAGTCTATTGTTTAAAGCCTTGAACCCAAAGCAGTTGCTTCATATAATTTTATTAATTGTTATTATTTTATGTATCCAAACGTGATTTGGATATTGTTTAAAAGTTTATTTTTATATTTATGATTAATAAAAAATATTTTTAGTGCGTAAAATTTTTGAATGCTCATATTTGTATTTTTAATGCGTCTGACAGCTTTAGCGTCGGTTTTTGAAAAATCAGTACAGTCATGTACAAGAAAATAATGATATTTTCTAATATTTTGGATTTTATCCAAAAATAAGGATATTAATAGATTTTGTGGACCTGGTTTACAAATAATCTTAAAATCTAAATACATATAAATTTATTTCCGTTTTTTTACTTGATTAAAATCCGTTCGTTCATAAGATAATGCTTGCTGTGAATATTAAATTTCCAAATTTAAGTTAAATTTATTTTACATAGTCATTTTGGTTTAAATTGCTTAAAAGCTTATCAAAACTTTATCAAGTCAGTTATATCTTGCCATTCAAGGAATTATCCTAACATTTCTAAATGCGTTTAATTGTATCAAGTGCTCACTTAATTATTTGGATTTCAAATAACATTTTAGTTTTGACAGTAATAAATTGTTAATAGCTTTATTCAAATAGGGCATCTATTTATGCACACAACTTATATTATTAATTTGCCATGCATACTTATATTTCGTGCGTTTTTCTGCATTTAAAATATTAATGTTTGACATTTCTTAAAGAAGCTATTCGGCCTAAATTTGAAAAGATGCTTTTGGTAATTATGCGTTTGTAAGGGCGTAATTCATGAGAATTGCTAATCATAACTGTGCTGTGATATTTGTTGTTACTGTATTTACCATCAGATATCAGGCAGTTATTAAATTTAGTCCCGAAATTCTAGCTTTAATATGACATGTGCTCTAGGTCTCTTAGTGATGCTTCAAATGCTGTTTGTACTTAAATTAAAGCCCTATTGATATTCATGCCCTAATTAAAATCTGTTCTAAATATAGAAAAGGTTGTAATTAATTTGTGTTTTCACATTAAAATTGGTTTCCTCACAGAGTTAAATTGCAATTGACTTGATACTGGGCGTCCTAAGAATGAACGTCCATGCTTTACATTAAATGATGCTATTGAAAATTTCTAGGTCACTAATTCTATTTGTGCTTTTAAAATCATGAGATATACAATCAACGGGCTTTGGAGTGTCACTCCTAGGATGTACAAATTATGATTATGTTTTGATTTAGTCCTAATTTGCATTTTTATATCGGCCATATTTGTATGCTCTAAATGCATGTGTTGTGTGTGTTAGATAGGATGCTTTGTCAAAACTAAATGTAAAATGATAACGCAAGATTGAAAATAATGTATGCTAAATAAGTACAAGATTGTATAGTGCGTTTCTGTTGTATTTGAAATTTGTTCGCACTACTATGGTCATGTTTTTATGCTAAATTCTTTAACCTTATTTCTTCACCTAAACTTTATGATCAAGATATAATTGTTTGTTCAACGATTAGATGGGATTGAATCTGTGTGCCAAGTAATATCTCTCCTTTATTTACGTAACTCAAAGGAACTACAACATTTCAATATGTACAAGGGTTCGTCCCTAATAACAAACTTAAATAATTATTGAGTGGTATTGAGTAGGCTCAAGACCACCTCAATATATATAATAATGTATTAAAATAAATGAGTTATCTTGGCGCAGCGTCAAATATAAAAACAATTAATAATAATATATTGACAATTTGACAGCAAGCTGCCATCTAAAATGTTTCAATGGCTAAAAATGTAAACTAGAGATGTGAATATTTATATGTCTTGATTTATATAAAACATGCATTCAACTTCACTGTGCGGATAATAGTATGATTCTATGCTTAATTGTGCACATTTTCACTTTTACACATTTCTAGTTTGCATTATATCTTGCTAGTCGTTGAAACATTTTAGATGAAAGCTTGTTGTCAAATTGTCATTTTATTATTATTCATTGTCTTTATATTTGCCGCTGCGCCAAGATAACTAATTACTTTTAATACATTATTGTATATTTCGGCAAAGAATGTTAATATGTTTATATACAGGGTGTCCAGAAACTCTCCTGACAAACGAAGACCGGAGATTCCTCAGATAATTTTAAGACAATTTAACCCAATTCACCCTAGTCCGAAAATGCTTCCTAAGGTCATAGGAGTCCGTTTGGGGTAGGTAAACGGTTATTTTAACGCATAACTTTTTTGTCTTTAACTTTTAAGCATTTGTGACACTAGATTATTAAATTTTCGAGTATTCTAGTACTAAAAGGCACTCTTACTTTAAGTCGGTAGGATACACCGTTTTCTAGAAAAATCGATTTGAAAATTTTTCGTTTTTTCGTAATTAAAATTCAATTTATTATTTTTTGCACTAGTTCGCTCTGAACTGCCAACAGAAATAAAACCTACGTTTTTAATTGTCAAATTGTTGTCAGTTCGCGAAGTTGAAATGACGAAAGATGAAATGACGAAAAAACGAAAAATTTTCAAATCGATTTTTCTAGAAAACGGTGTATGCTACCGACTTAAAGTAAGAGTACCTTTTAGTACTAGAACACCTGAAAATTTAATAATCTAGTGTCACAAATGCTTAAAAGTTAAAGACAAAAAAGTTATGCGTTAAAATAACCGTTTACCTACCCAAAACGGACGCCTATGACCGGTACTAGAAATTCGCAATTGATGGAATCGATTCATCTCTTGAGGATAAATAAGCATACCAGTTTTTGTTTTTCTAAATAGAAGCGTTCGGGAGATATTAAAAAAAACTAATTACAAGGCGCCATCTTCAAAGAGCTCTAGCTCCCTTAGGAAGCATTTTCGGACTAGGGTGAATTGGGTTAAATTGTCTTAAAATTATCTGAGGAATCAGGAGAGTTTCTGGACAGCCTGTATATAACTAGCTGACCCGGCAAACGTTGTTTTGCCATATAAATTAAGTCTAGTGAATATTTTCGTAGTCTAATAAAAAATAAGTAACTTATTGTAAGTGTGTGGGAATGTGGTATATGACTGAAAGAGGAATGGAGCGCTGTGAACGATGACGGCCTATAAAGATAACAAAACACCAAACATTCATTTTTTGAATTCATTGTACTTTTATTATCTTAACTAATAAATTTCTAATTACATCTCTATCATAAATAATGACAATTAAACAAAAAACTTTATCAATCTCTTAGTGCAATGGAGTATACGATATTTTTAGTGAGTCCATCTTTAGCCAACACAAACAAACTGTATGGTTTACCCACGTGAGAACATGCCACGTATAATTGTCCGTGTGAAAAACACGGTGTGCCCAAATATAAGCCACAAACAGACATCGGTTGGTCTTGATGAGAATATACTTAATATGAGAGTTGCACTGAGAAAGTAAAATGATAAGTATAAGCGTCACTGCTACGATCGACGCACAATCAATAATAATGGGCGAAAACGGTTTAGGCCCTAAACTTTAGTGAGTGAGAGAAAGCTTATTGTGTGAGAAAGACAGGAGACTATCTTCGTTCTCAACCCTACTCTGTGCTGTTTACGGGGTGAGAAGTAACACCGGTAGACGCCTGGCGGGAATAACTGATCGAGTGGTAACTGATCAATTATCGATCGCCGAGAGTAGAAAATTATTAAAGTACTAATATCGCTATTCAAAAATAGGGGTTGGTGGTGGACGGGTGAAAATTTAGGGTTGTATGTATTTTTTAATGCCGAATCATAAAAAAATAAAATACAAAATTTTGTCAAAAAAGAAATTTTGTGGTGGACCACCCTTATCACTTAGTGGTATGAAAAGTAGTTTACGTCCTATTCTCAGACCTGCTGAATATACACACCAAATTTCATAAGAATCGGTCAAGCCGTTTCGGAGAAGTTTGGTGACAAACACTGTGACACGATAATTTTATGTATTAGATATGGCAGTATTGATCCAGGACAAATCCGCGTTGGATAACACCAACTTCGCTGGTGAGTAAACGTATGGTGCTGTATTCTAGAGAATAAAACAACAAGTGATGGATATAATACTCTTTTTATGAGAGTGTAGTTTGATTCATGTCTAACAAAAATTCTAAAAACTCAAGATTTGGAACAACACACACATAATTCCTTTTCTCTAATAATTATGATTAAAAATTTAGAAATAGTGTGCAAAAAATAGTCAAAAATGTATTACTTTTATTACGATTTCTTGTTAAAAAAAATCGACTTTCAAAGTGACTATGCAAAAAACACAGTATTTGAGGTATTTAAATTATTTTTCTTGTAGATTTAAAAAGAAATTGATACATTTTATGTACACATGAATTCGTGGATAAAAATTTAATGATTGCCTAGCCCAGACATTTAAGTTTTCTTTTAATAGAAAACCAGCTATTTTTTCAAAAAACAAAAAATATGGGTTGATTATAGTTTCTAATATATTAGAATTATGCAATTAAAAAATTAAAAAAGAATGGTAGGAATCGTCCTAAAATTAAACGAATGTAAATACGGCGCCTCTGAAATTTGTAGGTACGTAGATCTGTGGTAGATTAATAACACATTCGTTGCTTTTGCTGAAAGAAGAAGCATACAGAGATGCAGAAGATTTTGATGATGCCAATTTTTTAATAAAACAGACATATTTATGCGACACGTTTGAAAATCCGAATTCCGTAATTTCTCTCTGCAGGGAAACACGCACCGTTTGAAGTCAACCGAAAAAATATCAGATTTTATAAAAAACTCAAACTATGGAGAAGAAAAATTAAGACGCAAGCAATCTTTCTCAAGATATAAAAAACCTGTTTAAAGGGCACTTATCACAGCTAATTATCTGGTTTGAGAAATACTTTCAAAATGAAAATTTCGATAGGTTTCCATGGATTCAAGATCCATTTAACACTAGTGCTCTGTTTGAATTTACTTCTGAGGAAGAAGAGAATATTACCGAGTTATCTTGCGACACAACTGTTTGAAAGCAAAATTTGGGCAGCATGAATTTGAAAGAATTTTGAATTTCACTAAAAGTTGAATATCCCCTTTTAGGTGATAAGGCTCTGCGGATGTTAATTCTATTTTCGGCGTCGTATTTATGCGAAATGGGAATGAGAGTGACCGTGTCCAGTTTGATTTGAGAAAATATGCAGTGATTTGCAAACGCATCCATCACCTTAAAGGCCGAAACACGTGTCTGTGCGTTCGCTTTTGGCAATAACACCAAAGTGTATGCTGTGTATCCCAACTCGTACATATGTGCATATACGTTTACGTATAAATGTATATATGTATACTTGTGATAGTGATAACATTAACTATTAGATTAATATTAAGAAAACAAACAAAAAAATTAAACAATGAAGATACGCGAGTTTTATTTATTTTTAATTTTTACTTACGATCAGTTATACTTTCACATAGGGGTAGGGCACCATGGAAAATGTTTAATTGAAAAAGATCGCCGTAACTCGGAAAAGTTTGCGAACCACAGTATTATAGCCAAATAGTATAACTGACGCTTCATGTCTTTTATAAGGTTGAGTATACAGACATTTATGCCACAATAGTGCTAAGAGAGCTGCCGAGTGTGACAGGCCAAAATAAAGTAAAATTATTTTGTAATGGTTTTATAAAACCCTCAATGACAACCTTATGTTGTTACTTTATAGAAATGTTATAATCAACTAAGAATAAACTGCATACAGTTGATAGAACGTCATGTCGTAGAAACAAAATTGTGATATTAACGTTGCCAACTTCGTTAATTATATGATAAAATTGTCGTATAATTTTGTGCCCATTTTGGTCACAAAATAATTGTATTAATTGAATAGGCTTTTTCAAATCTAATTATAAAACTTTAACTCATTAAAAACTCTTATAATTGCTCTCAAGGCATTTATAAAAGCAAATTTGCTATTTGGGGTAGTTGTAATTATTACATCATTCTTGAAAGACCTTAGATTTCAATTATCCTATACTTACTTAACATTATGCGTAGTTACTTAAAAAAAAACGTCAGTCACATTCATTTCTTCAATTTGTGAGCTTTGCAATTACCAGACATTAACGCACTAGAGCGAAAGTCTACACAATTGTACTTAAATGTAATTTTGCAATAAAACGGCAATATCACAGTTCTTTCCTAATAATAGCGCGAGAATTAAATAGTTAGCGGAATAGTGACATTATATAATGTTTGTAAAAGGACATCATAAACAACCACGAGAGAAATAACAAATCGTGACTTAATAATAAACACTTAACATTTAAAATTATTTCCGCAATATGTCTATGTAGGTAGGTGTTCCTCAGGTTCACGTAACAATACGTTTTATAAAAATTCGTCGGCGATTCTGTTGATTAATAATAATTAATTAAATTGCTTTATCTTGACGACCGCAAGTACAGTTCGCACCGTGCGATATCTGTTAGTATGCGCTGCTGAAACGACAAAAAAAAACGAAGCCATTCATTGAACTTTTCCCGTTAAATGGGTAATGCGATATACCTTACGTATACAACTCGCTAACGAGTAATTCCTCCCAAGCAGCAGAGGAGTTTTTCGGAATGACTATCGCCTGTCTTTTAAAGCGAAACATCGGTGTTACCTTACCGCAACAGTTCACAATTATTGTCGTTGTGCCGCGGTGGTATGCCTGGAAAAATGGTCTCATCGTATCGACTTACACAAAGCGTGCGTATCATCTGTAGTACGCCGTACAAGTTTTATTCCTTTAACAGGGCTGCCGCGTCAGTACTTTTAGCTTCCATACGTGTAAATTTATCAGCAGACGCTTATACATATAGCCTGTTCTTACAAGTATAAATTACGACCGGTGTTATTTGATTCGATACCATTGGCGGCTAACTTTGTTGTATGTATATTTCGTTTTATTTTGCAACCTCACGAAATAGGGTTTCTGCGAAATGCCCGGGTATATATTCAGTTGGATAGGCATACTACTGCGGAGTACTGCGTAGATTTGTTTAACATGCAGAAAGTGATTTAAAGAAAATGAATTTATTACTTAATGCCTAATAATCAGCCTGTATGATAAAGACTTTAATAGTTATTTACGAACCAAGTGCGTGAAATCATATTTCGCGAATGAGTGACCAGTTTAAAGCGCGAGCCGAAAGGCGAGCGCTTTATGGACACGAATTCGCAAAATGTTTCACGCACGAAGTTTGTACAATATTTTTTGTACGAGAACTATAATAATAATACATATTGTTAAATACGTTATCGTTTATGACACACTACTAATCTCTTGATATTAATTAAAAAAGATTGAATTGGCAGTATTGATTATTTGAAGTGACATTTAATTTAAAATTATCAAATTCAAAAAATTCTATTTCATTTCCTTTTATTTTCATAGAAAAACAACGAACTGGGTAGCATATTATTAAGGTTAGGAATTTATGATTTTAAAATGTCACTAAATTAATCAAGTTCTAGGAAGTACCAACTTTACTTTTACGCACTCGTGTTTAAAGTGACTTTTTACGCACGCAAATCGAATTGTGAAATGACAGGTTTTGATAAGCGAGTACAAAAAAATATTAAACTGGATAACTTGAATCATAGATTTTAAAAAAGGTGCTCTTGGTTATTGTCGTTAAAATGAACCGTTTACGAGAAAAAGTTTGCAAAAATGTGCGTTTTAGTTTTTATCAGCACCAAAAAAACCTATTGCTGTTACAAACGTAAATAAAATATCCGGCATTTTAGAACTTGTCATCACATCGTTGACACACTGAATTTATTCGAAGTATGGAATACACGTTTATTGAGTATGCAGATATGCCTCTGATGTATGGTCTTGCGTCTTGCAATACTTTAGAAGCCAGAAGATTATATGACGAAAGATTTCCTAATCGTGCTCTACCAAACCATAAGACATTTAAACGTGTTGACCAACGTCTAAGAAAGAATGGTGGGCGATTCCAGTTAATAAGGTAATACATATTATTGACAATTTTCATAATTTTGGGAAAGTTTGGCAAAAGTAGTACTGATGCTGGTGTGAGAAGAACCGTATGTATGCCGCGATTAGAGGAACGTATTTTACATGCTGTAGATGACAATCCATCAACGAGCACTCGACAATTATCAGCACAGTTTAATACATCGAAAACAATAGTACATGAAGTTCTTCATGAACAGCTGTTACATCCATATCATTTGCAAAAAATACATGAATTGATTCCTGAAGATTTTCCTCGTAGAATGCAGTTTGCAAACTGGGTATTGGATCAGCAACGTAATAATTTTAACTTCATGAGCATTATTCTTTTCATGGATGAAGCAAGGTTTATCAAAAATGGCATCACCAATTTACACAATACATGATGAAAATCCTCATGCCACTATTGTTTCGCATTATCAACATCAGTTCCAATCATTTAATATTTGGACAGGAATCACTGACAATTTTTTGATTGGACCATTCGTTTTGCCAGACCGATTGAATGGACAACTTTATTTGGAGTTCCTTCAGAACGCTTTTCGAGATTTAATAGAGCACTTACCACTTGCAACTCGTCGAAACATGTACTTCATGCACGATGGGGAACCACCTCAATTCAGCGTTCGTGTACGGGAGCACCTGAATAACGTCTATCCAAACCGTTAGATAGGTAGAGGAGGACCAATTTTACCTGTGGGAGCACTTCAAAAAAATGGTGTATTCCACTCCGGTCGACACTAGGGAGGAACTTCTTTAGAGAATCACGTTTCATTTTGATGTGATAAGGAACACGGCTGGATTATTGTTGCGGGTACAACAGTCCTTAAATTCGTCATGCCCGCGAGTGTATCAGACTTCACGGAGCACATGTTGAGCCCTCTTATGAAGTTTTTCAATAATTCCGGAAACACCACTGCGTTTATATTTATATTCATTACTTTAACCCGGGAGCAGTCGCTATATGAGATTTTCTCTCACATTTTTACTTCGTAAGTGATATCTTTCTTGCTGCACCACATACAGGGTTAAGCTTCCCGCTATACTCCTAATTATTCTTCTGCTACTGCGCAGTAACTTGACAACATAACCACAACTATTCGTTTAGTTGTAAGAAATTATTTGTTGAAGACGTGCGCTCTGAGTGAGACTTTTTCTCGTCGCGCGACTACTGAAGTTTTACTCGTTAATCGGAAATAATTTTCTAAATTCTTGTGTTTTCGTCATGAATCGTGGACAATTACTTGTGAACTTGGCTCTTTTGCAGTTGGAACAAGAAAGAAATAGAGGTAAGTCATAAAATACGGTAAAATTGTTAAAATTTACAATTGATTCGATACAGATCTACAGCAAAATGAGCTGCCACCCAATCTTGAAGATCAGACAGAGAGAATTGACGATCCAGAAAGTGATGCCGAAAGTGAGTACCACTTAGACAACACCGATTCAGCGCAGTCTGATAGCTCTGGTTCTGAAGCAGTGGATGAAGTTGACACGGAATCAAGAGATGAAGATGACTTTATGGCTGCTAATGTCCCTAAGTTTCTCGGAAAGGATAAAAAAACGCAATGGCTGAAACATGTGTCTCATCGTATAAGTAAAACTAGATCCAAAAATTTGGTAACGCATCTTCCAGGTGTGAAAGCGGTTGCTAGAAATTCCAAGTCGCCTTTACAATGTTGGGAGTTGTTCTTCCCCGACGCAGCCATTGAAGAGATTGTCAATTATACTAATATATATCTACGACGAATGCGCCAACGGTATGTTCGTGCTAGAGATTGCTGCGACACATCCTTCAATGAAATAAGAGCCCTTATAGGTCTGCTTTATCTGGCTGGAATAAAGAAAAGCCACCATGTAAATGTTACAGAACTGTGGACCAACGATGGTACAGCACCAGAGTGTTATCGTGCCACAATGTCTTGCAGAAGATTTCTGACATTATTACGCGCATTGAGATTCGACAACATTGGTGACAGAAATGAGCGTAAGGCAGTTGACAATTTGGCGCCAATAAGAAAGCAGTTTGATGAATTTGTTGTTCGTTGTCAAACAAATTATCAAATTGGAGAGTATGCAACGCTTGATGAAATGCTGGAAGCATTTCGAGGGCGTTGCAAATTTCGTCAATATATCGCTAACAAACCTGCGAAATATGGCATAAAGATCTATGCTTTAGTTGACGCCAGAACATTCTATACCTCCAATTTAGAGATATATCCTGGGAAACAGCCGCCTGGACCTTACGAATTGGACAACAGTGCAACAAGCGTAGTCAAGAGAATGATAACCCCAATTCTCAACACAGGCCGAAATGTCACCATGGATAATTACTTTACGTCCCTGCCTTTAGCCAACGACTTAGCAGTGAACCATAGAACAACTATCGTTGGCACACTTCGTAAAAATAAGAGGGAGATCCCGCGCGAACTTGTTGACATAAGGTCAAGACCAGTCAAAAGCAGTATATTCGCTTTTTCGAAAGAGGCTGTGTTAGTTTCGTATGTTCCTAAGAAAGGCAAAAATGTGCTGCTGTTGTCAACACTACACAATGACGACGTAATAGACCTTACGACGGGGACGAAAACAAACCCGAAATCATCACCTTCTACAACCTGACAAAAGATGGAGTAGATGTCGTAGATGAGATGAAAGCTCTATACTCTGTGGCTAGAATTAGTTGTCGCTGGTGGTATTAATAGTTACATTGTGTATAAGTGCAATAACAGCGAGCTGGATTATATTCAAGAACGGAGATTATTTTTGAAGGATCTGGCACTTTCACTAGTTAAGTCACATCTTGTAGAACGTGCGCAAATCAAGAATCTAACGGTGACGCTTCGCACGACAATAGCAAGAGTGGCTAGAATTCCAATTGAAAATGTGAATCAACCAACCGCTCCAAATGAAGAAACACAATTCTGTTATTTATGCCCTCGCAGAAAAAACAGAAAAACTAAAAAAAGGTGCACTACTTGCCATAGGCCCATTTGCCCAGAGCATACCACGGACACTTGTCTTAACTGTTTGGGCGCTGATGAAGATTCCGAAGAAAACTAAAAAATTGGTACTTCAATTCAGAATTTCAAATAATTTCTTAATTAATCCTTATTTCTCTGTAGTATTTTCTGTTCATTTAAACTAAAATATTAAAAGTTTATTCTAAAATATTGTTTTTTGAAATTTAATTGAAAAATGCAACAAGTCTTATATCAAAATTAAGAATGTGAGAGAAAGTCTCCCGCGCGACCAACAGCGTCACAAATAGCCTAGCGACCACTGCCGGGTTAAAAGAAATTCAATAAAAACCGATTTCCAGCGGTGTCCTTCAGAGACGCATATCTCCGTAGGAGGGGCCTGTAGGAAATTTTCTTATAGGAACTTGTCATCTTATTTGTTCTATGTTCTATCTGCATCCAAGAGATTTTCCATATTTTCCCGGACACCCTGTAGAATATACCTAACAATAGTAATAATAAATTTTATATAATTTGTTCTCTTCTGACATCATCAGTATTAATAAAAACCGCGTTGTCAGTACACCTTAGCGTATACAGAACAGCACTTATTTGAATTTTACAAAGATGACTTATTTATACCCAGACCTAAGCTATTACTAACACCATTAAAGGTACCTAATCATTGTACTGTTAATTTTGTCAAAGTTAATACTAAAGTCCTACCCTCTAATTCTAATGTTCTAAGAACTAACAGCACCTGGACGCGGTAATGTTATTCAATACCAATTTTTTTCAATGCCTGTCTTGAAAACGTAACGTTAGTCACCTTTTTTTTTTAATGGACACCTGTAGTTTTTTCCTTTAGTCTGGTAGATAATTTTTTTCTGAATCTAGTAATATTCATTTAGTTATCATTTGGTTGGTATTTAATTAAAACAAATTGAATTATCTGCAATCTTTTTCCACTTACCATGAAATTTTCAATTGTGCCGTGAAAAAAAAAACACAACACAAATGCGACATGTACTCTTTATGGCGAGTTGCAATCGAACGCATAATCTGCCCAATATATTTTTTTTTCACATTTATTACATTTAATTCCGTAAATTCCAGGTGTTTGATCTATCTCAATTTTGCCTTTACAACCAAAACACGTTTCAACGAATTACATGATTTGAATGCGACTTGCAAACCAATCTTTTCAAAAATGTTATTAAAGTTTTTCGAAATATTATGAAAAGGTACGACAGGTTACATACCTCAATGTGCTGAATACAAAAAAAATGTGATTTAAAAATTCCAACGAGACCTGAACGCAAGATGCTTGTTAGTATCCTACGATAAGTGCTATGTATATTAACCATTTCTTTCAGACTACAGTACGATCATAAATTACACTTCAGAATTGCCTCTAACAGGCTCGTATAGCTTCTGATTAAGTTGTGGATATGGGAAGTAATTGTCATTTATACATACCTAATTACTTTACATATTGTTGAAATATCCGACAGTTGAAACTACAGTTGAAAAATGCACATTTTACAAGCGCCAAAATAATAATGTGTGCATTTATTTTCTATCGATGTATATCAATGTCCTTGTTCACTTATAAATCGCATTTTTTTTTATTATTATTATTTAAAGGATGGTAAATAATGACTTAAATGGGAGATTTTTAAGCTGATACCGACCACTATACGAAAATGAATAAATAAAAAAAACTCCGGGAGAATTGCATCTAGAAATGAATTTTTTCCAAATCGTGCAATACATTTTGTACAAAATCGTCGGATAATGATATATTTCGCCGCTCATTTGTATGTAAAAGAATATGATGTTGAACCGTACAGAAGCCGCTTAATATTATAGATTATAAATCTTTAAATAAAACGAATTCTATAAAGACAAGAAATTTAGATGAGTTATATCAGGGATGCTAGCTGGCCATTCAATACAGCCCCAATGTCCTGGAAAAACATTATCCAAATAATTCCAAACTTCTAAACAGACAGCTTCATCTTGTTGGTAGTATAATTGCTCCTCCTCTACTTCATTCAAGTTACAATTTTGACAATTTTATTCTACTTTAAAACAAAGTATTTCCATGACTAACTTATGATTTTTCAGAGTTAATAATTTCTGATATATGAAACATTTTACATTAAATATCTCATAAATTTGATGATGTAAGTAACTATTTTGTTCACATAGGAATATCAAGAAACTTGTGTTTTTTCAAAATCAACAAAAAAAATAAAGGATGTCATTTAAAATCTTGGAGTAGAGTGGCCAGCGACGTCGGGTGAATCGATGGGGCGGTATGAAATACACTGATCATTGTCCCCGTATATCCTAAACAACTACCCAAAAGTTCAAGTTTTTGTCTTCAAATACACCAGAAATAATTCAATATTAAGTTCCCGTGTGTCCAGACAGTATATACAGGGTGTTTGTTCATTCGCTGATATAATAAGAACAGTATGTATTTGTATGTCAAGTATTTCGATATCCGACAAAAAAATTAATTTTTTTAATTGCGTACATTTTTTTAAAAAAAGTCAACGATTTTATATTAGGTAGTACACATTATGTTAAGGAACAGACGTGCAAAAATAAACACACATATGGTTTAAAGGTTGAGTGTGTGTTATGCATGTTCGCTTTATGTAAACACTTTCATTAGGGATAAAAAAAAATACACAGCTATTTCTTCAGGTATCCGATTACAAAATAATAAATGAAATAATTTGTCTTTTAATAGCGACTCAATATGTTTTGTTGTTCGTTTGTAATGCACAATTACAGCAAATGTTCAAAATTCTCACCATTGACATACTCTGGCGCGCCGTATAAGTGACTCACGCACACTTTAAAACAAATTGCGCAGACTCTTCTGTAAGAAATCCAAATAAATTTGTCCGTTCAAACGGGGCGATAAGAGAAATGGCCCAACAATGTAATTATTTATTAAACCGAACCATACATTTAAAAAAAATCGGCGTTGATGATGACCACGTCTAATCGCCGGAAGGTTTTGCATTTGCCACTCATGGGCATTGTGGAAATTAAATACACCATTCCTAGTGAAGGTCGCTTTATCAGAAAATAAAATGTGCATTATGTAAATTTTGCTGCTGTAACCATTCACAAAACTGCGACCGCGCAGTATAATCTGTCTATGATAAACTTTGTACACGAATATAATGATATGTGATGATTGGAACATTAAAGTGTCTAGCAACTACTAGCAAGTTGTCGTGTACTGAGTGTTGGGTCGTTTTCTATAGCTACTATGATATCTTCTTCTGCGTTTAATACTCTACTGCTCCTGCCACGTCTTTCGCGTCGTTGTGGTTCAATTCGTCCAGTATCTCTTAATCGTTGAACTAATTGTACAAAGATAGCTCTCGCGGGCAATTGTCTATTTGGAAATTGTTCCGCATATCGTCGCCGGGCTCTTGCAGCATTCTGTTCCCACTCACCATACATTGACACCATATCTACTAATTTATTATTATTGTAAGATATACAAGGACAACAGAGTTTCTTGTTCGCAACAGGTCAACATTTCTCGTTTAAATAAGCAAGGCTTACGTAGCAGGCACACACATACACACTTAAACTATGTGTAAGACCGTTTTAACAATATTTTCCATTATTTTCTTCTTCTTTTTTGCGCTTATTTGAAAGCTTTTTCTACGCGAATTTTTGGTAATAAGATCTACATTTTGGGAAATTTATACCCTCCAAATTATGCAACCGAGTGATCAAACACCCTGTATAAACGCCTGAGATAGAGCATGAATATTTGCTTTGCCGCATTTTGTTTAGATCTAAAACTTCATATATCACACTGCATAAAATAACTATTATACTAATAATATATTAACAATAAATTTTTGCACATATTTTGAAATAACACATTTTGGGGAGAATCAGCTTAAGAGAAATGTTCTCACATAAATGTGATGGATAATTAGTATTAATTTTATCCATCATATTACTTCCATGCTTTTTAAACTCATGTGTATTTTCACTAATTTGCATAGTTCGTAATTTATCTTAATTTCTATTTAACAACGGGCAGGCATTAATTACTTGATGAGACAACAAAGGGAATTATTTTCGCACTGCCATATACGCAATTATGAATACCAATTTGTCACAATTATACACATATGTTCATAATACATATAATTGGAAATGGCACTTCCTTTGGCCAAAAAAATCCATGCCTCCTGGTACAATGCATATAATAAAAATAATTAATAATAACACACCGATTGCCACGTTTGTCAGATGTATCAATTTACACTTTCCTCGAATTCATCAAAAGATTCATTGAACTGCCAAAGGCTAATTTCGCTGACCGCAAATTATTTGATGGTTCAGTGATTTATCCCCCGGCAGCGTGCGTGCGCATCGCCGTTCTCATCATTAAGTCATCAATTTAGAATGAATTAATCAATTCAATCCGAAAATAAAATACCGAGCGACAAATTAGTTTAATTCGTGCCGGTGCTGCTGGTCTGCGGAATTAAAAAAGAAAATCGTTGTTGTACATTTTCTGGGCAATGCACCGAATAGCGGTGTCGAGGAACAGGAAGCACGAATTGACGACCTTGCCCCGGCGAATGTTCTTTTTTTATTCTTGGCACGGGCTCTCACGCAGCGCGTTCGTAGGTTAAGGCTGGTTAAATTGAGTAATTTGTGGATCTTAAATTTTAAAGCTCCGTGGAGCGTACACACGTAACATAAAAGTCGATATTTTACTACACTAAATGTCAGTGAGTAAAGCAAAGAGAAAAAGTAAACAATCGTAGTAACCCACCATTCGCTGACACCTTGTTATTTTGCTTGATATTGTAAATCCAAATGAAGTACAAGTCAAGCAGAATTAAATAAGGCTTGTAATAAACTGCTTAGTATATAAAGAAAGTTTGCACAGTAAAAAAATATATTTACTTAGTAACTTCCAAGTATTTTTTAATATTTCTTTCATTAAAAATATCAGGGCGCCCACCACTGAACCACTACTGCCTAGCCTAAATAGATCTGTGTGTTTCATTGTATTAGTGATAACTTCGTGTGATTTTAGATTGCAAATGGAAAGACCTGAGTATGAAAGTGAAGCAGAAGAGAACATCAAGAGTAATGAAGAAAAAAAACAAATAAATTATGGAAGAAAGATCAGATATTCTCAGAGACAAATCCGCAGCATTAGATGCAGTAAAAATAGAAAACATATGGAGCTTTCATTACAATAATATAGACGCAGAAAGTAACGTTAATAACAATAATAATAATAAATTTATTTCCATCAATATTACACACAAAACAAACAAAAAAGAATCTTATAATAAAGTAAATACATAAAAAAATGATGGAAAAGCAACACAATATATAATTTTTCAATAAATCACACATCAATGAGGTGTATAAAGAGTAATCCATATGTTTTCCACTGCCTTGATGTGGATTTGATCCAACCTAGTACTTAGGGTTGCCACCTGGCCGGTTTTCTACTAACAAAGCCGGGTGCCGGTTAGCCTCCAAAAAAGGCCGGTTTTCTTACAATCTCAATAGATACTTCGCCGAATTTGGAAAAGCTGCTAGGAGCAATAATGAAATCGCTCAAGAAACCACAACACGGTCTGCCATCTATTGATGGGTAGCCGCATTTATTGTTTATTTATTAATTTCTACATTACACTACAAGATGGCAGATTCGTTGCGAATTTTTGGCCTATTTTCCAGGGATTTACCGGTTATATATCTTTGTGAACGGCGCGGTGTTGCGTTCTTATTTTTTAGTTTAGTTGATTTATACGTTCGTTGTGGTTGTGTGTTGTTAATTCAGTAATAAATCTAAATAATCGTAAAGTATGAGCGATGAGGGTGAAGCAGGAACACCAAATACACCACCAAAGAAAAAAGTTAAGACAAGAACTGCCAATTTAATAAAGACTGGCTTGAAAATCCTAATTACCACAAGTGGCTAGCAAATGATAAGGATGTTAATATGGCCAGATGTACTATGTGTAAAATTACATTCAACGTTAAATACGACGGCGTCAAAGCTGTAAAATCCCATAGTGGCACCGCAAGGCATTTAAATTTGGAAAAAGCTAGCAAGATGTGTGACGTTATGACAAAATTTTTTGCTCCCAAGGATTCGAAAGAATCCCATTTAGTCACCATGGCTGAAATATCAAAAACGTTTCATTGCGTAAAACATGGTCTTAGCTACCTTTCAACTGATTGTGGTAAGTAAAGACTAATTTGATCATTTAAATAATGCTCAATAAATATGATCCAATTTGATTAAAAGTTAATAAGCCTTATTTATGATGTACAATGAAACTTTTGCGACTGATATTTCTTTCAGGTAATAAGCTTGATGGACAGATTTACCGAGATTCAGCTATAGTTACCAAAATTCATCTGGGACGAACCAAAATGGAAGCCATCGCGCGCAACGTGCTAGCACCCTATTCATTGGAATTAATAACTAGAAAGCTAAAAGAAAAAAACATTCCTTTTTCGATAGCTACCGACGCCTCCAACAAAGGTAGTAGAAAGTTTTTTCCTCTTGCTGTTCGTTTTTTTGACCCAAATGAAGGAATTCAGGATTGTTTGCTTGATTTTTACGAAGAGGCTGATGAAAGCTCTGAGTCAATTACAAATAGTATATTGAATGCTTTGCAACAACTGCAACTTGATATTGCCAATGTAACTGCATATGGAGGTGATAATGCATCCGTCAACTATGGAAAACATTGCTCTGTTTACCAAAAACTCACACAAATAAAACCAAAGATAATCAAAGCTAATTGTAACTGCCACATATTACACAATGCAGCCAAGCACTCTCTTAAATTATTGAGTTTTGATGTAGAGTCTTTGGTATTAAAGGTTTTCAATTCTTTTAATTGTAGCGCCAAAAACGTGGCAAATCTCAAGGAGTGCTTTCAGTTTGTTCAGCAGGAGTATCATCAAGTATTAAGACACATACCGGTGCGATGGTTAAGCCTTTTTCAAGCTCTCGATCGCTTGTTATTGAATTGGAATGCCATAAAAGCTTATTTCTTGCAACAAGGGGCAGAAAATTGTGATCGTATCATATGGAAATTTGTAGGAGACCAAGAAGACCAACTATCAGATCAACCAACTTTTGCTGAATGCTACATTTATTTTGTCCATCATGTTCTATTTATTTTCCAATCTTCAATTAAAACACTGGAGCAATCCCATTTGGTTATTACGGATGTATATGAAATTATGTCCGGTTTAAGAGACAAATTAAAGAGACGGAAAGAGGATTTATTTTTTGGCTTCAAAACAAATCAGGCTTTAGCGAACTTTACAAGCAACCTTAAATTAAAGTTTAAAGAGGAAGCAGTTCAAGTCTACAATCGAGCAATAGAATACTTAGAAAAATGGTTTGATTTTGAAAACAATGTGTTTCTGTTATTTAAATCATTAAATTTGAAAGGCCGCATTCCAGAACTGAATGAGGTAATCTTAATTGCATCGCACATTGGCATGGATCTTCAAGATGCCGATGGCGATAGTCTTTATGAAGAATTATCTTTGCTCCAAAATGCATCTCCTTCTTTCATTAATCAAGATATTTCTGTTGCGGAGAAATGGTGTATCTTTTTTAAGCGAGTGGAAGTTCCAATTTTAAGAAATGTAGTTCAGATGGTTTTATCTGTTCCTTGTAGCAATGCTTATGTGGAAAGGATTTTCAGCATCATGAATCAGCTATGGAATGATGACAGAAACAAATTGTCAGTTGAAATGGTAAAAGCAGAACTTTGCATTCGTTCTAACATCCAGCTCTCTTGTTCGGAATTTTATTCATCATTAAGTGACAAAGCAGACCTTATTAAATCAGCAAAATCAAACACCAAATACCATTTCAAATTTTAAACAGATGTAATGTTTACCTATTTGTATTTTTTAGAAATAAAGTTTTACTTTCTTATTTTAAAATTTTAATTACCATTTACTTTTGAAAAATCGAATTTATTACTCGCATACTTTGGGTTCCCATAAAAAATATTTATTGATAAATTTTGACAAAATTGGGGCGTGGTCCTAAGAATTTTTCGTCTGTCTCGCGATAATTGCGGCGCTTTTCATTAAATCACCCCAAAGGCCGGTTTCCTGTAATCAGAAAGGTGGCAACCCTACTAGTACTATTGTAGAGTCTGTCCAATAATTAACGCTGTCAACGTACTTAATATTTTTTGTTCTAATCGACATAAGAGTAGCGCACCGCATAATTCTAATCTTGGTATTGTTGTAGATTTTATCGGCGCTACATTTGATTTTGCACACAATAAGTTGCTAGAGACGCCCCATATGCATCTTGACTGGCATCACAAAAACCGTGTAAGTATTTCCAATTTGTGAAAGTTGTCAAAAGAAATAACTTTACGAGGTATTCGGAGATTTTTTAAGTCTACAAATTGTTCTTTATATTCTAGATATTTATTATTAATATCGAGGGGTAGAGATTCGTCCCAATTGACTTTTAGCTGCCATAGCTTTTGAATTAATAACTTTCCTACTATAATTATAGGACCCAGCAAACCTAATGGATCAAATAATTGAGATATAAAGGATAGAATAGAGCGCTTTGTAATTTTTCGAGAATTTATTACATCTGACATGTGAAAGAAGAATATATCTTCGCTGTTGTTCCACGATAACTCCAACACCTTTGTAACGTCGGATTTCTCAATTAAATCAACTGTTTGATTTGAGGATGTGATAAAATTATTGCATAATTCACGACAGTTTGAATGCCATTTGCTTAATTCGAATACACCTTTTTTTAATAGACTAACTGTTTCATCTATGATGATATTCGCATCATTTATAGTATTGGCCCCGGTTATCAAGTCATCAACATAAAAATCGCGAAGAACTATTTCTGTCCCATTCTTGTGATTATCGCGCTCTTCTGCGGCTAATCGTTGTAGAGGCCGAATAGCGAGAAATGCTGATGGCGATAGGCCGTAACTTAGGGTGGAGAGGGAAAAGATCTTGATTCTTTCATGTGGACTAGATCTCCACAAGATACGTTGATATTGCGCATCAGAGTCGTCGACTATTATTTGTCTATACATTTTTGCTGTCAGCGGTAAGGGCAATATTATTGAAACGAAAGCGTGAAACAGTAAAAAAAAGATCGTCTTGTATTGTGGGTCCTACCATTAGCACCTCATTAAGGGAGATGCCAGACAATGTTTTAGAGGACCCTAAGTGTTGTTGTCGTACAGTCGCGCTTTTCTACAGCATGATGAGGAAGATAGTATGTTGAAGAGCATTCATCCTCCAGCGGATTGACACTGCACAATTTCATATGCCCTAATTCTTCGTATTCTTTGAAAAATTGACAATATTGAAGTTTTAATTCAGTATTTTTATTTAGCCGTTTTTCCATGTTTAAAAATCGCTTTAACGCAAAACTGTTCGACTCCCCTAACTGATTAGTTGTGTCTTTAAAAGGAAGTCTTACTACGAAACGCCCGTTATCGTTTCTTTTATAAGTACTAATGAAGTGGTTTTCAACAGCCGTTTCATCGACAGTGCGATATCGCTTTATTGAGCATTCCTCTTGCTCCCAAAACAACGTGAGCGTTTCATCCCAGCGCTCATTGATTACCAAGTTGCAAATTATTTGTTCAATTCCTATCAGCATGTTAATAGGTTTTGATGTAATGAATGTTGGATCCGCTAGTTTAATATTTTTAGGGATGTTAAATGAATACATTATAATCGAGACTGATGATAGATTACCAGTAATTTTATCTATAACGAAACATTTAATGTTGGTTTGATATGCATTAATTCGTGAGAACACTTTAAGATTTGCCGATTTACGAATGTTTGTTGATGCTTGATTAATATCAACAACTGGTATGGAAATGAATTCTTGTTTAATTCCCAAGTAATCCGCAAAGGACTTCGTTATAAAGTTTGACTGAGAACCATTATCTAGTAGGGCCCTGCGTTCATGAGAATGACCTTTCGCGTCATTTACAAGAATTAGACTTCTCTTTGCAAACGATCTAAGATTTCAAAATACTTTTCTAGACTTCTCTTTGCAAACGATCAAGATTTCAAAATACTTTTCTTCGAAACTATTTCGTTCTTCTTCTTGCAATGACAGGTCCTCCAACGTCTCGATTTTCGCTTTTATGTTTTCGTATTGTTCGAGCATAGGTGTGATTTTGTTTATGCGATTATTGAGGTAAGTCAAGTCGAACTTACCATTGAGTGAATTTACATTGTTAAGTGTTTTTGTCAGAGATGACTTCAGGGCTGTTCTCTGATTTTTGAAAAGTTTTAAATCCATTTCTGCCATTATTGTTGGTGGATAATTGCACAGGAAGAAAGGATAATAAAAAGAATTAATTGGAGACTTACCACTTTGATGTATGTCCAAGAGAATGTCACTGTAATCCGGCTCGAAGGACCAAAATGTTGTTGCGAACAGTAGCACTATTTGAAGCTGATAACTTTGTATGCCAAATGCGTAATGTTCAATGAGCTGCCACCCACGGGTTGTAAGGCCGTATAGGCTATATTTGTTAATTGATCAGCGACAGTTAGTTGTATTAAAAGACACAAACTCACAAAACTTCGTATATTTGTGAAGATAGCTCAGCAAATCAAAATGGTAAATGCATAAGTTCTTAATTATTAAAATAGACAAGTATCACACTAATAATATTAGAAATAAATTACGCATTACAAACTCTATTGTTAATTTGGTATTACAGAAAATGCGGAACCCATGTTAATGATTAGAGGTAACTTAAGGAACTGACTTCAAATATGAATTTTTCTTACAAGCAAAGTTCGCATGATATCTAACTGAGGTTTCTTAAAAAATACAATTTCTTGCTAACTAATATCATATACACTATAGAAAACAAATATTGATTTGTGGCCACAAAGGGATGAGTAAACTAAAATATATAAAATTACAATTGAACTATCTTTAAATATTTCTAAATGTTTAAAAGATATATTAGGCTAAGTCAAGTGGACCCCTCGTTTCGGTAAGTACCATAAAGTAAAAGTACATAATGGCAAGAATTTACAGTGAGCGTGTTCTGAGAACATATCTAACAAATAACAGATGTGGTACATGCAATTCAAAAAAGGGTCCGGTTCGAAAATTAATGTAAATATTAAATACAGAGTGTACAACAACAAAAAAGCGAATTAAAGTTTGCTCTGGAGTAAACGCCATATATGAAACCAAATCCATAAACCAAATTATAAAAGTATATTTAGGTGGCGGCAAGACTTAAGATATTATGCATATATAAAAAATTAAGTGAAAATATAAAAGTAAAACCGTGCTTATGCGTTTGAATGATGTTTCATGACCAACTTATCTGTCCCGAATATAAATACTTAAACATGTTTCTTTAAAGACAGGTACGGGCAGAGATTTCAATTCACCAGGAATGGAGTTATACAGCTTAACAATCGTGTAAGAGAAACTTCTTTCAAAGTAAGCCATTCTATGGGGGTGGAATGGAAATAATTTTTCTAATCTGATATTTTTGTTGTGAATATCAGTCTTATATTTAATTTTAAAGGTTAAGTATGTAGGCCTCTTCAAAGCAATAATCTTATGGCAAAAAACACTACCAATGGACCTATACCTATTTTACATGTTTCACCACCCCGCATCAGGCAACTGACGCGATATGTGAGAAAACTTTCGAATTCCGAATATGAAACAGACAGAAATTCTGTACTGTTACATCCAAGGAAGGCCAAACTATTGATGTATGCAATTAGCAATATGTATCCTGAACCGTAGCGAGGTGTCTATAAAAACCCCGAGATTGCGACTGCCATCGACATGTTTGTTTCTCCATCAACTAACTGACAGTCGAATTGATTGTTTAAACTCCAAGAACATTTTGCAAAAAAACGTCACAAGTGTTTTTGAAGAATTCAAATAGAGTGAATGTTTACGGGAATAATTAAACAGTGAATACAAATCAGCATTAATAGAAGTCACCGCCTCCAACAAATCACCTCGCTAAAACTTATGATATATCTGAGAGATATCAGCGTACATGTGATATTTGCAGGTATGTAAACAGCTCATTATATTGCAGGTGTAAATACTGAATAGTAACTGACCCAGAATAGAGCCTTGCGGAATACCAGCCCACAAACACCTAAACTCCGAATCCTGATCTCGCACTCTAACTCGCTGACGCCGATCACCCAAATGAAATATATCGGTTTCAAAGTGTCAGATATCGAGACGAACAATTATCCCAAGTAGTGGGGTTGTTTTATATAGATCACAACTTGTTCATACTTGCAAAGAAATTGCTACCAAAGCTGTAGGTAAGGTTAGCGAAAAGGTAAAATCTGAGATTAGAAATCTTTTTGATTTGATTCAAAAATAAAACTAAGGAACTTAGGAAAATATTAGTAAAAAAACACAACTGATTTCACCAAAGAAAAAGGATTTAGATAATTATTTAGTTATACAGTAAGAAAATCCAAATATGGACCTATACCTAAACCCAAGTTTAGTATAAGTACAAATAATGCTTTTGCGGCTTTCAATCATGTAATAAAAGTTGAGAAAACCCTAAGAAATATCTGTTGATCAATTGGTTAGGTATAGCAAGCACAAAGGAATTCCATTTGGAATCATTTGTAAATTTGGACGTGTGGATATCATATCAGTGGGCAAACAAAGAGAAAAGCATTATTTCAAGAAACAACGGTGGTAATCACATTCATACAATTGCCTCGAAAGATGCTACCGTGATCGACAACAACGACTTGGGGAAATCAAATAAAATAAATTTTCCAGAATTTTTCAAACAAAATCTTTTGTAAGCAAATTACGGACATAGTCATTCGAATCAAATATGCGAAAGCAATAGCAAACGGAAATAAAAGATGTCGAGGCCGACTCTGCAAAACAAAGCGTCCCTTTTTAATGCAATAAGTACATGTTATTGAGTACCATATTGTAACGTTTTCGGGTTCCAATAAACAACTCGTGCAATTATTTTTTTAAAACAGTCTGTATATTTATATACTTAAAATTATATAACAATTTAAAATATAAAACTAACGTATCACACTTAACCCGACGTGTGTATACTGGGTCTTTAAAGGAACAGTAAAAATTTCAAACTTGAAATTCTCTCTTATGGATAGAGGACAGGCTTCGGCTACCCCCCCTAAAAAATCTAGGTAGTAGTAGGGACAAAAGGTCTAAGTGACCGCCGGGTCTGGCAGTTTACCTACAGACGCCAGTGATTGCTAGTTGCTTCCGTTCCTTAAAAGGGTCAGTATACACAGCGCGTCAGTATTTTTGAAGGTAAGTGAATGGTGTTATATTTTTTTTTCGTAGTTTTTCAGTTTTTTCATACTAAAATAAATGTTGCATATATTTAATGCTATTGCGGCTATTTATTACAAACTTTGACCTCGATAACAACACTTTTTTTGTATTTTTTGCGCATCAGTTCATTATTTTTCCATTCTTTCTAATAGATTTTGAAGATGGGTGAAAGGAACGCATCACAGATCATGTATAATTTACGCGACCATTGTCCTGAAATGTTTTACGATGAAGATAGTGCGAATGAAGCCGGCGGAGAAGAAATTCACGACGAAATACCCGACGAACAAGATTGTGACGAGGACCACGATTTCGACCAACCAAAAAAACAACGACTCAACGAAAGAGCGGAAAGTAATGAACCTGAGGAAAGACCACAACGGGCAGGCCGTCGAAGGTCAATTATCAAAGGCAAAAATAATTTCGGTGGTCGTGGACCCACCTGAGACCAGGGGACACCATTCACTTCGAGTGTACTTGTCGTCAGCAAAAGAAGAAGCGAAGAATATTACAACACCCTTGGACGCTTGGGCCGTATTATTTACTGAAGAGATGCTCGAAATGATTGTTCAGCATACCAATGATGAAATCGATCGAAAACGAAAGCTTTCATCGGATTGTTATATTTTTTGCCGGCATGGAAAACAACAATCACAGAAATTTGGAAGATCTGTGGAACCCTGAGTTCGGGTATAATTTGTACCGAGCTGTTATGTCAGAACGTCGATTTCAGTACCTTCTGGAAAATCTTCGGTTCGACGACAAGAATACGCTAAATGCAAGAAGAAAAAAAGAACACGCTTTAGCCCCCATAAAAGATCTGTGGGATGTATTCATTGCAAATTGCAAAAAATACTATTCGCCATCTTCTAATTGTACGATCGATGAACAACTTCTCGGATTTCGTGGCCGTTTTGGTGCGAGAGTATACATTGCTAATAAGCCGGACAAATACGGAATAAAAATTGTCACCTGCAACGACGTACAAACATCGTACCTGCTAAACGCTGAACCTTATGTTGGAAGGGTAGAAACAGCCGAAGGAGACACCGTGCCGAGTTATTATATCAAGAAATTGACTGAGCAGATCCACCATTCTCAACGTAACGTCACCTGCGACAAATGGTTCATGTCCGTGAAGATTGTTCAACAGATGAAGGGACAATTACTCCTTGACAATGGTTGGCACGTTGCGAAAAAATAAGCCCGAAATACCAACGACGTTTACACAACCAGCTGCTGCCGGCACTGTGCGGTACGCCTACGCCGATGGAATGACGCTACTTTCCTACTGCCCGAAAAAAAACAAGGTAGTTTTGCTATTATCCAGCTTGCACAAAGCCGGCCGAATGGATGAAAAAATCGACAAGCCAGAAATCGTAGGTTTTTGCAACCTTACAAAAGGTGGAACGGACACGTTTGACGAGCTGAATTATACGACAAGCCGAATCATCAAACGATGGCCTACGCGCTTATTTTTTGGGATGCTGGATCAGGCAGGAGTGAACAGCGCAATATTATATAATTTGCGAGAAGCGAACCCCACCTTGATTCGTCGCGCTTTTACTAAACAATTGGTTCGAAGTATGTTAAAGCTACCTTACAGATAAATATTAGAAACCTCATTAGCGATATTCTCGGAGTTAATGAACGCGGACCCTTTACAACGGGGAAACTAGAAAAACGGAAAAGGTGTTCTGTTTGTAGCTGGAAAGATAACAAAAAAACACTATACTGTTGTGTCTTCGTACCATTTTTGCAACAATTGCGCACAATAATTTACTTTTTTCAATTGATTAACATTAATATATTATTCCATTTGTATTTCAAATAATAAAAAATCATTTTGTACCGTAAAATTACCTTTTCGTTTATTTTATGACATGCATGAATCCATAAAATATTCCACACTTTCAGGTGCTTGAATAATTCAACTTTTTGGAACCCACGCAAAAAATACTATATTATTTTGAAAGCTCACAGTTTAAGCTACAACAGCCTAGAACCGTTTTTTTATACTTGTTTATTGTAGAGTTACGAATTTGTTAACCATATTCCGTTTTTCCGCTTTTCAGACGATTGTTCAATTTTTATTAACAAGGGTTTTTAAGTTTTGAGTTTGGTAGCTGCTGGGCCATGTAGTAGACACTTCAATAAGTAACCCAGAATTTTTTCAGGTTTTTTGGAAGCCTAGAAAACTTTGTAAACTCGACTGTTCCCCAAAAATACCCAGTATACACACCGTGCACTCAAAAATATAGTATACACACGCCGGGTTAAACTATTATTAATAAATTAAAATTAACACTTCTATTTATATCTATTACTAATATGTCCGTATTTATGTAACCCTTCTATTTATATAAGACGGCACTACTATATTTATTTCTTTGGCTACCACGCACTCGAGACTGAACCCCGCAATGAATCCCGTAATTAATGAATCATCCATCGGTGACCCAGTCGCCTCATATACATATGTGAAAACATCTCGAAGCATTCTCGTAAACTACATCTCCCTCTCGAATGTCTGTAGAATATTCCTAGACATTCTGTCTCCGCTGGAGTATGCCGTACAGCGTGGAGATTGATTTATGGTGGTGTGTAAATAAGAGCGTTTTTATACGTCGGGCCGAGATGATTTATGGTCTCTTTTTGGGCGTGTGACAATTTCGTTTTTATCGCGCCGAGAGGTCTGCTTCTTTTATTTAATGTAAACTCATTTCGAATGTCTGCTGGTTTCGTTACAATATGATCAAATATTATTATTTTCTATAAGGCACATTCATGTTGACAGGAAATAATTTCACAGCTTTCTAGAGGGCAAAAATATTACAGTTTTCCATCAAGTAATAAATAAAACAAAATAAAGCATAATGCCAATTTGTATTGTATTGTTAGTACAGCACATTAATTATGTATCAGAATTATTTGAAATAACATAATATATCAAAATAGAGGTCAAGCACGAATTTAGATTTTAACATAAATTCGACATGGACTAATTTGGTAACTTCAATATATATTCACTATTTTAATTTGGACATACTAATTTCTATTTAAAGAATTAAAAAAGGCATTAATAAATCTATTATATTGTATAACACGTCGTTATTTGGTTAACAAATTCCACACAACATCAATCAATATTATTTTTTTATTAACGTCTAATACATCTCTTCAATTAATCAGCTATTTAACATCCAGCTCGAGCCTGTTCCACAGTAAGAAGTAAGAAAAAAGGCCACTGATTAAACATTAATACCCCACTATCAATCAAAGATATTATTTATCACGATTGTGTAATTGATTCCATACGAAACAAGACAACACCATAAGCTTTTAATACACAGGACATTGTACCGTCGTGCATACCCGATACTTATCGTATTTTATCACGGTGAAGTGACCATTCACGGCTGTCAACACGGGAACAAGTTCAAACGATTTAAAAAGAGACGCGTAACAGGACAAATAAGGAAAGTAAGCAGCGACGACGTCCATCCTAACAGGAAAAGTTTATGTTTCTTAAGCGGCGCGCGACGGCCTGGTTCATGACCTTCTTGAATAACTGACTATGTACTTTATTAAATAGTGCGACTTGACATTGAACATCTGGAGTAGTGACTGCACCACCATCGGTGTTAGAACGTTGAAAAATCACTCCGTTCACTGTCTAAACTGTCTATCAATCGTGATTGAAGGCTGTTTTGGCTGTAAAATGAGCCGATTCTCATACGTCATTTTTATTTCCCATAACAATAACTGGCTATGTTCCTATAATTATGTTGTTATAATTTCGTTGACGTCACCGAAATACGCGAATGATTTAATAAATGTGGTAAAGAAGCAGTGAAACACGAAAAGTAATTCACTCATTCCATATAACTTACATCTCGCGCTTTTCGAGTACCGGAATTATTGTTGTGAATACTATAGTAGAGTTATTAAGTACTGCATCCGGTGATTTATTGTACTTGACCTACTTAGTTTCTTGGATCAACAGTTGTTTTGACTCAAGGTTCCAAATATATACTCGTATAATAGTTCAGTAAAATTAGCTTTTATATCCGATAAAATTAGGAAAGTCTTGAAAGTCGACTAAAATATGAGAAAAGGAAGGTACCTGAATTAAAATAATCAAATTTTGCCTTTCTCATCGTGATTGCGTCATCCCTAAACCTAAACAAATAACATGGCAAAACCGCGACACCGAAGATGGAGAAAAATGGTCGTCTGCGTCACATTCTAACCATGCTTTCTCCTCAGGTAACAAGTCAATTTGTAGAATGCTATAAACTACATTAACATTGTATTTTTCTTTTGCATGTTTTTAAACCACACATGACCATTTCCATTGTCTTTGAACCCTTGAGTTATACGTACAAGAACTAACAAGTATTTTTTAATTTATATTGTTATTATTTACACAAAATCTTCTTATTTACGATGTGACATTTTCCACTGGAAATGTTTTTGATTTATATCCTTTTTTTTATATGTTTCTGATATAAAATTTAATAAACAATTAAAAATGGACTGATATACAGGGTGTTTCATTTAAAGAAATTGACTTTTATACAAAAACGTGTCATGTAATTTTAATCCAGTTTCCTGCACATGCAGTTAGTAATTCTAAAAAAATAAAACATGCTTCTATTAGGACCTCTTATTGTAAACAATAGTGCAAAAAAATTTGTCCATCTAATACATCGCTTTCGAGAAATATAATTTTATACAAACAGTGAATTTTTCAGAAAAATGGGAATAAGTTAAGAACTTTAGATTTTAAGCCTATACTATCTTATTACTTTTTGACTAAAAATTATACAGGGAATACAAAAATGCAATAATATATAGGCTGTTCCATTTAAAAAACTATAACTATGGTTAGCCACCAAGTTATGGAACACTCTGTATAATACCAAATATTTTTAAAATGTGCTCCTAATGAACAGCTATCATAAGGTAAAAACCGCTTCGAAATATCTTTACTCATAAAGGCATAATCGGCCTTACCCGCTTAGATGACTCACCCTGTATATGGCGATTTTTTATTTAATTTTACTGGATTATAAGTAGGGAGCGGAATCGAGCGAGCTAAACTACCACGGAGCCCCAACCGTGAAAAGAAATAATGTAAACAACTGCGTGTTGTTTACATTATATCTGAATAGCACTAATTCATAGGGCGAACTGCAACATCTGTTTACGCTCGACAAGAGACCGAGAATCAGAGAAAAAAGGGCAATAAAATAAGGAATTTATGAGGTAAAATTCTTTATACACGGGCGTAGATAACGGCGTCAGGAGTGTTTAAAATTTATTATATTTACGTTATATTTCCAAGAGAAATAAAATTTTCATTTATACCTTACGTTAGTTTCCTTGTTTCATTGTTTTAACTGTTAATTACGTACTTCGTAATTTTTGTAATAATTCCTGCCGGTTCATTGAATCTACTTCTTCCATTTATATCGACGTAAGTGTTAATTGGATTTTGTTAAGATTAAGATTAAAATTTTTAGTTATCGTTTATTTAGATCTAGAACATTGTTTATGTTACTTTTTCAGATATGATGTGGAAGAACGTCGAGAAATACATCGTGAAACAATGTCGAGTTGGATTGAGGGTCATACTGATTGTATGTCCCTTGTCAGTGATTCCGATATTTATTGCAAAGTCTGTAAAATATCGTTACAGAATGCCAAAAAATCGAACGTACAACGTCACTTAGCATCGCTAAAACATACACAGAAATTGGACCCGTTGAAAGCTGACAATTTTAACGAAGAACTCTGTGAAGCTTTAATGGCGGCTAATATCCCATTAAAGAAACTTGACAATCCCACTTTCAAAACATTTCTCCAAAAATATACTGGTCGACATGTTCCTGATGAATCCACCTTACGTAAATGTTATGTTTCTAAGTGCTTCACGAAAACAGTAGAATGCATTAGAAGACATCTTTCAAATCAGTACCTATGGATAAGTGCCGACGAAACTGTCGATATATTAGGACGCTGTGTGGTAAATATTGTAGCTGGTGTACTACATCCAACTATTCCATATAACGCATATGTAATAGCATCTAAAGTGATAAATACAGTTGATGCGGAAACAGTTGCTAAAACATTGACCAGAATTTGCACAAAATGCTTCATTCGGACGACAGGTACAGGGAAAAAATACTTTTATTTGTTAGTGACAGTGCCGCATATATGTTAAAAACAGGCAGACTATTAAAGGAAACATATCCTTATATGCTGCATATTACTTGTGTAGCACATTCTCTCCACAGAATCTGTGAATATATCAGACACAACTATCCGGAAGTTGATAGACTTGTATCGGCTTTTAAAAAAGTTTTCAGAAAAGCACCATCGAGAGTGGTCCTTTACAGGGAAAAACTTCCATCTTTGTCACTGCCACCCGCGCCAGTAATAACTAGATGGGGAACATGGCTGGAAGCTACTAGTTTTTATGCAGAGAATTTCGATAGTTTACAAAATTTCGTTACATGTTTAAATGACGATGCTCGTAGTATTTCTGAGTGCAAGGAACTAACACAAATCCCAAATTTAAAAAATCAGCTGTTATTCCTTCAGGAACACTTTGGAAATTTGCCTAAACTAATCACATATTTTGAAAATCGAAATCTCAAAAGATGGATTAACCACATTAGATGCGGCTATTAATAATTTCAAAAGTATTCCATGTGACTTCGGATGTGGCCTTCGGCAAAAGTTAGACGCAGTTTTTAATAGAAATCCAGATTTAATAGCATTGTGACAATTGTGTATGGGGACAATGACACAAAATCAAACTGCTAAATACGCTGAAATAAAAGAATATTTCCAGTACGCACCTATAACCAGTTGCGATGTAGAAAGGACGTTTTCTATCTACAAGGATGTACTTCATTCAAAAAGAACAAATCTTACAGAAGAGAACCTTGAGAAAGTATTGCTGGTGAATATTAATACTCCTTTACTCGACTTGAACAACAAATAATAATGTATTTTGTATTTTATGAGTTGTTATTCAATTATATAAATAAAATTAAAACTTCTTTAAAAATACAACAGTTCAATAGTGCGCCCATGAGCGATGAGTCATGGCTCGCTCGATTCCGCTCCCTAATTATAAGTATACAAACATTGTGCATTATTTCTTTTTTGTTCCAAGTCAATTGCATCTTGTGTGGAATTTACTTTCGAAACTTAACATTCTGACGGTTGTTCTGCCTTGTACTCGAATTTGTTTACCAGTTGTCCCTAATTAATGTTTTTGTAGATCTGATGAAGAATAAATTATATTCAGAAATGTTATTTAGCCAAGAAGTTTGTTTCATTTAACCTATCCTGTCCAGAATTCTGTTTTTATTAAAGTAGTAGGTATTTGCTACTTATATATCTATGTACATATTCTTTTAGAATAAGTATTATTTACTTACTTAAAAAAAAACAACTTGATAATGCATGATCAAATTCATCATCTCACAATCACCACATAAACCTGAGCAACAATACTTAAATACACGACATGTTTTCATCTACCAATAACTGTTTAATTCATACAATGGACGATGTAAATAGTTTCTGAAAATCGTTAACGTATGCCTATCTATCGAGAGCGTAGTGTAAGTTACGTTGAACTAGATTTTTTCTCTAGTCAAACTGTAAACGGAACATGTCCCATATTGCAACGCTATAAATATAATTGAGGTGCAAAGTAAGGAAACAAGAAAACTGGTACACTACCAACAACAGAAAATAAACTATGCGCGTACGTTGTTGACATGACTAATTCCACCTTTCCTAATATGTGTATATAGCATATAAGAGTATGTAATGCATGCTGGGATACATGAAAAAGAATTGAAGTATTATGTAATAGTATACTATTATATTTCCATAAATTAAAACTGTATTTCTGCTTGCCTGGTGCCTGCGTATGTAAATATATATACCATATATATTCCATCTGAATAAATATTTGTACTTATTATAATAATGAAATTAACAAACAAACAAGGAATTCTGCAAATTTTAGATAATAGATAATAATATTTGCACCTGTAACTTAAACGAATTATACTATCATATATGTACACCAACCATCAAAACAAACCGGGCAGCTTGAAAAAAGTTATTGAAATTTCAAAATTCACTCACTATCTCTGTTTGAAAACTATTTCTTTAACCCATTTAAACTGTGAATAAACTAAATGTGGTCTCTATCATATAATGAACGGTTCGATGTGAACAAACTGGGTTCCAGTTTGTTCACATCGCAAGACTACAATAATTACCAGGTGCTCAGGTAAACACGTATGACACCAGTGAAAATTCTGAAACGTACTATCTCTATATGTTTCTAAATTAAATTTGTTGAAATATGTAGCAGGAAAATTGTATCCCTAATTTTATCGGCAGTTGATGAGTCTTCCTGTTTTGAAAGACTTGTATCGTTTTTCTTTCACTTGGATTCAGTGAAGAGTAAAGAATAACTCACTGAATTTACGTTATACGTGGTTATTCACAAATGAAATAACACTACACTGTTATATACAACTTTATTTACAATTAAATAAAATAAGAATGCGAATAAATGTAGGCTTCTTGTATTGGGTAAGTTGAACCGTACATGATAACTAACTGCTAACAAGTTGAGTTTCGTTGATAAACTGATTTCAATTTTCTGTTACAAACAAATTCAGTATTTAGAGTGGGGTGGTAAGTTTACAAAACCGTACCTCCTCTATTGTTGTCTGGAAAAACCGAACATTAATGGGTTGTAAGTTTCATTAAAGGCTCTCGAAATGAGTAAATAGCAATACAATTATCTAATATAAATATATGAGCCCTGCTGTGCGTTTACGGGTTTCTTCAATTACAGACTATATATAATTATGAAATCCGGGAAATGTTTATGAATTTTTAAGTACTACAATGGCATGATGTTAATAAAAGAAAGAAAATAAATGGTAAGTTAGACAAAGCATTTTACCGATTTTCTAGAACGGACAATAGTGAAGATTCTACATTAGGAGACTGATGTCCCTCCTGGTCTTTGAAGATTTAATTTTAAATATACATTATTTTACGATTATGAAGTAATAAAATGACTGTAAGCAGTTACACAGAGAAATATACATGTTCTAATTAATTGTACCTTTGTAAAATAAAGCAAATTGAGATTGAAACTAAACATATATACGTTTTACATAGAACAGAGAATATTACTTTATAAAAAAGGATTAAAAGAAAAATAATAATAATAAACGTCCTTAACAGCAGTATCTAAGAATAATCAATCATCGTGACAACAATTTTGCTTTTTTTCCTTTTATAAATATAATGTCAATGTGTCTATGCTTGTAATAGACGTGAAAGTGAAAAAAGGTAACGAAATGAATAGTAACCACTAACTAATAGAAGCAAGACTGTGGAATCAGGATTAAAATATAAAAACATCATAGGTGAATATCGAGTTACAACTAATGAAAATATAATAACAATACAAGTTGCGAAACAGAAAAGACAACACATTTTGAAGAAAAGGTAAATAAAGAAATGGCGAATTTAATAAAGAATAAAAAACCTAAAACTTGAAGAATTATGGAAAGGTTTTAAAAACATCATACTAGGGGCGGCAAATGGGGTATGTGGACAATAAAATAAATGAAAATGAGAGGTCAGATAAATTAAACTATAAATTAAAGATAAACAGAAAAATTGAAGTCATACTACAGAAGAAACCTTAAATCATATACCTAAAGAACAAAGTAAAATAGTTAAATAATGATAAAGGAAGCTAAACAAAAGTCTTGGGACAAATTCGGAGAAAAACTTGAAAGTGAAAGGGACCCAAAAACTATTCTACAAGGTTTTAAAAATATGAGAAACAGTGAAGAAAATGAAATAATCGCAATTAGAAATATAGACGGTACATTAATAACAGAAGAAACACATGTGATGAATAGGTAAAAAGAATAGTTTGAAAATCTTTGAACTCAGAAGAAATAATAAAACACCAAATTGAGGAAAGCGTAACAACCATAAATCCTAGAAGAGTTGATAGAAGCAATCAGGAATTTAAGAAATGGGAAAACTCCAGAGCACGAATACAACAACATAGATGTTTAAGAATATGGGAGATCTTGGAGTAGATATGCTTTTGGAGATTTATAATAACGTATGGAAGGAAGGAAGAGTATCTGGACGATTAGCATTATACTACCAATTTTTAAGCGCGGAGACAAAAAGGATTACAACAATTACAGAGGAATAACTATATTAAGTGCAGTGGTAAAAGTATATGAATGGATTTTGGGGAAAAAAAGTCAGGAAAATGGTAGAGCCCATACTTAATAGGAATAGGTGAGTTTAAAAAAGGGAAAAGTGCCCAGGAGCATATGTTTACAAGTAAAGAAATAACGAGTGGGACGCTGGCTACAGGTAAAACAACCTACGTGGCTTTTATGGACATGGAAATAGCTTTTGACAGCATACATAGAGAAAATATACGGAAAAGCCTGGAGGAAAAAACGTTAACAATAAACTAGCAAAAGCAATCAAATACATATGAGGAAAACAATAATTATATAATTAAGAATAACCTCAAATCAGATTTATTCAGAACAATAGAAGGAGTTAGGCAGGGTAGTGGACTCAGTCCATTACTGTTCATAACTTACATGGATGACATCATCAATGAGACCAGGCAACAGACCACGGCAAAGTTTATAGGCTATAGAGGATAAAAAGACGGAGTAGCAGGTATGTAAAGTCCGAACAGAAACAGGCTCAAATATACCGCAAAAACGAAGAAATTAAAAATTTAATTTTCTAAGTTGTTTTTTAGATAAAAAAAAGTACATTGCGGACCTGGCACATAATGTATGTTTATAAATACACGTAAGAATGCTCATTAAATAGAAACTAACACGCATTCATAGAAAAATACGCTTTTATTTGTATAAAACGGGAAAAAACCGTTAAATCGTACTCATTCATATAAAACATATTTTTTGCCAGACAGGCGACCAATTTATTGCAGGCAGTAAAAGATTGTTTTTATTTTTAAAATAGGAAGGTTGTTGCTCTTTAATAATGTGTTTGTAGTCGGAAACAGCTGATTATTATTATTTTAGAATATTCAATAAATCGCAGTTTTATTATATAGTATTTATTACAGTAAATATCAAGAATGTAATTATTTTTTTCTAGCAGGTGTAAAATTAAAGTAATTAATGGTTTGATATTTATTATGAATTATTTATTCCTCCTCCTTTTTTTTAACACAAGTAATATGGCGGTCCTAAAAAGTACCGATTGTGAAAGTGAAGCAGGTGGATATTTAGTCCGGGGTCGGCGTAAGGCCAATTGAATTCTTTATTATTATTTTTCTGCCGTCTGCACACCAATAAAGACTTGATATTTTGAGGGTACGTTTTTACACAATCTAGCTTTCGATTTCTGCTACTCCGTCTTTTTATTTCTGGGACACCTGTAGAGACATGAAGCGTGATGAGACCACAGATTGTGCTTTCGCCGATGACGTGGTGATTATTTCAGATAACGGGAAGAAATTGAAAGAAAATTTAGGAGTGTGGAATGATGTATTGGAGAAAAAAGAAATGAAAATAAATAATATGAAAATAAAGGTAATGATGGTAGCAAGAGAAGGAGGAAGTATGAATATATCCGTAGATGGGATAAAATTGGAAGCGGTGGACACATTTGAGTATTTAGGTGCTTCACTGGAAGACAATGGGAACAACGATATTGAGATAAACCAAAGAATCCAGAAGGATAATAGGATATATTAAGTTATAAGCAGAGGATATACCAGTAAAAAATAAATAACAAAAAAGAACAAAAATGAGAGTGTACAAATCAATATACAGGCCTATACTCACGTATGGGTGTGAATCCTTGATGCTATCAGTAAGACAGAAGAGCATGTTGCAGGCGGCAGAGTTGAGATATCTTAGAAGATCCAAGGGAGTGACAACAAGAGATAGATTAAGAAATGAAAGGATCATGGCAGAGAAATTAGAGGCAAACGTGGGACAATGTAATTGGAAGCATTTTGTGTCAAAACAGGCAAAGCATGGGCAGAAGCAAAAAAGATAGCGTCATTTGTTTGCAAATTTCCGCCCTTCATTTCGCAAGTATCACAAAAACGTGTTTGTGTTGGACATTTATCAAGAGAACAGATGCAGGACTACATAAATTGTCCAATTGTGGGAAGGAATATACTCTGAGGTCACGAGGTTGATGCATGTTTGGAAACTACAAATTGAGAATTGCAATAGGATGCGTGAGTCAGTAGTAATAGAAAGATCAACACTGAACACCAAGTAAGTAAAGTAGTGTGAAGTAGGTAACAGTTGTGACATTATAACTTTGGGTAAGCCCGTTATCTCAAGTTAAATTCTGCGAAAGAATAGCCACAAAGCGGCAATATGAAAAATACTCGACAAGAAAGTTCTACCACAAGGGCAATACATACAAATCTAGTTGGCACATATGTGTCTCGTTAGATGAAAAATTTCTAAAAACTTCTCGAAGGAAAAATACTGAAAAGCCAGGATCTAAAGTGTCAAGAACTCATTGGCTCTACCAAAACGTTTTCATAAGCTTAGTATCACCCATTGTCTAATTAGATTTCTTCACTTATAAACCATCGTATAATACTTATTGTAACTTCTTAATAGTATTGTTCAGATTTCGTACAATGCTGTCGTAATTGTTTTAATAACAATTAATTCTGTTATTATAATGCATTAAAATAGTATGTTAAAATACAAGTTTCATAAGACATGATTTTTGCGCACGCGTTCAAGTGCGCAAAATGTCTTATGAAACGTGTATTTTATACTATTTTTTCTATTTCGGTTATTAAAAGTTCAAGAATGCTTAAAATGAAGAGACATGTTTTGATCGAACATTTTAGAAATTTTGTTTTTTTGAAATTGGTTACTCTAATATTGAAGTAGAACATTTTAAATATTTGAATATCGGCGGTATTATATGTCATTTTTAGATTTATGCAATAAATTACTTCAAATTATCAACCAAAATGACGAAATTGCACGTCTGCAGAGATTAGCAAAATAACAGAAGACAATTTACAAAATCTTTTGCCAACAAACTCTCTACATATTCTTTTTCAAAAACAATACCAGCACTTTTAAGTTGGTGTAAAGGAAATAATATAGCGAATATTACCTTACATGTCAGTCATTGCGAAGCAACAATAATTCAGACAAGGCGTAGTGTGTTCCCAAAATCTGTCTGGAATATACATTAATGCACACGAATCTTCTAGTGTTATAGTAAACTTTTATAACAGTTGTACTACTCAATATGGGAAGTAAATTTCAATAGTAGCATCAGAAAACTTGTCATCCAACTCTGCTTAACAATTTATATTGTTAATTAGTAAAGAAAATGTTAGCATGTGAGCTTTTTATTCTGTGCACAACTTCTATTGCACATGTTTGTTGCACTAAAGGACATTTAAATACGATTTGGTTCCATTTTTTTTTGTTACCAACCTCAAAAAAATAAAATTAGCGTGCGATACAGCAATACTTTACCCAACCAAAACGGGTGTCGTAAAGTGAACTTTATAGCACCGAAATAGAAAAACATTGTTTCCATCACGTACAGTTTTGTAATATTTGTGTTGACATCAAAGTTCTATCATCGTTGTTATTAACTTCTCAACTGTATTGTTTTAAAGACGCAAATTAACGTAAAATTAGTCCATTTATGTTAATATATCATCTTAACAATATTATTTTCATAGTACACAGTCTCATAAAACTCATTTTAGTATCATAATAATATTGCTTTAATTACATTTATTTTCTGTAGTCAACCAAAAGAAGTATTTATATTGGAATACACATAAATATCATATGTTTTTTTTAGTTATAACACTTTGATACCAGACCAATTAATTATATTTTCATTGTTTTTATGTTATACCACATTTGTTGTTCTTTTGTCATTCTCCCTACGCGGAGTAATTATTTCTTTTTTACAGAACCAAATTTTTTATACTTATTGTTAACTAAACCTGTAGTTTTTTTTCGACGCACTAGCCTTAAAAAACCCGTCGTAAGTTTACTCATTATTTGTGAAGTGCAAATATGGTCCGTCTGAATTTAAATAAAGCTATGCTACAAGGCATTTTTTACTTTAACGGTAACGGGACCAGCTATTTTTAAAGTTAAGGCAATTGGTATAATTTCTTCTAATAGTTGAAAAATTTAGTTGGGATATAATAAAAATGAGGTGTAGCCACCACACGACTTTCTTATACGTCGAATTTTGCGAAATATTTTCTCTAAATAAATCTCTATTATTCTCTATAGAATGTATATTTTGGGAAATATTAGCAAAAAAGTGCCACTCGATAGGAGTAAAAGTGTTACTTCCGGTCCGAATTTTGAAAAATTTTTTACCCCAAAAATATTGAAAGCCAAGCTTCAAATACTTTTATAACGTATTTGCCTAAAAGGCATGACTTGCGAGATATTCGCAAAAAACTGATTTTTGATAAGAGTAAAACACTTTTTTGATAAAATTTTTCTCAAATTCACTTGTGAGTACATTTGAATTCTTTATAAAATTGTTTAAACTTAGTAGTTGACGAAATATAGGTAAAATTCGATTTTTTGACTGAAGAGAGCTACTACTTCCGGTTTACCGATTTTCTTGACTATCTAATCAGATTTCAAGAGAGAGATTACACTCGTAAACTATACATGGGCGAGATAGGGGAATACGGTTCAGTTTCACTCGGACTAGACCGACTCGTGTTTTGTCGGCTTTCGATGACCGTATTACCTAACGGTTTCCCCGAGAGCCGACAAAACACGAGTCGGTCTAGTCTGAGTGAAAGTGTACCGTAATCCACTATATCGCTCATGTATATCGTAAACATCTGTAAATATCTCGAAGTGGAAAATGTTCATCATCACAATACTTCCTTATACTACGTATAAGAAAGTAAAAGTGATTTTTTTAGCTACGTTGTACATTCATATTTGTAAATCACGAACAGATTGTTCACATAAAGTTTGTGTTTTCTAATAACAGCTCATCTTTCTAATTCGGGATTTGCAGAATCTTATGTTTACATATCCCTCCAAGATGATGATTTTTATTAACGCTTAATCCAACACAGGTGTTCCTACCAGGCGTCTGCAAAGTGCTAAAATATGTTCCGTAAATAAATACATAGACACACGTCTTGCTATTCTCTATCAATAATGTATAATTCCGCTAAGATATATTAAGGAATACTTTATCTCCATATTTACAACCACATTCTTACTTATTTTATCACTAATAAGAATGGATTCCTACCTGGTCGTTTCACTCCTGCTAATAATCTATTCGTATATTTATTTTGTTTGTATTTGTATAGACTTTAGCTTATATTTGTGAAACAGATGTTCAAAGGAATTCCATTTTATTTAATCTGAGTTAAGAAATGCATTTTCCACAGTTGTATATTACTTTAGGTGACATGTTTTATTTTTCTTAAATTCAATTTAACTTCTATTTCTATTTATTGTATACAGTTAATCTCTAATAAATAAACATGTATCGATGTGACATTCATATAAATATAAGGAAAAGAATTTATTACTTCTTATCTTCTTATAGTACAACATTCTTTAGTATTTTCTACATCTACACTAACTTACATTTCTGTAACTCTATTCTTGATCATTAAGTATGCAGTATTAGACGAACTATTGAACGCTTTGCATTTTATTTTAATATTGTGTTATTATAAGAAAATGACCTACTTCTTTGACTCCGTCTTATATTCACTTCATACTATTTTATACACAATACAAAGAATTATATTGTGACAATGAACATTTTCCATCTCGAAATTTTAGCAGATGTATTTTGTAGTCTCTTGATAACGAAAAGGTGGGTTTTGCAAACATGTCTATTTACTAATAATCGACGAAGGAAGGTAAATATGTCAATCTACACTTTTCTCTCTCTGTGTAACCACAATAGCGGCCAAACAATTAAAGCTATCAATGCCAAACTTTATATTTAGAATTTTCATCAACCTCTCAATAACTGATTAGATATCCAATCAAATTTTGCCAACATATCGTCAAGTACTCTAGTTTGACGAGTTTCTAAGAAATACGTAAGTATTCAAAAGTTAATTTTAGAGAAACGTTATAAAAAAGAATTTTGAAAATTGCTAGCAGAAGTAGGTCTTTTTTTATTATCAGTAGCAGTTAAAAATTTTCTGTTTTCTTTGAAGAATAAGGTGGAATGTGGGAATTGGAAAACTAACACGGTAATACTTGAAAGTAGAGACCCGATAACATTTAAGGCCTATATTCCTTTGCTATAGACCACACGAGCAATACATTTAAATTGTGCGAGATTATGTCTGCATCACCTGAATATACTAGTGCTTGACAGGATAGTAATGGAACGAGATATAGATAAGTATCAGAAAATGTAAGGGAGCTAAATGCAATCCGTTAGGAATCCCAGATGAAATACATTCGAAAGGCTTTTATTACCATTTTAAAAAATGAAATGTCCCTACCACATGACTTTCTTATACGTACGAGGTAGGCGCCATAAATACTCGGTCTGATATACAAAAAAGAAACTTGGAACAATATAAGAATTTTTATTTTTTAGTGTAATCTCCCCTAAATTCTATACATTTATTATTAATAATTCGATACCATTGTAAAAATAATCTGAAGTTTTTCCGTCAAAATGTTCTATAACAGCTGCTTGCAACTCACTGTCGTCCTTAAACTACGTCCCCTAAGGTCTTTTTTTTAAATTAGAAAACAAAAAGAATCACAAGGAGCCATATCCGAACTATATGGCGGATGTTCCAATTCTTGAAAGCCGCATTCGTGGATGGCAGCTTATAAAATGGCGGCAGTATGAATGGGAGCATTGTCGTGCAATAATCGTACGCTTTTGGCAATTTTCCACGGCGTTTTGCACAAATATTGTCTCTTAATTTATGCAATAAAGACGCATAATATGTGCCGTTCATACTTGTATTGCGCTCTTTAAAGTCAATTAGCAAAATGCCCTAACAATTCCAAAATATTGTGGCCATCACTTTTTTCGTTGATTGAACGACTTTGGCCTTTCTGGGACGAGGTTCATCAGGTCGCCGCCATTGCATGGACTCCCTTTTCGATAGAGGATCGAAAAGCAGAACCATTGATTGTATGTGCGGTCCGAATTTTGTACACAAAATTTGTGGCAAATTAAGTTTTATTTTCTGTATCTTCTTAATAAAATAAACCTGTGAGTGAAAGTGTTACTTCCGGTTCGAATTTTGACATTTGATACAAAAATTGTGCCAAATCTAGATCCTTTGTATAGAATAAATAATTTGAGAGATATCTGCTAGAAACTGTTATTAGATAAGAGTAAAAGTGTTAGTTCGGGTCCGAATTTTGATTTTTTTTACAAAAATTATTCAAACTCAAGCATCTTAATATATCTCTCTAGAAAGCATAACTGGCAAAAAAAAACTATTTTTCGATAAGATCAAATGAACCCAGGTAGGGATTTGATACAATTTTTTTTTTGCATAAAATATTCTAAAATTTATTTTTGAGTAGATTTGTATTCTTTAAAAATTTGTCTAAACTTAGTAGTTGAGCAGGTTATTGGTAAAATTTTATTTTTTCACCGTTTTCACCGAAGTAAACTGCTACTTCAGGTTTACCGATTTTACTGAAAATCTAATATAAAGGCTGGTATTATTAACTTTAACAACTTATTCATTAATACCAGAAGACTTCAAAACGGGAATCTACGGAAGTCTCGAGGTCAAAAATGTTCATCACAATACTTCCTAATACTACTTATAAGGTAGTGAAACTGTTTTACTTTCTTATACGTAGTATAAGGAAGTATTGTCATGATGAAAATTTTCGACCTAGAGATTTTTGCAAATGTCCACGTTTTGAAGTCCCTTGATACCGAAAAAGTGGTTTTTAAAACATGTCTGTCTCTCTGTCTCTCTCTCTCTGTGTGTGTGTGTGTCTGTGTGTGTGTGACCACGATAGCGGTCAAACCGCAGTAGATATCAATTCCAAATTTTGTATTTACGTGTATAATCTCCCTCTTGAGAACTGATTAGTTTTTCAGTAATATCGGTAGACCAAAAGTAGCAGTTTACTTCAGCGAAAAAATCGAATTTTGCGAATATTTCGTCAACTACTAAGTTTAAACAAATTTATAAAGAATTCATATATACTTAGAATTAAAATTGAGAATAATTTTATTTAAAAAGTTTTTCGAAATTCCTAGTAGGTCTTTTACTCTTATCTAAAATCAGTTTTTTGCGAATATTTCGCAAGTCATGCTTTTTAGACAAGTACGTTACGGGTATAAAAATATTTAGAACATAATTTTCAATATCTTTTGTATAAAAAAAATTTCAAAATTCAGACCGGAAGTACCACTTTTACTCTTATCGAATAGCGATTTTTTGCAAATATATCGTAAGTTATGCATTCTATATATATTTATCAAGAGTACAAAAGTATTTAAAACTGGATTTGCAATATTTTTTGTATATATGAAATTTCAAAATTCGGACCGGAAATATCACTTTTACTCTTAGCGATGAGCACTTTTTTGATAATATCTTGCAAAGTACGCAATCTATAGAGATCTATTAAGAGAATAGAAGTACTTAGAATAGGATTTTGAATAATTTTTGTAAAAAAAATTCTTAAAATTCTATAATTTGAAACGCTCATACGTATAAGAAAGTCGTGTGGTGGCCACACCTCATTTTTTTATACTAAATTATCTATACCTTGTCACGGAATAAGGAATAATCGCACCAAAAGAGATTTAAGAGATTTCATTAGTTACTGCGTAGGCAAATTTAATATGGAGAAGTAAGTACGGAATATCGCCATATTTTATAACATAACCAAACCTTAAACTTTTCTCTTACATTTTTACTTTAGTGTATTATATTTGACTGTGTTATTGAATACAATTTCTACATTTAAGTACCTCACAAACCTCATTGATCAGACAGGTCCAAGCAACCGTTAAATCATCACCCACACAGCGCCAACGATTGGTACACTTAAGACTACGAAAAACAGTTTTAAAGATGTACAGAATTTCAACTCTACAAACTCCAAAAATAGGAACATAAGTCATTACAATGAACATCTCCAAAACCCTCAGTAAATTAAAGGTATTACTTCAATATCAATATATTATAAAGAATATCTAATGCAAGTTTATTGTTATTATTAAAGAATCAAAGGCCTCCTGGAGAAAGAATGGGCAGAAGCGAATTTAAGCAAGTATTACAAAAATTGCCAGATAGTGGTTTTATAGTCATGGATAATGCTACCCACATATAGAAAAGAATGTGGGATGATATCGTAGAACTATTGTGTTGAAAGTAGTGATAGCCAAAGTGACTTATTTTGGTGCATTCATAATCTTACTTATTGCAATTTTTAGATAATTTTATAATAAATTTAAAAAGCAGTTTACATGTTACTTAAATGTTATAATCAGACCTGAAAGAAAAAATAACTAGAGTATATGCATACATATACATATATCTATTTAAAATTTTATTTGTCAGAAAATTGAAATGAATGTGATATCTCGATACACAAATCAATTTAATAAATTTTCATAATTGCAAATATCTGGTCAACCGATAGTTTTACGAGAATTTACGAAGAATACAAATGTGTTTGTAGTTGCTCTTGGATAAGTCTTTCATAGATATTTCTTGAAAATGGCGACCGGAAGCGTTACTTTTACTCCTAGCGACGAAACTTCCGGTTTGTATTTTGAACATTTTTTTGCGTGAATCCTGTTCCAAATAATTTTCTAATAACTTTTGTATTCTTTGAAAATTTTGCTAAAACTAACGGTTGACAAGATATTTCGTATGTTATTATATCTACATATTTACAATTTTATTTGTCAGAAAATTGAAATGAATGTGAAATCTCCATATACAAATCAATTTAATAAATTTTTATAATTGCAAATATCTGGTCAACCGATAGTTTTACGAGAATTTACGAAGAATACAAATGTGTTTGTAGTTGCTCTTGGATAAGGCTTTCATAGATATTTCTTGAAAATGGTGACCGGAAACGTTATTTTTACTCTTAGCGATGAAACTTCCGGTTTGGATTTTGAACAATTTTTTGCGCGAATCCTGTTCCAAATAATTTTCTAATAACTTTTGTATTGTTTGAAAAGTTTGGTAGAACTAATGGTTGACGAGATATAGGAGATATTTCGTATGTTATTATATCTATTTAAAATTTTATTTGTCAGAAAATTGAAATGAAGGTGAAATCTCGATACACAAATCAATTTAATAAATTTTCATAATTGCAAATATCTGGTCAACCGATAGTTTTACGAGAATTTACGAAGAATACAAATGCGTTTGTAGTTGCTCTTGGATAAGGCTTTCATAGATATTTCTAGAAAATGGTGACCGGAAACGTTATTTTTACTCTTAGCGATGAAACTTCCGGTTTGGATTTTGAAAAATTTTTTGCGCGAATCCTGTTCCAAATAATTTTCTAATAACTTTTGTATTCTTCGAAAAGTTTGGTAGAACTAACGGTTGATGAGATATAGGACTTATTTCGTATATTATTATATCTATTTAAAATTTTATTTGTCAGAAAACTGAAATGAATGTGAAATCTCGATATACAAATCAATTTAATAAATTTTCATAATTGCAAATATCTGGTCAACCGATAGTTTTACGAGAATTTACAAAGAATACAAATGTGTTTGTAGTTGCTTTTGGATAAGGCTTTCATAGATATTTCTTGAAAATGGTGACCGGAAGCGTTACTTTTACTCCTAGCGACGAAACTTCCGGTTTGTATTTTGAATTTTTTTTCGCGAATCCTGTTCGAAATAATTTTCTAATAACTTTTGTATTCTTTGAAAATGTTGCCAAAACCAACGGTTGACAAGATATTTCGTATGTTATTATATCTATTTACAATTTTATTTGTCAGAAAATTGAAATGAATGTGAAATCTCCATACACAAATCAATTTAATAATTTAATAAGTTTTTATAATTGCAAACTAGTACACAAATCAATTTAATAAGTTTTTATAATTGCAAATATCTGGTCAACCGATAGTTTTACGAGAATTTACGAAGAATACTAATGTGTTTGTAGTTGCTCTTGGATAAGGCTCTTTCATAGATATTTCTTGAAAATGGTGACCGGAAACGTTATTTTTACTCTTAGCGACGAAACTTCCGGTTTGGATTTTGAAAAATTTTTTGCGCGAATCCTGTTCCAAATGATTTTCTAATAACTTTTGTATTCTTTGAAAATTTTGGTAGAACTAACGGTTGACGAGATATAGGACATATTTCGTATGTTATTATATCTATTTAAAATTGTATTTGTCAGAAAATTGAAATGAAGGTGAAATCTCGATACACAAATCAATTTAATAAATTTTCATAATTGCAAATATCTGGTCAACCGATAGTTTTACGAGAATTTACGAAGAATACAAATGTGTTTGTAGTTGCTCTTGGATAAGGCTTTCATAGATATTTCTTGAAAATGGTGACCGGAAACGTTATTTTTACTCTTAGCGACGAAACTTCCGGTTTGGATTTTGAAAAATTTTTTGCGCGAATCCTGTTCCAAATGATTTTCTAATAACTTTTGTATTCTTTGAAAAGTTTGGTAGAACTAACGGTTGACGAGATATAGGAGATATTTCGTATGTTATTATATCTATTTAAAATTTTATTTGTGAGAAAATTGAAATGAATGTTAAATCTCGATACACAAATCAATTTAATAAATTTTCATGATTGCAAATATCTGGTCAACCGATAGCTTTACGAGAATTTACGAAGAATACAAATGTGTTTGTAGTTGCTCTTGGATAAGGCTTTCATAGATATTTCTTGAAAATGGTGACCGGAAACGTTATTTTTACTCTGAGCGACGAAACTTCCAGTTTGGATTTTAAATTTTTTTTTGCGCGAGTCCTGTTCCAAATAATTTTCTAATAACTTTTGTAGTCTTTGAAAATTTTGGTAGAACTAACGGTTGACAAGATATAAGAGATATTTGGTATGTTATTACATATTGTTTTCATATTGAAAATTGAATTTCATGAAATATTTATATGCTTGAGTTTATCTGAACTGGTTATGTATGCCAAATATCGCATTCAACCCTAATTTTGAGTAGATTTTATGTATTAATTCAGAAAGTCTCATTTCTACATTCATTTCATTAAGAGAAGTTCTTTATACTTATTAGAATAAATAACCAAATTTAAAATTGTTAACAAATTACTACATTCTTAATTGTTTGAATATCATTTCAAATTTATTACTACAGTTTTCAGCTATGTGTACAAGGTTTTGGCCGGATATTTGAATCACTTCTCTTATTCTGAGACAGCCCAACATAATAAATATTAAAATTAAAACAGAAATAAAACAGGCTATGGTCGTTCCACTATAATAATATTTTTATTACCTATATTATAAGTTTCTAGGCACACACGTTGATGTATTTGCGCAGAGAAAAGAAAGAGATGTCCGCATTATAATATTATTAGAAATAGAACAGCAAAAGTTTCGTAAAATATGACTCATAATCTGACGCCACTGATTAATAAACGTAAACTATGTGATTTGATTATTTTATGTAAAAGTGTACATTGCGGAAATTACCGACTGGAAGAAGAAGAAAAAACACAAAATGATATTTATTTTATTTATTTATATACTTGGATATCAAGCGGGTGGTGATTTATAAAATACAAAATACGTTATTATTTGTTCATTTTGTATTTAAAGTCGAGTAAAGCAATACTTTCTCAAGGTTCTCTTCTGTAAGGTTTGTTCTCTTTGAATGAAGTACATCCTTGTAGACAGAAAACGTCCTTTCTACATCGCAGCTAGTTATAGGTGCGTACTGGAAATATTCTTTTATTTCAGCGTATTTAGCAGTTAGATTTTGTGTCATTGTCCCCATACACAATTGCCGCAATGTTATTAAATCTGGATTTCTATTAAATAAATCTGGATTTCTATTAAAAACTGCGTTTAACTTTTGCCGAGGGTCACATCCGAAGTCACTTGGAGTAATTTTGAAATTATTACTAGCCACATCGAATGTAGTTAATCCGTCTTTCAGTTTGCGATTTCGATTTTCAAAGTATGTGATTACTTTAGGCAAATTTCCAAAGTGTTCTTGAAGGAATAACAACTGATCTTTTTAATTTGTGATGTGTGTTACTTCCTTGCACTCAGAAATATTTCGAGCATCGTCATTTAAACATATAACGAAATTCTCTGCATAAAAACTTGTAGCTTCCAACTATGTTCCCCATCTAGTTATTACTGGCGAGGGAAGCAGTGAAAACAGATGCTGCAGTTCACCATATGAATACTGCTATTCAGTAAATGTGTGTTGTTTACATTATTTCTTTGCTCCATTGTAACTCCGTCGTAGTTTAAATCTGGGACGTCCGCCCCTACTTATTATAAACAGCCAGTTTTCTTTACAATGTCTCTATTTCTTCGGGAATAAATAAAAAAATTGGAACAGAAAAGTAAATATTTGAATGCACCAAATTGGAAACCCATAAGTAATTTTAAAATTTTATGGTTGCAGATTAACCAACATGTTTATATAAATTCACAAAATCTCTTTTTTGAGACAACTCACATTTTTCATATGTATTATATCAAGTCACCAATGTACATAACTGCTCAATGCACATATAGTAGAAGAACATCCATTCACAAGCATGTGGACATTGTATTTTAAATTATTAGAATGGAATAATACAAGATGTTTTACGCTATTTTGTGTAACTGTCTTATTACCATACGCCACCATGCGTGAATAACAATGGAGGAATCTAAATGAAATTAACTGTACAAACCAGAAACGCTTGCGTAATAGGAATCTGTCAGATCATGTTACAGACAATAAGTCATAAATAAATAAACGCACGGTTTCCAAACTTCACTAACAATTCTACTTGCATCATTTAATTTAAATATCTCTTACATAATCGGATTTGTAATTTAACGCTCGCAGCTTTAAGCCATCAAGAAGCTCATTTCTTATACGAGGTGAGTATAAAATACGAAACGCTTAACAATGAAGTCGCACGTAAATGGCAGTTTATTATGGTTTCCGTAATTATGATCCTTATACGAGTCGGGAGATTATCAGTGACTGAAAGGTACATTAAAACGTGATGTTCTTGGTGTAGAAAATGTCATTAGCACATTATGGAGAAAATAATTCATCTCTTAAGAACAATATTATCACGAAATATACGTTTATATAAATAAACTTATCTTCCACTGTTGAAGCAAAATCTTAACCTCAAATTAACCCCATCCCCTCTTCCCGTTAATACTTTTTGCATCTAGAATTTTGGAATATATTCCTTTCATTCATATTCACCACAGAATAATTTAGAAAATAACTAAGAATACGAAATAATGGAAGTGATGAAAAAAATTCATGCTACCCACATAAAATACAAAAATGTAATAATAAATAGACTATAATGCAGTAACACAAGCATTGAGATTATAGGTGCTGGAAATGAAAATGACAATGTTACAATTACTGCATATGGAATACAGCGACCTGAGATGTAATTGAAGCCAGGTAATTCTTGGAAGATAGCTTTCGATCAAAGGAAGCAACCCTAAAATCGGAGAAGAAGGTAGCGGCTCTTATGCGAATTACACCAAATGTCAAGGGACTAGCAAACAAAAAGAGGGAGATGTGGTATAATGTGGTACAATCAATTATGTTGTATGGAGCACCAATATGGCACGACTCTTTGAAAGTAGTAAGAAACAGGCAAATGATGGTCAAAGTACAGAGAAAAATGTTACTGCGTGTGGCTAGTGCTTTTCGAACAGTATCGGCAAGTGCAGTGCAAGTAATCACTGCAATGGTCCTGGTAGAACTAATGGCCGAAGAGAGAACAAGACTACATCAAAGGCGAGATGGTGGAACAAAATAAGCGAAAGAAGAAGAAAGAGAAACCACTTTGCGACAGTAGCAAGTAAAGTAGGACAGTACGGAAGACGTAGCCCAATGGACAAAAAACATTTGATACCAAGAATAGAGCAATGGGTAAAATGTACACATAGACAAACAGACTACCATCTGTCACAAGTGTTGACAGGACATGGCTGTTTCGGAACTTTCACCAAAAGAATAGGGAAGAGCATGGACGACAACTGCATCTACTGTGGAACGAGAGACACCGTGGAACACACTCTGTTGGAATGCGAACGATGGCAGGCGGAAAGGTCGCAGGTGAACATCCAGCTTGGAACTGAATTACAAAGTGGAACGAACATGATAACCTTAATGCTGGATGACAGGAGCTCTTGGGAAACAGTACAGAATTACGCCAGGAAAATAATGAGAAAGAAGAATCCGGCACTATTGGTTGCCGATCAAAGGTCGGGTCCCAGTGCCTATAAAGGTTTTCCCCCCATCGCAAAAAAAGAGCTCTCGATCAAAAATATCCTCGAGGTCACATGAACTGACAGTCCGTCGTGAAGAGCAACTGTTAGTAGCACAATCAAGAGTGAGAGATTTAGTCATTATTTTATATCACATAACGGAACATTTGTTAATATCATGGGGCAAATCACGAAACACACACTTATCGTTTACTCTATTAAAATTAGCTCGTAATTTTGAGCAGACAGATGAATTGTTAATGTGGGTAAATATTATTAAATCTAATCTGCATACAACAGACTCCTCCACATCGTATATTAACTAATATATTAAAATGTAGAAGAATGGATCCTTGAGATGCTGCCGCTGATGCATTACTAAGGTTATATCCAAAACCATTTTATAAAAGAAATTGCTAACGCTGTGTAAAATGTGTTCAAAAGAGTTTACGAAGATTCTGTGAAACTCCAATTGTAAATACTACTATGATTCACTCTGTTGAAGGTTCTGGAAAATTTGGTATACATTATGTCAGTGTGAGCACCTCCAACAATATCGAAAACCGTTACATAAAAGAAGAAGAAATTTAAGATTTTGTGAAACTTGATTTATTAATTATATATTCTTTTCTTAAGAGAGTATTATGGTGCAGAGTATTTAAGGTGTTGAACAAGTCAGTATAAATTACGTCATTCCGAGCATCTCCATCATTCTATTTCTGCATCCTCGAGCGGCAATATGGATTTCTACAACAACAGCACAGTGGTGCCAAGTTAGGGAATTTTTCCCTAGATCTAGGGATTTCTTGATCAAATAGCGAAAAAGAGAATTTTACTCAAAATTTAGAGAATTTAGAATTTTGGACAAATGTTAAAGAAAATAAAAAAATATTGCTCAAGTTTTATTCTGTTTTCGATTTTTCATACTTTTTTACTGTTTTGCTCAGTGCCATCTAGTGTATCATAGTGTTAGATTTGTATTGAGTATAAAACTTAAGGTAGGTAACTAACTAACAAGTATGCAAGAAGTGGGTAATTTTTTCAAATAGAAATATGAACATAGGGTATTCACGGAAATGCTTGCACAATAGGGCATCTCGTGCCCCGTCCTCGTGTTTTTTACTTTTCCGTCGAAGCGAACGATTATCAACTTGATTGCCGTGATTTACAGCCCCCCCCCCTCACTCTATTACACGACAGTATATTCCTTAAAAATTAGTCTTAACGCTAAAGTTCTCACTCTAGTGAAACTAGTGAATTACCGGAGAGAAAATGTCTAGGGAAATCTAGGGAATTCCTAGAATGGCTTCTGGGGATTTCCAACTCTATACTACTATAGGCACCACTGCCACAGCATACATCAAGCGAACCCAGAAGAAATGGCTGCGAAATAGCAACCAACGGACGACGACGAGATATTCCACGCAAAAAGAGGAGCTAAACTTTTAGTAATGATGGAAAAAATGGATCTGGACCAGCTACTAGCGCTACACTATAGAACAGCGGCAGTTCAATAAGATTCTTTCGCAAGAAACATCACTGAAGAATCGAGCGAAAATGACGATTTCCAAGAGCCAAAAAAACACAGCAACCCCAAGAAGCTGAAGACAACGCACGGCACGATTCCCACAGAAAACCCCTACAGCGTACTAACAACTGTACACCGAAACCGAAACAAAAATGTAACAGGACATCGAGGAAGAACGCGGATAGCTTTCAACATCCAAGGACGTATCTAGGGTGAGTAAAACAAGAAAATGGGTGTGCTTAAAACCACACGGCAGAAGTGAAAACTTCATCAAGGCGAGATTAATAATACGAAATCCAACTTTCATCGACGAATTCAGTTGCTGAGATTTAGTGTGCTTCTTTTGACGATATTTCTTCACGCGCGCATTAGACAATTCCCTTTTTCGTTTTAATTTGTCATCGATTTGATTTTCTTCATCCATCCTGTGTAACAGAAAAGAATCAAATGCTTATAAATTCGTATATAATGAGCAATTAAAGCAATGCTCTATTCTCAACGTCTCTGTTTTGCATTGGTATACAAATTATAGTAAATGCGTGTGGACGCTATTTAACACCCGGAATATACTGATCAGTTTCCGAGTCATCCATATCATTTTAATAAACATGCTAAAACTTACCTGAGCGCGAAATATTATATTATTATAGAGATAATGTCTCATACACACACAAGAAATTTTTTGGTTAACCTTCCGCGAAGTTACCAATTAGCGAACGCAACACAGTCCGCGAAATACAATTTCGCGGCCGTTGCTATGGCAATATCAATACTCGCTTACGAGTCCCGCGCTGGTCTGATGCTAACGTGCCGGCTTCTCACCTGTGCGGCTCGGGATCGAATCTGCTCGGGGACATGAATTCACTTAAATTTCAATTTAATTGAAATTAAATACCTCTATATGATATATTTCTCTCGTTCCCTTAGTCGACTCGAGCCGACTTTACCCGAACGAGCGTTACATAGCCGAGCGTGAGGGCTCACTCTTGTTCAGTGCCCACAATCAACGCAACACGCCCAAAAAAGTTTACACTTCAAAAACCGACACAACACAAAACACCGACGCACAAAAGACATACAAAATCATTATCACTGAGACAGACAAATGTACACAAGTACGACAACTCATCAAGACAAACAACATCACAATTACAAAAAGCAAGGCAGTTAAATCAGGCATACAAGTAGAACCATCAACCGAAAACGACTACCGAATTCTCAACAGCACACTTAAAACACAAAATATACAATGCTACACATTTCAACTACTAAGTGAAAAACCACTGAAAGTGGTTATTCGCGTAGTAGATCCACACTTAACTGACACTAAAATACAAGATGACCTCACTGACAAAGGCTAGCCTACACTTAAAACAACACGAATGTACGGGAAACACAAATTTCCTGCACTCCTCATCCTAATTGAACTTACACGACAATACAAATCAATTTACTATTTACACAAATGCTGAGGACTTGCAGTTACAGTCGAACCATTCAAAACACGAACAGACATTGTACAATGCCACAAATGCCAACTTTCGGACACTCGACACACCTATGCACCAAATCCAAAACGACACCACCAAAGTGTGCAAACTGCGGTGGCGAACACTTATCCACCTGAAAATTCTGCCCCAAAAATCCCAACAATAAAAACGAAAACAAATACATAGTCGTACCGATCCCCATACAAAATCCCTGGATAATCAAACGAAACAACACCGACACTACACGACATGTAAACAAACACAATCGACGAGCTTGCCCTAATCTTAGGCAGTAAGCTCTTGATGCTACACTTTACAAGCGCAACGACACAACGAATAATCGACTTTATATCCCAGAAACCCAGAAAATTACTAGACTTTTCAACAATAGACCGTAAAAACAAACACAAACCAAACAATAAACATAACAATACAATACACAGCAAACACACAGAATACACGAATTAATTTATTGCAAAATTAATTAATACCCAACACTTACAATAAGCCCTAGGTACAACCAAGACCAAGAGGAAAGGAAACCTATATTTCGACCTCGTTAAAAGACACAAAGACACATACATCGCCATCAGTAATAAGAAAAATGTTAGTAACTGTTGAATGCGCCCCTGCACAAATAAATACATGCTGTGCAACAGACATTTTACGAAGATTTTTTACGAAGTTGTAAAATAGACTGTAAACACATATTTAAAAAAATGAGGTGTGGCCACCACACGACTTTCTTATACGTATGAGCGATTCAAATTACAGAATTTTAAGAATTTTTTTTTTCAGAAATTATTAAAAATTCTATTCTAAGTACTTCTATTCTCTTAATAAATTTCTATAGAATGCATACTTTGCAAGATATTATCAAAAAAGTGCTCCTCGCTATGAGTAAAAGTGCTACTTCCGGTCCGAATTTTGAAATTTCATATATACAAAAAATATTGCAAATCTAGTTTTAAATACTGTTGTACTCTTGATAAACTTATATAGAATGCATAACTTACGACATATTTGCAAAAAATCGCTATTCGATAAGAGTAAAAGTGGTACTTCCGGTCTGAATTTTGAAATTTTTTTTATACAAGAGATATTGAAAATTATGTTTTAAATACTTTTATATCCGTAACGTACTAGCCAAAAAGGCATGACTTGCGAAATATTCGCAAAAAACTGATTTTCAATAAGAGTAAAAGACCTACTTCCGGTAGGAATTTCGGAAAACTTTTTAGGTAAAATTATACTCAATTTTAATTCTAAGTATATATGAATTCTTTATAAATTTGTTAAAACTTAGTAGTTGACGAAATATTGGCAAAATTCGATTTTTTTCGCTGAAGTAAACTACTACTTCCGGTCTACCGATTTTACTGAAAAACTAATAAGGTCTCAAGAGGGAGATTATACACGTAAATACAAAATTTGGAATTGATATCTACAGCGGCTTGACCGCTATCGTGGTCACACACACAGAGACACACACACAGAGAGAGAGAGACACACACAGACACACAGACATTTTTTAAAAACCACTTTTTCGGTGTCAGGGGACTTCAAAACGTGGACATCTGCAAAAATCTCGAGGTCGAAAATTTTCATCATCACAATACTTCCTTATACTACGTATAAGAAAGTAAAACATCAGAAAATTATAAATCTAGTCAGGTTTATCGTTTTTAAAAATTGCGCAAATTTTAGAATATGTTCACAGTTCTGAAAAATGAACAAGATTAAACAATATAGTAAGGGAAACAATTAATTAAATGAAGTGATGGAAATCTCTTGGTGAAACATGTCGAAATATAAGCAAGTAATAACAAAAAACACACTTGGTATTGTTTCACAAATAAATATAATTAAATACTCGATGTACATTTCGCCTTGCGGCATCGTCAGAAGTTCTCGAGAAACTAAAGTAAAATTTAATATACTGTAACTACCTACTTCTAACAAAAATGTAAATAAAAATGTACAAAAATAGAAAATTATGAAAAGGTCATGGCTTATCTGGAAAGAAAGGGAAACAATCTCTGAGAATACATGATGGAATAAAATCATGGGCAGCAATAGCGTTGGCTTTCAGATTCTTGAGAGATATTTAAACCTCATTTTGAGTGAAAGAACGAATGTTTAAGTGCCACAGTTAATCGAAGACTGAGTGCTTCATATAGAAATATTGAAGAAAATCAACATTCAATTGATTGTCAATGTGGTCATTTACAAAATGTACTGGTGTAAAGTTATAACTTGACGATGGTTTAGGAGTTTCTATTTTTGCTGATAATTTTAGTTTATTTTCACATGAAAAGGACGAACATTAGGCTGTAATAGTTGTAGGCTAAAAGAGCAGTTCATATAATTGTTCCAATGACACAAATGGAATAAAATCTTGTGAAATTTGGTATTATATACCAAATTCATGAATGAACTCCAGTCATCACTGGAAGATGATAAATTATAATATAATACATAAATAGGTATACTCTGTTTCAAGATATAGTGAGAATGCGAGCTCCCACAGGTTGCTTGAACACAGCAGGTGGCAAGCAATGGAAGTAATCGATATGAGAAACACGCTATATACCCGTATTTTCAATATTTGATTAGGAATAATAAAAGTGTATGTATATTATAATATGAATGTATGTTTGTACAACATTTAATTATTTATTGAATTGAATATTAAAACTATAAATTAACCCTCTATTGCACCTTGTGTCCATTCGGGAACACCATGATTGCAGTTATGAAATATTAGTAGACTATGCGAGCGCCCGAGCAATTTTGTGGTTAGGATATTTCATGATTTTGCGAATTGTTTACTGTGGTTTCAAAGAGTGCTTTTTTGTCAAAAAAATACTGTGAGGTGCATTAAATCCTGCTGAAGGTATGAATGATTTGGTTTTTGGTATTTTGTATATATTTACCTATACATGAACTCAGGTAACTGGTACCGTTCGGGAACACCGTGCATGGGCACTACAACCTTACGATGGAAGAAAACTTTTCACTTATTCCTTCTAAATCATTTTATGAAAACAAAAGCGATGTTTATGAAATCAGAGATATTCCTAGCGACAGTGACGATTCTCTTTTATTAGATGAAGATGATATTTCCGACTTTCAGGACGATTTTGTTGAAAATCACGAACAGGATCTAGAACATTTCAGTTCAGAAGACGAGCTCTCGTTGAGCAATTATGTTGCTCCATCTACTTCTAAATCTCAGCCTCAATCGAAACGTCAGAAAATCCATTGGAAAAAAGAACAGACTACCACAAAAAACGACGAAAGCATAAAATTTAGTGGTAACGATACTTTGCCAGATGAAGTTTTGAACCTTACCACCCCATATGCTGTTTTCAAACATTTTGCCACTGAAGAATTTCTACAGGTGATAGTAGATATGAGCGTGCTGTATTCTGTGCAAAAAAAAACCAATCGTTCTTTGGTCACATCAGCCAACGAAATACAAAAATTTATAGGAGTCTTAATGTGGATGTCGATCATCAAATTGTCTACCACTAGGAACTACTGGTCAGCAGATACCCGAATTGATCAGGTTGCAGATGCTATGACTGTTAATCATTTTCAGATACTAAAAAGAAATCTTCATTTTAATGACAACACACAAATGCAGAACAAGACAGAAAAAATTCAACCTGTCATTGATCATGTACGGTCTGTCTGTCTCAAAATTCCAATGGAGGAACATTTGGCTTGTGATGAGCAAATAGTGCCGTTTAAAGGCAGGATTTCTATAAAAACATATAATCCGAAAAAGCCTCACAAGTGGGGTTACAAAATATGGGTACTTTCTGGAATAAGTGGCTTTTCTTATGACTTTGAATTGTTCAGTGGGAAGGTAGTTGCAGCAGATGGAGAAGATGATTTCGGTTCTGCAAGTAATGTGGTTTACCGCATGAGTCGCAAAGTGCCAAAAAATGTGCACCACAAACTGTATTGTAACAACTATTTCACATGCATTCCTCTGTTCTGTTATTTGGCACAGAACGGCATTGATTGTGTGGGCACGGTGAGGATAAATCGACTAATGGGGTGCAGTTTTCTCACAGAAAAAGAATGGAAACGGAAAGGAAGAGGTTCCTATCTGGAACAAGTAGGAACCCACGAAAACCAGCACTTGAGGTGTGTACAGTGGTATGACAATAAAGTGGTGACATTGCTTTCCACATTCGCTGGCAGCCAGCCACTACATAAGGTTCAGCGGTTTTTCAAGATTGATAACACCAGGAAAGAGATTAACTGCCCAAATATTGTGCAGGTATACAATAAGCATATGGGAGGAGTTGATTTTCTCGATTCGATACTTGGATTGTACCGAATTCACATCCGATCTAAGAAATGGTACCATCGGTTGTTTTTTCACATGCTAGATGTTATTACATGCAACGCATGGTTGCTGTATAGAAGAATTGCCGAACACCACAGTCAAGACCAACCTCAGAACAAGGTGAATATCTCCCTTTTGCAGTTCAGAACTGAATTAGCAAAAGTATTGACTACTTTGGGAGACCACAATTCCATACAAAATAGGCCGAAACGCGGAAGGCCTAGCAAGGACCCACATCCAGAGACTATGCAAAAGAAACCTAGGGGACAACAGCCTGTACTAGAAACAAGATTAGATGGGATTGATCATTGGGTGATGCATTCGAACAAACGTGATCGTTGCAGATTGGAAAATTGCACAGGAAAAAGTAGGTTGTATTGTTTGAAATGCAAAGTATTTTTTACATATCACAATGTATGAGTACAACAAATATAATTTTTTGAAGTACAACTTTTTTTAGTGTCCATGTCTTGTGTGCACAATGTTCCCACATGGGAACAAAAAAAAATATTTTTTTTTTGGAAAATTATAGGCAAAAAATTTTTTCACTATTTTTTGCGTGTAGCATGCAAAAAGACATGATATAAAAAAAATGAGGCAAAACAAAAATTATGTGTAATAGAGGGTTAATACTAATACAGAAGAAATACCAGTTACGTCGCCCTTTCTATGACTGTTTAATAATAATTTTGATAAAGACAAGCGTGTTCTACTTCTAATTCTTTTCTATTTCCCTCCTGAATTTATTTTCTGTTACTTCCTTATTAATATTTCTACAATAATATGATTATTGTTCATTATTAAGCTATGTAATACCTGCATTGAAAGAGAATAACAAATTCTTCTAGCAGCACTAATCTCGTCGTTTTCTTGTCTAGTTCACGAAGATAAAAACGGTCCCGCCTCTATTATTACCAGTAGTAAAATTTCAACTATAAAAGTAGGAATGTAAATTTAAGTTATCTAAAATAGTCTACTGTAAAAGATAATCCATTTTCTAAAACCAATCCGGATTAGGAAACGAATCATGTAGCAATTAATAGATACAAGTAAATTCTAATTTATGGCTCTAATCCAAGGCAGTCGTCCTTCCTCGTAAATATCGAACTAATAGATCAATTTAAATTTTGATTGTTCGAGTCCGCAAAGCCTGATGTTAAGTGCTAGATAAATACATATGCACTACATGTGTACGTTTTCTCTGGGACAAGCCTTGCCCGTCTTACTACAACGATATATAATACGTACAATACATACATAAATATACAATGATGCAGGGATTAATTTAAATATAAGTACGGGGCATAAAAATTAGTTCACGGACACGAGCGTGCGAGCGTGCTATGAGAAGAGAACCGCACAACGAACAAGCGCACTAATTTTGTGAACCGACGACGATAGAAGGAATTAATGGGTTCGGGATGATTATATTTAATGTGCCGTTCGGCCTTTTAAAAAAATTACTAGTATCGTAATTATGCTATACCAATGCATGTTATATGTAAGTAAATGTGCAACCCGAAGAGCAGAGTATCTTGAATTAACAGAAGACGCTGTTGTGGTTGTTTTACCGACAGATCAGATTACGAAGTAACTGCCTTTAATGTGTTGTGGCTGTATTTTTTACGATAACAAAAGTCAAAAGAAATAAGGTTCTCTTTAATCTTGCATTACATTTGACGGTCTTCAAATATCTTCATTTAGTATACGTGATATCTCCTTTCTTCTGTTTTTTCTTTTTTTTTTTTGTAGGATGGTGGGTGGAACTTAATATGTTAAGTATTATTATTGTTGTTAATTGATTCAATAATTATCATTGCATACTGTTAGGTATATACAGGGTTATGACAAAGTAACGCACAAAATTCATAAAACGTACAATGTTCATTTTTGAAAAAAATGCAAAAACACGTCAAACAGTTTATTTTATTCCGCGTCTTTTAACATAAGTCAAAAAAATAAAATGTCAAATTTGTCAGAGTTATGACGTCATCAATATTTTTTTTAAACATGAAGCTTTGTTTTTTTTTTTACTTTATTTGATAAAGCTTGTTTTTCTGCATTATAAAGAAATAATAAAAAATATTGCAAATCCAACTCTAAATACTTTTGTACTCTTAATAAATATATATAGAATGCATAATTTACGACATATTTGCAAAAAATCGCTATTCGGTAAGAGTAAAAGTGTTACTTCCGGTCCGAATTTTGAATTTTTTTTATACAAAAGATATTGAAAATTATGTTTTAAATACTTTTATATCCGTAACGTACTAGCCAAAAAGGCATGACTTGCGAAATATTCGCAAAAAACTGATTTTCGATAAGAGTAAAAGACCTACTTTCGGTAGGAATTTCGGAAAACTTTTTGCATAAAATTATACTCAATTTTAATTCTAAGTATATATCAATTCTTTATAAATTTGTTAAAACTTAGTAGTTGACGAAATATTGGCAAAATTCGATTTTTTCGCTGAAGTAAACTGCTACTTCCGGTCTACCGATTTTACTGAAAAACTAATCAGATCTCAAGAGGGAGATTATACACGTAAATACAAAATTTGGAATTGATATCTACAGCGGCTTGACCGCTATCGTGGTTGCACACACACACACAGAGAGAGAGAGACAGACACACAGACACACAGACATTTTTTAAAAACCACTTTTTCGGTATCAGGGGACTTCAAAACGTGGACATCTGCAAAAATCTCGAGGTCGAAAATTTTCATCATCACAATACTGAGAGAATTAATAAAAAACAAAATGAACTAGTTTTTGAATTTATGAAAAGAAACTAAATATTAAAAGAATTAAAACTTAAAGTTACCTAGTAATAAAACAACTGTTTGTCAGTGTCAGTCTTACAATTAGTGTCATACCAATTTTATTGATGGCTCCTTTAACGGAAAGAGAAAGGATAGAAATTCTAATGATGGTTGGTTACGGCGATAGACTTCGAAGTCATGAAGAAGCATGTGTTTTATTTAACAAAACACACTTTGAAAGACCTCCAATTGCTAGAAGCACAGTAAGCAGAATTGTTGCAAAATTTAATGAAACAGGAAGCGTAAGTGATGCTCCAAAATCTGGAAGACCGGGAATAAGCGACGATGCAAAGTTAGATAGTTTGCTGTCATTAGAAGACAACCCTCACGCAACTACAGCAGAAATTGCCTTACAACAAGATGTTAGTCAGTCGTTTGTAGTAAAGTTTTTAAAAAAAGAAAAACTGCACCCATACAAAGTTCAACTTGTTCACAAACTCTCAGAAGATGATCAGGACAGACGTTTGGAATTTTGTGACGAAAATCCAAATTTGCTTAATAGTGTAGTATTTTCAGACGAGGCAACGTTTTATTTAAGTGGTACAGTAAATCGACATAATTGTCGCTACTGGGCTCGGGAAAATCCCAACTGGATTCAGACAAAACACAACCAGCGCCCCCAAAAAATTAATGTATGGGTAGGAATCGTCAGGGGAAAATGTATTGGTCCTTATTTCTTTCGTGGGAATTTAACAGCTGAGCGATATTTGGAACATCTTCGTATGGCAGTGCTTCCGGATCTAATTGCGGCATTTCCGGATCCAAATAATAGGGAAAACTTGGATCCCAGTATTTGGTTCCAACAAGATGGTGCACCACCACATTATGGTCTTAATGTTCGAAGGTTTCTGGATAACCAGTTTGAAGGAAGGTGGATTGGAAGACGTGGACCAATGGAGTGGCCACCTAGGTCACCTGATCTCACCCCCCTTGATTTCTTTCTGTGGGGACATTTAAAAAGTCGGGTCTACGTTAACCGACCAGACAATTTAGAAGACTTAATGGAACGAATTAGACATGAAATGACTCGTATAACTCCGCAGATGATCGAAGACTCTGTAAATCAGGTCTACCATCGTCTTGGCCTATGTCAGATAGTGAACGGGACACAGTTTGAACAATTCCTGTAAGAAATCGTTTTGGTTTAATGGACTGTTTAGTTAATTTAAATGTTATTACTATAATAAAGTTTATTTTGTTTTTTATTAATTCTCTCAGTTTTTTCTTATGTGACCCCTACTTCAATTATTTCTTTATAATGCAGAAAAACAAGCTTTATCAAATAAAGTAAAAAAAACCAAGCTTCATATTTAAAAAAAATATTGATGACGTCATAACTTTGACACATTTGACGTTTTATTTTTTTGACTTATGTTAAAAGACGCGGAATAAAATAAACTGTTTGACGTGTTTTTGCATTTTTTTCAAAAATGAACATTGTACGTTTTATGAATTTTGTGCGTTACTTTATCATAACCCTGTATTTTAACTTGCTATATATATATTATAGTGATTTAAATTGTCAACATTTATAGTATAAAAAAAATTAACGTCTCAAGAAAGTTAATTTATGTTATACATATAAGGGATCATTCGTATATAAAATAGAAGAATTTTATTAGTATAGTAGTGAAATCTATTGTAATCTCACTTCTTAATGAAAGATTTTATGAAAATCACAATGTTAGAAATATTGTCAAGATAAGATAGGCAACTTAAATTAATATACAGAAAAAAAAAACAATCACGTATATGAAAACTAAGAAAAATATCCTGATTACTTATAAACAAAAATAGATGATTTGTAAATTTTGACATAAAAAGTAGAAAAATATTGGATAAGACGAGAATTTTGGAATAAAGAAGAATTAATATAGAAATTTTGATATAAAAATAATACATACTTTTTTTACAGGTTTTTTCCAAACTGGAATCCACGGCCTATTGACCAATCACGTCCTCGTATTTATGGAATCCACAGGCAGATCATGGAATCAGATTCCCTTGCAAAAACATTAAACGCGGTCACATAGTAACCATGCAAAAAGTCCGTACATTTTAAAACGTCAAATATTTGTTGCTGACATTCCACATTGAAAATCTATAATGCATGTAATATTTTATTAATTCTTTTTTCGTATAGTCGTGGAGAAAGTATAGTCTTCTACTCGCGCATAATAGCTATTATTCACGAGAATGTTGCGACACTCATCTGCGGCTCGTGAATAAGAGCTATTATTATGCGCTCGTTTATTCTTTTTCTATTATGTTGGTATATACGTTTGGAATAATATATATTACATAGTGTTATTTCTTCCATATTTTTTTGTTTTTATAATTTTTCTTTTTGGCCAAAACTTCCTTAAGCGATCATGTAGATAAGAAATTAATCACCTTCTAAGGCAGCATCCAACTTGATTGTTGCTTATAAAGAACAATCAAGTATCAACTAAATAATGGTGGCAGTAGTTGTTGGGAATTTGAAAGAGATATGTATGTGTCACATTGATATTACATTTTATTGCGTTTAGATTTTCCCCAATCTCCATTATTACGTACTACCTACATACAAAATTTCAAATAATTCAGAAATCTATAGATACATTGGAGAGATATTCTTACCTGGTAGTGTATTTAAGTTGGCTATAAATTATAAACTTTTACAAGATACCGTGAAAATGCACCTTAATACTTTAAACATAAAAGGTTTTAGATATAAACATGAATAGACTACTGATAAGGGTCATCTAATATATTTGCTTTACAGTTATCGTCTGATTATATCCAACTATATGTATAGAAGTTCCGATTGGAAACTTATAAATTATTGCAGTTATTCTTACCTGTGTTATTTTAGAAATTTACTTAAGCAAGCCTAAAGCGATGCAGATGTAGTATTTTATTTACTACCGGCATTTTTAAAGAGGGCACTTGGATTTAGTACATGATTATGTGGTGTATCATTAATTTGATAAGATCTAGACTCGCATTAAATGCAACCATTAAAAGGTGGAGTTTATATTTGCGGTTACAGGTGTAGATTACATATTAACCATAGTAAAATAGTTTCACCTACTGCCTACTATAGAAATCCGTCTAATATAAAAACGTATACGGCATGTATTAATGTATATGTCGTAGACTAATTAAAAATTCAGTCGTTTTATAAAGGCACATTCTAAAATGATGATAAAATATTAGATTTTTATAATTTGACTGAACATTTTAGTGTTGGCGATTGTTTTTACAATGCGCCTGGAATAAAGTCGAAATATTTAGGCGTATTTATAATACGACTCCTCTCAGATCGGGCGAATTGCTAGTGCGACCACTGTTGTTTGGTAGTTTGTAAACAAGAGGCAAGTAAACAGTATTTTGCAATCATTTTTACTTCAGAGACTTTCGTTTCAAGATGTTAGAAGATTCAGACACTGACGTGTTTGTTAATAAAGAGTTCTATTACGAACAACTTGAAAAATATTACTAGATAATATTATTTATCGCCAACCGTCAGCAAAGTGATGCGTTACCATAGCGTTTTACGGAGGTAAAGAAACACTTTATCGTACTGTACAATAATAGTATATTAAAATACAAGTTTCATAAGATACGATTTTTGCGCACGCGTTCAAGTTTAGAAAACTCGCCTAGCGGCTCGTTTTCTAAAGAACAAGTGCGCAAAATGTCTTATGAAACGTGTATTTTATACTATTTTTTCTATTTCGGTAATTAAAAGTTCAAAAAAGCTTAAAATAAGAGACATGTTTTGTTCGAATATTTTAGAAATTTTACTTTTTTGAAGTTGATTACTCTGATTTTTAAGTAGAACGTTTTAAATATTTGAATATAGGTGGTGCTATATGTAATTGTGTTTAAAATTCAGACTGATTTATACAATAAATTATTTCAAATTATCAACAAAGAGGACGAAATAAATAACTGTACGCCCCCAGAGATTCGCAAAATAGCAGAAGACAATTTACAAAATCTTTCGTCCACAAACTCTCTACATATTTATCAAAACAAACTTTTATAACAGTTGTACTATTCAACATAGTAAGTAAATGTCAATAGTAGCATCCGAAAACTTATCATCCAACTCTGCTTAACAATTTATATTGCTAATTAGTAAGTGAAATGTTAGCATGTGTGCTTTTTATTCTTTGTACAATTTTATTGCACATTTTGGTTACTTTAAAGGCTTATATTTTGACATTTAAATACGATTTGGTTCCAATTTCTTTTGTTACCAACTTCAAAAAAATAAAATTAGCGTGCGATAAAGTAATACTTTATGCAACCAAAACGGGTGTCGTAAAGTGAACTTTATAGCACCGGAATAGAAAAAGTACTTTACCTGCCGCTAATATCTGTCAGCGTAGCCATGACTGATGACTTTAAAAATAAATCGTTTGTCACTGTCATAAACTGTCATAAGTTATTATATCTTTATTTCTTAAATTAACAATTTTCACGGTTGGCGATAGAATTTTGTATGCACCACGTCAGTAAAGTACCTTTACCGAACTCGTCTGTTACTCGCCGCGCTCGCTTCACTCGCTTGGCTCGTAAATCAGACTCGTTCGATAAAGTATCACTTTACTGACTTGTTACATAAATAACTATTACTGAAGTAATTTAATATATTTATTGTAGCTCACCAGAAAAGTCTTAAAGAACCGTGGACTTTTACTACAGTAGAAGAAATTACTGAAATTTTATTAACCAGTAGCAAAAGCAAAAGAAAAACGCAAAGGGAGTCCAATGAGCAGCATTACTTTTCACGTATATATGAAACTATGGAAATAGGAGGAGAAAAAATCATTATAAAGAAACGTTCTAGTAAGAATGATGAAATAACGTTTGTACTGCCTTATGAGAAATTTTACGAAATACTAGTAGAAACTCATATAGGTAACGGTCATGTGCAGTAAAAACACATCAACCTAAAAGAGGTATAGTGGTCAAACCTATTCGGTCTAAAGGATGGAATCATAAGGGGCAAGTCGATCTTATGGATCTACAATTAACTCCAGATGGCGAATATAAATGGCTAATGTACTGCCAGGACCACCTCACCAAGTTTCTTCATTTAAAACCATTAAAATCAAACGCGAGAAGAAGTCATATCAGAACTTTTAAAAATATTTTTGGAATTGGGGGCTCCCAAAATTTTACAAAGTGATAATGGACGTGAGTTTGTTAATATTGTAATTAATCTGTTAATTTCCAAATGGTCTCCATGCAAGATAATAAATGGTCGTCCTCGTCATCCACAAAGCCAGAGAAGTGTTGAAAGGACCCATTAAGACGTAGAAAATATGTTAAGAGCGTGGCTGAAAGACAATAATTCAAAAAATTGGTCCTTAGGATGTTATTTTGTTCAATGGCAAAAAGATTCCTCCTAACATAACCTTACACATCATTCTTTGGTGTGAATTTTCCTGTTGGACTGTTTTTTTCTGATTTACCAAGTGAGAGTGAGAGAGTTAGAAAAATAACAACTGAAGAAGACTTGAAAAGGTGTTGACTAATATTATAACCGAGGAAGAAAACAACAATTACATGGGCATTTCATGTGAAACTAATCAATGTCCAGAAAATTTAATGGTTAATTCATGTGAAACTAATCAAAATGAAGTGCTTAATTCTAATGATAATCCAACTGTCCTAGAAAAATCAATTAATATTGATGTGTATCAGATATTTAACATTGAGGATATTTTTGAGAAGGTATTGACTAATATTATAACCGAAGAAAAAAATAATAATAATAATAATTCATAAGAAACTAATCAAAATGAAATATTTCACAATAAGAATATTCGTATTGTTGAAGTGTTTGTAGAAAATAATGGTAATGCAACGACTTGCTGTGTTAAATGTTTAGGAGAAGTTCTTTAGAATGAGCGTTGACTGGAAATGCATGGATATGTGATTTATGCCAAAAAGGGAGTATCATACATAAACAAAGGATGCAACGTGTTGTTGGGCAAAAAAGTGTTGCAGAAAAAATGCTCGAAAATACCAAACGTAAGTTAAAACACAAAATTGGTGTTATACACAGAATTTTTAATCGAATGTTTTCAAGAGACGAGATCGTTGGCATTAAAAATTCCGAACCAATATGTGTTTAGGAGGGAACAGTAATTTCCTAAAGAGAAGTTTTAACAACATTTTCTAAATTTGGAGGGCAGGGATTTAAAAGATCTTCCTGCAAACCAATTAAGACGCAGTGCCACACAAAGAAATGATTTTGTTTTAAGGTTCAGTTGAAATGTAGTAGTAAATGTCATTCAAGCAGACAAGGAAAAACACTGTTTACTTGTCTATTGATTACGAACTACCAAACCATAGTACAAAGTGGTCATACGAACAATTCGCCTGATCCGAGAGAGTCGTATTAATACGTCTAAATATGTCGATTTTATTCCAGGCGCATTGTAAAAATAATCGCCAACACGATCATATTACAATAAGACATATACATTTAATTCAATTTGTTTCAACGATATTACAAATAGATACAAAACAAATATTATCTGTACCAAATAATAAACACTGATTATTGTTTATTATTAATAGTGAAATTAGGACGACCAAGGCTCAAGCAAGGTCTGTTCTTCGTGATTGTCAACATGTATAATTATCGAAATCATTAACAAAAGGGGACACATCAGACCTCACTGTTCTAGCATTGGAGCAATCGCTATTATATTGAGATAAATCCCAATTATAAAACCGAGAACGATAAACGCTATCAATAAATTATAAATTTTAATCGGACAATTAATACCCAAGGTTTAATAAATATGTATTTAGATAACTTTTATATTCCCAGTACGGACAGTAAACAATAGGAAAAGGTGAAATGTATAGACCATATACGCGCGCAAGATAGGTCAGATATCAAGAACATATATGACAGTCTCGAAGGATATTTATTTTTTTAATTGAATTGTTTTCAATTATTGTTCTATTTATTTTTATACACTTATAAACTACCACCATTTGTAATGATAAATAATTCAATTCTAATTTTAATTATAGCATAATATGTTTTTCTTTCTTATTTTCATTTGTGTATATATGTAAAACTGTTTATTGTGTACTTAATGTGAAGTATATTATCATTTTTTATTTCAATCAAAACACATGCCATAGGAAAATTAAAAATAGGGAAAGCCCCAGAACATGATGATATCATACCTGAAATCATAAAGTAATAGGAGAAAAGGCAAAAGAAAAATTCCGCGTAATACTGAATGCTCTATTAAAACAAAAAGAGATACCCAAGGATTGGAATACAGATATAGTATTACCATTGTACAAGAAAGAAGATCAAAAATTTGCACAAATTATAAAGGCATCGCTTTAACAAGCATACCTAGCAAAGTTTTCACTAGAATAATAGCAAAAAGATTAAGACAGAAGCCTAGAGACAACGATGGAAGAATCACAACATGGATTTAGAAACGGAAGGACTACGCAAGATCTGATATTTATACTTAGACAAATAGGAGAAAAGTTAGGAAGAAAGGGAAAGGAAATACATATATATTTTATAGATTTAAAAATGGCTTTCGATAAAATAAGAAGAAACGACATATGGAACAGTCTGAAAAGAAGAGAGGAATAAAAATGAATATGATAGCAATTATAAAGGCTCTATACAGAAATAATACAAACAAAGTGAGGATGCACAATCTAGAATCTACAGAATTTGAAATGAAAATAGGTCTCCAACATGGATGTGTGCTAAGCCCTTTACTATTTTCCTTAGTAATAGATGATGCCATAAGAAGATGCAAGGGAAGACGCAAAGATATAGTATCAGGCAAATGGAAGATGAAAGATGTAACACTACAAGAACTCTTATTCGCTAATAATATAGTGTTTATTACTGAATCGGAAGACAAATTACAACAAAACCTAGATTTAGATAAAAAAAAAACTCAGAAAAATCAACATGGAAATAAATATCGAAAAAAGTAAAACCATGTTACTGTCTTCAAAAAAAAACGGCATGAAATTAAAATCGAAGGGCAAGAGCTAGAACAGGTCACAAGTTTTAAATACTTAGTTGCAGTTGAGACTGGAAAAAGTGATGAAGAAATTAAAAAGAGAGTTGGAAAAGCTGAGAGACTCTATAACATTTTTTGGCAAGAAAGAGATACCACGGGAAATGCAAACACAGGTATAGCAGAAATTGGTCAGGCCATCAATGGCAGTGAATCCTGGACCTGGACAAAAAATAAAAAGACTCACGAGAAGAGATCGAGTAAGGAATGAGTTAGTATTGACCGAATTAAAAACAAAACCCATAGATTCGGTGATTGGAGAGAGGCAATTGGGTTGGCTGGATCATATACATAGGATGAACGAAAATAGGTTAGCAAAAAAAGTCTATGAAACCAAAGTACAAGGAAAAACCAAGCTAGGACGACTACGACTAAAATGGGAGGAGCAAGTGCGCCAAGAGGCTCAGAAGCGAGGGCTTTAGTGGAATGAAACTATAAAATTGGCGCAAGATAGAAATGATTTTGGACATAATTGATTAAATAAAATAAAATAAAATTTCAATCAAATCAATATTCCATATTAATAAATAATTAATAGCTTTTTGCCATTTTGCTTAACCCTTTGACAAAACAATTTCTTCTCTATGATATAGATATTATCTTTGTCAATTAATAAATTTTTAACTAATTAAAAGATTAAAAAAAAACTATAACATATATTTGACCAATATTTTTTGACAAATAGTTATATTGGCGGCAAATATATGGTACAGAAAAAATCATCATTTTTTATTATATATATATTAAATCTTATGTGGGATCAAATACATTTTAATTTTTCTATTTTAAATTCTACATTATTAACTCTCATTCTTGCAAGGATCGCTTCGATTTGTATGAATACACCTTTCAAAAGTACAAGGAGAAGGCACCAGGTACCGGGCTGATGAGCAGTTGCGAAACTAACAGTTACTTATCGGTGATGGTGCATTCTTTTCCTTAAGTTCATTAATTAATAGGTATAAAGCAAATAATCTTCAATTTTCATAGAAAGCCGCTAATTTCAAGAAATCCGAGCATACGTATGTACGATTCATGTGCATGTGTATAATTATATATTCAGCTTAATCAAAAGATCAGCTACAAGTTATCGTTATAATTAGCGATGAATATTAAATACATATTAATTACAATTTTCGTAAACTTCTAGATCTCTAACGATGACTATAAAATACCAAAATATATCTTGTAAAACGTCCTAACTTGCAATTCTACAATATCATTTTTCTTTGCCTTGTCACTCGTGCTTCATTTGACACATAAGTCGGCATTATTTGTATGGTAAAATTAGATGCCGTCTATGATAAATCAGGATCTTCTACATGAATAATTTGCGGCTGATCTATACCTAAATGTTTACATTTTCAATTTTAGTTATACAATTCACATCGATATTATTTGTGTGGTGGACTTAGATGCCGTCCGTGATAAATCAGGATCTTCTGTTGAAACTACATGTATAATAGAGGCTGTATTATGCCTAAATATTTACATTTTCACTTTTAATTACAGAATTCGCGTTTGCATTCTGTTTTGTCACTCGCATGTCATTAAATACATATTCATGGTCGGCACTGTCTAATTTATAATCAAGTTAGATGTTGTTTTTTGAAAATCAAAGATCTACTTAAATATTTTGCTTTCCTAATTGTTATTTTTGAATTTGAATGTATGTAATTTAAATATCTTGTTAACAGATAAAAATTTGGTTACTTGAAAATAAAAACGAAAAGTAAAATACACAAATCAGTAGGTATAAATTTTCTATCTACTTGTATAAATGTTCACTAATTCAGAAAATTTACATGATTTTTTTTTTGTATGTAATTGTTATTCATCACTTATCTTCAAAAGCTTTATGTTAAAAGAAGTGCTAGTAACATACGAAAATATACACGTTTGCAGCTATAACTAATGATTTTAGAAAACGCCAGAAGATGCAGTACAAAGTCAAGAAGCCTTGAATACTTGAATACTGCCCAAAATATCACTTCCCAACTTTAAACGATTTTATTATTCCATGTGTCTTTGTAAGAGAAATAAATACCACGATATAGAGCTTACTTAAGGCTAATCCTATTAATTCAATTGAACGGGATTATTCTTTCCATTCACACGTTTGCCAAAAAAAATAATTTTTTGACAAGCGATGTCGTAAATATTTTGAAACCATGAAAAGCTTAATTCTTAATCTGTTTACGCGCGTTTCTGTCACAACCTTGCACATGCTAAATGAGATGGAATATTGTGAGTGCTGCTGGCACGAAATTACGCACAGATAATGTCAATGGAGTCGTTGGCAGTGGTGAAATCGTTTGAAGTGCTATTTTGATTTTAACACACTCACATATTTCATACATACACATAAGTAAATTTTCTGTTTCAAGAAGAATAGGCTATCGCCCATAACAAAAGGTTATATAAGAAGTAATAGTAGTGGTATCAGTGGATTCTAATTCTTGTTTTCTACTCTTCTAAGAAAAAAAAAACTAGTTTAACAAAAAAAAATAAGTACTATTGCTTTTTTTTTGGTGTAACCTGCTCATGACTTAACTTTTTCAGAGCGGGCAATTTGAGGTATCATAGAGAAAATTTGCGGCGTTTGTGAATTATAATTTGTCGAATTGGAGTCTTTGAATATAGTAATACAGCACAATCGCGATGGTGTGAACATGCGGTACTAAAAAACTGTCGGTGGTGTGAACACGAAATTATTTACATTGAACGCCGAGTAGTATGAACAGCGTGGACCCTCGATGGTGCGAACAAGTGCATTATATGTTCATGTCGGAGTTTTATTTATTTACCGCTCGGGGAAGTCCCTTATTTTATACATTGAAGCATGTATACTAAATGCGCCGTCGTTGTGTATAAAGGTATAGTTGTGAATGTGCCTCCAGTGTAAATACATAGTGTAAATGCTTAGAGCAAGATGGGGAAATTAAAGAAATTTTTGAGTTTAACAGTAAAAGCCAATATAATCGAAGAACGTAAAAAAGGAATGTCAGTCACAGTGTTATCTAAAAAATACAGAGTTTCAAAACCAACCATTTGTGCTATTAAAAAAAAATGAAAAACTTATTGTCGATACGTTAACTCACACGCTAAAACCATCGAAAAAATGCACATTGAAAAGTCAGCATTTCCGCTTTTAGAAGAGAAATTGTACAACTGGTTTCTTAAACAAAGAGGCAAGAATTTTCCAGTTTCAGGGATTATGCTGAAACAGAAGACATTGTCACTATCAAAACAATTGAATATTGGTACTTTCACAGCCAGTGATGGTTGGCTACAAAGATTTAAACATCGTCGTGGCATAAGGTTTTTGAAAATCACACCGGGAGAAATTATCAGCCAACCCAGATGCAACAGACCCTTTTAAAGAGGATCTAAACCATATTATTCAAGAGCATGACCTAAAGTTGCACCAGATTTATAATGCTGATGAGACAGGATTGTATTGGCGCTTATTGCCTGATAAAAGTTATGTCTCATTAGCTGAAAAAACTGCTCCTGGATTAAAAATTTCTAAGCAACGACTGACGTTTATGGGTTGTGTAAATGCTTCAGGAGTACATAAGTTGAAACCCCTAGTGATAGGGTAATCAAAAAATCCAAGGTGTTTTAAGAATTTTAACAATCCATTGCTGTACAAAAACACTAAAAATGCGTGGATGACCGGGGAACTCTTTAAGGAATGGTTTTTTCGACATTTTGTACCTGAGGTGAGAGTTAAAATTATGGTTTTTTCGACATTTTGTACCTGAGGTGGGAGTTAAAATTATCTACGGTGTGTTTCATACGCCTGATTATTTCAAAATTATTAATTCGTAGGTAAGATGTTTTCTGCGTAATCAGCAGTTACCTCAGAAAGCAATTCTCCTTGTGGATAATGCCCCGTCCCATCCATCAGCAACAGAACTGAGGACTAAAGATGGGATGATTTTTGTAAAATTCTTACCTCCTAATGTTACATCTTTGATCCAACCCATGGACCAAAATATTTTAAGGCTCACCAAACTATACTATAGAAACAGTTTGCTGAGTTCTGTTGTATCAACGGAAGAAGGAATAGCTGCAGCACTCGGTAAGATTTCACTAAAAGATGCAATAATACACTTAGCTGCAGCGTGGGAGAAACTTAGCTCAACAATAATCGAAAAGTGTTGGAGAAATATCCTGCCAGATTTTAATGAACATAATGAGGATGCAGACGAAGATAACATTCCATTAAGTACATTACGGGAAAAATTAAGATGTGAAAAAACTTTGGTTCCTGATGCTATTAGGGATACAATAAATTTACTACAGGAACTTGCTCCAGTAAGTTAATGCATAAGTGGTTTTAGAAGTCAATAGCATAATCAAAACTGCAAATTTTAGGCTGACTACACTACTGCAGATGTGGAAGATTTGGACAAGGGTGAGGCGGCAGATGTTGTGGAAATGTCTTCTTCAGATGAGGATGAAACTGAGTCCATTGCACGAAAAATTTGCCATTCCGATGCAATTAAAGCATTTAATGTAGCTGTAGAATGGTCCAATAAAAATTCCATATATATGAGTGACATCATCACTTTGAAAGCAATTCAAGAAAAAGCAGTTATGGCTAAAATTGCTCAAAATAATGTTCAGAAAAAAATAACAGATTTTTTTACATCTTAGGGATGTTCATGTATAATCCTTTTAAGTTTAAGTAATAAAGTTAATTTGTTTAATTACACCCTCGTTTCTAGAAACACCCCCGTTAGTTTGAACGACTCACTGTATTTTTGTGTTCACACTATCGCGATTGTACTGTAGTTATGTTTGCTTTACAATTTGCAATATCCTGCATTTATAAATAAAATTATACAAAAAAAAAAATACAAAGTAAACTACAAATTGGAGTACAGACAATCAAAAATTATAGAAAATTAGGTTGCTTAAGACAGCACCAAAATTTTATTTCCTACATATTAAAAATTATAGTAGAAGTATATTATACAATTTAGCAACGTTATACATGAAAAATATTTCGGAAACATGGTGGCCGTATGACAAGGCGTGGTGAGAGTATATCTATGCTTGACATTCACACTGTGTATACTTCCGCGAAATAGCATTTTTTTCGTATAGGTAAGGAGATTTGCCAGTGATTAGTGTACCCTTAACAAAGATATAATTAAGCACCACAGATTTACTGTGTTTCTCATACCCTGAGACAACCTATCTAAATTAATTTGCTTTATATGGTCGTATTTTCTGAGACAAGCTATAAATTTACAAAACATGTGCGGGCTCAAACAAGAATAATACACCACGTCACAGTATTTGCAAAGAATCATAACCAGATACTCACATAAAAGTTTTTTTGAGTTTAGTGCTTAGGAAATGTAAATTAGCATACTAGACTCGTACGCGTATGTAATTTCTCTGTATCAACATGTTGACATGATCATAAAATCCGAAGCCCGTATCCACTATCAATCCTAAATTTTTTGCAAACTTATCTAAGGTAACTCTATCAATGTAAATATTCAATAGCACCTCATTCTGCACCCTCTTACTTTTCAAACAGAAGGGCAGCTCAGTTGATTTAGTTGAATTCATTTGCAGATTATGCTGCCTAGAATAGCCACTTATAGAGTGAACATCATTGTTTATCTGAGTAGTAGCCATGTAACTATCATCAGGAACATAGCAGCGGATGAAGTCTTGGGTAAGTGTTCATAAGTACTTTATTATACAACGTCTACGAAAGTAAGAAATATGTAAGATAGAAACAATGACTTGATAATAATTTTCGGAGATTTTTAAACTACTATGGGCGCGTTGATTGTGGGCACTGAACGAGATTGAGCCGTCACGCTCGGCTATGTAACGTTCGAGTCGCCATGGTTACCAAACGAACCGTAAATTCGACAAAAATCGGCAAAACTGTGCAAAGAACTCCTCTCTGGATACGCGAAATTGAAAGCTGCCCTTTGGAATTGGTGTACGGGCGACATTGAATTCCCGGTCGACGGAGAGATTTTCTTCCTAAGTGGAGGGGTTGTAAAGATATGTGCTTTTAAAGAAGAGCGTGCACTCGATGTTTTAACAGCAAAATGGCTTACGTCATGACGATTCACGTGACAATCAAAAAATCCCGAGAAACGTCAAACTGACAGGCGAACTGAGTTGCACAACAGATTCACTTTTAAGCGTGAAATACGAAGTTTTGAAGGTTGCGAGGGCTCATCAAGACTCGGGGCTTAAGAAACCGGCTTTTTGGGACCTTTTGTATGCTTATTTCGGGTCGGCAGTCGCACGCAATCGAAGGTACCGGCAATTTAAAGGTCGTTTGCAGAAGGATTTGGTAAGAAAAATGGCCTTTTAAATGTGCACTGATATCAATGTATTCCTGACGGGTGAAAAATAAATATCAGATTCTCATGTGCACTGGCGATCAATGTATTACGGTCCGGCAAATTGCATCTCCACACAATACATAACGGTCTCCCACATGACTTGATATTTTTATCTATACAGGGGTCGATTAATATTTTAATAATGATTTGAATTAAAATACGATAATTCCAGAACATGTGTATTTCCTTAAAGGGGAAAAGGAGGATTGGTTTCGACATTTATGTGCCCCTACTACGAAATAATTTTATTTAAACGATTACGTAAACGTGCACAGTGGGTGGAGCCGGCTGAAATCAATTTCTCTCTCTTCTGATTAAAATTATGCACTTGGGAGTTTTTACGGTCGCCCATCACTAATTCAAATGTCGAAATAGAACATAATGGCCGAAGGATTTTTTGAAAATTGACGTATGACAATGAAATTTTAGATACGGGGGTGTCTTAGGTCGCCGATCACCAATCCATAGTCAAAGTGTCAAAAAAACGAAATCGCGGAAGATTTGTTTGAAAATTGACGTATGAATGTGAAATTTTAGATACGGGGGTTTTGGGGGCCGCCGATCACAATTCCAAAGTCAAAATGTCAAAAAAAAACAAAATGGCGGACGAGTTTTTTGAAAATTGACGTATGGATGTGAAATTTTAGATACGGTGGTTTTGGGGGTCACCGATCACGATTCCAAAGTCAAAATGTCAAAAAAACAAAATGGCGGAAGATTTTTTTGAAAATTGACGTATGAATGTGAAATTTTACATACGGGGGTTTTAGGGGTCGCCGATCACGATTCCAAAGTCAAAATGTCAAAAAAAAATGGCGGGCGAGTTTTTTGAAAATTGACGTATGGATGTGAAATTTTAGATATGGGTGTTTTGGGGGTCGCCGATCACAATTTCAAAGTAAAAAATGTCAAAAAAAACAAAATGGCGGATGAGTTTTTTGAAAATTGACGTATGAATGTGAAATTTTATATACGGGGGTGTCTTAGATCGCCAATCACGAATCCAAAGTCAAAATGTCAAAAAAACAAAATGGCGGAAGAATTTTTGGAAAATTGACGTATGAGTGTGAAATTTTAGATACAGGGGTGGTTGAGGTCGCCGATCACGAATCCAAAGTTAAAATGACAAAAAAACAAAATGGCGGAAGAGTTTTTTGAAAATTGATGAATCTTTGTGAAATTTTGGATGCGGGAGTGTTTGTGGTCGCTTATTACGTCTTCAATTTGGCGATTCTTTCGGCGACCGTTACGTGGGAGAGCCTTGATGAAGCTTTCACTGCTGCCGTGTGGTTTTAAGCACACTCATTTTTCTTTTACATGAGCCAATTCAAGCTAGTCCACTTATCTATGCAATAACCAAGAATAATGCCAACAGTTGCTTCAAATTATAAAGTAACGAATGTAAACTGAAATAATGTTCACAAAAATGTACAAAAGACTGATCAAGTACTAGTCAGGTGTCCTTAGAGCTGTCCAAGAAAAAATTGAAAGGTTATGAATTTGACAGTAAGTGCTACATGCAAAATATGTTGACATTACATTACTTCCAACTGCCGCAACCAAATGTCATAAGTACTTGCAACTCAAACCCGTAGATCTGCCTGGGCAATACCAATAACAATCTTACATCAAAGCCGACAGTTACATTAAATTAACATCCAACAAGGATAAACTAAAATAATGGTCACATAAGAGTGCAAGAAACTGATAAGGTACCAAATGTCTTCAGAGCTGCCTAAGAAAAAGGTGAAAGGTTTTGAATTTGGTACTGCTAACTGCTAAAATTAAAGTTAGAACTACATGTAAGCCAAAATGCTTCTACCTATCCAATAACTACTAACAATGCTACCACAAAGCTCGCAATTAAGTTAAAACATGACAAAAATAAACTAAATAATGCTGAAAAAGTACAAAGGATTTATCAGGTATGGTCTATTCAAATATCTTAAGAACCCTTCAAGAAAAAGTTGGAGAGTTATGGTTATGAGAACAAGTACTATAGTAGAATTACCGAACAGATGCAGTAGCAACATTGCGTTTTTGAAATAGCTTAAACGGGCAAATGCGCGGTTGCTACTGCATCTGTTCGGTAATTCTACTATAGTTGAATAATATGGTGGGCACTGCAGTACTACCAACCACTAAAATCAAATGCCCAACTATTTGCGAGTTAAGTCAGTGCTTCTGTATATTTAATAACACGATAACCAACTGCATATTTTCATTTAGTAAGAAGTAAAAACGGTTTCCAGCGAGTGAGCTAGAATAACTCTGTTAAGACTACACGAATTGTAGTTATTTTATTTGTATAGTTATCTGCCAACGAATTAGTAAACATTTTCTGTATTTTAAGTAAGCAAATAGAAACATCCCTTAAGTAAAAGTCAGAGTAGAACATTCATCTTCATTATCCATTCATCAAAAGATTTAAAGTTACTATGTCGAAGTTACGAAAATAGGTAAGCCCGGCACTGTTACTACACTCCTCCACATTTCACTCCTCGGCAGCGCAATAAAGACTTTAATGTCACGTCCCATATATCTCCGACATAATCTACACAAATAACTTCATTATTAATGCCGGTTAAGAACCGAAAGCGAATGGGAAAAAGCAAAGTAAAAGAAATCACGTTGCATTACCAAAACATAAACTTAATTGAGTGCGGAGCTTTGGCTGCCCAGATGCTAGCACCACTTAATATCACAGATGCACGTACGTACATACATACATACGCCGCGGCGTATGTAAATAGGTATATTCAGTTTATTTACACTCGCTTTCAGCTTTGCTTATTTTACCGCTCCATATGTACTACAGTTAAATCCTGCACTATGTCACGAAAATACACACATACGATCTAAATAATGATCCTGGTGCACTATTAAACCAATTAGGTACGGTGATGGTGTACGCGGTTTATATATAGGTATATATACAGAGTGATTCACCTCAGACAAAGCGATCTGTGTATATGAATATATAATTAAAGGAAATATTTGCTTGGGTATTGTGGTAAAATTAAAATATACTAAAACAAAACACTAATTGTTCCGTTAACGTTTCGATATTTAATTCACATCTTTTTCAAAACAATTTCGTAGCTATATAAAAGGAGTTGCTGGAAACGTAATGTGAATCTCTCATCATACGGTTTTACATGTTCGTAATTGAGTTTTAAAAACTTTAGCTTTAGGTTATTATGTTACAATTCAAAAGAAATTATCTTCTATTTTTGGCCATATTTATCCGTCGTAGGCCAAAAATAGAAGATTATTTCTTTTGAATTGTAAACATAATAATGGAAACGTAATTTGAGTTTCTCAAATTACGTTTCCAGCAACTGTTTTTATATACCTACGAAATTGTTTTGAAAAAGATTAATTTTACTATAATACCCAAAAAAATATATCCTTTAATTATTACTTTCTTATACGTATTTCTTATGATACCCAAAAAGTGGTTTTTAAAAAACGTCTCTCTCTCTCTCTGTGTGTCTGTTAGTGTGTGTGTGTGTGGCCACGATAGCGGTCAAACGGCTATAGATATCGATTCCAAATTTTGTATTGACGAGTATAATCTCCCTCTTGAGATCTGATTAGATGTTCAGTAAAATCGGTACACCAGAAGTAGCAGTTTACTTCAGTGAAAATAGTGAATTTTGCTAACATATCCTCAACTACTAAGTTTACACAAATTTATATAGAATTAAAACGTACTTAAAATTAAATTTGAGAAAAATTTGAACAAAAAGGTTTTCCGAAATTTCTGCCGGAAATAGGTCTTTTACTCTTATCGAAAATCAGTGTTTTGCCAATATTTCGCAAGTCGTGCTTTTTAGAGAGGTACGTTACGGATATAAAAGTATCTAGAACTTAATTTTAAATACCTTTTGTATAAAAAAAAATTAAATTCGGATCGGAAGTAACACTTTTACTCTTATCGAAAAGCGATTTTTTGCAAATATGTCTTAAATTATATATGCTATATATATTTATCAAGACTGCAAAAGTGTTTAGAGCTGGATGTGCAATATTTTTCGTATACATGAAATGTCAAAATTCGGACCAGAAGTAACACTTTTACTCTTAGCGAGTAGTACTTTTTTCGAATATCTTGCAAAGTATGCATTCTGTAGAGATTTATTAATAGAATATAAGTACTAAGAATAGGATTTTGAATAATTTTTGAATAAAAAACTTCTTAAAATTGTATAATCTGAAACACTCATACGTATAAGAAAGTCGTGTGGTGGCCACACCTCATTATCCAATTAGTGGTAAAGAAAAGAAAATATAATTTATAATATCCTGGGAGAATAATGGATTTAAGTTTAAACCATATTAAAAGACATTACGGGGCTAAAGCATTTGCAAGGTGTAAATCACTGATGAAGAAGCGACGACGGATAAATATGCCTAAATATTTGAAATTCAATTATGAACATGTCAAACCGTGTGATGAGAAACTCACATTACGTTTCCATCAATTATTTTTATATACCTACGAAATTGTTTTGAAAAAGATACGAATTAAACATCGAACGGTTTACGGAACAATTATTGTTTTATTTTAATATATTTTAATTTTACCACAATGCAAAAAAATATTTCATTTAATTATTAAATTAGTCATAAAGAAAAACAAATATAATTTATAATATCCTGGGAGAATAATGGATTTAACTTTAAACCATATTAGAAGACATTACGGGGATGAATCATTTGCAAAGTGTAAACCACTGATGAAGAAACAACGACGGATAAATATAAAAGGTCAAAAATAGAAGATTATTTCTTTTGAATTATAAATATAATAACCGAAAGTCAAAGTTTTGAAAATTCAATTATGAACGTGTAACGTCTAATATAATTGTTATTATTATTGTACTATTACAGTATGTTTTGAAAAAGGCAATAAATGTTTATGCCGAAACGTAAAGAAATAATTTGTGTTTAATTTATAATTAATAAATAAGACCGCTACACCTACGTTATTTATGCAGTTTTATCAAAAGGTCCAGATCAATCATAGACACGCATTTAATTCCACATATATTTGGCTAGCCCAAACGTGAGGAATTATTTCAATATTAATACATATATGATTATTCAAATTATATGAGAAGCCATAGCATATATATTTTCTAATTTATTTAAATATAGATAGCTAGAGGCACAGCTATATCTATGTTCATGTATATATACATACATACGTATGTATATTAGTCGCAAGCATATGTATTATTTTATCCCAAGCCTAAACAAATTGTAATTTATAATAGCGTCTTTTTATTAGGTATATTCGCTGTTAATAAGCAAGAGTAGTAGTATTCATTAAGATAAGTGTTATGTGTAATTAAAATGTTTTTTTTCGCTGCCTCTCGATAATGTTGTCTCTTTATTATTATCATTCGACCTTGCCTCAACAATAAAACTGAAATAAGCGAATGACCCTGTCCAAACCCGATCAAGCATCATCGTCTAATTCTAACGCGTGCGTAACCGCGAAAATTAGGTTACGATAATTTTTTTCTTAAGGCAAACCTAATATAAACACACGCCTCGTCGTCATTAGCAGCAGTTTCCATGTAACACGACACCATCATAATCCAACAGATGTGCGTTCGGTTTTATGGATATTGTAATTTCAGGGCTAACGTCCTTAAATATAAACCTAAATAAGTGTCTCACTTAAAGGTACGTTGTACTGTGTGTTTAATATAAACATATGAGAAACGAGATGTAAACAAAAAATATGATGGTGAAACCTTTTCCAAGTATTGTAATCAATGAGTATCATTGTTCCACTACCGAATAAACACTCTATTTGCAAATTATGTTTGTCGTCACTAGGGCGCGGACACAAACGGTTGATGACTCATCGCCCATGGGCGCACTATTGAAATGTAATTTTAAAGAGGTTTTAATTTTATTTATATAATTGGATAACAAGTGGCTGGTGATCTATAAAATACAAAATACCTTATTATTTGTTCATTTTCTCTTTTGTAAAACGTGTTCTCTTTGAATTAAGTACATCCTTGTAGATAGAAAACGTCCTTTATACATCGCAACTGGTTATAGGTGCGTACTGGAAATATTCTTTTATTTCAGCGTATTTAGAAGTTAGATTTTGTGTCATTGTCCCCATACACAATTGCCGCAATGTTATTAAATCTGGATTTCTATTAAAAACTGCGTCTAACTTTTGCCGAAGGCCACATCCTAAGTCACTTGGAATATTTTTGAAATCATTAATAGCCACATCTAATGTGGTTAATCGGTCTTTCAATTTGAGATTTCGATTTTCAAAATATGTGATTAGTTTAGGCAAATTTCCAAAGTGTTCCTGAAGCAACTGATTTTTTGAATTTGGGATTTGTGTTATTTCCTTACACTCAGAAATACTTCGAGCATCGTCATTTAAACATGTAACGAAATTCTCTGCATAAAAACTAGTAGCTTCCAACCATGTTCTCCATCTAGTTACTACTCGCGAGGGAGGCAGTGAAAAAGATGGACGTTTTTCCTTGTAAATAGTTACTCTCAGTGGTGTTTTCCTGAAAACTTCTTTTAAGGCGGATGAAAACTTCTTTTAAAGCAGATACAAGTCTATCAACTTCCGGATAGGTGTCTCTGATGTATTCACAGATTCTGTGTAGAGTATGTGCTACACAAGTAATATGCAGCATACAAGGATATGTTTCCTTTAAAAGTCTGCCTGTTTTTAACATATATGCGACACTGTCACTAACAAAAGTATTTTTTCCTTGTACCTGTCGTCTGAATGAAGCATTTGGTGCAAATGCTCGTCAATGGTTTTAGCAACTGTTTCCGCATCAACTGTTATATGGAATAGTTGAATGCCCCAGCTACAACATTTACCACACAGCTTCCTAATATATCGACAGTTTCGTCGGCACTTATCCATAGATACTGATTTGAAAGATGTCTTCTAATGCATTCTACTGTTTTCGTGAAGCACTTAGGAACATGATATTTGCATAATGTGCATTCATCAGGAACATTTCGACCAGTATAATTTGAAGAAATGTTTTGAAAGTGGGATTGAAAGTTTCTTTAATGGGTTATTAACCGCCATTAAAGCTTCACAGAGTTCTTCGTTAAAATTGTCAGCTTCCAACGGGTCCAATTTCTGTGTATGTTTTAGTGATGCTAAGTGACGTTGTACGTGGCCTTTTTGGGCATTCTGTAACGATATTTTACAGACTATGCAATAAATTTCGGAATCTCTGACAATGGAGGACATACAATCAGTATGACCCTTAATCCAACTTGTTCTTGTTTTACGGTGCCATTCTCGACGTTCTTCCATATCATAGTAACATAAACAATGTTCTAGATCTAAATAAATGATAACTAAAAATGTATGCGTATGTTATTGAAACTTAACAAAATCCAATGCACACTTACGTCGATATAAATGGGAGAAGTAGATTCAATGAAACGGTACTAACAGTCAAAACAATGAATAAACTAAACTAACGTAAGTATGAACACATATATATACACATATATAACTTTATTTATTTTACGAAATAAAAGGTAAATATAATAAATTTTAAAAACTCGTCACCCTTCTCGCTACGCCGATGAAGAAAGGATTTTACTCATAAATTCCTTTTTTGATGGGCATTCTTTGTTGTCCTTTTCAATAAGTTTTCAAGAAAACAACATATGTTGCAGTTCACCATATGAATAATTCTATTCAGAAATAATGTAAATAACACACAGTTGTTTACATTATTTCTTTGCTCCGTTGTAACTCCGTCGTAGTCTAAACCTGGGACGTCCGTCCCCTAGTCGTCACTATAACGTGCTATAAATGAAGTATGTAATTAGAAAACATTCGCAAAATCAAGAAATGCTACAACAATAAAATTACCAGGATTTTAAAACATGTATCATTTAACTAGTACTGTAAACTGCGATTAAAATACTCGGTTAACTAATTATTTATTATCTCCAACCGGCATTTTTCAATATCTAAACATACCCCTGGTTACCCAAATAATGTTTAAGAATTTATTGTACAATGTTGGCAACATATCCTAGTGCATTTGATCTAAATAACATATTAGAGCTATATTTTGTTTCTAATTATATTGGCGTCATTTGAATTTGCCCTTGTGCTTTCGGCCTTTATTTGAATTTTTAATTATTATATCCTGTATGATTATGAAAATTAACAAGATGCAAAACCAAGCACTGAATTAAATAACGACAGAAATCCGTTTCCTGAGCAATAAACCAATAAATTAGCAGACTGCATCTCATAACTTGCATATCTTCTCAATGCAATCTATTGTAAGAATATTTTAGTCGGATAATGCAAAATTATTGATGTCGCTACCTATGTATTGCTGCTGTTGATTTGTAAACAATAGTTTCATTTGTTCGTACTTACACTTTGATAATTTAAACAAAGAATGCAAACCACAGAATTAAAATACCTATTATTGCGGTTGATTTCCATACAATACTTTCAAACGTATTAATTTGCTTGATAATATTCGTAAAAGTATGCTTAGGATGATCCAGGTGCTACAGTAAAAATTCAAGGTCATTGATGGGAAGGATTTAAAATCGGAGACCAGCTCAGACCAGTAGACCCCCATCGATTACCTCATTTAAATTGCGACAAATGCCACTAAACCCTACATGATAAATTTTGAGCCGTCAGTTATAGTATCAGATCATATGCTGATAAGACCTGAAAGACAAAAATGAATGTTTTGACGACGCAGTAACTTCCCAGGAGCTGAATATAAATACAACGCAAATGATGACATTAAAGGGTACATCAGGTTATGACTAGGGCGCGGACATGACCGGTTTAAACTACGACGAAGTTAGAAGGCAGCAAAGAAATAATGTAAACAACACACGCTTACTGAATAGCACTAATACATATGGTGAACTGCAACATCTGTTTACGCCCGAGAAGTGCCCGAGAATGAGGCAAAAACTGCCCATAAAATAAGGATATTTACGATTAAAATTCTTTTTTCATCGGCATAGGTAGGAGCGTCAGGGGTTTTTAATATTTGTTATATTTAAATACAATGTAACAAAGTAATTCTTGGAGAGTAAGTGCTCTCGCACTATTAAATCACTCTAATATATATACACGAAAAATTTTGTATTTTCCTATTATTATATTTACCTTATATTTCGCAAGAGAAATAAAATTTTCATTCATACTTACGTTAGTTTCGTTTGTTCATTGTTTTGACTGTTAATTACGTACTTCGTAATTTTTATAATAGTCTGTTTAATACCGGTTTATTGAATCGACTTCTCCCAATTATCTAGACGTAAGTGTGCACTGGATTTCGTTTAGTTTCAATAACATAGGCGTACATTTTTAGTTATCATTTATTTAGATCTAGGACGTTGTTTATGTTACTTTTTCTGATATGAAAATGAATTGTCAGTGTTTCCGAAATTTATTACCAAGTCTGTAAAATATCGTTACAGAATACCAAAATATCGCACGTTCGTCACTTAGCTTTACAAAAACATACACAAAAATAGTTTTTTATGCAAAGAATTTCGATAGTTTACAAAATTTCGTTACATGTTTAAATGAAGATGCTCGAAGTATTTCTGAGTGCAAGAAACTAACACAAATCCCAAATTTAAAAAATCAGTTGTTATTCCTTCAGGAACACTTTGGAAATTTGCCTAAACTAATCACATATTTTAAAAATCGAAACCTCAAATTAGAAGATGGATTAACCACATTAGATGTGGGCTATTAATAATTTCAAAGATGAAAAGAAACAAACAGAATTAGAACGTGGGGAACTTCTAAGAAAACAGCTCTCCAAATTAATACTTTTTTATAACCAGTAAATATTTCAAAAGGAATGCATTGTTTTTTTTGAGTATTTTTTTAAATTTCCCTTAATAAATAAGTATTTCATTATCTTCAGATGCAGATTTTAATTTTAAAGTTCATGTTCTGTTAAATACTTTTCAAAGACTTTAGACATTTCAAATTAGCGCCTTTATTTTATGTTATTGCGCATGTGCTTCAGCCCCGTGCGCAGTTCGTATTGGATCACAATTTGTAACACGCTATTGCTCATCCATTTATATTATACAGGTCAGTGGTGCTAGACTGCTAGCAGGTAAGAAATGCTATGTTAGTATTAAGCACATTCTTAAATGAAAAACTATCTGAGATATAAAATTAGAAATTATGAAACCATTATTAAGCCTCTCGTTACTTACGCATCTGAATCATCGAGTGCGACCAAAAAATGACAACATTACATTATATTAGAGACCTGGGAACCAAAGGTACTAAGATGATTATGCGGACAAAAAAATAAAATGGGATATAACTTATATCCTAGCTAGGTCCCGTAGAAATCATGCAATCCGATAGGCGGTTATTAGGGAAGAACTCAAAGAAAAGGAGATAAAGAAGCAGGCAGGTCAAGATAGGTGGATGAAGAAGTGAAAGGCTTGAATGCGATAGGGATGACACGCTGATAAGAGAAAGACAAAGAGCGCGCAGTACTAACTAATCAGGAAGTAAGATAAAGATATGGGCAGACAACTATCACAATGGATAAAATAGAACGCATGCATCCGATAGGGGGTTAAAGAGGTATTAGGGAAGAACCCAGAGAGGACGAAATTAAGAGGCAGCTGAGATAGATGGGAAAGGCTTGAATGCTATAGGAATGACACGTTGAAAAGGAAAAGACAAATATCGCGCAGCATGGTTAGTATCTAGTACCAGAATGTTGGAGAGTCAGTGGGAAGTGGTACAGGTTGCCGCCGTGATGGAAAGAGAAAATGAAGGCTTCAGAATCCCACTTGGATAGATTTCAAGAGAATTGGGAGCGAGGGACCATAACATCCGACTAGTCGCAAAACCCCAAGGGATGCGCCAGGAATTAAAAGTTAAATAAGTAATTTGTTCCTTATGTAGAATATGGAAGATCTCGATATTTTTGCAATTTTCAACGTTTTGAAGTCCTGTGATAGCCAAAAGGTCTTTTTTATAACCATTTCTCTCTCTGTGTGTGCTCGTTTGTGTGTCTCTTATGTGTGATCACGAAAGCGACTTAACAGTTAGAGCTATCAATACTAGGCTTTACATTTAAGAGTATTTACGAATGTAATCTTCTTCTCAAGACCTGATAAGAATTTAAGCCAGAGTTGTAAATTTAAAGTACCTATGTAGTTTAAATCAAATCTTACTATATCCCGCCAATTTCTAAATTTACATAGATGCATAGATATACAGAAGTACTCAAAAGTAAATTTGAAAACAACTTTATAGCAAAAGTTTTTCAAAATATCTCGTAAGTTACCTTTCTAAACACAAAGTGCTATACAGCTATATGGATAGATCACCATGGGTTTTTTACTATAGCTCGAACGGCCCCCTAAAAAATGCCAGCTTGAGTATTCAAATTTCCTGATAAATTATTCAGAAATTAAAGAACTCATAATAAATGTTGCACGAATTACTTTGCTTAAGTGACCAAATTTCGAACTCATTGACTTTTAATAAATTTCTATTAAATTTTCGATGCAACAGATGGGGCTATCCTAATTATTTATACATTAATACAGGTGAACATAAGCATTTTCGATCAAAGTAACTTACTGAAAAAAATTATACTGTTTGGCATTCAAAACAAGCAATTTACAAAAGTGCCACTATTGAATATGGACGTTGTGACATAGCGGGAAGTATCCCAATGGTTTACATCTATGATTACTTGAGAAACTCGTATTAATATGTGATAACTTGGTATTTCAGCTATAGCTAATTCTAGTCTCTAATGGATAGATCTAAGAGGTTTAATCTCTTTATACCTGACAATTGTATTAACTGCATTGGCAAGTGTGTCAGAATGGTTCTTCTATAATCTACACTAACCAGTTGTTGGTCACTTCAATTCTTTTATCTGATAACACTAAGGGAAGCGAAGCCAAACATGCAATGTTATAGCTAAGTCATCATTCAAGGTCGCATATAGAGTGTTATTCCAGGAATCGTTGTTTTTTTCATTTTGCAACATCTAAATACTAATTTGCAGCAATAAATTATTATTACGCGCCTGTGGTGGGACTTAAGTTAGTGCCTCTTGGCATTCGCCAAGAAGTGAGGAACACCACAGCCAATCTGACACTCAGTGAGGAAGGTACATTGTATATACTTTCCCTAAGGTCAAATTAAAAGTTCAACTACCACAGTAACACATGGTCTTTATTGAACGAACTGTGTATGGTTCATATTCCACCACTTTATTTATGACAATATATACAATTACATAAATATATGCGTACATACTAATTCAATTACTGGCTTAAACACTCTCGTTCGATTATTTATGCCATACTAATGCGTATTGCAAGTATGTACTCTACATTGTTTATTTCTATTTATATCGATCTTGTGCAAAGCTAATCTACCAAGTGAGATGTTTGTCCTATATAAGTACATTTTATTGCCTTCATCGCATAAAATGAACCACATAAAATTTGATTAACTCTATGAGAATATCGTCTGGTTTTAAAGTAAACTAATTACTTGCTCGCATGATTTAATGCTTGAATACATTTTATGTGGTTCGTTCAATTAGGAAAATGCGTTTATGAGTAGAGTACCATACAAGCGTCAATTCTGTCGTTGGTATACTTAATGTTTAATTTTAGTGTTATTTCGTTATTAATTTGTGATAAAAAGATTGACTCATCTTAAACTCGTTGCAATCATACAAGAAAAGCCTCGCAGTCCGACAATATACGTTAGTATGCGTTGAAAAACATTTCTGTATTTGCTAAAACACGCGTTTGGGGGTGTTGCTCTAATTTTTATTAACTTGGAATTTTTAATGCATATTTTGGTTATTTATAGAAATAAAAATTCATATTGCATATTACAATAAATTGTTATGATACTCTAGGTAAGAAGAATTGTAATATAATATAATTAATGACTGACTATAATGTTATAGTATAACAACACCCCTGTTAGGAAGCAGCATTATGTTATAGTAAAATAAAATATATGCTGTGGCTAATTGTCCGCCAGCGGTCTTGCCCGTATAGACTGAGAGTTCCGCCGCCCGGCGGAAACTTTACGATTGTAGTAATGTGTCCGACAATAAAGGCAGTGTTTTTTGTAAATACGGCGGAATGGGCGTATTGGTTTTATCGATTTCCGCCGATCGGCGACATGCTACTATACTACATGAAAATTTGTAACGGACTCTTGTCCGTCACTGTATAAATTGTCGAATAAAATTGTATTAATGCTTTTATGCGATTTTGGCATTAATGGGTTCGATAATTTAATACAAATATTCTAAAATATGTTTAATTTATCTAAAGTCATTTAGTAAAGAGAAAGATGATGTTTTTGCTAATTTTCTAAATGCATTTTTGCACGTGATAATATCGTGCGTTTAAGTACAATTTTGCTCTTTACGCGTGATACTTCGGAAAAACACTGTTTTTAGCTATTATTTGTGCAAGTCTGGGTCTATATAAGACGACGACTTTGTTAGAAAAATCAGAGTTCTCCTCGGCAGTCTGGGGGATCTTCTCACAGAGAGTTATCCTGGCAGTCTAGGAGAATTCTCACCAAACTCTCTGGCAGTCTAGAGAGTACCTAGTACCTATTCCTTAGTCTTTCTGGCAGTTTAGTTGTTTTGTTACCAGGCAGATCGTGGTAAGAAAACAATTCCGTCCTGTAAGTACCGAGTAAATCTTTATATGGTTATTCTGTTCATTTTAAATAACTACGTCAGATAGATTTTATTAATTTCAAATGTACCAAAGTAAATTTTAGGTTCACGTAGGATTTCAAAGAAATATATTATTCTCGTCGAATATCTCTTCAATAATACGAACATATGCACCAGATGATGCATTAACGTTTTTGCTAGACTTGTGTAAAAATATCACCTTTCTCGAAGTAAATATCATGTGTATAATATCTTAATTCACAAAATATTTATGACCGTATATTTTATTATTCAATGTTTGAATATTCCGTTAAATGTTTGTTGAAATACTGCCAATAATTTTTTTCAGTAAATGTAAAGTTATTTTTCAATATATGAATTATTGTTGCTTTTGTATATAACAAATACTTTATGATCTTCTTGTAAATATATGTACTAAATTTGTGCAACTCTCATATTAAGTATATTCTCATCAAGGCCAAGCGATGTCTGTTTGTGGCTTAGATTTGGGCACACCGTGTTTTTGACACGGACAATTATACGTGGCATGTTCTCGCGTGGGTAAACCATCCAGTTTGTTTGTGTTGGCTAAAGATGGGCTCACTAAAAATATCCTACACTCCATTGCACTAAGAGATTGATAAAGTTGTTTGTTTAATTGTCATTATTTGTGATAGAGATGTAATTAGAAATTTATTAGTTAAGATAATAAAAGTACAATGAATTCAAAAAATGAATGTTTGGTGTTTTGTTATTTTTATAGGCCGTCATCGTTCACAGCGCTCCATTCCTCTTATATACCACATCCCCACACACTTACAATAAGTTACTTTTTTTTTATTAGACTACCAAAATATTCACTAGAAATAATTGATATGGCAAAACAACGTTTGCCGGGTCAGCTAGTCGAAACATAAAATAGTCTACATACAAATAATAACGGTAATTAAAAGGTATTCTATTGAACTTTCATTGCATGAATAGAGTTTTATATGAATATTTCGTTTGACTAAACATCTCAAAAGTATTTATAAATAATACAATAATATTATATTTATTTTCTCTGAATAAGAAACCTTTTATCATAATATTATTACACCTATATATACACAATAATCAAGTGCATTTTCCACATCTGGAGAGATATTCTGATTAGGATAAACTTAATCATAGTGTCTCTCCATCTAACGGTCACGGTATAAATTATGAAGGCGTTTAATCTCTACTTTTTCCAAACAGTTTTCCAGACATAATAATAATAATGATAAAAGTTTATTTCACATAACAGTATAGAGGAATGTCAAAACATTAACTACAATAAATAATGATTATAAATTACTTGAAAAGAAATCGCTTATGTTATACATATAAAGATAGTTTTTAATTTTAATTATTGCCGAATTTACTTTAATACAGAAATAATTAATCTGTGCATTTTAGTTAGTATTCTTACAGTTTGTATATATACTTTTGTATATTGAGGTATTTTTTTGTATTTTGTCAATACGAAAAATCACAGTTTTAGGGAGTTCTCCCTACAACAACTTTTACCTGCTTTCGCTTCTAATTCTATTTTAAAATCTAATTCTATTGGTGTTTTAGCAGTGGTAAAGTGTTGTCGTCTGCAAACATTGTTGATTTATTCCAGTGGCGGATCGTGACTTCAATAACAGGTGAAGCAATGTCGGCAAAATCCATCTCCCCCCACCCTTCTTAGAAAAATTAATTTGTATGTAATCAAAATTAAAGGAGAAATAATATGAACGTATTAATAACAGTTATTTATTATATTATTATTAGTATAAATAATAATATCTTTTTATACGAAAGAAATTAGTTTTAACTTATTTTTCGAGCGAAAATTTTAAGAAACATGGAATAAAATCCTTCACTTTAATCATCAAGAAAGTCGCTACTGATTTATAGATATCCAAATTGTAAAAAAAATTGTTGACGTAAATAAGAAATCAAATAGGTCCAAATTTCAATCCTTGCGGTACTTAATATTTTATAAAATATTTACTAGAATGATATTTCTCTACTATACCCTCTGCCTCAGAATAAGAAGGAGTGATTCAAATATCTCGCCAAAACTCGAAAATATAGCTTAAAATGTAGTAAACACGTTGATATATACTAATTTGTCACCAATTCTAATGTTTATTTTTTCTAACAAGTGCGAAGAATATATATATGAATAATATTCTTGTACTGTATGATCAGTAAAAAGTAAACGAATACCGACGCTGTTTTGCGATATTTTCGCTGGATTGTTACGGACTTCATACAAAAAGTGTTCCTAAAATAGCAGCAAGTCATGGGAATTTAATTGACACATCAAGTTAGCTTCAAAAACGTATCTGAACTATATGGAATTTACCAACAGAAGATCTTAAATGAGAGTTACAATGATATCAATCCAAGCGTGGTGGTAAAAATCCCTACATGCATATTTTCTTGTTAGTTAAAATTGAAAATCTCGTTTGGTCATGTTCTTTACTAATGTAAATGTAACATGAAACATTTGTCGACAACATGTGGACTTTACTACAGCTATCTACAAGTATTTCCCAATACTATCATACTAACTAGATAATGTTGCCAACTTCAAAATTTAAAGCACGCAACCTTCACTTGAGATTGATCATATTGTATTAATTTTCTACTGAACCCTTGCATTTCCAATTTTTTGACAAACTGGGAGATTTTTCGTTAACAATTCTACAACATTTGAAAAGTTGCTATGAAATAACGATTGGTTATGAATACTGTAACGTTTTCGGGTTCCAATAAACAACTCGTGCAATTATTTATTTAAAACAGTCTGTATATTTATGTACTTAAAATTATATAACAATATAAAAAATATATAAACTAACGTATCACACTTAAACCACTATTAATAAATTAAAATTAACACTTGTATTTATTTACTACTAATATGTCCGTATTTATTTAACACGCACCACTATATTTATATCACTTAAAGAACTATTTCTACCGTACGCCGTATATTTATTTTCTTATATTTATTTCTAGTCGCGTCGGCTACTTCTTACGGACTTTCTTAATCCCGAATTACTCCGCAATTACTCCTTCGGCTACCACTATTTATTTCTACGCACTCGAGACTACTTAAGGACTTTCTTTCCCGAAACTATTCCGCAATTAATCGCAATGAATCCATCGGTGACCCAGTCGCCTTATATACACATGCGAAGATTACTAGAACATACCAGCACAGTCCCGCTTTTTCTCCACATGTACGAGAATCGTTCTAGTCCCTTTCGCTATGCAAGCCGTACGGCGTGGAGATGACTCATCGACTTGTTTACATATCGTTTTTATATGCCGCGCCGAGATGATTTATGGTGGTGTGTAAACAAGAGCGGGGTCTTCCAATAGGGACTTCCGAACTTTGACAGTTGGTAGTGGCCATATTGTTGAAGCTACATCTGTCAGATTGGCTGTCATTTATTCAGTCTGTTTTGCCAAATCACCATGGACGGATATAGCGCTCAACAACACGTGCAAATGATTAAATCGTTTTATCAAAATAGATGTTCTATTCGGGCAACGTTCCGCGCACTTCGGCCATTTTACGGTCGTCGTAATCGTCCTACCGAGAGGACTATTCGCAGTGTGGTGGATAAATTTGAAGCTACTGGTTTAGTAATCAAGGAAGCAGCATCCGTACGAACACGAAACGCAAGATCTGCCGAAAATATCGCCGCTGTCCGTGAAAGCGTGCAGGAGAATCCGAGGCGGTCGATTTCGCGTCGCTCACAAGAACTTGGCCTCTCGCAGACCACAACTTGGCGAATTTTGCGTCGTGACTTGCACCTGCACCCGTATAAAATTCAACTGACACAGGAGCTGAAGGTAAATGACCATAGACAACGACGTGTGTTCGCTGATTGGGCCCTGGAGCAGTTGGAAACTGATCCTAATTTTCATCAAAAAATCATCTTCAGCGATGAGGCGCATTTCTGGATGAATGGGTACGTCAACAAACAAAATTGTCGAATTTGGGACAATACCAATCCACGTGAGATTCAAGAGCGTCCAATGCATCCCGAAAAAGTCACTGTTTGGTGTGGATTTTGGGCTGGCGGCGTCATCGGTCCATATTTCTTTCAGAGCGATGTTGGCCAGGCCATCACCGTCAACGGCGAACGCTATAGGGCGATGATTACCAACTTCTTTTGGCTTGAATTGGATGATATGGACATCAATGAGATGTGGTTTCAACAGGACGGCGCTACGTGTCACACAGCTCATGCCACATTGGAAATTCTGCACGAGCGATTTGAAGGGAGGATCATCTCACGTGGAGGTGATGTGAACTGGCCACCGAGATCGTGCCATTTGACCCCGTTGGACTGTTTCTTGTGGCGTTTTCTTAAGTCGCAGGTCTATGCGAATAATCCACAAACCACAGCGGCCCTCCAAGCCAACATAACCCAAGCCATCGGTCAAATTCAGCCTGATTTATGCGCCAGAGTCATGGAAAATTGGACATCCCGAATGCGCGCCACTCAGGGAAGTCGCGGCGGACATTTGTCCGATATTATATTCCATAAATAATGGCATCGATAGGGCTTTCAAACGAATAAAAAATTTCGATGATATCTCACACCTACTTTGTTTTATTTAAATTTAAAGATAGGAAGCGCTTAATAAAAGACCCTATATATCTTTGTGCCAGCAAACAATCGCTTTCCCCCAAACCATAGACCATATCTATTAATACCAATTTTAAATATTTCATTTAGCACTTAACGAAAATTCATCCTTTTAAACTGAAGTTATAAATCAAAATTTAACGTTTAAACAATTTTTTTTATACAGCGTCTGCGATATTGTTTATATTATTGCTAATTTGTGGACTTCCAAACTTTTCATGAGTTTTAAAATTTTAATAAAAATTATTTATTTGTAAAATAGAAGTAATTCTTTTAGATTAATTATAGTTATAGTCGTAGCAAGTCATGGCAACTCATACTTTAAGTCGTAATCGGGTTTATTCAGATATAATATTCTATAACTTTAACAATATCGCCCAAAGGTGAAATAAAGTGATATTCTTAATTGGTAAATGTTAGTACTTTTCAAAGACATATAAATATACAGGATGTTCTATTTAAATTTTTTTAGAATTTTTAACTTTAGCGAATTGTATGTAATTCTAAATAACTTGAGTAATATGTCGAAATAAATACCAATTTCACGTATTGAAAAGATGTCTCTACTAATTGAGCCCATAATAAGTATTTCATCATCAATGTTTATTTCATAGCAAGTTTCCAAATATTGTACAATTTTTAACGAAAAATCGCCATGTCTCAGAAACAGTTGAAAATCGACAAATACAAGTTGATGTCAGTTTAATCAGCGCTTCATGGACTATCATAAAATATAAAAAAATATACAGCATTCCATTTAAAAAAAACATAAGTTGTCGAACACTCTGTATAAATGAAAATATTTTTAGATTGTAGAGCTTATGATTATCTACAATTTTTTTATTAAAAATTATTTGCTATCTACATTATTAGATACCAATAATGGACTTTAACCCCTGGGACACCCGGTATATATAAGATGTCTGTCATACCTTCTGATCTAAATTTCCAATATTATTCTGTGGTGATTGGATAAAAATAAAAAACAGTTGTTACATTTGCGACGTTTCGTTTATTTTACCAATAAACTTCTTGATAGCTAAAAGATTTTAAAAATAAACATGGAACACAGTCAAACCTGCAATTAAGGACATTTTCGATATATATTTCTTACCTCTGTAATTGTAAAATAATAACATCCATGTATTTAATAATAGAATTGTTACAGAGGTACGAAATATATATGTATGTATACCAAACAAGATATATAAGTAGCAAGAATTTCACAAGAATAAAATTAGCGTAATTACGAGAAACCTAGAAAATATCCTATTTATACATAGATCATGTCACGATTTTTTCTAATTATCAGACTGGAAAATATTTATTATATAATGTAGCTTATAATTAACAAATGAAGACAGATTTAACATTTCATGGATATTTCTTGCACCTACAGACAGGTGAAAGGTTAGTTATGTGCTGATTCGTTCTATTCTCTGTGTCGTAATAATCGTATCGGATAAATTTTACTATTTTAGTTTAATTAATTGAAATTAATTTTGCTGTCTTTCATTGTACTACACTCCGCATCCAACTGTCATTATATTTTGTTCGCGTATAACCAAATACAAACTGAACAAGTAAATATTTAAAATTTATTTAAAATTTAAAAGCAAAAGTTATATTATGCCTCATTTAATAATATTTAAGCTGTTTTACCGTCACTATTAAGTATGAATTTATACGCACGTCTTTCATTAGTTGTATTTCGTCATAATCTCGCACGGGCGTCATGCAGTCTGTCTAGCTGTAACTGGTAATTACGACATCGGGACGGTGAAACTATACTTAAATCTCTCTGTAATATTTGAGGTACGTTATGTAATTTAGGCACGTTATTTTACACATTAACATTTAGTTCGTCTGCTGATATCCTTGTATTGATTTCAACAGCATTTGAATACTTGTTGTTTTCAGAAATTAGGTTTAGGTTAAGACTGTACCTTACCTAGTTTTTTATGTAAGTTTAATTATATTATATTCTAGATTTTCCATATTTGGAATTACACTATAGTGTATAAAATATGTAAATATTTTGCTGCATCTATAGTTACTTTGTGAAAACTGGCGCTATTGTATTGCTTTTGCGTACATTGAGTTCGACGACTACGTATATCATGGAAGGAGCTAAGTGGCAGTATATCTATTGGCGCTGGGTTGCAAAATAAAAATTATATTCTCAATGAATCCAGAAATTGCTCAGACGAAGATGGTCTGAGTTGAAACAGATGTTAAAAAAAAATAGGGCGCCATCAGAAGTTACAAGCCCATCAAAATATAAGAGTTGTAAGGCCGTAAGTGTAATAATACTTATATTTAATGGGGATGTAGAGGATTATAACACAACAACTAACAACACCAAAATAGTAGACATACTCGTGCAATCAGATGAAAATTTTAATAAGTAATGAATTGCAAGAACCCACCGAGATTAATATAGGCAATTTGAAATAGAGATTATAATTTTTAAAAAAGTAAAGGTGTCAAGTTATAACACTTGCGAAACAAGTTTGGTTCAAAAATTATCTAAAAATTAATTATAAAAAGGAAGATAACGAAAGTGATTGAGCTTAATCACCCTGTATAGTTATATCTTGTTTATTTAATATCAAAAAATAACAAAGGTGAGGTAAACTGGATCAGCCTGTACATTAAATTAAGATATAGTTATATATAAGAAAAAATAAATAAATTTTATGGAAAATTTTGATCATACCGATCGACTAACATTGACCTCTAAATATATCACAAAATATTTTGGACACTGCCTCCGTAGAGTGAAGATATTATATTCAAAATTAAAATTAAAAAAAGTAGTACCTGTCTTTCCAGGAAGAACTTCAACAAATAAAACCAAATAGACTTTAGTAATTGGCAAAATTTTGGTTCTTCTGTGCTGAATAGACCACGTATACTTACCTACAATGCTAAATAATACGATAATGTGGCTTTATAAACAATTCTTTAATATGCCGGCTTTTAAATTGATAATAAAATGTATTATACTCAGTCGTTTCAAGATTTTATAAAAATGAACATACATAAGACTACTAATCTCGAGCTTGGATTACTAATTTATGAAAAAGTTTCCTTAATATTTCTTTTAAGATTAATTTAATCCATATGACACGTTTTTTTATTCAATATGATTCTTTTTTAGTAATGTAAATCATACTTTAAAATATATTCAGTCATTATGTCAAAAGAAAAAAAAATTATGTCAAATTCAATATAATAATAGTTATTTATGTACCAAGTCAGTAAAGTGATATCGAACGAGTCTGATTTACGAGCCAAGCGAGTGAAGCGAGCGCGGCGAGTAAAAGACGAGTTCGATAAAGGTATTTTACTGACGTGGTGCATACAAAATCTTTATTTCTTAAATTAACAATTTTCACGGTTGGCGATAAAATTTTGTATGCACCACGTCAGTAAAGTACCTTTACCGAACTCGTCTGTTACTCGCCGCGCTCGCTTCACTCGCTTGGCTCGTAAATCAGACTTGTTCGATAAAGTATCACTTTACTGACTTGTTACATAAATAACTATTATTGTATACAAATTTATATTATTGAATCGTTCTAAAATACTCTACAGCTTGGTTAAATAATAGATAAGGTAAGTAGAATTTAATTATTATATATCAAAAAAGCGATACAATTTCAATACAAATTCAATTCTCTGACTCAATGAAAGAAAAACTATTGTCCAAATTATTTTGTTGTAACTAGTCAAATTAATATCTTTATAATTGAGTATAATTAAATATAATACTCTTAATATACCATAGTGGTCAAAGTTTAATTTCGGTTTGCACTTCTATCATATGCAGAAGATGACCTTATGATATGCAGCGATGGAGAGCAAAGCAGTGGCGGGGGACCCCCACGCCTTTCATAGAAAACGTTTGTCGAGTGTGGCAGCCTCGCTTATGTTTATCTTTAGTTTATTTCGTCGCGCTCTTTTCCTCTTTCTACTTTCGTATCAGAAATTAAAATATGTCGACCCCGGTATATATAAATAGAATGACAGACAACTCTTAATATTTCTAACAGGATAGTTTACTTTTAACTATATAAAAGTATTTAATGTAAAGTCAATAAATGAAATCTTTCTAACAAACTTCAAAATCAAATGTCAATGTAAGACTTTAAAAAATTATAAATTTTTACTTAACGTTTTCTTTCTTTTCTTGGTAACTAGGTAGATTTCCTCTTCCTACAATCAACAATGTCTCTATAGTGATTTCTTCTGAAGCTTCCGTTTGGAAAATCAGCATACACCTTAGAGTTACTTCGTCAGGTCCAGTTATTTTATTGCAGTAATACGTTCTTGTTTGCTTCTTTTCTGCGTAATTACTTCTTATGTATTTCAGTAGCTTATAAACTCAATTTATAATTTCCCGTTAACTTCATCATAATACTGTACACAACCTCCAGGCTAATCCCTCTTTCAAGAATGGCAATATCAGTTTATCAATATCTAGTCACAGTCCAAAAAAATTATGAATTCAACTTTTATTACTTCACAAATACTTGGGAAAAGTTTAATTAAATTGTTATGTAAGTTATTTTAACTTTTAATAGATAATTTTCACATTAAATTCTTTTTTTTAAATCTCTTCTTTTATAGTACCAATTTCATTCTCTATTCACAATCAATAATCCTCTTTTTTTTTCTGGTATCTAAGCACCTTTTCTTATTAAAATCACGTATGTGATTTATTTATTTTTCTAACATTCCATGCAGTATATTAAGTTGCATATCTTTATTATATCTAGTACGTAACACATTGACTTTATTAAGTATGACGTTTTTTTGTTTGAATTTACCACTCTTTCATTAATTTGAAATTATAATTACGTTCAATTATTGTTTGCCTATCTTTTACATATCTATACCATTAATATAAATAATTCTATTTATATAAACGATAAAATTTTTTAATTCAATACTATTAGTTAAATTTTGGAAATGTTAATTTTAGTTTATATTCTTTAAATGTTATGTATTTTAAACAGTACAATATATTAGTTATTTAAACAATCATATAAGTAAAACAATTAGTCTCCTAACTCTCTCATTTCGTACACGTTAACTAAAATGGTATTAAGTTATTAGCAATATAAAAATACACTTTTCTCTCCATAAGATATATTTAGCAGCAATCTCTAACGGATTTCAAGACATATTGGTCTATTATTTTTTCAACAGACCTCAATCTATCAAATAACGTCCATTCGATCAATTCGAAAATCGCCAAAGACTGTCAAATCACATTCGCCAAGACACAAACAGACTTTGAAGATTATTTTAACTAAAAAGAAATTAGTAAATTAGTAAGGTAAACTTGAAATAAGGCATCGGAACACACAAAAACCAACATGGTAGAAACAAATCCAAGATATAGACTCAAAACTACCAACAGAAGAAGTATGTTAGATATGTCCATCTAATATTAAACAATAAAATTCGAAGTATTTTATGGACAGTCGTTAACATTTTTAAAATAATAAACTATTAAATTATATCTATCTATCGATCATTTACATTACTTACTACGTTTCACTTAATTAAGATAAAAGATACCTCGCTTAAACACTGACGCAAACATATTTAAGTGTGCACATTTAGGCAACTCAGAAAATCTTTTTCTAAATCAATTATTAAAAAATGTCAATAAAAAATAATTAGACTGACTTTGATGGTTTAGAGTCTAGTGAAATTTGCGTTACATAGTCTAAACTTTAGACTATGTAACGCAAATATCACCACCACCACCATCAAAAATCACATTATATGAGACTGGTATTTCATTTTAAACGTTAATGAAACTTAAAAAATATCTTCAAATATGGAGAAAATGAATTGGTGCACCCTTTATTTTAAATATTTACCGTAATAACAGAATTTGTGAAGTATTCCAGATTCTGTGCATGGCTGTAAAATATGTATGTGCATACAGGGGTCTACAAAGCATGAGAAATACAGGGTGAGCGAAAAGTTTAGAAAAATAAAATAAAGCGGTTGTAATAGGCGATTGCAGGTTTAAAAACCCGCGCGTTCAACTATTAATAATTGTTACATCTACCTTTTGTATAAATTATTACAACACATGAAGATAACAAAGTAAACAGTCATTAGAGCTTAATACTGGTGTTTCTATTAGTAGATTAGAAATAGTAACCTCAAATCAATTAAGTTCGATTCATAGCACAATTTGTACTAAATGTTAACGAAAATACAGTATTAAACTAACATTATCATCGCAAATAAACTGTATATGTTTATTGAAAAAATCTCAATGTATTTACGAAGGATTTACATTTCTATGAAACAATGTCAATGAGAAATTCTAACACTTTAAGTATATACACCCCTCACTCCTAAAAACGATAAAAGCACACAACGCCCTTCCGGCGTCATTGAAAAAGATAAGTAGGCACAACGTTTTCATTATTATAATAGTACAAATTTGCCGTTTATAGCACCCTCATGCAATCTTGTCTTATTTGTTTTTGTAATATAGTATAGTATAGTATCTGAATACTTTTTTATAAGAAATTATATTGACATTATCCCACTGTACTGCGACATACGACAATATTATTACATTAAATGTGCAATATTATTATTATTGCCCATTTAATCTCCATTTTATTGTCATTAAAACATCATTTTCCAAGTTTCACATACGCCTCATCACTAAAAACTGATACCTCTAAGCATTCAAGAAGATAACTATTCTAAATTCATAGTAAATTAAAAAAAAAATGATTGCACCCCAATTTAACATTATATAAACGATCGTTACATGTCATCGGAATCACATACCGTATAATTTCGACGTCATTACGTAAAATGTATCGGCCTCTCCCTCCGTTGTCTCAATATTAACAGTACGGCATGTCATTAATTTCTTTCTCCCGTGCCACTTCCACACGAACGCTTATTCCTCTGCATGTACGCACGCTTGCGTTTGTATTAATAAGGCACTCTGGGACGTAATTAACGACAAAACTAATTATACCTCAATGTTAGAACGATTTAAGAGGACTCGCGTGTGTACATAAGTATTTGTTGTTAGCGTGGTTAATGGGATCGGTCGATTGTGATAGATCAAGATTGAGAAATGGATCTTATTGAATACGAATGGTAAAATTAATGATCCTGCAAATTAACAAAGATAAACATGAATGGAGCATTTTTTTACAATAAGTTCATATTAAAACGATGATACTGTCAAGCAAGTATTATTAAGACTTTGTGAAACCTTTTTATATGGACACCCGGTACTACTTATGCAGTCCCACCAAAAGGTAAAACAAGGTAGAAACGTATATGTCTGTAGCTACTAACACATACAAGTATTTTCATGTTTTGATTTACTTACAGAAATCTATATCTTAGACACATAGTTAGTATTATTGTGTGACAATATTAGTCATTCGTCAAAGATTAATATTGGTTTTTTAATTTACTCACATAATAGTATACAGCAGCTCTACTCGTAACTTTTAATTACATAGTTGCATGGCTATTATTTATGTAGTTATGTTTATGATGGTAGACCTAAATCTTTTGGAGGGACTGTATAAGTAGTACCGGTTGTCCTATGCATATTTGTTTACATTGTCACATATATATGTTTGATTTTACATTCTATATGTGTCATTGTAATTTTTTTAGATGACAGCCAGTTTGTCATTATTTACTAATCATTAAATGCACCACGCGATTATTTAAATTCTAAATTATAGCAGACGGGATTTTTTTTATTAGGTTGTCCAGAATGTCAATTATTGAGTAATTGAAATTTGCGGTTATGTTATACTTTGTGACATTTGTGAATCTTATGTGTAATCGATTTAAATTTAATGGAAATGAAAGCATTACAAGATAAGTTAGTTTTATTGTGAATTACAAAAGGTGTTCAAAGTGTTCTTCCCCTGTTGCAATGCAACTGTTAACCCTCAGTTTCATATTTTCAAAAGCATTTGCCAACATCTGAACGGTTATAGCGTTACATGCATTAGAAATTGCCTCTTGTAGTTCTTCAAGATTTTGTGGGTTATTTTTGTAAACTGTGTTTTTCAGATACGGATAAATGAAATAATCAAGAATCGTTAAGTCCGGACTGCGAGGCGGAAATTTAATGACTCGATTATCATAAAACTCACGAATTCGAGCCATACTTTCCCATGTTTTGTGAGCTGTTGCATTGTCCTGTTGGAAATACCCATGTAAAAGTTCGTCATCATGAAGATTTTGTAAAAACGGTTCAAGTAAATTATTTCGATATCTCTCAGCATTTATCGTTCCTTCAAAAAACACAGGTCCAAATATACGCCTTCTAGAAACCGCTAGCCAAACACAAATTTTCTGGGGATCGAGAGGCGATTGAATAAACTCATGAGGATTCTCCGAAGACCAAATACGCATATTTTGTTTGTTTATATAGCCGGATAGGTGAAACTATGCTTCGTCAGAAAAAAAATTTAAATCCAAAGTGTTGTTGTTATTTAAATTATTCAAAAACCACTGACAGTATTCTATTCGTACAGGAAAATCTCGAGGGAATAGCTCTTGAACAACGTTTATCTTATAGGGATAAAGATTTAAATTTTCTTTTAAAATTTTTTGACAAGTTCCATATGAAAGGTTTATTTCTTGGGCTAATCTGCGAAGACACTTTTTGGGAGACTGTTCCATTCTTTCTGCAACATCTGCCACAATCTCAGGAGTCCTTTTTTTGGGCGCGCCACTACCAACTTTCCTACCTACAGTTCCAACATTACGAAATTTCGCCACACATGTGTAAATTTCTTGGACTAATTTTTGATAATCCGCAGGAAAATTAGGGAAGGCATTTTGAAAATCATTGATGCAGTACGGTACTGAATAAGTCCATTCACCATTCACTTGTCGTTCGGTGTTTTTAAAATAACTTTCAGTAAGAAAAATCTTATGTTCTAAATCAAACATTTTGAAACGTCACTTTGACAATTCAAATTGTAAATTAGTACTTATATACCAACTTAATTTAAATTTCACAAACTCCTCTAATTTAGAATTTAAATGATCGCGCGGTATATATGTATGTAAATGTTTTAAGACGATGCACGCCAGTGAAACAAACTGTTCAACAAACGTTTTTAATAATTTACTGGAAAATTCTCAAGGAATAGAATGGAATCACAATATAGAACTGCAATGGTTGCGTTGCCAACGAGAGGGAGCTTCATAGAGACCTTTAAAAAGATGTTAAGTGGACGCAAAGAGGCGATTCAAGCTCAAATAAATTGGTGGACAGATAGCTTGTTTACTATCAACCAATAACAACTCAGCCAAACCACGCCTTTATGTTTACAGTCATTTGTACTTATGTCATTTATTCTATGTATGTATTTTGAAATCCGTTTTTGTAACAGCAAGTTAATAAACATACGTAGTTTTATATATTGAATTAAAGTAGTTATTTACTCTCCCTTGAGTTTTTATATTTCTAATTCCGAAAACAGCAATTAATATTCGCGATATTGTGGAAGTATGTGGCTCAATGAATATACTTACATATAGAAAGTGGTCAAAAGTGATTTCAATTAATAGCAGTCTAAATAAATTAGAGTTGTTTATTTGATTTCAACTTAATCTTAAAAAATAACATTTTAAACACACACATTGGGGGAAAAGGCTGGTTTTTTGGGCGATCCTAAAGAATAGACAATCAGAAGAAAAATAATGAAACATATTTGATCGAAAGCTTTGCCGACATATTTAATCAATTTAAATTTCAATTATAGGTGTTAAAAATATATTAACAAAAACGAACTTATTCTAAGTTCGTTTATGCAAATATAAAACTGTTTATATTAGTATAATTAATACTACCAAATATAGACCACCAAATATTATTATTTTTTATCTATTGATTAAAGAGCTTATTATTGTTTGGTAATTTTAATAAATTATTTTGACATTCATCATCAAAAGTATCAAAATATGTAGTGAAAATATAATGGTGATTTTTATATTTATTAAAAAATGGAATTGCCAGTGATAACAAAACTTGTGAGGATTGCCTTTAAGAATGAATGAAAAGATTAGGTCAAGACCACAAGCATACAAAAAATGAGGTGTGGCCACCACACGACTTTCTTATACCTATGACCGTTTCAAATTATAGAATTTTAAGAATTTTTTTATACAAAAATTATTCAAAATCTTATTCTAAGTACTTCTATTCTCTTAATAAATCTCTATAGAATGCATACTTTGCAAGATATTATCAAAAAAGTGCTACTCGCTAAGAGTAAAAGTGCTACTTCCGGTCCGAATTTTGAAATTTCACATATACAAAAAATATTGCAAATCCAGTTCTAAATACTTTTGTACTCTTGATAAATATATATAGAATGCATAACTTACGACATATTTGCAAAAAATCGCTATTCGATAAGGGTAAAAGTGGTACTTCCGGTCTGAATTTTGAAATTTTTTTTATACAAAAGATATTGACATGCGAAATATTCCCATAAAACTGATTTTCGATAAGAGTAAAACACCTACTTCCGGTAGGAATTTCGAAAAACTTTATAAATAAAATTATTCTCAATTTTAATTTTAAGTACATATGAATTCTTTATAAATTTGTTTAAACTTAATAGTTGACGAAATATTGGCAAAATTCGATTTTTTTCATTGAAGTAAATTGCTACTTCCGGTCTACCGATTTTACTAAAAAACTAATCAGATCTCAAGAGGGAGATTATACACGTAAATAAAAAAATTGGAATTGATATCTCTAGAGGTTTGACCGCTATCGTGGTCACAGACATACAGACATACAGACAGACATTTTTTAAAAACCACTTTTTCGGTATCAGGGAACCTCAAAACGTGGACATCTGCAAAAATCTCGAGGCCGAAAATTTCCATCATCACAATACTTCCTTATAAAAAGCGAACTATTGTCATATTACCCAATCCTCCTTTAAATATTCCGGATAATGTCGAAACTTCCAACATAACCGTAAATAATCAACTCGCCAAAGCCATATGTCAAAGCATACGATTTGACACCAACGCTAAAATAAGGCGTCATAATTTCATATGACTAAGTCGACTGCTATGTTAATTAGACTACAAATATGTCACACCTTGCCGAATAATGAAAAACTCTCCTCTTATATAACAATAAACAACTAATAATAATTTATATGAACAAAAAAATCTATACGCTTTCGGTTAAACAAAAAATTAAATTTTTATATTATTTTGATCAATTTATGTAGACAATAAATTTCATTAAGGAAATGAAAAAGAACTCTATATAATATATATTCCTAATAGTTCCTCATATATCAGCTTTTATGTATTACGAGAATAATTTAACACAAGCAAGTACCTATGCAATATCCAAATCCCAAAAGTTGCTGCGAATTCTAAGTAGTCCACTGACATGTCTACTATATTTACATATTTCACTAGTAAATTAACAGCAAAAAATAGATTATATCAATAAGCAGTGTATTCTTCATAAACAGAAATTTATATTTAACACTAACAGGTATCTCTTACAGCTAAATGAAAATATGTATATAAAAAAATACATTCCAAGAATGTTAAATCTATTTCTTCTATAATATTATTAAGTAGATATAAATATTCGGGAAAACCCCTTTCAAATATATTTTCATGATTAAATCAGGCTTTCCTGATTGTTGTAAATGCTTATATTCTTGAGAATAGATATAAAGACAATATTTTTTACTCATATACTACTAGTATTACATGATACTATAATTCTGTTTTAAATTAATCAGATGATACTGGTAAAATTTGCAAGCAATGAGCCAATGTCGTTAATTCTAAAAACAATTACAAATATTTCCCAGAACTGGCGCGTTTCCATTTCAACATTCGCTGTAGTCCTTGTATTTTATGCAACTGCAGGTTTCTTTCGTCGAATAGTACGAAGTCACATACAAATCGCGAAGATATCTTTCATATACATTATATATAAAAGACAGTAAAGCCAGGAAGACCGGCATTATATTCGCTTGTTGTTTCACCTTTCCCATCGCCAATTTCTCGTCAATTATATCACATTTACGATGAACACGATTTCTTTCAACAATAAATCTCCATACTAACATGGCAACGATAGAATTTCCGCATCGCAGTCTAACGAGTTACTGTTTCGGCACTTAAAGTATACTTTATGTGAGCAGGTTAAGAGTGAAGGATCCGTAATTTCGATTTGATTGTGAAAATTTCACGGTGCATGGATTGTCTGTGATTCTAGCGTTTATGGATAACAATGTAGCTTCAAAACATTTCTCAATTCTTAGACATGTTTTTGTAGATTAAGTATGACAACGAGATGGTTAGGAAGTTAGGGAACCGACTAGGGAGTCGGACAAACCAAATAAAGCTTGATCGGTAATTAAAAGACAGTGAGTGTTGTTAGACGTACTGTTTCATTCATGTGAAATATGAAATTAACAAAAAAATAGTTGTTCATCATCTTTGAATATATCTATTAGTTAAAGTGTGAACAGCCCAAGTCTTTCTTATACGTTTTTGCATTTCCATTTATACAGGGTTATTCACGCTATACGGCACGGAATATTGTGGCCAAAATACGTGACTTTCAAAAAGTTTCACTTTTGGGATATATGGGGGTCTATTATAGTTACTTTTTAAAATTATTTTCATATTATACAGGGTGTTCCAAGAGCCCTAAAAGTATCAAAGTTGTGTTTTTTTAAATGGAACCCCCTGTATATTATTGTATTTTCGGATTCTCCAATCAAAATAAGTGTCTGTTTTAATAAGGTTTACAATACCTAAACCTTAAGGTTTTTTAAATAATTTGAATTTTGCCAAAATCTAACCTAATTTTCATGTTTCAAATACTTAAGAAGTATTTAAGTTATGTAAGCGAAATTTACAGCGAAGTGTAACAATATATCATATTTTATATCCCAATCATAATAAACTTGCCATCTTATACAGGGTGTCCAAAAATTAAAATTAATCAAATAAGAACTTTAAGTGGCTATAACTTGATTAATTTAAATAGAACGCCATATTTTTTAACTTACCAGGAAATGTACTTTTTAATTACCTATCGAATGGTATTAGGGTGTTCTATAGCTAAGTCTTCGCGTTTTTACAGAATACGCCAAAAAATCGTTTTTTGCACCATTTGGTGTTTTTTAAATAAAAGTTCTAATGTATCTAGTTGCCTATGGTATTTAGAAATGTCACATAAATTCATTTAGTCTGTCAGTTTAGTCTGCAAAGTCTGTTTTTGCTATAGTGGTATTATTTTTTGTAATTGTGGAAGTTTAGATCGTTATTATTTGAATATTGTTGTGGTGTTGCTTAGTCAAAATGAAGATTTACCCAAAAGAAGAGCGTATTGATATGATTTTTATCCTAGGAGAATGTCATCAAAATTGTTTATTGGCTTCTCGAGTTTATGCTCAAAGTTTTCCGGAAAGAAATCATCCTAAGCCAGCCGTTTTTGAGAGATTATTAAACCAGTTTCAGGAAAGTGGAAGTGTCAGTTATAAAAAACCCATTACAAGAAAACCTGTCACTGAAGATGAAGAAAATGTTTTTACGGTAGTTGGTTCAGTTATCGAAAATCCCAATGTTAGTCAAAATCAGATATCCGAAAATACTAACATTAGTCAAGCAAGTATTTCAAGAATTCTTAAAAAACACAGATTTCATCCTTATAAAATCCAGCTCTGCCAAGAACTTTATGGAAATGATTTTGACAACCGAACTGAATTTTGCATGTGGGTGTTAGATAAAGTGGCAGAAAATAAAAACTTTTTTGAAAATGTGTTATTTAGTGATGAATGTATTTTTCATAACAATGGTCTCGTGAATAGACACAACTTCCATTATTATTCTGATTCGAATCCGCATGAATACAGAGTCATGAGAAATCAGAATAGGTGGTCCGTTAATGTGTGGGGTGGAATACTGGGCCAATATTTAATTGGACCCTATTTTTTTGAAGGACCTTTAAATGGTATGATGTTTCTCGATTTTCTTTTACACCAACTTCCAGTATTATTAGAAGAAGTCCCTTTAAACATCAGAACAACCATGTGGCTTCAACTGGATGGAGCTCCGCCTCATTATCATCGCGAGGTTCGGCAATTTTTAAATGCCAACTTTCAAAACAGGTGGATTGGAAGAAATGGATTTCAAAATTGGCCCCCCAGATCCCCGGACTTAACTCCACCAGATTTCTTTTTATGGGGATACATAAAAGGAATTGTCTACAATACGCCTCCGACAACACCACACGATATAAAAATACGCATAAGAGACGCTTTTGAAACTGTAACCCCGCAAATGTTGTCCAGAGTTAGCAGTGGTTTTGAAAAAAGAATATGTAAGTGTCTGGAAATGGACGATCGACATTTCGAACATCTGTTATAAATATTTTGCTTCTGTTTTATGTTATCGTTGATATGTTATTACCATTATTGCTGTTATAGCCTGTTAGATTATAAATAACGTTCCAAGTTTCTGAACATTTGTAACGATATTCGTCATTATTATTCTTATAATTGTAAATTATCTGACATTTCTAAATACCATAGGCAACTAGATACATTAGAACTTTTATTTAAAAAACACCAAATGGTACAAAAAACGATTATTTGGCGTATTCTGTAAAAACGCGAAGACTTAGCTATAGAACACCCTAATACCATTCGATAGGTAATTAAAAAGTACATTTCCTGGTAAGTTAAAAAATATGGCGTTCTATTTAAATTAATCAAGTTATAGCCACTTAAAGTTCTTATTTGATTAGTTTTAATTTTTGGACACCCTGTATAAGATGGCAAGTTTATTATGATTGGGATATAAAATATGATATATTGTTACACTTCGCTGTAAATTTCGCTTACATAACTTAAATACTTCTTAAGTATTTGAAACATGAAAATTAGGTTAGATTTTGGCAAAATTCAAATTATTTAAAAAACCTTAAGGTTTAGGTATTGTAAACCTTATTAAAACAGACACTTATTTTGATCGGAGAATCCGAAAATACAATAATATACAGGGGGTTCCATTTAAAAAAACACAACTTTGATACTTTTAGGGCTTATGGGACATCCTGTATAATATAAAAATAATTTTAAAAAGTAACCATACTAGACCCCCATATATCCCAAAAGTGAAACTTTTTGAAAGTCACGTATTTTGGCCACAATATTCCGTGCCGTATAGCGTGAATAACCCTGTATAAAAGTCGTATTAAATTAAGTTATAAATACGTTAATTTGTCAATATTGAATTTTTTTAACAGCAGTTGTTGAAAATCAAGTTTTAGCTGATTTTATATTCTTAATATATATTGGGATAGTCCTTATCCCTGGAGGAATATTATTAATTGAAAATGAATATTATGTGGATTCTAAAGCCCCAGCCACTATGTATATATACCGTAGTGGATAAATTTTAATTTCTGTTTACATCTCTATACTAGCTATCTATCCCATGCAGAAGATAACCTTATAATATGCAGCGATGCCCGTTTTTCAACAGTGGTGCGAGAAGCAACGCATTCGGGGGATCTTTACATTTCATAGTTAACGTTTGCCGGGTATACTTGGCAGCCTCGCTATGTTTGTCTTTACTTTATTTCGCCGTACTTTTTTCATCTTCTACTTTCGTACCAGAAATTAAAATTTGTCCACTACGGTATATAAGTAAATTTATAATTATCATCTTATAGATTGTTTGAAAAAATTATGAATATTTATTTGTCTGTGGTGATGTACTAAATTCTGCCCTAATCTAGAGTCTTGCTACTTAAATGTTCTGTAATCGGTTCACACTAACCGGCAGCAGCAAATATTTTCACATGGTACTTCTAGCCATTTAGTATTTACCTATCAAAACATCTTCGCATGTTCGTGTTAAACTGTTTGAATTAATATTATGTCATAATGCAATATTTAATAATGCTCAACAATCCACTAAAGGCAAACATTTGCACGTAGTACCTTTGTAGTCTTTCTAACAACATTAAATATATTTATAATTGGTAATGAATAAACTAAATATTTAAAATCAAGTGAACATTCATCTTCATAAAACAAATTAAAATAACTTCGTATTATAACTCATGTGAATTTACATAACTCACTTCGTTTGATCGTACAGTTGATCAAATTCCATTTTGTTAATATCTTCCATTTTTATTTAATAACGATAAAAAATTAGTCGAACGAATCATTTAAAAGAAAATTTTAACTAAATACTTCTCTATCTTTTAATACAAAATTGTAAATAATAGAAGAACAAGTAGTGCGTATTTGCCTTACTGTATTATTATTCTGAAATAATGTTACTTGGAGCTTCGCTTTCAAATTTTACCTATTTACCATCCAAATTGCAGTCGAGAACCCTTTTTTGTTTTATCCTGTTTTTGTTTTTATACTGGCAAACATAACACAATCGGTATTTTTGCGCCCTCTATATCGAATTTTAAGTTGCTCATGGTTAAATTTTTCTCTTGTCCTCTTTAAGTTGTCACTGTTATTCAATTTCACTGACAGCTATACGACAATGTCGGCGGTTCAAATTCTTCTTCACTGAAGTTTACAAATTTGTTGCTTCTTATCCTAGGTAAGTGTGTTATTCCTTTTCTTCTTCAACGTAGACATCTATTGTACCTGTATATATATTCATTGCTCTTGTAGCTGTTTGTCAAATATTTTCTTTTACCATTTGCTAATCGTATTCTGATTCTTTTTTTATTAGTTCGTCTAAATGGAAACAAAGGGAAAACCTCGCAGACAACCTCTATCTTCTTTACTGAGCTCATACTGAGAAGAATTTCCGCTTCCGTTTCTTTCTCCCTGTCTTCAAACCAAGTTTTTATATCAGGTGATATTGTAATTTGTAAAATGCTACAAACAAAGTATTGACGATTAAATTTTCTTTTGCAGGTACTTAAACTATACATGACCATTACTGATGCCCCCTAAACACAAAGGCTACACATACAAGAATCAATGAACATATTTTAACGTTTCGTCATTATGTACAAAATGTTTTATTCACGATTTAACATCTCATAAGATAAATATCGTATTTGTATCCTTTTTTTCAAGTGTACGTATTTACTATCTTTTACTTTTATTGCTCGAGTCACATTTATGAACTAATGCTATTCATATTCATATTTATTTCTTTATTCAAGAGTATGTCCTTTTTTCGAGAACATCTGTTTTCATTTTGTTCGTATTGTAGGATTTAATGTGTCGCTTTTAACAAATTAAAGCTTTTTAATTTTCTGGGATGTGTATCATATCTCACGTGTATTTATATTTCTAACATTTAAGCTTTCTTAATTAAAGTGTACTAATAACTATTTGTGTATTTCATTTACCATAACTTTTAATAAAGGAATTCATCCTTAGGGTTAGCAACCAATTTTACTTATGTGCATATATTATAGTCTCAGCTATCTAACTGTAAATAAATATTCAAATGAATTATTATTCTTATTTTGCAACTATATTAATACTTAATACTATCATTTTCAAAATGTAAGGATCACAGCAAAATGTATTTCCATATTTTCTATTACTATCTTTACTAACAAAGTTCTTACGTACGTGACCCCATACATGAATATATTATGTACTGACATCATACTATCTTTGATAGCGCCTTATTACATCAGTAAAATGATAATTTAAAATATTATAAAAACAGGAAGAAATCTACTGTAATGTATCACTAATTTATTTAAATACGAATAGCAGTGACTGTAAAAAATTTACATTAATTATGTGGAATTCGGTCCCCCACTGAAGTGTTCTTGGGAAATTTCAATCTGTATATTATCCTTAGTCCTGTTATTAGTTTTAAGTAAATCTCTTAACGCTAATGGCATTTTATATTTTACGATGTGTCTGCTAAAGGTCCTACGAAGTACCTTTCCCATTATCTTAGTTAACGTCACTTTTATTATATTATTTTGAAATGACCACATTTCATTCCAAACCATTAAGGACATTCCGTAGATGATAGCGCTGTTCCTCATTCCCTGAGAACTGGGTGGCCCCTTGCCTCCTCTCTTATACAATTCGGTGTAGATTAGGAAAAGGATGGATTTAGACCGTTACGTGTGTTTAGTTGCGTAGGTCGAGGGTATTGATAAGATGAAGAAGACACCGTAGTGAAATGTCCTACATTAGGAAACGATTACGTAAAATTATCGAAAACGTATAGTGTTCTTGAACCCTGGCATTGCTCGAAGAAAGAAAGGTCAAAGTAATACGAACGTTTTCGTAATTTTAAAAGCTGAAATCGTTGAGATGAATTAGGAATTTATAAGAAGATTTTTTTATTTACAAAATAAAGATTTGTTTATTGCTAAAGAGCATGCATTTTTTTATAGATTGTCTTCTTTTTCTTCATTTATTCTACGTCGAAACCTGTTTTTCTTCACGTATAAATCATGGCGTTTCGAGCTTGCTCTTGCACCAAAAAAAACGGAGGCCCTTGTTATGACCCAAATCAGGAAGATAGATGGCCTAGTGTTTAAGATAGGCAATGTGGATATCGTACCCAAGGAAGCAATCAGATATCTGGGAGTATTCTTCGATAAAACGGGCAGCTTTACGGAGCACCTGGTACGAGTGACGGGCAAAGCCGATGAAAAAATAGGGAGATTGCAGCGCATAATGCCCAACATGGGAGGACCCCATATTTATAAAAGGAGACTGCTCGTCGGTGTGGTACACTCTATACTACTCTACGGTGCACCAATATGGGGGATGGCAATGGAGGTTAGAAGAAATTTTCTCCTGATGGAAAAGGCGCAAAGAAGAATATTGATTAGGGCGGCAAAACGAAACTTATAGCGAAGTCAAAGATCGTACGCTCAAGACGTGGCAGGGGAGATGGAATGGAAATAGAATTAAAGGACAATGGACCAAACGATTAATTCCAAATATAGGGAAATGGATAAAATGTGAGCATAAAAAAGTGGACTTCTGCCTCACACAAGCTCTGACGGGACATGGGGTTTTTAGGGAGTATCTGTGTAGGATGGGAAAAATACAAGAGGACAAATGTGCATATTGTCAAGATATTGACACGGTGGAGCGCACAATTTTTTTATGTGGCCGTTGGAATGCGATAAGGGAGGGATCGATGGCTGGTTTAGGGGGAAAAAAATAACAGCGGAAAACTTAGTAGATGAAATGATTAATTCTAGAGAAAACTGGATAAACCTGCTCGAAATAATTAAAGCAATTTTAAAAACTAAGGGGGAGAAGGAGAGAAAGACCAGAGACTAAAGCGTAAGAGAAATGAGGCTACTCGGTGCTTCTGTGATGTATAAATCTAAATGGTGGTTCCGCAGAAGCATATGGAGGGAGAATTGGGTGGTTTTTAGTGGGTATACCACGCAGGAGTGAATCCTGCTCTTGGGAGTGCTACACTACTGTACAAGGATGCCCTGTACGGTGTTCATAAAGGATTTTCCACCGACAAAAAAAAATCATGGCGTTTCAGTGGAAGTGGAAACCTAGCCTCCTTCCATCTTTTTAACGGTGTCGAAGGGGCTCTCTTTCCTACTGGTCTTTGGTCTCTTGCTATTTTAATCAACCTGGTCTCATGCGCCCTTTGGACGTCCTCGTTCCATGCTTCCTCTTTCCCCTAACGAATCTAACGACGCGACGTCTCCGATTCTTCATTCCATTCTTATAACTTCGTTTCTAACTCTATATCTCCTTATTTTCCCTACTGTCGTTCTTAATGTATTTAATTCGGTTGTTCGCATCAGTTGATTAATCCTGATTATGTAGGTTTTGTTTACAGCTGAATTTGTCATGAATGGTCTTACCACAGGTCTACATATTTTTACGTTGCTCTCTGTTGCGAGGTATTTATTTTACCAGAAGACATCTCTTAGATATCTAGATACTCGGGTTGCTTTCATGGTATGTTGTCTGATATCCCTGTAGTTGTTGCGTTCACTCGATACTTCTACTATGATATCAAAAATTAAATTGGTCAATGTTGGTCATGGAATGTAAAACGCTTGTCTTAGTTTAAATCATCCTTTTGAAATAATTCAATCATTGTCAAGCTACACTGACATTATCAATAACCTACAAATGTGTTACCTACTTAGTTCAGCTGTAAAATAATAATGAACTACAATTTATGAAATAAATAACTTTTTTAGTAACCAGAAAAACTAAATTGCAATAATTGTTGGAAATGTCCCCCGTTTTGTTCAATACACAAGTTTACGCGCCTCCTCATGCTGTGAAAAGAGTTTTGCAGCATTTCTGGCGTTATGGTTGCACATTGCTGAACAATTCTTTGTTGCAGTTCTTGCAAATTATATATCAGATTTGCGAAAATTTTATTTTTTAAATAAGGAAAGATAAAATAGTCCATAATTGTCAAACAAGGTGATCTGGGAGGAAACTCAACTTCCGTATGCAAACTTATCAGCCGATCATCAACAAACTCGCGGAGAAAAGCAAGATTTTCTCGTGTAGTATGTGCTATTGCACCGTCTTGCTGGAAAGAACCGTATTGAAGTTCATCATCGTCTAACTGTTGCACAAATTCAGTCAAAAAAATATTTCTGTACCTTTCTGCGTTGACGGTGAAATTGAAAAAAAATTGGCCCAATTATTCTTCTGCGAGAAACTGCCATCCAAACACCAATTTTCTGAGCATGTAGTGGCGTTTCAATAAAAATATGCGGGTTATCAGTGCTCCACATTCGCATATGCTGAGAATTGATGTATCCCGAAAGGTGGAACCAAGCTTCGTCAGAAAAAAAAGTTAAGTTCAGCAGACCGTCATTCATTAAATTATTAACGAACCAATGGCAGTACGCAAGGCGTCTGGGATGGTCTGCAGGCAGAAGAGCTTGATATGATTGCATCTTATATGGATGCATGTTCAGATCCTTCTTTACAATCGTTTGGCATGTTCCATAAGAAAGCCGAATTTCTTGAGAGAGACGTTTTAAAGGTTTTGTAGGCTCTTCTTCCATACGTTGACGAACGTCATTAATAACTTCTTCTGTACGAACTCTTGGTCTACCAGCACCTTTTTTATGCGTCACAGAACCAGTTTCGCGAAACACTTCAACACAATTTGTAAGGCATGCATAAAAACTGTCCGATAATACTGCTACGGCTGGGAAGTGCTCTCGAAAATTGTCCAAACACAAACGTTGACTGTATTCCCAAGTTCCATTAACTAGCACACCCGTTCGAAAACAGGCTTCAATCATGTAAATTTTGTGCTCTGTGGTGAGAACCATGATTCAAAAACCGTGCAGGATTAGAAAACTTCAACACAATAACTTGACAGATTTTGACATACAAAAAATTATGACATACCTAAATGTACGATGCACGCTACGACAATAATTTTAAAATCCATGACCACCATTGACCAATTTAATTGTTGATATCCCGGTATCTCCAAGTACATAAACCACATCACTTGTTCGATGAGTTTGGTGTATATTTATAATTCACATCGTATAGGCTCTTCTACGACCACTAACTGTTGATATCTTCATGTTGAATCGTTTATGTGTGAATCGATGGAGAAGTTTCTTTAGGTTGTGCTCAGAATAACACAGAATAGTCAGATTGTTGTCCCCCGTTTTGTAGCCATTAATGTTTTTCACGCTGTTTATAAGTTTATTCATAGTAAGATTAAAAAGTATTGGGCTTAGAGAATCACCTTGTCGCATGTCAGTACTGCTTTTAATTTACTGAGATAACCCACTCCTTGTTTTTATTTTGGTTTTCCTTTCTGTATTGAAGTCTTCTATTATAGTTATTAATTGTTTTAGTGTGTTATTTTCCTGTAGTATTATTATCACGTCATGTCGTTTCAACCGATCAAATGCCTTTTGCCAGTATACAAAGCGCATCAAGGTTGGCGCGTTAAATTCGATAGCATATTCGACTAGTTGACGGATAACAAATATGGCTTCAGTATATAGTAGATCTATTTAGGCGAAATCCCTGTTGGTCTTCATTAATGGTCAATTGCGATCGGCACTTTTGATAGCAGCATCTGTACCGTCTTTAAAAGATGATCCCTCTACAGTTGTCAGGGCTGTTGTTGTTATTGTTGTATATTGAGATGGAGATGCTAGTTTTCCATTCTAAAGGTCATTTTCCACTTTTCATTATGATATTAAGGCATTTTGTTCATTCTTAGAAGAGATGTTCATCACCGTAGTTTTCATATGCGGGAGTTTTTTAAAAAGAATTGAAATGATAGTGGGGGAATAACAGAATTCAATTCTGTGACAATAATTGCCGATTTCGAGCTCTCTAGGAACCCTATTGGAGTGTTGAAAATTTATAACTAACAATTGTCATTTATTTATATTAGAAAATTCCTCTTCGTCACACATCAGCAGCAGCAGCATATACCATAGTTATCATCGTTTGGCCTCATTTCATCTTTATTAAGGTTGTCGCAGTCGTACTTATATTTAAGTCATTTGAATTCTATCCCACATCTGATGTTCATCAGGGATCGAACCTGAACCCACTGCTTTCTCTATTATTTATTAATGGCTTTGACTTGTGTTCTGATGTACTACATCTACAACAAATCTTGCATTTCATATCAGACTGGTGTTCAAATTATAAACTGCGACTTAATGAATCCTATTCTGTGTTCCACACGAAGAGAGTGTGTCCTTTACTTTCTCTATTATACACAGCTGGCCGTATTAGAGCAATTTTTTATTTACAAAATAAAAATTTGTTTATTCTCAAAGAGCATGAATATTTTTATATCTATCGTTTTCATATGTAGGAATTTTCAAACTAACTGAAATGGTAATGTAGAATGACAGATTTCAGTAAATGATCTGTGACAATAATTGCCCATTTCGAACATTGCTTTTTGTATTATTCATTCAGTTTTGGGAAATGATTTCATTCTATATTTGTGAGAGTTTGAAGACAATTTCCAATATATTATATATTTAGTGATTGGGTTATAACTCTTGATTCAATTCGATTTATATCAAAAACAAGATGATTTTTAAAATCTTCAAGCATTCCTATGAAGAATGGTAACATGTTATTTTCCAAAATTAAATAAAAATACATTATAATAGTAATTTTCACAACCATCTAACTTTAGCGTTAATTATCAATTCATACACCACATGAGATGTGAGTATTTATTTAATACATTGCACTTATAAGTAAACAATATCCATCTCATATGCACTTTCACTTGACAGTCTTCCATAACGCATAGAACAAACAAAAAACAAAATAAATTATTTAGTAAACTTCTTTAATATTTCATTTCACTATTTCTTGTGTAATTTATGTAGAGGCTTATTCATTATATATTGCCCACTCTTTATCATCGTTATTATTGCATATACTAAGAGAAATTGCAAATAAAAGTTGTGAGGCTGAGATTGAATTTTATTTGCATGCTATCAAAAACACAGTGGCGTGCAGATACAACGGTATTAAAAGAAAATATTTCTTTTTTAAATAGAATACCCTGTATATTTTTGAATTTTCTGTCTTTTTACTCTGATTTCAAAAATATACCATATAATACCGGTATCTTAAACCGTTTTCGAGTTATTAAATGTCGAATATCGTACCTACTGTACCTACTATGGAAAAGTTAACATTATTAAAGTACCTAAACTAAGAAAATGACAATTATTGTATTTGATAAATGACATTTCCATTTTGACTATTTTATTAAGGAATAATAATAATAATAATAATAATAATAATAATAATAATAATTTTATTCGTAATAGACTCGCTCACGCAAGTATCTACATCGTCAGTTTTACAAATTTGTCACATATACATCCAAACTAATACATAGACTCACTATTACGCAAATTACAAATTACAAACTATGAATTATATAGTGGCTCCCAAAAGTATTTTAAATTTTCCATTGAATTAGTAATTATTTCATGTAAAGAGATACTTTAGTCTTTATTTAACCACATTTCAAACTAATAGCTAGACGCCACATTACAATAATGACCGAATCCAATACACCCACAACAAAGCTACAAATTTTATTCAATATCATTACATTCCAAGAAATACTCCTGTATGGAGTAATAAGCCTTTCTCCATAATCTTATTTTTAAAAATTTTTAACGGGAGTGATTTATACTTATTCGGCAGTTTATTATATACTTTTTTTGCAAGGTAATTAGGACTTCCCTCCGTAAACGCTAACCTGTGCCTAGGTATTTCTAAGACGTTTGAATTCCGGGTGTCGTACGGATGACCTTCGCTCAACTTCGGCAACCCTGCAATATTCTCCCTAGCATACATTAATAACTGGTAAACATAAATAGAAGGCACAGTCATGATTTTCATATCCTTGAACAGGTCTCGGCAACTCGTCCTTATACCCACTTTATTCATTAATCTAACCGCTCTTTTCTGGAGTTTAAAAATTCTAATTACCTCAGAAGAGCTGCCCCATATTATTGTGCCATATGTAATTAGGGAGTGGAAGTGCGCGAAGTAGTACATTTTTAGTGTCGGCATGTCCACAATACGTCTAAGTCGGCTTATTGCAAAACACATGCTTGATAATTTCTTGGATAAGTGTTGAATATGCTCATTAAACGTGCAATTCTCATCAATATCAACACCCAGAAACTTGTTTGAGCTGACTTGTGCTATGCTACTATTATTAAATTTAATCAAGTATGATGATTTTCTCTCTTTCCTATCTATACTAAATTCTATAAAGTTTGTTTTATTACTGTTCATATATAGCGCATTGTCCCGAAAATAATTATTAAGTTCCTTCACTGAATTTACAATTTCACCCTGAATATTTACATTTTTCCTACATGTCACAAGCAACGATGTATCATCCGCGAACATAAACATATTCAGATCTGGTACATCATTTACATAAATAATATAGAGAAGCGGTCCCAGGACGCTCCCTTGAGGCACCCCTCTATCAGTATTAAGCACATTTGATCTTTTACCCTTCAGTTCTACAAAATGTGAGCGATCCCGTAGGTAACTCTGAAACCATTCCAGCGCTACACCTCTAATCCCATAGCACATCATTTTTTTTAAAAGGATGTCATAATTTACAAGATCAAAAGCCTTACTTAAGTCAACAAATACCCCCACACATGACCGGCCCTGTTCAAAGCCCTTACAAAGTTCATTTAAGAATGTTGCCATCGCGGAAACAGCTGATCTGCCCCTACGAAAGCCGAACTGCTTTTGATTTAAAAGATTGCAGCGTTCAAGAAATTTCATTAGTCTATCAGCTACAATCCTCTCGATAACTTTAGAGAAAACACTCAGGATAGAAATAGGTCTGTAGTTACCCACAGTCTTCTTGCAGCCTGTTTTATATATTGGTATAATCTTAGCAATTTTAGTCCATCAATAAACGTGCCCGAGCCGAAAGAACTATTTATTATTATCGTTAGTGGGACAATAAACTCGTCCAAACATTTTTTTAGAAGTATAGTATATTATGCAATGAGCATTCAATGATAGCTATTAAGACACGAGTAAGAAAATTACAATACGAGGCGAAGCCGAGTATTGTAATGAATACAAGTGTCTTAATAGCCATTAAATGCGAGTTGCATACACTATTTTTTCTACGACCAGATAATAAAACATAATTTTTTGACCATTCCATTTCATAAATTGAGCGTAAAATTTTCCGTACATCTTTGCGATTTTAGCTGGTAATAAATTGTTCGTGGATACTAAGGCTTGTTCCATAATTTCTGGTGGAGTCAAATATTACATTTGACTGTCATTATCCCTCATTTTTACCGTTTATATTTTCAAAAAAGCACAAATGTTAACTACTTTCTAGTAAATTGCAGAGAACTGTCACATTTAATTAATTTTTATATCTGTCAGATATACAGTCGCCATATTGAATGTTGTTTGAATATTGGAATGTCGCATTCCTATTGGATATAAAATTGTATCGTAATGAAAAATCTGTATTCCTATTGGATATAAACTTGTATCGTAATGAAAAATCTGTATTCCTATTGGATATAAACTTGTATCATAATGAAAATCTGTATCGTAATGGATATCATTAAAGTACAGGATCAGCATATCTAATAATACAATTAAAGTATGGGAGTAGAAAAATGTCATTTATCCAACACAATAAATGTCATTTTCATAGCTTACTTTAATAATGTTAACTTTTCCATAGTACAGAAACTACGATATTCGACATTTAATAACTCGAAAACTGTTTAAGATACCGGTATCATATGGTATATTTTTGAAATCAGAGTAAAAAAACCAGTATAAAAATTTAATAATATACAGGGTATTGGTATTCCATTCAAAAAAAAACATTATTTTCTTTTCATACAGTTGCATCTGCACGCCACTGTGTTTCTGTCTCAGCCACCCAACTTTTATTTGAAACATTTTTTTGTATATGCAATAATAACGATGTAAAGGCTGGGTAATTTATAGTGAATAACCCTGTACAAAGATAACGAAAAACATATATTTTTATTTATTATTTCTTATTATATATATTATAGAATAAATAATAAACGTAAAGATAGTTTCAAATAATTTTTATTGTTTCACTCACAACAATATTGTTTCGCCAATCTTTGGCTTCATCAGGTGATGACGGAATAATGTTTACAAAATTATTACAGCGTTATATATACTTATTTTACATAAATGTCGGCGTTCAAAGAGGGGTTGTTTTAACAAATTTAGAAAGACAGTAGAGGGGAGTGATTTAAATCTGTTTGTTCGTTTAGTGCCTGACTTATTTTCTTATATCTATTAATTTCTAAGGCTTCAAATAAATTAAGTGTTTTTCCTTTATCTTGAACTAAACCATAAATTTAATAAAGATAAAGGAAAAAACTTAATTTATTTAAAGCTTTAGAAATTAATAGATACAAGAATGGTCAGGCACTAAACGAACAAACAGATTTAAATCTGTCTTTCTAAATTTGTTAAAACACCCCCTCTTTGAACCCCGACATTTATGTAAAATAAGTATATATAACGCTGTAATGATTATTCCGTCATCACCTCATGAAGCCAAAGTTTGGGGAAACAATATTATTGTGAGTGAAATAATAGAAATTATTTGAAACTATCTTTAAGTTTATTATTTATTCTAACATGGAGTTTCAACAAGTAACATCCCGTTCAATTAGTTATATATATGTTATATATGTAATAACAAATTGAATGATAGCTACCAAAGTAAATTAAATTAGTACAAAAAACAGTAATTTTTATGACCGAAATTTCTGTATGGGGGCTTCATAAAACCTCTTTATACATATTTTTATGGAAAGTAACAGTAAAATCAAACATAATTTTATCAAAAAATATATTTTAACATATTTAATACGATTCGGTTCCGAAAATAACGAGCATATGCAATTAATACCCCGGCCATAGATGATACGATAACGACAGCGTTGTCGCGGAAACTGTTTCCAAACATTTAATGTTTATTTTATTCATGCAGATGAAGAACGTTTTGTATATAGAGCGTCTGCATAAATTTGCGGAAAAAGTCTTTTAAGAAACACGCTTCCTGTTGTTTCACTGCAAATGAAGCAATCCCGTCCGAATTACGAAGTTTATTTCTGCAATTTTATGAGACTGTTTCTTACAATAAATATATTCTTTTATTGGGTCTTCAAAAATAGATTGCTAATTTCGGCGATGCATATCATTATATGTAGCATATGTAATACATTGTAAGGATTTTCTTTTATAAAAAGCTTTAAAGTGGCAATCATGCAGCTAATTAACTAAAGAAAATCATAATTTAAATTTAAAATAAAATAATTAGCAAATGATTTGTTTTAAATTTATCGAATATCAACAATAACTTTAGTGAAAAAACTATTTACTTACCAAAAGATATACAGGTTGTACCATTTGAAATTAATAAGATATTTTCAATGTTGTAAAAAGTGGTGAGGCCATATAACTTATGCAGTTACTGAATTTATTTCATACAGTAATGATATTTCATATGAATACAAAATGTTTTACTACCTTCTTTTAAATCGTTTATTTTGTCTTGAACAAACTGACCTACTAAAGCAAATCAAATTATCGAAGAAAATAATCATTTACACAAATCTATCAAGTTTAGGCGTATATAGGTAATAATAATAATAATAAGTATTGCAATTTGCAAAATTATAGAGACAAAAGTAAAGAATAAAAAAAATTATATAGGTATGTTCGCAGAGCGAATTTAAAGCTTTTCGGCAGTTTCCGACTTTCCGAATGAGCATGTGCCTGTCAAAGTTTGATATAAAACTAGTTTGAGATTTTGATAGTACGAAAGTTTTCCTTATTTCTAATCTTGAATGTATATATAGACTGTCTTCAACAAAAAAGACGATCCCATAACTCCCTTCATTATTGAAGGATTTTAATGATCAATACATCAAATTAAATGGTTGGGAATAAGAAGGCCCGGACTATTTAGAAAGCGGGGAATCACAGACATCCTCCTATAAAAAGCAAGAATTCGTATTGAAATGCATGAGTCGAAAGTTAGACAGACAATGAGTCCAAATTTAGACCAGTTAGACTTTGTGTCGACGGCGAATCAACTGTGGGAAAAAGTATCAGGAAGACCCGGACTATTTAGAAAGCGGGGAATAACAGACATCCATCTATAAAGAGCAAGAATACATATTGAAATGCATAAGTCGAAAGTTAGACAGACAATGAGTCCAAATTCAGACCAGTTAGACTTTGTGTCGAAAGGCGAACTCCAAATAATAGACTCCTGAGTGGGCCGACAACAGTCATAAGAATTGTTGTTAATTATGATTAAAATAAATAATAGACTCCTAATTGGGCCGACAAAAGTTATAATTTTTATTCATTTCTTTACTATTCTAATAAAATTCTTCTATTCTATATACGAATGATCTTTTATTTGTATAACATAAATTAATTTTCTTGAGACGTAATTTTTTTTTATACTATAAATGTTGACAATTTAAATCATTATAGTATATATACACATAGTAAAATTTCTTCATCTGTGACGCTTGCAAATTAGGTTCATTTTTGTACAGAATTAACGATAAAATCATTGAGCAGAAACTTAATAACTAATTAACTAAGAAAAGTTCGTATCTATTATCAGTTTCTATTTCCAATATTCGTGCTATTAACTTTAATAAACTCAATCAAATATCTACAAATACATTTATTTCCAGCTTGAATTATTCATTGATTCTTCAATTAAATCGGAAAAGGTAAAAGACTCACCATTACTTGTTTCGCTAAATGTCCTCTCCATGTGCACTTGATCTTCATTATCCGTTACGGTGACGTTGCGTTTTCGATCATCTGTAGTCGAGAAGGCACCTCGAGCTTGCAATACCCAGAGCACCACGATTAAGACCACCAATGCGATTATGGCTGCGATCGAGCCCGAATATATACAGATTTTACGTTTCCGTTGTAGACTAGGAGTCATTTTGTTTTCGATTTTTTTCGCAATTCACTAAAGCGACTCTCACGTACGCGACGACGAACACGAACAATGTAACGCGAACTGCAAAAGAAATAAAATTATTAAAAATTAACATAAAATACAGAGAGATTTATTTGTTTGAAACAGCGTGTCATAAGTATTATAATTCTTGTATAATCATTAGGCAATCTGCGACAACATACATGTGTGTATTGTCGCAGATAATGCATATATTCAGTTTTATTTAAATTACGTTTTGACACATGTATAAAAACTGCAATTAAAAAACTCTTGAATGTAATCAAGCACAAAGTTAAATCAATTTCCTGGTAGTATAATATATAACTTTAAGGGTATAAATAAACACGGTCTCAAATTTTAGGTTAATTCAAAAGATGTGTCCAATGGCCCTAATTGTCTGGATGGAACTCCTTGAGATATAGTCTTCTAATACATGCGTGGGTACTGGATGTTAATACCTGTGTTGGCATGTGGGTTTCTAATTTGGAAGCCAAGAATATGCCAAAGGAAACAACCAAAGAATACAACAGCCTCTGTCAAAAAAAAAACATCATGTGGTACAACATCAGAAGAGGAGTAAAAAGCCGAAATTTCAGCAAAACACGCAACGTGTGACGAATTACGTCAAAGTTAGATGTATATGCCTAGATATGCAGATATAATAGCAAATGAACAAGCAAGCAGCATCTGGTAATAACAACATTGAAAATGAAAAGACCACCTGTCTTAACTACGCATGTGCTACAAATTATTATTCTATTTAAGGTATGTTTGTTTATCTCATATTATTATTATAAATGTTTAATAATAGACGGAAAGAAAGACTTTGTTGGGTCAATTGCATATTTGTCGAATGAAACATATATGTGCAAACAAGTATTTGCTAAACGCAATCAAGAAAAACAGTTTCAGGTTTTATTTATTTCTTCAAGCATGTAAAACGTTCACGGAAACAAAGGGTTTGTTGACACAAACAAAATTGCATAAATAAGAGGTTCTTCTTTGAATCTAGCAGAATCTTATTTCAGTTTAACGTTTTACATGCTTGAAGCAATAAATTAAGCATGAAACTCTGAAAAGTTTTTCTTGGTTGCAGTTAACAAATACTTGTATGCACATATATGTTTCATTCGACAAATATGCAATTGACTCGACAAAGTCTTTCTTTCCTTGTAGCTTGTAAGTCATCAAACAAGCATAAATAATCTAAAAATCGACACACTTCTTGACAATTAATGATTGTGCCTTGTTAAATGTAGAAAAATATTATATGCAGACCATAGGCGACCAAACAAGCATAGGGGAGGACGGGGGAATAAGAAACACTTGGGGGATTAAGAAACACTTGGGGGAATAAGAAACAGAAAAAAAACGTCAAAGAGTTGGTTTTAAATATTCAGCTCTGTTATTTTTTTCTAGTATATATCCCACTAAAAGATACACATTGGAGAGCAGCAATTCATTCTTATCAAATATATATTGTAAAGCCGTATTTGTTTCTTATTACCCCATTAATATGTTTCTTATTTCCCCATTGGGGGTAATAAGAAACAGGAACGTTACTTCTCATGTATCAACAGTCTAAATTTCATCGGGGTAATAGAAAACACCATTGAAGTGTATCTTATTACTCTGATTTTTTTCAGATTTTTATTTTTAATTTTTACCTTTTTACAATAGCGATGAAGATGGAGGGAACAAAAGTCATGTTTAAAGTTTTGAAGCGAATTTATTAAACATAAAAAAATTAACATTCTGTTACTAAAATCATTTGAGATAATACTATGATGTATTTAACATCACTTTTAACATAACATTACGAGGACAAATATTTCTTTTTCATTAAAGAATAGCCTTTTTTAATTTCTATATAATCACCCCTTGTTAGAGTGAAGGGTCCACTGCCTTTTAACTGAATAGGGGCGTAGAATACGTATTCTTTTTTTACCACATGTTTGTCCTCGTGAGGCGGCCAATCAAACGTTTCAAGATTTTCTTTCAGAAACTTGACTACACAAGTGTCTTCGGCTATGGAAATTATTCGACCCAGATACCAACTGACGTCATAATAAACGGCAAAGTATTTTTCAGCTTCTAAAGTGAGTTGGTTTGCTGACTCATCAGGATCACTAAGTCCCTGATGATCACGGAGATTGCTCAAGGTACAGTGATCCATATCACTCCAGTCATCTGAAGCATCATCGGATTCCAACAATTTTGGGTCAAGCTCGTCCTCTGATGTTGATAATTCTTCGGGAACTGCCCTTTTTTTGGCTATGACTTTCTTTTTGCAGTTATTCTCCTTTGTTTTCTTTTTGTCCTTTCTCTTCTTATCTTCCTTTGCTTTTGTTTTTGTGGAAATCTTGGCCTTTTTTGCTTCTACTTCGTCTTTCAGGCGCTGTGCAACTATTTCAGATGTCAGAATTTCCCCGACACCTTGCGACACTTTCTTTCGTTTTCCCGGAAGTGTCGAGGTTTTTGCAACTTCGGAAACAGTTTCAGAAAGTTTTTTCCTGATAAAGAATTCAAACCTGGACTTGCCTGTTTCTTTCGTCTCTTTAGTTTCAGAAGCACTTGCCGCTTGTTTTTCCGTCTCCTGGTCTTTCAAAAGAGCTTCTTCAGCTGCAGTAAGCCTATGACTAGGACCAGGAACATCTTCGGATATTATTGGAGATGAAGAAGCTGAGGCAACAGGTGGTGGAGAATGTGAGGACTGTCTTTGGGTTGAATGGTTAGACTCATCATTAGTTTCATTGTTCCTGAATCTTTCTAGTTTGATTGGATCAAAAGCTGTCTCTGGAAATCTATTAAAGTTTATGGGAAACAGTCCTGTTGGTTCAAAACCTGACCTCAGGTTCCTGGACTTGAAGGACTCCTCCCACAGAGTACCAATAAGTTCAGCAAATTGCGCTTTTATCAACAATTTCCCAGGAAACTTTCTGTTATGCTCAATAAGAAGCTGATTCCAATCTGTTTTCATAGTCTTGAAAACTGTCTTGTCAAGAGGCTGAATGAAATGACTGACGTTTGGTGGAAATTTAACGAGCACGACGTCAATTTCTCGTGCAAGTTTCACTAGATTGTAACTAATATGAAAGATGACTCCATCAAAAAATAAGAAAACCTTCTTTCGTCTTTGTTCTTTGGAAGGAATGAATGGCAGAAACAATTTTGTAAACCACTGGAGAAATAAATTTCCATCCATCCAACCTTTTTCCTGAACTGCATAGCAAGTACCAGGGTATTCATGTTGTGGGATCCATGTGGACCACATCTGTTTTCCAGTGAAAATAATGAAGGGCGGAAGTTTTGTCCCATCAGCTGCTCCAGCGGCTAATACTGTTGTGTTAGTTTTCCCCGTTCCCGCAATGTTTCTTGAAATTCTTTTTACCCCCTTTTCTGCCACGATTTTCATATCCTTCGGATCGTGAGAAAACGAAGTTTCATCACAGTTAAATAGGAGGCCACCATCTGTAGGGCCAATGCCCATGTCTTCGTACATTTTGGCAATATCGTCATAAAAACGTTTTATAATGAAAGGATCAGTTCCCCTAACTCTTTGTGAGCTGAGAGCTTCACCTTTTCTGATTGTCAGCTGTGGATGATGAGCCAGGAAGCCGCGAAACCAATCTTCACCGGGACCTTTCCCATCTTTCCATCTCGTCACTATTTTCTCTTGTTCAATAAACTCTGACACAAGTGTTAATGTTTCTTTCCTAGTTAAGCCTTCACCATGCAGTGCGCACACTCTTAGGTACTGAGCAATGTCTTCTTCATCTTTAGCACTAAGTTCAGGCTTTCGTCCCCCACCCACTTTCAAATCACCCGTTTTTTTATATTGTTTACTAAGCGTCCCAAATGGCACTTCATAACGTTCTGCCGCGACACGTAATGTTAAGCCTCTGCGAACAGCAGACACCGCCTCTGCCATACGTTCGGGGTCATAAGTAACCCTAATTCCTTTCTTTTCGTACTTTCTGGGCATTTTCACAGACTTGGATCAATCTGCAACAAAAGAAACTATATGTTTCTTATTTCCCCCTGATACTAACTATTGGGGTAATAAGAAATATATTCTTTCTAGCGCTTGTGTTTGTGACAAGAAACAATTTGAAAAAATCACATTAAAGGTCTTTCAATCGTCTACAAGCACAAGTTACCAAAACTACAAATAAAAATATTTCCTAGGACAAAAAAAAATATTTTATCTGAAATGCACTACTTTGACCTGGTAAAGTTTTAGGAAGACTTACTTTGTCTGTCAAGAAATCAAGAAACATGAGCAGCAAAACGCAAATCCTTTTTGTCTCTTATAGTAGAAAGGTCTAAGTATCTTATAATTTTTTTTCGGATTTTTTTCCACGGAAACAAAAATATTACAAAAAAATCTCTTATTACCCCTGTTTCTTATTCCCCCATCCTCCCCTATTAATGAAATATATTTATCACAAGTTGCGTGAATGGTTGTTATGTTGTAGTAACTTGATTAAGTAAAACCCATAGGCAGCTTTACATTTTGAAACATGAAGGTCCACTCCATTAGTAGCGCACCAACTATGAACACCAAGCAAATTAGACTGAAGCTCCGCATAATGTTTCAATGTCTGTATAAATATATTACAGTCTCTTTACCCCAAAAGATCATTAATTAATAATAAGAATAGAAGAGGCCCAAGATTGGTACCCTGCGGCACGCCAGAGTAATATGACGAGTGTCAGAAATAAAACCATTGTAAGACACAAAAAATTGCCATTGTTGTAAGTAAGATACAAAAAACGTACTAGTGACTTCATAACACCCATCATAATTCCGTGATCAATACAATCATGTGCCTTAGACAAATCAGTATAAATAACGTCGACTTGGCTATGTCTATCGACGACCTCTGTGGTGTATTGAAGAAATGAACACATATTAGTGACAGTAAATCATCTGTCAATGAACCGATGTTGTTCCGAAACAATAAGGCTATCAACTTGATTTATAGATAATACATGATTTACGTGCCGACAATTTGCTATATCGGATATGTCGCTATTTTTAAACACCAGACGTATTCTAGCCAGTTTCCGTACTTGGGGGAAAGTAGATCTTTTTAGTATTAAATTGAAAATTTTCTAGAGTTTAGGCTAATGGAATTCTCAAAGCTATCGATATGCCGCAGATACGCTCTCTTCACTTGACCATGTCTACGAAAATGTTTGATATTTCGAAGATCTCTTGGAGGATGGTGTTTTTATACTTCTTATAATATTTGAATTTTAACTTGATATTTTGAATTAATTCGCGACTGTTCCAGTTCGGATAACTATACATACTGTAATGAGATAAGCCCACAAAGAACAAGCAGACCTCCGGGCGACGACAAAAACGTATCGGTAAACAAGTCGTAAATCAACTACACTCATATACTGCGTCAGCGACAGAAAGTCTGGAATATGGTAGAAGAGAGCCAGAATTTGGTGGTGTATCTCTAGACCTTTTGTCTGCACAAATATATAAATGCCGCCGGTGGGATAAGGAATTCATTCATTCAATAGTAGTCGCGCGCGGTATTTACTGAACAGTTCAAATAACATAAATAATGTGAGTAGTACAGTTTTATTATAATTCACAAAATACATAAATATTACTGACATAAATAGTAGTGATAGAAATAAATACGTGTGTTAATTTATATGTAGTAGTTTTAAGTGCGATACATTTATTTTATATGTTTATATTGTGATTAGTTTTAAGTGTGTAAATATACAGACTGTTTCAAAACATTTGCACGAGTTGTTCATTTCGACCCCGAAAACGCAACAATACTTACATTTTCGATTACTACCATACATATTGATCAAACGTATGATAAAGTACTTCACAGAAGTAACTACATGCGTCATTAACGTCATTGTAGGCGCTCAGTGCTGTTCAATCTACAGATGTAGGAGCATCATAAAGACTGGGAATGTCAGACTTGCGAAAATTATACCTCGTACAGGTATTATCATTGTGCATTATAAAAATTCATAGCAACAAAATTTTGAAGAGCCAATGTTAATTAACAGTATTTATGAATACCAAAAGTAGGTATGTTAACTATAAATAAATGCAAAGGGACACTCGCAGTGCAGGGTGATAAACCGAGCTTTCTCTTTCAACACAGAGTGCTTAATCAAAAAAAGAAGATCCAACATTTTACCATTAGAATTTGCGGGTAATGTTGTACTTTACAAAGCAAAATTTTGAATAGCCAATGTTAATTTGCAGCATTTATGAATAACCAAAATTGGGTATATTAAAGTCTCCAACAATAAGAACTTCTATTAAATAAAAACACATTAAATTTGTATTTTATAGACTCGCTGTGTGTGTGTGCGTGTTCCTTATGTTCTGTGGAAGGTTGTGATCAAATATTTTTTTTCCAAATTTTATCGGAGAGTATTAAAAAAAATTACATGAATTTCTATAGGAAACGAAAGACATACAATCGGCGCGTCATACATACACACACATACTGTCGGAATCGTTATAGAAATCACCGACTGTGTGTATGCATATACAACGAAGAATATTGTGTATCGAAAGGCCTTGGAGTGATAGATTGTTTGTAATAAAATATCATTGATTCGTTGTTTAGCTAAAGAATAAACAAACATTTTATATCGGTCAATGGCAGTAAACACAAAGCTAGTTTTAATTTTTCTGTAGAATGTGGCCGAGCAACGCCAGGCTACGGGCAGCTTGTACTGTATAAAATAGTCAAACAAAACCTCAAGCTCATCAACAGAAGAGGTTTTTGGTAAATATAATACATATATGTAGGGTGTGTATACAAATGCACTGTGCAATCCAACGATATCCACAAACAACAATTTCAGCCATATGAATCTGCTCAACGACGGTACGCAAATAATACACCTCCACGCTTACACAAATTGTTAGCCTACAAGTTTCTTCAACTGTATAATCCTGCGGAAAAAAATTCTTCACAAGAGACACTGAAATCCATCCATGTTTCTGTTCATGTAGATAAATCATACTCGCATTCACAAACGCTAGATGAAAATTCATCAACCGTACACTTAATACTCCTCACATTCTGATTATCAGTATCCCACCAACATACCTTATCGACAGATACACTTCACCGTTGCCAGTGCGAGCTTTCAAGATCTCCTTACATTTCCATGACTTGCGCTGATACAATGTTTTGCTAGGTATTACCCGACAACCAATGTTATTTTTGAAGTGTAAACTTCTTTGGGCGCGTTGCGCTGATTGTAGGCACTGAACAAGACTGACCCGTCACTCTCGGATATGTAACGCTCGTTCGGGTAATGTCGGCGCGAGTCGACTAAGGGAACAAGATAAATATATCATATAGAGGTATTTAATTTCAATTAAATTGAAATTTAAATGAATAAATAAAGTCATGTCCCCGAGCAGATTCGATCCCGAGCCGCACGGGTATGACCAATGTATGACGCCGGCACGTTGCATCAGACCAAGCGCGGGACAAATAATCGAGTATTCATATCGTCTATTTATACATATACATACGTCCGAACCGACCCAACGAAACGGCCGCTCGCGTCATTGCTATACTCGTTCGGCGACCGTTATATGGGAGAGCATGACGCATCAGTCGTATAATACGTTACTGAATATTATACGCGTGTGTACATGTGTAAATGTAATAAATGTGCGAACAAGTTTTATTTAATACGTTCCTGAATATTATACGCGTGTATTTCGTATTATTAACCTCGCCTTGATGAAGTTTACACTTCTGCTGTGTGGTTTTAAGCACACCCATTTTCTTGTTTAATAGTTTTCTATTTCAATCTTTTCACTAATACAATAGTAAAGATAACATAACACATTAATATCATTTTTTATATTAAACTTACTACAAGAAATATTTGAGAAGACTTAATAGTTAAAACGTAAACGACATTAATCTACAGTGCCAAATTTATTTTAGCCTGCTAACTATTCAGCGTACAAGTTATTGTAATTATCTAAACGTTGGTCATCATTATTATTCGCGTAAGTTTTTAATAGAAACAAACACATTTACTGAAACTATTCGGGTTTATGTGTAAAACAATTTAAAACAGCTAACCACTTCTAAGCGCCATGCAGTTAAATAATCTGACCTAATATCCATCCGTAAATATATTTACGTAATAGAACGTCGCTCGTAACGTTTACCGTTAAACGTTTGTTTGTCCGTCGATTATCGCACCGCTTAAGCAAATCGCTGAGTGATCCTGCAATTAGTCAATTAACACGGACCTCGTTAATCTTCGTTCGTCCAATAGTACGCACGGGATGAATCATTTTTCTGACATTTCGGGAAAGAAGAGAGATTACGACTCGAGATTGTTATAACCAGCGGAACAAAATACACAAACTTCCTGCAGTTTACACGTTCAAACAAAATCAAAAGATAATAACATTGAGAATAGATGTTCGCCAAATATTTATCTAATCTATTTTACATCAACTATGTGAGTAAAGTTAGTTCATAAGTGAAGAAGTTGTACGTAGAAATCAAATATATTGAAGTGACGATATATACAAGTATGTATTTAATTACCGTGTCTATTTATTTCAATCCTTCAGAAGCATTGCACAAATGGATTATACCTTGTCCCAAAATAAGAAGGAGTGATTCACTCATCTTAGAGAATTTCATGTTTAGTGGCATGACAATAGGGTGCCAAGACTGACAAAATACCAGGAACCCCCAGCCAGAGGTGGACCCAGTAGTAGGTTTCTTATTTTATTTTTTTTATTTTTTTTATTTTTTAACAAATTAGTAATAAATGATTTAATCAATTTTCAATTTCAAATTAAATTGGCCAAAAATCCTGCCTTGTGACTAAAACTCCTGTGGCCACCACTGGTCTACCAACAATTAAACTACGTTATCAAAGCTAGCAAGTACATTATAATTAGGGAGCGGACACGAAAGGTTGATGACTCATCGCCCATGGGCGCACTATTGAAATGTTGTAATTTAAAAGAAGTTTTAATTTTATTTATATAATTGGATAACAAGTGACTGGTGATCTATAAAATACAAAATACCTTATTATTTGTTCATTTTGTAGTTCAAATCCAATAAAGGAGTATTAATATTTACTAGCAATACTTTCTCAAAGTTCCCTTCTGTAAGATTTGTTCTCTTTGAATGAAGTACATCCTTGTAGATAGAAAACGTCCTTTCTACATCGTAACTGGTTATAGGTGCGTACTGGAAATATTCTTTTATTTCAGCGTATTTAGCAGTTAGATTTTGTATCATTGTTCCCATACACCATGGCCGCCATGTTATTAAATCTGGATTTCTATTAAAAACTGCGTATAACTTTTGCCGAAGGCCACATCCGAGGTCACTTGGAATACTTTTGAAATCATTAATAGTCACATCTAATGTGGTTAATCCATCTTTTAATTTGAGATTTCGATTTTCAAAGTATGTGATTAGTTTAGGCAAATTTCCAAAGTATTCCTGAAGGAATAACAAAAACCGTTTGTTTTGATTTTAATGAAAATTTTTAGTTCGCCATCAAACTAGGAATTTAAAGCTTAGTAAAGTACTAAAATCGCCCATTGCGATTCTAAGCAAATTATTTTCGACATGGGCACGCTTCCGCAAATATCGGAACTTGAGGTCATGTTTGATTCTTGAATGGCGCCTTACTATTTTCATTTTGTTTTTGAACTTACCTGTTAACTTTGAGTATAACAGATGCAGGTCGTAGATGATTTTTGAGGTGACAGTTTTTTACAATAAAATTGGAAATGCAAGGGTCAGTAGAAAATTAATAACTTTCAAAAAAATTAAATTAAGAAATTAGTTACGACAAATGGAAAAAATTAAATTAACATTCTTAGATATTTTGAGGCCATACATACAGACTTTTACATTCACAGGATTGTTATCTGACGTGGTTACCAAAAATGACATTGGAACAGCGTTAAAAGCCGTAACTCTAAGAGATGCTCTTATAAACTTGAATTTGGCCTGGGAAAAATTAAACCCAACAGTAATTAGAAAATGTTGGCATAACATATTACCAGAAACAAACGATTATGATGATGAAGAAGAAAACATTCCGTTAAGTGTTTTAAAGTTACGATTGAATGATGAAGATCCAGAATATGCACAGTCTGAAGTTATGAATATCTTAAACCTCATAAACTCTGAAGTAAAAAAATTAAATGCATATCTACTTGCATAGGTTCTTAAAATTAATTTACAGGTTTATGATCGACATGATGTTCAAGTTTGGAATGAGGACCGTCAGTTAGAAAATGAGAAAGATGAAGTCACAACTGAAATTGAAAATGAAGACAGCGTTGGTGATGACGATGAAACTGAGACTGACAAGTTGATTTCCACTGATGAAGCACTGAAATCTTTGAATACGGTTTTTCAGTGGGCTGAAGAAAACCCAAATGGAATAGAATATTCTCGTGTAATTGCCCTTCAACATTTGAGAACTAAGTAGGTTCAAAAAATGTACAATAAGCCAACAAAGCAAACAAAAGTAACAGATTTCTTTCAATCCACTGACTAACTTAATTTTGCATATGTATTTTTTTTTCTACTGTATTACATAGTTATTAAGCACTATTACTGCTATTCATTTTTTTATTTTATTATAAGGTTTAAGCATTAAAATATGAAGTGTTAAGTTAATAAAGTAATAAACACCTTGTAAGTATTCCTATTGAGCGTTCTTAACTGCACTCCAAATAGTGAACAACCTCGGTGGAGTGATAAAGCCATGCATTAATTAGTTCACTATATCGAGACTCTACTGTATGTCGTAAATTATGCATTATATATACAGTGTGGAAACCACTTATGGAATAAATTCAGTAACTTACAAACTAATGACATTTGTCGAAAACGCTGAAACAGGTCAATTTTTATTTTATATTGCGCTGGTTTTAAATCACTGCACCTATTATTGACGTCATCTTCTTTAGAGCTGTTACGTCATACGCATTTTTTTTTAATAGAATGCTATATTTTTTTATAAATTCGTAGATAGTACTATTAAATACCTTTTCAATGAACTCACACAAGTTAGCTTTATTTTCAACAGTTTTTGAGATTTTTACATTTAAAAAAAAAATTAAAAAAAAAAACAACACGAAAAAACTGTGTGATGAAATTGATAGCACCTGACGGTAGTAGAATACAAGAATGATAGTAATTTTGCTTTGATCAAAAAAGAATAAATTAGTAAACTTTGACGTTTTTATAATTGTTGTTGTTGTGGTTGGAACGTAAAAATGTAAAAATCTCAAAAATTGTTGAAAATAAAGTTAACTTGTGTTAGTTCATTGAAAAGGTATTTAATAGTACTATCTACGAATTTATAAAAAAATATAGCATTCTATTAAAAAAACTGCGTATGACGTCACAGCTCTAAAGAAGATGACGTCACGAATAGGTGCAGTGATTTAAAACGTGCGCAATTTAAAATAACAATTGACTTGTTTCAGCGTTTTCGACAAATGTCATTAGTTTGTAAGTTACTGAATTTATTCCATAAGTAGTTTCCACACTGTATATTTATCAAGAGTACAAAAGTATTTAGTTCTAGATTTACAATATTTTTTGTATAAATGAAATTTCAAAATTCGGACCGGAAGTAACACTTGTACTCTTAACACTTTTTTCGAATATCTTGCAAAATATGTATTCTACAGCGATTTATTAAGAGAATAGATATACTTAGAATAGGATTTTGAACAATTTTTGTGTAAAAAAATTCTTAAAATTGTATAGTTTGAAACGCTCATACGTATAAAAAAGTCGTGTGGTGGACGCATCTCATTTTTATCATTAACCTCATATGTTTTGTTCACAAATTTAAATTTTGATTAACTTTTACATTCGTGAACCGTCAAAACAATCTACTACACAAATCTAAACCATTTTGTTCCCGTAAATACAGGTACGAAATTAAACGACACACTAATCACTATTTTTATACATTAAATATACTAATTACTTAAATAAACACATGTATCTAATTTTAGCCTCTTTTGATTTACTAATACAAACTGTTACAAACTGCTACTACAATATACATACGTGAAATATTAAACAAAAGATACATAAACGTACAATTACTGGGTATATGCCGTCAGTATAATAACATACTGGAAGAGTTCAGGTGTTTATTTTCATATACGAGAACTATGAAACAGACAATTTGAAACATAAATACTATACAGATTGAAATTATAATTACATACGTCAAACAAATCTATAAGAAAGTAATGGGTTTACATATTATTTGCTGTGGGATTTTTATTTTAAAGTTATCTAATAAAAATAAATGTAATTTTCTAAATCAATAGTTTCATACCAAGTACAGAGTGCTGGGAAGGCAGCGAATTATAATTACGCCAGGGCTTGTTGATACCTTATATTCACGAGAAGGAGGTATCGGTATTCGAATTGAGAGGTCAGAATTTTGAATCGAGCATTCTCCTTACTAGGAGTGTAGGCTGGTTGTATATTTATTTTACAAGACGGCGCCTCCACCAGATTTTATAGTAATGCCGCACTATGAAGTACTAATGAATGATATTTTTTGTATCCTATGTTTCTTACTTACTGTTTCTTGTCAATTATGCCGTATTCGATTAACTGGAATCATTTTTAGATAGTTATTATTAGGGCGCGGACACGAACGATTGATGACTCATCGCCCATGAGCGCACTATTGAAATGTTGTATTTTTAAAGAGGTTTTAATTTTATTTATATAATTGGATAACAAGTAGCTGGTGATCTATAAAATACAAAATACCTTATTATTTGTTCATTTTCTCTTCTGTAAGACTTGTTCTCTTTCAATTAAGTACATCCTTGTAGATAAAAAACGTCCTTTCTACATCGCAACTGGTTATAGGTGCGTACTGGAAATATTCTTTTATTTCAGCGTATTTAGCATACACAATTGCCGCAATGTTATTAAATCTGGATTTCTATTAAAAACTGCGTCTAACTTTTGCCGAAGGCCACATCCGAAGTCACTTGGAATACTTTTGAAATTATTAATAACCCACATCTAATGTGGTTAATCCATCTTCTAATTTGAGGTACCGATTTTTAAAATATGTGATTAGTTTAGGCAAATTTCCAAAGTGAAGGAATAACCACTGATTTTTTAAATTTGGGATTTGTGTTAGTTCCTTGCACTCAGAAATATTTCGAGCATCGTCATTTAAACATGTAACGAAATTTTGTAAACTCTCGAAATTCTCTGCATAAAGACTATTTCTGTATATGTTTTAGCAAAGCTAAGTGACGAAGGTGGCATATTTTATCATTCTGTAACGATATTTTACAGACTTTGTAATAAATTTCGGAATCAGTCAATTAATTTTCATATCAGAAAAAGTAACATAAACAACGTTCTAGATCTAAATAAAAGATAACTAAAAATTTACGCGTATGTTATTGAAATTAAACGAAATCCAGTGCACACTTACGTCTAGATAATTTTGAGAAGTCGATTCAATAAACCGGTATTAAACAGACTATTATAAAAATTACGAAGTACGTAATTAACAGTCAAAACAATGAAAAAACGAAACTAACGTAAGTATGAATGAAAATTTTATTTCTCTTTCGAAATATAAGGTAAATATAATAAATTTTAAAAACCCCTCGCGCTCCTAAAAAGATTTTACTCATAAATTCCCTACTTTATGGGCATTTTTTGCTCTCGTTCTAGGACACTTCTTGGGCGTAAACAGATGTTGCAGTTCACCATATGAATTAATGCTATTGAGTATGCGTGTGTTGTTTACATTATTTCTTTGGTCCGTTGTAACTTCGTCGCAGTTTAAACCGGTCATGTCCGCGCCCTAGTTATTATAATTTTCTCTTTTTAGTAAGGTTTTAAAATAGGACGCTGCTACTGCAATCTTTTAAATACTAGATTTAATGAGAATTCTAAAAGCGTTTTTAGCTTTACGTTTGGGGAGCGTTTGATATTTTGCCGAAGAGTTACTTGCTCAACATGAATCATCAGAAGTTATTTCTTTTAACTTTACAAATCTCGACAAACTAACGGGAAATTTATAAGCTTACAGATTTTCGTAAGTATCGTTGGGACTCTATAAACATTTTTGTGATTATGTTTTGTATTAATTAGTTGGCATTTTGATATCTTCAGAGCGTTATTCTTATATGACGTATACAGTTTTGCGAGGAAATGGTGAATATATTTAGTGTAAATCCCACGTTTATAAACAAAATTAATTACCGTAATCTATCTCGCAAGATTTCGCATTCATTGTTAAATATCAATTCCTAGGTTTTGGATTAAAACGGTGTAGTCGATTTTTCTTCTACAGCCGACGTTACGTCTACTTTCTGAGAGATTCTTCGGATAAGTTAATATTTCTGCTCTTGCTTGCAACACTTTTATAAAAATGACGAACTATAAAAATTTGTATGATGTAACTTCTACACTGTCATTTTTACACTTGATCGACTTTGTCAAAACTACACTATAAGAATATATAGTTTTTAATTCAGCAAAGATGGTTCCTGCGTCACTAGTTTGTAGTTCTATCAAAAAATAATGTCTTCATCAAGATAAAAAAGAGTATCTACTTGTATAACAAGGATAGCATAAGAGAATACATATCTTTCTAGTGCGCTACCAATACAAACATACGATTCATACAATTTACTTGAACAAAACAAAGTCGGAATAGTGACACACGCCATGATAATTCATACATTTCCGTTTGTCGTAATTTTGACACTTTTTGTCTTTGATATTACGCTTTAACGTTTGTATTTCATCGAATTGTTATTTTACATTTGCCATAAATATCATATTCCGACCACAATTTCTTAAGGGTCCTATATAGTGGATCGGAAATGCAATATTGGTTGCATAGCACATAATTTAATAAGCCAATGATGTCCGAGTACTTATTACACATAGGGAATATATAATAAATATTTGAAATAATAACTCAATATTTAAGCGAATAAAAATTCATTTATGACCAAATATTTACATATTTGTAACCGCGGGAAAGATTTTTACTAGAATAACAATTCATTGTAATGTGGGTTGCCTGATTTTAATTTATTTTATATTTGTTTAAAACAAAGTAAAGAATAGTTGAACGAAAAATAAGTGCAGAGCGAGGTAGCTTTTTATTCAATTTATAACGTGGACCCAAGCAAACAAATCTCCTCCGAAGGATTTTTGAGAAAACTTGTTTTTAATATTTTGACATATTAATTAATTTTCTTTAATCCGATAATTTTTATCTAAATTTGATTCTTCAGCGAGGTAGATTACTAAATTCTTCATAAGTTGACGTTGAAAGGTTTTCTCCAAATTTAAAATCAACAAAAATATCTTGCATCTAAAATCTGCAATTTTTCCATTGTTGACAGATCCACCATATAGGACCCTTAATCTCTCTTTATTAAACTGCAATGTCAGGACGTGGTAGAGCACTACGTTCGCAATACCATCTTTTAAATTGGTCGCAATATTTTCAAAGGTACAGAGATAATGGTGGTGATTTAGCATCCATTACACCTATAATACAACATGTAAATTATGAACCATGGGTAGCGCAATCGAGTTAATTGTCAACACATATCACTACAGCTTGTCATAGTTAGTTGTCAGAATTGAGTGATTTCAAGGTCTATCCCGTGGTAGGAAATGATTTTAAAAACAGGACAATACATTCAAATTTTCCCGCCTTAACTATCACATTACCAAAGGTGGTCTATTTTTAATAGGTAAAAACTCCCTTGTTTCAAGTCGCCAATGTATTTATAATAATTAGTTAATTGATGAGGCTGATACATGTTGAAACTCCATATTTAACTGAATAAATAAAATACGTAAACTTAGTTTCAAAAATTATTTAATAATATCACTACAATATTGTTTCGCCAAACTTTGGCTTCATCAGGTGATGAGTAACTGAATATACAAAATTATTACAACATAATATATAGTGTCACAAAAGTATGGGATATGAGTGGGGGTATTTTATAAACTATAGCATTGTAACAACGGGGAATAATTGAACTGAGTCTGATCGTTTAAAGCACGACCTAATTTACTATATCTATTAATTTCTAAGGTTTCTAATAAATTAAGTTTCTGTCCTTTGTCTTGTATATGTAAAACTTTGAAATCTCTATTGAATTCGTGTTCTTCATCTATGCAATGCGTTGCAAAAGTAGAGTCCGTTTTTTTACCCATATAACTTTTTTCATGTTCCCCGGTCCTTTGTTCAAAAGTACGGCCTGTCTGACCCACATATACCTTATCACACTCACAAGTCAACATATAGACCCCCGATTTCAACCTTTTATCCGTTTTATCTTTATCATTTCTAATATATTTTTGAACTGAATTATTAGTTTTAAATGCTATTGACTCATTTTTAACGTTTTTAATTAGTTTACCTATTTTTATTGATGTATGTCCTATATAGGTGAAAGCATTATATTTGTTATCTGACTTTTCTTGTATTTTTGGATAAACTAACGATAAAGCCTGCTTTTTTCGTTTTCGTGCAAGGATATTGTCTACTAAATTTACTGTATAGCCGTTATTGTTAGCTATCGTGTAGATTATATGTAGTTCTAATTCAAAGTTAGTTTTATTCATCGATACATTAATTAATCTATGTATCATTGACTCATACGTGTTATAATTTTGTATATTCAGTTACTCATCACCTGATGAAGCCAAAGTTTGGCGAAACAATATTGTAGTGATATTATTAAATAATTTTTGAAACTAAGTTTACGTATTGTATTTATAATACTTGACCTGTGGACTGAATGATTTCACATATTTAAAATTCTGATGAATCTGAAGGTGGAAATAGATACACTAAACCGTATTGCCTGGTCAATAAACAGTGCTGATCTATCTAGTCCAGGGAGAAAAAGGCCCTGGCAGAAAACCTACTGAAAATTTGACACGATACTCTAGAATGATATCCAAAATACATTATATTTAGTATTTACAGAGAAAAACCTAAAAATCTTTATTATATTATTAAAATAATATTCTTAATTTTAGAAAAGCATTTTTACAATACAGACTTTATTGCAGAAATTATCGAAAATCATATTTTATTAAGTAGAAGCAGGTGAAATCGGTTAATTAATGAATTAATTAATAAATGAAGTCCATAACATTATCATTGCTGTTTTGTCAAAATATCTCTGCGGCAGTAACATCTACGACTACCGGTAATTTCTTTCCATAAGAATAGTTAAAATTATATTTGTGTACAAAAAAATCTTTAAAGTTAAATTTCTAATGTCCACAGTAGTCTACTACTTACACGTTAATATTGAAAAATAGATGATGAAATGCATGCTTGTACCCTGGTTAGGCATAGTTTTCGTTTTAAATTAGAGATTGTATTTCTATTTTCCAGTCTAGTATAACACAAGAAATAAGTATTATGGAACTCTTAGAAAGTACATAACATCAACAAAGAAAAACATATAAGGAAGAGAATTAGGCAAGACAACGAACAAAATAAATGAAATAAAAAATAAAAATAAAAAAATTGTTTATTGTCATAAAACTTGTAAAATATATGAACGTTAAATATAATTTATATGTTATTTAGGTATGAAACTATTAAAACTTACAATATATATATTGGATAAATATAGTGAAGTAACAAAACTGACAGCGACTACTCTTATATCTTCTCTTCTTTGTCTGATAATTCGGCAATTTACACGCATAACAGCAGGATTCATGTTACAGAAAGGAGATACGGCTGTGATCGGTTGCGGGTTCGCCCGTGGTTCAGATGAATGGCATGTTGTAGGGATACCGAAATTGTAAACGATAGCTGAAACAAACAGAGAAAATTACTATCATATAATTACAATATAATAATTTTAAACTAATTAATCATTTATAGGCGTATTTTTTGCAAAAAAAATTGTTCTAGTGTTTGTCTATGAGGGATATATCTCCCCAAAATATAATTACAGTAAGTCATTAGCATAAATGGGATGCTCGCGTAATGGAAACGGGAATTAATCAATCGCAAGGAAATGAAAAGTGGGTAGTTCATTGCAGTTAATAAATAAGTAAACAATGAGAAAATTCTGGCGCATAATACGAGGGCGTATTTTTATGTTATCTAACCTATCCATGAAAAAAAGCAGATAAAAGAACAAAAAAAATATTATTCTACATAACTCCCTTCAAAACCAATACACTTATTCCATCTTTTTTCCAGTTGCCCCATACCCTCAGACAAAAATTGCTTCGGTAACCCCGCAAAATATTCTTCAACAGCTTCTTAGAGTTCTTCATCAGAAGCAAAACGCTTTCCTCTGAGATGCTTTTTTAAATTTTTGAATAAGAAAAAGTCTGACGGAACTATAAGGTGGATGCCTTAACTCTATAAACCCACAGTCATTGATTATCTGCTGAACTTTGTTTGCCTTATGAACCCGACAATTGTCGTGCAGCAACAAGTTTTTTTTGTGGATAAGAATGCGGGCGTTTTTCCTCCAGAGCAATTTTTAAATTTTTAATTGTGTTTCCGTAGGCCTCTCCATTTATGGTAGACCCTCTCGGCATATATTCAATAAGCAAAACTCGTTCAGCATCCCAGAAAACAGTTGCCATCAGTTTTTTCCAGAAAATTGTGTCTTGGCCTTTTCTGGTGGTGAAGAGCCCTTATGAACCCACTGCATGGATTCTTGTTTCGTGGGAGGGTCCCAGTAATATACCCAAGTCTCATCCCCGGTAATAATTCGAGATAAAAATGTTTTGTCCCTCTCCAACTTGACCAAATTTTCTTGAGAAACTTCTTTTCTGCACAGTTTTTGTTCAGGTGTAAGCAATCTGGGTATCCACCGTGCCGACACCTTCTTCATACCCAAATCGTCATGCAAAATTTTTAGAACACTTGTTTCGGATATACAGACTTCATTGGCAATGACAGAGATCTTTACACGCCGATCTTTCAGTACGAAATTTTCGACTTTTCGCACAATGTTTTCAGTTCGAGCTTCAACGGGTCGTCCGGACTTTGGGTCATCATTGATTGGCTCTCGGCCCCATCGAAAGAGTTTAGACCAATATTTTACTTGGAAATAAGATTGTGTATCTTCCCCATATACAGCAACCATTCTTTCATGAATTGCGTTTGGACCATTGCCTTCCTTTGTCAGGAACTTTATCACACTGCGATGTTGAACTTCAGTTTCACTCATTTTATCAAGAAATGGACCGTCTCAAATCTCTATACACAGTATAAACTTAACACAACTTAGCACATGTACTTCTAACAGTGACAGCATTTTTTCAATAATTTGTTTGACATCGTCACCCTTTTGTTTCATGGCTGGGTAGATAACATAAAAATACGCCCTCGTAGTTTCGAATTCATTTTGCCGCGTATAGTATCTTTAATTTAATTACATGCCTTCCACAAAGAAATCGTTGTTTATTTGTTAATTATTCGCCTGATGTGGCTGTTCTTTATTTTTGTTTCGGCGTGTATGTGGCATTTATTTCTTGTTTTTAAAATTCGATTAGGTACTATTTAGTTATTTTTTTTTAGATCCTGATTAATTTAGTTTGTGTATTGATGAAAAAATTGATTGATTTCTAATTATCGATCGTTGGATAATCGCAGATTAAAATGTAGGTTTTGACAGATAATAACTTCTCACTACCATGGTCTGGGTACCCTTCCGTGTACATTCAATATTGTCGTGTCCAGAAAACACGTTGTGGAATAACCTCCTTGTTTGTACAGTTTACCGCTCTTGAATTTGGTTTACCTGTCCGCGCTACGGTCCTATACGCAGCGTATATACGGCGCCTGATCGTCTGCGAGAATTGTGTGTCATATGTATGTACATGTGTGTTTTAAGGTAGGCGTCTTTTGATGTTTATATATGTGAATTTTCGATGAACGATTTGTAAACATGTTTAGTAACAGAATTTTCTCATATACTTTGTAAATATAAATAACAGATTTTACATAAATAAATTGTAAATTCAGATAACAGATTATCCATGTAATTTTTTTTATAAATTTAAATAATAATATCTTCATCTTAATTGGGGTTTGTTTGGGATTACATTAAGTAATGATCTATAAATCTAATAAATGTAGTGGTCACTGTACCAGGTGTTGGTTTAATTGTAGCTTGTAACTTCTTTCGTTTTATTTTAAAAGTATTCATTAGTTGTTTGTAATTTCGCTTGTCCTTCACGACTATTGACAGTTAGATTAATTGGTATTGGTTGAATTTTAGTTGATTACTTTGTTCACAAGTGAAACTTAGATTGTAGTTATCTCTTTGCCTCCACTAACTCACAATTGTGACTTCCATATTTATTATCTTCATAAGAGCTACAAATTCTTCACTCTATGATTGTGAGATCTGCTAGGAACACGTGGTAAGCGATTTTACCGCTTCTTTCTTGTTCAGTAATGTTTTGGTCACTGTCGAAATGCATTGTTTTACGCAGTGATGGCAACTAAAAGTAAGCACATTATTCTTTCTATGTTTTAGAACTATTTATGCTCTGTAACCACTCTAGATAAAAGATATAGTGTTGTGGAATAGAGTAATAAAACTTTCACGCCAAAATTTAAAGATTTGTGGTTTCGGGGCACATTTAACTTTGAAACTCACAATTGTTTATTCCTGAAGTGAAAATATTTCATCAGGTCTATTCACAAAACTAACTTGTTTGTTTTGTAGATAGCCTGTTTGATCTGAAACGATTGGAAGAGAATCCCGATTTTTGAATTACTAAGCGAGATTGGATCAGACTTAGAACTTATGAAGATCAAGATGAGGACGACAATTTTGACATCTCAAATTTATATGAAAATGATGAAGTTATTGAGGAAGAAAGAACTCTATTTGACTCTGCTGACTGAAGCAGTGAAGACGACGAACCACTTTCGCATTTTCAGAAAGGAACGTGGATAAGAGGCCCTTTCCAATCTAAAGCTGATCCTGAAGATGAAAATTTACCAAGTGATTGTGAAATGCTGTCACCTTGGCAATACTTCAAAAAATATTTAGATGATGACTTTTTCCTAATGGGGGCTGAATTTTCAGCCAGATATTATGTTCAACAGACGGGAAAGACTGTAAAAAATTCACCCGAAGATATTAAAAAATGTTTCGCTTGCACGCAATCATGAGAGCTACCAACTTTCCCACAATTCATATGCATTGGAATGCTAATTTCCTTTGATAGCCATGTTATGCCTCGAGACTGGTTTTATTTACCAAGAGTAGATTTTCACGTAGTAGACAATCTTTGCTGTCACTGACGAGATAAAAACAAACAAACTTTGTAAAGTGCAGCCCATGATAGATCGAATAATAAATAGATGCCTCCAGTTGCCAAGAAAGAAAAATGCATCATACTCCATAGATGAACAAATGATCCCTTTTCTTGGCAGATGTCCTGTGCGTCAATACGTAAAAATAAGCCACGACCTGTAGGATTGAAAAACTTTGTTCTCACTACGGGTACAGGACTTGTACTTGATTTCGAAATTTATCAATGAACAACATCAAATTTAAAAAACAGGAGACTAAGATTAGGCCCATCAGTAATTTTGAGATTGGTAGAAACTGTTCCAGAGGGAAGCTTCGTATTTTTTGACAGATATTTTATTACTCTACCGCTGATGGAAAATTGGCTGAGATTAACATGAATGGAACTGCCACAATAATGTCCAATATAGTTAAGGGTTGTGAGTTCCGAAAAGATAAAAATATGAATCGTGAATACAGTGATCAATTTGTTCCAAATGATAAAAATATCTGTTACCTGTGGATCAGAACCTCAGTGCGTGGTTCAAAGGTCGGACAAGTCAAGAAAAGAAAAGATAGACATTTCTTGTCGAAAAGTTGTGAAAATGTATAATCAGAAGATGGAAGGCGTCGATATTTGTGATCAAATGCTAGAATATTATAGATCTTTTTACAAAACTAAGAAGTGGCCTTTAAAAGTGATCTTACATCTCTTTGATTTAGCTATTGTTAATAGCTGGCAAGAATATAGACTAGACCATGCAATGTCTAGAAGTAAAACAAAGAGGATTAAATTACTTGAATTCAGGTTGAAATTAGGAGAATACCTTGTAGGGGGTACGAAAAAACGTATGGCGGCAGACAATGATAATATTGACATCGAAGACAAACAGCCACCAACAAAAAGAGGATCAGCAGCTTCATTGCCATGTGAAGATAAACGGTATGATGGATTTGAACACTGGCCTTTAAACGATGAGTTGAAAGATCCTCTGAGTTGCAGGAACCGTGGTTGTGACAGTCGTTCAAGAATTCGATGCAATAAGTGGAAAGTCTATTTGTGTCTTAATAAATTTAGAAATTATATTAAAGAATTTCATACCAAATAATTTGAACATTAAATAAATATTTAGTTTCACAATTGTGACTTTCTGTATTCACTCCCAGTGCTCACAATTGTGCACGTCCTGTAATTCCTAAGCAAGATCCTGCAATAGATAACCAATATAATACCAATCAAGCTCTTGCATAAATAAACTATTAAATGTATTGGAATCAACCTATTAACAAAAAAATATTCCCGGGAGGCAAAGGGTTATCGAAGATACACCTTCAGTGCATCTTCGATCTGTGTTTATATTGGGTAAATTACACCGCATGTGTTTGAATAGTCAATTAAATAATTCTGTAAGTCTCATGTACGACTTAAGAGATCTCATAAGTCCGATACATTCATAAAGCTTTATTAAGAATCATGTGGTTCTATAACCGTAACAATTACTTAGTCTAGTTTTTCTCTTTTTTGATGAATGAATAAAAGTTATTTTCTGGCGGATTCTTCTACTCTTTTTTTCACCTGAATACCTCCCAATCATGTGTCAAGGGGATGGCTCCTTATTCAGTCCATCGTCTAATTTGTTCTGCTAGACCCACGCTTTATCTTCACTAAGAAAAGAAGCAAGAGGGTTACTGTATATTTGACCAGAGACCAGAAGGAAGTTTGCAGGTAGGACATTTGAATATTTTGTTTTAAGCCAGATATGAAGCATAGTACTTAAGGGGTTGTGCAACGAGTAATACTAACGAGTAATTCTGAGCACTAAATTGTTCCATAAGAGTTTAATAACAGTTAACCTTCAGTTCGGTTGCGCCAATTGTTCGTCCGTAATAAGTGACAGAAGCGTATAAGTGAATCAGCATTAAAGACAGGTGTTTTATCTGGAAATTCTGAAGAGAGAACCGTGGTTGCATCTACGTTATGATTTTGCACGATTTATGACCCATAATGAACTTTTTTCATGGAATTATTTGATATTTCCGAAGCATAACGACAAATACACGAACAATAACGTTAAACGACAAGCGATATAAGCGAAAATGCAAAACGTTAAGCTACAACATTATCGAGAAAACAGTATTGCTTAATGTAACACGATAAACGTCAATTCTATATGTTTGTTAAACGTCAAACTTTAAACGATAACCGTAATAAGCTAAACGTTATTACAATAAAAGTCAATAGCAAACGTTATACGAAAAACATTAAACATTAACATTAGTTGATAAGTAATACAATGAACGTCGATATACATTAGATGGTAAATGTTAACTGAACACATAATAACGTTAAACAATAAGCATTATGTGCTAAGGGTAAAACCATAAACATTGGACGCTAACGTTTCGAGATGTAAGATGATAAACGTAATTGCTTTGGATGAGACGATAAATTGCTTCATATTCGGTAGGCAGAAAGCGTTAAAAATAACGTTAAATGAACAAACGATAACGTTAAGGAACAAGCGTTAGGATCTAGGCATAGACGTACACGTTAATGTCAAACGTTAAGCAATAACGTAATACTATAAGCGTCAATGCTAAAATATAAATGACAATTGAAAAAAATTATAACGTTAAATGATAAAAGTTATAAGTTAATGTTAACGCTAAACGATACATAATAAAACTAAAAGGTAACGTTATTCAGTAATTCTAGTATAAGTTTAACACTAATGCCGTGACGTACTCTGATAACGTATCTCTTTCAAGATCGTAGTAGAAGTAAATCATTTGATACAAAGTAGAACAATCAACAAAGGTCGCTCGATAAGTTAGTGACTGTTAATAAAAATAAATATTTCGAAATACATCAGATACAAAATGGAAAGAAAATTAAATTTGAATTTACAACAGAAAATTATAGTATTCTTTCTAGTCTATAAATGAGTGACAAATAGTATAGAACGACAAGGCTATTTGAACCCGGACTAGTATGGCCTATCATCCGCTTTCCGTGCATAACTTAACCTTCATTGTTGATAATTAATCAAGTGTTTATACATTATAATATTCAAAAGCTATGAATAACTAATTTCAAAAATTTTGAAACTTTTGAATATTCACCTACTGCCGAAACAGTTAATAACATTATAATTTTATTATAAAAATAATTCAAAACTAATGTAATAAATTTTTCATGAATAACAAACTTGCTCGTCGAACAATATACAAATTTCAAATAATTAGTGACAACACTATTTTGATCTTTAAAAGTAAATTCATCAATATAACGGTATAATAACAGAAAAATATTTGATATCTGTGAATAATTATTCTTTTGTAATAATATTCAATATTAATTTTTATTTTTCTTAATACATATAGTATGTCAATTTTGTTTGGAACAACACGTAAGAAACAAATAAATATTTATATGAAATTTGGACTAATTTAGGAATGTTCTTAGATGATACATTATGCTTTGCGGCCCACCCATACAAGTATATCTTTTGGCGCCCAACGTGGGGCTACACTACCTTATATTTAATAGTTCAAATCCGAACAACAATTTTAAAATTCTTATAGTATAATCATCCGCACTATTTCAATACCAAACCAAGGTATAAAGCTGCCTGCTGGCCGCAACTAACATGTATTTTGTGTATACATTTTACATTTAATAAGCAAAGTGTTTATAAATATTTCCAAAGATGTAATTGAAAAATTATAACTAAATACAAGAGTCAATCCTGAAATATATATTATGTAATTTATAAATTCGGTCACTTCTTCATCAGTTATACAAAAATTATAAAAGAGAAAACATCTAGACGTCCTTCCCATTCTAGGTTAGTTTATCAAACATAAACACATAAAAGAAATGTGGAAAATGGATCAACTTATAATCACCATGTTCGAGTATGTCACAATTTATGATAGCTATTAAAACTGTGAAACTACATACAATCCAATCAATATCTATGTATCTCTTATACATTTCTTTTAGTGTTGAAATATGAACATAATCAATTTGAAAAATTCTGAACGGCTAAAAAACGTTCTACTATTACTATAAACATGAATATAACACGTTCTAAGCTTTTTTTCATAATGTAAGCACATTTCAACATCACCTCATCGCCCATGTACATTTTGCTTATTTAAATTTCTATATGTGAAACTTTGGATCAAAGCAGGTAAATTTATTTATTAAATGAAGCAAAAGATACTAGGCACGTGTTTTAGATAATCTATGTTAGAAATCGGTGTTCAAACTTATACGCGTTAGAAAAATTGTTCTACATCAAGCTCCAAAACTTTTATACTTTTATATAACAGATAAGAAATATTTGAAAAATACAAGCTCTCATTGCGTAAGTTTCAGAAACTGATATTGATCATTTGTCCACTAGATGTCAGTCGTACGATTTACGTTTCGGTCAAACTTACATATCTGAAAGAACGCTCAACTTTAGCGACTTGAGAGCTGCGTTAATGTCGTCCATATTGTAAAGTTCAAAATAGTAATATTATAATATAAATAGCGACAACCTATTTAGTGTTTAGTCGATTGTCGATTATAACATCTTCGTAACAGTTCAGTGTCAACAATTCCTGTCAGTGAGAAAAATAACATCGCTTAAAGCAATTAAAGGAAACAAGAATAATAATTGCTGCTTATTATATTCGAAAATTCTTTAGCATTTTTAAATTTTATGTGAATTTTAAACATCACTTTCGTTGCTCTATTATAACGTGGTCTGTAATTAATTATGTTAATTAATCATGCCTACTGTTGTAAAACTTATATTCACCAAATCTCATTAGGTAAAATTACTACTTTATCTACCACGTATCTTTGGTGGTCTATACCTACACGCACGATAAGCGCGAAACTTCGAATGGACTTAATGACAGGTACTGTTATGGATACGCTGACTCGTGCTGTTGTTTGAGGTTAGTGAATATGAAAACACAACGACTATTTTCTCAGCGTAGAATTATCAGGGTGAGTACTTTCTTTGTTTGTAATGAACTAATTAATCACTAGATGCAGTTCCTGCAGTCGGGTTTGCATAAAGAAAAATATTGAAAAGACATACGGCAACTTGTTACAAATAAAAATTATTCTTTACGACACACAAATCCACAGATACATATATATACATAAACATATTCATATATACATAGTATAGGTAAATAAAATCATCTTTATTAGCAACATTATAGTGAAACAAAGGTTAATACAAAGAAAGAGAATTTAATTTTCTAAACATGAATGAGCGGTCTGTCAGTTAGACACATAACCTTAAATCACAGTTTTGATACATTACGGATTGTAACAAAGAACATGCTTTCCAAAGATTGAACTTTTACATTCGACTTTAAACAACAATTTGACTTTCGTTGGTTACTATCTTACAGTATATTTATCGAAAGTTATTGAGAAATCATAAGTTACAAAATAAATGAGTGTTTGGCGAGGATAAAATAGTTATTGCGGAAATTTACTTTAGATATCTACGTCAAGGGAAGTTTTTATTTAAATACGCGGTTTGAGTCTCGTACGGTGATCTTAAATAATTATAGATATACGGTGATTAACGTTCGTTGCGCGATCCTAGAACAAAACGTACAAACGAATATTAATATTTTTTTTCTGGCTGGAATCGGTCACGACGTTTTATCAGTCTGACCAGGAAAGATTTTATTCTTTTAGGACGTGTTTAGCCTAAGTTAATCCTTCCACAGCGTTTTAATTGCCTGAAAAGGGATTAAGCGGGTAGTTTTAATCTCTCCACGGTGTCTTAATTGCCTGAATGAGATTAAGCGGAAGGTTTTAACTTCCTCACGGCGCTTTTGCCTGAGTGAGGTTAAGCGGAAGGGAAGGAAGTTTCACGATTCAAAGATCTGAAACGGCCTTTTATATCATCCGCAGCACGTACGTATGCAGACAAAAACTAGTTCAATACACTGAATTTGCACACGAGACTCGAAACTAAAAGATCGCGCGAAAAATGATCGTAACGTAGACAGCTGGTACTTTTCCGCATACAAATAATAAACGGCTAAGAAATTATTAAATGAATTACTAAAAATAATACGGCGACATATATACAGGAAGATTCATTGTTCATTATGAAATACTAACGGTTGAATAAAATATCACTCATATATAATTTAATATTTACAGATAAATTAGATATGAATTTAAAAATGGTATTTGATTACAATTAACGAAGAGACTTCGTTACACTATATCTAAATCTTGACATCTCGAAATTCACTGATGTCAAAGTTTACTTGTACGGAAGTGTGTGAATATAGTAGAATCGTTTTAGCAACCAACACGGACAAAGTACATACTACAGACGGAGGCAGCGATTTAATTCCACTAAAAACTGAAATTGCCCTGAACAATTTCAGCACAGAGACAATAAAATAATTAATATTTAGAAATATATAGGCGTCCTCTTCTAAAATACGCGGTATCAAAGGCATAATATAATAAGATTTTGCTGATTCTGCTAAACTAAAAATTCCATTTTCTATCTGGCGCCATTTGTTCAAAGCATTATGAAAGATTTGATCATGGCGGAGCACAGTTAAAATCACGTGCTATAAGTATGCAATATGACTGGATTATATTGAGCCCAGCTAACACTTAATTGATTAACGTTATTGTCATGTGACATATATTGTATATATTTTACCACTTGTTTTTCTACTTACATTCTTTTGATACTACAAACATTCAGTCGTTTCATTTAAAGTGTGCTATATATTTACTATAACATACTACGAGGAAAGAATAGAACAAGAGAGATAATAAACTGGTGGGGGAATAGGTATTATTTAGACGGAGTTACCATTTTAAGGCAGGTCAGTTATGGCAATATTGACAAATCATAATTTATAAAATGAGTATTTTGAATAACTTGTCATATATCTGACATGTTTGATTATGTGTTCAGTGGTGTAACATACATATTCTATGCATTGAGGCGGCCATATTGAGTTACCATTTTGGACAAATATTATTTTTAAGGAGACTCTCTCCTATTCTATTTTTTCCTCGTAGATAATATATTATTGAAGTTACGTGTACCAATAGAAAATGTATGTAGTTTTTCCTCCAAAAAAGTATGGTTGTGATCAGTTAGCTCTTGCAAAAATGTCTGTACTTAAACTCAAGTCATTCTCTAGGCACTTCAGAAAATGAGAATTGATTATCAGAAATGTAGTATAAGGAACATTCTTGGCAAATAGTCATAATTTTGCACATTTAGGTTAAAATTAGAAATACATATATTAATATTTGTAGATGTGCAAAGAGAAAATGTTTTTAAATTCTAATGGAAAAATTGTCAGGCTAAAGTGTAACAGCATTAGTATACGTTATTTGGTCACTAATATTAGCAAGTCTGAATATGTGAACTTTTCTAAAAGTACGAAGAAAGAATGAGTTAAGAGAATATTACGTTTTTAACCGGTGTTATTTGGTAATATTCTATATTTATTGTAATAAGTGTACATGCATATATATCAGTTTACTGTAAAGTTTTAGTATATTATACAACTAAATTAGAATTTTAGTATGTCTTAACAAGATCATTTAGTTCTGATGCCCATAGAAGGAAGTTTTCACATGTTAGGCTTTTAGGAGGTGCAAATGCCAGAGCAGCCCAATATGCGATGAGGCAAATATTGCGGTTTGGATACTAAAGCTTCAAAATCTTCCAATAAAGTTGAAAACGTCGTTTACGTTAGTCATTTTCAAAATCCGAGAAGTCATCTACAAAATCCAAACAAACAATTTACAATATAATTTATCATCATTTAATTTTGTCTTTTGAACTATTAGAAAAAATTAGAAATGTAAGTAAAATTGTTATTCCTGAAACGACCCAACAATTTAATTTTCAGCAACTTTCTTTTAATTTTATTTCGATCTATTTCATTATTTTATAATTATTAATATTGATTGCTGTAAAGTTAATGTTTAATAAAAATAGAGAAATCATTCTCTTTGGGTTCGATATTTTGAGGTTAGCAGAATCAATTTCAACAATCTAAAACGATGTTATGTTACGGCCTAAATATCAAAATTCAGTTGGCCATATGATACCACGACGGACACATGACTAGCACAGAACTGTCACGTCACTGAAATGTTTGCACAGACCTTGAAAAATCAAAAGAACGAAAATAAGATTCGTCAGTCAATAAAATATTATTGATTGCCATTTGCTGTTATTTCATTAATAACCATCTCCAAAATATTTAAAATTTTCCAAATTTATAATATAATGCGACTAAATATTCAAAACTGCATAACCTTGATTATCTAAACAAATTTATAAAGTACCTCTTAACATTAGTTTCCAGCGAATGATCAATAATTTTTTCGATAATTCCTATATACGCCACACAAAAATTAGGTTAAACTTGTCAACGCCAATGTACTGTTTTAAAATTATAAATTATAATTTATGCCCGTGAATTTCCCTTAAGACACAACTTCTACATTAAATCTAAAGTATAGCAACACAAGTATAATCAAAACGAAACCTATGAATACCCTTACTTAATCGGAGATACACTCGATAAATAAATTAGTCAAGATAAAAGATATGAATTTGCATTTAAGTCGCTCCATAGGCGTATAATAATAACTCATGGTTATAAATAACCCTGTAATTGATTTTCTGCTGTTGAAGGATGTTGCATGTTTCCGCATTCATTAGTATTTTTTCTTGTAAACGCAATAAGCTAGTTGTTGTTTTAGTTAAATAGAGTAATATCTTATAATACGATACTAACAAATAAAACAGATGACATCAGAAAGAAATCATTTTCTAGACAGCCCAGATGCAATAAACAAAGCCCGCTCATTTATAACAATAAATATTTCATTGTAGACACATTGACGTATATCAATCCAGTAGATCTTTTTACCTTCAAAGGAAAAATACTAATATATCAGACTATGCATTATAGCTGATTACATCATCCGGCGCCTGTATTATGACAAATATGACTAATATCAATTAAGTCAATGACAATTTTTGATTTAGAAATAAAGGAAGGCAGGTCAATTAGTAGAACGTGATATTTTTTGCAAACATGTGTTGCTTTTATTAAGCTACTTTGTATAGTTATGATTACGGTAATCCTTTAAAATAGTCGTCGCTATTGTCAAGTTACATTTAAATTGCGGACACAATAAATTAATTACACTGAAGTGTTTTAGAAAAAAATATTTTGCTATTTCTCAATATTCAACTCGCTTTCAAAATGTCTTTTATTTTTCAAGTGGGAGAACGAATGTTTTATTAAGATATCAGCTTTATTTTGTAGGTGTTTTAACGATATTTAGGAGAATGAATTAGGTATTAACTGTTCTTATGGAATAAAGATACATTATGTAATTATTATTGTTAAATTTTACGACTCGTTAATTACTTTCTTATACGTAGTATAAGGAAGTATTGTGATGACGAAAATTTTCGACCTCGAGGTTTTTGCAGATGTCCACGTTTTGAAGTCCCCTGATACCGACAAAGTAGTTTTTAAAAAATGTGTGTGTGTGTGTGTGTGTGTGACCACGATAGCGGTCAAACCGATGTAGCTATCAATTCCAGATTTACGAGTATATTAAAATCTGGTTGGATTTTCAGTAAAATCAGCAGACCGGAAGTAATAGTTTACTTCAGCGAAAAAATCGACTTTTGCCAATATTTCGTCAACTTCTAAGTTTAAACAAATTTATAAAGAATTCATATGCACTCAAAATTAAATCTGAGAAGAATTTTATTATGAAACTTTTTCAAAATTCTTACCGGAAATAGGTCTTTTACTCTTATCGAAAATCAGTTTTTGGCAAATATTTCGCAAGTCATGCATTTCAGACAGGTACGTTACGAGTATAAAAGTATTTAGAACTTAATTTTGAATAACTTTTTCATAAAAAAAATGTCAAAATTCAGACCGGAAGTAACACGTTTACTCTTATTGAAAAGCAATTTTTGCATATATGTCGTAAATTATGCATCTCTATATATTTATCAAGAGTACAAAAGTATTTACTATCTAAAATGAGAATGTATCTATACGTAGTAGACATATACCATAGTCGTCAAATTTTAATTTCTGTTTACACTTCTATCCCATGCAGAAGATTACCTTATAATATACAGCGATGCCTGCTTGCTAACAGTGGTGGGGGAGCAACGCAGTGGCGGGGGACCCTCACGCCTTACATTTCATAGGAAACGTTTGTCAAGTCTTGGCAGCCTCGCTTATGTTTATCTTTAGTTTATTTCGTCGCGCTCTTTTCCTCTTTCTACTTTTGTATCAGAAATTAAAATATGTCGACTACGGTATATAAATAATATGACATAATATTTAGAATACTTTTCTTTCGTCAAATTCATTGAAAATAAAAGACAAATTTTACTTATTTAGTATGACGATTGATTCAGAGCAAATATTTGCTATTGAAATTTAGGGTATTATTCTTGCGCTACTACAAAAAATGCATTATGTTTGTGTTCATTTATGAATAGTTGCTTGATAACATTGCTATTTGAAAAAAAATTTACTGCTTGAATATCTTGGTTTTCAGAATGCATTTCATTTTTCAACGCCGATAACGATGTTTTATTAAAACCTACAGTTTATACAATTTGTAATTATCTCAATGATAATTGCGAGAATTAATAATATATTATTTTTCTTCTGCAATAAAGATATATTATTGTTGCTGTTGTTATTATTGCTATTATTCTTACTATAAAATTTTACTTATTATTACCGGCAGTGATTTGTGTTTACTTTAGATATTGAAGATTATTAATAGTAATAGAATGAACAATGTTTTATAAAAAAAACTGAAAGTTAATGTAACAAAAACAATTTTATATTGTTACAATAATAGTGTCTGTTTTTTCTATAAAATGTAAAAATATTTACATTCTCTAAAAAGCGGATGTTTTCTCCACACCCAAAAAGCAATTGGTTAGGTCGAAGGGTTCGACAAACGTTAGAGGCGTAAGTTCGAATCTTGCCCGCGGTGTGAAATTTTTATAAATTAATTTCGCTAATTACCTATATCAATGTTCATTGAGAATAATATAATTTTCATAATTTTAAATATCGCCTTATTTGATAAAATAGATATGTTTACATTTTATTAAAAAGAAAAAACAGAGATTGTTACACCAAATTGTTTAAGTTATATTTTAGTTTTCCACAAAATATTGCTCGTGTTATTATAATTAAAAAGCTTCAATCCAAGGTAAATATAAATCACTGGGACAAATAATAAAAAACAAGTCAAAACGGGTAGGTATCTTAATAAAACATGCGATCGTTGGTCGCTGAAAAATAAAATGCATTATAGAAGCCAGGATATTTGAGGAAAATTATAAATTAACACAAATTTGCAATACCTCTGCTTATAATATATGCCATATGTAGTTTCTTTTACAAAGCAGTTTAATATACAGTGTGGAAACCACTTATGGAATAAATTCAGTATAGTGGAGGCAATCCTTAAACCGTTGCACGTCATTCATTTTTTAAAAACCGTACCACCCAAAAAATTATAAAATTTACAATACACAATTATATTTTTCAGATATTTATATGTCAAATTTGTTTACATTAAAATGGCGTGCAAATCATATGATTTTTCAAACAGACTTGACTACGCTGCAGTATATGACGTCATTAACGAGTAATAACGTGCAACGGTTTAAGGATTGCCTCCACTATAACTTACAAACTAATGACATTTGTCGAAAACTCTGAAACAGGTCAATTTTTATTTTAAATTGTGCTGGTTTTAAATCACTGCACCTATTAGTGACGTCATCTCCTTTACAGCTGTGACGTCATACGCATTTTTTTTTAAATAAAATGCTATATTTTTTTTATTAATTAGTAGATAGTACTATTAAATACGTTTTCAATGAACTAACACAAGTTAACTTTATTTTCAATAATTTTTGAGATTTTTACATTTTTCGGTTTCCAACCACAACAACAACAATTATAAAAACGTCAAAGTTACTAATATTTTTTTTGATCCAAGCAAAATTACTATCTTTCTTGTATTCTACTACAGTCAGGTGCTATCAATTTCATCGCACAGTTTTTCGTGTTGTCTTTTTTTTATTTTTTTTTTAATGTAAAAATGTAAAAATCTCAAAAATTGTTGAAAATAAAGTTAACTTGTGTTAGTTCATTGAAAAGGTATTTAATAGTACTATCTACTAATTAATAAAAAAATATAGCATTCTATTTAATAAAAAATGCGTATGACGTCACAGCTCTAAAGAAGATGACGTCACTAATAGATGCAGTGATTTAAAAACAGTGCAATTTAAAATAAAAATTGACCTGTTTAAGCGTTTTCGACAACTGTCATTAGTTTGGAAGTTACTGAATTTATTCCATAAGTGGTTTCCACACTGTATACTCAAACTTATACATTAAAAAATTTATTCCAATCTCTCTTATTTGGTATTAAAATTAACCATAGTTTTGTCGCATACGTGCCTATATCACCCAGGATTTGTGTAAATTATGTTGGATTGTAGGGCCATCTACTACATTGTTTAACTGAATGAGGTATAGTAAAAATTTACGAATTCAAAACTTAGTAGCTATGATTTAAATACACGAACATTGTTTATAAGTCGAACAGTAGCTTTTGGCGAAAAGTCCTTAAATATAAGATATAAACAAAAATCGGAAACGAACGCATTTGCCAAAATAAATAACGAGAATCACTAAAAGACCTTAGTCACAGAAACTGTGAATTAATAGTAAGCAGTCACCTAATATAATGGAAATTATTGTGAACGCGTTTAAAGAATTATCGAAATGTATAATGACACATTAAATAAGCGATAACATTTCACGTCCAATTTGAATTCTTTTGAGAAATTAAGACCAAATCTCATGCCAAAATCTCGTGTCTTATACACGGTTACATAATATAATTAACGCTGATGATATAAATATTTAAAAGAAAATGTGAATATTTCATTAACAGACGTCCGAAATATACAGAAATACATATACGTAGATAAGCATGTATACCCGTTGGACCATGTAAATATTTGAATCTTAATAAATAGATGGGGAAAAGATACACCAGGAATTTATACGTTCAACACATGCCCCAAGACTCGTATTTAATGTTTTCGATTTCGTATAAATTATAAACAAGTAATTTATAAATAACAAAACACAAGTGTATACTTTCAAAATTATTATAATGGAGTTTCAACATGTATCTCCTTCGTCGATTATTAATTTAAAATTAGCCAGTGATGGTGATCAGGAGAAATGGTTTTTAAACTACGTTTAAAATACAAAATTAACGAGCAGAATATTTGGTTCCTACATCAGTGCAAAGAACAAGAAGTTACACCCAAACATATTGGAATCAAGACCAACCACAAAAGTAGAGCAGCATTCTTAGCAGTAGAGGCAGGAAAGAAAGTTTGGCTTAAAGAAGAATTGAAGAAACTATACAGTATAAGGTATAGTCTATTATCATACATTAAGGTAGTGCACTCACAACTTTCATTTAAACTTAGTAACCTAGAGTTTGATTTATTGTACGAAGCTATTCAAAATAAAATCAACCCCTTAGTCCATAAAAAATTCTTAATAGAAAAAAGCAAACTAAACAAGCTTATTTTCATTAAAAAACAGAATATTATTCCCAAAATACCGGATAATCTTAACAGAAATAATAACTTTCTATGACCGGTTTAAAAATCTATCAAAAGTAGTTTTTAATACAGAAGAAATGAATTTGATTTCAAAAGGATTCAAATTTAATCTGAAACCTAATATTAATGAAAAACACTTAGAAAATTTAGCGGTAGAAGCAGACTTAGCCCTAAGCAAACAGATAGATAATATTGCTAATAAATATATAACAAGGAACATTATCGAAAATTATCAACCACCTCATAATTATAATAGAGATATCAGTATACTAAAGTCAATAAAACAAAAAACGTTAGACAACAATATTATATATACCAAAGCGGACAAAGGCAACACTGTGGTAGCGATTCCAGAGACAGATTATATACAGAAAGTTCAAGATTTTATAAATAATAACTCTTTTAATAAACTAAAATCTGACCCTACCAATAAATATCAAAAATTGCTAAAACAAACTATAAATAAGTCAGAAGCACTGATTGATAATAATTTAAGAGCAAAATTAACTACTATGAATCCACAACCACCTAAATTATACGGTTTAATTAAATTACATAAAGACAATTTACCGATACGACCAGTAGTATCTTATGTAAAAGCTCCATGTAGAAATTTGTCAAAATGTCTAATAAACCTTATCCTTGAACATACTAAATTTAAATCCAATTTTTCCATTAAGAACTCGCATGAATTAATAAATAAAATTTCAAACAAAGATTTACGTAACAATTGTGAACTGTTATCTTTCGACGTCACTAATCTATTTTCAAGCATTCCACCCCAGGACGTAATAGATATAATCTCCTTAAAATTGAACAAAAACAAGACAAATCCCATCATTATAACGCAACTTTTAAATTTACTAGAAATGTATTTAGACCAAAACTATTGTCAGTTTCAATACGAATTTTATAAACAGACAGAGAGTTTAGCAATGGGAAACCCCTTAAGTCCTTTACTTGCCGACATATTTATGAATCATTTAGAAAACGTAATTAGTAAACATCCTTTGTTCAACCATTGCATTTACTGGGTAAGATATGTGGATGACATATTAGTTGCTTTTAACGGTACAGAGAGGCAATTAACATCTTTACATAATTATATTAACACTATTCACCCAAACATCAAATTTACGATTGAAATAGAAGAAAACAAAACTATTAACTTTTTAGATCTCACTATAACACATATAACTAATAAACATGAATTTTCAATTTACTAGAAACCTACACATACAGACATAACTATAACGCACGTTCGTTTCATCCCATTACACAAAAATTATCTGCTTATCAATCAATGCTTCACAGACTAATTAATGTCCCTTTAAGTAAATAAAACTTTGAATTGGAATTAAACAGAATATACATTATAGCGTCAAATAACGGCTTCTCTATAGATTTAATTAATAATATTTTAGAAAAACTACAGAAATCCAAAACGCTATCTTTAATTTACCCCACAGTAAAAAACAATAGAACGCACAATTATAATTCCATCACATACATTGGTACAATTTCAAACACAGTAGGGAACTTAATTAAAACAAGTAGAGAAGAGACAATTTCATTCAAAACCAACAATTCCTTACAAAACGCAATAAAAGACAATAAAGATAAAACGGACAATAGATTAAACTCAGGGGTGTACAAGTTGACATTCGAAGACTGTAAAAAAGTGTTTGTAGGACAGACAGGAAGGACATTCGATACTAGAATGAAAGAACACAAAAGATGTTATAGGGATAAGAAGACAGACTCAACTTTTGCTAATCATTGCTTAGAACATAATCATAAATTCAATACTAATTTTACAACTTTACATGTTTTAGGAAAAAGTAAAAAACTTAATATGCTAGAAAGTTTAGAAATTAATAAATGTAATAAATTAGGTATAATATTAAATGATCAACTAGATTTAAATAACTCCCCCCTACTAAATCTAAAATTTAAACATGTCCACCCCCTCTTAGAATGAGATTATGTTTGTAATTTGTATTGATATATATAGGAGCTAATTTGTATTTTGAAATTGTATTTTCATCCACCTGATGAAGCCACAGTGTGGCGAAACATATGTAGTGTGTTAAACATTATAATAATTTTGAAACTATACACTTGTGTTTTATTATATATATATATATATATATATATATATATATATAATGGAGTTTCAACATGTATCTCCTTCGTCGATTATTAAAACAAGTAATTTTTAAAAAAAATCACACGTTTTATTTTTTTTTAGGATCTATATGTAAAAAGTCTTCCAATGAGTATTATATAATTTTGTAATGAAATATCACCCACGCTTAAACTTTTATAACTGTTGCAAGTTGTCAGTTGTGTCTCTATACCTTATTCCAAAGGGAAAGATGAAATTCTAAAGATGTGATCTCCAGCCCAAATTACAGCCTATAACTGGTTAAATCAATTTTAAGCAATAAAATTAAATTTAAATATCTGTTTGAAATACGAAATCTTATCAAATTAAATTGTATATAGACTCTTCAGAGGTAAATCCACAGTTAAGACAGCAGAATACTAAATGTAGTAGTCACAACACTTGAAAGTAAATAAATGTATCTAGAAAACATATTGCAGTGATCTGAGTCTGGAATTGAATTGTAAAGAAGTTTTCTCCAGATCACTTTTAGATTTAATTTGATTAAATTTAGTTTTATTTAATTTATAAAAGTCCTAAACAAAAATGCAACTATCTCCTTTGTATATAGATATTTATTTACTAAGCTAAGATTTCATAAAATCTCAATTAAATTAGTTAAAATAGTGTAAGGATGTCATTATAGCTTTTATCCATGAAATTAATATTCAGAATAAGACGTATATATCAAGTAAATATTCACAACAAAGTGTTTTCCGTAACTTTAGCGGGAAAAAGATATGATGTCGGAGACCGTTCAATGGATTGGCCCGAAGTATATTCGATATATGCTATCAACAATTACGAACATGTAACACATCAATGACAGTAAATACTTAGATTGTATATTGTATACAACGTAATAATCATTTGTCACATCAACATTTCTATAAAATTTTGTACATTATAATTTGACGTAAACAAGTCGACATAGAAATAGATGTTTGTTTACATTTTTAAGTGAGTAGTACATCACTTGACCGAAAGTTGCAGCAGTGTAGATATGCATTTTTGGAAGTGGAAAGATAGCCAGTACCGAGCAAGTTTTTTATTAAGATAAACGTTAATATAAGGGCAAAACGCGAAAATTAGATGGATTTTTGATGCAGGTGCAAACCGCTCTCAAAAATAAAAACAGGAGTGTCTATACTTATAAATTATTGGAAATTAGAACTTAGAATATTTTTTCAATAAATTGGGACTTGTAATATTTTTATGAATCCATTTTATTTTGAACTTAAAATAATTTCGCATAGATAAAACTTATAATTTTTTTAAGAGAAACAAATATTTTTGGGAAACTAGAATGTTTTATTTTAACACGCGATGGTGTAACACTATGCGTTACAGTGAAACATTTTAGTAATTGTAAGTGTTTTGTTTTTACATTTAATGAAAGAATTTATTTTTAATATTGGAAAAAAGTATAGACACTTTACGTGTGCAAACCTGTAGAAGGCCAAAAGTATTAAGTTTCTTTTTGTTTGTAGAATATTTATTTGTGTAAAAGTTTATTTATATTAAATTAATATGGATGAATTTGAACAGTTGTATGAAGAATTAAGATAGTTTAATTGTGTTTATTTTTGTTTGTTTTGTATATAGTGTTGAACAAAAATTTATGTGGTGGTTTATGCTGGAGTTTAAACGAGGTTGGTAATTTTTTTTTTATTTTATTTATGAATATACCTTCACAATTAATTTTTTTTTGTGCTTGTGTATTTAGATTTGATGTGTTGGGTAATCGGTCAGGGATGTGTACAATGAATTAAATAAGTGATTAATTCATAGTATTGAGCCTTGATTAATCCTAGAAACACGAATTGGTTTTGGTGGTATTGTTTGGGAGCGAGAAAAGGCGCTGGGCAGTACTAATCAGAACAGAGTCAATATCTTTAAACACAATATAAGCACGTAATAATAATTAAATAGATATATTGAATTAAGGCAGTGGCGGCTCGGGGTGGTTCACATAGGGAGTGCATAATTTCAAAATTAAAAAGTATAATACAAGAACGCTTACCCAATCTTTATAAGTTTCACCGACATACTGTTCCAGACAGGTACTGTTCATTGTACAGTTTGTTTTCGAAGCACCCCTACATATATTTTATTTAGCCAATAGTATAGTTTATTTAAAATTCTTCTCGAACTGTTTTTTACACAAACTGGTACACACTCAAGAGCGAGAAAGGTAATACTATTCTGATGTTTTCGAATCTACTATCGTTAAGAAAAAATGAAGTATTAAATTTAAGACCTGTTCAAACACGCTTCGAAGAATCGCCAAATTGAAGACGTAATAAGCGACCACAAACACTCCCGTATCCAAAATTTCACATTCATACGTCAATTTTCAAAAAACTGTTCCGTCATTTTGTTTTTTTTTGACATTTTCATTTTGGATTTGTGATCGGCGACCTAAGACACCCCCGTATCTAAAATTTCACATTCATACGTCAATTTTCAAAAAAATCTTCCGCCTTTTTTTTGACATTTTGATTTTGGATTTGTGATCGGCGACCTAAGACACCCCCGTATCTAAAATTTCACATTTATACGTCAATTTTAAAAAAATCCTTCGGCCATGTTTTTTTTTTGACATTTCGACTTTGGATACGGGATCAATGACACCACAAAAACTCCCAAGTGCCGATTTTACTTTAATCAGAAGAGAGAAATTAATTTCAGCTAGCTCCGCCCACTCTGCATGTATGCGTAATCGTTTAAATAAAATTATTACATAAGGGCACATCAATGTTAAAAACAATCCTTTTCCCCATTAAGGAAACGGGGCATACGCGTTCTGGAATTATCGTATTTTAATTCAAATCATTATTAAAATATTAATCGACCCCTGTACATAGATAAAAATATTAAATCAAGCGGGACCGTTACGTATTATGTGGAGATGCAGAAGCAACAGCGGTGATCAGACTGGAATCTTGCTCACACGTTATGTATTATACGATATGGAAGTAGAACAAAATACAGTTCTCCCCACCTTCAATGTAATGTTAATGGCTTAACGGAGCAACGGTAGGGCTTTGCTCATGGGTATGTTTCTTTCGGTGGTAGGGGTAAACATTCGAATAGTTTACATCCGTGCGCTATTAGTCGTCATTATATCTGTGGCGACGATCGGTGCATGTAGGTTGTTACGCGTGCCGCACACGCCACGTTCCTCTTCAATAACTATGAATACGTAATAAATAAATACTTTCACAGTTAGGATATATGCTTGATTCTGCCCTAATTTAATTATTTATATAATTTAAATAAATTTACATAACTGTTAATTTGCAAGAGTCACAGCAAGATGTTATTTCATTTATTTCTTGAAAAACGTTCAAACAGCATATGCCATTATAGATAACATTGTACAGGATGTTCATTTTAAAACTTTCCACCATAAATTTCTGGAAATCTGCATCTCTATGAAAAATCTTCTGAAGACGTAAGACGTATTATCGTGAATACAATTTCTTGATGCAAAAATGGAGTCACCCACCTTAAACCCATGTCCCCGAGAGCTACACCCCGTTAAAAATCTTAAATAGAAAGGGGTATCAAGTAATACGATCGTTAAACAATGGTATAGCTCTTGTTCAAAACTGCAGCGTACATTTTCAAAAACATCTATTTGAATTCCAAGGCAGGTTGCATTAATCTTGCGACGAAGTTCTTCTAAATTTGAGGTGCCTTCACATCAAAATTTAGAAGAACGGCTATACCTTTGTTTAACGATCAACAGGCATTTTGAACAATAGGGGATTGAATTTTTAAATAACTTTGAAAACAGGCATAGAACATTTTAAGCAATTAAAGTGTGTTTGGGTAATAGATATTTAAATCTAAAACAAAAAACAAAAAATTAAACACTAAAAAATTTTTAAAATTCTTCAAAACGAATCGATGAATTTTAAAAAAGTTAACGCCAAAATATAGTGTCTCAAAAGACCTTTAGAATGCGGCGTCTTAGACAACTCTGGTTATTATAAAAGTCCTGAAATAGCTTTTGCAAGTTATATTTCGCAACTTATAAAATTTGACTCAATTTTAATTTACTAGCTCATGCTGGTTGCTAAAACGATTCTATTTAAAGCACGAAATCAAAAAGAACTAAACGCATTGAGGAAATCGACAGTAATTTGAAAAGTATAAATAAATTACACAAATTACATTTGCTCAGTGTCGATCTCACCAGCTAACAAATCAATCAAAGAAATGGCCCATACCGAAGCCTTTGTGAAAACACCGCATTAACGCTGTGAACATCCCTTCAAAAGTTAATTTTCATATAACGGGTGTTAGAAAAATTCGAAGTCAAAGTAATCCTTGAAAATTCATGTCTGAGATCGATTAGATTCCGACAATTATTGACATATGTTTGTTCGGTCAATTCTACTTGACTTCGATTTTTTCTTAACACCCGATACAAATAACTATAAGCTTCTTGTATATAATTTGATGAAAAAAGTGATGGAATGACGAATAACTCCCTGTTATATATTAATATGGTGCGTAACAATATGTTATGTGATGCAATGTGTTCGGCATGCCTTAAAGTAATATTTTAAATTACATTACTTTCGTTCACTAAGGGGTATTTACAAAATTCTTGCATTTCAAATTATATACCGACGGCGGCGGCCTATGTGTATGTGTAATATATAAAAAAATGTTGCTACCTTTCATCGAGAAGAACAAACCGCTAAAGAACAAACGTGTGTTTCGGTTGTGTTTTTTAATGTAATAATTATATGGTAATTCTTGATGCAAAACATATAATTCTAAAAGATTTTACTGCAGATTTTGCTTTCATGCTGCCCGAGTTGGCATCTTGCGTAAGTGAAAAGGTACATATAATGTCATTAATTTTTGAGTTTCTTTTAATGTCGCTTTCATTTTCGTCACGTTTTTGCCGGTTTATAGTTCCGTTGAACTTCTTTTCAAAAAACATGCCAATCTATACAATCTCCAATTACGTAAGACTGCCTTTAATGCGACGGTCTATGCAAAGCAGATCCCTTGCATAAGTTATTTTGAACGATTCCGAAGTTGATGATATTGTTGGCACATATTAATCTAGAAAACTAATAAACTTTCAAAGAAAACACAGAGAGAGAAATATTAAAGAGAAGTTTAGTAGTCAAAAGCATTGCGATAAAGTAGCATTGCTTTTTACAGATGTTAGCAATACTAATACATAGTAATTATTCATTAAAATTGATTTTGCTTTCTATACACTACCAGCTTTTTTCGAAATTCAAATCCTACGCAGTGACAACGTATATGTATAAGGGAAACTTAGATTAAATAGTATTATTTATAGGAATTATCATAATAATTGATTGCGCAAACGTTTATAGAAGACGTATGAAGCTATAAACATTTGAGTGCAGTCATTAATAGTGAATGTTATAAACTATATAGACGCGGAATCGATCTCATACAATCAACGAAACATGTATGTATATAAATTACACATTACAGAGTTAATGCCCGGCACAGACAAAACCTAGGAATAAAAACAAAAAAAAAATGTGTTTTTAGAACAATATATCTACAAATAAAGCGAAGATAATTCAACAGAAAACGAGAAGAAGATAATAAAATCTGTTAGTTAACATAAGCATAACTGAAATATAATGTTAGAAATTAATTCGTAGTGAAGATTGCCAAAGCAATCATAAAAGAAGAAATTACTGAATTTATTTGGAAGTAGAAAAAAAAAATGTGAAACTAAACACTTAGGTACCCACAAAAGAGAGTGACACAGTACAGTTCCATACATACACTTGATAAATCTGTATAGAATGTACAATTTACGAGATATTTTTAAAAATCTGCTATTCGCTAAGGAAAAAAATGTTACTTGCGGTCGGAATTTTTAATTTTTATACAAAAAGTATTCAAAATCTAGCTTTAAATATGTTTATATTCATAAAATATCGTCTAAAGAGCATGACTTGTGAGATATTCGTAAAAAAAAAACTGATTTCAAATTTACTTTCAAATACTTTCGCATTCTCTATCAATTTGTTTAAACTTAGTAGTTGAGATATTTTTAAAATTCGATTGTTTTCGCTGATGTAAACTAGTACTTCCGGTCTAGCGACTTTACACAAAATCTGAGCAGCTTTTAGGAAGATAATTATACTCTTAAGTACAAGGTTTGGTATTGATAGCTTTCGCAGTTCGTCCGTTATCGTGGTCAGAGAGATAGAGAAGAGGATTTCAAGAACCACTTTGTTGGTATCAGGGACTTCAAAACGTGAAATCGGGGCCGAAAATTTTCGTCATCACAGTACAATATGGAAGAAAATAAAATGAGGTATGGACACCACACGACTTTCTAATAATATATTAAAAATTATTTCAAATATACTCGTAGTTATAAATAGTTTTATACTGTAAATAAATCTACATAAAATGCATAATTTGCGAAATATTTGCAAAAAACTGCTATTCGGTAAGAGTAACTACTTCGGACAGGGAATTTTTTTATAGAAAAATTCTTCTAAACCATAAGATCTAAAAACTTAGCACTTGCAATTAATCTTTGTAGAATGCATAATTTGCTAAAAAATTGTTATTCGACCAGTCTAAAAGTATAATTATCCTTCCGGTCCAAATTTTGAATCTAGAAAGTATGACTTGAGAGATATTCGCAAAATATTGTTTTTTTTTGTAGATAAAATTTGATGTTGTTACCAAACTAAACTATTACATCTAGTCTAATGAATATCTAATCAGATTTCACGAGAAAGATTATACTCAAATATGAAGTTTATTGCTTTAGCCGTCTGATCGCTTTCATAGTACCAAGAGAGAAAGAGAGAGAGAAAGAGAGAGAGAAAGAAACAGAGAGGGGGGAAGGGAGGGAGGGAGGGAGGGAGGGAGAGGGAGGGAGAGGGAGAAAGAGAGGGGGAAAGAGAGGGGTAGAGGGGGAGGGAGAGAGAGAGAGCGCGCGAGATGATAGCAAAAATAACTTTTATGAAGGTAGTTCAAGCGGGGATAGCTGCAAAAATCTCGGTCTTGAATATTTTTATCCTCACAATCCATCACTATCCTAACATAAAACCTTAATTATTTTACCACGCCATTAAGGAAAAGCAATAAGCAATATGAGTTGTGGAAGCGGTATTTAATTATTATTGCCTCGAATAATCCAGAATATGCCGGTTTTGAAACAATGATAATAAATTGGTTTATAAGCAAAATTGACAAAAAGTTAGTATAATTAATTAGTATCTGAAGGATTTGTTCAATGGAGTAATCCAATGATGTTATTAATTTCGATTTCGGTATTGACTTAATTGAAAGTGTGAATAAGGAAGATATGTAAAAGTTAAGAGTCCCTAATTACTTAAATACTAATATTAGAACTAGTGTTAGTTGTCAGCTAACATGCTTGCATGCTCGACGTGTATTATGCCTTGGTGGTCAGCCCTCAGCCGTATGTGTTACTGGAACTCCTTGTTTCCAGTGCTTCTGCACCATGGGCATCTGGGTGGTATTGTTATTTATCGTAGTCAGCGTTGTCCGTTCTGATTTTGGTCATTATCGGTTTGTTTTACAGTGTGGAATATCTGTGGTAGTTTACTGTGAGTTGTTTTTTTTGAATATTGTTTGTTATCTTCGAGCACTATATTTCACACTTTAATTTAAACTAGCATTTCGTATTCTTCTTGGACATCTGATTCTAATTTCTTAATTGACAATTTAAAGTTTCATTTAATACACCAATTGCATCCTTATAATTTCTTATACATACAGGGCGTCCAGAAACTCTCCTGACAAACGAGGACCCGAGATTCCTCAGATAATTTTAAGACAATTTAACTCAATTCACCCTAGTCCGAAAATGCTTCCTAAAGTCATAGGCGTCCGTTTTGGGTAGGTAAACGGTTATTTTAACGCATAACTTTTTTGTCTTTAACTTTTAAGCATTTGTGACACTAGATTATTAAATTTTCAGGTATTCTAGTACTAAAAGGTACTCTTACTTTAAGTCGGTAGGATACACCGTTTTCTAGAAAAATCGATTTGAAAATTTTTCGTTTTTTCGTCATTAAAATTCAATTTATTATTTTTTGCACTAGTTCGCTCTGAACTGCCAACAGAAATAAAACCTACGTTTTTAATTGTCAAATTGTTGTCAGTTCGCGAAGTTGAAATGACGAAAGATGAAATGGATTGGAAAAGCGGCGATGGTATTTCAACCAGGGGAAGATTTTAAGCAATATTACACAGGTAAGATACACATCGTCTCCATGACACATTGTTTCAGCAGAGTTAAACGATTCTTTTTTGCGAAACGGTGTACTTATCATTGACAACGAATAGGAGTAGCAATTGCATCAAAAGCAAAAACGAACTCAAAACAAAATGGTGAAGCATTCTTGTTTGTTGAAAAAATGCAATAGATGATATCCTAAAGAAAATATTAAAATAATTATCTGTTTCTATTCCATCTATTATTTATAAGATTTTAATGGCAACACTAAATTAACATATAAAGATTTTAAAATTTTATGTAACCACACATTTCGCCGATGCGTTTAAATTGCATGGAACATCCTATCGAAAAAAAATACTAAATATTCATTGACGTACATATTATAAACATATTTAAGAATTCCTTAGAAACTAATATATGTACTCTTTAAATAGGCTAGTATTTCTAAAATAAGTAATATAAAGAACAGATTCTTGCCTAATGTTTACTAATCGACTGATTCTATGTTTTATTGATAGATAAAATGGCTTTATATTTGCATAAATGTGAAATTAATTAATTTTGAATAATATATTATATAATTAAAAAACTATAATATATCGCTATATAAAGAATGATTTATAAGTTGATCTCACTGTTAATGTTATACTCAATCAATTACTCTATGCAGTGGATTTTCTTGAAATAACTGTCTTTAATTTTTATTAGACAAGCATGTGAAACTTTTTCCGTATTATTTTTTTTAGCTTTTTGAATGACCTTGACATTAGCAAACATTTGTACTTCGTACTTCAATCTCAATCCGTTGACGCAAGTCTTCCAAATTTTTAGGTTTAGTTGCGTATACCTTATTTTTTAGGTAACCCCACAAAAAATAATCAATAGGCGTTAGATCTGGCGACCTAGCCGGCCACTCGATAGCCCCCCTCCTGCCAATCCATCTGTTTGGGAAGATATTCTCGAGATAATGCCGAACATTTCCCGCATAGTGGGGTGGAGCCCCATCTTGTTGAAACCAAATTCTTTGGCTGGGCAAATTAGGATCTTCATGGTTCGGAAATATTTCTGCTAATGACGGAATTAAATAATTTTGTAAAAAAGCCAAATACATTTCCGCCGTCAGGTTACCGTTGAAGAAAAAAGGCCCTATAATTCTGTTACCAATTAAACCAGCCCATACATTTAATTTCTGAGGATACTGAGTTCGTACCTCTCTCATCCAGCGTGGAGTTTGGCGTGCCCAGTACCTGCAGTTTTGTCTATTAACAGTCTCATGTAATGTGAACGTAGCTTCATCTGAGAATAAGATATTTCTGATAAAAAATGGATCATTATCACACATAGGCATCAGTTGTTCGCAAAACTGTACACGCCTGTCGAAGTCGTCTTCAGACAGCTCATGACCAAACAGATTTTGTAGGGATGATACTTAGTTTTCCGGAAAATATTACCAATTGTACTCTTCGACACGTTAAACTCCCGAGCAAGCTGCCGTGTACTAGAATTTGGAGTTTCCTCTACTGACAATAATACGTCGAGTTGCGTATCTTCTGCGATCTTTGGACGACCACTTCTAGGGCGATCTCGAACATGGCCTTCTTCTTGAAATTTGTTGTGAATCTTACTCACTGCAGAAATACTAATTGGGGCACGCTCCGGATATTCTGTATTAAATAAGTCGCAAACTTCTCTAACTGAACGAGCCCTATCCCCAAAACCAATCATCATCAATATTTTAATACGTTCCCTCTCACTTAAAACCATTTTTAAACAGATTTTTGTAACTTACGCGCAATTGGTATTTGACAGAATGTCACAAATAAAACAAAATGTGTTTGAAAAATAATCGACTTTTAAGCCAACTATGTTTTTTTTTAAAGACAAACTTTTCCATTTTCGAAGAAGTAATTAAATTTTTCTCGGTCATTTTCGTAAGTAAAATGAAAAATTTTTTTATAGTCATTTGGACAATTAAAAGATCTATCAAAAATAAAATTAAAAATGCGATGTTGCCATTTACATTTTTTTTATGACATCATAACTTTTTCAAGGTCATCAAAAATTCCAAACAGATACCATCAGCCAGTAGTTTTTTGAAAATACTGTTTTTGCATTTTCTTCAAAAATCATCCGTTTCGATTTTATTTGGGTGTTTCCAGACTTTTTGGACACACAGTATATGTACATATAAAAACAAATAAAATTCTTAAGTCAGTCAGATCATTCAGTCTATTCTGTGTTTCCAATTTTCTGCCTTTTTGTCAAGAAGGCATCTAATGTAGTTTGCGTTTTCCTTTTGCGTTCTGTTAGAAGTTGTTGATAAGTGGATAAAGCATCTATAACACCCCGTCTTGCTTTTGAACTCCTGTCAAAATTTGGATCATTTTCAACAAATTGGTCCATAATTTCAGTTATAGTGGTCAAACTCCTTTTTACAAGCGCCATCAAAAGTTCTTTTTACTCTTCTTCGAAATCACTACTATCAATATTTTTGTTTTCTTCTTGCTCAGTTAATTCCTTGAGCACATCATTAGAAAGACTAGCTGCTGTTTCTTGAACTATTTCTTCGACGCCTTCCACATTTACCTCATCTAAACCGGTTTGTTTCGCTAATTCCACTATTTCTTCCACTATTTCATCCATATCGACAGAGTGTCCAATGTCTTCGCTCTTACTTAAATTTAGCCCAATGTTCTTCCATACTCCTTTCAAAGATCTTTCTGTTATCTCATTCCAAGAAAGGTTTATATTTGCTACAGCATTCATGATATTGTAGTTTTTCCAAAATTCTCTTATTGATTGCTTCTCTTCTCCGTCTGTTTTTTCACACATCTGCTTAAATGTTCGCCGCAAGTAATAAGCCTTAAAATTGGATATAACGCCTTGGTCCATTGGTTGGATTAAGGCAGTTGTGTTAGGCGGCAAGAAAACCACTTCAACGGGAATGCATGTCGTTAAGTCTGATAAATTTGTTGGGTGGCTTGGTGCATTATCAATTAATAGTAGTGCTCTTTGTTCAAGTTTTTTAATTTCGCAATAACGTTTAACAGACGGGCAGAAATGTTCAGTGAACCAATCCAGGAAAATTTTCATAGTTATCCATGATTTTTTATTAGACTCCCAAATTACAGGTAAAGTTGATTTAGATATGCCTTTCATCGCTCTTGGGTTTTTGGAGTGGTAAACTAGTGAGTGGTTTTAATTTGAAATCTCCGCTTGCGTTACCACCAGTAGAAGTGTTAAGCGATCTTTTGCAGCTTTAAATCCTGGTGCTCGTTTCTCTTCACGGGATAGAAATGTTCGTTTTGGCATTCTTTTCCAAAACAGGCCTGTTTCATCAACATTAAAAACCAATTCTGGAGGATAGTTTCCTTCTTCAATTATTGTTTTTAATGTCGCTGGGAATTCAGCCGCTGCTTTCGTATCACCACTCGCTGCTTTTCCTGTAATTTTTATGTTGTGAAGATTATTTCGATGTTTAAATCTATTAAACCATCCTCGACTAGCAACGAAAGTTTCACTTATGTCACTTGCCTCAGCCTGGATGTAATTAAAAATTCTTCTAGCTTTTTCCATTATGAGAGATTGGCTTAATGGCATATTGCGTTCAATTTCGTCGTCAATCCATATAGACAGTCGTTTTTCCATTTCCTCTATAATGTTATTTCTAGAACGGGTAATTCTAGTTGCAGAGCTTGACGTAGTTGCAGTTGCCGATGACAGTATTTTTTCTTTTTTCTTAAGAATTGTCCTTATTGTTGAAGTTGCCAAATTCAATGCAGCACTAATTTCAGATTGACGTTCACCAGAATCTAATCTTCTAATCACTTGCATTTTAGTTTCCAGTGAAATGCTTTTTCTGGTTGTTTTCTTTTCTTGTTTTCCATTATCACCCATGATAAAAACTAAAGATCATAATATTTGTCACTGTATTAATCGTTATAGTATTATATAAATTTATACTTACAATAATGTCAACAAACGTTTCAAATGATAAAAATGCGTCCGTACAGCACCGCACCAAACAAGAAACACAACTACACTGTTTCGGATATGTTATGTACATATTTGGAAACCTAGCGCTGCGCACAATTTAGGGGAATCCCCGTAGCGCTGCGAGCAATTTCGGGGAATCCCCGGGTTGAAATAAAAGAGCGTTAAACCGAAACAGCGTTAAGCGGGGTCTTACTGTATTACCAAAATTATAAGTATTAACTGATACTTTCAAATATTCGAAATGTCAAGTGCTTTTTATTCCCTCTTTTTGGAGAATAAAAACCAATAGTCAATACAATATATTATAACGTATTTGCTTTATTATACTTGAGACGTGTTAAGAATTTCTTCAATAAATCCAAAAATCACTAAATTAAAAATATTCAAAAACAAAAATATGCTAGATTCTAAACATTTAACATCTTTTAAAGTGATGGTGCGCGATCCCTCATTCACTTTAAAGTTTTACAAGATTAACTCTCACTAAAAGAGGATTTAACGATGATATATAAAAGTCAACCAAAACAGTTGCATTTATATACCTACTTAAAAAGACGGACTCATGTTGGGATTTAACATAAATTGTCGTTACTTGTTCATGAAATGAAATTATCCGTTATGTATGAACCACATTGTATATAATAAGAATTGTTGTTTTTCAGTTGTAATACTTATACAAATTTACAATATTATCTAATTAAGATCCACATAATTGTAAGTGTTTTGTGATAAAACGACCGGTGAAAAATAAGTAGGAGTGGAATAAGTTAATGGATGTATGCGACTATAATTAAATAATGAGAAATTTACCGATGATAGACAACCAATTAAGTATAACAATTACTGCAGTTAGGGTTGATTAAGTAATTATATCGTTTCAGTAACGTTAATTACTAAATTACAGATACTTCTCTGGAGACGACAATTTTCTAAATTAAAAGTGAGCATCAGTTAACGCAATCTGATTTAATAGAAACACGTACTTATCCCACTAACATTAATATTCTTGATAAACATGTAATGCTGGTTGAAAATAACAGCTACTAACACTTTTTCAAGCTGTTTAAATATATGGAAATGATCAATCTGGGGGAGTGGAATTGTATCCTTAAATGAAAAAAAAAAATTAACTTTGAATATTAAAACGGTATTCCCCTTGAGCTACCTGCACATTTTTTTTTGCTGCCTTTGCAAATCATACTTCTATACAAAGATCATAAATGTTAAAATAATAAATACATGTGGAAACAACAAAAACTTTTAATGCAAATAATATAAAATCTAATAAAGTTAGCATAGGATTATGCAAGTTAAGTTTAATAATTGAACTGGATAGCAGCTAACAGTCTTAATGAAGAATAAGATACTAAATATATAGCAAATAATAGCTACTGCGTTATTAGCATAACTTCGAGCAATGAAATATTATAAAATAACTTATAGTATGAAAGAACCAAAAGCGATAAGTATGATGATATACATCCATAGTTCTAGAAATATTTCATTATCACCTTCGACCAGTGATATGGAATATATAATTGTTGGAAAACTCCTCGACCATTGACATCAGCTGTTCTTAGTTCAATTTCGAGTGTTTATTCTAGCATGTTTCTGTATTTTTGAGAGTTCATCATTCATGCCTTCGACCACCACAAGAGATCCAGTACCTTTATACAAAAAGCAGCGTCAAAAAATTCTGTAGCAGGTGTTTAACTTTGATCAATATGAGCTGCTGTAAGTTTTTCGTTGTAACTTTTTCTAACAAAACGAGATCTCTGTTCTTGTAACAAAAAATAACTTTCATCAGAGAACAATACGTATTATAGAAAAAGTTTTAGTTTCTAAGTGCATGTAGAGTTGCGTATCTTTGAGGCGCGTGGGATTCCGGGGAAAGTAATTTACCGTTAGAATACGTCCCATCCGATGAGAAAATATTTGTATATTTTAATAGCAATTGCTAAGAAAGATTATTATTATTTTCCAAACTTTCACAGTCTAGCTCACATATTTTTTGCCAAAATATATCTGTTTATATCATGGCGGCGATCAATAATTGTTTTTTCTCAGGTCTAATTGTTTTTCCTCCATCTTCGATAAGTCTCTTTCGTGAAAAATAACTCCTGCGTGTGCTAAGTCTTGCTGAAGATTTTATTTTTCTAGACTTTAATTTACTTTCTCTTATTAAAAAATCTTCATCTTTTCTGGTTGTCTTCCTCTTTACTCCACATTTCCTTTTTCTATTCATCGCAATCGTCCCAGTGTCCATTTTTAAGCTCTTAATTACAGGTCCGTAACTTATACTACACTTTTTGGCAATATCTCTTTGAATCATTAATGTGTAACAATCTTCGTGCGATTGTTGGTAGAAATATCCATATTCAAAAATAAGAATAAAACAAAGATTAGATCAATCTGGATACATACTCAGTGAAACACTTAAAAACACAATAATTCTTACCAAACTATCAAAAACAACAGTGTGTAACTTGTAATACGTTGTTATATACCGTGAGTTTTTTTAATCACTGAACATAGTACCTACATAATAACAACTATGTTCAGTTTTAAAATAAACGTGTCAATGAATGGAACACTATGTGTAATAGTAAGGCTTTATTCTACAATAAAAATCAATAAAATTGCCCCAAAGTTGGGTGACATATGTAATAGTACGGCTTTAAACTTGACTGTAATTAGTTGTTCTTTTGTGAGAGAAATTTTAGGTTTTTAAACAGACTCGAACTTAATAGTGAAATTAATTAACTTATATATAATAAAACACAAGTGTATAGTTTCAAAATTATTGTAATGTTTAACGCACTACATATGTTTCGCCACACTGTGGCTTCATCAGGTGGATGAAAATACAATTTCAAAATACAAATTAGCTCCTATATATATCAATACAAATTACAAACATAATCTCATTCTAAGAGGGGGTGGACATGTTTAAATTTTGGATTTAGTAGGGGGGAGTTATTTAAATCTAGTTGATCATTCAATATTATACCTAATTTATTACATTTATTAATTTCTAAACTTTCTAACATATTAAGTTTTTTACTTTTTCCTAAAACATGTAACGTTGTAAAATTAGTGTTGAATTTATGATTATGTTCTAAGCAATGATTAGCAAAAGTTGAGTCTGTCTTCTTATCTCTATAACATCTTTCGTGTTCTTTCATTCTAGTATCGAATGTCCTTCCTGTCTGTCCTACGTACACTTTTTTACAGTCTTCGCATGTCAACTTGTACACCCCTGAGTTTAATCTATTGTCCGTTTTATCTTTATTGTTTTTTATTGCGTTTTGTAAGGAATTGTTGGTTTTGAATGAAATTGTCTCTTCTCTACTTGTTTTAATTAAGTTCCCTACTGTGTTTGAAATTGTACCAATGTATGTGATGGAATTATAATTGTGCGTTCTATTGTTTTTTACTGTGGGGTAAATTAAAGATAGCGTTTTGGATTTCTGTAGTTTTTCTAAAATATTATTAATTAAATCTATAGAGAAGCCGTTATTTAACGCTATAATGTATATTCTGTTTAATTCTAAATCAAAGTTGTCTTTACTCAAAGGGACATTAATTAGTCTATGAAGCATTGATTGATAAGCAGATAATTTTTGTGTAATGGGCTGAAACGAACGTGTGTGTATAGTTATGTCTGTATGTGTAGGTTTGTGGTAAATTGAAAATTCATGTTTATTAGTTATATGTGTTATAGTGAGATCTAAAAAGTTAATAGTTTTGTTTTCTTCTATTTCAATCGTAAATTTGATGTTTGGGTGAATAGTGTTAATATAATTATGTAAAGATGTTAATTGCCTCTAATTAATTAATTAACTTATTGAACACTCCTCGTTACTAGCTCAGATAATAGGTCGGTTCGCATGAGAATCTTAATTTCAAGTCGGTTCAGGTATTAAGACACTAAGATTATTTTTATAGACGTACTATTTTTATAATCCAGATTTTTATGTTAAGGTAACCAAATAAGATGCAAAATGATATTTAAATATTATGAATATATTGACACAAACAACAAAGATCAGGTTACAAAACAAATATTACAAAACGAAACACAATTAAAATGGTATGTATCAATACAAAATACACACAAGTTACAAAATAGGCAGATACAATAGGTTAACAAGACGATGGTGCCTTACATAGACAACATACCGTGAATTTAATTAGATGTTAATTTATTGGTCACGTAAAATGCATGCATAATATAGGCCTCTAATTAGATTACACGTTGGGTACCTTTATGATGATGCTCTGAAGATGAAGCGGCGTTCCCATTCGTTGATACTGGTAACTTCCCGGGATAGATTGATGCCGTCTTCGTAGCCTGAACTGGGGCACACACTCGTTTTAATTTTACTTTTACCTCGCGTAGCACACTATTTGATTTATTGTAAATATATCTATTTTCTCACTAGGCTTTTCTTTTTTACTTAAGGAGTGCTTTGAATTACTATATTTTTATTAGCACTATTAACCTGCGAGATCGTTCCCTATGAAATTATAAACGCCAGGAAATTTCTTCTGATGCGTTTATAATTAACTGGGTGGGGTTCAGCCGATTTAGTTATTCGACAAGAGGAACCTGCTTCTTTGCTAGTCGGGGAACGTCTAACTGCCTACTCCTCGCTTAAGGCGCGTCTCCCGGTATTCTTTACTGGGATTCCCCGGGCCACTCTTAGGGTTTCCAATTTGTTCGTGAGAAAAAGCACTTCGTAAACTGTTTGTTTATTTAGCATTCAAGGTTGACGACACATGTGTTTCTTTTACATAGATACATCTACGCACTTTTTTTCTTGACACCACAAATATATACAGAATTTACATGGGGACATTTTAGGAAGGAATATAATATTTTAATACAAATAAATAAATAATATATATTTCCCGATCTGTGTGGGTTAATTTTATATATTATTTCATGATATCATTAGCTTTGGTAATTTTACCTTAACATAAGTAGCTTTGATGTTATTATATTTATATTTTATTATGATATACAGGGCCTACCGTTACATATGCAACCAACATTGCGATAATTGCGAGTGTCATCACTTGTCATAATAAGGCATTTTAGTTGTCAGTGTCAACAAAGTGTGAAAATTAGTATATTAAATTATTTTTCCGTCGGCCGTGTATTTACATCCGTTATTAACGTTCTCAAAATCATATATTAATGACCCTTGTTAATGCATGATTTTCTGTTAATGAACGATTTTGATAGTTTCCATGGTAACCAACGACATCAACAAAATCAAACAACGTCAAACTAAAATGCTATTCACTGTCATTATTAAGCGTGAAACAGAATCGAACGGTTTTTTAGTGATTTGTGTTGCGTTGAATTCTTCCAAGCAATGGACCAACGCTGAAATAAATTCTGTGACAAATATCCAAAGTAGTGAGGTAAAGTTACATTCACAAAACCATACAAATTCTAATGCGTGTCCAATTACTTTTAATAATTGTAATATTTCGACTATGAACATATATAATTATAATAATGATCATTAATAAATAAAATAAAAGTTGTAAACTGTTTTTCTCCACTTTAGAAAAATATACGGTCGACGGAAAAGTATTGTAATTAACTCTTACATTAAAATGCGATTAATGATCTCGAACATTAACGCGTTCAAATATCTCGATCATTAATCGCCTTCATTAATGTACTTGTTGGTTAAATAACTATAATAGTCATCCTTATTTTTAAGAAGGGTGATTATCATGACATCAGTAACTATCGTCCTATAGCTTTAATTTCCATTTTTTCAAAAATATTTGAGAAATGTCTAGCGAAACAAATTACAGATTTCTTCGAATTGAACCACATATTTTCAAACTGTCAGTTTGGGTTTAGGAAGGGTTTAAATACGGCGCTTGGTGTGCTGGACCTTGTCAATGTTGCTTATCAGGCGTTTGAGGATGGTGAGTGTCTGGCGAGTGTTTTTTGTGACCTGAGTAAGGCTTTTGACTGTGTTTCGCATGGTATTCTCTAGCAAAAGCTGGGAAAGTATGGATTTGACGATGGAAGTGTTTCCATTATAGGAAGTTATCTGTCAGACAGGTATCAGCAAGTAAGGGTTGGAGGGGTGTTGTCTGAGAGGCGGGGATTGGACATGGGGGTACCCCAGGGCTCCGTTCTGGGGCCACTGCTTTTTCTGGTCTACATCAATGACCTTCCAGCCTGTGATCGAGAGTCCCACTTTACGCTCTTCGCCGATGACACCACTATTTCCAGGGTGGATAGGGGCTATTTTGAGGCTCGGGAGAGTGTGGAGAGGGCACAGTCTTTGGCTGGGCAATGGTTTAAATCGAATAAGCTATTTCTTAACAACAATAAAACACAAAAAATGATTTTTTCGACGAGGGATGTCCCGGAGGGAAGAAATGAAAAGAGTGTGGTTTTCCTCGGGGTGCATCTGGACCCGGGGCTCCGCTGGGTGGCTCACACCGAGGCACTGTGCGGTAGGCTCGGTTCGGGTGCTTTCCTTCTGAGGGGTTTGGCGGGTAATGTGTCTGGGTCTGTGCTGAGGAGTGCCTATTTTGCCCTGTGCCATTCACATATTATGTATGCTGTTTTGCTTTGGGGTCATTCTGCTGGAGCTGTGAGAGTATTCCGCATACAAAGAAGGGCAGTCAGAATAATTTCGGGTCTGTCATACCGAGCTGACTGTCGGCAGGCTTTTGTGGATCAGGGGATTTTGACCTTGCCCTCTGTGTTCATTCTTGAGAATCTTGTCTACGTAAAGAATCACATGAACGAGTACCCCGCACACAGTGACTTGCATTCGTATAGCACCAGACATAGTGGGGACCTAGCTATTGGCTGTTGGCGCCTGGAAAGATGTCGAAGTGGTCCGGGTTATTGGGCGGTTAAGTTTTTTAACAAGGTGTCACCTCATCTGAGGTCTCAACCTCTAAGAAGTTTTAAAAACATATTAAAAGACTTTCTCCTTGGTAGGGCTCTTTATAGCATGGAGGAATTTTTAACGTGTAATGATGTACCGTAGCTGAATGTTTGTTAATGTCTAAATTCTTAACATTAATTATTTTTATTATTATTATTGTTTTTTGACTTGTGTAAGTATAACATTTTACATGGCACCAATAAATGAATATGAATATGAATATGAATATGAATTAACACTTATTATAATGAATTTTAAGACACCTTGAAAAAAAAATTATTTTTATTTAAAATGCTTTAACTTTTTAATAAATGTTCGAAATGTCCACCTTCACATTCCATACAATATGCGAGTCGATTATGAAATTCTTGCAAAGAGCGAGTTAAAAATTCCGGTTTGGTTTGTAATTCGTCGCAGGATGTACTTATGCGTGCTTTTAAATCTTCAATGTTAGTTAAAATTACCTTATTATAAATTTTAGATTTAAGGTATCCCCAAAGAAAAAAGTCATTTGGCGATAAATCTGGCGAACGGGCCGGCCAAACAATCGGACCACGCCTCCCTATCCATCAACCAGGAAAACTTGAATTCAGAAAATTTGTAATTGCTGCAGTTGAAATTTTCAATTCGAGGAACAATTCGTGTACGAAGTAATTCCAAGAACTTATTGAAATTAAAATTTGTATCAACAAAATATGGTCCCACAAGTTCAGTGCCGATAATACCTGCCCATAACATTAACTCTAGCGTTATACTGTGTATGTGTTAAATTTTGAATATGATAATTCGTCCGTGACCAGTACCTAATAATGTAAAATGAAGTCATTGATTTAGTGAAATAAGGTGCTGTTATAACATACCGATAATTTTGAGAGTTAACAGAACCATTTAATGTAAAAGACGCTTCATCAGTGAAAAGTATTTTCTTCAACATATTATCATTTTCATTTAATGAATTAAATAGTGTTTCGCAAAAATCAACACGTCTTATTTTATCTTCGTCAAATAATTGTTGGTGATTTGAAAACTTGTAAGATTTGCATTTGTACTCTTTGAGAATTTTAAATATAGATGTCTTCGAAATATTAAATTGTTGTGCTAATTTAATTAATAGTGTAGTGGGGCTTTCTTCAATGTAACATAACACATTTAATTTTAATGCTTCTGTTAGGATGTGAGGAGTTTTAATTTTCTTTCTGTGGGTATTTATTATACAGCCATCAGAATCAAATTTCCTATTAATCGCCTGAATTGTTTCGATAGATGGTTGTGGGCTTGTCAGGATATTTGACAGAAAACAGATCCCGCACTTTCCTTAAACTGTTTCCAGCTTTATACCAGTTTAAAATTTCTGTTTTATCATCTTTTGTATACATTTTTTAAATTAGGCGAATACAAATGTGAAATATTGAAATATTCAAAATGTCATTTCTGTTATGACATTGATTTTGACGTTTGTCGAAACAAATAATTGACCGATGTTAGTTACATAACGCAATGTTGGTTGCATAATGTTCCATGCATTGACGCGTTTAATTTAAAACTGAACATAGGCGTTATCGTGTGCTATGTTCAGTGATAAAAAAAACCCACGGTATAATACTCACTAAATATCAGAACAGTTAAACAAAATGGTTGTTACTTTTGACATAAACATGTTGCCAACTGTAAAAAAAAAACATGTAAAGGTGTAAAAATATTGCGTGTTTACATTAATTCGCAAAATACTGTGCCTTATTATACAGAAATTGTGTTAAATCTAAACCGGTCAATTCACTTCATGCCTGTTTCTTTAAAATAAAAGATAATCCATATCGGAATACATACATGATTTTTTCATTAAACACAAAATCTTGATTAAATATCAAAAGAGCTTCATAAAAGATATGTTTCAATTTACGACGGGGATTCTAGGTGTGAAGCAAAGCATATTTATGGATTTATTGAAGACCTACAACACTAGCTGTTATGTGAAATTGCTTGAGAAATTTGGCAATATTGATATAAGAGGTATTGCTCTCCAACTAACAGATACCAAACAAATTCTTAGAGATAATGATAACAAAAAGTAGCGAATATTGCAGAATGGAGTTCTAGAACTGCACTTGTTTCTAATATATGCCCATGAGTGGTTCGCTCAAAGTGATCTCAATATGAACTCAAAATAATATTCGGTATCAAAAATATCGTGATTTAATTATGCATAATGGGTAATTTCTGGAATTGTAAACATTCGGGTAAGCATATGCGTGACACTCCCGTTTAGGTATGTCCTTGTTTACTAAGGAATGTCTGTGTAGGCCTCAAGCATCTTGAGATTCCAAGAATCATGTATCTGCAGTGTATCTAACCTTATGAAGTGTGATTTATTTGTCCACGAGAATTACAACTTCCTGGTGAATCCAGAAATTACAACAGTCATATTATAACGCCGACCCCGGTTTTACCTGCTTGCCAGTATCACAGACGCCTCTTCTAGCGGTAAATTACTTTCCCCGGAAGCCCACGCGCCTCAAAGATACGCAGCTCTACATGCACTTAGATGGCAGACTGGTACGGTCTTTATTAAATATTATTAGATAGATACCCCACTTTTACTTACCCAGAAGTTACTTGACAATAAGCGTGCCATGGTCACGTGATCAACTCGTACTAATGCATATATCGAATACATACGTCACGTGACCGAACCGTGATTGAAATCATGTAGGCCCATATGATAATATTACTTTTAATTCTAATTGATTAACTAATTGCAATTTCCATATACAGAAAATCATGCACATATTTGCTGGGGATGTATTTGTATAATAATGTCGAATTTATTAAGCGGAAATTAACAATAGTATTTAATAGTGTACGTAATAAATAAATACGCAATCACACAAGTTGTGAAATTTTATAATCATCTGCCCAGAGACCTCAAAGAATTAAATGATAAACAATTCAAACGTACATTGCTAAAAATACTAAACGCAAGTGTGTTATTTTAATGATTATTTTGTATTGTGAATTGTTATATACGTATAATTATATACAAACATATTTCACATTTTCTATACATACTACTAAAGCAAGGAAATTATTTAGAATAAAATGTAAATAAAAACGGAAAACACTCATTACTCAAACTGTGTATAATAAATTAATAATCACGGTCCAGGAACAAATAGCATCTGAAAAAATGAGGTGTGGCCACCACACGACTTTCTTATACGTATAAGCGTTTCAAATTATAGAAATTTAAGAATTTTTTTTACAATAATTATTCAAAATCCTATTCTAAGTACTTCTATTCTCTTAATAAATCTCTATAGAATGCATACTTTGCAAGATATTATCAAAAAAGTGCTGCTCGCTAAGAGTAAAAGTGCTACTTCCGGTCCGAATTTTCAAATTTCATATATACAAAAAATATTGCAAATCCAGTTTTAAATACTTTTGTACTCTTGATAAATATATATAGAATGCATAACTTACGACATATTTGCAAAAAATCGCTATTAGATAAGAGTAAAAGTGGCACTTCCGGTCTGAATTTTGAAATTTTTTTTATACAAAAGATATTGAAAATTACGTTTTAAATACTTTTATACCCGTAACGTACTTGTCTAAAAAGCATGATTTGCGAAATATTCGCAAAAAACTGATTTTCGATAAGAGTAAAAGACCTACTTCCGGTAGGAATTTCGAAAAACTTTTTAAATAAAATTATTCTCAATTTTAATTTTAAGTACATATGAACTCTTTATAAATTTGTTTAAATTTAGTAGTTGACGAAATATTGGCAAAATTCGTTTTTTTCGCTGAAGTAAACTGCTACTTCCGGTCTACCGATTTTACTGAAAAACTAATCAGATCTCAAGAGGGAGATTATACACGTAAATACAAAATTTGGAATTGATACCTACAGCGGTTTGACCGCTATCGTGGTCACACACACACACACAGACACACACACACACAGACACACACACACACAGACACACAGACATTTTTTAAAAACCACTTTTTTGGTATCAGGGGACCTCAAAACGTGGACATCTGCAAAAATCTCGAGGTCGAAAATTTTCATCATCACAATACTTCCTTATACTACGTATAAGAAAGTAAAAGACGTAAATGAGGTCAGATCTCCACATGTTCAAAATCAATTTTCTATAGCTCTATACACACATATACCCTTTCAAACTATCGAATAATAATTGATTATAAACTTATTTAGATTTTACGATTGCATCCAAGCATGAAAAATAAACGAGGTATTTATTTAACGTAAAATTGCCATACCTAACATTTGCAATTCCTTTTCACCGTTTAACATTAAACAAATGAATAGTTTTCTCTCGACAGACGTAAAAGCAAATCTCTCCGACGTAAGTTACATAACGCACATTCGCAAATACACAAGTAATTCTATACTAATAATTCTTTTTACTTATTTTCACACATAAACGAGCAAGGCATAAACAAAATGACATCCAGGTGATAATTCAATAAATGAAACGTTACCATTTCCTTCGTTAACATCGGTTACCCTTTAGTTATTCGGTATTTCTCCTACGTTAATTATAATTCGACATTTTTTAGACAGAATAAGACGCTGATACATTTTAAAATTGATTATGCCCGAATATGCATTTTTAATACAAATACGTGCCTTCCAGACAAGAATCGTTGTTTATTTGTTAATCACTTTTCGACCTCGAGATTTTTACAGATGTGAACGTTTTGAAGTTCCCTGATACCAAAAAAATGAGGTGTGGCCACCACACGACTTTTTTATACGTATGAGCGTTTCACATTATAGAATTTTAAAAAAATTTGTATACAAAAATTATTCAAAATCTTATTCTAAGTACTTCTATTCTCTTAATAAATCTCTATAGAATGCATACTTTGCAAGATATTATCAAAAAAGTGGTACTCGCTAAGAGTAAAAGTGCTACTTCCGGTCCGAATTTTGAAATTTCATATATACAAAAAATATTGCAAATCCAGTTCTAAATACTTTTGGACAAATATATATATAGAATGCATAACTTACGACATATTTGCAAAAAATCGCTATTCGATAAGAGTAAAAGTGGTACTTCCGGTCCGAATTTTGAAATTTTTTTTATACAAAAGATATTGAAAATTATGTTTTAAATACTTTTATACTCGTAACGTACTTGTCTAAAAATCATGACTTGCCAAATATTCGCAAAGAACTGATTTTCGATAAGAGTAAAAGACCTACTTCCGGTAGGAATTTCGAAAAACTTTTTAAATAAAATTATTCTCAATTTTAATTTTAAGTACATATGAATTCTTTATAAATTTGTTTAAACTTTTTTCACTGAAGTAAACTGCTACTTCCGGTCTACCGATTTTACTGAAAAACTAATCAGATCTTAAGAGGGAGATTATACACGTAAATACAAAATTTGGAATTGATATCTCCAGCGGTTTGACCGCTATCGTGGTCACAGATAGACAGACATACAGACAGACAGGCAGACAGGCAGACAGACATTTTTTAAAAACCACTGTGAGCGTATTGTACTACCACGTAACGTGGCTAGCAGTATATGCAATCACAGCTTCCTAACGTTTACAGTTTCCGAAATAAACTTGCGAAATTTAACAAACTTTCAGGAAATTTTTCGATTTTATTTCGGAAAGTATGCATGCAAATGGGAAACTGTGTGCGTATTGTACTACCACGTAGCGTGTCTAGAAGTATATGCAACAAGAACATCCTAACGTTTACAGTTTCCGATATAAACTTAAAATGGGTTTTCTTTAAACGATAATTTTATGGCATTAATGTTTGAATATGATTTCGGGCATGTGGCCGCCACGGCTGGCGCGTACATGGCATAATCTGGAGATCCAATTTTCACACACTCTTCGCAGTAAATAAGGCTGTATTTCGGAAATAACGCGTCGAATGTTAGATCAGGGGACTTCAAAACGTGGACATCTGCAAAAATCTCGAGGTCGAAAATTTTCGTCATTACAATACTTCCTTATACTACGTATAAGAAAGTAAAAGTGGTTTTTGAAAATTGTCTCTGTTTGTGCATGTCAGTCCCTGTGTGTGTGACCACGATAGCGGTCAAACCGCTGTAGCTATCAATTCCAAATTTTGCATCTACGAGTATAATCTCCCTCTTAAGATCTGATTAGATTTTCAAACAGGAAGTAGTAGTTTACTTCAGTGAAAAAATCGAATTTTGCAAATATTTCGTCAGTTTAAACAAATTTATAAAGAATTCAAATTTACTCAAAATTAAATTTGAGAAAAATTGTGTTCAAAAAATTGTTCGAAATTCCTACCGGAAGTAGGTCTTTTACTCTTATCGGAAGTCAGTTTTTTGCGAATATCTCGCAGGTTATTTAGAACATAATTTCAAATATCTTTGTATAAAAAAAATTTCAAAATTCAGACCGGAAGTAACACTTTTACTCTTACCGAATAGCGACTTTTTGCAAATTGTATGTCGTAAATTATGCATTTTGTATATATTTATCAAGAGTACAAAAGTATTTAGAGTTAGATTTGCAATATTTTTTGTATAAATGAAATTTCAAAATTCGGACCGGAAGTAGCACTTTTACTCTTAGCGAGTAGCACTTTTTTTTTATAATATCTTGCAAAGTATACATTTTATAGAGATTTATTAAGAGAATAGAAGTACTTATATATGTATAGGATTTTGAATAATTTTTGCATAGAAGAATTCTTAAAATTCTATAATTTGAAACGCTCATACGTATAAGAAAGTCGTGTGGTGACCACACCTCATTTTTTTCAGCTATTTTGGTTGTTCTTCATTTTTGGTGTGGTATTTATTTCTCGAATTAAGAGTCGTTTATTAATTATTTTATTATTTATTTTTGTGACCTTTCGTGCCATCTGTAATTCGGTAAATCGAATTACCGATATACTTTAAAATAAATAAATATATAAATAAAGATCCCTTTCTGTTCCTTTTAAATCTGACTAATGTTTAATTAAGCTGACAGTTTTAGATTTGGTTTACGTTCCATTTCATATTTCATTAATGCACGCATTCATTTAATTCCAATTGTTTTAATTTTACAACGTCATGCTTAGTGGTGGGTTGTCATCATTGTTAGTTTGCGATATATCTTCATCGCCTCTTTTGATTGATAACTGTCATAGTGAGCGTGCGTGAAATTTCATCTACCAAGGTTTAAGCTGTCCTAGTATTAAATTACGTATAGGAGTTTGGCTTGAAAATACAAGGATGAAAATGCACTGCTTATTATTTTACATGGTTTAGTTAAGAAATTGATGGTTTTAGATATCGCCCGTGTGGATTATCGAAGATTCAGTATTGTTGACTTGGAAGTGATAATCTCGGTGAATTTTTGTACAGTACATCATTAGTGGATCACATTCGTCTTCGGTTGTATAACTTGCGTGTTGTCCTCTTGCTAGCGTTTTAGTACATGGTCAAGAACACCTCATCTCCTGCACGTTCAAGTTTCATGTATCTAGGATACATGTTACAGATTAACCGGCATTATTAGTAATACTTTCATCTCTAGATGCTAGTGCCGCCATTACGTACGGCTTGCTGCGCTCCGGATTTATACACAGCAGGCACAGTAGTATTTTCCAAGACGTCTGCTTCTACTAACTTTCCTATCTGCGTAGAGCAACTACTATGTCTGCGAAATTTGGTCAGTGAGTCACACAAGGGTTATGTCACACATCCAGAAAGGCACCAAGCATCACCTCCTGCCGATATTTCAAAGTAAAAAAAAAATTGGGGTCCATTTCTACTTATTTTTGTTCCATTTCAATTTAGAAACATTACTCTTATTGAAAAACTATGTACTTAGGAATAACAACACATCAGTAACGAAAGACAACGAAAATGGAAATAGAATTGCACAATATATGTAATAATAATATGTAAAGCGAAAGAAATTCTAAAACAAAAGAGAATATAGACTGCAAGCTGCCATAGTCAAATAAAAAACTTGGTAAAAAAAGGAATAAAGACCTCAGGAAAGAACTAAACAGAAAAATAGAAGAAAATAAAGTTAAACGGAAAAAAGCAATTTAATAGCTAAAAATTAGAAAGGGCGGCCTAGAAGGGTATATGACATTATTGCCAAGATTATTAAGACAATAGATAAAACTTAAGAAAACCTATGGCTATAGCCAAAAACAAAAATGAGGTGTGGCCACCACACGACTTTCTTATACGCATGCGCGTTCCGAAATGTGTGTATAAATTGCTTCAAAAGTATGTTTTATATTCTGTAAAATTCTATTCTAAGTACGTCTATTCTCTTAATAAATCTCTAAAGAATGCATACTTTGCGAGATATTCGAAAAAGTGCTACTCGCTAAGAGTAAAAGTGTTACTTCTGGTCCAAATTTTGACATTGCATGTATACAAAAAATATGTCAAATCTAGCTCTAAATACTTTTGTACTCTCGGTAAATATATAAAAAGGGCATAATTTACGACATATTTGCAAAAAAATCGCTATTGATAGGAGTAAAGGACCTATTACCGATAGAAATTCAAAAACTGTTTTAATAAAAATTTTCCAAAATTTAATTCTGAGTATATTTGAATTCTCTATAAATTTGTTTAAACTTAGTAGTTGACGAAATATTGGCAAAATTCGATTATTTCACTGAAGTAAACTACTACTTCCGGTCTACCGATTTTACTGAAAATCTAATCAGATCCCAAGAGAGAGATTATACTCGTAAATACAAAATTTGGAAATGATATCTATAGCCGTTTGATCGGTATCGTGGTCATACACACACTGACAGGCAGACACACACCGAGAGAGAGAGAGACATTTTTTAAAAACCACTTTTTCGGTAGCAAGGAACTTCAAAACGTGGACATCTGCAAAAATCTTGAAGTCGAAAATTTTCACAGTACTCCCTTATCTACGTATAAAAAAAGTAAAAAGTTGCTTCCGGTCCGAATTTTGAAATTCTTTTTATATTAAAATTGTCCCAAATGCAGCTCTAAATACGTTTGCGTTCTCAATAAATCTGTACAGAATGCAAAATTTACGAGATATTTGCAGAAAACTGCTAATCGATAAGGGTAAAAGTATTACTTCCGGTCCGAATTTTAAAATATTCTCTCTAATACATTTGTATACTAGATAAATCTGTATAGAATGCATAATTTGCAAATAACTGTTTTTCGATAAGACAAAAAGACCTAACTTTTTTTATGAAATCTTTAAATTCATTTTTTAGTACTTTTTGCCTAAACTTAGTACTTGACGAGATATTAATAAATTCTGGTTCTTTTACCGAAGTAAACTACTCTTTTCGATCTAAAGATTTTACTGAAAATCTAATCAGATCTCAAGAGGAAAATTATACTCGTAAATATAAAGTTTGGTAATGATAGCTTCAGAGCTGTTTGCCGATATCGTGGATACGCACAGACAGACACATCAGCAGTGCTGCCAATTGCGGATATTTTACCCGAAACGCGGGTATTTTAATCAGACTGTCGTGTAAAATTGTGAAGCGGGTAAAATCGGGTATTTTGACATAAAACAATTAAAGTTTCCTTTACTTAACTCGATTTAGTCAACATCAGATATCAATATGTATTTTATTGTCTATCAAATCTAAACTCTACAGAAAGATTGTTGATGCATTTATGCAGCAATTTTATCAATTTCAGTAACTTTAAAGAGAAAAATGTTTCAGCTGTTGACCACACAAATATTCGCTTGTTTGTTCCACTTTGCAACGTTTATTTAGGTATATCTGCCACTGAATCTTTTGAATTGTTGAAAAATTATGCATCCCAAACTAAAATTGATCAAATTCTTAAAATTTGCTCAAATTTTTATGTAGAGCCTGTCTCTGACATTAAAACGCGATTTGATTTTTCTGATCCAATTTCTAAAATTTTAAGAATTCTTGAACCAAAAACAGCCAAATCTTATGAAATGAAATCTCTGCAAAAAATTGTACAAGGATTTCCAATTAATAAAGAAATTACAAATCTTCAAATTTTGGACAAGGAATGGAAGCATAGGTTGTGAAGTTTATTGGAAAATGGGTTTGAATTGAAAAATGCTGCAGATGTTCTTCTTTTCCCCAATATAAAAGTAGTGTTTTCCTTACTTTTTATTCTGCCTTTTTCAAACGCATTTGTTGAAAGAATTTTCAGTGATTTGAAGAATATCAAGACAGACCACAGAAATGCATGAGGCACCACAACGCTAACGTCTTTAATGGCGACAAAAAGAAGCATTAAAGATATGGGAGGTTGCGTAAAATTTGAACAAATATTTGATTAATGCCGAAATTTGGACAAAATAGTTATTGAGGTACTAAGGGTGTGGTATTTATAATAATATTTACTGTGTTTACTAGTCCTATTTTGTAAATTTTCTTAAAAATATATATATATAAATAAAAATCTTAAATTCGAATTATTTTAGACTACTTTTAAATTTGGCGCCATCTATTCGAAATGTCGGATAAAAGCGGGTATTTTTCATTCGCTTATGCGGGTAAGGCAGACGTATGGCTCTGGCTGCACTCAAATCAATTAATGAAAGTAAACGTGAAAGGCTCAGGAAGGCCACGTTTATTTTAGAATTAGAATCATGTACTTAATACGAATAATCAAAGAAACACATCTAAAAACGTGTTATGCATGCCTTTCAGTCTCTTTCCGAAATAGAAATAATTTAGATAAAAATTTCTATCTTACTATATACAGAGATGCATTAAATAACGTATTGAATTCGCAGAATTTTGCCAATACGTATATATTTATGTACGTAGAGTTACACAAATATTTAAATATTTCGAGAAATATGGAAAGACATAGCAGCAGCGAAAAATGTAGACCGAAATTATGTTTACTATAAACAAAGTCTGCGAAAAAAGTTCCTTTTTCTACACACTACACAGCATACATATAGTACACCGACACAGACGTATAACGTAACGTATACACACACATGATCTGTTCAATATCTGATGATTACGTGAAAAATCCAAGGTCGTCTAAATAAACACTTTTACGCTTAGCTGTGGCGTGAATTCGGCTGAACCAGGGTCAGATAAACGTGCCGGGATAATCTTGAGAACGGCAGAAACTTTACAGCATCTCATCTGTCGATTGTATATACAGTTTACAAAAAAATAATTATTCGCACATAATAATACCTTGTATATTAATAATTTGTATGATAATTAAATTAAACGCCTTTACATAAAGTATAAGCTTAGTATCTAAAGAGTTCAAAAGAAGTTTTAATTAATTTTGTGAATTATAAATTCAATCGTTTTCGCGGTTCTTATTCGTTTATCATTTTCAATTTACAATTTTACTCTTTCACATATTGCTTATTTTTTAATAATACAAATAAACTACATTTTTTTTATAGTTTTCACCTACTTACGACATAATCAATTTGAGAAAATAAGTCTCACGGATAGTAACTCAAAATCTATCATCGACTTGTGGTGAGGAGAATTCATATTACCTACTTACGGTTCAGTGATGTCAGATGGGTGTATTCCAAAATAACTAACCACTCCTGAAAATTCCAAGAATTCGAACTACACACAACATCAAAATTGTTGGACCCCCAAGAGATTATGATGATAATAGTAATAGTAATAATATGTAATAATGATAATAATAGTAATATAACTTTATTGTCGTAAGTCATAGACATTGACATTGTCAATAAATACATATATAGTGGTTATTCTGTCCTTTGTAAAACAAGTAAATAACAAAATTTCATCTATATTAATATATATCGGGTATACATCTACCCAAAAATTACTTTATATGCTCCTCAAACGAGTAGTAAGCTCTCTCCAGCAAAAAGCCCCTTAACTGACCCCTAAATCGATGACCGTTCGCAGACGAGCCATTCTTCAAATCAGTCCGCAAAGAATTATATGCTCTAATCGCTCGATACTGGGGACTCTTTTCAAAATGTGCGGAAGTATGAAGCGGCACCGAATAGTCGTCGCAGCGCCGAGTACACATTGAGTTGTAAATGTCCCTCTTCCGAACAAACATCGATCGGTTATCCACAAGGAATACAATGAGTTCATATATATATAAGGAAGGTAAAATTAAGAATTTAAGATCTTGAAAAAGAGGCCTACACATTGTTCGAATAGCGCGCTTTTGTAATATAAAGACATCACTAAGATGTGTCGATGCACCCCAAAAGAGTAATGCATATCTGAGACGAGACTCAATATTCGCATAATAAAATGATTTCAGTGAAAACATTGCTACACATTTCCTCAACACACTTAAAACAAATATAGACGAGCTATCTTTTTTGCACAAATTTTTACAGTGATCGTTCCAGCCCAATCTATTGTCCAATGTAACTCCAAGAAAACTAGTTAACTGTGTCTCAGGCATAGATAACCCATGATGTGGTATATACAGACTGTAGTCTAGATTTGGTTGCTTACGGAAATGCAAAAAATTTGTCTTTTGTGTGTTAACTATTAGTTTGTTCAGTTAACACCAATTATTCATGTTCGAAATAATACCCCTCAATGCAGCAATTGTGGATGGCACAGAATCCGACGTCACAACACATGACGTGTCATCCGCGTGTTGTGACAAGACACAATTCCCCATACCTGCTCCCACGTCATTTATATAAATCAAAAACAAGGTAGGGCCCAAAATCGACCCTTGTGGAACCCCACAGACAATTCTCCTTGATACTGAAGAGCGCTGTTTGGTAATCTGGCCCTCCTGACCGACCACGGAAACAATCTGATATCTGTCTGTTAAATACGATCTGAAGAGCCTCAGTGCCACACACCTAATTCCATAACCCTCCATCTTACTCAACAAAATATCGTGATCCAACAGGTCAAACGCTAATAGTGTGTTATTAAGAACAATAAAAATATTATATTGCACACATGTTTTTTTTTCAGATGAAAATTTGATAATGGGAAGTTGTTGATCAACGTAGACATCAACAGAAGAAGCATAAAGAAAAACTTAAAAAATTTAATACACAAGAAAAGATGAAATAAAGTTGATGAGCCAAACAAACAATATTCAATAGTCAGTACGCCCTCTTTTGCTTAGTACTAACCCATTGACACGTCTATCCATTGAAATAATCAATGAATTTATTTTTTCTTGTGAGATATTGTTCCATTCCTCTATAGCCGCTATGGTTAATTCTTCCGCGATGTGGATTGGGTTAATCCGATTGCGAATGGCTCTACTAACAAAATCCCACATATGTTCTATTGGATTAATATCGGGGGATTATGCTGCCCAATCCAATCTGGCAACATGTCCTTCGTCAAGAGCCTTCCGAACCTTTATTGCACAATGTGGTCTGGCATTCTCATCCATAAAGATGAAATTTTGTCCCCATTTCATTGCGTAATGGATAGCAAATAACGTTTTCAATGTAAACTGCACTTGTCACGTTCTGCAGAATAGGAATTAACGCGGTAAGGCAGTTAAACATTATACCACCCCAAAACATGACTGTGCCTCCTTCGTTAGGAGCAACTTCACGGAGCAAATTTAATCGCTCTTGACGATCTGGTGCTCTCCAGGCACATTACCTACTATCATCACTCACCAATTCAATTTTGATCTCATCGGTAAGTAAGACCCATTGCCATCGCCATAAAAGACACCTCCGTGCTTCCGCGCCCAATGGAAACGGGCAACTCAGTGTCGTGCAAGTAGAGTGGGTACTCTCAATGGTCTTCTAACACGTAAATTCGCACTATGAAGAAGTCTTCCTCGAATGGTAGCGGTTGAAATAACACGACGAAACGTATCTTTGGGATAGTTTCAAAAAGTTATGGATAGACAAGGCAATCTGCAATCATTGTTATAAAATGTTGAGCTGCAAAGGATCATCTACGAGCAATCTACATAATCATTTGAAAGCAGTTCATAAAATAATTATCGGAAAGAAATCAGAAACGATCGGCGAAGAAGAAACGCCTGGATCTTCCTCTTCTTCAAAAAAAAACAAACGAATATTTTGAATTTTATGAAAGTGAAAAGGAGTAGTTTAGAAGAAATCATATCAAAATTTGCAGCAATGGATGGATTTTCTATTAATAGCATTACAAATAGCTCATTCATACGAGAGTCTCTTCAACAACAAGGATATTCATTACCAAGAAAGAACTCTAGAGTAATGGATCTCATTCATGCGTTTTATGACAATGCCAAACGTGAAACTATTATTGAATTAGATTCAATAAAAAAGAATAGGAAAAAATTCTCTATAACTTTAGGCGAGTGGACTATCAAAAGAAATCATAGATATGTAAACATTAATGTACACCATTTGGCAGAAGATTTCAATTTGGGATTAGTTCTAATAGCTGGTTCCTGTGATGCTCAGAGAACACTAGAATTGGTATCTGAAAGGAAACAAAATTTCAACTTGATTCTAGAAACTGACATAGTGGCAGCAACAAATGATGGTGCTGCTGTTATGAAAAAAATTAGCAAATTATCATCTATAATTAATCAACTATGCTATTCACACGCCATCCACTTAGCAGTTACTGATGTGTTATATAAAAATAGAGAAATGGCTGAAGCTGAAGCCGAAGTAAATGTTTCAAGTGACTATCGGAAGATTAAGATGAAGACGAATATAATGATTATGAAGATTCTGTTTATTATGTTTGTAACCGAGAACATTCTATTCCTATTTTTCCTGACAATTACAAACAATCAGTTTCACAAATTAGAAAAATTTGTAACTTCTTTAGAAAATCTCCAGTAAGAAACACCATTAAAAATTATATCAAAAAATGAGGTGTGGCCACCACACGACTTTCTTATACGTATGAGCGTTTCAAACTATACAATTTTAAGAATTTTTTTATACAAAACTTATTCACAATCCTATTCTAGGTACTTTCATTCGCTTAATAAATCGCTATAGAATACATAGAGTGCTCCTCGCTAAGAGTAAAAGTGCTACTTCCGGTCCGAATTTTGAAATTTCATATATACAAAAAATATTGCAAATCCAGTTCTAAATACTTTTGTACTTTTGATAAATATATATAGAATGCATAACTTACGACATATTTGCAAAAAATCGCTATTCGATAAGAGTAAAACTGGTACTTCCGGTCTGAATTTTGAAATTTTTTTTATACAAAAGATATTGAAAATTATGTTTTAAATACTTTTATACCCGTAACGTACTTGTCTAAAAAGCATGACTTGCGAAATATTCGCAAAAAACTGATTTTCGATAAGAGTAATTGACCTACTTCCGGTAGGAATTTCGAAAAACATTTTAAATAAAATTATTCTCAATTTTAATTTTAAGTATATATGAATTCTTTATAAATTTGTTTAAACTTAGTAGTTGACGAAATATTCGCAAAATTCGATTTTTTCGCTGAAGTAAACTGCTACTTCCGGTCTACCGATTTTACTGAAAAACTAATCAGATCTCAAGAGGGCGATTATACACATAAATACAAAATTTGGAATTGATATCTACAGCGGTTTGGCCGCTATCGTGGTCACACACACAGAGACAGACACACAGACACACAGACATTTTTTTAAAACCACTTTTTCGGTATCAGGGGACTTAAAAACGTGGACATCTGCAAAAATCTCGAGGTCGAAAATTTTCATCATCACAATACTTCCTTATACTATGTATAAGAAAGTAATATATCAAACAAGAAAAATGGAAGGAATTAAATTTATTTCATGACTGCAAAACAAGGTGAAATTAGTATTGAGGACATGATTGGAAGATTTCTGGCAGTAAAAGAATGTGTTGTTTTAGCATTGAATGATATTGGTTCTTCTTATATGTGGAATGAAGCTCAATATCCTAAACTTTTGGAACTTCATAAAGTCTTGGGACCTATTCGTCTAGCAGCTGAAGGCTTAGGGGACGAGATGCCAATTTATTAACAAGTGAAGGTATATTTGAATTTTTGTTAAATGAACTAAAAAATTTAAACACTGAAATGAGTTTGAAATTATTATATGCTTTAGAAGAACGAATTCAAGAAGGACGACAAGTAGAATTAGCAACTCTTTTGCTGTATTTGCAAAATCCACAAAACATTACCAGTTCAGCAAAGAAATCTAGTGTACTTTCTTTAGCTTCAAAAACCGAAATTATTAAGTTATCTGGAAAGATATTGTCTAGAACATTTCCAAATTTTTATGTTGAAACCAATTCTGATGAAGAGCAAATCGAAGAAACTACTCATCAGAGTAATGCTTTTTTAAAGGAAGCCATGGAAAAATCAATGCTTAAGTTTCTTGAAGACCCTGAAGTAAAATTTACAAATCCAAAGACACTGAAAGGTGCATTTTCATTATTTGAGGCAACGAATAAAAGAACCAAAAACTTAGATTTGTTATTTGATGCCCTAAAAACTATAAAACCAAGCTAAGTAACTAGTGAACGAGTATTTTTAATTTCAGGAAATATTGTGTCCAAAATAAGAACCAAACTTAGCCACCGTTCAGTGGATATTTTATGTTTTTTAAAATCCTATTTTCTGAGGAGAAATTATTATATTTGTGATATTTGAAAATATTTATTAGTTTAATAGTTATTATTAATATAAATATTATTTGAAATTTTTGTTTGAGTTTTCGTTATTTTGTGGTAAGTAATGTGTAATATTTTTTTTATATTTTGACTTTGATATTAATTTCGTTTTTTGTTATTTTATATAAATTAAATAAAATATTTTTCCCTATTCTATTTTTTTGACAAAAATTCGAAAACCGGCTAAATCCGGTTTTTCGGAAATCTGGAATTCGAAAACCGGTTTTTCAAAAAATCGGTTTTTGTATAAACCCTAGTTAGAATCCAATTAGTATTATCATTGTTAATTACGAAGATTATCTAGATATGTTTCTTTCAAAGAATTTACATAGTTAACATTTTCAGCAAGAGTTTATCCACCAAAAACAATTAGATAATATATTAGATATTTGATATAAAAGAAATTCAAAAATTGGTTTACATATTAAATTAATAAAGTTGTTCAGAAGTTTTTTTCATTAAATAACAGGTACTTAATTAAATGACTTCGCTGAATAATGTTTATGAATAGGATTCGTACACAAAAATAAATCATTCAAACACTAGCTATACGCAGAAACCGATATTATCTTTTAATAATAATTATAGCTTAATAGTAGCACAACAATTTAAAATTTTAAATCATAATACGTATTCATACGTTTTTGTATTACGAGTATAATAATTTGAATAAAAAGACCTGAATGAATTCTTTTGTGTATATTGCTTTTTTGTTCAAAATCGCTGGCAAAAATTCATCGCAAAAAAAGATTAATACCTATAATTAAGCACCATTATTAAGATTACAGTGGAAGGCCACTCCGTAAGATAAAAATCACCTCAAAAGTTATTCTTCTCGCAGTTAATGAAGTAATCCCACTGAGCATACCATGTCCTCCACGTCGACCTTGAAGGAATTATAAGTTTCCGACGATTTCATAGGCCAGTAGACGGAGGCTCTATTCCTTAATTAATATTCTTTATTGCTAATTTATGGAAGAATTCTATATTTTTGCGGAACATTAGAACTACCAAAAAAAGTATATATGGTTATTCAACCATTGCGTATAGACATTCGACATTTTAATTTTAATTGAGAGAATTATGCAAACACGAAAGAAATGTGCCTCAAGATGGAGATAAGTGCAAAATTAGAACTGTAAATATTTTACCAATTCCTTCATTAATATACATAGATGTGAAGAAAACAGGAAAACAATAAACTTACACGTTTTTTTCTGCATTATATTTGGATAAAATTAGAACTTCTAAACGGAAAACGTCCTGTCAATTTCAAAATCACAAACTATAATTAACAAATTTGATATTTTTACATTTAAAACTTCATTATCAAAAATTTACTATCTTGCGGGTAAAATTGTGATTTCTAGTTTTAAAAGCGGAAATATCCGTATTTACAATGTTTGGGTATTGAGAAGAAACGATTGTAAGTACCTGTCTAACTGTTGAATTGTAGATATCAAATAATAAATCAGTTCAGTGGCGGCTCGGGGTGGTTCACATAGGAAGTGCATAATTTCAAAATTAAAAAGTATAATACAAGAACGCTAACCCAATCTTTATAAGATCACCGACATAGGAAAGTTTTTATTCTCGTCAGCCGTGAAAACTGGCGTTCCGCTTCAGACGTTGTCATTGGGATTGTAATGACAATTTTTAAAAGCTTAACAACTTCATTAAAGGTGTCGCTTAATCCATCCAGCAAAAGGCCTAGCAGACCTACAGCACTGACTTCTATATTTTGCCTAAATTCTTCTCTAGAATATAGAACACTTAATTCAGTTCGTAGTCTGCTTTCATTGAGGCATGGATAAAATTTTACTGCTTCTTTAAGGCAATCTTCCGGAAATTTTTTTTGAAAAGAGGAGAACCGTGTAAAAGAAATAAACTTTGCTAATATTAAGTGCCCTGTATACCGAAATCTAGTTTTTATTTCAAGCAAAATAATATCGCACACATCAATAGTTTCCCTCCCTCTTTGGCTACCATCAGTTACTGTTCGTCGCGTTGATGGTCGAGGAGTTAGTTCTGAGTCATTTTGTTTAACCAACTGATTATCTGTGTCAGCGATTTCGGTTCGAATTTTTTCAAAATTAACTAAATTATTCTTGATTTTTAATGCATCTGTATTGACATTTTGTAATTGATTAAACAATATGTCCACATGTGGCATAATTTTATGAAAGAAAGTTAACCAATAGATAAAATTTTCCACCTCTAAAATTCGCAAATTGGCACCAGCTTGATGAATGGTAATTTGTAAACTAGCTTCTCCCTCGATTTGTTCTAGAGCTTCAATTATTTCTTCTCGGTGCTCATATATTGTATTCACTGTCCTAGAATTGAAGTTCCATCTTATTTTTGAAGAACGAGGTAAGCTTTTTCTCTGAAGGAATTCCTCCAATCTTGCAGCTCGTTGTGGTGAAGTGGAGAAAAAAGAACATAATCCCGTCAGATTGGCAAAAAAAAATTCTGCAATTACTACTGCTCGATGTAGCATGCGACATAATAAGATTTGTCTGATGTGCGTAACAATGTACAAAATTGGCCCTTGGATACTGGTCTTGGACATGTATTTGCCTGCCGTTAATAGCACCACTCATGACTGCTGTCCCATCATAGCCCTGTGCAATCAGTTTTTCTGGGTCATCAACAAGCAAACTAATTTCGGTAAGGATGGAGGCAGATAAAGAATTAGCATCATGTCCACTAGGCAGAAGAAATTTCCAAAATCTTTCGACCGGTCTCGCGTTTACAATATATCTTAAAACAACCACCAACTGAGACTGATTGGACATATCTGTGGTTTCATCAGCTATCACAGATATGAAGTCGGTTGCTTTAATTTCACTGGAAACTTGTTCATGATACACGTTCAAGATTGCATCAAGCAGCTCATTCTTTATCGTTTTTGATAATCCCTTAAAAACCGGGTCTGCTTCGATGTGATCTTTGAGCGATTTATCCAATTCTGCCGTAAAATTTGTCAATTCCCGAAAAATGCCCTTGGTATTCGACATTTTCCGTTCATCATGACCCCGAAGTGCCAGTTCAAACCCGCCACAAAATCTAATGCAATTTATTATTAAATTTAACACATGCCTATTTTTTGTTACCTGTTCATTGTGTTGTTGAACTGCTTTTCTATATGATGAATCTTAAACATTGTGAATGTTATTTTTCCTAACATTCTTAGACTAAATATATTTTTCAAATGCCCTTCGGAATTTTCATGTTTCGTAATTTTAGCACTAAGATGAATTAAGTCTTTTATTCCGTTCTTCGACCAAAACGGTTCACCACCAAACAAAAGACACGGAAAACAAAACAAAGTATTTTTAATTTCACACCCACAAATCCAGTCATTTTTTGATAAATATTCATTTTGAATTTTCTTATAACGTCTTTACCTTTAACAGATTGTTTATTTTCTAAACATAATTGTGGCATCGGCCGTTTAAGATTTTTTATTGCGATTTTTCATCATACGTTAACCGCCAAAAGCGTGTTATTCTGTAACGCAGAGACGAAATTCATCTTACAACAGCGGTGAGCAGACTGGGGATCTTGCTCACACGCTATGTATTATACGATATGGAAGTAGAACAAAATACAGTTCTCCCCACCTTCAATGTAATGTTAATGGCTTAACGGAGCAACGGTTGGGCTTTGCTCATGGGTATGTTTCTCTCGGTGGAAGGGGTAAACATTCGAATAGTTTCTCGTCTTTATTACATCCGTGCGCTGTTAGTCGTCATTATATCTGTGACGACGATCGGTGCATGTAGGTTGTTACGCGCGCCGCACACGCCACGTTCCTGTTCAATAACTATGAATACGTAATAAATAAATACTTTCACAGTTAGTCGCCGCTTGGTTTGTTTTGTTTCAAAATTCCAGGGCGTGCAATTGCTCACTTACTCTCATTAAAGAGCCGCCACTGAATCAGTTTAATTTATTAAGTGCGTTAGTGACATAAACTGATATAATTATACTGGAAATATAGATCTACTAGGTAAAAAAGCGTAATTAAAACTTGATAATTGCTGTTCTTGATTCTCCTCCTAACGGGTCACTGACTAGTGTATTAAGGGGGCTTACGCAGAGGTGCCGACTAACTGCCGTGAGGTAGGACGTAAGGGAGTGGCGCCATATGCGCTAATGTAAATTCCGCCGATGTAAGGTATTCGTTAAAATAAAACAAACAGGACAAATACTTGTTTTTCTTATTATGTTTTTGCCTTAAATTTAATACAAAGGATTAATTAAGGCTTCGTTGGCAGTACTTTCTTATAATTCAAATTATTTACTCCTACATTTCACTCTCAAAGTTGGCAAAATTTACAACATCATAACACAGTTTCAGAAACTTTATTTTAAAAACTAAATCCAGTCGAGCATGCACTAAGCCTTTGCTTATTTGTGTTTTAAATTTCGTTTTGATATTTCGTAAATTAAACCGGTACTATTGATTTAACGAAACCTTGTAAAGTCCAGAATTTGCATTAGCGCATATGGCGCCACTCCCTTACGTTCTACCTCACGGCAGTTAGTCGGCACCTCTGCGTAAGCCCCCTTAAAAACATACTTACTTCTGATTATTTCCTGATGGGTCTGCAATTCCACCAATTAAAATGTATTTGAATTAACGTATTTTATTTAGAACAGTATAACAATTTCGTCCCTTACAAAACAATTTTTTTTTATTAAAGAAAAACTCAAAACAAATTATTTGTAGGATCAAAAAATGAACTTTAAATTAGATCAGTAGTAATGTCTTCTATAAATTCGCAAACTCTATTTGTTTCACCGTGATGTGGCATTGTTTTTTGTTCAGAAAATCTATTATTATCAATCTCTGTCTTGGCGTTAACATCATCACCAGTTTCTGGAAACTACTGGTTGTGACATCTGAGCTCCAAGTTTCCCCACTCTTCTTCAAAATCCATTAAAAGCAAGAGTTCACGACCTCTTGAATTTAGAGGGTTTAGCTGATGTTCATAACTTAAAATAGAAGGATTAGTATTAGAAGGAAGTTTTCCTAGTCTTCATGACACTTTTGGCGGTACTTAAGTTATTACTATAATGCAATTCAACGCGTACGACAATGATGCCAGTACTAGAACGTGTTAGATATAATTGTTTAGTTTGTTTAAATCCAAAATGCCAAGATCCAGTAGTCTTCATGGTACTCTGAACTGCATCTTTCTAATCAGGTACCACGCATTCGCTTCTCAAATGAATTATAATTGCAGCGTCACTTAACAAGTCACTATATTCATAGTGTTAAGCTAAAACTTCCTTTTTTCAAACTCTCTTTTCTATTTGAGCGAAAACTCGGTCAGCAAGTAAAAAAAAATGACCGGTGACGGTAAATATTAATTCCAAAGAATTTGAAGTTCTGGAAGCATTTTCGTAATGCCGTTTGCAACGTATTCCTATCATTATAGCGTTCTTATTTTGGCCACTACAACCATATATAAGTCATTAATCTAATAACATGAAATCTACATACATATACATAAAATTACGGGGTTTCTGCAATTTTATTTTGTTTGAATTGCCGTAGTGCAAATACTACCTGTGGCGAAACAGCCATAGCGAAATGACCATGCAAGCCAACGTTCTTCGAGCATGTAAGTCAGACGTATACAAACGACAAGTGATGCTGTTGCTGATGTTGCCGTTCGTCGTATTGTTGATGTGTACCTTCGTCGAGCAGTTTCAGTTGCCAAGAAGCCATTCCTAAATTTATAAATTTGGTTTAATCTAAACACTTCAACAATACTTTCTTATGTTCTTCCACTTGCCAGTTGATCTTTGCCTCTTCAAACGTTTATCATGACATATCGTGATATTTTTCAATTTCGCAGTCCAAGTTGTGCATCGCCACTATTAATCTCAGAGGTGATAACCGTTTTAAAACATGCGTAAGCATGTTAAGACACGTTTATCTATTCCGTTTCTTGTTTAAAACCGCTGAACCTAGGTAATATTATGTTTTATCATAACTAGTATTAGAATTGTTTCGTCAATTGGTGTACAAGTTGTCAGGTAATCTATAATGAAAAACGTAATTCAAAATTTCCCAGTCCGTGATGTTTTCTTTACTTTGTTTCATTCCTTTTACTTAGAACTGGTCATGAAAACGGACCATAATTAAGATTCAAAATAAGTTTATGCATGGGAACTTTTCAAGAAAAATTTAACGCGTTGAACCCTAACAAACAAGATCGTAATACCAGTGTGAATTTTTCGATACGGGTCAATAAAACGAAACATAAACATGTCTTTAATATGTCTCTCACCAGTGCATATGCATATCTGCACTTGTCCAATTGGTGGTAATAACATCCTGCTATTTACGCTTAAATAAACAAGTGAAACATCAAAGGAAACATAAACACTTATTTGCATGAACAACATTTAACTACTTTTTTGTCAGAAATAGAAAAAATACCAATTCAATTAGTTTATCCAATTAAACTGTTTTATTTTCATGAAATGCAGTATAACATTAAATGGGGCAAGCAGAGTTTACGACACTTTATTTTGAATGCAAAACCAAGGATAACCAATTTTATTTGTTTATGTGTAATGTGCATATTTTGACAAATATGTGGTGGCATCGTTGGATGAAAAGATGATGGATCACTTCACACAGAGTGTCTTGGCCACTCCTTGATAGGAAACATCAAAACTTTTATTTTCCTTTTCACCACTAAAGTAAGAATTTACAACACAGCCCAACAATAAAATGAAGCAAAAGAAGAAAACAGATGTAAATTGGGAGAAACTAACTCAGTTCATGCAAAATGAAAAATATGTTATCAAAAGATTAAGAATAAACTATTCTCAAGTATTTAAATTCAAGCATGTTCATAAAAGAAGTCTACCCATATTATATACAACAAAAGCGAGCATATCTGTTTTACACAAGACAGGTATAGGCCAAAATTCGGAAAATGAGGGGCGATGATCTCAGAAAGAAAGAAATCATTTATAATAATCCTTTTTATAAATACGCCATAAACAGAACAAAATAGCAAACCAGAAGTACATACTGCCTTTCATCTACAGAAATAAAGATGGCATGGATTATCTGGGAACATAAAAGTAGTACTTCTTGTATTTTAAACCTGATAATTTAACAATCATTCATCATGCCTATAAATATTTGCTGCTTTAAATATTTCTCTATTCTCTTTATTCTAAGTGATAGCTCTAATTAAACTATACAAATTTTCCTGAATTCGAACAGGAAAGAAAATTTCTAGGAATTGTTTTTTATTATAATATTCCAAATTTTTGCTTAATATTTTGAAACATCATCAAGCCATTCTATTGTATAGGAACATATTAAATACAGACATGGATATTCTACCAATTAATCAGTATGGGTACAGAAAATCTAAAAGCACCACAGACGCCCTGACAAAATTAATATTAGAAGCACAAATTAGTATGACTAAAAAGGAGACAATGTGCTGCATCTTTTTAGACATTGAAAACGTATATGGTTGCGTCAATATATATAGAATGGATAGAAAACTTAGAAGTACTGGATTACCGGGTCGCTCTGCAAGAAATATTACCAACTTATTTAGGAATGCAAAACTCTTTGTACGAACGACGGAAAATCAACTCAGAGGCCCCAGAATATCAAACCAAGGCTTATTGCAGGGCTCTTGCTTGAGTCCAATTTTATTTAATATTTACAGTCGCGACCTACATTATGAGATGGACGCCCACATCAATGTGATACAATACGCTGATGACATATATGTTTTTTTGGGCAACAAAAATGTGGAAACAGTAATAAGTCAATTAACATTGTGCATGCAAAAACTTGAGAGGTGGTTATTAGAAAACTCTTTGGAATTGTCTCCAAACAAAACAAAAATAATGTTTTTGTCGCGAAGTTATAGTATCCAGTTAGCACAAGTCCAAATCAATAACACCACCTTCCCAGTTCAAGAGGATGTAAAATACCTTGGGCTACACATAGATAAGAAATTGGTATGGACAAAACACATTAATGAACTCTCATCAAAATGTGAGAAAACACTTAATTTAATGAAAATGATATCAAGAATTAGATGGGGTGCAGATTATATAATGTTAATGAACATCAACAAAGCATTCATACGATCCACTCTCGACTATGGTTGCACTCTATACGCAAATACAAGCAATAAAAATTTAAAAAGATTGGACAATATTCAAAATAAAGCTTTCCGTCTATGTGTTGGAGCTATGAAGTCAACTCCTATTCCTGCACTCCAGATAGAGGCCCAAGAACCGCCTTTGCAATTACGTAGACAATACTTAGCAAGGAAATATATCATTTCGCTAAAGCAAAAGGCTGAGAAGTCCATCCTAAAAGTAATGAATCACCTTTCGATACTAGACTTAACCCACAGATATTGGAAGAAAAAGAAGTCTCCTATCCTTTCTGAAAATCTCCGATCCACTTCGGAACTTGACTTTCGATTATACCTTCCCCTCCACAACATAATTGACAATTTCCTAACGAACATTCATTCAGACTCCATCACAATCCCCTCATATATTGGACAACCTGTACATGATATGAAAATATTTCAATCTATAATGGAAAACATCAAGGACACTGTGACAATATTTACTGACGCATCCAAAACGAATGACGGATGTGGATGCGCTCTTTTTGACATGCAGAACAACATCTCGAGAATGTACAAACTTGACGGGGAGGCATCAATATTCACAGCTAAAGCGATTGCAATTCTTGAAGCACTGCGATACGGCGCTAATCTAAAAACCAGGAAATTAGTAATCATGCCTGATGCCAAAAGTGTGTTACAATCTCTCAGCAGTAAGAAATTTTATTTAGAAATGAACCCCATTATTCTGGACATCATATTAATTTTGAACCAGTTGAGATCACAAAATATCATATCAAAAATGTTCTGGGTAAAAGGTCACAGCGGGATCACACCTAATGAAATGGTAGATAAACTTGCAAAAGACGCTTGTCAATGTGGAACCCTATATAGAAGCAGCCTCACTAAAGAAGATGCAGTTAGAGTTTACCATCAGCAATTGTTCCGTAAGGAATGGAATGAGCAATGGCAAAATAATTATTTAAGAAAAATGACCCAATATGCATTCATACACCCAGAAACGAATGTTAAAAACTGATATGACAACATTCATGTATCTCGCTTTTATAGATCAACCATAGCAAGACTGAAATTTGGACACGGACAGCATCCAGCCCATCTATATAAATTAAATTTATTAAACAGTCCGGTTTGTACTTGTGGACATGAAGATGGAGATTTATATCACATCTTTTACAACTGTCAAAATAAAAAAACTGTGCTGGATGAATTCATAAAAGCATTAGTACACCTGAACATACCTTTGCCTACAAATATCTGTCTGCTGCTTCGTAGCAACAGTATAGCAATATACGATGTCATCATCAAGGCCGTAATAGACATGAAAATAAAAATATGAAAGCCCTAAAAATTACCTTTCCCAAAACATCCTACGAGAGACTGTTCGTTGACCAGTGGAAAAGCCACCTCCTAGTAATTCCCATAAGAAATAACGTATGTATTACCACTGTGGCGTATGGGCTTTGATCCCGCAGACGCCAAAAAAAAAAATACAGACACCCTTTATACACGGGCACAATTGATTTACTGATCGACGATATCCGTTTTAACGAATTTTAAGTTTCACAATTTCTGTTTTTGCTTGAATTCTACATAATTGTCAAATTTTACCTTATAATCTCATAAGCACAGTTTGAAAGTTTTTTTCACAATGATTTTTAAAGCAACGGTTTTGAACTTGGAGATACGAGGTACAGTGCAGTAAATTAAAATCCTGAGCGACTCTACTCGACTGTTACTTGTCAAATATTGATATCGTAAGTATCCTATTATGTACTCGAATATAATTCAATATTTTTATTAGTGATTTTAACATTTACTCACTATAATTTGACCAGTAAATAGTTTTGTTTTAAATTATAACTCTGCATACATTATTATCTTCTAGTTATTAATGTTCATTCTACTTTATTATACTTGAAGTTAAAAGCAGAATTTCGAACATTTTGATAAAATATGAATACTTGTAATTTAATTGTTGGCTCATGTTAAAATTTCAGTGGACATAAAGGAAATATAAATTTAATGTAATAGTATATAAAGGAAACCTAAGATGTTATGGTGTCTTTTATTTTATTAATTCCAGCGTTTTTTATACGTGCTGGTTGGTTGTGACCGTTTTAGCATCGAGCCCGATTTATTAATTAAGAGGGGCGTTTATTAATTGATGACAATTACTTGCATTATTTAAATGTTAACGATTTTTAGGAAAAGAAACACACAACTCCGAGGACTAACACATATGCATTAGTTTCGTTTAACCACTACAACGTGAACACTAGTCAGCTCGGCCTCTGTAATGTGTTCATTTTCCTATCTACCGAAATTTGTATATATAGTTTCGGGGACGATCTTTGCAAGCTTGAGAGATAATTTCCTATCATTCTCATTTAACGAAGGAACCATATTAATTACTATGTTTTCCTTCTACGATATTAAAGCACATTCAGTGCACTCTGTGTTGGAACACAGAAATCCAAATTTCATTCTGGATAATACAATTAATATTTTATATGTGGTTAATGTATATATTAAACACATATAATGCAAGTAATTGTCATCAATTAATTTAATATGCCGCTAATTCAAGAAATTTCTCACGTAGATGTTCATATTTAGATATATACGGCAAAGAAAACGGATTATATGTGTTTAATATACCGTAAGCGTCAAATTTTAATTTCGGTTTGCACTTCTATCATATGCAGAAAATGATCTTATCATATGCAGCGATGCCTGCTTGCTAACAGTGGAGGGAGAGCAACGGGGTGGCGGGGGACCCCCACGCCTTACAAATGTCCAGTGTGGCAGCCTCGCTTATGTCTATCTTTAGTTTAATTCGTCGCGCTCTTTTCCACTTACTACTTTCCTATCAGAAATTAAAATATGACGACCTCGGTATACATTAACCACATATAAAATATTAATTGTAATTCTCCAGAATGAAATTTGGATTTCTGTGTTCCAACACAGAGTGCACTGAATGTGCTTTAATATCGTAGAAGGAAAACATAGTAATTAATATGGTTCCTTCGTTAAATGAGAATGATAGGAAATTATCTCTCAAGCATGCAAAGATCCTCCCCGAAACTATATATACAAATTTCGATAGATAGGAAAATGAATACATTACAGAGGTCGAGCTGACGAGTGTTCAGTGACGAGTGGTTAAACGAAACTAATGCATATGTGTTAGTCCTCGGAGTGGTGTATTTCTTTTCCTAAAAATCATTAACATTTAAATAATGCAAGTAATTGTCATCAATTAATTTAATATGCCGCTAATTCAAGAAATTTCTCACGTAGATGTTCATATTTATATATATATATATATATATATATTGAAAACTTGAACGTATTTTTTAATCATACGTCGTATAAAAATAGTATTAACCCAAATCCGTATACTCGATGTAAATCGGGCTTTTCAAATTGCTTATAATCCATGTGTAATCTGAAAAGATCAGTAATAACAGTTTGAATATATCACGCTCAAAAACATCAACTTACACTACTAAAAATTACGATTTTATGTTCATCGGCGATGTACGGTTTTTATATGCCTGGCAGTGTATATCCATACATTCAATACACTACAGTATATACATAATGCATAGATAACTATGAAACATTCGCGAAACACTTACACATCGACAAAACGTGAGCCCACACGCTCTTCGTCTGTAAGATGAAGTAAAGCGAAGGAAAGAAATGGAGAGAAAGAAACGACGAAGTAAACGAGTTGGTCGGTCTTAGTTCTCGCGGCCCACGGAGACTGTTCTTTGATTGAATGAAATATTCGATGTCTGGTGCTCGTGATGCTAGAAGCTTAACGGGTATGAATGAGCCACGGCCCGGAAAAGTAATTTACGTTGGAATTAATGGAAATCGCGGTGTCATGCCTCGCTACAGAGGTCGCACCGTAACTACGAACATTACGAAACATAATTTAGCGTATTATGGCGTGCTTTTTTTCTTTAATATGCTCACATTGTGTATTTTAATTTCGACATAAATAAATTATTACGAAGCTAATTTGCAATTAGCTGATGCTATGTTCAAAAGACAAGTTTCGATCTTTGTTTTCAATAAATAGTTTTATATAGTCAAAAATCATGAAATCTTTACATCTGTATCTGCGAGATCAGTTACCGTTTTGCTCAGAATGTACATTGACACTTTGTTCCATGTAAAAACGCATTTATTTATTGGAATATTTTCCTTATTTTATTTCATATTTGTCCTAATAACCCTACTAATTTCTTATACTTTAAAAAATAATACTTCTCATCATTATTATACATTTAATATTTTTGTCCATGTATACTTGAATAAACTACCCATTTCTTCATAGTTACATTTGGATTCTATATCCCCTCGACCGTGCCATATTTAAGCCACCGCTATCAAAAGAGACATCCCAAGACCGAAAACGACTGCAAATGCCAAACTAGAAACTCAGGCACAGGTACGCCAGACGTCTCAGTCATTAAAGGGGAACTGCCGACTACCGAAATCAAGAGGTTAGAAAACCAAGTTTTTCTCCGTTATTTTTGCAGCGATTTTATTTAAACAAAAACCAACAAAAGTGTTAAGGTTTTTCTGAGGTACCTAAAGAATTAAATTTTATAAAACTTATTAAAATATTTATAGATGGAGTCTAGAAAGTGACTCATGTTTACCATATGTTTTCTATATTATTTTTCCACAAATGGAAAAAAAAACGTCCTTTAGGTACCTTCAATAAATCTTACTGTAAACGTACAGCCTTAATTCAACTTAATTTACAAAATAGTTATTGAAAAAAACTTGAAAAACTTTTTCTCAAATCGATATGCCGTCGCCTACTGACCAGCTTGTGTAATTTATATGAATAACGCTGTAACTTTGTTAACAGCCACTGTAATACTTTCTTTGTTGTAATCTGATTTGCAAAATGATCTTTGAATGTGAAGTCTATTTTTTCGTTTATATATTATATTCATGTACAATGCTCAATTTATTTACCTAAGCTTAGAATTTTATTATTCCCAGTCATTCATGACCAATTCAATTACGCACATTTTATTTTTCGATTTTTGAATTATGGAACAAATAATATTTTCATCACACATTAATTCGATAAAATTTAAAATACATAAATGTCTACTTTTGACCAGTGAAGCATCACTTTGTGCAACTTTCGAACTCGTGGTATATACGTTAAAAAAAGTTGAAATGCAAATACCAATTAATGTGCTAACATTTCTTTGGATTTTACACTAAGAAATAAAATTAAAATTATCTCAGAAACCGTAATAACTGCCTACATAAAAAAATTATCCATACAAATTACAAATAGAACAATAAACACTGTGAACAACATATTCGATATTAAGATATTATTATGTCGAAATGTCAATATTATATTTACATCGGTTTTCAGTATTAAATGTATAATTCCAAAGGAAATCAAAGCTTAACAATACTAGAACATAATTAAATTTGTAATTGTATTCTGTGAAAACACTAGATGAACAGTTTTAAGGAAATTCGATTTTTATGCTACATGCCGTCGGCAAGAATGGAAAAACTTGAAGATAATACACATAAGATTTCTAATTCTAGTTTACTTTTTTTGAAGTGTAAACTTCTTTAGGCGCGTTGCTCTGATTGTAGGCAGTGAACAAGACTGACCTGCAACGCTCGGATATGTAACGCTCTTTGGGTAAAGTCGGCTAAGGGAACAAGATAAATAAATATATCATATAGAGGTATTTAATTTCAATTAAATTGAAATTTAAATGAATAAATAAACTCATGTCCCAGAGCAGATGTGAACCGGAGCCGCCTGGGTGAGAGGCCAGCACTTAACCATTAGACCAAGGGCGGGAGTCGAGTGCCAGTATTCATGTCGTCTATTTATATATATGCATGCGCCCGAAAATCTCCTTAATAATGCTTGCGGCCGAGGCAAGACAATCTCGAGTACGTTAAGGTTTTTCGCGGACAAGATATACACACAATTTTTTGGGCAACCGTTAAATTTTTCAATCGATTTAATTTAAATTGAGACACAATTTAATTTAATTTAGTTCTAAACGTGCTAAATTAAAGTCGTTTACTTGCTTTACATGCGTTACCATGGAAAATACAAATACTTGATAGTTGTCAAAATAAGTCGTAGAATGTGTGATTAAACATGTGTCAAAATGTGTATTTACTTTAACGGCCGCGAAATTGTATTTCGCGAACTGTGTTGCGTTCGCGAATTGGTAACTTCGCGGACGATTATTTAAATGTAATATAGAACGAAAAAAAAGTTGTTTTTCGTATTATTAACCTAGCCCTGATGAAGTTTTCACTTCTGCCGTGTGGTCTTAAGCACACCCATTTCTTTTTTTCTTTAAATTTTCGACGTCGAGATTTTTCCAAATGTCCACGTTTTGAAGTCCTCTGATACAGGAAAGCGGTTTTTGCAAACCTCTTTCTTCTCTCTCCCTTTCTCCCCTCTCTCTCTCTCTCTCTCTCTCTCTCTATCTGTCTATTTGACTATCGGCTTGCTGCCTGTCTATCTGTGTCACTATCTCTGTATGTGTGACGACGATAGCGGCCATATGGCTAAATATTTCGCAAATTACGTAGAAGTACATATTTAGAGCCCGAATTAATGAAAAATGTTTTATAGAAGTGTCAAAATTCGGAGCGGAAATACACTTTTACCCTTATCGAATGCAGTTTTTGCGAATATCTCGTAAATAATGTATTCTTTATAGACTTACATATATAGTATGTTAGATTTGTGTCACAGCATATCTCGGCATTATATATAAGAAAGTTATTAGGTTATTTATTTTTAATAATGTGTCAAAACCCGAAAAACAATTGAACATGAAATAAGTCAGGTAAAACAAATAAATTTAGTATTTTAAATGGAACGTACCCAGTCTTATTATATATTCTGAAACTACATGAATTTATCTGTACAACGGTCACATCTTATACTCATTTCGTTAATTTATGAAGTAATAGAATAAACAAGAGCGCGTTCAAAGAAAGGTGTTTTCCATTCCAAAAAAAAAAAAAAAAAACATAAAATGACTTTCCTGAAACTCCGTTTACACATCACGAGTGAATCATTTTTGACATTAGATTTACAGCGTTCGCTTGTACTAAAATTTACAATTCGTAAATTTTATTCGTCTATCACAATACTACCATAGATGTACTAAAACTATTACGTCATAGATTTTGATGACGAAAGTGTGGATTGTTTCGTGCATCTTAGTATAGTTTGTATTTCAACGGAATATTAATATATTATTAATTTTCTTCTGTGTGGCTTGAACATTAACAGATGTAAAAATGAAAGTATAAAATACATGGATGGTAACGTACATCAAGCGAGTATTACTACCACGAATATACTTATATAAATAAGTATATGGATACCCTAGTAGCCAAGTTCGTTGGCTTCAAAGCGGGCCAATGTCACTCCAATATTCTAAGATCGGTAGAACATCAGTGACCCCCACCCAATGTCGTACGAATATAAAATTCCTATATCAAGTAAATGTCAATTTATGTCGTTGGGTTGATATTAGACCAACGTTGTCTACATTGGTTAAATATCTGATACTGATATTTTATTGACAACAAAAATCTACATACTATTAACATTAAAGAAAAATGTCTACATAATATCAAGTTCACAAGGTCACTGTGATGTTGGTTGTAGGTCAGTGTTCGATATAAATTTAGATTAAAGGGGATGACGTCAGAATTTGTTATTCTGCGATTAAACGCCAACATTGTATTAACTTTGCAAGACAATATTGATATAGTCTATATTAATTTATCACGGAATATATTACACACTGTACCATGAATAAATTGTTGGTGTGTGAAATGAAATATATAGATCCTCAAAGTTAATTAAGCATTTGCAATAATGATTCTCAGCAAATTAACATTAAAAGTACTACGCACACTTTTATAAATAATTTTAGAGACCCATGACTCATCGCCCACGGGTGCATTATTGAAGTTTTGTATTTTTAAAGAATTTTTAATTTTATTAACATAATTGGCTAACAAGAAGTGGGTTGTGATCTATCAAATACAAAACACATTTTTGTTTGTTCATTTTGTAGTTCAAATCAAGTAAATTCTCTGTACTTTATTTGTCCTACGAAATATAGTGTAAATGCTCAAATCGGAAAAATGACTGTGCAAAATATTGGGCCAATATCATGCAGTGATATTATCCAACGTTGTAAAATGTTAACACTTGTACATCGGATTGATATCAGACGCCGATGTCAGGCCAATAAATAAACGACCGACAGCCAACGTTGGCCCGATATTGTGTGCTACTAGGGTAGGTATATGTATGAAATGGGAAACACGACATACACCTAGGTGTCATTACCAACAGTGAATGCACAGACACGTGTTTCGACATTCTAAGCCTCGTGAGAATATCACAACGATATCTGCCACTCACGGGCATTTATTTGTGATACAAATCGACATAAGGTACGATTCTTGCCGTTGTTCATTACTGGCAGTACCACGTACACTGACGAGGCCTAAAAAGCCAAAACACGTGTCTGTGCGTTCACTGTTGGTAATGACACCTAGGTGTATGTTGCGTGTCCCATTTCATACATATGTGCATATACGTTTATTTTATTAAATAGGGGAATAGATTTCTCATTCGAATCGACAAAATAAATATATATTATTTGACGAATGTTATCTTCTTCAGCGGTTTGACTCTCCAGGCATTTGGATAGAAGAATAAAGCTTGTTGAAAAAGAACAGAATTTCAGTTGAATCTAAATATAGAGAGAGAAAGATGCAGAACATTTCTTGGCCAGCAAACACAAACTTTGTTATTCCCATATATGTACATAAACGATTCCATTGCCTATGTTAACTCTTTATATTTAATTAAAATATTCACTTATTTATTGAAAATATATTCTATTGCTAAATGAATAACTTGCATAATGATCTCAGTATTAATAGATGCAAACTCTTACGAAGAACATTTTCGATTACGGTTTTAAAAAGATTGAATCTCCCTGTTACTACTTTTCTTTTATTTGTAGAAACCGCATACTTCAATTACGTTTTACATAATGGAAAGTAATATTAAAGTAATAAATAAAAGAATATAAGCGAATGAAGAAGCTTCAAAAACGCATAAAACAATCAGAGAATAAATCATCTCGTGTGAATAGTACGAGTGAAGTTATATACATACTCATGACTATGTTTAACTGCAGGAATATATTTTTCTCTAAAGTTTTAATACAACACGTGGCAGATATAATGCATTTATAATGAAGACACTCAATTATATGCGGAATTACTTTTGAGCCACACCCCGTTATCCCAAACTACCCGCCGATATTCATGCGAAAGGCGTGTTGACGACAGACTCGCAAAACGCATTGCTGACAGACGAAAAAAAAAGAATGAACATTGTTTATTAGGTACTGGTTTCAGTTCTATGACTGGTGGAATGCGGATTTTTTCACTGTGCCACACTGTTAACCCGCCTCACCTCCTTCTCCTCCTCACCTCTCCGTTTCCCCATTCCGCACGTACATACGTGTATGCGCGATTTTTTCGCGTCTAAACTGTTGTGTTCAACCCTCGGGGGCACGCCGTTCTCGATCAAGACACCGCCGTGGACGTAATAAAAGAATCGCGAATACCGAACTAGGTGCTCCGCCGCCGTGTGTTCAGTACAGCTCGTCTATTGTGCAAACCAGATGCCGTGCGCTTGTCTCTTGCATCAAGAACCCATTCCGAGCGTGTTAATTATATTTTCTTCTGCTAACGTGTCGCAAGTATGCGAGCGATAGGGTCAAAAATTTCAGTCGCGTTATTTTCTTCGAGTCGATAGTGTTAAGACATGCATTCCTCTATATCATGTCTTTATACACAGTCTTTTTTTACATTAAAACCTGTTATTAGGAGTTTTGCAAATTCTAATGAAGGAGTAAAAGGTTCGTACATGCATATCTATATATGACTACAGAGGGTGACATAGTCACTTCTTTTAATTACTATGGAGTTAAAATACTACAATAATTTTTGTCCTAACGATTCCACATGAAAATATTAAGACAAATAAATTAAGCGCCGCACTACTTCCCCATTTCGAATTTAAGAAAAAATATATAAAACTATTCCAAATTAAGATTTAAATACTTTTTTGTACTCGCTTATCAAAACCTCTCATTTCACGATTCGATTTGCGTGCGTAAAAAGTCACTTTAAACACGAGTGCGTAAAAGTAAAGTTGGTACTTCCTAGAACTTGATTAATTTAGTGACATTTTAAAATCATAAATCCCCAACCTTAATAATATGCTACCCAGTTCGTTGTTTTTCTATGAAAATAAAAGGAAATGAAATAGAAATTGTTATATTTGGAAGGTATGTAATTCAATGTCAGAACAGCAACAAATATTATATAAATTACCATTATTCATTCTTTTCAGAAATTGAAACGGAACAATTATTAAAAATTTTGATTGGGCAATTTTGACAACCAGAGATTGATACCCCAGGGATTAACTGGTTTGTTTGAATTGATCTTGATTGCGAAGGTAGAGTAACGTTGATTGTATTATTACATATATCTTGTATTTCAGATGTCGAACAAGTTGCAGGCGGAGTCGATATCTCTAACGGGATCATTGTTTTAGCCAATTGAATTCTACTATGCAGAGAATTTTCGATATATCCTTCTGCAACCGTAGATGATTTCCATCCACCATGCCTTTTAATTGAAAGCAAGTCACCTCCTTGGTTTGCCAACAATGTCGCTGAACTCCTTCGGAAACAGTGACCTGTGAAGTTACTTGCGCTATCAAGCTGAAGGTACTCAGCTATTCGCATTGGAATTTTGCCAATTGTATTAAGACCAACAGGTGAACAAACACACTTGCCATTGCGAAATGTTAAAAAGAATCGCTGCTGGCTGTCCGGTCTTCAATTTGCATATTGCCGAATTAATGCAATCCATTCGGGCTTAATGATTGCAAATGTACGGCTGTTACCTTAGTTTCTGGAATTGTTACGATAATTAAATTCGATTTAAATTCTATGTCTCGCAATGACATTTTGCAAAGTTCTTCACGTCGACATGCTCCAGAAATACCCAATATTAATACAGCCTATAAATACATATAGTGTTGTATGGAATTTAAATATACGGAAATGACTTTACCTTCATTAGTAGGAACAAAGAATTTGGTGCTTCAACAATAAATTTAGTAATTTGTTCTTCGGTTAATACTGCTGATTTATTATACTGATGTTGCTTCGTTATCTGTTTTAAATACGCTATGAGTTTTGCATATTTAGATATATCGGTATTATCTTATATTATTAAGCATGATTTTAACATAGAATAAGTGGACCATAATGATTTATTTGATTATAATTTTGAAAATAAACTAATAAACAATTTTCGGAGTATTTTTGTATATTTTTAGATCTAGCCCAAGTTACGAATTTAGTATAAGTGTTTTTGTATAGGTACGTTTTTTGATTTTATGGGTAATAAATTATCCACTGCAATATTGGCAGCTTCGCGAATTTCAGGCGGTGTACATTGCATTTCATTATCAGAATTCATGTTGTTGGTGAGGTTTTTATTTTGTATGGAATTTTTTGAATTTGATAATTTTAAATAAAATGTCACTTCAAATAATCAATACTGCCAACTCAATTTTTTTTAATTAATATCAAGAGATTAGTAGTGTGTCATAAACGATAACGTATTTAACAATATGTATTATTATTATAGTTCTCGTACAAAAAATATTGTACAAACTTCGTGCGTGAAACATTTCGCGAATTCGTGTCCATAAAGCGCTCGCCCTGGTCACTCATTCGCGAAATATGATTTCACGCACTTGGTTCGTATATAACTATTACACTGTCAATAGATATGTGTGGAGAAAACAAAACTGCTCTCCGATAATGGTAAAAGTTGTTATTTCCGATCAGAATTTTGAACACTTTCTTTCTGCAAAAGTTATTCTAAATAAAGTTTTGAATTCTCTTATTGTTCGGTTTCCGTGGAGACAATGTATTTGCTATTGGACTGTATATACAGAGTGAAGTTGATACCTGGCGTATTCCCCGTACTTTAACTATTGGTAACACACAAGTCGAGATACCACATGATAGTGTCAACGCATTTGCTGATATTTTTTATTCATCATATCAGCACAGTCCTGTTTTGTGTTGGGGATTCCCAACTAAATCATGTACAGTGCACTCGTCTAATTGTGAGAGGCAGGTAAATGTGACACTTGTTAATAATTATTTGAAAAACCCGCACCATTATAATGAATTCCACGCTATCTGACCGTTGGCATGCACAATACTCACCGGCAATTTGATTTCATTTTTATAGGGTGATTTTCTTAAGTTTGAGACAGTAGTCCATGAAATTAAATGCCTCTTCCAGTTCTCAAATACTTCAATGTTCAATTTTCAACACTTATAGCTAAAAGTACGCTCTTTCAAATGCCATGTGTTACCAAACCTCAAATCATTGTTTCTTTCCATTGAAGGTAGTGTCACATTTAGCCACCCAAAATTATCGTCGTGGCTAAATGTGACAAATTTCTGTTTAAAATGTGACAGTACTTTTAATTTGAGATACTTAACTGCACAGACAAGAAAAATAGCAGAAACAAAGAAAATTCGCAAAAGAAGGCATGGCGCGTGCCAAGGAGCTAACCGAAAATGGATAGGCTGTGAAAAGAGCAGCTGTCGCATTCAATATTCCTCGGTCCACTCTGATATTACATTTAAAAGGAAAAATCGTAGAAAAGATACCTACAGTAAGGTGGGAAGGCCAGTGAAAATGGCGAGGAGATTGAAAGCTGCATAGCGGAAAATTTGCAAGTCCTAAACAAATGGGGATTTGGACTTACCAGGAAAGAAGTTATAGATTTGGTCGAAGCCTATCTCAGGGAGATAAAGATTGAAAACAGGTTTAAGAACAATCGGCCAGGCAAGGACTTGTTTATTTCTTTCTGCAAACGGTGGCCAGAAACCTATAAAACGGCAAACTGTTCGTACCGAACAAACCACACCGGAAATTATTTATGGTTTTTTCGATCTGTTGGAAGAAACAATTGCAGAATTGGGCTTGAACGACAAACCCTCTTGCATATTCAATTTAGACGAGACTTCGATATGTCATGATCCGCAAAATAGTAAGGTTGTAGCGACAAAAAACAAAGCTGTTTTCCGGACAACACAGGGGACAGGCAGAACAAATACATCCGTCCTTTTTTGTATTTCTGCCAATGGCGATAAATTACCACCTTTTATCCTATATAAAGCAAAATACCTGTGAGATTCATGGATACCAGCAGATGCATATCCCGACACAGGATATATCGCTACACCAAGGGATGGATGACATCAGAAACCTTCTATATTTGGTTCAAAACTAGATTTCTGAAACACTGCCCCAAAGAACGACCACTGCTGGTTCTATTTGATGGTCACAAATCACACCTGACCATCGAACTTATTAAATTGGGTCGCGACGAAGACATTATACTGTTGAAACTGCCACCGCGTACTATTCATATTCTACAACCTCTTGATAACACATCATTTAACGTTTTCAAGAAAAAATGGGACGAAATGCTGGTTTCTTGGCAAAGAGAACATTACGGCCAAACGCTTATAAAAAGCGATTTTGCAATTTTGCTGGGAAAAGCTTGAACTGAAGTGAGCCCTTCTACCATAAAGAAAGGGTTTGAGAACACTGATATTTTTCCCCTCAATCGTCAGAAAATCAAAACGGAGATCTTCAAGCCAGCAGAACTGCAGGAATTCAATGGAAAAAAATCCAACATTGAACATAATGTCAATGATGCAGTTTTGGAACAGTCTGTAGTGAACAGGAGCGATGCTCATCCAATAGCTACCGCTTCGCAACCCTCCAAGTCCATCCTCAAGTTCAGTAAGCCTGGAGTCGTTGATTTTACAAAAGATTGCAAAAAAAGGTCAAACCAATCAGAAGAAGTCCAAAGCGACGACTAAACTAGCAGACGTTTTAACGAGAGAAGAATATCTCGAATCGCTGAAGTCCTCTGCTTTGAATGTGCAAAAGACAAAAAGAGTGCGAAAGCAGGTGGCAGAAACAGATAGTTCAGATGACAACTATTCAGTCCATGATTCAAATTCTTCAACGGGTCCATTAGTTGAAGTAGAATCAGATGTTGATGATCCAAACATGGGACAGTCACCTGTTTCTTCTGATGTTTCAACCTATTCGATGAGAGATATAGATGAACGAAATTTGGTTCAATCGTATTTTCCTCAAGATGTCTTACAATCTGGTTCATGGGTCGTGGTCGACTATTCAACAAAGAAATCAAAAGTTTACTATATAGGAACAGTCCTAAACAAGACTGATGATGCACTCGAAATAAAATTTTTAAGAAGGAAGAAGGAATATTTTCTGTGGCCAGACACAGAAGACATCGATACAATATCTGCAGATCGGGTAATAACAATTTTAATATCGCCTCGAAAAGACAGGCGCGATAGATTTTCTTTCGTCGAAAAAATTGACAAATGTGTTTTGTAATCTTCAAGATTGCCTTATAATAATTTATTGTTTTTGTTTATAGTTAAGAGAGTTGATGTTTTTTTATGAAGCAGATTTGTTTTCGTTTATGTTATGTTGTTTGTTTAATGTTCTAATAAACCTATTTTTTTATTTCTCAAAGTCACATTTAGACCCCTTAGTTGTGTCACTATTAAAACAGGCGAATATAGGGTTATGATAAAGTAACGCACAAAATTCATAAAACGTACAATGTTCATTTTTGAAAAAAATGCAAAAACACGTCAAACAGTTTATTTTATTCCGCGTCTTTTAACGTAAGTCAAAAAAATAAAACGTCAAATTTGTCAAAGTTATGACGTCATCAATATTTGATAAAGCTTGTTTTTCTGCATTATAAAGAAATAATTGAAGTAGGGGTCACATAAGAAAAACTGAGAGAATGAATAAAAAACAAAATAAACTTTATTATAGTAATAACATTGAAATTAACTAAACAGTCCATTAAACCAAACCGATTTCTTACAGGAATTGTTCAAACTGTGTCCCGTTCACTATCTGACATAGGCCAAGACGATGGTAGACCTGATTTACAGAGTCTTCGATCATCTGCGGAGTTATACGAGTCATTTCATGTCTAATTCGTTCCATTAAGTCTTCTAAATTGCCTGGGTTTTTCTTATGTGACCCCTACTTCAATTATTTCTTTATAATGCAGAAAAACAAGCTTTATCAAATAGAGTAAAAAAAAACTATGCTTCGTATTTAAAAAAATATTGAGGACGTCATAACTTTGACAAATTTGACGTTTTATTTTTTTGACTTATGTTAAAAGACGCGGAATAAACTAAACTGTTTGACGTATTTTTGCATTTTTTTCAAGATGAACATTGTACGTTTTATGAATTTTGTGCGTTACTTTATCATAACCCTGTATAGCGAAACAATGAGAGTTCACCCGTGTGTCACATTTATAATTAAGAAGTGTCACATTTGTAATTTTGTCGGATAAATGTGACACCTACAACAATTTAAAAATATATATATAATTCGGCATTTCGAATATAATGAGGTCATTTTAAATGTCCAGATGAATGTAGGTATGCTTATTTGGTAAGGATGACACGGCAAAGTTCTTATAGAAACTATAACGAATAAGATTTTGAATATTTTGTTCAACATGTAGAAATCGTATCACAATTAGGCGAGAGCACTGTAACCATCTTTTTATCAAGTGTTGATGAGGACAAGCTAACTAGTATAATGTCAACTTTTCCTGATGATCTTGCTGCGTGTGGTGATTAATTAATTCTTAGTCTACTAATTCGTGATGCAAGATCTGCCTTAGCGAAACCCTTGACCTTGATAATAAATCTCTCCGTCAAAACTGCGAACTTTCCTTGTCGATGGAGCCCTGCAGGAATTTGTCCAATATTGAAGAGAGATGATAAGACCAGGGTAAAAAATTATCGACCAGTATCTATTCTCAGCACCTTTGCCAAAGTATTTGAAAACGAAATTTATTCAGTGATATACTTTAATACTAAATCATTGATTTCTCCACATCAACACGGTTTCATGCGCGGTCTATCAACAACTACTAATCTGATATCTCTAACTCAAGCGATCTCCATGAATTGGACAATCAAGGTCAAGTTGATGTCGTTTATACGAATTTCAGCCTTGCCCTTGATACGATAGATCATGGGCATACTACTTGAAAAGCTTTCTGCGCTCGGGTTTAACGTGTCTTTGCTTAAACTTTTACACTCCTATTTGACAAATATATACAATTATGTTTTTGAAGTGTAAACTTCTTTGGGCGCGTTGCGTTGATGTGGGCACTAAACAAGACTGAGCCGTCACCCTCGGCTATGTAACGCTCGTTCGGGTAAAGTCGGCTCGAGTCGACTAAGGGAACGAGAGAAATATATCATATAGAGGTATTTAATTTCAATTAAATTCATGTCCCCGAGCAGATTCGATCCCGAGCCGCACGGGTGAGAAGCCGGCACGTTAGCATCAGATCAGCGCGGGACTCGTAAGCGAGTATTCATATTGTCTATTTATATATCGCAACCGCTGCCATAGCAACGGCCGCGAAATTGTATTTCGCGGACTGTGTTGCGTTCGCTAATTGGTAACTTCGCGGACGGTTAACCAAAAAATTTGTTGTGTGTGTATGAGACATTATCTCTATAGTAATATAATATAATATTTCGCGCTCAGGTAAATTTTAGCATGTTTATTAAAATGATATGGGTGATTCGGAAACTGATCAGTATATTCCGGGTGTTAAATAACGTCCACACGCATTTACTATAATTTGTATATCAATGCAAAACAGAAACGTTGAGAATAGAGCATTGCTTTAATTTAATTGCGAATTTATAAGCATTTAATTCTTTTCTGTTACACAGGATGGATGAAGAAAATCAAATCATGACAAATTAAAACGAAAAAGGAAATTGTCTAATGCGCGCGTGAAGAAATATCGTCAAAAGAAGCACACTAAATCTCAGCAACTGAATTCTTGGATGCAGGATGACCCTAATGTAATGTAGAACGAAAAAAAAAGTTGGATTTCGTATTATTAACCTCGCCTTGATGAAGTTTTCACTTCTGCCGTGTGGTTTTAAGCACACCCATTTTCTTGTTTACAATGTTTTTTTTTTTTTTTTTAATAATATAGTAATTATCTTATACATATATGATAAAATAAATTAAAACCTACCAATAAGTTCGGAACTAATAATATGAAAATTTGTGCATTTTGACAAAGAGTAATTAAACTTAAAAGTAGCATTATGTTAACTATATACATGTGTAAGTAGGGGAAATAGGCGGATTCTGGATCTTCTTATTTGCTATCATTAATTATTGTCGACAAGTAAGTTTCGTCATGCGCCGAAACAGCTCTACTGTTAGTAAACCTGTCCGTGGCTAATATTTCAAACGCAATTGCAATTCATAGAAATATTCAACATAGAATTTGGAGGAGGTCTGGCCTACGCTAGCACGTTCATGAAAAGAAAGTTCCAGGTGATTTAGAGTTAGCTCTAGCTTGGTCCACATAAAGCAACTCCAGAAAACAAACCATGATTCAGTCCCTTTCCATCTATTTATAAAATAGTCTATTATACAAATGGTCACTATATGTCTCGCATTTTTATAATACTATATAGGCTTATGCAATATTCTTTCATATATTCAGTGCCGGATTAAGACTATCAGGGATCCTAGGCTATTAATCATTTGCCCCCCCCCCCCTTTATATTCATATACATACCAGTATCATTTTATCTGCATATCAAAACTATACACATGCATATCTTTTTAATAACCATTAAAACACAATTTATTATTTATAAAATATAAAACTGCAAATATTAAATTCTCCTACATATAATTGCCGCAAAATCTTCAAGAACACTCAAATTCAATAGATTTTAATAATTCTGATTGTACAGCTAAAGTTGAAAGGTGAACTATTTTCATAAACTAAAGTACTTCACCTAATTTTTATATGTATATTGAGAGAGAAATAAGAGAACAAATTCTAATGTTTGTCTACATATCTAAGTGATTATTTTGGCGTCCTTTTGCTATGACATACACATGAACTCATGTGCGAAAATTACGCCCACTAGACGCGACTCTGTTCCTATTTCTATAACGGATCCCTACAAATTAGAATTGCATATTTTTAGCCGTACGAGTTCACTATTAGATTGGTCATTCGCTGTCAAATCTATGTATATTGTACGTACCGCACATTTATTCAGAATAAAAATAGCTTATTATAAACAAAATGTAAAATAAAAAGTTTGATTTCCTATCGTGCTGCTCGTCTTATAAACACATACAACGAGTTTTCCTTGAAATTACTATTTTATTTCAATTCTAACTGCTAAAAAATAAAAGATGATATTTCTTATTAATAATACATTAATTCTCTAACGTATTGTTTCAAACTTAGTTGTGTAGAATCGTTTTAGCAAACCGACACACGGCCAAAGTATGAACTGCAGAGGACGATTCAGTACCGCTGAAAATTGACACTGACAGGAACAATGCCAGAACAAAAAATTAAACTAATTAATTAATATTCATGGATATATAGCTTTAGCTACTAAAATACCAGCAAATGAAAGCTATATTCAAATTGTATATCCTACATATATTTTCGGAAAAAGGACCACGCTATCATATTCCTTTTATTTTCTTCAATAATGTAAAAAATAAATGTTTAAATATTTTAATAAATAAAGTCAGGGTTTGGAAGAAACGAACTGAGGTAGTGGGCACACCCCCTAAATAAATTTTTTACAAATAAAAAAAAAGACGCCATATTTGAAATCACCAATAAATGCAGTACATATTTGAACAGCAAATACCAACGGCAATCTTCAACAGTTAATTTTTACCTGCCTGAGTTATTATTCCACGTAAAAACAATTATCAAAATGACAATAATCATGCTATGAACTTCATTTATAAAGTTTCATGTGAACATGAATTCCTTACGCAATCCCTTTTCAGTTTTCTATCCTTTTTACACTTTCGTGTATGTGCTAATCACGTTACAGGTCAGTAGCCGAGATCTCTTATTGAGAATATGCACTTGGCCGTAAATTGTTTAAGAGATTAATGTCACGTATCTAAGGTAAAGTGATTATTATTTATGAAAGATTATATCTATTTCCCTGTACTTAAATTAGATTTATGCTTCGTGTCACTATCAATATAGTACGGAAAAATTACTTCTTTTTAAAATTTAGCTGTTCGCTTGCAGCATGAGTTATTGCGATACGGTTTATATTCATCGTATATACATAGGAGTATTTAAGTATCCTTAAGTATTCGTTGATTGCTCGATTATGTTAATCCTTCCTTCAATATTCAATATTCCCAGTAATAGTTAAATTATAAACAATGATATTCGCAACTTGAAGATACATGTCATTAGCAAAGTAACTGAAATGTAAACACGACAAGAAATATCATGTCATTTTATTAATATTCATATAACAAGAAACAACTCCTTAGTCGTAAATTTTAATGTTATTACGAATAAATAAGGAAAATTAAAACATTAGTATTTTAAAGAGATATAAAGAGAACCAAGAAGTTTTATGTCAGCATCTAATTAATATTTATGTAACACAAAATGAGTTGTGAGCACCGCACGACTTTCTTATAAGTATGGGCGTTCCAACTTGTGTATACAGACGTTGTTCCAAATTAGGTTTCAAATCCTGTATCTTTTTAATAAAGTAAACCTCTGAGTAAAAGTGCTACTTCCGTTTCGAATTTCGAAATTTTGTTTATACAGAAATTATCCCACATCCAGATCAAAGTACTATTATTCTCTTAATAAATCTCTATAGAATGCATAATTTGAGAAACATTTGCCAGAAAAACTGCTATTCGATAAGAGTAAAAGTGTTACTTCCGGTCAAAATTTTAATTTTTTTTATATGAAATTATTCCAAATGTGACTCTAAATGCTTTTGAATTCTGAATAACACTGAATAAAAAGGAAAATTTGCGACATATTTGCGCGCGGTTTTTCGATAAGGAATTTCGAAAAAGAATTATTAATTTTTTTCTCGAATTCACTTTTGAATAGATTTGAATCCTTTATAAATTTGTCTAAGCTTAGCAGTTGACCTCGATAAAAAAAGGCGAGTTCGACGGACGAGTCGTTTTATTGAGGGGGCAATATGTTTCGTACAGTTACTCAGCAACAAAAATGTTCGTGAAAAACGGAAAATTTATCCGAAAAAAAGAAAGTTCTCGTGTAATTATAAGTGAAAATCTAGTCACATCTCTAGAGGAAGATTATACCATAAATATAAACTTTGGTATTGCCGTTCGGCCGCTATCGTAGTCACACACATGCAGAGCAAAAACAGATATGTTTCCAGGTATCAGAGGACTTCAAAACGTGCACATCTGCAAAAATCTCGAGGTCGAAAAGTGTGGTCATCACAATACTTCCTTGTACTAATTTTGTCAAATGTCAAATTCGATGTAAGCACCCGTGATGAATGTATACATTCAATTTGACAGTTCGCAAAAGAAAAGTTGTGAATAATACATTTTCTAACTATTTAGTATCAGTAGTTTGTAATTTTTTTTAAATAAAACTAATGACGCGGACGAAGAAATGTTGTACGCAACAGGGGACCAAAGTAATATTACAGTCTCGATATGGTTACAATATCCATGTCTCGACTGTAATGTATTACTTTACTACCTTGATACGTAAATAACTACGCTACTAACGTTCTGCATTGACAGTAGATATGAGAATTTGATAAAGCATCGTGTCATAAGTTTGCCATTTCATGAACATTTCATTCTACGATAGATTTAAAGTTTACCAGAACGAATAAACGTCAACGAAATGCTTTCATGACGACAATTATAACAAAAATTTCGTACCCTAACAGTATGATATTTTGTTGTCAATGTTTGACCGATATCTAATATACAGAGTGAGTCATCTAAGCGGGTAAGGCCGAGTATGCCTTTATGAGTAAATATATTTCGAAGCGGTTTTTTCCTTGTGATAGCTGTTCATTAGGAGCACATTTTAAAAATATTTTGTATTATACAGAGTGTTCCATTACTTGGTGGCTAACCATAGTTATAGTTTTTTAAATGGAACACCCTATATATTATTGCATTTTTGTATTCCCCGTATAATTTTTAGTCAAAAAGTAATAAGATAGTATAGGCCTAAAGTGTAAAGTTTTTGACATTCCCATTTTCTGAAAAATTCAATGTTTGTATAAAATTATATTTCTCGAAAACGACGTATTAGATGGACACATTTTTTTGCAGTATTATTTACAATAAAAGGTCCTAATAGAAGCATGTTTTATTTTTTTACAGTTACTAACTGCATGTGCAAGAAACTGGATTAAAATTAGATGACACGTTTTTGTATAAAAGTCAATTTTTTTAAATGGAACAGCCTGTATACCAGTTCATTTTTCAATTGTTTATTAAATTTCATATCAAAAACATGTAAGACGTTAATACTTTAAATGTGAATATTACTGAGCTACTGTCGTTTTTTGATATGCTTTTGTTAGTTTTTGCAAAAAAGTCAAATTTTCAAATGGAACACCCTGTATATTATTTTATTTTTGAATTTCTTATTAAATTTCACATCAAAAACATGAAAGACGTTAATACTTTAAAAGTGACTATTACTGAGCTATTGTCTCTTTTTAATATAATTTTGTGAGTTTTGTGGTTTAATTAATAAAGTATAGTACTATAGTACTGTATAATACAAATTAAAATTATTTTAACTAAAATGTGCTCCTAATCACAGCTATAAAAAACCGTTTCGAAATATCTTTACTCATAAAGGCATAATCGGCCTTACCCGCTTAGATGACTCACCCTGTATATAAAAATGAATACTTCTTTATTTGTCCCATATGCTTCCTATACCATTCATCCGATTGCGACGAAACTTTGGTGAGTTGTTGTACACATGCCCGCGAAGGTTTCTCAATTAATACAAGCATTTTATAATAGGTGACGCGCGAGTCGTTTCAACAAATAAGAGTATTCCATATAGCTTAGCGGAAGTTCGTATGTTTTCGTTCTATGATTGCGCACACTTCACAGAATTGAATTGATGTCACAAAGCATTACTTTCGCTCTCAAATCAACTTTGAAACCCAAACGACAAGCAATTGGTCATATACACCTCAAGCACAAAGTAATCACGAGACGAGCAACGGGAAGCAAGATCGGAAAGCGCTCGAGTGTGCAATGCTCAGGCTTGTAAGTTCGAAACAGTTGAGCAACAGGAAGCAAGACTGGAAACCATACGAGTGACACTGCAATGCATGTTACAATTAAAAAAACGATTTCAAACAATATATTATGTACGTGCTTTCGATAGACCAAAGCGGGATACCCATCCCTCATAGAAAATATATTATTTTACGATTAGCAGATTTCGAATCCACAAATGTGAAAATTCTAACCATAAATATTGTTTGGTTGGAAGGAACATGGCTGGGAAAATAGAAATTTTAAATAAAATACGACACGATTTAGGTTAATAATAATTAATTTTACCAATATATTATATGCCAAATGTACAAGAAATGTAATTATGCTTATCTTTCATCATGACGTAGAGGCTATATTGATGAAAATAGTAAATTGATAATAAAAATAACAATTAGAAAAGAAAGTCGTTTAAGTAGAATCATTGGAAGATCTTTGATTTATCAAAACCAACACCCAACAAGTGTTGAATGACAAGACACAGAAAGATGCAAACGCAAATTTTGTAATTAAAAGTGAAAATGTAAACATTAAGACATACAGCCGCTATTATCCACGTAATTTAATCATAAGATCATTATATTTCATGGACGTCGTCTAATGTGATCACACAAGATAATATCGATGCAAATTGTGTAATTAAAAGTGAATTTAAACATCTAAGTGTAGAACATCCGCATACTATTCATGTAGATCTATTAGAAGATCTAGATTTATCTTGGACGACATCTAATTTCACCACACAAAAAATACTGACCTATGTATCAAATGATGCATGATGACAAGGCAAAGAGAAATCATAATGCAGAAATGCCAATATTTTACTCGTTTTAAATTGTCGATTCCTGTGCAAGCGCAAATACTTCTTTCTTATAAACGAATTTTCCTCAATTACGACAATTATATGGAAACTGATGTTAAAAACAAATAAATACCAATCATTACTGCAACTATTAGAAAATATTTCACATCACGCATTTGCATATTGCACGAACGGTTCCCAGTCGTTTATGTTGGTGCTGTTTGTTCATATGAATACCGTACTAGTATCGTACATACATGAAATGATATTTTAATTACGTATTCATCAAATTTGTCTGTTTATTATTTTATACAGTAGTATGGGAGATGTTTTCAAGAAACAAAAACGCTTGTTTTGCAAGGTTTTGACGCCTGTTTTCATCGAATATGTGCATTTTGCTTATATCGTACTGTTTTCGGTACACTTACACGTATATGATACGAGTTGTTTATTTGCTATAATAATACTCATATGCGGCTGTGGACAGAGTTTATTGTTTATGCGTACAAAATTAAAATTATGTATTTCCGAGGCACAACATGCTTATAAACACATGCAACGAAATACAACTCGAATGCAAAATTAGAAACTAAATTTAAGATAGTCTGAATTTCAAACGAGAAACCATTCGAGAATTTTTGAATATATTTTCGATTTTATTTATCTAGTACAAAATCAGACAGCGTAAACACACTTTAAGATGAGTAACTTATGAAAGGGGGTTTTCTTTTAAATAAAGTTTTCTAACTCTATAGTTTTTACCTGATATTATATTATATTATATTGTTTTTAGTAAAAAAGACGCGCAATGAACAATAAAAATCTACAAGTCCGAGGATTTTATCTATTCGAAATTTCGTGATTTATGAAGGAAATTCAAAAATAACATGTCTCTAAAGTGGAAAAATTGTTAAGAAACAATTGGATATTCGTAGATAGATATGAAATATGTGTTAAGAACTTAACATCTTTTATTTTATTTTATATTATTGTTTCTTGCTTTATATATGAATGTTATTATATTTTTGTAATGTACCTATGTTTTATTTTTTAACTTTTAAAATATATTGTCACTTAATGTATTTTTTACATACAAATATTGTGAGCATACTGATGCGGAGCTGGCTTTGGGCGTATACAGTCTCAGCGGACGAGTTTATTTTATTGTCTGTCGACAGGGCTACACAACCGTACACCGAAGGGGTTGCAAGACCTCTTATGTATATGTACGGACGGCAGTGTCTGACATGTGCGTATACATAGGGCCACATAGCTCCTCGAGCAATTCACATGTATATATGCTGTATATCTTATGTTCGATGCAGAGCGGCCCCGAAATATCGGCGCACACCGAAAATAAATAAATGTGTATTTGAATTGAAATTGAGTTTTATTTATGGTACTTTCAAAATAGGAAGTTTCCTTAACAATATGTTTAACATTTGTGAAATTCACATATTAAATAAAAACGAAAATCTCTAACGTCATGGTTGTTGAAATGAAAATCTATAGCTTTTAGTGAAAAAATGTCGACATGTTCGAGCGTGCCTGCCTGTATAGATATATAAATTTATCTAAGTAAATAGGTTTCTTATTTAGAAAAATAAATATCTTCAGAATGGCGGAACGCAAATCCGATTAAATTGCTACGATAATATAAATCAGTTTAATCAGGGAACGGAAGCCTTATAACGTACTGCATTTAATAGAATCGCTAATTTATTGATTGCACGATGCTAATCTGATAGTAAATTTATTGTAGGAATTAGATGGGCGTTTATGAAAAGTGCCTACTTCTGTTTAAGAATGGTATTTCGTTCGGACGTTACAGAACTGAGTAAAATCTACATAAAATACTCGCAGGTATATAAATGTATGGCGTCATAATTCCTAAAATGTATTAAAACGTCCTTCCTATCATACTTTACTATAATTTGTTTCCGTTTGTAGTTGGTCGTTTACCAAGGAACAAAGTAATATTTTACATTCTTATACCTGGTATTTTTAAAAAAATTGTAAGTATGAAAATTATCGACCACGAGATTTTTGCAGTCACCACATAAACGAGAACGTGTTTTTTACTTTCTTATACGTAGTTTACGGAAGTATTGTGATGACGAAAATTTTCCACCTCGAGGTGCTTGCAGATGTCCACATTTTGAAGTCCCCTGATACAGAAAAAGTGGTTTTTGCAAACACGTCTTTCTCTAGTCCTCCCCCCCCCCTGTCCCTCTCTAATTATGTGTGCTCGTTTGTGTATGTATGTGTGATAGCGGCCAAACGGCTATGGGAACCAATACCAAACTTTATAATATATACGAGTATAATCTTCCTGTTGAGATCTGAATAGGTTTTCGGTAAAGTCGATAAACCAGAAGTAGTAGTTTACTTCAGTGAAAAAAATCAAAATTTACTAATACGTCGTCAAATACTAAGCCTAGACAAATTTTTAAACAATACAAAAGCACTAAAAACTGAATTTGAGACAGATTTTATAAAAAAGTTTTTCGAAATTCCTACCGAAAATAGGTCTTTTTGTCTCAGCGAAAAACAGTTTTCTGCAAATATCTCGCAAATAACTTAATTATTTAGAAATTAAAAGAGCTGTACATAATCAATTACACATAACCCATACATATATAGAATACATAAATACACCGTTAAAAGACACAGTAATAAAATGGTCAAAGTAGGCACACACCCTCAAGTATATAGGTTAAAAAATAAGATGTGGCTACCACACGACTTTCTTATACGTATGAGAGTTTCAAATTATAGAGTTTTAAAAAAATTTTATATCAAAATTATTTAAAATCCTATTATAAGTACATACTTCTATTCTCTTAATAAATCTCAATAGAATGCATACTTTGCGAGATATTCGAAAGAATGCTACTCGCTAAGAATAAAAGTGTTACTTCCGGTCCGAATTTTGAAATTTTATTTATACAAAAAATATTTCAAAACCAAGTCTAAATACTTTTGTACTCTTGACAAATATTTATAGAATGCATAATTTACGACATATTGGCAAAAGAGCGCTATTCGATAAGAGTAAAAGTGATACTTCCGGTTCTAAATACTTTTATATTCGCAGCGTACCTGTGTAAAAAGCATGACTTGCGAATTTTTTGCAAAAAACTTATTTTTGATAAGAGTAAAAGACCTACTTCCGGTATCAATTTCGAAAAACTTTCATAATAAAATTTTTCTACTCCTATACTTTAATTGTATTATTAGATATGCCGAACTTGTACTTTAATGATGTCCATTACGATACAGATTTTCATTATGATACAAGTTTATATCCAATAGGAATACAGATTTTTCATTACGATACAAGTTTATATCCAATAGAATGCGACATTCCAATATTCAAACAATATTCAATATGGCGACTGCATATCTGACAGATATACAAATTAAATAAATGTGACACTTCTCTGCAATTTACAAGTAAGTACTTAAAATTTGTGCTTTTTTGAAAATATAAACGGTAAGAATGAGAGATAATGACAGTGAAATGTAAAATTTGAGTCCACCAGAAATTATGGAACAAGCCCCAGAGTAACCACGAACAATTGATTACCAGCTAAATTCGCAAAGGTGCATGGAAAATATTAATCTCAATTTATGAAATGGAATGTTCAAAAAATAATGTTTTATTATGGGGTCGTAGAAAATATAGTGTATGCAACTCGCATTTAATGGCTATTAAGACACTCGTATTCATTACAATACTCGGCTTCGCCTCGTATTGTAATTTGCTTACTCGTGTCTTAATAGCTATCATTAAATGCTCATTGCATAATATATTATTTTCTCATATTCAATTTCGAGTACATATGAATTCTTTATAAATTTATTTAAACTTAGCAGTTGACGAAATATTGGTAAAATTCGATTTTTTCACTGAAGTAAACTACTACTAATCAGATCTCAAGAGGGAGATTATACCCGTAAATACAAAATTTGAAATTGATATCTATAGCGGTTTGACCGTGGTAACACACATACACACACACACACACTGACACACACAGAGACATTTTTTAAAAACCACTTTTTCGGTATCAGGGGACTTCAGAACGCGGACATCTGCAAAAATATCGAGGTCGAAAATTTTCATCATCACAATGATACTTCCTTATACTACGTATAAGAAAATAAAAACAGGCACACTTAAATTTAATTGAGTAAACTCTGAGAATGGTAGAACATACCGAAACAATTATTAGAAATATTCTAATAAATTATATTTCACCAAGAACCGTCTGTAAATAGAATTTTTTTTCTAAAAAATTCGGACCAGAAGTAACACTTTTATCGAATAGGAGTTTTTGCGAATATTTCGCAAATTTTGCGTTCTATACGGATTTCTTAAGAAGATGAAAGTATTTATAGCTGAATCATTTTTGTACAAAACGTTTTTCAAAATTCGGACCAGACGCAACACTCTTATAAACGAATAGCAGTTTTTTGCAAATTTTTCTCAATTTATGCATTCCATAGAGATTTTTTAAGGGGATTATAACACCCAATCATATTTTTGAAAATTCATATTTTCGTTACTATTCATCGGAATCGTTTAAAATTTGTAGGAATGATATAGAATTATGTGATCTAGGGCTGTGTGCATGCGCATTTGAATACGTTCCATGAGACCGGAGAAACGAAAAAAAAAATCAGTAAATATTAAGGTTTTGCAAAACCCATGCACATGCATGTAGAAAATGTAATTCACCATACGGTGTTAAAATTTAAACCGTTTACCTGCTGTCGTTTGTGTATAATAAATTTTCAAAATTCATAGAATTTTGTATCCGTAAAATGCTGCGATCTATTGGTACCGCCATAAACTAAGGTTTATTACGACCAGGTGCAGTCCCTGCTGCAAGTATATTGAAATTCATTTTATAATAACATTCGCATAGTTAATATCGTGGTGAAAATAGCTTTAAGATTTTGTGGTATTATACTTGTGGTGTGTGACAGTTCACAGAGTGGTTATTATTACTATTGCAGTAGTGTTTCGTATTGAAATGGGTAACAAACGACTGCAAAAACAAAAAGTGTGTAGCTCTTCAATAAAAAACCTGAGACAAAGGTAAGTACTCATTATTATTAATATATGTATATTGTGAAATGCTTTTAATATGCACAACACTCATTTTATATATAGGGTGTCCCACTGTGAAAATGAAAATAGTTTTTACTTCAAAAATATCTATTACTGAAATAATTTCTTTATTTTCAAATCAGTCATAGGCATAGTCAAAGTGGGTTACAAAGTGGGTCACAAAAAATGATGGTACGTTGATTACCAGAAAAACTGTTCACCTTTTACTTTCTAACAAAGAAATTACCGTGCATTGTCCTGTATGAAGCATTCCTTACTTGGTATTGTTTACAACATCGTAATATTTGATTTGTGTCATATGGCTGCGTTTCACATAATTATTCAAATAAAAAAGGAGGATATCCTAAATCTATTTTGTTATGTAGTATTTATAATCAATCTACATATCTGACAAAACCAATTGTCCTACTTGCTAAAACAAAATTTCTAATTCCACCCAATATTCTGAAATTAATTCAGGTTTCTTTTTCTGAGAAATGGGTTATTCCAAGCTACTTGGAAGGCTAATAATTGTATTTGGGTATAACCCGATTGCGCCGATTTTACCTGCTCTAATCCGGGTCTCAAAAGGGTCGGAGAGTTTATGATAGCCCAGTTGCGCCGATGGTAAAAATAATCCTAATCTATAGAATCAGCAGGTTAGGTTAGGTTAGATAAAAGTTTTTATGCACCTCATCCAGATATTTTTTAATTTGTTCAGATATTGAAGGAATTTCGAACTAAAACTTACATTAAAATTTGGCGCATTGGCGCAACTGGGCTATGCCCATTTTAGGGGCTGGTCGGTTGCGGGCGCAATTGGGTTATAGGATTACTTCTACCTGCTTAAAATCGGCGCAACTGGGCTATGCCCTTGTATTTATCTACTCAATATTCATATAATTTTAATTTCCATATTTTATTACTATAATTTTAACTACAGTTATTGGAGTCTATAGTATATGCTGAATTATGTATGTTTCATCCTACAGAGCAGCGTTGTCAAGATGGGGACAAAGACGACCATTATCAGAAAGACAAAACATCGAAGATCCGGTTCGAAATATTGACAATGTAAATCAAAATATAAATGAACAAGAAGTAGTCGACGATGAGTATCAGGAGGATTCTCTCGAATTAGAAACAGAGGTAGTGAAGAAGGACGAACAAAAAACTTTGGCAATAGAAGGTAGAAGAATTGTCAATATTTTATATTTTTGGGAACAAATTAAAAATATTCAGCATATGCCATTTTACGACTGTAAAATGGATAACTGTAATATTCTCAAGGAAAAAAGGAATGGTTTTTTGTCAACATTTATTGTAAAATGTAATATGTGTGGAGTGACGTCCTCACTAGAATCGGACAGGTGTGAGAATCAAATGGATATAAATGTGACATCAGTATTAGGTAAATATTATTCTATAGAGATATAAAATAAAATATTTAGTTCCTTGAGAATATCAATTGGTGATATTATTGCCGAGGTTGGTTATCGTACGAATTATTTTTACATTTTTATATTTCTTTATAGGCACTATGTCAATCGGTTGCGGCTACTCACAGTTGGAACAGCTAACTTCTTTACTGAACATTCCTTCAATAAGTCAAAAATACTACCTTAAAAATCACAATGATTTAGAGAAGATAGTCCAAGACGTATTGATGCAAGAATTGAAATTGGCTGGAGAGGAAGAAGCGGAACTCGCAAAAGAAAATGGAAATGTTGATAAAGATGGTACTCCATGCATAACAGTGATAGCAGATGGCGCATGGTCTAAGAGGTCATACAAGACTAATTATAATGCCCTGTCTGGAGTTGCGGTGATCATTGGTGAAGCTACAAAGAAAGTGTTGTTTTTAGGCGTGAAAAATAAATTCTGCATGGTTTGTTCAAGACATGAACGGAGAAACGAAATTGTATCTGAACATTCTTGTGCTAAAAACTGGAGTGGCTCGTCTACAGCTATGGAATCTGCTATCATCGTTGAGGGTTTTAAGAAGAGCATGGAAATGCACGGATTGAAATACACAAAATTAGTTGGAGACGGTGACAGCAGTGTCACAAAGAAGCTTCTAACTGAAAAACCTTATGGTTCTACACTGATAGAAAAAGTGGAATGTGTCAATCATCTTTTGCGAAATTTGTGCCACAAACTGAAAGATATTTCTAAAACAGCAAGAAGTTCTTCTTCCTTGAAAGTAGTACCAATAAAATTGAGAAGAAAACTAGAAAATAGTATTCTTAAGTTCAGAGTTGCTATAAAAAGAGCAGCTGTATATCGTGCAAAATGTGATTTAACTTATTCAGAAAAATTATCATGTTTCCGAAAAGATGTCCAGAATAGTGTCGATCACATATTTGGCTTGCATGAAAAATGTGACGAATATTTTTGTACAGGAGTAAAACCATCTGAAGAAAATTTAATCCCACAAATTACTGAATGTGGACTTAAGCAGGATATAATGAACTGCCTTCAAAGAGTATTAACAAAGTCTTCTTCTTTCTTGCTAAATAAGAATAACAATCCTGCAGAACTTTTCAACAGTTTAGTAAACAGATTCGTAGGTGGCAAAAGAGTAAGTGCATTGTAATTTCTTGTACAGTTTTATTTATAACAAAATAAGTTTCAATTATTTACACGGACAACTCTAACTGTTTTATTTTTAGGTAAACTTCTCATTCAAAGCGTCCTACCAAACAAGATGCCAGTTAGCTGTTATAGCCTACAATAGCAAAGAAAGGTTCATTGAAAAAATTATGGAGCTTGTCGGACAGTCACCTGGATTATACACCAGGCGTTTTATTATTAAACGGCAATTGCGCCGAGAGAGGAGCTTGGAACAGAAAAAGAAAAGAGGTTTTAAACGAAAACTTGTAATTAGTAATCCAGACGATGATTACGGCGCAGTTGAAGAACAGATATCTGACGAAGAATTAAAATCTAGAAAAGACAAGTTAGAAAATATACTAAAAAAAACAGCAGAAGAAATTCTTCACATTGAGCAAAATACCAGAGGTCAAAGTTCCAATCCCTTGTGGCATCAGGAGAGAACCTTCAGAATAACTGCGTCCAATTTTGGGCGAATATGCAAACTGAAGGCAACTACTAAACCTGATGCTACAGTTAAAAACCTCTTATATAATAAATTTATCGGCAACACTGCCACTAAATATGGACAAGAACATGAAATGATCGCAATTCAAGACTTCCAGGAACTCACTGGATTAACTGTAACAGAGTGTGGATTATTCATAGGACGAGATGACGAATATTTTCTTGGAGCAAGTCCTGATGGGCTGGTTGTTGACGACGATTCGATCATAGAAGTAAAATGCCCCGAAACACTAAAAAATATATCTCTCGAACAAGGAATTGCCGAAAAAAAAATAAACTTTATGACGATCGATAAGGATGGAAAAATTCGGTTGAAGGTGAACCATAATTATTATTTTCAAATTCAAGGGCAACTACATATCTCTGAAAAGGAGTGTTGCTACTTTATCGTGTGGTCACCTGCAGGCCCTTTACATATAGAGATGATTTCTAAAGACGACAACTTTTGGAAAAATAAAATGAAGCCAAAATTAACATCATTTTTCTCAACTGCTCTCGTACCAGAAATAATTAAAAACAAATTATAATTTTTTAAATAATAATGTTTAATAATCTTATAACGAGTCGTTTCATTTTTAATACGCCATATATTTTTTTCCAAACATCCTCAAGTTTTTTATCTGCAAATTTCCAACTACTATACTAGATTTCTTGAAGATGAATATTCTAACTGTACTCTTTCGTTATTCTATACAGGGTGATTCAGAACTTATCTAAAAGATTTTAGGAATATATGCATTCTTAAAAATTCAGTCGAATGCACCGAAAAAACTATAATAAAAGTCTTATAGATTTTTCGTAATTAATGTTTACCTGTAAAATTATACCGTTACAACGTACCGCTTAGATGGACAACAGTTGTTTGACAACGTGTCATACATTTCTGTCCGAACATTCGATAAAAAAAATGTAAAAACAATGTAGTTTAACATGGTAGCATCGTCAGTCTGCCTGACGCAAAATTTAAAGTGGATCAGATATCAATGGCGTGCAAGTACTTATTAGTACAGTGCCTTCATAACTGATTACAAGCCACGTGATCAGGGTCGAAATTCTCGAATCAATCTCGGAGCAATTCATATGCGAATATCCTTTTCCTCACTACGGCAATTGAGAGAGACAAGAAGAAATCTATTCGCATACGAGTTTCTCTTCGAGAATCACAGTCCTGGTCACGTGGCTTGTAATCATTTATGAAGGCACTGTACTATTTATTAATTTAAAGAGTGCGTACATATTAATTTCTTTGCGGTATCATATTTGTAGACGTATGTAGTACATCCCCTAATTTTTTCCACATAAGTTCTGAATCACCCTGTATAAAAACAGAAAAAGCAAGCGTATGTTTAAAAATTTCAAAGATACAAAATATGTTTCATTGTCATTATTCCAGAAAAGAAAATTAATTTAAATATATCTAATTTGACTTGATTATCAAAATTTAAAACCACAGTCCTTATCGTATTCAATTTGGTTATTGCAAAATAGTGCTGCAAAGAGGAAACTAATGTTACAATTAAAAAAGGTTTACCTAGTATTTTTGCATTTAAACAAACTGCTGGTGAAATAAATTTATTATATAGGTCGCAATTAATTAATTAAGTAATTAATTTTACCATACATAGGTATTTATATAAAATTGTTCCCGAGCTTTTTCATTATACAGTTCACCTTCTCAGTCAATAACAAAAAGTGTTTGTAATGTTTTTCAAGTGAAACTTCTTTGGGCACGTTAGACAATTTTGGGATGTTGGGATGGGGTGTCGGTCGAGAAACCGCATCACGCTGGAATGTGACGCTACGTCACCGGCACGCTCAAAGTCCATATCCCTGTAGCGTTACATGGAACGTCGCGCGCAGTTGGGACGATCTAGGGAATCCTTTCTCGTCCGACTGTACCGCACCGCATTATTTGCACTCGCTGCGTCTCACTCAGAACTTTACTGACTTTTCCAACATGAGGCAGACAGTCGGGTGCTATCATCGCCTTAAGAGAATAAAAGCGCCTTGAGCTGGATTTGGGATAATTTCTGTATAAACAAATTTTCAACATTGCACAGGAAGTTACACTTCCACTCGCATGTTTGTAAGAGGATCTTCAGTACAATGTCTAATTCATATTTTCGCATAACTGGTCAGCTATTAGTTTTACTATTCAACATTTAGAAAGAATACAAAAGTACTCATAAGTTAGACTGCAAAAAAGAAATTTTTGAAAACTATTTTATAGAGAAATAGGTTTTGGGAATACCTTGCCAATTTCGATTAAATATTTGAATAAAGGAAAGTGGTACTCTGATCGTTTTTACCGAATATATTATGCAGTCTGCACACTATGTGAAAACCTGTATCTTTCGCTATATGTGGTTTTTACACAGTGCAATGTGCATGTACAACATGAAATGCATGACATTTGCTTCAGATTTTAAGCCAAACAAATGAGGTAGATATATAGTTAACATCAAAAAATAATACTCTAATTAGAAAATTTGACGTTTAGCTTAATTTTGGTTTTTGTCGTATTGTGAATTTTTAATGTATAACTAGAACGTTCAGTTATACCATGTGTCGAAATAGTCAAATTACATGACACTAGCCTGAAGAAGGATGAAATTTAAAACCGAAACGTCACGAAACTAGTTTTTTTGTTTAAAGATATTTCAACAGTGCGTATCTAAAGTCTCGCGGACGGGGGAGACAGAAAACTTTAAATAGTGTTTGGAATATCTATTCAATTTTTTTTTTAATTTCGTTCATTTGTTTAAAAAACCGCCGAATTTCACGGGTAGGATAATTAAGTACATCATTCTTTTGCAATCGGTTGTTCTATTGTCAATAGGTTGAGGGTGCTCATTTTGAACATTTAATTTAAAATCACAGTGAAGTGTTCGAGATTATTTGTTATTCTTTCAATTTTAGTAGTTTTTTTTTATTCGCTACCCGTGAAATAAAAAAAATAAAAGAAATTTTGAATAGATCTTCCAAACACCTTTCAAATGAGGGGTCACTCGACCCCCTTTGCCATTTAAAATGTTTAAGCTGATATAGCCTAGGGGCCATCTTTCAACATTTTAAAATAAGACATGGTCATAAAGTTGGTATTTTTATAGTGATTTTTTTTTGTTTCAAAGTTTTACTCCACTTCGTTTGAAAGATAACGAGGGCAGAAGGGAAGAGACTTTAGACACGCAATGTATATATTGATTTTAAAAGCTTATATTAGTTAAACCAAATGAGATTTTCTTTATTACACTAATACGTGTTTACCGATCGAGATTGTGTGTGTTATGTATCAGCATATTCATCTTTATACATAGTACCCTATATGCTTATAAAATACAGCTGGGGTAATACGATATACATGTGCGATGTTATTTCTCTTTAGTTCAGTTGTACAGATGTTGAATACACACATATTCGAGTATACTATGACTTTGATTTAATACCTATCCCCTATACCATTGATAAAAAAAATGTTTTAAATTTAAGGAAAATTTTAGAAGAATTTTGACAGTGTTAGACTGTAGTTCCACGATAAATAATGAACATTGTATCCGTTGCTAAATCATTTTACAGTACAGAACTATTAATAAATAGTAACAAAACACGTTTGTGCAATAGTTTTGAAAGACAGCGTAATCTCGCGAACAAATTAAATATGCCGATAGTTAAATTATCTGAAATGCACGTATATTTATAAATAAAATAAAAAATGGCAAAAAACGAGAAGACGAGTTTCACCAAGGAACCGCCAAGCGCCGACCCACGATTTTAAAATTAGAACTGGGAATTAAAAAGAAACGGACGTCAACTTGTAAGCAAAAAGCGCATGCTATCAAAAATTACATAATATGCATTTAGTATTATAATATCATTATCATAAAATCTCATGTCGTTGTCGTCTTGGATCAATTACTATCACATTAAAAATAAATAATGGCAAATATGCACATTTATTTACTAACAATTCAAGCCAGAAAATCCGTGTAATAATAATATGCATATTTGTTTCAGTTAATTTACATCTAACAAACGATGCCGATTTGATACAATTAACATGTCATATAAACTGTTTACAATATGCTAATTGGGAAATAAAAAGACACTAGCATGTTTTATTATAATTCACCCGTTAATAATGTGTTTAATTAAGAAAATATATTTGTATATAAATAAGTAATCTTTAATAACAATAATAAAGTGCAAAAATAGAGCGGACTGATAATTACAACGAGATTTTGTCCAAACCGTACATTATAATAAGAAATTGATAATTTTATCGCGTATTTGTTTCATTAAACAATAATTACAATATCCATTCACAAAAATAAGAGTATAGTATGTATTGAAGTATTTACAAACTTTTAATTGATAATTTATAACGTATTAAAATTATAATTTAAAAAAAAAAAATAGTTACTTGCGCAAAACGCTTACCTTTAGTCTACTGCTGCAGCGGCGTTTCGAAAATTGTTCAAAACAACGTCTACGATTTTCGAAAATCTAACTCGCGTGCGCGGAGATCCCGCCGAAATGCTATGAACTCGACGTGACTCACACACCGGCACAACACCCGGACGAGAAGCAACTGATATTTCGAGTTGCAAGAACACGAGCAGTAATCGCGCGTGAAGACCCCACCAGTACAACTCAAAAAGAAATGAGGTGCGGGCACCACACGACTTTGTAACTTTATTTATCAGGTTCTGGATGTCTTGAAAATTTATTTCGAGTATCTTTCTGAAAATTCTGCGCCGTTGTTGTTCCTCATTTTCGGCTAGCTACCCTCCATCATACACCGAGTGAGATAAAAGTGCCCAAAAATCTACATTTGGGCGGGCCTTAAGTAAATTGGGGGTTATCTTGTTTTGGTGATGACAATTTTGAGTTGTTCCTGTACACTGTGAAAATCTATATAGGGAAAGATACAGGTTTTCACAGTGTGCAGACTATATAATCTGATATCATATGTTTCTTAATAACTAGAGACTGGAAAATATGCACTAAAAAGTTTGCCAAATATGCATGCAATATGCACTTACAATATGCAATATGCACTTATGATGTGCATTTATTTATTATGTTTTAGGAAATTAAAATTAATTTGTCGTATTTACAAATTATATATTTATTTATTACAATAAATAACCATATATTTCTTTAAATTTTCTTGCGTAGAGCTGAGGAACTGGGTACATAAATGGGTTTATCATCGACTTTGCAATAAGTTTTCAGGAATTTTTGAAATTTCGGATTGTCCAATTTATGTAAAGGAATATTACAACCCACAAAAAGATTACACAAATCTTTGGAAAATGCTTCTTGTGGATTCTTCGAATTATTGAGAAAATTTTCCTCCAAAAGTTGCTGCCGCGGTTAATTCAAATTTTCAGAAACCCTGTTCTGATGAAATGTCGTGTTGAAATGTTGCACTACCTGAAATTTCTTCTGGCAGGTAATCTGTGTAACAAATATACAGCCTTAGTAAAAAGTCCCGGAACGGTCGAATAACTTTGTTATTTCAAAATAATGATTTCTGAAATTTGGTATGGGGGTATAGTTAATATAAATGCATTTTATGCAATACAGTTAATATTTTTTTCACTTCCGGTTTAATCGGCAATACGTCCAACTTTTTTTTTTAAATGGAACGCCCAGATTTTTTTAAAACTTTTGAATGCAAAATATAAAACTACGTTCAGGAAGTATTAAGATGTTTATTTTTATTCACAAGAAAACAGTTAAAAAATTAAAAAAGTGTCCTAATACAGAAAAATCAAGGTACCTTTGAAAAAAGTTGTTGTTTAGTGTTTGCATTCTTTTTGCCGTCACATTTGACAATTTTAAAAGCGTTTTAACTTTTGCATCGCTATAAATTTACTTATTTTAGACATTGACACATTTGAAAGTGGCAGTAAAACTTACTGAATCAGAACGAATTGAGATATTAATGATGCGTGGGTACGGTGATCGTCAACGTTCTTTTGAAGAGGTTCGTATTTTGTTTAATACTGTTTATCCGGATCGTCACATTAGTAAAAGTACGGTATGCCGAACAATTCAAAAGTTTGAAGTCTTTCGTCAGGTGAAGGATTTACCTAGAAGGGGACGTCCATTAACAGCAACAGATGAAGAAACTAGTTTGAATGTGTTACTTACAGTGGAAGAAAATCATCACGTGTCCACAACAGAATTAGGTCAAATTCATGAGATCTCTCAAAAATCTGCTCATAATATTCTTAAATCAGCAAGAATGAAAGCCTATAACATGTATCCCGTCCATGAGTTAACTGAAGATGATCCAGATCGTAGACTACAATTTTGCGAAACAATGACGGAATTGATCGAGCAGCAGCCTAATGTTTTAGATCACATCATTTTTTCAGATGAGGCAACGTTTTGTCTCAACGGCACTGTGAACAGACATAATTGTCGCTACTGGTCAATTGAAAATCCGCATTGGATTGAAGAAGTCCATACACAGCGTCCTCAAAAGGTGAATGTCTGGGCTGGTCTTGTTGGAAACAACATCATAGGACCATTTTTTATAAGAGGAAATTTAACTGGCAACGTCTACTTAAAATTATTGCGAAATGAGGTTGTTCCAGCACTTGCGACCCTCTTTCCAAATGCAAACATAGGTGATCACCCTAATGCACATTTTTGGTTTCAACTAGATGGAGCTCCCCCCCATTTTGCCCATAATGTCCGCGATTATTTGAATGAAATTTTTCCGGGACGTTGGATCGGACGTAGAGGAGCAATCGAATGGCCAGCACGTTCGCCAGATCTCTCGCCATTAGATTTTTTCTTTTGGGGTCACTTGAAATGTCAAGTGTACAAAAATCGTCCCCATAATCTTGAACAATTGGAAGAGAGAATAGTTCAAGAAGCCAATCGCATCACTCCAGAACAAATACAAAATTCAATAAGAAATTTTACTGACCGTTTACATTTTTGTCAAATTGTAAATGGAGAGCATTTTGAACAATTATTGTAATCGCAACCTGAATAGACAGGTATCTTGATTTTTCTGTATTAGGACACTTTTTTAATTTTTTAACTGTTTCCTTGTGAATAAAAATAAACATCTTAATACTTCCTGAACGTAGTTTTTTATTTTGCATTCAAAAGTGTTAAAAAAATCTGGGCGTTCCATTTAAAAAAAAAAGTTGGACGTATTGCCGATTAAACCGAAAGTGAAAAAATATTAACTGTATTGCATAAAATGCATTTATATTAACTATACCCCCATACCAAATTTCAGAAATCATAATTTTCAAATAACAAAGTTATTCGACCGGTCCAGGACTTTTTACTAACCCTGTATATTTTTAACATTCAGTTATAATAATTATTATTAATTACTATATTACTACAAAAACTAGAAAAATAAATTGTCTGGTTTTGTAAAGTTCTCCAGTTGTTTAAATTTGATTGATTTTGGTTATTTTGGTGTTTATGACAAAGAAATATTACAAAGATATATTAGCTTTAAAGAACATAAAATTAAATATATCTAATAATAATTTACATATTATGAAATTGTTTCATTTATAAACACAAAAAAATTCTCATGATTGTAGAACTTGTTATTGACAAAATATTTCAAAATTCAACTTACCCTTTTGTCGCAGAGTGTGCACAAAACACTTTCTTCGTCAATAATTTTTAGTGGACTGCAATCACTTATCCAATTTTTTATTAGAGATATCTTCGGCATTTTCAAAACTTTTTAATTCACTTTTGTTTCACCAAATAGCACAGACCTTAACACGTTTACGAATGAACAAACTCTGAAGGAAATTATTTTTTTTTCTTACATTGATATTAGTCGTACGGTATAATATAGCTGCATTAATACCTACATTTCTGAAAAGGATTTCTTACGTAAGTTCTAATTGCCCTGTAAACCGATTATCAGTAGAGTTAAATCCTATTTTTGGGAAAGCCCATCTCATTATTAATGAGATGAACTTTTAATGAGTCATTAATGCAAAGTTGATGGAATGCAATCCCTTCACGTTTACACAAACAAATTAAATATCTTTAAATTTCAGATTTTATTATGGTTCTTATGAAAATGGCGAATATATGCATAAATATGCAAAATAATTATGAAATATGTACGTGCATATGCAGTTATGGTAAAGTGTCCAAATATGCATTTTGCATAAAATCCAGGCTCTATTAATAACATACTAATATTTAAGGGGGTTATTATTCTTGGGTCCATTTTGTGAAAAAAACTTCTTATGAACACATTGCTGTGGATGCAACAATGCTCATGAATAATAAAAATTAGAATAGTCTATTTATAAACTTATTCCTAACAGCATAAATTTTTTATTTATTTCTTATGAGTTCTTGCAGTGAATTGCTTCTTATATTCTGGTACACCTCTTATTTAGTTTTGTTTGGGATAAGGTCAAAATTAAACAAAGTATCTAAGTCTCATATAAAAATTATATTTATATTTTGTAAAGATTTGATGATCATTAATAACATTTCCACACTATATGTATTTATATATATATATTAGTTTTACAAAGAAAGAGAAAAGGAAAGCATTTGTACTCACTTTATAGTTATAATGCTTGTGAAGTACTTACACATTTATGATGATAACGGAAAGAATAATTATCTTGTTCCATTAAATAAAGAAAAATTATTGATTCTTAATAATTTGTAAACATTCTCACATTGTACCCCTAGCAGCTTAGCACCTGCCCATCAAAAACATCCCCGTTTATTCATATTTATTTTATTTGAATTACTAAATTAAATGACTATATAATAATTAATGATGCCCAACGATATACTAAAGGCAAATATTTTCACATAGTGCCTTCAGCACGTTTAACACCATTAACTATATCTAAATTGAATTATTTATCTTACTTACTTCATATCATCGTACATTTTATCAAATCCATTCTTATTGATGTCCTCCATCTTAAAAATTAAAATAATAAAAACGAAAATTAATTGAATGAAGTTGTTTTAAAAGAAACTAAATGAAAATAAAATTCTAATTCTTAATAGAGATTCTTAAATCGTGAGATCATAAATAGTACATATAAGCCCCTACTCTCACTTTCGCTATCAAAAAATTTTTTATTCTTTCCCAAAATTAATGTCTTTACTGCTCGAATTATAAACTTCATCTTCGACAAGTCTATTCTTGTTTTCGCCTTATATACTGAAACAAAAGCCTATCGACAATTTGTAGCGCCTCTGTTATCTAATTAAATTTTAAATTGGCATTGATTTTAAAATGTTCGTGATAAAATCTTTCGTGTTTGTTTTCTTCAGGTTATCATACTTGCACTAATACGCGCACATCGTCTTTGACAGCTACACACTAATGGCGATGACTTGAACTGTTTGTTATTATTGTTTTTCACAGACTTATTACGTTTCATCTTCTGTAAGTATATCTTTTTTCCTTCCTCTTTAGTATAGTCCCTCATTGTACTTTTATATGAATGCATTGCCTTTTTCATCGTTTGTTATATATTTTCTTTTTCCATTTACTAATGTTTATTCTAATTCTCCTTTTAGGAATCCTTTGATCTGGTAGTACGGGAAAGGCGTTGTCTACGACGGAGACTTTTCTTACGTCGCCTCGTCACCTCTCTCTGATTTCAAACCTTGCTTCTTCTTCTCAAGTAACACGTCAATTTGTAGAGTGCTATCACCAACATTATGTATTTTCTTTTTGCAGGTTTTTAAACCACACATGACCATTTTTCCATTGTCTTTGAAGCCCTTGAGTTATACATACAAGAACTGACAAGGTATTTTCAATTCGTGCTGCTATTATTTACATAAAACATTCTTATTTACGATCTGTCACTTCGCACTGGAAATGTTTTGATTTATATCCTTTTTTTATGTATGTCTATATTTTAGTTACAGGTATTTACTATATCTTAAGTATTATTATTATAAAATATTCTTCTGAATTGGCTCCATTATTTATATTTGAATTTATATTTATTCATTTAATGTGTAACTACAATTCATGTTTATTTTTGGTACATCAGTGCCGCCTCAAATGTAGGCAACTTATTCTACTTATTGTTACATGTTTCAACTAATGCTTAAAATCTTAAATATACAATTTTAAAAATAAAATTAGTGTTCTTTTTCAATAACCAAACTATATTATTATTTCAATGATAAGAAGATTACAGCAATATGTCCTAAAGGTCTTAACTTTTAAACTGTAGGGTGCTAAAGTTTAAAAAGTTTTTTAAACTTTGGTATTACCCTAGATATTTTTGTGAAATTTTGTACACGCCTTTAATGTATCAACATGCATTTTCTGATATACAATCAATTTTATAATTTTTTTTTTAAATTAAGATTTTATTTTGTAATCATAAAAAGTTTTGACATTTATCTGCCTAGTATACTTGTCACGTATTTAAGTCGTTAAACATTAACTATTATTAAAAAAAACATGTAATAGTTATTTACGAACCAAGTGCGGGAAGACTGTTTTCCCGCATGAGCGCACATTGTAAGCACGAGCGACCGCGGGAAGCGAGTGCTTTTAATTGCGCGAATGCGTGGAAGATGTCATCACGCAAGTGGTTTGTACAATATTTTTTGTACGGACATTAAATTAAAGAAATATTATTGATTAATGTCATTAGTATCATACCTAACCTAAAATAGATTTCCTAATTAATTTAAGCATTTCATGTACGTAACTATTACTCATCTTTCCCTAAAATTAAGGTATTATATTCTTACACATGGCAAACATGAGGTATTTATTCTTATATTTTAAATTTATAGTACATTTATTGCGTTTTTTTGGTTTAAATACAAACAATTCCGAACTGCCAAAATGAATGTCGATGTGGTTCAAATAGATGCCGCCACAATTTTTTTGGAAGAATTTTTAATTATTACCCCTATTTCCCCAACTTTTAGTGAAGAATAGTAGAGGGAAGTAGTATTTTATAGACTAAATTTTATTACTACCAAGTTAGATTTTTTTTTAAATGTCCCAAAGTGTTTTTTTCAATTTTTACAGTCGCCTCGACAGGGAAAACGTATTTCCCAGTCGAGCTACACATGCGCCAAATGTCACTTTACAGGCGGTGAGTACAAAAATAACTATTTTCTGTCTGTACAAAATGAGCTATGGTGGAAACGCGTTACATTCCATTGCACGTCATACTAGATCCATGACGACTCGCCTTGTATATGTTGCCGGATCTATTTTAGTTTCTGTCAGACATTTGATATAACCAAAGAAAAAAATTATTCACAATACAATAACTATAACGTAATATATTTAGTAATTGAAATGCTCTAAGACTTCAGTCTTTCTCAACTTATTTATTATATTGATTTAGATTGTCGAAAACCCTTAAATGTTTCATAACGTATCCATAATAAAATTTAAAATAAACATTACTTACGCTATTCTCGTTAATCCGATGATTATAGAAAAGTTTGTAAAAATCTTCAACTGCTTACAGAAACCTTTCGTCATTATATTCAATGGACGCAAATAAATAATAAATACATTTCTAAGAAGCACTGTTTTTAAACAATTTATATCAACGTAAAAATAAACATTAAAAATTTGACAGGAAGAATATACGCAACGCTCGTCTTTTTGACAGATATGATTTATCTGTCAACACCAAATTGAACTATTAGTCTATTAAAAATATGTAATAAAGAAATTTAACATTGAAAAGGAAATTATGTGTTTATTTGCCATGAATGCGTATATTACGATCAATATATAAATCTTCTATTTAAGCTAATGAAATAAATGCCCTCAAGTATAATTTAACAAAGTAACTTTTTTAGTTTCTCCAACAATCCCAATGGGATTATCCTGATTAGTTGAATTTGAAATATGTAACCTTAGTATTTATTTGATTTTGCTCGCGTTGTGTTTTGGTTATTTTAATCAATTCATCTCTATGTAGAAGTTGTAGTAATGTATAAAATTATAAATGAGTCCAGGCGTACAGGATTAACAACAAACAGGTAAGTCCCTCCATTTTTTTAATCATTTTTATATTTATGTGAATTGACAAATACACAAAGTATTTGATTATTACATATTTACCCACAGGAATTATTAGTGCAATATTAACTTTAAATATTAAGAAAAAGATGATGATTCTGAGAAAATTAAAATTTTACTTAGTTAAGTAAAAAGTCTAAAATATTTTTAGCTCAGAGAAGTACAGTGCCTATTTATTTATACTACATAAGTAGATAAATTACTGGGGATAAATAATGAAAATAAATATTTATTCGGAAATCTTGTCACATAATATGATTATATTTGTATAGGTATTTACTATTTATCAATAAATTTCGTTATTAATATTGTTGTTACTGATATAGAATTAGCAACGCAAAGTAAATATACTAGTTGTGTAATGTACCTTCTGATCTACAAAAATCTTTGTAAATGGTGTTAAAATAAAACGGTTATATGTTAACAAAAATTAAAAAAAAACAAGAAGAATGAGTGTGCTTAAAACCACACGGCAGAAGTGTAAACTTCATCAAGGCGAGGTTAATAATACCGTAGATAATACGAAATACACGCATATAATATTCAGTAACGTATTAAATAAAACATATTCGCACATTTATTACATTTATTACATTTACGCGAGCGTCCGTTTTGTTTGGTCGGTTCGGACGTATGTGTATGTATAAATAGACGATATAAATACTTGCTTACTGTCCCGCTCTTGGTCTAATGGTAACGTATCGGCTTCATAACCGTGCGGTCTCGGGATCGAATCTGTTCTGGGACATGAATTTATTTATTCATTTATATTTAAATTTAATTGAAATTAAATACCTCTATAAGTTATATTTATTTATCTTGTTCCCTTAGCCGACTTTACCCGAAGAGCGTTACATATCCGAGCGTTGCAGGTCAGTCTTGTTCACTGCCTACAATCAGCGCAACGTGCCTAAAGAAGTTTACACTTCAAAAAAAAAAAAAAATGTGAGGTCATCATTGAATCATGTTATTTAGTCTATGACAATTATGTGTGATAGATAATACGGACTATATGTTGGTCATTGGTCACGGCTTAACTTGGCGGCGCACCTATAAATTTTGGATGACATCTGGCCATAATTGGACCTCCACTCTACCAATATGCCTTATTGTCTCGCCTATCAGCTTTGAAATCTTTGCTGTCTTGTTGGTATAGACTTTATTTTTGTGGTAGCGTCCAATAAAGTCTAAATGTGTGAAATTGTATGATCCGAGTGACTCATATGACTTGACTTATCTGTTTCGTGAAATAATGCCATCTGCGGGGCATTTATTGTATTGGCTGTATGACATATGGCATCGTCTTGATGAAACTGCATACTTTCCACATCCATAGCTTCCAATTCGGGGCATATCACAGTATGTTATCATATCACAATAGCTCCAATCAGTAGGTAGCCGTAACGGAATTTCCGGCATCATTTTCGAAAACGAAAAATCTGCTGAATGATCTCCATAGCTGAACATCCACAACAAACACTGACTCTTCTAGATGCATCCGTCTCTTAGCAATATGTTTTGGGATTCTCATCGTCCCAAATGCGAGAATTTGCTTATCAATGAATCGACTAAGGTGAAAATTGGCCTCATCACTGAAGATAATTTTCTTTGAAAAATCGTGGCCATGTTGTCAAACAGAAAAGAGGCTTCGACTTAATTGAACTTTTGCAAGCATGCAATTCAAATCTTTTGTTAAATTCAATGCAATATGGGTGAACTAAGCCAGGGCAATCGGCTAAATTCTCGCGCATTGCAGCAGTGTTTTTGATCGAACAGCCTGTAGGAGCACGCACTGGTGTTTTCATATTTCCAACCGACCGAGCTAGTTCCTTCCGATGTTTGCATCGTTTTGGCAATTGCACTCTCGATTGATCGATTTGTCTAAGATAAATTACGACCACGTCTTCAAAAGCATATAGCAGCTCCAATAACTGCCCAGATGCTGAAAAAGTTACTATTGCAGAAGATTGTAATCCTCAACTTCATTGAAAATATGTCTGGTCGACTTCATGCGGTCATTAAAGAAAGAGAAAGAAATACATGCTATAAGTGATGAACTTTTTCATTATTTTACTGTCATATTGCTCATAACACTATAAATACAAGCTTCCTTTACAATAGATTTGTTGGCAGAGTGCCTAATTAGTAAAAATCAGAAACTATACGACGCATGCGTAGATACTTTTTGACCGATGTTCGAAGGAAAGAATTACCAATTCGATTAGTTTCCAACTACATACTAGTTTAGTGTTCGGAGTAATACAAATTTGCAGTTGTAAACAATTTTCAAACTGTCACCAGTATTAGGTGTTTTAACTCTGACTAAAAATTCGCACATGGGTGTTTACGTCTTTCAAAAAGCATTCCTTGTTGTGGCTGGTAGTGTAAGTTGTGTCATCTATCACGATTGCTTTATTTGTTGTACTTTGTGGAAATATATATAGCAACCAATTATGTTAATATTGTATATAAAAGATAAATTTGTATTGGATATATATAAAAAAATAAAAAGAATCTATAAAAGATTGTCTTTAAAAACAGAAACGATTATATACAATCAAGTGTATAAAAACAAAAATAAATTTTATAAATATAAATAATTTTGTATTTATCATGGGTCCACAATGTATATTTATTTTCTACAGATTGCCTCTTAGTTTTAATGAAATTTCTAGTACATGCTTGAAAACATTTAAAACTCCTAGTATTAAATATCCAAAAACATATATTATGACATATTACGCATTATAAAAATGATTTGTAACTAAACTAATCCTCCATTTTTTTATTGTTATTAAATTAAGATTATCACACATTATAGCGCATGCCCATTAGGAAAGTCGGAAACTGTCAAATAACTGTCACAAATTCTCTCAGCGAACAAACCTAATGTATTATAGTATATTATGTAATGAGCATTTAATGATAGCTATTAATACACGAGTACAAAAATTACAATACGAGCCGAAGGAGAGTATTGTAATGAATACGAGTGTCTTAATAGCCATTAAATGCGAGTTGCATACACTATTTTTTCTACGACCCCATAATAAAACATTATTTTTTGAACATTCCATTTCATAAATTGAGCGTAAAATTTTCCGTACATCTTTGCGAATTTAGCTGGTAATAAATTGTTCGTGGCTACCAAAGGCCGTTTGACACTTACGTAAATTTTAAATAAAATTCACAACTTAATTCACACGCAAATTTTATAATAAATACATATCGTGGCATACATAAATTTTAGCTTGTAGATTTGGTTGTTAATTCACATGTAAATTTAGAACATGTTCTATTTTCTGGGTGGGTGTTTCTAGTAAATCTGCGCGCGCATCGACATGAGCAGGTAAATTGAATATCACTGCAATACACTGCGATATCACGTTTGTTAGAAGTTAGTTATTGCTGATTATTGTACTTATTGTCGGTATCTTGATTCTTGATCATCAACAGTGTATAAAAAATACATTGGTCAAACGATCAAGTACGAGCATTAATTAATGAATATCAAAAGCATCCTTGTTTATATGCGGTGAAAACCAAAGACGATAAAAATTGACATGCACGATCCCACGCACTTTATTTATTTCCCTCATAAAGGTTTTTTGTTTTGTAATATTTTTTTCAATTAAATTAAGTAAATCGTTAAATTGTACACTTGTAAGTCTAAGAAAATTTTTGTATGCATTCGAATCTTCTATTTTCAACTGGTAATTTATCAGACTTAAGATGCCTTTTCTTTTTCGATTTAACCACGATCGAGCTCATGACTTTTTTACGTTTTTTACCACGGGCCGTTACAACTACGGTTGTTGCGATTATTATACCGCGCGATCATTTATATTCTAAATTAGAGCAGGCTGTGAAATTTAAATTAAGTTGGTATATATGTACTAATTTACAATTTGAATTGTCAAAGTGACGTTTCAAAATGTTAATTAATCAATAATTAACATTCTGAACAACCTAATAAAATAAATTCCGCCTGCTATAATTTAGAATTTAAATGATCGCGTGGTAGTACTAGTTAGAAGTAATAAACTGTTGTCTACTGCGTCCATAACAAATCCAATAGTGTCCAATATTGATTTAAAAAGCAAACAAACCAACATAACCATAACCTCAAATCATAATATTTAGTATCTAGTGCGCATGTTTAATTATAAATTTGTTAGCAAATTTTATGCATAAAGTTTATGTGTGGCAAACAGGCATTTCTAGTGAATTCACATGTAAATTTGTAATTAAATTTGTTATCAAAAGTTTCTGTATGATACTGTGTTAAATTTACGTGTAAATTATGATGTAAATTTAATTCCCAATTTTGTATGAAATTTACGTAAGTGTCAAACGGCCTTGGCTTGTTCCATAATTTCTGGTGGAGTCCAATTTTACATTTCACTGTCATTATCCCTCATTTTTACCGTTTATATTTTCAAAAAAGCAAACAAATTTTAACTACTTCTAGAAAATTGCAGAGAACTGTCACATTTAATTAATTTTTATATCTGTCAGAAATGCAGTCGCCATATTGAATATTGATTGAATATTGGAATGTCGCATTCCTATTGGATATAAACTTGTATCTTAATGAAAAATCGGTATTCCTATTGGACATAAGGCTGTGTTACACTTACCAAGTTCTTGACCAAGAACTTGATCAAGTTAAAATTGACGACAAGTCCTGTATTACACTTGTCAAGTCGACTTGATCAATTTCTTGGCCAAGAACTTGGTGGCTTAGAACATGTTCTATTTTTCCTCTCAACTTGATCAAGTTTTTAGTGATTTCTAGTAATATTCATGTTATAAAGTTTTTTCCCAACTGTATAAAATGTAAACACAAATTCCATTTTAGAATACTGTTAAAAATGACATATTAATTTGATACTTCTTGAAAGAATTGTATGTGTAAATTATTTATTTTCTTTTGTATATCTTGTGCAGTTGTTTTTACATTCAATATCAAACACAAATCTTCGGTAACTTTATTAATTTTTTTATTTCGTACTTTTGCACTATTGGTACTGCTAATTCACCTAAAAACTTTGGTCAAGAAATTGATAAGTGTATAACAGCCATGGTCAACAATAACTTGATCAAGAACTTGATACGTGTAATACAGCCTATAAACTTGAAAATCTGTATTTTAATGGACATCATTAAAGTACAGGTTCAGCATATCTAATAATACAGTTAAAGTATGGGAGTAGAAAAAATTTAATAATGTTTCAAAATAAATCGTAAAAACCAAAAATATTCTTTCTGATTCCGCAATAAATATTAAATTTAACCTACGAAATACTGTACTGTACAATGCATAAGATTTAACTGAGAATTCTAAAAATATATCACAATTTCAATGTGATCACAGTTTTTGCTCGCAAGTACGTATGAAAAACGATAGGTAGTTCAGAAATTTTTGCCGGCCCTGCTTATTACATACCTGCCTGGAGCATCAGCTAACGCCTTTATAGCTAATAACAAATAATTGTTTATTGTAAATACGTACGCATAATTAATATGTTTACATACATATTATGTATTCCTTGCAAATCAATACTTAATGGAAATGTAGTGCTTTGTGTAAATATTGTATGAACTATTATACATTAGAAGAAATTATAGGTGTGAGATATTTGTTTTGCTGCCAGGTGTTTTATTTAAATAACGTATTTGCATAAAACAGTAGCAACTCATAAAAAGTTCGTACATAAATAACGTTTCATCTAACGTCACTGTTTGTTTCACACTTTCATTGTTTATAACATCCTCTTTGCGTGAACTTTCCTAATATTTGATTAATGATTTTATATATAGTAGTTCCGGTAATTCACAAAATTTTCAACTTAAGAAACTATCAGATAGTGACCAGACCTCGCACGTTCGTCTTGCAATCGCTACTTCACAACGCGCGTAGCACGAAAATCCTTACGTGCACTTCTTGTCAATGTGTGTCCATACCTTTCCCTTTAACGCTGGTTCGGAAAATGCTAGTAATTTAGTCGAGTAAGGAGTAATTTAGGAACAAAACATCTACGAAATGAGCAAAAAACGTTCACACTACGGCAGAGAATAACCTAGAAAGAGAGGTCACTTATCCATGACATTCTGAATATTAGAGTATTTTTATAACGATTAATGAGATACATTTATAATAAGATTAGTGGCAAGTAAATATATTAAGAATTTGACAGAAAAATGTTTGAAAAACATTTTATTTTATTGTTTAATTTTACAAATCCGTTTATTGAAAGTAAAGCTTTTTTTTTTTGTTATTTTGCCACGACTTCATTTGTATTGTTGACTATTATTTCACACAAAACAGAAAACTGATAAATGTAGTTAGTAATAAATTGGCGGCAATTTCTTAGCCAATAATTTGATCAAGCAAAAAATGATAAGTGTAAAACAGCCTCGTATAAAGCCAAATTAAAAACAAGAAACTACTATCGTGCTGCCATCTAGCGTACTTGCATTTGACTATTAGTGCGCTCTGGGAAGAATTCTACTATTATAAATATAGGCAATCCAAAATTATCAGATGTTTAAAATTAAACATCTTGACGATCAATTGATCCCAACAAACTGAATTGCATTTATTATAATAAATTGAACTTTTACAAATTAATCACAATATAGTAAATAATAAGATATATACATTGTTTTTAATTTATACTTTTATGTAAAATTTGAACATTTGATACCTTTTTCCATAGTTTAAGTTGGTGTTAAATAACTGATGTAATCCAAACTATGAAAATGAGACATTTCTTAAATAATTTTTAGGGTTAATATCTTTTTGAATATATTCGTTTATAATTACAAAAACAGTTCTTGTTCGTGTGTAATATGTTTATTGAAAGTTTAGATTAATATTAAAATGTCTTTTTCCTGTTATGCTTCTGGCTGCAAAAACAACATATCTTTTTAACTTTACCATCGCTAAATGTGAAAATAACGGCTGGACTAAAATATGAATTTAAATTATATTCATAGCAGAACTACAACGCGTATGTATTTACATATATAGTATTAATATTTCATTCTTTAAATTTAGGAAATGGTAGTTTTTTTAATCATTCAAATATTTTCAAATTAAAAATTATTCTTTATTTTCTGTAAGAATAAAAATATTAAATAGTTATGATTCAAAATAACTGACGCTTTTGAACTTAGTATATGATCACGTGATTAAAGGCATACGTGAGTGTGTCCCTTTTTCTTGTTAGAAATTAAATAAACTGTCTCCCTCTAATGTTGTCATCAACGATAGACTGTTACAATAAAAGAACCAAGCTAATGCAATCCAAAATATAGAAATAAAAAGCATTTATGTTTTTCTTACTACTGTGTTATCGTTTATTATTGATAGTAAATATTTGTGTAAAATTTACTTAAAAAGTATATACTTTTACCTGGTGGTCACATAGCATATATCGATCAACACATTATTATGGTATTGGTAAAATAGTTTCAATTAAACCCAGTTACGCAATATATATACTATATGTATTTAAATGTATTTTAAATAAATAATTTATACAGGCTGTCCCAGAAATAAAAAGACGGAGTAGCAGAAATCGGAAGCTAGATTGTGTAAAAACGTACCCTCAAAATATCAAGTCTTTATTCGTGCGCAGACGGCAGAAAAAAAAATAATAAAGAATTCAATTGGCCTTACGCCGACCCTGCACTAAATATCCACCTGCTTCACTTTCACAATCGGTGCTTTTCAGAACCACCATATTACTTGTGTTAAAAAAAAGGAGGAGGAATAGATACTTCATAATAAATATCAAACCATTAATTATTTTAATTTTAAACCTGCTAGAAAAATACGATTTACTGAATATTCTAATAATCAGCTGTTTCCAACTACGAACACATTAAAGAGCAACAACCTTCCTATTTTAAAAATAAAAACACCCTTTTATTGCCTGCAAGAAAGTAGGTCACCCATCTGGGTCAATAACCGACTACATAGCTGCATTATTGAGACACATCCCGCAAAAAATATGTTTTTACGACTACTAACTTAACGCGATTACAGCCTAGAAACAGAGATCTACACTGTACCTCATTCAACAGCTTTAGCGATGTAAAACAAGAGAAATGGAGAAGGGGTGAATGCGCTTCACGATGTGCGAACTTTATAAATTTTAAATCCGCTTTTGAGCAGCCGTCTAGCTCAAAAGCGGAAATTTGGTATACCGGGCTCTTTTTTTTATCATTACACATAGCATTTTCTCTATGTGTAATGATAAAAAAAATTGTCAATGCATTAGCGATATAGTCACTGTATAGTAGACAACCAGTTATACACTAATGAAGAATTTACGTATAATTAATTTTTAAATCAGGTTGCCATGACGGGAAAAACATTTTTTATGTCTAATATTTCTGAATTTTTATTCAAACATAAGTCATAAATTAAATACATTTTCTTAAAAAATAGATAATTTATTTATAAATCATGGATAAATACAACAGAAATGAAAAGGTGGCTATAGTAATGTGGTACCAGAAAAATAATAGTTTAAGGCAAGTTAGAGACATGTTTTCCGTCAATTATCCAGACAGGCCTATACCTTGTGCAAGAACAATTCTGAACTTTTTTAAAAAATTTCAAGAAGATGGTTGTGTTCTAAATTCTCACAAAAAAAGAAATAGAACCAATCATGTTCGAACAGAAGACATGAAATTAAATATCCTGTGTTACGTAGAGGAACGGTCTGTAGGATCTTTTTTAGATGTAGCTAAACATTTTGGAGTATCGTACAGTTCGGTATACAAAACTCTGAAAGAATTTAAATATAGGCCATACAAAATATCAAATCATCAAGAGCTTTTCGAAGAGGATAAGATAAAACGAACTGAGTTTTGTGAAATAATGTTTAACATGTTAAATGAAAACCAAGAAATTTTAAATAAAATAATTTTTACTGATGAGGCTACATTTACCGTAAACGGTGAAGTCAACTCTCAGAACTTTCGGTTTGTACCCTACATTTATCCATGAAAAATTATTAAATTTCCTATCCATTAATCCATTAGGTACTGGTCCCGTACAAATCCTCACGCTCAAAACCTGACCCGAACACAGTACCCTCAAAAAGTTAATGTCTGGATTGGAATAATAAGCGATAGACTTATTGGCCCATTTTTTATTGACGGTAACCTCACTGCAGTGAAATATTTGAATTTGTTGAGAGACCATATCATTCCATCAATTGAGATGATGAATGTTGATGAACCCTGGTTCCAAATGGATGGGGCCCCGCCACATTCTACTAACGCTATCAGGAATTTTTTAAATAACTTATTTCAAAGACGGTGGATTGGTAGATTTGGTCCCATACTATGGCCTCCAAGATCCGCTGATTTATCTCCAAATGACTATTTTCTTTGGGGTTACCTAAAAAGTAAAATTTACAACAATGTACGAATACGCAACTAAAATGAACTAAAAGAGCGTATACGTACTGCATGTAATGGAATAAGGCCAGAATTTATTAGAAATACACTTCGTTGCTGTCAAGATCGCCTTGCTTATTGCCTTGAAAGACAAGGTGGACATTTCGAGAACTTGTTATGATATTAGACTTCACATTTAAGTTCCTTTAATTGTTATAATAAACTAATTATTTTGTTCCAAGTGATATTCTGCATTTTCTTTATTAAAAACATAACCTAATTCTTCTAAGCTTTATTTTGCTCTGTATCGCCCAGTGTTACCAGTACAAATATTACTGCCGAATCAAATACTTTCGCGCTAAATTTTAACAGTTTCGTAATAAATGTAAAAGGTTTTATGTACGCTGCAAAGTTTAATTTTTCCGTACAAATAATTTATGGTAGAAGTAAGAGAAACGGATCTCCAGAATATTTTTATTTGTATCAACGTTACGCGGCTAGTGGGAAATGGCGGGAAATCCTTAATGTAGCAATTATGATGTTGACGACGTGATATATTTCGAATTTTAAAATTGTAAGAAAAATTGTACAAAATTAGTTATTTACGATATAATTGTTAAAAGTGCTATTTTATTTTGCGAGTAAGATTTGCGACACGAGGGTGATTAGGAACTGGAGCAATTTAAAATAAGCAAAATAAAATAACATTTTAACACGTGTATCGTACAGTGTTTCTGCTACAAACTCAATTTTTATTTTAAAATTTTAATAAAAAGTTTAAAGAAAATTGACTGATAAAAATCTTATGACAGCTCACTGTTCCTGCTTGTCAAAATACGAGTGTATAACTGGTTGTCTACTATACAGTGACTATATCGCTAATGCATTGACAATTTTTTTTATCATTACACATAGGGAAAATGCTATGTGTAATGATAAAAAAAGAGCCCGGTATATATATTTAATATAAAAAAAACACAAATTAATGTAAAATATTTAACTTTTGTAGAATTCAAGTACTTATATCGTTTTCCAAAGTTGAAACAACCTTTTCTGGAAATAGATAATAACAATTATCTTTATCAAAATATACCGTTGGTTGTCAAGTCAGAGAATAACTATCAACGAGAAACGGCAGTATAGTCGAACCCCTTTATGTTTCGTGCCTCACTTTCGCCGGCCAGCCATACTTCAATTGCACTACTTTCACCTTCCTAGACTTCCTATCATTATTGATAGCTTCACTTGCGTTGGTCCAGAAGCAATGCTAGGAATTGCATTAGCTTTGTAAATTCTTTTACCGGCGCTCCCTACGAAAATGTTCGGAACAAACAATCATGCTCTTAAACACTTACGTGTGAAAAGATGTACCTTTCCGCCATAACTCTTTCACTGTTAGTAAAGCCCGCCACATGTTAATACACAAACAAGCCCTTCAATTAATTAAAAATACACATTAAAGTTTTACAATTTCATTACAACCCAAGTAACAATTGCTCTGAAAAATGGCGACCATGGCAGCGTTTGTTTAAAATTGGATGCGCACTCGTCGAAGCGAGCGTGTTCTCCCTTCCCCACGTGTGTAAAACACTTCCACCAAATTACGAAAGATTGGGTTTCGAAAAAAAACGCGTTTAGAGTTATCATATAGCACTCAGACCTACTATTCCTTATCCAATAATGGGTGGAGAAAAGAAAAAATCCCTTACCACAAAAATTAAAAAGATATAAACATTCTATATATGTATTACGGCAACTAAGTTACCATCTTCAGTAGTAACCTGTATAAAACCAGAAAAAAGTGTTAAACGAGTGTTTTTGACTAATCTTTTAAGGTTATACCTTACCACAAGAATTAAAAAGATATAAAAAATCTATACGTATTGTTGCCATCTTCTGTAGAGACCTGTAGAAAAACAGAAGAGTGTTAAACGTAGTGTTATTGGCTAATCTTCTAAGGTTACACCTTAGCCAAAAACACTATGTTTAACACTCTTTTCTGTTTTTTCTACAGGTTTCTACCGAAGATGGCAACTTAGTTGCCCAAATACGTACATAGATTTTTTTTTATCTTTTTAATTCTTGTGGTAAGGAATTTTTCCTTTTGCATTTTGTTTCTGTTATTCCTGGACCATGTAATACCGTGGCCTCATCCTAAAATAACTCATTTTGAGTGAATTGCTCCAGACAACATGCCAAGCAGATACTTTTTGTCTTGACTCGTTACTAAGCACTTTCAAGATGTGTAATGTTCCGATTATCAGCTATCATCTTAGCGCGATATTACTTCAGATTATTGGAGGCATGTGAATAAAGTTTAATTATCTGAAGTAATGAGGTACCTCCTTTATTGAAAACACGTACAAGTGAGGCCAAATTAGTCACTTTTATACGGAATCTCGGTTACTATTGTAATGATTTGTTATTTTTCAATTCAAAAGCCAGTTTCAGAGTTACAACCGGAATGTCTGGAATTTGAAAGATTTAACGGAACTCGTTCAAATATCTTCATACAGAACAACTAGACTAGACTACATTTTAGAAATAGACCACAAACATATCTTCTTTAAGAGGGGCGTTTACCAACAAATAGAAACTTATGCAACTTATATTACTCGCGGGACGGGTAGACGCAAGGGAGTGTGAGTAGGTGGAGGTGTCACAGCGCTTCGGTTTTATTCCCAGATTCTGTCATAGATAAAGGAATACTATAGATGGGAAACATAATGTATAAAGAATGAGTACTTACGGAACTTTTGATGTTGATGTTTTATAATAAGCCAATTTTCGCTTGCTCATAACTGTTATATTATTATACACTCGAATATTATAGGTATATATTACATTTAAATGCAAGTGACAGTTTGTAATTAAACTGTAACTCGCATTTAAGTCTGCAATAGCCGACCGATTCCGATAGATTTTCGTCTTCGCTAGGACCAGACCGGTAGAGATACCGTAAAGTGGGGATAGATCGAGCTTTGAAAAACCTTGTGTAAAATGTGTGTGACAATGTTTACTGTTTAATGTTTTTTATCTTTAAAAATAATTACATAAATTTGATTTTTTCTTTATATCGTACATCAAATGTGCAGCTGGCGCGTAGAGGTCGTTTTTTTTCTTTTGTGTACCAACCTAGTTAGTTAGTAGACATTAATCAAATTCATGCATTTTTGTGGTTATTTCTAAAACACATAACTTTCTTAAGAAAATAAATTAGTACAAAAACTGACCTTGACATTATAAATTGATGCCTTTTGCATTACTAACCCAAATTTGAGATTCTAAAATTATAAAATGAGTTTAAAAAACGCGAAACGGCGATGCCTTAATTTTCGATAGGTAAACGCCCCTCTTAACCCTAGAATGCATAAAGTGAGTCTTTCGGACTCGGTGCGCGTTTTGACTGCCTGTATTTTGAAAACGGCTCTGTGTACCATATTTTCCGTTCAGGAATGCCTGTATCACCCCTTTATAAGTACTTTAACAATATTTTCAAACAGGGGGTCACAAGTGGTTACACATACACCTTTTTTTGTGTTACTACTGCACATAAACATCAAGTGAGTCTCAGAGACTCGGTCGTTGCTACATAGACCCTGGGTGAATAAATCCCGTCAAGCAACATAAATACAGTTCCACATATTCATAAATAGTTTATATTTAAAACTACTTCCCTACTCCCCCCACAGCCGCTGTTTCGGTAAAAGTGGACCGATCCTACTTGAAGCTGCAACTTCCCCCCTTCCGCGTGTCGTGGTGCAGTAGTGATTAGTCAGTTGTAGCGGTAACTTCTTTTGTCCTTCATTTATGCTCTTTTATTCGTAATATAGTTGTATAGAGATTATGAATAGCTTCTGAATAGAAGTTAAGATTCTATTTTTCATATTTAGAAAATAATATCGCAACATTGCATTTCCTTTTTAGTAAAAAGTTAGACATTCATATGGCTTCCGGTAGCAGTAAAAGATCAGTGAGGTATGGCGACGCTGATTTTGAAAGCACGGTCCTGCAATGGGCAAATGAATCTGATTCAGATGTGTCTAGCTCCGACTGCGATTCAGAAGAGGAAGCCGAGGAATGTGTTCATCCAAACAGGAACGAGGAAATTGAAAATATGGAGGAAGACATTTTATCAGCCAATGAAGATGAAGCTCTAGAATCAGATGATCAAGATTTAGAAGAAATCATTGAAAATCAGAATTCTCGGGGTATGAAAGGAAAGAATGGGTACGAGTGGAAAATCGATGCTCCAGCTCAGACAAAAATTTCATGTCACAACATTATTCGTTTTACTCCTGGTCCAAAGCAACGCAACAGGATAATATCATTTATTGATGCTTGGAATGTTTTTCTTACCCGAGAAATCCTAGAAGAAGTTGTTGCTTGTACTAACAAGGAAGCAAAGCGGCAATATTCTGACAAAGGTAAAGAGTGGAAAAATGTGGAAGTTAATGAGATGAACGCATTTCTGGGATTGTTGCTGTTAGCAGGAGTCGAAAAACAATGGGATAGTCCGATAAGGGAATTGTTTTTGAATAAATGTTCAAATCCGATGTACAGAGCTACAATGACAGTAAATCGCTTTGAGAACATAAGACGGTTTATTAGATTTGATGATAAAAGAACGCGTGCCGCTCGTTTGGGAACAGATAAACTTGCACCAATAAGATATATTTGGGACTTATTTATCAAACAATGTAAAGCTGTTATGATACCAAAGGCGAACGTGACTATTGATGAATAATTACTGAGATTTCGTGGACGTTGTAGTTTTATACAATATATGCCCAGTAAGCCATGTAAATACGGCATAAAGTTTTTCTGGCTTTGTGAAAGTGAAACTGGGTACGCTATTGATGGTATTATATATATTGGAAAGCAACCTGGAGCAGAAGTCCAACGACGTCTTGGAGAAACTGTAGTGACTACTCTTATAACTAGTATAAAGAATAGTTCTCGAAATTTAACCTGCGATAACTACTTTACCACTATAGATTTGTTTCAAAATCTGCTAAAAGTCGGTATCACCGCAGTAGGAACACTTCGAAAAGATAAAAAGGAGATTCCCATAGAGTTCAAAGCTTCGAAAGATCGTCAGGTATCCTCTTCGTTGTTTGGATTCAGTGAATACTTAACCCTTGTTAGTTATGTGCCCAAAAAAAATAAATCAGTTATATTGCTTAGTACAATGCACCATGACAGCGCTGTGAATGAAGATAGTATAAGGAAAAAACCCGAAATCATCGAATTTTACAATAAAACCAAAGGGGGTGTAGATCATATGGTTATCAATTATACGTGCAAAAGGCAAACACGGCGGTGGCCATTTGCCGTATTTTCAAACATGTTAGATATCGGTGCAGTAAATGCATTTTTTCTTTATATAACTGAGCATCCAGATTTTGAAGCACGAAAAAAACATCGCCGTAGGATTTTTATAAAAAACCTTTCCGAAGCACTGATATTACCCTATATGACTAGAAGATCTCAAAATCCGTTTTTACATAAAAGAACAGTCGAAGCAATAAAGATCTTCATTGAAATTCCAGTAAAGCAACAAGAGGAGCCACCTACGAAGAAAAGGCGTTGTCATATCTTTCCATCAAAATTAGGAAGAATAAGCAAACAGATTTGTAATAAATGTAAGAACAATGTGTGTAAGGAGCATAGTGTTATGATATGTAGTAGCTGCCATTAAAAATTCTTATTATTTGAAACAATTATAATAATGTAAACTAAGGGCATTTCATTATTTTAGAATATCCATATGGATATCAAATGGTATTTTGTATTTTCATTTTTTGAGTTATTAAATTGTATTTAATGCTACAGAACTGTTTTTCTAAACCAAAACTACTAACTACTAATGAATAATAAAGAAACGCACCAAGAAAAGGCAGCTAAATCCTATTTTCTCGTACTTAATGTATGCGAGTCTCAAAGACTCACTATATGTAAGAGTAAAAAATTTAGGTCATGCATTCTAGGGTTAAATAGAAACCATAGTAGACCATGACACCATCAGGTAAATATTGTTTGAAATGCTTTTCATTAATACATAATATTTTTATATCTCGTTTTTTGTTTCATCAGGCAATGTATAAATCTGCCTTAAATATTCAGGTGATTGAAAATACTCGAACCAAGTACCTGCTTTTGTAAGAAAAACTCTCATATTTTTTTAATTCAAACTGAGACAAATAAACTAAATGAAAAGAACTCCACATTAAAGTAAACATTTTATTATCAATATATATAATTTTTTTTTATTTTAAAACTTAAATATTAAAGCGTAGAACAAAGTTTTCTTATTGTATGTTATGACAACAGTTGTGACAGATGCAGATACGAAATATTATAGTAACGATTATGTATGAAACGTCCACGTAAAACTAAATAAAATAAATATGCGAATGATATATATATATATATATTAATAAAATAAACAAAAACATTAAAATTCGTTGCAATTTATGAGCTTAAGTAAATTTGCAACTAGATGTACATTTTCATATCTTTTCTATTTGTGTTCTTGTAAAGATATATTTGGCTCGGATTATCAAATCTAGTTAGGAAAATTGTATAATGCTTTTTCTGTTGTATCATATATTGAGTAGATTGCAGTTGAGGCCTTAAATAATTAAAAAATTCAAAGATTTAGCGTTAAGTAACTCATTAACTCTACGATATATTACCTGTTTTCGTTCGAAGCCAAGTTTTTCCTAAAGTGATTAGTAAATTAAAATATTAATATGGATATTAGACATGGTAGCAGACAAAAGTCTTAGGATAGAAAAAACAAGACGACAGTTACTAAAAGAGTGTCTTCCAAATCGCATTAATTATTTGGAGATATTCATTTGACTATAATTTTGTCAGTAAACTTACTAAGGAAACGGAAGAAATAAATCTTAACTAGAAGGGAAAGTACGTGGATTCACCTCACGACATTCATTCCACCATGATTACAGGATTGCAGTTGCGTCCTTAGTTATTTTAGCTAAAGGCGTTATTAATTGATTTTCATTGGTTTTATTGTTATTAGTTTTATTTTTTTATTGATTATAAAACAAAGAAGTGCAGCACACCTGCACTCTGTGTGGAATTATAAAACAATAACTAAAGCAACATAGACACTGTAGGAAGCTTGATAATTTTATTTTCCATGTAGCCTGTTTCGATAATATTTTTCATAGGAAATGAGAAAAATCAGTTGTTAAAGATAATTTTCTAGATGCCATCATGACACGTCTTAAAACAATTAGCATTATTAAAACATTGGGAAAAACAAAATGACTATTTACACCATCAAAGTATCTGCAGGTAAGTGATTCTATGTGTGTGACAATATTTTTAGAGTTAAGTAGTGTTTAAATACATAGCAACAGTAAAATACTTCAATGTTTTGAAACTAACAAAACTACCCCATCTTGCTGCTCTAATTTTTCTTAAGTTTTATTGTGGTAGTCTTAGCATATCACTGGGATTTATTGGAAACAAATATCTTTTTAAAATTAAGAACAATAAATTACATAACAATACCAGTACATTTAGTTATTTCACATGCACTGTTAGTCTTATTACTGTTAGTAACAGCATAATAACACATTGATATACCAACAATATTGGCAGCACTTACACAAGGGTTTATATAAAACAAACTTATTTTATAGTGATTAAAAGTATTGAGTATAAAGACAGAAACATATATGCAATTACCTTTTCCTCCTGGTGATCACTGATGAAGCAATAAATTGAACTGCAAAGTTTAAAAACTTCGAATTCTGTTTTAAGTAATTTCTCGCATGCAATCAGAAACACTGGAATATTATTTGATTGTTATTTTTGAATACATTATCACTGTCGAGCTACCATAAAGAGAAAATACATAGCAAATCATAAAAGTCTAGCAAATTGTATTTTTTAATTTATAATATATAGCTGAGATATTATGTTTTCTCAACTTTTCCTCAATATTTAGAACTCAATCTATTCATTCTACTTTTCGATAACAAATTAATATAGAAATAGAAAAAATACGAAAAAACCATCGTTCAAACTAAAATAATTAATTGTGGTGTAGATATATGTCGTAAGTAGCCTGAATGTGTAATGTATAGATCAATCACAACTGTATCTTAAATATTACAGAGAAGATCATTTTCTTTTGTTTTATACAAAAAGGTACATTTTCATAATATTTTCTTTTTTTTTTTCACGTACTAAGATTGGAATTCTTTACTGGGCGTTGATATTCCTACGGCCTCCTCGTAACCTGGGGTAGGTTTCCTAGTTCTACTTTTAGATTTACCCTCCTTGTCTTTTGTTTTAACTTTCTTTTCTTTCTTGTCCTTTTTTTCTTTGCCATCCTTACTTTCTTTACCTTCTTTTTTGTCTTTCTTCACTTTCTTTTTGATTTTTTTTTCTTTATGCGTTTTTTCTATACCATTGGGCTCACCTCCCGGTCTTTCCATATTAACATCCCCCGTATTTATTAGATCCGCAATTTTTTCTGTTTTTCCCTTTTCAACCTTTCAAGAAATTGATTAGTCCAATAAAACACGTTATTAAAGAGCGCAATTTGTTTACCTTCCTTTTGCTTTTCTTTGCCTTCTTCACTTTTTCCGAGGAAGGCTCTTTTTTCTTATGCGGTTCTTCATATGCTGCAGGTCTAAAAATAACATTAACCCAATGTTAACACACCCTCTAAGCTACTTGAAACGTCTTAGAAATCATATTTGAAAACTTTGTCCCAAATAGTGACAACACTATCAATTTCTGTTATAAATAATTACGAACTTAAATACTAAACATGTTGGTTTTCGGAAACCATCTTTTTACTTTTCTGTGGCGCAGCTTGCTCAAGCCTGTTTTACATTTTTCAACTAATTCATGAATAGTTCATGAACAAAAATTAATGAGTGTAATACAAAAATCGACGTCAATTCCAGTTCATGAATTCATTGATAAACTAATTCATGAATTACATGTTCTAAAATATCGTCAATTTTCTAGTAAGTCTTAAGGTTTGTTCCAACATATGTTTGAACGGATCCGTGATTGTACGGAGCAAGCGCAGTGAATAATCACTGTTCCAACAACGCGAACTGACAAATCCGGGATCAATTGCAATCTGTTCCAACATAACATGATCTAGTTTGAGGACTGTCAAAACATAGTCCGAGCGGTTTGCTGATCTTTTACAAACTGAAATTTATGGATACTTAGCGCATGCGCGCCAAAGCCAATTGTACTACGATATCTCTAACGCTAACTTAAATTATTGTATTGGTAAAATAATTTATTACTTTAGGTATCCACTGCATTATTTGAATGTTTTAAATGAACGATAAACATGAGTGATAGTGACATTAGTTTCGACACAATGATTTTTCTTTACATTTTCAATTTCTCTGCATATGTAATACTAATTTTAATGCTAGTTTACTTGAATTAATACTAATAATCGTTTATGTAATCATACGATTCATCAAATACTTGTCAATCACTGAACAAGTACCATCTACCCACAAATATGTTAACTAAAAGGCTAAAATACTGTTCCAACACACTTTAATTGCAGTTTGGTCGGGTACTGGTTTCTGATAAGACATGCGCAATTGCAACAGTCATAGATCGATCCAAGACTGATCAGTGATTTCTTTGTTGGAACAAACCTATAGTCACTTTTACAATTTTATGTAACCCACTCACTATTTATTACGTCCGAAGAGACTTAAAATTTACTGTTACGGGTGGTTACAGTTGGTCATCATGTTTTTCATGAAGAAATTCATGTATTTATTGTTAAGTAAAAATGGTTCAAGATCATCAATTTATTTGTACATAAATTCATGGATTCATTCATGAATAAGTTCATGAATTAATTGACAAATGTAAAACACGCTTCATGCGTTAATCAATAACTGGATTGCTGATTTGAGATTATTGTTACGTGATTCGAACCTTTACTATAGTCTATTTTTTAATTAGGAGGAGTGTTTTTAAATTGAAGCGCTAAAAATGAAGCTTGCTATTTGTCAGTTTTCGGGAAGAATTACAATATGGAAATTTTACATGTTTACGGCCGCCATACTGTTACAACAGCTGTTGTTGTATACATCGTTTAATTTTGCCAGTGCGTTTCTGTTAATTTTTTACGTTCAATTTGCGTTATAATAGTAAAAAACTTCTTTTAAGAATAAATCGACTGATATACTCTCCGTGTAAAACATTTTCATAGCGCTTGGGTAAATTGGAGAATATGGGTGCAACTGATTTTTGACAAAAAAAATAGTGTACCTTATAGAGGAGCTCTAATTGAACAACTTTTACTTATAAATTAATCCGCGCTCACCCACAGGAACGGAGATAATTAATAATTAATGTGCTCACCGAGTGATTTTTCCACGCTACATTTTTAGTCGTACCTGTTATACACACTGTTAAAATTATGAAGATTGTAATAAATGATGTTTATTTCACTTTACCACACAACAATTACATTTGATTTTTATGTTTTTTAACAACTTTTCTCAACAAAAACAAAACAAGTAACCTAACCTTAAACCACCTAATGGAGAAAGCCCATTCCAACTTTCATGCGGATTCGGACGAACGACGACTGTCATCCATAGAGTTATATACTAGATAGATGGTCGAACTTGTTTACGGTAATAATTAATAGCAATTTCTGTACCCATTCATTGTCCGCACTCGTATTTCGGTTGATTTATACCAATTTGTTGATGTTTTGCCGCCCCTTCCCCCCACCCCCGCGCGCAAAACATCAACAAGTTGGTATAAATCAACCGAAATACGAGTGCGGACAACGAATGGGTACAGAAAACAAAAACAAATATTCTTGCCGGCCCCTTATGTGAAGGGGGCGGCAACAACAGAACGGAATTTGCACCGAGGGAAGGCAGATGGTAAAAAACTTTGGGGGTGGTGGGAAAGGGGCGGCAAACACGAAAAGTACAAACGCGCTGGGGTGAGGGGGAAGGGAGATGGTAAAGAAGTAAAAAAATCTATAAATTAAGGGAACAATCATTGCAATGATTGCAGTATAAATCATGTAAATGTGCAAAAACAGAATTATAAATGTTTGAAAAAATGAAAAAAAACATAAATATTCTCTATATCATTCCCTACTAATTTACAGGATATTATATAATTTTAAAAGGCATTTAAAAAATCAATGAAATAAACTACAAATTTCTAAATAATATACTCTTTATAACGTCTTTTGTTACTGATTTGCATATAATTTTCAAATAAATATTGAAAAATAAAAGTGGTTTGTTCGACCATCTATCTAGTATATAACTCTATGGATGACAGTCGTTGGTCCGAATCCGCATGAAAGTTAGAATGGGCTTTCTCCATTAGGTGGTTTAAGGTTAGGTTTCTTGTTTTGTTTTTGTTGAGAAAAGTTGTTAAAAAACATAAAAATCAAATGTAATTGTTGTGTGGTAAAGTGAAATAAACATCATTTATTACAATCTTCATAATTTTAACAGTGTGTATAACAGATACGACTAAAAATGTAACATGGAAAATTCACTCGGTGAGCACATTAATTATTAATTATCTCCGTTCCTGTGGGCGAGCGCGGATTAATTTATAAATAAAAGTTGTTCAATTAGAGCTCCTCTATAAGGTACACTATTTTTTTTGTCAAAAATCAGTTGCGCCCATATTCTCCAAAAACTCCAAAATGAGCTTCCTACACTTCATAAAGGGCTGAATGAAATCAAGCAGCGTGATGATTTGCCACAGATGAGCCGTTCAACATTATCCAAATTGACAAAAATGATAAACTTTAGGTCAGCGCCAATGTTCTAATTAATATGCAAAAATAAAATTGAGTATATAAGTACTCAAATTTATATTTTACATGCTTTGATATGTTAGAATAAATATGATATATTATTGTAGGTATATGAAGAGAAATCGAAAGAGTGTTTTTATAGAACGTGATGATATAATTAGGTGGAGAAGAAGATATTCGATGACAATTAAAGATTATCATCGTCAAAATCAGCCAATTTATTATTTAGATGAAACATGGCTAAATGAAGGTCATACCAAACAATGAGTTTGGGTAGATGGCAATATAAGAAGTCGACGACAGGCATTTAATGAAGGACTGACTACAGGCTTACGTAATGATACTGAATAATTATAAATTGTTATTATTTCATATCTATATGCTATAATTAACATTTGTCTAAATTGTTGTTTACTTGTATATAATAATAAAAAATAGTGAATAATTATATAGTTGTTTTATATGTATATGCTATAATTAATATTTGTCGAAATTTTTGTTCACTTTTAAATAATCATATAAGAATAAGAACCATCTGTGTTTTCTTTTTAAATTTGAAAATATACAAATCACCTTTAAAACTTTTGATTCAAGCATTTCATCACTTACGATGATTATTCCTTTTTATGTCAAATTAAAATTATCTAATTTTTTAAATGAATTTTTAATTAATTACTTAACTACAATTTATATAAAATCGTCGCTAGTTTTAAAACTGCCGCCAAAAAGGAATTTTGCAAAATTCCATTGTGTAAACGCGTCTTTTCATTTTACTCCTCCGAATTAAAAAATAGACTCATTGCCTTTCAATGTTTGACCTATCTTACCTCAGGGGACACCCTGCCTTATTTATCTGTTTCAAAAACAATACCAAACTTCGGTCAACTACTCATTTCCTCTTTGGTATTGTTTAGAAATCTGCATAAACAGTTTTTTCAAACCAAACACTTTTAAAAGTTCTCTAGTTTTTTCTCCAGACTTCCTTCTTTCCATATAATATAATTCTCATGACATTGAGGAAAGTTGAAAATTTAATCGAAAAATCTGTTTTTCTGTTCTAACGCAGTATCAAGAACAATGTATAGATTCAAATTAAATGAAAATCGAATTTCAGTGTTGTCACTATAGGGTTTTTATAATTTTAATTCGGCGATATATGTTTACACATTTCATGCAACAAGTAGCATTCAACAATGCATGCTATTTATTATTATTAATTAATTAATGTTCAGCTATACAAAGTATGTCTGATAAATAATTCGATAAATTATTAATAGATATTGATTAATCACGCATACACAATTCCAGTTGTTATTCAACAGCTTCTACTTGCTTTCCCATTATAAATCAACAAACCATTCCTGAGGTACGTTAAAATAAGCATACAACGTGCAAGTCATTTTTGCAGTGCTATTAATAATAATAATTAACATCAGTAGGAATACAGCAATTATCATTTTAGACAAGGACAAAGCAATGTGAACAGTAATCTTTTGACAATCCATATTCAGAAGCTCTACTGTAGTTTCAGTTGCATTGTTACGTGATCAATGTCTTAATAATGATGAAATATTTCATGAACTTTTGGACTACGTAATTTAATACACATTCACACTATACCGATAGGTCCAGCCCGCGACGGGCCATACATAGGCAACAATATACGTATGGAACGTGCTATGTGGCAACGTGTGTACGATACCACTCCGCGTGCTCCTATTTTGAGTGACTTTCTTAAAATTTGAATTTATTTTGTAGAATTATTGATTTTTTTACTTTTATCTTTTAGAAAACGTTATTGTTTTTTTATTACTTAAAATTACTTTTCCGTAGCAGCTAAGAATACAATAATAATAATAAATTGGACCTTATTATGTCTGAAACAAATGGGCAAATTACGTATACAGAACGAATATGCAAACGACTATATCCTTGCGCGGTTTAAGTCTTACTAAATTCTTAACTGTAATGTGCTGCTGCTGCGGGTAGAGGGGTTTCGGTGGGGGTTTCGGTGTTGCCACTCATTGCTGACTATGGCCCGTTCCGAGCTGGACCTATCGGTATACAGGCTTACTGGTAATTCGATGCATATCTTTGGAGATGTGATTGGATAGGAACTATGACATAAATTTAACGCTAATACATATTTTGCAAAAATCAACAGTTTTTGCGATATTTCAATTTGTTTGTTTTCGCAAAAAACAGATCTTAAAACTGGATGCACATCATTTATAAAAAGCAATTTCTTTGTCGAACATAATGTTTGAGGGCGACAGCACACCAATGAAACAAAATGTTTGACAAACACTTTTTTGGCAAGTTTTTAATTCATAAAGCCAGTAATTATAAATGACAAATTAATGTATCATTAAGTTTTACTGACATTTTGCTTAATTTATATACAATAGATGTAATAATTTTTCGTACACTTCGCGGAGGTATGGGCGTGTTCATAATGCTTCGAATATTTAATTCCGCTAGGGTACAACAATCTAATAACTTGCTTAATAATTATATGTATTATTTATGCCTCAAAACAAATTGTTTGTAAGTAACTCAGTAATGACGTTCGAGAAATATGTAGTGCATCAGATATTATTAATTAGAGAATATCTGATGCATATAACGATCCTAACACTTTCAATATATGCCGAGAATATAAAAATTAGTGAAATAATGTGTCTTAGGGTAAGATTTACTTCGAAGCTGTTGTATTTCACATCTCCACAGTAATGTATCGAATAATCAGTAACTCGGTATATTTTATAAATACACTTGCGGACAAAAACTTCCGGACAATTTTTCTTGTTATACAAACATTTACTTCGGAAATCATAAGAAAAATTTCATGAAATATTATCTACAAATTAAGAATGTGAAATAAAAAAGGTATAAAACATTTCATTATCATAAATTAAATAATAAAAAAAAATTAAAAAAAATAAACAGTAAATTTTGCATAACTACCAAATTCAATGGTCTTATTGGCTAGGTTTTACAATTACGTTTAAATGCAGCTGGCTACCACTTTAATAATAATGTAATATTTTCCCATTCTTCCCGAAGAGCTATTCGTAGATCCTGAATTGTTACCGATAGGGTAGGGTATGGAACCATTAAAAATTCCATAAGGACCAGTTAAATATTCTACTAATATCGAAATGCATATATTTAAAGATGTAAAACAAATCCAGACATATAACAAAATCAACTCGTGATCACATGAAAATAACTGATAGTCCTCGAGACACTTCTTTTACATTCATTAGCATATGAGAATACAGACGTACGTTCAAAAGTTTATGAAATTCACATAACAAAATTAATTATCAAGGTATCAGTATCTTGTTTGCTCAAGCACATATTAGCATTAAGAATGAATTATCTTCGAGATATGTCTTAAACTATCAATAATCGTTTTATTTATCATACATACTGTGTATAATTAAAACAATACATAATCATTCTAGTCTCATGCATAACTGCTGTTAATAGTTGTTCATCATTATAAACTATAATTATTGATCTTTTTATTCCTTAACAAATAATTAAATGAAGTGATGGAAATCTCTTGGTGAAACATGTCGAAATATAAGCAAGTAATAACAAAAAACACACTTGGTATTGTTTCACAAATAAATATAATTAAATACTCGATGTACATTTCGCCTTGCGGCATCGTCAGGAGTTCGCGAGGAACTAAAGTAAAATTTAATATACTGTAACTACCTACTTCTAACAAAAATGTAAATAAAAATGTACAAAAATAGAAAATTATGAAAAGGTCATGGCTTATCTGGAAAGACCGTTTTTACAAGGCTAGGGTTTATTAGTGGTGAATTTATGAGTTCTGTTTGTTCATTAAGAACATTGCCTGGTTGTAAAAGTAAACTTTCTTTTATAAAATAACCTTCTAGAACATTCATTTTTTTACTTTTATTTAAACTATACAGTGCTTCTAAATTGTCTATTGAAAATTGATGTCCCGTGTCTAAAACATGGTTAGCTACACTTGAATTTTCATAATTTAATTTAACGGCTCGCATATGTTCTGAGAATCTTAATTTGAAATTTCGCCCTGTTTGACCTATATAAAATTTACTACAATCACTACAATTAATTCTGTAAATTCCTGATTTGTTTAGTTTAGGATTCGCTGTTTTATTATTCGTTAATTGACTTTTCAAAGTGTTATTATTATACAAGGCTATTTTAAAATCCAGTTTCTTTAAAACTTTCTTTAAAGAAACTGGATTTTAAAATAGCCTTCTATAATAATAAGGCGATGCCGCAAGGCGAAATGTACATCGAGTATTTAATTATATTTATTTGTGAAACAATACCAAGTGTGTTATTTGTTATTACTTGCTTATATTTTTATTCCTTACTATCATCAGTGAATAATAGTAAATATATTTTTTTTTTACTAATGGCATAATTTCAAATTTAAATTAGCCACAATAATATCTTTTCAGAGGCTTTTCTGATTAAGTATTCGGGTATATTTTGCATACATAAGAAACGGAAGGCAATTTGATACTTTACATCCAAGAAATTGGAACGTGTATAAAGTGGAAACAAATTGATAACATTACAAAAATAACTAATTGTAATACATATTGCAGGTAACCCATTACCAATTTTAATAGTGAGACTATTTGTATAGATCTCGGTTTCCGGATTCGAACGGCGTGAAATTTAAGTAAATGCTGACGTTTCGTCCATTATTGCAAGGGGTATCATCTTCAAGACTGCACGTAAATGTTCGTTGATTCGTAGTAGCATGACGAATAACAGAACAGACACTGCGCTAAACTTATATAGGGGCCGGATCAAATGGTGGTTTACTATTGGCTGGAGCCTATGACGAACATCTACCTGCAGCCCTGAAGATGCCCCTTGCAATAATGGACGAAATGATGGTATTTATGGGGATTTACTTGACGCGGTTCAATAAGAAAACGAACGCAAAAGTCTAGACCTTCGTTTAGTTAGATTATTATTAATAAAAGTGCAAAAAGAGTACATACAATTCCAGATCTATATCCAACGCTCTGTGGGGATCATCCATGTTGCCATGACTGCTTTCAGAATCCGATAACGTAGCACCTTCCGGAAGTTCAAGATTCCTATTAACAATTAAATTCAGCGGCATATCTTGCTCATTTTCATCGGAAGAACTAAATAGAAAAACGAAATTTAAAGGGATGCTATTAAATTGTTATTTCGCTAGTACCTCTCCGCCCTATGTTTCTTCAATTTTTTTCCTTTCTTCTTCGTTTTCTTCTTTTCTTTATCCAGGTTCAAATATTTATCCGATCTCTTATGGCCGGCGATTTTCAAAGGAATGTTCAAATCTAACTCTCTCACGGGTATATTGTCAATATTTTCTGCGTTTGAATCCGTACTTCTTTTCTTGATGATGCCTCCTTTTAAATAATGCGGATTGTTCATTTGTTCGTATTTTCTAGCCTCCCTTATCTAAAAATAACAATATGAAACATTATACATTGATACAGATTCGCCTTAGAATCATGGCCCCAGAACTTCAACACATGCAGTAATTCAACCTAGTTACGGGATAAATACAGATCTGTACAGGGGAGGGGGCACATTTATGGGGCAATTGGGTTTCGATTTCGAACGCCATCTGACGAAGAAGCAGGGAAATATTCGTGATTAATTGTAAGCTAACATTGTAGATGACTCTGTGTAGGAATTATTTGATTTATTTGTTCAGAAGTGGTTGTTTGAAGTTTTTTTTAGTTTGTTTTCTTGTTTGTTTTAAATAGTGTATTATCTTGTGTTAGTTTATAAGTTTTCTTTGTTGATTTATTAGTTCAGAAGTAGTTTTTATTGTTAGTTTGTTTTAAATAGTGTATTAGTATAAAAAGACTTTTTATCTTGTGTTAGGTTAGAAGTTTTCTTAAATTATTTTCGCCATAAACGTAAGTAAGCCTATATGTAATGAATATTAGCTTACAAGCAGTTATTCCATACAATGAATTTATTTTCTAAATTTTTGAACATTAACATGAATAGCAGTCGATATATACGGAAGTGTATTACAAGTAATTGTGTTATTTCTTGATGTGTTTGATGCTCAAAAAAAGTATACCTCCATACATTACGGATTACCTTCTTAAGTAATCTTTTTTGCAACGATTCGTTTAAATGTATGTAATCGCACCTGTTTTTTATTAACCACTGTAATCAATAATTGCACTATAGTGTGCGATAAGAACACCTATGCTTAATCTAGAAGTATGTGTTTTTTTTTTGATAATTGAATATATGTATATAATATTTATGTGTTTCTTTCAAATTTAATAAATAGGTAATCAAAAAGGTTAAACTATGTATAATTAATACTACAAAAGGAATAATTTAAAGAAGTCAGTTTAAATATCAACCTTCGAATGCAGATTTTATTGAAGTTCAACACCTAGTTTATCCAATAGTACTATGCTTCCTTGATAGATGTCACATAAAATACATGTCTAATTATTTAACATTAAGTGTCCTTTCTCTTTGGGGTATTCTCTGGATCTGTATAACATATACTGGGCTGTCAATATTTATTTAGAATGGCCGATGATTTTAATATAAAAATATGAATATTTTCTACATAAAATGTCATTATTTTAACCAGTTGCGAAACTCAGCTTAAACTGTTGTGCAAATGCAATTGTATAGTTGTAATACCTAATTCTTATACGAACTGTGATGCCAGCTCATAGAAATTAACCAAACATATCAAAACACTTCTATCTTTAAGAATATATCACATTGAGTTGCAACTTGTATTATTAAACTGTTTTAAAATGTATTTTGTACAATATTAATTTGTTAGTAAGATGCCTGGTTTAAAATATGGCATTTACACAGTAATTGCCATTGGTAAACACTATGGACATGGATAGAGTTTCTGGAGTTTAGTGTTCTTAAAGGTAAAGACTTTACACTACACAGATTATTCAATGAAACATACACTTTCTTTGCTATATCATACTAAAGAAGACTAATGAATCTGAAACACGTGTTCTAGGTGTACTACACATCTAGAAGTTTCGAATAATTCCTTTTTAATTCACAAATTTCCGCGTTATTATGTTTTGTCATTTGTCGGCCATCTAACGCATTGTCATTAACCTCCATGTGGTGAATTTGAGTACTCCACAATAAATTGATGATCCTCTAAAAGAAGTTACAAATGGCAAACTTTTTTCATATTTTTATTTAGTGTATTAGCTATGAATATAATTGAAGGAGTAAATCTTTCGAAATACTGACCGGAATTTCTCTCTAAAGTACTTTTTATTTTTCATGCAATTTAATCATGTGATAAGTCGTAAGTTAAGAAAGATGATCTTTTTTGACATGCTTTAAAAATATAATAAATAATCAATATGTTCAAAATTAATTGTGCAAAAAATAACTCTACCTTTTGTAATTCTTCTTCTGTTAATTCAGGTTGATACTTTTCGGACCTATACGTTCCCTTATCGGGTTTGACAAACAAATGGTCGCCTATTTCTGATCCACTATCTGTATCGGATGCTTCTTCAGGTTCGTTGATCCAAGCGTCCAAGTCCAAACTGGTAAAACAATAAAAACGTCAGGTATTGTAACATAATGGTATTATGAAATATAATGTCAGTTAATTCTTTTAACATTTAGAGAGCAAATAAGTTTAATTATTATTACCCTTCTGGAATAGGCACTTTCTTCTGCGCTTTCGGAGCAACCGGATTTAATTCTCCAGTAAACAGAATCATCAGTTCTCCAGCGAACGTTGCACTTGGATCAATAACTGGTTTCTCAATACCCTCTCCATCCAGTATCAGTTTACCATCTTCCTTCTTTTCTGATAATATAAATAGATGAAATTGAAAATATTGCTTTGATTATAAATAATTATGAAACTACTATTGTACGTAAATTTAAAAAAAATTAATTACGTTTTAAGTTAAAAGTAAGAAAAATAGGTCTAAATAAGATGTATTTTAAAAACTGATATTATTCTAGTTGTTCCGTCGTACCACGTATCAAGGTTTCATTTTGTCACAGTGTAGGTCATGCATATTAGTGTTTCTAGTTAAGAGCCGTATATTGACCATATCTATACCTGTGCGGCAAGATAACTTTACGATAATTTTCTTGTCGGCTATTTATGACCGCACGTGTACATATATTTCTAACTAAGAATTTTGGTGGAACACTACTTTTAAGTTTACGATTCTTTGTCAAAAGATGCAAATATTTGCATATTATTTTGGTACCGAAAACCTTTTTGTTCGGTTTTCCCGTTCAACAAGTATTGCCTGCAGTTTACTTTCTTTGACAAAGAGACAGCATCTTTCGCATTTTATTGTACATAATTTAAACTCAAGTACAAACCAGAGGGCTATCAGGAAATTTCCGTTAGAACTTTGCAAATCGGTACATTATTGTTAATAAATGAAATGTTTGGGCTGACTTCAGAAAATAGGATGATCTACCAATAGCATTTCGTTTGGTGGGAGTAACTCATATTTTGAAGGTACTCTTACTGTTAAGAAACATTCATTACAATTCAATATGTAACATCAAACAGTTCGTTTCAAGACTTAAAAATTCATTCCAATTCAAGATGTAATATCAAACAGTTCGTCTTTAAAACTAAAAATAAAGCAGTTCGATTCCCGATGTAAAAACAAAAACAGTTGTTTCAATATACAACTAAAATCATTACAAACATAATTCAATGGATTGCAACCAAGTAATCCGAATTAAACAAATGTGTCAATTAAGGTTTAGTTGAAATAAAATAATTAGTACTACAGTGCTCCAGTTTTATTGAATCTACGAATAGTCTTTGGTCCTTCAACAACAACATTTGAGAACACTAGCGGGGAGTCGCTTCTACAGTCCATCGCCAAAATACATTGGCTTCACGCAAACCCAACACTAGTAATAAAACAGATATTTAGATGCGACACTCTTTCAAATGGTGAGATTGACAACTTGAAACAGACACTCTGAACTTTAAACCAATTTCTGGTGCTTCTTATTAACCAGTGTTCGGATTGCGCCCTAAATTTAAGGAAGGTTCCAGTCTAGTTTTAACCATTACAACAAATTAATTATTAGCGTCTTCCCACTCTATCAAAGCGAACTCACTTCCATCGCTGCTCTCAAGTTTAAATACACCATTCTTCTGTACTTATAGTTTAAGTTAACAACATGCATGCAACAGAAATTAAAATTCTTACTCGTCTCCATAGTTTCCTTTATAATTTTGAGCATGACGCAAGTAGTGCTCCCTCGTTCTTGCACTTCCAATTCACCGGAAGTGACAGCTTCTCCCAGCTTGTTGAGTATTAAATCGCAGAGGTTCAAAATTTCATCGTATTTTTCGGCGACCTCGAGTTTCAGCATGATGTTGACGAAAAGCTTGAAGATGTTCTGTATGAACACAGCTTCTATGTGTTGCGGCAAAATTCTGTATTTCAACATAGCTCGAAGAGTTTGTTCTTGATTTTCGAGTTCGCTGAAAGGAATTTAAAAAAAAATAACTACCAACGTTGCATATATCAGCGGTTCTTAACCTATGGGGCGCGACCCAAAATTGGGTCGCGAAGCATATTTCTTGGGTCGCGCTGAGTCAAACCAAAAAAGTTAGTAATACACCAAATAATAAGTAATACCAACAGCTCCTAGAAGAGTTATTCCCTAATACAAGTTATTCCCTAATACAATGTTTCGGTTTTACCGCTCTTCGCGAATGGCCTTCCGGAAGTGACGTCCAATTCCTGTCCTGAGGCTTTCTCTTCTAGGAGGTGTTGGTAATACGCACGCCATTGCTTTGCGTGCGCGCAGACTCAGTAAGCTCTCTGTCAAAAACTCGTTTCTGTTGTGTATTTTGTTGTGAATAACAGTGAAACGTGTAATAACAGTGAAACGTGAATACAAGAATTTTAGAAACAAATTTTGTCTTATTATTAATAGTGGAGTGATCAAGCTGCAGTGCGTATTGTAAAATTGTAATCACCCTAATAATGGCAAAACGTGAATACAAGGAAGCATTTTTAGAATTACGTTTTACTTGCATTAATGATCGAGGAGTGAACAAGCCGCAATGCGTGTTGTGCAGTGAAATATTAAGTAATGAATCGATGAAACCGAACAAACTTAAAAGACATTTTGATGCAAAACATAAAAATTTTTCCTTTGAGGGAAAAGATCGTACTTTTTTCGAAAGAAAAGAAGCCCATTTAAAAAGACAGCGTTTGGATGCACCAAGTAGTAGTGGTTTTATAAATTCTGCCAAACAAGCTACACTTGCTTCTTTTCATGTGGCTTGGCATATTGCAAGACAAAAGAAACCCCATAATATTGCTGAAAAACTTATAAAACCTGCTGCCATTGACATGGCACGTATCATGTGCGGAGATGAAAGTTCAGAGAAATTACAAAAGATACCATTATCAAATGATACAATTCGTTTACGAATTAATGATATGTCATTTGATATTAAGAATCAACTTATTTCTGCTATAAAAATTGCTGGTTTATTTAGTATTCAACTGGATGAAACGACAGATGTAAGTAAAGATGCTCAACTCATGGTTTACGTGCGGTATCCAGGTTTAATAGATATACAGGAGGACATTTTATTTTGCAAACCAATGTCAACAACAACTAGAGGTGAAGCTATTTTTCTTATGGTCGATTCGTTTTTTAAAGAAGAAGGATTAAATTGGAATCAGTGTTTCAGTATTTGCACCGACGGTGCAGCTGCCATGACAGCATCACAAAAGGGATTTTCGACAAGAGCAAAACAAATGAATCCACAAATTATATCGATTCATTGTTTGTTACATAGACAAAATCTTGCTTCAAAAAAATGATCACCCCAATTATGTATCGTTTTGGATGAAATTGTTGCGGTAGTCAATTTTATCAAATCAAGAGCTCTTAACTGTAGAATTTTCCGCGAACTGTGTTTCGAATTTGGTGCAGAACACGAACATTTATTATATTATTCTGAAGTTAGATGGCTGTCCCGGGGCAAAGTTGTTCATAGAGTATTATCATTACGGACAGAAGTCGAATTATTTTTGAGAGAAAAGAAACACCCATTAGCATCTAAATTCTCCGAGTTGAAGTGGATTACTCAAGTTGCTTATTTGTCAGATATTTTATTTGAAATAAATAATCTAAATACGTCTATGCAAGGACGTAATCATACTATTATTGAATTAACTGAAAAAATTACATGTTTTAAAAATAAACTCAAATTATGGAGAAATAAGGTTGAAGTAAATTTACTTGTTGAAGACAATAATATTGATATCACAGATTTTGAAATACAGAAAATTATTATTAATCATTTAGAAAAACTAATAGCAGACTTTGATCGATATTTCCCTGCAGACGATGTTTTCAAATATAATTGGGTTCGAATGCCATTTAATTTTGATGTAAGTGATTTGCATGAGGAATTTGTTAATATTAATCAATTTCAAGAACAATTAATAGAAATACAAAGTGACCAAGCACTTCGATACAATTTCTACAAAAACACTGAATCTTTATGTGCTTTCTGGTTAAAATTAAAAACCGAAAAGCCAATAATTGTTAAAGAAGCCCTAAAAGTATTATTGCCCTTTTCAACAACATATATGTGTGAGGCTGGTTTTTCGGCTCTGTGTGTAATCAAAAACAATTACCGGAACAAGTTAAATCCTGAAATAGATATAAGGTGCTCCTTGACAAGCATTCAACCGAGGTTTGAAGATCTTTCAAAATGTATTCACGCACAAGGTTCTCATTAAAACTGTATGACTTGCATTTAAAATTTAAAAGACTTAACATATGTATATGTATTGATATTTCTTCTTTTTTAGGAATAAGTTGAGGCCCGGTTATAGTCGGTAAAAATTTCAACAGGTATGAAATTAGCTAGAGTTCGAATTCTAATGCTATATAGATGTCGCTAAATGTACGAATTACACTAAAATTAAAATTTAGTTCGATGCCATGGGGATGCACACCAAAGTCGAAAGTAAAGCAAACGATTTATTTACTGAATTGTAGAACGAACTGGATCGCGCAGGTAACGTTATGAATGAATATCGGTCTTCTAAAGTAAGAGGGAGAATACGTTGCAAGTCGTATACCTCTCTTTCCGTCCTACACATTATTGTAAGTGGATATAAAGCACAAAAGGGGTAATATAATTGTGTAAATATTATTTATTCAGTCTGAAGAGAGATTTAAAATAAATAGAAAACACCATGGAATAATGTAAATTTCTTTAAGACTCTAATATATTTTAAAAATGTTTTTTTCGGATGGCACATATATTTCTATTTTCAACTACAAATATGTTCTCTACATTGCTTATTATAAGTTTCCCTATTTGTTGAGTTATATTGCCCATGATAAAATTTTATTATTTACCATGTACTTATATATTTTTTAGTTTATAGGTAGTATTTTCTTGCTGTATTTCCTTCATCTAAAAGAATAAATTGTCCTACTTTTCAAAAAAAGAATTAAAAGATATATATACCAATGAGCATTTCAAATTATACAAAATTGTTTGAAATAGTGTTATTTCATAGAAAAATTAGCCAAATCTTAAGAATTTTTTATATAGAACTTATTCAAAATTCTATTATAAGTACTTCTATTCTCTTAATAAATGTCTATATAATGCATACTTTGCCACATATTCGAAAGAAAATGCAACTCCCTTAGAGTAAAAGTGACACTTTCGGTCCGAATTTTGAAATTTTATTTATACAAAAAATATTCCAAATCCAGCTCTAAATACTTTTGTACTCTTGATAAATATACAATAGAATGCATAATTTACGACATATTTGCAAAAAGTCGCTATTAGATAAGAGTAAAAGTTTTACTTCCGGTCCAAATTTTGACATTTTTTTGATACAAAAGGTATCGAAAATTAAGTTTTATATACTTTTATACTCGTAACGCACCTGTCTAAAAAGCATGACTTGCGAAATATTGGCAAAAAACTGATTTTCGATAAGAAAAAGACCTACTTCCGGCAGGAATTCAAAAAAACGTTCATAATAAAATTCTTCTCAAATTTAATTCAAAATACATATGAATTCTATATAATTTTTGTTTAAACTTCGCTTTAGTTTTACTTCCGGCCCAAATTTGGAAATTTTTTTGATACAAAAGGTATTAAAAATTAAGTTCTAAATACTTTTATACTCGTAACGTACCTGACTAAAAAGCATGACTTGCGAAATATTGGCAAAAAACAGATTTTCGATCTAATCAGATCTCAAGAGGGAGATTATACTCGTAATATTTGGAATTGATAGTTATAGCGGTTTGATCGCTATCGTGGTCACACGCACACACACAGAAAGAGAGAGACATTTTTTAAAAACCATTTTACTTTCTTATACGTTGTATAAGGAAGTATTGTGATGACGAAAATTTTCGACCTCGAGATTTTTGCAAATGACCACGTTTTGATGTCCCCTGACACCAAAAAAGTGGTTTTTGAAAGATGTCTGTCTGTCTGTCTGTGTGTGTGTGTGTGTGCGCGTGACGTGTATAATCTCCCTCTTGAGATCTGATTAGGTTTTCAGTAAAATCGGTAGACCGGAAGTAGTAGTTTACTTCAGTGAAAAAATCGAATTTTGCCAATATTTTGTCAACTACTAAGTTTAAACAATTTATAAAGAATTCATATGTACTTAAAATTAAAATTGAGAACAACTTTATTTAAAAAGTTTTTCGAAATTGATACCGGAAGTAGGTCTTTTACTCTTATCAAAAATCAGTTTTTTGCAAATATTTCGCAAGTCATGCTTTTTAGACAGGTACGCTACGAATACAAAAGTATTTAGAACTTAATTTTCAATATCTTTAGAATAAAAACATTTTCAAAATTCGGACCGGAAGTATCACTTTTACTCTTATCGAATAGCGATTTTTTGCCAATATGTCGTAAATTATGCGTTCTATAAATATTTGTCAAGAGTACAAAAGTATTTAGAGTTGGTTTTGAAATATTTTTTTTTAAACGAAATTTCAAAATTCGGACCGGAAGTAACACTTTTACTCTTAGCGAGTAGCACTTTCTTTCGAATATCTCGCAAAGTATGCATTCTATAGAGATTTATTAAGAGAACAGAAGTACTTATAAGAGGAATCTAGATAATTTTTATATAAAAAAATTTAAAACTCTATAATTTGAAACGCTCATACGTATAAGAAAGTCGTGTGGTGGCCACACCTCACTTTTTTTCGAATGTCTTGCAAAGTATGCATTCTATAGGGATTTATTAAGAGAATAGTATTTATAATACGATTTTGAAGTCGTGTGGTGGCCACACCTCATTATTTGGTATCAGAGGACATCAAAACGTGGACATCTGTAAAAATCTGGAGGTCGAAAATTTTCATCAAAATACATCCTTATACTACGTATAGTAGTATAAGAAAGTAATAAAATATACCTATCTTTCTTTAGTTGGATGCAGCTCAAAAAATAAAATATTCCTACACAAACTAATAAATTGTGCTACCCCTCAAGTTTAGTATAAAAGTATCAAATGTATTTGTAATATTTTAATAAGGAAAGGGTATATAGCTATCTTTCTCCTTCCCACATTATTTTCTATTTCAAGGCCAACTGTATCTGCTACACCACAATTAGCGACTATTTTATCTTGTGGTGCTATCTATGAAATAATGTACAAACTATTAGGAAGCAGCGTTTTACAGAACGCCTATGTTTTTTATCATATGTATTTCATGCTTTTTGGGAAAAAAAAAGCATATTTTTCATTTTTATTTGCACTATCTTTTCGCATAACATGCGTACTTTATCCTAATGGCATTCTTATGCCCTTGGTTATATTTCTTTATTTTTAGAATTACTTAATTACGATTTATAACAATTAATTGCTTTAGACTAATCACTACTTAATTATAAATCATTCCACTTTTTAAATTTTATTATTCATATTCTTATTTTCACAAAAAGCATGAAATAAGATTTTGGTACAAAATAGACTCGGTCGGTAACACTATAACCGGGCCTTAAAATGTCAACTATTTTCAAAAAGTTATAAATATATTTTAATTTGATCAATAAAAATTATTAAAAACACTTGATTATTAATTAAATTTTCCTTGGATCGAAAAGTACTTTTGTTTTTCTTTATTATTAAAAACATAAATAAAAAAATTGTAAGTTAAAAAAATCATCATCGTAGGATTGAAAATTTTTTAAAAATACGATCTAAAATAAAGCAATGAAAAAATTTTGACTTTTTTTTGGGTCGCGACATGAACATATTTCTCAAATTTGGGTCGCGGCTTAAAAAGGTTAAGAACCGCTGGCATATATTATCAGAGGTAAAAGATTTCGATATGTGTCGTAGGCATAAATAATAACCAAATGCTAATATTTAATTATTAATGGTTTTTAGCTTTCTTTGCTGTTGAATTATGATACTCATCATCCTAGTCGCATTAGGTTTTGAGCAATAACCGCTTAACGGAGTAATTACTCAGCATATAAGCGCTCGCAAAAGAATAAATTAAATTGACAATTTTTTATTAAAGTAAAAATTGAAATAGCCGAAGATAAAGTATAAAAAAAAGAATATTTGTTATACAGGGTGGTTTACTCAGCCGGTAGAAACAATTAACGCACATTTTCTTTGCAATTCTTCTCTTATAAGCGAATAAATAGTACGGCTATTGAGTGCTCAAATTTTGTGAAATCGTCTCTAATTTGCAATAGATGGAACTTGACCATGATGGCGAAAACTATACTTTTTGTCACTCTCCGCAGGTTATATTATTTCATAGTATGTTGCACATTGCCACAGTGTTCTATGGTTTTGGTAATATTTCAAAAGTCTTATTAGCTTATAATAATTTAGGCAACCGACACGGGCAATGTACGAACTAATGACGATCATTCAATGCCACCACAAAAACCATTCAACCGGAACAATTTCAGAACAATAAAAAAAACGAAAATTATTTTAAAAATAATATTTAATAGCTTTATTTATATTTCATTTGTAACTGTAATCAACGTCGTTGAATTTGGGCTATAGAATGAGCAGGAACAGAGTCAGCATGGTGTGCTACACGGAGATGCAGCAATTCTAGCGGAAAGGGAAGACGATCTACAGGAGCAGCTCTTTAAATTTTATCAAACAAGCCAACAACTGAACTTGAATATATCCACCGACAAAACAAATGCCATGACAATCGCTAAAGAACTAATGCGATGCAAACTTCTCGTGGAAGATAAACCCATCGAGCAAGTCAACTAGTTCAGGTACCTCGAACTTGACATCTTCAGTGGTCATGACCCAGCCAAAGACCTAAGGAATTAATACATTAATTAAATACAGATTAATAAAGCGACATCGCTATCAGGATGTTTAAGAGAGATAGTTTGGTCGAATCAATATATGCGAACAGACAGCAAGAAAGAATCTACAAAACCTGTATAAGGCTCGTCTTGACTTACGGTATAGAAACGCGCGAAGAAACAAGCAAAACCAAGAATATGCTAAGAGTTGCGGAAATGAAAACACTACGAACGTACGAGTAAAGAATAGAACAGGAGAGTCTCCTTAAAAATAATATTTGTCCAAAGTGGTAACTCAATATGGCCGCCGTAATGCATAGGCGTGCATAAATATTTTGTATAGGGTATATGTACACTTCCTGTGTTTTCGATAATCATTTAAAATAGGTTATTATATCGTGAGTGTATTATGTTTTCAATTCTTTTCGTCTTTTTAATATATTATAAACGGGTTTCTTTAATCTGCGTCAAAAATATAACAAATATTAAATGACTTGGATATGTATGTTACGCTACTGAACACATAATCAGACATGTCAGATATATGACAAGTTATTTAAAATAACTTTTTTTAAATTATTATTGCCTATGTTGAATGCCAATGAAATAACTTACCGATGAAGAGAAAAAGTGATATTCTATGTTCTTGCCGTTTTAGAACGACCACAAGCCACACAATTCTATACTGGTGAATTGTGTGGCTTGTGGTCGTTCTACACTAAAACATAACAGGATATAACTGACCTCCCTTAAAGTGGTAACTTCCGTCTAAAAAATACCTATTCGCCCACCACGGTATTATCTCTCCTGTTCTATTCTTTACTCGTAGCTACGAACTATCCTTGGCAAAACCGGAAAAGACCGTATAAAAAACACAGATATCAGAGAACAGTGCAGGATTGTGGACGTGGTGAAATGGGGGAGATAAAGAAGAAGAGGAGATCCCGTTAGGAGAATGGATGAGAGCAGATTGCCACGCGTAGCACTACAGGGAAAGCCAGCAGGGGATCGAGCACCAGGATCATAAGCACATAAGCGATGGAATGACAGCTGGAAATGAACATCACAGGACAAACCATAGCTACGAATTAAGAAATCAACAAACCAATTAGTCTAAAAGAAGAAGAAGTAGTAGAATTTGTAACTGGCTTTCATATAATAATATTTTTTCTACTCCCATACTTTAATTGTATTATTAGATATGCCGAACCTGTACCTTAATGATGTCCATTACGATACAGATTTTCATTATGATACAAGTTTATATCCAATAGGAATACAGATTTTTCATTACGATACAAGTTTATATCCGATAGGAATGCGACATTCCAATATTCAAACAATATTCAATATGGCGACTGCATATCTGACAGATATACAAATTAAATAAATGTGACAGTTCTCTGCAATTTACAAGTAAATACTCAAAATTTGTGCTTTTTTGAAAATATAAACGGTAAAAATGAGGGATAATGACAGTGAAATGTAATATTTAAGTCCACCACAAATTATGGAACAAGCCTTAGTAACCACGAACAATTTATTACCAGCTAAATTCGCAAAGGTGCGTGGAAAATTTTAACCTCAATTTATGAAATGGAATGTTCAAAAAATAATGTTTTATTATGGGGTCGTAGAAAAAATAGTGTATGCAACTCGCATTTAATGGCTATTAAGACACGCGTATTCATTACAATACTCGGCTTCGCCTCGTATTGTAATTTTCTTACTCGTGTCTTAATAGCTATCATTAAATGCTCATTGCATAATATACTATTACCAGCGGAAGGTATACATCCTGAAATATTAATTAATTCGTTCAATTTTATTGCTTTGAAATTATTCCAGTCCATGTAAATTTGTAGTGTTGCATTGAATCGTCGTCTTTAGTTCGTACTTTGGCGGTGTCGGTTGCCAAAACGACTCAACTCTATTTTGTTTTTTCAGTTCTTTATTCTATTTAAAGGAAAAAATATAATAGTGTTACCTTGCAAATTCTCCACATAGAAATGTAGCTGCTAGCAATACTTCTTGCATAATAGTAAACTGACTTGTTGAGGCGTAAACATCTAATAATTGTGCCATTTCTGTTACGGCAAACTTTCTAATAGCAGGAACTCTTATACAAACATCCATTAATTGTGCACCAATTACATGACCTGAAAAATTCATTTTAGCATACTTCATTGAAAAAAAAAAACATTAAACGCCACATAAATTAGCGGCACCGTCATCATCCAATATATAATATCCAGTGACCATAAAATGTCGTAATTACCTTGTTTTGATCCGAATTCCATCTGGGCCAATTCTACTAGAACGGTAATGTACCATTCGAAATTAGTTATAAACTGATAATTATTTTGAGAGCAGATGAGTATTATTTTACTGAGAAGTTCGTCTCTATATACAGTTCCTTCAGCCTTATCCATATGTACCATTAATTTTTTAACAATTTCCATAAGGTTCTTTTTCGAAACCTAAAAAATGTCGCATAGGAAGAACTCATTTTATTAAAATACCCATAGAATTGGCCAAGAACATCCATGACTCACATATAACACTAGGAGATAGTGTCACAAGAGAGTATATCTAGAATTTAAGACTATCCAGGTCATAGAAAACAGATATCAGTGAGTAATTATGCAGCGATTTGACTCTAACGAACAGTTCTTGGAGTTTTGAAATAAGAGATTGTTGGTTGAACAAGACTACTCACACAAATTATGATTTAATTAAGTACAACATTTTAAATACACTATACAGGGTGAGTCATCTAAGCGGATAAGGCCGATTATGCCTTTATGACTAAAGATATTTCGAAGCGGTTTTTTTCGTGTGATAGCTGCTCATTAGGAGCACATTTTAAAATTATACAGAGTGTTCGATAACTTGGTGGCTAACTATATATTATTGCATTTTTGAATTCCCCGTATAATTTTTAGTCAAAAAGTTATAAGATGGTATAGGCCTAAAGTGTAAAGTTCTTGACTTATTCCCATTTTTCTGAAAAATTCAATGTTTGTGTAAAATTATATTTCTCGAAAAAGACGTATTAGATGGACAAAAATGTTTGCAGTGTTGTTTACAATAAGAGGTCCTAATAGAAGCATGTTTTATTTTTTTACAGTTACTAACTGCATGTGCAGGAAATTGGATTAAAATTAGATGACACGTTTTTGTATAAAAGTCAATTTTTTTAAATGGAACACCCTATATATCAGTTCATTTTTGAATTGTTTATTAAATTTCATGTCAGAAACATGTAAGACGTTAATACTTTAAAAGTGACTATTACAGAGCTATTGTCGTTTTTTGATATGCTTTTGTTAGTTTTTGCAAAAAAGTCAATTTTTTCAAAGGAACATCCTGTATATTATTTTATTTTTGAATTTCTTATTAAATTTCACATCAAAAACATGTAAGATGTTAATACTTTAAAAGTGACTATTACTGAGCTATTGTCTCTTTTCATATTCAAAAATTAAATAATATACAGGCTGTTCCATTTGAAAAAAATTACGTTTTTGCAAAAACTAACAAAAGCATATCAAAAAACGACGATAACTCTGTAATAATCACTTTTAAGTATTAACGTCTTACATGTTTCTGACATGAAATTTAATAAACAATTCAAAAATGAAATGATAACAGGGTGTTCCATTTAAAAAAATTGACTTTTATACAAAAACGTGTCATCTAATTTTAATCCAGTTTCCTGTACATGCAGTTAGTAACTGTAAAAAAATAAAACATGCTTCTATTATGACCTGTTATTGTAAACAATACTGCAAAAAATTTTGTCCATCTAATACGCCGTTTTCGAGAAATATAATTTTATAAAAACATTGAATTTTTCAGAAAAATGGGAATAAGTCAAAAACTTTACACTTTAGGCCTATACTACAGTCGAAAGCAAAAAAAAGTAGACAAGAATACAGGTTTCTGTCATAGACTTTCTCAAAATGATTAGTGTAATAGCGCCTTCTCGGTTACTTGTCAATGTTTGGTTATCTATCAAAATTGACAACCTTACACTTGATATTAAACTGTTATTAAAAAGTCCTGATTTAGATATTAGCGAAAATATGTGGAGGTTGATGATCAAAGAAACTAAGAAATTAAATCGAAGACCTCAAAATAGACAAGAACTGGTAGAAAGAGCAGCATGGAAGAATGTAAATCAAAATAATTGTACCAACCTTTATAACTATTCCAGATATGTAAATTGCAAGAAGTTTTAAACAAAAATGGCTCTATAACCAGATATTAATGAATATATTTCATCAGGATGTGTTTTAATTAGTATTTTGATTCGTATTAATCAGATGAGAAGATGTTTTGATGATTATTTGATATTCCATAGGATAATGACTTGAGTTGACTTGACACTAATGACAGCTAAATAAAGCCAAGTTTACAAAGTCGAAGATCTCTTGTCTACTTTTTTTTGCTTTCGACTGTATCTTATAACTTTTTGACTAAAAATTATACGGGGAATTCAAAAATGCAATAATAATAATAATAATAATATAGGGTGTTCCATTTAAAAAACTATAAGTATGGTTAGCCACCAAGTTATCGAACACTCTGTATAACACAAAATATTTTTAAAATGTGCTCCTAATGAACAGCTATCACAAGGAAAAAAACCGCTTCGAAATATCTTTACTTATAAAGACATAATCGGCCTTACCCGCTTAGATGACTCACCCTGTATATAAATACATATTCTCTGCATTCCATGAGACATGACTTATTTTGGCTATTAGTGGGTTTTCTGTTATTTTAAAACACTAACACAAACTTACCATGCCGTATAAAAGGTCTAGCGCTCTTAATCTAATACTTTCGTCTTTATCCTCTAAACACTGAAGAATTAAATCCTTATGGGCTTGAACACTTTTGGGGTGTGTCTTTAGTATTTTAGACATAGCCAGAAGTCCTAAGTACTTCACTGCTCATATGAAAAGATAAAATAAAAGTAATTATTATCGTAATCAATTAACATTAAGAGAACAACATTACAATTTTGATCTGAATCCTCTATGAGTATCCTCAATTTCTGCACGCATAACTGGATGCTCGCCGCGTGATTTGGCATTCCAGACGATATACTAATTAATACGGCAATAACGGTATTGATGCATTCGTATAGAAGACTCATGGCAGACGTACTGTGACAAAAAAAAAGATTTATATTAAAGCCGATATTAGCATATTGAGCAAACAGCAATTTTAGCAGAATATACCTGTGTATTAAATTAGTAAGGGGTTCGATCAATTTTTTACCTAGCCTAGGTTCTAAAGGTGTTAGGGCGCCAAACTGTAACAGACAACAAATAAATACTAGTAACAAATTAAGTCTATTGCTATTACTTAAGCCGAATTTTCCGTTTTATAATCTTATCATATTAACAAGCTTATATGTACGTACAACAAAAACTAAATATTTAGGAGCGACTCTGGTGGCTGAAAAAATTGAAGAGGACTTAGACCCAGTTACCAAATTACTAACATCAAAATTTCTAAATGACAATAAGTAAATCAATTAAATACACCCATTATAATAAGAAATACAATTATATTTCTTAAAAACAGATAGCAAGTTATTATGTTAACGTATGTATAGAAGAACGCACACAATTAGACCTTCAAGGCAATGCCCAGCAAAAATAGACTAGATTTTGATCATTTATTCTACTGACAGAAGTACTGTAGTAATAGAGATGATAAAAATAAGACTTTCCGATTATGATATTCGTTTTTAGCAAAATGAATTGGTTAAATATTAAGTTATGACATCATAGGAACGTCTCCGGTTTGCACAAATTGTTTGCGGTAATAACTAGTGTCTTAACTACGATTGAAGGACTGATACAAAACATAACCATTCATTTGAAATATAAAAGTGTTATCATGTTCCTTTTTTTCGAATTAAACGATGTTACAATAATTTGGGATACAGAACATAAAAAATTTATTTGTAATTTACAATGTATTAAGATATTTGAAGCTTTTACTTATTTTTTAATTTTCTCTGGTGCAAACACATGTTTTCAATTATGTCTAAGCCTCCTTTTTGTACTTCTTTCGTTCACTTTAAAAACATTTCTTTCAATTTTCTTTTACACTCTCGATATCAGATTCGACCTCAATCCAAGCTCGACTAAAATTCTAGAGCAATTATATAGGATCGGTACGTAGTGCTAGCCCCCATTATCCTTGTCTACTAAAGAACTTGAAATGTGACGTACATACAGTTATATCCCTTACAGCTTATAGAATTGATACAAGCACCTATTAATAACAATGTTGTTCAGTTATATAACTATTTGTATTCTATTTTCGCGTGTTATTCTTATAGAGGGAGAAAATATCGGCAGTTTTTCCCTCTTACAGCGAGGAGATGAAGTAGCAAAGGCATGAATTTAAATACAGTAAAATTGCGCCTATAATCTTGACTTCTAATGAATACAAGATCATTATAATTAAAATTGCTTCACTGAAAATTACACAATTTTATTTTGTTTATAAATTAATTCGACACATAAATAAAATAAAGTCAATATGTCTTAGCTCAAATTCCTAAAATTACATCAACTAGCTTGCTACTAACTAGACAAAAATTCCATTGAATTTAAAAAATACCTCGTTATTACTTTAAGTAACGGTTCTGTTATTTTTAAACTAAGCTGTGGCTCGAACATCGTAAGTGATGAAAACTAAAAGAGAATATCTTCAATATATGCAGAATAAAATTAGAAATGTAACATTTATGGATGAAGTATGTAAAGCAATGAAGCATTACTGCAAGATTTCTAGATAATTGTCGAAAACACAAACGCTGTCTGTTATTGGACAAATACAGCAGAACAGAAAGAAATAAGTGCATACCATAAAGCAGCGGTTCTTAACCTATGGGGCGCGAAGCATATTTCTTGGGTCGCGCTGAGTCGAACCAAAAAAGTTAGTAATACACCAAATAATAAGTAATACGAACACCTCCTAGAAGAGTTATTCCCTAATACAAGTTATTCCCTAATACAATGTTTCGGTTTTACCGCTCTTCGCGAATGGCCTTCCGGAAGTGACGTCCAATTCCTGTCCTGAGGCTTTCTCTTCTAGAAGGTGTTGGTAATACGCACGCCATTGCTTTGCATGCGCGCAGACTTAGTAAGCGCTCTGTCAAAAACTCGTTTCTGTTGTGTATTTTGTTGTGAATAACAGTGAAATGTGCAATAACAGTGAAACGTGAATACAAGCATTTTAGAAACAAATTTTGTCTTATTATTAATAGTGGAGTGATCAAGCTGCAGTGCGTATTGTAAAATTGTAATCACCCTAATAATGGCAAAACGTGAATACAAGGAAGCATTTTTAGAATTAGGTTTAACTTGCATTAATGATCGAGGAGTGAACAAGCCGCAATGCGTGTTGTGCAGTGAAATATTAAGTAATGAATCGATGAAACCGAACAAACTTAAAAGACATTTTGATGCAAAACATAAAAAATGTTCCTTTGAGGGAAAAGATCGTACTTTTTTCGAAAGAAAAGAAGCCCATTTAAAAAGACAGCGTTTGGATGCACCAAGTAGTAGTGGTTTTATAAATTCTGCCAAACAAGCTACACTTGCTTCATTTCATGTGGCTTGGCATATTGCAAGACAAAAGAAACCCCATAATATTGCTGAAAAACTTATAAAACCTGCTGCCATTGACATGGCACGTATCATGTGCGGAGATGAAAGTTCAAAGAAATTACAAAAGATACCATTATCAAATGATACAATTCGTTTACGAATTAATGATATGTCATTTGATATTAAGAATCAACTTATTTCTGCTATAAAAATTGCTGGTTTATTTAGTATTCAACTGGATGAAACGACAGATGTAAGTAAAGATGCTCAATTCATGGTTTACGTGCGGTATCCAGGTTTAATAGATATACAGGAGGACATTTTATTTTGCAAACCAATGTCAACAACAACTAGAGGTGAAGATATTTTTCTTATGGTCGATTCGTTTTTTAAAGAAGAAGGATTAAATTGGATTCAGTGTTTCAGTATTTGCACCGACGGTGCAGCTGCCATAACAGCATCTCAAAAGGGATTTTCGACAAGAGCAAAACAAATGAATCCACAAATTATATCGATTCATTGTTTGTTACATAGACAAAATCTTGCTTCAAAAAAATTATCACCCGAATTATGTATCGTTTTGGATGAAATTTTTGCGGTAGTCAATTTTATCAAATCAAGAGCTCTTAACTGTAGAATTTCCGCGAACTGTTTCGAATTTGGTGCAGAATACGAACATTTATTATATTATTCTGAAGTTAGATGGCTGTCCCGGGGCAAAGTTGTTCAAAGAGTATTATCATTACGGACAGAAGTCGAATTATTTTTGATAGAAAAGAAACACCCATTAGCATCTAAATTCTCCGAGTTGAAGTGGATTACTCAAGTTGCTTATTTGTCAGATATTTTATTTGAAATAAATAATCTAAATACGTCTATGCAAGGACGTAATCATACTATTACTGAATTAACTGAAAAAATTACATGTTTTAAAAATAAACTCAAATTATGGAGAAATAAGGTTGAAGTAAAGAAACTTGCTTCATTCCCGACTCTTAATTTACTTGTTGAAGACAATAATATTGATATCACAGATTTTGAAATACAGAAAATTATTATTAATCATTTAGAAAAACTAATAGCAGACTTTGATCGATATTTCCCTGCAGACGATGTTTTCAAATATAATTGGGTTCGAATGCCATTTAATTTTGATGTAAGTGATTTGCATGAGGAATTTGTTAATATTAATCAATTTCAAGAACAATTAATAGAAATACAAAGTGACCAAGCACTTCGATACAATTTCTACAAAAACACTGAATCTTTATGTGCTTTCTGGTTAAAATTAAAAACCGAAAAGCCAATAATTGTTAAAGAAGCCCTAAAAGTATTATTGCCCTTTTCAACAACATATATGTGTGAGGCTGGTTTTTCGGCTCTGTGTGTAATCAAAAACAATTACCGGAACAAGATAAATCCTGAAATAGATATAAGGTGCTCCTTGACAAGCATTCAACCGAGGTTTGAAGATCTTTCAAAATGTATTCAAGCACAAGATTCTCATTAAAACTGTATGACTTGCATTTAAAATTTAAAAGACTTAACATATGTATTGATATTTCTTTTTTTTTTAGGAATAAGTTAAAATGTCAATTATTTTCAAAAAGTTATAAATATATTTTAATTTGATCAATAAAAATTATTAAAAACACTTGATTATTATAATTAAATTTTCCTTGGATCGAAAAGTACTTTTGTTTATCTTTATTATTAAAAAAATAAATAAAAAATTTGTAAGTTAAAAAAAATCATCATCGTAGGATTGAAGATTTTTTCAAAATACGATCTAAAATAAAGGAATGAAAAAATTTTGACTTTTTTTGGGTCGCGACATGAACATATTTCTCAAATTTGGGTCGCGGCTTAAAAAGGTTAAGAACCGCTGCCATAAAGGACTTACTGTATAAATATAGTAAGTAGACTCTAGGAAATTTAAAGTAAGTACGTTATAACAATGATAATAATATTTAGTAAATTGCCCAACAGGTCATCCCAATACAGACAACATAAACAAATAATTAAGATAATACATATGTGAAATATTACAATCAAAAGATTGCACTTGATACCTTAGTAAAGAGATTTTTGACTTGATTATCCCAACGAGGTCAAATTCTACAGGAAGTCCCAGAAATAAAAAGACGGAGTAGAAGGTATGTAAAATTCGAACAGAAACAGACCCAAATATACCGCAATAACGAAGAAATTAAAAATTTAATTTTCTATGTTGTTTTTTAGATAAAAAAAATACATTACCGACCTGGCGCAGAGTGTATGTTTATAAATACACGTAAGAATATTCATTGTAAATAGAAACGAACACGCATTCATTGAAAAATACGCTTTTATTTGTATGAAACGGGAAAAACACGTTAAATCGTACTCATTTATAAAACATATTTTTGGCCCGATGCGTCTAAGGCAGCTATGTAGTCAGTTGTTGACCCAGAGGGCTACACACTTTTTTGCAGACAATAAAATATTGTTTTTATTTTTAAAATAGGAAGGTTGTTGCTCTTTAATGTGTTTGTAGTCAGAAACAGCTGATAATTATTATTTTAGAATATTTAATAAATCCTAGTTTTTCTATTTTCTAGCCTTTATATAGTATATATCAAGAATGTCATTCTTTTTTCTAGCAGGTGTAAAATTAAAGTAATTAATGGTTTGATATTTATTATGAAGTATCTATTCCTCCTCCTTCTTTTTAACACAAGTAATATGGTGGTCCTGAAAAGGACCGATTGTGAAAGTGAGGCAGGTGGATATTTAGTCCAAGGTCGGCGTAAGGCCAATTGCATTTTTTATTATTTTTTTTTCTGTCGTCTGCGCACGAATAGACTTGATATTTTGAGGATACGTTTTTAAACAATCTAGCTTCCGATTTTTGCTACTCCGTCTTTTTATTTCTGTGACACCCTGTATAGATGGATATGACAGATAAGAAGAAACGTTGCCAGCATATAAAAATAAAAAGGCCCTAAATTACATACTGGTGTCCCACAAAAACAATACGAATCAAATAGCGCCTTTACTGGAAGGTTTTAATGAGGGATACGTCAAATTAAATGGTTGTAAAATAGACTATAAAATGCGCCAATAAAATTGTTTCTAGTCTTACCGAATTTTAAGCCCCTGCAGCAAATTTTTTCTCAAATTAAACTACGTATTTTTTTTTGATTGATTCTGATAGTTTTGTTTATATGTTAGGCAAAAATGATATCAGCCATTAAAAAAATTGCCTACCGAAACTCTCATTAATGCTGAAACAATTAATGACATCCAGCTTTCCTTAGAAACAAAAAATGATGAGTATAGTACATTCACGTTAACAAACGAGGTGGGAATGTTCTAGTTATTTCGGACCTAGGAATATTGAATTACAAAAATACCTAAGCATTATTACCGTTTCTAATGACTTAGTGTAAATATTATGTTGGATGCACTGTCAGTGGTGCCAAGTTAGGGAATTTTTCCCTAGATCTAGGAATTTCTTGATCTAATAGGGAAAAAGGGAATTTTACTGAACAAATTTTAAAGAAAATAAAAGGGTATTGCCCAAGTTTTATTCTGTCTTACTTTTTGGATTTTTCATACTTTTTTACTGTTTTGCTCAGTCCATCTAGTGTATCATTGTGTTAGATTTGTATGGAGTATAAAACAGTATAAAACTGAAGGTAGGTAGCTAATTAACAAGTAAGCAAGAAGCGGGTTTTTTTTTCAAATAGAAATATGTACGTAGGGTATTCACGGGAATGTTTGCACAATATCGTTCTCGTGTTTGTTATTTTTTCGTAAAAGCGAGCGACTATCGACTTGATTGCCGTGATTTACAGCCGCATCGCTATGGCCGAAATTTTACATGACAATATATTCCTTAAATTCAGATCTTGCGACATTCAGTTGGCCATGGTAAATTGAATGACATTCGCGCCATCTCTTAGGGAATCCTCCAAGATAGCGTCTATCTGTGTGTACAAATATGGCCGTTCTTTACCCATTATCTAAAATATGCAAATAAACAAAACTAATACATTACCGTCAAAATGTCTTTTATATTAGCTACTACGAAATAAATTTAAATAAAAATTTTATAAAAATAATTTGTGTAAATTAAACTCCTATACCATACATAGGAGAATATTATGACTTATTACATACATTTAATGATTTTATAACTGGCATTTGCATAATTATAAAATTGTTACCGGCCGATAGGTATCTATTTTATCTTACCCCCCCCCCCCCTTATAAAGTTCTCGCTCTAGTAAAGTAAATCCAGTGAATTATCGGAAAGTAAAGGTCTAGGGAAATCTAGGACATTTTTAGAATGGCTTCTGGGGATTTCTATCTCTATACTACTGGCACCACTGTACACTGTATGGAATATGCGCCGAGTTGTCTAACGTGTTTTTGTGTCTTTAGACTCTGTCTTTACTTGTCAGCTGTCGTTAGGTTATTTTGTGTTTTCGGTATCTTTACGTTTGTATTCATGAGTACTTACATAATATATGTAATGTTAGGAAAGGAAAATTAAGCTTCACATCAGAAAGATGGACATTGGAGACCTAACCTAGAAATAAAGCGATATGACAAATACAAAAATAAGTGTAATATGGCAACATGGTTGTCGGATTAATTATGCTCCACCTTGTCTCTTAACGTGAATGAGCTACAACAACCGTACAGTCTATCAAATTACGACTTTCAATAAGCCCAAACGAGTTCAACCTCAAACTCGTGACGAAAATGTAGAACTGAACGTGCTCTCGAGTGTTGAAGAAAACCATTGGTCCTCAACAAGAGAAACTGTTAGCAGAGAAGAACCATCAAAATCCTCCGTGCAGTGAGTTTACCGGTATTGGGCCTTGGAAAATCCGTACCTAACAGTACATCGGAATATTCAACGGACTTTTTCCGTAAGTGTGTGGTGCGGAATTAAACACAATAAGCTGATTGGTCCTATATTTATTGATGGCAAATTAGATCTATTCAAGTACAACACAATCCTCCGCCACGATTTCTTCTTTTTGTTGATTTCAAGTTAGGCTAATGCCTTTACTCATAATCTGAATGAGATGAATCATGATTTTGGGTTTTGCTGCCAGTTTAAACTTTTAATCATCTTTTACAATCGCCTGCTGGGGGCGTTTATGTCTCCATGGTACATGAGAGTCATAGCGTTGATTGAAGGAATATATAAAGATGCGCAACGCTATAGTAAAATTGCGTGTCTTTCCGTTAAGTCGTCCCGCAAACCCCTTGTCGAGAAACATCATCGCTGTCTCGAGCTGTTTCGAATCTCGGACCCAAACGACTGAAGCATCGCTATAGATCTCGGACCCAGTTTTGGCTACGCTCAGTGCTATGTAGTTGCGCATCTTAATGTATTCCTTCAATCAACGGTCACAGTTCATTATTCTTTCCAAGTCTAAATTTGGGAGTCTATCATCCTATCGAAGAATTTTCTTGAAAGTTCTTTTACTTATAGAGCAGACGCGTTATATTCAATTGCACGTCATCGATGGCGTTTACACGTTGTCATAACTGTATTAAAGAAACTAAAAAAGTTACTTTATTAAATTATGCTTGACGGCATTTATTCCACTAGTTCAGTTTCAGTTGCCGCTTAATGAATTTCATCGAGTATTTTTCAACAGGATAGTTCTCATGTCATTATAAATAGGGAGTTTCTATCAACAATGCTTGAAGATTCTTGGATCGGAACCCATGTCCCCCATGTCTTGGCCGGTTCGGCAGCAGATATTACCCCGATGGATACTTTTATATCTTCAAGCTATAGTATATGCACCACCCTCAGAAAATGAACCGAGAAACAACATTATTGAGGCTTGGCGAATGATTCCTACCGATATGGGGTTGCGCAAAGATGTCGACAACAATTATTTAAGTGCTTCTTATATTTAATCGTGTTTTTTTTTGATTTTCTGTGTAAACGTTCTATTTGGTTTTTTATCTTTGCATTGGAAGGTCGGAAAGGGATCGTGCGCTTACGTTTGTGCGCATATCTGGTTACCATAGTAACGAGAGTTTCTGAAGGAAATTTGTTTTAATGCCAGATATCATATTTGCATAACACATCAAAAGAATTTTAATTTTTTTTTCGGAATTCTTTTTGATGTGAAGATATACTTGCGACATTTTGTCGTGTTCAGAAAAAAAACTTTCAGAATCACTCAAAAAAACTATGTACAGTAGACTCTCGATTATCCGAAATCGGATTATCTGAAACTCCGCAATATCCGAAAATCAAATATAGAATTTTAACTCCGCTTTATCCGAAACACCGGTCAAAGATGTTCCGGATTATCCAAAATGATTTGAACTTAAGTGAAAATGGCGCGCTTTTATACTTCCCAATAGGTACATAATACACGTGGCGGCGTTTGTGTCGCTCAGTTCAGTGTGGTTCAGTGCTTTAGGTTATGTTGTATTGCATTTCGTGCGGTTTAGTTTTGTACATTACGAGCGGTACGCGCAGTATATAAGTTAGCGAAAATATGGATACAAAACGAAAGCGAAAAGTGGTTACTATAGGCGAAAACTAAATGCTATAAAACGTCTCGACTCTGGTGCACAATTAAAAACCATCGCAAAAGAGTACGGTGTAGGTGTAAGTACAGTTTCGGAGTGGCGAAAAAACAGGAAAGATATCGAGAAATGGAACAGTGTGTTAACTTCTCCTGCACCAAATCGGAAAGTTATGAAAATCAGTTAGTAAGATAAAGTGGATAAGGCATTATATTTATGGTTTACCCAAAAACGTGCTAGTGGTATTCCAATGTCTGGTCCAATTCTTCAGCAAAAAGCAATAGAAATTAGTGAAGAGCTTCCTGTAATTGAGGCTCCTGATACATTTACAGCAAGTGAAGGATGGTTATCCAGGTGGAAAGATCGGCACGGAATTAGGCAGCTTCGAATATGTGGTGAAAAATTATCTGCAAACGCAATGGTTGTCGAGAACTTTAAAACAAGGTTTAAAGCAATTATCGACGAAAATTCTTATACTCCCAATCAGTTATATAACTGTGACGAAACTGGCATATATTACAAAGCAGTGCCACGCAAAACTTTAGCAAGTAAAGATGAAGTTTCTGCTTCTGGTTATAAAAAAAATAAAGATCGGGTGACTATTCTCGCTTGCAGCAATTATTCTGGACGTCATAAAATGCGCCTGTGTATAGGAAAATCAGAAAAGCCAAGAGCATTTAAAAATCTGAGCCCTAACTTGATGCCATTGTACTATAAACATCAAAAAAGCTCTTGGATGGATTCGAAATTGTTTAGGAATTGGTTTTTTGAAGAATTCGTCCCATCGGTTACAAAATTCCTTAAAGTAAATGGGCTACCTGTTAAAGCTTTGTTACTGGTGGATAATGCACCTTCTCATTTGTCTGTAGAAGAACTTACATTTGGGGAAATTAAAGTTCTATTCTTACCACCAAATGTTACCGCTTTAATTCAACTGATGGACCAAGGTGTTTTGGAAAACTTGAAAAGAAACTATCGGAAAAAATTATTGCAATTTATATTAGAGGCAGAGAATGAAGGGGACGATCTAGGCGTTTGTTTGAAGAACATTAACCTAAAAGATGTAATATATTGTATAGCCGATGCCTGGAACAATGTAAAACAGTTGACCATACAAAAGTCGTGGAACAAAATTATTGATGGACAGAATGAATTAGCAGAATTGAGGCAAGACGAATGCGGAGAAGATGAAGGTACAAATATACTATATGATCTTGCAATAAAGATAAGTGGTTTTAATAATATTCCTCGAGAAGATTTTGATGCAGGGATTCAGTTAGAAAAGAACGATGGAGAGGAAATTGTCAAACTTAGAACTAATTAACCTAACAAATGAAAATGAACATCCCAATGAGGAAGAGGAAGATGCAGGGACAGTAGGAAATTCAATGAAAGTAATTTCACATCGGGAAGCAGTAGAGTGTTTAGACAAGGCACTAGTTTATATCGAACAACAACCGGAGGCAACCACGACTGATATTTTTTAATTAGAAGATGGAGAGACATTGCGGCAAAAAATCAATACTTATGCAAGTCCAAGCAATTAACAATGGATTTATTTGTAAATCGTTAGGTATTATTAAACTTTCAATTAAAAAAAATGTTTTCACCAGATAGGTATGTATAAATGCAAATTGTAAAGGAAACTGCAATAAAAAAATATGTATCCAAATATACACACGTAAATTATTTCCACCTCGGTATTATCCGAAATTTCAATTATCCGAAATAGGTTCGGTCCCAATCATTTCGTATAATTGAGAGTCTACTGCACTATAATTTGAAAAAAAAAAGTTATCTGCAGGGGTTTAGAATTTTGTAGGGCTAGAAACAATTTTATTGGGGTATTTTATAGTCTCTTTACAACCATTTAATTTGAGATATCGCTCAATAAAATCTTCCAGGAAATAAAGACGCTACTAATTCGTATTGTTTTTGTGAGACACCTGAACATAGATGGTTAAACGTGTCGAGAAATTGTGCGTTCAGGTTCCATAAGAGAACCAAAATTTTAAAGATAAAAAAAAGAAAAAACCATGCTCCCAATTAACCAATTATTTTTAAAATTAATACAATAACACTTTCACATTAAATACTTAATTATTAATACATATACATAGAAATATATTCTTACCAATTTAATAATTTTTATCAACATCCAATTATTCGTACTGGTAGTCATTAATTTAAAGAATACCGGAGCTAAACTAAGATAATTTTTCGGATTTTTTCTCGCTAACTCACATACAACATTCACTGCTGCAGATTGCACACCTAAACATAAAAAAAAACATTGAGATGTTAGAAACATAGACCGGTCATGTTACAATATTATATAAATACGAACAAAACCACTCACCAGGATCTGAATCTTCTAATTTCTCCTTTAATCTTGGAAATGCAGGTCTGAGTGCTTCAGGATATTTTAGAAAAACTTTATACATCATAAGAACGGCTTTTTTTCTTATATATGGTTTTGTCGAATTTAACTATGGAAAAAGTACTTTTTACAATATGATTGCAACATCATAAAATTAAAGTTACAACTTACTAAAGTTAAAATATCATTAGATAAATCTCTAGCTAAATCTGTACTTATGTAACAACTTAAAGATGTTAAAGCCAACCCAGCTTCATATTGATTTTGAGAATTTAATTCTTTCCTAATCATATTTGTTGTTAACATGAGCAACTAAAAAATTAATTGTGTTGTTAAAATATGTATTTACACCATTCTATTTCAAAGCAATACCTCTGAATCACAATGAAAAGATTGACTAGCTGCTAAATAACCAATTCTTTTTAATGTAAATTTTCCAGAGCTCATAACTTCAATAATATTAAATCCTGCCCATGATATATCGTACCCTAACATTTGTAACTGTAACAGAAAACATACACAAATATTAGTTCATTAAAATAATATAAAGCGATACATACATATGTTAATTTAGCTATCGCATTACTCTTCACTGACAAATTATCCTGTCTCAATTCCTGTTTTATATCTTCCATACATTGCGCTATGTATTTGGCCTAGAAATGAACAATACAAATAGGGGCAAGCAAACCCACATAACCTCAAAAGTCTCACTTCATGTTCCTTATTGTTTCTAATGCCTCTGACAAGGTCCGTTAGATTCTTGTCAAACATTCTCTCGAAATTACCTTTTACCTTTTTCAACGCCATGGTAACACTGCGGTAATTGAAAAAATCCGTTGCAGTATTTAAAAAATCGATCATTTTTGTACATACCGTTTTTGTAAGGATCACTACGACTTCTAAAAGATGGACAATCATACGAACTTTGTCTTTGTTATCACAGATCGTTTCCCGTCGTTTATTTGTGTTGTGATATCTCATGTCGGCCCCAAAGGGCCATCAGCTTACTACTTATTTAAAACAAATAATAGCCACGTTTGACGAATGTCAAAACCAAAAAATGTGGATCGGGAATCTTCCTTGATCGTGTTCTAAAAGCACTAAAACAATATATTCGAAAGTTATTCAGTTTATAGTAGTTTAATTAGTTAAATTAGGAAATAGACTTTTATCAAATTAATGTAATTATAATTTCACTTGTAAATATTTGTAGACGGCAATCTGTAGTTCATTATAGATATCTATGGATGACGATGGTTACATTAATTTTTAAATATGTACTCAAACTATTTTCCTCATATTTTTATAAAACTCGTATGCATAATTTAGTCTGTACAAAAGTTATAATTTATTTGTTTGTGGTTATATGCCGATTCTTTTATTTAAACAATTTGGTAAATTCTAATACTAATTCTATAGGAAATTATAGATGGCGGTGTAAATGTAAACATCTCCTGATCACTTTCTATCCTTTCTATATACACATAATTAAATCAATGGTATTCGAATCCATTGTAAATGGAAAATGAAATTTTTATTAATCATTTATTAACTTAATCAATAATTTCTACAATTGAAAGATGTTGATCTTCTTTTAAAATGGCCGTAAGTCATTTTATTGAATAAGTTATCTGTGTTTAAATGGTTTAACCGAACCTTATGAAAACAACATAATATGGGTTCTGAACATTCAGCACATTTGAAACAAGCAAGTTTGAGTCTGCAAAGCGAAAAACAAGCAAATATCCGAAGACAACATACGATTGCTAATCCTGGAGGTGAATTTGAAGAAAGGCCAGGTTCCACTTCACCTGGGCCAAGCATATGCAGTGATTCAGACTTGCCATACATAAGTTACACAGTCAACAGGCCTATTGGAGATTCACCAAAACTAGCAAATAAACAATTAAGTAAATCTAAGATTGGACAGAGGAAAGTAGTACAGAAAAATGTTAAGAAATCTGCTCATAATATTGTAGTAGTTAAACCTGCAATAAGCGGTCCTAATGTTGATAAAGATCCTGACATAGTACGGTTAGCTGTAAGTACATATATAAATATTTACTGAAGCTTATTAGTCATAAATTAAATACATATGTCATAAACTTAATTACACATTATGGGAAAGGTATACAGGTACAGTTGATTTTTGTCAGAAACAATTACATGTTAGCTACAAGGGAATACTGTCCCTTGTAGCTAATATGTAATTGAAGAGATTTATTAACAAAATTTATTGCGAACTACAATGGAAACATGAATAAATAATAAAATATGTACTTTACCAAGTGAATTATATCTCTCATACGTACATCGAAATTATAACAATTACAATAAGTGATGTTTGTTTTAGTTCATTACACAACATTATTCATCAATCTACTTCCTACATCCATGCTCGGCCAGGCAATATTTTCATTAATGTTAAAATAGATCATAATTTTATTTCAAGAACGAGATATAATTTACATCAACATAATGATTTTCATAAAATGTGCTAACTCACAATCTATTAGCGCTCCTATATATTATTAATATTCTACGTTATAAATCACAATTTTGAAATTGTGAATAAAGTTTTATAATATAATTATTTATAATTCCTGTTGTGATGTTTTCAAGTGTCACTTCCAACCTATTCTTTTTTAATATCTTTATGTATATATGGGTATATTTTGTGTATTAATTTAGAGTGAACTTGTAGTTAATATTATATGAAGGTTATCTTGATTTTTAGAGTATTCCAATGTTCTTACCAATTATGCGTGCTACATTAAACTTACCTGCTGCACGTGATCCAGAAGTATTAGAAAGATTAGATCCGGTACCACTAACCAAGCTATGTTTAAGGTATCAAAATCAATTACATACATGCTCAAATTTAGTAGCAACAGAACAAAATCAATTAACTCAGAAGATAAGAGAGGTAATTCTTCAGTTTTCATTTATAAGGAGGGGGTCTTTCTTCACATACTTTTTGTCTTCACGTTTCAGACTGATGCCGACATAACAAAAATAGTTGCGGTAGCTTGTGATAGACAAAAACGATATGCTAAGTATGCCGAAAGGTTGATGAAAGTTCAAGAACTATCACATCAACTGAATCGATGCCATATGCTTCTTAATCAAACGCTAGAGTCAATAGAAACCTTAAATAATTGCTTAGACATCGAAGATCGCTTAGAGCCGTTTGTTTGGACAACAGGATGAGAATAGCTGTGATTTTTAGTTGGTTTTAAATTTATTTTTCCAATTTTTATGTTGTACATACATATTTATATAAATTTTAAATACCATAACATGCAATTTTATGATGCTAACTAATACTGTGTTGTGATTCTGTGTTAAATGTCGTTATATTGTACATAGATAATTTTATATTTATTTTTTAATTTGAATGTTATGTATATCAAGTAACACCAATAAAAGGAGTTTTAAATTTTTTTATACATTTTGAATCTTTCAATAATTTTTCCAGTGATATACTTGATTAGCATGTTGAATCTCGCCAAAAATATAGTTATAGATCTGTTATGTTTGAGCACAGTGGAAGAGGAAAGAAAACACAAAATTGTATTTTTTTTATATTTTTTAAAATAATGACTTGCAATGTATAAATTTTTATTACAATACAATAAAAATTAGATAATGTTAAATGTGATAATGATGTCATATGTTTGTGTAATCAAAAATTGCTGATTGCTATAATTCAATCCAATAACCCTAGAAAATGTGGCGTTTCTGCTTGATAGTTTTTATTCATATTGGTTACTTTGTTTGCATTAAAATTCAAGAATGAGGTTTACTTTCTTATTATTTAGTGTTTGTGTACGTTTATGCGATATCCAGACAAAGCTATTGCACTTACAGCCGTGAAATTTAGCACACATGTAGTCGTAATGATGACTCAATGCACCTCGAAGCCAGAATTTTAAAATATAATCTCGAATTTTTTATTTAATGTTTTGTGTTATTTTGGGTGGTCCGTAGTCAACTTTAGTTGTAGAAGGTTGTTCGGCACAGCTGACAATGACACCTCAAAGTCTACGTTAGGTTAACTTTAATGTTAAGGAAACGTCAGAATTGACAGATTGAAGATATATCTGACGTTTGATAAACGTTGGCAGTCGCACGAAAATTCAACTGCAGGTTATGAACGCAGTTATGGATGACAATTGCCGGGAAACGTCAGCATTTACAGGCGGAATAGCGTCAGTCGTACAATACAACGTGTTTTGTCAATTGACAAATGCTACGAATTGACAGCATTAAATAATGAATATATCAAATATGGACATTTATAATAAAGAGAAGTGTTATAGAAAACGAAAGACTATCGAGAAAAAGTATTCACCTTTATCAACCACTTCTCAAGTTTGAACATCAGGAAGCCAACAAATGTTGAAGAGATTACGAATAAAAAGTGGATTTTTTCTATACCTTATTCCAAAAAGAGAGAGACGAAATTCTGAACAGACCCCCAGTCCAAATTACAACGTGTAACTGGTAAAATCAATTTTAGGCGGTAAAATTAAATTTAAATATGTCTGAAATATGAAATATCTACCAAATTAAATTGTTTATAGATTCGTCAAAGATAAATCTACAGTTAAGGCAACAGAATGGTAAATATAGCAATGACAACACATGAAAGTTAATAAATTTGTCTAGAAAACAAACTTTGTCAAAATATTTGACAATTGATAGAAAAAGGCGAATGTAGTATGGTTATTTCGCCTTGCTGTTAAACCAATAAGAAATAACTCTCACTTGGCACTTGGGTCTGTTCAGAATTTCGTCTCTCTCTTTTAGGAATAAGGTATAAAGAATCCTTGATTTCTAAAGAATACAAAAGTATTCCGAAATGACTTTTAGAAAAAAAAAATCCAAATTTCACCGAAAATAAGTCTTTTAAACTTACCGCAAAATATAGTAGTAGTGTAGTTCTTTGGGAATATTTTGGAAGTCATGCTCTCTAGACAGATATATTCACAGTATGAAAGTAGTTAGAGATTGATTTTGAATAATTTGCTACGTAAAACATTCAATCCAGGTCGGAAGTACTTAGCACCAATTATACAAAAGAACTTAATTGTCGGACAAAAATGTTTGAAGTACGGCAGCGTCCATTCAAAATTCAAATATATGGGAATGTTAGGAGACGCACACCAATTAAACGAAATGTTTGAGAAGCATTTTAAACACATTTCTGGCAAATTTTGAATTAATAATGTAAGTTTAATTGACATTAATTATAAATGCCAAATGAATCTATAATTTATTTTACATATATTTTATTATTTAATTTAACATAATAATATGTCAAGTTTGTGTGCATATTTGCTTCAAATAAATTGTTTGTCAAACATTTTATATAATTGGAGTGCGCGCAACCTTACTTTTCTCGCAAATTATGCATTCTATAGTTGAGTCACTTGCTCGCAACCGACATGCACCACTAAATTGAAATGGCGTCAAATTTGAGATGTTGCAAAATTTTATCTGTTAAGTAATATTACCTACAAAAGCCATTTCAGGACTGTCATAAATAATAATATTCATACATTTTGACATCTAAACATTTTAAATTTGTCAACAATGCTCCTAAACAATATAAACAAATGTTATATAAAATATAAGCGTAGAAAAAATATTTAATTTGTAGCTGGCTTTCAGGTAATATTATTTTACTATGGGAAGGTATATATCCTCAAATATTAATTACTTAGCTTAATTTTATTGTTTTGATATTGTTCCGGCCGATCAAAATTTGTAGTGGTATTGAATGGTCGTTTTTAGTTCGTACTTTGGCCGTGTCGGTTGCCAAAACGCCTCGACTATAGTAAACAATGTCTAAGGGATGACCTATGATTGTACTAAATTCTGTATACGTAACATACATGAATTTTGTGCCTGTATATCTAGCCAAATTTATTATTGTACAATACAAACTATTCATACGTTTTACCTACCTAACAGCTACTATTATTACTCATGTATTTACCCACCTTTGAAGTGTCTTCTGAAGTTACAAGCTGATCTTTCAGAATTAAATAAAAGCAAACATTCTTTATAAAGTTTTATATTTTTTCTCGTCATATATAAACAAAACATAAATTATACAGAATCCAATACGGGCGGTTCATAGCCCTCGGGACGATCCACAGCAGTACCACTTTCTCCTGCTTCTGCAGTGCCACCTCCTTTGCCAGCATCTCCATGTAATTCAAGCAATTTAGCTAATTCAAAACGTGGTTTCTTCAAAACTTTAACCTGTTAATGGAAATTAAAAAAGACTAATAAAACGTAGCCTTAAAATTAACATAAATAAATTGTAATTTTTTCTTATCTTTGTTAATCAGTTTGAAATATATATTTAGGGAACATAAAGTTATCTTCATGTTTGTATCAAAGCGAGCTGAGTGTCTCATCATATTAACAATTTAAGAATTTAAATAATAAATAATTAAGATTTTGTAACATACTTTTCGGATATATACATCATGTAGGGGGTAGGTGCCTTGGCAGGCCTTTTCTATATCCTTCGCAATTGAATCGGGTAATAATTTATTGACTACCTCCTTTAAATCACTTCCAGTAATATCACGAGTGATAATTTCTACCATCTTCTTGCGTATTAACCTAACCTGAAAGCAAAAATAATGAACAATAAATAAAAATATGAGATTATGTCAAATTTAATGATTATGTTGAATTCAAGCAAAGGCCGAAATTGTAAAATTTGGTAAAATGCAAAAATCAAAAACAAATTACAGACATTAGTTACTTTGTAAATGACTATTTAAAACTGCACAACTATAAAGAATATACGTCTATAAAGAATATATGTAAGTTCATGCAAATTTGAAAACTAACTAACCTGTGTATGTTGAGCATAGCAGGTTTTTCTTTGCGATTGTTGATCTTTATTTGTGAAACCAATGCAGAATACTCTTAATAGATATCCATCAGTTGTTTTGACATCAGCTGATGCTTCGATTAACGTCTGCCATTTTTTAACCATGGATCTCAATTTATCGGTTGTAAGATCCATACCATGGAAATTTGTAAGAACATTTCTGCCTTGAACATCTTCGGCAATTAGTCTGAACTTACGGAATGAACGTTCAGCATCAGAATCACTTTGAAGATCAGCCAGTGACACTTCAAAGACTCTATATTTTAAACCTTCTGATGCTATCTTAGTGCCCTGTGTACGATTCACTAGGGTTTTCCCTATTTGCCTTGTCGTAAACATGCATGGTGCTTTCACATCATACCAATCTTTTCTGGTGAATGGGTCCACTCTAAAACATAATAAATACATAGAGTTTATAACATATACACATAGTAATATACATTTATGAGTGCACAATATACTCAAAATATAATACAAATTATCTTCACGTATGCAACATAGCGGCGAGCGTAACTTCACATCATAAATAAGCTAACCTTAAAAGCTATCAAACAAGAACTTAAAAACACTCCCTTCACTATAACATTATACTTTAAGGATAACTACAAGCAAAGACTAACTACTAAATTTTGATAAAATAGTCTTCCATCTACAATAATAAAAAACAAAAATAGTTTGAAACAGCATGTATGTTACATTTAAATCAACAATATTCCCAATCATCTATAATAAGACGTACAAAATAACCCTCACACTAAATTAATAGGATAGTAAATTGTAGATTTAATTTAATATTTTCTACTTACACCTTCTTCTTAACTCCCTTTTTGCCTCCTTTAGACAGTCCCTTATTTTTACCGACCGCCATCTTCACCAAATACACATGAAAAAGAGGTATTGAAAGACGGAGATAAAACTATCATGGCTACCAAATCAAAATGGAAATCTATAATTGGTGGATTTTTGTAGGGTACGTTCTGAAACATGCCATGCATGATGATTGTGGACAAGCTAATGGAAGAACTTGATTTTCTTGGTGTTTTTTCTTAAATTTAATACAAAAATGACTTCCAAAGTATTTGTGTGAAGAAACATTGGACTTTATGGAAAAGTCATAAAAGACAGATGGGAGAGTTCTAGAAATCGTGGAAGGCCTTTGAGAGTTTAAAAGGACCAAGAATAAATTGACCTCCGTGAGTTATTACAATATATCCAAGATACTACTAATACTATTAATAAGAAATAATAGTAGGATATGTATATAAATATACAAGATTATTTTAAGACAGCAATCATAATTAAATTAAATAAAACACGTCATGGAACCTCCTATCCCACCCAACGAAGCAGATTGTTGTAATTCAGGGTGTAATCCATGTATTTTTGATGTATATGAAGAGCAACTGCGAAAATATAATTTACAGAATGGACAGTTAATTAAAATAGAATCTAATTTCAAGAATTGCATAAATGAAACATCATATAGTGTGTTCAAACTTATTGAGAAAATACAACATACCAAAGACACTTACTTCTTAATTTTTGAGTACTGCAGGCCATTTAGAAAAGATACTGAAGAAGATAAAAGGAAGTTAAAGTTACATTTTAAGCCTGGACAACATTTTTTACTACGTAAATATTTTAATTCTTCGAATAATTTTACAAGAGCGTATACACCTATACCTTTCATGAATATTAAGCCATTGTGCTTTTGTATTTTAGTTAAAGTATATGAAGATGGAGTAATGTCAAAATACTTGAGAAATTTAAGGGTGTCTGCAAAAACATTATGGAGAGGTCCATACGGTGATTTTACAATAAATTACAAGTACAAACATATATTGATGATTGCACAAGGTACTGGTATTTCACCTCTATATGCAATTATAAGGGAAATGCTTAATAATGATAATTGTGAAACTTTTGTTACACTTTATTTCTGTTGCCGTAGTTGTGATGATATTTTGCTACACGAAGAATTATATCAGTGTTTGTCATACTGGAATTTTAAGTACGAGATTTTCTTGAGTGTTACTGTAAATACAAATGCTAAATATAATGAAATCGTACATAAAGAAAAGCTAAGTAAAAGTAAAATTCAATTATTTTTAAATAATATTGATAATAGTACCACACAAGTTTTAATATGTGGCAATGAGCGTTTTAATAAAAGTATATCTGAAAATGTAAGTCATTTTGACAAAATAGATGTATTTATTTTTTAATAACAAAATAAAATTGTATTGTGAAATATGTAACATACTTTCATGCACAGAAAAAAATTGCTGTAGAATATGTCATATGTGAAATATGTGTATTTAACTAAATCACGTTCTCAATTCTTAAAATTGAAATATGTACAATAATTATAATTCACATACATAACTTCATGTTCTACCTGTTTCATTTTGATTTCATGTCTGCAAATATCAATTTTTTCAGTGGTTTGTAAATGTTGGTTACAAGTAAAATAAATTCAACATGTTTTGAAATATAAGCACTATGTTTTTAATAGTACCTATTACAGAGGAATTATTTTGACATAAAGATTGGAGAAATCTCACCTGTTATTTCACGCGTTGATAAAAAAATTTGTATACTACCATTACATGAGTAAGGTTGACCTTGTTTTGAATAACTGCAGTTCAATCAAACTACTATCACAATTTCAACATTTTTTGGAAAATGCTTATAATCATTTAATCCAGATTTTTTGTAAAAAGTAACCTGAACAAATTCCAGCACGATTTTCGTCTAAAGCACAGGGTAGCATTTTGGGACCCTTGTTATTCGTAATTTATGGTGGAATTCTGTAACTTTCTCGGAAGCTGCGGCTATCGTAGGCCCTGGCAACGAAGTGACGTTGCGATGACGATTTCAGAATATTGAGAGTTAGTGACGTAGAACTGTCAAAACGTTCGTGAGTAAAGATTTTGTTGGTTATATTGTGGTTATATTATTATTATATAATTATTGTTAATATACTGTTCCTGTTGTTATATTATAGTTTCTGTTAGTTTATTTGTTATAATTATTATTGTTTTATATTTGCAAATATGAATGGCTTTATAGCATTATTACTAGATGAAGATTACAACAGGTAGGTAATCGATAATATAAATTATATAGAGTATACATAATATATGTCTATTTTCTTTATTTTAGAAATTATATGCGTATATTCCGAAAACGTTTAAGAGATCACGGAAATCCTTTTGATATACCAAACAGGCATTTTAAACAAATGTTTAGACTGAATAAGGACACTGTTCAAAACCTGATCCAGTTATTGGATGGACATATTGAACAAGCAAATATACCATTACATTTGAAGGTTATTATCATAAACATCACTTGAAATGCATATTAACTTTGTGCACATTATATATTTTTTACAGGTCTTAACAACATTAAATTTCGTAGCATCAGACAGCTACCAGAATAGTGTTGGTATTAATAGCTTTGTTTCTCTCATAGTCTCAGTCAGAGTTCAGTAAGTCGAATAGTTCATCAGGTCTGTCTTGTAATATCAAACAATTTATTCCCTGAATGGATAAAATTTCCCAGTGATTGTGAATCGAAGAATCGTGTCAAGCAATGGTAATTATGTTGTATCAAAATATTCTAAAAATAATTCTTTATTTTGTTTTTATGATAAAAAATGGGAGACCGGAGATGTATTTTGTTTAATCAATAGCACCCAGTTCATATATTTACCAAGGGTAATTAAGGGTATCTTTTCTAAACGTTCTAAAAATTATTCTTCTGTATAGTTTTTATGAAAAATGTGGTGTACGAGATGTAGGTGTAATTGATGGCACACATGTTGATATACTTGCTCCACCTTTAGCCGATGAAGAACACTCTCCTTTTGTATATATATATTTTTTCTATTCACGTACTGTAATTTTTTTTCTAAATTTCAGCACTATTATGGTAAGGTTAATAAAAGAAAATATATTTGACAATAAAATGTGTTTTATTTTTCAATATTTATACAAACAATCTCTATTTGAGTACCTATTATTCAAAGTTCACATTTCTAGTTCAGTATTATTATTTTTCTTTTTGATCTTTATTGTTAAGATTTAATAGTAAACATATAATTCATATCCAATATTAGTATAATTATTCGAGTCAAATGTCTTCTATTGTTTTATAATACTAAACAATAATTTTTTACATTCTTTTGAGTTGAAAAAGTGCAAATTTCAGCCTAATGAATATTACTCTCCTGTAAAAACTGCAAATAAAGAGAACTTTCAATTACTATAATTTCAGAGGCTCGACAACAAAATCCTGCAATAATATCGAATGATTTGGTGTACCAAGTACTACAATACATCACAGGATTGGTCGATTTTCTAAATACAAAATCATCTATATCCTTCAACCATTTATATACTTTGGCCTATGCTATTAAAACTTAATGTTACCTTTTTGGATCCTAAAACATTAATCGTTCAGTATAGTTACACATTGATAAAATCTTTGCGGTTTGACTTACAAATAAAGAAAGTCATTGACTAAACAGGTAAATTTCCTCTTATCTTCTTCAACATAATATAAAGTTAAACATTCTCTCAATTTGATGTAGTTTTATTATTAGAAAATCTTATGAAAAAGTCAACTTTAAATTGTGAAGTTATTGTGAACATGATACCATAATAGACTTTTTCGAACATTTAGTTTGTGCACATTTCACATGCTTTATGTTGTGTGGATATTGTCTGCTAGGTTTATGTATTTTTTTGTGTTTAGGTACTCCTGTAAGAAAAACAATGTCCACGTTATAGGGATACCTGTCCTTGTTGGCTTTATAAAAAAATCACATTTCATCATCCATAAATGTGCCTGAAAAGACATTTATCTGCAAATTCACTATACACTAGTGCGATACTACATCCTTTGAAACTCTCCTAATGATAACAGTTCTTGTTGAAATTTTCCAAAGTGTTTCGTGCTATCTTGGCAGCAGTATAAACATATGTTTATACTATGTCTTGGCATTACAAAATGTTCCGTACATTTTCTTTAAAAAAAAATTTTAGCAATCGCTATATTATATTTCAAACAATTTTCTTATTAGTTAAAATTTTAAATTGAAATATTTTGGTATATGTTTACGAGATGATATGTCTGTTTACATGTTAAACATAAAGGTTATGTACAAAAAATCGTAAATTGACACTTCTACGTCACTAACCATCGCAACGTCACTTCGTTGCCAGGGCCTACGATAGCCGAGCTTCCGAGAAAGTTACAGAATTCCACCATTAGTTTATTGACGTATATCGTTTGGAATGTACATCCAGGCAACGTTATCACTATGAACTATACAAATTGCCATGCCCATAATAATAATTATTTAGCACACATTGCTATAAAAGAATATGACCTATATAATCTCACATATCTGAAGTGTTATACAAAGATATTGCGATATAGCTCTTTTGATCAAAGTTCACAAACTTATAATTGATATAATTTTTATATCTTTGATTAGCTTTAAATTAGAGCCACTGTTTAGATTGGATCAGTAAAATGTTTTTTTTTTAAGTACTTATTTTACCTTTCATTTATTTAATATCTCATTACCATTGTACCCAGTTTTAAATTTTTAATACTATACTTGTAACTTTGTGTTTAGGTTATTTATATTTTCATTATCCTTGATGGTTTGGTTTGAAAATCATTTCCTTTAGTTATTCAGCTGAACCTAATTTTCTGATTATGATTTAATTAATCTTTTGTGTAGAAGGAATTACATTTATTATTACTATGCTATTAACTGTTTTATTCACCATAGCAAAAGCCAATTGGATATTTACTATTGAAATATTGTCAAAAGTATTTTACATGCGTCGTACCTGTGATATTACTTCAAACAGTCATACTCATAAGTATTCCATGAACACTTGCACAGTAAAATATATCAAAGAAAAATCATAAAGTAACAGATTCTTGCTTTCTTTAGTTTTTATCAAGTAAATATAATAATAAGTAAATCCTAAATGATTGAATTTTAAGAATGCATGTGCAAAGTTACCATGTTTTTCCTTGGTCAAAATCTCAAAGCAAGTAAATCAAAGTTATAGGTATGTTAGAATTATATAAAAATAAATGAAGTTGGTGCAAAAAATATTTATTCAGATTACAATGATATAAAAATTGTTCAAAGTTTCTGTTTTTAGGTGTAAGATGTGAATGATTGCATCCTTGGTTATTTATTCACCCCTCTTCTTGATTGAGCATTTGTAATCCTTCAATGGACATGATCTGCTTGATTACTTTCACGTGCTGAATATCCAATAAAAGCTCCCTAATTCAAAGATGGGTCTTCATAACTTCACTCTGTTAATCAACCAAAGAAATGAATTAAATTCAAATAAAAAGTTGATGTAAAATGCTGTAGCTATTTACAAGTTTTTCAGATATTATAATATATTTAGGGAACATGGTTATTCTTCATGTTTGTATCAAAGCGAGCTGAGTGTCTCATCATGTATAGAATTTTCAAAGTAAAATACTGCCAAAAATGAAAGCAACTTACTTCTCAGTCACACAGAACGAAGAAGGTATCTTATTGGTCTTCTATATTCTCAGGCAGTGATGAATCTTGTATAAACGTTTAATTGTATGTTCTGTATCAGTTCCATCAACAGTAGAAACCTGAACCAAATAAAATGTATGATAAATAAAGTTCAGAAGCTAATTTTAAATGGAGAACACATTGCAATGGGATATATCTTCAGAATATGTAATACAAAATGTATCTTATCTTGAACTAACCTTTGTTTGTGGGACAATATATTGTTTTATAGTTATCTGGTAAATTAAATATACATAAAATTAAGATAATGATTATTACTACTTAGTAACGGAGGCTGTATCCCAATCTGTTGAAAATTAAATAGGATAATTGGAATTACATTTAGACAAAAATGTCTATATTTCATCTAATACAATAAATGAAAATTATTCTTTAGCATTTAGTACTTACATTTTCTATCCGTACTTGGTTTTATAGCGATCTTTTCTGCTTGATGGGTAAACACTGAAACAGCAAAAAGAATGAAAAGTGAAATACGCACGATGCTTAAATATTTTTCAAATCTCTAATTAATTCAGAACAAAACAGTTTTCACCTTGGAGTCAAAGCAGTAACCGTTTTCTCATCATTAAGAATAAAGCACCAGCACAAAATATATCAATAAAAGTAGGTAATATAAATTGAATTAAAACAGAAATTAACTTGACTGAATTCACCATCTCAATAAAATAAAAATATTAGATATTAAGAGCTGGAAAAAAGTAACAGTAATCCCTAATATACTTGATCATCACTCGGAATTTGAAGAAAATAAGATTAATATTCGTTTAATAAAATATTTAAGAATTAATATAACTGAGAATTTTTTTACTTACGTTCCTTGGAAAGTTTCTTTTTTAACCGTTAAGAGACTCATTTTTCTATAATTTCGTACACCTACACTGCGCAATGGTCTCTTCCAAAATGATTCTAAAAAAAGCAGGAAGACGAAATTCAAACTAAATCCAAAACACCACAGGGAATGAAATATCCCTAACAGGGCTGCCGTTTCGGTACAATTGTACTGAATTCAGTACAAAACTTTAAAATTCAGTACGTCAGTACTACTTTCTGCAAAAATGTTAGTTTCAGTACGAAATTACACAGATGAAAATTAATAGAAAATAGTTTTTTTTAAAGAAATTAACAGAACGTTCTAATGACGTTAGATAATATTTGAATCATAATTATATCACACACTCATATTGAAATTAATTCTATTTATATTACTATACTATAAGTATTTGTTTTCGTTACTACATAGTTTGTTAATGTGCATACGTATACAATTAACAAAATCACTATTAGTAAACATAACAAACAAAATATGTTCATTCGGCGGCTTTGCAAGTAAGCACAATACTTGATCACCTCTCCCCGAAGTTTAGTATTCAGCGAACTTATAAAACCCTTAGCAAACAGAATTAAGTCGTATGCTGTAATTAAGAGAAGAAAAGAAAACGAAACTTATCAATGAAAGGCGCTTTGAATCATATTATTCTAATATTGAAATAAAATTTTAATACGTATTTCTTTTTCCAACTCTATATATTATAATTGCGTTTATAGAGGTCTGTTCCTATACGTTCTTTTCATAGAACATGTATACCAAGATACCCATACAAATTGATACAATTACACATAATATGCATTCGTATAAACAAAATCATCATTACTATATAAAGACAAAATAAATATGAAAATATAGCGTCTGTACGTTTTAATTTCCATTCTGTAAACATCCCTGCTATGATTAAGATATTAATTTCTTTTTTATATTACTATAATCTGTATTTCTACTACCTCTTTTACAATGTTATAAAACAAATATCCTTTTATGACAAACTTTTTAAATTTCCCGCCATTCAGTACATTTTTACCAAATTAATACTATGTTCGGTAATACCATCTAGATTTAGAGCGTAGAGAGTAGATATTTTGTTACGTCACTAAAAAATCTCTAGTTGCAGGTTGACATAAAAGGACACGCTCATGAATTTTCTGGCGTCAATTTTGAAAAGACGGGAGCGGAATTTTAAACAGTTTAATTAACTTTGTCAATCATCGTTTACTAGCACACTCTGGTAACATATCTATCGTAATATATAGTATTACCATAATTAGATATCAGCTTTTTTATATCAGTCGTGATTTACAATAATATGGAAGCAGTAATAGAAGCTGTAAGAACTTTGTAATAATGAGGATGAGGATGACACAATGGAAATAAGAACTGTGGAAAAAATAGACCGTTATGCAGAACATACTATTCCCAACTTTAATGATGATCAATTCAAACATCATTTTCGAATGCTACCTACCACATTTGAAGTGTTACTTCATGGACTACATAATTCATCTGCAGAGTTGCATGTTGTAAAATCGGGTAGACCAGAAATTACAATAGAAAAGCAGACTTTAATAACTCTATGGTGTTTAGCAAATATTGAATGTTTCAGGTAGCTATGTGATGTAGCACCATACCATCAAATTAATAACTGAAACATGTTTCTAGATCAGTTGCTGATAGGTTTGGCATTAGCAAAAGCAGTTGCTGGCAAGTTCTATACCGAACATGTTCAAGAATTTTAAAATTAGATCAGAATGAGAAAATAATTGCTTTTCAAATTAGGGAAAGAGCTACAGATATAATAAATGGCTTTGCACATGTAAATGGGTTTCCAGGTACAAAATTTTACAAGTTTTATATTCTATTCAGATATATATTTTCAGGAATTGTTGGAGCAATCGATGGAACCCATATCCGTATTGAAAAGCCGATGGATTACCCTGATTCATATATAAATAGGAAATCTTTTCCATCAGTTCTTTTACAAGGAATATGTGATCATAATAAATTATTTATTGATGTTTATGCTAGAGAAGCAGGTAGCTTACATGATTCACGCCGCACAAAAGCAATTTAATCAAAAACTGTGGCAAGTACGAGTTGTAATTGAAAATGCTTTTGGATTACTGAAAAGACGATTTCGTCGTCTAAAAATGAATGAAACTAGTAGACTTGACTTAATTTCTCTTCTAATCGTTTCTGCTTGCATTTTACATAATATATGTATGATCAATAATGATATTTTTGATGAAGTTGTGGATGAAGAAATATTTGATAATATTCCTAATGATGTAGGAGGAGATGCTGCTGCTATAGCCAAAAGATATAATATTGTAAATTATTTATACAATCTTAATTAATAACACATATTTCAGAAAAAATAAATTTTATTATAAAATAAAAATAAATACAAATTCTTTAACACTTAAAAAATACGTAATAAAATTTACAAACTGTAATTCACTCTTTCTTTGCTGCAAAAATATCGACCATTCAGTCTAATGTTGATTGTAATTTATCCATTCTTTCCATCCTTTCCCTATGTCTTCTATCGATCCCAGTTTCCTTTAGCTTTCTCTTTCTGGAAAATGATGAGCAATATTCAACAGAAGAAACTTCAGAATTATTACTGGATGAAGAATTTTTTGAACTATCAGATTCATCATGCTCATTGTTGTTATTATTATTTTTAACTAATAGACCATTATGGCTACTGCATGTAGCAATTGGGTTAATTTCAGGTTTTTTAAATAAAATTTCATTCATTAGGTCAAAGTATTCCCAATATTTTCGATTTTTTCCTGATGTATTATTGTGCACTTTGATATCTTTATATGTCTTTACTAAACCCTTCCACTTGGTATCAACTTGTGTGGATGTATATTTGTAATTTGTTATTTCAGACATTTTAGTTGCAATTTTCTGCCAAGTAAATTTCTTCACCGATGTTTCGAATTGTTTTTCATATTTTTTAACTAAATTTATTAAAGCAATTATTGTTTTATTGGTCCATAATTTAATATCTTGTTTAGCTGTAAGCCAGTAAATAGTTAAATATAGTTTGTGTTTTGTTGACCTACTGTCATTTACCATTGTGTGAATCATATTCTCCTGGTAATTCTTCTGAAGATGGTATTTTTAAGTTCTTCCGCAGCTCACGTTAAGGTAATATAGTGATAGTTGCCATCTGAAATAATTAAAACAATTAAGAACATACAAACAATCTACATTCGAATATTACTTGCCCAAACTTTGTGTTAATAATTGGTTATTTTCAATTATGTAACTGCCATCATCCGCTTTAACTATATGGCTTACAACAGAATCATCCATTTTAAGCGTATACAGGTATACAATATTCTAAAATGTGATATAAATATGACTGATGTGACTGACAACATGAAAAGAAAGAGCCTAATCTAAAAATTACTTTTGAAATATTACTATCCCCGCCACTTATCTACAAAGCTCCCTCTGAATAATCCGAGCAAATCGAGGTACCTCCGTTTACTCCGCAGGCAATAAAAAAACTTACAAAGAGTTAGCTCCGTATGCTCGCACTGCTATAAAAGAACGCAATAGATGAGACAGAGCTCTCAAATGTAATTACCGAACGTAGTATCAGTACGTTTTCAACTAAAATTTCAGTACATTTTCGAACGGGCTTGCCCCTGTATACATTACAAAATTAGTGCATGGAAAAGACCTAACTTTATTTTCATTCAGAGCGATTTTTTTTAAAAGGGAACAAGTTATACAACAATTAGCAATTTTTTTCATACCTTGTAATATCAAGGAAGTTCCTAAAAGTGCTTTCGGCTTGCTCCTTGGGGAACTGGATTTGCAAACTCACTCCACTACCACAGAGAAAGCCACTACTTAAATTTACACGCAGTCTTCCGCATGTATGGTCATAGCCATTTTTATTCGTATTATCAATACTAAAACTCCCTATCTCTCCAGGACTTGGGTTTATAGCTTGGAAATAGACAAAAAGTCGTCTCATGGTATGGTAGGTCAGCTCGTACTCCACGCCATTACGACCATTAACGGAGATAACTATTCTTGATGGTCTATCCATTCTGTTCCTTTTATTAACTGTACACATTTTAGAGCCGAAGACCGACATGTGCTACGCTAAAAGTAGTTTTTGTTAGCTAAGAAAAATTGTTTTTACAACCTAACAAAATATAACCTAAAAAATGCAAACTATTAGGGCTTGTTCGGGTTTAATTTTGAACATAATATTGTGAGAAAAAATACGTTAATCAATATCATTGAATAAAATTATATCTGAGATGGATTAATCAGTTGTTCAATTCAATTTTATAGGTATACCACACCTTACAAGTAATATTCATCAATAGTATTTATTGTAGATCATGTCGAGAGCATGTTGTGTGTTTAAATTTCCAAAGGATGCATCTCTGTTTAACATGTAGAAGTCAGCAGTGTTTTTACCAAAAGTTGATATGTTGAGTGATGCAGATTTAAAAAAGTGTGTGGTGTGCTATCTCCATTTTAATGTGAATGAATATATTCACTCATATCAGTGTAGAAGACAAAGCCGGTGTATTTCCAACCTTACATTTACCATCAAAAATAGATATTAATGCAATTATGCAAGGCCAAAGTCCAAGTTCCTTAGTTATAGAACAGGTGAAAAATTAATCATATATGTTAATTAATTTTTTAATTTATTGTGTCATTATAGAATTTGGAACAATTAAATCCACAACCTTTAGCTGAACAAAAATCAACAGCTCTATCCACAGCTGAAAACAAGCAAACTGATCCTCAGCACACCAATGTTTCTGCATCAACTAAGGTTGCTGTAATTCCATTTACAAGTAAAACTTCCTATGTATATCGATGTGAAGATGAACAGGAGGCAACCCCAAAAATAATACACCATTCAGTACATACTGCACCAGTATCTAAATCAACAACCTTTTTATTAAGTAAGCGTATTAAAAAAGCACAACTCTCGCCAACAGCAAGAAAGCTATACCAAGTTGCATTGTCGTTGAAGAGAAAACATAGAGTTGCTGTAAAGAAAAACTTGGCTTATTGTCAACGACATCAACAGGCAAAGCAATGTCAGCAAAGTGAAATGTTCAAGAAATATCTGGAAAATTTAACTCCTGAAGAGCAAACTTTTATTAATATTCAACTGAAATCAAGCAAATATAAGCCAAAGGTAGGAAAATAATTATATAGCATTTGAAATATATATACCATCATATTTCATATTTCACTTATTAGCATAAGAGCAAATATTACATATAGACTATTGAGTCTTTATATCATTATTTGTAAATTGATTTCTCTTTTAAAATGCTTTTGTTATGAGACTAAAACTTTCTTTCCTTTTTTATATTTTATAGTTTTAATTGCTAGTTAGTTAAGTGTTAATATGTATTTATGTGTAATACTTAATAGTTTCTATTCACAAAATTTAAAATCAATTTTTTTTTATATATCAGGACCGAAGATTTACGATAAAAGAGAAAATACTTGGTTTATCTATATGGAAGCAGTCTGGTCGTGCTTATAAATTTCTGAAGCAAATTTTCAATCTCCCTAGTGAAAGGACATTAAGGGAATTACTACAACAAGTTGAATTGCATCCAAGGCTAGTGGAATTTATTAATCCATATTTGCGCTTTGTAGTGCAGAAAATGCCTGAAAAGGAAAAGATATGCCTTTTGATGTGGGATGAAGTTTCCGTACAAGCACATCTTGATTACAATAAATCAAATCAGCAAATAATTGGTTTTGAAGATTTTGGCAACAAGAGAGAACCCAAATTTGCAGATCATGTTCTAGTTTTCATGGTAAGGGGAATTTCGAGTGGATGGAAATTACCAGTGTCCTATTATTTTTGTGAATCTGCTACAAAAACAATTCAACTGAAAAAAATGTTTCGAAGGAGTTGTGAAGTCTATACTTGATAGTGGATTGAATATAGTTGCATTTGTTTGTGATCAAGCAAAATCAAATGTTGCAGCAGTAAATATATTTAGACAGAACACAAAGGAAATATATCGGAAGGAAGGAAAAGATTATAGTAAGTATATAAAATGTTGAGGTCTGATGTGTGCTTCCACATATATCTCATTTTCCAATGTGCAGAACATAGATATCATGTATATTGTTCGATTTGTGATAATATAGATAGCCTATTATATCATTTTTAAGACATTACTTAACATGTAAGAAGTCCAACCATTGATGAATTTTAATATTAATTTTACAATATAGGAACTAGGAAAATATCATGTATTGTTATAATCAAATATTACATTTGGTCTATGTTCGGTTCGTTCATTAACACTAGTCGAATATATTTTATTAATCAACATGTTGTATGCTTTAGGGAATGAAATTGTGTTATATGGCAAGCAAATCTTTCATCTTTACGATCCTCCACACTTACTAAAAAGTATACAAAACAACTTGCTTAATAAAAATTTACGGTTTGATGGCAACAAGATTACAAGTTGGAATGTAATTGAAACATGTTATTACAGGGATCATCCCCACAGCATATTCAGGTTTATGCCAAAAATCACATCTGAACATATAAAAAATTGCTTAAAAAAATGAAGGTAAAAAATGCTGCACAAGTTTTAAGTCTCACGATGACACGATTTATTCATCACCATACATTAATAGAAGGTCATATTTTTTTTTACTTATTTCAAATAAATTGAATTTCTAATCCTTGTAGGGAGTATTCATTCGAAGATAGGTGATCTTAAAATTGACAAGAAAGAAGGGGAAGATACTGCAGAAATGGTATATTTCTTCAATAGTCTGTTCGACTCTGTGAATGGTCACACTGTATATCCAGAAGCACCCTTACGAATTGTAGTCTCAGATAAAAGTCCACATATGAAATTTTGGGAAAGAGCAAAAAAAGGTTGTTCTATGGACTATATCGATAAAGATAGTAAAGTCTGTAAGAGTTATAAAAAACTGGATAGACACCATTGAAGCACATTAATGACACTGGGCATTTTTAAAATCTAAAGGTTTTAAAATGTACAAACCTAGAATTGTAACCCAGGATTCTCTGGAAAACTTCTTTAGCCTAATCAGCACACTGGGCAGGCGCAATATTAATCCAACCTGTCCTCAGTTTGAACATTCCTACAAAACACTATTAATTAATAATTTATGCTCAAGAAGAAGTGTTGGGGCAAACTGTGAGAATGTTTGTGATGGATAACTGTTGTTCTCCTTGGAAGAATATATAACTAAAAAAAATGAACACTTGCAAGAAGTGTTTGTGAGTAATGAAGAAACTATATTGCAGAAGATTTCTGTTCAAGATCAACCAATTTCTGCTTCTGAAGCACACATCTACACAGCTGGTTGGATTGCTAAAAAGATATTAAAACAAGAAGCTATCAGGGAATGTAATATATACACCGCTGGTCTGTTTACTATTAGAATGCGGGATAAAATACATGTATTTCGTACATATGGTAGGAAGCGAGGTTGCTAATATAATTTAGTCCGGCATCATAACTATGACAGTACTTAATAATGACACAAATGACATTTAATAGAAAATCGTATATTCACGCGGACAGTTTTCTTTGATTTTGAGTTACTGACACTGTCTAAGATGTTGTACACTACGGAAGAAAGAATTCAAATAATTAAATGGTACTATTCAGGTAGTACAGCACAGGAAGTAGTTGGTCGTTTCATATTTTCATTTGAAAATAGACCCGTCCCTGCCGTTCAAACAGTTTTGAACATTGTTCATAAATTCGAATCTGTTGGATGTATTACGGACTGCCATAAATGCATTGAGAAGAGCAAAGGATGTCGTATACGGATACTGAGCGAGGAAAGGGAACAACGGGAAGTAATGTATGTAGTGCTGTTGAGCAAAATGAACCATGTTCATCACGGCAAATATCTGAACAGGTTGATATCCCAGCGCGTACTGTTAGAAAGATTTTGAATAGGCAAGGGTATCGTAGCTACAGCATACAAAAACGCCAGGAAATTTTTCTTGGAGATCAAGTAAGGCGCATTAACTTTTGTGAAAGTGTAATGGCACGAGTCGTCGAAAATGATAATTTTATACAAAACATTTTATTTACCGACGAATCTGCGTTCTATTTACATGGTCGTTCTAATCCAATGATTACTAAATATTGGTCAAAGCAAAATAAACATCTGTTTTTGCCCCTTCGTACCCAATATCCTCAAAAATTGAATGTGTGGGCCGGTATATTGGGTGATCATATTATTGGTCCATTTTTTATTGATGGTACACTTACAGCAGCCAGATATTTGCAATTGCTCGAAACTAATATCATGCCGGCCGTTCGTGCTCTCAATGTTAATGTTGAAGAGATTTGGTTTCAACAGGATAACTGTCCAGCTCACACTGCACGGATTGTACGGCAATTTCTTCAACAAACTTTTATTAACCGTATAATAGGTTCAGGCGGCACGATAGAATGGCCACCTCGCTCGCCCGATTTGACGCCGTTAGATTTTTTCTTTTGGGGCTGTATCAAGGAAAAAGTTTATACATATGCGCATGAGCGACCTAGAAATTTGGAAGAATTACGGCAAAAGATTGTCAACACTGCCAATAGTATATTGCCTGAATCACTTGCTAACGTACGGAATGAATTTTACTACAGGCTTGGTTATTGTCAAGAGCAAGCAGGCGGTTTATTTGAACATTTACTCCATTAATATTTATAGAATTTTTGTACTAAATTTTATAAAATAAAATCTTTCCTTTTACTAATTAGTTTAAAAAACATTTTAGTTTAATTCTAATATACGGTAGTTTAATTTTGTAATTTAATTTTTCAAGAATATTTTAGTTTAATTTTCTAGCGATCTTTTTACATTAATACCATTGTTTACGCAGAATTATTCCAATTTTATTAAAACGTTGCTACCTCTAAACTGATTATTGTGTTCTGTTTGTATTTTTTCACTTCTCTCCAGTGTGATATTACTTATTTTCGATAAAATATAAATTACCGTTAACAAAAGCGGGCTATACGGAAGCATTAAATGCACTCGTAACGTTTACATGACGTTCACTGACGTTTATCTAGCCTGACCTAACCAATGCACAACAACAAAATGTTTAATGTTTACATTACGTTAGTGCATAAGTCGATACCGGGAAAAATGTTTCAAATACATAAGGCAACACTGCGCGTTTTCTACTGATAGCCGCATTCCAGATCTGCTCAGACCAGTGGTGTATGTGTAAATATTTTAACAGAAAATCCTGCATTTTTCAGTACAGCAATAATTGCAAGTAGGGAATATGGTGAACAGGAAGGACTGCATTATGGTTCTACATTACTGAATGACACATTTGCTAAAGCCGAAAGCATACTAACACAAGATGTCTCTGGCATGTGCCACGAGAAAAATCTCCTTACTCTTCAGACATCTTTATATACAAAATTAGATTTAAACTGGCTAAACAATTGCACTGAGCATTATGCACTAGTTAAACAATTGTTTATTGAATTTATAATAAGTTTCTTTTTAAATACTTGGTGCAGAAAAATAAATCAAACACTTTCTGGGAAAGAAAATAAATTATTGATTGAGGAAAATACAATATTTAAAAAGACTTTCCAGCAATATTTAAGAAATAAACATATTAAACATTGCCTTTGCTTTTGATTTTCTCAATTAGACCTTGTTCTTGTGTATTTATTTCCAAAAATATGTCAGAATTATTATCAAATTTATATATAGAACATTAAGTTAATACAATGTATTTACCTTAATGTTACATATTCAAATTTGATATTAACAATTTTGTTATAATGCTTGCATTCAACTTTGAATTAATGTGGATTTGAATGCGCGTAAGTGCAACTTAACATAGATGGAGCTGTTATCGCTGTTTAGGCCAGAATTTAAAATTTTGAATGGTTACAACGTTGGAAATTAGAAATATTAATAAACACGTAATATGTAATTCGATAAAAATCAGCTACATTGTGTACTTCCGGCTCACTTCTGTACCCCATCCCTTTCTTATCTAAAGTAATGTTTGCAACATTGTGATATTCAATGAAATAAATAACTTCCTTAAATTATACGTACAACAACTTTGGTAAGTACAGTTGTAAATAAAAATTCGTAATAGAACAGACAATACTAAAGTATTTATTGTCTGTGGTAATAGTTTCAAAAGTTATCAGTAAAATAAAGCAAATTAATGACAAGACAAGTTGAGGTAATTTATGGGAGTTGTAAAATGAATAATTGTTTGATTTCTTTAAAAAAAAAATTACGTCGTGTAGGACTTGCCATTATGAAAATATGTAGCTGTTCATTTTCTAATTTAACAATATACATTGACAAAAAAAAGATTTCTTCTAGTAAAATTTATTTAATTAAACAGATTCAATGAATTTGCTCAGCTTTTGTCTTATGTTGATAAAATATAATAATAATTATTGTAAATTTCTGCCGACAATAATGCTGGAATATTTTCAGAATTAGAATCAGGACTGACCGACATCTCGGGCTTCACAGTTTATATTATTTTACACCACTTTTGATTACAGCATAATTGTAGTAAAGTCTTAAGCATTTATTTAACGAATTTCGTTACATAATTCAGTATTGGTAACCACTAAGGATGCAACTGGCAAATAGATTTTACTAATGCTTTCTTGAAAATGTGCTAATTTTGTATTTAGTAGTGGAAAGCTATTTGAAGTAGGTAGCGTTTAAATTAAAATATATGTATAAGTCACTAAAGAGGGAAAATGAAGAAAGCTTATAAGAAAAAGGAAGAAGCATTAATAACATCGAATGCAAATTTAGAACATGTGAAATCGGTGAGAATTCTCCATTTTTAAGCATTTTGACATTGTTTAAATATTCTTCATACAGCAAGTAATACACTTAGAGAAACAATTACTACAGACTGAAGCACAATTGTCATCTAAACAAGAACAATTATCTGATGTCACGAGAGAGCTAATGGAAAAATCACAAATACTTGAAAGAATAATTAAATTGACTACTCTGACTACCTAATCATTAATAGTCTAAAATAGATTTTTAAATATTACACAGAGTTTCAACATTGTACATACCATGTATATCTGTATATTATATATGTAAGTATTAAATATAAATGAGAAATAGTACAGAAAATATATTTTACAAAATAAAGTTTTTTTACTGTATATAATACGAAAATACTCCTATATCCGGTTTTTTAATTTCAGGATGAATCTTTATAATCACATACTAAAAATATGCAATATGAATAGATTATACCGAACCCAGTACACATTTAATTTATTTATTACTCAGTTATTGACATTTATTTTGTACATTTAACGATTTTTTTTCCTACTTAAATATTACTGATATTACAAATATTCTACATAAAATAGTTGCTCTTGAGAACTCTTAATGTTTTCATTGTTTATTACATATTATATTAAAATTTATTCTGGAAGTGATGTGTGGAAAATGCCCTCGCATACTTATTTCCCTTCTATCTCTTGCAATTCCACATATATTGTTTATTTCGTTATTCCTCCCTCATTTTACCGCGCCAAGAAAGTAAAATACACAAAGTGGATTAGAGCGATGCGTTTTTTACGTAGTTGCGACATTATATTTGCTTGGTCGAGTAAAACAATTGCACGCAGTTCTTGACTATTCAACTTTCACCCGTCAGCATACTCTAAAGTAAATCCTACATTTTTATAAATGAGTGTCCGCATAAGAGATGTTCATGGGACGTTGGACCGCGCAAATCAGTGTTCGCGCCCGGTTAATAGGAAGTCCACTTAAGAGTCCTCGCTAGCGGATCTGTCAACAATGGCAAAATAGCAGATTTTCGAATCCAGATGTTTTTGTTGATTTTAAAGATGCAGAAAACCTTTCAACGTCAACTTATGGAGAATTTAGTAATCTAGCCGGCTGAAGAATCAAATTTATAAAAAAATTATCGGATTACAGAAAATTAATTAATATGTCAAAATATTAAAAAACAGTTTTCTCAAAAATTCTTCGGAGGAGATTTGTTTCCTTGGGATCACGTTACAAATTGAATAGAAAGCTACCCGGCTGTGCACTTATTTTTCGTTCAACTATTCTTTACTTTGTTTAAAATGAATGTAAAATAAATTTAAATTAGGCAACCCACATTACAATGAATTGTTATTTTGCTATAAATATTTCCCGCAGTTACAAATGTGTAAATAGTTGGTCATAAATGAATTTTTATTCGCTTAGATATTGAGTTATTACTTCAAATATTTATTATATGTTCCTTATGTGTAAAAGTACTCGGACATCCTTGGCTTATTAAATTATGTGCTATGCAACCAATATTACATTTCTCATTCACTCGCGAGGAAATTTTTGATTAGCACATATATTTTACAGGTCTCCCAAAAGTGTCCGCTATGATAAAGTACACTTTATTTTTCAAAATTTTCCTGCCAAATATGTGGATTTTTTTCTGTAAGTACATCTCATTGTTAGCAAGTATTACTAGATTATCAACGCATATCAAAACTGTTGTAGTAGTCCAGACCAATCATAGCGCCTTCTTCCGGCAATTTTTGAAAATTTCAAATAACAAAATGATAATCCAATAATGGGTGGAGGCTGTAGTTAAAAATCTGAAATAAAATGCAAAAGGAACTTTACCACAAAAAAAAACTATATACGTATTTCGGCAACTCAGTTGCCATCTTCAGTAGAATCTGTAGAAAAACAAAGAAGTGTTAAACGTAGTATTTTTGGCTAAGCTGTAACCTTAGAAGCATGTTCTTCACCAAATCACCAGTGGGATAGCACTGAGTGCACCTTAGCCAAAAATACTACCTTTAACACTCTTTTTTGTTTTTCTACTGAAGATGGCAACTTGCTGAAATACGTATATAGATTTTTTATATTTTTTTGTGGTAAGGATTTTTCCTTTTGCATTTTATTTCAAACAAAATAGTAAGTAGCAGGGCGATATAACTATTTCCACTTTTACGCCGTAGCTTGTAACAAACACTTTACTACACATTTTCTGGACTGGGTCTTATTACACTTTTTGTTTATAAAATTACTTTTAATATAGTCTATTTCACATTTGTCTCTGTTTTAATATTTCCCATATATCTTCTCCATGCGCATACTAGTATGAAATATAATGAAAGTAATAAAAGCAGTGGTGGCTGGTGAGTACGTTTTGGCAGTGCACGTACATAGACAAGACTTATTCGTTTGTTATCGGTGATACGCTAGGTATCTGGGAGTATATCGCCGATAATAAACAAATAAGTCTTTTCTATGAACGTACATACGTGCACTGCCAAAACGTACTCACCTGCCGCCCCTGAATACAAACAGGATTATCTACACAAATAAACAACAAATATTACAAAAAAAATGTTCTTTTATTTTCTATATTACATAAATTCAACATATGGATAATATAAAATACAGTAGAGTCTCGATATAGTGAGCTATTTCTTATAGATGACACAAAAATTGGCGTTTGGATCCATTGTTATTATTCTATTAAAACCCACTGTACCAGACGAATGGAAACATTCTAGCGCCTTCAAATTTTTCTGAAGAAACAAATACATCTTATATCCACCAAATGCCATTTCCTCAATATAAGAATACTTTTGAACTAGATTAAAAATATTTCATTTTAAAATGCGGGGAAGTACAAAAAGAAATAAGAGGGTTCATTAGAACAGTAAATTCTCAACTCCACTTGAAATAAAACTGTCAACTCTTATGCATAAGAAATACTGTAGTGAACAATATTCGTATTTTGCATTATCACAGCTACAATAATACAAAGCAAGATAGAATTAAATAATATTTTGTAAATGTTGAAAGTATATCAACAAGATATAATTTGATATGCTGAATATCAGTGGTTCTTACTATGTTTCTTAATTAGGATGGATTGTCAAATGTTATTTTAAATTTATGCATTTGAATATTGTTTCTTCTAGAGTAGGTTATTTTAAAAATGTATTTGATTTGAAATGAAATCAAATTAAAGAGCTAATTACGAATTAAATTTAATGCCAAACAAATCAACCAATCAAAACGCACCTTTTTTCCGTATTCTTTAGCAATTGTAATAGACAAAAATTATGAATAGGTTACTTCTTCTTGGCTTCGTTGATAAAACCGCATTAAAAAAACGAGAACACTGTTTCATCCGACAATTTATAGAAACAGTGAACATTTAACAGACTTATCAAGAACTTTTACAAGATTTGTCACGTATTGCTGAAGCGGCAAAGACAATCTCTGTTAATCTCTCTGTATATTACTTCTTTTCTTGGCAATGTAACATTTAATAAATTTATAATATACACATGCCGTATAATTATGAAGAACTCTCCAAAACAGCTCATTCACTAAATCGAGACTTAACCATATTAAAATATGATACATGTAGTATGAATTGGTATACGATATAAATAACATTTCTATTCAATATTGCACTAATAAAATCTATGCTGGTAGATATTGAATTTAAGATTTAAAACAAACTAAAACATACAATCAGACATAAACCATCAATATTTTTATGATGTTTTACTACATTTATTATAAAATGTTTAACAATTGAAATGAGTCTATTTCAAATTTCTCTGAACATTTATCAAGTATTCTCATACAATATGATGATGCCTGTATCAAAATTATTTTTTTCCTTTTCTATGATCCATAGAAAAATATCGACTTAGGTCTAAGATCTCTGTCTTTCTTTACCACAAAGCTACATTATATACATTTAGTCTTTTGATAAATATATAAAATAAGAAATATGTATGTTATATGAAAAGAAATACATGTCATAGATGTAAAGTAATAACTATGCATAAATATTTGCATTTGTAAGTATGTTATATATTTTATATATACAGGGTCGGCAGAAAGTTGCAAATAACTTTTGAAATATTGCTATTATTCGATAGATTATAAGAAAAACTAGTTTTATAAACTATGCTTTACAGCAATAATGTCAACTGGTCTTTCATATGTTCACTTATTTGATGTGAGAGTCATGTTAGATAGTGTAAGATAGTGGACACAATTTTATACTAGAATGATATAAACAGTAAGAAACTATACTTGGCTGAACACATTTCACCAACTTGTCACCAGCTAGTTATTAAATGGTGAAAACTATGGTTTGAAGTCTGCAACAAAAAAACAAATAAAAATCCCTAACTACAATAACATTAAATTAACTAGGTACGTATTTCGGCAACTAAGTTGTCATCTTCAGTAGAAAAACCTACTGAAGATGCTAACGTAATTGATAAAATACGTATCTATTGTATTTTAATTTGTGAATAGGGCTTTTTGTTTGTTTTTGTAGTTATACTGCTTTGAACTCAACACTGTCATGGGTTAGTTAAACACACCTATTAGTAATATGTACAAGTAACTATCTACACATAAAAATGGATAGAAATGTTAATTATGGTTGGTTGCTTGGATAAAACTAGAACACATAGTGCACCTGGCAACATGTTTAATACGACTTATTCAGAAGAAATCCTATAAACTATAACCAACATAGAGCAGAATTGTTAAACTGGAACTACTTCAGGAAAAAAATGAAAATTATGTTGACAGTACCATCGAAATGGTGCTTTGCAACTGTAAATTCTCCTCATTGGATGGAAAAAATACATCCACAAAAGATTATTATGTGCATGTTCATTGAAAGAATTAACAAGTATGTACCATCAGTAGGTTCAGAAAAACATTATTCCATGAATTAGCGATTTATTCAATGAAGAATTTTACAATTTCTGAATCAAAATAAACTCAACAAATAACTTAGTATAATCATTTAGTATATTGTTGAAACAAAGAAAGTGTATATTAGTATACGTGGTATGTATAGTGTCAATTATTTCTATGCTAATTAACTAAGAGTTTTGAGGTTATGTTACTTTTATCAGTATCTTATTGTTAATTTTGATATCCTTAATTTTTTAGTAGTGAAAATGGTGATGTGTTTTGTTCCCCATTGTAAGCATTACAGTGAAATGAAAACCTGTAAGTTTTTCTGTTTTCGGAAAAATTGGAGTATATGGGTGCAACCGATTTTTGAAAAAAAAACTAGTGCACCTTATAGAGGACCTCTAATTGAACAACTTTTACTTATAAATTAATCGGCGCAAACGTACAGGAACGGAGATAATTAATAATTAAGGTGCTCATCGAGTGAATTTTCCATGTCACATTTTTAGTGGTATCTGTTATACACACTTTTGAAATTATGAAAATCGTAATAAATGATGTTTATTTCACTTTACCACACAACAATTAAATTCAATTTTTATGTTTTTTTAATCACTTTTCTGTGATTTTAAAATTCGAACATAACCTTCCCCTTCCCCCGACCCGCACGCGCGAAAAAATACAAATTAAAACATAGCATTATATAAACAAATATGCAAAAATTGTAATACAAATTAAGCAGTTGATATGTTTAGTATACCATTAAACCAATTATAAGCTTGCAATACTCTGTTTTTACTCGATAAAATTATAATATAGCTCCAAATTATTTCTTATGGCAGATTACATACACTTTTCTAATGTTTGGAAAGGTTTTGTGAGCCCCGCCTCCTTGTGACGTCAGACTTAGGTAGTCCATTGTCTGTCCCTCCAACAATAGGCCAAATCTTATGCATGTCGCTTTTCTAAGTAATGTTCGAAAATGTCATGAGGTTTTTACAATTATAAACATAAACTATTGTTTCATTTACACCTATTCATAGTTAGACTAAACTAAGGTGACCGATTTTAACATTGATAAAGCGGGACACCATAGACGGGGGGGGGGGTTCTTGATTAAAAATTTAGTCTATATGGAGAGCAACCAAAATTTTCATAGAACAAAAATAAGTATTGTAATATATTTTTGTTTCACCATAAGTGAAATTTACAAATATAATACATTAAAAATATTATGTATAGCTTTTTTTTAAGTTGAAAATTATCTTAGTTTTTTGATAACTATGTTAAAGAGAAATTCCAGTGCTGTGCATTAAAAAATAACAGAATGACATTTTTTAAACATAGCTTCAGTGACGATTGTAGCTAATTAGCTTTTGAAACAATTTGGTAAACCGGAAGTAGCGCTTTACTTCAGCGCGAAAATCATATTAAACATATATATATATATATATACGCTCAACTGTTAATTTTATTAAAATATATAAAGAATACAAAAAATATTCAAATGTCAGCTTTGAGTGTTTCAAATTCGAAGCGGAAGTATAATACTTTTTTTACTCGTATCGAAAAGCAGTTTTCTGGGAAATATTAAATTATTATGTATTCTGATGAGTTTTATCAAGAGTATAAAATAAATAAAAAGTTAGAAACCTTTTCCACCAAATTGAAATCAAAATTGGGTACGTATTTCGACAAATATGTTTTCATCATCAGAGGACTTAGAACAGTGATACACATCACAAACACGAAACACTTATTCCAATTACCAACTAATGTGAACTGACTTGCTCTGTACATAAAAGTATTTAAAATTTAATTTGGAACATTTGTGTAAAAACCAAAATTCAACCCAAAAGTTAAAATAGTTTTATTTTTTGAGCATATCTCTTAAATTATATAGTACGTAATGGCAATACATACAAAGAAAATCCATTTATCTTGCTTTCGTTTAGGGTTTGACGGTTTTTCAAACCCGGTTTTAAAAGACCGGTTTTTGAAATAAATTTGTCACATTTGAAAACCGGTTTTTAAATTAAAAAGAACCGGTTTCAAAGAGTTCAAATTATTATGCAAAAATTAATTTTTTACTTATTAATTTGATTTGCTATTCATTCTATTCAATGGGCAGCAGCAAGCTCTGGAATTAGATTAAGAAGTTGCGTGTTTTTTCAAAATTCCTAAAAAATAATAAAACTGTAAAATAAACTTCAAAAAATATTAAAAAATACAATAATGATAACTTTAATTTCACTTTTAGATAAAAATGAATAAGTCGGAAGTTTGGGATAGTTTCAAAAAGTTAGGGATAGACAAGGCAATCTGCAATCATGGTTATAAAATGTTGAGCTGCAAAGGATCATCTACGAGCAATCTACATAATCATTTGAATGCAGTTCATAATATAATTATGTGAAAGAAATCAGAAACAATCGGTGAAGAAGAAACGCCTGGATCTTCCTCTTCTTCGAAAAAACAAACGAATATTTTGAATTTTATGAAAGTGAAAAGGAGTAGTTTAGAAGAAATCATATCAAAACTTGCAGCAATGGATGGATTTTCTATTAATAGCATTACAAATAGCTCATTCATACGAGAGTCTCTTCAACAACAAGGATATTCATTACCAAGAAACAACTCTAAAGTAATCTGCCGTCCTAAGAAAAAAGGCCTTAACTCCATTTTTCTGCCAAAATGAGTTAGATGTTCCAAACGCTAAAGAGGTTATCAATGTATAATATTGCTAGGCTAAAATACCTTAAAAACCATTTTAAACGTAAAATAACGAACAAACAAAATCTACGTATCTCCACCGCGTCATTATTCCCATAGGCAAAAATACCTTAAGTATCAACTCAGAAGCTAAAATGCCTTATGTACAAAATTAGATGGATACAAGGCCTTTTAGCTTATTATTCATCGACGTTTTAGTGTAGTTGTATGTTGTTACATCAATGCATAGTTCGTGTTTTCTGTGTGAATTCAGTGTTGAGAAATTACAATAATAAGGTAAGTAAAATGATTGAATCCATGTCCAGCACACAGTTTACAATAATATTGTTTATTAGATTCATAATGAACAGAACACGAAAAATTTTGGAACTTGCACAACATAACCAAGATGTGGTTGGTGGTATTACTGCTGCTAGTAATATACTTGTTGAAAATACATCTGAAGCCACAAAAGCCGCTTGTGATGAATATGAAGTCATCAATAATAGCGATGGCGGTGATCATAATTTCCCGAATTTAATTGACATCGAAAACACCCCAATAATTATCTTAGAACAGAATGGCATGGAGGATAATATAATCATCGACATTGGAGGGCAAATAGAGGAAGCGGCTGGACAACAAGAACAAGAGATAGTATGTGAAGAACAAGAAGAAACAGTTGGAGAACAAGAAGATACAGTTGGAGAAGAAGAACAACCAGTTGAAGGACAAGAAGAAACAGTCAGAGAACAAGTAAATGCAGTTGGAGAACTAGAAGAAATCTCGGAGGATGAATTAGTTTGTGAAGATTTAGAACAAAGTTTAACAAAAAAGGGTACGGAACGGAAGAGGAAAAGATATAAATCTTCTTTAAGCACAAGGAAGCAACAAAAAAGAGAAAGGCAAGCATTGGGTCACAATGTCCATCCACCTTGCACTGAAAAATGTAGAAAAAAATGTACAAATTTCTTCACAGAAGAAGAACGAATTGTAATTAACCGGGGGTTTTGGAATTTAAATTACATTGCGAGGAGGGTGTTTATTCAAAATAACACGCTAAGGAAGTCGATTAAACGTCGCAGAGGGGCTGAGGACTCTGCAAGACAAAATACCTTTGAGTATTATTTAAAAAATGGAAGTATTCGAGAATCGGTGTGCAAAACCTTCTTTTTAACAACATTGGGTTTCTCCAAAAATAACAACACGGTAGTTCATGACGTGCTTACCCAGCCCAACCATTCACCAAAGCCTGATGGCAGGGGCAGGCATGAGAAACCAAAAACGGATAGAGAAATCGTTCGCACACATATCGAAAGTTTTCATCCCTGTGTATCACACTACAGAAGAGAGCACGCCCCGAATAAACGTTATTTGCCGAGCGATATAACAATTTCTTCAATGCATAAAGACTTGATTGTAAAACATCCCAATTTAAAGTGCTCATACGATTTATACAGAAGCATTGTAGCTCAAATGAATATTTCGTTCACTAAGCTAGGGCACGAGCAATGTGAGTCTTGCGAATTTTTTAGTCTGCATAATCCTGATCACAGTAAAGACAATTTGGCGGCTGACTGCGACAATTGTAATGTATGGGACACTCATATTAAGAAAGCAAACGAAGCCAGAGAAAAATACAGAGAAGATCGGGACTGTAAAAATAAGGATGACAGAGATGTTGTTTTTTCTGCCGATTTAGAAAAAGTTATTATGATTCCTAGAATGGACGCATTTAAGGCGGCTGTATTTACTCCAAGACTCATCGCTTTTAACGAGTCGTTTGTACCCGTTGGAAAGATTCAAAACTTAACACCTTTAGCAGTGTTGTGGCATGAAGCGGTCACGGGCCGTAAGAAAGAAGATATAATCAGTGCTTTTTATTACTTTTTTTTAACTAATCGTGATGCGTCAAAAATTACCCTTTGGCTAGACAACTGTTCGGGTCAAAATAAAAGTTGGGCGTTGTATTCATGCCTTGTATATATCATAAATTCGAATGAAATATCTGCCAATGAAATTGTGCTCAACTATTTTGAGCCTGGGCATACTTTCATGTCCTGCGACAGTTTTCATCATCAGGTACATTCTAACTAATTACACATAAATCTTGATTCCAAGAAAGTTTTTTTTTAGGTCGAATTGTCGATGAAACGTGCTGGAAAGGTTTATGATTTTAACGACTTTGTAAACTGTGTTCAGGCGGCGAATTCAGGAAAAGTGGCCATCAAATCCATGGGTCCAACAGATTTCTATAAATGGCAAGACTATGCGTCTCTGTACAAACTTAAAAATACAGTACCAAGGCCTTACATGGCAGATATAGTGCAAGTTGTTGCAAAAAGAGGTGATTTTCAACTATTTTATAAAAATCGATTCAGTGAAGAGTTGAAGCCTCTTAATTTTTTAATGGCTAAAATTCTAAAAACCAAAACAATTGAAAAACCAGAGGCTCATACATTGTACCGAGGTATACCTCAACAGAAGAAAGACGGTATTTTGACTAATCTTGTTAAACTAATGCCTGTAAATCGACATAATTTTTGGAATTCTTTACCTGTTAGTGTGGATGTTCCAGACTTAATTACAACTGTTGAATAAGTTAGTTTTACTAAGTATTTACTTTAATTTTAATTTTTTATTACATTTTTGGATTAATAAATTGCTTTTTCTAAGATAACAAGACATTTTGTGCAGTAAGTGTCTTGTATATTTCGCTTTCCTACTAAGCTAAAAAACCTTAACCGCCATTTTCTTTGAAAAAAAACAGATTTTTGTTTTTTTGAAGTATATGTTAACTAGAAAAATAAAAGGTAAGTGTTCATGTCACATCGTCGTTAGTATTACTTTTGATCTACTGGTTGCCATCAATAAAAATCTTCATCGGCTCATAGCTCAAAACTGTGTTGTCAGTACTTAAGGCCTTCTGTCTTAGGACGGCAGTAATGGATTCATGCGTTTTATGACAATGCCAAACGTGAAACTATTATTGAATTAGATTCAATAACAAAGAATAGGAAAAAATTCTCTGTAACTTTCAAGGAGTGGACTAGCAAAAGAAATCATAGATATTTAAACATTAATGTACACCACTTGGAAGAAGATTTCAATTTGGGATTAGTGCCAATAGCTGGTTCCTGTGATGCTCAGAGAACATTAGAATTGGTATCTGAAAGGCTACAAAATTTCAACTTGAATCTAGAAACTGACATAGTTGCAGCAACAAATGATGGTGTTGCTGTTATGAAAAAATTTGGCAAATTATCATCTATAATTAATCAACTATGCTATTCACACGCCATCCACTTAGCAGTTACTGATGTGTTATATAAACATAGATAAATGCCGAACTAAATGTTTCAAGTGAGGAATCGGAAGGTGAAGATGAAGACGAATATAACGATTATGAAGATTCCCTTTATTATGTTTGTAACCGAGAACATCCTATTCCTATTTTGTCTGACAATTACAAACACTCAGTTTCACAAATTAGAAAAATGTGTAAGTCAAACAAGAAACAGGGAAGGAATTAAATTTAATTCTTGACTGCACAACAAGGTGGAATAGTATAGAGGACATGATTGGAAGATTTCTGGCAGTAAAAGAATGTGCTGTTTTAGCATTGAATGATATTGGTTTTTCTTATATGTGGAATGAAGCTCAATATCCTAAACTTTTGGAACTTCATAGTGTCTTTGGACAGATTCGTCTAGCAGCTGAAGGTTTAGGGCGACGAGATACCAATTTATTAACAAGTGAAGGTATATTTGAATTTCAGTTAAATGAACTAAAAAATTTAAGCACTGAAATAAGTTTGAAATTATTATATTCTTTAGAAGAATGAATTCAAGAAAGAACACAAGTAAAATTAGCAACTCTTTTGCTGTATTTGCAAAATCCACAAAACATTACCAGTTCAGCAAAGAAATCTAGTGTACTTTCTTTAGCTTCAAAAAACGAAATTATTAAGTTACCTGGAAAGATATTGTCTAGAATATTTCCAAATTTTTATGTTGAAACCGATTCTGATGAAGAGCAAATCGAAGAAACTACTCATCCGAGTAACGCTTTTTTAAAGGAAGCCATGGAAAAATCAATTCATAAGTTTTTTGAAGACCCTGAAGAAAAACTTACAAATCCAAAGACACTGAAAGCTGAATTTTCATTATTTGAGGCAACGAATAAAAAAACCAAAAACTTAGATTTGTTATTTAATGCCCTGAAAACTATAAAACCAAGCTCAGTAGCTAGTGAACGAATATTTTCAATTTCAGGCAATATTGTGTCCAAAATAAGAACAAAACATAGCCACCGTTCAGTGGATATTTTATGTTTTTTAAAATCCTATTTTCTTAGGAGAAATTATATTAGCGATATTTGAAAATATTTATTAGTGAAATAAATATAAATATTATTTGAAATTCTTGTTTGAGTTTTCGTTATTTTGTGTAAGTAATGTGTAATACTTAATACTTTTTTAATATTTTCACTTTGATATTGATTTCCTTTTTTGTTATTTTATATAAATTAAATAAAATATTTTTCCCTATTCTATTTTTTTTGACAAAAATTCGAAAACCGGCTAAAACCGGTTTTTTGGAGATCTGGAATTCGAAAACCGGTTTTTTAAAAAGTCGGTTTTAGTATAAACCCTACTTTTGTTACTTTGGGCTTAGGCATTTTAGTCGAAAAGCTTTTTAATTATTATGCATAATAATGTAAATGTAAAGATACTCATGATTCAGGTTACATACATATCTAACCGTAATGGCAATATAAAAAGAAAATCGATTCATCTCGCTTTTGTTACTTTGGACTTGGGCATTTTCGTCAAAAAGCTCTTTATTATTTATTATACATAATAATTAGGGCACGGACGTCCCAGGTTTAAACTACGACGGAGCAAAGAAATAATGTAAACAACACTCAGTTACTGAATACACAGCTGAATAACATTATTCATATGGTGAACTGCATCATACTTACCTTAGTTTCGTTTTTTCATTGTTTTGACTGTTAATTACGTACTTCGTAATTTATGTAATAGTTCCTGTTTAATCCCGTTTCATTGAATCGACTTCTCCCAATTATCTAGACGTAAGTGTGCACTGGATTTCGTTTGGTTTCAATAACATACGCATACATTTTTAGTTATAATTTATTAGATCTGGAACATTGTTTATGTTACTATGATATGGAAGAACGTCGAGAAATACATCGTGAAACAATGGCGAGTTGGATTGAGGGTCATACTGATTGTATGTACATTATCAGTGATTCCGATATTTATTGCAAAATGTGTAAAATATCGTTACAAAATGCCCAAAAAGTGCACGTACAACGTCACTTAGCATCGCTAAAACATAGACAGACATTGGACCCGTTGAAAGTTGAAAATTTTAACGAAGCTCAGCTTTATTGGCGGCTAGTATCCCATTAAAGAAACTTGACAATCCCACTTTCAAAACTTTTCTTCAAAAATATGCTGGTCGAAATATTCCTGAAGAATCCACCTTACGCAAATATCATGTTTCTAAGTGCTTCACGAAAACAGTAGAATGCATTAGAAGACATCTTTCAAATCAGTACCGACGTAACTGTCGATATATTAGGAAGATGTGTGGTAAATGTTGTAGCTGGTGTACTTACTACATTCAACTATTCCATATAACAGTTGATGCGGAAACAGTTGCTAAAACCATTGACGAGAATTTACACAAAATGCTTCATTCAGACGACAGGTAGGAAAGAAGTTTTCAGAAAAGCACCACTGAGAGTAGCTCCTTTACAAGGAAAAACGACCATCTTTTTCACTGCCTCCCTCGCCAGTAATAACTAGATGGGGAACATGGTTGGAAGCCACCAGTTTTTATGCAGAGAATTTCGTTACATGTTTAAATGACGTTGCTCGAAGTATTTCTGAGTGCAAGGAACTAACACAAATCCTAAATTAAAAAAATCAGTTGTTATTCCTTCAGGAACACTTTGGACATTTGCCTAAACTAATCACATACTTTGAAAATCCAAATCATACTGAAAGACGGATTAACCACATTAGATGTGGCTAGTAATAATTTCAACAGTATTCCAAGTGACTTCGGATGTAGCCCTCGGCAAAAGTTAGACGCACTTTTTAATAGAAATCCAGATTTAATAACATTGGGGCAATTGTGTATGGGGACAATGACACAAAATCTAACTGCTAAATACGCTGAAATAAAAGAATATTTCCAGTACGCACCTATAACCAGTTGCGATGTAGAAAAAAGGACGTTTTCTATCTACAAGGATGTACTTAATTCAAAGAGAACAGGTCTTACAGAAGAGAAAATGAACAAATAATAAGGTATTTTGTATTTTATATTTTACCAGCCACTTGTTATCCAATTATATAAATAAAATGAAAACCTCTTTAAAAATACAACATTTTAATAGTGCGCCCATGGGCGATGAGTCATCAACCGTTCGTGTCCGCGCCCTAATAATGTAAATGTAAAGATACTCATGAGTCAGGTTATATACTATCTAACACTAATGCGAATATAAAAAAAATCGATAGTTAATCAGGTTTATAATAAATACTAGCATAAATTTAAAATACTATGTAAACAAAAACGTGTTCGAGGTGTTTCTTTAATAATTTTTTGTGCCTGTCTATGTTCGAGGTCATTTAAAAGCCCAAGATATAAATTTGTTGCTGTAAAAGGAATCTACATTTCTATTTCTTCTTCTCTCTATCTTCAATTAAGTTCGACTATTTGCCAACATGCACCGCCACATTACGACACCTAATATTCCCCCGCCCCCACATTATATTTTTCATCAGACACTCATGATTCAGGTTATATACATATCTAATAATAATATAGTGGAGGCAATCCTTAAACCGTTGCACGTCATTCATTTTTTAAAAACCGTACCACCCAAAAAATTATAAAATTTACAATACACAATTATATTTTTCAGATATTTATATGTCAAATTTGTTTACATTAAAATGGCGTGCAAATCATATGATTTTTCAAACAGACTTGACTACGCTGCAGTATATGACGTCATTAACGAGTAATGACGTGCAACGGTTTAAGGATTGCCTCCACTATAATAATAATCATATTATGTAACCGTAATGGCAATATAAAAAGAAATACGATTCATCTCGCTTTTGTTACTTTGGACTTGGGCATTTTCGTCAAAAAGCTCTTTAATTTTTATACATAATAAAAATAGAAGATATTCCGTCTGATTTTTATAAACATGTTGATAAACATCACTAATATTATAAACACAACTTTTGAGATATGTAATTACCATATTAGTGGTAGGTAACAATTATCAATTAGTCAAACATTACTACACACTTATTTATTATATTAGCGTAACTAGCTATATTTAAAGTTCATGTATTTAATGTAAATATTTGCTAATGTGATTATTAATGGGTTTATTTACACACACAAGTGTATAACGATATATTATCAATCATTTAGTAATATAATGTAAATTAATGTTACGTATTGAATTGAATTTTATGCGTAAATCAGTAATAATTGTTCAAATTAAAGATCAATTTATTCACCTGTGCTAATCGATAATTATTATTGTAAATTTCAGGAATCTTTAAATTTGAAGTACCTAACTCTACAACAGACAGAAAATATAACGACATTTCAGTGACTTTGATCCCTCATTTAAAATTGGGATAAATTGAATGTGTACTTTTAGTTGCCGATAAAAAAACTCAGAGAATAGGATGAATATGCAACTTAATTATTATGATATGATACGCCTCCATAACTTGCAGAAATTACAATGGTGGAAGTGCAGTTAGGCTATATTTTTATGAACATCAATTTTTAAACGTACAGTTTTTTCCTTAAAGCATCCCACGTGGTTATTATATGTAATCATCAGCCTAGGCTAGGAAGTGATTGGATAAAATGATTCAGTAGGTGCCCGAGTGGGTGGAAGGAAATGAAATACTTATTTTAATTCTGTATTTTGTACATTACGCTAGTGTTCAGCACTAGCACTGTGTGGTTTCTATTATTGCAACATGGCGCCGGTTAATGTAAATTCTAGTAATCAGTTAATATTTGCGTGTAAAAAGTGTACTAAAGAAGTTAAAAACTATGTTATGTGTGCTAAATGTTCTAATAGTTTTCATCCAAGTTGTATTCTAAAAATTCCGGGAGTAAACGTCGATGCAAGTGGTAAGATAAGATGCTGCGACAACATAACCTCTATTGAAGAGAATACTAAGAAAATACAGGACGATAACAGAAAATTAAAGGAGGAAATCGAAACACTAAAATCAAAATGTAAGTGTTTCGAGAGAGAGAAACAAATCCAAATCTTGGAACAGCAATTAGTTTCTCTGCAAATAACCTGTAAATGTGACATAAAAGAGAAAGAAATAAAACAGCTAAAAGATGAATTAACCATAGTAAAGAATGAAAAGGAAAGTAATATTAGAGAACTACAACAAAGGTTATCGATAACAAACGAGAAGCTGCTTGAAAAATCGCTTGCTGAGAATTTTAACAACTCTGACTATCTCGAATCCGTACACGATAACAACATAGAAGGAACTACTGCTGACAGGGATATATCCAAACATGAGCAAGCAACTATATTTAAAGATCTACTTACAAAAGAAATAACAGAATTGAAGGTATTTATACAAAATAGTATTCAAACGCATATTAAAAGTTCATTATTTGATGTCATTGTCAAAGAAGTACAAAACAAACAGAATGTAAACATACAAAATTCAACATCGAACATACAACAGCCATCTGATGCCGAAGACTATAATCTCGCAAAATATCAAATTACAGAACCCTGCAACAATGAAGAACCTCCGAGAGCAGATAAACATGGAAAGGAATCATTAAATCAAATGAATTCCGCTCAAAAGTTAGAAGTAAAAAGGGACCAAAATAAGAAAAACAGTAAACCCCAACAAATCAAAATAAAAGAGAGACAACCACATACTGACAGAGATAGAAAATATACAGCAATAACCGGCACAAGCAAAGAAAACGTGGCCTTTTTGAAAGAAAAACGCAAATGGATATTTGTAGACAGATTTAAGGATAGTTTCTCAAATGATGAGATGAGACACCTCCTGGTTAGCAAATTCGGTAGAGATGATTTTGTTATAGAAACATTAAAAAAAAAGGACTACGAGACTCGAGAGAACTATAACTCTTTTAAAATCGGCTTTAATCACACAGTGGATGATCAAACTATATTCGATCCGAACCGATGGCCGGAAAACATTAACGTAAAGTTTTTTCGAGAATTTAAAAAATCAAGAAAAAGTAATAGATTCCATAAAAGAACAAACTATACACAAAAAAGTTATACCTACTCACAAAACAGACGTGGATAGAGAACGGAATTTGGTGAATAAAAAGTACTCAATCTTAAATCTAAACATACAGTCCATTTCAAATAAAATTGACGCATTAAATGTTATCTCTAAACAGTATAGTTTAGATATTTTATGTTTAACGGAACACTTTCTTTCATACGAAAAGATTGCACGCTGCCGATTACCATACTACAAGATACAAAGTATTTTCTGTAGAGAAGATTCAATACATGGCGGAACGATGATAATGATAAGAGATAATCTCAGTGCGATAGAAAGAACAGATATAAAGGAATTATCAGTGGAAAAGAATGTAGAAATCGCAGCAGTAGAAATAATGCAACTCAAAATAGTTGTGGTTTCAATCTATAGACCACCATTGGGCAATATGGCCTTATTTACTGAAAAAATAAGCAGTATGCTTGAGCTACTAGATCGTGACGGCCTAGTGAAACAAATAATTATTGCAGGAGACTTTAATATTGACTTCTTAACTCCAAACAATAACACAAATGCTATTACAGATTTATTCGGGACACTCAATCTCCGTCAAATGTTCAAAGAGTATTCTAGAATAACAAAAAATTCTAACACATGTATTGATAATGTATTTTCCAATATTTGTGACAGTGGCTGCATCGCTGAGGTTCTTGATCTTCACATTTCCGATCATATGGGGCAATTGGTAAAATTTAGTATTGATGTCATACCTGCAAAACTAGAGAAAGTCAGCTTCAGAAACTTTTCCGTACGAAATCTCAATACCTTTAAGCAAGTTCTCAGTACAAAAATAACAGAGTTACCAGTGGCGGACAATGGAGCAAGGGCTCAGTTTGACGTATTCCACAATATAATGGTGTCTGCTTTTGAATCGTCGTTCCCTCTGCAACAAAAAAAGAAAAAAGGTAACGAAGATACATGTGTTACATATAGCGAAGAATTGCAAAATATGAAAAATACACTTGATGCGCTTGCGGTAATAGCTAAAAGTACAAAGGATAATGAATGGTTTGAAACCTACACCTGTTTCAAAAAAAAATATTTAGAGGCAATAAAAACGAGCAAAAAGGAAAAAAATGCTTTTATGATACGAAGCAGCGACAACAAAATGAAGGCGATTTGGAATATCATAAACGCAGAAATTTCGGATAAGCAGAGAGGATCAAGTAATGCATCTTCTATAACACCAGATGAAATGAATACTTATTTCTGCAACGCAGGTGCTCAAGTGGCTAACAATATAACAGGAAACACTCCTCATTTAATGCATAACTCAAATCTAACGGCGAACACGTGCTGTTTTTTTGGACCTGTAACTGAAAGGGAAATACGGGGAATAATAAACGAGATGAAGTCTAAAGAAAGTAAGGACATTTATGGAATGAACACTAAAATACTAAAATGGGTAGTTGATGACATAAGTAAGCCTTTGGTGGAAATTATTAACTCCTGTCTTGTAGAAGGATATTTTCCCATACAACTAAAGATATCAAAGGTCGTACCAATACACAAAGCAGGAGATATTAACAATTGCCAAAATTATAGACCAATTAGTGTACTGCCTGTTCTCTCTAAGGTGTTCGAAGGAGTAATTGCATCGAGACTTTACAATTATATGGAAAATAGAAAGTGCTTGACTCCTAGTCAACATGCGTATCGAAAAAACAAATCGACCACTACGGCTCTTGTGGATGTAATAACATACATCAACAAAGCTCTAGATGAAAAGAAAACGGTCATAATGAGCCTATTCGATCTAACCAAAGCTTTCGATACCGTAGACCACGGTATTTTATTAGACAAATTGGAAGGATATGGAGTGAGAGGGCCACCTTTACAACTAATTGGGTCTTACTTATCAGGTAGAGCACAAGTAGTAAATTGGAAGGGGCACAACTCTTCAGTCGGTTCTACAACACTAGGAGTACCCCAAGGCTCAATTTTAGGCCCGCTTATGTTTACAATCTATATAAATGACCTGCCGTATTCTCTTCCAGGAGTAGAAATGTGCTTGTACGCTGATGACACGACGATTCTTGTCAAGCATCAAAGCATGGAGGAAGCTATAGCAAAAACAAATATAGCCGTACAACAAAGTGAGTCATGGTTCGAAAGTAATAAACTAAAATTGAACACCGCTAAAACGCAAACCCTTACTATTCAGACACGTTGCGAAGAAGAAAATCAGGTTAAGCTATTGGGTTTGTATATAGACACAGGTTTGAGCTGGGCACGGCATATTGACCACCTGGCAAAGAAATTGTCGTCAGGAATCTTCGCAATCCGCCGTATAAATGCCACAGCCACGTACGAGGCGGCTACACTTGCCTACCATGCAGTATTTCATTGCCACCTTTCCTACGGTATCCTCCTGTGGGGTACCTCGAATGCGGCAGACAGAATTTTTGTCCTGCAAAAGAAAGCCATTAGAGTATTGCATAATTTAAGATATAGAGACTCGTGCAGAGGCTACTTCAAGCAAACAAATATACTTACTTTGAAGTCTCTTTACATATACCAAACGTTAAAATATATTCATGAACACCATAAAGAATACCAGCTAAATGGAGAAGCACATGAGTACAGTACTCGCGAACGTGAGAGCCTGCGAGTTCCGAGGCATAGAATATCAAAAACACAGGATAACATGCACTACTGGGGTGTAAAGCTCTACAACCACCTACCGCACGGAGTGAAACAGTTAAACTTGACGCAATTTACATATACTGTCAAGAAGCACCTTGTAGGGAAAGAATATTACACCATCGAAGATTACCTGGCAGATAGATGGTGACTCACTATTCTCTGGCCGCTATAATTATACACCAATTTTTTTCTCATTGTTAGGTTTGTTTTGACTGTCATTTCTGGTATTCATTGTCTGTTGTCTTTTACATTTGTAATATGTTATTTTATTTTATTTTACTTATACAATGACTATATATGTATATGTATATTATATTAATTACTTTTTTTTATATGGCATAATTTGACAAAGATTGTATTGTTAAATACTACTGAATAAAATTCTATTCTATTCTATGGAATATTTTCGGCAGTTCAGATTATCGATAACTATTGATAAAGGCAACACACGCCTTTGACTGTTTTTATTTTTTGTCATTTTCAAATCGGAGCTGAAGGTACCTAATCTAACACTTTCACACTTGTCAAAAAATAGTTATTTGCAAATCTTTCGCAGATGATGTATTTCGCATATATTTAATAAGAGGATTATTTTTTGTGTTTGTATAACAAAATCGGACCGCATATAGTATAAGAAAGGCGTGCAATAGTTATTATACTTACTAACTTGTTTTATAACATTCTACCTGTATGTAAAACTCATCCGAAGACGTTAATTTCTGTTAATTATTTCTTAACCGTGTAAACCAAATACAATTCGCGATCATTTAAATTTAATTAAATTACTACTAACATACTATTAATTCCCCCAATAGGATAGGTGAAATAATATAATTACAAATGAAATCATATTAAAGAACTATTTTATGTATGTAAAAGGCGTTTCCCGAAATTAAACCCCGGCATTGGGGATATAACAGGGTTAGCACAAACGCGTTCATTAATTCAATCGGGTAAAAATAACCTTGTAAATTTGAATAAGTAACCAGGTTCAACAACCCAATTTGGTTTTTATAACCCTGGTAAGTGACTAGGATAGTTGTAGGTTGTTTTAATCCCTCTCCGGACATAACCGTACAAAGTGTTAGTAGAGTCAATGCACAAAACCATTATATTTTCTTGATAAGAAACAAATTAAAAAAACCTGATAAATTGTATTTTGCTACAACTGTTTTATGGTTTTTAATGCAAACTATTTACCTTTTACGTTCGTCAGATTCAAATACAAAAAAAAACTTGCTAATTAAACTATTTTACGAATTATTAGAGTTTGGAGTATTCACTCTATACTAGAATCGCCGAAGAGATTCAGTAATAAAAGCGCGTGATCACAACGTAATCAAGGCATCCGATGCATAAAAACGGTCGCCGGCAAAGATCGTTTACATTAGGCGATTTTGAATATGCACAATATCATATGTCAAATACTATGGCGATAATTATTTTACAAACATTGACCCTTGAATGAATGTATGTGCCTGAGAACCCAACGTGATCGCTGAATATGTTCAGCGATTTGAGTATAGTATCCATTTATTCTTTCGTTCTGCCGGTACAATTTCTAAGCTATGAATATAGGTTATGTTTGCGTTACTATCATTGAGGAAAAATACTATAGAGACGCTGTAAAGCATCTTTGCTGTACGCTCAACACGGGGGCATTAGGCGGGGCTAAGTGTGGGACCAATATGGCTGAACGGGTCAGTTAATAAATGCAAGCTATACATTTTCCGAAAACGCCTAAAAATATGAATGAATTTTTTGGGGGGGGGGAATGTCCTAGACTGGAGTTTATTAGCACATAACAGCAGTGTGACTCGGTACGTCTGCCCTTCAGCGCAGAAATATATAGAAAAATAAATACATAACAACAGCGAAATAAATTTCAACTAGATATATTAATTTTCATCAATATTTTATATATTATTATAATATACATAACGTAGAAAACACAGATATATACTTTTAAAACAAAATATATATTCTATAATACAAAGAACTGGTTAAGTAATATCACTTATACTTCTGGAATGTAAGTTGATACGGCATCATTTTACTTAACATTTGGTAACGGACAATGGATTGTCTGCAAAAAAATTCAAATTCAATAAAGAAAAGAGCGGACAAATAACAGTATGACTTACCTTTTCACAATTAGGGCATTCTCCGCAAATTTCATAATAAAATTTTCGCGAATTCAAGGAGCATAACCACTGGAAATAAGAGCAAAATGTAAGTAACGATTTATTTTCACAATCGATTTCGACATACCTGGTACAAACATTCAGAGTGGAAGTACTTGTTGCAAGATAAATTTTGGCACACGACATCTGGCATTTGATCGTTCAATCTCAACGAGAAACAAATGCAACATTCTTCATCGTTTACCAACAATTCTTCCCGTTGAATTTCTTTTGGTTTTGCAGGAAAACCTTCAATTTCTGCAAGAATATAGGAAAGCATTAGTGGCGCTATACGTAAAGAATTAGTGAAGCGAAAAACAATATTAAAAAAAATAAAATGAGATTTAATGTTAAATTTCTTTATCTGATAGAATTGGTGATAGCAGGTAATTGTTAACACTAGATTGGCGCTTCAAGGACGAGCTTCATCAAAGGTTTAATAAAATGACAGTTGCTAATTGCTGAAATGCTGCAAATAACTGGTAGACTGATTACCAAATAATGTATCTTCCAAAGGCAGCGTTCCATAGTTTTATTATTATAGACAGATAATCTTCTCTTCATTGAGGGTACTGTATGAATTTCGATATGTTGCATCACCTCAAAGGCATACTTCCTCATCTATTACTAAATTTTTCTCATTTCTTCACTATTGTTTCAAAATTGAACAACAAAATTATTGTTTATTCTTTGGTCTTTTTGCAATGATTCGAGTTATTTTAAACGAGAACAACTTGTGAAACTCTCTCAGTAAAAAATTCCACAACAGCGGCAGATCAGTTTCGTAAAAGTAATACATATACCGATAGGTCCAGCCCGCGACGGGCCATACATAGGCAACAATATACGTATGGAACGTGCTATGTGGCAACGTGTGTACGATACCACTCCGCGTGCTTCTATTTTGAGTGACTTTCTTAAAATTTGAATTTATTTTGTAGAATTATTGATTTTTTTACTTTTATCTTTTAGAAAACGTTATTGTTTTTTTATTACTTAAAATTACTTTTCCGTAGCAGCTAAGAATACAATAATAATAATAAATTGGACCTTATTATGTCTGAAACAAATGGGCAAATTACGTATACAGAACGAATATGCAAACGACTATATCCTTGCGCGGTTTAAGTCTTACTAAATTCTTAACTGCAATGTGCTGCTGCTGCGGGTAGAGGGGTTTCGGTGGGGGTTTCGGTGTTGCCACTCATTGCTGACTATGGCCCATTCCAAGCTGGACCTATCAGTATACTTTTATCATCGTTTCTGGTTAGTATTAGGATCGCAAACTTTTAAAGAAAAGATAATTATTATAGACATATAACACAAGAATTTCTTTCTTTCTTTAATGGAAGTCATCGTAAGTCAAGACCACAGTTCGAAAGGCTTTATACATTAAAGGCGTTCTGTTTGACATGTCTTTTGTTAGCAGTTTCCAGGCTATGACGGAAAACCCTAAAGTGTGGGATTTAAAAAAACTACCTATTTTTTCAGTATTGGGAATATTATTTATTTCGTTGATGAAGAACGGATACTTCTACTTTTATTACAGCTCGCACCGTTATAGACGTATAACACATAGATATATTTGTTTTAATCGAACGTTATAGTAAATTATAACAGGATTAAAATCGGAATTTAGAAATTTGATATTGGGCCTTAGTTTAGACCAAATAGATCTTTTTAGCATTCATTACAAATGTTTATAATAAAATGTTTTAGTTGGTATATTCTACCTAGGAAATTAATTCTTTACTGGATTGTCAAATAATTTCATTATTTAATAAATCTCATTTATATACAAACATACATTAAAAAAAGTGCATTTCTAAAATTGTGCCATTCCTTGCTAGTGTTTTCATTTAAGACTAGACGTGGGTACCGATTACAAGTTTCATTTTCAATTTATTTTTATTTAATCTTTAAAATTGATTTTACCATTTTGAAGGATTTATTGTCGGAAGGAAGGTCTTTATGAAGTCTGGAAAGCTGGAAAAATAAAATATTAATATAAATTATGTAGTTCTTCAAGTTTCATTTCTTTTAATATTTCCAATAATAATGATTGATTGAACTCTTTTAAAATCCCGAAAATTCAAGTTTTTTGTTAATATGTACCTGCAAACGGTTAAAGATCATTTCTTTTTTTTCATTAATACGTTTACTTCAAAGAAATAATCTATGATCTCACAAATTGTTTTCTACTGTATACAGAGTGGTTGGATTTTCATTGTACACTCAATATTTTCATTGAGTATAATATTTAAAAAAAAACAAAATGTGTCTGATACTACATTTTGCCCTCTTTCTAATCCTGTGAAATAGGATAATGTCGTTTGAAAAACAAAAGATAATCTAATTTTTTTTTTTTAAATTGAACGTATATTATTGGATATTTTGATAGCTTATTCAATTCTGAATATAATATCATTTATTTTTTTTTCGTTGGGCAATGAATAACGCCATAATAACAAAAAATAAAAAAACACATTATGTATTGGTTAAAAAAAAACAATGGAAAATAAATAACACAAAAAAGCAAATATCCTATTGAAGAAATTGTTCAAAATGGCCACCATTTTGGTTGATACATATCTGAGCTCGGTGCAATAAATTATTTTTGGATTTTCTTAACATATCCGGGGTAACTTCCTGTGCTGCCAATTGTATTTTATTTTTCAGTTCTTCTAGATTCTAGGGTATTCGACAGAGTGCAATATACCTTATTTTTTATAAATCCACAGACAAAAAAATCTAATATTGAGAGGTCAGGTGATCTCGGAGGCCATAAATGTGGCCCTTTATTCCCAATCCACCTATTTTCAAATTCTAATTGTAGAAAATTCGTCACTGATTGTGCATTATGCGGTGGTGCGCCGTCATGTTGGAACCACATTTGTGTCCGGATAGCTAAAGGCAGATTGTCTAATTATTCTTGAAATTCAGTTCCAAGAAAGTTTAAATATCGATTTTGAGTAAGTGTGCCGTTATAAAAATAGGGTCCTAATAACTGATACTCTATCACGTCTATCCAGACATTTGTAGAAAAACGTATTTGGCATCGAGTTTGCTGAATCCTACGAGGATTCACGTCATCCCAAAAATGACAATTGTGTTTATTAAACACACCATTCCTATGGAAATTTGCCTCGTCCGTCCATAAAATGTGTGACAAGTACTGCCTTCCAGCATTTAATACCCAATTACAAAAATTCATCCGTTTTTGCAGATCAAGCGGTTGTAAATTTTGCACTAAACGAATTTTATAGGGTTTCATTTTGTGTTTTTTAAGGACTTTCATGATTTTATATCTGTTGATGCCAAGCTCTTGTACAGCAATTCTAGGTGAAGAAGTGGGGTATGCTCTAAAATACGCCAAAATATTTACTTCATCATCTCCTTCTGCATCGTTTTGATTTATATTTCTATTTCTTACATTTCTTATTTTTTTAAAACTTCCGTACCTCACTAATGAAGTGTGTAAATTTAGAAATGTATTCCAATGCGGTTGCCTTCGATCAGGGTATTGATTAACATACATACATATTTGCAGCTTGACGGCAGTTATCATTTGATAAATAAAAGCATGGTAACATATCTGCTTTCTCTGCATTAGTAAATTCCATTTTTAATAAATAATCTAGAGAAACTATCACTAATGATTCACTAATCACTAAACTGTGTCACCTCATCAACTGGTATGCGAACTGACATTTAAATAATATTTTGTTTTTTAACCGGCCATATTTTCAAAGCATACTTTTTCTTTTTTATTTTTTGTTATTATGGCGTTATTCATTGCCCAACGAAAAAAAAATAAATGATATTATATTCAGAATTGAATAAGCTATCAAAATATCCAATAATATACAGGGTGTTCAATTTAAAAAAAAATTACATTATCTTTTGTTTTTCAAACGACATTATCCTATTTCACAGGATTAGAAAGAGGGCAAAAAATAGTCTCAGACACGTTTTGATTTTTTTTAAATATGATACTCTCAATGAAAATATTGAGTGTACAATGAAAATCCAACCACTCTGTATAATAGTATTGGAACGATCAATTTGACCCATATTAAATGTAATTTTTAATCTTTCTCTTGACATTTAATTTATAAATTCAAGGAGTGGATAATTATTTGTCCAATCACCACAACTTAGCAAAATTCCCAATTAAACAAAACGGACGAATTATACTAAAAATAACTTATTTATCCAGGGATAATACTTTAAAATACGTTTTTTTATTATACAGAAATATTTATAATTAAATGATCAGGGCTTTACGATAGAAAGCTTAGCAGTAAATTATTGATAAATACAAATATTTATTATTCAATAAATCAGAAAGATTAAGAATTCGCATTACGTCGGCAATGAAAGCGCAATATTAGTAATTACCTACTAATGAAAATTGCTGCAAATAATACAACTCGAAACATAGAATAAATAATATAAACTTCATAATTAATAACTACTACAGCTATGAAAGAGAATCTCGTAATCAAGAGATCAGTATTCCTAAAACAAACAGCAGTAAACAGTCGCTATTAAAGTGGTTTATTGGTTAGTATCCTAAGGATAAACAGCTGCAATTCAATCCATCAGCATTACAATGTCTTTCTAACTTATTTTAGTAATTTAAGTGAAAAAATACCGAATAAAAAATTTCAACAGCATACAAACCTATTCCAAAAACCTAAATAACTGGTTTTTGGAATAGGTTTGTATGTATATGTTACAACTAGAGCTCGTGGCTAGCGCCTGATCTCATTGGTCGCATTCAGCAGACACAACAGTTGCGCTACGTTCACAGCGTATTCTGTCCGCATGCGCCATTAACATATTCCAACACCAACGTAATACACAATTTTGAAGAAAGTTACTAGAAAAGTAATAAAAGCAAATTAAAGGTATTGTGCAGAAATAAATGCATTATAATATTGGAATTAATCGAGTACTTTAATCGGCGTTGGTAAAACCCTTACATTAACAACTACGCCAAAACTTAATGCAGAAAAACAATTTATTATTATTGTTTATTCGGTTTAATCCGTATAATTTTTAAACATATGGCAGCAGTGAAAAGTACCAAATGGAAGGTAGTCAGTAGTGATCACATAAAAGTGAACGGTCTTGTCCAGCGAACACTGAACTGTTGTCAATTGAACAGTTGGAGCGGGAACAGTTCCCGATCCGTCTGCTGAATGCGACCATTGAACTGGTAACATAAATTTAAAAATTTTGCTGGCGCATGCGTTCTTTGGGACGATACACAAATTCTAACAGCGGCAATATTGAACAACATGGTGTTGTGTATTTATTTGACTCAATTATTATTAATTATGTGCACATATAACAAATAAACTGAAAATAAAATCAAGGTATTTATTTTATTTATCATTATTTTGGAATAACACAAAATATATGCGCGGTGGTGCGTTAATTTTGTTTATGCGTTTATATTAATGAAATAAAAGAAGGTACGACAACAAAGTTTTCTGCAAAAGAAAAAACAAATGATGTATTTAATAAAATTGAATCGGCATTGAATCTGAAACTGAAGCATTACAATAAGCGAGCGGCGATGTGAAATGACAAATTAATTGGGAACGTTTTTTATGCTGTATAAAGTAATAAAAATAAAAACAGAGATCGCATTTGCAAACTACAAAAGTAGAAAACTACCCCTGAACGACCAGGTAGACCTAATATGTAGTTGGAGTTACTAAGTTTATATTATTTAATTGCACATATTCCGAATATCTTCTCTTTTCTTCTTCTTCAATATAAACAATATATGTACCCATAAATTAATGAGGTATTTTGATAATGACATGTATTGTCGAAACAGCGGCCACACCAGGGCCTGGTCACGGGTTTAACCAATTTTGAAATTCATTTTAGTTCCTATTACAAACTCTAAGCGCTAGTAGATGATACACGAATTTTACCGAATACGAATCGTCGTAACGAAACATAAAAGCGCGTTATTTGTGAAAATCCTAACCTAAAATTATATGCGTCGTTGATAATTCATAATCAAATTGTTGCGTTGTATTGTTTGGATTGAGTTTCATTAGTTATTTAGACTTGTTCTAAGTTGTGTGGAACTATGGTCGTAGTCAAGTATTCTGTGTACACGTGTACATACTGATAGCACTTCACCGAAAGACAGGTTTCTTTCCTTATTTGGACGAATACGTAAGTGTAAATAGTGCATAAATATAAAGAATTATTGTTCTGTATGTATTTACAAAATCAACATTGTGCAGATTATTAATCAGTGGGCTGAAAGAATTGCTGATCCGTCCCTTAAAAGGACCAATCCTACTAAAGTGTATAAAACCATCGGATTTGTGAAATAGGTACATTATATTAACTCAATATTGTACGTATGTAATTTATAAGTGAACACTTTGCTGGGCATTTGTATGATTGTGTCTTCAATAAAATAACTACGTAAAAACAATTTATATACATATTTAAGTAAAATAATGATTATATATTTAAAATTCTAACAGCAACAGAAAGCATTAATTACTTAACTATAAAAATAAGGATGCAACGCTACTCATACTATTAACAAATGGTACATCTGTATAATATTTTGTACAAAATATCTCTATTTTTATTTTCTTTAATGTATGTTATGTATTGTGTAATATACAATAATTACTAATTTTTTGGATTTTCATTTTTTTATTCCTTAGTGTGTATTTTTAATTTTATATATGGACTTATTGGTATTTACGAAGTTTATTCAATGATTAACATGTTGCAATTTGAACATGAACTGTTCATGTTAATCATTGTATAACTTTTGTAATGTTCAATGAACCTGTATATTGTACTCAAGGATATATTATACTACTATATTATACTTAATTTTAGATTTGTATTTTCACGCTTTTTGTGACGTAAGAGTCATAGTTCATATTACAACCACTGCGCGCTGTCAAGAGTTCCATGAAAAGTATTAAGAGTGGCCTATCTTTTTAATTTTTATATCTTTGGGCCACACAATATAACAGTGCAAGTAGAATAACAAACAAATTACGGCGTCTTTCCAAAATTATTAAGACACAACTATTTATCACACAATGTACAATTAATTTTTGTAAAATTCAAATTTGTGATTTCCACACTGATAATTGAAGAAAACTTGTACAACAAACATTTTTCGACTGACATGTGAACGGGAGTTAACTTCTGCTTAAATTACGGCTTTATGTTATAAATTAATTTGTATTAAACGTTTTTAATGAGTTTACTTATATTGACACCATCACAGTTAATTCAAAGTTTCATAATCTCTTCTCTCAGTTAGGTACACTCTCATTTATACAGGTTATGCAAATCTGAAGAATACGTATAAATGTCTAACTGGAAATCAAAAAAGAAATTTATTTGTAACTCATCAAACATTTCTAAATTTTTAGGGCCAAAATGTAGTTAAAGTCGATCCATAACTTTGTTTATGCTACACGCATTTACGTAAATATCACAATTTAAAAGATTTTCTCTGGCGATGTTTCTTTTTTTGTGAAAAGCACGGCCTTTATGTGGAAAAGGTCGACAACCTCGGTGCATTACCATGTTTATTTTTCGTTAAATATAAGTATATTATTTTGAAACTTAAATTTCTCTACATGAAAATTTTTATGTTTGTATATTAACTGCGACAGGCTCGGACTCGATGAAAGAAAAATCAGTTTCTCGTCACTGCGTGCACATTGGACCGCGATTTTTCTTGTACGGGCATTACTCATATTTTTCTTTCACCCCCTTTTTTGAATGGCGCTATTTGAAACTAACCCTGTATATAGTGCCAATTTATTGGTAACAGATTCATTCTAGATATTATTATTAACATAAATATAACCCACAACCAGTAAATTTTATATTATGCATTTATGCAAACAACAAACAACAGATGAAAAACATTGCAAGTCGTCATATCTTTAAGAATACATTATTAAGCCGTCTAATTGTAGATTATACATTTATTTGGATAAAATGATTGATGATAATTTGATGCCAGATCCTGATATTATACAACAAATAGATCATTATAAGATTAAGGCAGATTAACGCATCATGATATGTTGGATTAATTTACAATTTAATAAGCTGATCATAAAAATATTAACAATAGAACAGGAAAACTAATAACAGCATATTTACTGATCTGGGAAAAAAGCTTTTTGTTACAAAGATGTAAAAGAAGATCGGAATTGCATACATATCATCATCTAAAAAAACGTGTTTTCTTCTAAGTATTTCAAACAGAACGACAAACATTCAATGTAAACCATATACATTTAATATTTTTTCTACTCCCATACTTAACTGTACTAGATATGCTGAACCTGTACTTTAATGATGTTCACTAAACTAAGATACAAGTTTATATCCAATAGGAATACGACATTCCAATATTCATCAATATTCAATATGGCCACTTCATATCTGACACATAAAAATTAATTAAATTTGACAGTTCGCTGCAATTTACTAGTAAGTAGTTAAAATTTGTGCTTTTTTTGAAAATATAAACGGTAAAAATGAGGGATAATGACAGTGAAATGTAAAATTTTACTCCACCAGAAATTATGGAACAAGCCTTAGTAGTAGCCACCAACAATTTATTACCAGCTAAATTCGCAAAGATGTACGGAAAATTTTACGCTCAATTTATGAAATGGGATGTTCAAAAATATGTTTTATAATGGGGTCGTAGAAAAAATAGTATATGCAACTCGCATTTAATGGCTATTAAGACACTAGTATCCACTACGATACTCGCCTTCGGCCCGTATCGTAAATTTCATTCTCATGTCTTAATAGCCATTGCATAATATACTATAAACACTGTCTATTGATATGTTATAACCTCATATGGTTATAGGAAAATTTGAATTTGAGGGTCCTACAGGTCAATTTTTAAAAATTATTATTTTGGAGTCGTCAAAATATCTTTCTGCTAGATTCACTGGACAAGTTTTCAATGCTAAATTAGATCATCATAAAACACCTGAACGTTGTTTGCACGAGAAATCGACTATGTCACACGAATATGGTTAAAACTGTTTCACAAAATTCTACAAACATGAACAACATTGTTCCAATCTTTGTAGTAGTGATACGCGGCTATCGACAATTATCTTGTCGTAAGAATAACAATAACATTTTTCAATCATGAAAAAGCCATTACTTAGATAGCGCTGCATGCATTATCGTGTTTATGATTTTATCTATGTATTGTATATTGTTAATTTTAATTTGTACTAAAAATATTCCTGAATGTTAAACCTCTGGTGTAAATATATATGGGTCAATCCATTTCAAATCACCCAAGCAAGTCACAAAACACCGTTTGGAAATGCAGCCATTTTCAAAATGGCGGTTGGGAAAATTTTTATGAAAAACGTGGTTTGCCAAGTTATTTTAAAAGATATCCGAATAATTCAAAAACCAGTGTGTTCAGCATGAAATGAACTTCAGACATACATATTTTAATTTTTCTCTCATGCAAGAGAGTCAGGCAAAATCTTTCTGTAAGACTCCGAAAAATTTTATCAATCGTTACTTTTTAAGTAACGTTTTAACTATGCAATGAAATATCGTGTTTGTTTAACTCTCTAATGAAAATTTCAGCCGGCAAGTAGTTACAACTGAAGTTTTTAATCTAAATACATAGAGAAACATTATTGTATGTATACTGTACAACAAATGTATCGACATACGTTAAGTTAAAGAATTAGAACTCTTACCTATTGTTATTTAAAAATAGAAGTATGTGATCATTTATTGTTTGTAATGATTTAAACATTATTCGACCAATGTCAATTGTAATAATTTCAAGCTCTTGTTTGCTAACTTGGCATTGCACGAGCGTATGGAAGGGTAGCGCTTTTACTGGAATTCACTGCTCTATTACTCTAAATGTAGTTGAGTTTTAGTCATATTTTTTTTGTGAGATATTCCTCTATATATATATATAAAGAACATTCCGAAAAATTTTCACTTGGTTTCATTCAGTCCCTTTTTAGATATTAACCTGAGAAAATAGTTGTTAAAAGGCTTTCGGGCATTTTTGACAAGCTCTGGAAAAAAGGAATGCATTCTCAGGAATAAAACTTATACTGATGGTAGTTATTTAAGTATTCAACACAGAAATAACGTACTATCAGTAAGTCTCTCTCCCTTCATAAAAAAAATACGGTCTTAAAAAGTTACGACTGATAATTTTTTTCGGAGTCTTTACATAAAGAGTTTGACTGACTCTTTTGCATGATAGAGAAATTTATAAAAATGTATGCCTGAAGTTGATTTCATGCTGGACACACTGGTTTTTGAATTATTCTGATATCTTTCAAAATAGCTTGGCAATTAAACTTTCCGCAAACCAAGTTTTTCTTAAAAATTTTCCCAACCACCATTTTGAAAATGGCTGCCAGAAAAAAACAACTATGGCTTATAAAATTTTTGTGTTTTGTGACTGTCTACATATAGGGAACTCATGATAAAAAAATCAGGAAAATAAAACATGTAGAGCAACAAATTTTATTTATATTGGTGATTGAAATGGATAGAGTAAATAAAAAAAAAATCTAAAGTTAAATTTATCAATGTTATATTTTATATTTATATCCATAACGGAATTTATTACGTTTGTTAAATAAATGAATAACTTTTACACAAAATCAGTCATAATATTACTCGAATATCTTCATGGACAACTCTTACTTTTATGAATCAATATTCAGTCATTCCAGAACAAATATTCATTCTCAGTATTACATATGTGCATTAACTCCACCATTAATTTCATAATATAAATTGTAATTTTGGGGGAAACCTATATACAAATTCTGTAGAGAATATTAAGGCATATTAAAGCTTTGCGGACGGTTGCAATTCTCTGTATGTTTATAAGTTTTTAACCAAACATTTCTACATCAACCGTACACCCTCATCTCATATGATACGGAAGTTTATAAAAAAAAAAATTATTATAGTGCAAGAAAATATGATTTCTTAACTTCATTTAGCCCTAATAAGTCGAAGTCTCTTTCTAAAGAAATTCCGTTTACGAATTAATTATAATTTATTTTTTACAATATTGGACAAAATTATGTGACATTAAATTTATATAATATTTATTTCAATATTAAATTAACTTTTCCATTTTTTTTATAACGTTAATTGTAATAATAAATAACAAAACTCATATTCATTTAAAAAGTACTTCATATCCATCTGTTAGCTTATTGGAAATAATATCTAGAGCTTATAATATTCTTGAGCAGCGTGTCTCAAATTTAGAAATATTATAATTCCTAACTAATAAAAGTATTATAATTATTCCTCTATAATAATAAACAAATTGCGACATAATTTAAGTGGTTTTCGCAAGTACACCTAATATATGCTAATTGATTCATAAAATATACGCCACTATTTATAAAGCATTCTGTGATGTCTCCATATGATGTCACAAAGACCTCACCAATGCTAACTTTTTGAACAAGCAAATGATTTTCTTCGCATGAAATTTATAATCGTTTTACTTTTGTTCACAGCAGTATTTTCATAATGATTAGTGTTACAATTTAACTTTAAACAATAAATAAGTACATACAAAGTATAAACTAATAAATGAGTTTATTATTGGCTAGAGCTCATTATTTTGTGGAAAGATATTGATTAGGAATCACTAATTTATTGGATCATTAGGTACTTGAAAAATATGTGATAAGACTCTACAAATTGCACAAATTACAAAGAAGGGCATCAAGAATTATAATACAGACCATTTCTATAGAAATATAATATGAAATAAAATAGGATACATCTTTTTCCTTTAGATTAATTATTTTTATATTACAAAAAATAAATTCTTGGGGTACACTCAAATATACAGGGTGTCCAGAAACTCTCCTGACAAACAAAGACCGAAGATTCCTCAGATAATTTTAAGACAATTTAACCCAATTCACCCTAGTCCGAAAATGCTTCCTAAGGTCATAGGCGTGCGTTTTGGGTAGGTAAACGGTTATTTTAACGCATAACTTTTTTGTCTTTAACTTTTAAGCATTTGTGACACTAGCTTATTAAATTTTCAGGTATTCTAGTACTAAAAGGTACTGTTACTTTAAGTCGGTAGGATACACCGTTTTCTAGAAAAATCGATTTGAAAATTTTTCGTTTTTTCGTCATTAAAATTCAATTTATTATTTTTTGCACTAGTTCGCTCTGAACTGCCAACAGAAATAAAACCTAGGTTTTGAATTGTCAAATTGTTGTCAGTTCGCGAAGTTGAAATGACGAAAGATGAAATGACGAAAAAACGAAAAATTTTCAAATCGATTTTTCTAGAAAACGGTGTAGCCTACCGATTTAAAGTAAGAGTACCTTTTAGTACTAGAATACCTGAAAATTTAATAATCTAGTGTCACAAATGCTTAAAAGTTAAAGACAAAAAAGTTATGCGTTAAAATAACCGTTTACCTACCCAAAACGGACGCCTATGACCGGTACTAGAAATTCGCAATTGATGGAATCGATTCATCTCTGGAGGATAAATAAGCATACCAGTTTTTGTTTTTCTAAATAGAAGCGTTCGGGAGATATTAAAAAAAAACTAATTACAAGGCGCCATCTTCAAAAAGCTCTAGCTCCCTTAGGAAGCATTTTCGACCTAGGGTGAATTGGGTTAAATTGTCTTAAAATTATCTGAGGAATCTCCGGTCTTCGTTTGTCAGGAGAGCTTCTGGACACCCTGTACATGGTATAAACACGAATAACAAAATTACAGGAAAACGTGAAATTTCTACAATGAATTTTAATGTTCTTTAATATTATTTTGAAATATTCAATATGCAGTACTTAAATACTTTATATGTAGCACACAAAGAAGCGGAAATAACTTAAAATTATATTGTTGTTTTTGAATAAATTGCTGAAAAGTTAATGCATACGCACCGATTATTTGTGCACTGATTATCATATTTTAATTGTTGTGCAGCCTACTCATGAATCTTAAGCTTAAGTATTGCAAAATAATTATAGATTAAATCCTCCACAGCTAAAATAAGCAGAGATTTGTAAATGAGCAAATGATTATACAATCTGCTGACCAGGTGATTCAAAACTACTACATTCGAGAATGCTTGAAAGTGCCTTTCTAATGTCTGACCATCTACCATGCTTTCACTCTGCCCTTTGGGATTACTGGTATATAAAGTAATGCTAAATAAAATTCTTACCTAATAACTTAAGCAATTCACCGACAATATCCTCACTTGGATTCCAATTCAGGAAATTTCTGCTAACCATTTCATTATACTTCTTGACAGTATTGTGGGCACCTAGGAATTTAACTTGTGGAATATCTCTGATGTCAGCTGGATTGAAAGTGATCAATGCAGATAGATTCTTCTCTAAAAAAAAAAGTAAACACAGATTATGTATGATAATAAATAAATAAAGTGTTTATTTTATAATATTAATATTTAAAATTAAATACATGTTTTTCTTGATTAAAATTTGAAATAAATAATATCAATAAATATAAATGTAATTTCATCATCAAAAGTAAATGAAAAATAGTAGATTACTATTATTAAGAACATTAAATGTGAATTTATTTGTTTTAAATACTCATAGAATTTAATTTTTAAATTTACCTAATACAATTCTTCTGTATAAGTCCTTTCTAGTAGGATATTCTGGATCCAATACCCAACAGTTCCTATCTATTTCATCCAAAACATCAAATATCATTTGTAATTTTGGACATTCCACTTTGGCAATGAAGCTTTCATATAATGAAATTAAAGAATCCTGTGGTTCAAAGACTGTTTGTTCCTTTGAGTCTGGCAAATCACATTTAGCGACATTAAATATCTTGCCATTGCTACTATAATTCACTTCAATAGTAATTTCATGTTTCCTGCCTCTTTCATCTAACTGTACAATAACTATTGTCTTTAAGTCACTTGATATGGTTGACCTGTAAATATTTATGTAAAATTGTTTAAGTTCTGCATATTCGTGCAGAACTTTTCTGTAAGTGCTTGTATGGTCGACAACTGCAGCTTGAGGAATTTCAGTTGACAATATTTCTGTTAATTTATCGAGATATTCAATGGGATCCATAAAACATTGACGAGATAATTTCTTTATTTTACTTTCGTACAATCTTAGGTCTTCATTCATGTCTAATTTGAAGCGTTTCATATTTCTTGTCAGATGGATCTTATAGTGATCACCCTATGCAAACATATTTTAAAATAAGTAAAATAACTGCGATAAATTCTGACAATAAAATAATTAAAACCCTGTTATAAATTACCTTGACTCTAATGTAACCATAATATTCTTCTTCAGACGACTGCCTTTGCATAATCATGGGGTATTTCAACAATAAATCTAATTCGTAAGACATTTTCACCGACTATCGCCTATCACAGACTGAGCAGACAAATTAGCTACATTGTCCTATATCGGTTAGATTTTGATCATAAATATTCGTTAATTATCATCTAGATATTAACACCTTTATAATGACGATCTACCTACTCCTGTCCATAACCACGATGCCATAAATAAAAATTAATTCTGCGGCGCAGTAATATATAATTAATACACTTTAGTAAGTAATAAATTGCAAGATAAACATTTTAAAGCACGTATACATACATTAACGCGTGCTGTATTTGCAATTGTTGGAAAGTGAGGTTAGGTTAGGAATGAGACGTCATTTGAGCGGGAGCGGTAGTTATTTTTGTTTACGTTTTTATAATCATATACGGGGCGTCACAAAACTTAGTTCAAATCATATGTATATTTATTTTTTGGAAAGAGATACCTATTTCTTATAATAAATTATTTCATTGAGAAAAATTATATTTCAAAAATACCATTTCTAATTACAATAGCTACTATATTAACAGTAATCTAAATTAACCTATTTTTTTAAATTAATAATATATTTATAGTAATATAATAAATAGTAATTTATAAACGAACACTGTACGTTTATAAGTTATAAACGCATCATTTTCGATGTGTTAATAGCGTTATTCCATAATAACGATGCCATCATCAGATTAGAAAAACGTATTTAGCTTTTTATGCATTAGTATGGTAACGATGTTTTTAGTGTACTATTTGGTTTAGTGTTAAGCCACAGTAACCAAATTAGTTTCTTATATTTGAGTTTTCAAATATTATTCTAGTAGTCTTCCATTTTTTTGAAAAACTAAAACCAATAAAAATTAAACTAATATCGCTGTTGTAATTCGTTTAAAATGGTAACTCATTTAACACTGAATCAAATCGCAACATTTCGCAACGATTTTAATTTTTTCTTGCCTTTAGCTGCTTTGCATTGCTTCATCACAAGTGACTAAACGTAGGTAATACGTCAGAATACGATAATTAGACACAGACCGGATCATCTTTACAAAATATCTTCTGTTAATTAAAATATATTAACCAATTTAACACTTTATAGATGTCCTTACATACATTCGTGTTTTTAGATTTAAAGTTCAATTTTCCTCTTTCTTCGTTTCATTAATTTTAATTGGTTATATCTATCATAAGACACAAGTCATTAATTATTAATATTTTTTTATGCTCGTATCTAGCACTGATTTAATAATGTCATTGTTGCATTTTGGACGAAAAGTTCACTTTATCTCGAGACAAGAATGACACTTTTTACCGAGGTTTGTATACTATTTTATTTTTTCTTGTGATAAAAATTCGGGTAAAGGGGTAGACATATCGAGTTGGCAGTTTAATGATGTTATAGCGAAAACGTCGTTAAATATTTCGGTGAAAAGATTATGAAAGAAATAATAATAATAATATCTGTATTACCCAATAGAAACTCTATATACAGGGCAAAACACAAAAATTAACAGTAATAGACAATAATAAAAATAATATTAAAAAAATTATATATATTATGCAAAAATAAAATGAATAAAGAACTAGATTGCAATTAGTGTAAAGAAGAAATCACAAAAACTGACAGTGTACTACAGAAAATAATGAAATTTTTATCTCCAGAAGGGGTCAGAACATAAACAGTTGACATTTGTACACATATGAGCTGTGAGTACGTAGAATGTTTCTGCTGATCTAGCAGCATATTTCTGCATTAAGAATTGACTTGATTGACTTATTAACAACTTGTTTCGTACCGTCTTTTTTAAAGAAGTGAAACCATGTCTATTCAATAGGCTGTCGTAATCTGTGCCGCGCTTTGGATAATTGCCATCTATTTTAAATGACATATTTTAGTAAACGTTTTTGTATACGCTTGAGTATAAGATGTTAATATATGAAATGCGGAAACCAAACTAAGAACCCATACTCCGGTTTGGAATGTACAAAGGAATAAAATAAATTGGATAATTTATTTAAGTTGTTAAACGTTCTATAGAATCGCATAAGGAAACCCAGAAACTTGGAGGAGGAAGAACATTTAGAGAAAAAGACTGTTGCACATCTATCAACTTAAAAGCAAACTCGATTATTGATGCACCACTCGTTAATCAATGTAAGATTTCTTTGCAGCAGTAAGCAATCTGGAGGAGAAGATATGATATTAAAAAATTTCAAGTCATCTGCGCATCTGTGAACCTTTCAATCAAGAAGGAAAGGAAATATCGAGTAGTGAAGACTTCAAGAATTTTACTTCACCTGAACTGAGGGAAGCAACAGACGAAGAGCAGAGGAAAACTTGCCGTTCGAGAACAGCAAGGAAAGGTCCGAAAAACCATTCATATTTTACGAAAGCTGATGTACAGGTAAAAAGGCGAATAACATCGCGTCAGAGTTTGTCTTGATGCCGTTTTTCAGTGAAATTGCAAAGGAAAAAAGCCATCAACCATATGGGTCACTTACTGCATCATAAAAATTATGCTAGAACTTAGAAAAAGGTAGTTGTTTAACAGTATAGGAAAATAATTGCATGGCTGAAACGGGAAAATGTAAGGCTTTAAACCAAGAAAGGCCAGCACTTTTACGAGGCAGAATATAGAAGATTTCTTGAATAAGGCACTAGAGGAATTTCTTCGCATTTATTAACCATACACATTTGTGTTCTAGGAGAAAAAATACACAGAAGTATATCATCCTAGATAGCTGACCCAAATTAGGTCAGATTGTGAAAGAAATGGTTAGTTAATCTTCGAAAAGATGACCCTATTGAAAGGTTTTTTATTTAATGTAGGTTGAAAAAAGCTGGGAATCAAGCGTTTGGAAACAGCTCAATTGTGTCTCGGTTAAGGCTCCGGGCTACCCAAATTATAGGTATATGCTATTACATGTAACCGTTTTTTTCTTTTTACTTGCTTATTTGGTAAGATGAAGCAATGCACTATTTTTTCTTATATACGTATGAATGAATGCAATGTATCTATGACGCCCTTTTTTCAAAATAGTCTTTAAATGTGTTTAAAAAAAAATAAAACGTCGAACCATTTTTTTCTTTTTCTTCCTTTATTTCTTAACATAGAAGAATATTTTTTTTTTGTTTAATAGAGCGTTTAAAACTCTTGCTCGCCATGAAGTCCTTTTTTTTTTCAAAATTGATATTTTCTTAGATATTTGATATAAAAGAAATTAAAATTAGGCAGCCCACATTACACTCAAGAGAATAGGCAGAAGGTAGGGATAGATTTCCGACCAACAGTTTGTCTGGAGGGCGGGTACAAATGTGTAAATATTTGGGGATAAATGAATTTTTATTCTCTTGGATATTGTAGTAGATATATAATCTGGGCACTTTTACGAAAAGTGTTCGTGTCTCCCTAAAAAAAAAATGAGTTATAATTTCCAATATATTTATGGTATTTTATGCTGGTTCTTTGAAAGATATACCTCCACTTTTTTTTGACGCTGAAAATATTTCTTTTGCAAATAGAACACACAATTTGTTTTTGATTCGTAAGATGGGAATTTAATTCTTTTTCAAAATGTATATCCTTCTACCTACCGCTAACGAATTTTTTTAAATTTATATGTACTACAAATCTTCTGCTAAATGTGCTTTTTTTTGATGATCAATTCCTAATTACACAAACTGTAGGCGTAGTATGCACATTATTTTTTGTCTGAACTCTCCGGCATACTTTGCTAACACAAGTTATACAGCAATGCAGAATAAAAGGCGGTAAATAACAGGTGCGTCATAAAAACACTGTTTGTACTTAGAGTGTGAATATTGCTTCTCGCAATTTGTTTACCTATTTTTTTGTTAGAAATAGACACACACATATATATACGTATATAATATGAAAATAAAAATAAGAACTTATTTTTGCCGCTCTGTTCGTCTTGATAATGTTCCTAAATTAAAACAATTTTTTCTTTTCTTGGCAAACAGCGGTCATAAATACCATAAATAAAACTACATTTTCTTGAGTGTTTCGACATTTATTAACATGTGTCTTTTTCGAGTGTGTGAAGAGCCCCCTTTTTTTTCGAATATCGGATATCTGAGAGTTGTTCCAGGTTGTTCTAGGTTTGTTCTAAATTGTTCTAAAGTATTTTAAAAGAAATGTCAAATTTGGCCGAGATAATTGAAGCCCTTCTTTTTTCGAAAATTGAAATTTTGAAGGTTTTTCCAGGTTGTTCTAGTTGTTCTAAACATTGTTCCAAAGAATCTCGGGAAAAATCAAAACTGGCCGAGATAATCGGAAAAAACGAGATTTTGCCAGTCCCCCTTTTCTTGAAAATTTAAATTTTGACGATTTTTCTAGGTTGCTCTAGGTGTGTTCTAAATTATTCCAAAGTATTTCATAGAAAAAATCATAATCAGACGAGAAAATGGGGGAAAATGAGAGCTAAAAGTATGAAGTCAGACCCAGTTTTTGCAAAAACTAAAATTTTGACGGTTGTTCTAGATTTGTTCTAAACATTGTTCGAATACGTCAAAACCGTATCTCTTATATATCAAAAGATATTGCAAAAAAAAGAAACAAATCCAAAAGTGTGAAGTTATCCCCCCTTTTTTCGAAAATCTAAATTTTGACGGTTGTTCTAGGTTTGTTTTAAATTGTTCCACAGTATTTCAAAGATAAAATCATAATTGACCGAATTAATAGGAAAAAACGGTTTTCTAACAGTCCCCCTTAATCTCTTGGGAAAATATATATTTACTACTTATATTAGATACTTATTATAAATCTTGGTCAATTTCGATTTTTTCTTTCAAATACTTAACAACAATTTAGAACATACATAGAAAAACCTGAAACAACCGTCAGAATTTAGATTTTCAAAAAAAGGGGGGCTAACTTCTCACTTTTGGATGTCGTATTTTTGTAATATCTTTTATACGGTTCTGAAGTATTAGAATAATGTCTAGAACAAACCTAAAATAACCCTCAGACTTTCAATGTTCGCAAAAGGGAACTGTGAGAAAATCGTGTTTTCCTATTATCTCGGCAAATTCTGATTTTTTTTCTTTGAAATACTTTGAAACAAATTAAAACAAACCTAGAACAACCGAACATAACCGTCAGAATTTCGATTTTCGAAAAAAGAGGCATTGGCGAAAAATTGCTTTTTGCCATTTTTTCGGCCAATTATTATTTATTTTTGAAATACTTTGGAACAGTTGAGAACAAACTTAGAGCAACCTGGAACAACCGTCAGAATTACAATTTTTAAGAAAGGGGGGGCCGGCAAAAGCTCGTTTTTTCCGATTATCTCTGACAATTTTGATTTTTGTCCGGAGATTCTTTTGAACAATGTTTAGAACAACTAAAACAACCTGGAACACCCTTTAGAATTTCAATTTTCGAAAAAAGGGGGGCTGGGTGACTTAGGTATTTGCAGGCAGGAAACACAAGAACAAAAGACTACAACTAGGGACGCTTATGTAAACTATACTGTGTGTCCAAAAAGTCTGGAAACACCCAAGTAAAATCGAAACGGATGATTTTTGAGAAAAATGCAAAAACAGGTCAATTAGTATTTTCAAAAAACTACTGGCTGATGGTATCTGTTTGGAATTTTTGATGACCTTGAAAAAGTTATGATGTCATCAAAAAAAATTTAAATGGAAACGTCGCATTTTTAATTTTATTTTTGATAGATCTTTTAATTGTCTAAATGACTGTAAAAATTTTTTTCATTTTACTTAAGAAAATGACCAAGAAAAATGTAATTACTTCTTCGAAAATGGAAAAGTTTGTCTTTAAAAAAAAAACATAGTTGTCTTAAAGTCGATTATTTTTCAAACACATTTTGTTTTATTTGTGACATTCTGTCAAATACGAATTGTGCGTAAGTTAAGAAAATCTGTTTAAAAATGGTTTTAAGTGAGAGGGAACGTATTCAAATATTGATGATGATTGGTTTTGGGGATAGGGCTCGTTCAGTTAGAGAAGTTTGCGACTTATTTAATACAGAACATCCGGAGCGTGCCCCAATTAGTATTTCTGCAGTGAGTAAGATTCACAAAAAATTTCAAGAAGAAGGCCGTGTTCGAGATCGCCCTAGAAGTGGTCGTCCAAAGATCGCAGAAGAGACGCAACTCGACGTATTATTGTCAGTAGAGGAAACTCCAAATTCTAGTACACGGCAGCTTGCGCGGGAGTTTAACGTGTCGAAGAGTACAATTGGTAATATTTTCCGGAAAACTAAGTATCATCCCTACAAAATCTGTTTGGTTCATGAGCTGTCTGAAGACGACTTCGACAGGCGTGTACAGTTTTGCGAACAACTGATGCCTATGTGTGATAATGATCCGTTTTTTATCAGAAATATCTTATTCTCAGATGAAGCTACGTTCACATTACATGGGACTGTTAATAGACAAAACTGCAGGTACTGGGCACGCCAAAATCCACGCTGGATGAGAGAGGTACAAACTCAGTATCCTCAGAAATTAAATGTATGGGCTGGTTTAATTGGTAACAGAATTATAGGGCCTTTTTTCTTCAACGGTAACCTGACGGCGGATATGTATTTGGATTTTTTACAAAATTATTTAATTCCGTCATTAGCAGAAATATTTCCGAACCATGAAGATCCTAATTTGCCCAGCCAAAGAATTTGGTTTCAACAAGATGGGGCTCCATCCCACTATGCGGGAAATGTTCGGCATTATCTCGAGAATACCTTCCCAAACAGACGGATTGGCAGGAGGGGGGTATCGAGTGGCCTGCTAGGTCGCCAGATCTAACGCCTATTGATTATTTTTTGGGGGGTTACCTAAAAAACAAGGTATACGCAACTAAACCTGAAAATTTGGAAGGCTTGCGTCAACGGATTGAGATTGAAGTACGAAGGATCACTCCTGAAATGATAGAAAACGTTCAAAATTAATTTTATTATCGTTTAGGGTATTGCCAACATGCTCAAGGACAACATTTTGAACATTTATTGTAAGAGTTTTTGCTGATTTCTACGATTAAAATTTTCTTTGTTTTCTATAATGATTTTTTTTTCAAAATTTTTCTTAAGCAGAATGAAAAATTTTTTGACTGTCGTTTAGACAATTAAAAGATCTATCAAAAATAAAATTAAAAATGCGACGTTGCCATTTAATTTTTTTTTGATGACATCATAACTTTTTCAAGATCATCAAAAATTCCAGATACCATCAGCCAGTAGTTTTTTGAAAATACTAATTGACCTGTTTTTGTATTTTTCTCAAAAATCATCCGTTTCGATTTTATTTGGGTGTTTCCAGACTTTTTGGACACACAGTATGTACAGTTTAGTTTTTAGTAAATTGATAATTGATTGCTTTAAAGTAACAAAAAAAAAAACAACATTTTGTCAAATATCTAGAATAAGTTAGAAAACAAAAAATGAATTTCCTGTTGTATATGTAGGAAATAATTTTCTACTAACTAGCACTGTCGCTTTAATTTTTCACTAAAACTGATATATTTTATTATTAATCTTATATTTATGTACTTTGTAAATTAATAATATTTGTGTATTCCCTTGATTCATTTAGGTACTAAATTAATATAAAATCAATTTTCTTTTACTTACTTCATATTTTAATATGGTTATACCTGTTACACATTGTTTAAAATATTATATAATAAACAATATATAAATTAGTTATTTTGAACACCATATTAAAATAAAATGTCATATGAAAGAACTATCAAGAAATCGAAAATCAATAATAAGAAAATAACTTGGTATGTCTGACCGAAAAATAAAAACCACTCATTTATCAGTGTGGTAAACAAGATCAGTAAAAAGCATTGGAAATTATCAATTATATGTCTTGAATTTTTAGAAAGTATGGTTTTGATCTATAATAACAGAACAATGAATAAATGAGAAAACAATATAGAAATCTTCTATTAGACGGGTGTATTTCAGATATGTATATGTAAGAAAACACAAAAATTGTGTAACCAACTTTTTATTCAATAAGAGAATATTCATTCCGAAACATGTGTATTTCGCCAAACAAACACCCCGAGCCCCCCACTTGTATGTCTTCCTTACAGTCCCATTACATATAAATATGATGTTTATCAGATATTCTCTAAAAATTATTCCGTTGCAGTCTCCTAAGTGTAGGCCACGCCCTTATAGGAGAAGTATTGAAGAGGGGAAGTTACGGGGGACATTTTCACACTTTTAATTCAGTATATGCTATGCAACCCGTATTACTTAAAATCGCAATATTAAAATCAGTAGTCCGGAGCCTTAACTTTATCACGAGACAGGGATGAAACTGTGATGATGTAAAACGACAACTCTTAGGAAAATGCAAGTGAAAACTGTCGCTTACATTCCGCGTAGGAATGTAAGCGACTGGAGAATGGCAACAACATTCCTACGCGGAATGTTGTTGCCATTCTCCATAAAAAAAATGAGCTCTGGCTACCACACGACTTTCTTATACGTATGAAAGTGTTACTTCCGGTCCGAATTTTGAAATTTCATTTATACAAAAAATATTCCAAATCCAACTCTAAATACTTTTGTACTCTTGATAAATATATATAGAATGCATAACTTACGACATATTTGCAAAAAATCGCTATTCGATAAGAGTAAAAGTGGTACTTCCGGTCTGAAATTTTGAAATTTTTTTTATATAAAAGATATTGAAAATTATGTTTAAATACTTTTATACTCGTAACGTACCTGTCTAAAAAGCATGACTTGCGAGATATTCGCAAAAAACTGATTTTCGATAAGAGTAAAAGACCTACTTCAGGTTGAAATTTCGAAAAACTTTTTTAAGACATTTTGTTTCAAACTTAATTCTAAGTACATATGAATTCTTTATACATTTGTTTAAACTTAGTAATTGACGAAATATTTGCAAATTTCGATTTTTTCACTGAAGTAAACTACTACTTCCGGTCTGCCGATTTTGCTCAAAATCTAATCAGTTCTCAAGAAGGAGATTATATTCGTAAATATAAAATTTGGAATTGATACCTATAGCGGTTTGACCGCTATCGTGGTCACACACACACACGGACAGACACACACACACACATAGAGAGAGAGAGAGAGAGAGATATTTTTTAAAAACCACTTTTTCGGTATCAGGGGACATCAAAACGTGGAAATCTGCAAAAATCTCGAGGTCGAAAATTTTCGTCATCACAATACTTCTTTATACTACGTATAAGAAAGTAAAAATTATGCACTTCGGAAATATGAAATCTGTACCAAATTAAATTGTATATAGATTCTTCAGAGGTAAATTCACAGTTAAGGTAACAGAATGGGAAATGTGGTAATCACAACACATGAAAGTGAATAAATTTCTCTACAAAACAAACAATGTCAAAGATGTCAAAATATTTGACATTTGATGGCAAAAAGCGAATATAGTACGGTGTTATTTCGCCTTGCTGTCAACCAATAAGAAATAACAGTCTCTTGGGTCTGTTCAGAATTTCGTCTCTCTCTTTTTGGAATGGGTATAGTCACAAAATGAAAAATGTTTTATAAATAAAAGGCTCCAAATAAAGGCCGTTTGACACTTACGTAAATTTCATACAAAATTAGGAATTAAATTTACATCATAATTTATATGTAAATTTAACACAGTATCATACAGAAACTTTTGATAACAAATTTAATTACAAATTTACATGTGAATTCACTAGAAATGCCTGTTTGCCACACATCAACTTTTTGCATAAAATTTGCCAACAAATTTATAATTAAACATGCGCACTAGATACTAAATATTATGATTTGAGGTTATGGTTATGTTGGTTTGTTTGCTTTTTAAATCAATATTGGACACTATTGGATTTGTTATCGACGCAGTAGACGACAGTTTATTACTTCTAACTACTACTATAATAATCGCAACAACCGTAGTTGTAACGGCCCGTGGTAAAAAACGTAAAAAAGTCATGAGCTCGATCGTGGTTAAATCGAAAAAGAAAAGGCATCTTAAGTCTGATAAATTACCAGTTGAAAATAGAAGATTCGAATGCATACAAAAAAATTCTAAGACTTACAAGTGTACAATTTAACGATTTACTTAATTTAATTGAAAAAAATATTACAAAACAAAAAACCTTTATGAGGGAAATAAATAAAGTTCGTGGGATCGTGCATGTCAATTTTTATCGTCTTTGGTTTTCACCGCATATAAACAAGGATGCTTTTGATATTCATTAATTAATGTTCGTACTTGATCGTTTGACCAATATGTCTTTTTTATATACTGTTGATGATCACGAATCAAGATACCGACAATAAATACAATAATCAGCAATAACTAACTTCTAACGAACGTGATATCGCAGTGTATTGCAGTGATATTCAATTTACCTGCTCATGTCGATGCGCGCGCAGATTTACTAGAAACACCCACCCAGAAAATAGAACATGTTCTAAATAATTTACATGTGAATTAACAACCAAATCTACAAGCTAATATTTATGTATGCCACGATATGTATTTATTATAAAATTTGCGTGTGAATTAAGTTGTGAATTTTATTTAAAATTTACGTAAGTGTCAAACGGCCTTAAGTTTTGACCGACATTTCATGATGTAGGAGGGGTGATGATGAAAATTTTCGAACTCGAGATTTTTGCAGACGTCCACGTTTTGAATTCCCCTGATACCGAAAAAGTGGTTTTTAAAAAATTTCTCTCTGTGTGTATGTGTGTATGTCAGTGTGTGTGACCACGATAGCGGTCAAACCGCTAAGATATCAATTCCAAATTTTGTATTTACGAATATAATCTCCCATCTTGAGATCTGATTAGATTTTCAGTAAATTCGGTCGACCGGAAGTAGTTCTTTACTTCAGTGAAAAAATCTAATTTTGCCATTTATTCGTCAATTACTAAGTTTACACATATTTATAAAGAATTCATATATACTCAAAATTAAATTTGAGGAGAATTTTATTAAAAAAGTTTTTCAAAATTCCTACGGGAAGTAGGTCTTTTACTCTTAACGAAAATCAGTTTTTTGGGAATATTTCGGCAGCCATGCTTTTTAAACAGGTACGTTACGAGTACAAAAGTATTTAGAACTTCATTTCCAATAAATTCTGTATAAAAAAAATTTCAAAATTCGGACCGGAAGTAACACTTTTACTCTTATCGAATAGCGATTTTTTGCAAATATGTCGTAAGTTATGCATTCTATATATATTTATCAAGAGCAAAAAAGTATTTAGAACTGGATTTGCAATATTTTTGTATACATGAAATTTCAAAATTCGGACCGGAAGTAACACTTTTACTCTTAGCGAGAAGTACTTTTTTTCGAATATCTTGCAAAGTATGCATTCTATAGAGATTTATTTAGAGAATGGAAGTACATAGAAAAGGATTTTGAATAATTTTTCTATAAAAAAATTCTTAAAATTGCATAGTTTAAAACGCTCATACGTATAAGAAAGTCGTGTGGTGGCCACACCTCATTTTTTCAATATCATTTTCTTGAAGATTTCTGTAAAAGTACGATATGCAATTCATTTAAAAATGTGAAAAATGTTACCAGATCTAGGAAACCGGCATATTAAATTTAGTTAAGCACCAGTTATAAGTGTTTCTATTATATCTACTAATTTTAATACATATACCTAATAATAGTATATTACATACCAAGGTTGAGAAGATGACTATTATTGCCCGAGTGGCGAGATTAAATTCCGAGGCGCAAAGCGCCGAGGAATTTAAGCCACAAGGGCAATAATAGTCTTCTCAACCGTAGTATGTATACTATTTTTTGTACCAGTAGTCTAATTGGACCTTAAAACCTTAATAATTATGAATAAATTTACTCATATATGTAAGAATGCCCTTGTAATAAAACTTCATGTAAACAAATAAGTAGGCTATATTTTGATGTTGACAAATAAGTTTTGACATAAATGCTGAAACTAAAAGTCGAGTATTTTTAGATTATTTTTCATTCCATTTATAATGTCTGAAGAGTTTAGATGTACACCACCTGAAATGCGCGAGATTGCAGAACAGGCAGCTGAGAACTTGCTTCCGCATAAATCTAATCACTTATACATGAAAACATTTACAGAATTTAAAAAATGGTATAATTCCAAATTACAGTAGTAACTTCTGAAAACGTACTTCTGGCTTATTTTCATGAATATTCAAAAAATAAAAAAGCCTCGACTGTATGGGTGCAATATTCAATGTTGAAAGCTACACTTGGCCTAAAAGAGAATATTAACATATCAAAATTAGGGGAGCAATGCTTCAGTGGTTGCGGTCGTATCTGGCAGGAAGAACAATGACCGTTAGAGTAAATGGCGTAACATCTACTGAGTATCCAGTTCAACATGGTGTGCCACAGGGATCTGTGCTCGGACCACTGCTGTTTTTAATATTTATAAATGATTTGCCTGAATTTGTTGGTCCTGATGAGCTGGTAATCTTCGCTGACGACACTTCTATGCTCGTGGTCTCTCGTGATGAAGACTCTCTTTTTGCCAAGGTGAGTCGGATTTTGACGGCATTCAGTGAGTGGTGTTACGCGAATAACTTGTTACTGAATACGAGTAAATCGGCCTGTGTTAAGTTTTATAAACGCAGAGTTGTGGGGACAGATGGGTTTGTTTTTCCGAATGGTGATGTGTTGCGTATGGTTGACAATATAAAGCTCTTGGGGGTTCATATTGATGGACAGTTAACTTGGAGTAATCATATCGATTGTGTCTGTGCAAAGATTAACAGCGCTTACTATGCCATTTTAAAATTAAAATCTAGCCTCCATCATGACTCCATAGTGAGTGTGTACTATGCTCTGGTATATTCGGCTCTCTCTTATAATACTGTTCTGTGGGGTAATTCCTCTGGGGCTAGGCGTGTTTTTATTCAACAGAAACGAATATTACGCTTAATTTTTAACCTAAAGTCTGATGACTCTTGCAGACCGGTTTTTGTGGGGGAGGGTTTCTTGACTGTGCCGGGTGTGTATATTTACCAATGTGCACGGTATGCAAGAGATAACTTGGGTAGGTATTGCTGTGGTGGTCATGAATACCCGACGCGGCAAGCCCATTTGTTGCGTGCTGACCGGCATAGGACTGCTTGCTTTGAAAAGTCACCAACATATGCCGCTAAGGTCATATATAACAAGTTGCCATCGGAGGTGAAGGGCACGCATAATGCTCATCAGTTTAAAACGGCATTGAAAACATTTCTACTGCGACAATGTTATTATAGTGTCAATGAATATTTGCAGGGATAAAGTGATTTGTCACATTTATGTTTGATTTGTAACTGTTTGTTTTATATATGTATTTTTGTGACGCTCATATACACTGTAATGTGTCTGATATGAATTAAATTTATTATTATTATTATTATTATAAAATATTTTAAATTAGTTGCCTTTTTAAAAAGAAAAACTTAAAATTATAAGCCCAAAAATCATTAGTATTTACTCGAGGAAATTATAAAATTCTTTACTGAGGTACCCGACACATGTTACATTGCAACTAAGATAGTATGTTTATATATTAATACTTTGAAATTATTGATAATTTATATCTCTGTAGACTGGTCTTGTAATTGGTGTTGCTGGTGCATGCCGAAGGATGAGTTGTGTAATTTATTAATTTCTGATGTCATCATGAGAGATAATTTAATTGTTATTCACATCCACAATAGCAAAAATGGTACGTCTCAAAAGTTTGTAATAATGGAACCACTTTGTAGCTAAAGGTTATATTGAAGATTCCCTAGTAAATAAAAAAAATATAGAATGTATGTTACAAGATCTACCTACATCTACTTACGCAACCACACCTGCAATATATACAGGAATTTTCAATATGAATTAAATAATTATTTGCATCTGTAATAGTTAGGTGATATATTGATTCCATATTATACTTTCATACATATTTTATGTATTAATAGACAAATGCTTTTTTTTTTCATGTAAACAACAAAGTATTGTTAGAAAATATAAAATTAATAGCAATTGCTAAATAAACGTATATTATATTCTGGTATTGTTAACCTAAAATTGTGCCTAAAATAGTTATTTATTTTGACGGTTCACAACTTGACATACTACTACTATTACAAGCATGAGTGCATGGTTGCGGCATTCGTTTTATTTGTTTTCATTATTTCCCTAGGTCAATAATGGCCTCATTATTTGCCTCTTATTAGTTCCAGGTTGTGAAATGTCATTTCGTGGCGCTTTGTTATGTGTAAAAATCATAGCATTTTTACACATAACACAGCGCCACGAAATGACATTTCACGACCTGGAACTAATAAGAGGTAAATAATGTAAAAATCATAGCATTTTTACACATAACAAAGCGCCACGAAATGACATTTCACAACCTGGAACTAATAAGAGGTAAATAATGAGGCTATTATTGACCTAGGGAAATAATGAAAACAAATAAAGGGAATGCCGCAACCATGCAATCGCAGTAGCATGTATGTATGTCAAGTTGTCAACCGTCAAATTCATTGCAGTTTATTTTTATTTAGATTTATACCACAAATCATACTCTAAAACTTATAAATGCTCGACCTCTAAGGTAAAATAACTAACAGTATTTTAACAATAGCAAAATATGTATGACAGAAGTATAATTGGAAAAAATATCCTAACAGGTAACTATTATAGATGTAAAGATATTTTACTTTCTTTACATAAAACTGTATTTTAAGGTTATGTAACAACATAATATGGAAACAATATAACACGTAACTATTACAGATGTAAAGAATTTTAATTTATTTATAAAAATTGATAGTGCAATTATGGCATGTCAAATTTATTGATGGTTCAATTCTGATTCAGAGCTGTAGGCACATTAATGACAGTATTGTTAATTGTGTTAATTCCATAAGTATTTACGATATCTTCAGTTGAAATAGAGCCTGATTGTACTGCTGATGTTGATGGAATTTGGTTCATATCGTGTGTAAGTAGATGTAGGTAGACCTTGTAACATATATGCTATATTTTTTTTTATTTCTACGGAATCTTCGATATAACTTTCAGCTACACTAGATTTCCAACCACCATGTACCATGTTGTTTTAACTGAAGGATATTACCACCATTGACAGCTAAAAGTGTAGCCTAGGTTCTACGAAGGGCAATTTCTTTTGGCATCTGTCCTATTGTGTTATGCCCAATGTCTTATCTAGTACATTTACCATTACATACACTAATAAAGAATTTTGCTATATCTGGAATTGGTCTAATTTTTAAATAGTTTTTAATTATTTTGATCCAAAGTGGCTCCATTATTACAAACTTTAGAGACGAACCATTTTTGCTATTGCAGATGTGAATAATAATTAAATCGGCTTTCATGATGACATCAGAAATTAATAAATTACACAGCTCATCACTTCGGCATGCACCAGCAACACCAATTACAAGAGCAGTCTACAGGGTTATAAATTGTCAATAATTTTGAAGTATTAATATATAAACATACTACCTTAGTTGCAATGTAACATGTATCGGGTGCCTCAGTAAGGAATTTTATAATTTCCTCTAGTAAATACTAATGACTTTTTGGGCTTATAATTTTCATTTTATCTTTTTAAAAAGGCAACTAATTTAAAATATTTTGATATGTTAATATTCTCTGTTAAGCCAAGTGTAGCTTTCAATATTGAATAATGGGTCCATAAAGTCGAGGCTTTTTAATGTTGTGTGTTTAATGGAAGTACGTTTTGAGAAGTTATTACTGTATTTTTGGAATTACACGATTTTTTAAATTCTGTATATGTTTTTATGTATAAGTGTTTAGATATATGCGGAAGCAATCTCGCGCATTGCAGGTGGTGTAATCTAAACTCTTCAGATATTATAAATGGAATGAAAAATAATCTAATAAATACCTACTTGACTTTTACTTTCAGCATTTATGTCAAAACTTATTTGTCAACATCAAAATATAGCCTACTTATTTGTTTATATGAAGTTTTATTACAAGGGAATTCTTACATGTATGAGTAAATTTATTCATAATTATTAAGGTTTCAAGATCCAATTAGACTACTGGTACAAAAAGTAGTATACATACTGCGGTTGAGAAGACTATTATTGCCCTTGTGGCTTAAATTCCTCGGCGCTTTGCGCCTCGGAATTTAATCTCGCCACTCGGGCAATAATAGTCATCTTCTCAACCTTGGTATGTAATATACTATTTTATAATTTACGTTGATATTTGAGATATTTTAAAGAAACTAGCGTGTTTCGAATTTTTTTATTAAATAATTTCAAAGCTGTTTGGAATTTAAATGTCTTTCAAAGACTATATCCTTTCCTATTTCTATGAACGATGTAATATTTACCTTCTCTTCTAATGTTTGCAAACTATTTCACACGTTAGTAATTAATATGTTTCAAGCAAATAATCACACTAATGATATGCGATAGCTATTATTACACATATTTCAGTTTACATTCATGTATTTACAATAACATTGTCTCAGCCGAAATGCCATTATAAAAAACAGAGCGAAGGAGTTCAAAGAACTATAAAAAAACACGTGTTTTTCCATATTTGTGCCAAGTATTGCATAACAAATCACTACTTGAACTTACGTAATTACAATTTTGAAATTAATATATTTCATTTATATTTTATCCGGACAATATTGTCACAAATTGGTTCAAAAGGTACAGAACGATGATGAAAAATGTAACAAAATTCGTAATAATTTTTTTGATATTTAAAATAATCAAAATGCACTAAATTTAAATAATCATTTGCCTATACTCTGTCTCAGAATAAGAAGGTGATTCAAATACCGCTCCAAAATCCGGAACACGTAGCTTTAAAATTTTCTAAAATTAGACATGAAATGTTAGACATATCATATGAGATTGAGGTTAGAAATAGTTCATTAGATAAGAATTGCAGAACCGTATTATTTTTAACCACAGACTAAACAACCCAGACCGGCAACTACTTGAAAAAAAAATATCCAAGATCTTCTATCCTTGTTACACATCAGTGAACTTGGTACGAAGATGGCGCTAGCAGCATATTGGCGCGAAATTTGAAATGAGCTTGTTTTTAGAATACGCTTATTAAATACGTTTTTTGTGTAACAAAAACATACACAAAAGTTACTAAAACTATGGTAATAAATATTACTTACTGTAACAATTATAGCCATAGTTTGAGCATCTTACGTGTAATTTTGTGGTGTTACATATTAAATATGTGATACGAAATATAAATATTAATCTTTTACTTACGTGTATTATAACATCCCTCTTACGGTGGACCTATTAGACACAATAAACTATTACTCTCTATAAGATTAAGAGAAATATAATAATCTAATAGGTGAAAACTGTCAAGGAAAACATAGGGATATAATAATAATCGTTTTTATTGATACATATACTTATACAATAAAACATAATAAAATTAAATTACACAAACAATAATGAGAAGAATAATAATAATACAAATAAGTAAAGACGGCTGTGCCTACCTGCATTTTTGTAGTTTCGTAAGATCCAATTAAATTATACCGTGTTTAATTTAATTATCGGGATATTCTTTAACACATAATAGTTCTACGGAGTATTTCCATTTTTCTTGTTCATTTCGTTAGCTCTTGTCCATTGATTATGTATAAGAAGATAGTCCAAGTCCATAAGAAAAAGGTTGCGCCTAAAATCAACATTTTGGATGTCACCACCAGTGGGGCGCTAGTCGTCAAAGTGTCCACATGTGGTGGGGGTAATTTTCAAGGTAGTTGAGATTTAAACCGTTAACCAACATAATAAATTCCTAGTTTTGGCTTTTCAGTAAACAGATGACGCTGTAAAATAAAGTAAATAAATTTAATTTAATTCTTATATAGGTAATAATAATAATTCTGATCATAAACTGCGCAGAGTCATTAATAAAATGTGTATATACTAATAGTATTAAAAAATATTTTATTTACGTTCCACTCTACGAAAAAAGCATTTATACACATAATGAATATACATACTTATATATACCTATATAAAAACGTTCAGCTTTGCCGAAGGAAGAAGGCATGAATATAATCCTTTTATTTGTATGTTTTTTTTTTGTTTAGTGCATGACGCCAAACTGATTCACTGTAGGCTTTACAGGCAAGGAAAGAAAACAGGGGTTTTAAAATATAACAGACATATAAATCATATAGTGTGAGTGATATAGTACACAAGGCAATTGAATGAACAGGTAATTCATTCATTCCTTTATGGATATAAAAGCAAGTTTACTTAAATACCTATGCATGTAAAATCTCTGAATTTTACGGGAAGCCTCTTTGCATCTATTTCTTTTACAGACTAAAATAAATTATTAAAAGTCATTCATATTTTTTTATAGGCGTATTAAAAGTACTGAAATTAATAATATTTGTTTCCTTTAAAAATTAATCGTTCTCAATACACAACCTTCTTACTTTCTTATACGTAGTATAAGGAAGTATTGTGATGATGAAAATTTTGGACCTCAAAATTTTGATTTTTAAAAATGTCTGTGTGTGTGTTGTGTGTCTCTGTGTGACCAGGATAGCGGTCAAACCGTTATAGCTATCAATTCCCAATTTTGCATTTACTAGTATAATCTCCCTCTTGAGAACTGACTAAATTTTCAGTCAAATCGACAGATCGGAAGTAGTAGTTTACTTCAGTGAAAAAATCGAAGTTTGCCAATATTTCGTCAACTACTAAGTTTAAACAATTTATAAAGAATTCATATGTACTTAAAATTAAAATTGAGAACACTTTTAGTAAAAAAGTTTTTCTAAATTTCTAACGGAAGTAGGTCTTTTACTGTTATCGAAAATCAGTTTTTTGCAAATATTTTGCAAGTCATGCGTTTTAGATAGGTACGTTACGAGTATAAAAGTATTTAGAACTTAATTCTCAATACTTTTTGTATAAAAAAATTCAAAATTCGGACCGGAACTAACACTTTTACTCTTATCGAATAGCGATTTTTTGCTAAATGTCGTAAATTGAGCATTCTATATATGTTTATTTATCAAGAGTACAAAAGTATTTAGAGTTGGATTTGGAATATTTTTTGTATAAATGAAATTTTAAAATTCGCACCGGGAGTAACACTTTTATTCTTAACGAGTAGTACTTTCTTTTGAATATCTCGTAAAGTATTCATCCTATAGAGATTTACGGTCTTTTTCTTCTGGTTTTCCCCTTTTGTCAATAGTGTTTCACAATTTGTCAAATGACTTTCCCAATTCCTGTCATATTGACATACCGCGTGGCCGCGTGCGTCTGCATTATGGCGATACCTGTAGAGTAAGCGAAACAGATAGAGATGCCTGTGTATTAGAACGGTAAACAAGTAGACGCAGTGTTATACTGGATTACAACAGAGCTAGGTATTTCGCATATGCCTATGATGCACTCGTATTTGTCCAAAAAATCGACATTTATACGGTGTAGTCGGGCACTCGGGCAGTCGCTTCCACATATGGGCGTCAGTTCGAGTTTTATTATTGCTTAAGAATAACATTTTTTTAGCTAATTACAGGTTAATTGCAATGTTGAATTACAATTCTGTTTTAAGAAGTAAATATTTTATGTTTCAGTATTTTATTATAGTTGAGTTTTTAGATTATAATATTTGTTGAAAAATATTATTTTAGTTAAGAAGTTTTTTTTATTTTAAAGTCTAGGAGTTATTTATTATTTATTTTTGCTCTTTTATGTTGTTTATGAAGCTGTGATGAGTTACTTCACTGACATATTATCAGTGATTATCTGGTGCTTCAAACAACTACAAATAATTACTTACAACGGGGACGCATTACCTATTACACTGCTCTTCACTTGATTTGCCTACGAATACATTTATACGTATAACTTATACGCCCGCTGTCGGTGTGGCAATTCAAGTTGGCACGCCCATTTATAGTCGACCAGTAGTTACTAATACATGCATCGCGCTATGAACGGCGGCCACACGGTATATGTCACAGACTAAACAATCCAGACCGGCAACTTAATCCTAGATTTTATCCAGAGTACTCATCCTTGTTTAGCAAACGTAAATTTGAATACTCTACCATCTTTGTCAGACTCACTGAACTTGGAGATGAGATGGCGCTAGCGTCAATTGAAATGTTTGTTATGCTGTGGTTGTATGTCATTCAAAACTACATTTCAAATTTGACACATTTGACATATTTTTGCAATCCTTTGTTGTACATCGTATTAATTATATGTTGATACAAATATGGTGTCCAAGTGTTTAGTGTGCGGGTTTGGGCAGGATGAAGTTAACAATATGCACAGGTTAAAGATAAGATTGGCATTTCCTTTGCTTAAGAAGCGCATTTTTGACATGCTCTTTGCCTTGCAGGTTTGATACCTTTTGATTTGTGTATTAGTATTATTATTACTATTTTGTTGTTGATTTTATTTTTGGCAATCTGTATAATATCAATTTTTATATACTATAGACTTGTAATATTTCATTTGCTGTTAGTTTAAGGGAAAAATTTAAAATCAGCATTTTAGTAATGAACTAGTGCTGAATTTGTTCCTTTTGGTACATATTAGTTTTGTTTTTATTTGTCATACTACACAAGATTTGTATTATTATTATTGTCTTCTCATTATTGGTTGTGTAATTTAATTTTATTATGTTTTATTCTATAAGTATATGTATCAATAAAAACTATTATTATTATATCCCTATGTTTTCCTTGACAGTTTTCACTTATTAGATTATTATATTTCTCTTAATCTTATATAGAGTAGTAGTTTATTGTGTCTAAGGGATGTTATAATACATGTAAGTAAAAGATTAATATTTATATTTCGTATCATAAATGTAATATGTAACACCACAAAATTACACATAAGATATTCAAACTATGGCTATAATTGTTATAGTAAGTAATATTTATTACCATAGTTTTAGTAACTTTTGTGTATGTTTTTTGACATAAATAACGTATTTAATAAGCGTATTCTAAAAACAAGCTCATTTCAAATTTCGCGCCAATATGCTGCTAGCGCCATCTTCGTACCAAGTTCACTGATGTGTGACAAGGATAGAAGATCTTGGATATTTTTTTTCAAGTAGTTGCCGGTCTGGGTTGTTTAGTCTGTGTATATGTCAAATTAAATTCTTTTTTTGTCAAATCTCTTTCACTTTATATCAACTACTTTTCCCATGTATGTAAATTATATGTTTTGCTTAATAACTACTTACCAAGCTGTGCATTATTTTCATTTAGTTATTGACGTACCCTTGAAAATAAAGTATACATTTGAAATTTTAAGTTATCTAATTTATTCTTGTGTAATGTACATAGAAATTGATAAAAACATACATGTATGCAAAACATTTTCAAATATCACAAATATGCACAGTACAAACTATCGAAATATATAAATGAAGAAACAATTAATTTAATATTTCATTTTGTTTTAAACAATCACCCAGATATGTTTCCATATGCTGAACATAATGAAGACAATTATCTGCAGTTATTTGTTCAGAAGCATTGTGTATTGCTGCATATAATTCATCCTCATTTGTCGGCTGAGTTCTCTTTATTATGTGTTTCCATTGATTAAATAATTCCTCTATAGGATTTAAAAATGGACTGTGAGCAGGTAAAAAAACTTCAAAATGCTCATGACTTCTAATGAGATTGACAATTTCTTCATTTGTATGAAATCTAACATTATCCATAACAAAAAAGGCGCCTTGTATGTTATCATTATGTAAATGATTAATTAGAGTTGTAATAAATTCACAGAAATGAACTGTATTAAATGGTCTATCTTGGATTTGGAACAAATATAGTGAATTTATATTCATTGCTGCAGCCACAGAATAATTACGCCCTCTTAGTTGAGCTTTTATTTTCGTTGCTCGAGTATTTTTAACTGATCTTCCATATGAAGTTCGAGAATTAACTTGAATTCCATATTCATCAATGAAAAAAATTTTTCCCTTTCGAACATGATTCTATTGTACCGGATAGCATATTCAAAGTGAGTCTGTATGATTTGTGGTGTCTTTCTTCTTCCGGGAACGAAAGAGATTCTCTTAAACGAATAATGGAAAGTTTTAAGTGCTCTGTTAATCGTCGATAGCGATATTTGATGAAGTGGCCACTGCGTCAAACACCTTTCTTTTAACTGACGAAGTGATAAACTGCAATCTTCATCAATCCAATTGCAAATTTCATTTATCTGTAACACAGATAATTTTTTTAGTCGGTGACCAAGCACTTCTTTTATGAATATTAGCAGATCTCCGGTATGTAGAATAAATCTTTCTTACTGTATTGGGTAAAATTCCAAATTGCTCTCCAATATTATTTGCCGTGAGCCCGTTGTTCATAGAACGAATTAGTAAAGCTCTTAAATCATTATTTATTTTACTATTAATTCGACGATTCTCCATAATAGATGAATATAAAATGATTAACACGCTTCGTGAAAGTCAATTGACATATAGTGAAACACATTTGACAAATAAGGAAATTATTTGACACATCGCCGCCATATTATAATAAATGGGAAAGTCATTTGACAAATTGTGAAACACAATTGACAAAACGGGAAAACCAAAAGAAAAAGACTGTATTAAGAGAATAGTATTTATAATAGGATTTCGAATAATTATTATATAAAGAAATTCGTAAAATTCTATAATTTGAAACTCTCATACGTATAAGAAAGTCATGTGGTGGACACACCTCAATATTTTTTTGTATATAGTAACATCGATCTGCGTAATATATAAAACCAACATTATTTCCAAAATTGATCCTTTCTCCTTTTATCACATTTTGGGTTTATGTCTGAATGCAATTTTGAGCGCTTATAAATGTTTAAAAAATTAAATTATTAATTAAAAAATTATCGTTTAAAGATAAAAATTTCTATTAAATTATTTTTAACATAATCTATCACAAAAAAATTGGCCAGATACGTCAAAAAATATTGACAGGAACGAACATATTTGACGTAAATATAATGTGGCTTTTCATTATGCAAAAAATGAGGTGTGGTCACCACACGACTTTCTTATATGTGTGTGTGTGTGTGTGTGTGTGTGTTTCAAATTATACAAAAGTTGTTCTAAATTAAGAGTTAAATACTTTTATCTTCTGAAAAAATAAACAAAATGCTATTGTACTACTTCTATTCTCTTAATAAATCTCTATAGAATGCATACTTGGCGAAATATTCGAAAGAGAGTGCTACTCCCTAAGAGTAAAAGTGTTACTTCCTGTCCGAATTCTAAAATTTCTTTTATGCAAAATATATTTCAAATGTAGTTCTAAATATATTTGTGCTCTTGATAAATAGGTATATATATAGAATGGATAACTTACGACATATTTGCAGAAAATCGCTATTCGATAAGAGTAAAAGTGTTACTTCCGGTCCGAATTTTTAAATTTTTTTACACAAAAGATATTGAAAATTAAGTTCCAAATATTTTTACTTTCTTATACGTAGTATAAGGAAGTATTGTGATGATGAAAATTTTCGACCTCGAGATTTTTGCAGATGTCCACGTTTTGATGTCCCCTGATACCGAAAAAGTGGCTTTTAAAAAATGTCTCTCTCTCTCTCTCTCTCTCTCTCTCTCTCTCTGACCACGATAGCGGTGTCAAACCGCTATAGGTATCAAATCCAAATTTTATATTTACAAATATAATCTCCCTCTTGAGATCTCATTAGATTTTCAGTAAAATCGGCAGACCGGAAGTAGTAGTTTACTTCAGTGAAAAAATCGTATTTTGCCAATTATTCGGCAACTACTAAGTTTAAACAAATTTGTAAAGAATTCATATATACTCAAAATTAAATTTGAGAAGAATTTTATTAAAAAAGTTTTTCGAAATTCCTACCGGAAGTAGGTTTTTTACTTTTATCGAAAATCAGTTTTTTGCGAATATTTCGCAAGTCATGCTTTTTAGACAGGTATGTTACGAGTATAAAAGAATTTAGAACTTAATTTTCAATACCTTTTGTATAAAAAAAATTTCAAAATTCGGACCGGAAGTAACACTTTTACTCTTATCGATTAGCAATTTTGCAAATATTTCGTAAATTATGCATTCTATATATATTTGTCAAGAGTAAAAAAGTATTTAGAGTTGGATTTGGAATATTTTTTGTATAAATGAAAATTCAAAATTCGGACCGGAAGTAATACTTTTTTTTACTCTTAGCGAGTAGCATTTTTTTGCAAATATCTCACAAAGTATGTATCCTATAGAGATTTATTAAGAGACTGGAAGTACTTAGAATAGGATTTTGAATAATTTTTGTATAAAATAATTTTTAAAATTGTATGATTTGAAACGCTCATACGTATAAGAAAGTCGTGTGGTGGCCACACCTCCTTTTTATACTCGTACTATACCCTTCTCAAAAGCATGACTTGCGAAATATTTGCAAAAAAATGTTTTTCGATTAGAGTAAAAGACCTACCTACTTCCAGTAGGGATTTCAAAAAACTTTCATAATAAAATTTTTCTCAAATTTAAGTCTGAGTACATATGAATGAATTCCTTATAAATTTGTTTAAACTTAGTAGTTGATGAAATATTGGCGAAATTCGATTTTTTCACTGAAGTAAACTTCTACTTCCGATCTGCGGAATTTACTGAAAATCTAATCGGATCTCAAGAGGGAGATTACACACGTAAATACAAAATTTGGAGTTGATTACTACAGCGGTTTGACCGTTATTGTGATCACACAGAGACAGACACACAGACATTTTTTAAAAACCACTTTTTTGGTATCAGGGGACTTCAAAACGTGGACATCTGCAAAAATCTCGAGGTCGAAAATTTTCTTGATCACAATACTTTCTTACACTACGTATAAGAAACTATAAGCACTCACGTTACACACTTCCGTATTTTAAATGGTGTCAAAGTACCTATGCCAGACACATTTCATTGGCACATTGTATTCGGTATTTTTTGTCCGAGATAACAAAAAATACGGTATTATCATTCCTCTACAATTACTACCTAATTCATTCCCTGACAATAAACATATTCAAAATTACTTTAAAAGGCTTCTTAGTATATTTATAGAAAAATTATTAAAGATGTTATGTTCAAGGTAAATATAAGATTGTGTCTTGAGTATCCTTTTATGGGAAGTGTTATTTTTCCTGACTATTTTTGTATAGCATTTTATTACATTTTAAATACATTAAAAAGAAAACTTGAGATTCTTTACTCAAATATTAGAAAGAAATAGAGAAAGAAGTAATAAATAATCCGACTTCATACAATACATCCCTTCATTCGCGTGTTCGTATATTATGTATATGGATATATGACAGGTATATGTATATTTTTAAATATCTGTAAAAAACAAAATATATGTTGGTTACTTTGCTCTCTGCATTAAAATTTGGTTTATTTACACAAGAGTTTATAAAGAGCCACACGAACTATTCCTTCGTAGATAGCGTGGTGGTGGTTTTAAACTTGAATGCAGTCACGCGCGAAAATGCAATTTTTCATATTTTGGATAGTTAGGCGACATCTTCCGCTAACATTTCTAATTATTTTGATTGTCAATGGACTTGGTATATCTTCTTATACATAATCAATGCTCTTGTCTTATTCGAGAGAACACGGCGCTTTTACAAACGCATAATCACCAATCAGTTTCGAGCGCATGTTACTTGATGTAAATAAATTATACTTTTTGTTTGTTTTGTAGCCACGTTGTTTCTCAATAGTCATTTGTATGTTGGTATATGTTAAATATAGTACACTATAACTTTTCATCTTCAAATTGAGAATAATCAAGTCCAAATTGACAACATAGACTTTCAAAATGAGAATAAACTATTTACAAATGAAAACTGCTTTTATTATATTGTGAGATGTAAAGTAACGCAATTAATAAATTGATTTTGTAAATTACATGATTAAATCGTTTAAATTTAACGGGTCCGGTATAAATCGTTGAATGTGCCCTACATACGAGGTAGGCGCCATAAATTATCGGCCTGATATACAAAAAAGAAACTTGGAATAATATAAGGATTTTTATTTTTCAATGTAATCTCCGCTAACTCCTATACATTTATTACAACGATTAATTAATAATTCGATACCCTTGTAAAAATAATCTGAAGTTTTTCCGTCAAAATGTTCTACAATAGCTGCTTGCAACTCACTGTCGTCCTTAAAACTACGTCCCCTAAGGTCTTTCTTTAAATTAGAAAACAAAAAAAATCACGGACTATACGGTGGATGTTCCAATTCTTGAAAGCCGCATGACGCGGATGGCAGCTTGTGAAATGGCGGCAGTATGTGGACCTTTTGTCAATTTTCCACGACGTTTTGCACGAATACTATCCCTTAATTTATGCAATAAAGACGCATAATATGTGCCGTTCACGCTCTTTAAAGTCAATTAGCTAAATGCCCTCACAATCCCAGAATATTGTGGCCATCACCTTTTTCGTTGATTGAACGACTTTCGCCTTTCTGGGACGAGGTTCATCACGTCGCCGCCATTCCATGGACTCCCTTTTCGATAGAGGATCGTAAAACAGAACCATTGTTTCATCCCCTGTGACAATGGACTCCAAAATCGGTTTTGGGTCGTCTCCACACATGTTTAAAAAATTAAGTGTGGCCACCACACGACTTTCTTATACGTATGAGCGTTTCAAACTATACAATTTTAAGAATTTTTTATACAAAAATTATTTAAAATCCTATTCTAAGTACTTTCATTCTCTTAATAAATCTCTATAGAATGCATACTTTGCAAGATATTATCAAGAAAGTGCTACTCGCTAAGAGTAAAAGTGCTACTTCCGGTCCGAATTTTGAAATTTCATATATACAAAAAATATTGCAAATCCAGTTCTAAATACTTTTGTACTCTTGATAAATATATATAGAATGCCTAACTTACGACATATGTATTTGCAAAAAATCGCTATTCGATAAGAGTAAAAGTGGTACTTCCGGTTGGAGTTTCGAAAAAGTTTTTTAAGATAATTTGTCTCAAACTTAATTTTAAGTACATGTGAATTCTTTATAAATTTGTTTAAACTTAGTAGTTGACGAAATATTGGCAAAATTCGATTTTTTGAATTTTACTGAAAAACTAGTCAGATCTCAAGAGTGAGATTATACACGTAAATACAGAATTTCGAATTGATAGCTATAGCGGTTTGACCGCTATCGTGGTCACACACACACAGACGGACAGACAGACGGAGAGACATTTTTTAAAAACCACTTTTTCGGTATCAGGGGACTTCAAAACGTGGACATCTGCAAAAATCTCGAGGTCGAAAATGTTCATCATCACAATACTTCTTTATACTACGTATAAGAAAGTAAAACGACTGCGGACATTCGACTCGACGTTCACGTTGGAGAGCAGAAAGAAGTCGCGGTACCCATCTAGCACTAATTTTATTACTAATTATAAGATCAGGTATTTATTACTTTTATACCAAATTGTCTATATAAATTCTTCTTTACTCCAAAAATATCATTAAATTACATAATTTTTTTACCATTCATGTCAAAATTCATAAATCATCTATTTGTTTTTCAGTAACCAGGATAGTTTTACTTAGTTTCCATATAGGGGAGACCGGGGCATAGTGGCCCCCCGGGGCAGAGTGATCACCCTTCAAAATTCAATGTAAAGGTAAAAATAGGAATCTTATTTATGTATTCACATGTTACCAATAGAGGTCGCTACAGTGTTGAGAAGTTTCAGACAGTTCCGCTGTGTTCAACCGAAGTTATTAAAAAAAAAGTGTTTTTTCCGAGGTCTGATCTAATGTAAGTACTAACTTATTTTATTTGTAGATTCTGTAATATAGCACGTAACAGTTTTGAACTGGTTAAGTATAAAGTGACTTGTTATTGCAATTAACCTATCTGAAGCTTCAAAGTAATAAATGTTGCCTAACCAAAGAAATTTTTTTTTTAACTGATAACGAAGTTGGGGCAATGTGGACCCCTATGTGTCCACAATGCCCCGGATAGGGTCCACATTACCCCGGAACGTCTAAGATTTTGTTTTTTATTTTTCAAGGGTGTAATAATGGTTCGAAATCGCAAGAGATCGTCGAGCCAGCAGAACTGGAGTGCAGATAATATGCTAAAGGCAATAGAAGCGGTTCACAATGGAATGGCTTGGAAGACTGCAAGCAAGAACTTTTCTGTTCCGAGGGCTACACTTAAAAGACGAGTGTTAAACAAAAATAAGGATGCAGTTTCAAATAAGAAAATTTTAGGCGCCAAGCGGTCAGTATTTACTCCTGATCAAGAAAAAGAACTCGTAGACCATATACTTAAGATGGAAGAAAAATTTTTTGGTTTGACTACGAAAGACATACGATATATGGCGTTTAGTTTGGCGGAAAAAAATAAAATTAATCATCCGTTTAATATAGAACTTGGTTTAGCTGGAGAAGACTGGCTGAGCGGTTTCCGTAAACGTCATCCAGAACTTACCTTGAGAAAGCCAGAGGCAACATCGGCTGCTAGGGCCCAAGGTTTTAATAAACCCAACGTCGAAAAGTTTTTTCAGTTGTTAAAGTCTGTAATGGATAGGCATAATTTTCCGGCTCATCGTATATTTAATGTGGACGAAACAGGTGTCACCACTGTTCAAACAAAATCTTCAAAAGTTTTGGCACAGAAGGGACGTCGACAAGTTGGTAGCATAACATCGGCTGAACGTGGTCAATTGTCCACAGCAGTTATATGCATGTCCGCTGGAGGAAATTATGTTCCTCCAATGCTGATTTTTCCAAGGCAGCGGATGAAACAAGAATTAACCGATGGCGCTCCTCCTGGCACAATATTTGCTTGCAATAAATCAGGATGGATGCAACTCGAAATATTTTCTTCCTGGTTTGAACATTTTATAAATCATACGAAGCCTACTGCCAAAGACCCAGTACTTTTGATTCTTGACGGCCATATGACTCACACAAAAAACCTTGCCGTAATTGAAAAAGCACGAGATAACAACGTTACCATATTGTGCCTACCTCCACACTGCAGCCACAAGTTGCAACCGTTGGATAGATCATTTATGTTTCCGTTAAATACGTTTTACGTTAGTAGCATTGAAAAGTTTCTACGTAATAACCCAGGAAGGACGGTTACACAATTCCAAATTTCAAAATTGTTTGGTGAAGCGTATTTAAGAGCTGCAACGCCTACCACGGCTATTAATGGGTTCAGAAAATGTGGAATCTGTCCTTACAACCCCGACGTCTTCACAGATGTAGATTTTGCGGCCTCAGAAGTTACGGATCAACCATTGATGCAAAATTCACAGCAAAAAGTATTGGATGAACCTGCTGAAATCTCGACTAAGATTGAATCTAAACGTAGCTCAAGCTCCACGTTGATGTTTCCAAATAGTCCAAGATCCCCTCAGCCCTGTTCAAGCTCCATGAATACGTTTCCAAATTGTCCTCCAAGTCCTCAACCAACTTCTTCTTGCAGTGGTGGCACTCGTAGTGCGTTTCTCGTTAGTCCTAAAGACATCAATCCTATTCCCAAAAGCACTCATATTAGAGTTCAAAAAAGAAAGAGGGGAACAGCCACAATTTTGACTGACAGCCCATATAAGAATGAATTACAGAAAGAGAGAGATACGAAGGAGGAAGCTGAAAAACAAAAACTGAAGAGGCAAGACCAAAAAAGACTTAAACAAGCGTGCAAAAATGTGTTTCAAACTCAAATAGAGACGGAAGCGTCAACATCCCAGAAAAAGAACTAAAAGTCTCAAGAAATCTAAAAAACTCGCTACGAACAATCACTCTTCTAGTGATGAAAGTGGCGATCCAGAAAACGACACAGATGATGCAGAATGCCTGTTCTGTGGAGACACCTATCTCCGATCAAGAACTGGGGAAGGATGGGTGCGGTGCATTCAATGTCTTCAGTGGGCCCATGACCAGTGTGCAGGAGTCGAGGAAAACGACGAGGATTATACCTGCGACAATTGCCTTTAACATAGATTTTTATTTTTTGTAATAGTTTCTGTAAAATTGCTATTAAACTCTTATTAACATTTATTTATACCTAAAAATTTCACTGTGACAACTTTACCCCAGGTATTTGGGGCAAAGTGGTCACTTTCCATTTTTTTTTTAAATAATTATTTTGACTTATTTGCTAAGCAAAAAAAAATTTAAAAAAATCAGAGGTTTACAAGAAAAGTTAATAAAACTGAAGCATCTTGGATCTGGATTCTATTACCGCGAATAAATTAATACGCGAAATTTTTGCCTTAAGGGGCCCACTATGCCCCGGTCTCCCCTACGTATTTGATTTTTCATGATAAAGACATTTTTTGTATAGTAATTTAAGTTGCCTATCTTATGTGTTGACAATATTAGTTGTATTGTGACTTTTTTTAAATCTTTCAATAAGAATGAGATTACAATAAATTTAGTTCCTATCTAACATTTTATACATTTCATCATTATTCTAATAAAATTCTTCTATTCTATATACGAATGATCTTTTATTTGTATAACATAAATTAATTTCCTTGAGAAGTTAATTTTGATTTTATACTTATAAATGTTGACAATTTAAAAAATCATTATAATATATCCACTTTTTTTTGTCATTATGCCAGTACATACAAAAATCATATTTCTAAGCTCATTTTTAGGAAAATTGGCTTGACAACAGAAAAGCAGCTTATTAAATGCCATCCATTTATTTGTCAATTTCGCGGCAAATATCGTGGTTCACTATAACCTATTCAAATAAAAAACATAAAGTTGGCAAAATTATATCAGGAAACGACAATAACTCAGTAATGGTCACTTTTATTATAAAATCGTCTTACATGTTTTTGGTGCGAAATTTAGTAAGCAATACAAAAATGAACCGATATACAGGGTGTTCTATTTGAAAAAAATCACTTTTAGACAAAAATATGCCATATAAATTTAATTCAGTTTTCTGCAAATTCAATTAGTAAGTGCAAAAAAAAGTTTGTATTAGGCCCTTTTACTATGAACAACTTTACCAAAAATTCTGTCCATATAATACGTCGTTTTCGAGAAATGTAATTTTATAAAAACATCAAATTTTTCAGAAAAATGGTAATATGTCGAAAGAATTTTTAGGCCTATACTATCTAATAACTTTTTGACTAAGTTTTATACGGGAAATACAAAAATATAATAATATATAGATGTTTCATTTAAAAAATTACAAATTTGGTCAGACACCAAGTTATGGAACGCTCTGTATAATACAAAATAATTTTAAATCGTGCTCCTTATATAAGTGACTATCATTGGAAGAAAACCGCTTCGAAATATCTTTTTTCATAAAGTCAAATCTGCCTTTTCTGCTATGTGGAGATGGATGACTCACTCTGTATATTCTGAAGAATGACGTCTTCTGAATATACATCATTTTTTCTGCACTATATTAATTTATGACTGTTTCTGTTTACATTTAAAAAATCGTGTACGTGATCATAAACATACGTGTAAGTCTAAGTGATAAGAAAATGGACGAACCTGTTCAATGATATCTTATCGCCGGTGTCAGGAAGCTATAAATAGGCGATAAAACTTTATAGTGTTAATAATTATACATTTCCTCCGTCCTGTCAAGAAATCGTAGCCAGGAACAATTATTATTTTGAAACTTTGTTTATTCTTCTATGAAAAAGATTAATGTCCCGCAATTTACGTTGGCTTATCTACTTTGACCTTAAAACCGTATTAATTATCGTTATAACTTTGCAAACTACACAATCATTTATATACATATATATATATGTAACGCCACAGACAACTCGTTAACCCGTAAGAAAGACTAATACGTACAAGTATGTATGAATTTCTCGTACTGAGTTTGTGTGTTACAACAATTACCTGGGGATTTCCCAATAAAAAGTCATTAATTGATCTCACGCATTATGGATCTGATCTTTTAGGACAGCCCAATGAAGAAACTGGGAAAGTTGTCAGCCAATGGAGCGTAGATTCTGCAGTAAATCCCGAAGAATTAGGAGAATATTTAGAGGGAGATCTTCTGGTGCCAAGTGTGAGCAGAAACGGGCTTTTAGCGTTTAGTGCTAAATGGGATGGTGCTATAGTACCTTATGTTATAACTGGACCATACGGCGAAAAGGACTTGGAAATTATTCATAATGCTATGAAGCAATATCATGACAATACTTGTATTAGGTATGAACAAAAATAATTGTTGATTGTCAAGTTTGGTTTGCGTTGGTAACAAAAAAAAAAATGAAACCAAATCATATTTAAATGTCAAATATAAGCCTTTAAGGGTCCTATACAGGGCAATCCAAATTAAGTGTTCACCATTGGTAACTTTGTTATTATTAAAGATACAAGATTGTTTAAATTAGCAAACTTGTAGTATTTTTAACGCTCTTTCAGATGGAAGAATGAAAAAAACAAATGAGCAACGCGTTTTCGAGTTTTGCCGAAAAATATTTTTTTTTCAAATGGAAACCCCTGTATATTATATCATTTTCTGCTAGAACTTTAATTTTTAAACAAAAAATCTTATAAGAAATTTTTTACTGGGATTAAAAATACTTGAGTTATAATGAATAAACGAAAACAGCTAAATTAGTTTTATAAACTTTATTTTATACATAAACTTATCATTAAAAGAAAATAAAAATCACTGATTTTTTCATAGAAGATGTTCAAAAATACCACCTTGTAGTTCAATACATTTTTGTACACGCTTCCGAACTTCTCGAACTGCCTTCAGTATGGTCCTACCATCTATTTGGTTTATCTTTTCACTAACTGCAATCTTTAGGGCGTTTACGTTTTCGTACATTTGTTTATAAATCTGGTTCTTTAAATAACCCCATAAAAAAAAATCAAGCGGCGTTAAATCTGGCGATCAGGGAAGCCACTGAATAGGACCATTTGTTCCTATCCATGAAGTGTTAAAAATAGTATTTAGAAGTTGATGAGTACCTCTGTAGTTGTGCGCAGATGCGCCATCCTGCTGAAAATGCAGATTCTGTCTACTTATGAGATCCAGATCGTCTAAGAAATTATTCAAAATTTCAGTCAAAAATTCTATGTACCTTTCACCAGTTAGAGTGCCCTCATAAAAGAAAGGACCAACAATCCATGAACCGATTAAACCGCACCAAACATTAAAACTGAAACGGACTTGTGGACGTCTTGGATTTACTAAAAGAAGATTTTCCTTTGACCAGTAATGATGATTTTTTTTATTGTACATTCCAGAATTTGAGAAATTCGATTCATCGGTCCATAAAATATAACGAAAGTTGTTTATATTTTGGCGACAAAAGTTAAGATACCAGTGGCAAAAAAACATTCTTCTCTCTGGATCCCCTGGCAAAAAAACCTGAACTGGTTTGTACTTATAAGGAATGAATTTGTGTTTCTTCAGAATCCTATGCACAGTACCGTGACTCAAATCAGAATCATTGACAATATCTAGTATGGAATTCTCACGGTTGGCCTCAAAATATGCGATAACTGCAATTTCCGTGGCCTCGCTTTTTATAAAAGTCCTTTTTGTCCTTGTTTTAGCAAAAACACTCTCATTGCCTCTAAATTTTCGGTAAAGTCTCAGAAAATATTGCTCATGTGGTTGTGTTCGGAGTGGATATAATTCAGCGTAGTGTTCTTTTGCCCTCCTAGAGGATTTTCTGCACACTAAATAAGATTCTAACATATCACACTTTTCTGAATGGGTAAAAATCATTTTTTTGTCAAATTAATAACTAGCACAATGAAACTTATGAGTGAAAAACTAATAAAATTGTACTAATATTTGACGTTTGGTAGAAAGACTTATCGTCGTTTTCATAGATACATAGAAATGCACTTGACTTAGCTGTTTTTGTGTATTCATTATAACTCAAGTATTTTTAATCCCAGTAAAAAATTTCTTATAAGATTTTTTGTTTAAAAATTAAAGTTCTAGCAGAAAATGATATAATATACAGGGGCTTCCATTTGAAAAAAAAATATTTTTCGGCAAAACTCGAAAACGCGTTGCTCATTTGTTTTTTTTATTCTTCCATCTTAAAGAGCGTTAAAAGTACTACAAGTTTGCTAATTTAAACAATCTTGTATCTTTAATAATAACAAAGTTACCAATGGTGAACACTTAATTTGGATTGCCCTGTATAGTGAATCGGAAATGTAATATTGGTTGCATAGCACATAATTTACTAAGCCAAGGATGTCCGAGTACTTATTACACATAGGGAATATATAATAAATATTTGAAATAATAACTCAATATCTAAGCGAATAAAAATTCATTTATGACCAAATATTTACACATTTCTAACCGCGGGAAAGATTTTCTATAACAATTCATTGTAATGTGGGTTGCCTAATTTTAATTTATTTTATATTCATTTAAAGCAAAGTAAAGAATAGTTGACCGAAAAATAAGTGCAGAGCGGGGTAGCTTTTTATTCAATTTATAACGTGAACCCAAGCAAACAAATCTCCTCCGAAGGATATTTGAGAAAACTTGTTTTTAATATTTTGACATATTAATTGATTTTCTTTAATCCGATAATTTTTTTCTAAATTTGATTCTTCAGCGGGGTAGATTACTAAATTCTTCATAAGTTGACGTTGAAACGTTTTCTCCAAATTTAAAATCAACAAAAATATCTTGCATCTAAAATCTACTATTACTTTCTTATACGTAGTATAAGGAAGTATTGTGATGATGAAAATTTTCGACCTCGAGATTTTTGCAGATGTCCACGTTTTGAAGTCCCCTGATACCAAAAAAGTGGTTTTTAAAAAATGTCTCTCTCTCTCTCTCTCTCTGTGTGTGTGTCTGTGTGTGTGTCTGTGTGTCTGTGTGTGTGTGTGTGACCACGATAGCGGTCAAACCGCTGTAGATATCAATTCCAAATTTTGTATTTACGTGTATAATCTCCCTCTTGAGATCTGATTAGTTTTTCAGTAAAATCGGTAGACCGGAAGTAGCAGTTTACTTCAGCGAAAAAATCGAATTTTGACAATATTTCGTCAACTATTAAGTTTAAACAAATTTATAAAGAATTCATATATACTTAAAATTGAAATTTAAAATAATTTTATTTAAAAAGTTTTTCGAAATTCCTCCCGGAAGTAGGTCTTTTACTCTTATCGAAAATCAGTTTTTTGCGAATATTTCGCAAGTCATGCTTTTTAGACAAGTACGTTACGGGTATAAAAGTATTTACAACATAATTTTCAATATCTTTTGTATAAAAGAAATTTCAAAATTCAGACCGGAAGTACCACTTTTACTCTTATCGGATAACGATTTTTTGCAAATATGTCGTAAGTTATGCATTCTATATATATTTATCAAGAGTACAAAAGTATTTAGAACTGAATTTGCAATATTTTTTGTATATATGAAATTTCAAAATTCGGACCGGAAGTATCACTTTTACTCTTACCGAATAACGATTTTTTGCAAATATGTCGTAAATTATGCATTCTATGTATATTTATGAAGAGTACAAAAGTATTTAGAGTTGGATTTGGAATATTTTTTGTATAAATGAAATTTCAAAATTCGGACCGGAAGTAACACTTTCATACGTATAAGAAAGTCATGTGGTGGCCACACCTCATTTTTTTTCCATTGTTGACAGATCCAATATATAGGACCCTTAAGAGGGGCGTTTACCTATCGAAAATTAAGGCATCGCCGTTTCGCGTTTTTACCGAGGGGGTAACCACTAAAGGAAAACGTGTTCCACAGATTTCATGTGACACGGGATTTCATCGCATTTCACGTGGATTTCACGGCGTTTTATGGGATTTCATGGGATTTTCCGAGGTATTAGGAAATTTCACAAAGATTTCACGCGATTTCACGGCATTTCACAAAGATTTCCCGGGATTTCATGGCATTTCACATTGATTTTATAGGATTTCACGGCATTTCACATTGATTTCATAAGATTTCATAGAAAGTTGTGAATTTTTTTACTTAAGTTGAAACTACATATTGTATTACACTTATTTGTAAACATGTATTAATAATTAATCCAGGAAATGTGACTAAAATAACAGTTATCAAATAAACATATAAGAAATTCTAACATTTGTTAACATGAACAATAAACATAAAACTAAAGAATAAAAATAAATATGAAGTTATTATAATATGTAAGGAATTCTAACATAAATTTTGTCATGAACATGAGGATTATTTATCAACATTATTCTATTCTATTCAGACTATTTAACACATTTTTGTCTATTCGTAAGCCAGTGTGTGTCGCAGTCGGGTTGGTAATGGTAAATTTATAGGTTTGAATGCTTATATAGCCATGAGTGTTTACAGGTACTGAGAAAATATGTCCGTCATCAGTCCATTTATACCAAGTGCATAAGACGCCTATGTCACTTGTCAGTCTTTCAGTTTTCACAGGAGCCCAAGCTTTCGAATATTCCCTTTCTTTTGCACTCCTTCCTTTCAAATAAGAAAATCCAAGAACAAAACCTAGATAGGCTACATGCTGATCGTTTACAAACAAACACCATTCCCCAATAAAAATGTCTTCACATACTCTACAGGCTTGTGTCTTGCTTATAGACTGCTTCTTTGAGTGGGAAGAATTATACTCGGCTTCCTTGACTCTTTGTAGGCGATCACTACTTAAACGGCCACTGTTCTTTTGCAATAACCAGCATATGGATGATTTTCTTACTACCATCTCCTTACCCATGCCGTCCCTTACTGTTGTGAATGGACTAGTTTCGTCTAGTTTAATATTGCTTTCCGTATAATCTTTAAGGACAAGTTCGTCCGTTACACAAGATAGTACAGCCAAATCTTCCAGTATTTCTTCGTTACTTGTGTGAGAACTATGGTTATCTTCTGAATTATCGTTATCGAAACTTTGTGTAGTATCGTTTTCATCCATGGCATCACTTGTTTCAATGACAGAATCATCTTCACCTTCCAAGTCTATCGTCAATTCAGAATCGTTTGCTACTGGTATAGAACATTTGTAATCATAATCTGCGGGTACAATAAGATCAAGAGAAATAGCATCAATAGTAGCGTCGTCTTTAGATTTGTTTATTTCTGCATATATTTCTTCATTAGTCGGCAAAATAGTTGGTGAAATTTCCGATATTTTCTTTGAAATTCTTGGAAACACAATATTTGGGAGCTGACACATTGATATGTCACTTTGGAGCTCAACTCTCTTAAGTTTATGAATTATATCAAGCATACTGCAATTAACAATTGTGGAATACGTTGTTGACATTGAACGTATTTGCCTGAAAAAATTTTCACATGCTTGACTACTAAATAGTGTTGGCAAAAACAGGTGTGGTAATTCCAAATTCCGTAGTGTAATCAGAACCTTAACAATAGAGTGTGCATTTATTTCAATACACGTGTAACAGTTGAGAGTTACATAATTATCTGAAAGATTAAACACATTCTTTTTATCTTGAATCCATTTGCGCCATATTCGTAATAAGAAGACAGCGTACCAAATTTTATAAATTCTTTGGAGAGGTGACAATTCTGGATCAAGATAAGAGCTTGTAACATAATTAATGATTTTCAAGTAAGTAACAGTACCTTGACTATCTGGAACATGTTCTTGCAATAAAGAAAATACATGAGGCTGACTGATTTTGTGCACTGATGGATAGTTCATTCTGTCTTTTGGATCAATATCGTAAGGGGTTAATAAATGTTTATCCTTTTGTATAGTTTCTATCAAAATTTTCAAATGAGAAACAGAAATGATTTTAGAACCAATTGGCAGAATGACGGACGGTTTAAGCAATCTATTTCTTAACTTGGTACCAATGTGTATAGTATCTTGTACAAACAAAACTTCACTATTATTATCTTCATTAAACGAAGCATTGTACCACGGCCAATTAAAGTTTGACTTTTGTGACGTCCTGGATACACTTCTTGACACACCCAACTTTGCCTTTAGCTTCATACTTTTTAAAAGTCTTGGATCCCCATCTGAGGAAATGCCTAACACTTCAACCTTCCATTTGGCTAACTCAGCAATTATATAGTCCCACCTTTTCGTTACGTCAGACGCAGTAAATTTATTATCAGTTCCAAAAAGTAAAAGGCAAAATGGAGGAATATTTTCTTTTAGCGGCTGAGCCATAACAGCATAGACCAATGATGCATTATGTTGACAATTATTATTCTTAAAATGCGTTTCGATTTCTTTGCCTGATCTAGCTTGGTACGTAAAAGGTATGGGCATACCATGGCTGTCAAAGGGAAGAACGAAGCCGACCAATTGGTTTGTAGACGTATCGTATTGAATTTTGCCTGTTATTCTTGTGGCATCTTCGGACAACCAAACTTTTAAAGGTAGATTCCTTTTTTCTATATAATCTTTTAATTCAGCACATCGTAATTTGCCTTCAGTAATTGATGGTCCGTTGTCTTTCATGTATTTGCTAATAGCTGTGGGGGAGGGGAGCGGTAAGTTTGCATGGAGAGTTTCGTATAAAAGTCGGCCTCCGAGCATAAAGATATACAAAGAGAAAAGTTTAATTGTTTCGTCATACCTAAAACCATGTTTTGCAGTTCGTGAATGTTGATGTGCTGCATTTATTAGTACGCTTAATATTACATTGTCATTTGATTTAGTCTTTAAGGTAGTAGTGTCTGTGTTAGTATTTACAGAGTCAGATAAGTCTCTCATTTGGGTTGAAATCCGGAAGTTTTTAGAAAAGTTTTTAAAACAATCTTGTAATTCCTTGTGCTTTTCTTTCAACAGTTCTATATCTTTTAAAATTCTAAAATATTGTGGTATTCTAGTTTGCCTATTACCAGAGCTACGTTTTGATGATTTGTGAAGTCTTCTAAGTTTTCTGTCTTGTCGAGTTCTTTTGTCACATCTCTTTTTTATTGTCTTATTCAAGGTTTTTATTTCGTTGTGGAAAATGTGGACTCCTTTGCTTTCCCCGGGGCAGGTGGTCCTAGTACTGCCCCAGGGACTAATTCCCCCGAAGCCCTTGTTTCCTCGTTTGACACTACACTTACATCTGACCTCACTTCTGCAAATGCTTGCAGGAAACCTTCAGCTGTTCTTTGCTCGATCCTTTCTGAATCTTCTTCTTCTTCTTCGCTACTGGATATGAGGATTCGAGAAACATTTTTCAAACATTTTCTTTTTTTAAGTGAAATTATTTGGTCTTCGTCCTGGCTTTTGTCATACTCGTCATCTTCTTGAAATTTTTCCTTTTCGTAAATCTCCTCGTCTAGAGTTTCGTTAATAACAGATTCAAAAGGTGTGGCAGTAGCTTTGCTCGAAGATGCTTTATTAAAAAAATTACGGATGTTTTTTTGTGACTGGTTCTTCGTTTCGTCACTTAATTTTTGTAAATTTCGTTTTTTATGTGCTCGTACGTGTCTTTCGAAATTTGATTTTATCCATCTTTTTTTCCCCTGACTGGGATTGCCATATCCCACTTTGAAGGCTTTGATTTTATCAGTGCATAACGGACAGTTAACTACTGCAGAGTAGACAAACGAATCATCTTCATTTTCTTCTACTTTAACTTGGACCATAGAAGATGTAAAATTTGGAATAACCTGTTAAAATACAAATATTTAAGTATCCGAATTAAAATAACAGATTAATTAAAAAGTAGATTACCTACCTCAGTTAAATCTATTTGCTTTTTCATCCAGGTTTTTATTGATGTGTATAATTGACTAGTTTCATGGTTTAGATCTAATCCAGAATCTGGATCTTTTGCTAGTGCTGATGAAGTTCGTGGTAAAGAGGTTGTAGATTGTTGCAAGTCGGGATTATTCATTACTTGCTTGGGATTGCTTAAATGTTTATGAACGTTTTTTATTCCACATTTGGCATTCGTGGCGTAATCAAAATAACGACTAAAATACGTTATGTCATTTTCAGAAATTTTTAAAGCTATATATTTTTGAATTTCTCTGATAATTTCTTTGTGTCCGTTAACTATTTTAAATTTGTCCTTGTGAATGTAGTATTTATCATAATAGTTTTTCAGATCTTCATTTTCTTCAATAAACAAATGCATTTCTTCTTTTGCAAACTTTTCGAATTCTTCAATAGTTTCTTCCCTTACATTTTTGAATGCAATTGCGGAGTCATAACCACATAATTTTATTATATTTTTTAAATATAAGGGAACGTTAATTCCTAAATCATTTTCAATTGCGCACCAAAATATATTTTCTTTGGGGTTTTGGTTGGCTTTTGGTATTCCGTCTTCATCTTCTACTTCTCTATTTGATTTTTCAGCGAGCGTTTCATTTGGATTCTCGCGAGGATTCTGGGAGTTGCTTGATGCCATGAGTCCCTGACTATCGGCAGGATATCTAAGGACGAAAATACACACACTTTACATATTTATATACTGGGTGATTCACGAATAGTGTCTGATTTAGCGTCTGTATTCCAGCAACACAAATTACTCTCCCATATAATACCTGTGACAAAGTAATTTGTGTTGCATAAAAAACGGCGCTAAAGCAGGCACATTCGTGAATCAGCCCGTACCTACAGAGTTCCCAGAACTACCGCCACACTAGTGAAGGGGTTATTCCTGACCGTATACAGAATCGCAGTCTGCAGGAAAAAACGTCCTGACTTCAAGAGTAAAGTAGTTAGAGGGGTTTGAAGCAAGCCAGTTTCTTACTAAATATGGCAGTGGCTATGTTACGGATAGGTTTACTTTTCAGTCAACAACGAACGAGTTTGTCCATTGGTAGGCTTACCATACGTCCCGGTTTGACCGGGACTATACTGGTTTGAGCAGGGTGTCCTGCCCGGTTTTTGAGATATCCCGGGAACACTTGAATCAGCCTGCTCCTGACTGGAATTATTTTACAGCATAAATAGTAAATTGGAGAAAATCTTACTTATCTTAGCAACGACAGTTCGTTGCTAGGATACTATGCTTTGTTGCTAAGGTAGACGCATTCATTTGTCTGATTTTTCTCCAAAAGAAGTACTTTTGTTCGTTTTTGTTTTGAGCAGAATTTATTATTGGATTTTAACTTCAATGTCAGTAGTTTTTTCTGCACAAATTAGGTATTATGTTTGTATTTGCAAGTTGGATTTGCGTCGGTGCAACTTTGCGCCACTGATTTTTGTACTCCTTTTTTTTTGTAATCTTTCATCCATTTTCAAAACCAAGTTTACTGCAGACACGTAAGAACAGCACAATCTTGTTAAGTTTGCCACAAAACGGCACAAAATTTTGCTATAGTCACTTGTAATACGAATATGAAAATCACTGACGCAAAGTTGCAGCGCCGAAAATCTAATTTGAAATCAGCCCCTTAATTTGTTTGTTCAGGAATAATAATAATAATGAGACGTTGATTTGTTCTTGATTTTGATCCTGTCTTTGTGCCAAGAACAATTTTTCTTGCAGATTCCAATTCTGTATACGGTCAGCGAAAATCTCGAAGGTACTTAATATTAGTAATTTCTAGGTTAGGTATCTACTTACCAATAAAATATGCACTCAACGAAAAAATCTCTTAAACAATACACTTAGCAACGAGTGTTACAAGATCTTTACACCCTCACTACACATGCACATCAACGCGGCCGCAGAAAATTCTGGGTTATTGAAACTCGCCTGAAATTGCCGGATGGATGCCGCCCAACATGTGATCCCACTCGAAATTCGAGAGTGAGTTCGAGCGATGTCGGGGAAGTACCGGACTGCTTCCTTTTTACAAAAATCAATCTCTTTATCGTTAGAAGCTTAATTCACTTAAGAACATTTTATGGAACGTGTTAACAAAAACTGTCATTTTAATTAATTCGCATTTTATTCGGATTTCATGAGATTTCATACTGGATTTTATGAGATTTCATGAGATTTTATTGAGATTTCATGGGATTTTATTCAGATTTCACGAGATTTTACGAGATTTCATAGGATTTCATAAGATTTCATGGGATTTGATGGGATGTCATGAGATTTCAAATCATTTCACTGGATTGCAGGAGGATTTCAAGATGATTTCAACATGAATGTTCCACGGATTTCCTGAGTGGTTAACCCCTCGGTTTTTACTTTCTTATACGTAGTATAAGGAAGTATTGTGATGATGAAAATTTTCGACCTCGAGATTTTTGCAGATGTCCACGTTTTGAAGTCCCCTGATACCGAAAAAGTGATTTTTAAAAAATGTCTCTGTGTGTGTCTGTGTGTCTGTCTGTCTGTGTGTGACCACGATAGCGGTCAAACCGCTGTAGATATCACTTCCAAATTTTGTATTTACGTGTATAATCTCCCTCTTGAGATCTGATTAGTTTTTCAGTAAAATCGGTAGACCGGAAGTAGCAGTTTACTTCTGTGAAAAATTCGAATTTTGCCAATATTTCGTCAATTACTAAGTTTAAACAAATTTATAAAGTATTGAAATGTACTCAAAATTAAATTCGAGACAAATTATCTTGAAAAAGTTTTTCGAAATTCCAACCGGAAGCAGGTCTTTTACGTCTTATCGAAAATCGGTTTTTTGCGAATATCTCGCAAGTCATGCTTTCTAGGCAGGTACATTACGAGTATAAAAGTATTTGAATTATAATTTTAAATATGTTTTGTATAAAAAAAATTTCAAAATTCGGACCGGAAGTACCACTTTTACTCTTACCGAATAGCGATTTTTTGCAGATTGTATGTCGTAAATTATGCATTCTATATATATTTATTCAGAGTACAAAAGTATTTATAAGTAGTTGAATTTGCAATATTTTTTGTATACATGAAATTTCAAAATTCGGACCGGAAGTGGCACTTTTACTCTTAGCGAGTAGCACATTTTTTCGAATATCTTGCAAAGTATGCATTCTATAGCGATTTATTAAGAGAATGAAAGTACTTAGAATAAGATTTTGAATAAGTTTTGTATAAAAAAATTCTTAAAATTGTATAGTTTGAAACGCTCATACGTATAAGAAGGTCGTGTGGTGGCCACACCTCATTTTTTAATCTCATTTTGTAATTTTAGAATCTCAAATTTGGGTTAGTGATGCAAAAGGCATACATTTATAATGTGAAGGTCAGTTTTTGTACTAATTTATTTTCTTAAGAAAGTTATGTGTTTTAGAAATAACCACAAAAATGCATGAATTTGATTAATGTCAAAGGCTGGTACACAAAAGAAAAAAAACGACCTCTACGCGCCAGCTGCACATTTGATGTACAATATAAAGAAAAAATCAAATTTTTGTAATTATTTTTAAAGATAAAAAACATTAAATAGTAAACATTGTCACACACATTTTACACGAGGTTTTTCCAAGCTAATCGCGTCGTCTATCCCCAGTTTACGGTATCTGTACCGGTCCTAGCGAAGACGAAAATCTATCGGAATCGGTCGGCTATTGCAGACTTAATTGCGAGTGACAGTTTAATTACAAACTCTCACTTGCATTTAAATGTCATATATACCTATAATATTCGAGTGTATAATAATATAACAGCTATGGGCATGCGAAAATTGGTTTATTATAAAACATCAACAACATCAACAGTTCCGTAAGTACTCATTCTTTATACATTATGTTTCCTATCTATAGTAATTCTTTATCTATGACAGAATTTGTGAATAAAACCGAAGCGCTGTGACAGAACCGAATATCATCAACCTCTACCTACTTACACCCCCTTGCGTCTACCTGTCCCGCGAGTAATATAAGTTGCATAAGTTTCTATTTGTTGGTAAACGCCACTCTTAATGTAAAAACATAACAAATAAATAAAAAACACACTTGCTAACATTTTATTTACTAATTAACAATATAAATTGTTAAGCAGAGTTGGATGATAAGTTTTCTGATGCGACTATTGAAATTTACTTCCAATGTTGAATAGTACAACTGTTATAAAAGTTTACTATAACACTAAAAGATTCGTTTTGAATATTAATTTCAAAGAAATTAATATTCAAAGTTAATACTTTAGAGGTCGTTTGCCTAAATTACTGAAAAACATAACAATTTTGAACAACTATAACCAGGTTTGTAATTATACTATTTCCAGAAAATCATTTTTCGCTAATTTTACCTCAAAAAACACATGGCAACGTTGTCCTGAATTTATACTTAAACTACTTTAACGTAAAAAAGTATCGAAATCAAAATTACTTATTAATGTCATTTTGACGTCAAATTGTCCTGCTTATTTCAACCTTATTAATTTTCGTTGCATTTTGGATGTTCAAGTTATTAGCTGTATTTTGCTTGGAATTCTTTAGTGTTTGTGCTAATTTTCGAGTTTTTCTGTCTTGTTTTGGTGTTTTTTTTAATTCATGTTCCCTTGGGGATGGCAGTAGTCTGATAAGGAGGAAGATAGTTAAAAGGATTTCTGTTCATAAGCGCCAGATGGGCATATGCATATTTCTTACGTGGACTCCCTTGGATTGTATGTTTTATTGCATCACTAACATATGCCATAGTTGTCAGACTTGTCAGGCAGTTTAATTGAAATTATACGGTACTTAAATAATTGTTTTCGGTGGTTCAAATTTTGTTAAACCTCTATTTTCATTCATTGCTTGATTTTTAAGAAATATTGGGGAAATGTATTCGATTGATATTGGCATTTGAGGCTGGTAAAATTAACAAAGACGAAATAATTTTTTTTTCGTTTAGCAGGCAAGTTTACATCAATCTTATCTTAAATTAAATACTTTCATCTCTTCTAATAACGCATTATTCCGGCTTTAATTATTCACTTGCTATACGTTTGTAAATTTCTTTAAATAGGGCATTTATGAAACATTAATAAATGTTTACAATAAAAATTTATCGCAATTTGACATATAGTATATTAAGATGATAAAAAACATGGCTCTGAAGGGTTTATAATTTAAAAACAAAAAATTTCGTTGCTCATCTGTATTTTATTCATTTATCCATGACAAATATAATAATTAAAAACTGCATAACCTAAAATAACAATAACTCATTTAAAACAATAAATGTTAGTTACCCGCAATTTAGTAAATATCTTTGCAGCAAGGCTAAGAGCATTTGTTTCATGGTAGTTAGTATAAGAAATTGGAACTATGCTATGTTGGTTGCATATCAACGTTTACAACTGGTGTCACTTATTTCGGGTACGAATCATAAAATCTAGAACAGGGATAAAGAAACTTAAAATTTTATATGTTCAAAGGCGTATTTCCTTAACTTATTTTCAATTTTACAGGTGTTTTTGCGGAAATAGTTTTTATTGAAATGTTAGGTAGCATAATATAACAATATTGCATCCTTTATTAGTATATGTTAAATAAAAAACCACTGTATTATGAGTCGGATTCCTTAAATTATTCAGTTATTATAATTGTTATAATTAATCATTTATATAGAGTGATAAATATTTGACACACTATCTACCATTGAAGAAAAATACTATGGAGACATTGTAAAGCATCTTTGCTGTACTCTCAAAAAGGGAGCATTGGGCGGGACTAAGTGTGGGACCAATATGGCTGCCTCACCTAGTCCGGACTACTCAAAATTATAATCTGTCATCCCACACCTGTCAGACCTGTACCACAGAGAAAGAACAGAGAGCCCATGAGATAGGCTTTACTGTAGCCCATCAGTTTTAGTTCATTTAGGAAAAATAGAGGACACTACGATTTAGAATTTACCATTATTTTATATTTAAACCACATGTGTGCCGGAAAATTTAAAGTACGATTTGCTATAAATTACCTTTCAAGTTTAACTAACCGACACCAGATGACGATATTGGGGAACTTGAATTATGATCTATTTCCTATTTTTAATATTTAACAAGAAAAGAACAATCTCCTTATTCATCTCACCCAAACACATTTAGCCTTGAGTTGACGACAAAAAACCGACACACTTTTTGTAAGTGAACGGCAAAAAAACATATATGCTAACACTTATAAGAAATATAAATTAGGAATTCTTCAATTTCAGGTTATATAAATTCAAACATTGTGGATGTTCCCAGTGAGATTGATTTTATATTAGAAAATAAACCAAGAGAGTATGTGTCTGTTTACCCATCAATCAGAAAAGTAGATGGGGAAAGATAAATCTCATAACAATTTTAATTGCATGGGTGCATTTGTTTTCGCCTTTCGCACGCTGTTAAATTTTATGTTCACCGCAGACACGGAATAAATCATTTTTTAAAACTAACATTATTTGGTTACCTATTTAGCAGATTATTTAACAAATAAAAAGTATATACAACATATTTTAGAACAACTTTTGAATATATTTTTTTTTAATTTGGACCATTAATACGTTTTAGAATGTGTATGGTGCCCACACCAATTTATTTCGTTAGTTAACAGTGCAATAACTTTAACGCAGTTCAAGTTGACTGAGGGTTAAAATCAAGGCTGTTTTACTTATACGTAGTATAAGGAAGTCTTGTGATGACGAAAATTTTCGACCTCGAGATTTTTGTAGATGTCCACGTTTTCAAGTCTCCTGATAGAGGTTTTTAAAAATGCCCCCCCTCTCTCTCTCTCCCTCCCTCTCTCTCTCTCTGTGTGTTTCACCACAATAGCGGCCAAACGGCTATAGATATCAATCCCAAATTTTGTATTTGCAACTATAATCTCCCTCTTGAGATCTGATTAGTTTTTCGGTAAAATCGGTAGACCGGAAGTAGTAGTTTACTTCAGTGCCAATATTTCGTCAACTACTAAGTTTAAACAAATGTATAAAATTGGTAATTAATTAATACCTTCTTTCTTTTAATACCTTCTTTCTTAAATGTATAAAAAAATTCAAATGTACTGAAAACTGAATTTGAGAAAAATTGTATTAAAAAAGTTTTTCGAAATTTCTACCGGAAGTAGGTCTTTCACTCTTATCGAAAATCAGTTTTTTGCCAATACCTCGCGAGTCATGCTTTCTAGGCAGGTACATTTCAGTATAAAAGCATTTAAAACATAATTTTCAATATCTTTTGTATAAAAAGAAAATTGAATTCGGACCGGAAGTAACACTTTTACTCTTATCGAATAGCGATTTTTTGCAAATATGTCGTAAATTATGCATTTTGTATATATTTGTCAAGAGTACAAAAGTATTTAGAGCTGGATTGGGAATATTTTTTGTATAAGTGAAATTCAAAATTTGGACCGGAAGTAACACTTTTACCATTAGCGAGTAGCACTTTCTTTCGAATATCTCGCAACGTATGCATTCAATAGAGATTCACTAAGAGATTACAAGTACTTATAAAAGGGTTTTGAATAATTTTTATATAAAAAAAATTCTTAACAATTTAGAACAATTTTGTATAATTTGAAACGCTCATACGTATAAGAAAGTCGTGTGTTGGCCACACCTTATTTTTTAGGACTAAATGCATCCACTATAAACTGTCAATAGATTTTTTACGTTTCATATGGTGATTAGTTGATTAGTTAGTGATCGGCAGTCAGAGATACACTGGCAGAATTTATATGTTATAAATTCTGCCAAAGTACCCCTGACTGCCGGTCCCTAGTGATAACGTTAAAAGAACTAAATTATTTACTCCTTTATCATATCATTTTTAATTATCTATATTTTATAACCGTATAAAATATTGTTAGTAACATAATAAGTGATATCTCAGCATTACTAGATTTTAAATATGAGCAAGGAGTGAAGTGAATAAAAAAGACATTATTATAGGTATTCATCTGTTATACCTATAAAGAGAAACAATATACATACCGTAGTCGTCAAATTAAAATTTCGGTTTACACTTCTATCGCATGCAGAAGATGACCTTATTATATGCAGCGATGCCTGCTTGCTAACAGTGGTGGGAGAGCAACGCAGTGTCGATGTCGGAGCACCCTCACGCGAGTGTACTGTCTTGGCAGCCTCGCTTATGTTTATCTTTAGTTTATTTCGTCGCGCTCTTTTCCTCTTTCTACTTTCGTATCAGAAATTAAAATATGCCGACTACGGTATATGTAACTACATATATTGAGGATTATCTATCTGAGTAAATAGGGTACATTTATTATATTTGGTCCATTATTTCATATTAAGAAAAATGAGGAATGTTTTGCTAATCAACTACTTTTCAATAGAAATAATATCAACCTTATAATTCCAAATACATTTAGGCATGTGTATTTATGATATTATTAGAATATTTTATAAATGACAGACACTTTTATGCAATTTCAATATGGTTTGCAAAGAGCGCATTGTCTGGGTTTGAAATAAAGACACTGCTTTGTATTCAAAGAAATCAAAGTAGGTATTATCACATTATGCGTTGGGGATGACTGTATTTGTTTTATTTGGAATTGCAGAGTAATATTAAATATTTAATGTAGTTAGTTGTTCCATGTTGTTCATTGTAGCAGTTTGTATCTTTTTAAATTTTAATATTTTCAAAATACCGACGTAATAAGTGTGAATATAATAAATAATAAGTTGAAATAGGTATTGTCACAGTCTCAAAATATAGATGAAATTTGTCAAATGCCTTTAATCCCACCAGGAGATTCTCCAAGAACAAAAAAAATTAAACAAGATATTGCTATAAAGAATAAAATTATACGCAATAAAAGAAACCAAATACGAACACTGAGGGAAAAAAATAGACTACGAAAACAACATTTAACTGCTGAATACTTTCTTCGTTCTTACAATTTTCCCTCACAACATTCAAAGGCAGTGGCAAGTATGCAATTTAAAACAAAACGGCGTTCATGGACTGCTGATGAGCAAAAATTTGCACTGACATTGTATTTTAAATCACCAGCAGCTTACAAATTTCTATTACGACAAAAAGTTATTTTACCAAGTATTACATCTATAAAGCGATGGTTAGGAGCATCAAAATTTATGCCTGGGGTAAATTCGAGATTATTTCATGAAATAAAAACAAAATTTTCTCTGAGGCCAGAAAAAGACAAATTCTGTGTTTTATGCTTTGACGAAATGTCAATAATGGAGTGTTTAGAATTTTCCAAGGAGATGGATGTTGTTGAGGGTTATGAAGATTATGGTAGTCTCGGAAGGTCAAATTTGACTGCAAAAAATGCATTAGTTTTTATGGCAAGAGGAATACATTCGCATTGGAAATTACCATTAGCATATTTTCTCTCACATTCCGGAGTAAGGGTGCACTATCTTATCATATTGATAAAAAGCATTTTATCAAAATTATTTGACTGTGGGCTTATTCCGAAATTTATAGTATGCGACCAGGGTAGCAACAATCAAAGCTTAGTTAAACATTTAAATATAACACCAGATTGTCCATTTCTTATTCACAGAAAACGGAAAATTTTTTTTATATACGATACACCTCATTTATTTAAGAGTTTTCGAAATAATTTATTAAATAGCGATTTTGTTTTGGATAATAAAATTATTTCTTTCAATGACATAAAGAACACATATAATATTGATCAGAAGAACAAGAAGAGCAGAGCACTTACAAAAATAACAGATGCACATATATCACCCAATAACTTTCAAAAAATGAGTGTAAAATTAGCTGTCCAAGTTTTTAGTAAGACAATGGTCGCAGCTATAAGAACTTGCGCTGATACAGGTGAATTAAAAAGTGAATCGGCTAAAGATACAGCAAATTTCTTAGAGTTTATGGATAAACTATTTGATTCATTAAATAGCAAGAATTTGTATACATCAAATCCATATCGATGCGGCCTCTCTGAGGAAAGTAATCTTATTCTTTCAACACTAGACGAAGCAAAAATAATGCTGAAATCTATAAAAAAAATAGATCACATTAAAGGAACCCTAACTAGACCACCGTGCTTTAATGGTTTATTACAAACTATTCAAGGAATTTTACAATTTTTTAACGAAGAAGGAGGATATATACTAACAAATAGACTGAATCAGGACGCACTAGAAAATTTATTTTCCACATTTCGACAGAAAGGTGGATATAATAGAAATCCTAGTGCCAGGACTTTAAGAACAATTTTCAGAAGTTGTGCTATAAATAGTTTAATGACACCACCATTTACATCTTCTTGTGAACCAGACACCGATGAAATTCTTGATGTTCAAGCTTTCACGTCTGGCAAGATGTTACTGGAATCAGATTCTTCCGCCACTAGTAGCTCCTTGGATTCTCCTGAGTCGACTACAATTATTGAGCCTTCATCACATGACCCATTAACTTTAGAACATTGTTCAATTACATATTTCGATGGCTATTTAGCAAAAAAAATGTTTAGAAACATATAACTGCTCTATATGCAATAATAGCTTTACCACAAGTTCATTATTTGAAGACACCAATGAACTATTTATATTACACAAAACATATGCTAATATTTCGTTGAAAGATGTAGATAGGGGATTAATAAAACCTACCAATACATTTGTGGAAATTGTTAATTTAGCATTAACTGTGTTCGAAACACATTTTAGTAGTATATGTTGCAAGAAGCGATTAAGAGAACGTTTCTTAAGAAAAATAACAGCTGTAGGACAAATAAGTGTATGGATAAATGAAAATAGTATGTGTTCATCCCATAGATTATTTATAATTGAAAAACTCATAATTTGTAAGATATTTAAGAATTGTAAATTAACATTTAAAAAAACCTCACCCGAAAAGCAACATCCAAAATTAAGAATATTAGATAATAAATAAACAATTACTTTGATCATTATTGTATACCTACTTTCTTTATAAAAGTACCTACTTCTGTGTAGTCTGTATTTATTTCATAGTTCATATAGAAAACATTCGAATTCATCCTTTAACAATACGCCAATTACCAATTACTAAATGCTTAACATATACACTGTATATTATCTGAGCTATATACCTATATATATTTTTTACATTAGGATATTTTCTATTTTGTTAACTAAATTGAATCCTATTCTTACATTGCATTTTTTATAATTATATTCCCACAAACATCTTGCTCCAAGAAGGAGCTCTTGGAATTTATAGTCAATAAATCACATAAATAGAAAAAAAAAGTGTGCATAAGAGTAACTTTGTATGCATAGTTGATGTAACAGTTTTTTGTGCAGAAATGATTGCAAGCGACTATAGACCTTAAGGCTTATGATCATATGGGTAGGAATTAAATGAAATTTTGAATCCTATATTTAGAAAAATTGTTTTGGCAATAATTAGATAAAAATAATTATAATATTTTCAAATAACAGAAAAAAATATATGTAAACTAACTTATTCAGTACCGAAATAAATTACCTAAAATATTTTTTTAGGAGCGTCATCTGTCGTTAACTAGAATACCAATTGTAGGTTTCAATCTCTTAAATTACAACTAAACTGCAGATTATATAAATTTATCAAATATTCAGCGCCTCTGGTGGGAGTAACCGGGCGACGGTGGCGTAGCCTGGTGTTCGTAACCATTTTAGGGCTACAAAAATTTGTTAATCATGGGCCATCTGGATATTTATCTGTGCCTGTACTAACCTATGAAATGTTATTCCAGACGATTTCTTCTTATCAACGCCGTCTCTGCTGTGGCAGCTACGTAGAGCACAAGAAACCATAATGTCTTTTAATATTTAACTTATTATATAACTCTAATACACGATGCACTTAACAAACACTCCATTTTTTACCAACACTACCTGTTTGACGTAAGTGTAGTATCAATATGGCGGACCTGTACCCGATTTGATCACGTGACGTCGTCTCCCTGCCTATTCTTTCTCAATGCTATTTACCGAAACTATAATTTTCTCAATTTTTTAAAAACGGGAATGCCTATATTTTTATTTAATTTTTGTATTCTTGAAACTTTCTTTGAAATGCTATAAAGGACATTACACTTTTGTTTGAGATTTTGCAATTTATTAAGGAAGTGCCTCCGTAGCCGGCGCCGGTTTTAAGTATGGTTGCCGGCACCGGCATATCGTATCGCTACCGGCGGTTATGTGCATATGTAATTGAATCTCCACCCCCTTTTACAACACTTATAACTAAAAATTTCCAACTAATTTTGAAATTTTATCTACAACTATCGCATAATCTATGAATACTAAGATAATGTTGGCAAGTTATAACAGTGATTATTCAGTCAGTTGAATAATAATGACAGCGATTGAGTTATGGTTATAACTCAATCGTTATGTCAATATCAGTTTCTTTCCGTGAAAGTTGTAGATAAAGTACAAATAATATTCGATTCGCGTGTTATGGCTATAACCCACGAAGATGACATGCACCATGAGCGACAGCGCGTGGTGTAAGCATCTGAGGTTTCTCTTCCATCGTTGCAAGCAAATGTTTTTCATCAAATAAAGAGTGGTTGCACATAGATCGAGGTTTGAGGATGTGGAGACAAGGTAAATGGACGGAGGTCCAAAACATGCACTGACAACTATAAGGTGTTTTACCTCTAGAAGACCTTCAATAGTAGGAGCAGGATATTTTTCTTCTTCAATAAATTGAAAATCTTTGCATTTAGTCATACATTCAAGTTGTTGTTGAACCTTTTTAAAGGCGAAATTCCTTAAAAGTCTAGAATACAAATCTTCCGCTGACAAATTATTTCTGGATAAGAGTCAAACATATGTTTCATCTCAGGATCTTGAAAATAGAAGTATTTTAAATTTGCTTCCACATCAACGTTAATATGAACGTCACATTTGTAAGTATTTCGTAAAATTGATACACATTCATCAAACTTCATTCTGTTATGTGGCTTTCTGTTTAGATTTGTTAAGTCTTTCAAGGTCACAAGGCACCCGGATTCATTAATGATATCATTTTGTACGATTTTTTTGTTGGCGTGAGCCTGCAATGCTGCTACTGAATTAACCTTAAGCTGATTTGAAATGTTCAGTCTTTGCTGGGGTAAACTTTTAAATAAAGTTAGTGATACCGGATGAGTGTGATCTTCATTCAGTACCTTTATCTCTAAAAATTTCCCACAAGAAGTTAATTTTAAAAACATACCGGCTGGACACTTCTGCCTAAATGTAAATGTATTTTTTGTTTTATTCCTAGGAGTGTGCATTCTGCCACCTTTAATGCAAGCTATTCTTACATAATGGTAAATTAAGTCTTGTTTTGCTTGAGCTGCCACACTTTCAGGATATCTTTTAGCCTGCGTCTTGATGGTTCTAGAATATCTAATCCAGTAATCATTGAACACTTCATTTTTGTATTTTTGTAACTGCTTTTTGAAATTCTCGTAACTTTCAAACTTATCGTCCACTTTCAACGTTCTACAATTAGAAGAACATCGTTTTTAACAAAAAGCATAGCTACAGGGAAAAACATAACTGCGAATTTAGATAAATTAAAGAAAAGTAACACTAAAAGTGAAGCCGTTCACGCGCGCAATATGGAAAACAGAGGTTATGTTGATATGCCGGTAACGATTAGTGATGTTGAATTCAGTTACTTTTCAATACTTGTAACTATCCGTTACTTTCGAATTCAATATCCGTTACTTTAGTCGTTACCGAGTGCGGTGCGGGCATATGTATAGTTAATATATGGTACAAACAAAATGTTCCGTTACACAGAAAAGACTGTATAATACAGGCTATTAGAAATATAATCGTCGGTATTAATTTTTGTTTTACGCATAGTGACAGCAAAAAAATTTAATACACAGTATTACACAAATTTAATATGAATCTCTTAATAGAGATTATTATAACGTATAATACTATTAATTATTCGTCTTCTTTTTTACTTGAAATATTTTTCAATTAAAGTAACAGGAAATAAGTTAATTAGCACAATCTCTATAGTTGTCTCGATTGGTTCAGCCTATATACAAAAATTACCCGATTGTCTTTCATTACACCGTTGTCATCTGCAGATTAATTTGATCGCCATCGTGTTAACATCAGCAAAGTTGTGTATGTATATACAAAATAAGCAAATATTGAGTGGTCATCCACAAAATAAAACAATTTAGGAAACGACAGGTGCACCACATCATATTTCGATTGTTGTACCCAAACTTTCAACAACAAAAAAAGAGCTGCGTCCAAACCGTTACTGTTTTTGGGAAGGTTAGTGTTTAAAGCAATTTTTGAGGTTTTGCTTTTCTGTAGCTATTCCTTTTCATTGTCTGGATTATTGTCTTTTTCAATATATTAGAAAATTTGAAAGCACTTAAATTTTTATACACGCCAAAACTTTATTGTTTAGTAAATGTTAAAGACATTGTATTATATTTGTAATATAGAGACAATTAACTGGATTATTAAGTATTAATAAAACTTATTATAACCGGTATTATATTTTTTCTATAATCTAGACTGTATTAGACAGTTTTCTCTGTGTATATACTAATTTTAATATATATTACGTTAAATAAATAAAATTCCTTAAAAGTATCATACAAACCATTCCAACTCAAAATTAAAAGTAAAATACCAAAGCCTTAAGTATTTTTAAGGAGCCATTTTATTTACGATAGAGGAACAAGAATGCATTTTCTAAAAGTTATATATTATGAAAGTAACTATTTGGAAAAGTAACGATTATTTGAAACCAGTATTCGTTACTTCGGATCTTATCGAGTAACGACACTTTAGTAACGGATAGTTACATTTGCAACACCACTAGTAACGATACGTGAAGCCGGCTGCCGTCCGCAATTCTTGATGCCGTAGCCGGCATCAATATGCATACAAAACGGAGACCGGCGCCGGCTATGGAGGCACTTCCATTTATTAATGTGACTAAGAAAAGTTTAGGCAAGTATTTAATTTAATGCACTAACACTACAAGACCGCCCTAAAAAATGTTTTATCTACCGTGAAAATTTGTTGGCATTGTTCTTAGGTACTAGTTATTCGACGAGTGATGTCGTTCACTAAATTTCGCTATTAACTTCCATTAGTTGTTCGTAGTTACTTCCAACTATTGAAGGGCGTGTGAACTGATTGCTTTGCAGTTGCAGCACTCACTAGATAGATAATAAAGCACTTTGGAATTAATTTGGCAGCAGTAAAAGATACATAAAAAGAACATGTTTCACGTGCAGAAAATACGTGTACTTACAACCAAAGATTACTGCCAGCTTTTATCCTTCAAAATAATAATTATACTATTTAGCAATCAAGTAACATCTTCAAACTTTAGACTAAAGAACAGAAGAAATGATCATTTTGTGACATGCTGCTAATACGGTGATGGTATCGCTACTACTCATATTGGCGATTCACTTTTTTTGAAAATAATTTTAATTAGGGAGTTCTTGAAAAATCAACTGCAATTTTTACTGCAAGATATATTCACCTATCTCTTAATGTAGCCTGTAACATAATTGCTTCCATACGAAAATATTGAGAAAATAGTTTTATTTTTGGTAGATACAGCATTAATTGTAATTATTACTTTTTGCATAGCGCTGATAATTTTTAATTAAATAAATTTAATTATAAGAAAATATCCACTGCCGGACAGCTATTATTACTTAATATGTGATTCAGTGTAATAATTTAAAATTTAGGAAATAGCGTTAATTATTTTTCACACTATACAAATTATAACTATTATTATTAGGGAGCGGACACGAAAGGTTGATGATTCCATCGTCCATGGGCGCACTATTGAAATGTTGTATTTTTAAAGAGGTTTTAATTTTGTTTATATAATTGGATAACAAGTGGCTGGTGATCTATAAAATACAAAATACCTTATTATTTGTTCATTTTGTAGTTCAAGTCGAGTAAAGGAGTATTAATATTTACTACCAATACTTTCTCAAAGTTCTATTCTGTAAGATTTGTTCTCTTTGAATGAAGAACATCCTAGTAGATAGAAAACGTCCCTTTTACATCGCAACTGGTTATAGGTGCGTACTGGAAATATTCTTTTATTTCAGCGTATTTAGCGGTTAGATTATGTGTCATGTCGCCATACACAATTCTCGCAATGTTATTAAATCTGGATTTCTATTAAAAACAGCGTCGAAGGCCACATCCGAAATTACTTGGAATACTTTTGAAATTATTAGTAGCCACATTTAATGTGGTTAATTCATCTTTTAATTTGAGATTTCGATTTTCAAAATATGTGACTAGTTAGTTAGTTTATTTAAATTTCGAAAGTGTTCCTGAAGGAATAACAACTGATTTTTTAAATTTGGGATTTGTGTTAGTTCCTTGCACTCAGAAATACTTCGAGCATCGTCATTTAGACATGTAACGAAATTTTATAAACTATCGAAATTATCTGCATTAAAAGCAGTAACTTCCACCATATTCCACATCTAGTTATTACTGGCGAGGGAGGCAGTGACAAAGATGGAATTTTTTTTCCTGCGAAGAGCTACACTCTCGATGGTTGCTTTTCTGAAAACTTTTTTAAAAGTGGCTAATTTCCGGATACCTGTCTCTGATATATTCACAGATTCTGTGGAGAGCATGTGCTACACAAGTAATAAGCAGCATATAAGGATATGTTTCCTTTAATAGTCTGCCTGTTTATAACACATATGCTAACAAATAAAAGTATTTTTTCCCTGTACCTGTCGTCCGAATGAAGCATTTTGTGAAAATTCTCGTCAATAGATGTCTTCTGATGCATTCCACTGTTTTCGTGAAGCACTTAGTACATAATATTTGCGTAAGGTGGATTCATCAGGAGCATTTCGACCAGCATATTTTTGAAGAAATGTTTTAAAGTGGGATTGTCAAGTTTCTTTAGTGGGATACACAGAGTTATTCGATAAAATTGTCAGCTTTCAACGGGTCCAATTTCTGAGTATGTTTTAGCGATGCTAAGTGACGTTGTACGTGGCCTTATTGGGAATTCTGTAACGATATTTTACAGACTATGCAATAAACTTGGGAATCAGTATCACCTTTAATCCAACTTTCCATTGTTTTACGATGCCATTCTCGACGTTCTTCCATATCATAGTAATATAAACAATGTTCTAGATCTAAATAAATGATAACTAAAAATGTATGCGTATGTTATTGAAACTTAACAAAATCCAATGCACATTACGTTGAGATAATTGGGAGAAATAGATTCAATGAAACGGTATTAAACAGGAACTATTACAAAAATTACGAAGTACGTAATTAACAGTCAAAACAATGAAAAAACGAACAGATGTTGCAGTTCACCATATGAACAGTGGTATTCAATAACTGCGTGTTGTTTACATTATTTCTTTGTGGCGTCGTAATTTAAACCTGGCACGTCTATTTATTATGCTTGAATAATTTAAAGCAGATTATACTCATGATAATGTGTATTTTTTGTACTTTCTTAGATTCCTTGTATGTAACAGCCCTGGTATATCTATTCTAAATTTAACAAAACTCAAAATATTTTGAGAACCGCCAATAAAATATACAAATGCTTTTATATCAGTGTAAAGATAATTACATTTACACTCAGTAGGACATAAAAAATATATAACATTGCATTAAAAGTAATGGAATACGAAAATAGTTTAATGAAATAAACCTTGAAACATATAACATATTACCTATTTTGATGAAATTTTCAGGAACACTCTAGCATAATCTGGAGTGTGTTCTTGTGAAGTTTGATACCGATCAGACTAAGAATAAGAAAACACAATCATTTTTCAAAATTGCGCACGCCGGGTATCGCTATATTTAAAAATATCCATACCTACAACTATTGACATATTTCCCATAATTACTACCTTTTGAAGTTTGTTATAACTCATCAAAATAATACAAATTTGTCTAGTCAAGTTTTAAATAAAAAGTTGGTATAGAAGGGTATTACTATTACTGATTAACTTTATTTAAAATATTGAATTTATAACTGGCTTCCATGTATTACATTTCAGTAGACGAAGCTACACATACTTAAATATTAATAAAACAGTATAATTTCTCTGTTCTGATATTGTTCCTGTCAAAAGTGGATTCGAAGTGGCATTGAGTCGTCTCCTGTAGATCGTGCTTTGGCCAGGCCCATTGCTGAAACGATTCTACTATAATTTAAATATTTAACCGCGGCGCTGGTAATGGAACTAAAAACAATAACCAAAAATAATACAGATTGACGGGGGAACATCTGTGTCAACATTTTGCTTACATACATTGCAAAAGATCACTCTATAATTCCTAATTGTTTGATCTTTTTTGCGATTCTTATTAAATATTTAAAGAAAAAACACAAAAAGAGCTACAAAAAATACTCGACTCGATCCAAATAAACTCAAGCCACCAGCCTGGGAAACGATCATCATGAATCATCATCCATGATGTTTGTTATAAAATCTTTATACACACTTCGCCGCAAAATTAAGGGATAATAGATGAAATGTAATACATTTTGATAAGTACTTGTAAACATGGAATTTTATTGCTCGATATATAAAGAAAACAATATTTAATCAACTTTGTGATTATTTATTTCAATAATTCGTAAACTAATTTCAACAATATACAATAAACAAGGAACCATCACATTGACGAGTAAATGAATAAACATTAAAAAATCAATAATAAAAGTTAGTAACCCCTCTCTCTTATGCAAGCCTTTATTCTTTCTGGCATACTTCGAATTAGTGTAGCAATCTCTTCTTGAGAAACCGGTGCCCAAATGTCTTGCAATCTTCTTGACAGTTCTTGTAATGTCCGAGGAGCTTTAATCTGTCTCCCGAAATTTTCCCAGAAATGTTCAATGAGGTTAAGATCTGGGCTTCGCGTTGGCCACTCTAAAACGTTGATATTGGCGGCAATCAGCTCTTGCCTTACGATGTTGGCAATGTGTGGTCGAGCATTATCATGCATGAATACAAATTCTGGCCCATGTAGAGCAGTAAATGGTTCAACATTAGGAAATATCACTTCATCCTGATATCTTATGGCATTCATTGTTCCCCTATTTATGACATAAATGTTTGTACGGTCTTCAAGAGTTATGCCACCCTACACCATAACTGATCCGCCACCAAACTTTTCCTCTTCTCGTATGGCACACTGTGCAAATCGTTCACCTTGTCTTCTCCACACTCTATCACGACGATCATTAGTTGAACGGCAGAACCTGGACTCATCCGTAAACAAAACGTGTCTCCAGTTTTCAATTTCCCAATGGGAGTGCGTTTGAGCAAATACTAATCGAGCTCTTCAGTGGGCAGCCGTTAACACTGGCCCAGTAGCAGGTCGGTACGGTTTTAGACCAGCATCAGCCAACCTTCTCCGAATGGTATCTGCGCTTACTGCGACACCAGTTGCATTCTGGAGGTCATTTCTTAATGCCACCAACATAATAATTTCAATAAATTCATGTTTTTTTTAGAAAAAATGAACACTTTAAAAAGCAGATTTGTACAAAAAAAGAATAATTGGCAAATAAAATTCCTTCATTAATTTTGCCAAAAAAAGGTTTTTTTTTTTTTTAAAAAAATTCATTATCCCTTAATTTTACGGCGAAGTGTATATACATAATCGCTGGTGGATCTGTAAGTTACTCATAAGTTTTTAATGGCTCAACCAATTTTCTCTGTTATATTTATAAACAGAAATGATTTATATGTACCTACACAATATATTTGCGTGGTCAACAAAATTGACATTGGTATATGCTTGCTATGGATTGGATAGATGGCGCTTTTTTTAGTAGAATTGAATTTTGACATATAAACATCCCTTCTCCTTGAATTTCGACAAAGGCCTTTTTTCGGTCCCCATGCCTATCCTGCAATCGCAATAAAGACCTCTTCTGAACACAGATTTTCCTTTCACCATAATTTCAGGGGGGTTTAAAGTTTCCACTGACCACATTGGAGAGGTGATATTCGAAATGTTGGTGGAAACTTTTTTTGCAACTAAGTGTACATATACAGGGTGAGTTTTTTTGAATGTTTAGCATTGGGATCTCAGAAACTACTGGAGATAGAAAAACGCTTAAATGGGGAAAGATGCGCAGTTTTACGAGCTTGATTTCAAACTGCTTTTGTTTCTCCGATAACTTTCATGGCTTATTAGATATTCAAAGAAAACTAAATTTTACGATATTCTTTAAACATGCTTAGCATCGTTAATAGTAATTTTAGAGAAAAAGGTTCAGACAAAAGTTTTAGATAATTTTACGCCAAATAAAACTATGTAGCTAATATTTTTTTTTCGTTCACCATTATCGAGTTATGACACAAGCTTGTGTTTTTTTAAATGGAAACCATAGTTGGTTTTGACATCATTAAAAAGCTTATTTTTTGCTGATTACAATGATATAAGGTTTGATATGGTTATTTTAAAAAATAAAGAGGATATACCTAGACATTTTTATGGTTTTTATGGAAAACAATTGAATTTCGAACTGATAAAATACAAACCAAACGAAAACTTATTTTGAAGTCTTATGTAGAATAAAATGAAAACTATAAGAACTTTTATTAAGGGCACACAACATTATTAATGTTCAAAGATACCTCCATTATTATTAATACACAAATTGCATCTCTTCACAACAGAATTTGTAGCATTGCGTACTTTACGCCTATCGATGTTATTAAAAGCAACTAAGACAGCTTCTCTTAAATCGTCGATTGTTTCATATGTTCTTTTGTATACTGTGTCCTTTAGTACACCCCACAAGAAAAAATCCAAAACTGATAAATCAGGGGATCTAGCCGGCCATTCAATGGATGCATTTCGCCCTATCCATTGATTAGGGAAGTTCATATTTAAATAATTTCTAACATTCAGTTGATAGTGCGGAGGCGCTCCGTCATGTTGAAACCATTGCAGCATTGCTCGGGTTCTTAAATTTAAATTATCTAACATTTCCTCGAAATCTTGTTGTAAAAAATTAAGATAACGGTTGCCAGTTAGTGATCCATCAAAAATAAAAGGAGGAAGAACAGTTGATCCTATAACACCACGCCAAACATTAAACACAAATTTTATTTGTGGTGTCCTATGTTCAACGTGAAGTGGATTTGTTTGAGACCATATGTGCTTATTGTGCCTATTAAACATTCCACAATTTGTGAAACGAGATTCATCAGTCCATAATATTTTCATTGAAAAGTGTGGATCGTTTTGACACTGATCTTTAAACCATCTACAAAAAGCTATTCGTCTGATGTTATCACCTTCATGTAAAGTGTGTGATACTGATAATTTGTAGGCACGAAATTTATGCTTCTTCAACACTCTGACAATAGTGTGTTGAGAAGAGCCCATTTCTGTTGAAATTTGTCGGGTCGATGTAGATGGATTCTGAGTGACACATGCTAATATGTTTATTTTTCTATGTTCATCCATCCCTTTTTTGATTTTGGTTTAACGAACGAACCATAATCTGCTAAATTATCCCATAATCTCTTAAAAGTAGGTAGCGACGGCTGACGTCGATGAAAATAATTTTCAAAATAAACTTCAGCAGCTCTAGCAGAATTTTTCTGGCACTGTATGTAACATTCAACCATATCACGCTTTTCTACTTTAGAAAATTATATAGCCAATGCAAACTTATGATTAACGGCCGTTTGCACCGCTTATAGTTAAGTTACAATTAAATTAATTAATATTTAATTGTCAATGTTTGACAATTAACTTGACTTAAAAGTAAAAATTAACAGCTCTCACTTCTGTGACTCAACGTGAAAGCAATGTTAGTATATTTATCTTGACTGCTCCAACGAACACTATTGTAACTCAGATTTTTCGTTTTTTGAATTACAAAACACCAAACATTTTTTTTTTAAGTTTATATCTTATAAAGTGAACAATCAGCAAAAAATAAGCTTTTTAATGATGTCAAAACCAACTACGGTTTCCATTTAAAAAAACACAAGTTTGTGTCATAACTCGATAATGGTGAACGAAAAAAAAAATATTAGCTACATAGTTTTATTTGGCGTAAAATTATCTAAAACTTTTGTCTGAACCTTTTTCTCTAAAATTACTATTAACGATGCTAAGCATGTTTAAAGAAGATCGTAAAATTTAGTTTTCTTTGAATATCTAATAAGCCATGAAAGTTATCGGAGAAACAAAAGCAGTTTTAAATCAAACTCGTAAAACTGCGCATCTTTCCCCATTTAAGCGTTTTTCTATCTCCAGTAGTTTCTGAGATCCCAATGCTAAACATTTAAAAAAACTCACCCTGTATACGTTTTGTAAGTGTACATATGTACACTTATTGCAAAAAAAATCCACGAAAATGTCTATTATCACCGCTCCAATGTGGTTAGTGGACACTTTTTTGCAACTAAGTGTACCTGGGTGTCAGTTAAATCATTCAAATAGAAAAGAAAACTATCTGACTGATTTATCACCCTCCCAAATTTCTTCATCATATAATTAAAAATTAGTCCTGTTAATTTGTTGTCTCGGTTCATAAGGGAGCTGGTGTGTGATAAAAAATATATATATATTAATATATTTTTACCGAAATTCTATGGAGCCCCCAAGCCCTTGTGCTTCTGTTAATACTGATCCTACATTTTCTCAAAGGGGCTAGGGTGTCATTGATTCCCACCTTACGTCAGATGTCCTTGGATATCGGAAGCTACAGTATTAAGAATTTTCAGAGGATGATTTAGCTTCAGACCGGTTAAAACTTGACGACTCTGACTGAGAACGAAAAGCTTTTTTCGAAAATAATAACAGGTGATAAGTCGTAATTGCATCAAAAGAATTCACCGATAAAACAGCTGGCTTCACAAACGAAAACAACCGCCAAAAAAAGCAAGAAAGCAGAATTCATCAGAAATGCTGATGGCGAAAGTGTTTTGAGATATGTGAGAAATCTTACTAATTGAATATATGAGAAAAGGCTCGACGATAACAAGAGAAGTGTATAAGCAAACAGTCAGCAAGTTGAAAACTTCCATACGACTGAAAAACCTACTAATATTATCAAAAGATTTTGTTGCTTTATGATAATTGCAGAGTTTACAAAGCTCGCCATGTCCATGAAGTAATCGAGGAGTTTGACTTTTTAGAGAATGAACATCCACACAGCAGCGTAGATTTGGCACCGAGTGCCTGTTATTTCTTTCCCAAATTATTAAACATTAGAAAGGACGCTGTCTTTCTTCGGATAACTGAAGCAAGCTGTGGAGAATTCTTTTGAAGGCATAAAAGCATAAGTGCGTGATCGTAATGGATCATATGTTGAAATATAAAATATTATTTTTTTAATACTCTTATCCTTCATGGCTAGGTAGATAATATAAAAATCTTTCATATCACTCCCTAGAAGTCATTTCTTGACACTATTCGCTTCAAAATTATATATTTACACGGCTCTTAAAATTGGTTTTATTTTTATGCGTTACTGTCAATGCGCTATGTATTTTAAGAGTTGCGTTTTCCTCATTTGGTTTTGTTCTCTTATTTGAACCTATCAACAGAACCAATTTTGATTGAATTTGTTACCTGACTGATACTAAGTTAGGACAAAATTTACCCGGTGAGATTCCTTCTTTCCAAGATACATTTTAAATTTAAATTATTTCATTTTAATCGGTGCGCATGTTACTTTCAGATTCAGACGCAAACAACCAGATGATGTCGATTACATCAACATAGCGAATGCGAAAACTGGTTGCTGGTCGAGCGTGGGCAAGATCGGGGGTCCTCAAACAGTCAATCTCCAGACTCCCGGCTGCCTGTCTACAATCGGCACGCCCATACATGAACTGATGCACGCTCTGGGATTCCACCACGAGCAGGCACGATACGAAAGAGACAATTATGTAGACATCCTCTGGTACAACGTTAGGAAAGGTACTTGACTTATTCATAAATGTTTCAATACATTATACAGTATAAAAAAAGAGTTGGTTCTTCGAATTTTACCGTTATTAATTGTATATACATACAGATAAATACAGGCTGCGTGCTTTAAAAAACTGTATCTATTACTTCATTATAAACATTGTATAATATACATAGATGAATTCCTTGAAATAGTTTCAAATGGAAAATATAAAATAATTTCCATATGTGTACGGACGTTTTAAGAAAGGAATTCGCATTTGTATATCTACGAGTTTTAGACAGCTAATAATGACTGATTGATTTATTACCGTTTTATTAAGATGACCAGACTTCGAAGTTTGAAATTCCGGACGCTATTTTTTTAATTATTTTATTATTATTGTTATTGTGATGAAGTAACCTAATATTTCTCTGAAGCATGAATATTTCTTAAAACATCTTTTTCTTTTTTGATCTTCTTATAAAAGTACGTGCAATTTTCATCAACATTTATTTTAGTCTATAATCTATAAATCTAACAAGTATTGAAAACAGTTTTATTTCCTTGTGATTGGACCTATCGGTTAAGATTGAAACATATAAACATTTTACCAAATCATTGTGCAGAGTTGTTAAAGCGTAAGATGAAAACATCTAGTATTATTGCTTCGGCCTTTGTTGGCGCACATTTAAAGTTAAGCTCAAATGCCGCTTGAAGCAGCTTGGACGTACAATCCATAGACCTAAAGCTATGGTTGTGGCAAATAGTTTCATATGCAAAAGTACCTTCTACTGCAGTTAATTCACCTTCCTTATCATTTTCTCATGCTTGAAGAAATTCTTTAATGACGAGCTAGATGAAGCAGCAGAGTTTGCCATTTTATGTTTATTACTATCTAATATCTATATGAAATTTAATATCTGTATGTCCACCACGGCTTATTGAAGATTTTGAAGAACTTGTATTGCACCGTACATCGGTATCGCTTATAGTTTTTTCTAAACAGGTATTCCTTCTGTAGGTCTTCGTTTTTTTAACCCATTACTCAAAAAATTTTGGTAAAAATAAAAAATAAATTAAATTAAACTGCAGTAAAACATACCCTGCACCGTCAATAATTAAAAAAAAAATGGGTGTGCTTAAGACCACACGGCAGAAATGAAAACTTCATCAAGGCGAGGTTAATAATACGAAATACAACTTTTTTTTCGTTCTATATTCAATTACATTTACATTTTCCATTTTCGTTCTTGCGTATAATATTCAGCAACGTATTAAATAAAACGTATTCGCACGGCATATACAGTGTATAATGTCTCATACACATACAAGAAATTTTGTGACATTTATTACATTTATGCATGTATATATACAAATAGACGATATGATAAATCTCATACGAGAACCCGCGCTGGTCTAATGGTAATGTGCCGGCCTCACACCCCGGCGGCTCGGGATCGCATCTGCACGCGGACAAGAATTTTTCAGAAAATAAAAATATAATATTTCGCGTATTTATTCTAAATTTCAATTTAATTGAAATTAAATACCGCTAGTTAGCGTTATAATACAAAGCCGAGCGTGAAACGGTTGCCAAGCGAGTACCTATAGCAGAGACCGGCAGAGACGCGTTAACTATATCTCTCTCGCTCCCTTAAGCGCCCTACACACACGCAGTTTTGCTCGAAGGTCGGCCTGCGAGCCTCAGTTTGCGCAGGTAAATGTGAGTGTGTGTTGGCAAAAACTGAAGGAGCGTTCAGTGCCTGGCGCGGCTCGCGAGATATCCGAAAATTCTGATATTTCGTGCAAACGCGCAGGTCAGTGTGTGTTGTCATTTCGTGCCAACGCTCCATGCTTATAGAGAACATTAAGTACATGGTAGTTTTGAGGTTATATTCGTGGTTTTTGTTTAATGTGTTATTGTTTAGTGAGTTTTCATAAAACATAAGCAAAATACAAACGTAAAATGGAACATGAAAAAGAACAACCTCCTACCAGAAAAACGGAAAAGGACATTTTGACAGAGTTTATTGAGTTATACCGAAGCAATCCTTGTTTGTGGAAGGTGAAATCAAAAGAGTATGCAGATAAATTTAAAAAGGATGAGGCTTACAAGGTTTTAGTAGATCATATGAAACAGTTAAATCCAGATACTAGGAAGGACGATGTTGTAAAAAAAATTAATTCCCTAAGAAGCTGTTTTCGGAAGGAATAGTATAAGAAAGTCGTGTCTTCGACACATTCTGGAACAGGACTCGATGAGATTTATAGGCCTAATCTCTGGTATTATCCATTGCTCCTATTTTTGAAGGATTCAGAAACACCGAGACCCAGTGTGGGAAATGACAGAGCAAATTATTTGCAAGAGGTAAGATCACAAATAATATTATTATGAAATATTTTATTTAAATGTTGGCGTTTTATTTTTTAGAATGAAGACGATAATAATAGTGATCTTGACAAAACTGAAAGTAATAGTCACGATGAAATAAATGTGCCAAGTTCGCCTTTGACGCCGGCGTGCTCTGAAGGTAGTTCCAGTGTTTCTACACAAAAAAGGCGAAGATTAAAAAGCAAAATCTACAGGGAAGAGGATAAAAGTGACCAAATTCTTTCTCTAGTAGGACAAAAACTACAGTCTTCACGGGACGAGGATGAATATGACATAATTGGAAAAAATGTTGCAGAAAAACTACGAAAGATTGAGCCCTCCATGAAAATTTATGCTGAAAGACTTATTAATGAAGTCCTTTTCGAAGCTCAATTGGGTACACTAACAAGAGAATCATTTGTAAATACCTCGTGTAGACAGCAACCCCCCAATTCTCAGTATGAAGTATGTAATCTGGACACTATGCAGCAGCATAATAAAAATGTTCGTGATTATTATGCACAAATTTCTTTTGATAGAACAAACACTTTTGGTTTATAATAAAAAAACTTAACTAATATGAGTATATATTTATTAGGGAGTAACATTATTTGCATCTATACGATTTTGTTGCCATGTTAATTGTCCTTCATTGTTAAAATAAGAAGAAAACCTTTCTCGGATTCTTTTTGCTTCTTCAGCTGGATTTCTGTTAGGACCACGCTGTAGATTGCCAAATGCATTCATTCTCTCTGTTATATTTTGTATCGCATCATCAAGACTATTAACGTCTCGGCATACATATTGATCGTTTAGCTTTTTTCGCAAAAAAATATGAACAGAACAGCATGCAAGAACAGCTAGTTCAATGTTTTGTAATTGTAGGTTGATTTCAGTGTGAAAAATGCGAAAACGGCTTGCCAAAATGCCAAAAGCGTTCTCGACAACATTTCGTGCCCTAGATAACCGGTAGTTAAATACTTTACTTTCCTTTGATTATTTAAAATACTGACATTGAACGGCTTCATAAAATTAGCTAAAAGAGCAAAGGCTTCATCAGCAATGAATACAAATGGTAGTTCTTCAGCGGTATTGTAGGCCTTTGTCGGTAAAGGTATTTTCAGGGTATTAGCTTTCAATTTTGCATAAAACGCAGTATTTTCAATGACTCCATCATCTGACACGCGTCCATTTGTCCCAATGTCAACAAGTATAAATTCATAGTTGGCATTAACAATTGCCATTAACACCATACTAAAGTAGCCTTTATAATTGTAATAAAAAGAGCCGCTTTTTGGTGGGCAAGCTGTTCTAACATGCTTGCCATCAACTGCTCCCAGGCAACAGGGAAAATTCCATTTGGGAAAAAACTCATTGGCAATTGTCCACCACTGCCTTTCAGACGTGGGAAACTGTAAATTATAGTCATTGGTATTGAATATTTTGACGTATGTTTTAAACAAATACTTACTGTTACATATTGTTGATGCAGAACTTTACAAATAGCTTTACAAGTTTCCGGAATTATTTTTCCTAACGCTTGAGGCGATACAAGAGCTGTATACTTGAGATCTTCAAAACTGCGTCCAGTGGCCAAAAATCGTAAAGTCGCAGACAATCTTTCGTGACTGCTGATGGCTTTTCTCATGCGAGTATCTTTCTTCTCAATCAACGGCGTTACTATACTTAGTAATTCCACGTAAGTGGTTTCATTCATACGAAAATAATTTCGGAAATCGTCGGGTTCCAGTCTTAATTCTTCCATTAAATTGATGTGTGAATAATTTGATCGTTTATTTAGCCAGGATTTTACCCACTTGGAACGAATAGTTTTTTGTTTTTGAGCTTCATCTCTCCTTTTTTTTTCTTCGCACAAATAGCGCTCACAACAGCCATCAGAAACAAATCGTTATTAATTCCCGTCGACATTCCACAATACTCTGAACTGAGCAAATTTGTAGATTTACCTGAATAATGTGTAGTCATTTCGCATTTGCTCGAAGGCTAACCTGCGCAGGTCGACCTTCGAGCAAAACTGCGTGTGTGTAGGGCGCTTTAGTCGACTTGACTCGAGCCGACTTTACCCGAACGAGCGTTACTAGCGGAGCTTGACGGCTCAGTCTCGTTCAGTGCCCAACAATCAGCGCAACGCGCCCATAAAAGTTTTCACTTCAAAAATATATGCATATATATTAAATTCAAATCATAATCGAATTAATATATCCGCTAGATGGGGAATCGCCTGTTTATTCGGCCGGTATGGCGCGCGTGTCTTAACTTAGACCTGTCTTCTCGGTTTGCAATCTACACTACTTAAAGAAATACATATATGCATTTAAACTTTTATGTTCTCACACTACTGTTTTTCGGGATAAAAGCTATAAATTCGGGATCAATAAACGAGATCTAAAAAATCGGGACAGGGACTGAAATTTCGGGAATGTTCCGGGAAATTCAGGACGTATGGTCACCTTAGTTTTACATACAAAATCAAATTATTAAAAAGAATATTGTCTTATTTTTTTTTGAACAAAATATGTTAAATTTTTTTTATAAAAGAGAAATATGTAACTGGTGCATTTTAGGAAGACTATAAGAAGCGTTATTTGATAACAGTAATTAATTAACATAGGTTAGCCAATGTAAAGTTGCGGTTTTGGCCCGTGCAATCATCAATAAAAAAAATCATTTCACATAAACTACCATTATTTTTTAAGCGGAAAAATTCATTTACAATCAAGCCCTTTTCGTTTATTCCATAAAAAATAGAATCCCTATTTGGTTTTTAGGTTATATATGGTAAAATTATATAAGCTGTAGTTTATTAAACGAAACAAACGAGTTACCTTATATATATTGATATAGGTAGGGTTGCTTATGGTAGAATTATTCAGTTTATACACTGAAGTAATAGGAGTTGCCTATCTTATATTATTAAGTATGAGTTTTATACAAGATTCGGTTTTTCTTTAATTGTGACAGAGATAGTTAAATTTGCAAATATTAATGAACTGGTTGTAATCTTGAAAAATATTGTTTATTGAGTTAAAGGAGAATTTTATAATTACTTGGTGAAATAGTATTTATTACAATTGGAGTTGTTCTTCCATGTATATGTACCAAAAATCTGTAAAGAAAGATTTTGTATAAGTATTGTAAATTTGAGATGTATTTTAGCATTGTGAAAAACTTGTTCAAATGTTATTAATGATGAGGAAAGGATAAAAGATTTTTAGAATACGAAAATAATCAATTAAGAATTGATAAAAAATACCGCTATAAATTGTATATCGGATGTGTGAGTTAATTGTCAAGGTGACAGATAATTGTTACTACAAAGAAGTAAAGCTTAATATTGGTAATTTGAAGCATGATAACTTTACTAAATTCAAAGAATAATTTATTATGAGTGAAATATTGACTTATGAAAGGTATTTAAAAATTTATTACACTTCTATAATTTATATTGAGCTTGGTTTTAATGTGTGATTAATTTATTGGTCGAAATAGAATGGGAATTATCACTAAGGTAATTTTAAAATAAATAAAGGAGAACTTTTTCGAATTTTGCGGAAGATAGTCGCAATTTTTCGTGTTAAAGTTTATTTTCAGCAAAAGTGTAAAAAATAGAAGCAATATTGGAGTAAATTATTATAGAATACATGTTATTCTAATTAAGCAGAAGTTAAAAGGTGTTTACAGAAGATAGAAATTCATATAAAGTATATACGAGGAGTAAAAAATATAATACTTACCAAAATTAATTATCTTAATTGAAAATATTAAATTGCCAATTCAAATTGGAAGGAGAACCAGAAGATTAGATCGTGTAGAATTCCAGGAGCAGTGGACAGAAATTAGACAATTCCAGGAGCGGTAGACGGAAATTAGCCAATTCCAGGGGCATTAGACGTTTTCTTTAAACCATTAGAAGTACTGGACATATACATTTTTTCTAAATACCAGGGACATTAGGAATTTCCAAGGGAATTAGAAGATATTAGGAGCACTTGACGTTTACATTTTCCAATCACTAGGAGCAGTTGACGAAAATATCGTACAGAAAACCAATAGTTTTAAACGTATTATTCTAATTGGAACACCAGAAGGATTACTCAAATAAATCCGTGACGAGACATCTAATTTTGTAGGCCTATATCAAGATAATCGGGAAATATTCCAGCCAGTTGAAGTTCTTGTGTAGGAAAGTGTTTTTTTTTCCAGAACATCAATAGATCTTTCGTGTAAGTCCAGGACAACTACAAAGTATCAACAGTATACATCGAGAAAAATAATAATACAAGTTGGAAAAGGTCGTATATATTTTTTTAACATTACTTATCTATGGGAGTTTAAGAAGAAATAAATTTAAGAAACCTTAATTTAATCTGAATTGAGACCAAGTAATTATAAAATTTTATTAATTAATCACACAAAGTTATTAAAATACCTTTATAGTAAAAAAATTAACTCATATTATAAAGCCAGTATTTTATATAGCAGGATAACAATCACTGTCATTTTTGAATACTCTCGTTTTTTTTATTCTTGTAGAAAACGCATCCTCAATAAGCATTAATTTATAATTGAACAAGTTCATAGAGATTTTTGTAATAATTTTCAATATCTTATCTGAAATATGTATATGTTTTTCTTAAAGAATTCAATATAAGTTTTGAAGTATTTGATTTTTCTTCTTATGATCGTTGAGGTTATGTACATTTTTGAATGGATACATTCTTTAATGGTGAAAATATTAAAGAACATAATTAATTTAGATATATGCTAAATAGATGGCGATATACTTACTTTGTGGAATATTAAAGAAGTATTTAAATTGTTGATACATGAAAACTTAGCAAATTTAAAAAATAGTATACGTAAAGTTTATGGAAAGTAAATGATTTAGTTAAATCGTTTTTACAGTTGAACTCGTAATTCCAATTAATTAAATATTAAAATACTAAAGTAATTGTATGACTAGGAGATATATACTGAGATATCCAGGACCGGTTTAAGAGTATTAACGGGTAGTATATCCAAATAAATTAAATATTGAGTCTCATGTTTCTATTTGTTTAATAATTTATACAGTAGAGATTGTAAAAAATTCTGAATTAGCTCGAGGCAACTAAAATTTATCATAATAGTACTTAATAATAAAATTTTACCCTGAGATTGAATTATAGATCATATTATTTTATAATATAACAATTTTACTTTGATTTACTAATTTGTGGGATATCTTAAGTAGAAAGTTTATCCACTTTAGTACATTTATGACGCATCAACGTGGGGCCTTGTAAATATAAGACTCACAACATCGTATTTTGAATATTTTACTTATTGTTTTATAGAGGATACATTAATTTACATTTTCAAAGAAATATAAAGTCAATTACAGGTATATTTAGGAACAAGTAATTTTGTTTGAGTTATTTGTGTACTCTACTTATTTAAAATGACGTCAATCACTTCAGAAGAGATGAGGATAATACGACAAATGTTTGAAAAATTATTGAAAAACCAAGAAGAAGACATAGAAGAAAGAAGACGACAAAGAGAGGAGGATCATAAGATGTTAATGGGTAGATTTGACAAGATGATTGAAGAAAGTAGACGACAAAGAGAGGAAGATAAAAGAGAATTAAGTAATAAATGTGATAAGATGATTGAATGATGATACACAAGAATATTTAGAAGAGGCAATGTTAGAGTTACCTAAAGAAATAAGTTATGATGATTATGGGAAAGCAGCAATAATAGAAGAAAAACAAGAGGTGAAGGTAATCAGAAATAAGATGGATATAACGACATTTATACTTAAACAAAATTTACCTGAACCATGGATAGAAGAAAGTTTAATTGAAATTTTGGCCAATAACATCAGATTGATAAATGATGAAGTTGTATTTGCTAAAGATTACGAACATAAATTATTAATAAATGATGATTCTCCTTTATCGTGCAGAAATTATCCAATACCATATTTTTTCCAAGATCGAGTAAATAAGGAATTACAAAAATTGGAGGAAGCAGACATTATAGAACGATCTAATACCTATTTTATAAATCCTGTGGTGATTGTGAAGAAGAAGGACAACACGTTACGCATTTGCATTGACGCTCGTTTGATTAACCTAAGGATCATGCCTGAGCATGAAATGCCACAGAATATAGATGTATTGCTTACTAAATGTGGTAATAAAAAATGGTATAGTAAGTTTGATCTCAAGAATGCGTTTTGGTTGATTAGGTTGGATGAGAATTCGAGAAAATATTGTGGATTTAATGTGAATGGAATTACGTATCATTTTAAGGTTTGCCCATTCGGAATCCGGAGTAGTCCTGCTGGGTTAATCAGATTTCTTCATATAATACTAGATAAGTACGAGAAATTTGCTCTTCATTATTTGGATGATATTATAATATTTTCGGACGATATTGAATCGCATATTAATCATATTGAGATAATTATAAATACGTTACAAGAAAATGGTATGAAATTAAATTTATCTAAGTGTCAATTTTGTCAAAAAGAGGTCAACTATTTAGGGTATGTAGTGAATCAACAAAATATTTTGTTAGATCCTCAAAGGTTAGAAGAAATACAAAATTATCCACGTCCAAATAAAATTAAAATGTTAAGAGGTTTTCTTGGTCTATTAAATTACTATAGAAAATTTGTATCGAATTATAGTCAGAAAACGAGTACGTTATTGAATTTACTAAAGAAAGGCACAAAGTGGAAGTGGACACCAGAATGTGAGGAATGTTTTTTACAACTTAAATCGAATTTTGTTGAAAATCTTAAACTATATCATCCTGATTTCAATTTGGAGTTTATTGTTAGAACTGATGCATCGAGCGTAGCCGTAGCTGCGGAACTGGTGCAAATAAGGGATGGTATAGAGGTTCCAATTTATTTCGCGTCACGTACTTTAAAACCGTGTGAAAGAAGATTTGGCGTGTCAGAACTCGAGATGCTTGCCGTTATCTTTGCTTTGACGAAATTAAGATATTACTTGATAGGGAAGAAATTTATATTGGAGTCGGATCACAAGGCGTTACTTAACATTATGACGACAAAGCTAACTAATAATCGTATCTATAGATGGACTCTGTTGATTCAACAATATGATATGGAGATCGTGTATAAACCAGGAAAAGAAATGATTGCCGCGGATGTGCTTAGTAGAAAACATGGAGAAACAAAATCAACTAACGTACGAATTAATGTGGTAAGATTAGAATCAGAAGGAATTTTTTCTTTACAACGTATTAGAGAGGTTCAAGAATCGCCAGAATTTGAGAGAATAAGACAAAAATTACAAGAAGAGGGTACTTACAAAGGTATGAGAATTCATGAAGGGTTCATTGTTAAAAAAATTGGGGATACTGAAGTATACCTGACTAATGAAGAACATACTATAGAAATTGTAAAACAGATTCATGTATTATACATACATATTGGTGCTAGGAAGTGCTGGTTAATTTACAGAGAGGCATTTTATTGTAATAATGATGAGAAGATTATTAAAAGAGTACTAAGACAATGTGAAACATGCGTTTTAGCAAAAGAGAAAAATTTTACCAATCAAAACATCAGTTTAAGTATAATAGCTATGGATAGATTACAATTGGTTGCTATTGATTTTATTTCAAATCTAATACCTAGTACAAAAAGATACCGAAATATTTTAGTAATGTGTGATATTTTTTCCAAACATGTTAAATTAATACCAACACAAAAGTGTAATACAGAAACAGTACTACAAGCGCTACAAGAATATATAACTGAATTCGGTACACCAAGAACCATATTGTCAGATCATGCTACTTATTTCATGAATCAGAGATATCATGATTATTTAGATAGTCGGAATATTAAATCCTATCATATTTCAATACGTCATCCACAATCGAATCCCTCAGAAAGATATATTAAAGAAGTACTTAAATATTTACGTATTTTGTTAGTGGATTGTCATCATAAATGGGCAAAATATATAAAACAAATTGAATTAGTTATGAATAATACACCAAGCACTGTGCATGATTCTTGCCCGATCACGATTTTTACAGGACAACCTTCGCAAAGACCCTGGCAAAACGATGATATTGATAATCTGGAAGTTAAATATGAACAAGTAAAACAAAAATTGTTGAAGAGGAAAGAAAAATGGGAGAGAAAGAAAAAAGAGAAACAACGTAAATACAAAACATACAATATAAAAGATAAAGTTATTGTGCGAGCATTGCGAGTAACAGACAGAAAAAATAAAATAATTGCTAAACTAATAAGGCCTTACGTCGGACCATATATTATACATCGTAAAATAGGACTAAATAATTATGAGCTAATAGATGAAAATACTGGATATATCAAAGGGACGTATCACATATCCATGTTACATGATTATATAGAAGAAACATAATTAAAATCATATATTATATATTTTAGTCAGGACGAGAGTTTTCTTTTAAAAAAAGAAAGAGATCAACTCTCGACGGTAATAGCAACACCGACTTATCTTAGCTATTTAATTGATCTCATTAAATTCAAAATTTTGTTTTCGGACATATAATTTTTTATGTAATTTCCTTGATCTTATATTATAGTCAGGACGAGTATAACATATGTAGTACCATTCTCGTTATTATTACAACATTGGCTCAATTTAATAATGCATTGTTCTCACAAATTAAATTTTTATTTACGCACAAAGATAGATCTTGAATATTTTCGTTATAAACAAAATTGTTAGCCAAGTTAGGAAAATTAAGTTCACCTGATAATGAAATAGGGGCAGAGCAGTATATTATGAAATCATAGATAGATTTATTACAAATAAAAAAAAAAATAAATGAAATACCATCCAGATTTATTTTTTAAAATTTAATTATAGGTTTGTTATAAATATTAGAAGTAGTATTATAATTTTTTTATGGTTATTCTCTTATTCCCAAGTAAAACGTGTGTACATAATAGTTAAATAATGTATAAAAAGTGGTTGGTACAAGTTAATGTTTGCTCAAGAAAAAGTAAATTTATAATACCTGATGTTTTATATATAAAAAAAATTAACAGAGAAATTGATTATAAAGAAGGAAAATATTATTAAGTAATGAGTAGATAAACACTTTTTGAAACAAATTGAGAATATTATATGACAATTATTGCACGAAAAAGTTGAATTTTATGAACAAGAGGTGTGTTTTTTTTAGTATAGATTATTAAGAAGAAGAAAAAGGTCTTAAAAAGGAAGAAACAATACTTGTTAAAAAAAATTAATGCTTACTATAGATAATTAAAATAAAATGAACCATGATATTATGGTATTATAGAGTTAAATATATGAGAATGGGTAAATAAAATCCCTATATTATTATAAAAGATTGGACAAAATGTCTACTTAAATATTAAGGTAACGTTCGCCTATAAAACGTAGATAAAGTTATTAACTTTCCAAATGGAAGTTTGAGATGAAAAGAAATGTTTAAATAAGTAAATATGAGTTATGTTCGTATAAGAACAGATTAAATGGTTAAAATAAATAATTGAGTAAGCATGTTAAGAGACCATAAAATGTATAATCAAAGAAAACACATATTGAAGTATATGACATTCAACAAAAAAACGTAATAAAACCGAGATATTAATTTTAAAGAGGTATAATATTTTCTATAGAAAAGTAAAATTAAACTCAATTGAATACAGGTATACAACATTCTAAATAGATATTTTCCTTATACAATAAATATCGTTATAAAAAATTTAAAACATGTACATAGAGCAAATTTAAAACAAATGAAAATAAGTCATTTTTTGTACAAGGATATTCACTTAACACATTATTGTATTTCATATTACATTAGTAAATTTTATATATAAAAAAGTTTTGTTATAGAACATTTACATATTTTCTGATTTGTGTATAGTATTATAGTTTACACTAAAGTTACTTATAAAAATATTAATGATGTTGGTATTTTACAAACATGATACCTAGAAATTTATATTTAGTTGAAAATTATTAGAATAAAGATTAATGGACAGATGAAATCGTTTACATTGCAATTTATTATTATTAAGAAATATAAATTAACAAATGGATTGTAATTTAAATTTCTTAAAGGGGCAAATGATATAGGTAGGGTTGCTTATGGTAGAATTATTCAGTTTATACACTGAAGTAATAGGAGTTGCCTATCTTATATTATTAAGTATGAGTTTTATACAAGATTCGGTTTTTCTTTAATTGTGACAGAGATAGTTAAATTTGCAAATATTAATGAACTGGTTGTAATCTTGAAAAATATTGTTTATTGAGTTAAAGGAGAATTTTATAATTACTTGGTGAAATAGTATTTATTACAATTGGAGTTGTTCTTCCATGTATATGTACCAAAAATCTGTAAAGAAAGATTTTGTATAAGTATTGTAAATTTGAGATGTATTTTAGCATTGTGAAAAACTTGTTCAAATGTTATTAATGATGAGGAAAGGATAAAAGATTTTTAGAATACGAAAATAATCAATTAAGAATTGATAAAAAATACCGCTATAAATTGTATATCGGATGTGTGAGTTAATTGTCAAGGTGACAGATAATTGTTACTACAAAGAAGTAAAGCTTAATATTGGTAATTTGAAGCATGATAACTTTACTAAATTCAAAGAATAATTTATTATGAGTGAAATATTGACTTATGAAAGGTATTTAAAAATTTATTACACTTCTATAATTTATATTGAGCTTGGTTTTAATGTGTGATTAATTTATTGGTCGAAATAGAATGGGAATTATCACTAAGGTAATTTTAAAATAAATAAAGGAGAACTTTTTCGAATTTTGCGGAAGATAGTCGCAATTTTTCGTGTTAAAGTTTATTTTCAGCAAAAGTGTAAAAAATAGAAGCAATATTGGAGTAAATTATTATAGAATACATGTTATTCTAATTAAGCAGAAGTTAAAAGGTGTTTACAGAAGATAGAAATTCATATAAAGTATATACGAGGAGTAAAAAATATAATACTTACCAAAATTAATTATCTTAATTGAAAATATTAAATTGCCAATTCAAATTGGAAGGAGAACCAGAAGATTAGATCGTGTAGAATTCCAGGAGCAGTGGACAGAAATTAGACAATTCCAGGAGCGGTAGACGGAAATTAGCCAATTCCAGGGGCATTAGACGTTTTCTTTAAACCATTAGAAGTACTGGACATATACATTTTTTCTAAATACCAGGGACATTAGGAATTTCCAAGGGAATTAGAAGATATTAGGAGCACTTGACGTTTACATTTTCCAATCACTAGGAGCAGTTGACGAAAATATCGTACAGAAAACCAATAGTTTTAGACGTATTATTCTAATTGGAACACCAGAAGGATTACTCAAATAAATCCGTGACGAGACATCTAATTTTGTAGGCCTATATCAAGATAATCGGGAAATATTCCAGCCAGTTGAAGTTCTTGTGTAGGAAAGTGTTTTTTTTTCCAGAACATCAATAGATCTTTCGTGTAAGTCCAGGACAACTACAAAGTATCAACAGTATACATCGAGAAAAATAATAATACAAGTTGGAAAAGGTCGTATATATTTTTTTAACATTACTTATCTATGGGAGTTTAAGAAGAAATAAATTTAAGAAACCTTAATTTAATCTGAATTGAGACCAAGTAATTATAAAATTTTATTAATTAATCACACAAAGTTATTAAAATACCTTTATAGTAAAAAAATTAACTCATATTATAAAGCCAGTATTTTATATAGCAGGATAACAATCACTGTCATTTTTGAATACTCTCGTTTTTTTTTATTCTTGTAGAAAACGCATCCTCAATAAGCATTAATTTATAATTGAACAAGTTCATAGAGATTTTTGTAATAATTTTCAATATCTTATCTGAAATATGTATATGTTTTTCTTAAAGAATTCAATATAAGTTTTGAAGTATTTGATTTTTCTTCTTATGATCGTTGAGGTTATGTACATTTTTGAATGGATACATTCTTTAATGGTGAAAATATTAAAGAACATAATTAATTTAGATATATGCTAAATAGATGGCGATATACTTACTTTGTGGAATATTAAAGAAGTATTTAAATTGTTGATACATGAAAACTTAGCAAATTTAAAAAATAGTATACGTAAAGTTTATGGAAAGTAAATGATTTAGTTAAATCGTTTTTACAGTTGAACTCGTAATTCCAATTAATTAAATATTAAAATACTAAAGTAATTGTATGACTAGGAGATATATACTGAGATATCCAGGACCGGTTTAAGAGTATTAACGGGTAGTATATCCAAATAAATTAAATATTGAGTCTCATGTTTCTATTTGTTTAATAATTTATACAATAGAGATTGTAAAAAATTCTGAATTAGCTCGAGGCAACTAAAATTTATCATAATAGTACTTAATAATAAAATTTTACCCTGAGATTGAATTATAGATCATATTATTTTATAATATAACAATTTTACTTTGATTTACTAATTTGTGGGATATCTTAAGTAGAAAGTTTATCCACTTTAGTACAATATATAAACAGTTACTTCGGACCAAGTAGCAGCAAATTACAAAAATAACTAATAATCCTAATTATACTCTTGATTAAGTGAATATATTATGTTACCAGAACTGCGTGTAGTTGCAATAGAGTTTCCCAGCATTTTAATTTTAATCTGTCAAATGTCATTGGTCTACAAGTTCATTTTCTTATTTACTGGTTTCAGTTTCACTATTATGACTATTCATTTTATTATTTATTGCAAATGATAAATAATTCTAAACTGTTTATATATAGTGCGAAATGCAAGCTCCCACAGGTTACTTGAACACGGCAGGTGGTATGCAATGAAAGTAATCGATGGGAGAAACACGCTACTGGCCCGTACTATCAATATTTGATTAGAAATAATAAAAGTGTACGTGTATTATATACTGAGTGTATATTTATACGAATTATCACCTACGCTATGTGAAATACAATAATACATTTTCTATTTAATTGAATATTAAAATTATAAATTAATATTAATTCCTTTTTATTTTCTATATTTTGTTTTCAATTTCATCTCTATTTTTCATGTATAAATTATTGCCATATCATCTGCATAGATTACATATTATGCTAGTACGCCAGTGCTGAATGTGCAACAGGTATAGTATTGGTCCTAAGACCGAATCCTGCGCAACACCAGTTGTTAATTCTATAGGTCGACTACTTGTGATCGGACCTATTTTAGTTAGTTGAGTTCTTTTTTCCAGATACGTTCCAATCATCCTACCAGCAGCAATGCCTCGAATTCTAAGCTCCTCCTATCAACGAGTATACGATGATCGAGCGTGTCAAAAGCTTTCTTTAAGTCGCATTTAAACCTAATGGTTGAGTAGATTTGACATATTAATTCATAAAGCCATATTTATTCAATCATTCTTTTATTAATATACATTCTTTACACTTACTAGAACAAAATAACAGAATTTAAATTTTTGAAGTGAAAATGTCTTTAGGCGAGATGATTCCTTGATTGTTGGGCACTGAACGAGACTGAGCCGTCACGCTCGGTATGAAACGCTAGTTCGGGTAAAGTCGGCTCGATGCTCGGCATTGTATTATAATACTAACTAGCGGTATTTAATTTCAATTAAATTGAAATTTAGAATAAATACGCGAAATAATGTATGTTTATTTTCTGAAAAATTCTTGTCCGCGTGAAGATTCGATCCCGAGCCGCCCGGGTATAAGGCCGGCACGTTACCATTAGACCAGCGCGGGTACTCGTATGAGAATTATAATATTTGTATATATACATGCGTAGGTATGAATTTTTGAAGTGAAAACTTGATCAGACCGAGCGAAATGTACTAGAATAATGTATACACAATAATAATAAATATATATTTTTTAAATGTAATATAGAACGAAAATGGAAAATGTAAATGAATATAGAACGAAAAAAAAAAAGTTGTATTTCGTATTATTAACCTCGCCTTGATGAAGTTTTCACTTCTGCCGTGTGGTCTAAAGCACACCCAAATTTTTTTTTAACAAATTATTATATTCTATAACTGTTTACATACGAGTATATCAAATTGATCAGTAAATAACATTTTCGAGTTGTATTCCGGGTGTTTGAAGCACTCTTTCTTATTCCGAGACAAGGTATAATAAATTTAAAACAGATTAATTAGATTTGTAATAACCTAATCTCATGAACTATTATAAAGGACAGATTGCTGAAAGCAGTGTAATTTGTCAAGACTGTTATGACATCACAAATGACGTTGTATATGACGTAACTCGTCTGTTCCGTTAAATAAAATATGTAAGTTTTGTTTTATAGTACATTCCAGCTTTACTAGGAATTTTTAAATCAGAAATTTTATTTATGAGGTCTAATGAATTATTAATAGAAAATTTAGATTTAAATGTGGTATGATCTTGTTCGTATTTTAGTATTAACAATTATTTCAAAAACGATTGAAAAGATTGATACATTTATTGATCTATAATTTACGAAATCACTTTCCCTTCCTATATAGTGCTTTTATCAGTGATACTTTTAAACTTGATGGGAAGATTTCTTGATTAATAGATAAATTAAATCAGTATATAATGTAACGGATCCACGTTGGGAACACCATATTGCAACGAAACCCTTTAATTACTTGCCCGTTATTTCTTAATGTTATTGATATTTTTAAATAAAATGCAAACTAAATTGTTTTACCTGACCAGCTCATATTTTTATCCCAGGACGATCCAGGTCAAGAGAAAAATAATCTTCGGACATTAATTAGTACAATTAAATAAAACAAAGTTTTTCTGATTTAAATAACATTTGTATTGGAAACCAGGATTTTGCAAATATTAATATGAATACAAGGAACATATACAAAATAATATCAACTTTAATTAAAATTAATACACTATTAAAATAATTTCAGAGCTCATTTAATATTGAAAGATTAGTTGTATTGTTTTTAAATATTATCCTTTCTACGAAATAATATGTATCACTTGTTTTCCGACGCCCTTCAGTACTTACATAAACACAAACAACGTAGGCCTTGATAGAAAACAAATTATGCTTAGATTTAAATGTACCTACAATGCATATATTTTTAGAATATCATCGACAAGCAATTTACAAATGCCGAGATATTGCCGTATCTACGATAAACTATTAAATATGTTTTTCAATCTGAGATTATTATATTATTTAATTACGTCTCTATATTAAGACGTAATAATTTAATAACTTGTAAAAATCTTTTTACTGTTCATCTTCTTTTCTTCTTTAAGCACTGAAGAAGACGTTCCTGTTTACTTAATGGGAGTCCTCCTTAGACGGTAAAGACACCTGGAGTTTCTTTAAACTGCGGTAGGCTCCTATTCGCACTTTTTCAACTTCTTATATGAAGATATATTAAACTTCACACCTTTAATACTTTTTAGTCGGTCGACCTCCTTATATAAATCAAGAACCTTTTATATTATTTATGCGGTTTAGGGCAGTCATAAAATGCTGTCAACCGCAAGGTTCCTGATCAACTTCTTCCTCCATCGAGCTTCGCTCACTCGGGATGCACATGCAAATCTCCCTTCACACTTATAGTAGTTATAGTTTCACACGCCTATTAGCACGTACCAGACGGTGATAAACACAACTTCGGCGATAACACAAACGGTTGGTGCCATGAGTCTTATAAACATTTCTTATCTAAATAGTACTTGACTTATACATTTAGAATAAACAGTTAAAAGAAATTTATCTTTGGTTTCTGAGACATATGCTTTGAGAAATAATTAATATTCATACTTAAAATTATAAAAATATTAAACTAGACTGTACCGTTAAAATAAGCGGCTCAATAACTAGCCAATAGTAATATTTAATTATAAGAGGTGAGATATGATCGTATCCTGCAGAGGAATTCACCGCAATTTCAATATCATTTTTGTCACAGAAATTATTAGATTTATTTCATCATAAATCATAATGATGGATGTAAACTACAAGCATATTTTTGATTAGTTGGTTTTGATTAATTTGTATTTGCTGTTGAAACAAAGCTATGTGTACAACAAATTTCAGGCAATATTTTTACGTTATAGGACACGACGTAAATTTTGCAAAAGTTTCGAAAAATACAACAGGCGGTTTTGGCGTAACGTACGATTATGGTTCCGTAATGCACTATTCGGCAAATGCTTTTAGCGTAAACAATCATCCTACAATCATTCCTAAGGTAAGATATTATTTATGTTGTTATTAGTTATCGTTAGCATAATTTAAAGATTAGCACAAAACATTATTATCAGAAGAAAGTCATTACAGAATACGGTCAAAACAATTAGCATGTGTTTACGTTGTTTAGTCGAAAATAAATAAATAAAAATATACAGAATACAAATGTATAAGTATTTAAACGTTGAAAAAGCGACTTTGTTGTATCTGTTTTCTTACAATTCGCCTGACGTAGTTACCTAGTGTTCTCGGCTAGGAGGTAAGTTATGTACCGATTGCGAGAGCGTCCTAGGGGCTAATGCATTGGCGGGTAGTATTTCTTAACAGAGGACATGAACAAATGCAACTCACCCACAAATACTCATCACTAAAGGGCGGAATATATGCACGTCAATTCAGTTAAAATATGCGCATATATATGCATCGTTTTTCTCTGAAATATGCAACAATATGCATTTATTTGTCAAAATATGCAATTATATGCCTTGAATATAACATGGAAAAATGGAAATAAAGAAACGCCGACTCTTACAAAAATTATTTATTTTAAGTAAAATTAAAAGAAAAACATAATAGGTACAATTTTCAACCTGAAATAGTATAATGCATTTATAACGATATATTTTTCAAAATTTTCCAATAAAAATGTTTGCCTTCTGTCTGTAAAAATATGTTTGTACAAAGAAAAAGTTCTTTCAACATCTACCGATGTGATCTGGCAATATTTTAATTTGGGTAGTAAGTTATAAGGCCAAGGTATTACTTCGTTGGATGGTTTACCATCAAAAATATTTTTGACTTCCATTAAATACTTAAAGCCTTCATTCTTTCCCACAATAACTTCGAGTTTCCTTCTTACTTGATTTCCTACATCACCGGGAACTTTTTTGCATTTGTCGGAAAAAGTTTCAACAATATTAATTGATTCTCTTAAACTTATGTTCCTACTTTCTAACGAAGTTATTATATCTGGTACAAAACTAAAATTAACCTTAATAAAAACAAGTTCCTTAGCTAAATTTACATTTTTGAATAATGCTTGACTTTGCACTACACACTGCGAATTGTCTTCTAAATCTAAAACTATGTCTTTAATGGCTTCAAAATGGTCTGCGTAGAATATCGCGGCCTTAATCCATGTTCCCCATCGAGTAATTACGGGCTCTGGAGGTAAACAAACTCCTGGCAATTTCTCTCTATAGATCTGCACTCTTAGAGGTGCTTTCAAAAACACTTTCTTTACATTTGAAATTAATTTGTTCACCAAGGGATATGCTGTTCTAATAATTTCTGCAACTCTGTTTATCCCGTGTAAAAGACAAGTGACATGTACCATATTGGGATAAAATATTTTTAAGTTTTGGCCTACTTTAACCATATACGGCGCTGCGTCAGACAAAAACACTAAAAACTTCTCTACTGGAACTGGATTTGGTAAAAAAAAATTTGATAGAGACTGCTGAATAAATCGAGTTACGGTCTCATTATTTGTTTTGTCTAACTGTTTAGAAGATATTAAATATGGTTTCCCTGGCTCATTTTCTTGAAGCCCTCCAATCATAAGATGTGCGATATATCGACCACATGAGTCTGTGCTTTCATCAACAATAATATAAAAATGTTCATCGCCCAGTGTAACTTTAATTTCTCCCATTACGGTTTCGTATACTGTTTGCACATTCTTCTTTCTAAGTGTGGATTCGTCAGGGATGTTTTGATTACAATATTTTTGCAAAAAATCTCTGAATTGTGTATTTTGCAGTTTCTTCAAAGGTATATTTGCTGCGACTAAAGCTTTGCATAAGTCTTGATGAAACACCTCCTTTTCACTCTTTGGTTTGACATTTTGAAATGCGGTTTGCACACACTGCTGAACAGGCACTGATTTATTTTTCTGCAACTTAGCTTTATGCATAGCTGTTTTCAAGTGTTGATCAATTTGGAACTTCTTTTCACAAACAATGATTTTGGCACAAACTTTGCAAAACACTTTATCCCCACTAAACTCCAACTCAGGAAAGTTTTTAATCCACGAAGCGGCTTTCGGCATTTTAGGCGTTTGAAATAAAATATTTTCGAAATCACTCTTTTCACACTGGAATCTATCGACAAACTAAACTATACAATATAAATATAAAAGAATAGACCACATCTGCTCTCCATTAGGCAAGCTGATTACTTGGAAATTCCTAAACACCCAATAAATGCCGGCAATAAACCATATAATAATAAAAACTATACAATATAAATATAAAAGAATAGACCACATCTGCTCTCCATTAGGCAAGCTGATTACTTGGAAATTCCTAAACAGGGTCGCACTTAATCTTTTCATAAAACGAAAAACATAAAAATATGCACACAAATTTTATTTTTGCCGAAATATGCAATTTTTTGTGAAATTTGTTAAAATATGCAAAATATGCAAATATATGCACTTTGCATATATTCCGCCCTTTACTCATCACTAACACGTTTACTATTCATGTTCGTTAGGGTGGCGCAAAATTTTGAAAAGTTTGGAGCGCATACCCCCTATCTTTTTTCATTAGGACCTAAATACATTGTATAAAAAATTTAAGCCAAATTCGAGGACATTAACCCATGCCGATGTTGACTTAAAAATGTACCATTCTGAACATTCAATTTCACGTGCTTTTGCGATTTTGCAATCAATTGATGAGGTTAGTCTAAATCGCAGGAAATGCATACAAAATTGGGGTTTGTTCACAGATGAAGATTTAAGGTTTAAATTCAATACCGTGCTTATTGTAATTTAACAATGGTTTTTCTGCACAGAAATATTTTTAACACTCGCATTAATTATTATTATATTATATTGTATTGGTATTATGACACGAATAAAAGCCCATTTTTTAATAAGAAATTAGATAAATATACTGATTGCACCTAAATTCTACTGCGTATTGTTCAATTCACATTTTGATGTAAGAAATGCTGAATCAAAACTATCAGAAAATCCACATATTTTATTTGTAAACGTGTTTACCAATTGTTAATTATGTATATAAATATGTATATTATGAACTGCCCTCTGCAAAAAGAACGTAAGTAACATTTTTGTCGAAACTGAGGTTGTTACACCATCTGTTAGCGAATTTCAAAAGCAATAGTTCTGCTTTTATAAAGTTGCCATAAGAAGCGTCCTAGTATTAACTTTCGTTGTCAATAATATTCTCGGTTCCCACATTTAAGAGTAAAGAGTCCCTGTATATAATTTCCCATGTATATAATTACAGAAGTTATTGCCAATATTAGAAACTATTTGCACGGTCGGTATAATTTGCTAGACACTCTCAAATCCAAAGTGAATAAAGAAAATTCCATAAAACAAATCAATAATCATTTTAGGACAGGAATGCTAGAATTGGCCAAAGAGAAGGATTCAGTGTAGGTGACATTACAAAAATAAGAAATATGTACAACTGCACGCCTACGCCCATGGCAGTGAAGCTGGTTCAAAACCAGGATTATCAATCACAATGGGCATCTGGAACCGGTCAATTTGTGAATAATCTTTTAGGTTAAATGTATTGTTAAGAATTTCTTTATTTTTATAGAATACTAAGAGCGTAATCAAAATGTACTATTTTTTTTTTATTAAAATATAACCCTATACCTCCAAATCTCTTGCTTCTAGCGGTAACATGCGATCGAAATTGATTGACATGATTTATTCTATTTCCGTGGACTTGGCATCAATGTTTACTTCTACATTTGAATGTGAAGTTAGCGTTTTAAGGAAATCACTAGACTGTTATTCAAATTTGTCATTAGCGTTCCTGTGACAAGTGATGAGAGAGACGATAAGAGCAGTTACAAAAGCAATATGAAATATACTGCTCAAAAAATTAGGGGAATACTTTTTTCAAAACCTGTAACTTTTTAAATAAGACGTCAACTTGCACATCACTATAGTCTATTTTTAAAGTAGCGAGACGAATTTATGAACATACTCCTGTCCTAAATTACATGCACGAAAATCTTATATATTACTTACGAGTATATTTGATAACTATTACTGTCGAGCTCTGAAAAGAACAGGTGATGTATATAACGAAATAACGGAGAAATAATAGAAACAACAACAAGGCTTAACCATAAATAATGTCAGTTGACAGAATCTGAGCAAGACTGATACGGTGTCATTTGGTCTTGCTTTCAACCAATGAGATTGCACTGTCAAAGTGGTCTGTTCAGAAATTCGTCTCGCTACTTTAAAAATAGACTATAAGATGCCTCATTTTACTTCCAATCAACAAAGATTGACAACCGAATTCATCTGTCATCTTTAGTAGGCTTTCATACGTCAATTCAAAGCATACTTGAAAATTTTTCCATTTTGTTTTCGTTATTAATTTACATTTTTAAGTGTAACTCAGAAGTAACTTTTGTTTTAGTATTTTTTTAAAGTTAATAATAAATATATGCCGTTGAAACATGCCAAATTTGATTTGCCCCGAACAATTATTTAAAAAGTTACAGGTTTTGAAAAAAGTGTTCCCCTAATTTTTTTGAGCATTGTACTATCGCTAACACAAAAAACTAGGACAGCCGTTATAGCTGTGTAAAACCGACGGAAATAAACAGCTAACGTCAGTTAATTCAAGATTATTTGAAGCTGTCATTAATGATGCCGCATGTCAGTTTCATTGATAGGGCAAGAATAATTACTTGTAGAGAAAATGGTATGACAATAAGACAAATTGCTAATGACTTTGGCATTAACAAAAACACTGTTACATCCGTAATACGACGATGAGAAGAACAAGGCGATTTCACCAGGAAAGCTGGTACTGGAAGGCGAAGGGTAACAACTGCAGCCCATGATAATGCCTTAACTGATTATTTGCGCCAAAATACTTTTGCTACGACCAGTAAGGCTGCAAATGAAACACATTTTCGTGTATGCATGATGACGATTAGTCGCAGAATTCGCGAAACGAATTTACGGAGCAGAGTAGCTGCTAGGAAAATTCATTTGACGAATCTTGGGAAACAAACACGTTTATTATTTGCTCTAAATAACATTTATTGTGAACCACAGTTTTGGGAAAACGTCGTATTCACCGATGAAAAAGTATTCCAGTCTACTCACAACGGATCTGTTATGGTTTATCGTCCTACAAATTCGAAATTCGATGAAGCATATTCGCAAAAGTGCAATAGATCTGGACGGTTCTCTGTCAATGTGTGGGGATGGATCAGTTTTCGTGGTATGGGTGTCTGCTGCAGAATTGTTGGGAGGTTCAATACTGAGAACTGATCTCAACCCCATCGAAAATATTTGGGGTTGTATGATAGGAAAACTCTAGGAACGAAATCGTCAGTCGGAAACCGCAGAAGCACTTTGGCAGCAAATTGAAGGCACATGGAATTCACTAAAACAAGTCCAAAATTTAATAGGGCCTTTTATATCTTCCATGCCTCGTCGTTTACAGTCTGTTATCAACAAAAACGGTGGAATGACTAAATATTGATTTTATTATTCTTTGCTTTTGTTAAGTGTATTTTCTGATATTAAAAATTAAATTACATAACCTCATATTATTTTGTCTGATAGAAGTGCCAAAAGCCTCAATGACATTAGCACAATTAGCAAAATTCATGGCTATTTGATATAATATTTGTCCTAGTTTTTTATGTTATCGATAGTACCTATCTTTTATGATTTTATGGTTTTTATAGTGAATCTTCTAAAAAGCGTAGATCCAGTTATTAGATTGCGCGTATACACTCGATATTAAAACTGAAATAAAAATTAGTGATTCTAAAGAAGAAATAATTTTGGCCTCAAAAGCTGCAAAATACTTAGAACTATTGTTCAAGAATCCAAGAACGCAGCATCACGATACTGTCAAAGCCAGTTTTTTTATGTGACAAAATCGCTAAGCATTTAGTGAAGAAGAATGTATTAAATTCCTGCTGGTTGTTGCAGGTATAATATGTCCTGAAATGAAAAAAATTAGAAAAAAGCCTAGTAGATTAGAAACATTTTCAATTGCTTTGCATGAGAGCACCGATGTGTCCGATACAGCACAACTTGCACTATTTATTCGAGGAGTTGATATGGATTTTAACATCACAAAAAAATTGTCAATACAGTCTTCGAAAGAAATGGGCTTAAATGGACTTCACTATCTGGCATATATGGTTGGCGCACGAAAGGATTTACTGGAATAGTTGATGTAAGAGCAATGGAACTAGGTACAGATCCTTCCACTGCATTATCGACCAACAGAATTGATCAAATTCACTAATTTTATGGAATTTCAAGTGGCCAGTATTAACTTTATTGACATACACTTAATTATCGCCATTTTAAAGGAGTATGTGGCAGACCTATTTTCAGACTGTAATGATGTGTCCTTCTGTTGTAAAGTGAGGTGGATGAGTAAAGGTGAAATATTGAAACGGTTTTGGGAAAAACAATTAACTAAGTAAAAGATGATGCGTGGGGTGTAGATGCCACTGGATACTTGAACGAAATGAATCTTAAACTGCAAAAACAACGACAATTATTAATAATAATAAAGCTATTTATTCAGTAATACATACAGTGTTGAACATGTCAATATGTATATTGTAGTAGGGGGGGCGAAGAGGTAATTGATCACTAATAAATGTGTTGAAATGAATCTAATTAATTTATTTTTATAATTAAATTTGTTGCTCAAGTAAAGCAGGTGTTTGTACCCGTTAATTAAAATGTCTAATAACCTGGCTAGCTCAAATGGGTTATATTCAACAAGTGATAATCTTATGATATTCTAAATTCACAGGTATATGTTATAAATAAATCACAATGAGTTGAAAAGGAAATTTAAATTGATATTTCAAATTTCGCGGCATTGGGTGCGCAAATTTTTAAGTTTTCACTTAGATTTAATTCAAGCGGGAGAAACCCAAGCTTTATCGTTCGCGGGAAACAACAAGAAAACCAGTGCGCGCAAATTGCTACTGTGAATGTGAAGTTAACTATAATATTTGTGTATTATCAGTTGTGAGTGATCTAAAATGGACTCTAAATATTTATCTCGGGCCGTTAAAGGATTCGACTTTACCTTACTACTTATAATCAGCTCTCCTCCGCACTGCTCGAAGATCTTGGGCGTTCTTAACCTAGAAAATTGATTTGGGCACAGCGCTTATGCTAATGCACGAATACATATGAGTACCTCTACTTTATTGTGAAACAGAATTGATCGATGGTGGAAACAAACACATCATTCATAAACAAATAAACTCCAATTTATTAAAATGGTAAAATATGATAACATTATACAAAAATGATAGCAGATGAATTGAGCGAATGGTAAACACAGTAATTAATAATGTTAATATAGATCTATCCAATAAACTTCGTATATTATAACAACAACACAACTATAGGCAAGGTTCTACCTGTAAAAGCATCTTTATGGCAGTTGTAAGCGATTCTAAACCTTATCGGCGTGAAAACGTAATTCGTTTGATCAATATTGCAAGTAGTGAAATACTATCTTAATCGTGACCGTGTTAATGGATTGAAATATTCTTGAATGTAAGTACGTCCTGATCATTTACTAATGATAGATTAATGTGATTGTAATAGCAAAATGACCTTATTGTTTCTGTATATGTACTTGAAGAGTTGAATTCAATTTAGGACCATGAATTAGATGAGAATGAAAGAAAGCACTGATTGTTAAATCAACAGTAAATAGAGTTTGGTACCTTAGAAAGTTACTAACACATTGTATGTTAGGGCAGGTATCCTGGCATGTTTGCGGTCCCTTCTCTAGGCTGGGTGTGCTCCAAGCGGATTCGAAGATATCGTCAGGCTCCCTGGTAACGGCCTTGACAGGTGGGCGACTAACTCTCCCGTAGTTGATCCTTCTGTGGTTGAAATGTACCTCTCAGGTGTGGACTAACAGGTGGGTATTTTTCTTATCAATTTCCAACTTCGTTTTGTTATTTTTATTAGTGGTAACCCCTTTGGCTTCTGTTTTATTGCGGTGTCGATGTTTTTGATTTCAGATAATAGTAATTGTTAGAAATCTAACCTCCAAAATTTCTCTTTTCTTTTCAGCGTCAAAATAAACAAGTTCGACCTTGATCCTCTTCTAGGCGGGAACGAATCGAATTGGTTGGTCTTGCTCGTCCGTCACACGAAGGTCAAACAATGTTGTTTATGAATCGCACTTGTAAATTAATTCGTCAATGAATGATCGATAAAAGACCATCCACAAACGACAAAAAATGAAGAACCCGGCGTTAGGCTGTATGTGCTTTTTTTATATGTTTTTGATGTTGTCATTGTTGTTTCCATAGCAACATATACAGTAACTATTTTCAAAGTCTTATTATGGACAAATTTACTTTAGTATTTTAGTAAAATGGTGTTTTTTAACAATTAAATTATCTCATCTTTCATTTGATACATAAAAATTATTTTAATGAGTTTTCTTTTAGAAAATCACATTTTTTTAAAGAATAAAGTTATATTTTGGCGTTTCGTCTATCATTTGTTCTATGACGTAATGGACGCTAATAAAAATAATTAAAATATCAAAATTTCGGATAAATATGCCTTCTCAGTAGAGCCTTTCCTTCACAAAATATACATTTAGTTACATATTATAATTTCTCATCTTTCATTCCTTCTAAACCTCTCTATTTATATTCAAAATTAGTAGGGTTAGTTTTTGAATTGCTTTTTAGAAATGGTCTCTTAATTTATTGATGATTTATTGCTATTACATGAATCTATGACACTTTCTTTATATTCTGATACTTTTTTATTTCAACTACTTGGCATATAATTTGTATTTTTAAGAGTTTTGAAACACATGTTCTCAAATGTCAAACCACACAATGTACTCATTTAAATAATAAATATGTCGATGAGGATTATGACAACGTAAATAAACCTTAATAATCTTGTTTAGTTTGATTTAATATTAACCTTATTTATGTATGTAATATTTCTGAAATTGATTATGATTCGTTCAAGATGGCGAATCATAATCCGGCTATAAAAAAATGCTTAGATTAATTATGTGAATATAACAGACTTAATACTCAGTACAATAATTGTAAATTGACAGTTGGTTCATGAAGTATTCGTTTCTAGTACTCAACATTAGTTCATTTTGGTTTCTCAATATGTAATTCCAATCAGAAATTAGCCAAGTCATGTCCTGCAAATATTGTATAACTTTTGTTCATAAAAGTTCATAGTTTAAAATGATAGTAATTTCCAGTAGTGTTGTACGTTTAGAAATTGTTTAAAATTGAAATTAAAATAGTCCATTCGTAATGGTTGTCTAAGTTTATTTTAATTGTTATTTACCTATTAAATAAATTTGCTTCTATCACTGTTGTATTTTAAAAATATCTATTTTAAATGTACAGATTATACTAATTTGTGGAATAAGCTATCCAAGTATGTATTTAATTCTAGTTTTTCATATCTATACAGGGGGTATCAGTTGGAGTTAGTGAAAAGAGTAATAATGGGTTTGATTTTTATAATCGAGGGAGTATATTACTTTCTGGCTTTAAATATTTAATTGGGGTATCAGAATATATTAATTTTATTAGCAGTTTTGAATTACATATCAATCAGGGACTTTTAACTATACTACTTAATACGAGGGTTGTGTGCTAAGCATCACCAATGTATGCCTGGTTGCATGTAGTGAGGCGGTCATTGGGTAAATTAGCATTTACATTTGTATTTGACTGGTATTGGCTCATATACAAGACCAGTTCAATTTATATATATATATAAAACAGATTCACACATTCACATTTATACGCGTTAAAATCTATAATTAAAATAATCATCTATGCTATAGAAAGCTTCTATGATGAGTATCTCAAACAATACAGTTTTTTGCCTTTTTTGAGGTAAATATTTTATGTGTGAAGGTAAATGATTATATACTCTTATTATTTGGGTGATACAACTCTTTTCCACAATACTTTGTGTTGTTTGTAGAGGCACCAAATGTGAACAGACTATACCTCTGGTCTCGTAATTATGTTGTAATTCTTGCTCTTTGAAAAACTCATAATTCTCCTTTACAAAGTTCCCACACTCAAGAACATATAAGCCCGCCAATGTATGTAATGGAATTACTTACTAAACTGCATGGACATATCAAAGCTTTCTGTAATAAACTAAGAGTCTTTAGCAACTCATAGAATATCCCTTATAATTGTTATAGAGATGAACTGAAAGCACTAATAGAGAGCAATTTCGTACAAGGTTTGCCGACTTTCAAAGCAAAGACCCCCCCCCATTCACTATATACACTGTGTATCAGCCAAATGGAATAAGTTCGAAAATAACGTCGATTGGTATTTTTAGTTGTGCATTTTTTTCAACACAAACTTTTTATACGTGGTGTGTAATGTAACAGTGGCCAATACCAACTTTCTTATTTTAAACGCAACACCCTGTATATTATTCAATTTCTGGATTCTTCAGAAAATTTTAGACATATTTCATGAACATTTTCCGATACATATCTTTCAACTGTTTCGAAAGGAAAGTGTTTTCAGATTTATTGCAAAAATTAACATTGAAGAAAGAAAATTATTTGTTTATAAAAATTCGCTACATCACACTCAAAAACTAATAAGTAATCTGTTTATTTCTTGATAACGTAAAAAAACAGATTACTTATTAGTTTTTGAGTGTCTTGTAGCGAATTTTTATAAACAAATAATTTTCTTTCTTCAATGTTAATTTTTGCAATAAATCTGAAAACACTTTCCTTTCGAAACAGTTGAAGGATATGTATAGGAAATTGTACATGAATTGTCCAATATGCTCGCCGCGAACATCTTGGCAACATCCTACTCTTGAATAGAAATTTCTTCTAACGTTACTGAACATCTCAGGCGTGACCGATCTACTTGCAAGCGTTATTCGTCTTCTAAAGTCAGCTAAGTCCAAGGGTTTAGTTTTGTATACAATGCTTTTGACGTATCCCCATAATAAGTCTAATGACTTCAGATCAGAGGATCGCGCTGGCCATTCAATCAATCCTCGCCTCCCAATCCATTGATTTGGATATATTCGGTTGAGGTACTACCGGACATTGATTTGGTAATGGGGCGGTGCTCCAGCTTGCTGAAACCATATCCTATTCGTTGGAACTTGTGGGTTTGCTGGGTCAGGATATAAGTTTGTCAAAGTTGACACGACATTATTTTGGAATAGTGCTGAATAATTATCGCCATTCAAATTGCCATCAATGAAATAGGGACCTATGATATGATCTCCAACAATTCCTGCCCAAACATTAACCTTTACAGGGTATTGCGTATGTTCTTCTCTCATCCACTGAGGATTTTCCCTCGACCAATAGCGGCAATTTCGACGATTAGCCTGACAGTGAAGTGTAAAGGTGCACTCATCAGAAAACAAAACATGTTCTAATTGGATCACATTGTTATCGAACATTGCCATCATTTGTTCACAAAAATATGTTCTCCTATCAAATTCGTCTTCCATGAGCTCCTGAGTTGACATCATTTTATAGGGATGTATTTTCTTTTCTTTAATGTTCGAATAATCGATGAATGGCTAACATCGAACATTGTGGCTGCTTGTCGACTAGAAGCATGTGGGTTTTCCTTAAATTCAAGTATAATATCCAATTTGTTATCATCACATATTGCACTGGCAGCTGTGTTTATCTGCCTTACATGTCCAAGCTCGCGAAACTGCTTTTCTATTTTACTAATTGACCCTTGGGATATAAGCAGCAAATTTGGATTTTTTTCATGAAATAAGCGAGCAACTTCCATTTGTGTCCGTGTGTTATCTCCATAACCAATCATCTGCAGAATTGTTATTTTGTGCATTTCTGCTAATTGAACCATTTTCCTGATATGCAGATAACGAAATTCAAACGACTGTAACACTGACAACTAAATTATCATGCAGGCAGACAACAATTTGCTAAAAACAAAAGTAAACAAAAGCGTTTACAGTTTTTGTTTATTTCATATCGGTAAAAAGGAATGTTTTGTTTTTGTTTTTTTACATATCAAGAAATAAACAGATTACTTATTAGTTTTTGAGTGTGTTGTATCGAATTTCTGTAATCAAATAATTTTCCTTTTTTCATGTTAATTTTTGCAATAAATCTGAAAACAATAAGAAAATGTACGTGAAATATGTTTTTTGGGGGCATTTATTTATTCTCGAATTTATTCTATTTGGCTGATACAGTATTTATACTCCTCCGATGAATGCTGACGTAAATAATGTGCCAGCAATTTTATAGACGGAACCAGTTGAGGCGGATTTAGTACTAAAATCAGAATTCAACAACACTTTTTTTGCAGATTTTTGTAAATGTTATTTGATAAAAAAGAAATATACAAATTTACGCATGTTTTTGGCCATGAAACATGTAAATTAAAAATTCCGACAAGAATAACCGATGAAAACCTCGAAAATTCTGTGAGATTAAACTTAACTAAAATTAACTCAATATTGATAGCCTCGTAGTTTAAGTACAAGGGCAATCTTCATCTTAAATTGTTCTCTTGTTCATTATATGTATTGTAAATGATAGCTAGACCTTTATATTATAGCAATTGAATTGTGAAGAAGCAACTTGTTCATTTAATATGAATTAATTTTATGTAATAATTTGGTTCAGCTCCTGATGATAATTTGGCCCCCAAACTACGAAAAACTGCCGATTGCCTGAGTCGAAACGAAAACCTTCCCGTCCATTATTCCGTCTCCCTGCTATTTTTAAGCATTCGCCATCGTTGCTTCTCCTAAAAAATACATTTTAGCAATAAATAGTTGGTAAAAGAGTGTTAACAAATACATGTAACTACAAAGCAAACAATTTTATTTATATACAACTTCAAATAGGATTAATTAATACATCTGTAACATCGAAATACACACACGAATATTTACGAATAGTATGGGTCATTGTAAAGACCCTTGCAGAACACCATATTTATGTACGTTTTCAAAGTCAAGTAGACAGCTAACAGCCAATACCCGAGTCGCTAGCTTGTGAGAGTTATTTTAACATCACAAGTTAGGGTCTCAGGGAACAGGCTTGTCAGAGAAGCCCCACCTCACTTATTCCATTGTTCTAAAAATAAATATTAAACATAAAAGGATTATAACGACATCTGCATGTAAATACGTACTAGAAACATACACATTGAAAAATATGACAGTTTTATTATGTTAATGCAATAAAAACACACACCACAGTCATTAGCAGTAATTACAATCGACAAACCCATAATTTATGTTTGATGCTAATAAATCATAATACAATAAAATAGATAAATATAAAATACAGACTTAACGAATAATGTTATATGTAATAAATTAATTAATAACTGGTAAATTTTACAGAGAAACAATTATTAGACAAAGAATAACTATACATGTACCTTATAATTAAGCTAAAACTACTAATTAAAAAATACTTTAGAGGAAATATAATGATGTTGATTGGACTATACATACAAAATAATTGTATATGTAATCTAATTTACATTACCAGTCGACTACGGTTATTTGATGTTTGACGTCGCATCATAGCGTTGGTGTCAAATCGTATGCTTTGATATACGGCTTTGAGGAAATGGTTATATAATTTTGATAAATAGTAAATAAATTAAAAAAATAAAACTCCATAATGCGTTTTATGTATTTCTATTGACAATTTTAATATGACAACCAAATATATTAAGAAACTAATAAAATGTCATACTGACAACTAGTTAAATGTCAAGTAAATTCTAATGTCAAAAAATGCACAAAGGAACATTCAACGGTGTAAATTTAAATAACTCACCAAGGTTAATCTTACTATAATTTTATTTTACATGATATTTTTTTAAAAATAAATTAGTATTTGCACCGATTTCATGTCATAAATGGCGTAAGTCGACTGCTATAAAAACTAACTTATACATATATGAAATCAGAGAATAGGAAGCGTGTAAGATTAGCCAACATTCTATGGAAGAAAATATTCTTTGCACTAAATAAATTACATACAATGATTATAGTCATTATTTATGGTACCTTACATGGCATTGTTTCAAATACTTTTCTTAAATTTTTTATAGTAAATTTATTCATATAAATGTACATACGTAGAAAGTCAGTTAAATGTACCTGTGCGTTACTGGAGTTAAACAAGGCACGAATCTGCGACCATTGTTGTTTCTATTAACTCCAAATGGAATTTCTACATAGAGCTTAAATCATTTACATCGAACAAGTAGTTCGTGAGACTGCGTCGACTTGAAAAAAATCTGTTAACCATTCTGAAAGTTGTCAAATGTAGCAATTCTAATCTTGTGTCATCCTACAAAGCAAACAAATAAACTAAGTTGCCACTCTTCTAGCATACATAAATCATTCGCTGGATTCAGTTGAAAATCCTTCATTAATAAAGAAATTCTGTTATAAATATAGAATTTAAACTTTGTTTGACGTAGAATTGATAGAAGATATTATATACTGGGGTGTCTCTAAAAGGTGCGGAAAAAACGCTACCACACATTTCTGAGGGCAAAATATGACGATCTAACCCAACTTACCTCAGTCCAAAAGTGGATGCTTTCGGAGATACAGAGTGTCAAAAGTTCAATTTGGTTTTAGTTTTTTATAAATAATTTCTGTAATAATTGGTATATTGTCACAATATTTGGGTAGGGGGGGTTTCGTGGGGTAAAAAATTTAAATCTGCTCTCATTTTCATTGCAAAATGTAGAGGGCGCCACCTGCGGCATATTGTATCCATTTAAAACGTAATAAATTTTTTGAGACACACTGTATTTAACTTTTAAATAAAAATTCTTATTCTCCAATGTTTTTTTACCTAGAAAAGGTATACCTGGTAGGAGTTGATTGGAGCAGCCGTTTATGAGTAATCTGGATATAAAAAATTCATTCCGTATATGGACACATATGCTTCTGTAATTTGGGTGTTATTCTTGTGGCAATTCAATGCAATGGTGCATCCACTTTTGGACTGAGGTAAGTTGGGTTAGATCGCCCTCAGAAATGTGTGGTAGCGTTTTTTCCGCACCTTTTAGAGACACCCTGTATAATATAAGAGACTATATTCACAACTTATTGCTTCAAATACAAATTAAATCAGGTTGTCACTTGTCTAGTTATTCCAAGAATGTGGCCAGACAGTCGGTCTAAGATTTGCTGCCATTTGATTTCTGATTTCATCATTTGTAACTCTCTGCGGTCTTGACACGCTTGAGTTACTTTTTAAATAATACACTTATAAAGCTAATATTTTACGTTTAACATCTCTTTTTATTGCTCACACTTCACAGTCATACCATGAGCATATTTTTAATCGTAACATGACAAATAATGATGAAATGTATAACTTCGCAACTTTTCGATGTAATAAACAATTTAAAAACGTTATATTAATGATGTGTATGGTGTCAGTCGTGCTGTTGATTTAACTGTTTTTATCATCTGATTTTGTCGTTCTTCAGTTTTATTTGTTTTGCCTTCCTGTGGTTAATTACTCTTTTTCTTGATCGAAGTGAGTTCAGCATAAATAGGAAAATAACCTAATGGCGTCTGCGAAACATCGTGGTTGCATAAACTACCCTGGTAACTTCTGCTATGCTTTGTGGCAAGTTTACTCCAAAACCAAAAAGAAAGCCAATTACCAAATTAATTAAAATGCTTATAATCTCTACTTTGATCGAGTTCTTGGTGATACGGATAAAAAATCGGCACCTCATATTTCGTGCATAACATGTACGATTACACTTACGAAATGGGTGAAAGGGAACCGCAGAAGTATGCCATTTGCTGTTCCAATGGTTTCCTCGGCACATAAACCTGTGCCTCATGGGGAAGGTTTAACTGTTCCTTTGTAATTTGAAAACAATTGAACAGGGGTTACACGAAAGTGAAAATGAACAACGTATTGAAGGGTATATTCCTGAATCTCATGCTATGTCGCCTTACTTCATGGACCAGAAAGAATTAAATGATTTGATTCGTAATTTGAAGCCTTCTAACCAGCAAGCATCTATTAGGTTATAGACTGCAGTAATAGAATCTCCTAGCCAAAAGATTTCCAAAATTAGAATAAAAAATAGTGGTTTGTCAGAATTTCTTGAAATGAAAAATTCCATGTGTTTCTTCACAGAAGGGAATGGTTTGATGTGTTCGCTAGGTATTGAGCATAGTCCTCAAGATTGGTGAATTTTTTAAGAAATAGATTCCTTTAAAACTTTACTGCTGGAAGGAGTCAAATATAAAGACCACGAGTGCAACATTTGCTGTGACTTAAAAGTTGTTGCACTGCTGGCTGGTTTACGGGGTGGTTTAACATATTTTTTATGTTTCCTAAGTTTATGGAACAAACAAAAGTTATGTCTGATGCGGAACCTTGTCAAAGCTTTTAATAAAGAAGACCGAGGTTTTAGGCATTTAAGGGAAATGTTTCTCAAATTGAATGAAGCATAACGTTGAATGTGTGCAAACTTTACATATTACAAATTGTCGTTTTTTAATTTTATTGATTATGTCAGGTGTGACTGAACTTAATAACATATCTCCTAAAACCGTAGGTCTTTTGTGGTTGTTGATCATGTGAAAACTAATTAAATATGTAGTTTGTAAAGCTTGCCAAAATTTATCAGGTATTATCGTAGTCTTTTCTTAAGCTTGAACATGAATATGGTATTTTGTTTATTTTAGAAAATAAAGAGTCAGCATTGACATTTTGAAAACACTTATCACGTATTTAATGGAAAGTATGTTGCTATCATTAAATTCACCAAAATAACTCAAAGTAATCTAACGGCTATGCATGATATGGTTACCTTAAAATTCTATCCTTCAATAACATTCCAGCTACGCTGGACAAAGGATACATATAGTGCATTTTCAAAGATCTGCTCCTTGACATTGATAAATGTGCAGTGCGCACACACAACGAAGAAAATTTGCACGCATGATTATAACATCAAAAGTAGTATCCTCTACTTAACCTCAGCGTTAACTTTGATTTCAAATTATCGTTTAATAATCATATCACAAGCTATAAAAGATCTTGTTTTCATCATTCCTAAAACTAAAGAATGTAGAATCGCTTTTGTGTCATACATTAGAATGCCTTCGAAAATATACAGCGGCGTTTTTTGAAATATTTGTGCTTTAAAAAACAGATGATGACTATTTAGATATCGTCTTTTTCCAGGATGAACTGGCGCGAAATTTTCCGTTATTTAGTTTGAAAGTAGCCGTTTTCATATTTGTTTCAATAATGTTTTTTTTTTATTTAATATTCCGCATTTTTCTTCTCGCTTACACAGTTTTTATTTACATCCATCTTGAGCTATGTATAGATATTCACTATTTTATTACATATTTAATAATTGCAACAAGTAATTTCTTTTCAACTGGTGCATAGGCATATGTTGACTCTATGGCAAAGTCTTTAACGTTTATTGCTGGAATATTTCTTTTCCTCTGAGATGTGTCACAGACAAACAAACAAAGGTTAAGAACTACTGGCATGAAACTAGGGCTTTTACAAAGTATATATAAACAATCCCAATTAACTCACTTAACAAACAGAAATCTGCTTGGTCAACTATAAAAGCAAAAACGAAATATGATGGCGGTCACCATCTCTGCCGATGCAGTGAATGGATTCTTTTATGATATAGGAAAATATAGGTGGATGGACTTGAAACCATTTAAATAAGCATGACTATCTGAAGGGTGGATGTACGCCCAATACCTTTTTTTTAGAATGGGTGGATGAACTGGTAAGTGTCTCGATAGAGAACCTGTGGAACTCGAAATCTTCGGACTACTGTGGTCTAAGCAAAAGAATCATTAGCTCTAGGAGAGGACTTACCATGCTTTGTTAATTTTTGTTTTGAAAGTGGTAAGTTTCCGAATTGTTTGTAAATTAGCAAGGTAATTCCAATTTTTAAAAAGGGGAGCATTCCGTACTCAGTAATTATAGACCGTATATGTTTGTCACCCGTTCTTTTCCAGTCCTTAGAGGGAGCTTTAAGTCTAGATTTACAAAATATCTAGAAACTAAATTAACTTTAAATCATAGCCAACATGCATCCGAGGCAAATCTACTATTAGTTCTTTAACAGATATCATTATATACATTACAAATAACTTTGAAAAAAGAAACATAGTCATAGTACGTTTCTCATAGTATTTTGCTCAACAAATTGGAATACTATGGTGTTAGAGGACATCCCCTTTCATTTATCTGCAGCTGTATGCTGGCAACGGTTATAGGCCATTATTGTTTAAGTCAACCGTTTGCGGAGTTCCTCAAGGCTCGGTACTGGGTCCCTTACGTTTTAATGTATGTATATAAATGATAATAATGAAGACGTTAAATTCAAAAATGTAGAGTACGCTGATGAATCATAGTTTTACTTAGTAACAAAAATGTAGATCATAATAGTTAACAAGTGAGATTGATTTTGTAGCGCTGTTAATGACATATTACGGTCTCTTTCGTTCAGTCATGAGTTACGGAATTTTGCTGCAAAAAGAGGCACTAAGAATAATTTCCAGTACTAAGACAGGCGATACATATCGAACCATTTTGAAGAAACTTGAAATATTAACATGTACTAATCAGTACAGATTTGAATGTTTAATATTTTGCAGAGACCATATAAATTCACACCATCGTGTTTCGCAACGTAACATAAGATATAATCACCGTACTTTAAGGCTGTCAAAAAACTTGAATCCAATTAGGGGTCACAGTATAAAGTTATATAACATGTTGCATTCATGGAAGGAACTGAATGACAAAAAATTAGGACAATAAACGGTTTCCAAAAAAAGAATATTTATCCAGGAATTTGTTGAACATATGAAGAAATTGTGATGCAATTAATTGCTTTGTTTGGACTGTGTCATTTATGGGAGATGTTACATACAATATTCTTTTAATCTAATATTTTTATTTACATTATACTGACATGCGCATACATTTCGTGAAATGTCACGCATCAGTAAAGTTTATCTATCTATATATATATCTTGTACTTGTGATGTCATAGCTAATATTTACTATATAGTAAGTACTGTTTCTTATAAGTAAATATTTATCTATATTATTTTGCTCATAAATAAATGTTATATACCTTCTGGTTATGGTCAGGTGTTAGTGGTGTTCAGACTACGCAAGCGCCCGCGGCATCACGTGGCCTCCGAGACACGCTAGCAACTTATAAATTTTGATATATCAAATTTTGTAGATGGTGTGGTCGGCAAACGAAACCAGACCTGTAGGTTAAAGAGCCTGTGTACAACTATTATACCAAAACAGTAGTTTTATACAATGTCTGTTGATCAGTGAAATAATTAAATAAAAATCAGATGACAATAGTATATTATGCAATGAGCATTTAATGATAGCTATTAAGACACGAGTAAGAGAATTACAGTACGAGGCGAAGCCGAGTATTGTAATGAATACGAGTGTCTTAATAGCCATTAAATGCCAGTTGCATACACTATTTTTTCTACGACCCCATAATAAAACATATTTTTTGAACAATCCATTTCATAAATTGAGGTTAAATATTTCCGTACGTTTTTGTGAATTTAGCTGGTAATAAATTGTTCGTGCCTACTAAGGCTTGTTCCATAATTTCTGGTGGAGTCAATTATTACATTTCACTGTCATTATCCCTCATTTTTACCGTTTATATTTTCAAAAAAGCACAAATTTTAAGTACTTACTTGTAAATTGCAGAGAACTGTCACATTTATTTAATTTGTATATCTGTCAGATATGCAGTCGCCATATTGAATATTGTTTGAATATTGAAATGTCGCATTCCTATTGGATATAAACTTGTATCGTAATGAAAAATCTGTATTCCTATTGGATATAAACTTGTAACATAATGAAAATCTGTATCGTAATGAACATCATTATAGTACAGGTTCGGCATATCTATAATACAATTAAAGTATGGGAGTAGAAAAAAGTAATTCTTAAATATCATGTTATGAATTATATGAAACAAGATAAATAACTAAATTGTATGTACCCAGTTAGTTGAGCAAAACAAAATGGAATCACAGATTACGAAAACAGAGGCTTAATAAATACATTGAGAATAAAGTCAGAATAACTAGAATCGCCTAGCGCGGAATGGAGAGATATACGCTTAGTGAAATAGAAGAGTTTATCCCGTTACTTTTCAAATATTAAATCGAAAGCTGTAAACTCTTCAGGAAAAATGTTCGAGTAAATAAGAATTTCTATAAAATTATAACATATTAAATTTTAAAAGCAATACCGTTAGGAGACATTTTTGTTTGAATAAAAAAGTAGTTAAAAAATTATTGTTTAAATGTTTTTGAATAAAGGCTAAATAATAAGTTTGGGGTACTTTTTTGAGCCTCTTAATTTAAATAAATTGGAGCACATGTTAATGCTCTCTTCATTCTAAACATTACTAAGAAGAAGAAGAGTGTGAACGTATCGGGCGAAAGAATACAATTTATAAGCAATTGCTGAAATTTAATTCAGTGACACTTTATTCAACACTCTGGAAACATTAATTGAAGAACTACATGCATATCGCACATTTAAGACTTTTCTAAACGTTCAATTAATTGACATACTGCTTCTTCTCTCTTTTTTAATTGTCTTTTTTTCGCCCCAACACCGCTTTCAACAGCATGATAATTGTCATCAGTAAAACTGAAACGAAGTCCATATACAGTGCCTCGATATGAATTACAGAGAACAACCACCGCCCTCTTGAAAAAATATATTATGTATTCAAATAAATATAAACTTTTCTGTAGACAATATAATTTTTCACTACACAATTTGCAAGAAGGTTAAGTTAATTAAAAGAAAATTAAGAAATGAAATCAATAAAAACTAAGTGCTATTAAATTACAAAAAAAAAAACATACTGAGTGAATGGAATGCACTGCAGAGGATGAAGTAATACAAGCTTGCTTACAAAGCCCCTAAACTGAAAAACAGGTTGCCAGGGTCGTTAAACAGTTAATAATGTTACTGAACGTTTTGTAGATATACGGCATATGTCAATTTTCATTAGGTATAGGGATTCAATGTTTACGTGCGATTTATACGTATACAAGTAACACGTGGCAACGTGGCACCCCTACTGTCCGTCACCAATCCCGGCAACAATCGACATCATAACGATTTTCTCCGATCTTCCCACCAGATTTTACATTCAATCTTTAGCTGCGAACACGTTGCGATCTACTCTGCAATAAAAGCCGTCTTATTACTGGAACGGGAAACATCAAATGGCCGCGGCGATCTCCTGATCTAGTAGTTTATTATTATTTTCAGAATCCTTTTTTATTTACCTTATTAGGGTTATTTTTTAATTTTATTAGAATTACGCTTTTGTTTGTGTCATGCAGCGTGAACGCAGCTAATAATTTTCTGCATTTACTGAAAGGAAAAAGAAAAACAAATCCTTGCAAATCGTAAATATTATTTCTGAATGCATTACAAACACCCAAGTCAGTGGTCCAATAGTTACTGCTAAGCTTCTTCTTCTTCTTCTTCTTTACTGGGTTGAATTAGTCAAGCTAACGCTTTTTACTATTAATCTTAAAATGGCTGATCTTGATTTAGAGGGATTTAATGATATTCTCTTTCAGAGGAGTCATGTTGTAGCGAGCCTAGGTCTCTTTATCGGCAAATAATGTTGCGGATCGTAATTTAATGATGCGGAGAGGGAAGAGTTTATATGGTCTACGTTTTTCTCGTAGAAATCTTTTGTTAACCTTTTGGTGAACGTGGGAATATCTTCGATGTCGGCTTCTTTGTGTAGTTGAATGTTCCTTATATACCAGGGTGGGCGAAAGGCCATGCGGAGCGATATATTTTGAAAGATTTGTAGCTGATTTATTATTGACGGAGCTGCGTAGAGCCATATCTGGCAGGCATAGGTAATCATTGGTCTTAGAATCTGTGTATAAATACGTAGTTTTAGCTTCGGGGAAAGTGTACTTGCTGCCCCTAGCATAGGCCAAAGGGCACCTCTGGCTTTTTTGGCTTTTGCGCATGTTTGTTTAATATGATACGAATACGTCAATCTTCTGTCTAGGTTTACACCTAGGTATTTTACGCATGGGAGCCATGGTACTTCTGTGTGTTCGATATATATGTTACCTATGATGGGTTTAGGGTGTCTTCTGAAGACTATTGCTTGAGATTTCTCACCGTTTATGGCGATTCGCCAAGTGTGGCACCAGGTAATGACGTTATTTACAGCATCTTGGAGGTTCCGTATGGCAATTGTGGGGTTGATGGAGGAAGAGAGTATGGCAGTGTCATCGGCGTAAGAAGCAAGTGTGGTTTTGTTGGTTTATGGAATATCGGCGGTGAAAATTGAGTAGAGATGGGGGGATAGGGCAGAGCCTTGAGGTACCCCGGCTGTTAGGGTTCTGATGGTGGATTGTGTGTTATTGATTTTTATGGAGAACGAACGGCGTTTTATGTAAGAATGGATGATTCTGATTAAGTAAGGTGGATAATTTTTTGCGTGTAGTTTGTATATTAGGGCCTGATGCCACACTCGGTCGAAAGCTTTTGAAATGTCCAGGAAAATGGCTGCTGTATTGTTGTGTTTGTAAAAGGAATCTTGTATGGTTTCAGTCACCCTGGCGAGCTGGGTGGTTGTGGAATGCATTTTCCGAAATCCGTGCTGTTCTTCTGGGATGATCGAGTTCTGATATGAGAAGTCTGTTAATTTACTCAGGATAGCTTTGTCTGCTACTTTGCTGATCGCAGAGAGTAGGCTGATCGGCCTATAGTTTGAAGGGGAGTTGTGATTTTTTCCTGGTTTGGGGATCATTATTATAGAAGCATGTTTCCAAATTTTTGGGTAGGTTTGTAATCTAAATATGGAATTGATGATAGTAAGCAGGAAGATGATGGCTTTGAACGGTAGGTTTTTTAACATTTGATTGGAGATGTCGTCCGAACCTGGGGCTTTACGAGTCTTGATGTTTTTCAGGATGATTGATAATTCTGGGGGCTTGATGTATTCAGTAGTTTGCGTTTTCGGTTGGTTGATGATGCGATTGACGGATTTATGGACGTGTGCTATGTGGTTCATGTCAGCATTTTTCCAGTTGGGTGAGCATTGGGTTTCTATTAGGTCTGCGAAGATTTCAGCTTTCTCATTATCTGTTATGTGTGTGTTGTTGTTGACTGTAAGAGGTGGTATGTTATGTTTCTTCCCTTTCAGGGCTTTGGTTAGCTTCCAAACATTGGAGGGGTCTTCACCCAGGTCTTCTAGTTTTCTGTGCCATTGGTCTTCTTTAAATTTTCTTATAGCTTCTTTCACTTCTTGTTGGCTGTTGTTGAGTTCTGTTTTAATGAGGGGGTCCAGTGTTTGCTGATATCGTCTGCGAAGCCTATTTTTGGTTCTGATGAGGTCTCGGATGTGTGTTGGTAGGTGTTGAGTCTTATGAATGGAGGTTTTGGTGATTGTGGCTGCACGGGTCGCCTCATGTATATTGGTTTGTAGAGTAATTATAGAGTTTTCCATATCTTCTTCGGATTTGATTATTGGAATGGCGGGAAGAATACTGTTTAGGTGGCGTTTGTAGGTAACCCAGTCGGTGTGCTTAGTTGTTGTAGAAAATGAGTTGGGTTCTGCGCCCCAGTGGAGTAATATAGGGTTGTGGTCCGAACTTAAAGCTGCTTCAGTTTCTATGTGAAAGTATTCTGCTATATTGTTTGTTAAAGCAATATCAAGTATATCTGGCCTTGTGTGAGGAAAGAAATGCGTTGGTTGATGGGGAGATAAGATATTTATGTTTTTCCGCTCCTGGTAGGCGTGGAGTGATCTGCCTTGGCCGTTTGAGTAGTTACAACCCCAATCAGGGTGTTTGGCGTTGAAGTCTCCTGCTATTAGGGTTTTCTTGCTATTGTTGAGAATGAGATTTAGATCTTGTGTAAGGAGGGCCTTCCTTGGGGGAAGATACGCCGAGTATATATGGAAGTCGCCTCTGATGGTATGGGCGATAATGCCGTTAGATTCCAGATTTTTGGACGGAGGTATTGGTAGTTCTGTGTGCTGTAACTTTCGTTTGACAAGTATGGCCGTGCCGCCCCCTGGGGTGGCTCTGTCTCTTCTGTACATTATATAGTTTCTTATCTTGGGTGTATGTGTTGGAAGCAGGTGCGTTTCGTTGAGCAAAGCGATATCCACTTGTTTGTCTTCTAGGTAGATTTCCAGTTCGTTCTTTCTTTGTGACAGCCCGTTGCAATTCCAGGCTAGTATGGTAAGAGAGTTTGCTGGGGATGGTGTGTGCATTATGAATTTATTTGAATAGGTTTAAAATAGTCTGAGTGCTGTGGATAAATATTTTGGTAATTTCGAAGGATGGATTAGTTTGTTCCAGTGCAGTTAGCATATCGCTAAGAGCAGAAGTGGCTTGGGTGATTTTGTCAGGGTTACTCATATTGGTCTTGGGGCCTGATGAGGTGGCGTTTGCATAACTTAAGTTGTTGTTAACTGGTTTATAATTCCTAGGGTTTGGGGTCTGGGAGTTAGAAGACTGATTCAGCTGACGAAGATGTTGAGGTTTGGGGGCATAGGAGCACCCTCTGTAGGACGCAGTATGATCCCCTCCGCAGTTGGCACACTTTGCAGGGGTATTTGAAGGTTTGGGGCATGTTACTGCTAAGCGAACTTGTATTTTCCAGCATATATCGGTCGCGCTGGCATTAGAGAGGAAAGTAGGGGTGCCACGTTGTCACGTATTGCATGAATTGGTCGCCTATGGCTAATGAAAATTGACACATGCTGTATAAATAAATCTGTTACTCCTTTCATATTGAATAAACACTACCTATTAACCACTTTTATTTCCTTTTTAATTCTTAACATAGATAAATTTCCCAATTCTGAGGGTAAGTTGTTAATAATAATAATATAGTTGGTTGCCCAACAGATTGTTACAATTATATTAAAAAAAAAAAAGAAGAAAAAACGAAATGATAAATAATACTCTTCCCCCAAATTTTACATTTGTCTGTTGCGGCGCATTTCATAGTTGCTAAAACTTATTTGTAACAAACACGCTGTTTTCAAATCTACCGTTAAGGGTGTTTGTACACATACACTTTTTGTTTATGTGCATTTCTTCGTTGATAACGTGCATATTTTAAACAGTATCATTGTGTTAAGACTACTAATGGAGTTTTTCGTCATGAGTAGTTCAAAAAGGTTTAAACAATTCAAAACATTTTTGCTATGTATGTGGAGAATATGTGTTCAAAGATTATAGAAAAAATACTTCTGAGATCGTTAAAAGTATGTACCTATTTGTTATATTTCGGCATGCTCTTGGATAAAAATGACAAGATCTAAATTGTGTGTTGAATAAAAGAAGAAACCCCTAAACGGTTGAAGAAAAATATAGGACATGTTCTAAGCCAACAACTTCTTGGCCAACTCGATTTGACAAGTGTACAGGAGTTAATTTCCGATTGATCAGAACTGCCTGGTTAAGAAATTAATAGATGTAAAACAGCTATTCGGATTTTGTTTGAGTAAAATTACTCAATTTAACTGATTTGTAGAATTACATCACTATTTACACGATAGTATACCCGTGCACTTCACTAAACTTTTATTTTTTTGCTCAAAACATACATTTTACATGTTTTGCTTTCTAACGTCGGAAAAACTTAAGTAAATATGCTATTTTTGGCACATTTTTCTTCCTCCAAATCCTTTTCAAACCTAGCCTTAAGAAACAAATGTTCGATCTGATTTGCGGCAAAATTTTCATAATTTCATTCACTTCATTATCAATGTCGATTGAGAAGAATATAAATTATATGCTAGAGTTTAAAATTTACCACAATAGGTTATGTCAAATATCGCAATCAATTCTAATTTTGAGAAGATTTTACACATTAGTCACTCTTGTACAATAATATTATTAATATAAATCCTTTACAGTTAGAAATTATTAGAAATAATAATAAAATTTAAAATTGTTGACATATTATACCTTGTCTTAGAATAAGAAGGAGTGATTCAAATATCGCGCCAAAATGGCGTATATTTTTAAAGTATTTTATTGGTTCTTGCGTAGGCAAGTTTAACATGGGAAAATAAGTTTGACAAAACGTCATTTTATGTTTATAGCCAAGCCATAACCTAGTCTCTTACATTTTTACTTTGGTTTATTATACTTTATTGTGTTATTAAATAAAATCCGTACTTTTATGTAGACAATGAGCATGCGTTGATCAGACGGCTTAACACCTAAGGAACAAGTGACCATGCATTTGAAAGTTTGAATTTGATGAATCTGTCAAAAATACTGTAGGTCAGTGCAAAAATCAAACATTCAACAATTAATATCATTACAAAAATAACTATAGATGAGTTCATACCATAAATGAACTGGACAACTCAGACATATTCTAGAATTGACTCATTAATTTCAAGTAAGTGTTAATGAAATACTAATTTATATTACCACATGTTCATATACATGTTATATTTCAGATATGTCAAACGTAAAGATACCTGTACTAATAGAAAAAGGTGAAAATATCTGGTGGAGAATATAGAAAAAGTTTGGATTGCCACAAGTATAATGAGTGCATGACAAGCTTTGTTGAAAACCTGTAGGATTAAATAGCCATACCGATAAAGATAGGCAATTAAGAATACTTTATATAGGATCTGAATTGATACATAAATTGAAGTTGCTTCAAAAAAATCCCCTTTCAGAATATCACTTATATGAGAAGTTTTGACAGAAGCATATACAAACGTTAAAAAAAGTATTTGGAAAAATTGCGTCGACCATGTAAATTTTTAATCTTTTTAACATGATGTGAACACTAAATTATTGTTAATTTCCAAAATATAGTAGAAATAAATATTTGTTATACTTTATATATCTTCATAACAAATTTTAATAGGGAATAATAATTAGTAATGTGTAAGTATATGTAATTATCTTTGCAGTTCGTGTAAACAACTTCAGCCGATGTAAATTTTTCTATTTATTACTGTTGTATGTAAGATTCACATTTCCCAGACTAGTTGCTTGAATTTACCTCCTCAAGGTTTGTATCAGTAATACGAATAATTTATCTGTATAAGTTCTTTATTGATATTTAAAATCGAAACTAATAAGCAAAACCTTTTCTGCAAGTTCTTAAGAACATTTTGATAAAAGATGAAAGGTTTGATTCATTCTTACTCTCGATACAAATATTTAATAGTAAAGAGAATTGATTCACAATTTTCATGTTGATGTAGCACATTCACTAAAATGTGCAGTAATTATATATTTATAACGGCAATCCTCCTCAAAACGCTCAGAACAAAGTCTATGCTTTCATTTGTAAATTGGGCCTATATCTTTATCCATAGATTCTTCTAATTTTTTTTATAAAACTAGAATGAACAGATTTTAATGTTATGAGATTTGTATTCATCAAATTATAGATGTATGCACCTACTTGTGTTTATAACTTTACTCTCCTGTTTCCAACTGCCTTGCACTCTTATTGCTGGTTCAATAGGTAGAATGAAAAGCGGCACATCCATCTATTTTAACGAATGTAGTAAATTAAACACAAAACAGCTAAATCCTTAGTTAGAATTAATACACTTCTTCTAACCTCAATTGTCATGATGTCATATCAAATTGTCTACTAAATTTTAAGCTATGTGTTCCATGTTTTGGCGGGATATTTGAATCACTCCTTCTTATTCTGAGACAGGGTTTAGAAGAAGACCTGCTTTTATATTTAAAAAATATGGGATGTAATATGAATATTAAACTCCACTTGCTCCATAATCATCTCGACAAGTTTTCCAAAAATGTAAGAGTTCTGAGTGAGGAGCAGAAGCACGTTGCGGAAAAGCTTTATCCGTTTGTCTGGGATGCACTATTGCTGGTTCCAGATGCACTATTTTGCTAAGTCTACACATAAGAAAGGGAATGCTTTAAAGTCTTTTCTAAACCAGGGAAAATATTTCAGGCAATAGATGTTGTGTAATAAGTACCATACAAAATTGTTATAAATTTGAGCACCAGTATTTGCTCAGCATTAACAGAAGACTGGAAGATTGAAATTGGAGACTTCATTAATACATTTGTGCGTGGAAAGTAACAGGCATTAGAGCAACGTGCTCCAAAATACGGGATGCACAAACGGAGCTGTTGAAATTGAATTGGAGAGTTGATGTAGTTGTGACATAAAAATATATAAAAGCATATATAAAAAGTGTGCCAAAAGTAACGCATAAATTCATTTATAGCTTACATTGAGGATTTACAGAGAAATCCTTCCAAGGGATATAGCGATTTTAAATACACAACAATAAATATTTACTTTTGCGATTCCATTTTCTTGGCCCACGGGGTTAATTTTTTTCTAAATGACACCACATCTCTTATGGCATATTCGGGTAGACCAAGAATTTCTCTTTTTAACAACATGTCATATTGTGGGGTTTTGTAAGGAAATTTGACAAACATTTGCCGCCACCCTGATTAGTCATGATATTTCTTTTTCGGTTTACATAGAGGATTTACAGAAAAATTCTCCACGGGGTAAAGCGATTTTGTAAAAAAAAAGTCATTATGTGACGATAAAGATTTACTGCTATTCCATTTTCATGACCAACTGGGTTAATTTTTTTGTTTAAATTCTTTTTTTGAGTCCCGCCGTTCTGAAGGGATGCGCTTACCAACGAATAGCATTTAATTTGTATTTATACACTGTGTATCAGCCAAATAGAATAAATTCGATAAAAAATAAATGGGGGCGTGTTCGAAAAAACGCTCGGACACGTCGATTGGTAGTCTTAGTTGTGTATTTTTTTCAACAGAAACTTTTTATACATGATGTGTCATGTAACACAGTGGCCAATACCACCTTTTTTGGATTCTTCAGAAAATTTTAGACATGTTTCATGTTTTCCTATACCTATCTTCAACTGTTTCGGAAATATTGTTTTCAGATTTATTGCAAAAATTAACATTAAAGAAAGAAAATTATTTGATTACAGGTATTCGTTACAACACACTCAAAAACTAATAAGTAATCTGTTTATTTCTTGATATTGTAAAAAAACAAAAAAAAAATTGGGTGTGCTTTAGACCACACGGCAGAAGTGAAAACTTCATCAAGGCGAGGTGAATAATACGAAATACAACTTTTTTTTTTCGTTCTATATTCATTTACATTTACATTTTCCATTTTCGTTCTATATTACATTTAAAAAATATATATTTATTATTATTGTGTATACATTATTCTAGTACATTTCGCTCGGTCTGATCAAGTTTTCACTTCAAAAATTCATACGTACGCATGTATATATACAAATATTATAATCCTCATACGAGTACCCGCGCTGGTCTAATGGTAACATGCCAGCCTTATACCCGGGCGGCTCGGGATCGAATCTGCACGCGGACAAGAATTTTTCAGAAAATAAAAATACAATATTGCGCGTATTTATTCTAAATTTCAATTTAATTGAAATTAAATACCGCTAGTTAGTGTTATAATACAAAGGCGAGCGTCGAGCCGACTTTACCCGAACTAGCGTTTCATTCCAAGCGTGACGTCTCAGTCTTGTTCAGTGCCCAACAATCAATGCTTCAACGCGCCCATAGAAGTTTTCACTTCAAAAAACATTAAAATCAATGTAGGAGTTATTCAATATGCTCGCCGTGAAAGTCTTGGCAACATCCCAATCTTAAACAGAAATTTCTTCTAACGTTACTCAACATCTCTGGCGTAACCTATCTACTCGCAAGTGTTATTCGTCTTCTTAAGTCGGCTAAGTCGAGGGGTTAAGTTTTGTATACAATGCTTTTGACATATCTCCATAAGAAGAAGTCTAATGACATCAGATCAGGGGATCGCGCTGGCCACTCAATCTATTCTCGCCTCCCTATTTGGAAATATTCGGTTGACGTACTGCCGGACATTGATTTGGTAATGGGGCGGTGCACCATCTTGCTGAAACCATATCATATTCGCTGGAACTTGTGGGTTCGATGTAAGTTTGTCAAAGTTCGCACGGCATTATTTTCGCGTAGTGCTAAATAATTATCCCCATTCAAATTTCCATCACTGAAAAAAGGACCTATGATATGATCTCCAAGAGTTCCTGCCTAAACATTAACCTTTACAGGGTATTGCGTCTGTTCTTCTCTCATCCAGTGAGGATTTTCCCTTGACCAATAGCGGCAATTTTGACGATTAGCATGGCCGTGAAGTGTAAAGGTGCACTCATTAGAAAACAAAATATGTTCTAATTGGATCACATTTGTCATCCATGAGCTTCTGAGTTGGTATCATTTTATAGGGATGCATTTTATTTTCCTTTAATGTTGGAATAATCGATGAATGACTAACATCGAACATTGTGGCTGTTTGTCGAGTAGAAGTGTGTGAATTTTCCTTAAATTAAAATATAATATCCAATTTGTTATAATCACTTATAGCATTGGTAGCTGTATTTATCTGCCTTACATGTCCAAGCTCGCGAAACTGCTTTTCTAATTTACTAATTGTCCCTTGGGATATAGGCGGCAAATTTGGAAATTTTTCATGAAATAAGCGAGCAACTTCCATTTGTCCGTGTGTTATCTCTATAACCAATCATCTGTAGAATTGTTATTTTGTGCATTTCTCTTAAATACACCATTTTTCTGATATGCAGTTAACGAAATTCAAATGACTCTAACACTGACAACTAAACTGTCATGCAGGCAGACAACAATTTGCTAATTGTTATCGACAAAAAGAAATGTTTTTTTTTGTTTTTTTGAAGTGTAAACTTCTTTCGGCGCGTTGCGCTGATTGTAGGCAGTGAACAAGACTGACCCGTCACGCTCGGATATGTAACGCTCGTTCGGGTAATGTCGGCTCGAGTCGACTAAGGGAACAATTTTATTATTAATTAATTTCAATTAAATTGAAATTTAAATGAATATAAATTCATGTCCCAGAACAGGTTCGATCCCGAGACCGCACGCTTATGAAGCCGATACGTTACCATTAGACCAAGAGCGGGACAGTAAGCAAGTATTTATATCGTCTATTTATATATATATATATATACAGGGTATCCAAAATTAATTCGGCACTATTGCTAACTTTGTTATTATTGGAGCTACGAAGTCGGTTAAATTAGCAAACTAGTAGGACTTTTTTTGCTGATTAAGTTAGTCAAAACAGAGAAACAATTGAAGAGCTAGTTTCTGAGATATTCACAAAAGCAACAATTTTTTAAATGGAACATCCTGTATATTTCGACATATTTTGAAAGAGAGTTAAATTTTAAACAAAAAGTAAAGTATACACTATCGTCCTAAATTTAAAAATAAGCGAATAAAAAGCACTTAAACTCTTTGATTATCATTACTTTAATATGTAAGTAGTATTAAAGTAATAGTTACGTACAAAATGCTCAAATTAATTAGGTAATCTATCTTAGGTTAGGTATGATACCAATGACAAATCAATATTTTTTTTTATTGAAGTGTAAACTTCTTTAGGCGCCTTGCGCTGATTGTAGGCAGTGAACAAGACTGACCTGCAACGCTCGGATATGTAACGCTCTTCGAGTAAAGTCGGCTAAGGGAACAAGATAAATAAATATATCATATAGAGGTATTTAATTTCAATTAAATTGAAATTTGAATGAATAAATAAATTCATGTCCCAGAACAGATTCGATCCCGAGACCGCACGGTTATGAAGCCGATACGTTACCATCAGACCAAGCGAGGGACCGTAAGCAAGTATTTATATCGTCTATTTATACATACACATACATCCGAACCGACCAAACGAAACAGACGCTCGCGTAAATGTAATAAATGTGCGAATATGTTTTATTTAATACGTTACTGAATATTATATGCGTGTATTTCGTATTATCTACGGTATTATTAACCTCGCTTTGATGAAGTTTACACTTCCGCCGTGTGGTTTTAAGCACACTCATTCTTCTTATTTATATGTATTGTAGCGAATTTCTGTAATCAAATAATTTTCTTTCTTTGATGTTAATTTTTGCAATAAATCTGAAAACAATATTTCCGAAACAGTTGAAGACAGGTATAGGAAAATGTACATGAAATATGTCTAGAATTTTCTGAAGAATTCAAAAATTGAATAATATACAGGGTGTTGCATTTAAAATAAAAAAAAGTTTGTATTGGCCACTGTTACATAACACACCATTTATAAAAAGTTTTCTATCAATCGACGTGTCCTAGCGCTTTATCGAACACGCCCCCATTTATTTACTTTCGATTTTTATTCTATTTGGCTGATACACACAGTGTATAGATTAGAGATGCTCATATTGAGTCTTTCCGCTTTCTTTCTAAGTATGTGCACCATGTACCGGAGATCATCTTCTGTTTCAGATAATAAAGTTACGTTGTCTGTATAACAAGAGTGTTCTGATATCGTTATTCTGTAGTCGATATCCTTTTCCCTTGGTTTTGACGGATTGTATTCTTTTGTTCAAAATTAAATTGAATAGTGTTGGACTCAGGCTATCTCCCTGTTGGATTCCGCCACTGTAGCTTATGTCCCTCGTCAGTGCATTCTTCACTTTTATTTTCGTCGTTATGTCCTAGAATGATAAATGCGATCAAATTCTTTAGAAAAGTCAGTGTACAAGACTTCGATATGTTTACATGAATTTACCAGAAGAAATTAGAAAACTCTTTTGCTCATATTGACCTCTAAAGTGTTCGGAATTTATATTTTTACATCGCCTTCTGAGTAAATATATTACTTCAACTAATTACACTTATCACCGAAGAAAAATACAAAAATTAGTCTGTTTGACCTGGCATGATTTATGCTGACCTTACACTTAGCAATTCGTAAGTGCATTCCAGTGAACTAATTTTTGATAATCAGTTGGACCATCTACAATTACATACAAAATGCAACAGTTCGAAAAAGATGTTGAGTTTAATCATAGTTAAAAATATAAAAGCAAACATAAATTAATTGCAGGAATCTTTTGTAATTTTTTTTCTTGCAAGAATCGTTCTTCAAAATGAATATATTATCCAGTCGAGTAATTAATGTACTTGTCATTATAAAATGGATGTTTCCGGGACGAATCAGAAGCCGTAACGAATATCTTAGCACCTATACATACCTTATTAATTTAACAAAACCTTATAAGAAATAGCCATTAGGTATGCATATTATTTTCAATGAAATTGCTCGTTAAATGATGTAATAGATATCCTTTTTGTAAATTGTCGAATGCAAGAAATTGAATTCCTACAGGTACTGACCCCACGTGTCTTGCATTCATTAAGCTATTTCAATTATACTTTGCACTTATATTATAAAGCCATTCATCTTGGTTTAGTGTTGGGTCTATGCTGATCGACGGCGAGTTAATGATTATAAATTAGATATGCAAAGGATGTAGATGAAGTCATTATTCGACCATTTCTTTTTTACTAACAATATTCTAAAGCTTAATAAATGAAGAAAAAGATAATTTACTTAATACATTGTTGAAAATAGGATAATTTCTTTTATTAAATTGATTCTTTTATGGAGTTATAAGTGAGATCTAAATGAGTTGAGCAATTCATTAGTTCTTAGTTATTCATCAACAAAAGAACATGTTTGTAATCGTCCGCATTTATTTTGTTTCTATGACATATATTTAACGATTCGAATAAGATTGTCTGTAAGATTACCTAACATTTTGATTTAAGATAATATATAATAATACTTTTCCGGGTTATTACATATTACTGATTAAGTTATTACTTCTTACCGATATTTTTGTATATCTAATGATTACTGCAGGTCAAATACTAAGAGTGTAAAACTCTTGTGAAAGATTAATATTTGATATCCGAAAATATCAAAACACTTCTCATAAAATAAATGATTTGAGTTGGTTTAGTATGGAAGGGGGGGGGGCAACAAATGCAAACTTGCACCGGGTGCTACAAAATAATCAAAAAGAGATATTCTCTGTTCTTATAAAAGATCAGATTTCGTATAGACTTTCACAACAATAATTATCACACGCAAAAACATCACTGAGTAGTAGTTTAACATTCAAAGAGGTGACGACATTTTTTTATCGGCTCTGCAAATAGTGCAGTGTCGAAAAGTAAAACGTTATTTATTATTGAGACATGCATGAAATTGTGATATGAAAACTATTACTGAAATGCATCTATGAATCAAATGGATGATTAATCATTTGTCAGTCAAGTGGGTCAGCATAAAACAACAAAAATATTTCATACGATAAGTGCTTTGTTTGACGAGTTGAATTTAGAAGGACAGAAAGAACGGTAAAGTGTTTTATATGTGAGGATGAGAGACATGATAAATGCGCTGCAGTCAGTGACAAATGTTACAAATGTTCAGGGATAAACTATTTTGCTAAAGAAGTAAAAACGCGTAAACTTGTGGTAATTGTGCTGGTAGTCATTTGACAAGCAACTGTGATAGACATGTTTATGTGTATACATTGTGTACGAAAAATTGATAAATTTTTAAGTGGATATTGACAGTAAGCACACAGCGTTTAATATAAACTGTATTACGGTTTTTCAGGAAACTCTTTCCTCGTTCTTGGGTCATCTGGGTATGTGCCAGGCGTCGGTGAAGCTAATAGAAAGTTATCTCTCAAATAGACAAGAAAAAATATCGCCTGCTTTTGACATTTCTACGGGAGTGCCACAGGGCTCAATTTTAAGTCGATGACATCCAACTTTATATTACTTTCAAGCCCAGTGAATGGTGATTGACCTTGCGTAAAATCAAATCTTTTGATAAGATCTCTGTCAATTTTGATTTACAGCTTCATCTAGTTAAATATAAGGTGTTGCTTTTTGGGAAGTCCAAAGTATGTAAGGCCTGTATGAGACGATGCTAAATTTTACAGAAAATTTTCATGTAAATATTATTTTTGAAATTTAGCAACGTGTAAAACAGAAAAGTGCTTGCAATATTTCATGCGAAATTTAACGGCTAAATTATTTAGAGTTGGTTCTAATTTTTGTGTGAAAGCTGCGTGAAAAACTGCACAATAAAATAAAATAGGGATACAATTGACAACAAAGTTAACTAAACCAAACTAACCTAAAAATAAATTTGCGGTTTCAGAGGTTGTGTGTGAATGATCATAGCGTTTTTTAAGTTCTTATAGCATAAATTAAAAGATATCCTGGTCACGTGAACAGGTGTCTGTGTTAATAGAGGAATATAAAAAATATCATTGTTTATATGCATTTAAAGATTCTAGGTATAAAAACAAGCATGCTCGTGCCACAGCAATAGAGGCAATTTAAAACCAGGTGTGTCCATATCAGATATTAAAGCTAAATTTCATTGTATAAGAACTAATTTCTTAAATGAACATAGAAAATATAAGGAGTCTCAAAAAAGTGGCGCAAGAGAAGATGATTATGAAGGCTAACTGTGTATCCCAATGAATCAAAGAATTTAAAACTAATTTCTCGAAGGGCAGCCAACCTTTCAATTACGATAACACTAAAATTACGTCACTACATTATATATTACGCATGTGCGTGTGCTAAATTTGATATGTAATAATGCATACGTGTCATACAGGAGTAATGGAATAATATAAAAATTGTATGCTAAATTAAAGCAGAAAATTTTCGTAATAATTTACATGGAAATTTTCTGTAAAATATGGCATCGTCTCATACAGGCTTAATGATCTGCCGGGAGTGTTTAATGTGGTAGTTGTCGATGAACAATTCTTATAGGTTTCGCTCGCAGATTAAAAATAATATTAAATCGGCTTACAGGAATTAAAAAAAACTTTATCCACACAGAACTCTCTGTCAATCAATATTAAAACTAAATTATGTGACGCGTTGGTACTGATTCGGTTCACGGTTCGCATACTGCTCTACCAATTATCATCCTGCAACAGAAAATATTACATGTAATCGTGTACATATTTTTCATAAGTTAAGAGATGTTGCTTGTTGAATATCAGGAATAGGCGCGAGTTAAAAATATTCACCACCTTTCATAAAGATATGTTGTATAGGTCAACATCATATTTGTACAATGAAAATTAGGTTTATATATATGATGTGTATAATGTCACTACGGGATTTAGAAGCTTGATATCATCACCTCTTTTTAAAACTTCCTCTTTCAAACGATTCTTTTCTTTTAATATTTATAGTAATTATAATATAGTGGATGTAAACCTTAAAGCTCTTGGTGTTGAGCCTCGTTTGAAAGACGTACTGTTTTCGAGTCAGTTTTGAGTGTGCCAAACATATACTATTGAGCGTACATAAATAATTTGTTGGTATTTATGTGTTAATTTAGTATTTAGGTATGTCAGGCAAAGAGCTTATACCGCATGTGTAAAATCATATTGGGGATAGGATATACAGTGAAATTCCCCTTCGTGGACACCCCTCTTACACGGACACCTTCCTTGGACGGACAGTTTCTCATGGTCCCGACTAACTCTCATATAATTTGCATTGGGTTAACTCCCTCTTGGATGGACATTCTCTTGAACGGACCCGTACACAAGAAAATGTTCTCATAAACGGACAATAAACAAATTATGACAGAGTGGTTGCAAGACCTAGATTGGAAAATGGCAAAATAAAAAAGAAACATTTTGTTATTTTTAGACAATGCGGAATCTCATCCAAAAGACGATCGATTAAAGAATATAAAACTTGCTTCTGATCCCGAATTGTACATCAGCTTGTCAATCGCTAGATCAGGAGATTATAAAAAACTTCAGAGCTTATTACCGAAGTACAAAATTACAACACCTGCTGGTAAACACTGAAACTGCTGGTGCAGCTTTTGAGTTAATTAAGAACCAAGTAACCAAGGAAACAGTTAAAAACTGCTTTCGTAAAGAAGGATTTAAGCATGAAAATATGCGAAGTGAATACCATTTAGCTGAGGTAGTTGCATCTGATCCAGAAGATGACTTACCACTTAACATCCTTGCAGATATCCTCAAACATAAGAATTGTTGGAACTGACTGATAATGAAAACCTTAATAATTTCTTGAACCTAGTGAAAAATTTGTATCTTGAAGATCCGAAACAGGACTGGAAATTTAAAATCCAGTTGAAATACACGAATTTTCCGAAGATTCTGATTTCGATGAAGTTCCAGTACCAACAGACGCTATCCCATGGTGACGCTATTACCCTAATCAATCAGTTTAAACGTTTTGCCTAAGATCACTGAGATACAGAGTCGTTGGAGGTTCTTTACAAATTACAAATTACTGGATGCCATTTTAAAGAAAAAGTGGAGACAAACAACAATATATGAATTTTTGCGCCATTAAAGTAACATTTCATTTTATGTATTACTACATTCTATTATATTTTGTAAAGTAACAAATCCTTATTTTTTCCTTCAGTTTTAAGTGTTGTGTTTATTTAAAAAACATTTACATACATATACATTTTAAATTCCCAATTTCCAATTACAGTTTTCATTAAAAAATATATTTTTTTGTCGTATTTCTATTAGGCGGACATCCCTCTTGGGGCCTGATTCTCGAGTCGAGAGAACAGAGATTTCGAGAGAATAATGGAGGGGATTCTGTTGAAATGTTAAAAATCGTATTCTTGAACTTGAGAGATAGATCCCTTCCCTCAAGAGTTGGGAGAATTTACATCTATCGGTTCAAGTCAAGCGAACATATTAAAAGTTAAGAGAAGCATGCGCATATCGACTTACATTTTGTACATATGACCGATCAATGCTTGTTATTAAGGGGAGAAATATCATTATTCAGCAGATAATTTTTATGTTTTTTCATGTATATGACTTCCCACATATCTAGGTTTCTATTGTTGCTTTGTTTAACTAAACTAACATTTTCTAGGCTGAAGTTGTTACTTGTATCAATATGATGTAGAGCTAATGCGGATTTTTCTACATTGTGTAATTTGACATGAGCCATGTGTTCTTTATATCGTGTTTGAACGTTTCTTCTGGTTTGTTATCTTGTATACCGACATCGGATAACACTTAAGACACTCTTGAAATATGTATTAAACTTTTGAGTAATATCTTATTTAGAATTGTTAATCCATAATCCTGTCACTGTTAAATTAACCCGTTGTCTTTCTCAGAAATATTTTGTATTTCCCATTGAACTAATTCACAGAATGATATATTGTTAATATTCGTTGTAATTTTGCATTAATCGTTTTTTCACCCTACCTTTAAAATTTGTCTGTATAACATGTATTTTACTTATTATAAAATGTCTGGTAGGTAATATGTTTAAATAGTTATTAAACTAATTTTGTGAAAAAGGTGTTTTATTTTATTTTATTATTTTTATTACTTTAATATATGTTACATTACTTCTACATGTATGATACGTAGAAAACAATATTCACATTTCGATGTTTGGCCTAACACTTTCCGGAAATCCAACTGATATAACCCATAAAACCTTTCAACATTACACACGCTATTTAAAAGAAATAGTTTTCGTATTACATATTACCTAATATACACTGTTCTATACAACAATTGTCCTAATCCGCCTTCATTTGCAACCTGGCAACATTGCACTGCTATTTCCTACACGATAGACACACATCCCTACCTAAAAACAGCTATTCTTGAAGTTAGGAGAACGAGGGATGGGAGTGTGATCTATCACTTCTCTCAATAGAACGTTCACTTCTCTTAAGTTCGAGAATCGGGCCCCAGTCGGACACTTTCAATCGGTCCCGTTGGTGTCCGCCCAAGGGAGATTTCACTGTATGTATGCTAGGCACACCGGCAACAGCGCGCAATTGTGGCCGTAGTCATGGTACACGGAAACAAGGTATGCTTTTGCGCATCTCTGGATGACGCGCAGTCGACCTCTAGTACTACCAGTTCAATAAAGTTATGAACTCACAGGACACTATTTCAATAAAGTCCTTTTTTAACAGAAATACAAACAACACAATAAGAAAATAAAAGTACAATTCTAATTAAACATTAATTCTTAGTAAATTATTATATAAATTTATTAAGAATGGAATTCTAATGAAAATAAAAAATATACTCTAAACAATACTAAAAAATAAAATGTTATTGCATAGATTCAAAAATGCATCCTTCAGTAGCAAGGTATTGTCCGAGCCTATCATCAAAATTTTCTCGCACATTACGAATGACATCGACTGTTACGGATTCAAAAGCCTCTATGATTAGCCTTCTCAAAATATCTAAGTTTTCTAGCCTGCCAGCTTGTGCACTGTATATTTTATTTTTGATGTATCCCCACAAAAAGAAATCATTTGGCGATAGATCATGAGATCGCGGAGGCCAACGAATGTTTCCTGTTCCACTAATGAGACGATCAGGAAAAGTATTCATTAAAAAATGCTTTACTCTGACCGCATTATGTGCAGGACAACCGTCCTGTTGGAACCAAATAATATCCCGATCTATTCCGGTATTATCAATAGCGGGAAGTATCTGATTCTGTAGCATATCGAGGTATTTGTCCGCATTTAACGTACCATCAATAAAAAATGGACCAAGCAAATGGTCACTTAAAATACCTGCCCCAGACATTCACTTTCTGGGGATATTGGGTGTGTTTAACAAAATATCTGTGCTGATTTTCCCGAGCCCAATATCGAACAACAGAAGGATTGTGCTTTCCATTTAATAGAAATGACGATTCATCTGTGAATACAATATTTGCGATGAAATTCTCATTTTCATTTGTCTTTTCCATTACGGTTTCAAAAAACTCCATTCTTCTAAAATTGTCATCGAGAAATATTTCTTGCGTTTTCCAGTATTTGAAACATTTTAATTTGTTTCGCTTCCATATGTTCGCGACGGTTTTATTACTCACACCAAATTCCTCAGCAACACTTCTGGTAGATAGTGTATCCTCTACTTCGAGAGTGCTACAAATCATAATATCCCGCTCTTCTCGTTCCTCAGCTTTTAGTGGATTTACCTCTCTAAGATTACACTTTGTGCAATTATTTAAACGAAGACATTTTTCAAAGCTATTCAAAATATGTAATATGCTTTGCTCACAGGGTACGGGTCTGTCTGCAAATATTTGCGGAAATAAATGTATGCAATCCTTTGCAGAATAACCACTATAGTACCATTTAATAATTTGCTGTTTTTCTTCTGGTGTGTAGCGAGGCATTGTTACCATTGAACCCTCCTCTAACAAACACAGAACGACGCTGTTCGACACGATCTCCAGATACAATTTTAGTTGTTAAAGGGAGTCTTGGAAAATGCTTTCTGTCAGTGAGTTCAGTCAGTGACTTCTGTCAGGGTTGTCAAGTGATATTTTTTTCGATAAATGCGCGTCATCCAGAGATGCGTAAAAGCATACCTTGTTTCCTTGTACCATGACTACGGCCACGACTGGGCGTTGGGTTGGGTTATTATAATGATGGGCATTCAAATTATCTTTGCAATGATATATAGATATGTCCACCTCAGACTATTAGTTTTGATTTTATTGATAATTTTGTTAAAATCTTGACAGTTGTAGCATCTAACATTTTAAGCCTTAGCTTGAATATGGGTAGAATGCCTCACGTAGTAACTCTTGCGATACTAATTTATTGACTAACACGTTATTTGTTTTGAGGTTGAACATAGTGAATAAATATACAGGGTGTTAAATATGTCGTGTCTAAGTTATCGATTTTTATTGGTTATTTTCTCATTTTTTTATAATCTAACCTATAATATTTTTATAAGTCAACATATTCCTTGTAAAATCGCCTTTGAAATGGTACCAATAACATAGTACTTATTTTCAGTATTTTTAAAGTTATAACCTTTTAATGGGATATACTCATGTTTATAATATGCAATATCTCGGACATCTAATAGTTGGTTGGCCTTGGTTTAAAAAAAAAATGGCTGTGCAACCAAACGTCAAATCTCTACTTCAAAAGTCCATAAAAAGTCGTTTTCTTGTTATAAATTAAGTTCGGTTAGCGAATTATTAATTTCTGTTTGCTTGTTAGTAGTTGTTACGTGTTGTATTTACCTTGTTATCAGTTATATCGTTTTATTGACATTATTTTTTATTTAGATACCATAATAGTTTATTGTTGCTTTTGCTTTAAAATGAATTTTTCGAAAGAGGAGCTCATTGACATGGTATTTGCTCTTGGCGCTAGCAACAGAAATCCATTTTTAGCATCAAGAACATATGCGATGGAATATCCCGACCGAAGAGCACCAGATAGTAAAACGTTTGAAAATTTGTTGATAAGGTTTCTTCGAACGGGTTCAGTGAATTCACTCGAACATGAAAGAAGTAAGACTATGATTACAGAAGGTAATGAAGTGACAGTTGTCCAGTCCATTGTGGAAAATACGAACGTATCTACAAGGATAATTTCGAAACAACACGGGATAGAAGTGACTGCTGTAAAAAGGATTTAAAAAAAAACAGTTTCACCCTTACAAAATTCAAAATCATCAACGCTTATAACAAACGGACTTTGAAAGGAAACTAGTTTACTGTGAATGGCTACTTTTACAATTACGACACGATATAACTTGTCTAGATCATGTGTTTTTCACAGATGAAGCAACATTTGCTAATTGTGGAACAACAAACAAAAAAAATACCCATTATTATGACAAAACCCACATTTTGTTCAGTCCATTTTATATCAACAAAAATGGAGTGTTAACACATGGGGAGGCATCATAGGAAACACTATTATTGGTCCATTCTTTTTTGATACTACTTTAAATTGTGCAATCTATACAAACTTCCTACAAAATAATTTACCATTGCTATTAGAAGGTCTCCCAGATAACATCATCAGGAGATTGTGGTACCAACATGATGGTGCTGCTGCAAGAGCACATTTAGATAGGGTATTCACCAATAAGTGGATTGGGAGAGGAAGTTTGATAAGCTGGCCACCACGATCACCAGATCTCACACCTTGTGATTTCTTTCTGTGGCCAACTGTAAAAAACATTGTTTACGCAACTCCTCCTACAACGGCAGAGAACATGCAGCAACGAATAAGAAACGCTTTTCTTTTCAATTAAGTGAGAATAAAATGTAAGTCTGTCGATACAGAGACGGTTGAGAGCATGTGTAGAGCAGAATGGAAATATATTTGAACACATTTTAAAATAAGATTTTTTTATTATGGAAAATTTTCAAAATGTAATTCTAAAACTAATGATAAAGCATTTAAAGAACAGATGTTTGTTAAAATTACTTTGTTTTATTTTCATGGCCAACCAACTATTAGATGCTCCGCATTTTGCATGTTATAAACATGAGTATATCCCATTAAAGGGTTATACCTTTGAAAATCCTAAAAATAATTACATTATTATTGGTACCATTTTAAAGGCGATTCTACAAGGTATATGCTGACTTATAAAAATATTATAGGTTAGATTTTAAAAAAAACGAGAAAATAACCAATAAAGATCGATAAGGTAGACACGACATATTTAACATCCTGTATATTAATTCACTTTGTCCAACCTCAACACAAATAACGTGTTAGTCAATAAATTAGTATCGCAAGAGTTACTACGTGAGACATTCTACCCATTTTCAGGCTATGGCTTAAAATGCTAGATGCTGCAACTGTCAAGATTTTAACAAAATTATCAATAAAATCAAAACTAACAGTCTGAAGTGCACATATCCATATATCATTGCAAAGACAATTTGAATGGCTATCATTATAATATCTAGAAAGAAGTATAGCAATGTATTTAAAATTAAAATATTGAAGGTGGCTGCGAAAATTTGGAACACCCTGTATATTTGTAAATAAAATTAGAAAATGCACAGTCGCTCTCATTGCTACAGCGTTATTAGTTTTCATACTATGCTCCGCCGGCACACTTTTGCACCACCCGGTATGTTCAAATGCCCAGTAGTAAATTTAGTACACGTCATATGACCGCAAATTTTATTTAACATAATGTATTTTTAAAACAGTGACATAATTTTAACGAGGAAATACCTTTGCGAACGCGTTTAGAACACAAACCGCGAGGCGTTGTTTTTTTAAGGAAGTGCGCGAAATGTTTTACGGAACCTGTATTTTATACTATTTTTTCGAAAACCGGCAGTTTAATTTGAATCTATGATGCTACTGATAATATATGTATACCGTAGCCGACATATTTTAATTTCTGATACGAAAGTAGAAAGAGGAAAAGAGCGCGACGAAATAAACTAAAGATAAACATAAGCGAGGCTGCCAATACAGTACACTCGACAAACATTTCCTATGAAATATAAGGCGTGAGGGTCCCCCGGCGACACTGCGTTGCTCTCCCACCACTGTTATCAAGCAGGCATCGCTGCATATCATAGGGTCATCTTCTGCATATGATAGAAGTGAAAACCGAAATTAAAATTTGACGACTACGGTATAAAATATATCCTGCCTTCTTCACGAATATCCTATTACCTTCTAGGGCGTCGGATTTATGCTTTCAGTTACTGAACTTATCTATTTCTTCCGTTCCGCATGGTTCCTCGCTACTTTCTCCATCTCTTCCATCAAGTCATTCTCTTCCTTTCTCTGCCAGTTTCTTATACTTTTCTTGTAAGTCTATTGGGGTAAATTCTCATCTTTCCAGTTTCAGGCCTCCTACCTTGTTATTTTCCTTTTCTCCTCATTTCTCATTTAGTTATATGCCTTTCCTGCAACTCTTCTCAGGTACCTAAATTCGCGAGCAAGAAGAACTTTAACCGATTCGACAGGCGAAATGCATCATCGCATAAGTGCTACACAACAGGGAGTGAACTACTGGGGCCCCAAATACGCTCATTTAGTGCGCGTCATCAAATTCTGTTTGCATCCAGTTCAACAGACCTATCTATTGTGACGTATTTACTAAATGAGGGTTGTTTGCATCCACTTCACTGATTTATCTTATCATCGTGCTTAACAATTTGGCGTTGTGACGTATTTACTAAATGAGCGTATTGTATAACTGTCTTCTGGAAAGTATAAAAACCATGAATAATAACCAGTTTAAGAAAACTGTAAAAGTAATGCTGATTGACTCTAGTTTCTATATCGTGGATGAATATCTCGAAGCCTTCTCTCGCGGAAAGAATGTTATTAATGGTACTTAAATGTGTGTTTGTGAAATTTTATATCGTTTGTGTTTACATACTTGTATATACACCTGATTTTATCTATCTGTATGTTTGTGCTATATGTAAGTTGAATGTATTTATATGTTTCGTATTACTTACTTTGAAATTCTTTGAAAGAATCTTTAATTGTTATTTACTGATATGTCATGTAAGTTTTGATGACGAATAAAAACACTATCAACTATCACTATCACACCTCATTTCCGCCGCATCAAGCTGGCTTTAATGTCTTTCAGTGGTACCCATGATTCGCAGCCCTATAACAAACTATTATTTTATTTATAGCGTGGTAAATATTGCTGATCTTTTGTGTTCTTTTGACAATTTCTATATCCAGGCTACCATCGTTTTTTTATAATTGCTCCTAAGTAATTATACATTATTACCAAATCAAATGACTCTTATTTGCAGGTAATTATTTGGTTTTACTGTCTATATTATTGATTATCATCACCTTGTTTTTCTTTATGTTTATTACCATTTTTAGGATCTCAATTTGATCTGTACATGTGTGTACCATTTGTTGAATATTTCTATGTGCCTGGCAATTAGCGCTTCATCTGCATATAAAAAAAACGAATTTACTAGATCCTATGTTTGGGGCAGCGATTGTCGTCTTTTTCCACCTTATTAAACTCGAATGTCTCTGATTTTTGTCCGTTTCTTTATGCTCATGCTTTTGTAATCCCGTATATATTAACAGTTTGAAAAACAGTTAAATGTCTGTTTTGACTTCTAGTGATATTTCATTTCTACCCATATTATTTCTCTGTATAATTTTCTCCTGTTTCCTGAACTCCTTCTATTAAATTTCTCACCAAGCTTATGTTATTGTTTGCTGATCTTTATGATCTAAATGCCACCTGTTCAACATCCAATTCGCTTGTTAACTGCTTCCTCAATCCTTTTACTTTCTTATACGCACTGTAGAGAAGTATTGTGATGACGATCATTTTCGACCTCGAGATGTTTGCATATTTACACGCTTTGAAGTCCCTTGATACCGACAAAGTGGTTTTTGAAAAATATCTTTCCCTCCTTCTGTATGTGTAAGCAGGATTCCTGGTTGGGTGCATGATTCGGGCAATGAGTATGAAGATCCACTTTCTATTGTGAATGCATTTGGTGCTGCTTTCTCTGATACCTTCTCGCCAGAATCACTGAGTTCTGAATTGCCTGATATAAACTCAAATTTGCCACCGCTGTGCTTGTTCTCTATTTCGGTAGATGAGGTGGTCCGTGCAATCAAGAGATTAAGAAATAAATCAACAGTTGGTGAAGATTATATACCTAGTTTTTTAGTAAGGGAATGCGCTTACATTTTTGCTGCGCCCTTATGTAAGATTTTCAATTTGGCTATTAAAACGTTCTTTCCCGATGTCTGGATGATTGCCAGAATTTCGCCAATTTTCAAGAAAGGTGACAGTTCAGACATACGAAATTACAGGCCTGTAGCAGTTATCTCTGCGTTTGCTAAAGTGTTTGAGACGTTGATCTACCAGTGCATCTTCTATGGAGCTAAATCTTTTCTTCCGACTTCACAACACGGATTTATACCCGGCAGGTCTACCACAACCAATCTAACGCTGATATCCCAGGAAATAGCAAAGAACCTGGATGAGGGTGTCCAGTTGGATGTAATTTATACGGACTTCTCATGTGCGTTTAATTCGATTGATCACCACATTTTATTGGAGAAACTGAGTTTTTTTGGTATTGGCGAGTCATTCCTTGCTTTACTGCGTTCTTATTTGCTCGGTATGGTGAACTACGTTTATTTTAATGGATACAGGTCTCGTCCTTTTCTCTCTACATCTGGTGTGCCCCAAGGATCGAATTTGGGTCCACTCCTATTTAATATCTATATTGACGACCACATTAAGTTGATTACTTGTCCCGTGTTGGCTTATGCAGATGATATTAAAATATACAATACCATACGCTCTTCGTCTGACATTACACTTCTGCAGGACAATCTTAATAACATACAGCAATGGTGTCTGAGCAATAATCTTCTCTTGAATACTGATAAATGTTTTGTTGTGTCATTCTCAAGGAAGATCTGTAGGGTTGAATCCCAATACGTGATTGATAATGTCAGCATTTTCCGGTAGTCAACAATTAAAGATTTGGGTGTAACATTCGATGAGAAATTTATACTTTCCAACCATGTCCTATCTATCACGAGTGCAGCCTATAAGTCCCTCGGTTTTATTATTCGGATCTGCAGGGATTTTCATAATATTGATGCAATTAAGACTCTGTACTTGCTTATGTTGTATCCAAGCTCGAGTACGCAGCTTGGTATCCCCTCTACGGTGTGCAGATTGACCTCATAGAACGTGTCCAGCGTAAATTTTTGAAGTACCTCTCATATAGGAGCGACGGGCACTATCCTGCGAGTTGATTATGGTGAATTGTTGGAGGCGCACGGTTTCATTTCGTTGGGAGAAAGAAGAAAAAGCATAAGTATGTATGTCCTTTGCACTGAACGTGGATAGGATCGACTCACCCGATCTTCTCTCCGGGATGGGTCTCCATGTATCGCGTCTCCATTCAAGGCATCACCGGCTCCTCTGGGTCCCGACGGTTCGACAAATGTTTTATGGAAGGCACCTCTGGTACACGCTGCGAGAAATTTCAATTTTTTTAATGTAGATTTGCCTTAGCTTCTATGCATTTGTACTTATAATAGTTAATTTTGTACCCTTTGTGGATGTTAATCTGTTAGGTATTTAATAAATATTATTATTATTATTATGTGTGACCACGATAGTGGTTCAAAGGCTAAACTTATCAATATTAAACATCATATTTACGAATATAGTCTTCGTGTGAACTGAATAGATTTTGAACGAAATCGGTAGATCCGAAGTAGTAATTTACTTCAGTACAAACGTAAAATTGTATTTATATCTATCTCTTCAACTACTAAGTTTAGAGAAATTCCTAAAGGAATACAAAAGAATTAAAAAGTAGTTGCAAGTTACTCTTACGGAAAAATAGTTTTTGCGAATACCTCGCAAATTATGCATCCTGCAGAGATTTATCAAGTGTACAAAAGTATTTATAGCTAGAGTTGGATCAATGTTCGTATAAAACACATACAAAAATCGGACCGAAAAACACAGTTTTAGCCTTATCGAATAGCAGTTTTTTGCAAATATCTGACAAATTATGCATTTCGTACAAATTTATTAAGAATATAAAAGTAGTTAAGAGTTGGATTTGGAAATTTTTTTGTATAAAACAATTTCAAAATTCGGACCAGAAGTAACACGTTTACTCCCACGTGTATTAAGCTTTTATATATTAATTTAGTACAACTTTTTTACAATAAATTCGGAACGCACATACGTATAAGGAAGGTCGTGTGTTGCCCACACCTCTTTTTTTTTTTAAATAATGCTAACCGCGTTTTAGGTTACCATCTACAACAATCTTATCTACATAACATAAAACATAAATTAAAATTTCAATTTAAATGGATGTACGAGTATGTTTTTATTTCTTAAAAGGTAAAAATAATGCAGGTACCATATTATATAATTATATATTACTCCTTTTGCGCGAACCAACATCATGAGACGAGCTCCAACTTACACGCTTTGTCGCTTGGCGAACAAAAATGTGGAAATATTTGTGTGAAGACTGACTGTGGATAGTGGATCATCATGGAATTTGTTATTACTTACTATTTTTCTTTCTTTTTATTTATTATGTATACACCTAATATAGTTTGTAACCCTGTTTTGGGCTTTGCCTGTTGGGAAATAAAGATGATTATTATTATTATTATTATTATTATTATTATTATTCCGAATAATTCTATTAGACAATCATCATAGTTTAAATTAAATGTATGTAAGATGACCAATATTATTAGTCGATTTTCAAAAGTATTTACTTGTTTTGGATAATGATATTATTCTTGAACAATTACTAAATTGTAATTGCGGTAGAAAAAGGCAAGTAACAAACTCACTGAACACTTTACAAAAAAAACTCTACCAGGTGACTACTATAACTAAAAATTATTAAGGCAAATTTTTATTTTTCTGTTGCTGTTGCGTCCTCAGCAGTAAGGTCAACCAACCCAAAATTATGCGACCAGTCAAGCAGTAAACAATCTTATAAGGAAATTATTACATTTAAAATAAGACTTGTTCATTCGGTGGGGTGTGACTAGAGAATACAATCCCGGGATCTCGGGATCCAGACCGTTTCTTGATCCCGAGCGACAACACATAACAGAGTTAACAAAAGATGAAAATATTAATGAGCTGATAAAGAGAATCCGCAAAGTTGTAGTGTATTTCAAAAGATCACCATTGAAAAATGAAACAGTATTTCAAAAATATGTGAAGATTGAAAATGAAAAAGAGCTGTCACTTCTTTTGGACTGTAAAACCAAGTGGTATAGTCTTTTAGCCATGCTGGAGCGATTTTCTCTTGCATTCAGAAAGCTCTTATAGATCTCAATCATCCAATCCGTTTAGATGATGCTCATTTTGACTTGGTAAATAAAATTGTTGATGTGCTGACCCCAATTAAATTAACAGTAGAAGCAATCTGTCGGTGAGATGCTAATTTATGCACAGCTGATGCCACTTTGAAATTGTCTAACAAAAACTCAGCATTTGCCAATAAAATGCAAACATCCAAAAGCGATGAAGTGATGATTTAACTGGTGTGTTGAATTATTTACAAAATCCACGAAAAGATGATGAAAATCAGTTATTATCGGATTTGGAATGGTTTGACTTATTTCCAGTTCCTACACAGGCTTTAGTGAGGAAGCAAATAAAGAGTATTGTTAAAAGACTAAATAGTCGAGATGACATGGAAGAGGAAGAAAGATCAGGATCACAAACAGATGATGAGCCAAGGCAACAAACCTCCCAACTCCAATTGACACTAAAAGAAAAGTTACAGCTGGAAATTAATAAGAGCATGGAATCCCCAGATCCTGAAGTACAAAATGAATCGGGGTTGGTAAATAGTATTAGACGCGAAATGAGCTTGTTCAAAAATAGAGGAGTTCGTGGATATCACTTAGAATTAGCAAATAAATATCTATTGTCTATTCCTCCAAACAATGTAGAACCCGAACGAGCGTTTTCAGCTGCTGCTTATGTTGGCAATAAACTACGAAGCAAGCTTGGAAGTCAAACATTGGATGCTTTGATATTTCTGCGATTGTATTTTCGAAATTCTAAGTTCTCTAGTTTTTTGTATTGTCTTTTTTTGTTCCTTATTTTAGTATATTGTGTATTGTGCTGTGCAACAATATTAATAAATAATTTTTAAGAAACTACTTAGGTTTTTTTTTTCATTTGAGCCCAATTAGAAACCACATAGACTAATCCCGGTATTGTATTCTCTAGGCGTGATAACTATCACTTATTCTAATTGAAAACTGATCATGCGCGACTAGTCTATTGGTTGGTAGGTCTTTGGCGACATCTTTTCGTATTCCTGAACCTACAAACCTATCAATTTCAAAAAAGGTTATTTTTCTACTAAGTCCGAATATATTTTAACCATTACTCGCTTTTACGTTTTTCAAATCTAGGATTCACCCAAAATCTTTTTCTTTTCTTTTTTCAATTTTTTAAGTATATACATATATGCCTTAACAATATCCTTATACTACGATATTGTTAGAACTGGTCAGAAATAGATCGGCTTGGTAAACAAAGATAAAGACAAACGACATACGATCGGTCGTCTTGTTTTTGCTTTCTCGATGGACGAGCGGTTAATATGTCGTCACAGAGAAGAGATTCAAACAGATTATCTATCCCATCTTAGTAATATATATATATGACAATATTAAAAGACGCCACAATGTGCAAATTTTCATCAATTACTCAAATTTGAATAGGTTTGTTCCAACATACAGTTCTGAACAGTTCTAGAGCTAGTGCGCATGTCATTTAAGAAAAAGACTGTTCGGACCATGCAGTTCTGGAACTACAAATTCTGAGAACTAGTAGTTCAATGTTCGGTCTTTCAGAACGCGTAATTCAAGAACCGTTCTGAATTACGAGTTCTTCTAGAACTGCATGGTCCGAACAGTCTTTTTTTAAATGACATGCGCACTAGTTCTAGAACCGTTCAGAACTGTATGTTGGAACAAACCTAATATAGGTTTTGCTGGTAGTTTAAACGCAGTGTCGCCACAACAGCTCTTTGTTAGCCAATGTGCACGGAAATAATGAGGAATAATGGCGTTTACGTCCTAGTCATATCACTGAGTGTAAAGATCTTACTTTTTCGCTATGTGGCTTTTCGAGGCCGTTTCTCCTCAACAAGGAAAATTGATGAATAGGGCGGTTTTTAGTTAATCAACAATTCTCCATACGATCAAAAAATTCGAAAAAATGGAAAAATCCGATCTGTTGAAGCTTAGATCCTATACACGTTTCCTTTATTTATCTCTAACTCTACGAAATCAAATTGCACAGCTATAATGGGAATCGTATCTTCAGTGTCGAATCTACAATTTGTTTATAGGCAAACTCAAGATGTGCTTGTGTAGCTGTCGGGTGGTAAATCTCCACTAGTAAAAATTCTAGAAACATTAAATGCAATTTGTTACATCAATAACGGTACCAACGTTGATGGTATACCTTCAGCAACTGGTAAATCCCAGCCATATATCGCCTGTAGGGAGTTTCTATAATGCTAAGTGCTGATATCGTTCGTCAGATTTATCACTAATGGAACACGCGTGATATGTCTTAGGTAACACGAATAATCATTTATTTACAATTACACCATACAAAGTAGATGTACTCCAAACATATTTAGACACTTTGAATAGAATAATAATATACAATATTATATACATAACCCAGACTTATGTACCATAAGGCTGGGTTATCTATAATATAATGTTGAGATGCGAGGGCAAAATTTCTTCCACTTTTTTCTGCCTAATTGTATTATTTTTCTCATTTCTCATTTGCAGGTTCTTGGAGATAGCGTCTGATATAGGTGTAAGACATGATAGAAATTCAATATTTGTTGTAATGGAACTACCGTTAATTGTTTTTTAATCTCCGTATTTCTCATTCCGTTGTTTCTGATAACACTTGGGACTGCACTTATACAGGGTGTCCAGAAACTCTCCTGACAAACGAAGACCGGAGATTCCTCAGATAATTTTAAGACAATTTAACCCAATTCACCCTAGTCCGAAAATGCTTCCTAAGGGAGCTAGAGCTCTTTGAAGATGGCGCCCTGTAATTAGTTTTTTCTTAATATCTCCCGAACGCTTCTATTTAGAAAAACAAAAACTGGTATGCTTATTTATCCTCCAGAGATGAATCGATTCCATCAATTGCGAATTTCTAGTGCCGGTCATAGGCGTCCGTTTTGGGTAGGTAAACGGTTATTTTAACGCATAACTTTTTTGTCTTTAACTTTTAAGCATTTGTGACACTAGATTATTAAATTTTCAGGTATTCTAGTACTAAAAGGTACTCTCACTTTAAGTCGGTAGGATACACCGTTTTCTAGAAAAATCGATTTGAAAATTTTTCGTTTTTTCGTCATTTCATCTTTCGTCATTTCAACTTCGCGAGCTGACAACAATTTGACAATTAAAAACGTAGGTTTTATTTCTGTTGGCAGTTTAGAGCGCACTAGTGCAAAAAATAATAAATTGAATTTTAATGACGAAAAAGCGAAAAATTTTCAAATCGATTTTTCTAGAAAACGGTGCATTCTACCGACTTAAAGTAAGAGTACCTTTTAGTACTAGAATACCTGAAAATTTAATAATCTAGTGTCACAAATGCTTAAAAGTTAAAGACAAAAAAGTTATGCGTTAAAATAACCGTTTACCTACCCAAAACGGACGCCTATGACCTTAGGAAGCATTTTCGGACTAGGGTGAATTGGGTTAAATTGTCTTAAAATTATCTGAGGTATCTCCGGTCTTCGTTTGTCAGGAGAGTTTCTGGACACCCTGTATATTCCATATCGGATGCTTTGATCTTTTTGGAGTTTTGTTCATTTTCCATGCTTAGCAGTCACATGCTAAAACACGCGTATATTTGATACTTGTGTACGTTATTAATATTTTTCAACACTTTCCTATCCAATGCAAAACCCACCAACACAATGTTTAGGTGTTTAAAGTCTAATATCGGTATTGTATTTTCATATATTATTTGACATTAGTATATAAATATTTTAAATCATTTTTATCGAACAGGTTAATAAATAACGATCATAATGCGGAACTTCATCGAACATTGTTTTACAGTGCTTTTAACCGCGGCCGAATCGATTCATATTGGTCCGTTTTTATTAACGATAAAAAAACTCTTCCGCCATTTTTTTTGTCACTTTAACTTTGGATTCGTGATCGGTGACCTAAGACACCCCTGTATCTAAAATTTCACATATATACGTCAATTTTCAAAAAATTCTTCCACCATTTTGTTTTTTTTGAGATTTTGGCTTTGGATTCGTGATCGGCGACCTAAGACACCCACGTATCTAAAATTTCACATTCATACGTCAATTTTCAAAAAAATCTTCCGCCATTTTGTTTTTTTTTGACATTTTGACTTTGGAATCGTGATCGGCGACCGAAGACACCCCCGTATCTAAAATTTCACATTCATACGTCAATTTTCAAAAAATTCTTCCGCCATTTTGTTTTTTTGACATTTTGACTTTGGATTTGTGATCGGCGACCTCAAGAATCCCCCCGCATCTAAAATTTCACATTCATACGTCAATTTTCAAAAAATCCTTCGGCCATCTTGTTTTCTTTTAACATTTGAATTAGTGATGGGCGATAGTAAAAATTCCCAAGTGCCTAGTTTTACTTTTAATCGGAAGAGAGAGAAATTTATTTCAGCCAGCTCCGTCCACTCTGCATGTATGCGTAATCGTTTAAATAGAATTATTACATAAGGGCACATCAATGTTAAAAACAATCCTTTTCCCCATTAAGGAAACAGGGCATACGCGTTCTGGAATTAACGTATTTTAATAATTCAAATTTATAATCATTATTAAAATATTAATCGACCCCTGGATAGATAAAAATATTAAATCAAGCGGGACCGTTACGTATTGTGTGGAGATGCCGACGGCCATTTTTCTTACCAAATCCTCCTGCAAACGAACTTTAAAGTGCTCGTGCCCTTGATTGCGTGCGATTGTCGACTCGCAATAAGCAGGTAAAAGGTCCCGAGAAACCGGTTCCTTAAGACCCCGAGTCTTGTTGGACGCTCGCAACCTTCATAATTTCGTATTTCAGTCTTAAAAGTGAATCTGTGGCTACAACTCAGTTCGCCTGTAAGTTTGACATTTCTCGGGATATTTTGATTGTCACGGGAATCGTCAAGACGTAAGCCATTTTTCTGTTAAAACACCGAATGCACGCTCCTCTTCATCGGGAGATATCTCTGCACACGCTCCACTTAGGAGGAAAATCTCTCCGTCGAGGAACCCTTTAAGGTCATCTGTACCCTCACGCCAAAGGGCAGCTTTCAATTTTGCGTATCCAGAGAGGAGTCTTATGTGTAGTGTACAATTTAAAGTTAGTGTAACTGCAACGAACAAAGCTATTCATTATATCGGCAGATATTTTTCCGTAGAAAATTTTTATTCACGGCATAATCGACTTTGTGTGCACGCTTGATACTCTTGGTTCGGGTTCTAAGCCATTTTACGAGTTAATATTGATCCTACATACTGAAAATTTTCCGATTGTTTAATATTTTTATTTTGCAGATAAGTGTTTTACATATTTTTAAGAGATTTGAGTGGTTCAGGGACAGGAAAGTTTAATATGGAAAAATAAGTCCGCCCAAATCCGCCATTTTATCATTATACCCAAACCATAACCTGTTCTCTGAGATTTTTGCTATGGTTTCTTATATTTTCTTGTTTTATTAAATAAAATCCTGTGATTTTAAAGTACAACACGAATATCACGAAAATCAAATCGTTTTAAGTATGTATAAAATATTAACGGAACAAAAGAAATTGTAATAAACACCTCCAAAACACTAAGTAATGTATAGGTATCACTTCAATGACAATAAATAATAAAGATATACATATTATTATATGACTGGCAAAATCAACTGTACGTATCGCTAAAGGATATAAAGAAACAAGCAAATTAATTAACGAACATTCAAAACTTCGATACTTTTTTGCATCTGTCAAAAAATACTTTACCACAAAAGCCGCACAGTTTCTTTTTTAAAAACGTATTTCCAACAGTTGATAAAATCATCGCAGAAATAACTATGGACGAGCTGCTGAACAACTCTATACAGATTCTTGAAACTCATTAATTTTATGTAAATGTTAAATCAAAAACTCATTACCACATCTTCATATACATATATAATATATAACAAACTTTATAAGCAAAATTTAGTAATAGAAAAAAATTAAATTATCAGGTGGAGAAGAAAATATCTGAGAACAATAAAAGGAGTACATATGATGATGGTCGTGCAATATTTTATATTGTCCGCGTAGAGTGGAAAGGCTGCTTTACTTAGAAACAAACATGAGAGATGGATTAATGGAAGATATAGAATTATTTGTTATTTGTATTAGAAATAGAGATAGTTCAAGTGACTTATTATTTGTTCAGCAGTTAATTTTTGTGTATGTATCATCATTGTTATTGTATTTTTGAGATACGTTCATAGTGACATGCAAATTTTATGAAATATGTATTGTGAAATGCATTCAATGTGATTTTAGTTCCCGTTTTTTTCAAAAACTATACAATATATTATGAATTTCATTGATTGTATATAAGTGTATTTAGAAATGATACAACGTTTTACTTTTTTATATCTTATTCTATAAAAAAAAATATATCTTCCAAAAAATTGTACAAAAAGAAAATTCCAGAAAGGGCGACGTTGTAGAGCTAATTTTTATGTACTTTAGTGTTTTTATTGTTTTTCTACGATGAATATTAACGTCCGAAATGCATATTTTCATAATTTTCCGTCCCTTTACACCCCTCACCACGACCCATCACGAACGCGTGAGACCACGATGATCGGTCGTGACCACATGTCTTGATTCAAAACTGTCACGCACCTGATGCAGTACAAGTTATCAATTTAAAGTTTTCGCATTTGTGAGTTCAGTTCTGTAGTTATAAAACAGACAGGAATAACATGGATAAAAGATACTCGACTTAGTGCCAAGCGTAATAATGAGGTGTGGCCACTTTCTTCTGATACCAATGAGCGTTCCATATTATACAAAATTGTTCTAAATTGTTTTAAATAGTTTTATCTTCTTAGAAAAATAAGCCAAATTTTAAGAATTTTTTTATATATAAATTATTCAAAATCCTATTATAAGTACTTCTATTCTCTTAACAAATCTTTATAGAATGCATACTTTGCGAGATATTCGAAAGAAATTGCTCCTCGCTAAGAGTAAAAGTGTTACTTCCGGTCCCAATTTTGAAATTTTATTTCTACAAAAATTATTCAAAAGTCCGCTCTAAATGCTTGTGTACTCTTGATAAATATATATAGAATGCATAATTTACGACATATTTGCAAAAAATCGCTATTCGATAAGAGTAAAAGTGTTACTTCCGGTCCGAATTTTTATACAAAAGGTATTTAAAATTAAGTTCTAAATACTTTTATACTCGTAACATACCTGTTTAAAAGGCACGATTATTATCACCAGGTACACAGGGGCAACTTCATGCAACAAAAAAAGAATTCTGTGAATTTGTTCTGTGGACCCCGAAAGACATACATGTTGTAACAACTTTTTTAGACCAGGAACTATGGGAAAAATTTTATACCCCAGAAAATGCAAGAGCATGAATATAAGGGAATCACACAATTGATTGGCTCCAATTTTCCACCAACACCCTTGCCATCAAAGTTTAATAGGTTCTGTGGGGCTCTAATTTCTGTTGATATCTTTTGTCAATGTTGTTTATTCGAAATGTAGTTGTCGTCAAAGCCTTTCCCGATGAGGATGATAAACAAAGTGTCGACTGGCATTGTTTTTTACTTTGCGAATATTTTCTTGTTCTTAATTCAATAGATGTTGCTTCAGACGAAATTCAAAACTAGTTGTGTATAGAACAAATGCATGCTAAAAAAAATGTGAAAGAAACCTCATGTCGAATTGTAATACAACAAATTTGGATTAAAATTATTTGACAGCACTGAACACTCCTATATTTAAAATCGAACTTATCCTTTGATTGACAGGTACTTATCCATTTATTTGCCAATTCTACATCTTTCAGGAAACTAAAATATTGTATACCAGTTCCCTTAATTTTCCGATTAATTTGAGCACCCAAAAACTGCATAACATCGTATTCTTAGATGATAATATAATAACTAATAAGAGTCGATCGCAATAACTGATAAGTTACCACTACAAACACACCTACAAGTAACACACGTACATAAATACCCAAACATGAAAACAAATCGTACTTGCTGCTTCGAAGATGACGTCATGCCAATAACTCATATTTCTGACACGCCCTTATACTTATATCACGGTTTTTTTGTCATTTAATTTATAAATTACCCACCTATCTAAAAAAATGTAGTATACAACACGCTTTGAAAATAAACTCTTATAAAACATATCATAGTTACTAGTTTTTATAACCAAAGTGCGAAACGAACGAGGGATTTTCAAAGCCGATAATTGGTCTGACAATAGCCTTTTTGGACTTCTATCATATAACCTATTTTTCTTCACTATTTATTTAATTAATTAATTTAAATTGATTCTGTTAGTGTCAAGACACACTGTTCTTTTACTATTGTATAATTTTAAAAATTATGAAACGATCCATCCACTAAACATTTCCACACCTCCCTCTCTCATAATCACGCATAATGGCATAGAACTCCAACGTTCGTTGTAAAGAAAAACAAGCATGAGAGAAAATTACTATTTGCGTTTCGGGCGGTAATTTTCATCATTTTTTTTTCTTTTTTGGATAATATTTAAAAATATTGTCTTCACATGCGCCCTTTCACGAAAATTTAAAAAAATATTAAATACCGAAATTATTATTATTATCTTGCACACTTCGCTACCACCTTTCGCCTTAATATAAATACTTTACACTTATAAGCAAAAATAAGAAAATGTAACATTGTTGATAAATTACTTTATTGTCAACTGCTTGTATGTCATATCAAATTGTTTCCTACATTTTAAGCAGTTTTCCGGGTTCTGGCGGGATATTTGAATCACTTCTTCTTATTTTTAGACAAGGTATAGTATAATAGGATTCGGTTTAGCCTAGGAAGTTTTGTTTTAGTTATTTTAAGAATTGTTTTTATTGTTTACATGAAAAATATATCACATCGGACGACAAAAACTAATTTGTTGAAAATATTGTTAACAGACGATTGAGTTTATGAAAAAATTATACCTAATATAATAGATACGATTGAATAAGGTGGTAATCGGTGGCACAAACTACAAAACAGTATATTTATTAGAATGGGATTTACGTCTTGTTAATTATTTTTATAAACGAATCGCGTCAAATTGAGTACGAATTTATAATCAGACTAATAATACGTACTTGAAATTAGCCTTGTATTATGTTAGAATAAGTAGTGGCACGCTAAAATGCCTAAACTTATTATATTAAATTTACATTTTTCTCTGAAATAACTTTTTATTTTTAGATATAGTTCTAAGATAACATAATAGAATATACTGAACAGCATCATTCCAGTTAGGCTTGGTGGCTTTTCTACTTGTAGTTTTAAAATGCATTTCTCTAATAAATATCTCACTAAATGAAGTAATATGTTTGGAATTTATTACATAACCTTGGAAATTGTTAACATACTCAAAAAAAGTCTGTCTGCGTATTCCACATTAAAAATAGCCAATAGTGTTTCGCTATTATAATTATTATTAAAGGCGCACCCAAAAGAAGCACAAATCTTGTTTTGATAATTGCTAGTATGTAATGTTCTTTCCTCTTTTTTTTAACTGTCGATTTCTGTAGAGAATCAGTTTTTAAACTAACACCCAATTATTTGAATAGTCTATGTTATAATTAAACTTGTAACGGGCAAATAACTTAAAAACGTGCGAAATAATAATAAAAATTTACGGTGATAATAAAAATCAGTTGTAATAGCAGAAGAAAAAATCTGGGTAATGTATTGGCGAAATGCATCACTAAACCTAGCAAAATCATGGAAATACTAGTAATAATCAGTGATGTAAGTCGGTAAATTACCCCATATATTACTGAATTAATTACTGTCATTTACGGTAAATTACCACATATAATTTTCGTAAATTACCAACAAAGTAAAACATCATCTATATACACGTGTGACATTGCACATTCGGTGATTTGGGAAGTCCCTTTCTAGTAGATGTAAAAGCCCGTGAATCAGCCGTTTATACAGCATGTGTCAATTTTCATTTGCCATAGGCGATTAATTCATGCAATACGTGACAACATGGCACCCCTACTTTCCTCTCCAATGCGAGCGCGACCAATACAAGCTCAAGTTATAGCAGTAAATGTTGGACCACTGACTTGGGTGTTTGTAATGCGTTCAGAAATAATATTTACGCGTTGCAAGGATTTGTTTTTCTTTTTCCATTCAGTAAATGCAGAGAATTATTAAGCTGCGTTCACGCTGCATGACACAAACAAAAGCGCTAATTCTAATAAAATTAAAAATAAGGTAAATAAAAAAGGATTCTGAAAATAATAATAAACTACTAGATCAGAAGATCGCGGCGGCCATTTGATGTTTCCCGTTCCAGTAATAAGACGGCTTTTATTGCAGACTAGATCGTAACGTGTTCGCAGCTAACGATTGAATGTAAAATCTGGTGGGGAGATCGGAGAAAAGTTGTAATGTCGATTGTTGCCGGGATTGGTGACGGACAGTAGGGGTGACACACGTTGCCACGTATTATTTGTATACGTATAAATCGCACGTAAACATTGAATCCCTATACCTAATGAAAATTGACACATACGGTATAACAAATGAAGTAGTCTTTCAAAAGATTTCGGTGTATAAGTTAAACTATATAAAGTTTGTGAATATACTACTGGTAGTACTGTGCGCTGGGATGGGGCGTAAAGATAAAATAAAAAAAAGTTATTTTAACAGCATTTTCAAAATCCACAGAACATTCAAAATTATATTCGTGTAACTTCTGTTCGCAAAGTTATGTTTTAAATGTAACAAGAATGTCCAGTCACTTACAGAATAAGTGAATTCGTTGTCCTCGTAAAATAAAGAATGAATACAATCAAAATCAAGAGCATTAAGTGTTAAGAAAATTAAAGCAATAAATAAAGGTGAGTAATTTTGATTGATTTCTATTGGGTTTTATGGAAAAATATTTAACATTTTTGAGATTCCGGAAAGAGAAAGTTCTCCGCAAACAGATTTAGAAGACGACGATGGAGAGATGATTTGAAGCGATTCTCGCCCACAATCTGCTGCAAGCACCACAAAATCCGCTTACAGTGAAAATTTGGGTTTTTTTGTGGATGTAATGAATAAATCAGAAGAAGAGAAAATTTGGGATCTCTTAGCAAACAGCATGCTTTGCTAGTAATACTCCTTTAAATTTTACGGAAAATGTTCATTGGCAAAAATTGTTTAAAAAAATTAAACCTTCTTTACGATACTAGATATCAGTTATCCAATGCGCTTTTAGATTTAAAAAAAACACTCTCAAATAAATCAGATAGTTAATGAAAAATTAGAAAAGTCTAAAATTGGAATTCAAGTTGATTGGTGGAGTAATATTAGAAAGGAATCCATTATAAATATAATAATTACATGTCCAGAACCAGTTTTATTTAAAGTAATTGGCTGCAAGGAAAATCGCCACGATGCTGCATATCTTTGTTCTTTGCTTAGTTCTGTTATTGACGACTTAGGTATTAATAAAGTTATAAACATAGTGACCGATAACGCTAGCAATATGAAATCAACTTGGAAATTAATTAGTGATATGGACCCGTCCAATTATTTTACTTGTTATGGATGTTGTGCTCATATTTTGAATTTATTCGCACAAGATATTTTAAAATTAGAAGTATTTGCATGTTTAATTACTGATTGTAAAGTCATAGTAAAAACTATTAAAAAATCGCATATTTTGAATGCTACGTTTAAAAATATACAAGATGAACAGCGAGCATTACAAAAATCAAAAATACTCACATCTCTTAAACTACCTAGCCAAACTAGATGGAGCTCTAATATTTTCAGTTTAGAAAGTTTAAGAATAAATAAAAAAAAGTAAAAGAATTGGCTATAACAGAAACTATAGCTAATACTTTAAACAAAAGTATAAAAAATAATATTTTAGATGATCTGTTTTGGGAAAGACTTGATACATTACATAAAATTTTACACCCTGTCTCCGTAATTTTAAAGAACATACAAACCTCTCAACCTTGCATATCTCATGTTGTTGAATATTTTCAAGACCTGAATGATCAACTGATTGCTGCATGCCCAGTTTCAGAACTAAATGCTGTCTTATCACATTTAAAATCACGGAGAGAAATGGCTATAACACCTATGTATTTGGCTGCCAATTTACTAGATTCAAAATTTATAGGAAAAAAATCTCAATAACGAGGAATATATCATAGCACTGACATATATTAACAAACTATCAACGCATCTAGTTAGTGGATCTGATATAGCAAAAATTATGACTGAGGTTGCTTATTACAAATCAAAAGAAGAATTATTTTCAAAAGATTTTATATGGCAAGCATTGGAGACAGGCAAATTGAATTCTGTATTATGGTGGAAATCACTTTGTTGTACTACAGTTTTAAGTAAAGTCGCAATAGAAATTTTGAAAAGCCCACCAACAACATGTGCGACGGAGAGAACTTTTTCAATGTTTAGTATTATACACAATAAAAAACGAAATAGATTAACTAATGAAAGAGCTGCTAAGTTGGCATATGTGAATTTACATTTAAAACTGAAAGAAAATCCGGCACTGAAAGATCTCCCAACAGAAGAGTTGGAATGTTCTGATTCGAATGGCAATACTGAGTCTGAGAGTGATCTGGAATAGTTATGTAATTAATAATGGTAATAATGATAAATCATTGTTTTGTTCTATTTTCAGAATATTGTTTAATTTTAAAATATGTTAATATTACTCTTTACTTTTTTTTCCTTTAATAAAATGTATAAGACTTTTTTTGTTGTAGGGTTTTTATTTAAACAATAAAAAAAAGTGTGGTAGATTACCATGGTAATTTACTCAAAAAATGGTAAATTACGCGAGAATAAATCTTGGTAAAAAAGAGCAGTAATTTACCACGGTAATTTACCAAAATCATAAATTACGGTAATTCTACATCTCTGGTAATAATGTAAATTAAAATGGCATTATACTACCTCGATTTTGATCTAATAAAATTTTGTTTCTAGATGATTTTTACTATTCTTAATTATTAAATAAAAACATTCGGTTTCTCTGCAGCACATCGAGAGTTATTGTGTAATGACTTTTGGCATAGGAGGAGGATAATAAAAGATAATAAATCTTGTTAAAGAACTAAGCGAGGATAACAAGACAATGATTAGAATGTTGAGTTGAGAAATAAACGTAGCACTCAAAGAAGAAATACGACAATGGGTTTCAATCAGCCCGTTGATAACCAATGTGATAATAAAATAAATAAACTGAGAAAACGGGAGGGATACAAAATGGGAGTGCAGAAAATCATTATACTAGTGAAAGCTGATAATATATCTGAAAGACTTTTCCTTGATTTACAAATTTTCAAGTAGCAATGAGGGCTATTGATTGGTTAATTAATACTATTTTATAATTTTCTATAAATGTCGCATAATTCTTTATTCAGAGATTCTGCATTCCACATGACAAGTTTTATAAAAAAATGTTATTAAATATTTATACAGTATGTCCTGGAACGACTTTAAAAGAAGAAGAATTTTTTTTTGATTTCTCAGAGAATTTCACTCTAGATGATTTACTCTGCTTGTTTTCAAACCCCCCAAAACACAAATTACTTTTTATTTAATTTCAACGGTTCTGGAGATAATATTATTTTCTTGATAGAAAATATACAAATTGGACTCAAGTTTTATTTAATAAATTTAACAAATACTGGTAAAATAAAATAAGATTCTCAAAAAACTAAACTATTAATTTTCTATTCAAATAATGCTCCTCCTTTTTCTGCACAGATTTCAATGCGAACTCTAAATTCATTGAAACTTCGTCTTATTTCTAAGATTGATAAGGACTGGACTGCATTTTGTATCCTATTCTTTAATTGCTCTTCATCATTGTTTAGTGGCTCACTGTACACAATTTGTTTTAAACGACACCACAGATAAAAATCCATTATTGTAAGATCAGGACTTCTCGGTGGCCATAAAATGGGACCATTTCTTCCTATCCAGTTAATTCTGTATTGAGCCACTGGCGAACAGTGCCGGAATAATGAGCAGGGCACCCATCGTGCTGGTAAAACATTGCCATTCGGTAGTTTAACGGCAATTCATCCAGTTCATTAGTTAAAAAATTTTTCAACATTTCCAAATATGAATTGTGTGCGGTTTTGTACCATGGCATTATTGGCCCATATTTTTTTGATCAAAATTTAAACCGTAAATTTGATCAAAAAAATATGGGCCAATAATGACATGGTACGAAACCGCACACCACACATTAACTTTTTTAAAATATTGCCTGCGACAAGTAATTCTAAAGGTGCCAGTCCACAATGAGAATATCTCATGAGATTTTTGTCTCATGCAACACAAATCGCAGGATAACTTCAATTTAATTGAGGAAACAGAGACCTGTTCCCACATTTTTAACCTTAAATGAGGGAACAGGTCTCTGTTTCCACAATTAAATTGAAGTTATCCTGCGATTTGTGTTGCATGAGACAAAAATCTCATGAGATATTCTCATTGTGGATTGGCACCTTAAAGTTTGGATTCGTCTCACTCCAGTACCGGCAATGGTGAGACGAAACGATTCCGTTACTTGAAAAGGTTGATTCATCGATGAACATAATTCGTGTATGAAAATTTGAATCTTACAAAACTCTGTAGTCCATTTCTAAACAAAAATCTATACGGTTTGGCTTCATCACCATTTTCTAAAGTTTGCCTAAATTGCGCTTTAAATGGTAAAATTTTGTTCTCCTTGAATATTCTTTGTAAATGAGATTTACGTATCCCTGTTATTATTGCCATCCTTCTTAAAGACAACCTTGGAACTCCTCTTGCGGAATGAACGGCGAGAACTGAAGCAGCATCGTCTTCATCGAACAATTTCTTTGACTTCTTAATGTTTAAAACCGAGCCTGTTTTAAGGAATTTGGTCACCATGTTTTTTGCTCCGGAATTTGAAATGGTAACTTCCGGATATTTTTGGTTGAATTTTCTAATAACTTGGTAGCACTGTTCCCCAGTTCCGCAACATTGAATTAGATAAATTCTTTGTTGTAAAGTCAACATTATAGCATAAATATTGTTCAAATTAGCGAAGATTTAATTTGCAGTTATACTAACTTATTAGATTTGTCAACTGCTGTCAGTTGTATTTTTCAATAAAATCCGCCTACTAGAGTTACTTCCAAAAATTACGAATAAAACCTTTTGTCCGGATTTTGATGAAAAATGATATTATCTCGAGCACCGTTCGAGTTCAATAAAAAGTTATTTGTGTTTTGGGGGTTTCAAAACAAGCAGAGTAAAATCATCAAGAATGAAATTTTCTGAGAAATCAAAAATATTTTTTTTTCCTCTTTTAAAGTCGATCCGGGGACATACTGTATACATCTTTATTTGAATTTGTGAACTGCTATATAACTTAATTGAAGACTGAATAACTAACTGCCCACAATCATTAACTATCAGAAACTGATTTTTGTAATCAATGTCTCTCGTAGCATCCTCATTACATTAAAAAGAAGGACCTTAAAGGATCAACATTTTTTAACATCAAAGAAAAAGGCTGCGAAACTCAAAACAATTATTATCACTATTAGTATGAGTCCAGAATGAGATGCATTTCAAAACTATCAATGTTTTACTTAAAAAAAAAAAACAATGCCGTTATTTTCATTACTTTTACATAATATTCACACAAAATATTACAATCTTATGGAATTTTTTCTCTGTAATACAAAATATTTGTTTGCCTTGTACCCAGTCGGATAAAACACTTTCCACATACTCTTGAATTGTTTATATTTTTATTTAATTTTAATAAAATGATGGTATGTAATTAACAATATCATTACTGTAATATCGCATCATAATGCTTTAATGTATTCGGACTACTACTTCATTAGAGGTAATAATTTAGCTAAGATTAGTAGCTATACCCATTGAAATTAATTATATTCAAATATAACTGTGTATGATAAAGTACGACAAATTTAGAAGTTAAATGAATTGTTTGAGAGGAATATTAATAATAACTTTTCTTGGTAGAAGTTTCTAGTATTTTTTTTTATCAAAACAAGGAATTCAGAGACCAAAATAGCAGAAAAACTGAACTTATTGACTACCTAGACAAAAGAGTTTTTAGTAAACTTTGGAGCCTTGCTTTCGTGACAACTTTTTCACTTGGCTAATTACTAAAAATAAGCGCATCAGAACAAACTTCAAGTTTTTAAAATGGCAATGATTTTAAATTAAGCAAAGCATAACAAATAATGACATGTATCTATACCCAGTAAGCTGGATATATTTTTCTCCATGTTTGCATATACAATTGGTTGTACAAAATGTATATTGCAAATTTAATATACAAGCGATAGAAAATAAACATATTATAACATTAATGAAGATCTATCTGCTCGAAAATGTTCAATACTTATAAATAAATACAATTAACATAAATGGCTCATGACGTGTAATTATTAACGATGGATTATAATTTGATATGTTCCTTGTGCTATTTCCATCGTTTGAACTTTGAAAGAAAACCGACGTTTCGGCAGGCATTCCGTCTGTCGTCTTCAGAGTAGCCTTGTGAGGGCTGTTTTTTCCCATAAAAGGAAATTAGTGATTGCAATGTGAAACACTTATGACACGTCAGTGTGACGAAATATGTCATACTTGATCTCAATCTGACCTATGTGATGTACTACTAGATAACGTGTTTATGCTGTCACGAATAATTGGGATCCAGACTTCTTTAATCTCCAGACTTGGTGTACTGATGAGATTAGTTACTGTAGTACCTTCCGATGCCATGTTCTTGCATCAGAATTGTTGCGTCATTCCATTTGATTTGATGGGCTGCTTCCCAAGCGTGTTATTCCAAGCGCAATTTTTCAGTTTCTCCTATCCGAATCAATTTCTTGAGTTCTTTGATTCTTACTTCTAGGGGCCTCCATACTCCAGGTTGGGGAAAAATTCTACCAATAAGATTTTGGAATGGCAATGCGTTCACCGTTACCTCATATTCTCAGTAACGTATACATGGAAGATTAGAGCAAAGAGCAATCAACACCTATCAGAAGCCAAAAATTTTGTTATATGGTCACATGGGGAACACACATTGGCATGTTTCCTACATCACCATGGAGGTGCCAACAGGTAATAAGATACCCTTCTGCGATGTACTAGTACGGAAACTTGATAATGGCACACTAAAAACTTCAGTGCCCACGAATACAGAACAATACCTACGCTTGGATTTTTATCACGCACATGTCAAATCCAGTGTCCAGGTACCTTATATGACAGAGTCTGGATAATATGCTCGGAAAACGATATAAGGAAGAAGAAGAGAGAACTATACAAGTAACAGCTTAAAATTGAATGGGTATCCCGATCACGTGTTGGCCAAGGCAGAAAAACGTAGGGTAACATCTATCAATCCGAATCCAGACTAACCGGAGACTGTATCTACTATGGCCGTTTCGTACATAAGAGAATAGGCAACAAAATATAAGACCTGCGATTTGGAGAAGCAATATTGTTAAATCGATCCTAACAAGAACTAAGCCATGCAACATGAACCATGTAACAAAAAACTGTGTATATAAAGTACCGTGTGACTGGAAGTGCATACATAGGAGAAACCAGGAGGCCCCTAGAAGTAATAATCAAAGAACTCAAGAAATTGATTCGTATAGGAGAAACTGAAAAATCCCACTTGGTACACACGCTTGGGAAGCAGCCCATCAAATCAAATGGAATGACGCAACAATTCTGATCCAAGAACATGGCATCGGAAGGTACTACAGTAACTAATCTAATAAGTACACCAAGCCTGGAGATTAAATAAGTCTGGATCTCAATTATTCGTGAGAGCATAAACACACAAAAGAGGACAGATTGAGATCAATAATAATTTGTCACAGTGACGTTTAGAAATATCATAAATGTTTTAGGAATGTCACATCGCAACTACAAATTTAATTACCTTTATGGCAAGAAACAGCCCTTCATAGGGCTACCCCTGGTTGGTTTTATTTAAAAATTCAAACGATGGAAATAGCACAAGCGTATTAACACTGGTTGCACGTATATGGAGGACTTGCTCGGTCTACCACCAAATACTAGCAAGCGAGATCAAAGTGATGATATCTACTATGTTATAATGATACTACCTAATTATATCATTACGTTATCAGATCTAGTAAATATGAAGCAGAAGATTTAAATACATTCATTAAATCATAAATTATATAATAACTAACTACATACATACATACTAATCAAAGAAATACAACACAAATAGTTTTCTTTTAGTAACGGGCCCAGAACTTCGCAAGATGGGAGAACGCGTTGTCCTCTTGCTTTTTCCTAAAATTTCAATAGAAAGTATTAAATGAATACATATGTTAGGAGCTTATATAATTAGAAACGTACTGATTTTTATTGTCGTCTTAGCCCCATTCTCAATACGAGCCTCCAGTTCCTCCGCTGTTGTCCAAATATTGTGATTGTGATGCATTTGGTAACAATTTAGGAAAGTTAGCAGGCTGTACAGAACTCCAAAACGTTGTAATATTGCTATACAACCTACTACCTCAACTAAACAGGACCAGTTCTATAGAATTCGAATATCCTCTTCTATTGCTGCAGATTTGATGCCCTGACGTGTGGTATTGGCTGTTTCCTAATTTTGAAAACTAGAGAGTAGAAAACGTGTATTAGTATACTACATTTCAGACAAACATAATTGTTTATGGATTTTTACATAATATTAGTTTTAATGCCGAATTTAATTCTTTAAAATTACATGAAACCACAAAATATAACCTAAAATGAGTACACTTATTACAATTTTATACAGTAAACATTTTTATGGACTGACAGACTGACCTTCTTTGGACACGTATCATTAAAGAAAAAATAATTTGCATTTTGGGTACCAAAGATGGTTAGTCATACAAATAGAAACATTCTCGCAATGCATTCCTATTGGCGCAGGTTTACGGTAATTAAAAAAAATTACTAAAAACCCGTCGGAATAGATTTGTACTTTTTTATAAACATGCTATATTTGGAAATGGAACTTTACGCTCGGGGTAGTTAATATTCAAGGGATTTTCTTTTTTACTTAACTAACAAGAGATCGTGTGGTAGGATCTGATTCGCACTATGTCCCTTCATATTAAATTTGCTAGTCAGGAGCCCTCTAGTGTAAGGTTGTGTGTAAAAAGATTAAGAATTATTGAGAATTGTATAACAGGAACGGAAAAGGTACCAATTTCGAAGTTACTGATATAGTGGCATGTTTAATATGCAGTACAACTACCAGTCCACTTATCCACCTAACCATCCACCCGTTTTTAATATTAATGAAGTGCATTGAACGTTCCTTGAAATATATGTACAGAGATATCAACAATTCCTGTATACCACGTGACTACCAAATTAGGCAACCCAATTAACAGCAGTTGGTAGTATTGAATGTTTTATGTAAAATATGGTTAAAAGTGTCAACAATGACAGCAGTATTTGTGAATAAAATGTACGCTACTGTCAAATACTAGCGATACGCGAATCTCATAAACGTATGAACACGAAAATCACCAGATTTTAGAAAATTACTGATCACGTGGTCTACAATCTTTCTCGATAGCACTGTATGTTTTATGACATATCGCTTTCTCACTTCCTAATTATTAGTGTAATTTATGACACGTCTATATCAAAAAACATGATTTATCCTTTTTTATGTGTACAAAACAATACACATTTGTGCATCCCCTAACTAAAAATATATTTTAATTAGAAATTTTCATCTCGTTTGTATTTAAATAACGTTAAATCGTATTAGCTACTAGGTTTAGTAACATAATGAATTACACTATATTCTTTTAATCCCATATGTATTTTAGTCAGTATAATCACATCATACTATGTACTATGAATAAATTTCAGCAGAAATGCTAATCTAGTTAAAATTGAATCTGATCAAGTGTTTTGTAATACTTTGTCCAATTTGTCTAAGATCACATATGGTAACGGATTCAGTTGTGCAACTGCACCATCATCATATGCAATATTCAGAATGAGGAAAGTTTCTTTAATCCACTATGAAATTAGCTGTAGGTACGTGCCAAAACTATATAAATATCAAGGTCATTAAATAATAGAAATATTACCGAGACTCTAAAAGCAGAGCAGCTCAAAGGAATTTTATAGAAAACCAAATCGAATTATAGAATATCCGTTTTCATAATTGACGTCCGTAGCAACCGCAAAAAATGTTTAAGTAGTATTAATAGTATTTATTATAGCGATTACTAGAAACAATTGAATACAATGCAATAGTTCCTAGAAAACTTACACAAAAGTTATACTAATCCTATATTTTACATAATTAGCAACGAATAGCGTTTCCTATAGATTTTAAGTGAAAATAAAAATGCATCCTTACATATTTTAAAATTTAATTTTGAAATGGAATTTTCGATATCCATGTATGTTTCTGTGTAAAAGCAATTTTCCTGAAGAATACATTCTTTTTTACATAAAATTATATACAGAAGTATTAACAGACAAAACATAACTTTGAAGAGCCTATATAAAATTACTCTAATTATGAAGACCGTTTAACTTCTCACTTCGTAGGCTGAACTATTTCTGGAATATAATACGAGGTGAAACAATTAAATAACCCAGACTGGTGCTACCAAACATCTTATTGATCAACAAATACATTAGAAAGTTTAGCGCCTTCAAGATATTCTCCTTGCTGATCCCTACAATGCTCCATATGAATTTTCTACTGTTAAAGCATTGGTGGAAGTGCGCTTCTGTCAGCTTGTTGAGAACATCCGTCGCTTTTGTTTTTACCGCTTTCACATTATCAAATCTTCTCCAATTGAGCTCCGATTTGACCTTAGGAAACAAAAAAGTCACAGGGGACCAGGTATAGCGGGTATGGTGGGTGGTTCAACTCGGTGATGCCGTATTTCACAAAGAACGCATTTACAAACAAAATGGATGGGCTCGCGCATTGTCTTGGTAAAGCATCCAGAACTTGCTCTTCCACAAATCAGGTCTTCGTCTCCTCACTCGTTCACAAAGGGCAGTCAGAACCTCTGACGACGATTTTCTTCCATGACTTTGGTTGTTTCACGTCCTTGCTCAAACCCGTTAATTCACTCAAAAACTTAACATCAACTTCCGTTCGCCGATTACACAAGAAACTTGTTGCTCCATCTGAAGGCTTTGCATTTTTTCGACGAGACGCTAGCGCAAGGACTTGCTGCATCGACGTACAACCGTGCACATCGAGCTCAAGGTGGGGGATGCAACAACAGGCACAGACATATTGAAACCTGCAGCGACGAGCTCGATGTTTGCCGGTAGTAGCACCAGTTCAGTTATTTGACACTCCTCGTGCATTATCGTTATCTCCACTAATGCTTTCTTTCATTTTAGACTTCTTTCGTATATACCTTCTCTTTAATGAATGCCATAAATTTATTTTCTTACATTTTCAAGAGATGTAGAACGTATTATAAATAAATATTATTATTCTTTTAAAACGAGAAGAGCAAATTTAAGCATTATAAGTCTGTAAAGTGTAAAATAGCATCAACTTATTGCAATAATTCTAACCAGTCCTTTCAGTTTTAGTAATAGTGTTTAATGAAGCAAATATTAACTATCAGGAATATCAATAGTTTTTCAATTTAATACCAGTAAGTTTGACGAAATTTTCACATATCGTTTAGTTTATTATGTGACGAACACTCTTGGAATCTGTTTTTTTTTTAAATACCAAAAAATATACATGACGGTAGGTAGAAACACACTAATCTGTCGAATCATGGCGCGTTCTGGCATTATTTCTGATCGGTGGTAATCAAGCCTTTGCAGCGTTCAAGCATTCGCTCACTTCTTCGCCTATTGATGCACGTGCAAGCACTGCGAGCCAGGGGATTTTCCAAAAACACATTTGCTGCTATCGAAGGCGAAATGACATAAAACGCATCACGACACTTCAGTTCATGATAATGTGTGTCTCCATACTAAATATATGGACCCAATATGCTTTGAGTGCGACACGACAAGCCACGCTAGTATGTTTCTACCTTTACACATGACCTACATTAAAAACAGTAAGAGACTTAAAATCCTTTAACTATTATCATAAGATATTTAAAAGCTGTAGCATAATAAATAAGCTAAGTAAATAAATATGTTCGTAAAGTGATTTTTTTTAATTATATTGTTATTTTATAGTGTTATGAACACAAGTTCAAATATATCAGAAATGCAAAATGAAAATCGGCAAAAACAACCAGAAAGAAAACAACTTGTACCCTAAAGAAAAATATAACTTATAGCCCACCTAGATATAAGAATATTCATTTAAATTCGGGGACTCCAATTCTATAAGACATTTTTATAGTTTTTTTTTTAAAACATCTATACCATTCAAAATTTTTATATCATTCGGCAAAGTATTATAAATAGAGTTAAACATGTTTTTCTTTATGTTAAAGTAAGCTTATAAATTGGTGAGTGACATTTAAGTTTCTCGTTGCATAGTCTTCTTGATCATGTGTCTGTAACTATCTTTTATTAAGCAAAAAGAAAACACTCTTAAATATAATGCTTAGGGACAGTTAGCAAATCATGTTGTTTAAAACCGTGCTAGGCTTCATGGCTTAGAAAATTCGTATAATCCGTTCCTGTATAACAAAATTCTTTTGGGTGATTGAATATGCTTAGACATTATCCGATGTTATTAAGTGCAGTTTAAAATGTGTATTGGTGATTCAACCAAGTTACTTTTTGCTTGTTGTTGTGCATATGTTGAGTGCTTTCGTATTTAGTGTTTTTATTTCATTAGTTAGCTATTTATTATGTTGCACATCAGATATGCTTATATGAGCGTTGCTGATAATTTTAGACCAATGACTACAAGAAATATTTAAGAATTTATTAAAAACATACCACTGAAATATTAATTAATTCTTTAAAAGATTATTAATAAACTATTATCTGGTTTTTCAGAATATGTATAATTTATATTTGATAAGTAATACTAACAGACTGACATCAAATAGACATATTTTATATATCCATTTTTCAGGAAGGCAAATATGGCCTTCTTATTAAGTAGCAGAATTATAATATCTATTTTTTTTTAATATATTTAAAAAGTACACTCCGCAATAGTGTTACTAGAAATGTGATGAACGCAGAATATAGAGAGAAAAAGATAAAGAGAGCATTTATGCACGAAGTAAATTCGGCTTTAAACAGACTGCGAATAAATTCTGCTGGGTGATACATCTGCACACTACAAAATTCAAGTAAGTAATGTTATCCCCCACCCTGTACTATCTACATGCGATTGCCTACTATGCACATCAAGATCATCCTTCAAATTACATTAGTTTTAGATAGGATACTTACATAAAATGTATGGATTATAAGAATGCCCATAGATTCATTCATGTTAGTGACGTGACAGTTTAAAAATTCGAACTAAGTGATGAATAATATCTTCTTGAACATTAAAAGTTTCATTGTAGATGATTATACGCCGTTTATACCTGTATATGTATCTTGGTAACATTAGAATTAGGAGTTAATTAAATCGATAAGTAGAAGCCTTGTATTTAATTATTTAACCACAAATCGCAAAAGTTTTAAGTTACTTTCGTATTGTATTCGATTCCTTTGTTTATTGGGCTACATGATTTTAGTACTTTAAATACAAACCAAAGCGAAGCTTGTGAAAACTAGATCTTAGCAACGTCATTATACAGGGTGAGTTTTTTTTCATAATTTGTATGGGGATCTCGAAAACCATAAGAGATACGCATTAGGTTAAATGGAGAAAGATTTGCATCTTTCTCATCCAGATACGTTTTTGTCAATTTTAGAAAATGCATGGTTTACTAGATATTTGCAAAAAATAGAAATTCTCCAAATCCTTTTAAGTGCTATAATTCTTCTATTCTTAACGGTAGAAAAATTTTTTTTCAATATTGTTTTTAAGAAATTCAATTTCAAACGACATCTTCTTAAATTTTTAATTTTGCTTTGCATTTTTGAGTTAGCAAGCAATGTCTAATTTTTTTAAATGGAAACCATAGTTGGCTATGACACATTCTAATAGTGCATTTTTTTCTGCTTGCAATGATGTAAGGATTGTAGAACTTATTTTAATAAATAACAGCACAATACACTATTATTATGTTTAACAAAAATCATGTCTTGCCATGGAAATAGCGATTTAATAATTGAAGCATTATGTTTACTTCATCATTGACAGTTCGTTCATTAGGGTGACTATAGTTGGTTTTGTTAGTGATTTAGTTGCTTTACAAAGTTAGTTATGGTGTACACTAATCTTGAGAAACCTGATATGATTGAATGTTACATTATTTGTAACAAAAATAGTAAAGAAGCCGCGCACGCTATTTTTTATTGTATTTTGATCGCCCTCGACCATCGTTAGACACCTTCAAGAATTTATACGAATTTAAAAGAGTATGGAAGTTTTGTTAAACCTAGAAATAAGGGTAATATTGGTGAAAACACACAGATAAATGTTTTAGCTGCTGTTAGCGGAATCCATCAACATCAACGCGGCAAATTGCACAAGGCGCTTCTACCTCACAAGGCACAGTAGTGAGAATTTTATCAAAACATAAGTACCATTCTTATAAAAAATTAGTTGGTCAAACTCTACACCCTGGAGACGATGAAAGACGATTAAATTTTTGTGCTTGGTTCGCAAATATGTGTCATGAAAATAATAGCTTTCCGATGCAGATCTTATGGACCGACGAAACACGTTTTACAAACTGCGGCATGTTCAATAGCCATAATGAACACCTGTGGGCGCAAATAAATCCTCACCGTTTAGAAGAAAGGCGCCCCAGATTAGGTTTGGCTTCAATTTATGGTGTGGTGTTATTGGTTCGCAACTTGTTGGGCCATTTATTTTTAATGAAACTTTAACCGCAAATCGATATTTGCAATTTCTTAGGGAAGATTTCGACAATATCCTAGATGAATTAAATTTACAGACCCGTACAAATTTACGGTGGTTTCAACACGACGGTGCCCCGTCTCACTATCAGGCACAGGTCAAAAGATATTTAGATGAATTATTTCCAAACTCGTGGATCGGCAGAAATGGTCCTGTTTTATGGCCTGCACGTTCCCCAGATCTTACACCGTTAGATTTCCTCGTCTTTGCGATCATATGCAATCCAAGAGGAGCTATTGGACGCTGTTATTAATGTATTTGATAGCTTAGATGGGCGCAAAATTAGGAGAGCTATTAACTCAGTGTTGAAAAGGTGTCGTATGTACGTCGATAATAATGATGGGCATTTCGAACACTTAATGTAAATTTAGGGTGTTACGTGTTGTTATTAATTCGTTTAGCGTTTTTATTGTTTCTTGTATTACATTGTATATTATTTTATTGTTTCTTGTATTACATTGTATATTATAAGTTTCTTTACTTTTCCATGGCAAGACATGATTTTTGTTAAACATAATAATAGTGTATTGTGCAGTTATTTATTAAAATAAGTGCTACAACCCTTACGTCATTGCAAGCAGAAAAAAATGCACTACTAGTGTATGTCATAGTCAAATATAGTTTCCATTAAAAAAATAGACTTTGCTTGCTAACTCAAAAATGCTAAGCAAAATTAAAAATTTAAGAAGTTGTCGTTGTTTGAAATTGAATTTCTTAAAAACAATATTCAAAAAGTTTTTTTCTAACTTTAAGAATAGAAGTGTTATAGCAATGAAAAGGTTTTGGAGAATTTCTATTTTTTGCAAGTATCTAGTAAACCATGCATTTTCTTAAATTGACAAAAACGTATCTGGATGAGGCTTATAAATATGCAAATCTTTCTCCATTTAACCTAATGCGTATCTGATCCCCATACAAATAGAGAAAAAAAAATCACCCTGTATATAGAATAATTAATATTATAAATATCTTAAAAAGTCAGCGAGAGTGTTTTTAAGAATTAGTTTCTGAAATTGTGTATACCAGTGGTTTCTAAACTTTTGACATAAAGTACATGAATGAACATATCTCCGTTTGATTACTTATCTATATGCATATTTAACCAATTTTAGAGGAAAATAGGAAAAACCATCGTTCAAAGTTGAACGGTTTTATTTTAGTGTACCGTGTTAAAAATATAATTTTTATAAAAATTATCTTGCGCCTCCTTGAGCAAGTGCCACCCCCCACCCCCGTGCACCTCAGTTTGAGTGTTTACTATACATACTACAACTCAACAGCAAGAACAAATTACAAACGGGATAGTAAAAATGTAATGTATTTTAGCTAATTTAAAATATTGCTAGTGTACCATTGAGATTAATTACTTCGGGCCTGTTTTTTCAACTCCGATTAAAATGCCGGTTAGCGTAATCATTAATTAGAACACAGGTAAGTACAAATTTACGTTTTTCCAACACCGGTTAGTGTAGTTACGAGTATCTTTTCTGATAAGGACGATTCAGTTTTGGAAGTTTTTAGTTCTATTACAATTCTGGAATTTTATCTCAATTTCTGAAGATCCTAAATATTCTGTGGCAATTTATGCTTGCGTTTGCTATTTTTATCTTTGCAACTGCAACTTATTAAAACATCATTTAGTCGAACATATGTTGGACTTTTGGACTTACTGTCACTAACATATTAAATTATATTGAAAAAAGTACAAATGAAATTGAAACATGGAAGAAATTTTAATCTGGTTTACGTTGAAAGCTTATGCAGACACACTAAGGGGATATTAAAGTCGATTTGTATTTGGGAATTGACTATAATTGCTTTTGGAGGTGTTGGCTCGTAGGAAGAGCCAAATGCAAGCCATCTCATTCTCATATATTTGAAATGAATGTTTTCCGTCACCCGAATACACAGAAAAAATGCATCTGAAGGCGCTGCTAAAATACAAATAATTCAGTACCGCACCATTCCGGAATTTCTTAATTTAATTACTCAAACTAAACTTTTTTCCGCAATTCAAAAAGCTATATATCACATAATTTAATTATTTCAGATTTTAACCGAGAAACACACGTACATTTTACACTAATTTGGAATAAAAAAAAATAGATGGTTGTGACAAAAAATTACATAATCTGACAACCTTTCCGTATACTCATATCTATATTGGAGTTGTACAGAAAATTTCCCATTTCTATCTTGAACAATAGTAAAAAAAAACTGATATATTCGATATCTTGCTTTCTCGACCGCTTTAATATCCCCTTAAGTACTTTTGGCTGAATTGGGTTTCGATGAATAACGTATATGCTTGTAACGTTGATGTGCAGTAAAATTCGACACTAATAATTATTACTGGCATTGTCAAGCTGACTCCAATTCTTCCAGAACGTAACATTTTTTACGTTAAAATCATGTAAACCAATTTGGGAACAAAGTTTAGTCAATCAACCTTCTTTGATTAAAGGAATTTGGACATAAAATTGGTCAAGTTTGCTATTTTCAAACAAATGCCTTGCTTGATGAATGTATAATAGGGGATAAAATTATATCACCAAAGAGTTAAATAGAAGAGATTAGTTTTGTCCTATTTTCCTTAATTTCTTCTGGTTTATTTATTTCTTAAAGGAACTTAGGCATAATATGTATTATATTGTTTTTAATAAACAACTGATATATGATCTTTCGGTAAAAGTATATAGCTTTATACATCCTACAGAAACTTAGTGCAAGTTAAATCGTCTCAGATATGGAAATGAAAAGTGCAATATCTGATACTGTTATTATAGAATACCTAGCTAAAGACCGCAGATCCAAACTTTTCTTTTTCAACAAACTATTCCTACTTTTATGATTTTGTTACATATATTTTACATATCTTTAGGTAACTGTTAATTTCATATGAATATATGTATGTATTTCTCAATAGCAGTAAGTAATCCATAACTTTTGTTTCAGTATCACTCAATTTTGTTGCACTTTCTTATTTATTTCACAAGAAACATTTTAAATATGTGTTATGTACAATATTATTAGAACAAAATATACTAATTTAGATCAAATGCATTAATTAGTAAATAATAGGTTGCCAACTTTGTACGATAAATCCTTAAACACTGTTTAAATGACAGGTGTATTTCTTCCCATTGAAAAACGCCGGTTGGAGATAATCAGTAATTAGGCTAAATCAATGATTAGTTAATCGCGTGTTTTAATCACAGTTGGAAAAACTGGCCCTTAAATTAATTTAACGTCAAAGATGCATCGACATTTAAGATTCATACCAACGATCCCTTGCGTTTCAGATAAGGACACTAAACTTCTTCCTAGAAGATTATTTATTGAATCGAGAATGTTTCTTATTGTGTGTTAGATTACTAAGATTCACAATAAAACTTTTTCTAATTTATTTTTTCATTTACTTAAGAATAACTCGTATGTATATTGATTTAAATAAGAGAAAAGAATAAGAAAACATCCAAACCTCCTTTTAATACATTCTTCTTTGTTTTCTTTCGGTTTCTCCACTATAACGACGATATTTTTCAACAATAAGGCCCGCCATATACGAACTTGTGACGTAAATATACACAAGTTCGGATCTACGGGTTACTATTACTGAAAATAAGAAAAATTCCAAGTGGCAGTCCTCATGCTTGTATATTAATATATAATGTATATACGTATAGTTCATTGTCTTTTTTCGGTTTGAAGCGGTTTTTTTCGAAGCATACCTATAATCAGTATCAACATGTCATACTTTAAATACAGCCTAAAAAGTAAATAACAAGATTTTACTACTTTTTCAACTACAATAGGTATCAATTTAATTCATTTTTAAGGAAAGAATTCTACCGCGAAAGTTGTAGTACTTTTTCATAAACTAAGATTGTACACAGAAAATCTTAAACTATAATTTTGTTAATAAAAATAGCTAAACTCCTAGAAACAAATTTATAGTGAATCTTCTAGATGTGACCTCCTACACAAGCCAGCTCCATTTCTAAAATGTTTATGGTTGTATGCTATTATACAGGTGTTCAAGAAGTGAGTGGATCTTCTGTATCGCCTATTATCTATATTATTTAAAATAAGGGAAGTATACTGTCCTCACATCAACAAAAAACGAAAAGCATCTCAAGAAGATATACCTGTAACAATTTATGTAAATATGTACTAAGAATGCACTGATCTTCCAATCTTTCTTACGAATTCATTTAGCCTATGAGGCATACCTGAAGTTGGTAAATCAATGGTAAAGTAAACAATCAATAGGAGAAAAACTATTTTTTTAGTGGTAGCTTGAATAATTGATCCCCGTCTTCCTGTTCCATTTGCGAACGAGAGAGCATGATGGTAGTCGATCAAATATGCATGCCAGAAACACGTATAGCAATTGTCGAAGAACGTAACCGCAAAATATCCTGCTGGAATTGAGATTTCTTAGTTACTGACGATATGGCACTAACATTGGGTCGCTGTAGTTTATTCGCGTAACTATTTCTATTTCATGGTCGTCCTGGAATTACTATATAGTAGAGGATGTCTATTTCCACGATAGATAACTAAACCATCATTTTAGAACGCTTTTAGAATAACCTCTTAAATCCTTTTAGTATGCTTTTCGAATTCTTTTAGAATGCTTAACGAATCCTTTTAGAATACTTTTCGTATCATTTTGGAATGCTTATCGAATCATTTTAGAATGATTTTCGAAGGGTTTCAGAATGCTTTTTGAATCATTTTAGAATGGTTTTCGAATCATTTTAGAATTCTCTTCGAATTCTTTTAGAATGCTTTTCGAATCATTTTAGAATAGAATAGAATTATATTTTTTCTCGTACAAATTCAAGCTTGTGTCACCATGACTTTACTACTTTTAATACTGTGATATTGTTTATACTATTCTGACGTGTTCAAACATGAGATATGTAAAATGAACTGAATAAAGTTATTATTATTATTATTATTATTAATGCTTTTCGAATCATTTTAGAAAAATCTTTTCGAATCATTTTAGAATTCTTTGCGAATCATTTTAGAATTTTTTTCGAATCATTTAAAATGCTTTTCGAATCATTTTAAAGTGCTTTTCGAATCATTTTCGAATTCTTTTCGAATCATTTTCGAATTCATTTCGAATTCTTTTAGAATGCTTTTCGAATCATTTTAGAGTGCTTTTCGAATCATTTTAGAATTCTTTTCGAATCATTTTAGAATTATTTTCGAATTCTTTTAGAATGCTTTTCGAATCATTTTAGAATTCTTTTCGAATCATTCTAGAATGCTTTTTGAATCATTTTAGAATTATTTTACAATGCTTTTTGGAATCATTTTAGAATTATTTTCGAATTCTTTTCTAATCATTTTAGAATTCTTTTAGAATGCTTTTCGAATCATTTTAGAATTATTTTCGATTCTTTTAGAATGCTTTTCGAATCATTTTAGAATTCTTTTCGAATCATTTTAGAATTCTTTTCGAATCATTTAAAAATGCTTTTCGAATCATTTTAGAGTGCTTTTCGAATCATTTTCGAATTCATTTCGAATTCTTTTAGAATGCTTTTCGAATCATTTTAGAATTATTTTCGATTCTTTTAGAATGCTTTTCGAATTATTTTAGAATTCTTTTCGAATCATTTTCCAATTCTTTTCGAATCATTTAAAAATGCTTTTCGAATCATTTTAGAGTGCTTTTCGAATCATTTTCGAATTCTTTTCGAATCATTTTCGAATTCATTTCGAATTCTTTTAGAATGCTTTTCGAATCATTTTAGAATTATATTAGAATGCTTTTCGAATCATTTTAGAATTCTTTTCGAATCATTTTAGAATGCTTTTCGAATCATTTTAGTATTTTCTTCGAATCATTTTAGAATTCTTCTCGAATTCTTTTAGAATGCTTTTCGAATTATTATCGAATTCTCTTAGAATGCTTTTCGAATCATTTTAGAATGCTTTTCGAATCACTTTAGAATTATCTTAGAATGCTTTTCGAATCATTTTAGAATTCTTTTAGAATGCTTTTCGAATCATTTTAGAATTATTTTCGAATTCTTTTAGGATGCTTTTCGAATCATTTTAGAATTCTTTGCGAATTATTTTAGAATGCTCTTCGAATCACTTTAGAATGCGTTTCGAATCATTTTAGAATGCTTTTCGAATCATGTTCGAATTCTTTTCGAATCATTTTAGAATTCTTTTCGAATGCTTTGCGAATCATTTTCTAATTCTTTCGAATGCTTTTCGAATGATTTTAGAATTCTTTTCGTATCATCAAAGCATACTAACGCTTTTCGAATTCTTCAAAATAGGGTCATTTTGACCCGAACACTGCAGAAGGATTAAATGAATTTCCCTTAGTAAAAGTTTTCATCAGAAACCCTGCCTGTATTTATTTACACACAAGGCAGTTTGTGTAAACTACTCATTTTCTTCCCTCCAACTTTCGCTTTTAAAACTAAAAGTTTATCTTTATTAATGACAAGCAGAGAATGTAGTTTCATATAACTGTTGTTCTTTCTACCCGCGAAAGTAAGTATATTTAACGCCTGCCTGAAAATGACAAATTACTGATTTCTCCTCTCAAGAACACAATTTTTACGTATGCAGACCTAATGCAACTGAATTCAGAATTTTTACTTAATATTTAAAAATGTTGTTTCATTTAAAATAACAAGTTTATACCCACGAAAATATGCCTGTATATTCATTTTTTTCCTAATGTGCAACTATAAATGTTGAACAGTTTAAAAGGTATGGTTCGTTCGTGCACATTGGGCACGTCTAGGCTAGACTATGTTATTTACATACATAAAAAAACGATCAAATTTATTGCAACTGCTTAAAGATACAGCATCTTTAATACAAAAGAGTTTATGCGCGTTAGTGTTATTAATTCTTAGCCGACAAAATTATCGGCCTTAAACTTTATTACTCATCAAGGAATTTTATACATTTTGTTTACGCAGTGAAGTGTCTATTATAATGATTAGCTTGCACTTAATAGTAAAAAATGTTTACAATATCTATTTCAGTATGTTCAATGGAATGTTGTTATTGTTTAACCTGAACTTGTTACATTGATCTTTAACAGTCAGTAGAATATAATTGTATTTGCAAAAATAGTATAGATAATATACTATATGAATAGTAGAGGGCACTCATTTCAGTTTCACTGTCTGCTTAATAATGAGAAACAAACATTTAAAGAAACTAAATACGATTACACAGGATGCTTTTAGTATTACGATATAGGAAACTTATTGCATTTTTGATTTTATCGTCAAATTTAAAAGTTACTTTCACACAACACAAAATTCAGCAAGAAGAGATTACCTTTTAGATAAGGCAAGTTTAAAATTCGTAGATGTATGAATTTTTGCCAACAAATACCTACTCACACTAGGATAGGACTGGAGATTAATATAGAAAAGAGTACTACTGTCTCAGATAAGAATATTGTTTCGTCCTTTCTGAACGTATGACGCGACGAAACTAAACTCCATCCTGTCGCTTAACACTTTTGGAATAATTCAGTAATGGAAATTCAGGGTAATATTACCTTTTACCTATTACGCTAAACCTGACTTAATATAAAATATTTATTGTCCTACCTGTATATCCTCTCTTCTGCTATTTGGGAGTTCTGTGTCGCCGCTTTGCTCAGTGAATATTGGAGTAGGTTTGACGCAGCATATCAGGCGATGGACTAATAAGCCACCCTCTTAGTTAATAAGACAGGTCGTGGTAGCACACCTGAACGGGAGGTACTCAGGAGATAATAAGCAGGATAAATTCCCAAATTAACAAGGGTAAACCAATGTTATCCACAAGCGAAGTACTAAACAAAACGTACCAAGAATAACATTTCTACGTCACACTATAAATTTATGTCCATCCATTTGGACGTTATCCAAATTACATCAATTTCTTAATTAAACCATAGAAGATATTCATCAGTGCAATTTTAAATTTCAAGCAAAACTCCAAGACAATTATGGCACTACTCAAGACTTGGGAAATAAAATTTCTCACGTCTTCTCTAACCCAGTTACTAGTCTAAAAAGAAGGAAGAAGATGTGTCCCACGCTACAGCGAAGATATCACCGCCACAAACATGACGTTGCAAAATAAAAATAACTGTAATAAATGAATGCTCAATTGCAAAATATAAAAGCGAAAATAGGAAGTAGCCGAAAGAACAGCCACAATAATCGAAAAACTAACAAATAAACAACGATTCCTTTGCGAAGGGTAAGTAATTAAATTTAAAATAGATATTCGCGGTAAAATGAATTTTTTACGCCAACAACATTAAGAGAATGGAACAATTTACATATATGACAGTAAAGTAGGAGCGGAACATTTTGCAAAAGAGCTTTCGTTTTCACAGTGGTTAAAAATTATTTATATCGTGAGTTACGCACTTGCCCATTTTTCGAAATCAGTTATCCAGCCAATCCTACCACGTTTCCTCTGAAAGCTAAACTTGTTATCCAAGGCCACTGATACCCAATTATAATGAATCTGTTCATCAAGTTTTTCGAAAACAATATTAAACAGGAATATTAATAATGTCCATGAATCTGGATTATGGACGTACATTATATTTTCGCCATAAACTACCTTCGCATTGATTGCAGATTTATTAAAACTAAGAATACCATAATCGAATTCAACGTTTACAGGAAGAAACCGTTCCGTTATTTTTTTAATTCACAGACTGGCTTTCTACAAGGTTTAAAAATGTGAAATTTTTAACAATAAACCCTCTATACTGTACTATACTGCTGTAAAAATTTTATGTTTGAGATTTATCTATAAGTCCAGTTAGAGAACCCTAGAAATGCGCATTAAATTTTACTGTGTATTATTTTTATCATTAACGAATTATAATATAATCTCAAGTAATATTGCCTATTACATTAAAACTTACCCTTTTTTTGCATGAAGTAGCTTGTGCACGCTTTAAAAGTTTTTTAATGAACTTAAGAGGGATCTCTACTCCCAGCCGCTGAGGCCACTGTAGACAGTTTGATTTCCCCATAAAATTAACCGTAAATATTAATCAATTTTTAATTTTTTTATACCAAATGAAAGAGAATTCGAATATCTATGTAGGTACGCCTAGTATATTTTTTCTAAAAATATTTTAGAAATTGTCATAATTAGTAGCAGAATTAGACATTTTGTCGAATTTATTTTGAAATAAATAAAAAGAAATTCAAAATTTTACTACTAAGCGTACGTAAATTTGAGTTTTCTTTACAAATTGATGTAATTATTTATAGCATTGGTTGAAATTGGATCTTAATTTTATGGGGAAATCGAACCCCTGCAGTGATAATGTTTATGACTTTTGTACATTGTCAAACGGACTGGCCCATCCAGTAGAGATCCGTCTTAATAATAAAGTAATATTATTTATATATTATTTACAACTTATACAATAAAAAAAGTATTGATATCTATAAAACTTGGATCATGTTTATCATTCTACCTTTATTCTTTCTTCACTTAGTTTTGGGTAAATGTTAGTGTCCTTCCAGTAATTGTTGTAAGTTCTTAGGCACTTAGTTTCCTTAAAACATGGCTCATGGGCATACAGTCTGGTCTTTCTCCATTTCCTTAAAAGCTTCCCTGGTCGCGCGGGATGATAAAATGTTACAAGTACATCCTTATTTATGTCATTCTGTGTCAGCCACTATTTATAATATACACACGTGATAGAATTTCTAGTTTGAAGTGTTATTCGTACAGCTTTGGCAGAATTTCATATTCCGGAACAAAACAATGAAAACTCCTTGTACCAGTAATTGCCACAGACTGTTCAAGTCGATGAAGAAGTTTACTGTTGTAATAATATTGAATGATTTCTTCATCTCCTATGTAAGTGAATGTGATTCCTTTTAAGTGTTCATGACAAAATTCAAAAATTTGCAGGCGGGCGTTTTACCATGACACGTAGAAAAAAATGCCAGTCAGCTTCCATATTAAAATCTGTCTTATGATGACATAAGTGAATGATTTTTGTTTGTTCTTATATTGACCAGAGGGTCCGTCAGCAAAATAAATGACCTTTTTAATATGATGATGATTTCGTTGGATGTGATTTTCCAGTAGCTGCTGAAAACAATCGTAGCTGTATTGTGTTCCAACTAATGACACAAAAACATTGGCTTTTTACTTTACTATCTATTTTCAAAAAATTTCCAAATGGCTGAATGGTGACTTGTCGAATCACCCAGTGTTGGCCCTGGGCCTCATCTTGTATAATAAAAATATAATTTTCAGAAAAATCAATCAAAATAATAGTTTGTTTCTTTTTCGGTAAGTATCCGTTTTCTTTTCTTTAAGTATTCTTTTTTGAATCTTCGACAAATAGTTTTTTATGGCATTTTTAACGTCCCCTAACTTGACTTGTATATAAATCTCAACCATGACATTTTTATAGCTATAGAGGATTTAAGTATCTGTATGTATGTGTGTTAACATTTGGATATTTTAAAAAAATTCCGATTTTGAAAGCCCCTAAATCTCAGGGTTGATTTTGTTTCTAAATACAGTTCATTAACACATCCCCACAAAAGTAATATAAAAAATAGATTTCTTTTGGGAATGATATGCCTTCGAAAATTGAAAATTTGTCATTTTTTAAGTCAAACTTTTAAGTTGATTTTTGCTACTTGGGATACAATTTTCCTTAAATATGTACTGGAGATAATAAATTCCTGAATAAACTGGTTTTGGATTCATCCACCTCGACTTCAACAGTTCCCAGTAATATAAGTTAACGCAAACACTTACAAACGCAAAATGAGCACGCCTTGTAAAACAAAAATGGCTGCCATTGAAATTCAGAAAAAGATAAAAATTTAAAAACAGTCTTTTTGGGCTTTCTAATCGTGCACGAAGAATCAACAAACAAAAAAATCATCTGATTATAAAACGGTCAAGCAACCAATTATTTTTTTTCTGGATCAACTGACATGGAATGACCCCAAAGACATTCTTGGGAAGTCCGAAAAATAAAACAGAAATGTATCAGAAGTTTGGAGCAGTTGAAGTATGTAATAAGATGTATGTACGGTAAATTAAACGTAATATAAAAATGTTTTATGACTTAGCATGCATGTCAGCAATCTCGTGAAGTCCTCACTTACAGTTGTTGAACACATATATTATAGTACGGGTCACCCATAAAAAAACGGGAAATTTACACATTAATATAATCATAATTGAACATTATTTCAAATTTCATTTCTTTTTTTCCCGATTATTAGTATTATTAATATATTTATAGTCATTTTGCTGTTCTGATTTAGACTTGCAGATATTTCAATTATTAACCGAATAAAATATCTAAAAACTCAAACCAAGGAAACAAAGCGGCGATTAAAAAGTACTAAATAGTTTTCTGTGTTTCTGTCTGACGATAACGGATTTATCGAGAAAATTTACTTATATAGCTCATTTTGTATAGTCAGAAAATAGTTATTTACGAACCAAGTGCGGGAAGACTATTTTCCCGCATGAGCGCACTTTGAAAGCACCAGCGACCGCAGGAAGCGAGTGCTTTTAATTGCGCGAATATATTTTAGCAACGTCACACATACACTACTCAATTACAGTCCAAATCAATTGATTTTCCGTTGTATTCATAAGTAATTCCGATATCGTCAATAGAAAGTTCGGTTGTCAACAGGACATTTCTAATCTCCAAATGAATGTTTTATTATTCAAAATAAAGTCCGCTATTATGATCACTGTTCGTTCGTTTCATTTTGGTGACACTAGTACATTTAAAAAGTATGGTTTACAATAAAATCAGTAACGAAAGAAGACGTTTAATAATAGAAGTCTTTAATAAAGGTAAAACTTTGAAAAATTTAGGCAGAACGTTTGATGTTAAATATGATACGGTTCGAAAAATTGTTACACACCTAAATCCTTAAGGCGCGAAGTTTTGGTAGAATATTTTAATTTATTACATAAATTTATCTGTTATCTTAACATGTGTAAAAAAAAGTGTTACTCAACAAATCCATTTTCTTATGTATTTAAGTAAACCGTCCTTTCTTTTGATCATAGCGGACTTTGTTTTGAATAATAGAACTTTCATTTGGAGATAAGAAATATTCTGTTGACAACCGAACTTTCTATTGACGATATCGGAATTACTTATGAATACACCAGAAAATCAATTGATTTGGACTGTATTATTTTTACAGCATCTTTATGACATCATCTATAGACGTATTATTTTGCAGTACACTCTAATTGATTAACCTTTAAAGTAAGACTATAACACTTTTTTAAGTGTACCAATAAATGCACTGCTTAGGCGATTCGAAATCTTTTATAACAGAATAAATTTTAATTTAGTCAGCTGCGATACACCGTCCTGTGTATAGCCAGTAAAAAAAAAAAAAGTAACTGTACTAAAATGAACTGAGGAATGGTAAGACGTGGCAACCGTGGATTTTTAAGCAGGATCGCGTCTCGTCTAGACAATTAAACTCTTGAAACAGCTGATTTTGACAGCGTCCGAACAACAGCGGAGATAAACGGACAGAAGGAACAGCAGCAGGAGTGTCACAACGACTGTAATAGAGGAAAGCAACGCGCGTTGCATGGCAATGCTGGCCGGCTAACGTCTTGAAAGCGGTCTGAGCACGACCGACAAACCGGTCCTGTATCCGGGCAATCCGACTCAACGCACACACATATACTACCGGAGAGAGAACTCCTGTAAATGTAGAGGCGATATATTTTGCTTTTGCTATGTATTGTATGCATGCGCGCGCGCGCGCGTGTATGTGTGTATATATGTGCTGCTAAAAGGGTCATTGGCCAAAAATATTGAGCTGGGATTTTTTGCCGACGAGAGCTGCACAACGACCGAGACCACCGATTACAGAAGGCCCAGACTTTCGCGTTTTCTCTTCTGGAGGCAAGCGAGTCCGCATTACGTAACGTTAAAACTGGCCGTTTTTTGCGTGTTCCCGTCGTTGTTCTCTTTTTTTTACGTAATAACACAATGATGGAGTAATTTGCAATACTGTCGAACATTTCTAAGGTGTTTCAATTACTGTTACATGTGGAATGTGAGTTCAACTCTTGTTGTATTCAGGAGTAAATAGTTTGCTGTATATTATGACATGTTTTGCTTTCTTTTTTAAATAAACGATTTTTATCCACAACTATTAAGTAATATAATAATATGTATTAAATACACCATTTCTACCAAGCAATGCCATGCATGCATTACTAAATACTGATGAACAATAATGACACTTCGATGGAATAATAGGCGCTTTCCTTTTGACATAAATCTCAGATAATATAACCTTACTTTAGCTGAGATTATATTTTGACGTGTTCCTTTTGTAATCAGCTGACTGAGACGAAGTGCAGGGCTGCCGCAAGCCCGTTCGAAAATGAACCGATATTTTAGTTGAAAACGTACTGAATTTGGTAAAAATGAACTGAATGGCGGGAAATTTAAAAAGTTTGCTATAAATGGATATTTGTTTTATAACGTCATTGTAAAAGAGGTAGCAAAAATACAGATTATTGTATTAATATCTTAATCATAGTAGGGATGTTTACAGAATGGAAATTAAAACCTACAGACGCCATGTTTTCATATCTTTTTGTCTTTAGTAATGAGTAATGACACAGTAATGATGATTTTGTTTATACGAATGCATATTATGTGTATTTGTATCAAAGACGCAATAATAATATATAGACTTGGAAAAACAAATACGTATTAAAATTGAATTTCACTATTAGAATAATATGATTCAAAGCGCCTGTGATTGATAAGTCGGGGAGAGGTGACCAAATATTGTGCTTACTGGCAAAGCAGCAGAATGAACATATTTTGTTTGTTATGTTTACCAATAGTGATTTTGTTAATTGTATACGTATACACATTAACAAATTATGTAGTAACGAAAACAAATACATATAGTATAGTAGTTGAGTATAGTAATATATATAGAATTAATTTCAATATGAGTGTGTGATATAAGCATAGATATACGTAAATAATTACATATCTATGGATATGATTTAAATATTATCTAACGTCATTAGAACGTTCTGTTAATTTCTTTAAAAAAACTATTTTCTATTAACTTTTATCTTCGTAATTTCGTACTGAAACTAACATTTTTGCAAAAAGTAGTACTGACGTACTGAATTTAAACGTTTTGTACTGAATTCAGTACAATTGTACTGAAACGGCAGCCCTGACGAAGTGAGATTTTTACCTCCCCCCTTACCGATTCTGAGGTTGGTCAGAACCTTCCTCATTACTGAGATTTAAATATCACTTGGTGGTGGTGGTAACAAATGCATTTAATACTAGGCGAAAATAGGGTTATGTTATTTGATTACCTACACGGAAAAGTATGTACGAAATTCAGCGAACTAAAAATATGTGGATTATGAATGATAAAGGTGATATTAGAATCAGACGACTCGCAGAAATCGGTAGCATCAATTAACTCCTATAATTTTGCTACCTGGTTAAGTTTTTGAAACAATTATAACAAGGCATTAAATAACTTATAAACATTATCTGAAATTTGGACATACCAGGCATTCAAATTGCTTCGGATGCTTGATATATAACGGACGTTTTTAAATTCATCGGTGGATCAATTGGTGGAATCAGGTTTCCACCAAAATGTTGTTATATTACGGTTAGATTTATGATGGGTTTTTCAAAACGCGTTTCTATATTCACCAAAGTTTTATGCTGGACTCAACAAAAATCCACTTTTTCCACCTGCTATAGAAGTTGGTTCTTTGGTGGACGAATAGTTGAAGGATAAAAGATGATAAAAGTAAGGTTCTGGTTGATGTTGAAAAACTGATATTTATTATGGAAGAAGCAGCAGGGAGTAACTATTGTTCATCCTTCACTGAAATTTACTTTGCGGTAGATTTAATAGATAATCAAAAAAAGCAAAAACATTCAACATCTACGACTAATGCAGAAATTGAAGAAGTATCTTCAGATAATTGCGATTTAAGTTGTTAAAATGACAATAAAAAAATATTACTGTGTTGTAGATCCAGAAAAATATGAACGTAAATTTGAAGAAATGCGGGGTGCAAAAAGACAAGCATCAGGTACTAAAACAGATAAAGCAGGTTCTACATCGAACTATTTCAAGTGGACAACAGATAATATAAAATTAATGCTCCAAGAACGGTTTGACATGGAACCTGAATTTGTGAATCCTAAATGTAAGAAAGTAAAGCTTTGGGGAAGGATTGCAAATAAAATGCAAGAAGCTGGCTACCACCGTATTGGTGGCCATGACTGTAATGCTAAATACAGGAATTTGCTCCCAACATACAAACAAAATAAAGAAAAAAAAGTCAAACACTGGAAAGTCTAAAATAACATGAGAGTATTTTGAAATATTTGATAATGTATTAGGCAGAAAACTATCAATAATTCATGACAAAAATCTTTTATCAACATCTATTGAATCAGAAATTTCTGATCAGTCTGACCATGAGATAGAACTTGAAATAGTAAAAGATGACTGCAAGAAAGAAAAGTTGCCACAAGCGATGTGGAAAAGCGTAAATTATGCAATGAATTACCTGTGGCACAATATTTGTACCTTAAAGAAAAAAGACATGTGGAAGACAGAGAATTTGCTCTTAAGAAATGGGATGAAACGAAATAACTGAAGAAAGACGAGATCGGTGCTATCAATAACTTGGCGCAAGCTATAATGGAAGCAACAAAATCAAGGATAACTAAATGAAATTATATATGTATTTACAATTTATTTTCAGAATAGACGATTTATTTTTTTGCGTTTCTTCGAATTAGCGTATATTTTTTTTTCTTAGTCTGCATTTGAAATTTATTTGCAGATGTTTTTTTTTTGAGAGGTTATTTTTATTATGTCTAAATTAGGCCGAAATCAAATAGGAAAGTAAAGACTGATTTCATACTTGTATATATTTATTTTATTACAATATATATTTATTTTCTTTTAAACTATTTATTATGAAATTTATTTTGAGGGAAAATAAATATTTTCTTAGGTTATGTATAATATATCGATATATCAAACGCATCAGTACTTATCTACCATATACGTGCCCTATTCAACATATTTTCAATATAACTGTACATTCAGCAAACGAAAAATTCATGGTTGACAGTTCACCATTGGTAGATTTCACCTTAAATAATTGGTGAATTAAAAAACAGACGTTTACTTATGATATAATATTAAAAATTAATTTTACGGTTGTAATGACAAGTAAGGCAAGTTTAAAACCTCACCTGTCAAAATCTTTTAATCCAGTGAGAGAATCTCACTTCAAGTGAGCGGAGACACTCACATCACTTTAGCTCAGCTCAGATCTCTAGTAAAAGGAAAGCGCCTAATATTACTCAACCGTTGCGTCAAATTTGACATTTTATAAATATACTTGTTGTATTTGTATTATCCGTTAGAATTTGTGGAAATATTGAGTGTATTACAATGTCTAAAGTGCCCTTTACATTATGTGATTTATCACATGATTTTATCACAATTTTGCTATTTACACTATGTGTTTTAACATACAAAGTTACTCATGAGGCCAGTCAGAAAGAAAATCAAATCGAATCATACATCCTCATCCAGAATAGAACGGTGTCTATTTTCTTGTGAGATTTCGAATGATTGCCGATAATATGATGAATGTGCTTAAGGCTGGACGCCCGCTTCAAGCTGAGGTCGATTTGAAATAGGCGTACCACTGTTTTTTCGTGCAAATGTAATAAAAGACAAATGTTTAAGGGTCCGCGTGCTCTGTCTTATGCTGAGGAAAAAGATAGAGAAAAGAACTTGTCACCTAATCTAATCTGCCTGTAATTTATGGCTGCGTTATGGTCTCAGATAATCGCCGGTTGGCCGACATGTTTGGCAGTCGGGAAGCAACCCCCCCTAAATTAGACAATCTATATTTTCTCAAACATACAAAAAAAGTGAAGCTGAATATGTAAAATCACCTGCCGGATTCAAATTTTGAGTTGGAAAATAAAATCGAAATCGCAAAAAGGTCGAAAAATCGTTTTTTGTGTAAATTTTAAAATTTTCATTTTCTTCAATTTTTAATACTTATCTCGTGATATCTTAGCAATGCAGAGAGCTAGGGATCTGTTTTTTTTAAGGCTATACCCTAAAGTATTTGGATGATACTAGTGTTTTCGATTTTTCTTTATGGTGTGTAAATTTTATAAAAAAAAAAAGTTTTAGTAGACGACCAATTTGTGTAACGTATTTTTCAGCTATCGAGTAACTAATCTTATTTTTCAGAATTTACCCATATATATGTGAAACAAAATAAAGCCAACATTCCAAAATTATTTTTTGTACAAGAAATAAATTTCTAAACGTTTCAGAAGCAAATTATTGCGAGTCAAATATAATAATTATACTCCCTGCCCGCAAGCCGTGTGATCTCAGAAGTATTTTACAAACTGCATAGAAACTGCCCGAAATGGTAGGCGGAGCTACCTCTCGACACAATGTGCGAGCGTACCACATACTCTATTTGATTTCAGTGAATTTCGCCCAAATTTCAAAATTTTGTTTTCCGTTTCGTGACCTTATTTTTAAAAATTAAGAAAAAATAAAATTTATGTATTGCTGTTGAGTGTTACATAATTTTAAATAAAGGCTTGTTTTTTGAAATTTCTTACATTTTTATTTTTATTTAGGGCCCTTTGGACAATTTCGAAGAAATTACGATTTATCCATTGAAAGGCATTGTTTTCTTAAATTAGCGTGTAAATTCGGTAAGGTTTTCATGAAAAATACGATTAGGAAATGGGAAAAACGATTTCGAGGCCGGGCGTACAGCCTTAACCGAGATTACACTTTTGAGGTTCATATGAGGCAGCTAAGACAGCCGATCATCAACCATCAAGCCCAAAAACTACTCTTCTCAACACTAACAAACAAGCACTTCACCTTTATGTTTAATATTAAAGTTTGGAGTAATTGTGTTATTAAATATCATAAAGCGACCTTATTTAAATTAAGTTTTGGACTATGCTGCATGGGTCATGCATTAAGTTTGTCTAAATTCATTTCAAGTCATTCTACTGAACAATTCTATCAATCATTTGCCCAGCATTGAGCCATCCGCGAACAAAACAAATATATCATCCACCACTTTAAGCTTGTCATTCACAAAAAGTACGACGAAAATCGATCCCAGAAAAGACTCCTGGGACACCCCAAATTTAACGTTTATCCAATCCGATCTTATAGTTCTTCCGCTGGTATCACTAGAAAGAATACACTGCTTTCTGCACTAAAAAGATTTAATGTAATCTAAAGGCGCGTTTATAAGTGCATGGATTCAGGATTTGCAGACGTTTCGCTAATTTTCAGCAACAGGTGTTATTTGTGTATGTTGTTCATCTTTAAAATTAATAACAATGAACAAAAAGTGGAGCCCTGCAACAACTATCAGATTTTTCGAGATTTATGAAAAATACCCGTGTGTTCTATCTCTTCCTTTTCTTCGCAAGTTATCCGGCCTTTTATAAAACCATTCTGGCTTTTGATGTTTGAAGGTGGGTTCAATAAACCAACGAAAAGCAACATAAATCCATAAATTAAATAAAACATATCTATCAGTTCAGTGTTTAGTTTATCTTAAATGAATATTTTTAACACCACAAGATGTGAGATAATAACGGCACACCGCATTAAAACCCCGTAAACAAAAAGAGAAAGATTATCATAGCATGCACTTGCCGCGATTAATTAATTTACGACTCCCATTTATTACGCATTATTGCTTTCTGAAAATAAGTACTGCTGCTACTATGTTATTATGGATAAAGTATTACTTTCATTTTGCAAAATTCATTGGCATGTGTTCTAATTACTATACAATTATATCGTAATACATATTCAAATTATATAGTACTACATAACAACAAATTTGAAATTATATTTAGATATTTACATCAAGTCTTTGCTTATTAAAATGTTAAAGTAGTACACTTTTAATTAATTTTGCTATGAGTTCATAAAAAACCCGTTAAGTTCAATAATCTTCAGGTAAGTGTTCGACTGTTACGTATTTAACTATAATATAGATATTATAATTGATTTTATTTTTAAATCAAAATTAAGAAAAAAAGGTCTAAAATTAGTTAATAAGAATACGCTCTCAAGCCAATATATAGTTTGATGATGTCCGTCACGTCATGCATGCACATACGCGAGGTGTACACTATAAATATGAGAGTTCGAAGAGTAGTAGTTTTTAGAAACCAGCCAACCAACGTGACTAGCGCACGAAAATGTCTGAAGTAACGAACATTGAGTACCGCGCGGTCATTAAATTTTTAACAAAAAAAGGGCATACATCTTATCACATTAAACAACGTTTACGGTGATTCATCTCCTTCGTATTCAACTGTAAAAAAGTGGGCAAAATGTTTCCGCAGTGATAACAAACATTTCCAAAACAAGTGTTCGCCAAAATTCTCCATGACTATTTGGGTAAGAATAAAGTTAGTGTTAGATGGGTACAGCGACTTCTTTCTGCTCTCCAACGTGAACGTCGAGTCGAACGTGCGCAGTCGTTTTCAAACATGTGTGGAGACGACCCAAAACCGATTTTGGAGTCCATTGTCACAGGGAATGAAACAATGGTTCTGTTTTTCGATCCTCTATCGAAAAGGGAGTCCATGGAATGGCGGCGATCTGATTAACCACGTCCCAGAAAGGCGGAAGTCGTTCAATCAACGAAAAAAGTGATGGCCACAATATTCTGGGATTGTGAGGGCATTTTGCTAATTGACTTTAAAGAACGCAATACAAGTGTGAACGGCACATGTTATGCATAAATTAAGGGACAGTATTCGTGCAAAACGTCGTGGAAAATTGACAAAAGGTGTGCGATTATTGCTCGACAATACTCCCGTCCATACTGCCGCCATTTCACAAGCTGCCATCCGCGAATGCGGCTTTCAATAATTGGAACATCCACCGTATAGTCTGGATATGGCTTCTTGTGATTTTTTTTTTGTTTTCTAATTAAAAAAAGGCCTTAGGGGACGTAGTTTTACGGACGACAGTGAGTTGCAAGCAGCTGTTATAGAACATTTTGACGGAAAAACTTCAGATTATTTTTACAAGGGTATCGAATTATTAATTAATCGTTGTAATAAATGTATGGAAGTTAGGGGAGATTACAATGAAAAATAAAAATTCTTATATTGTTCCAAGTTTCTTTTTTGTATATCAGGCCGAGAATTTATGGCGCCTACTTCGTATATATGAATGACAGAAGCAATGTTAACAATGTGTACCAAGACCTATTTAGCCCAATTCTTTTAGGCAGTGAATCTATTAAATCATTGGAATAGTTAGGGTGGTATAGTGTAGAGTGAAATCGTTTTCTGATGATACCAACGCAGAAATGATTTTCATAGAAAGAACAAGTGGGTCCCAAACGAGAGAGAAATAGCTACACTTTTAACATGTACAGACGGTCCCAAAACAATTTACCGTAAAATCCGTTAATCAGTATCTATGTATTGTGCTGGTCATATGCTTTCGGTGTTTACCTACTTTTCAAGCACTTTATTAGTGTGTTTCTTTGGAAAATCGTTTTTATGAAAACTATTATATATAAGTTTTTATCAAGTATTACAATATAATTCATGTTTTTTGTTATTGTTAAATATTGTATTTTAATATAAATAACGTCCATCAGACAATAAAGACGGAGAAAATGAATTTACTATAATTTCGAATATAAATGCATGAATCTGCCTTATAATACAAATAAATGAAATTGGAAGATGTTTCGTAAATTATTCTCGAATAAAGAACTTTATCATTATATTATGATATTATATATTTCTGTGTAGGTATTAAATAATGGCGTATTTATAAGACGAAAAATAAATTACATTATACTGTAGACGTGTGTGAAATATATTGCAATATTTAAGGTAGTACCTATGTGCAAAATTTCTTGAAACATATATTTACTTATTTTTAGATTAATATGTCCAGTTTACCCACGAATTCAGGAAGGTGTGCCCCGACATATTTTGCAGATTTTGGAGATATTATAAATTTTGATAGTGATTCTGAAGGATATATTTGGTTTTTCCTGGGATGACGATGAATTTTATTGTAGCCAATTTAATTAACACTGTGAACTAAACATGTTATCTGTGAAAATATCTACAATCTATTGTATTACTTATAATTATAAAATTTATGATGTATATAAATTACATATGTTTGTATTGACAATATTATTCAGACTGTTAGAAATAATTGTAAGAGTTATACCAAAATAAATCGGCATCTAACATTTTTGTTTCTTTTTTAGTAAGCCAATTAAGAAATTGAACCAAAATATAATAAATGTAATATTCTGCTATTTCTGCTGCATACCATACATATAAAGTAAAATATTGTCTTACTGAGTAAAAATATTGTGAATTATTTGTGTACGAAATGAAACTATTGTAACGAAACAAGCCCACAAAACGAAAAAAACGTACCGGTAAACAAGTCATAAATCAACTGCACTCATGTACTGCGTCAGCGACAAAAAGTCTGGAATATGGTAGAAGAGAGCCAGAATTTGCTGGTGTATCTAGATATAAATGCCGCCGCTGGGATAAGGAATTCATTCCTTCAATAGAATTCATTCAATAGTAGTCGCGCGCGGTATTTACTGAACAGTTAAAATAAACATAAATAATGTGAGTAGTGCAGTTTTAATATAGTTCACAAAATGCATAAATATTACTGACACAAATAGTAGTGATAGAAATAAATACGTGTGTTAATTTATTCGTAGTAGTTTTAAGTGCGATACATTTATTTTATATTTTTATATTGTGATTAGTTTAAAGTGTGTAAATATACAGACTATTTCAATACATTTGCACGAGTTGTTTATTTCGACCCCGGAAACGCTACAATTTGGTGTTAGGTGTTTAGTGTGAACAATAAGTCCAAAGAAAAATAGCTACCAAACGTTTGGAAGAATTAAAGGTCGCCGAGTTAAGGGCAGAATTAGAAGAAACGGAGGCAGATACGCCTAGAAAAAAAATAATTCTCCAGGACCGGCTTCGTGACATTTTAATAAATGAAGATAAGGATCCCGAAAAATATTTGTTTCAAATACAGGCTGATCCAAGCTTAATAGTGGAGACTTTAAAAAATGAAATTGCAAATAATTCAAAACATTTCGAGACTACTATGGGGACTCTAAAATATGAAATGGCAAATAATTCAAAAGCTTTAAAAAATGAAATTGCAAATAATTCAAAACATTTCGAGACTACCACGGGGACTCTAAAAGATGAAATTGCAAATAATTCAAAACAATTCGACACTACTATGACGACTCTAAAAGATGAGCTGTTAAAGAAAATTGCAAATAATTCAAAAGCTTTAACAAATGAAATTGCAAATAATTCAAAACAATTCGAGACTACTATGGAGACTCTAAAAGATGAGATGTTAAATAATTCAAAGATATTGGAAAAAACTTTAAAAATGAAATTGCAGATAATTCAAAACAACCCGAGACTATTAAGGAAGACATTCAAAAGAATTCATCGAATATGAGACAGGAATTTTCTGAGGCCATCGAAGCCGTAGAACAGAAATTTGAGGAATGCATATCCAGAATGAGGGACGAATTTAAAGTTCAGCTTGAATTGCCAGCGATGGCCGAATGCAGTCCCCATGACACCTCAAGCGAAAGCTTGGAGATCTGCCGAACAGCAAAGGCAAAGGTAAAACCTCACACCTTCGATGGAAAGACGTCATGGATGACGTACCTGAAATAATTCGAAGCCGCTGCAGGAGCAAATGGATGGACGTCCACGGAGAAGGCTACTGCCCTGATTGTGTCATTAAGAGGAGAGGCCAGTGATGTTCTGCAGACCTTACTCCCGGAAGAGAGTCAAGACTACCCTCAATTGACCAACCGTCTTGAGATGAGGTATGGGCATGCACACCTGGAGCAGGTTTATCAAATTGTAATGAACTAAGCCCACAAAAAAAAGAAGCAGACCTCCGGGCGACGACAAAAACGTACCGGTAAACAAGTCGTAAATCAACTGCACTCATATACTGCGTCAGCGACAGAAAGTCTGGAATATGGTAGAAGAGAGCCATAATTTGCTAGACCTTTTGTCTGCACATATAAATGCCGCCGGTGGGATACGGAATTCATTGAATAGTAGTCGTGCAGTTCAAATAAACATAAATATAAGTGAGCGGTGCAGTTTTATTACATAAATATTACAGACATAAATAGTAGTGATAGATATAAATACGTGTGTTAATTTATTCGTAGTAGTTTTAAGTGCGTTACATTTATTTTATATTTTTATATTGTGATTAGTTTTAAGTGTGTAAATATACAGACAGTTTTAAAACATTTGCACGAGTTGTTTATTTCGACCCCGGAAACGCTACACTATTTACAACGGACTAATGCCGTTACTGAAATAGTAGTTACATTCAAGAACACGTGAACTAAATTGAAAAGTAAGTTGTTTTTGCCGGATATCCTTTTGTTTTCACGCATAGTCCTGCATTATAAAAACGGCAGACCACAGAAAAATATTTTGTATGACGACTATTATGTGATTAAGGTTAAGAGTAACAAACTTCAACAATAATTGAAGAGTGGAAGTGCCAGAGGTACTAAGTGCCAACCAAACATAAATGTTTTCATGTATTTGCTTCAAATGATTATACATGCTAACGCTACTACCTCTAAAAGGTTTTCAGTACCATTTCAATTATAAGCTCCTGGGAAGATAATATAGATGGCGCAGAGCACTGTGCTCCAGTAGGTGTTATTTATTTTAAGTGCCAACGGTAGAATCTCGTTTTGATTTTGTTCGCTGTTTAATAACTTAGTAAATATGGAAGTTAATCAAGAAAAGAAGAATGGGAGGTTCTTAGTAAAGCAACGAATAATCTACATAGTGGAATAATGTGTGTTAACATTAAAAAAGTCGTAATATGGTGCGAAGAAGCCACCTAATAATGAGGTAGCATATTTAGCAACAATAAATGTGAGGTTAACAAAGTTTTAACAACAACTGGTGTGTAAATGCTATTATGATTGCAAAAAAAATAGCATATGAAAGGAAGCTTCCACTTTTTGAGAGACTTTCTGCTGACAACTATAAAATCCAAGGTACTTGATAAAAATCAAACGACGTCGACATGGTACATATGCCAAGTGCCTCGGAAAGCAAAAGAAAATTTTCCATATCATACACAGTTCCCGATCAAACTGGAAAAACGTTGATGAACATCTTTGGTGGAACTCAAAAACATTTGGTTGGTTTTAATAAAGCAGAAGAAAGTGGGGATACCACATTTACTGACAAATGTTGTAATAATAAACCAAACAAATTCACAGAAATGACCGTCAAATGATCCATCAATATATAAACTCGATTCCAAGAGATATTTCTTACTACTCCCGCGCCAAAACAGAGAAGGCGTTTCTGAGTCCTCATTTAATTGTTCACCGTCTACATAATGCATTTTTGGAAGAAACAAAAACTATTCTGTAAGCTACAAGTTTTGTTGGAGGATTTCCAAGAATGATTTCCCCAATCTAAGATTCCACCAACTTAGGCTTGACACGTGTCATACTGTGAGTCACAACAGAAGAATAGTGCTGACACCAACGCAAAAAGACAATTGGAATTTAATCAGCTAAAGGTGGAGAACTCTGTAGACTATATGAGAAATAACACCATCATTTCCTAACTTCCTGGTAAAAAAATAGAGAAGAGCGCTGTATTATATCCTTCCACTTACAGTAAGTTCTGTTTCTGCCAACTCGGACATATTCAGATATGTTTTATCTGCCGCAATTATCTTGCTATAATCTAGGGATACATTTATATGAAAACATCTGCGCTTTTTTGTGCATGCGGCACGAATGGGTTAGTGGACGTTGAGGTAAGGCGGTGGCATCTACTCTGCTTAAAGTTTTAAATTCAGTAAAAAGCATTTGGTACTATGTGGCGACAGTTGTGCAGGGCAAAACAAGAATAGAATGGTAATATTCTTTTTGATGTTTCTTGTTCTTCATGACGTCTTTAACACAATAGAGTACAATTATTTTATGTCGACATAGCTTTATTTCTTGTGATAGGGACTTTGACCTTGTCGACAAAAGAAAACGCGTGATGAAGGCGATAGTCCCATATGATTTGCAGAAGGTGATAACCTCCTTTTGAAGTTATTGACATGTCAGTTAATGGATTTTGGGTTATAAAAGCTGCCGCCGGTACTTTTCATAACATTGAAACTCTAAATATTAGCAGGGATTGATTGGCAAAGGAAACATTCTCTGAAATATAGGTACAGAACAGAATAATTTTCTTAAAAAAATGGAAAAACCGTTACGGGCCTGAAATTTGCCGAAATAAAATTGTTGCCACCTGAAAACAAGTTTCTGTAATCACAAAAAACTTTTTAATCTCAATGGGGAAAACTTAGGGCGTCAGTTCAACCGGCTTCTAGTTGGTAAGTTATAACATTTAAATTATGCGGCCCTCAGGCCTGAACTTTTGTATTCACTTATAACCTTTGAATGCTACAGTATGCCGTTTCAGTTTTGGTTAAGCATTATTAAAATTTCTATTGTTTCGGTTGCAACATTTCATTCTAATTCTATGGATGGCTATTTCTAGTTGCAAGGGTATGTTCTAATTGTTTCTGAACTACAAAATAAAAAAATAAGCTTTGTAGACATTGTTTCATTAACTATCTCAACTTTACTAATTTGTCACTAGTGCCTTTGGTATGCCCTCTCTTCAATTATTTTCTATCATGATTAGCCATTATAGTCTAGGTTCTAGGATGCATAAAAATCATTAGAGTAAATTACTATAAATAATTAAATTGTTTTTGTATTTAGTTCGTCATTTAATGAGTAGAATTACTGATTATTAATTATACGCAGCAATTAGTATACAAAATAACTCAGACGGCAAAAAAATTCAACAGACAGTAATACTTTTGTGAGGAGCCCAGACGGCCTTTCATTCATATTAATGGTATTATGTCCAGTATATTGACCAGACATAAACGAGTGCGATCCTTTCGCATAATAAGTATCCGGGCAATAACACGAAACAATCGACGTGCGATATATTCTCCTACGGTAAACAAAACAAAATCCCCAGAAAACGTGTTTGTTTGGTCGCTGTCGTTAGAGAGACGGTGAAAAATGGAAGCGAAATAGAAAGCGAGCGAAAGAAAAAAGAGAGATAGACGACGTCTAACGATGTAGACTATCTCGATCTATGTCGGTTTTGCGGACCTACGCAATAATAATCGTAGTGTGCTATGCCTTAAAACGCGTCAGATCACTTGTTGAACGAAACGCCACGTCCACACGAGTACGTCTTTTACGTATGTTGTTACGCAAAATTTCACTTTACGCTTGACAACAAAAAAAAGATAAACACGACGTCCTCGTTTTAATGTTTCCTGATGGCGAAAAGGTGGTTATTCGCGAACATATCTCTCGCTGTGTGCGTCTGCGTTTTGTGTATGAAAACGATAATGGCCAAACGGTTATAGCTATCAATACCCAACCTTATATTTACGCGCACATACATATAATAAAAGTCACGTGGTGTCCATATCTTCCACATCTTATTATTTATTGTAAATGTACATATACACAAACGGCATCTTTAGAAATAAAATAACAATAAACCACATTTAAGAACTTTCACTATAATAGAACACTCATTTATAGTGGAATTCTGAAACCCTCTCGGAAGCTCCGATTATCGTAGGCCCTAGCAAACGAAGTGACGTTGCGATGACGATTTCAGAATTCTTAGAGGTAGTGACGTAGAAGTGTCATGAGGAGCATAAATACAGGTTTTGTAAGTTATAATTTTATATTTATTATCGTTCTTGTTTGCAAATATAAATATGACTTTATAGCATTATTGTTAGATGTAGACCACAACAGGTAGGGATTGTCTATGTAAAATATAATTAAAGAGTGTAATATATTCGCAGTTAATCGATCATGTAAATCCCTAACAGGCATTGTAAGCGAAAGTTTAGGAGTTCAGAGCCTTATCCAGGTAAATAATATACATATATGTAGTTACATTTGAAAATTACTTGTAGTGCCTATACCTATACAGTGTACCAGAATAATAGCTTGTTTTATTTGGTCAGATTTCAGTTAGTTGTGTAATAAGATTACATGATGAGGAAATTTGTTGAGCAGATAAAACTCCCCGTAAACAGTGAATCTAAAAATGTTATGCAAGGGTAATTATGTTGTACGATAACATTCTAATAATGTAATCTACATATTTCAATGCAGGTAATATTTTTTATCTTATGGAACTATGGTTATTCAACCCAATCAATAATTCCTTAGAAGCGCGCTTAATATTGAATTGAATATTATCGAAATGACAAATGCAATTTTGTAAAGTTGTTATTGGTGTCGCTCCATATTCTGCACAATAATGTACCATCCTGTGAAAATAGCTAGTATAATTTACAAATATTGTATATCATGGCACTAAAGAATAATTTTCAATTACGTAAGCCAATGACGAACAACATATTACAGGTAAAATTGTGACTTATATCTATATATATACATCTTTTAGTTCAAAACCAGAAAAATTACTTGGAAATTGGAAGAATGTGATGCATCACAAAGTGTCTGGAAGCATGCACTTGCATTTTTAATCTATGTGTTTACAACTTCAGTAAAACATACTCATGAGATATTTAAGAAGTTTGCCACACTGATAGGTATAAAAAATGAGGGAATAATTTATTATAGTTCATCAGTCGATACATATTTTAAAATGAAATATGCCTTTACTGTAATTCACATATATCACATAAGTTTATATACTTTACCTTGTAATACTTTTGCTTGGAGTCTTTCATTTATTTGCATATATATTTCTTTTCTGAGTATTGTTTATATTACAGGTAGTGTAATTGCTTTTATTTAATTTTACCATTATAATATGTGCTTTTTTTATGTGTTAATAAAAAAAATATATTTGGCAACAAAATATCTTTTATTTTTCAATAAATAAGTTATAACTGTCCTTTTTGAGCTACATTGTTAAGATTTAAATGGAAACACATAATTCATATCTAGTATTAATATAATTATTATATTATTATCCAAGTCCAATGTCTTCATTATTTTATAATACATACTGGTATATTTTTTAAACCATTAAACATTTTTTTTTATAACGAAAATGAAAAGTGTGAACACATGGATGTTAAAACTAACATCAAGCAGTAAATAATTACTGTGACTTACATATATACCTTTATACGTAAAACGTATATGCATATATGCATGTGTTTGAGATACACACATACATTAAGTGCTATTGTCGACAATCGAACGCACAGACACCGGTGTTTCGACCTATGAGGTCTCATCAGTGTGCGTGGAGATTCTCGACAATAGCTTCAACACTTAAATCGCTGCTTATGTCATTTTAGCGTGTTAAATGCAGTGAGTTAAATGCACAAAACAAAGCGATGTGTCATCTTTTGGGTGTTAGATGTCGCTGTGATACTCTCACTGCATTTAACACGCTAAAATGACATAAGCAGCGATTTAAGTGTTGAAGCTATTGTCGAGAATCTCCACGCACACTGATGAGACCTCATAGGTCGAAACACCGGTGTCTGTGCGTTCGATTGTCGACAATAGCACTTAATGTATGTGTGTATCTCAAACACATGCATATATGCATATACGTTTTACGTATAAAGGTATATATGTAAGTCACAGTAATTTTTTTTATATTCTTATCGTTTTTTCGAGTTGAAAATCTGCCAATTTTAGCTACTGAATGTTACTTTTCTGTTAAAACAAATGTTATTGTGTAAGCCTTTTCCTAGTCAGGTAATACATTGCTACAGCTAGTAAAACACAAATTATCTGGGACGAACAACAATATTGAAACCAAGCGCAACCATATATCACAAGATTGGTCAATTTTCTAAATACAAAATCATCTATATCCTTCAACCATTTATATACTTTGCCCTATGCTATTAAAACTTAATGTTACCTTTTTGGAGCCTAATACATTAATCGTTCAATATAGTTACATATTGATAAAATCTTCGCGGTTTGACTTCTTATGAAAAAGTCAACTTTAAATTGTGAAGTTATTGTGAACACCATGATAGACTTTTTCGAACATCTAGTTTGAGCACATTTCACATGCGTTATGTTGTATGGATATTGTCTGCTGGGTTTATGTATTTTTTTGTGTTTAGGTACTCTTGTAAGAAAAACAATGTCCACTTTATAGGAATACCTGTTCTTGTTGGCTTCATAGAAAAATCACATTTCATCATCCACAGATGTGCCTGAGAGGACATTTATCTGTAAATTCACTATACACTACTGTGATAATACGTCCTTTTAAACCCTCTTAATGGTAGCAGTTCTTGCTGAAATTTTCCAAAGTGCTTCATGCTACCTTGGCCACAGTATAAACATATGTTTATACTATGTCTTGGCATTACAAAATTTTCCGTACTTTTCTTAAAAAAAAAATGTTAGCAATTGCTTATATTATATTTCAAACAATTTTCGTATATATGGTGTATATTTACGAGATGATATGCCTGTTCACATGTTAAACATAAAGGTTATGTACAAAAAATCGTAAATTGACACTTCTACGTCACTAACTGTAAAAATACCGAAAATCGTCATATAACGTCACTTCGTTGCCAGGAACTGCGATAACCGAAGCTTCCGAGAAGGTTTCAGAATCCCACTATTAGACAGATATAAAATATATAAAACAAATTGTTTGTGTTCCATAGCCGTCATGTCTGATATGGATGATTACTATGCAAAAAAACAACTTTTTTGTTCAGAATTATATTCTCAGTGAAACTGTTTAAAGAAGAGAGGAACACAGAAAAATTCGGGAACCAGCAATACAGTTGATACCTGACCCGTGATTTATGCAAATTAGGCCAACTTCACATTTATTTAAGCGAAAACAAGTGACATAACGAAGAAGTAACAGATAGTTTTTTTACGGTGACAATTAAAAGTTAGTGATACAGTAACAAAATGAATTTAACAAGAGAACACTTTCGAAGTGGTTTAAGTGAACAAGAATGTGTCCAACGAAAAAATTCTGCTTTTGGTAGTGAAGCACTATCGAAAAACTACAATATATCGCTGGTGTCGAGAATTTAAACTTAGACGTGATAGTCTCAGCGATGAATTACGTGAAGGTGGGCCTTCAACGTCGATGCCGTTCGTGAAATGATTTAGTTGGATCCACATTTGACGTATGCTGAAATTCATGCATCTTTAGGCATTGCCATGACTGCAATACAAACAATTTTGCATGCTAATTTATATGTAAGGAAACTGTGTGCGCTGGATCCCACCCACATAATCTGTCAGCAGACCAAAAAGAAGCTTTTGTGAAGTGGTCCAAAGAAACACTGAAACGCTTCCACTTAGTTCATTAAAACTCGTATTTAACGGCATCAGTGGCGATGAAACATCAGATAAAACTGAAAGAAAAAAACAATCTTCTGTATGGATATTTCAAAGTTGTTCGAGCGTGCAGTGTTTCTAAACAAATGACTGCTTGTCTTGTATCTAAGACTGGTCACGTGGTCACGGTTCTTTTGACAAATCGTAGAACTGTCAATGCAAAATGGTATACTGCCATTTGTTTGCCGAAAGTTATTGCAGGACAATGCGAGTTCGCACACCCCAAAACATTCGACTATTTGACCGGAAACAATGTTGAATTACTCTGCCATTGTTCCTGCAGCCCCCCGACCTATCCCCCAATGACTTCTTTACGTTCCCCAAAATTAAAGATAAAATGCGTGCACAAAGATTTTCATCACCTGAACAGGTAGTTGAGACGTATGAAACATACATTTCAAACATACCAACCAACTTCTGAGTGGTATATTTGCTTTACTAATTGGTTTATACGAATTTCGAAAAACAAGTACTTCAATCTGTTATTATTTTATTTTATTTATGATTTTCCCGAAATTTTCAGTGTTCCCCTCGTATACAGGCTGTACCATAAAAAAAATGTTTTAGTGAACATCTCGAAAATTTGACCATTGAATTCAGTATGATTATTTATAGACTAAATAAATAAATAAGTACATTTATTTTTGAGTTAAATTAATTCTATTTTGACCAAAAGCACCTAGTACATGCATAGTTTAGTATTAAAACAAACGAATTATTATTCTGTGATTTTATTGGTTGACGGCTGAGAAATTCGATCGCATATTCGTAGACGGACTTAATTTTTTAAACCACCTCCAACAGTAATAATAAGCGATGTAACTATTTGTCATTGCCTCTATTTAATATATTTATATTTTACTCATATAGTAATAACCTTTTCTTATAGGTTACATCCTTAATATGCTAGAACAATGAGAGACCAAGATAAAATGTGGAAGTCTGTTTAGTTTCGGCACTGATCCTAGGACAGAAATCATGCTGCATGGTCCATATTTCAATGGATTTTAGTTATACCTAATTTACCTGTCAAAACATTGTATAAGTAAATTTTTGTTTAAATCTTAAATTTTCTGTAAAAAATGAAGTATATTTAAAGCTCGAAACAAAAACAATACAACATTGACAGAAAAGTTAATTTGTACATGCATGAAGTAATTTTTATTTATAATTTTAATTGTGAATTTTGAGTTTAACTGAAATAGTGGATCCGATATGTATATTTATTGTGGTGGAGGCGCTGACAGAAGTTCTCGGATTTCATCCACAGACGTAGTAATATAATAAAATCAAAAAAAAAGATAACATTACCAGATTGAATGTAGTTGATTATATCCAATCCATTTTCCTACTTAGCATGTGTCCAGTGTTGAAATGAATGTTCAGGTGTATTTCTAAATCTGTAACAAAAATATAGAAAAATTAAATTTATCAGTTTATAGAAAAATGCATACACACGTCAATTTGTACTCTAAGGAGGACTCCTGATTTATTTATATCTATTTTTGTAATTTTTTTACAATACTGATAACGGAATAACAATCAATTGGAATTATGAATAAGTGATATATTTTTTGAAAATGATGAATAAGTGATACAGTTTTTGAGCACTAGTGTTTTAATAATTTATCACGATAATGTTGTCAACAGCTTCTGGAATCAATAAATATAAAAAAAATGAGGCCAAGGTAGCCTAGAGTGTAGGATAATTTCACTACAAGAACCTAAGAATTTTGTTGTAGTTCGCCAGACGTTACAGATTTTGATAGCATTCCCAAGTTTCGAAATAGACTGTTGTGTAAACCGTAAATACTGAAGGCATCGCACTCCCACTTCAGAGGGAAATAAAATAACTACCTCCCACCGCCCACAAGCATAGCATATAGACATCGACAGCCGCATACCTCAGCTTGGAATATCGTGACATATCTCTTAGCGATATATGAAATCGCTGAACTTAGATATCTTTTTGTTGTAATTTTTTTTGTTGGCATACCGACTATTTTTACTATTTAGTTGGTAGGTACTTCTTTGTCTATACTTACCAAGTAATAGTAAATAATCGTCTATAGAGAATCAATATTGCAGGGCAACGTATCCCTGACTGCCGATCCCTAATGATGAGTTAGTCTCAAAAACAAACGCCTAGCTGATATTTTCAACTTTACCGGTAACTGTTACACTAACCAGATTCTTTCAAGTGTGTTTAGTGTGATTTGCAACCACTGTAATTCATACGAGAATATAAGAAAAGTATGGAAACACATTATTAGTATCCAATTCGAAAGGATTGGCGGCGAAAAATTAAGAATATAAACAAAGGAACGAATAAGTCACGACCACATGCATTGAATACTGCATCAACGGGCAACCATATTACATGCATCAAAGGCCTGATTTAGACAACAGTCGAATTTCAATCAGAGCAGTTACAGAAAATATTGGTGTCAACGCAGGATCCATCCCTAGTATCGCACACAAACTCGGATACAGCAATGTTTGTGCGCAATGTGTCTTGGCAGTTTATCACCGAGTACAGTCAAGGAGACGAAACATGGTGTTATTATTTTGAATCATCCAGTAAGTTGTTATTGATGCAATTGAAACATTCAAATTTACCACCATCAAAGAAGTTTAAAGCACAACCTTATCCAAGCAAAAAGAGGTTGACTTTTTTTCGACCATGAAAAACCTTTATTGAGAAACCTAGAACCTTGAGTGTAAAAACCTATAGAACAAAGCATTGAAAACATACCGTCCGTGGTGTCGTTTGGTTTCATGTCGCCAAAGAAAGAACTGAAAGACTTTAGAACATTCATCTTAGATCCCAGATTATGGCTTTTTGTGATTTCAATATCTGCTGTTACTTTGGACCGCTAAAAAGGGCGTTAAAGCTACCGTTATACATTAGGACACAGAAGTACAAAACAATATATACAGGGTGTTCCAGAAATAAAAACACGGAGTAGCAGGTATGTAAAGTCCGAACATAAACAGGCCCAAATATACCGCAATAACGAAGAAATTAAAAATTTAAATTTCTTTGTTGTTTTTTAGATATAAAAATTACATTTACGGACCTGGCACAGAATGTATGTTTATAAATACACGTAAGAATGTTCATTTGTAAATAGAAACGAACACGCATTCATAGAAAAATACGCTTTTATTTGTATAAAACGGGAAAAAAACGTTAAATTATAAAACATATTTTTTGCCTAAAGCGTCTAAATAACTCAGCTATGTAGTCGGTTGTTGACCCAGATGGGCGACGCACTTTATTGCAGACAATAAAAGATTGTTTTTATTTTTAAAAAAGAAGGTTGTTGCTCCTTAATGTGTTTGTAGTCGGAAACAGCTGATTATTATTATTTTAGAATATTCAATAAATCGTAGTAAATATCAAGAATGTGTTTATTTTTTTCTAGCAGGTGTAAAATTAAAGTAATTAATGGTTTGATATTTATTGTGTAATATGGTGGTCCTGTAAAGGATCGATTGTGAAGCAGGTGGATATTTAGTCCAGGGTCGGCGTAAGGCCAATTGAATTCTGTATTATTTTTTTCTGCCGTCTGCGCACGAATAAAGACTTGATATTTTGAGTGTATGTTTTTACACAATCTAGCTTCCGATTTCTTCTACTCCGTCTTTTTATTTCTGGGACACCCTGTATATATGCCTTAATTGAAGTGGTAATTATCTGTAAATATAATTCCTATTAATGTTTTTATTCCTCTTCAAAAAGAGGAAAGGATAAACTTGTACACAGATTTTTTTAATAAATATACAATTTATATTGTAGTTGGAGAACTACTTTAAATAAATATACAAAAACAGATAAAAAGAAATAAGTTTTATTGCTTGTGTTATCCTTAATCCATTTTCTTTCTTCCTTAATTTATATTTATTTTATTCGCGGCTAGGAGATTTCTAGAAGCAATTTATCTCGAAATTAGAAAAACACAGGTTGTGCCACATATATAATTAAGAGAAGCATAGAAAGGGATTTCAAACACGACCAACGTAGTGAGACACAAATTGGAAGATATATTAAAAAGTGATAAAAAAAGTTTCAAGTGTTTTTAAATGAACACAGTATTTCTCCACGTAGATGATCTTCGCAAAGCAGGCTTTGATTTTTTTTCTTCACGTTCATCTGGTTTTTGCGTCAAAGCATGGCGTACATATACGTACTTAAAGATAAAAAGATCTTTAAATAAAAAAAAAAAAGAAGGTCGAGGCGTTAACCTTCTCTGCGTTTAGATTAAATAAAACATTTATTTCTTTTTGCCTTGAAGTAATTGTTCGCAAAAAACGTTTCAATATTGTCTTCTGACTCATGTATTCGTACTACTTCTTTTGCATACGATGCTGACTCGTAAATGAGGAGGTTTCTTTATATGTACGTTTCTTGTAAATGTGGAAGTTTATGTAAGATCCATATTAGGCAAAATGCATTCAGAATCATATATTAAATCCAATGTTCATACTGTGGGAAAACGTAAGTAGTTTGTGGAAGATGATATCATGGCATCGCGTTTTATTGCACAAATAGGAAATTTCAATAAATTTTAAACTACCTGACATACTTAGACAATCATCTTATTAAAGATTACTGAGAAGTAAATTAGTATTCAGGTGGATAAACGAACACGTATATTCAATGGAATTCTGTTATTTGATATTATTTAATAGTATTCTATTAAATTAAACAAATGCTTGTATCGATTATAAGCGGACAATTTTAGAGTCTAGCATAAAAAGCAAGCTATTGATTAGATATGATTTGAACACATGAAAATTTGTGAAGTAATTCATGAATCTCTTTACCATAATATCTAACCGTGGAATCTGGTAGCAGATTATACATTTTGATAAATACACCCATTTTAAAAGCAACTGTCAAAATTCACTACCATCTTATATTAATATCAATTTCAAAAGAAATGTCAAAAATATTGTAACGAAACCAGTAGACATCCGGGCGACGACAAAAGAAAGGCAAATATTCGGCGCGACTGGTAAATATCGTAAAGCAATAAACCATCCATTTGCGTTGTACTGCAAAGAGACAGAATGTCTGTCGAAAGTTCTACAAACATCGAGAGGGAAATGGAGTTTACGCGAATGCTTCCAGATGTTTCGTATGTGTATATAAGGCGGCTGGGTCACCGATGGATGAGTAATTCCGGAATAAGAACTTCCTTAAGTAGTAGTCGCGCGGAACAGACCAAAGTAGAAATAAATATAAGAAATAAATAAATAGTTCCTTGAGTGGTAGCCGAAGAAAAGACATAAATATTAGAGTGTTATATAAATAGAAGTGATATAAATACGGTGCAGTTTTTATTATAGTGCAATAAAGATATAAATATTACAGACATATAAATAGTACTGGTAAATAAATACCTGTGTTAATTTAAATCGTAGTAGTTTAAGTGTGATACATTAGTTTTACATTTTTATATTGTAACTGTTTTAAATAAATAAATTGCACGAGTTGTTTATTGCGAACCCGAAAACGTTACAATATATACATTTATTAAGAATTTGCCGAACATGTTAATTAACCATTTTTTTTTTCAAATTTACTATCATTTTAACAAAATATTCGTTAATTGGAATGACCCCTCACTATATATAAATTATTTATTCCCTTACAAACTATAATATTTAATTAAAAACCTTATATATTTTTTCTTTATATATTCTATACTTATTATCATGAAATAAATGTGTTTAACAGAATTATCTTCGGCTCACATTTTTTAACATAGATGAAATACCTTAGAACTGTCATAGTAAAAATTAACAAAATCATGACAATCGATTGGTTTATAATAAAGCTCAAAATTAGACAAAATAACACGTAAGACTTTCTCTTACCGAAATTTTAATTAACTGTGCTGCTTCAGGTGTCACTTTCTTTTTTGATATGCCAAATAATTGACTTTTTGTTCCAACATTTGGATGGCATTTCCTGAGGCAGCGCTGAAGAATTGCCATTGTACAAGAAAATTTCTCATTTGAAAAAGTTTTGTCTCGAAAACTAACTTGACATAAGCTCAATTCTTCACCGGATAACGACAAACAAAAAATAAATTGCAACGTATTTACCTTGAATTACAAATCATTTGTATGAGCACTTATGAGTAGCCGATTTATATTTTATAATTAAAATAAAACTGTCACACTGCGTCAAATGAACGAATTCAAAGATTTAGGTACTATATAAAGTGACGTTGTTTGTTAAGAAATCAGTGTTATCCCACTGGTGATTTGCTGAAGGGCATATCTTCTAAGGTTACACCTTAGCCAAAAACACTACGTTTAACACTCTTTTCTGTTTTTCTACAGATTTCTACTGAAGATGGCAACTTAGTTGCCGAAATACGAATACAGATTTTTTTTATATCATTTTAATTATTATAATAATAATAATGTTTGTTTCACACTAACAACATTACATATATAGTATGAAAACGTCATAACAGAAAGATATAAAAAAAAATGGGTGTGCTTAAGACCACACAGCAGAAGTGAAAACTTCATTAAGGCGAGGTTAATAATACGAAATACAACTTTTTTTTCGTTCTATATTTATTTACATTTCCATTTTCCATTTTCGTTCTATATTACATTTAAAAAATATATATTTATTATTATTGTGTATACATTATTCTAGTACATTTCGCTCGGTCTGATCAAGTTTTCACTTCAAAAATTCATACGTACGCATGTATATATACAAATAGACGATATGATAATTCTCATACGAGTACCCGCGGTGGTCTAATGGTAACGTGGCGGCCTTACACCCGGGCGGCTCGAGATCGCATCTGCACGCGGACAAGAATTTTTCAGAAAATAAAAATACAATATTTCGCGTATTTATTCTAAATCTCAATTTAATTGAAATTAAATACCGCTGGTTAGTGTTATAATACAAAGCCGAGCGTGAAACGGTTGCCGAGCGAGTATAGCAGAGACCGGCAGAGACGCGTTAACTATATCTCTCTCGCTCCCTTAGTCGACTCGACTCGAGCCGACTTTACCCGAACGAGCGTTACATTCCGAGCGTGACGGCTCAGTCTCGATCAGTGCCCAACAATCAGTGCATCAACGCGCCCGTAGAAGTTTTCACTTCAATAAACACAAAATAACAGAAATAAATACAAAATAATTTAATTCATATGCTCTAAAAATACATTTATCGAATACGGCTCAATGCTGCATAGATAAGAAAACACTTTACTTTTAAATACTTTGATATTACCCAGAGTTTTCATATCAGTTGGCAATTTCTTAAAAAATAACATACCGGAGTAGCCGAGATTTCTTTCAGTTACAACTAAACGGTGTTGCGGTAGTCTATAATTATTTTTATTCCTTGTGCCATAAGCATGGTCGAATTCAGAAATGCTGAAAAACGTTCTGTTTTTATATACAAACAACAAACATTCATAGATGTATATACCATATACAGTCAGCAATCTTTTAGTCCTGAATAAATTTCGGCAAGTGTCTAAGTAGAGCTTTCCAAACAAAATCCTCAGAACTATTTTTTGAATTGTAAAAATCCTAGTCATATCCGATGAAAAACCCCACGAAATAATTCCAAACCGAAATTCTTGAATAAAAAGAGCTGAAATACACCGATAGCAGGGTGTTTTCATCCAGTATGTGAGTGAGTATGCGCATATCGTAACATACCCTCACAAGTACCTCACAAATTTTGTCAATGTGGATCCTCCATTTTAAGTGTTCATCCATCCAAATTCCCAAGAACTTTGAAGGAGACAGCTGAATATTCAAACTATTCAAAACAATGTCTGGTGAGACTGGCATACCATTTGAACATCTAAACATTATGCATGCAGTTTTCTCTTCATTCAAAATGAGCTTATTTGCTGCATACCAATCTTGCAACCTATTGTAATATTTTAAGCTCTCCTGATAGACCTCATGCAAGTCCTGTCCACTAATAATTAGTTTGGTATCATCCGCACAAGTAATGATGCTATTATTAGAATCAGATACAATAGATTCTATATCATTCATAAAAATTATAAAGAGTACTGGCCCAAGGACACTACCCTGCGGGACACCCATAGTCACAGTAGCCTCATCCGATTGCGTAATAACTCCGTCAATGCAACACTTCACTATTTGCTTACGATTAGTTAAGTAAGTCTCTAGCCAGTTATTTGCTGCTTCGCGTATACCGTAAGAATTCAGCTTCTCCAGTAATATTGAATGATCAACGCAATCAAACGCCTTTGACAAGTCCAAAAACAGACCACATGCCAGACCGCGCTCTTCCAGAATTGACAAAACCCTCTGAGTATATTGAGACAGAGCCGTCTCAATACCCCTTCCAGGTATGTAACCATGTTGTTCCACACAGAAAAGGTTGTTTTTGAAAAAGTAGTCAGTAATACGCATAGCGACTAGTGTTTCGAATATTTTGGAAACTGAAGATAAGATACTAATAGGTCTATAGTTTTCAAAGAGATTACTATCACCCTTTTTGTAAATCGGTGTTACTTATGATGTTTTTAATATGTTTGGAAAAATGCCTTTACAAAAAGAGTTATTTATTATATAGCATAAATGCGATGTGATCGTGTCAATACACACCCTCAACAGAGTAACAGGAACGCCATCCACACCAACGCACAACCCATTTCGAAAACCCCCCACCGTTGATATTAATTCATTCTCAGTAACAGGAGCAGGAAAAAAAGAAGTCGCAGGTGATTTTATGTGTGACCTATTAAAGCTTCGACTAGAGATCGGATGATTTCCAGGTAAAAGATTGGCTACTGCAACCGAAAAATACTGATTAAATTCATTTGCAAGCAATTCAGGTATAATATTTTCTGGAAGATGTGATTTTTTATTTTCACCTCGTGTTTCCTTTAGTACATTCCACATCTCCTTACATTTATTTTCCGCTATCATTATTTTATTGGCATAGCAATGCCTTTTTGTTTCACTGAGAAGTAAATTGTATTGTTTTTGACAGCTAGAATATTGTTGTGGTAAGGGATCTTTCCTTTTGCACTTTGTTTCAGATTTTGAGTCACAGTCTCCATCCATTACTATTGTTCCTTATCTGATTATTTTCATCTTTCGTTTGTTTATATACTTCGGTAACGAGTATACCATAAGACCGCGTGCGTCTGCATTATAGCGATACCTGTAGAGTAAGCGAAACAGATAGAGATGTCTGTGTATTAGAACGGTAAACAAGTAGACGCAGTGTTATACTGGATTACAACAGTGCTAGTATTTCGCATATGCCTATCATGCACTCGTATTTGTCCAAAAAATCCACATTTATACGGTGTAGTCGGGCAGTCGCATTCGCCGTGTCGCTTCCACATATGGGCGTCAGTTCGAGTTTTATTATTGCTTAAGAATAACATTTTTTTAGCTAATTACAGGTTAATTGCAATGTTGAATTACAATTCTGTTTTAACAAGTAAATATTTTATGTTTCAGTATTTTATTATACTTGAGTTTTTAGATTATAATATTTGTTGAAAAATATTATTTTAGTTAAGAAGTTTTTTTTTTGTTTTAAAGTCTAGGAGTTATTTATTATTTATTTTTGCTCTTTTATGTTGTTTATGAAGCTGTGATGAGTTACTTCACTGACATATTATCAGTGATTATCTGATGCTTCAAACAACTACAAATAATTACTAACAACGGAAACGCAATACCTATTACACTGCTTTTCACTTGATTTGCCTACGAATACATTTATACGTATAACTTATACGCCTGCTGTCGGTGTGGCAATTCAAGTTGGCACGCCCATTTATAGTCGACCAGTAGTTACTAATACATGCATCGCGCTATGAACGGCGGCCACACGGTATATACGTAAGTAAGTGACGCAAGTCAAGTGCTGCAGAAGTAAGAAATAACATTCAGAAACAATTACCGAGATAAACAAGATTTTAGTAGTTCACAATTTATGTACTCTGAGATGATATAATTGGGTATAGTTATTATATTATGTGTGTGCATTTTAATATACAAAATTGCCTTTTTTAAATAAATCGTTTTATAGACTCCGGGTTGGTATAACTGGAAATAATCACTTGCAAACATTAAAAGCATAGAATTCGTATTACTTAAAGTTTAGTAAGGTTTGCAGTTCCAGTTCTAAACACAAAAGAAATATTTATTTTAAATAAGACATGTAATTTTAAGTTTTATGGACTTTGGGAAAGTATAACTGGTATAACTACATAATAATAGTATAACCGTCTTTAACACTCGTATAATTCCAGAGCCTTGTAACGTTCTTCAAAAATCGATGTAAAAAAGTCGCACATTCCTTGCACATAAAACTTGGAGTCAAATTCCATACGTGAGTTTATAAAACCTGATTTTATCTGCCACTAAACATAAACTGCAGGCTTTATTATTTTAAAACTGTATTCTTCCCATTTAATACAGATAATATGAACTAGCGAAATTTTGTTATAAAAATGTCACCTTCCCTACAATTCGAAGGTATATTCCAAGTTCATGAGACCTATAATCAACTGAATTACGACGACGAGGTAAGTAAGTATAATTAAATTTCGCTAATTAAAATTTAATTACCAAGATTATATTTTGAAATATTTTTTGGCACTGAGCAAAATGTTTCGTTGAAGATGCTGGATAGAATAAATACAATTTTCTTTGTTAATCTTATACAATTATAACCCTTAAAACCACAATAATATACATCTAACTTGAGAATTCCAGAAACGCCTTAATTTAGCAAAGAATGAAGTATGCGTTGTAAATACCCCCCCCCCCCCCAAATATTTATTTCTTGTATCAGTAAATTTCACGGACAGTTAATCATTGAAATCAACTTTTTATTATGTTAGGTTCAACTTGTTCAATGCAAAAACCATACGTTGTTCAATTGTACAGGGTGTCATTAGTAGCCGCTTCTTTGATTGCTCTTTTGTGTTTTAAATAAAGGAAGAAACAATTAGTGGAAAATCCATGGTTAGCTTGTGGCACATATTGTAAAAATACTTCAAGCTCTGACGCACTTCCGGTTTCATCGGAAATGCACGAAACTTAATTTTTTTAAATGATACCCTATATATTTTTGGCTTTTCTAGAACTGCTTTAAATTGTCTATTCAACCGTTTTTTCTTTTTCAAAATTGAGCCAATAGTTTTTGAGTTATTAATTTTTTTTGTAAATATTTGACCAAAACACGTGTTCAGAAAAAAATAATTTTCACATTGTTTTTAAAAGTAAAAACATTAACTTTGGTGGTGCTTGTAGCCAAGAAAATTCTGCATCGTTTGGTATACGTTGCACTCAAAAAAGTTGTTTTTTTCAAAGCCTACTTCCCGAAATTTTCACATACCAAAAACTTATTTTTTTTAATGGAACACCCAGTATTTTATTGGGGCATTTTGTTCCTTTTTTATTCTCTTTCATTTTTGTTTACAATGTCCTATACCTATCTTTTTTAATTTCTGAGATAATCACTATAGGAGCAATTAGTGGTCAATTAAAGAACTACGAGCGCTGTTGTTCTAGGCACCCAAATATTCGTTCAACCAATGGAAGGCAGGAATGTGGTCCGACTTCCTTAGTAAACTGTCGAACAATGTAAAGGTTAAATCCAACTATCCCAAAAGTAATAATTTTACAGAATGAAGAGCATCGCATTTCAATTTTTCAATTCTGGCAATATTCAGTTGCAGTTGTTCATTTTTTACACTGTTGGTTAACAACGAAATAAAATAAAGGTTATGTTTACTGACATATTTGAAGATGCCGCCCCACTTCAATTTAATCTGCCTAATTCCTCTTATTCTTACATTTTTGAAGCTTTTCGTAAGACTTGGCTGTAGTTTTTCAAAATTATGAATTGATATCCTTAAACTTTGATAGAAAAAAAAATTAGGAACAAAATAACGCAATTTAAATAACCTTAAACTATTGAGCAACTTAACAACAATCAAAAGTAAGAAAACCAAATTTCATTGAAGAATATGTTCCACATAACCACAACGAACGTGAGTATTCTGTTTACGCATTTCTGATTTTAGTGATCATGTCTTCAAGAAGTTTTGAAAATCCGTCCGTAGCAAACGAAGATACTCTTCTCCATTAACATTTTCATCAAAGAAATAAGTGACTACCCACTATTCCTCCCCACACATTTAATGCCCAACGATTTGGAAAGTTTGAAGGTGTGATAAAATGAGGGTTTTATGTGTTATAATAACGAAAATTGCGACGATGAACTTATCCACTTTAATAGGTGGCTTCGTCATTAAAGACCATAAAATTGTGAAAGTCTGGATAATTTATCCGCTGCCCATTGACAAAAATGTAAGCGATTCTGAAAATTTCTTTCATCTAACTCTGTATATGAATATCCTACGGATGAATTACATATTTCCTAATTATTCTGGATTCTCAAATTTGACTTATATCTAATTTTCGTAGTACTAGAGTCTAGAGTATGGGGGTGTTCGACTATACTCGCAAGTACCATGAACGTTTTATCCTCACCAGTTTTGATTTTATCCGCTTTTTTTTTTCATATTTAATACTTTCTATTCACTCGAACCGTTCCTTTATACCTTCGAAGGTTTCTGGCTTCGGTTGACTTCTACCAGGGATCGGTATGCATGAAGTCTGGATGCAAGCAATGAGTTTCTTTGAGATTCATCCAAAACGTCAATCATATCTATTAACTCTTCATAAGAATAATTCATTTGGATGATAACTAATAGCGATGTTTTTATAAATTTGACATAAATGTTTACCGACTTTCTTTAACAGTTGACTCAGGCAGCCGACTGCATTCCAGCCTTTATTGGACGAATATGTGGGTGCACAGAACAGCGCTCGTAGTTCTTTATTTGACCGCTGATTGCTCCTATAGTGATTATCTCAGGTATAGGACAACAAAAATAAATTTTTGGTATGTGAAAATTTCAGGAAGTAGGCTTTGAAAAAACAAAGGTTTTTGAGGTATTGTCGAGTGCAACTTATACCAAGTGATGCAGAATGTTATAGGCTAGAAGCACCATCAAATTTTAACGTTTTTACTTTTAAAAACAATAATTTTTTTTTCTGAATATGTGTATGTCAAAAACATTTCCAAAAAAAATTAATAACTCAAGAACTATTGGCTCAATTTTGAAAACAAAAACAGTTAAATAGACAATTTAAAGCAGTACTAGAAAATCCAAAAATATATAGAGTGCGTCAAAAATTCAGTTCCATGCATTTCCGGTGAAATCGGAAGTGCGTCAGAGCTTCAAGTATTTTTAGAATATGCGCTCCAAACAACCATAAGTCCTCAACTAATTGTTTCTTTTTCTCTTCGCCATGTATGCAGTGTAAATAAAGTTATATATTATACCTATGAAGTGATATTTTAAAACACCAAATCAGTGATGGGTTTCACTGCTTCTAAACCAAGAATTTCAAAGTAAACATCTATTCACATCTTTCAAAACAGGAACATTACACAACTATTATATCACGTTCTACTATATCATATAGCTCTGGTTAATTTACGAGCTAGATACAAAACTAGAGGAACTTCTTATATGCGCTATACGTCAATTGTCACAGTTTTTATTTAGTGTTGGTGTACTGATCCCTGGTATACCTTTTTAGCATAATAAATGCTTACTTTATCGTTTGCTGTCAAAAAGGTTGGACCACTTTTGAAATTTTCTTCGTTTTTTTACTCATAGGAAAAAATAGATCAAAAATTTCCACTCAATTTCGTGTTAGGAATGTTGCCTTTGCCGAGTCTTCTATGACTAGTTCAGGCATTTATAACAACTACAAAATTTTCTAAGAGGATCGTGAGGACGTTGAAGATGACACGTGCGCTGCATGCCCCAACACAGCAAGAATCGATGACAAGATCGAAAGAGGAAAGAAACTGATTATGGACCATGGGCAACTAACAGCGAGGTTGCTGATTAGTTGGCATTTCATTTTTCTCATGCCAAGCAATTTCTTCGGCTACTTTGAACGTGAGATGTGTTTAATCTCTTCTAAAAGTGTTCTGACATTTCTCAGGAGTTGCTAAATTAAATTAACTATAATGCAGAAACGCTTAAATGGGTTAGAACTGATGATGATACACGAGTATGTGAATATAACGTCTAAAGAAGATCCAGCCGCCTCCAGGGATGAGTCAGGGACGAAAAAAGTTAAACAAATTCGATTGAATGTGATAGTTCTGATAACCGTTTTCTTCGATTTCAACGGAATAGTATACCATAAATTCTTGCCATAAGTTAGTAAGGTCAATAAACAGCACAAGTAAGTTCTACGCCGTTTACGTGTAGAAATCCTAAGAAAAGGTACAGATTAGTGGTGATCAATTACGCACTGATGAGGCAGCAGTTTGCACTTCACTGCTTCCTCGTAAATATCTTACTAAAACAATCACCACCATGAAGCCTCATCATCTATATTCGCAGCCTTTCCCCATCTTCCCATTCCAAAGATTAAAAAAAACGACAAGGGCAACGTCTTGGCGTTGTTGAAGTGATCAAGACAGAGTTGCTAAGGAATATCAATGTGACATCGAAAATTGTGTTCCAGGAGTGTTTCGAAGATTAGATTATTAAAAAAAACTGGTGTATTATATTTTGTGGAGACAATTTTGAAGGGATCAAAATTAATACTGATAAAAAAAATCAAAATTTTCGTGTATATTTTGATCAAATCTCGCATGGTATGATTAAGGGATGAGTGTAGTGTATGTTTAAAACTAAAATATTCTTTATTAAACTTTCGTAAAAATGGTTAATTAATTAATCTGCTTATTTTACATGCCTATTTAAACATATCAGAATTATCCTGTTTAAATTAAAAAACAAAAGAATGAAATGAAACATATATATTTGCTGTTTACTCTAATTTTATTATTCGATAATTTCCATATATTACAAAAATAGTTTTATCCGTATGATATTTTTGGCAAGCATTCTTCCTTTTTTATATGTACGTATAACCACAACATGATAATATAAACATATGACAATAACGCTAAAATAGAACTAAAAGAAATAAGTTAATTTCTCCTGGTGTGCCCTGGTGACTCGCAAAAAGAAAAAGAAACTATCTCAGCTGATAAATAAACCAGCTGTGACTTTAATCATATGTTTTTGATTAGTTAATGACTCCCTGGTTACATTATGACGCAATTCATAAATTAAAATTTACTCTCATCCCGATCCTTTATGTTGTGAACAAAGCAAGTGATAAAAGTAAAACGTATTTTACATTGGTGGAATGATGTAGGTATATTTGTGAAAAGAATTTGTGTTCAACATTTTTAACTGCTGCAAAATACTGTGCAAAGATATTGGAGTAATACGTGAATTATTAATAAACTTAGGTTAGGTTCGCAATGACACTTGCCGGGAAATGTTACAATTGACGGACAGAATAGCGTCTGAAGTGTATGCGTAATATCGGCCTTCAATATGAAGGTCGTTCGGCACAGCTGACAATGACACCTCAAAGTACACGTTAGGTTGACCTTATGTTATAGGAAACGTCAGAATTGAAGGATGGAAGATCTATATGACGTTTGAGTAACGTGGGCAGTCACACGAAAATGAAATTGCAGCCTAACACAAGATGTTTCTGGAATTCTCCTCATGATAACCACTGGTGAATCATGGCGATTTTTAACGTAGAGTATAGAATAAGAGCCATTTTGACGTAAATTCTGTCCAAACCAAAAATATTTGGGACATATTATTACTTTAAAAAAAGTTTTTCTTATGCGCACCACAGACTGTCCTAAACTCTTCATTTTCGCCAGCAATTACGACGTATGACAACTTAATGTACATCCCCTTCTTTTGTAGATTATATATCACAATGGATTGTTGGCTACGAAAATTAAAATTTTCAATTTGTGAAAAAATTCTATTAGAATTAGCGATTGGTGTCTAAATACTTTGGCTGAAGTGCTGTGTATCGTCGATGATAATAGAAGGTAATTGTTATTTTATAGCATAATCAAGTTTCTTAAAATCTAAGAACTGGCGCCGCATTTAATTATTCCATAACCAGTTTTACAACAAATATTCATTTCACTTGAAGATTATGACCTTATAAAAACTTCTCTGTAATAATAATTTACTGGACGTTCTGTCAGCGTAATCTTTTGGTAGCAATCGATGGAGCAAGACGTGTATAAAAACACGAATATTTCGCTGATTGGCAAGAAACGCACCTTCCTTTTTTTAAGTTAAAGCATCTCGTTGGACTGCATACAAGCCAAAACGAAAACTGAAAAAGGAATCTTCAGGTGTTCCAGATTCTTTCGCGTAATTGTTTCACGATGGCAACGGCATATCTAGGTCAGAATAATAATAATAAAAAAAGCAGAACTTTACATCGTCAGAGATGTCGCCGCCCTTTAAAACGCGAAATCGTTTTGATCAACGGATTATTAATAAGCCGATTTTTTACAGTTGATTCTCGCTTATTCGTATGACGCCGGACTAACGACGTGAGTTCAACGCTGGAAACCGACCAAGTGTATATGTGTCAGCGTGTCTTGCGAAGAGATATTTACGGATTTACGGATCATTTGGTGTTATTAAATTTAGGATTTTCGAGAAAAACACAAAGCGGGAAAATATCGGGTTATTTTTAAACCATTTATATTTTGATATTAATTCGGTGTTTTAATATCTTTGTTGTAATTTATGTTTTTGGCTTAGTGTTGAGTCTGTTAATAAATTAAGCGATTATTCAAAAGATCATTATTTCGACATTTATTTGAGGAATTATCAGAGTTACAACCACGAAAACGAAGCAATAAAAACCCATTAGCACCCAGTGTAGCATCGGCTATGATACAGTTGTAATAAACATATTTTTATTTTATTATAATTGTTTTTTTAGGAGTTGAAAATATCTATATTTTGACTAAAATATTCATAATTACTCCTTTTCATAATGAGACGGACACTATCCTGCAGGCAATGTTTTATATTTATAAGTTGTAATTTGTTGCGGGTTTCTAGATATACTATTTGTTAACGTTTCAATATTTAAGTATTGATTTATATTACGTAATTATGAAGACTACTGTAATATTTTACACATAAATGCTTTGGAGTGGAAGTAGTTACGAATGAAAGATGTTATTTATTCAAATTGATATATCCCAAAAAATGTATTACGGTTCATTAATGTCAAAGATCATTTGAACATAAGCTTCTCCTGGTTATTTTAGTCCAGTCAAACTGTGAATCAATCTACATAAAATAGTGTAATTTTATTGATAGTATAATTTGCTAAAGGTGTGTATTCAGAGCATAATTGTAGATTTGAGGGATTCCCCGAGTGTAAGTAGCGCCGCTATCGTGAGTAACGCGTTTAATTTTGTCTCGAGAACGCTTCAGTTTACACAAAAAACTATACAAACCTTTTCTCTTATAAATTGAATTACTTAACTTTTTTTATTCGAAATATTTTTTTCCACCATCGATATTTTCCGAGTTATTTTGTCAGAAATGACCAAACTTCCCTACTTTCGTCTTTTTTCGCCTCTATCTCCCTAACCGTTCACTTTTTTGGAATCTTACCTGTTATCAAACTTATAAATCATTTGTTTATCTACGTCTTTTGTCTGAAACTGTTTTCCCTACTGACAATACTTTGTTAGTTATTGCTTAGTTTATCGATCGAACTCCGCGCTATTGTCATTAGGCGGGTTCACGGACATTGCATGTGTTAGGTTAGCCGTTAGGCTAAAGGGACTCCATTGTACCTCCTCACAATAACTTTGGGATCTGTGGGCCCTGAAAATCTATTTTTAGTCTGAGAGGGGGCTGGAGGGAAGTGAAAGTTGATTATTTGTGGGCACAGACTACCTCGAGCACTGAAGAAATTCCGGAATGAGCGAAAAACACTCTTGTAGATCAATCTCGTCCATCTACCTCATGAGATTAATTTTTAGGTTATAATTGTCGTATTTCTTATTGATAAATGTGTGGGACAATGTTAATTATTAATTTCCTTCCTTTTATGATCCTTAATCTTATTATTATTTAGTTGAATGTAATAAAGAATACCAAAATCGGAAAAATGTCGGTGTTAACCTTTTCATAAAGGTAAGTTGACAAAAAAATAATCATCGAATACTTTCAAATTTTTTGAAGTGTAAACTTCTTTAGGCGCGTTGCGCTGATTGTAGACAGTGAACAAGACAGACCTGCAACGCTCGGATATGTAACGCTCTTCGAGTAACGTCGGCTAAGGGAACAAGATAAATAAATATATCATATAGAGGTATTTAATTTCAATTAAATTGAAATTTAAATGAATAAATATGTAAATTCATGTCCCAGAGCGGATGTGAACCGGAGCCGCCTGGGTGAAAGGCCAGCACTTAACCATTAGACCAAGGGCGGGAGTCGAAAGCCAGTATTCATATCGTCTATATATATATACATGCGTCGAAAATCTCCTTAATAATGCTTGCGGCCGAGGCAAGACAATCTCGAGTATGTTAAAGTTTTTCGCGGACAAGATATACACACAATTTTTTGGGCAACCGTTAAATTTTTCAATCGATTTAATTTAAATTGAGACACAATTTAATTTAATTTAGTTCTAAAGGTGCTAAATTAAAGTGGTTTACTTGCTTTACATGCGTTACCATGGAAATGAGACGAATATAATAAACTACAAATACTTGATAGTTGTCAAAATAAGTCGTAGAATGTGTGATTAAACATGTGTCAAAATGTGTATTTACTTTAACGGCCGCTGCCATAGCAACGGCCGCGAAATTGTATTTCGCAAACTGTGTTGCGTTCGCGAATTGGTAACTTCGCGGACGATTATTTAAATGTAATATAGAACGAAAAAAAAAGTTGTATTTCGTATTATTAACCTCGCCTTGATGAATTTACATTTCTGCTGTGTGGTTTTAAGCACACCCATTTTCTTGTTTCTCAGTACTGAATACACACTGATGTCATGAAACACATGTGTGGTTTTAAGCACACCCATTTTCTTGTTTCTCAGTACTGAATACACACTGATGTCATATTGCGTTGATGGCGCGAAGCTGGAACGATAAACTAAGCAATAACTACCAATGTATTGAGTAAAAAGATAAAAAAGTGTCAGACAAAAGACGTAGATAATCAAATGATTCATAAGTTTGATAATAGGTAAGATTCCAAAAAAGTGAACGGTTAGGGAGATAGAGGCGAAAAAAGACGAAGTAGGGAAGTTTGAGCATTTCTAGCGGCGCCAGACACCTGGGGAACCCCTCAAATCTACAATTATGCTCAGAATATATCCCTTTAACATATTACACTATCGAGAAAATTACGCTAATTTTTGTAGAAACCTCTTTTGAGCGATATTTTGACTGAACTATCTTGCGTTATGTTAGTTTGGATGCAACGACCATGTCATTTTTTATGTGACAATTTTCAAATGGAGTAATTCTAGAATTTGGGGTGCCTCAGCACTCAATTTTGGGTCCGATTCTGTTTGCTACCGCCTTTGAGTTTCATATTCATCTTACTAACATACTTGCCTGCACTATACGGTCACAGTTTCTCATTTGCATGCTTACTTCCGAAAATAATAGTCCGAAATTTTGTAAAATATCTCGATAATATTTATTCAAATCGATACATCCCAAGAGAAATTATTATTACGGTTCATTAATTTCAAAGATCATTTGAACATAAGCGTTGTTCCCTGGTTGTCTTGCGTTATATTTGCTTAGATGTAACGGCCATGTGATTTTTTTATCATTTTTTGAGTGACAATTTTCAAATGAGGTAATTCTAGAATTTGCGGTGCCTCTGTCATTGAGACAGCCCCCGACTCATATAAAATCAATACAAATATTTCAAAATATTTCCCTCAGGATGGTCCTGAAAGCCCCCTGGTATGTAAGAAACTCGCAAATACACAACGAGACAAACACCCTCTCTATCCCAGAATTCATCGAGGATCTCTCCCGAAAATTCTATAACCCCCTCGACAACAACGACAGCATAAAACTCATAGCAGAAATCTACTCACCTAGGCCCTCTTCCGTAAGAATCTTCTGAAAGAGTTCATTTCCAACAAGCCACATTAAGATTAATACAGATAAGATTAAAAGTAAAAGGTCTAAGGCCTGACTTAAAAGCCACTAGTCACACTGTATCTTAGTTCAAGATGTGTTACATGTCCAAAGTGTTAAAATGGAGGACATTGACAAGACTGAACTTGTAAACAACATTTTGCATGTTGAATTAGGTATGTCTGGTTAGAAAGGCAATGGCGACGATGTTTTGGGATTGGAGGAAGACACTTCTGATCAACTATCTCGTAAAGGCCCAAGCTATCAACGAGACGTATTGTGCTGCCCTTTTGGGCAAAGTGAAAGTTGCCATTACCCTAATAGCTCGAAAGAAAGTGATAATTGTTCATTAAAAAATTGGAGGCATTCCAGGTTGCGGCCCTTACCCATCTTATTCAACGCATCTAGGCCCTTCCCACTTTCAATTATTTCCAAAACATCAAGTTGTTTCTCGCCCGAAGGAAATTCAAGACGGACGAGGTAGTTAATGCATAAGAAAAGCAGTATTTTCACGATCTTGTTGTTGGCGATTCTAAATTAGCTGGTTTATTCCAGTGTCCTGGGCATTATATGTTTGGGGTTAGACAGCCCCTGACGATAATAACAATAAAAAGTTTTCGAATTTTAAATGTTGCAATTAATACGATTACCTGATAGGTAATAGGATGTTTTCTTAATGCGTTCCCGGTATATTTCTTTCCCAGATATAAACAAATGTTTATTAATTACTTGGTATCTGTTATCAGCTCCCTGGGCGGTCTCTCAATAATATTTATACGTTTTTAGTACGGTTTTAACTCTGTTATTGTAAACATATGGTATTTATCTGTAGATAATACAGTTGGTTCTTGCGTTTATGTGATATCAAGAATTAATTGCTCTCACTGATTACTTTTGAGTTTTATTTGTTTCCGTTCCACGTAAGTTTAGCGAACACATGCAACACGATAAAAAATAAAGGATTTCTGCGTTATTGGACGCAGAAGGTTATTCACAACGAGAAATTGCATGGAAAGAAACGGTGCTATTTGAATAAAAGAAATACTACTACAAGTAACGTGAGCTGGTTCTGTGGAAGAAAGAAGAGAGATTGCAAAAAAAAGGTATCTGAAGGACGTCAAATATTCGTCTCAAGTTGATTAGAGAAAGGAAATATAAGTGAAACATCGATTTATATTTAAAATGTACAAGAAATTTTTGAAATCCTTTTTTTTAATTTTGTAGGGTTCATTAACAATAACAGTAAATCTTACAATGTATAATGTACATGTACATACAGATATATAAGCTACGGTCTTACTTCTTCGTCACAGGTTGTTTCCTGGACGATACATTTATCTCGGGCTAGTGGTATCGAGAACTCCTATGCTTGTTGCTCTGGTCACCTTCCATGTTTGCTTATTATATCTCTTATTTAAAAGCACTAATTTTAAGATAATGTTTCGTTATCTTTGTAACTTGTTAATGTTTAGATTGGTTAGGAAATTAAACTTGGAGTCTGTGGCTTGAAACTACACAAAAACACTAAAGCACCTTCACCACACTAAAGCACAAAAATGGCTAAATACGTATTTCAGCAACTAAGTTGTCATCATCAGTAGCACTGACTAAAAATCGCGCTGTCTACACACCGTAGCGTACAGAACAACACTGCTTACTGATGATGACAACTTAGTTGTTGAAATACGTATTTAGCCATTTTTGTGCTTTAGTGTGGTGAAGGTGTTTTAGTGTTTTTGTTTAGATTGGTTGTGTATCCCCATATATTTATTAAGTAGTTCATGTGCGACATTAAAACGGCGTTATAGACGAATTTTCGCATGTTTTCAGGTATTATGGCTCTTATTTTTTTTGATGACAGCTATTGCAATCGAATATTTCTTTATTCGGTTGTTTACGCATTGATTCCATACAATTGTTTTTGAAAATAGGCGTTCATTAACGGCTGGATTAAAGAAAATTCGCATAAAATTAGGACGAACAAATCGTCTACAAAGTAAAGAGTTCGTGTCTTAATCAAGAAATTTGAAGAGACGGGTTTTGTTATCGATAAGGCAACAGGAATACGTCCGCGTCTGCATGGTCAAACGCCAATATTGCTGCAGCGAGAGAAAGTAAATATACTTTTCTCTTCTTCTTCTTCGTACGACTAGGATTTCTCCTGTTTGTCTACCTCTTATTCGGTTTCGGTTGTTGTTGATTGTATATTGTCTTGCCATCTCTTTTTTGGTCTTCCTACTGGTCTTCTGCTGCATGGCTTATTGTTTTTAGAGATGTTTGCTAGTTGGTCTGGTCGCATCCTATCTACGTGTTCGTTCCATTTTTTCTCTCTCATTCTCACCCATTTGTTGACGTTTTGTATGTTACATTGCTACTGTTTGTTTGTTTATCTCTTAGTGCCACTCCTGTTATCGATCTTAATACTTTCATTTCCACGTTGTTTATTTTCTGTTTTGTTCCCTTTGTGTCTGCCCTTGTTTCTACGGCGTATGTTAAAATTTGTCTCACTGTTGTTTTGTATACTTTCAGTTTGCCTTCTGTAGTCATAAATTCGTTTCTCCATATGGTTTGTCTCAAACAGCTACTCACTTTCATCGCTTTAGTCGCTTGCTTTGTTGCTTCTGTCTTCAAGTTTCTCTCACTGGTGATTTCAACTCCCAGGTAGTTGAATGTCATCACCTGTTCAATGCTTTTGCTCTCCAATTCTAGTTTACATCTGCGTGGTTCTCTGCTAATTACCATGCACTTGGGTTTTTCCGCCTAAATATACTTAAGAATCCAAATCAATTCGACGTCGTTCACAAGAAACGAATCGTTCAAGAACCACAAGAAAGATCTGCATCCTGCATCTGACAGCATACAAAATTCAGTTGACTCAACAATAACAAGTTACACACAGACCATTTGGAACGTCGTAATTTGTGACTTGGGTATTAGGTACAAAATAGGTGAATCCGATTTTTCAACCATAATTTTTCTAAGCGATGAAGTTCATTTTTATCCTATCCTGATGGAGGAGTCAATAAACAAAATTATTGCATTTGGGGTGAAGGAAATCCACACGCTGCTCAAGAATAATGCATCTTCAAAGATGCACAGTTTGGTGCGCATTTTGGAGTGGTGATGTAGTCAGAGCATGCTTTTCCAAAGAGGAAGCTTATAATGCTGTCACAGTGAATGGGGAACACTATCGTGACATGTTAAACAATTTATTTTTCCACTAAATTAATGAGTTGCACTTACACAACATCATGTGATTTCAACCAGACGGTGCAACCTGCCATACAGCATGTGATACCATAACTCTGTTCCATACACAATTTTCAGATCTTGTTATCTCTCAAAATTCTATAACATCAATTGGCCTGCAGGATCACGTGGCTTAAAACAACAATTGACTTTTTTCTCTGGGGTTATATAAATCAAAGAAAATATTCAACGAGTTATTCGAAAAACTAAGCCAGGTTTATGTGACAGTGTTATAGAAAATTTTGCTAAACGAATAAGATCATGGCAGAGCAGCCGAGATGGCCACATTTGTAGCCGTAAAAACTGTGAGTCGCACGTAAAGGGCAATATGTACAAATCTTTTCTTGATATAATTACCGGCTTATAATCTTTTAATAGAAAATTTTGTGATATTAAATTAATGTACGTATTTGTAATTTAAATTTTATTCTTTTGCTCTAGATATCTTAAGGGTCCTATATAGTGGATATGTGAATAGTTGAAAAATAGGAGATTTTTGATGCAAGATATCAAGACTCCTGCCTCTGTTACATTTACGGTATCCGCAAGCTCGAGCGATCGTCGCGGCCATCAATCGGCGGTTTTGTTTTACAGCATTGTTCAATGTAGACGGCCGGCTATCTATCTAATAAGATCGGATAAGACGGATATCCACAACATTAATATCCGACATAGAAATGTTATGGGATTGCCCCGACATCGGACTGCTGCTTTTGAGCGTTGTTACTCTTACCGCATCGTCAAATTTTGAAACTCATTACCTGGGTCGTTCGGGGGCATCACTTGTGGCGCTTTTAAAAAGAAATACAAAGAGTATTTGCAGGTGCCGCGGTGAGTGTCCCGCAATTTCCTTGATTTGCAGTGTTGTTGCTCGTGTTTTAGATTGGTTTTTCTTAATAAATGCATTTATTATTATTATTATTATATTTTTGTTGATTTTAAATTTGGAGAAAACGTCAACTTATGAAGAATTTAGTAATCTACCTCGCTGAATAATCAAATTTAGAAAAAAATGATCTGATTAAAGAAAATTAATTAATTAACATGTCAAAATATTAAAAACAAGTTTTCTCAAAAATCCTTTGTAGTAGGTTTGTTTGCTTTAGTTCATGTTATAAATTGAATAAAAAGCTATCCCGCTCTGCACTTATTTTTCGATCAACTATTCTTTACTTTGTTTTAAATGAATATAAAATAAATTAAAATTAGGCAACCCACATTACAATGAATTGTTATTCTGATAAAAATCTTTCCCGCGGTTACAAATGTGTAAATATTTGGTCATAAATGAATTTTTATTCGCTTAGATATTGAGTTATTATTTCAAATATTTATTATATATTCCCTATGTGTAATAAGTACTGGAACATCCTTGGCTTATTAAATTGTGCGCTATGCAACCAATATTACATTTCCGATCCACTATATAGGACCCTTAATAATATAAATTATAGACGAATCGAAAAAAAGTAAAAATATAATAATAGAAGGAAACATTAAATGTTTTTATATAAATTACGACATAAAAATTATAGAAATAAAGAAAAGAATTACATAAATCATTTCTCTCTAAATATAATAAATATTAATAAATAGTACGTTCTTTCCAATGAATGGACTTCAGAGAAATAGACTGAGTTTTAGCCACCAACATTTGCCAACATCTGGATTGGATGAAAATGAATTAAAGGATTTCTAAAACAAGACACTTTAGTACATCACACATAAACGTTAGTTAATATTTTAAATTTTATAAATTGTAGAAAAGTAAACATTGTACATGGAATTGTATAACAATCATGAATGAAAACTCAAAGCTATAAATTGCCCGCTGACGACACGTTTTAATTCAAGAAATTATAAAATCATTTATAAATTTTGTGTTTTTTTATCTTTTTCTAAAGTATCTCCCTCTGGTATGCATCACGTTTTGATATATAGAATTTTAATTTACCAGATATATAGTAATTTGTACCATTATTATTACAGCATCAACAATATGCCGAATGTTATAATACAAGTTTATTTTCATTTTAGAACGTTTGGGTACAATTTTAGAATATATAAAAAGGCATGGCAGAAATAACCTTTAATAAGCCAGTATCTGAGCCAGTTTATGTAAATAATTTACAAAATTTTAATTTGAAAATTGCTTCAAGCAGTGACCGAAATTGAGAAACGCCCAAGTCTATAAATTACCAACACAGATGTTCACTCTTATTACTAATTATACACACGTGCATTATTGGTCACCTATGCACTAGGCTGCAAATACATAAATTGTGATGAATTTATCCCATATACATACGTAGTTCGGTATATCAGCACTAATACATACATATCATATCGGATATTTATTATTAGATTATCTAATACGAGTAGAATGGAGAAGTCGCAGGCGATAACAGAAACGATAAGATCAATAAATATAAAAATATATTCCAGTTATTTAGTGCATTGTATGTGTTAAGGACGTTTATTATTATTATTTTTCTTTTATTCCTTTTTTATAAAGTAATGTTTTCTGTTCTATGTAAAACGTATATGTTTAGTTTTAATCTCAATTTGCTTTATTTTACAAAGGTACAATTAATTAGAACATGTATATTTCTCTGTACAAGTGCTTATAGTCATTTTATTACTTCATAATCGTAAAATAATGTATATTTAAAATTAAATCTGCAAAGACCAAGAGGGACATCAGTCTCCTAATGTAATCTCTTTCTTAGAAATTCCTCTATTGTCCGTTCTAGAAAATCGGTAAAATGCTTTGTCTAAATTACCATTTATTTTCTTTTTTTGATTAACATCATGCCGTTGTAGTACTTAAAAATTCATAAACATTTGCCGGATTTCAGAATTATAGATATTCTGTAATTGAATAAACCCGTAAACGCACAGCAGGGCTCATATATTTATATTAGATAATTGTATTGCTATTTGCTCCTTCCGAGAACCTTTAATGAAACTTACAACCCATTAATGTTCGGTTTTTCCAGACAACAATAGAGGAGGTACGGTTTTGTAAACTTACCACCTCACTCTAAATACTGAATTTGTTTGTAACAGAAAATTGAAATCAGTTTCTCAACGAAACTCAACTTGTTAGCAGTTAGCTATCATGTACGGTTCAGCTTGCCCAATGCAAGAAGCCTACATTTATTCGCATTGTTATTTTATTTAATTGTAAATAAAGTTGTATATAACAGTGTAGTGTTATTTCATTTGTGAATAACCACGTATTACGTAAATTCAGTGAGGAGTTATTCTTTACTGCTTCTAAAACAAGATCCAAGTGAAAGAAAAACGATTCAAGTCTTTCAAAACAGGAAGACTGAACAGTATGTGTCAGATATACATATATTCAGAAATGAGAAAATAATTGTAATTTGCCGTGAATATGAATATAATTTCGAGTGAGGTTTATTATTTAAAAGCTGTTTACCAAAATAAATTGACAGAAGAGTGCTAACTGATAGGACATGTACTCTGTAGTAGGTGGGCATAGAACGATCAAAGTCGTACGGAAGAATGAAAATTGACAAGAAAAAAGGAAGAGACTGGTAAACGATATATTATCAGTTTATAAATTATAATAACACTAATAAAGTTGAATGAAACTATTTTGCATATTTTAACATGATCAAATTCTTGATTTTTTTAATGCTATACTCAGTGACATTAGAAGTGTTACATCTAGAAGGAATAATTTGTTCAACCTTATTTTTTGCCATCAGAATGACTATATTTAAAGCATGCTATGGTTTTTCTGGCGATGAAACAATTTTATCTCTAATTTTTTCCTTTAAGAAACCTGTTTATGCGAGCTGACTAGTACAGAAATGTTTTTTGCGCATCCGTCTACTAGTGTTAAGTGTAACAAAATGTCTCTAGTTCGAAGACGTCAAAATTATCACCATGTTCGTGACTTTGACAGGGGTAGAAGAATTGTCGCCTATTGAGATGTTGGTTTGTCCTATCGCGAAATTGGCCGCCGTGTTAATTATTGTACAGCAATGATGGTAATGCGTGTGTGGGCAGAAGAAGGTACAGGAACACGAAGAAGACGAACTGTTCAACCGAGGCGTATCACAGAGCGACAGGATTGGCGCGTCAGACAACTAGCTTTACGAGATCGTTTTACTACTGCGCGTCAAATCGCAGAACAATGGTTTGGAGAAGAAGGTAGACCTGTTATTATGCGTACACTATATCGTCGCATTCGAGCCTTTGGACTTTTTTCATACCGTCTTCAATTAGCGCTTCCTTTGACTGCGGACCGCTGTCGTCAACGTTTGAACTGGTGCAGAGAACGGCAGGATTGGGAGGCAGAATGGTATAATGTCGTCTTCAGCGACGAATCGCGATTCTGCCTAGGTATACACGATCGTCGTATAAGGGTAAGACGTCGGCGTGGAGAGCGACGTGGTATTGGATTTGTTGTTAAGAGGCATGTACACAGGACTGTTGGAGTAATGGTTAGGGGGGGGGGGGGTATTGCCTATGGTAGCCTATCACCACTTCTCTTTATTTGAGGAAGTATGACAGCTGCGCGTTATGTTGATGACGTCCTACAAACCACTTTACTACCTTATCTAGATGGCCTTCCACACGTCCTTTTTCAGGAAAACAACGCACGTCCCCATATTGCTCATCGAACTATGGACTTCCTCCAAGAAGCCGGCGTTGTTTTGCTGTGGCCGCCCCGTTCACCGGATTTAAACCTCATCGAACATGTGAGGAGACAATCCATTTTGCACCATCCTTCACAAACTCACACACAGTTAATCCACAAAGTTCAAGTTGCTTGGAACAAAGTGCCACAAGCAGATATCGACCAACTCATTTTGTCGATGCCTAGACGTGTACAGGAGTGTACTCAGCTACGGGGTCGCCCAACACTTATTAATTTCTTTTCGTATTACTTGTTAATAAAATTTCTTGCAAATGTTATCGTTTCATTTATGATGTAAAGCAATCACATTGCCAAAAAATAAAGTTGAACAAATTATTCCTTCTAGGTGTAACACTTCTAATGTCACTGAGTATATTTTAGAAAATAAGTATTTGTTCTGGAATTAATGAAATTGTAACTGAATAAGTTTGAGAAAGTACATTTATTCATGGGTAGCTAAACAGATTATATTACGAATAACTAGGCAGGGTGTCATAGATAGTAATAAATAAAAAAAATGTTGCCTGGGCACTACACGACTTTCATATACGTCCCGTTCTGAATGTGTGTATACAAAAGTTGTTCCAAATTATGTAAGTTAAGTACTTTTCTTTTCTTAATAAACCAGTGAATAAAAGTATTACTTCCGGTCTGAATTTTAAATTAATTTTATACAAAAATTACTCCAATCCTCCCCTGAATACTATTAATAAATCTGTATAGAATGCATAATTTGCCAGATATTTGCAAAAAACTTTTTTTCGATAAGAGTGCTACTTCCGATCCGAATTTTGAAATTTGTTTTATACAAAAATTAGTCAAAATTAAGCTTTGTAAGTATTTTTTATATTTCCAATATATCTGTTGAGAATACATAATTTGCTAGATATTCGCAAAAAAATATTTTTCGATAAGAGAAAAAACCTAATTCTAATAGGTGTAGTGCTACTCGTTAACAGTAAAAGTGTTACTTTCGGTCCAAATTTTGAAATTTCATTTATACAAAAAATACTCCAAATCTAGGCATAATTTACGACATATTTGCAAAAATCGCTATTCGATAAGAGTAAAAGTGTTACTTCCGGTCCGAATTTTGAATTTTTTTTAATACATGAAAATGAAGTTCTAAATACTTTTATCCTCGTAATGTACCTGTCTAAAAAGCATGACTTGCGAAATATTCGCAAAAAATTGATTTTCGATAAGAGTAAAAGGCCTACTTCCGGCAGGAATTACGAAAAACTTTTTTAGTAAAATTCTTCTCAAATTTAATTTAATTTTGTTTAAACTTAGTAAGTAAACGCAGACAGAGAAATTTTTTAAAAACCATTTTTTCCGTATCGGAGAACTTCAAAACGTGGACATCTGCAAAAATCTCGAGGTCGAAAATTTTCATGACAATACTTCCTTATACTACGTATAAGAAAGTAAAATGATTCAAAATCATACCTTATATAGATTCATACTCATAATATACGTATGTTCAGAAGACATAATTTGCCAGATATTCCCAAAAAAATTCGATAAAAAACATACTTCGGATAGAAACTTTAATTAAAATCTTTTTAAAATTCACTCTCAGTACATTTATGTTTTTTGACATTTGTTGAAACTTAGTAGTTCGCGAAATATTGGTGAAACTTTATTTTTTCTATGAAGTAAACTATGTACTACTTTCAGTCTACTGATATGACTAAAAATCTAATCAAATATCAAAAGGGAGAGTATATTCGTAAATCTGATGTTGTGTCACACACACATACACACAGAGGGAGAGAGGGGGAGAGAGATTTTTCAAAACCAACTTTTTCGAAGTTCAAAACGTGGACATCTCAGATTATTTTTGACACTAGAAACATCGTTACCACACTAATACACAAAGAAAATTCTAAGCTAAATATGTATTTCGACGACTAAGTTGTCAACATCAGTAGAACTACTTAACAAAACTACGTTGTCTGTAACCGCAGTGCGTACGATTTGCAATTTACACGGGTAACTTCTTTCAAACTAGACCGAAACTATTACATCGTTTAGGACCAATAACGGTACCTAATCATGGTACTGTTAATTTCGTCAGCACTGGTGCAACCTAAAATTATAAATTCTGCAAAATCAGTAATTATCACAACGGAAATGCTGATTCTTGCAATGTGACCTATTGTAATATTCGTAACGCTAAAGGCACTTTCTTTTTGCATTACGGAAGCGTTTCAATAAATACATGTGGATATTCACTAGAACACTATACGAATTGTGTTTATAGGGAATAATTAAGATAAAAGCCACAGTATACTTGAATATGTGTGTATTCAGTATGAACGTATCTGTACAACTAACTAAAGAGAAAATAAAATCGCACATGTATATCGTACTTCTCGAGTTGTATCTTATAAACAAATATACTCATACATAATAGTGTGCTTGGCATTTTTATGAGTATAATAAACACACACAATTCTCGAACGGTAAACACCAAACATATAATTGTGATTTATATTTTTGTACAGGAAATGCCCATGATGCATTTCTAACAGTGTTTTTTCACGGAAATCCTTGCAAACGCAAATATCAACATGTTTTGCAAAACAAAAGTGTCTGTCATCGGAAATCAGAAAAAGGTAAAAATTAAAATTAGTCTTTCTCGACTCTCTAATAGTGTACAAATCAATCTTGATATATTGAGCACCAATGAATTTTAAACAATTAATTAGAAAGAAAACAAACTCGTTTCATAGAAATATATGATTTATTTCATACACTAAATACATTTAGACCGATAGTATCAAATATTAATTCTCCAACCTATGCGTTGTCAAAATATGGCTTGTAGAAAAATTTAGTAAGTTAAAATTTGAAAATGATCATTTGATTAAAAATACGAAAGAACTCATGATGAAACTAGAAAAATATAAGATATCACTAGATGATAAGTTAATTTTACTTGATGTAACTTCCCTTTTTCCTAATGTCCCTACGGAAAAAACTTTAGAAAACCTAAATTCTTTTCTACTTTTCAACAATGTCAAACAGGAAGAGATAACTGACTTTTAAAACTAAACAAGATGTGTATGGACCAGAACATTTTTGCTTTCAATAATCAGTTCTACAAATAAACTTTTGGAACAGCCATGGGCAACTTGCTATCACCGTTTCTTGCAAACCTTTTCCTTAATTATTTTGAAAATGATATAAAAGAATATGGACAAACGTTTCCTAAATTTTTGGTCAGATATGTAGGTGACATTTTTGCAATTATTCTAAGAGATTTTGATTTAGACCAGTTTGTCAGTTACAATAATAATCAGCACATCTATCAAGTTTACTCATGAAATGGAAATTGAACACACCCTACCCTTTTTGGATTTACTTATCTCTATTAGGGAGAACAGTTTCCATTTTAACATATACCAAAAACCATACATACAGATAATTATATTCATAAAACTTCGTACACTTCCTTCAGACATATACAAACAACATTCTTTTTTCTTCTCAATTGAGTACAGAACACCCCACTTTCAGAAATAAATTATAATAAAGAGTTATCATATATATACAAAGCAACCGCTGAGAACGGTTACGAAAAAAATATAGTAGATCGAATAAGACACAATTAGAGAGGAAAAAGTTAATTACCACCAGAACTACACTAGAATCCATAAAAGTAGAAAATATTTTTTTTTTGTAAATTTTGTTTAAATAAAAGATGGGAATATCAAATTTCAAACTTATGTAAAAGATACAAAATAATACCTTCATTTGTCAATGAACAGAATACTAAGAGTCTATTACATATCAACATTGAAAAGTCAGACCCTTTAAAATACTCAGGAATATACAAAATCGAATGTAATAATTGCAATAAAGTGTATATTGGGCAGAAACGCAGAAATCTGAGCATCAGAAGACATAAATTTTCAATCGATAATGTACAAGTGATCAAAAGAGCTAGATGTAAAAATTTAAATATGTGGGAAAGTATTTATATGAAAAAATTTAAAAATAACTTATTAAACACAGATGTATCTCCACTTAGTCAGAGTTTCCTAGAATTCATACCACCCTTACACATTCAGTAAACACCCACCATAGTTTATAATATTATTGTAATAAAAGTACGGTTAGATTTAAGGAGTGCTTAACTACTACAATACGAAGGTTTGTCACAATAAACTTTCCAATATCTATATAATGTAAAAAACACGAATAAATTTGTTATACTGCCGATGATGTTTGCTTGGCAAACGAAATGTACATTTAGTGTATGAAATGGATCATATATTTTTGTGAAACGAGTTTGTTTTCTTTCTAATTACTAGTGTACAAATCAACAAACAAAAAATCATTTCATTATAAAATGGTCATGCAACCGCCTCTGAACCATTTGACATGGAATGACCCGTAAAATTTCTAAAATTAATTGGCATGCTTTGGTTTATTCAACGTGTCCGTCGTGTTTGCCAAAATGGAGCTAATTTCTCGCAATAAAAGAAGTCTAATGATTCATCCACGATCACCAATTATTTATTCTTGGTCATTAACCTCATCCGAAATTGTAACGACGACAATTGTGAGCTGCATACCGCTGTGCATCGGTGCCCATCGAAGAAATTGAATTTCTCTTCCGTTTTACGCGTAAACACCTCGCACGAACACAGCAGGAGTATACGAAACAGACGGGCGACGTAACGATTGCCAACGTGGTGCAAAGGAGAGACTGTTTGGTGTGCGGAGTAAAAGTTGAGAAGAGAGACAGGTCGCGGCACACGGTGCGTATAGTAAAGACCACAGCACGACTAGTAACCACGTCAGACGGGGACAGAGCGATACCGTTTCGAAAGAGACGGACGAAAAGAGAAGAGAGTGGTACAATCGTGAGGCCGGCTCGGGTTGTTCAACTTGGATTCCAAGGGCGTTAGCGTCCAGACGCGCTGTTGCCACGTCTGTTCGGTCCGGTGTCGGTGCGAACTGACAACGGGGAAAGTGTTATGTCAGATTGGCGAGAGAGAAAAACGGGGTGAAGGGAGGGAGAAGCAATAGAGTGGAAAAGAGAACAGGCGAATGCGAAAGAAAGGAAAGAGTGCGGGCCGGGGCCTCGCGTTAACAGAAAACGAGAAGCCAAATGTTGCGAAACGCGCCGGTGAAATAAGGAGATGAGGTTGATCGTGATTAGGATAATTATTGTGTGGTGTGTGACCCCATTTATTCGAATTTGAGGAGCACGAAAGGGGAAAAGACTCGTAGTCTTACATACATACAGTAACGAATAAAACTATTGGCGCAATATTAACGGTAGCGGAAAAGTTAAACGTATAACTTATTAGTTTAATAATTAGAGAGAATATCTGTTACAGTATATTTATTAATAGTATTTTTTATAATTTAATATAAATTATTATATTATTTCGATAGAAAATTCAAAACAGGAACAGCCTAAACATGTAATCAATTTTTTCATCCTTGTATAGGTATACAATATTATACCTATTTAATAATGTATGTATACCTACTGTAGTGATGTTGGTTTCGGTTACTTTTTAGTACCTACTTGTAACTATTCGTTACTTTCGAATTCAATATCCGTTACTTTTTATTCGTTACCGAGTACTCGTTCAAATGTGCGGTGCGGGAATATGTATAGGTAGTTAATATATGGTACAAACAAAATGTTCACTTATATAGGTAGTAATTTTAATATACAGTGTGTTCATTTCAAAACTTCCCAGCCTAAATTTCTGGAAATCTATGAGAAATTCCCTGAAACACGTAAGAAGTATTATCGTGGGGGCCATTTTTTGATGCAAAAATTGACTCACCCACTTTAGCCCTCTGCCCCCGGAAGCTACTATGTTTTGAAACAGTAAATTTTGGCGTTTACTTTTTTAAAATTGATTGTTTCGTTTTGAAGATTTAAAAAAAAACTTTTGGACTGAGTTGTTTTATATTTGTAGCTAGTCAATTTATTTTATGACTATCGGAAGAAAAGCCAATATTAAAAACTTCTATACATTTCTCGAAAACATGGAAAATAAATAATCTTATGGTTCTTTAGCTTTTTAGTTATGTATAATACAGAATACTTTTCTTTATTTTTGTAGTTACCTACTTATTAAACAAAATTGCATGTTTTAGGAACGTTTTTATACCGATTTAGCGTTCATTGATTCAATTCTTGTAACAGCACAGTAAAATAATGTTTAACCCAAAGTTATTTTAATAAAATAACAATAATGGTTTACAATTTGCAAGAAAGGTTTGAAATTGTTTTAATTTATGGAGCCGAAAATCAATGTGCTTGACGAACTGCCACAACATTTAACGAAAGGCATCACATCTCATAGATATATCCGAAATCGTATTGATAAATTTACTCAGACCGGATCTGCTGCAAATGTAAAACATAATCAGGCGAGAATTTTAAATGAAGGCGCGCAATTGGAAATATTGGGTCATTTCGGCATAAATCCTAATACATCATTACGTCAGATTTATGCGACAACTGGAACTTTCTTGGGTTCGGTTCATAAAATTACAAAACTTGAAAAATTTCATCCTTATAAATTGAAAATATGTAACAACAACCTTCATCTGTCTGTAGAAGGGCACACCCAGTATCCTGAAAAAAATGAATGTATGGGCAGACATCTCTTGGGACCAAGTGACGGGTGTGACTTTTTTCAATGGAAATCTAAACGGCAAAGCATATTTTGATAAGTTGGAAAATACTATCAATTCGCTAATTATTGATGCTCTCAAAAAACAACTGGATAGAGATGGAATTTACCCCTCCGCCTCAAAATTTAGAAGAACGTCGTAAGAGAATTAACGCAACCTACCGTTGAATTCAAAGATATGTTTTGAAAATATACGCCGCCGTTTTGAACAACGACTATACCACTGTTTAGCGATCAACAAACATTGAAAAATTATTGGATTGAATTTTTCTGCAAAAAAATATTGAAATTCTTATATAACTTTGAAAACAAAAATAAAACATTTCAAGCAGTTAAAGTGTGTTTGAGTAATTGATATTTAAGCCTAAAACAAAAAACAAAAAATTAAACAATATTTTTGAAAATCTTAAATACGAATCGATCAATTTTAAAAAAGTTAACGCGAAAATGTACTGTTTCAAAAGACCTTTAAAATAACGTATTACTCGATACTCCTTTCCATTTAAGATTTTTAAGGGGGTAGCTCCCGGGGGAGGGGGGTTAAAGTGGGTGAGTCAATTATTGCATCAAGAAATGGCCCACACGATAATGCTTCTTAGGTGTTGCAGGAAATATTTCCAGAAATGTGGAGTAGGAGGTTTTGAAATGAACAGTTTGTATATTACGTTAAATAAATAAAATTCGTTAAAAAATCCCACAAAACATTCCAACCCAAATTCAAAAGTAAAATGCCAAAACCTCAAGTATTTTTTAAGGAGTCCCCATTTTATTTACGACAGGCGAGATATTCTATCATAAACCCATAAAAATCTTCGCCTTCGATATTAAATCACACAAAAATAAATGTAGAAGGGAGTATCATGGCACAAAATTTATTTTACACTGCATCAATACAACAAGTTCAAACAAAACCTTTATAATGAAATCGATCTACGCAAATACAAGTAATACTACTAATAATTGGTTAAATTCAAATATTTTGTACAAAGTTATTTACTCTAAATTATATTTTGGAATAAAATATTTCAGACAAGAATGTGTTCTAAAAGTTATATATTATGAGTGTAAATGTTTGACAGAGTAACGAACGTTTGAAACCAGTATTCGTTACTTCGGATCTTATCGAGTAACGAATACTTTAGTAACGGATAGTTACATTTGCAACACCACTAGTATACTGTCCTATTTCATGGCCCCTAATTTGAGTCTTTTTCGACTTACGTAGAATTGCTTATTAAGAATTTATACCTACTGCAGGGACAGAAATACATTGTAAATAAACCCAATGAAGAATTATTATCACTACTAATTTAGTACAGATTTTATTAAAAATCAATCGACCTACTTGCAGAAATATGTACAATAATAAATACATTTGCTTCGGTTAATAACTGCAAATACAATTAATACATACTCCTAATAATTATAATTCCTATGCAGACTATGGAGACAATATTTTAAATGCATAATTTACATAATATTCAAAAGTACAATGTCTAAATTTTTATGTGGTTTAAATATAAGAAGTTAACAATGTATGTGTCTCTTCATGGTGTACTAGAAAATCTAAAGTATTTATTTTTCTAAAACATAATTAATAAATTAAAAAAAAATAATTTATGTAATTTTAAGAATCTTATTAATTAGCATATGAACTATTAGGTTTCACGGGTTGCATACGTAACACGCTTACCGCCTCTGCATCCACCAAATTTAAATTTCTTGGCGTTATACTCTTTCTATGTATCTTAGTTATTATAAATTAGGAATATATTCTTCTTAACTTTGTAATTTTAAATTAACTTTTACACTAATTAGTAGATTGTTTTGCTATTAACAGAGATCTGTAAAACTTATTTATATATTAATCTGACATTTGTAATTCATTTCATATATATTTGAGATCGGTAGTTTGCGAACGACCGATTTAATAATAACGATTCTTCTCATATAGAACTAAATGAACTACTTTTCACAAAAAACTATGTGTGACTATTGAAACCATGCTGAAATCATCTTTCGGTCAGAGAAATTGAGTTCGCAAGGTTTTAAATTTATTTATCATATATCTGTATCGAAAATATTACTAAATTAAAAATATATTTTATAAATAATAATTTTTATTTATATGACAGATTCATATGTGTATAAAATAAAATTTGATTTCGTATTAATGCTATTTTCCGAAGTACTTATTTGCAGAATAAAATAAATATTCAGTGCATTTCGAAAAACATTAGTATTAAGATAAATAGATAAGTGAAAACTTCACATGAACCACTATCCTAGAGTTTTCCTGAAAATTTCATCAAAATCGGTTCAGCGGTTTTGGAGTCTATACGAGGTAGGCGCCATAAATTTTCGGCCTGGCAGGCTTTTATAGGTCCAAACGTGTTCAAACTCCGTCACGTCATGCATGTACATACGCGAGGTGCACACTATAAATATGACGGTTCGCAGCCTAGTAATTTTTAGTAACCAGTCAACGAACGTGAGTAGCGCACGAAAATGTCTGAAAACGAAAATTGAGTACCGCGCGGTCATTAAATTTTTAAGAAAAGAAGGGCATACACCTTATCACATTAAACAACTCCTTCGTATTCAACTTTACAAAAGTGGGCAAAATATTTCCGTTTGGGACAAGAATCCCTGGAAGATGCTGATCGGTCGGGTCGACCAATTGAAGTGATAAAGCCTCAACAAATTTCAATTATTGAACATTTAGTGCTAGAAGATCGCCGTTTGAAAGTGAAGGAATTAGCAGTGATAACAAACATTTCCGAAACAAGCGTTCGACGATTTCTCTATGACTATTTGGCTATGAATCAAATTAGTGCTAGATGGGTACCGCGACTTCTTTCTGCTCTCCAACGTGAACGTCGAGTCGAATGTGCGCAGCGTTTTTAAACCTGTGTGGAGACGACCCTAAACCGATTTTGGAGCCCATTGTAACAGGGGATAACCTGTTTTACGATCCTCTATCGAAAAGCGAGTCCATGGAATGACGGCGACCTGATGAACCTCGTCCCAGAAAGGCGAAAGTTGTTCAATCAACGAAAAAGGTGTTGGCCACAATATTCTGAGATTGCGAGGGCATTTTGGTGATTGACTTTAAAGAACGCAATACAAGTGTGAACGGCACATATGCGTCTTTTTTGCATAAATTTAGGGACAGTATTCGTGCAAAACGCCGTGGAAAATTAACAAAAGGTGTGCGATTATTGCACGACAATGTTTCCGTCCATACTGCCGCCATTTCACAAGCTGCCATCCGCGAATGCGGCTTTAAAAAATTGGAACATTCACCGGATATGGCTCCTTGTGACTTTTTTGTTTTCTACTTAAAAAAAAGACCTTAGGGGACGTAGTTTTAAGGACGATAGTGAGTTGCAAGCCGTTGTTATAGAACATTTTGACGGAAAAACTTCAGATTATTTTTACAAGGGTATCTAATTATTAATTAATCGTTGTAATAAATGTATAGAAGTTAGGAGAGATTACATTGAAAAATAAAAATTCCTATATTGTTCCAAGTTTCTTTTTTGTATACCAGGCCGAGAATTTATGGCGCCTACCTCATAGCTCGAACGGCAGAAGTCGACACGCCTTTGTACAACTCATACGTGTCATACGAGTACATTTCTTGTTGCAATGTACTATCTCCGTACCACTGCACATACCGTGTTAATATGATCAAATTTCCAGGAAGCTGGGTGATTCAAAATTAGAATACTTAAAATCAACCGTTATTGTTATCAAAAATGAACTCGTATGTACATACATAAATATATTTTGTATTGCAGTAAGATAAAATATGCAACTTAGTATACACCAATTCAATATAAGCTGAGAATAAAGATTGGCCAAAAATAAGTTGCTAGTTTAATAATTATATATTACTTTTAAAGTTCTTCGGATAACAAAAAAAAATAGATTCAATTTTTTGTATTTTTGGTAAACTGCAAGTACCTACATATTCTTAAATATTTTATGTAGTATTTTAATTTCATAGCAATACAATCGATGGTTAAACAATATGCAAGAGCTCATGTCTTTTGATCCTAAAGTTGCATACAAATTGTAAAATCAATAAAATTAAGTTTTTTTGGACCCCAGTTCTCAGCAATAAAAGAACTAGTGCGCATGTAATAGGACAATAAAGCTGTTTAGACCATCCACATCTGGAAATACAAATTCTGACAATGATTAGTTAGTAGAAATCGTAATTCAAGAAGCGTTTCAAAACACATAAGAGTCAATATTGATTTAATGTAAGTTAAACAATTATACAGCCTGTTTCAAATTAACTCGGCAGTATTGCTAACTTCGTTATTATTGGAGCCTATGGTTTTGGTTAAAATGAACAAATAATTGAACATTGCTTTTTTGTGATATTTGGAAGAACATTAATTTTTTAAATGGAACACCCTCTTTATTTTTACTTTAAATGAAAGAAAAACTAATTCCAGACAGAAGTCATTATACACTCTTATTTATTATTATGTGATTTAATAAAAGTAGCACTGACTTTCAATAAATCATTTATTTAACTTTGTAAAATTACAATAAATGGTCAAAAATATCACCATTTTGTTGAATGCAGGTTAAAGCCCTTTTAAGAACGCCTTTTGTAACATTCGAAATGCTTCTACCGTCTACTGAATTAATGCATAAGCGAATACTATTTTCTAATTTCACTACATTGGCGTATTTCTGTTGGCGAGTACAAAAAATAATTGAAGTCAGTTTGATTAAATCACAAAACGGTTAATATCTGCGTTATTTCAAGTATTTTGATATAAGAGTTTATGATAACTTTTGTCTGGAATTAGTTTTTCATTCATTTAAAGTAAAAATATACTGGGTGTCCCATTAAAAAAAATAATGTTTTTTCAAATATCACGAAAAAGCGATGTTGAATTACTTTTTAAAGTTCATGATCGTAAACAGCAATGAAAACAATGCTACTCTGCAAATTTAACCAAACTCATGGCTCCAATAATAACAAAGTTAGCAATGGTGCCGAGTTAATTTGAAACAGGCTGTATACGAGGACGACTTGAAATGTTTTCGGAATCGGCAAGAGATGGCGCACGAAGGTTGAAGTGGATTCATTGGTCGGCAAGGGCAACCCTTTTTACAGCAACTGTCAAAATTTCAGACGTCTACTGTCAATAGTTTTTAAGAGGTGGTTTCCCAAAAATGGATAAAATCGAATATCGTGCAGTGATAAAACGCTTCTGGGTGAGCGAGTTCAAACGTGGCCGCACAAGCACAAGTTATGAACCACGCAGTGAACGCCCAAAAACCGCTACCAACGATGAAATGGTCGACAAGGTGCATGATGTCGTGTAGCCGATCGCCGATTGAAGCTGAAAAAGATAGCAGAGACAACAAGCATCTCAGAAGAAGGCGTTGGCCATATCTTACACAAAATTTTGGGAGTGAAAAAGCTTTCGGCGCGATGGGTACCGCGTTTGCTCACAGCAGAGCAAAAACGAAATCGGGTGACCGTTTCGGAGGAGTGTCTGGCCAGAATTCAACGCAATCCAAGAGATTTCCTCATGCGTTTCGTACCGTGGATGAGACTTGGATCCACCACTACATACCTGAGACCAAGGAAGAATCAAAGCAGTGGATTTTTCCGGGCGAATCAGCTCCGAAGAAAGCAAAGACCGTTCCATCGGCCGGAAAGGTCATGGCGACCATTTTTTTGGGATTGCTAAGGTGTGATCCTCATCGACTATCTGCAGAAGGGAAAGACGATCACGGGGCAATACTACAGCGATTTATTGACCCGATTCGGTGCAGTAATAAAGGAGAAACGGCCTCGTTTGCAGCGGAAAAACGTGCTTTTTCACCACGACAATGCACCGGATCATTCATTCCGTATCGCCTTGTCCAAATTGAATGAGTTGAGCTACGAATTAGTTTCTCATCCTCCATACTCACCGGACCTAGCTCCCAGCGACTTTTTCCTATTCCCAAACCTGAAAAAATCCCTGGCAGGAAAGAGATTTGTCTCAAATGAGGTAGTCATCGCCGCTACAGATTGCACACCTCGAAACATCCTACTTTTCCGACGGCTTGAAGAGGCTGGAGCACCGTTTGAAAAAGTCTATTGATCTTCGAGAAGACTACATCGAAAAATAAAATTAAAAAACCACACCAGTACCGTATTTTCCTTGTCGATTCCGGAAACATTTCAGGTCGCCCTCGTAGTGTGTGTTCAATGGTCAATAGCGCTTACATAAATGAGTGTGAATAAGAAATAGTTGAGCAACTGCAAAGACGCGAGATAGTAGAAATAGGAAATTACATTATGTTCAAGCAGACTGGTTTGCAAGAAATTTCAACCTTAGCGAGAAAAATGTCGTTGCCGAGGCTCTTGGGGACCCGGAAGATGTTCTTCTTCCACCCTTCATATAAAGCTAGGTTTGATGAAGAATTTTGTTAAAAAATGACAGGCCTCTAAGTACTTAAAGGATAATTTCCTATACTCAGTGATGCAAAAGTTAACTAGAGGTATTTTTGTTGGGCCTCAACATAGATAACTTGTAGGGGATCCTCACTATGACCGAATTTTAGAAGAAAACGAAAAGAAAGCTTGGTAAGCCTTAAAGGCAGTCATTCATGGGTACTTAGGAAACAAAAGGGATGAAAATTATAATCAGTTGGTGATAGTACTTTTGCAAAAATATCATCAAGTTGGATGCAACATATCCCTTAAAATCCATATTCTCACTGAGAGAGATTCCATCAGGATACACATCTGTAATGGAAGAAAGATATCAGGGCCGTTGGAATGAAGCAATCCTTGCTATTACTACTCGTCTCTGAGTAGGAAAGCTTCGGAAATCAAAAGAGGCAAGTCAAAATACAAAGATCTTATAAAGCCACCACATAATTCTCTTCAGATACAACCAATTGCCAGATAGTCTTCCATCAATTGAGACCTACACAATGTGTTGGCATATGTAATGAAAATGTATCGTTTTCTCTTAATCCCTCACAATACATCTACCTGCCGTATATCACAAACACAAGATCTAATAAAAATTCTGTCGTATTTGTTTTTCTCAGCCCAAAAATTAGTAAGAAATATTAAAAAAATAAGTTTTTGTGGGGCAGTCTTATTTTCTAATTATGTATTGAAAAAATTCATTATTCACTAAATAAACTTAAATACGGGGGACCTACTAGTGACGGAATTTTCTTTTTTTACAACTATGGGCACGTACTGGTACGGTATGCAAATATTTATCTATAACTTTACAACTTGGAAGAGCGTAAACATTCCATACATTTATATACACAAACGGAGAACAAAGCTGGTACAATTTCGTTTTCGCGAAAGCACCTACGTAGACAAACAGTGCACGTCTTTCGTTAAACAGCAAAAAATGAAAGATGGCGTGTGAGAGACTCCCTCCTGCAGCTTATGTTTTTTATTTTATTTTTGGCAACGCGTGAATCTACTATTTATCTAATGTCTGGGCCATATCCGGTTCTGTAAAAAAAAGACCGCCTATCGAAAAAACATACAATAACAAATATGATAATGAAATTGTGGCAACAATACGCACAAGTCTTCTAAGTTTTGCAACTGTCTTTTACATATATACATAGACATTAATGAACTGGTATTATACAAATTCTATTTTTAAATAATTTGAATTTAAACACAAAAGCATAAAGGGATTTCTTGTGATTAAAGAAAATTTAAGTCAAACATTTAATTTAATATACAGGCTGGTTAGGTAAACATTTACGCGCTAACACAAATGTTAACAGTAATATGGTCGAGTCGTTTTAGCAACCGACATGCGCCATAATTTAAAATGGCGTGAAATTTGAAATATTGCAAAATTTGATGTGTCAAGTAATATAACCTACAAAAGACATGTCATGACGGTCATAGGTAATAATATTCATACACCTTTTGACATTTCTCATAATTACCTTTTGACGTTTGTTATAAATGTCATCCAAATAATAAAAATCTGTCAACAATGCTTCTGGAGCAGAGCGTCATTGGCCATTTTAAGCATATGATTTAAGAATTAAAGAAAAATGGAAAGTCCATATGACTTATTGAAACACAAAGTAGACTGCAATGGTAGTGAGCTGGTGTATCCTCGTGCAATATTATATAGAACATAAATACAAGTTTTTAAGTTGTATACCACGTTTGTATGCTTAAGTCTTTTTTAATAGTTTTTCATAGGCAAAAATTACATCCGAAATATAATAAAAGAAATAATATGGTAGTATTTTGGTAATTATTCTCAAAAAGCAATAACTAGGTATATGCTACATAAAATTATCAGTTTTCTACTACTGTCATTCAATAACAATCACCCCCCTTGGATTTTACGTTCTGTAAACAGTAGAGCCCAAATGAAGCGAGAGGTTACGTGAAATATTCTACACGGTTCAATTGAGCACAATTGGCGTGCTTAGTGAAGATACCGAATTTCAAATTCACCTTTTTGGGGGATCAATCGTCAAGTTCGATTTTTTTTAAAATCTCTGAAAATAGAAGAGCACAAATTAAATTAATAACAGCACAATTGACACGCGCTTTATACTATATAAATTATGACTGGAGGGGCCGGCCAACTTGAAAGACATGTATTTTACTAAGGCCGGGAATGTTCCAAATTTCAGTATTCAAATATGTATTTTGATAAATATTTAAATATTCGAATTATTTGTTTTTTTGGTACACAACATTCCAAGAATTATCGATCGGCACAATCTACTTGTTCATTGGGGAACAAAATATCCAAAGCGTTTCTTTTTGCTTGATTCATGTTACTTTCATCTAATTCGTTTTCCAAGATATATTTTAGGTGCCTTTTTTTTAAAGCAGAGAATCAAAAAATCTTTCCATCTTTTTAAACCTTGGATCTGTAAGTGTCCTAATGTCAAATATTTTAATTGATGAAGTACCGTTAACCGAAACACTACTAGAAAAGAACCCTCATTGAAATTCCCGTTGCAAAACAGATTTCATTTCTTTTACCGCTTCTTGTTCAACCTTATCAATCTTTTAAATGAAATTCTTCAGGATTGCAAAATCGACATCACCACTGAAGTCATCGGTTGATATTTTGATAACAAAAAAATTGTAGCCAATTCAAAGGATTCCAATATTTTAACAATGTTTTCAATGATCGTTCATTCATCTTCAAAACTGTCTTCTCTACGACAAAATGGTTGTTCTCCTTTTTTGCCGCTAGAGCAGTGAAATTTTGGGATGTTATAAAGTATATTAACATGAACTAGTGGTCGAAATTCGACCTTTTTATTCTCTTAATTTAATGCATTTGTAACACTTACACATAAATTTTACCTTTCTGCAGTCCTTCTCCATATGAACTTTAACTACGTCAAATCTCACTAATGTCAAACTCCGTTTAGATATTTACCAATTACTGTTTTATTTTATTTAATATACAGGGTTATTTTTTTAAATCTGGACATAGGCTAACTTTTTAATTGAAAAGATAGACCCATGGTTCCTGAAGCAAAGTTTTAGGAATTAGCCCAAATAAGAAAAATGTGTGGAAAAAATAAACGCGTTGTTGCCAGATTGGGCGCTATTTCAGAAAAACATATTTTCTTAAATGGCAACAACGCATTTTTTAACAATTTCTAATACATGTTGAGATTCTAGACAAAACAAACAAGATGCAAGTTTTTGAATAGAGTGGCGGTTTACGAGCTAATAGTGCTTAAACTTAATTTATTTTCCAACATTAAAGGAATAACAAGGCGGCTATGCTTGTCCCTGCTGTCATAACATGACAATAAGTTCTGTGTAATCTTGAATTAAAATGGATCGTATTACACCTCAAGAGAAAACATCCCAACAAACCTCGTCCTAGTCCAGAAATTTTAAGACAAAATTTGGTTAAGTTGAAAGCTACAGGAAGTGTGAGTCCAAGGATTCGACAAAGAAGGAAAAATACTGCGGTACAAGAAAATACTTTTTTGGAAAGTGTTGAAAACCCAAATTGATCTACAAATAAGATTGCGCAAGCAGTGGGCTGCTCTCAGACTACAGTTTGGACAACCTTAAATTCAAATAAATTCCATCTCTATAAAATGATGAGTGTACAGCTTCATGACGATGATTGTGATCGGGGACTGGAATTCTGCATTTAGTTTTTGGAGAAAAAAAGGCAACACGAACATTTTCAAAATTATATCTTATTTAGCGATGAGGCTTCCTTTTATTTAAACGGTTTGGTAAACCGGCAAAATTACAGATATTGGTCTGATAATAATCCTTGTTGGGCTGAAGATAGACGGGGACAGATCAATCCTGAAGTTAATGTTTGATGTGGCATATTTAACAACAGAGTGATAGGTCCTGTTTTCATAGGAGGAAATTTAACGGATGCAAGGTATTCGACATTGTTACGAAATCAATTAGAAAACTTTATTGATGAGCTTCCTCTGAACGACAGAAGAATAATGTATTTTCAGCAAGATGGTGCACCACCCCATTTTAGTTTAGAAGTTAGAGCCTATCTTGATGAGCTGCTACCTGACCGTTGGATTGGAAGAGGACCAGTAGAGTGGCAGCCCAGATCTCCCGATCTCACTTCTTTAGATTTTTTTTCTGGGGACATCTAAAGAATAATCTTTATGTTAACGCTCCTGTGTCAATTGATGAATTAAAACTAGCCATACAACGGGGAATTCAAAACATAACCCCTCAAATAACCCTGTATTAGTGATACATAGGTACATATACTCGTATAAATTCCTTAGAGACAATCTCTACTCTGCGCGACTGTTTGACCACAGACTAATATGTGGTTCACATTGACGCATTTTGTATTTCACCCAAAGAGTTTTTTTCTTCACGTATTAATATATAGATACCCACAGGTGCAACTACTTCTATAGAAGTATGCGGATACATAAATACCATAATTTTATATGTTTTATACTATTTCCACAGCTTGTATTTAAAAAAAACCGATGTTTTGGCAGACATTTCTTCTGCAGAGTAGTTGTGAAGAGCTGTTTGTTTTCAAAAAGGGGAAGATTAAATATTTGAAATTTGTGAAACACTTATGACACTTTTGAACCTCACAAGTATATATCAAATATATGGATGTTTTATTTTATTTAATTTAATATATTTGTAACACATATTATACATAAATTTTATCATTCTGCACTTCTCTATATGAACTTTAACTATGCCAAATCTCATACTCCTCAGTGTGCGCAATTTGCTTAAAAAGGGATACAAAGTTTTCTTCTTCACGTATTAATATATGGATTATAAAGTTTATTATATTACTTGACCGTGCCAAAGTATCTGAATACCCAATTGTCCCAATTCCTATGATCTCAGATTTCCGACGTCGACCTGCCAGATAGTCTTTGTGATAATATTCATGGAAGTCCTAAGTTCCTGCACAAATTTCGAAATTTTTTTTTATACAAAAATTATTCAAAATCTGTCACTAAACACTTTCATACTCTAAATGAGTCTTAATATGTTCGGTATAGAGCGTATGAGATATTATCAAAAAATTATTTTTCGATAAGAGTAAAAGACCTACTTCCGGTAGAAATTTCGAAAAATGCTTTTTAAATTTGGAAACCTACAGAAATATCGTGGTCGAAAATTTTCATCATACAATATTGGTCTAAAGTAAAGTAATACCTATTTGTTACATTTGGAAATTGGATACCACTTAATTTCAAATATTCGAATAATTTCGTCTGGAAATTATTCAGAGTTGAATATTGGAATTATTCGTATTCGATTCTCGGCCTGACATTTTACCACATTTATAAAAATAATCCAACTTCTGAAATGTATAACATGCAGTACTACATCAAAGTATGCGTGCCAAAAGGCGTTAATTAATCAAAACCCTCTTGGAAGCGCATGAAAATATGAACTGTGGATGCGGTCAATGAACACGACATAAAGTATATTTTTAGTGTAGCTGCACTTGAGGCGGGTGAGCAGTGTGAAAAACAAGAGGAAAAAAACACATCCACTTTGCGTATTTCTGGAATGCCTTTTCCATCGACGACAGCACAGCCAAGGTCAAGAAACGATGGGGGGCAAAACAAAAGCAGATCAATGTCGAAATAACGTGGTTAGGTGGAAAGACGCGTCACGAAGTAAATACATACGAATCTTTTGCCAATTATACGATCTATATTTAGAGAATGTATTTGTCTAATTTAACGTGCATATTAATGACATGCATTGGAAGGGCGGAGAGTTATGGAAATTACGAAGTAGGCGCCATAAATTCTCGGCCTGATATACAAAAAAAAAAACTTGGAACAATATAAGAATTTTTATTTTTCAATGTAATTTCCCCTAACTTCTAGACATTTATTACAACGATTAATTAATAATCCGATACCCTTGTAACCATCATCTGAAGTTTTTCACTGCCGTCCTTAAAACTCTGTCCCCTAAGGTCTTTTACTAAATTAGAAAACAAAAAAATCACAAAGAGCCATATTCGGACTATACGGTGGATGTTCCAATTCTTGAAAACCGCATTCGCGAATAGCAGCTTGTGAAATGGCGGCAGTATGGACGGGAGCATTGCCGTGCAATAAGTTTGTTGAGGCGTTATCACTTCAATTGGTCGACCCGACCGATCAACATGTTCTTGTCCCAAATGGAAACATTTTGCCCACTTTTTGACAGTTGAATACGAAGGAGATGAATCACCGTAAACGCTGTCTAAACGTTGTTTAATGTGATAAGGTGTATGCCCTTCTTTTGTTAAAAATTTAATGACCGCGCGGTACTCAATTTTCGTTACTTCAGACATTTTCGTGCGTTAGTCACGTTGGTTGGCTGGTTACTAAAAACTACTAGGCTTCGAACCGTCATCTTTATAGTGTACACCTCGCGTATGTGCATGCATGACTGACGGAGTTTAAACACGTTTGAACCTGTATAAGCCTGCCAGGCCGAGAGTTTATGGCGCCTACCTAGTATTTGGCTAATTTAACGCACATATTAATAACGTGCATTTGAAGGGCGGAAAATTATGGAAATTAGATGTTAAATTTAAAATAGTTACAACTTACAGATAAGGAGAGCTTCTTCTCAGCATGGTATAGTCACTTTCAAGGATTTAAACTTCAGCTGGATGAATTCTGAAACAAAAATAAGTATTATTAACACATTGCCAGTACTAGGGCTTCCAAAATTACCGAGGTTCTTGTTTACCGGTATTTTTTTAACTGAAATTTTTGATATATAAATCCCATTCCCATGCGTTATTGCAGATTCTTTTCACAAATACAATACTTTTGTAAGGGTAATCAAACACAGTTATGTATTTTGCACAAAAATTATATTAAAGTATATTAAAGAAAGGAACCACATTAATAGAATAAACTAAACTATATTGATATAACAAAAGCAGTTTAATGCAACTTAACAAAGATTTTGATATTAAAAAGACGTTTAGATTGGCTTAAGTTCCTTTTGGATATTAAAATATGCGCTCAATAAACAGATAGTATCTAATGTTTTATCACTTAGACTTGTTCTAATCTTTGTACATATTGCGCCTGTTGAAGAAAACTCTCTTTCAGTTTCGATACTCGTAGGCTGTATTGTTAGAAGCTGATTGTAAGCAAAAGACAAATACTCTCGGCGGCTACCGTTCAAATCTTTCAACAACAGCAACTGCCCTATTTACTAGTTTTGTCAAATTTGATGCGTTACTTACTTTTGGTGTGTTGGAAATATTAAGCTTGTCCTCCTTTTCCTGTTTAATAGCCAAAAGTAGTCTTTCTTTCATTGTCAAATAATGTCATACCATTAACTTCGACACTATCTTGGGGTGATTTATTAGAGACATGTATGTCTTCAATTTCGTGCACATCTTGTCTCATGTTTAATTTTTCCATAAGAGACAGCAATAGTCTTAATAATGGTGGATTCGTTTAATTGAAATATATTATAATTATCCTTCAAAAACATCTTCCTAAATTGAACAACATTTGAATAATGACTGCGGCGCTCTTGAATACGCAAAACCAATTCTGATTTCAATTCAGAGCCGAGTATAGTGTTTTGTGTAGACGATTCATCTAACATAAATTTAAGTATAACATCGGCATTAAGAAGCGTTCAGTCAGTGGCTCCTAACGCTCGGACAGTCAATTTTATAGGCAGTAATACAGATATTATAATGTTAGTAATATTAATTTCTTGTTCTGAAAATGAAATTTCGATATTTAAATCAATAAGAGCTTTTCTAACACATGATTGATAAAATTGATAAAACCGATAAAACCGTTCAACCATATTTAATAGGCTATTCCATCTGGGTTCTGTTGTTTAAAATAAAAGAACAGTAATAGCATCGTGCTACCCTTAACTACTATTTACAAGTATTTGTTCTTATATTAGTCGGTAAAACCCGATTTTAAATATTTGAATATCGGTGGTGCTATATGTAATTGTGTTTAAAATTCAGACTGATTTATACAATAAATTATTTCAAATTATCAACAAAAAGGACGAAATAAATAACTGTACGCCCCCAGAGATTCGCAAAATAGCAGAAGACAATTTACAAAATCTTTCGTCCACAAACTCTCTACATATTTATCAAAACAAACTTTTATAACAATTGTACTATTCAACATGGTAAGTAAATGTCAATAGTAGCATCCGAAAACTTATCATCCAACTCTGCTTAACAATTTATATTGCTAATTAGTAAGTGAAATGTTAGCATGTGTGCTTTTTATTCTTTGTACAATTTTATTGCACATTTTTGTTACTTTAAAGGCTTGTATTTTGACATTTAAATACGATTTGGTTCCATTTTTCTTGTTACCAACTTCAAAAAAATAAAATTAGCGTGCGATAAAGTAATACTTTATGCAACCAAAACGGGTGTCGTAAAGTGAACTTTATAGCACCGGAATAGAAAAAATATAATATGTAACGGTGCGGCATAATTTAATGATTTTATGAATTTTAAATTGTATTTTTAGTTATGTATTAGAAACCAAATAATATATTTCTTTGAACTGTTTATCCTAAATGTATATCTAAGTTAAGCACTAGTTAGATAAGCAAATATTTGTGGCACCAAAGTGTTTATGTCATTGCCGAAGTTCTGTTATCGCTGACTTTGTGTATATTTCGCCAAGGCATGATGGAATATATGTCAAAGAAGAGATAAGCATGGGTGTTCTAGAAAAAAAGGGAAACCCGAGACTTGAACGAAAAAAGTGAACAACTATACTTTAAGTAAGTAAGTTGACTGAGGGCCTTCGAAGAGATCGGTCACAGGCTTTTAAGCAGACCGTTAAAGTAAAAGTAATAAGGTCCCTATAATTAAAAAGTAAGTCGACCGACACATAGTGGTCGATAATGTATTAAATTGTTGTTAGAACCTCGAAAGTAAATAAATAGGTTCTTTGTTTACATAAAGATGGACCGTCAACTAAGTGTAAAGTGTAAAGTTTAACATATTTTCCTATAGAAAGTCATTGTTGTGCGATTAGCATTTAAAGAGGCTACAGGCGTCTCTACCGTCGAAGGAGGACTCCCACAAAGCACACCGACAATAGGAAGATTCTGTTCAGATGAAGAAAGAGAAGAATATATGAAAGGTATTTGTATTTAGAAACTGTTATTAAGCGAATGCCAGATAAAAATAAATAATAAATTAAACTGAGAAAATAAAAACAATTATTGTTCAAAGAGGTAATTATGGCATGGTAAAATAGCAAACTTTTTTGCGAAGAATCAACCAGAGATCATATTCAAATGAGGAATTATATAAACAAGGTTTACTTATTGGAGCCGATTCTTTCTTTGATACTTTTTCTAATAATCCAGAAATAATTAGGGCAGTAACCAACTTACAGTTGTCACGCAATACAATAAAAAGATGAACAGCGGCAATATCTACCGATATTAAAGACCAAATTGAAGCTATATGGTTATTCACTTTAAATGGGCGCATCTTTGGATGTAACGAGGACATCTCAATTAATAGCAATAGCAAGAATGGTTTTCGAAGACTGCTATGTGAAAGAAGAAATGCTGTACTTTTTGCCAATGATGGAAAGAACAAGAGGTGAAGATATTTATCAAGTTTTCAAAAATTATGTTTTGGAATAACAACTTCCCTTACATAAATGATTTTCAATGATCGGTAAAAATAAAGGATTTATAACTGTATGTAGAAAAGATTAATCATTTCCAATATTTTTTTGCTTACCATTGCATAATACATCAGCAAGTTCTTTCATTTAACCACGGTTTCTACCTCACAACGAAAATTATAAATTCTATAAGAGCTGCTCCATTACAGCACAGACTTTTTAAAAAGCTATTGCAAGATGATGATGCTGAAGTTCACAGATTTAATAACTTGCACAGAAGTGAGGTGGTTTAGCAAAGGCAAAGTATTAGACCGGTTTCTTAATTTAATTACTGGAATAAAAGAATTTCTTGAGCAAAAAAGGAAAATTTATAACGAACTTGAAGAGCTTTTTTAGCTGATATTTGACAGAAATTAAATCAGTTAAATCTTGAACTACAGGGTAAACATAAAGATCTAGTAGATGTGGTAACTGCTATTAAAGCATTTAAAAGTGAATTAGCCGTTTGGAGTTCGCACTTTCCAAAAAATTCTTTGACGCATTTTCCACACATGTCAAAAATCATTTAGATTCTCGAACGTATGTTGATTATCTAACAAAATTAAATAATGAGTTTAATGAAATAATCAATTTGACGACTTGGAATCGATTTTATTTTTCTTTCAAAATCCTATGATGAATGTTGACGTTACTACTTTAAGTGCAAAAATAAATGGATTTTATGCAACAAATCTAAAAAAAATTAAAACTGGAAATGGTGGAATTACAAACTGACGTCGCTTTAAAAGTTATTAACATGGACAAGGAATCTTGGAAATTAGTTGAAACACATAAATATCCAATACTAAAAAATTGTGCACTGACGCTAAAATCTTTTTCTCGATCGACTTACTTAATTGAAGCCACATTTACTTCAATGCAATTTATCAAAAATAAGTTTAGATCACGTCTTACGGATGAAAATGTGAATGACAATTTAAGAGTAGCTGTATCAAATTACTGTCCTGATTTTGAAAAATCATGTCAAGAAATATAGTCTCAACGTTCTCATTAACGAACAATAATTTTTCATGTATTATGCAATAAATATCACTCAAAATTTTTTATTATTATTTTAACCTATACAATAAAACGAAAAAGATTGGGAATTAAAAATGACAAAACTTAAATGAAGAAAAAATCTTTAGAAAGTATAATTAAGGATTAAAAAAAAATTAAAAATAACGAACAATAAACATATATTATATGATGTCATTACATATTGTTGCGCTTGCAACGTTCATAAACATTTTTAATTGCGCCATTGCTTCTAGAAAGGTTGGACACCCCTGTTGTAGCTGTAGGTGAAAAAATTAAAAGAATAAGGTTGTTGATAAGTATGCTTATGTGTATTATTATATCCTGATGTTCACCTCAACATGCTGTCACAGGGTATCTGGATGAAACATCCTACTAAAGATGTAATCTCCAATGCAAATAATAAGTTTTCGTCAGTTATAGTAGCAAATATAAATAAAGGATTTTGTGGTATGTAACTAATAATAGTAATGTAGTAACAGTAAATATACTTTCTGACTCACAGCTATATAGAAATTGCTTGTGCGTTTGTTCACACCATTGTCTTCTTTTAAATTTATCCACTTATACGTAACACTAATATTGTACTCGTTTATTAGATGTAAGGTTTATAATGTGGAGGAAATGTCATCTATCACGCCCTTGCTTTGCGAGAAAGCCCTTACGTTTTCCATCAATCTAAACGTACAATTTAATAATAAAGACTAATTGGTGTGAAAGTGATTTATAAAATGTTGGTCGCTTCTTAAGGTGTAAAATGACCACTAAATGAACGTATTCAGCTTGACCTTTGACGATTCTCTTTATAGAACTATTTTAGGAACTGTGTAGGATGTTCTAATGCTTCTCAAGCTCTTGACACAAACAAGTCTCCGTAAAGCTGGTGTCTGCTCGGGATTAGTCCTCGGAATACTCTCAGGACAAGAACTGGATCTTTTTTGTAGGATGGATTATAATCTGAATCTGGGATATTGATTTTATACTTGGATAATACTGTTTTTAATAAACTCTTCACTTAATTATTGGAAGGTTGTCATTTTTTAATGGAAATATACGCTTTATCACACCTTAAATAGCAATTAACTTTTTATATTAATATGCATTCAGGTTGCTGTAGTTTTTGCTTTTGTGATGGCTGGGACGCTTCTTCTTAAAAAAAAAACAATTAGAAATTTTTTAGGGTTCAACTAAATATGGATGAGTTATTTTAGCACATACAGATGTAAAGATAACTTTGTTTTCTTATTTACTTCTTATAAATCCAAAATTATAATGAAAATTTTTAACATATTTTAGTAACTGAAGCTTCGACATATTTTATTACATTACATTATTTTATGTAATGATAATAATAGTAATAATATATAATATCTAACCGTAATTTCGATTATCCTAATATACTTGGAATAAGTAACTGTATTTCTGTTCTTTGCTTTTAATGACTTGTATATAATTATTACAAGTCTAGGAAAATTATTGCATAAAGTTGTAATTTCACATAATAATAATTAATTGTTTGAACATAATAGGTTTAATTGCAAGAGCAGCCCAAATGCAACCATGGAGACCCTCTTAGACCTTCCCCATCTTCACTTTGTGATACAGGAAAGTCCTGAGTGTATTTACGTTGCAGCCAACTACCGCAAATATCAAAAGAAGGACGGGACACATAGCAATTGCAGAACTTCTGGATGAAGACTGGGTACATGGTAAAGCAAAAGAACCTCAACAGATCATTTGAAATAAGCTTTCCAGAAAGAATCGAATGGAAAAATGGTTCGTAGTATCAGTAGGCGGGACCAAACCTGGTACGTAAACGTATCAAAAACCGCAGCTGGCATTAGGACAGGAATTTAATTTGCTACTCAGAGGAAATACTATGCACTGGGGAGGTATGCCTCAGTGTTTCAAGCAGAGATGTACGCTATTCTTCAATGTGCTACAGAAAACAATTGGAAGGCCGTTGTCAACCGGCGGATCCAAATATTGTCTGACAGTCAAGCGGCACAGAGGGCAATATCTAGCCAAGAAGTGTCGTCAAGAGTAGTTTAGAAATGACTCGAAGAACTACAATCATTGGCGGAACAGAATAAGATAAAGCTAATCTGGGTGTCAGGACATAGGGAAATCGAGGGTAACGAAAAGCTGATGAACTCGCTAGAAAAGGATCAGAACCGGTTCTGGAGATTGCAAACAGTATGACCAGAAGCCACATCAAAGACTCGATGTATGAACAACATAAACATTGCTGGTAATTATTCCCGGGCAAATACATGGTAAGAAATTTATTGGTCAACCATGCAAAAAAATTCTGTAGAACTACTACATATGAGTAGGGAGGGATCGGCTGCAAATCATAACTGTTTGTTTAACCGGTCAAAGTGCATCTCAATAAGATGGACCTGTATGATGGACACCTTAACTGCAGACTCTGCAATAAGGAACAAGAAACAGTCAGGCATATCTTCCTAAACTGTAAGGCATTGGACTATGTAATATTAGCCAACAAATATGTACCCCCAAACGATGTATGGTTTTATAAGGAGCTTAACAAAGATTCCAAGGAGAATGAAGAGACCGATGTTACAGAGGATGATGCCAATGAATAGTACAATATTTGTTTGTTAGTTTAAATTAGTAACTTTCATTGTTAATTTTGCTAAAGAATATAATAAACTTAGCATTATTTTTATATTTATTAAGTTTATAAAAAATAAAATAATTTTTTTTTTTTTTTGTGATCTACAAAAATATAACTTTGGTGCAAAACGCGATAACACAAACATTTTTATTTATATAAATAAAAAAAAATCAGTAAAAGTTATTTTATTAGATATCGATGTCTATATTATAACCAGGAAAAAATAGAAGCTGTTATTTATTTAAGTTAAAATATTGAATCTCTATATATCTACCATATAGTTTCGAAAATACTACAATATTTTTTATCATAACACAATTTTTTTCGGTGTGTTGGTGGAAAAGCCTGGACAAGAACAAAATTTTGCAATTTATACTAAATCTTCCACACTTAGTAGGAAAGGATCAATTAAATTACGCTGTGGGGTAAATGTACAACGGTGGTCTTGCCCATATAAACTGTGAGTTCCGCCGACCGGCGGAATCATTACGATTGTAGCAATGTGTCAGCCAACAAAGGCAATCTTGTCTGTAGACACTGCACAATGGCCGTATTTGTTTTTGCGATTTCCGCCAGTGGGCGGCATTTACTATATTTCATGAAAATTCCGCCGTTGTCGTAACACATGACTCTAGCCTAGTTTTATTTATTAATGTGCGTGTGAATCCGCATCACTACATGCATGCAGACAAAGAAATTTATTAACAGGGCGTCGATTTCAAAAGGAAATTATTGGGCGACATTTCAGCAATATCTAACTTTGATAAATTATTTAAATAGAATATTATGTTTTGTGGTTATTTTGGACATATTTCTTGTAAATAGAAATAAACAATATCATTTATGTACATAGTTAATTTACTTTTATTATAGAATGTGAATTCTGTTCTCATTCATTAGATAATTATACAATACTTGTACTATATACTCTCCATAAGCTATCATTTAAAAACCATTATTCATTACATTCATTTGAAAGTCACAAAAGTCGTATAACAAGTAAAGTAAAAGAGGTCTCTATTTTCGTAACTGTACTTGCATGTACTTCTTTTCCTTAAGTTAATAGTATAACTCACACTACTATATATTTAAAACTTAATATGGGACAATTTTTATATAAAAATTTTGAAACGCACGTAAGTAGAAGAAAGTCGTTTTAACAAGCTTTGTCCAAGCTTTAAAAAAGAACGAAATACTATAAAAAAAAGAAACGTAAATATTTTACAATATAATTATGTGAGAAACACTTTTTGTAATGCTTACTTCTGCATTAAGAAATACTCGTGTTATTACTTCACAAACAATAAATACCTACTACTTATAACTTACTAAATATTGATTGCAATGTTTTCTTTCTACTAATTACATAAAAATCATTATACGAATGGATTTTAATAAGTATATTTCCTATTAATTACAGGAACACTTAATTCCTTTAATTCTAGTAGATCCATTTTCTACTAAACACCTGACAGTTTAAAACATAAATAATACGTCGACATAAACAACACATATTTCATAACTGTCAATTACTCACAAAATAATTTAAAACAGAAGTTTGTGTCAATATTTATTAGCCTATTTTAATAGATGTATTGCTTACTGATTACAAACCTTATTTTAACTGAATTAAACATATAACAATAATAATTCAAAAACAATTAAAACATACAGGACAGAATTAATCATAATATTACAAAGTACAATGGATGTTATCTGTATTTGCCGATTTTAATAAATAAGCAGCAGTTTAAATGAAAACGCCAAAAGGGTTTGTGCAGCAGAACTTATTGTTCAAGTCAAGAAGTTTGATAGTAAACTAGAAGAAGTAGAGAAATTGTTCAAGGAGCATCTTGAGATTTTGAGAATCAGTTTTGATTATATGAAGAATTTACCTGTGCAATAGCTATTTTACTTAGGGCAGCTTTGGGTTTATTTTTTTATTCCCTCTTGCCCTGCGACAGGGATTTTGAAAATGCAAAAAGATTAATCAGAAGATGTGATTATGTAGACGTTCCAGAGGAATAAGAAGCAATGATCAAAAATTCCAGAAAAAAGTCTATTTACAGTAAATATCATCAATTCAACTATCGCAAATAAAGTAAGAGAAACTCTTACAATATCAAAATACATGCAGTTTGTGTACGACGCGTCATATCCAGGCCACGTTAAATGCTTGGACTTCATAGATGGAGCTACCGTACGATATCTTCAAGTTATTAAGAGAAAATCAACGTCCAGAGATTCCTACTAATAAAACCTATTCTGATGTAAGGCCAATTAACGTGGTGAAAATGAATAATATAAAAGAGATAATGAAATACATTGAGGGAGAAGATCTAGAGTTTTACTACCATGTAATATCCTTGCCATCTACCAATACTTACGATGATGATGGTGCTGGTATCAATATCTGATTCCTTTTTGTTTTTTGTACAATAAAATATGGTTTACTATCAGTACTCTTTTTTTTTGCAATTATTCTGTCACAAAATTCAAATAATATTGACACTGAGGTCAAGAACAGTACATGTCCAGGTTTATTTTTTGTGAATAAATAAAAAAAATGGATGAACTAAAAAAACAGACAACAGTTTTTTTTTATTTTCCCAAAATTTAAAAATTTGGACATGTACTGTTCTGAATCTCACCGATTCAATTAATGGTTGAAAATAGAGATTTTGACAAATAATTAAATCATTGTAAGTGTAAGCTGTACAAATTTTGCAAAACAAATACATACATCCATATATACATACATAACCATTAGTGATTAGATTGATAAGAAAGAAAACAACGGAAAATAAAAGTCAAGCACAAAGAAAACGTATAAAGTCAACATACCCGAGCCCTGGTTTGATTCGTTTCTTGACCTACTTTAACTATCTTATTTTTTCGCCAATGCCAGTCGTCAGTCGGCCAAATAATCTAACTGTATTCGTTGTGTTGAATACATATAGTATATGTATGTATGTATCTGTGCCTCTAAATTTGACCTCCACACAGTTCTCTATATGGCCGTTTTAAGACTAATAATAATTCGCATAATGTGTCTAGGCTACATATACGTGTGTATGTATTACATATGTATTTATTTCACTTGCATATATGTGTAAAAGTATTGTGTGTACATGTGCATCGAAGAGTGTTGATTAGATTAAAGTGCTACACTAGTGAGTGTGTTGAACGGCACTATCATGATTCGCGTTGGGTCAGGTTATGAACAATGTCAATGCCAGGACGACGACCGTACGTCATCGTGTGCAAAAACCGCGTTTGATTCATAGGACGTAGCGAGACGGTGTATGCGCGCTTTTGCCAGATTTTACCCGTACGGCAGCAATTAGATTTAATCACGTACCACTTTTACAGGCGAAAATGGAAGAAAATTAATTGTAAGGAATATGTCTATAAGAAGAATGTACGCGCGTGTTATTCCTAACATATATTTACTTATGTAAGGCAGTATGATAGATAGGTGATTTGCAATATATTTTAGAAATAATAATAATATCTGTCTATAAGCAAGGATTCAGACATAAGCTAATTAAAATTAACTAGTTATTTCCGGGAAACTCTTCTTCTTGACAATAATTTATTGCCGCATTAACGAAATTACGATGCTCAGATAAGCGAATATTTCGTTATCAATATGAGTTTCCATAAATAATAACAATAATATCTGAGCGCACGGAGTGCGCCAGGCCAAGTTCCCACAATAAACTCACCGACGCGTTCTGTGCAATATTTACACGAACTCATTCAAATCCTTTTCGACCTTCTTTTATCTCCCTGGCTATACGAGTTACAAGCCTGATTTTTTACATAGGAGTGAAGATTACCAATAAGAAGCAGTATTCCAAATTTCATTTATTAAGGAAGGTGCAACAGTTTCTTAGATACGAGTACCCAAAGATCACAATTTTGGGCACTTACTAATTAACTAACACACAGATCAACATAAATCTAGGTAGGGTACTTGCCATTAAGGTAGAGCTTTTGTGTCTAAGGTGCTGGTTACGAGAAAAATCGAAAATTACTAAAATTCCAATTAGTAACATATTTATCCTTACACTTATTGCCTAATACGCGGCAATAATGCGGCACGCAATGTGTACACAGTGACGGGGCGAGGGCTAATAGCCCAGCGCGAGGGGAGATCAATATCTATAGAGTACGATATCGCGCCGGCTTGGGATGCGGATGCATGCTTAGCAAGAGAATTATTTCAATTATTTAGTTTATTATCACATTTTAGTTCTTTTTAATAACTAGTCGAATTTCTATTGGTACATATTTCTCTTTATTTAGTCATATTGTTGTTTGTTCTTTATACGAAAAGACAGTCACTTGCTAAAATGAATGAAAAAAGTAAAAAGAGAAATGTCTTACGAAAACCGCACCACGCTATAACTAACTCTGTTATTAATAATCCGATTTCAGTAATAAAAAAAAACACATAAGACAGGTGTATAAATACTACAAAAAAAGTATGATTTTTATTCTTTTTAATTTGTAATCTTTGACAAGCGATAGTTATTTTTTTAAATAGCATCACTTTTATTTTTTTTACAGTTTGGTAGAGATATTTTTTCTGAATACAATGGTGAGATTCAATTTGATTTTGAAAAATATTCTTGGGAAATAATTTAATTTTTTTAAAAAGTGTAAGTGTGCCGTGGAATACAAAACAATGGACCATTTTAATAATAGGTATTATTATTATAAATAGTGCTCAAAATGCCTTCCACCCTGCTGAATACAATGCTGACAGCTTCTAGTTACCCCATATGTAGCATTCAAGATTAAAAAAGCAGGTATCTCTCGACCAGTATGAATAATTCCCTGCCTTAAAATATGCTCATTCCGGGGGGGGGGGGGTTAAATAGACACGGTCTTGAACATATATATGTATATATATATAATCTAGCAGCGTTAGATCAAGTGAACGCGCAGGCCACCGAACTTGCCCGTATGTCCCTATTCATTTTTGGCCAAATTTAGCATTCAACCAGTTAACATTTATCCTGTCATTATGTTAGCGCCATCCTGTTGAAAAAAACACTCTATTTAACTCTGCAAGAGTTAATTCACCCAAGAAATTGTCCAAATTTTCAATGAGTAGTTGGTGATATTTGCCCTGATTTAGGGTGATATTAATGAAAAAGGGTATCAATCTATAACCCAAAATACCACACCACACATTTATGGTGATTCTGTGTTGTCGATTGGTTTCAACAATAATTCTTGGATTTTGTTGACTCCAAAAATAGTGAATATTTCTGTTGAAAACGCCATTATTGCTAAAAGTGCTCTCATCGGACCAAATCACATCTTGACGTAACATATTTAAATAGAAAACACAAAATTGGTATCGTCGGTTTGGATCGTTTTCATGCAAAGTTTTTTTTTTTTGTACTTTTTGTGGGATGAACTGTTTAAATGTGTGGGATTTTATGAAGTGTCCGTTGACGTGCCAGTGTTATGTGCGATTTCCAGAATTGAATTTCTTGGATTTTCTTGAACACTGAGAATGGCATCTAATTCAACATTTTCACATAATTTGCGTCCATCTTGCATTGGTTTCTTAATAGTTCCATAATTTCTTAAATTTCGTTCAATTCTTCTAAATTTCTGACGATCAGGAACTTCTCTATTGAAAAAGCGAGCTGCATAAATACGTACTGATTGACCAGAATTCTTAAGGCACTCGAAAAACACTGGCACCATGTCAGTTACTTGATTGTTATTCATAATAAAATCACGAATAATAATAAAAATGCCAGAAATAATACAACCAACAATAAATGGAAACAAGCTGACAATTCATAAATGTTAATGTTTTGTGCGCTATCATTGGATTCCGCAGGACACTTGGAAATTTTAGAAAAAACAAAACTTCCTAACCGTTCCTAACAGAAACATTTTACAAAATGATGTTGAATCACAAAAAAATATCTGTACCAAAATGTAAAAAGAAAAATGATGCTTTTTAAAAAAAATGACTATCGCTTGTCAAAAATTGCATTTAAAAAAAATAAAAATCATACTATTTTGTAGTATTTATACATCTGTCTTATGTGGTTTTTGAATTACTGAAATCGGATTATTAATAACAGTCATAGTGTGGTGCGTTTTTCGTAAGACAGTCTGAATTATTATTTATTTCCTTTTGTGGCCTATTTATCTTCGTAGTTTTTTTTCTTACTGGGCGATTTTCAGGTCTGAATAGACAACAATTTCTTTGTTTAGAAATTCATATTTAATTTACTGTTTTTCCATACATGTTTCGGGCATTTTAGCCTTTTTTTAATGGATTATCTATGAACTAAAAAATTGATAATAACAAAATTGACATTGAGACTCACTCACATAGTAAACAGCAACTATTCGGAACAGATAAAAATCAAAAAAGAAAAATTAAAAAACTTAAAAAGCCTCCTCCATAAACCACACCACTTTGTTTTGTCGATAAAATACAAATTCGTTAGTTCGTCAGTGTTCTGGGTTCGTACTTTATACATTTCCATGTTAATTTTAAATTTGAAACTACGATAACCGCGATTACCTACGCTTACATGTATATACAGGGTGTTATAAATTAAGTCGGCACTATTGCTAACTTTGTTATTAATGAAGCTACAGTATCGGTTAAATTAGCAAAGTAGTAGTATTTTTATCGTGAACAATGATAGCAGAACCGAAGAGACAGTTGAACTTCTAATTCTCGCGCTATTTACAAAAGTTACTTTTCTTTAAACGGAACACCCAGTATATTTTTGCATATATTGAAAGAAGGAATTATTTTAAAAAAGAAAGTTTTCATACATTATTGACAAAAAATGAAAGTTGATATGAATTGCTGTACAAAATAGCGGATAACTGCTGCAACTTTAATTTTTTGTCAATAATGTATGAAAGCTTTCTTTTTTAAAATAATTCCTTCTTTCAATATATGCAAAAATATACTGGATGTTCCATTTATAAAAATGTAAATATCGCGAAAATTAGAAGTTTAACTGTCTTTTCGGTTCTGCCATCATTGTTCACGATAAAAATACTACTACTTTGCTAATTTAACCGATACTCTACCTTCATTGATAAAAAAGTTAGCAATAGTGCCAACTTAATTTATAACACCCTGTATATATCATATATACAGGCTAGGATTACGAATTTGAAATACAGAATGTAAAATCAAATATGTCCTATGCTTATTTGTTTACATTTTCACGTATACATGTTTGATTTTACATTTCATATTTGTAATTTTTTTTAAATGACAGCCAATTGTCATTTTGTTATTATTTGCTAATCATATTGCCGCCACTGCAAAGAAAGCTAGTTCATTTTTTCAATAAATACATATATGTTTTTTACCTACCAAGAACATACATGTAAGGAAAAGCAGGCAAAATTCTCGCAGGCATGTATATTATCTAAAAAAATATAACTGAAATATAGAAACTATGCCAAATTACTTTCCTACACATTACTTGCATTGTCCTCTTAAGCACAGAAAATTCTGCGTGAATTTATAAACCTCCAGATCAAACTTGGCAAGTTTTCATTAAACGTAACACTATTAAAACCTCTAAAAACTTGCCAAGTTTGATTTGGCGTTTCATCAAGTACCTAACACAAAATTTTCAGTGCTTATCAGGACAATGCAAATAACGCGTAGGTAAGTAACTTGGCATAGTTTCTATATTTCAGTTATTATTTTTGAGATAATATAACCCACATGCCTGCGAGAATTTCGCCCTTTTTACATTATGTTTTTGATGAGATACTAACTAATAAAATGCAAATATGAAGTTTCAAAGGAATATAATATATATTTATTTTTGTATTCAAAAAAAAAAGTATTCAAACGGAAAAAGTTAAAAAATCAACACAACACATTATAAACTCTATACATATATGTAGCTATATTTAATTTATTGAGTACAATATAATCTATATGTTCATTGTGCAACAAAAAAATAATAACGTTAGAAATAATTACACAGAATATATACTCCACGTGTGCGAAAAAATAGCAATATTAAAAAGAAAATATAATATGTAAAGAAAAATGTTATATGTAATATTATTGATTTTTTAATATTTTGTCGTATAGCCTCTGTTTCCTTCAATTCATGATATCGTACATCTGGAATGAGTGTCATGTTCTTTCGAATGTTTCCCATAATTCTAGTCTCTATGTGGGTGTAGCTACAAAAACGGCCTGTTTCACGTCTGTCCACAGATTTTCTATAGTGTTAAGGTCTGATGATTGCGCAGGTCACACCAGAACTTCAAGCGAGGCCTCCCGTAACCAGTCCCACGGCATGCATGTTTCGAGTCATTATTGTAATGGTACAGCCTATTTTATAAAATAATATTATAATTTTACGATATTAAATAATCCAATTAATAATACTTTATGAATATGTATTTTAAAATGTATTTGAGATCAATGAATATATTACTGTAATTTTAATTCACATGTAGTCATAAGTATACCGTATGTGTCAATTTTCATTAGGTATATGGATTCAATGGTTACATGCGATTTATACGTATACAAATAATATGTGTGTCACCCCTACTATCCGTCACCAATCCCGACAACAATCGACATCACAACGACTTTCTCCGATCTTCCCACTTCTACATTAAATGTTTAGCTGCGAACACGTTGCGATCTAGTATGCAATAAAAGCCGTCATCATCAAATGACCGCCGCGATCTAGTAGTTTATTATTATTTTCAGTATCCTTTTTTATTTACCTTATTTTTAATTTTATTAGAATTACGCTTTTATTTGTGACATGCAGCGTGAACGCAGCTTAATAATTCTCTGCATTTAATGAAAGGAAAAAGAAAAATCCTTGCAATGCGTAAATATTATTTCTGAGCGCAGTACAAACACCCTAGTCAATAGTCCAACAGCTACTGCTAACTTGAGCTTGTATCGGTCTCGCGCTCGCATTGAAGAGGAAAGGTGGGGTGCCATGTTGTCACGTATTGCATGAATTATTCGCCTATGGCTAATGAAAATTGACACGTGTATAAAATATGTTTCGTATGTGTAAGCAGGCAATTTGTTTCGTACAGTTACCTAGCAACAAAAATTTTCGTTAAAAAGTGAAAATTTATCCGGAAAAAAGAAAGCTCTCGTGTAATTATAAGAGCGATAAAAATTCCGATAAGGTTTTGACATATCGAGTTGAGTTTTGTGATTGACAATGAGGTTAAGAAATGAAGGCAGTAATAGAGGGCGGGAAGTAAACGTGAACAAAGTCACACTTCCAAACTTTTAAAAAGTCAGAAATACTAACATTCCGCGTATGGTTATAAATAAAAATATTCGTTTTGAAATTAGTGAATTTATTCCATAAGTGGTTTCCACACTATATATTATAAATATGAGTTATTTTGGTCCATAAATACAGAATTTGTTAATAACATGACCACAGCGCCGCCTACCGGATCCTCCACAAAACGAATACATTGCGTGAATATGAACTAAATCGCTCAAAGTTTGTTTTTCCAGATTTTTCTCCAGATCTTCCTAATTTTTTTTTTAATGGAAAACATTCAATTGAGTTATTTCCTTCCCGTGCGCATAACAAACAAAAAAAACAAAAACGATTTTCTTCAACACTGTCCCGTCAGTCATTGCGATTGTCTTTCACCGAGGATTATTGGAGGATTAATAATCATAATTATGTGAAATTTTATATTTATACCATCAGATAGTTTAATTATTTAAGACAGTTATAATATTACCCATTAATTACCTTATTACTGTGATACCGAGAAACATTGAACGCCCATCGTAAATATACATACATCCGTGCGCCGCTGTAAAACCGCCATTTCACTCACTATCAATGATTTCGTTCTATGTGGTGTAAACGCTGAAACGCGGCATTTTGTTTCAGGCTCTTTCGTATCCAATAATCATGGGCGCCTTGATGGAGAACGCTAGGCATTGTCGTTTGATATATTTCTTTTTTAACCTTTAATAATAGTTTATTTTCGATAGCATATATTCTGCATTAAGTAGATTATCTTTAGTGAATCCTAAATTTTAATGGCAATTACTTTAAAATACGTACCTAAGTTAATGTGGGCAGATTCACAAAATCTAAATTATACAACCGTATCAAAATTTTCATCAATTATATTATTGGACTTTAGTGCTGTAACATTTCTTTGTCCAAAATACAATAACCAGTAGTTTTATTGAATAAACAATATGCTTAAAATAAATAAACATAATTTATGTATTTTTCACTTACAATTCTACGGCGCTGTTGAATAAAAAAAAATATCCATACAGGATGGTAAAAAAGTATAGACACAGTTAAATATTTTGAAAGCGGAACGCGCTGAAATTTATCACACTATTGGATGGATTTAGACACAATCATTTGAGTTTTTCTACAATTTTACACCGTCATTTGTTTTCGAGATACAAGGCTAACTTCATGGGGGTGGGGGTCAAATGTAACATTTTGAGTAGTGGTCTTTTCTCTATTCAGTGATGTAACACATGCCTGCCCTAATTTGCATAAAACCAGCATTTTTTTACGTTTGACACCCCGTGGTATTTAAAAAACATCAAGTTAGCCTTGTATCTCGAAAACAAATGACGGTTTAAAATTCAAGAAAAACTCAAATTATGGAGTCTAAATTCTTATAAGAATGTGTCAAATTTCAGAGAGTTCCAATTAATCGTTTTCAAAATATTTAGCTGTATCCATACTTTTCCCCGACCCTGTATATGAAACAAATAGTCCTGTAATATTCTGCTGACCTCAGTAATTGATAATAGTATATTATGTAAAAATATTGTATATACCTTTCTTAAACAAGATTTCACTATACAGGGTTAGTTTTAAAAAGCCTCATTAAAAAAAGGGGATGAAAGGAAAATATGAGTAATGCTCGTAAAAAAAAATTGCGGTCCAATGTGCACGCAGTGACGAGAAATTGATTTTTTCGTCCGAACCTGTCGCAGTTAATATACAAACATAATAATTACAGAGCGCGCGTCCCAGGTTTAAACTACGACGAAGCAAAGAAATAATGTAAACAGCATGCAGTTACTGAATAGCACTATTCATATGGTGAACTGCAACATCTGCCCGAGAATGAAAGCAAAAAAAAGGCCATTTAACTCGTAAATTTCCTATCTTCATCGGCGTAGATAGGAGCGTGAGGGTTTTTAAAAATGTATTATATTTCGTAAGATATATAAAGAACGGAAAGTTTAGTCGATTTGAACTACAAAATAAACAAATAATAACGTATTTTGTATTTTATAGATCACCACCCAACCCACTTGTTATCCAATTATATAAATAAAATTAATCACTTTCGTGTCCGCTCTGTAATAATAATTTTCATATAGAGGAATTTAAGTTTCAAAATAATATACATACTTCTATTTACCGAAAAAAAAACATGGTAATGCACCGAGGTTGTCGACCTTTTCCACATAAAGGCAAAAAAAAGATCGCCATAAAAAATCTTTTCAATTGCCATTCATTCCTAACAAAGGTTGTGCATTTTATCGTTTTTTTTTGAAGAACCATAAACTGGAATTACTAGTGGTATTTACGTAAATGCCTATAGGATAAACAAAGTTATGAAGCGACTTTAACTACATTTTGGCCCTAAAAAATTAGAAAGTTTTGATGAGTTACAAATAAATTTCTTTTTTGATTTCCAGTTAGAGATTTATACGTATTCCTCAGATTCGCATTGCCTGGTACCTATTTAGCGGCAACCCTGTATATAATATTTCATCTTCATTCATTCATGTTTGGGCCAAGCACCAGAGCAAAATCCAGCAATTATGCTCATGCTCTTTGAACTAGAATAGATCTAATCGATTCTTGCCGAGGTGCTTCTGCTTGAGTGGTTACAATCTGTCCAAGTGTAAATTACATTATTCCACCAAGATTGGGCTAACCATGCTTATGTTGGGCAGATGCTTCCTCAAGGATCAGTGCCTGCTCACGAAACGGGTTTAAAACCATCACCGACGGTGACTGGATGATTTCTTGCTTTGTGCAACGCCTAGTTAGGTTATATAAGATTTATCTCTCGTAATATCTGAGATGAAGAAAAATACAAGCTAAATGAACACAATTTTATGTCTAAGCATACACCAACATTATGACTTTTTTATTACTATTTAAAAAACTGCAGTAGAGGATAAATAGTTTACTGAACATTATTTTGTTCCACACACGAACTCTTTGAAATAACCACGTACAATGGTTATGATTGCCATACAAAAGACAATGATACCTTGTACTCTTTAAATATGCACTATAGTACATCGAACGCGTTCTTCCACAAATACAATACTACATCATTCATAGTTGTGTATTATGTAAACCCAAGGTATCTGATTTTGAAGGCGATAAAGATGATTTATGAAAATGCAGCTGCTAATATGGAAAGATTGAAATAATTTAGTGAGCCTTCTGTGTTGGACGAACCCTGTTTCTATCAATTTATGTCAATTTACATTAATAGATTGCATCGTATTCCACGACAATCTTTTGTTGTTACGTGCATGGCGTGACTTGAGTTTTTCAATGTTCATAAAAGTTATCTACTGTTTCTGATGTGCCTTTTAAATATGGACATTCGAAGCTCATAATAGGGCTGGTTTTATCGATCGTGTGCATTGTCAAATATTATTATTATTTTTACTTATATCATGCATATAATTTAAGATAGTAAAAGTAATACGAATACATTTCAACGTTTTCACATTACTTATATTATTACTACAGACCGGACACGAAAGGTTGATGTCTCGTCGCCCATGGGTGCACTATTGAAATGTTGTATCTTTAAACTGGTTTTAATTTTATTTATATAATTGGATAACAAGTGGGTGGTGATCTATAAAATACAAAATACCATCTTATTCGTTCATTTTGTAGTTCAAGTCGAGTAAAGGAGTATTAATATTTACTAGCAATACTTTCTCAAAGTTGTCTTCTGTAAGATTTGTTCTCTTTGAATGAAATATATCCTTGTAGATAGAAAACGTCCTTTCTACATCGCAACTGGTTATAGGTGCGTACTGGAAATATTCTTTTATTTCAGCGTATTTAGCAGTTAGATTTTGTGTCATTGTCCCCATACACAATTGCGCAATGTTATTAAATCTGGATTTCTATTAAAAACTGTATCTAACTTTTGCCGAAGTCACTTGGAATACTTTTGAAATCAATAATAGCCACATCTAATGTGGTTAATCCATCTTTTAATTTGAGATTACGATTTTCAAAATATGTGATTAGTTTAGGCAAATTTCCAAAGTGTTGCTGAAGGAATAACAACTGATTTTTTAAATTTGGGATTTATGTTAGTTCCTTGCACTCAGAAATACTGCGAGCATCGTCATTTAAACATGTAACTAAATTTTGTAAACTATTGAAATTCTCTGCATAGAAACTAGTAGTTTCCAACCATGTTCCCCATCTAGTTATTACTGGCGAGGGAGGCAGTGACAAAGATGGAAGTTTTTCCCTGTATAGAGCTTCTCTCGATGGTGCTTTTCTGAAAACTTTTTTAAAAGCGGATACAAGTCTATCAACTTCCGGATAGGTGTCTCTGATATATTCACGGATTCTGTGGAGATCATGTGCTACACAAGTAATATGCAGCATATAAGGATATATTTCCTTTAATAGTCTGCCTGTTTTTAACATATATGCGACACTGTCACTAACAAATAAAAGTATTTTTTCCCTGTACCTGTCGTCCGAATGAAGCATTTTATGCAAATTCTCGTCAATGGTTCTAGCAACTGTTTCCGCATCAACTGTTATATGGAATAGTTGGATGAAGTACACCAGCTACAACATTTACCACTCAGCGTCCTAATATATCGACAGTTTCATCGGCACTTATCCATATGTACTGATTTGAAAGATGTCTTCTAATACATTCTACTATTTTCGTAAAGCACTTAGAAACATAATATTTGCGTAAGATGGATTCATCAGGAACATTTCGCCCAGTATATGTTTGGAGAAATGTTTTGAAAATGGGATTGTCAAGTTTATTTAATGGGATATTAGCCGCCATTAAAGCTTCACAGAGTTCTTCGCTAAATTGTCAGCTTCCAACAGGTCCAGTTATTGTGTATGTTTTAGCGATGCTAAGTGATGTTGTACGTGCGATTTTTGGGCATTCTGTAACGATATTTTACAGACTCTGCAATAAATTTCGGAATCACTGACAATGGACATACAACCAGTATGACCCTTAATCCAACTCGCCATTGTTTCATGATGCCATTCTCGACGTTCTTCCATATCATAGTAACATAAACAATGTTCTAGATATAAATAAATGATAACTAAAAATGTAGGCCTATGTTATCGACACTTAACGAAATTCAGTGCACACTTACGTCAAGATAATTGGGAGAAGTAGATTCAATGAAACGACGAAGTATGTAATTAACAGTCAAAACAATAAAAAAATTAAACTAACATAAGTATATATAGGTATATAACAAAATAAGGAATAATCGCGGATACATAAAATATCAGAAAAAGAAAAATATTGGGTATAATCCGCTGTAGAGCAACCGTAGACACGTGTTTCTGACTAATTGGTCGTCATCAGTACGGTGTAGCCAAGGAATAAGGTGGGATAACCTTGGAGATGTAAGCTAAACGGAAGACCATCAGGTGACAGACCACCATTTGTAGCTTCAGCTAGAAGATCCTCGGTTTTGAGGACAACAACTAACGTCGTCACGAGGAAGACAATGTCAACCTGCGTGCCATCCGAGACCCAGGAAATGTAAAACAAAATAAGGAATAATCGCGGATACATAAAATATCAGAAAAAGAAAAATATTGGGTATAATCCGCTGTAGAGCAACCGTAGACACGTGTTTCTGACTAATTGGTCGTCATCAGTACGGTGTAGCCAAGGAATAAGGTGGGATAACCTTGGAGATGTAAGCTAAACGGAAGACCATCAGGTGACAGACCACCATTTGTAGCTTCAGCTAGAAGATCCTCGGTTTTGAGGACAACAACTAACGTCGCCACGAGGAAGACAATGTCAACCTGCGTGCCATCCGAGACCCAGGAAATGTAAAACAAAATAAGGAATAATCGCGGATACATAAAATATCAGAAGTTGTTGTCCTCAAAACCGAGGATCTTCTAGCTGAAGCTACAAATGGTGGTCTGTCACCTGATGGTCTTCCGTTTAGCTTACATCTCCAAGGTTATCCCACCTTATTCCTTGGCTACACCGTACTGATGACGACCAATTAGTCAGAAACACGTGTCTACGGTTGCTCTACAGCGGATTATACCCAATATTTTTCTTTTTCTGATATAGGTATATATATAGATCTTGAGTCGTAAAATAATTTAGTATCATAATTTCAACCTTCCATTTCAAAAATTGACGATGCGTTACTGCATCAAAGGCAATTTTACAGTACTGACGTTCCGAAAAATTTGAATAAAATCGCTTCTAATAAGAGTTTTTCAAAACAGAAAAGCTGTAATTTGTAGGACATGTTGTAAATATAACTATGCAAAATTCCAACCTTCTATATTAAAATTGACGATTTGCTCAAGAAGATCACCTTCATCTACAATTTTCTAATAGAGTTTCATGATCAACCATGTCAAAAGCACAGGAAAAGTCAGTGTAGATGACATCAACGTGGTTGTAAAACTATTCAAGTACTCTGATATATATTGCATAAGTGAGACGAAATTAATCACTGTAGACCTGCCAGATAAGAAACCATGCTGATATGGAGATATGTATGAGTGAACATAGTTATAAATCGTTTTATATAAGTTACTATTTCGAAGATTTTTGTAAAATTTGATAGAATGGCAATTGGTCTATATTATAGTTATGCTTTGGATCATTTCTCTTAAATGTGGGACATATTCAAGCACGCTTCCAGATATCAGGAAAAATGTGCGCTTTTATAGCTAAGTTGAGTAAATATGCTAAGGGTTTACAAAGAATATGTTTAGCATCTTTAAGAAACTCATAGGACAAGATCATCGCTCGATGTAGTGTTTTGCGACGTAAATGCATTATAAAACAAATTCATCTATATATGTGCACAGATGACACGAGTTAATTGATAACAGAGTAATAATAACTTTATTATCCGCATATGATAAAATTCAGACATGGTCAATAAAAATTTCATTTAATACTAAAGCAGATAAAACTATACAGTAACGCTGCTCCCCACAATATCAAATTTTCCAGGGATACCAGCGATGAATTACCTTTATTTAGGCAAAGTAAAAACATTGTTTATTTTTGATCTTATTGTATATTACTACACAGCAACTAAATAGGATTTATGACCAGAAATGCATGTCCTGCTATTTAAAAAAAATACCAACTAATAACTCAGTATTATGCCATATTCAATATCACTTACGATACAGGTAAATGATATGAGTTTTGGTATAACAAAAACGTGCAAGAAGCATTTTCTCCATAAATGTTTTTCAAATACCTTGATTCATTTAATAAACCTGTCTAGAATATACAAGGTGTCTCTAAAAGGTCTTTAAACAACTCTACCACGTATTTTTCGGACCAAAATAAACCGATTTAGCAAAACGTGGCTTAGTCAAAGTTGCTTAGTTTGTGCGAAATACGGTCCTGAAGTTGCAGTTGGAAAATTGTTTTTTTGTTATAAATTTGAAACGGCTGGAGCGATTGCGCTAAATTTTGTCACGTTTACTACTAGTTATCAATTCAAAAACGACGTCAAAAGACGTGTACATAGTTTAAAGAGACGTCTAAACGGCCTAAGACACGTGTACACGGCTTAAAGATACATGTACATGGAGCACACAGTATGCGCTGCCGTCCTCTAGTTAATGTTCTCAAATCTCAAAATGCGATCTTTGAGAAAACGATGCAATTTTTCGAGTCTTACCAAGAGTACCTTTTTTCTTGTACTTAAGACACTTAATCTAAATTTTATAGACAAACTCTTTTTTATCCATTGGCGTAGAAAATGGAAATGTTTTAATATTTATAAACGCAGGTTCTCCGCCTATGGATTGATTACTATCACAATTTTGATACAGAATTTCTTGACTCATAAAACTATGTAAACGTGACAAAATTTAGCGCAATCGCTCCAGCCGTTTCAAATTTATAACAAAAAAACAATTTTCCAACTGCAACTTCAGGACCGTATTGCGCACAAACTAAGCAACTTTGACTAAGCCAAGTTTTGCTAAATCGGTTTATTTTGGTCCGAAAAATACGTGGTAGAGTTGTTTAAAGACCTTTTAGAGACACCTTGTATAACTTTCAATATATTTACAAAAAAACTGTTTTTTCATAAAAGTAAAAATGTTACTTCCAGTACGAATGTTGAAACGTTTTTTATACAAAAGTTCTTCAGTTGATTTCGAAGAATTGTTATATACTCTGAATTCTTTTTTTTTTCGTTGCTAACATTGTAATTATCGTTGCAATATACTTTATGTACCATTTGACAAGCTTTGTTATCGCAATGGATATTTTTTTTATATCTACCTGTGATACGAAATGAAAAATATGGATATGAGTATAAAAGTTATCAATATATAACATCGAATAAACTAAAAATATACCAAAAAAATTCATGTGTCGTTTTCTTAACTCCCAACTACTTAATAAAAGAGCAGGTTTTAACAGTTGGTGATACAATATTTTTTGGAAATGCATAGGCTTTTCAATAAATTCATTTCAACTTTCATTTGATATGATGGGCATTGTTTGTCTATTGAGAAAAGGAAGATTTGTTAAGAATATCATCATTATTAGTGTGATACATAAATAAACTATTGACAGTAATTTATAAGATTCTTTTTAAGAATGAAGTGTCATATCTCTGCTCTGCTCTATTGCAGTTAGTCGTGATGATTGTCCACTAGTCCCTGAAGACCTTTACCATCCAGCTCTTAATATCAAGTTTGAGTATATTTCAAGTGACCGATTCCCCAGATTTTCAACCTGCAGTAAGCTTTGTTTTTATTATCGTAAGGCAAATTTTGCAACCTTGTATAATGACCTTTTTCATGTTGACTGGTCATTTCTCCAACGGTTTCATGACGTAGATTTGGCCGTGAATTGCTTTTACAAAACTCTATACAATATTTTGCAAAAATCTATTCCGCGCACAAGACCTAGAAACGACAAGTCACGTTATCCACTATGGTATAGCAATAATATTAAGATTCACCTTAAATATAAATATTATTACCATCGTAAATGGATTAAAACAAAGGATTCAGTATTTTACAATGAATTTAAACGACGTAGATCCATATGTAAGTCACTAATTTCTGATGCTTACAGAAACTATATCTCAGAAGTTGAAAATGATATTAAGGTTGATCCAAGTAAATTGTGGAAATTCTTGAATGATAGACGTAAGTCAACAAGAATCCCTGGAAAGATGTTTGCAGATAATTATGAACTTAATGATCCAACTGAGATTGTAAATGCTTTTGCTACTACGTTTGCTGATGCTTATATAGGTGGTGGGGAGTTTTCTGTTTCCGATGATTATAATCACTCATTGCCATTTTCTTTTTCTACTATATCAGAAGATGATCTCATTGCTATTTTATCATCTTTCTCTTCAAAATTTACTTCTGGTGATGACGCGCTACCCAGCTTCCTCATACGCGATTGTCGCTATGTTTTTGCATCTCCCTTAACTACAATCATCAATTTATCTATTAAAACAGGTGCCTTTCCGAGATGCTGGAAGCGCTCCAGAGTCTGTCCAGTGCATAAGAAAGGCGATACCTCTTCTCTATCTAACTATAGACCGATTTCCATCTTATCTAATTTTGCAAAATTGTATGAGCGTGTGCTGTACAAACAAATATACAGTCATGTAATTTCCTTCATATCTCCTGATCAACATGGATTTATTGCTGTTACAAATTTGTGTACTCTTTCACAATACGTTAGTGAGGCTTTGGATAAACGCGGTCAGGTTGATGTAATATACACAGATTTCTCTCGTGCATTCGATACGGTTAATCACAGCATTCTTTTACAAAAACTTGCATCACTTGGCTTTTCTCCGTCAGCATTGAAATTGCTTCAATCCTATCTGCAAGATAGAATCTTCTATGTGTCATATAATGGATACTGCTCCAATGAATACATCGCTTCTACAGGTGTCCCACAGGGTTCTAATCTTGGCCCGTTGTTATTTATAATTTTTATAAATGATTTACTTCTCAGTTTAAATTGTCCAGTTCTTGCATATGCTGACGATATAAAGATCTTTCTGGAAATCTCTTCACCCGATGATCCCATACATTTACAAAACAATCTTAATAAAATAATTGTGTGGTGCGATGATAACAAGTTAACTTTGAATGCCTCTAAATGTGCGTCGGTATCCTACACCAGGAAAAACTTTCCGTTGGAAACAATATACTCAATAAAGGATTATGTACTCGAAAAAAAGTCAAAAATCAAAGACCTAGGTGTTGTTTTTGACTCCACATTGGCATTTGTTGATCATATTGAGTTAGTATGTGGTACTGCAAGCAGGGCGCTGGGATTTATTATGCGTGCATCCAAATACTTTCGGGATATTCAGCTGTTGAAAATATTATACTCTGCGTATGTTCTGAGTAAAATGGAATATGCTTGCATTGTATGGTACCCCATTTATGCGCGGCACTGCATGGCTCTTGATCGCGTCCACCGACGATTCCTGAAATATTTATCCTTCAAACTGGATGGAGTTTATCCTGCGGTTGGTACATGTCAGGATGAATTGCTACGGCGTCATGGACTGCAATCACTATCTGAGAGAAGGGAAGCTCACTGCCTGCAGTTTATTAGCAAACTGGTTCGTGGTGGGGTCGATTGTGCTGCTCTGCTATCTGCTGTGGCATTTCGAGTACCAAGGCTATCGTCGAGACATGGGTCTACATTCAGCACGGCGGCTTCAAGGACTAATGTCTTACAACGTTCTCCAGTGTCAATAATGTGCCGTTTAGCTGATCGCCGGCTTGATGATGTTTTTGTTTAGCTTTTGTGCATCTTATGTTTATGTTTATTTTATTTTATATACCTTCTTTTTTCTTTTTCTTTTTATATTATCTATATTTGTTCAGTAATTGGAATTTATTCTGTTGGACAATAAAGATCTATTATTATTATTATTATATACTATATTTAACCGTCTGATGCTTGCTGTGATAGCTTTCAAATACAATTCTTATGTGACTGAGTTATTCGATCTTCTCTATCTGCGATACTTTAACCTGTTCGTTCTGTTACTGCGCCATCATCTGGTTTTCGAGAAGCGCGGTATTTCTCAGCGATATAGTAACATTTAATAATAATAATAATAATTGTGCCTTTATTTTTCTCTTCCTTCTTGTTACATAAACATATACACAAATAGGTATGTATGATGTATAAATACAAAACGAGATCACAAGACAAAATAAAGAAGTGTGGCCACCACACGACTTTCTTATACGTATGAGTATTTCAAATTATACAAAATTGTTCTAAATTGTTTTAAATAGTTTTATCTTCTTGGAAAAATAATCCTGTTACTAAGTGTGTAACCTCAAGTTCAAATGTTAAGAATCTTTTTATACAGGGTGCCCCACCGAAAACGAAACAGATTGAATATCTCGAAGGAGAAAACTTTTTTTGAAAAAACGCAAAAACAGGTCGATTTTTGATCCAAGGGGGACACCCTTCCATCATATCTTCAACTGTGATACGTCATTCCCCTACCCTCCATCACTCTAACCATTGCAATTTAAATAGGGAAAGTACTAAATACGATACATCATTGAAAAGGTAATTGTACAGAGAATTCAGCAAAGTGATTGTTGGTCGCGCTATTTTGGATTTTAGCGCCCTCTAGCGGGGAAAAAAACAGTAACGTATTCCACAATGTGACACATCATTTAAAAGCTAATTTAATTAGCAACTAAATACGTAATATTTTTGACATTTACTTGTCTTTTGTAAAGTAATAAGTTCGTAGTTTCTAATATTAGAGCTCTGCAAGGTTTTTCAATTATTTAAATTTTTTTCAATTGTGCGTTAAATTGCTAATAAAATTAGCTTTGAAATGATGTGTCACATTGTGGAATACGTTACCGTTTTTCCCACTAGAGGGCGCTAAAATCAAAAATAGCGCACCCAAAAATCACTTTTCTGAATTTTCCGTACAATTACCTTTTCAGTAATGTATCGTATTTAGTACTTTCCCTATTTAAATTGTAATGGTTAGAGTGATGGAGGGGAGGGGAATGACGTATCACAGTTGAAGATATGATAGAAGGGTGTCATCCTTGGATCAAAAATCGACCTGTTTTTGCGTTTTTTCAAAAAAGTTTTCTCCTTCGAGATATTCAATCTGTTTCGTTTTCGGTGGGGCACCCTGTATAAAAATTATTCATATACCTATTATAAGTAATTCTATTCTCTTAATAAATCTCTATAGAATGCATACTTTGCAAGATATTCGAAAAAAAGAGCTACTCGCTAATAGTAAGTGTTACTTCCGGTACGAATTTTGAATATTTTTTTATACCAAAGGTATTGGTTGACGACGAAGAGGCGGGAGTTTTTTTAGAAAATTATAACAGGTGATTAAACGTGGATGTATCACTAAACGTAATCAGATTCTTGACGAGAGAAATCAATGGATCCAGAAGATAATAAGTAGATATTTTACGATAAAGTTTTGATCCAAACAATTTCGAAAGGAGTACGGCATAAATTAAAGTTGACCCAAGATGCACAAAGCATGTTGAAGCAAGAACCAACAAAAATATCAAGAATGTTCAGGTTTCGGTTATAAAAAATCGAAGAATAAGAGTATGATTTCCTCGCTGGCTGGCTTTGGTTGACGAAGAGATGGGAGCATTTTTTATAAAATTATAACAGATGATCAAGCGTGGGTGTATCACTGAAATCCACCAACAAAACAAAAATGCACGTAGTGGGTTCATAATGTATATCTCCAAAACAAACGAACACGTAGAACTCATCAGAAAAGCTGATGGCGACGGTGTTTTGGATTATGGAAGGATTCTTACTGATTGAATATATATGGAAAAAAAAACTCTACAATAACAGGTGAAGTCAACAAGAAAACATTTAAAAAATTGAAAACTGCTATACAGCAGCAAACCAGTTTCATAACTGAAGAGCTATGTGTGTCATGACAAATACAGATTCTACAAAGCTCGGTAGGTCCGTGAAGTAAACGACAAGTGCGGATTTGTAGAGATGGAAGATCCACTCTAGAACTCAGACTGACACCGAGTGACTATTATCTTTTCTCTAATTTAAAAATAGCACTTAAGGCGACCGCGTTTTTCTACCAACCACAAGATTCTTTTAGAGAGCACAGCAGATAAGTTGAAACAAATATGTGACTACACTTTCCTGTTTTCCGTCATAGCTAGAGAGATACATAAACAAATCTCCCCGCGTATCATACATTACTGCAAAATTTCAAACTTATGTCAAAATTGTTTATAGGTTTAAGATACCTACTAACGATGCTTAAAGACATAAGGACATATTTTATAATATTTGACTGGAGTTCACGAGTCTTTTATTACCACAAAAAATAATCTTAACGGTATTACAAAACGTTTGAAATTATACTAAATTGTGTAACAGATTACCTAATCTATCTAAGAGAGACATCTGATATGAAAGATAATATACAAAAACGCCATCGCTGACAAGAATAAATGCATAGTATATGTTACATATCTGCTTAATATTTATAAAACTGTATTATGATTTTTTTAATGACTAGACATTCATATTTAATGAGAGTAAAACAACAATATGTATTCGATGACTATATATACAGTAACTGGCGATACATGCATATTATGTAAGTACACTGATAATTATATCTGAATATTACAGTTGCGCAAGGAATCTTATAACCAATAAGATAATCTAAATAGTAATTTCTATTCAATTTGTTCAACGATTATGATTGGTTCAGTGTTGCTATAAAAATGAATAAGTCGTTGATGTGTATTTTACCTACACAGAAACTGAACACAGGTAAGTACGCAGGCAAATGAAAAGTGTCGAGTAGGGCGTGATTAAAAATATATCATAATTAAAATATTCTGATTCACTAGATTGTACTAATCAAATATATTCATTGTTTAAGTAGTAATAATGATAATAATAATAATTTTACTTGGATTACATTGAAAACAACAAATTATTTTCATAACATAATTATTATTGAATTTGATATATCATGATGAAGATGTATAGTTTTTATTCGACGTAAATTGTTCTAAATCAAAACTCTTACAAGAAATTTTTTTTAAAGTTTCCTTTGGATATTATCAAAAGATCCATCTAACAATTAATTTCCGAAACAACAAATTATTTTCATAACATAATTATTATTGAATTTGATATAATATCATGATGAAGATGTAGCTATAGTTTTTATTCGAGATAAATTGTTCTAAATCAAAACTCTTACAAGAAATTTTTTTTTAAAAGTTTCCTTTTGGATATTATCAAAAGATACATCTAACAATTAATTTCCGAAAATTTTATATGAAGAAAGTTTTGAAGCTTTAACGATAAAGAAAAAACAGAAACAATTGGCCATTAAATGTTATAACACCACAATTATGGCGCCAAACGTGGGGCATTCAACAGTACGTAGAAACGATAATTAATGCAAATTAGATTTGAATGTAAAAAATGATGACTAAAGATTTTTCTACATTCAAATGAATGTGTAAGTAGTTACTAACTATTATTTCAAAATAAAGATATAATTTATCAGCAAGCATTTTAAAAATATTCATCAAGCGGGTTCCTGAATTTCTAAACTACATATTTTATAATTTTCTCAGAAAATCTTCTTCACCTTTATTATTGTGTAACAGGAAGGTGGTAACAATTAATTTTGTGCAACACAACCTCAAGATGCAATAATTACATTGTTGATTTGGAACTTTATTCGACGCTTCTAATTATATGAAAAGCACCCGGTACAGATTTCTAGCGCCATTGTGCTATGCAGATAAACATATCTATCTATTTGTTATAAATTTATTTCGGTTGAAATATTACGCACAGTTCATAAATACACAAAATCTGATAATATTAATATGTGATAGTCTCTAAAAATTTGTTTACGAATATTAAACCTACTAACATTTGCATGCAATATTTTGATATTGGGGTAGCAATCGTGTTTGTATTCTACTAAAGGGTTTGCGTAACATGAATCTGTTTTGTTATTTTGAAAATAAGATAAGTGTTTCTCATTCTTTGGTTAAACACTTCATACCAAACTAAGAACAACATAAGAAATATTATAAAATAATATTATCAAAAATAATGAAGAAAGAAAACGGCGAACGGTGACTAATCTGGAATTTAAAACTGTGGGAGTTGCCAAAAGTTCCGTATAGGCTAAACAGTCTATCAACCAAAGAATTATGGAATACAGTCAGACAGTGTTTTTAAACGAGCAAAACTGTTTCATATTATGCAGAATACCTATGCAAATTTTCATTTTAAAATATTACTTGTAGGGAACAAAAGTGTCCTTTTAAACAATTTAGAATCTTCAAATTCAAAAATACATGTTTTAATAAACCAATCTGCAAAAAATTTTTCTACCAGTGTTAAAAGACTGGAAAATGCTTGGAGCAAGACCTCAGTAGAGACCATGCTATTTCGAACCTATAAAGTTCACTTTACGATACCCGCTTTGGTTGCATAAAGTATTACTTTATCGCACGCCAATTTTACTTTTTTAAGGTTGGTTACAAAAAAATTTTTAACCAAATCATATTTAAATGGCAAATATAAGACTTTAATATAACAAACATGTGCAATAATAGATGTTGTACAAAGAATAAAAAACACACATGCTAACATTTTATTTACTAGTTAACAATATAAATTGTTAAGCAGAGTTTTGTCTGAATTCCTGTTGCTTCGCATTGACTGACACGTACGTTAATATTCGCTATATTATTTTCTTTACACCAACTTAAAAGTGCTGGTATTGTTTTAAATAAATATGTCGAGACTTTGTTGGCAAAAGATTTTGTAAATTGTCTTCTGCTATTTTGCGAATCTCTGGGGGCGTGCAATTATTTATTTCATCCTTTTTGTTCATAATTTGAAATATGTAATTTATTGCATAAAACAGTCTAAATTTTATACAAAATTACATAACACCGTCGATATGCTAATATTTAAAATGTTCTACTTAAAAATCAGAATAATCAACCTCAAAAAAACCAAATTTCTAAAATGTTCGAACAAAACATGTATCTCACTTTAAGCTTTTTTGAACTTTTAATAACCGAAATAGAAAAAATAGTATAAAATACACGTTTGACATTTTGCACACTTGTTCTTTAGAAAACTCGCTTAGTAGCTCGTTTTCTAAACTTGAACGCGTGCGCAAAAATCATGTCTTATGAAACTTGTAGTTTAATATACTATTTTAAACCTCGCATATTTGTACTACCTACTGTTATCAAAGTGTCTTATTAGAAACTATGTACTTACTTTCAAAGCGAAAAAAATCTTTACTATTAATTTTATTATATTTTTATCTGAATTTCATATTAGTATTATTTACTGTCAACTAATTTCTGACAACCGGACTGGAATTGATTGCTACATGCTGCGAGATTTATTGTCGCATAGACAACTGACAAACAGAAAATAAAAAAACGACGTGCGGGCACCACACGAATTTCGTGATCAAAAATTTTCATCACAGTATCACCTTATACTACGTATAAGAAAGTATAAGAATTACAGAAGAGGATTCAAAGTTGTTTTTTTGAAATAATTATGTTCTACTCTATATCCTAGAATATATCCAGAAAGTCAGTTTGGTCGAGTACAACGACTATGCAAATAGAAGAGCAGGAACAGACGTGCTGGTATGTGGTTAGTAATATAACTGTTAATCAAGGTAAAATAAATATGACTAAGATGGATGTGGTAAACCATCATTAATCACAGATGATTTGGTTGCAGTAATAGGAAACTTCGAACTAATAGAAGGTTAATTAGTTTCCACATATTCCAAGGTTAAATGAAAATATGGTGTAATCTTAAATGTTCTTTTTTATTCCTTACAAAATATAAATCATTTTCAACTAGCTGTACGATATTTTCAGCTAGAAACGTCGTGATATAACGGTTGAAGTTGTGTATTGTTTTACAATACAGTTTTAAACTTTAAGGGGGCTTATGCATAGGTCCCGACTAACTGCCGTGAGGTAGGACGTAAGGGGGTGGGCGCCATATGCACTAATGTAAATTCTGAACTTTACAAGGTTTCGTTAAAACAATAGTACCGCTTTTATTTACGAAATATCAAAACGAAATTTGAAACACAAATAAACAAAGGCTCAGTGCATGCTCGACTGGAATTAGTTTTTAAATTAAAGTTTCTGAAAACTGTGTTATGATGTTGTAAATTTTGCCAACTTTGAGAGTGAAATGTAGGAGTAAATAAATTGAATTATAAGAAAGTATTCCCAACGAAGCCTTAATTAAACCTTTGTATTCAATTTAAGGCAAAAACATAATAAGAAAAACAAAAATTTCTGCTGTTTGTTTTATTTTAACAAATACCTTACATCGGCGGAATTTACATTAGCGCATATGGTTAGTTAGTCGGCACCTCTGCGTAAGCCCCCTTAATGATATCTATGTAGAGATATTTAGAATGAGGCTAAACGTGTGGATTGATATTTTATTCGAAAAATAGTAAAATTAAAAGGGAAATAATAAAAACGTGATAAAAAACGATGGCGATTTTACCCTACGAGGTCTGAAAAGAATGTTGCATCTTCAATTTTTATATCGCATAGTGATTATTCTAGATTTAAATATACACTTTGTAATCAATTTGCACCATATCTTGAGAGCAAGCATAATTTTAATTAAATGAATTACATATACGTATTTCAAAATCGTTAGCATTAGTAATTGACAAACTAAACTCTAGTGCTGTGAATATCACCCGGGTAGCCGCTTTTGGGTTATTAATGACAGAAAAAAAAGTCTGTCCATAGTAGCCTGCTTCAAACAATACATAACACTGCCCTGACGTTGAGTTCCGAGAATCTTGTTTTACCAAGAATAGGCATCTTATACTAGAATCGCCGAAAAGATTCAGTAACAAACGTGCGTGATCTAGGTGTCCTATGCATAAAAACGGTCGTCGGCACGGATCGTTTACATTAAACGATTAGGTAAACTGTAATAGTGCAGAGATCGCAGGTGTTTATTTACTTTTACGTTTCTGTTTCCGTTAAAACTGTTTTGGCTGCATTTATTCTATTTTCATTTAAATATGCACAATTTCTTATGTCAAATACTACGGCGATAACTATTTTACAGACATTGATCCTTGAATGATTGTATGTGCCTGTGTGTATACGACTCAGGTGAGCCCAACGTGATCACTGAATCTGTTCAGTGATTTGGGTATAGGCTCAGAGTACCATCACCCAATTATCTACAGACAGAACTTGGCTAATATGATTTGACATTTCTTACATAGTTTCGACAGGCTTGTGATTTGATATCGACGAGGAAAATAAAACAGAGATCTACAGGCTTGGCAAAAGCCAATTAGATGACAATTCAATGGTATGGGTTAATATGTACGTATAAATTTAAATGGGGATGACGTTAAAATCTTTAAATTGGAGGCTCATAGGTAATTTAAGGTTTTCAACTCCTACTACTGCACCATCGCATATAACCTTCAAATTATGTAAGAGCGGATTTTCTAGTGAGAGGTATTGACAATTTAAGCCTAAAGTCGCCGGTCCTTACTAATAAACATAGATATTTTGAACAGTATGAGTATTCAGTTAGAAAAAATGCAGGACAGGGAAGACATCTCCTAGATACAAGGTAATTACATAATACAGAAATTAGATTATAACAATGAAACAGTAAAAGTAGAAGTAATGTTAGTTATATACCTTGAGGCCTCAAACACTGGCTTACTACATACTTATGTAGCGGATAATAATATCACATATTATGAGAATATGTAACTATGTATATGTTGAGAAGATTCAATAAGTTTTAAATTTAAAGAATTTTAAATTATAAATTTACTTTTCTTAGTGTTTGAAAATTGTAATTTTATAAGTTCTTGCTAGGCACTGATATATTAATTTCGAAAATTACCCACGGGCGAATTCACGACCTCACAAGCGCTAGTCCAGTGAATAGAATATCTACAATGTAGGATTTGGGAAGTCATGTGTTCGAATTCCATCCATGGGTATTTTTTATAATTAAATTTCTCTAATTGAATTAGCAGTAGCAAGCAGGAGCTTATATTTATAAGAACACTATTCGTTAGAAGCTCCAAGATAGCAGTGGCCCAGAAGATTTTGCGAAGAATGTTGGGCTTTTTTCAGTGAAAAAAAAATGTTAGAAATGAGTGTATAGTTCTTCAACAAATCACAACTCAATAGAAGTTCTAAGGAATATCATAAGACAGTCCATGTACACCAAGAGAAATAAGTAGCCGCACACTTCGCGGAGATATAAGGTAGTGTTTATTATGCATTAGTATATGGCGAACATGCCCATATATCTCCGCGAAGTGTACGGTTACTTTTTTCTCTTAGTGTACATATTCAATGTCGTATAAAGAAAACTGAAGTGAGAAGTATAAAATATATTGTAAACATAGGTACTAAATTTTGATGGTATTCCTAATTTTACGCTTTAACTCTTTGAAGCACCAAGGTATTTAAGTTGTACCACTTTTTTTAATACTTTCGATGCATGGAGGTACGCTATGTGTACCACTTATTTAAAATCATATCCCTTCAAGCATACTGGTCGAAAGACTGTACCACTTTGTAGATAGCTACTTCAAACTCAGATCATCTGCTGACAGATGGCGCACCGCAAACATGTGCCGCGTTTCAACAGAAATAAAAATAATTTCGTGTTTAGAAGATTGTTTGAGGTCATGCTCGGTAAGTGTGATAGTTTTAGGAATAACAGCATTTTTAGAGTAATTGCAAGTCTAATTTTTGGACAGGTACTGCTTTTATACTCAGTAAATATATCTGAATCATTCTATGTGCTGTTCTTGTTTATCAACAAATTTATTCTACAAATTGGCAAACTCCCGCTAGAGTACCACCGTGCCGCTATGCGATTAAATTTGTAATGTATGTTTTTACGTTTCAGATCAAAATGTATCGCTACAAACAAGATGAGTTACCTTTCTATTTGAAGGATATGGATGTGGATGAATTAAATGATATGTTAAATAACGAAGATCAATACGACGTTATTCCATCCGATGCAGATTCGATAGGCGATTCTGGCTCTGAAGAAGAAACATTTGAAGCATGTACTGAAGAGTTAGAACCATTACCAGACGATTCAGAAGAAAGTGAATCAGATATTCCCTTAAATTTACTGGCGATTAGTTTAGCAAGACAGAATACTATTCCACATCAAGCCCAAGACACATATGTGGCACCTACATGGAGAAAAACGCATAATGACATACCCGATTATCCTGAATTTCAAGAAGAATGTGGTGTGGCACAGTTTGTAAAGAATTTAGACAATCCTTCACCAAGTGATATATTTAGATTGTTTTGTTCTGAAGAGTTATTAGATCATATAGTGTACCAAACAAATTTATATGCAGAGCAAGGCCACTTAGCGACAGGCAAGTCGTACATCCCTGTTACTAAAAATGAGATCGAAATTTTTCTGGGATTAAATCTCCTTATGGGCATAAAGCGTCTACCGAGTTATCGAGATTACTGGAGCAGCGCTCCTGACTTACATGATGCATTTATTTCTTCTAAAATGACTGTAAATAGATTGGGCTGGATATTGAACCATCTCCACTTGAATGATAATGCAGAAATGCCTAATCGTAATGATCCTCATTACGATAAACTCTACAAACTGCGACCTTTCCTAAACATAATTAAAAAAACAATTTGAGTCGTGTTTTATTCCTTCAGAATTTATTGCCATAGACGAGTCAATGGTGAAATTTAAGGGTCGAAGTACCCTCAAACAGTATCTTCCTAAAAAACCCATAAAACGTGGGTACAAAATTTGGGTCCTTGCAGACCAAAGTGGTTATATGTGGCGCTTTCAAATTTATACAGGAAAATCTAATTCTCCCGAAAAATCAATCGGGGCTCGTATCGTTAAGGACTTGACTGAGGGCTTACAAAACAAATACTATCGTTTATACTTTGATAATTATTTTAACAGTGTGCCACTAATGGAATGGTTACTACAAAAAAAAATTCTGGCTTGTGGAACAGTGAATGTACCTAGAAAATATTTACCTTCTTTTCGAAATGATAGATTACTCAAAAGAGGAGATTTTGACGCTTTTACTAGTGACTCACATCTGGCTGCTGTAAAATGGAAAGATAATAGGTATGTGCATTTGTTATCGAATTTTCATAACCCGGAAGTAGTTACTACAGTAAAAAGAAGAGTAAAAACTGGAGAGCAAATTGAAGTTACAGTTCCACAAATGGTGTTAGAATATAACAGCCATATGAATTCTGTTGACTGTTTTGACCAGAAAAAGAAAGTCTATGAAATAGATCGTCGTGCCAAAAAATGGTGGCATAGAATATTTTTTTATTTCTTGGATGCATGCGTCGTTAATTCTTACATAGTATATAGTTCCATGCAACTACCTAAGCAAACAATGAAGGAATTCCGAAGAGCAGTGGTCGCTGACTTCGTATCGGGAAGCATTGTCAAAAAGAGAAAAATTTCTGCAGTACAAATAAAAAATCACAAGCCTTTTGTGCCAAATGCATTGCGTTTGAAAGAATCCCGGCATATGCCGGAAAGAGGTACGAGAAGGAGATGCGCTCACTGTAGCACTTCGAACCATCAAGTAAGAACAATATGGTTTTGTGATACATGCAAAGTACCACTATGTTTAAATGCTCAGAACAATTGTTTTAAAGATTTTCACTGCAAATAATTTTTATTCTTTTTTTTTTTCTGTAGGTTTTGTACTCCAACTTGCACGGTGGTACACAAGTTGTACCATATCTAGGGTAAGTCCGGGAGAGATCGACCACCGGGACAGTCCGACCAGTACGGATAACTCAAGAAAAAAGCAAGAGAGGGCCCTGCGTCTCACATATTCGATGGAATTAGTTGAGCTTGTTGCAACCAACATGTAAATACGGGCCGTAACATCAGCGTGAATTTATAAATTAAGATTTAAACTTTTTACGAACTTGAAAGTTTTTTGACTTATTTACTGTGTTAGTGATATTTTAAAGACGGGTAAGTTTATTTAAACTATTTCGATACTGGATGATAAAATATGCATGAATCTGTAACATAACCTCAAAAATGTAGTCGTTCTTCGTTTTTGCTCCAGTTAATAAGGTGGTCTATCTCTCCCGTGACTTTGGTAGAGTTCGACCACATTAATCCGGGAGAGATCGACCACGAAAAAAAAATTGAAAATTTGATTAGAAGGAAATTAGAGATTTAAGGAAGCCCAATTTAAACAGTTAAATATATTGTAAAATAATATTCTTACAGATTCACAAAAATGCCCACAATTTACAAAAGAAAAAATGAAAAAAGAGCTGAATGGTGTGCCGATTCTTTAAGAAATGCAATTGAATGTGTACAAAATCGTACAATGGGTGTAAATGAAGCCGCCCGAGAGTTTGGGATTCCTAAAACAACTCTAAAAGATTATATTAAGAAGTCGAACGCAATAAAACAAAATAGACTGGGTCCGTCATCGGTCTTGGGAGATGATGCAGAACTGAAATTGGTGCAACATATTAAAAAAATGCAAACATTTGGATTTGCACCAGATCGGAAGTCCGTCAGAATATGGGCCTTTCAACTTGCCGAACAACTGAAATTGAAGCACACGTTTAATAAAGAAAACGGCAAAACCGGCTATGATTAGCTTAATTCTTTTTTGCGACGACATCCAGATATATCAATTAGAAAAGCGGAAGGAATTTCGATTGCTCGAGCGACTGGAATGAACCGTGACAATGTGACACACTATTTTACCCTATTAGACAATATTCTCACTGATAATCAACTCCATGACAAACCTTCTAATATTTTTAACATGGACGAAAGCGGTTTGCAGTTGAACAATAAACCAACTGAAGTGTTAGCCGCAAAAGGCTCAAAAAATGTTTCTTCGTTGACTTCAGGCGAGAAGAGCGAAACCATTTCCGTCATAGCTTGCTGCAATCCAGAGGGAATGTTTCTCCCACCTTACACAATATTTAAAGGAAAAAAGAGAAAGGATGAATTTTTAGACGGAATGCCACCTGGCTCTCAAATTGCTATGTCAGTTAAATCAGCGTATGTTAACGCTACCATTTTCAAGGATTGGTTGGAATCGCATTTTCTGCCACGAAAACCAGCTGGAAAATTGTTGTTAATTGTCGATGGCCATACTTCTCACACAAATTCTGTAGAAGTACTGGAATTTTGCGAAGCGAACGACATCATTCTACTTTGTTTGCCGAGTCACACGACTCATTACCTACAACCTCTAGACAAGTCCTTTTTTAAATCACTGAAAAACAATTACTACGCGGCTTGTAACACTTTCTTAAAAACCAATCCAAATAGGAAAATAACAAGGATAGTTTTTGGAAACCTTTTGGGAAAAGCCTGGGGTAAAGCCGCAACTGTGGAAAATGGAAAGTCTGGTTTTAGAGCCACAGGCATTGCACCTTTTAATCCAGAAGCCATTCTAGATTACGCGTATATTGCCATTCAAATGGAACAAGATGCAGAAGCCACATCACATGACTCAAGTAGTATGGCTAAAAATTCATCCCCTCCTTCGACTCCGCCACAGTTCACAACCATTCAGGAAACTAACAAACGTATTTCATCACCTTTGCCTGGCTGTTCGCAAGATCTTTACACTGCAACAGTTGATACTGACCCCACACCAGGGAATTTGTTGGAGAACGTTATTTCGCCAATTCCTAATACTAGTGCAAAAGCAGTGGTTAAAACATGAGGTAGACAGCTTGCTGTCATTCTAAATAGTTCAGATCGCATTGAGATTCAGAAGAACAAAAAAAAATACAAAGATACAAAAAAACTGTCAAATTCAAAAAAGAAATGTGACTAAACCGAAAAATCAATTAGCATCTTCAGATTCGGACAGCGAAAGTCCGGTATTGCAGGAAAGTGATACATCAGTAGAAGAGTGGGATGAAAATGAATGCGTAGGTTGTGGGGAAAATTATTTTGAAACTACTAAGAACGATGACTGGATCAAATGTGTGAATTGCAGTCGTTGGCTTCATAATTCATGTTCGAAATTTGAGAATTTCTGCGATTTATGCGGAAAAATGAAAAAGAAAAGTCGTAAAAATTAATTTTGTTTATACTTTTCTATTATACTATTATTATTATGCTGTCCGGAAATATACGTTTGTTATTTTTTGTAGTCGATCTCACCCGTAGTTCGTGGTCGGTCTAACCCAGATATACGGGTAAGATCGCCCAGTTGCAATGTTTGTAATTTTTATTCAAAATAAAAATTTATTTTCCTATGATATCATAAATTATATTTTGTATAGTCTCTAAACCCTTTGGGCAATGCTCTGACGGATTAAAAAAAAATTATCTCAGAACACAAGCAAGTTATAATTTTTTCCCCAAAAAGTGGTCGAACTCTCCCGGACTTACCCTATATATTCTTGTTAACACAAAAATTAATAAATGTACCAAAATTTTTATAAATTGTATTACAAGAATAAATAGATTTTTGCTACAAAACTAAAATTTATTATTATTATTTTTTCTGTGCAACTTAGGCTTTTTAATAGGATAATTTTGTGTGCCGCAAAGAGTTAATATAACTATAATAATAAATGAGTAAATATTTTTCTATGTGTGTAATGTATTTGAATTGAAACATTAGAGTTTGCTTGACTATTTTATAACGAAATAAATAATACCTATGTATTCAACAACGGTATGTGAGGACTTTACCAGATTGCTGACATGATACATCTTAAAACGTATTTTTATATTAAGTTTAATTTGTCGTACATACATCTTATTATATAGGTACATGGAGTACTCCAAACTTCTGTTACATTCCTATTTATTTTTCGGACTTCCTAACAAAATCTTTAGGGTCATTTTCAATGTCAAGTGGTTCATAAAAAAAAAAGAATTGGTTGCGTGACCATTTTATAATCAGATAATTTTTTGTTTGTTAATTCTTTCACGATTAGAGAGTCCAAAAGGACTAATTTTAAATGTCTATCTTTTTCTGAATTTCTATGGCAGCCATTTGCTGATTTTTGCGTTTGTAAGAGCTTATTATTATATTACTCGGAACCGGTGAAATCGAGGTTGATGAATCGAGTTTATTCAGGAAGACGCAACCTTTATTACCTTCAGTACTCATTTAAGGAAAATCGTATTCCAAACAGCAAAAATCGACCTAAAATCTTGACTTAAAAAATAATAAATTTTCAATTTTCGCAGTCATATCATTTCCAAAAGAAATATATTCTTGATATTACTTTTGCAGGGACGTGTATATAGCTACGTTAATGCATTGTATTTACAAAAAGATGCAAACTTGAGATTTGATTTTTTTAAGAATTATGGGCTTTTAAAATCGGAGAAATACAAAAAATCCAAATTTTGACACATATCTGAAATTTACTGTTGTAAAAATTTCATTTTTGAGATTTAGACCACCTTAAAAATGCCATAAAAGCAGCAGGTATTTTATGCTGAGAATGACTGCACAATATATTTGACTATGTACATACTATTTTTATCATTTATAAATATGATCTCTCTGTTAAGATATGTTTTAACAATGATATCGATAGTAAAAACTGTATTATAAAATAAAGAAGCGTCCGAAACATATTCAAATTATTCAAGTTCATTAAAAAACATTTAGCGTGCCCACAAGGTGCTTCATATAAAAAAGAGGCCACTTTAAATGTAATAGGTAGGTAATATTACTTGCGATCATATTATAATTCGTTAATATTAAAAATAGTACATAGGCAAATTTAATACTCTGTCATTCTCGGCAAAAACTATGTTTCTTATGTAGTAAATCTCAAACATATAACTATTACACCAGTATAATACACTATAGAGGATTTAACTATAAAACTTCAAATTTTTAAACTTTGTTCTATTAAAGATATTATAAGGTGTCAAAATTTGGATTTTTTTGTTGATATTTTCCGTATTTGAAAGCCGGTAACTCTTAAAAGAATCAATTCTTTGGGTTGCAGTTTTTTTTTAAATACAACGCATTAAAGTAGATCGCTACACATCCTCTCAAAGTAATATGGAGAATAATTTCTTTTGGGAATGATGTTTTCGAAAAATAAATATTTGTTATTTTTTAAGTCAAACTTTCAGGTTGATTTTGGCTATTTCGGATTGAATTTTCCTTAAATATGTACCGGAGATAATAAAGTCTGTATCTTCCTGAATCACTGGTTTTTAATTCATTAACCTCGGTTTCACCAGTACAGAGTAATACCTATAAGCTATAGGGCAAACCCTTACAAACGCAAAAATCAGCATGTTTTGTAAAACAAAAATGCCTACCATCGGAAATCAGAAAAAAATAAAAATTTAAAATTAGTCTGTTTGGACTCTAACCGTATCAGAATCAAGATACAAAAATCATTTGATTATAAAATCGTAAAGCAAAAACTCAATAAGAGTTAAACAAAACAAAATAAACGAATTACCTATATTGATGAAGGAAGTAATTATCGCGGACAGGTTTTACCTGACTGAGTAATACATTAATAATTAAGAATGAAGAATTATTAAGCTCCAAAGAGAATGCGTATGTCACATTCTTACTAAAAAGAATTAAAAAACACTTAACTGCTTTTATAGGGTATCCAAATAAAAATCCAGAAAGCACTGCAAATTCCAAAACGGTAGGTATCGAAAAAAATTCACACTGCAAGAACCAAAAAGGTTCAAATCACTGGACCGCATCGACTCACCAGATATTAAAACGTGAAAAAAAAAGATGACTTTTCACCACCCTCGACGTTTTTCATCTCCCTCAGGCACACGTGAATATATCGCGGCATTTCATCACCACCCACTAGACAAAACAAAACATTAAAGCAAAACACACGGCGAACATAACCTCAAAGGCGTCGAAAAGCTTCATACACGACGCTTCGCCAATAGCTCCGCACAATAGCGCACTCTGTGTGCAACTACATGTACTCCACCATGTGAAGGTTCATACCGCGACTACGGCGGATAACATGCGACGAGGTGGAGCACGTTTAGACACACCCCTAACTCCAGAGTGGCTGTTGCTATGCAACGCCTTCACTTGTAGTCCAAGTTCAGTTTACTGTTGTCAAGGCTACCGCGTTTTCCTGTCCGATAGCAGTAAAAATAACCAACTTGTTCGGTGTGTCGGCCGGCGAAAAATGAGAATAATTCAGATATAAAGTGAAAGAAATTAGAGAGAGGAAGGAGACGAATGACGGAGTGTAACTACTAGTGAGTGTTACACGAAGCGGAGGCGAAAAAGAAGTGGATATTTCAAACGAAAAAAAGCAAATTAACAGTAGAAGAGCAAATAACCGTTATTCGTCGAGACTACAGAAGCGATTAAATCATGTTTTAACCGAGTGTTGCGTGAGCAACAACTTCATCGTTTCTTTGTTACTTAAATTAAATCTAGTGCTAAAAGTTATCTTTATGTATGTAGTGAACAATAAAAATATTAAGACTATGGTTTACAATCCGAATGCTAATTAATGGCATCCCTAGTTACTGGAATAAACGTTCGTGGTAACTGGATCGTACCTTTTCCGGTAGTAAAACTTCATAAACGTGATAGGAATTAAAAAATTGTTAATATACCCGGCCTGTTCGTTAATATCAGTGTGTGCAAATTAAACAATATGCCTTATTTACTAACAGTTTTATTTGTTAATACATAATAACAGCAATAAACATTTTCTTATATTGTTTCGAAATGAATAAACATTTGTTTGATTTATTTTATTATTATATGAATACGAAAACTAAAAAATATAAAATGTGTTTATTTATTATTGCAGATGTTTTAAACTAGAAGGATATTGTTAATTAAAAACTATTTGAAGGTCAATAATATTTGTCTTCATTTTTGCTTAGATATTGTACCTATACTAAATATGGATTTACTTATGATTAATAGCTGAATGCAAATACATACCAACCTAATATCATACCAGGAATTCTCAACTCATACAAAACATAGGAATCACTTATTATGCAATAACCTACAGTGTTGTTAAATTGAAGAATGTTGTATTATGAAATTCTATACTTTACTCGAAATAGCATTATTGATTAGATTTTTTTAATTTAATTAAGTTTTTTCTTTTTAGTTTAAACAATTAAATCAACGTCGATTCTCTGAATATACTTAATATGTCCATATTAATTTTTTTATTATTGATAATTATTGATAAGATTCTTTTTTATTTAATTACGTTTTTTCTTTTTAGTTTAAACAATTAAATTAACGTCGATTCTCTGAATATACTTAATATTTCCATATTCATTTTTTATTTGGTTCATTAGCAGATTGAGGCTATAAAAAATGTGGTTATGTCATAAATAGAAACATAACTTGGTATTTATATTGGTAACGCATTGCAAATCGTACTGCAAGCCCAAGAAAAGCAATTAGTTTGAAACGCATCCTTGTCTCGCTGAACAATGGCAATAGGTACATTTTTCGTGTTTTACCTATATATTGTAACGAAAACAAGTCCACAAAAAAATAGAAAAGTAAACATTGGCGCGACGCACCGTAAATGCGTCATAAATCATCCACATATATGTAATGCGACAGAAAGTCTGTCGTATCTTCTACAAACATCGAGAAAAATAAAGAATTTTCGTGTATATTTTCAGAGTCTTATATGTCGATATATAAAAGCGGCCGGTGCCCAGAAAGAATTAATTCATTCAGTAGTATTCGTACGGTACAAACAAATACAGTGAATGGTGCAGTGTTATTATAGTTCAAGAAGTAAAAATAAATATTACAGACATAAATAGTAGTAATAGAAATAAATACGTGTGTTAATTTATTCGTAGTAGTTTTAAGTGCATGCGTTACATTTATTTTATATTTTTATATTGTGATTAGTTTTAAGTGTGTAAATATACAGACTGTTTCAAAACATTTGCACGAGTTGTTTATTGCGAACCCGAAAACGCAACAATATGTTTTGTAATTCTACCCATTTAAAAAATATACCTATTATATAATATTTTCTCTGTTAATTATTCTGCACATTTGATATAAATACAAAAAATAATCCATTTATACTACAAATTTTCTGAAGAATTTAGTTATTTATAAATTTAGTTCAAATAGGAATTTTAAAATATGTAAAAATGCATCGTTTATTTTATTTTCGCTTACATAAATATGTAATTAATTAACCCATATTTTCTAAGCGGAATGTTTTGAATGCAGACTTTTTATATAATATGCAAAGAAGACGCAAGGTAATCACCCAAAAGCTATTTCCATAAATTATTGTACTCATTAACACTATCACAACGTGACTGTAAGATGTAGGAAAACATTTCCATAAAAAAAAAACTTAGTGTTACTAAGGGCAAGAGGGCGCATTAATATTCTGATATAAAAGTAGCTATAGCCGTCCTCAGTTTTGATTATAGTTACGAGGGACCGATTTTAAGTTTGCGTATGGCCCCGAAAAGAAAAAAATGAAAATACAAAAATATTTTTCTTTTTCGACCTTAATACATTTTGCAGGTCTTCCAATTAAACTTCTCCAAATTTTTTTCCCACGCAGCTCTTTTTTCATTTTATGGAAAAGGTAAACATCACTAGAAGCCAGGTCTGGACAATAGCGATTTAAAATAATGAAGCCTACTGTATACAGAGCAGTCGACGCAACAAGACTTTTGTCGATGAGAGCACTTCCGCGCAGAATCAAGACACCTCTAGTCAATTTTCCCGTTCCTTTTTCTTTGATGACTATTTTAACCGATCCAGGATTGAAAAGTATTCTCCGTATTTATGGAAACGCCTATACCTCTATGATCAATTAACAGGATACCTTCTGAGTTCCAAAAACAGTAGCCATGAGTTTTTCGGCCGGCTGTGACACTTTAAACTTCTTGGGTGGGGGTATGCCTTTTTCACGCCACTCCATGGAGTCTTGCTTGGACTCACGGTCATAATGATGATCCCAAGTTTCATCCCCAGTAACAATTCAACTCAATACACCATCTTTCCCTTCATTAGAGAGGTCCAAAAACGCACAGAAACATTCCAGGCGCTGTTGTTTCTGCGGCATTCTCATTTTCAAAATGCTTGTATCAGATGCTCCAGTCATTTCTGCGAATTGTTTCTTTTTAGCCGAGCATCTTCCATTATACAGTTTTCGATACTTTTAACAATTTTAGGACTGTCCTTATTTTGTAAGGAACTTGATAATGGTGCGTCACACTTTCTTCTCGATTAAGTTGCTTGGTCGATAGGTTTTAAGAGCATTGACGCGATTGTGTTAAAACTTTATATTTATACTAATTATGAGTCAATATAATAAACGTTCATTACGCGAACTTAAACACACTTCTCTGTGTGCCCTGAATGGTCTTCTAAGCAACATTTTCAAATACTCATATAACGAAAATAAGGGCTGCATAGATAGTATGACCAACAAAGTCAAAAGTGTGGAATCACCAAATATTTGTTAAATTACATGTTTCCGTAACCTTAGGTAGATACTTTAGTAAAATTGTAATATTTTCGGGAGGCCTTAATATTTTGGCCAGGTACAGTATATCTGTGATGCAAGAGACAGTTGTTACGATGGGTACCCTAAGAATTTTCGGAAAAAGATGGAAAATAGATACTTTATCAAAAAAATGTTTCTCAAAATATTCGCACTTTGGCATTCGAAGAAACCAGTTGTAGCATTTATTCCAATCTAAACTAAGTATTTCCGAAACATGCCTCTTAAATGCTTCGAAAACCGCTCACCACAAAATTTGTTTTTGACAAAAGGGAATAGGAAGACGTCATTAGGTGATGCGCATACTGACAATGAGTCATTAATTCAATGCTATTCTCTTTTAAATAATCGACTGTTCGATGTGCAGTGTGATAGCTAGCGTTTTCGTAATGAAGGATGATGCGCCGATGGTCTGCTGTTTTTTCTGATTTCATCGAAGACTTCAGGCAAACAAATTCTTGTATACCAATCAGCGTTTACTGTTTTTCGATTCTCAAGAGCAACGGTAGCAACAGACCCAGTTTTAAGGAGGAATAAAGCATTTTTCGCGCTTCGTGAACGACCAACTTTTGGTGGTTTTGGTTCATTTTGGAACACCCAAACAGTCGATTGTTGGTTTGCTTCTGGTCCGTATGAATATAACCAGATTTTAGTCACCTGTTACGATAATGTATACGTTGCCACCGCGATTGAATTTTTAAAATATTTCTTTGCACCAACTCACGAGTCATTTTTTGAGCTTCGGTTAAGTTGTGTGGAATCCAAGGACTGCAAAGTTTCTTCACTACTAAATGTTCTATAAAATCGTTTGTATTTGACTCTTCCCAATGCAAGGACGCTTCCTCTATCTCTCGATATGTCACATGTCGATGCACTTTAATTATTACTGGCACAGCATCGATGTTTGCTGGATCAATAGCAGCAGTTGATGCAAAACTTCCATGAAATTCATCATTGACACCAGTACGTCCACGCTTAAATTCTGGAAACCAGTCATAAACTGTGTTCAGGATGGTGCTTCGTCACCAAAGGCCGAATGAAGTCGATCGATACTTTATGATTGAGTTAAGCCACATTTAAAATCGTAAAAAATCATACCACGAGCATGTTTTCACGAGAAATGTCCGTTTTTTCACTAAATTGATTCCTTCAAAATGCTATTAGTGACGATCATATTGAAATCAAGGCCATTTGGATCACGCTATCGCTGCGCGATATATAATAATATAAGGCCGTCGCATAACTTCGATTTACATTCATAAATTTGATTCTGCTAATCTCAAAATATTGATGCTTATGTAGCGCCATCTAGTGGTGCAGTAAATAATTGCTGAATTTTTATTGAAATTAAAAAGTAACACTTTAAACATTAACTTTACAATAATTAATATCAATAATTGTAAAATAATGGAAAAGAACGAAATGACATTAAAAAAGTGTTGCTGAAATTGAAGTTGTTGGGTAGTTTCAAGAATAACAGTTTTACTCATATTTCTAATTTTTTATAACAATTCAAAACGAAACACTAACTGGGGTTCAATTACGTTGTAAGTGTTTATTTGGATTTTGTATATGACTTTTTGGATTTTAAAAAATGTCGCGGTACTAACGTAATCGACAGTTTTAACTGTATTGGAAGATTTTGAAGCTTTACTAATCCACATCGCAATATTTGCCTCATAAAATATTCATCTCTTCTGACATATAATATAATTACTTACTTACTTCTGACATATATTATAATTACTATAGTATCTTTATTTATCCAACACGTACAAGTCTAATTACAGAACAAAAATTGACAATGTTGAAATATTTATACTAGTGATGTTGAATTCAGTTACTTTTCAGTACTTGTAAGTATCCGTCACTCTTTAGTCGTTACCGAGTACTCGTTCAAATGTGCGGTGCGGGAATATGTATAGTATAGTTAACATATGGTACAAACAAAATGTTCCCTTATATACATATAGAAAATTGTCTAATACAATCTAGATTATAGATAAAATATAATACCGGTTATAATAAGTTTTATTAATACTTATTAATCCAGTTAATTGCCTTTATAATACAAATAGAATATAATGTGTATAATATAAATATAATACAATATCTTTAACATTTACTAGACAATAAAGTTTTGGCCCGTATAAAAATTTAAAAATATATTGAAAAAGACAATAATCCATACAATGAAAAGGTATAGCTACAGAAAAATATAACCTCAAAAATTGCTTTAAACACTAACCTTCCCACAAACAGTGACGGTTCGGACGCAGCTCTTTTTTGTTGTTAAAAGTTTGGATATAACAATCGAAATACGATGTGGTGCACATGTAGTTTCCTAAATTGCTTTATTTTGTGGATGACAACTCAATATTCCTTTATTTTGTATATACATACACAACTTAGCTGATGTTAACACGATGGCGATTAAATCAATCTGCAGATGACAACGGCGTAATTTAAAAAAATCGGGTAATTTTTTTAATAATGTGAAGTAATTTTTTGTATATACATACGCTGAACCAATCGAGACAACTAGATAGGCTGTGCTAATTATCGTACTTTCTGTTAATTTAATTGAAAAATATTTCAAGTAAAAAAGAAGACGAATAATTAATAGTATTATACGTTATAATAATCTGTATTAACAGATTCATATTAAATTTGTGTAATACTGTGTATTAAATTTTGTTATTGTCACTATTATATTTCTAATAACCTGTATTATACAGTTTTCTCTGTGTACGAGTTTTAATACCTCGAGATCAAAAATTTTATTGATAAAGGTTTGCCATGGAATGTAAATCGTCTATCTTAAGTTATATATATCGTTAAGTGCCATACTGTCATTATATATTTACAAATTTTATGTCAGTCAAATCTAATGATATAACATATACATATATGGATATAACTTAAGACAGACGTTTTACATTCCATGGCAAATCTTTATCAATATAATTTTTGATAAGTTCAAACAAACCTTTTATAATGAAATCGACCTAGGCAAATACAAGTAATACTAATAATTGGTTAAATTCAAATATATTGTACAAAGTTATTTACTCTAAATTATATTTCTTAATAAAATATTTCAGACAAGAATGCATTCTAAAAGTTATATATATTATGAGAGTAACTGTTTGAAAAAGTAACGATTATTTGAAACCAGTATTCGTTACTTCGGATCTTAACGAGCAACGAATACTTTAGTAACGGATAGTTACATTTGCAACACCACTAATAATAAACCCACATGTATCCTTTTCAAAATTGTACTAAATCAGCCCTTAAATACCTTAGAGTTCACATATTCAGACATATTGTTAATATTAGTGACCAAATACCGTCTAGCAAAGCTGATGCACTTTAGCCCGGCAATATTTCCATTAGAATTTTATACATCTACAAATATTAAGACATAAATTTAACAAATGCAAAAAATTATAGCTATTTACCAAGAATTTCCTTTATACTACATTTCCAATATTCAATTCTCATTTTACGAAGTACCTTGCGAATAGTTTTCGATTGGTACTCGACGTAACTTCCAAAATATATTATAGTAAATTTGTAGCATACATTAAAGGAAACAACTGGGTGTGTGTAGTATTAGAATAATGTAAGTAGAAAAGAATATGTAATAGACAAAATAATTACCAAATTAGTGAATCCAATCATATTGCATATTTTTAGCACGTCATTTTAAAAATGCTCAGTGATTACCAAGTATGGACAGATGGCGGTACTTAAGGATCGATATTTTGAAGTTACCAGAATCAGAAAAAAATCGCGTTATGTGACGGGTTTATATCGCGCAGCGATAGCAATATCCAGTTGGCCTTGATTGAAATATACGGCAAGTGCCATCTAGTGGCAATTTCCGCATTTTTTAGGTTTGGGTAAACCACTGACCTGTATAATATAGGATGCGCGAGGAATATTTTGCCAAATTGAATATTTAACTCGGGCCTTACGAGTATGCGCAGTCCCTAGTTTTTTGACATTCGAATGTGAAATCACTGAAGTTCCGAACAGCGATTTCAATAGATCCCAAGCAGCAAAATCACAATTTTAGAGGAGGATGCTAATGTAGAACAAGTGTGCATATAATGATTTTGCTACTAGCGACTGGCTTTTTGTTTATATTTTTGGAGTATTTTTATTAACGAAAATGCGGAAGACATTGAAAAGGAGCATAATTATACAATTCCCTACATACCATCACTGACATTGTTATCACAAAATGTTGTTATTTCTGGTTTTGTTGTCAAACATTGAAGCGCATTGTTAAGTGTGCTAAATGTGTGTCCGTACTAGAAGAAATCTCGCAAACATCTGTCGCTAATGCTAGTGTTCATCTTTTGAACAGAAAAAATCATTGTGGTTTAATACGTCCATCACAAGATGTCACCAAAGTATGTATAAAATAGTTGAAGTCCAAGTACGCCATATTCTTGTACAAAACAACAATAAACTTCCTGCAGAGGCAGTGTTTTTTGAGCTATTTGTATGTTCAATTTCTATTACATCATTAATGTACATAACCTACATCAGAAATTTGTCAAAAATAAATGTCATCATATGTTGCATATTGTACATATGACTCTACATGGAAGTCCGCAGAATTAAAAAACAGAGTATAGTTCAAAATAAGTCCTTTGTATCCTTAGATACACATAGGTATGTTTGATTCATGCATTTTAAGAATTTAAGAATTTTGATTGTAATACATTAAAGTATTAAAAAAATCCCTTTGTTTATTTTAAAACAGATAAGGGCATTTCGTTCAGCAAGCGTTCAGATACACATAACATTATGTAATCACAACTGCACAAATATGTATAGGTATACCGATTATCCAAAAGGTACATTAGTTCAAGAGCAGTCGATCACTGAACACTCTTTTCACTATTCGAGTACTTGAAATCATAATAATTAACAAATTTATGAAACTACGCCGAGGCTTGAACGGATAACGACTTGGTTATCATTTTATAAATTGTTTGTAAAAAAAAAAGCCAATTATATATTAACTTGAGTTTCGTGTAATAGCAAAATATTATAAGTTTACTCAGGTATTTATTACGTCAAAGTAAAAAAAATTAAGACTACGTTTTATTCATCAATTAGTATTTATATCAACTTACCTATTCGTTTCTAATAGGTTCGTAAATTAGACGTTTGTAGGGCCGTCATTTTGAATGTTACTGAATTCGTCCTACCCGAGATACTTATCTTAATACAAACATACATGTTATCAACATGAAGAAAACGTTTAAATATTATATTAGTATACGTTAGTACATGATTTTCTGAACAGTTCTTAACTCATATGATTATTTAATTTTTTATACTTATTTTACGCCTCCTACAAATTACTGCATGTAACAAAATGGTTAGAAGCAGTCATCATCGTTGAGAATCCACTTTCAGCATAAAGCTGCAAAAAATAAAAGTCACAATTTTACAATTTTTACTTTCTTATACTTACTATAAGGAAGTATTGTGATACTGATGACAAAAATTTTCGACCTCGAGATTCTTGCAGATGTCCACGTTTTGAAGTCCCCTGACACCGAAAAATTGGTTTTTAAAAAAATGTCTGTGTGTCTGTGTGTGATCACGATAGCGGTCAAACCGCTGGAGATATCAATTCCAAATTTTGTATTTACGTGTATAATCTTCGTCTTAAGATCTGATTCGTTTTTCAGTAAAATCGGCAGACCGGAAGTGGCAGTTTACGAATCGAATTTTGCCAATATTTCGTCAACTACTAAGTTTAAACAAATTTATAAAGAATTCATATGTACTTAAAACTAAAATCGAGAATAATTTTATTTAAAAAGTTTTTCGAAATTCCTACCGGAAGTAGGTCTTTACTCTTATCAGTTTTTTGCGAATATTTCGCAAGTCGTGCTTTTTAGACAAGTACGTTGCGAGTATAAAAGTATTTAAAACATAATTTTCAATATCTTGTGTATAACGAAAATTTCAAAATTCAGACCGGAAGTACCACTTTTACTCTTATCTAATAGCGATTTTTTGCAAATATGTCGTAAGTTATGCATTCTATATATATTTATCAAGAGTACAAAAGTATTTAGAACTGGATTTGCAATATTTTTTGTATATATGAAATTTAAAAATTGGGACCGGAAGTTGCACTTTTACTCTTAGCGAGTAGCTCTTTTTTGATATCTTGCAAAGTATGCATTCTATAGAGATTTAGTAAGAGAATAGAAGTACTAAGAATAGGATTTTGAATAATTTTAAAAAAATTCTTAAAATTCTATAATTTGAAACGCTCATACGTATAAGAAAGTCGTGTGGTGGCCACACCTCATTTTTTTACTCAGTACACTATACTCCATTCAGTCTAAGAATAAAGCATTGGGAAAGATAGGGCTTAAAATAAACGTTTGTGATTGGTTGAAATCGAGTGTGCATTTACACCGGCAAAATAATCGCATTTAGCTCGTTCTGTCAAAAATTTGTTTACTGACAGTTTTGTTCAAAGATTTTGTCGATTTCCGTATTTTACATAGTTATTTGTTGTTAATATTCTTAAAAAATAGTTCTTCTTAGAACTCGCAAGTGAAATATTCATTTGTTAAGGTATTTTATCAATTTCGTTATTTCGTAATCGCTAATATTCTATAGTACGGCGCAAGCATTTTACCAGGTCCTTCAAAAAATCGTAAAGGGAAACACATAAGATCTGGACAAAGGCAAATGGCTTATAATGTGTACATTAAGCATAAAGACAATATGTCTAAAACAGCTGCAGTCAATCAAACAGCAGAGGAAATGGGTATTAATAGAAATACAATGTACTGCATTATTAAAGAAATGGAATTATATGGAGTTCCAATTTCTCCTCCAAGAAAAAGAAATTATCGTCATACTTACAATAAATTGGATGAAGCACAAAAAAGTACAATTAGACGACATGTGCATTCCTTTTTCTTGAGGAATGACTTACCAACTTGTACAAAAATGTACGTAAATGTCAAAATGTAATGATATCAGATATGTATATCCCTGCTATCCATCTGACAGTAAACATATGTTTTACTTGTTTTCAAAATACAAAGTTCATCGTGTGTAAACTGTGCTCAAATTGTAGCGCCATCTACTTTATTCTTAGACTGAATGGAGTATAGATATTCATACTGAATAAGTAACCAAAATTTAAACAAATTATTTTAGTTTTCTATGAACTGTAAAGTTTTACCCGTCCATAATTCAAGTAATTTTTTTCCTTTACAATGTCAAATTGACTTAATTTAACAAACAAACGTAACTTAAATTAATACCAGTCAGAAGCGTATAAATAAAAATATGTTTTTTTCTATTTATTTTATTTCATGTTTTCTATATTGTTATTTGGGCGTTTTCCAAGGTCGAGAAACGTGGTTTTAAACAATATTCGTCCAAATATTTAGTAACAAAGTATTCTTTATTTACAATCATACATTTAATGTTGACATTTCTAACTTTATAAGTTTGGAAGTGTAACTTTTTACTTTTATTTCCCGCCCTCATTCCCCACTCGCATTTCCCGTCCTCAATTTCAATCAAATGTTTATTTATCTTTAATTTTTCATAATATATTTATAAAACTTTCAACCACATTTTAATTAACAAGACGAACAAAAACTTATTTATAATAATAATAATAGTTTATTCATTGTAATTATTATTACAAGAAAGTCAATAAATTAATTAAAAATGCAGAGTTAGCTGTATATGACAACAAAACAAACAACAACAAAAACAATAATGTCTATATAATGTAAATTTCTAAGCATTAAAAAAAGGTCTTTAAAGTTTTAAGTCACATTTTAGAAAATCGTCTATTGAATAAAAAGTGTGACTCAAAAAATTCTCCACTTTCTTTATAAAAAACTTGTCATTCTTTTTAAGAGGGTGCCTGATTTTATTATATAGCTTGGGCCCCCAGTGGTCTACATATAGCGTTGGGTTGTTTGCAAGCGGTGATATGGAAGTGGCGCGTTTCATAATTAAGATGCCCTCCATTCTTGGTTTCTCCTAACATATTTTATACAAGTAAATGTAAATAGGCTAGCAAAGTCAGTATTCTCTATTGCTCAAAATGTTCTCTACAGCTATCCTTATATTTCAAACTATATAGGGCTCAAATTGCTTTTTTTTTGTTAAGTGGAAGATTCTTGCAGTTGCGGATGATGTGCCCCAAAACAAAATTCCGTAGTTGATTCTACTATTAGATTATGAAGCGGCATGGGTAGCAATGGTCTTCAGTCTCCGTATGGTACACTGAGTTTTCTGTTCATTTTAGTTTTAGTTGTTTTGGAACCATTGTGTTGTTTCCTCCATTATTCGTCTGCTCTTTTTCAATTTCGTCAATCGAGTTTCCGGTTACTATATAAGATGTATCATCAGCATAGAGGCTACTCTGTTTACGTTTCATATTTTTTTCAGAGAGCATTAACATACATCACAAATAAATTTGGCCCCAGTATTGATCCTTGCGGTACCCCATTATGAATTAGATATATTTTCATTTAAATCCACTCTCTGGTATCTTTCCTTCAAATAAGATGCAAGTAGATCATGAACTATTAAAATTAATTTTTATATTAGAATTATTGGGTCAATATAGGTGATCAAATAATGATTTCTTATCTTTCTCCAGTCGAGTTAAGATATCTGGATTGCTAAGGTAGAACTATTTACCTCAGTTCCAGTGGAGTGCAGTTCTTGGACGACTTGCTATTCAACATTTCTTTTATAATCTTTTCACGGAAAAAAACTTACGTTAATTTATTTGACGCTTATGCTATAACATCACAAAACTGCCAACTCGATATGTAACACTTTACCGGATTTCTTATCACAAATAATAGTATGGTTGTAAATAAAATATATACACACCTCAGTGAAAAGTTTCATTCCTGCCTAATATAGGTATACTATAGCTTTCACAAAAAAAAACATATTGTGGATTTAGTCAGTAAAATAAATGATATTAATATTTTAAATTGTTTAAACATTTATTTTAAATTCATAATGTTGGACCTCAACTAGAGATTTTATTAATTATTAAAGGAGTAATCCTAATAAAACATTATCGCATACTCGAGATATCTGACAATCAATTTTATTGAGTTACCTCCATTGATGTAAACCGGTCTTTGACATTAATTAGATTATATAGTATAATCTTAAACAATTTTGTATGAAATATAGTTCCCCACGTAAGCGTATGTATAATCAAAAAGAAAGTGAAATAATAAATATCATTTATATATTCGATGAAAACGAAAAATACAATGAAATAAACCATCATCAGGTTTTTTTTTTATATTCTTTAGATACAGTTGAATCTATATTTTGTGAGATCAACTTGACTTCATTGGCCTTGGAAAAAATTAAACTGGTTGAACGGGAATTGAATAGTCTGGTTAGTATTGTATATCGTTTAATAAGTGTTTTTTTTATATTCGCGATATTAATACATACAAATCTTTTTTATTGAATGTGTATTACGAACACAACGAATCTTGTAACGTTAAGTAAACATTGAGAATTAAACCTGTAATGTTGTTCTGTTATTCTCTTTTAAAAGTACTCACTTGCAAGGAATATATATCCAACCTTTCGAAATCGAATTTAGGAAAGGAAATATTTAAACGTTATGGCTAAATGTCCGCCGGCGGTCTTGCCCTTATAAATTGAGAGTTCCACCGGCCGGCGGAATCTTAGCAATTGTAGTAACGTGTCCGCCGACAAAAGCAGTGTTATGTGCAGACACTGCGTATTTATGGTGTCGGCATGTTAGTATGCTACATGAAAATTTCGTCGTTATCGTAACGGTCATGATCATAACCTGGTTTTTCGCATCCTCTTCCTGAATTGGGATAAGTTTAATAGGTTGAGGTAAACACTTCATCGTTCTGCAGATGTTGAAAATGAACGACCTTTTATGTATAGCCGAAGCCATACGACAATACAAGCCATTCCGGCCTCGAGCTCCTGCATTCCGCGGCCTGTGACGTCATGATTGTGATCGAGCAGTAGTGGCTTCACTTTTAGTCCTCCCCCAGTATACTGCGTCTTCGCAGTGTCTATAGGCATACGGTCTGTAATAGTTTGTACAGTTCATTTGACACTGTGTGGCGGGGTGCCTAAGTAACTAGGTCTTATAAGGGACATTATGTTAGTGTTTACACAATAAAAGAAAAGTGGATACGAAGTATTGGCAAAGAAAATTATACTGTCACTGATAATTTGAGAGACTGCATTAAGCAGTTTTCTGAATTTTTTTTTGTACAGGAAGATCTCATGACAAGGTCTGATGGTACAATTTTGGCCATACTTCGAAAAAATTTTAAACTAGCAGGCGATGCGTATCCAACAATTTTTGAAAACCAGACCAGTTATATGTCAACAAGCCAAAAATAAATTCAGAAACGCCTGGAAAAAGCAGCGGAACTGAAATCATTAGCAGGCAGGATATTTAATTTGAGGATTTCAAAAATGTACCAGAAAAGAAGAAGAAAAGAACCAGAAAATGTTCAAAATTTAGAGAAGACTGTCATCAAAATTTGTTTATCACGACTCTATATATCCAAACTTAAGGAAAATATATTTTGTGATAAACCAAGAATTTACACCATATGCATAAAAGCTGATTTTTCACTAAAAATATATTGTGGGCGAACTTCTGAAAACGTTTTTCTGCAAACGAAAATTAATGATATTTTAAAAAAGGCGAATGTCGAATGGTGCGTTTTGCAAAATGTCTTCACCATTTTATATTTGTATGGAACAGGATCGTCAAAAAGTGATGGTTATTATGTGATTTTGCAAACTATTCTCCAACTGTTAGAAAAAAATAACTAACAAGGCAATACCGCCGGAGAAATTAAATAAAATTATATTTTTTAAAGAGCAAATAGGTTTGCTTGAAAAAAAAAAGCAAATTAGATTACAACCGACACTTTAATGTAAGCTATACAGTCTATATTTTTTCATTTCCGGCAAGCTATAAGCTCTTAAATATTTCAGATGGGGTGTGGTAAATCCGAATTATTTACCATATCCCATCCGAAATATTTAAAAACATTGTTGATTAAACTTGGTACGGAGAATTCTGGATTAAACAAGAGTCACGTAAAGTATTTACGTGAAAAATTATATCATCTGGGCGAAAAAGAAAAAAATAGTAACTTTAATGCTGGACAAAATTTACGTAAAATCAACGATTTCCATTGGATTTTTCTGTTTGATATGTGTGTTCTTGTAACTCTCTGTACATACTGATTTAATTTTTCCGTAATTTGTTCGAAGAATTATTGTATCTATGTTATCCACAGTCTTATTTAAAAAAAATGTCTAAAACATCTTTGTTAGATGTTTCGTAATTCCATAGCTATTAAAAATAATATTTAATCAGTCATCGTTATAATCTGTATTTAGTTTTTCCCAAGAAATGTATGTAAATTTATTTTATAATACACAGACCTGTCTGTGTTCCCAGATTGTAGAAACTCCGATTTCAAATGGGCGAGTCCTGTATTTCTCCGATTTTTGTACACCGACGTACGTTTTAGACCGTCATGCTAATCGCAAGTGGTCCGAAAGAGATGGAATATTTATGTTAAGTTGCAGCCCCATAGGCACTTTGATTTATGAGTGTTCCGTGCGTTTTATTTATTGAACCCATACTAGACATGTGTCACTCAAATCAACATGGTCTGTTGTATAACCATAAAAATCGTCGGTCGAGTACTATAATGTTCTATCAGCACTTTTGGCGGGAATCGAGATAAGTCTAAATTTGGGTTGCTGAGTGACACATTGTTCTATCAGAATAGACTTCTGCAAGCATTTTGTGAAATCCCTTGGTTTTGTACACAGAATTTTATTGTTCCAACTGAAAAATTTAAAAGTAGCTTATTGTTATAGTGTTCTATCAGCTTCGACCAATAGAAAACCGGAGTGCTTGCTGTTGGGACATTATAATTCTAATCTTTTCCTTCGCACATGTTTTACTTTAACGTTGATTAAAGTGTTTGCTATTATTTTGTCTGTGGTTGTGAATAGAATGGAAGGCGTTGATTTGAGGTAAGTACGTAAAATATAAAATGCTCTAGAAAAGATAATAATGTAATATCCGCTTTAATTAGCAGAATTACGTTTCACATAACCTCAATCTGGCGAATATAAAGTTTGTTTATGTTTTTTTTATATTTTAGCGCAATATACACCGAAGAAGATAACGAAATAAAAGATCCCTTTCACGCAAGTGACGATTCTGATGCCGATCCGCATTATCTACCATCAGATGAAGAAGAAGAAGAAGGGTTCATTCGTAATTTTACAGAAGATGAAGCCGGAGTAGAAGTTGCTTGTTTTGCGGAAGACAACAACAATCATGCGGGGCGCACCATCGTGGAAAATGAGGAACCTTCAGATGAAAATAAAAAATTAACACGAAAAAGGGGACGAAATCCGGATGCCTGGAAAAGAAATATCAATAAGAAGTTATGCGAAAGTGGTCAAGCATACAAGGATGTAAAGGGAACTATTCACACAGCCAGGAAGGTAAAGAGTTTGAAAGACTGTGAAAATGGTTGCATATATTTATGTGGAAAAAAAATTTCGCAAAGTGACCGCGAAGCAATTCACAAATCATTTTGGAGATTATCGAATAATGAGAAGTTGCATTTTTACAATAATAATACAGAACGTGGTGTTATAAAACGACGTCAAACTCAAAACAAATCTAAACGAGAATTTTCATTCAAGTATTTTTTTCACATTCGTGATGAGAAATGCAGGGTTTGCAAAGTCTTTTTTCTTTCCACTCTTGATATAAGCCAGAGAGGCATTGAATATTTTTACAAAAAAAAGCGATGTCAACTAACAGCAGTCCCACTTGAAATGAAATAAGGAAAACATGCCAAGAAAGTTATCACCAAGTCACAAAAAGATGTCATTAGGAATCATATTAATTCTATTCCACGAATAGATTCTCATTATTGTAGGCGAGATAGTAAAAAAGAATATTTCGACGTTCAGTTAAATTTGCAAAAACTATATGAATTATATCTACAGTTTTGTATTGATACTCAACAAGAACCATTAAAATTGCACCATTATCGAGAAATTTTCAACTATGAATTTAATATTGAATTCCAAAAGCCCAAAAAAGACCGATGCGATATGTGCAAAGAGTATCGTATTAAAAAGAAATCAGGTCTGCCTGACATTGAAAATGCCACTTTTGAAAAACACATTGCTTTTAAAGAAGCTGCCAGAGCTGAACGAAACATTGACCGACAAAATAATGATAAAGAAACTGCAATCATCTGCTTCGACATGGAAAATGTATTTGCCTTACCACGAGCTAATATTTCGTGCTTCTTTTACTCCAAAAAATTAAATACTTACAACTTGACAGCCCATTGTAACATCAACAAGCGAGGTTATTGCGCCATTTGGTGCGAAGGTACTCATGGTCGTAAGGGCATTGATATTGCTTCTGCACTTATTCATATTTTGGAAAATGTACTACAAGATCTTCCTGATACCAAAAAATTTATTTTATGGTCCGACTCCTGCGTCCCGCAGAACAAGAATTCCATAATGAGCATGGCATTGCTCAAATTCTTGGAAGCAAACCCAAATATAGAAAGCATAACTCAAAAGTTTTGTGAACCTGGACATAGTTCAATCCAAGAAATCGATAATCCTCACAGTCAGATTGAGAAAAAACTCAAAAATGTGGAAATATTTAGCCCGCTAGGTATTTTAAGATTATTGCCGACAGTAAATAGGAAGAATCCTTTTAAAGTATTCTATATGAGAGCTAATGATTTCAAAGAATATCAAAAAGCAGCTGAAAAACTAAATTTTAGGAGTATACCTTTTGCTTCAGTAAAGCAGGTAAAATTTAGCTCAACCAATTTTTTTCATGTTGAATATAAACTTCAACATGATGGGCCTTCAACTAAAGTCCCCATAGTTGCAAGCAAATCTGGTTTACGAAAACAAAAAGGAACGTCTTCTGCTTTATTGCCCTGTTTGCCATCGGTGAACACTTGCAAGGAACCTAAAGAATCTTTGCTGCCTTTCGACAAAATTTGGCACTTGAAAAAGTTGTTTAAATTTATGCCGCCTGCAGACAGCCAATTTATATCAACTTTTTTTAAAGAATACAATAACTCAAAAGTCTTTGCAACGGCATTATCTAGACACAAAAGAAGTAAGAAAAATGAACAAGATGTGAGTGTTGAGTTACCGTCTACCTCATCCAGCCCTCCAGAAACAGGAGTGAATGTGCCTTCGACTTCTTCCTAACTTTACTACCTACATATTATTTTTTAAGAATAGATAACTTTCGAAAATTTATTTGTCTGTTAGAACAGTCTGTTTATTTTTTTATAAAATTTGAAGTTTTATTAAAGTCATATTGTTGTATCAGCATTTTATTGTTTTTTATTATATTGTGCTGCCTTTTATTTTCCGAAAAAATAAAATAAAAAAATATATGCATGTTCACAGCACGATACGAGGAAAGTAAAAAACCAACATTGGGGCAATTGCATCGTTCCAACGACGAAATATAATTGTCGTGGTTTTAAATTGCTTATAACAAGAAAGTATAAAATTAGCAGATAGAACATTATAGTACTCGACCGACGAAATGTTGGGGCATTCAGGTACGAGATAAAATTATTATTCTTCACCCATAATATTGCAAGAAGTATTTCTTGTCCTTAGTATGTAAATTATTATATAAAAAATTAACAAGAAAATGTATATAAATTCACAAAATTACGGCTGTAATAGATATTTATTTAGGTAATATAACAAACATATTACAGCATAGTTTCAAAGCAAAACACAAGCATTTCTTGTCTCTAGTAGGTTAATTATTATATAAAAAATTAACAAAAATAATTAGGTGTGGCTACCACACTACTTATACGTATGAGTGTTTCAAATTATACAATTTAAGAATTTGTATCTACAAACATTATTCAAAATCCTATTCTAGTAGGCACTTCTATTCTCTTAATAAATCTCTATAGAATGCATAATTTAAGATATATTTGCAAAATTTAAGATATATTTGCAAAAAATCGCTATTGGATAAGAGTAAAAGTTACTTCCGGTCCGAAGTTTGAAATTTTTTTTATACAAAAGGTCTTGAAAATTAAGTTTATTTATTTATATATTTATTTATTTTAAATTCTTTTATATCCTGTCTAAAAAACATAGCCTGCGAAATATTGGCAAAAAACTGATTTTCGAAAGAGTAAAAGACCTACTTCCGGTAAGAATTTCGAAAAACATTTTTGATCAAATTTTTTTCAAATTTAATTTTTAGTATATTTCAATTCTCGACATTACATATTCTTCTACCGGATAATTCCTTTTACTTTCTTATACGTAGTAATTTTTAGTATATTTCAAATTATACAATTTAAGAATTTTTTTATACAAACATTATTCAAAATCCTATTCTTAGTAGGCACTTCTATTCTCTTAATAAATCTCTAAGAATGCATACTTTGTAAGATATTCGAAAACAGTGCTACTCACTAAGAGTAAAAGTGTTACTTCTGGTCCGACTTTTGACATTTCAGGTATACAAAAAATATTGCACATCCAGCTCTAAATACTTTTGTAGTCTTAATAAATATATATAGAATGCATAATTTAAGATATATTTGCAAAAAATAGTAAAAGTTACTTCCGGTCCGAATTTTGAAATTTTTTTTATACAAAAGGTCTTGAAAATTAAGTTTATTTATTTATTTATTTATGTATATATTTATTTATTTTAAATCCTTTTATATCCTGTCTAAAAAACATAGCCTGCGAAATATTGGCAAAAAACTGATTTTCGAAAGATTAAAAGACCTACTTCCGGTAAGAATTTCGAAAACCATTTTTGATCAAATTTTTTTCAAATTTAATTTTTAGTATATTTCAATTCTCGACATTACATATTTTTCTACAGGATAATTCCTTTTACTTTCTTATACGTAGTGTAAGGAAGTATTGTGATAATTTGAAGTATATGTGAAATTTTTGACTTCGATATTTTTGCAGATGTCCACGTTTTGAAGTCCCCTGATACCGAAAAACTCATTCAAAATTCGGACCTGAACTAACACTTTTACTCTTACCGAATAGCGATTTTTTGGAAATATGTCGTAAATTATATATATTTATCAATAGTGCAAACGTATTTAGAGCTGGATTTGGAATATTTTTTGTATAAATGAAATTTCAAAATTCGACCGGAAGTCTTTTACGCTTTCGAATATCTCGCAAAGTATGTATTCCGTAGAGATTTATTAAGATAGAAGTACTTATAATACGATTTTAAAAAATTTATATATAAAAAAATTTGACTTTTTTTTCTAAGAAGATAAAACTATTTAAAACAATTTAGAACAATTTCGTATAATTTGAAACGCTAATACGTATGAAAGTCGTCTGGTGGCCACACCTCATTTTTTTGTTTCGTCGAAGCTCTCATCGGTAGGACTCTCATATTTAGATGTAGAGGGAATTTCCATTTGATCTTATCTTACTTCTTGTAACTTTCTTTTGTGAATTTCTAACCCTGGACGTCAAAGTAATTTCTTTTAGTATTTTGAAAATAAAAGAGTGTCAGCTATATTTAAATATCTATTGCTAAAGTTTAAATGACAATTAAGAAGTAATTGGCAATTAATAATATAATTATTAGGAGTATAATATAAGTGCATAAGAAAGCCTTTAAAGTACACGAAAAACTTACTACTTGTTTTTAAGTTTCTATATTACGTTCTTTCACAAGCAATCAATCGATGTTTAGCGGTGCTAATACATACTTCAAATTTCTTGGTACAGAAGCATTTATGATTTTTCCTAATAATTTTCCTAGACAGTTTCCTATAACGAAAACGTGGCTTTATACTATGGTTGATATTTGTTAGTATACAGTTGTAATTATTATATTTTATTATTTAGAAGAGAAACTTGGCAACAGCAAATGGGCATTAAACCTGTGCTAGATGCCAGTATAATGTGTAAGAAGAAACCTTGCAACCTACATTTTGACACAACCTGCTATGCACACACTCAATCTGTAAGCCTCAACAGAAATGCAGTGCCGACACTCCATCCCATGATCCTAAGGCACCCACATCATTGGAAGTCTCATTTGTGTCACAACAACAATAAATTAATCAATTTGGTGTTAGTCATGGCAGTTTTGCTTTTTTTGTTTTTTTCTTCTATAGGCATGTAATTACTACTATTTACTTTTTAAAGTCCAAATTGTCACTTTTAATTATGTATTGATGATAAGATGTCCACTAAATTTGTTAGGTATCTTGTGTATCCATATTTTTATTTATATCCCCTTACTTTATGTTCATCATTTATTCAATACAAGATTTTCTAATTGGTATTAATAAACATGGGCTGAAGTCATTGTTTGTCTGTTTATTAAGTTTAATTACTTACTTTGTAGTATTTTTTTATAGGTTTTTTGACAGCAATTCAATTATTGTTAGAAATATGTTAATCGAATATTCTACTTTTGGTAGTTGATGCTGTTGTTCGTTAAATTATTTTTGTACTGGTAATTTAACTAAAACACAGGTGCTAGATGTTAGTTATAATTTTATTGATTATCGCTTTTGTGTTGACACACTAGCCAATTATCTCGTAACGCACTTGTGTAGAGTTTGATCATGTACGAATAATCTTGAACTACTTTAACTATATCTATAACTTTTATCCATAATCACCTTATAATGGGACTTGAATCCACTCTTAGGAACAATATTAACAAGCATTTTATCCCCACGTGGGTGAAAGTTCGTTTAAACCACTTTGCTAACGGTGTTACATTAGCAATGGGGAATAAACCAAGTTTATTCCACTCTTGACAAAATTGCCAGACTAATCAAAATCTATAATGATCAAAATAATATCTTGGCTTATTGTCATTGTGTGCCCCGCAAATCAAGACCCAATGTTAGTTACCCACCTTGGTTCTCGTCTGAGATAAATGCAAAGACTACTATCATAGAAAATGGATACTTCGATTAATCTGCTTAGATTTTATCTTTTTGAAAGAAAATGCTATGTCACCTATAACGGGATACTCTTCTAGCAACTTTCTTCTTACGTCTGGCATCCCTCAGGGATCCAACTTGGGACCGTTATTATTTGTCCTCTTCATTAATGACCTGCTCCTCCAAATTAACGGTCCTATTCTTGCGTATGCGGATGACATCAAAATATTTTCTCGGATTACATCAGCCCGAGATGCGCAGGCTCTTCAAACATGTTTGGACATGTTGGCCATGTGGTGCGAGGAGTTTAGGCTTGGGTTGAATATCAACAAATGCTGAGTTGTTACGTATACACGTTCCTCTACACCTTTCTACCACTGTTACCAGGTAAATGATACCGCACTTGAACGAAAATTCGAAATCAAGGACCTTGGTGTTGTTATCGACTCTTACTTTACCTTTCGAACACATATTGGGGTGGTCTGTTTTGGAGCCTTTAGATCACTTGGCTTTGTAATGCGGGTATCCAAATATTTTAGGAATATTGCCTTGCTCAAATCCTAGTACTCCGCCTACGTTTTAAGTAAAATTGAATAAGCTGCTCCTATCTGGAATCCCATTTATGCACACAACTCGCTGGCACTGGATCGTGTTCAACGTAAGTTTTTAAAATTTCTGTCATTTAAAATCGATGGTATTTATCCGGAAAGGGGCACACCTCAGGCTGATTTACTATTACGCCACAATCTTGCATCTCTACAAGCAAGAAGAGATGTTCTCTGCCAGTAGTTCTTGCATAAACTCATCAGAGGCGACATTGACTGCCCCTTCATGCTCGAAAGATTATTGTTGGTTGTTCCACGAGTTACAACGAGATACAACTCAACGTTTTTGATGCCATTTGCGAGGTCTAACGCAATGAAACTGACTCTCCAGCATATCTTCTTGCCAGAGTGGGTAATGGGATGGAGTTGGATTTATTCTTGTGAGAGTGTGGGGAATATTGGGTGGTTTATACCGTAGTCGACATATTTTAATTTCTGGTACGAAAGTAGAAAGAGGAAAAGAGCGCGACGAAATAAACTAAAGATAAACATAAGCGAGGCTGCCAAGACAATACACTCGACAAACGTTTGCTATGAAATGTAAGGCGTGGCTCGGCGTGAGGGTCCCGCGACACTGCGTTGCTCTCCCACCACTGTTAGCAAGCAGGCATCGCTGCATATTATAAGGTCATCTTCTGCATGGGATAGAAGTCTAAACCGAAATTAAAATTTGACGACTACAGTATATGTGTATGTTTATGTAGGTGTATTATAATATATGTATTTATTTTCTGTATTGTAAAAATTTTGTCTGTTATTGGGTATAGCCTGTTGGGAAAATAAAGAATTATTATTATTATTATTATTGTGGATAAACCGTCGTATTGCAATTCGTGTTTTAGCAGCCTATCCACGTTTAAAGATTATTTGCATAGATAAAATGCTATCTAAACCACTTATGCAATAAATAACTACTATTGTGACGACCGTGTAGATTAGTTGCATTTTTATACATTACTAGCCTTATTAGTACTTTAAATTTAATAATCATAAATGTACTTCGTACCTTTTCTACATGTCAGTATTAAAGTGTAATTATTTATGTAATTTTTTCCTTTAAAACGTTATTGTGTGGTTACAGAATTGTAGCAGTGATCCCTCATTACCACGGAAACTAGTAAATGATACGTAATTTGATTACAGTGTTGTGATCATGTATTAAACCCTAATTTGTAATAAAATTTATTTTGAATTTCCCGCTACCAAATATATTTTAAATCGCCCGCTATTTGCTTGCTATTATTAAAAACTGTAATTTTTGATGTCAGCGCCATCTAATTGGCTCCTTTTCGATACAGACGCGGACAAAAATATTGCCTTGACTGACCCATCCTTTCTTATCTGTGCTTTGACGCTTTGTTTTTGCCTTGTAATTATATAGCAATAAAGTATCTTATTATTATAAATAAATTTTGAAAATAGTTTTACAGTCATGCTGAAGAAGCACATAAGATTAATGTATAATAGAGTATACCCATATCGACCACTATAATTATGTTAAATTAATTATTAAAAGATGTAAATTTTATCTGTATTTCTTTCTCTCTTTCACTATTGTAGGTACAGGTTATGTACACAATAAACACACACACACAAATACGAAAGCAAACTAAAAGAAATGTAAATGTTTCGAATGCGAATGTAATTAATTTATAAGTACCCCTAAATTGGACGATTAGAGAACCTACCACTTTTAATTGTGAAATAAATAAAACTAATATAAAAGGATCGGATTTAATTAGCCGAGTTAACAGGAATTCCAACTTCACGACCATGTATTTAGATCTTTATTCACTGATTTTCCAGTCGCCAAGCGAGACTCGTTTTGCACGATCCGACATGGACTCGGATAGCGAAGAATTCAATGCTAAGTGTGCGCACCAACGGGTCAAGTTCCCGGCGAATGTCACAGTATGTATTGGAATTTCATTAATAAAATTAACTGATATTTATATTGCAGACGGAACAATGGGCGCTTCTTTCTGTTGCAGTGTGTTATCCGAACGTCAAAGGCAAGGTTGAATATCGAATGCGGATTCTGTCGCCAAGGATGAATTAATTCTGTCCTGCACATATGCGGAAGTGAATGAAGAAGAAGCATTCACATTTTCAGTGGGAACGGAACGGATCGAGACTAACAATATAATCAAGTGGATCGAGTTTCAATGCGAACTGGTGTTTTCCAAGAAGCGAGAACCCAATGATAATCCAGTGCAATTATTGAGAACCTTTAGGAATTATGTAGCAGTAAAAATAGTTGACAATTCTTTAAAAATATGTAGTACTCGCCAAAGGAATGTTGGAATTTTTACATTCTGATTGTTTACAAGTTAAGACGAACAGATATCGACCGTTTTTCTTTACGGTTTACACTTTAGTTTTACGTAAATTTTAAAGTAGTGAAAAATGCAAAGAAATTTGAAGTAATATACCTACAGCACAGAAATTTCCGTGGTATAAAAATTTCATATACTACTGATCGATTTACCTATACACAAATAGTATTTTTCTATTTTATTGAAAGAATGTAATAGTTATTTACGAACCAAGTGCGGGAAGACTATTTTCCCGCATGAGCGCACATTGTAAGCACGAGCGACCGCAGGAAGCGAGTGCTTTTAATTGCGCGAATGCGTGGAAGATGTCTTCGCGCAAGTGGTTTGTACAATATTTTTTGTACGAACATTAAATTAAAAAAATATTATTGATTAATGTCATTGGTATCATACCTAACCTAAGATAGATTTCCTAATTAATTAAGCATTTCATGTACGTAATTATTACTCACCTTTTCCTAAAATTAAGTTATTATATTCTTACACATGGCAAACACGAGGTATTTATTATTATATTTATAAATTTATAGTACCTTTATTGCGTTTTTTGGTTTAAATACAAACAATTCCGAACTGCCAATATGAATGTCGATGTGGTTCAAATAGATGGCGCTTGAATCTTGCTTAAGATGTCGCTTAAAATGTCGTCAAATATATGGCGCCACAATTTTTTTGGAAGAATTTTTAATTATTACTCCTATTTCCCCAACTTTTAGTGAAGAATAGTGGAGGGAAGTAGTATTTTATAGACTAAATTTTATTACTACCAAGTTAGATTTTTTTTAAATGTCCCAAAGTGCCAGTGTTTTTTTCAATTTTTACAGTCGCCTCAACCGGGAAAATGTATTTCCCAGTCGAGCTACACATGCGCCAAATGTCACTTTACAGGCGGTGAGTACAAAAACATAATTTTTAAAACTATTGGTTGGGGTTTCTCTCCTTGATTTATTTTTTCTTTTTTTTTTAATTTTGAAATTAGATACGTACAGTTATCGGTAGTTTAGTTACAATTTAAGCCAAGTTTAGCTCAGCTTATAATTATTTTTAATATGCTTAACAAGCAACGAGTAGTTCAGTTCAATTTTAAGTTGGGCTAAAGTAAACTATGCTTTTGGTATGGCAATTATAACAAACTGTCATTTTGACAGGTACATTGTATCCACTAGTAATGTACTTCTGGTCAATAATTAAATTATATTTCATCATCGCAAGGTTTTAAATTCATACTAAAATACTGGCACCTTAAAAAGCGTGTATACAACCAGACGTGATATAATCTGGATTATTTATGAATTTTAATTTCCTCTAAGCGTAAAATAATATCTCGAAACAAAAATCTCCATCCAAGCAAAATCAAGCTCATGCAGCACTTGTGTCCTCAAGATGATAACAACGACTTCGACATACTTAGCATTGTTTTCTCCAATTTTTTAGATATGGAAACAATTCCATATCACCAAGTTCGTAGGCGCAATCCAGGAATCTTGCCCACGATATACGAGTTTAAAGTATAAAATTTAGTAGTACTTCTTATAGCTTGGTGTGGGATTATAACTTAAAGGCATCTTGGCACCATATTTTTATAATATCTAATAGTAAATAACGTATTTCTTAAAAGTTATTAGTTTATAGTAAGCATGATCCGATCCAGTTGCCGTTGGAATGAAAATTTAGTAAATTGATTTATTCTTAATATGACATATCATTTTATATAATAAAAGCGCACAGGCCTCTGTTGTTAATCGCCTGAGTTGAAAGAGCTTAACAGAGCATTTACGGAACTACCAAAATAGACAAAACGCTAGGAAGTACTCGTCTCTGGATACGCGAAATTAATGGCTGTGTTTTGACGTGGGTGTAGGGACGACTTTAAACCGCTCAACGACGGAGAGATTTTCCTTCTAAGTGGAGCGTGTGCAGAGATATCGCCCGTTGAAGAGGAGCGTGCATTCCATGTTGTAACAGAAAAATGGCTCACGTTTTGACGATTCTCATGACAACCAATGAAAATCCCGAGAAACGTCAATCTGACAGGCGAACTGTGTTGCACCACAGATTCATTTTTAAGACTGAAATACGAAATTTTGAAGGTTGCGAGCGTCCAACAAGACTCGGGGTCTTAACGAACCGGCTTCTCGGGACCTTTTGCATGCTTATTGCGAGTCGACAGTCGCCCGCAATCAAGGGCACGAGCACTTTAAAGTTCGTTTGCAGAAGGATTTGGTTAGAAAATTTTTGTAAATAAAGTCAACAACAATGTCGTACCAGCTTGATATTCGTAGAAGTATTTATCAGTTGGTTGGACGAGTACCTAAACGCGATATTGGTAGGATCAACAGAGAGCAAGATATTTCTGTTTCGACAAGCTCTCAGACAATAAAAAATTGCGAGGAGGGTATCCCTTGTATCAATTTACCTAAAAGTGGTCGACTCAAAGTTTTAAGCCCCTTAATGAGCAAAGGTTGATTGAAAGAGCAAGAAACACAAAGGGAATGTCAGCGCGTAAGTTATCAGAAATAATATAAATTACTGTAAAAGAAGAAAGGCTCCAAGATACACCGTCGCCGCGCCGCTCAGTTGGAAAGAATTCCCATGTGTTGCTGTGCTTTGAGACGCATTTATTTTTGTGAAAAAGTTATCAGGGTGTATACTAACTCACAATTTTGAAATTCCCCGACTTTTCCAGGCTTTCCAGGGGTTTTCAATTAAAATTCCAGAAGAATTTTCTGTTGCTTTTCAAAGTATAAACACAATTTCAAATTAACAGAAACATTATTATTTATTTATTAAGAAAATATATAATTAAAAGGAAAACAATAAATTATTTACCGGCTTACGTAAGAATTAACAACTAAAAACAAAATTCTAATCTTTGTACTTGTTGTAGTATTTTGAGTAGGACTAGGGTATTACTTGTTATTATGAACAACTATAGTAACATTTTAAATAAATAATGACTACATTTCATTAAAAAGAAACTATAACAATAATAATACAAATATACATTTTTAAGATTGATTTTCATATAACATAACGTTCGCTTACATGTTGGCTCTGACCGCTGCAATTTCTTCATCAATTATTAAAGATTTCTTTGCCTTGTTCTGCATCCACTCTCCTCTTCTTTGCCTCTAGGTGTCTCAATTTTACGCTTTGTCTTTTCCTACTCTTTTCTTTTTCGTCTGCTACAGCTTGCAGCAAATTCTTTTTTTGCAGCTCTTCATTATATTTAGCGTTCGCGTTTCTGAAATAATGTATTATTTTTTTTATCAATGTCTACACCTACTTCTTTCTCCACCATTGCATCATATACAATCCTTTGTCCAATTAAAGACTGTTCAAGTAAATTTTCAGTTAAACACTGTCTGTTCACAGAGAATCTCCTCTCAACAGCAGCGTTTCCGTGTGACAATATCATAACAATTTTGACAAATTGAGTGAACTCCTCTGGGACACTTTCGTGTTGGCATACGCTAAAATATAATTTGTCCAGTGTGCCAGTATTTTTCTTCAACAGTATTATTACTTCGGTAAGTTTTATTAAACGATTTAATCTCGTCGTTAACTAGCTTCTGTCTGACAAATTTATCGAAATATTTTGATATTGTATCAGTTGCCACTGTTGATAGTCTTTTAGAATAAACTAAACTTTCCAGTGCCACATCTAATCTTCTAATGGCCACATTCTTTTCTAATATAACCACGGGATCTAAACAAGATATTCCCCTTACGATTTTGTAACGTAGTCGTGACTTGCCCAACATTTTTGTTGCAAATTGTACCAAGGAATTTACGCATCCTTTTTTAAATACCAGAATATCAGCCTCTTTGTCAATTTTTCTCAGTTCCAATTTTGTTGCAAATCCTAGACTGACATCTCTTAAAAACTTTATGATTTGATGGATCATCCACTTTCATTTTCAACAAATCGTTCATACTATGATTTTTGTCCATAACTTCTGTTTTAATAAATCTTCCTAAAATTGGGTTCATTTTTACGTCATGTAATTGCTCGTACAATAAAGATGCCAAGGGTTTATCTGCTTGAAATTTTCTTAAAAATGGTTGCAAATCCTCTGCTACGCTTTTAAAAAAGACCAACTTACATGCCATGATTTTATCATTGTTTCACAATTTCATAGCTTCCACATTTCGGTTCCTTCTTTTCGAGTTTAGCGTGTTCTATGAAATTTTTTAAATGAGGTAACATGTCTAAAGCTCTCTCTGCAACTTGAGCATTTTCCAGCCATCGCACAGTGCAAAATTTAATGGGAAATTGACATGAGCCAGTATAGCGAATGAAATCAGCTTGTCTGGCTGGTACATTTTTAAATAAGTTTTAAAGAGCACGCAGAAATTTTATTACAACAGTTTGAGACTGATTACATCTCACGGCACATTTAAATGAATTGTGGACCATATACAATCCACAACTTCCCAATTTTAGAATGGATGGACCATCAGGCGTTTCTAGCTCCATTTTAAGGTAATTGACAAGTTTGAAGTTCACATTTGGGCCATCCATAGAGAGTTGAAGTAAATTTTGCATATTGAAGTCTTTTAAGGCGTTTTTCAAAGCTTCTAGAAGATCTGCAGCAGTCGTATGACCCAGAAAGGATGATGTTAAATATTTAGTCGATGTTTTGATCAAGTTCTTTGTCGTCTGTTTTAATTAATTTTCCCTGACTTATTTTATAAATCAAGCAAATTCCCTGACTTTTCCCTATTTCCAGAATTAAATATAATTCCCTGACTTTTCCAGGTTTTCCCTGTTTTCCAGAAAGTATACACCCTGAGTTATCGTTATGGACGATGAAAAATATTTCAGGTTGTTCAACACGGAGATCAAAGATAATGACGGTTTCTTTACGGATAATGTACAACATGCTTCTGACAACGCTAAATTCAAAGGCGAAGTCAAGTTTGAAGATAAAATGTTGGCGTGGTGTGCCCTATCAGAGGCAGGTGTTGTAAATGTTCCTCAAGCGAGGCCCATTGAGGAATTCGGTCTCATTTGTGCAGAAAGGTCATGATGGGGGTTGGGAAGCCCAAAATAAGGGCAGTTAAGACGCAGTGTTTCAGAAAATTCGGGAAGTCGACGTTGCTACCGTCCAAAAACTGATGGGCCATGTAAGAAATAAATTACGTCACATAGCAGAGCATGGCCTTTTATCCGTCATGTAAATGTTATGTTTAATTGAATTAAGACTATACCTGAATAATATTGTTGTTAAAATGTGGAATAAAAAGATTAAAAAAAATTACTTTTTTCCGAAAACTTTTGAGACATACGTAGGCTTGTTCCAAAGTATCGTTTTTACAAAATATGGTGGAGATATAGTTTTAACAAGATATAACCACATATTATTCGATCAGACCTATCATTCGATTTTTTTTTATTTTCTTATGCATAATACATTTTCAAACTCGAGATTTTTGCAGGTGTCCACGTTTTGAAGTCCCCGGATAAAAGTGGTTTTGGTACATTTCTCTCTCTCTCTCGCTACGATAATTGCCAAACGGCTATAGCTACCAACGCGAAACTTTATATTTACCAGTATAATCTTTCTCCTAAAATGTGATGTCTTAGCGATGTTTTTTGCAAATATCTGGCAAATTATACCTGCATTCTACATAAATTTATTATAAGTGCAAACGTAGTTAGAGCTAGATTCGGAACAACTTTTGTATAAAAGAAATTTTAAAAGTTGGACCGGAAGTAATACTTCTACTCTTATCAAATAGAATTTTTTTGCAAATATCTGGCGTTTTGAATACCGGATAATTTCAAGACAATGTGATATATTACATGCCCCACAATCGTTTAATAATAATAATAACAACAATAATAAATGACTTTATTGCAAAATTAAATAAATAATAACAGTCTAACAACTAAAATATAATAAAATGACATAAAGCGAAATCTGCTAAAATTAACTTTCCTAACCAGAATAATATTTAAATAAAAATGCCTATCCTAAACTATTCAATGACGCAACTGTACATGTTTAATCAAAACAGAGAACAGAAAAGCATATATACTTTTTTGTACTCACCGCCTGTAAAGTGACATTTGGCGCATGTGTAGCTCGACTGGGAAATACGTTTTCCCGGTTGAGGCGACTGTAAAAATTGAAAAAAACACTGGCACTTTGGGACATTTAAAAAAAAATCTAACTTGGTAGTAATAAAATTTAGTCTATAACATACTACTTCCCTCCACTATTCTTCACTAAAAGTTGGGGAAATAGGAGTAATAATTAAAAATTCTTCCAAAAAAATTGTGGCGCCATCTATTTGACGACATTTTAAGCGACATCTTAAGCAAGATTCAAGCGCCATCTATTTGAACCACATCGACATTCATATTGGCAGTTCGGAATTGTTTGTATTTAAACCAAAAAACGCAATAAATGTACTATAAATTTATAAATATAAGAATAAATACCTCATGTTTGCCATGTGTAAGAATATAATAACTTAATTTTAGGGAAAGGTGAGTAATAGTTACGTACATGAAATGCTTAAATTAATTAGGTAATCTATCTTAGGTTAGGTATGATACCAATGACATTAATCAATAATATTTTTTTAATTTAATGTTCGTACAAAATAAAATAAAAGCACTCGCTTCCTGCGGTCGCTCGTGCTTACAATGTGCGCTCATACGGGAAATTAGTCTTCCCGCATTTGGTTCGTAAATAACTATTACATACTACAAAAAAAATAAATGAAAAGAAAGTAATCTGGCATGGGCCACATCGTCATTAATATTTATATGAGCAACATTCAAAAGTTTTGCTTTCAGCGTGCTCTTAAATCTAGTCATTTCCATCAATTTCGCATCGGAAGAAACCTGGTGATATTTATCAAACGACCTCCGATATAGTGCCGTACTATGCGTTAGAGGAGATATTACCTTATCCACGAAGCCTCATGTAAAGGTTATGAATATCCGACCTGTACTTATTTTTGTAATAACAATGTAGCGGTGCCCTGTAAAGCATTATCTTATGCAATAGGCATAGAGTCAAATGTTCTCTACGGTTGTACATATTAAGTCAGCATCTTTCAGCATTTGAAAAATTTGATCATATTTCCTCACATTATAGACCTAAGGATACCATGCATTCTGTTCTCTCTAGATACAAAGTGAGGTGATCTAATCTAGGGCACCATGGTCAATCGATTAACAGTAAATGAAATGTTATAGGGTGCCGCGTAGCTTCTTCTTGTTCTTTTTCATCTAATCTAAAACTGGTGGCTTATCTAGTGAGATTACTGCTAAAAGACAGATAGAATAGAAATAGGTTCATAAACCCGATGGACAACAGCTGAGCGCAATAAAGCTACTACAGCAAGACATAGTAATGTCAGTCACAAAACAGGCTGGAAATATTTGGCGTACAAAAAGTTCAAATTAGTATCCCAATTATTTACAAAACCAGTTTGAAAATGAAACGTTAATCAAAGATTTAAAATCACCTTACAACAGTTTAATGTATTGTGGCACTGCGCTACTGCTTTCTTTCTTTAATTAGTCATCCTAGATAATACCCAAACAAAAAACAATAGCCATAACAGTCCCACCTAATGAGCTTTCATCTTCTTTCGTCCACTTTCTCCTGCCACAGGCTGGTAACTATTTTGTGAGTGTTATTTCCATTATAATAAACGTTTAAACACATTGGTTCAAAAATAAGTAGTGCAACAACGGTGTCAGTTTCTGCAAATTTTATTCAGTTCCGGTTTAATATGGTTACTTTTTTTGGATAACGAAATCACTGCTTATATTTTTTTATTTATATGGAAACCGTTGCTATAATTATTTTAAATATTTGTAGAAAACGAACAACCCACCAACCCATTGCTGTAGCATGAAATCAAACTGAGTTAATGCCAATTCATATTAAGGCAATCTATCGCAGCACTTTTTTACAATTCTAGAAACGCAGAGAAAGTTTTAATTATCGATTCAAGCTATAGTCGAACTGTGCGATTTTTTCCATATATGTACTACTTACAAATAATCTCAATGATCAAACACAAAGTACTTATATCAGTTGATCAGGATAAGATTTTTTATTAATTGTTTGTAAATATATTTGAAGTTTCAGCTTCAACGCGGGTATTTTCTGTTGACGTCACTATTATCCGCGGTCCAGGTTCACAATCCAAACAAACCGGATACTTCTTTTATTGCGTACAAACTATAAGGAGATAAAGAAGAGATTATTTCAAACTTAATTTTTAAAAAGTTGTGTACATAGACTGACCTTTTTTGGTGTTAAGTATGATATTTGAAATGTATTCTAATGATTCATTATAGCTTAACATATAAAATACTTGTAATTTTAGATTTATAGACTATATATGTTTGTGTTTACATCAAACAGTGACTGCTTTTTATGTTTTCTGTTGAAAATCTTTATGAGCTTGCAAGTTTAACTATATCAATCAATAATACAAAGCAATTTACTTTAAAAAAAAAATATTTTAATAAAGTTTTTCCATATACAAGTTCAGAAAAATTCTTTGATAATTATAATTTCATGTTTTTTTGAAGAAACTAAATGTGAAACGAGTAAATTACTTAAATACAATGTTGCATTGTCTATAAATCTAAAAATACAAGTATTTTGCGTGTTAAACTATAGTAAATCATTAGAACACATTTCATACATCATACCTATCACTAAAAATTTATGCAGCGCTCTTTATTAAAATACTTAGAAATACTTCCTTACTTTCGTACCACATAATTTACACGGGAGAAAAATCAATGTGCAGTTTATTTGGATTATGAACCTTGACCCCTCTCAATAATGACGCCAGAGAATTTTTGTGCATTAATCGTACAGAAAAAAATTGTGATAATCCTGCCAGTGATCATGATAATAAAGGCTACTGCAATATATATATATATATATTATTAGCTCTGCAGGCCTAGTAGGCCCTTGGCTTGGTGCGTTATCTTCTTCCACTCTTCTCTATCTCTTGCTTTCTTTCGCCAGTTGCTTATTCTCAAGTACTTAACGTCCTTCAGCACCTCGTCCATCCATCTTATTTTGGGTCTACCTCGTTTCCTCTTTCCACCTATGCCTCCTACCATTAGTCTTTTGGGTACCCTCTCGTTTTCCATGCGTTCTATGTGTCCTAACCATCTTATTCTATATCCCTTAGCTATTCCTATAATATTTGGTTGGTTATACAGTTCTTGTAATTCCCTGTTGGTTCTCTTCTCCCATCTATCATTCACTTTTTTGCCTTTATATATCCTTCGCAGGCATTTTCTTTCCCATACTGCTAGCATTTTTTGTTCGTTCTTATCCATTGTCTAAGTTTCACTTCCAAATAATACTATAGGCCTCAATATTGTCTGGTACACTCTCTGCTTTGCTCCCCTGGACAGCAACTTACTGTTAAGTACACTCCTTAGTTGGTATATACATTTGTTGCCCTTCTGTATCCTGCTCTAGATCTCTTTTTTTTATATCCGGCCTCCTATTAAATTCCACTCCCAAATATGTGAATGACTTTACCTCTTCAAAACTGTAGACTTTTCCGCCTGCTGTTGTCACGACGAACTTTTTATCTTTAGTATTTCCTTTCCTAGCCCATATCATGTATTTTGTCTTTCTCTCATTTATTTCCAATCCCATTTCCGCTGCACTTTGTTCAAAACGCAGCAATACTTCTCGTAGCACTGGTGTCTCTTGTGATACAGTAGCCCAGTTCTGTTTATCCTCGCTCTTTGCACAACATATTCAAGCACATAATTAAATAATGCTGAAGACAGCGGATCGCCCTGTTTCAGTCCTTCCAACACTTTAAAGTTTTCGGTTACCTCTGCTCCAATTTTTGCACAACATTCTGTCCCTTCCAAAGTTAGCTTTATCATATTTACCATTTTATTGTTTACTCCTAGTTCCCTTAACGCAACATATAGTTTACCCCTTCTTACTCTATCGAATGCTTGTTTAAAATCTATAAAGAGCACATGTGTATCTTTTCCAAATTCGTAGCTTTCTGCTTGTATCTCTCTAAGCGTGAATATTTGGTCTACCACTGATCTCCCCTTTCTAAATCCACATTGATATTCGCCTATAGCTTCTTCCATTTTAGGGACCAACAAGGTTTTTATGAACGAGGCAAGAATTTTATAAGCTATATTTAATAATATAATTTTCACAAACTGCCTTGTCACCTTTTTTATGTATAGGATAGAGCATGACTTCCCTCCACTGTGCCGGCATCCTTTCCTGCATCCATATATCCTTTATTAGTTTGTGCATACTCAAGATTATTTTTTCCCCTCCATATTTAAACATTTCCGCTGTTATATCATCTGTGCCTGCGCTTTTATTGTTCCTAAGCTTATATATAATGACTCTTATTTCTTCAATACTTGGTATGCCCTCGCTGACTTCTAATTCGTCTTCTCCTCCATTAGCAATACTGTCATCTTTCCTAACCTTTCTTGTGTCCTTCGAATTAAGAAGTTCTTCAAAATGTTCTTTCCATCTCTTCAATATATCTCTCTCTCCTGCTATCAGCTTTCCTTCTTTATCCTTGTATATTTGTTTATTTGTTTGGTACCCTCTTTTTTCCACTGTAATGCCTTGATACAACTTACGTATTTCATTTTTTTGGTAGCTCTCTTCAATTTCTTCCAATCGGTGTTCATAATATTTTCTCTTCACTTCCCTCAGTGTTTTTTTACATTTTTGCCTTTGCTCTTTATACTTTTCCCTGTTCTCTTGCGTATCGCTCTTTAACATTTGTATCCTTCTTTTGTTTCTTTCTCTTAGTTCTTTTTCACATACCTCGTTAAACCATTCCCGTTTACTGCCATTGGATACTGGTTTACATCCCTGTAACGCCTCTACCATTTTTTTACTCATTTCATTCCATACTCCCTCTACGTCATTACTCTCTTCCATATGTTCCAGGTACATTTCCAAGCTTCTTTTATACATTATCTTTGCTTCGCTTCCCTGCAATCTATTTAATCTCCTTTCGTTTATTTTCGCCTTCTTCCTGTTTTTTACTGCAGGTATTTCCTGCTTTATTTGTGCTCCTACCAAGAAATGATCCGAGTCAGCATCTGGTCCCCTATAGCTTCTTATATTGGTTATGCACTTTTCCTGGTTTGCTTCTATTAGTATATGGTCTATCTGATTGACAGTTGATCCGTTCGGCGATCGCCAAGTTCCTTTATATATCTCCTTTCTTTGAAAGTATGTGCTCTTGATCCTCAAATCTTTTTCTTTTGCAAAATCTATTAATAATCGTCCGTTTTCATTTGTCTCTTTGTGTTTACTGAATTTCCCTATTGTCGGTTGGTAAATTTCCTCTTTGCCAATCTTCGCATTTGCATCTCCTAAGATCATCTTCAGATCGTATTTTCTAATCCTCTCATATTCCATGTTTAATTCATTATAAAATTCCTCTTTAACTTGTATGTCTTTTTCCTCACTAGGAGCATGCATATTTAACAAAGATATTTTTTGATATTTTCCCCTCATTCTCAATGAACACATCCTATCAGAAATAGCCCTAAATTCGACAATTGCAGCCTTTAATCTTTTATGTACAATAAATCCTGTCCCCAAAAGCCTATTTTCCCCACCACTATTACAATATAGATATTCACCTATTTCCTTTATTTCATTCCCTTTTTGCTTCGTTTCCTGTAGGGCCACTATATCAAATTTAAATTTCTTTATTTCCTGTACTAAATGCTTGAGTGCCCCTTCTTGATTAGTACCTCTGACATTCCAGGTTCCTATTTTTAGCCCTTGTTTCACCTTATAATTCTTCATTTCCCGTTTTTCAGCCCATGTCTTGTCCACGTTCCAGTCCTTATTTGTCACCCTCGTCGTCGTCTTTTCACTAGTATGTCTATTTCTTTCATTATTTACACACTTTGCCATTATATTCGCTAAATTTTTTAAGGTCCCTTCTTCGTTCGTGCCTCGCACATTCCATGCTCCTATTTTTATTTCCCTACTCCTTCCTGTTTCTTTGCATGTTTCGTTATCTTTGTTTGTCCTGTCGTATTCCTTATATTTTCGAATTTTTCCTTTATTCATTTCCTGATTTTGTGCCAACGTCGTCACCGCTATATCCCCACCTATATTTTCTTTGTTTAGTTTTTTGGCCCATAGAAAAACTTACTTGTTGACTGGATCTTTTCTCTTTTCTGATTATCTTCATCTTCATCCGGTGACCGTTGGCTATAGGTTCTTGTATTTTCCTTCGTTTGCACCGTCGTGTCCTTTGTCATTGCTTCCTGTTTCGAATCTCCTTTCCCATTCTTTTCATTAAAAAGTCTTCCATTTATTATAAGTTTATTATAGGCAAAATACGCTTTATTTCCTTTTTCTCGCTCTTCTTGCAACACTTTAACTAATTCTCTTCTTTGCTGACGTACAACTTGCTCAGACAGGTCTTCCATTATCCATATGCCTTGCCCTTTTAAATGCTTTTTGTTCTTCAGTACCTATTTCTCTTCTCAATTCCGTTGTCGCAACCTCTATTTGTACTGGTCTCTCATTCCCTTCTCTTAGTTTTCCAATTCTCGTTACCTGTGTTAGATCATTTTCCTTCTTCACTACCACTCCTATGTTATTTATTATATTTACAACATTTGTTTTTATCTCTGCACTGCTTTCATTAGCTTTTTCTTTTAATCCATGAATTATAAGTTTCTTTTCTCTATATTGTCTTTCCAATTGATCAATTCTTTTTTCCTGAATATCGATCTTTAGGTGCAAAACTTTATTTTCGGTTTTCAGACTGTCGATTTCTTTTTCCTTTGCGTCTAATTTTTTATTCATAGTATCTAATTTGTTATTGATTTCCGCTAAGGCTCTTAATACTTCCTCCATTATTGAATTAATTTATTTTTGTTTTGGTTCAAATTCAAATTTTATTTCTTAAATTAAAATAAACCGTACCGCGTTGAAAACTTTCCCCGGGTCTACCCCTCGAAAGGCCAGTTTCCCTCAGTACTGTTTTATCTATATTGTTCTTGGCTCTTACCGTTCCTCACAACTTATCTAACAAAACCCTCTGATAATACATCTGTAGTCCTCGTATTCACTAGCCGCCTGGTAAAAAGTCAGTGGGCGTCCTTGATCGAGTACCCGGCAAGATGCACAATATTTAACTGTTATGTTGTTAGTTCGTAAAAATGTTCAATCTTTCTACTTGTAAATACCTTTCATATTTCTCTCTATTTTATTCACTTTTCACCACTTTAATTATCTGTATCCGAATCATTTAATTTACTATTAGATTATTTACACTCCCGTAAATCTAATTGTGTTAAATTCTAGTATATAGGTATATAACGTATAACTTTTCGCAGCAGAGCCGATGTGTCGGTTCGCCTGCTGCCGATAAACTCCAGGCTACTGCAATGCTAATTATATTTATTTCCAAATGCAAATGAAGTACGTCTGTGATACTGATAATTTCATACTGACTGCCAAAGTTCCAGTAAAATCTATACGATTTCTCGTGCAAAAAATATATACCTATATATATACTTCCCAGCTGGCCCGCAGACATTGTTCTGCCCTTTCCGGTAGGTGGCGCAAAGTATTTGATTTGATGCTGATATTATGTTGAATGATGAACGCAATAACACAGACTAATTATGCTTGTATGTTGAAATCCAAAAAGAAATGACGTTCATATGTCAAAATTCAAATCTAGCAAAAAAAAGCGCCATCTATCGGACGGTAGGATTATCAACTACAATTTTGTTGAGCACGTGAACATATTGCCTACATTTAATTTATTAATAACTCGACCACACCGCCACCTATCGGCTCCAGATTTTGTAATTTTCTTTTTCGGGTCTAAACTAACAGATATTGTGAATATGAGTCATTAAATAGTTCATAAATATAGAATTTGTTAATAACTTGACTCTAGCGCCACCGAATGTTTTGATAGCCTATTTTACGCGCACTGACGAATAAACATGGTCTGAGCATATCAAGAATATTCTTGAGCTCATTTTCATGTAAATTTTGTTAGAATTAATTCAAACTACTGGCGATTTAAATATATTAAAGAATGACAAACAATTTGTCATGCCATTAAATTTACCACACATATCAAACCACTCTTGATATTCATTTTCTGCCGCTTTTAGACGCAACATAAACAATATATAAATGCAATGGGCGTTTTATTGTTAAAAAATGCATAAGAAATAAAAAAGAAGCTTATATTCTACATACAGAATAAATTATTACTATTAAAGTCACGCTTATCTAAAAATAAATAGTTGGTACGAGTTCTTTAATTTTTTTTTTTTTGAAAATACATAAAAATATTTTTAGTTTCTCCGGTCTCCAAGGAATTTTTGATAACATCATCGATAGTTGTTGGTACAAGGTAACGAATATATTTTTAACATGACAGCCACCGACATTTGAGACAGATAGTTTTATATTTTAGTCTATATTACTGGCGCTATTAGGGACCTTGATATCGGATATTACATGCGTATTAAGTTACTGTTATAACCACAGTATTAATAATACTATTTGTGGGTTATATTAGTTCCAAATAGATATAAATCGCAAGTGGTGAAGCAGATTGTACAGCAGATGATATCAAACAAAATAAAAGCAAAGCTAATCTCTTAAATGGTAAAATGTTACAATATGGAGGTGCTTCAGTATAATTATCTAATTTTAATATTAATTGAGTTGGCCGATACTTGCTGGACATCCATATTAATTAATAATAGTAGACGGAGTAAAACACAATTTACAATAAATCCAGTATATTATGAACACAACTTATTATAAAGTATATGACATGTTTCGCTATCACTGTAGTTTCTTCGGATATTCAATTACTACCAATCGTTTTTTTTTCTTAAGAAGAAAGTATATAGTTTTGTAGCGATTGAATATCCGAAGAAGCTACATTCACCCCCCCAAAAAAAGCAGCAGCAAAAATCTAATGGAGATGTAATTAGCTTATCTACTGAAAAATGGGCTGACCTCTTAAGGGCTTGTGTTCACAAAAGGAAGGCGCATTTTGAATAAAGTCCATTTTTAGAAATAGTATGATCTTTTATTTCATTATATTTTAAGAAACCGGTTTTTTTAACTACTACTTTCTGTACTTAGTAAAGATACCAAGAGAAACCTATTAAGCTATTAAGACACGAGTAAGAAAATTACAATACGAGGCGAAGCCGAGTATTGTAATGAATACGAGTGTCTTAATAGCCATTAATTGCGAGTTGCATACACTATTTTTTCTACGACTCCATAATAAAACATTATTTTTTGAACATCCGATTTCATAAATTGAGCGTAAAATTTTCCATGCACCTTTGCGTATTTAGCTGGTAATAAATTGTTCGTCGTTACTAAGGCTTGTTCCATAATTTCTGATGGACTCAAATTCGTCGAAGTCGCGGTACCCATCTGGCTCTAATTTTATTCATACCCAACTGGTCGTGGAGAATTCGGCGAACACTTGTTTCGGAAATGTTTGTTATCACTGCTAATTCCTTCACTTTCAAACGGCGATCTTCTAGCACTAAATGTTCAATAATTGAAATTTGTTGAGGCGTTAACAGTTCAATTGGTCGACCCGACCGATCAGCATCCTCCAGGGATTCTTGTCCCAAACGGAAACATTTTGCCCACTTTTTTGAATTTGAAGTTGAATACGAAGGAGATGAATCACCGTAAACTCCGTTTAAACGTTGTTTAATGTGATAAGGTGTATGCCCTTCTTTTGTTAAAAATTTAATGACCGCGCGGTACTAAATTTTCGTTACGTCAGACATTTTCGTGCGCTTGTCACGTTGGTTGGCTGGTTACTAAAACCTACTAGACTTCGAACCGTCATATTTATAGTGTACACCTTGCGTATGTGCATGCATGACCTGACAGAGTTTGAACACGTTTGAACCTGTATAAGCCTGTCAGGCTCAGAATTTATGGCGCCTACCTCGTACATATATCGACAAATTCCGAAAAATCAGATTACTTACTCTATACCTGAAAAATACCTTACACAAATTAGTGGTCACTAAGGATTGCTTTTTTATAATTGAAACTCCATAAAGAAAACCCGAAAATATTAGGATCATCTACATACCTTAGGGTATAACCTACAAAAACACAGCTCTCTTCAATGCTGAGGTGTCACGAGATAAGTATTAACAATTGATGAAAATATTTTTTTGGAATATACACGAAAAACAGATTTTCGGTCTTTTTGCAATTTCGAATTTATTCGCGAACTAAAAATTCGAAACTGGAAGGTGATTCTTGCGTGTGTTTGAGTTGGATATAGGTTGTCGAATTTCAGGGGCTTGTTCTCCGAGAATAAACAACATGTCGGCCAACCGACGACAATTGGGGCCACAAGGGAGTCATAAATTACAGGCGTATTAGGTTTGCTGACATGTTCTTTTTCCTTACCACATAATAGAGCACTCGGATCCTTAAAATTTGTCTTAAAGCAGTGGCACGCCTACTTCAAATCGAACTCTGGTTGAAGCGGGTGTTCAGGCTTAATTGAAGTTTACAGTTTATAAGAAAAACAACTGATTATCAACATCAGTGGATACGTATGTATTTTGACCTTTTGAGCACTTCAGCAACGCTGGCCAATAATAAATTGACAGGCTATTGTCTTTTCATATATACCCTGCTATTATCGTATTATTATTTAAAGAGAATGAGGGTAATAATTTACCGTTGAATTTTTATTGCAGCTTACTATTACATTGTAATCATTTAAAATGTAAAAAATATCTACATAAACACCTACATTTAGTTTATCCAACTCGGAATCAAAGGAAAAAAAATGATTCTAAATGAAATGGAATCTGAAATATTTGGCAACAACTCTGTACAAACCGTTCATTATTTTAAAATATTCAATGTCACGAGATGACGAAATAAGTAGGGATACGTTTTGCATAAGATTTTAATAAAATAGTCGTAATACAGTACATATATACATAACTCATAACTTATTTGTTCACTATAATAAATTGAGCAATTTCAACAATCGTAAATTATAATGCACTTTAGTGTAATTGATGTCGAAGCATGCTACAAACTGAGAAATATAACAAACATTCCGTTTCTTATCCGCTATACGAACGTTTGATTATAAAATTTTATTCGCTGTTCAGTAAAATAGTTGAAATGTAACGAATATTGTCTGGCGTGAATTGAAGAAGACGATAATTTATATTTATATGTCTTAGTACATCCTCATTTAAAATGGCGAGCTGATTTTCAAACGTCAACATCATAATTATATACACCCACCAAGTATCATTATGGTATAATAAACTGGATAACACTTTTTAATTTTCTTTTTTTATTGAGGTCATGGCTACATTCGCTTCATATATAAAGTTTACGGCAAAATTCAATACATATACCGGGTGTCAACGAGATCATGTATCAGCACGCCATTTATTTATTAGTTAAAATAAAACTTTGAAATTCGGACCGTATATATGAGTGATTGGGGGGCTTCTTCAGGTACACTCAGTTTTCTATAGCACTTCCGGTCAAACCGGAAGTGACGTTAATTTTGAATTTTTAAATACAACATTTATTATTTCTGTTCATATTCTGTTTCTTCTGAAAATTTGCCATCTAGTGCAGGTTAACTTTTGACATTTCTGTCAAAGATGGCGGTATCTGTTAAATTTATCCATTAAAGTGAAACTGCTTCGCAACGATTGTCGAAATGTAACAACCATCAAAGTTAGCTTTGAAAACAATTAAGAAACGTATTTTTCACATTTACACGCATTGGCGAAGGAAACATGTATTTCACGTTGAAATTACTAAAGAAAATAGAAAAAAAAATTTTTTCATTTTCAAATGACAGGTACTCGTTTTTTTAAATAGTAACACCTATTTTTTATTACAGTGCCATATTGGCATAATTTTTAGCTTTCAAGTGATATAAAATATGCTGTGGTTTAGTGGTAGACAGGTAGTACAAAACATAAAATGTTTTAAAAGTAGTCTTTGGAATTAGACTACTTTTAAAACATTTTATGTTTTGTACTACCTGTCTACCACTAAACCACAGCATATTTTATATCACTTGAAAGCTAAAAATTATGCCAATATGGCACTGTAATAAAAAATAGGTGTTACTATTTAAAAAAACGAGTACCTGTCATTTGAAAATGAAAATTTTTTTTTTTTCTATTTTCTTTAGTAATTTCAACGTGAAATACATGTTTCCTTCGCCAATGCGTGTAAATGTGAAAAATACGTTTCTTAATTGTTTTCAAAGCTAACTTTGATGGTTGTTACATTTCGACAATCGTTGCGAAGCAGTTTCACTTTAATGGATAAATTTAACAGATACCGCCATCTTTGACAGAAATGTCAAAAGTTAACCTGCACTAGATGGCAAATTTTCAGAAGAAACAGAATATGAACAGAAATAATAAATGTTGTATTTAAAAATTCAAAATTAACGTCACTTCCGGTTTGACCGGAAGTGCTATAGAAAAACTGAGTGTACCTGAAGAAGCCCACCAGTCACTCATATATACGGTCCGAATTTCAAAGTTTTATTTTAACTAATAAATAAATGGCGTGCTGATACATGATCTCGTTGACACCCGGTATGTAGATATTTTTAATTCTTATAAAAATTATCTGTAGTTATTAGTATGGGTGGGCAGTCACGGGTACATTGAATTGTACATTATATATTATTCAATTCTAACATACACATATAATGTCCAATAAAAAAATGTCTATGTTTTACAATACATAATAGTCAAATACATATTGATGATACAATTCTACAAGACTTTCCCTATAATTGCTCCTTTAATAATAACTTCATTTTTACATAAAAATGGCATAAACAATTTGAAATGGTTCATGGTGAATATTTACATTTTCTATTTGTATTGTATGTTCAATGCAATTTTTCCATTTTTATGGAGTTAGGTATATTGGCAATCGTTTCTCGAATACGATTTATAGCGATTTCGCTCAATTTTGGACGAACATATGCTGTCAATTGACTCCGAATTAACTATATCGGGTTAAATATACAGTAATACGGCGGCAAACGTAAAATAATGTGTCCTGCACGGCCGCAGGCCATATTATCTACAACGTATTCCTTTTCAGAAGGCTTTGTTTTAAATACTTCTAATAATTGACTTTTTGTGTAGCTATCTTCATAATAAATATAATATTTTTCCTAAAAACTCTGATATTTCAACTTTGCTACTATTCGAATTTGGTAGCTTCTTCACCTGTCGTGAATGGTATGAAGCATTGTCCATGACAGTGACACTTCCTTCGGGTAATGCTAGTAAGAGATTTTTCTGAAACCACTGTTCAAATGGTGTTGTCATACCTTCGTGATAGTCAAGATTACAGTTCTTTATGTTTTTTGTCGAAAGTAACACTTCGCCGACCCAACCACGTAAAATGATAATTCTTTTACCTTTTGAAGAGAGTACATCTAATAAACATGCCTGTGAATCACCAGTCCAACCTTTTTTATGGTATCGTGAGTGTCATACCAAATTTCGTCTATGTAACAAATAAACCACTCTTCATGTCGGAATTTTTTCATGATGATTAACTATTCTTGTCGTAATTTTTGTATCCTCAGTGACTCCATTATAACACGTCATTTGTCTATTGTCCCAAATCGAAAAAAAATGCTTTAATGTTCGCCATATTATTGTTCTAGAAGTTTCTGTTTCGGTATTTTCTTTAATTTTCTTTTCTAAGCTATTTAATGTGGCAACCTCACCCTGCTTATATATAGTTCGTCGAATGATATCAACGTTCCAACAGCTTGATACTTTTATTATAGATCCCTTATCACTTCTAACTCTTCTTTTCGTATTACCATGCTTCGCTATATTAGAAACTGTGCTGTAGCAGATATTATTTAACTTCGATATTCTTTCTATAATGGCCATTTGTGTACCTGCATTTTCGTTTTGTAAATTATTATACACATTTAACTTCACTTTTTGCTTAGCTTGAACTACTAGATGACTCTTTTTAGCGCCACTATTTATATGTATGTGGACTGCATTCCTTAAAAGTAAGAAATGTTAAGTTGAAATGACATTTTAATTAAACCGCGAGATCAAAAATTATATTGATAAAGGTTTGCCATTGAATGTAAAACGTCTGTCTTAAGTTATATCATTAAGTGTCATACTGTCATCTTTGACAGAAATGTGAAAAGTTAACCTTCACTAGATGGCAAATTTTTAGAAGAAACAGAATATGAACAGAAATAATAAATGTTGTATTTAAAAATTCAAAATTAACGTCACTTCTGGTTTGATCGGAAGTGCTATAGAAAAACTGAGTGTACCTGAAGAAGCCCACCAATCACTCATATATACGGTCCGAATTTCAAAGTTTTATTTTAACTAATAAATAAATGGCGTGCTGATACATGATCTCGTTGACACCCGGTATAATGACAAATATTAATGACAGTATGACACTTAATGATATAACTTAGGACAGACGTTTTACATTCCATGGCAAACCTTTATTAATATAATTTTTGATCCCGCGGTACAATGTTAAGTAATATTAAATTTAATTCTCAGAACTAAAATAAATAGGCAAATCAAGTTCGCTTACTTAGACAAAATTTATTTAATACTACTCTGCCTATTAAAGAAAGGAACAGCTTAAACCCCAGATCTGTTTACGTTTCATTCAGCCCTCATCGCAGGGAGTGCCGTATAATACCTATATTCCGATTTAGTCATATTAAAATAAACTGAAACGAACTATAACAAACTGTGCATTATGTAAATAATGTTCTATTGTACGTATTATACGAATTTTTCCACAGCGAGTTCGTCAACGCGACACAGTTGGCCTTCACTGCCTTCAATAACAATGTTTACAAGTTACGATATGTATGTAGAAAAGTAGTTGCATCTATCGCGGCGAATGTAGGCGACGTTGAAGGGTGTGCTTTTGCGCCGAAAGAATTTTAGTTAAATCGTAAGCGCTGTGTATAGAGGGCCGATCTATGGTTTACTTTTATTAGTTACATGTGTTCTATTACGTAAATATGTCCCGACCACATCCTTCGCGAGATACTGATGGAAGGTGGATAAAAGATTTGCCTGCGCCAGAATATAATGCCCGTATTGCTATAATATGCTCAGCATTTTAAGCAGAGGAAGTGTCCTACAAGACGTTAGGGCGTTAAAAATGAGCAAGTCATTGCTCGTGCACAGGGAATAGTACTGATAGAATTTTCACAAGAAAACGGTGTCTATAAGTAGCGATATTTAGACAGATTCACGCCAGTTACACCTTTTCTCATATAAGAAAATAATAATATATACTTTCTTGCTGAAGTCAAGTGCTAAACGTTTTCCGAGATCGGCTATTTCGGTAGCCGTTAGGCTATTATTGTGGCGATTTACAGCACTATTGCTTTTAAACGTTGATTCATCAGAGAAAAGCATCCTCCTGATAAAATCAGGATCATCTTCAATGGTTTGCAGCACGAAGTAACAAAAATTTAATCTATTAATCATGTCATCTTCAGACAACTCTTGGTGCAAAGAAATTTTGAAAGGATATTTTGATGATTTTAGTATTCTATGGTTGGAACTTCTTGAAACCTGCACGTCCAAAACTTCGTACACTTCTTGTTGGATTTTGTTCGAATGCTTACACTACAGCACCCACTATTCCCATCAGTAACTGGCTTTCCCTTGCACGCTTTAATTCGCAGACACTTCCTGTATTATTCTTTTGACTTTAAATTTTGAAAAGCCTTCGTTCGGGTGACGTTCGACAAGAACTCTTACGGTTTCGTTTAAGTCCTTGTGACATTCACCATAAGCGAAAATGATCTCTTTTTTTGAGATACATAGACAATTCAGCCATTTTTATTCGAAAGGGAAAACAAAAAATCGAAATTAACACTTTTTACTGAACTGTCAACAATGGCATTTGACTTTTTCAAAAATTATGAGGGATGTATAAATTATATCCCGGCAAAGTTATTCAATTGTTCTCAAAGTTCTCTAAGCATTAATTGTCTTAATAATTAAATTACATTTTTAGCAACATAATTTGATTTTTCTCTGAAACCAAAATGTTGTTTTACTTCATTTTTTCTGTAGAGACTTGATTTTTGATATTTTTATGGAATTCGAAAAAAAAGAACGATGAGTGAAAATTACATTTTCTAACTTAAATATTAATATATATGCCTTGAAAGCAGCAATTCTTTTTTATTAATTAAACCGAAGTTGCTTATGGCCAGCCCATATAAAATAAATGCAGACAAACTACTCGTAATTTCCATAACTGTGTTCTTCCATTAATGACTGGTAATTATCATATTACTTGAATAAATATATACAATTCACAATTGTGGTTACAATGAAAAGCAATACAAGAACATCTAGGTATATATTTGAAGAGATAATCAATGGAAGATTATGGTATAATGCCAAAATCGACCGTAACAAAATTAAGAATGTATGACTTACGATTGCTGCTGGAATAACATATAATCCAAATTCTTCGGAAAACACCCACGGAAAACTTGAACCTGTAAAATAAATCACCAATAGAATTATAATAATAATGCTGTTAAATACAACGTTGTAAAAAATAATTAGCGGTAACAAAAATACATTAGGCCAATACTATATAAAGAAAACATACTGTCAAAACATAAATTCTAAATTAGATTTCCATACATAAAAGAAAATAAAAACAATACAATTAACTGTCGATTAATCAATCAACACAGTTGCATTTACTCAAATTAATGGGTGTAAATTATTTATTATTAAAACGAAAATGAAAAGTGTAAACACATGAATGTTAAAAACTAACATCAAGCAGTAAATAAATACTGTGACTTACATATATACATTTATACGTAAACGTATATGCATATATGCATGTGTTTGGGAAACACACATACAATAATACAATCGAATGCACAGACACCGGTGTTTCGGCCTTTGAGGCCTCATCAGTGTACGTGGAGACTGTCGACAATGGTTTTTAAACTTAAAACGCTACCTATGTCAGTTTTGCGTGTTAAATGCAGTGAGAGTACACTTTTCATTTTCGTTTTTATTGGTGACGCCACATAAGGCTATATTACACGGGATACACTATTAACATACAGGCCTCTGTATAGAAGAACATGCCGTCAGAAGCCATCGCTTTTCTGTGTCGCCTTTTGGGTGTTAGATGTCGCTGTGATACTCTCACTGCATTTAACACACAAAACTGACATAGATAGCGTTTTAAGATTTAAAGCCATTGCCGACAGTCTCCACGTACACTGATGAGGCCTCAAAGGCCGAAACACCGGTGTCTGTGCGTTCGATTGTCGGCAATGGCACTTATTGTATGTGTGTACCCCAGACACATGCATATATGCATATACGTTTTACGTATAAATGTATACATATATGTAAGTCACAGTATTTATTTATTATTATAGTTCTTTGCGTGTGCATGGAAGACATCAATTTGATTAGGTGAAGGTTTTAAAACAAATAAGTAAGCGGATCGGATAAGCAGCTGAGCAACAGATTAGCAAAGATAAACACCATGAAAATAAAACACTGATAACTACATCGGATGATAAAAGACGCAAAAAAGTAATTATACGTCACTAATAGTATAAAAGAGTAGAGAACTTGAAATATTTAGGATCCACGATAAATGAAGTAATAAAACCAACATAACATCCAAAACTTCGCCTCATTACTGAAACAAAGATTATGTGTACAGTGCTGTCATAAAGATCAGAACAAAATTCATAAAAGCGTTCTACATATAATGGTTTTAAGAAAATTGCTCCGATATGTCAATTTTTACTTTTAAAATGCCGTCTTTTGATGAAAATTTTTTTGAATGACTTCAATATGGCGACCATTCTGTCACTTTTGGCACCTTGTTTTAACAGAGTTACAAACTCTACGTAGTGTGTTTTTGTTTAATGATCTTTCCGATTTTCTGGTGGTAAGTACTTCGTTTTTAGTGACACCCCAAAAATAAAAGTCTAAGGGGGTAAGGTTGGGTGCCCTCGCAGGCCATTGTACTGGTCGGTATATTTGAAATAACTCTCTCATTGAAATCTTCTCTAAAGAAATGTTGTCCGTCACGAGCATTATCTTCAGGGTAGCCATCCTACTGGAACCAGATGTTTTGCATGTTTTCAGGTTTAATAATTTGTCTTAGGGCAGGCTCCAAATACCTATTACCAGTTTAAAGTGTAATAAAAGGTGAAAAGACCTATTGAGTGATTATCTAAAATGAAGAAACAAAACCTCAAAAAATAAAAAATAAATCATTAAAGGTTCGCACCAATCAAACCACACCAGAGATTAAAACCAAATCGAACTAGAAGTCTTCTTTGATTTACCAAATGTGGATTTTCAGTAGACCAATGACGATAGTTATGCCTATTGAACACTCCACAATTGATAAACAGTGTTTCATCTGTCCAAAGTATTTTTCTAGAAAAATCAACGTCATCTTCACATTTTTGCCGATACCACCTACTAAATTGTAATATTCACTGACAGTTATTATCGCTTAAACCTTGTACAATTTTGGTTTGTATGGGCGGTATTTGCTTTTCTTCAACATTTTATGAACACTAGATTTCGGAATTCTAGTTCCTCGAGCCACTCTACGTACTGATGAACTTGGATTGTTCATAACATTTTGCAAAATATTATTTTTACGTGTATTGGTAGTTGGTTTTTTTTTTGTTCGAAGCTTTCATGGTTCACTAAATTTCTGATTATTCTGTTAAAGATTGTCCAGTGTGGTTGTGGTCTTTCCGGAAAACGCTGAGCGTGATTTTTGCAAGCATTTTCAGAGTTTCTTGTTACTTTGAAATACACTTCTAACATAGAAACTTTTCTTCTTTTAAAAATGTATGTGCCATTATGAGTTCTTAGAAGTTTGACATCTTGTCCGTGTCACTTTTAAGTTTCTATTTTCCTAGTTATTTTTGTTTTAATCTATATTTCTTTTTTTTTATTTGATTTTGGTTGATGGTAACCATCTTTACGATAGTCCAAAATGGAGAATATAATGTTGTCCATAATACCCATCACTTGGAAGACCGTACAAGATTCCCAAGATTCTCACGGTCACATGACCGTGAGAATCCGAATTCATATTGTGTTTCTTTTAGGAATATCGGTCCAGTTAAGATTTTTCAACTTAATATCGAAGGTATATCCAAAGACAAGTGTAACTACTTAGAGAGATTGGCGAAGGAAATGGAATTTATTCAAGTGGAATGTGATTGCGAGTCCAGCTTGTGATTGCGGAGTTAAGATTGAAACAGTTAAACATATTGTTGAAGAATGACCTCTAGCTAAGTTTGAATTTGGATATACAGATTTACATAACTTAACTCCAGAGGCTGTTGTTTGGATCTTAACAACTAAAGACCTTTAGTTTTGTGGCGCTGTGATGTAGGTTTTTCATGCTGCAGGTTTTTTCCTACATCCTAGACCAAATGGTGCAGTGTTTCAAAGGGCCCCTGCAGTTATGGCCCTTCTAAATATATTTCTACACTTGTAATATAACTTACATATGTTTCTTTTGTTCCGTTACTACTTATCAATAATTAATACACACAGTTCTAAATCTCTCACCAATTGCACTTTTACATGTCAATAATGACAGAGCTTATCGTCTGTTTCACACTAACATTTAATTTCATAGCCAACTAATTTCGTATTGGAGTGATTAAATAAATATTAGGCATGTTGTATATTATTCAAAACTATTTTTAAGGACTATATAACTAATTACGAATCCAATATGGTCGCCATAAGAAAAACAACACCAAAAAATTTTTTTTTAAAAAAGTGTTTGAACAATGTTAGAGTTTAAAAGCGATTTTCATTCGCCATTTTTAGTTATAGTAGTACGTCTTAACATTCTTATATGCTTTATTATTTTTGGAAACTCATTTAAAATTGCAGAGGGTAGAAAACTGCAAAACAAATTCGTAACAATTTGATTTTCCTTCTTCGCGAAGTAGATAATTTCGTAATAGAAAAGAAAATATATGGCTAGAAAAACTAACACAGAAATTAAGATTAATTGTATCAACCAAGAAAGCAAATTGATGACTTACGACGCTACAAGTTGAATGCTTTTATGCACAATCAAGAACAAATATTTCATCCACATTTAATGTATATAATTATGTAGTCGAACATGACAAGCGTTTTCATTTACTTATTACATTGAACGTTATACGAGTATATCAGCATGGAAGTACTCAACTGAACTCGTTCATTGAGGTCTTTCTTAGAAAACTCAATCTCAAATCAATTTCGTTTAACATAAATTGAATTCCAAGTAACAGTTATTATACACTGTGAAAATTAGGAATATGCTTATATGCTCCTGAATTTTTTAATTTAAAAAAAAATTATATTGCTAGCCATTTTTTATACAAAAAAACACATGGTGCAGAAAAACTAGTTGGAGAACTTCTTCAGCTTCTCTCAATTAATGGCTACGTAAGATATAACACTCAAGTTAAATTAATGACTTTTATTTATAATTTTCAACATTATGAACAATGACAGTAACAAAACCAAAGAAAAATCATTATAACATCTCTTTTATGAGATTATAATAATATCAATTTATTCCATAATGCATAAAATACATTAACAATAAATATAAAACACATGTAAGAGATGCTGGGTGTCTCATGGGGAATTTAACGATTATTTCGACATTTCAAGACATGTTCTTTAGAATTACATATCATGACAAAGGATTATAAGTATATTTGAATGCATGGCTTGGTTTGTGTATATTACAATTACTCCACAAATGTTTGGTGTATGTACAGTAAACTGGACAGCCATTCTGCACTTGGACTAAGGTGGGCAATTTTATGGCTAACCTGATCAGAAATTGTGCATGACAAACCAAAGCATGTCAAAGCCCAAGCAACGGTTTGACCAAACACGCATTCTACACTTGGACTGTGGTAGGTAATTTTGTAATAGGCCTAATGGCTGACCTGGTCAAAGATTGTGCATGGCAAACCAAAGCATGCCAAAGCCCAGACAACGTTCTGAGAACTAACCAAAACGTAGAAACAATATAGATGTTATGGACGCCTACTTGAAATATAGAAGTAAAATAAATTAAAAATTAACCAATGCTAACCACTCTGGTAATAAACAGCCTCTTACGAGCGTAGGTTTATGTGCGTCCATAGAGTCGAATTGCCAAAAACTTCCACTTTAGCACCGAAGGACGAAAATTAATTGCAAGATGCTTGGACAGCAATAATCAATTGGTTGCAACCTCATAATGAGGTTGGTTAAGGCATCAAGGTTAAACAGGAATAGTATTAAAGTATGTGCCCTCTGTTCAAAATAGTATAGTTAACACGTAATTAGTTAGGAATGTAAGCAGCTTTTTGACATATCATCTTTATAAGGCTATATTTTGGAAGGCTAAATCTGCAGACTGTGTCCAGAGAGAAGCAAAAGACTAAAATGCTGGGAAAGTCGAGCTAAAAAAATGAAATTATTCTCAGCTACATCGGATTCTGAAGCCCCTGTAAGAGTTACAACCCGTAAGTAAAAAGGAGGTAAAATGTATTTCAGCTGTTCTCATGGAAAATAAAAAGGAAGGATTTTTCAATTAGGAACAAGAAGTGGCCAAATAAAACAATTATATTGTAACGAAATGTGTTTACATTAAATAAAAGAATCAGATCTCTCGGCGCGTTAAAAACGAAATTGTCACACGCAAAAAAGGGGCAGACCGGGCAACGTATAAAAACGCTCTTATTTACACACCGCCATAAATCATCTCTCTCGGCTGGTAAATATCGTAAATGCAGTGAGTCATCTCACAGATGTGCGACGTAAGCAACGAAGGGTCCAGATTTCCACTGGTATATTGCCGAATTTACTGGTACTTTTCCAGAACATTTCATGCAGGTAATAAGGCGACTGGGTCACCGGGATTAATTCATTACGGGATTCATTCATTGCGGAGAAGTAATCGCGGAGTAATTCGGTAGTCTCGAGTGGTCTCGTGGGAACAGTGGAAATAAATAGTGGTAGCGAAATAAATAAATATAGTAGTGCCGTCTTATATAAATAGAACTCTTACATAAATACGGACAGAGATATTAGTAATGGAAATAAATAAATACCTGTGATAATTAAATTGTAGTAGTTTAAGTGTGTTACGTTAGTTTTTATATTTTTATATTGTTATATAATTTTAAGTATATAAATATACAGACTGTTTTAAATAAATAATTGCACGAGTTGTTTATTTCGAACCCGAAAACGTTACAATTGGTGTCAGAAGTGGGATAAACATAAGTGCAAATAAATAAATAAATAAATGGCTACTAAACGTTTGGAAGAATTAAAGGTCTCCGAGTTAAGGGCAGAATTGGAAGAAAGGGACGCAGATGCGTCTGGAAAAAAAACAATTCTCCAGGACCGGCTTCGTGACCTTTTAATAAGTGAAGGTGAGGATCCCGAAAAATATTTGTTTCAAATACAGGCTGATCCAAGCTTAATAATCTTAAAAAATGAGATTGAAAATAATTCAAAAATTTTAAAAGATGAAATGGCAAATTATTCAAAACAATTCGACACTCTACAAGATAAAATTGAAAATAATTTTAAAACTTTAAAAGATGAGATATTAACTGAAATGGCAAAACATTTCGAGACTGATATGAAGACTCTAAGAGATGCAGTTGCGAAACAATTCGAGATTACTTTCAAGGAAGACATTCAAAAGAATTCATCGAGTGGGAGGCAGGAATTTTCTGAGGCCATCGATGCCATAGAACAGAAAGTTGAGGAGCGCGTGTTCGGAATGGGGGACGAGTTTGGGGTTCAGCTTCAGTTGCCAGCGATGAACGACTGCGGTCCCATGATATCTCAAGCGGAAGCCTGGAGATTGCCCGAACAGCGAAGGCAAAGGTAAAGCCTCCCACCTTCGATGGAAGGACGTCATGGATGACGTGCCGGAATCAATTCGAAGCCGCTGCGGGAGCAAATGGGTGGATGTACCCGAAGAAAGCTACTGCCCTGATTGTGTCATTAAGAGGACAGGTCAGTGATGTTCTACAGACCTTACTTCCAGAAGAGTGTCAAGACTACCCTCAATTAATCAAGCGTCTTGAGATGAAGTATGGGCATACACACCTGGAACAGGTAGTCCGACGGTTAGTGAATAAGGTGCAACCTAAGAGGAGAACGCTCCGATGATGGAATTGGAAATGGAAATGGAGATGGAAATGGGCCATGCGCATAGTAAATGCGCGAAGAAGCCCAAGAAAACCATAGCGGAGCAGCGAAGAATGAAACGGGTCGATGAGAAGAGGCAATCGTCGACCCAATATCGTGGAGCCTCAAAATCAATAGCGCGAATTGCATCTGTGCAACACCAAATCGCTGATGCTGTTGCAAGAAGACCACGTCTAGAAGACTGCAGGCATAGTAACAGACTAGAAGAAAAATCGGCCAAAACATTCAGAACTGCCGTGGTTGACGATCAGTGGCATCCTGACAATTTGCGGATTGGTCAACAAGCTGATGAAGACCTTGGTTCATTGATGGTCTGGAAGGGAATTGGTCGCGGACCGGCTTGGCAAGAAGTGGCTCCTCGTTCACAGGGACTGGAATCCTACTGGGCTCAATAGGACTCTCTGAAGGTAGAGGATGATCTACTCAAGTGTGTTGTGGAGAACCCAAATGGAGAAGACTGCGTCAGTGGATCCAGACGAAGGTTGGAGGATGCCCACTAGCGAGTACGCCATCACACTCAGGATGCCAGCGACAGGACGAAGAATCGTTACCACGTGCAAGCCGAGGGAGAGATGGTTACCGAGAAGAGGACCTTGTTTGGTTGTATGATCCTCAACGTCGCCGATGCCTGTCCCCAAAGCTCCAAGAATACTGGGAGGGACCATACGAAATACTGGAGCAAATAGATGACGTCGTTTATCGCATGAGACTAACACCTCATAGTGAGCCAGGGATGGTGTGTTTCAACCAATTGCCCCATACCATGGACGTGACAGCGGTGAAGTGGCGGATGTGTGACAAATTGCTGGAAAACCTCGAGAGCCAGCTCATGGGAATTCCTTGTCGATCTACGAGGACGTGCACACGAGCAGAATGTGGGGAGGCTGGCAATTCCGAGGCTGGGCTGCGGATTAGACCGTTTGGTATGGAAATGGTCGTGTGCGGCTGTCGGCCCAATCAGCCCGTTGTGCAGCCTGGGACGGTGGATTGCCATTGCTACAAGACGGCTGGGTGCACCCGTGGGTCCCGGTGTGGATTTCGTCATCCGCCAGCGACAAGAACATGGAATAGTGTGTTTTGGGACGAAACGCAGTTCTTAAGAAGGGGGCAATGTAACGAAATGTGTTTACATTAAATAAAAGAATCAGATCTCTCGGCGCGATAAAAACGAAATTGTCACACGCAAAAAAGGGACAGACCGGGCAACGTATAAAAACGCTCTTATTTACACACCGCCATAAATCATCTCTCTCGGCTGGTAAATATCGCAAATGCAGTGAGTCATCTCACAGATGTGCGACGTAAGCAACGAAGGGTCCAGATTTCCACTGGTATATTGCCGAATTTACTGGTACTTTTCCAGAACATTTCATGCAGGAATATAAGGCGACTGGGTCACCGGGATTAATTCATTACGGGATTCATTCATTGCGGAGAAGTAATCGCGGAGTAATTCGGTAGTCTCGAGTGGTCTCGTGGGAACAGTGGAAATAAATAGTGGTAGCCAAATAAATAAATATAGTAGTGCCGTCTTATATAAATAGAACTCTTACATAAATACGGACAGAGATATTAGTAATGGAAATAAATAAATACCTGTGATAATTAAATTGTAGTAGTTTAAGTGTGTTACGTTAGTTTTTATATTTTTATATTGTTATATAATTTTAAGTATATAAATACACAGACTGTTTTAAATAAATAATTGCACGAGTTGTTTATTTCGAACCCGAAAACGTTACAATATATAGAAAAATGTCAGATTTAGAGAAATCGTCCCGGTGAGTCATTACAGCTCAGAAGACTAATACTTAGTCAAACAATATTTGCGGAAAAAAGAACAGGGTGATGAAAAAAAAAAGTTTTTGGTTAAAGAAATGTTTTATGCAAATTTTAAATGCCATCTGTGTAATTCTTGTTGTAGCTATTATATTCCGAATCTAATTTATGATGTTTTTGTCATATAATAATATATTATACATCAAGATTAAACCTCATTTAAGTCACGCTCGTGGTTAATAAAACATGTGACTAATGAGTTTACAAAACAAGCTTCACAGTATACTTTTTCTAAGAGAGCAAATAATCAAAATATTATAAAATTACTTGTGTGTTGTCGCACCACGTCGGATTAATGTGACAGATTGATGACAAGTGTCAACCATCTTGATTAAATTTCACATGATTTTTGCATTTGAAAAACCTAAAGTTAACTAATGGTGGGATTCTGAAACTTATCGGAAGGCTTACGGTTATCGTAAGCTACGAGAAATACGTCAGCAATGCAACCTAGCAAATAAAATGACAATTTGCGATTTTTTGTATATAACCTTTATGTTTAACATGTAAACAGACATATTTCTATAACACCACAATAGTTTAATTTCAAATTTTAATTTATAAGAAAATTGTTTGAAATACAATTTAGCGATTATTAAAGAATTTTTTAAAGAAAATGTATCGAAAATGTTGTAATTCCAAGAAAGCAGGCAGCAATTTGGAAAATTTTAGCAAGAACTGCTATCATGTTCATAATTTAAAGTTGACTTTTTCATCAAATTTTCTATTCATAAAACTACATCAAAGTAAGAGGATGTTAAGCTTTATATTATGTTGAAGAAGATAAGAGAAATTTACTTGTTTAGTTAATGACTTTCTTTATTTGTAAGTCACACCCCAAAGATTTTATCAATTTAGGCTCCAAAAAAGGTGACGTCATGTTTCAATAGCATTGGGCAAAGTATATAGATTATTTTGTATTTAGAAAATTAACCAATCCTGTCATATAAGGGTACACTTGGTTTCAATATTGTTGTTCATTACAAATCATTTGTATTTTACTACCTGTAGGAATGTATTATCTGACTAAAAAAAGGCATACACAATAACATATTTGATATCAAGTACACCAAATCATTTGATATTATTGCAGGATTTTGTTGTGAAGCCACTGAAGATATACCGTAGTAATTGAAAGCTATGTTTATTTGCAGTTTTAATAGGAAAGCAAAATTCAGTAGCTAGAATAGGCACATTTTCAACTCGAAAGAACGATAAGAATGTAAAAAAATATTGTTTAATGGTTTAATAAATGTACGAATATGTATTATAAAATAATGAAGACATTGGACTTGGAAATTATATTAATACTAGATATGAATTATGTGTTTACTTTTAAATCTTAACAATATACCTCAAACGGACGGTTATTGTACTTACTTACTGAAAAATAAAAGATATTTTATTCCCAAACATGTTTTTTTTTATTTTTGTTATTAACACTTATAAATTATATTTCCTCATTTCTTTTTATATCTATTTAAAGTGTGGCAAACTTCTTAAATATCTTATGAGTATGTTTTGTTTACTAAATGTAAATGCACTGAAGTTGTTTAATTTATATGGTAAATTTAATATTTTAGCAAATACTTTCAACCGATTTGCAATAAATCCTTACTGTTTAAAAGGTCACTTAGCGCCCTGGAAACATATGCGACAAGTGACATTTTAAACACATGAGTACAAAAAAAATATTAAAATTATTTCAAGTTTTCATAGTATACCTTAACTTTCCATGTTAATAGCATGGTATAGTTTGTTTTACTACTCCAATAACGTATTATATAAGTTTTCAGTTATCTTATTGCGGTTTTGTTTTTTGTGTGCAATATTATTTTACAATCAAACTGTCCATCATTAGTAAATTTATGAAATAATTATTATAGAAAATATGATTTTAATATACTGCACACCATAACTGACATGATTCTATAGCTTCATAAAATAACTAAATTTATAAACTCCAAAGGCAACCAAACTTAAAGACGGATTAGGCACATTTGTGAGGCGTTTTCGAAAGTAATATTCATCAATTTTCATATTTACTTATTTTATCAATTATTATTAATTTGAGCTACAGCTTTTTTAGTTCAATAATATACATGATTGCTAAGGCTGCGCATATTTAAAAGTCATTAATTAACATTCTAGCATTGCTTCTGATGAAGCTGGAAACTGAAGGTGAAAGCTTTGCATAAACGTTTTAATAAAACGTTGTTGTATTAAGCAGCTTTTTTGTTCTGCTTTATGTTTCAGAGCTCATAATATCATAACTTATTGCCCTTCATCGAAATGCTATTTTTAAATAATTGCTTGTGAAATTAGATAATAGATAGTAATACTACTACTATAAATTTTAAATTAAAATATCCCCCATTTTCTTACTTACATATTACTTACACATACACCAATATAATATGTATGAAAATGTCTACTTATATATGTCCGTATCATATATACCGTGTGGCCGCCGTTCATAGCGCGATGCATGTATTAGTAACTACTGGTCGACTATAAATGGGCGTGCCAACTTGAATTGCCACACCGACAGCGGGCGTATAAGTTATACGTATAAATGTATTCGTAGGCAAATCAAGTGAAGAGCAGTGTAATAGGTATTGCGTTCCCGTTGTAAGTAATTATTTGTAGTTGTTTGAAGCATCAGATAATCACTGATAATATGTCAGTGAAGTAACTCATCACAGCTTCATAAACAACATAAAAGAGCAAAAATAAATAATAAATAACTCCTAGACTTTAAAATAAAAAAAACTTCTTAACTAAAATAATATTTTTCAACAAATATTATAATCTAAAAACTCAACTATAATAAATTACTGAAACATAAAATATTTACTTCTTAAAACAGAATTGTAATTCAACATTGCAATTAACCTGTAATTAGCTAAAAAAATGTTATTCTTAAGCAATAATAAAACTCGAACTGACGCCCATATGTGGAAGCGACGGGGAATGCGACTGCCCGACTACACCGTATAAATCTGGATTTTTTGGACAAATACGAGTGCATCATAGGCATATGCGAAATACTAGCTCTGTTGTAATCCAGTATAACACTGCGTCTACTTGTTTACCGTTCTAATACACAGACATCTCTATCTGTTTCGCTTACTCTACAGGTATCGCGATAATGCAGACGCACGCGGTCTTATGGTATGTACTTATTTCCATTACAGATTATGAAGAACGTTATCTCTAACCACTTATAAATAATATAAAATGAACTGTCCAAATATAATCACTTTAATTCGCAACCAACGCGCTTGTACAAAATTCATAATTCCCGTGGTATACTTAATTAATAAAAAAAAAAGTTCAACCTGATAAGAAGCTGATAAAGCGTATGGAACCTTTTCGACAATCACACCCGATTAAATTCATTGAAGGTCACGCGACTCTATGCTTGCTACGATAAATATGGAACGGAACAAAGTTTGTTTATGCGTCATATTATCTGTCTATTATCTATTTGTTCTAATATTGCACTAATTAGCATTTAGTTAAACTCGTTAATAGTCAAAAATAATTACAGTGTGACCATGCAGGGTCATTTTTCACACCGCTGAAAAGCTTTTTCATTTTGAGAAGCCATTATTAAATATCAGTCCAAAAGGATTCCAAAGATTTAATAGTGAATAAGAAAATTTATATTTGGAAAAACTTTTTATGTTTATATATTTTTTATACTTAGGACACAGGCTATGCTCATTAGTACATATGCAAATATTTGCTTCCATGAAATTTATTTGCTCAGTACTTGTTGGCTGCAATTTCTTTTTCTTTCCTTGTATTATCACTTTTGGTAAATAAAGTTCGTATAGTATCATGATCGTGCAAAAGCAAAATACGAAATTTAAATAAATCTGAACCTCTAATCACAATGCCTTCAGGACCAAAATGAATTGTTCGGTCTAAGGCATTTGGATGTGGAGACATTTGAGCACTTGGGCGCGAATCGTTTGAACCTGAGATACTTGGACGCGAAGAAATTAAACGCATATTATTATTATTATTATAACCGATGACATCTCTCATCAGTTTATGGGAGATTTACCCCTGAAAATCCATAGTTTTTAAGGCACAGTCGCTTTAAGAAAGGTAGGGAATCATATGAAGAATACCCACGACCTGGGCGGCCTATCGAAGTAACCATTTGCTAAAAAAGTCGAAAAATTGATAATGAAAGATGATCACCTAAACAAAACATAACTCGCAGAAATGACTCTGGTATTTGAAATCCTCATGATCATCTTTGCATGACTATGGTCAGCACAATGGGTGCCGAGAATGCTCGCCCCGGCGCAAAAACAACAGTCCGTGAAATGTTCACGTTTTTGGACTTTTGGAATGAAGGCAGGGGTGGTGTAATAAGTCGAATTGTTACTGGGGATGAAACATTATGAACCTGAGTCCAAGCAAGTCTCCATACAGTGGCATAGAAAAAGCACACCAGCACCCAAGAAGTTTAGGGTGACACAGTCGGCTGGAAAACTCATAACTACTGTTTTTTGGGACTAACTAGTGAAACTACGGTTTAATCCTGGAGTGGTTAAAGAAAGTCATCAAAGAAAAAAGAAGCGGAAAATTGACAACAGGTGTCCTTCTCCTGCATGACAATGCTCACGTCCACAAGAGTCATCTGGGATTCGATATTTTGAATCGCCCACGTATAGTCCAGGTCTGGCTCCTAATAAATTTTACTTATTCTCCAAAATGAAAAAATAGAAGCGTGGGAAGCAATTGAAGAGTGATGAAGACTAAAGGACGCAACATACAACATATTGCTATTAAGTCATTCGTACACAAGATAATTGAAAGATCTGAAAAATGTATTATCGTTGCAGGTGAACGTATTTAAAAAAAAAGAAAAATATTTTTTTATTTTCTCTAAGAAAAATACTTCTGATTTTCAAAAAGCAACACGAAAGTAATATTATTCGCAAAGATTTTATTAGTGAAGCAAATAAGTTTAATATTCAATTTATTGGACAGCATAAATTACGAGAACCAATTATGACTGAGATACAGATAAATATCCAGACATATCTGGACCGGTATATGTAATCCGTTAAACGATTAGATAATAACATTTATCATAAGAAAAAAATTAGGCGTATTTCTTCCTGCTGATTATAAAAACTTCTAACCATTACTCGTCTAGTATATACAAGTGAAATAAAAATAAAGAGAGGGGTACATTTGATCTTTTTTGTCACTAAGTACAAGAGTCATTATTTTAAATGATCCGCCTAATGATGAGTCAAACGAACATTTAATATTAGATGATAAGTTTAATTCATTTTATTGATATAATATCAATATACTATGTATTGGTTGACTTTATATGCTATCTTGTTTACTATAAAATATACATAGAAAAGAATAATGAATGTCATTGTTGGTTACTTTTTTTAAGCGAAACGCGTTCAGAAAACGAATAAAACTGTATTTCCAATCATTTGCTGGGTATAACATAAAACTAATAAAATTTCAAAAAATGTTTTAACTTTTTCATTATAAAAAATATTAAAACATATCTATAGGCATTTTGTACAGATAGGTATTATAAACAGATACATTTCGCTCAAATCTCATTTTTTGCAGAATTTGATTTAATGTAAATGTTCTGTTTTTGATTATAATTTAGATTTGCATCAGAGATTATTTTTCGGTTTTTTAGATGTCGAACGAACGACACGTATACTCATATGTAGATAAATAATGTATGTTGCACAAACAAATAAATTGATTTTATAATTTATTAATAAACAAAAAAATCTGTAGAATAATAATCAGTTGCTCAGCTAACTACCATTAATTACAATAGTGTTAAGGTTCACTGATATGCTAAAGAAAGCAATGCAATTACTTATCATCCGAAACAATAACATCGCATTGTCCTGCACCAAAGATAATTGAAACATTTTGAGTTTAAAAGTATATAATTAAATAATAGATCATACAAGTTATAACGCCGCCCCCGGTTTGCCTGCTTGCCGGTGTCATGACTCCTCTCGTCAGACGGTACCTACGTCTTCTGGCGGTGAACTATTTTATCTGGATGTCCACGCGCCCTAAAGATGCGCAGCTCTACTTGCACTTAGATGGCACATCAATAAATACGCAGGATTGAGACGATAATTATTAGAGTCCCCACACTCTTACTCTCCAGCTGTAACTTATAGTTGCCGTGTCGTTATTGGGCAAGATATAATGGGGATTATTTTATTTAATGTTTAGTGATATTGAAAAGGAAAAAAGGTATCTGAAGCTCTTTCTTCAGTCGTTAGCTTTCATTAATATCTTATTGATGTCCCGGAACACCACATTTAGTAGAATAAAATCAAATAATAACAGGTATGAAATTACTCAAATACAATCAAAGAATATCTTTAATCGACATAACACATATATTTACGCATAAGACAAAGGTCTATCGAGTTAAACACAAAAGCTAAGTTTAATAATTTTGATTTGTGAAGCTCGTTTTTTCTCAATAGCATCGAACAGGCGGTAACTACCTCTTGGTGAGTAAATGCACCACCAAAGAGACAACTAGGTGAACGTGTGACCAGGTAAATATACAGATCGCAAGTTATTTTTCATTGAAAGTCCCTTGGCTTATATATAGGCGAAAAATAGCCTAAACAACAATATAAAAATAGCCTTTTTGACCACAAGCATGACATAATCAAGTGACCAATTATATATTGGATGCATACGTCACAGGATCAAACCACATGATGATATTATTTTAAAAAGCTAATTAAAATCTACATATACATACAATCGTACCTATATTTGTTGGGGACGGCGGAAATTAACAATAATTCTATTATTTTGATATTTTTATACACGGGGGAGCGAAAGTTCATAACAAAGTATATAAACGTAGTATTGTATTTATTGTACGCCGGCCTGTAAGTTAGCAACGCAAGTGTGTTAGTTATAAATGAAGAGAATAGAGGTATGTAGCTATTTGGATTGCCCAATAGGCTTTCGTTCAGATCAGACATGTATATTTTTATTTATTTGTTGATTTGAAATCTTACCTACTTGCAAGGAAATTTTGCCTAAACACATTTCCCGGTTCTTCCAACTAAACTTAGGAGTCCCGCAAACCTCAAACTTGGGACCTCTCTTCTTTCATATCTTCATTAACGACGTATTAGACCTCGAGGTGTGTAAATGATTAATATCTGCCAACGATCAAAGACTCTTTTTATTCACTAAAACTGCTTATTGCCACAATTCTACCTCAATAGCACATCAGACTGGCGCTCTTTGAATAAACTGACGCTGACTTTTCGAATTTTATCTTGTAGTTTGCTATATTTTAGCTTGGCTTCTTTTCGCGATTAGATCTCCGGATGTACTTGCCCACATTAATGAAGGATTAACTATTATTATTTCATTCGAAACTGTCGTTTACTGATCTGATATGTAATACAAAGTAGGCCAAATTCAAGCAGGCATGTGTGTTACATTCTCTTAAAAAAATAACTGAAATATAGAAATTGCATTGTCCTAATAAGCACAGACAATTCGGTGTAAATTAATAAACCTCCAGATCAAACTTGGCAAGTTTTTAGAGGTTTTAATAATATTCATATCTTTAATGAAAACTTACCAAGATTGATCTGAAGGCTTATCAATTTACAAAGAAATTGCTGTGCTTATCAGGAGAATTCAAAACGTGTAGTACCTTCGCATAGTTTCTATATTTCAGATATTTTTTAAAGGTAATATAACAAACATGCCTGCTAGAATTTGCTATTTTTTATTACATGGATAGTACAACTAACTATATGACCATTGGTAAGTATAGTAATTAAACTATTTATTAAGGAAAACTAAAATATGAGAATACACTAAATATTCAAATAATTAAAATAAGAAAAATAAAATTGTCATCAAGATCAAGAAAATATTTCGAATGTGTCAGAAAATAGTCCAATTGCTAAGAATATTTCCGAACTCAACTTCGATTCGTGTGACTGTGCTAGCGCAGTTCGTACACTATAGATGTTGATCTCTTCTCCCACTAGGCGCTTTGCCATCACCCCGCCGCTACGTAGGTTACGTGCCGCATTATTGTCGTGTATTAGGTACTAAGAATAAGGATAATTGTAAATTTCGCATTAGCGCACTAACTAGAATATAATTAAAACAACTTACTAAAATATTAGTGTTTTGTTCATATACGTCTTATACAAATCACTATTTGAGTTTGGAGATTATACTTTTTTTTGGCAATTATGCACATACGTATTCTTAAAAATAATTGAACTATATTCAATAAACAAACAAACAATGTGTTTTGAAGGAAATCGAAAAGTAATATAAAGCTACATTACTTACAAAAATTTAATAGTCTTTATTCAAACATACAAAAAAATAGATAAAATATACAAAGCACTTTTCTGTTACCATTTTGTTCTTTATAGGTACTTCTATTTTCTCCACTCCATTCTAGTTCTTCATTATGATTTCTTTGTCGCAATATCATTTCTAAAGTGTTTCATTCATGTACTCTCACCTGTTGCTAAGGACTAAATGGAAGAATATATAAAGTACAAGAAGCTTTGGCTGAAATCTTGGTGGCCGTATCTATACATTAAATTAAAATTTCTGCAATGCATACGACAAATGTGTCTATTGCATACGACAAATGTGTCTATTGCTGCAAATGTTTACCCATTTAACAAATAAATGTACAGGGATCAGGAAATGAGTGTCGGGGAGATTTCTTGTCCATACAATTCCGAACAGAACATGAGCGTTACGTCATAATGATTTCAGAAGGAAGAGAATGGTAAAGCTGGAAATAATAAGGAGGAATATGAAGAACATTTTAGATAATGCTAGGATTATGGAACTACAAAAATTATGGAAAAATAACACATATTTTTTAATATGAGATGACACTTTCTAAGAAAATAATTTGTGGCAAAGTTCTTGGCACAGTGGTTGGCATTATTTTGTTCGAATAGACCACGTTAGCATTGACTGTATCGCAACACCACCGCAAAATAGGTACTTTGCTGCAAATTATTTTATAAGCATTTTGTTACATAAAATGTCATCTCAAAGTAAAAAAAAAAATCTGCAATACACGCTGGAAAAGGAAAATAATATCACAGAACATTTTACAAAAAATACACATTACAAAACATATTAAAAAAGCATAATATGTAGTTATATAATATAGTACAAAAAAGTATATAGCTTAATTTACAATTATATAACACTCACCTAAAATTGACACTAATAAACTTTAACTATAATAGAACCAAATTTATACAAACGAATGAAAGTAACACTTATTCTTAAAAATAGTCAAACCAAATAAACCAAAATTTCTTAAACACAACAAAATATTAAAATATGAATAAGTGAACACTTATGCAAAACCGGCTAATTAAAATTCTATTGCATCCAAAATTAAAACAATAAAGGCGGTAAAGTATAGGTAGCTAATTTAGTAATCTACATGACAGTACTAATCAGAGCCATCTGGTGAGGTTTTCAGGTACCAAAAACTATAGCAACAAACGTCTGATTTAAGCATATATATAATACTACTATATCGCGTGTAGACAAGGAAAACTTCGCACCAACATTGTGAAATAAAACATATGGTGCTATGCCGTTTAAGAGTCGCATTGTCCAAACTGCGCATGCGTTACAAATAATTCTTCAAATTTACGTCTGTTTGTTTATCACATAGATTTATTACTATAAATATTTGATTAAAGTTTGTACATCGTCAAACAAGCATAAATAGTTTTCAAATCGACAAGCATAAATAGTTTTAAAATCGACAAACCTCTTTATAATTAATAAATGTGCCTTGTTAAATCTGGAAAAATAATTTAATTTCCCTTAATGAATGAAGAAATATCGTCGTGGCGTCATGGACAAATCATAGACAAACAAACGATCATACCGCAGAAATATATTTGTCAAAAATTGTAGAAATTGTGGTTATGTTATAGTAAAAATTGTAAACTAATTAACTAAAACTCGCAGTCAGTTCAATTGCATTGCAATTGTGTTTCTTTGAAGATAGAAAGAAAAACACCTCTATAGGTACAATAATTTGTGATATAATAACAGCACTAAAATTTTTCAACTCAACATGCAAGAATAACAAAGAATTAGATAATGTGGTATTCTTGTATTCTAGAATTACTGTCATCTACATCGGAGAAATGTACGCAAATAACACAGTAAATTGTACTTGAATTAGGTAATTGTATTACTATGTTACATATTAAAATATTTGAATTGCTCATATGTAATAAATAGGTTTTTATTAAACCTTACAGAGTTGCACACCCATCTTTTTGCCATGAGCTTCTAATTTTTTTGGTATATGTCTAATAGAACATACATGTGTTCATAGAAAGTTGAAGAATTTTGATATGTCCACCACGGAATCCACAGATCCCATATGATATGAGATAATAATATGCCGAAATTGGGTATTTTGAGAAGAGATTGGGCCTGTTATTGGAATATATGCTATGATGCATCACTGATTGTGAAAATAACTTGAAGGATGAACACATTATTTATAAGATAGTGAAGTGTTTTTTTTTAATTTGTACTTTGCTAAATATGAATCGTAATTTCTGTCACTAAATTATAATCAAGCACATGTAAAATGCATTTTATATTTAAATTTACAATAAAATATGTTTTAGTTTAAAACAACTTGTAGATGGTACAGTATAAAGATAATATTCATTTTGGAATTTGCCAAGACAATGTGTGATGAGTTCTTCTGAACTTTTCCCAACATTGTGGAAGTAAATACTGCAGTGTTATGAACGGCAAGGTAGGCACGGCATCAAACGGTATTCCTGTTTTTATGATATTGTTACATTCTCTAAATCTTTTTTATCATTTTATAAATTTGTATGTATCTATTAATTCATACAAATAGTTATATTTCATAATAATTTTTTGTTGTTTTAATTCCAAGAAAGTATAAACAAAATAAATTTCCGAACATAAATAAAATTTAATTTTTCACTTCATAAGTAGAAATTGAACTTTGATGCAATTATTGAATCAAATACAACTTCAACATACCTTTATTACAAGCAATAATATAAATTATTTGCAAGTCTCACTTCTACTCATCTCAGTCTATGAGACATAGACATCAAGAAAAATGTATTGATTGTGAATGTGCTATTAGACACACTACAGAAATTCAAGTGTATCAGAGTAATTGTTTGTTTATATTCTTTGCTACCATATGGGCGTAAATTAGGCTTCATCACGTTTTTATTTTCATGAATGGCTTAATCATTCTAAATTAAAAAAAAGAAGTTAACAACAATAAAAATTATATTCAATCACAAAAATGTAATGCTGATTAATTCCACAACTTTTCCTTAAACATTCATGTGTCAGTCAGTGTACATCTCGACACAATTAAATAAAGGAACACAACAGGAATTTAATTAGTTCTTTACATTGTTGATTACGCGACATTATATTGAATAATGTACGTAGACAAATATAAAATAGATGTTTTATTCTTATATATAGCCAAAATACTAAATATAGTAATTTAAGTAATTTTATTTGCATTCTTAAGCTTAAAATACATAGCAAAACTATATATTGAAATATAATACAATCTGATTTATATAACATACCTGAATCTATTCGATTGTGTATGTAAAACATTAATTTATGCATTTTCTGTAAATCAAAATGAAATAAGCAGTACATATATTCAATAATTTCACATACACCAATAAGCATATACAAATTAATGTACACAAGATTTTCTGTTCAAAATCTTTTCAATAAGACGAAATGAAACGATCGGTATTTACATTTAATAATATAATCTCACATATTCCAGTAAGCACGTATAAATCAACGCAGAAATTATAACTTCACAAGTTTTTCTGTTAATAATTCACTGGAATCAGGCTTCATATCGTTTATTTATTCTACCGCGTACCTATTTTCTGGGTAATTCTACAAATTCACCGATGAACTAAACTTGCACAAAACTGAATTCAATAAAAAAAACAACCTTGCGTATGCTTTCAGTAATATCATAGTTATAGATGTCAATTTAAATCAGAGGTTATAATTATGTTTTCTGTTTATCTGTCAGTTCGTAAATTTCAAAATGGACAGTTTGAGTTAACGCATGCGCAGAACACGCAATGCGGCCAATTCTATCTCTCTTAGTTGGGACGAAAAATTACACATTATCAAGATACAACACACGCAATATAGTAGTATTATATATATGGATTTAAGTTACGCCCCTCTCCTCAGATGCCAATTAATAGCACTACTGCCAACTAAAGTGCTATAAGCATGTACACCAAACTCCAAAATAAAACATACCTATGAGACTAGCGCCCACTAGCGCCATTGCAGGTGGGGGATAAACTATTAAACTATAATTGATAATGACCTTGGCCAAAAGGCTTTGATCACCATGGTTACGCCGACGAGTTTGTTTCAAGAACTTGCTCTGGCGATCTCCGTGCTCTTACATAAGTTGTATCTTTCTTCATTCTAAGAAATTGGTATGTTTTTACGTAACGAATGTATTTCGCCTATTTTTTATGTATTACGTTTCGTATTATTTAAACGCAGTAAAACTGTTACAAAATATTTTTATTTTTGAATCATTCAAGTCTATCCAATAACGGAATAAATTTAGCATTGCTCCGCAATACGAGACGAGTATAGTGTTTCAACAAAATCATTATATGTAACTCTGTATCTGATTTTCACTTAATTGCCAATTAGGGTAAATTATACGATGGAGAATAGCATCAACCTACGTTGATAAGGAAAACGAAAGTAATTATATCGTTTGTAAATAATTAACAAACATAACACTGACATTTTTTAAGTATCGCACAAAAAAAGCTAGTTATAAGATAAAAACTTTTTTAAAAAATTACAATAAGGCTACTGATAAAAATGGGTAATCTGTAATTAGTAAGAATAAAAAATAATGTATTTAAAAATAGTTATAATTATCAAGTTTTCTGGAGAATTTAATTTTTTCAATTCAATAATTGTACTTATTTTCTGTAATACAATTAGTTCATGTTCAAAATATGTTTTATAACCATTTCACATTGTGCAATTGCCATTTCTATTTACGTATTAAGTAGGCATCCATGGAAGTTTAAAACAAGAGGCGTTTATTATCAAAGAGAATAAGCGCCCAAAATAATTGCCAGAAATTCTAATTCTATAATATTTATTAAGCCTGTGATTCAACGATAGCATTAAAATCAATTTCAAAATATAAAAAATAACAAAAACAAATTACTGAATAATGATAAAAGATGAATAAATACCATAATTACAATCATATAAGATCACAGCCTCTGAGGTTATTATTATTGGTGGGATGGTGGAGAGACAGAAACAGCATACACCGAATACGAAACATGGGAAAATCACTTTTAAAACTCTACTTAACAGTGAAGACGAAGATAATAATAATAGATATTGAAAGTAGTCAGAACAAGGTGAAAAACATGCGAATAATAGCATGAAACCATCCAAAAACAAATACCACAAATAACACTTAAAAAATAACATCGCACCAAGTCTAGAAACATAGACAGGGTTAGTTTTAAATAGCGTCATTAAAAAAAAGGGTGAAAGAAAAATATGAGTAATGCCAATACAAAAAAAATCGCAGTCCAATGTGCACGCAGTGACGAGAGATTGATTTTTCTTTCCTCAAGTCCTAGCCTGTCGCAGTTAATATACAAACATAATAATTTTCATATACACATGGTAATGGTGCATTACCATGTTAGGTTGTCGACCTTTTCACAAAAAAAGCATCGCCATAGAAAATCTTTTCAATTGCCATTCATTCTCAAAGGTTGTAACTATTTGCATTTAATCGTTTTTTTGGAAGAACCTTATAAACTGGAATTACTAGTGGTATTTACGTAAATGCGTATAGGATAAACAAAGTTATGGACTTTAACTACATTTTGGCCGTAAAAATTTAGAAATTTTTGATGAGTTACAAATAAATTTCTTTTATGATTTTCAATTAGACATTTATACATATTCTTCAGATTCGCATGGTCTGGTACTTATTTAGCGGTAACCCTGTATAGCGAAATGAATGGCAGAGAGGAAGGACATGAATTATAGAACCTCTGAAATTGACATACAAATATGGCAGAAAGAAGTAATGCCCGAAGAGTAGACACGCGTCTTAATAGTGACACTACCAAAGAAATAAAATCTCGTGGATTGCAATAATTATAAAGGAATTATATTACTCAACACTGCCTACAAAATGCTAACTACATTCAGCCTTATGCATAACCAAATTTAGTGACTACTAAGATCCAACTACGACCCTACTAAAAAGTTGTATTCATAATGGTCTTTAATAACGTAGTAGTCGACTAAATTGTTAGTAGCGTGTAGGGGTACATTTAAAGTAACAGTTCATAGTTAAAACTAACCTAAAGACTTTTCTCTTAGACTGTGGATTATAACTTTTTAATTAAATACAATGAAATGAAAACATTCACTATTTAAAGAGATGCACGATATGAACACAACAAAATAAAATTCAATATCATGCTGTGAGAATGAAACTGATGAAAGAGAAAAAGGAAGGAATGAGTGTATGAAGAGATATTTTTATGTTTTAGCTTATAGACTTTATTTTAAATAAAGCATACTTATGATAATAGGTGCCTCTAATTAAAATGTCTCATTATATGCTAATCTAATGCCTCAAAATATTGCAATATCTTGAAAATGCATATCCACTATCACCAATCAAAATGCCTTCTATATCTCCATTCTGAAATCATACTAATATCACCTAACACTTTTTCAATCTTTGTTAGCATCTAATTTTAATGAAGTATTAATTCAAATCTCCTTTTTAATGAACATTGGTTCCAAATTCTCTAGGTCTTGCAAGTACTTCCTATTATTCTACAGATTTTTGTTAACCTGAAATTGTAAGTGCTTTTAATATTTGCGATCTGTCTATAGTGATTTAAATTTGTATGCATGTCAGTGCGCGCATGATATTAACCTGTTGCCAGCTACATTTTTATATTAACAAACTGCTTCTTAGTAGCCGCTAAGTAAGCATTTATGTATAAGGTAAATTAGAGAAAATAAAGATATTGTAACGAAATAAGTCCACAAAAGAAAAATAAACATCGGCGCGACGTTGATAAAAACGCACTGTAAACAAGTCATCTACACACAAGTACGGCGTAAGCAAAAAAAAAGTCTGGATCTTCTCTAGTATATCCCGGGCTTTGTATGCAGATATAAAAGCCGCTGGGGGTGCCAGGAAGAGTAATTCATTCAGTAGTATTCGGACAGTTCAAAATAAACTTAAATATAGTGAGTGGTGCAGTGTTATTACAGTTCTAGAAATACATAAATAATACAGACATAAATAATAGTGATAGAAATAAATGCGTGTGTTAATTTATTTATAGTAGTTTTAAGTGTGATACATTTATTTTATATTTTTATATTGTGATTAGTTTTAAGTGTGTAAATATACAGACTGTTTCAAAACAATTGCACGAGTTGTTTATTTCGACCCCGGAAACGCCACAATATCTAATAGTAAAGAAGTTGGTGAATATCAAAATGGATAAGTCTGCTATAGATGCACTACACAGTATTAATCAAATTACTGAAAAATTACAAGAAAAGAAGGTCTCGAGATACTACAAAATAACAAAACCAGAAATATACAGTAAATGATGATGAAAAATTCAAAATTTATTTGAAAATCAATTTCGATAACCCGGTACATTTATATATTTGCTGGGTTGTCAAGGATACACCAATATTATTTTTGTGTAGCGTATATTTGTCGCCAATATATTTGTCATATATACGTTACAGTTTTACTAATAGTTTGTTACAATTTTAATGTTTTAATTAATTAATGTTTATTAATTCACAAAGATAATATCAATATTATCGAAACTTATTCATTTTTATATTGTTTCAGTTAATTTACAGTCGCTAAACCATGAAAAAGAATTGTAATATATATAGTAATTTTTCTATGTAGTGCTTAGAATTTTGTTTATTAAGCAGTTTCTTTGAAAGAACTCAAGATGTCTCCCAAAATTAGCAGGTACTTTTTAGATATACGAATTATCTCCCAGAGAGATCGAATTTATCTCATATAGATTTTAGAATTGATTCAGGATAATAATAATTATAAAATAAAACTTCAGGTATCTTCCAAATCAGTATTAGTACCTAGTCACGTAAAAGGTCATGATCGAATTGTTTCCAAAACACAGTTTGTCACCAGTGGTTCAGTTTATCTTTAGTGATCAGTAATTTTCAAAACACTCATGTCAAAATAAGGATTTCTGATAAAGGTATCGAATTTGTCATGCGTATGTTCAACGTGACAGTGATAACATTAGTACGTTATATAAATTTCGCCCCCAGAGTGATGTAAACACGCGCATTCCAGGATGTGGTAGAATGCTCTAACCAACGCTTACGCAATCTTAATAATCGTCTTGAATTATAACTAATAATAGGTGTAAAATGTTGTCCGTAATTGGGCAACAACAAAAAGTGGTAATATATATATATAAATGAAACATTATAAGAAAATATTTCAAATGATATACATTTATTTTTCTTATTTGTAAAATATATTTTTTTGACTTGACGCTCATAGATTCTGATAATTTTAAACAGTAAAATTTTACTATATAAATTACCTAATTATAGAAAAAATATTAATATATAATAATATATTTATGCACAAAACGTAATCCTTCATTTCATGAAAAATTCACGGACTATCAAGTATTAGCAATAAATGTTAACCCTCATTAAAAGTTCAATTATACATACACGATTATAGGCAGCTGATGTTCCCTGTAAATAAAAACAGCTTCTTCGAAAGTAATGATGCCTTTTGAATCCTTAAAGTAAGTACTTTCACATGGAATAACTACTTTTCAATCGACCAAGATACCTGGTACAGGTAATAATAAACACAACTTAAGTTTCCGGTACTAAAATGATTATTGACGCGATTATGTTAAAACGTTGTATTTCTATTAATAATTAGTCAATGAAAACGTCACGACACGAAAGAGCTTTCCCACTACCATCAAACCACTCCATTCATTCCACGAACTCAAAAACGCTCCCTCGTATATGCAGAGTATTCAACTGACGTTTTAATTCACTGTAACAATTAAACCCTTTATAGACCTTCGTTATCAATTTTTTTACATTATTGCTATAATTTATAGTGCCTAAATAAATAAAAACCAACCATCCAACCAGTCCATTCCGCTCACTCCTATAATTTGGTGCTTTTAATGTGAAATGCTGACCATGTTCGTAATTATTACTAAATTATATATTTAAAAGTATTGAGCTCAAAGCTCAATACTTTTGAATATAATTGAAACAATTACTTCCAAAGCTAAGAAACACCATATTTTTAAGGAATTGGCTTAGGTTATATTTTTAATTGCGACCAACAAACGAATGTACTTGTTCTATAGTTTTGTGACTCACAGAGCAGCTGTTTCAGACATATTTAAAATTCTTATCTTTAACATTAACCTTCCTGATATTATATTAAATAAAAATTACATGTTGGTTAGATAATTATTTTACATAAACATTTGATAATTGTACAAATCACTGATAATCACTAACGTTGGTTCTGCGAAAATTATAAATAATTTCGAATACAATCATGGCTGCCACAGCTACGGAAAAAATGTAGTTGTTACAGTTTTTAGCAAAGAATATCGTTATATAGAATAGCGTTCTATAAAAAAAGCATGATATTTTTTTATCAACTTCTGATTTTTGATACACTAAACGCTAACTACACCTTCCAATCTTTAGAAATCATGTAAGAGTTTAGTCAAAAATGAGATATAGTAGCTACCCGATAATCACGACTTACACGAAGTTCTAAATTAAGTTTTAAATACTTTTGTTCTTTTAATAAATCTCTATAGATTGTATTATTTGTGAGATTTGCAAAACACTGCTATTATACAGGCGTATGTTTCTTCCGGTTCTTATTTTCGATTTTTTTATACCAAAATTGTTCAAAATCAAGCTCTAGCTACTATTATACTCTGAATATAACTGTTTAGAAAGCATGACTTTGGAAATATTGGCTAAAACTGTTTTTCGATGAGAGTAAAAAACCTTCCGTGGGTAGGAATTTTGATTCTTCCAATAAAACCCAGTTTTCTTGAGCTGAATTCGATTTATCGTTGATGTAATCATTGAATGAGAGTCGGGTATCAAAAATAACCCAAAGTCTTTCATCGTCTGAGTTAGCTCCAAAGTTGTGTTGTAGAAGTGGCAATCTTAACTAAGGTTGTTAACTTTAGTGCAGAAGCTCAGCACTCTGCTTATTCTGTTGAGAACACATCAATGTTGAACAAGTCCAATTTGTTCTTGGAGCATATACATATATTTAAAGGCGTTTGCAAATGGTTATTTGTGACAATCTAACTGTTGTCGTTGATGAATATTAAAAATGGAAGAGGGCTCAGAATCTATCCTTGAGGAACTCCTGATCATGGCGAGAAGTGACTGGAGTGTGATCTTTGTACGCCACATAGTGTTTGGGGTTGGTAAGGTGGGCATGATATATGATACTAGCGATGGAGGATATCCAATAGCATCAAATTTGGCAAGAAACACGTTATGATAAGTCCTATCAAATGCTTTTGACATATCATATCAGTCAGTTTTTTTTTATGGTGGAACGTTTTGCCATAAAACCATGTTGATTAATAGAAATGAAAGACCTAATTTACGGATAAATAGTTCTCCTATTTTTGTGTGTTTATTTATTTATAGATATAAAGAATAAGCAATTTTAATATTACATTCAGAAAACGTTTCCCAATTTTATTCCTATTAATGACTGCAGGTTCCTAAATTATTTTTATACTTACGTTAACAATTTTTCAACAGTTTTGTGGGAATCAAAGTTTTCACTTTTTTGAAGTGCTAAGATAACAAACAATGGACAACTTGGAGTGAAGTAAATAAGTATAAAGGATTTATTTGATAGCTAAGATATTTTACATTCAAATGTTATATGTATTTTTTATGAGAAAGGATTATATACAGCCCTAATACTTATATTGCGGTAACTTCAGTTTTGAGACGTTCAATGCAAATTCGTTACGAGACCCTTCACGAATGTGTACAGCAATATATATGGTTATTTTGGCGTTAGATTATCCTTCTATCAAATAAAATCAATAGTGGCCCTAAATGGTTGTAGAACACAGTAAGTCGTGGAATTGGCTAATGCTTTGTTACTTCATAAATACTACAAGTTTACACAATTTGTATATAGTATCAACGAAACGGCAAAGTATTCGTGCTTAAATTTCACAGCCTATTTCAATCATTTATTACCCCCCGTATTTTTTCTTAGATATTTTCATAGTAATTTTAAAATGTTTTGTAAAATACCTTTTTAAAAGTACATATATATGTAAATTTGCATAAAAGAAGTAAAAGTAACTCGTTAAATTTCTGTTTAAAGATACAAAAACATATAAAAAAGTCAGTAAAATTACATATAAGAAGTAAAAGTATACTTATCAATTTTACCTACTAAAATTCCTTTTCAATATATTTACAAGGTAAATTTCGGGTGTAATTTTATGATGATCGGGAGAAACTACAATCTAACAATTCCAGTACGGATTGAGAGTAAACGGATTTTACCTAATCCGTACTGTAATTATTTTTTTGTGTGTATTTCATACCGTTTATGAAGCGAATATATGTAAATATATTGCTGATAAAACACATATATTGACAATTAATTTATATTCAATATAAACAATTATCATTTATGTATAGTTACACAATTTGATGTGTCCGTATAATTACATGCATTTAGTGTTTGTTACTCACTTATTATTTATGGAGGCAGCAAATGCAGAGTCAACTGTCTGGCTAAACTGTGACGGAATGTCCTAAACCGTAATTGCGTTGGCAATTGTAAAAGAAAGGTTAAAAATGAATACGTATACAGTGATATATACATTCACACAATATATATGTATATATTGCTGTGACTCTTGCAAATTGAGATTTATATAAAATAATTTAAATTATTCAATCAGTAAGTAACAGCAGAATCAAGCATACATCTTAGTGCAAGGCCTTATGCTAGACCAAGATTCAATAAATCTTCTGCAAAATAGTAGGTTACGCAATTTTACATTTAACTAGCTCAGTTTAAAATGACTAAAGAAAATTTTCTCTCAGGGGCAGAAAATATAATTAAACTCTCCAATCAAATTAAATGCTCTTCAGTTATTACCAGGTCAGGTAAAGAAAATAAAATGCAAAATAAACCTTACAATATAGTTTATTAAGGACATTAAAGAAAATTTTAATATTATACAAATATATTTACAAAATTAAATATCTTAAATATTACATAAAATTATGCATGTCATGATCAAATGGTCAAAACAATAAACAAATTGTAATTAATAAATAGAGTAACATCGAATACAAATTTATATTTTAAAAATAAATATTATTATCATTTTCTTTATTCGTCAAAGATACATGTAAACAATCAATATTTAAACAAAATATTTTATTGTATGTTGTGAGTTGTACTGGAATATAAATTAATTACAAAAAAAAATTATGTAGCCTCTCGTTTGCAAGTATATAAACATTAAGGTAATGGCTCTGCCCTAATTAGTTCTGCCCGGGGCCTTTGCTCGCTCCCAAGACAGTACCATCAGAAAGCAAATCTCCACACTGGCAGGTACCCCAAAGTTCCACCCTATAATACGAGTATGCTTTTCAACTCGTTGGACACAACCCTAACATACACTACTATGTGCTCACCCCTTAAGATATATATATATATATATATATATATATATATATATATATATATATATGAATGTAATACAAAAATGTCTTTGTGCATTCAACTAATTAACTCAGCCCTGATTAGTTCTGCTTGGCCCCTTTGCTCGCTCCCAAAACAGTACCACAAAGACCAATTCGTGTTTTAAGGATTCACCAAGGCTCCATGCTATGAATTAAACATCTACTTAATTCATTACACACATCCCTGATCTATTACCCAACACGTCAATGTCAAATACACAAACACAATAAGATATAATCAATATAAAGAAAGTATATACAAAACAAAACAAAAAATTTACCTCGTTCTAGGATTCCAGTATAAAACACCACATAAGAAATTTGTACAACACTATATACACATTTATAATAAACATTAATAAATCACCTTAATTCTTCATATAATATCTCAAACTCATCCATCTCAAAATAAATTTTTTTCACAGTCTAAATATCCTACAGGTACATAAAACAAAAATTATTAAACTATAACTCTTCTAATTTTGTAAATAAATAATAAAGAAAATTTTATTAAAATGCGGTGTTTATATTTAATTCAAAAAAATTATTATTAGGCTATCTAATTTGATCGTTACAGACACTAAAATGCTTTACCATAACACACTGTGTAATAACCCTGCATATAAAAATAAAACATTCTAGTAAAATAAAAAAAAAAACATAATTTAAAATTTTATTTTTAATAAACTTATTCCAAATATAAATAATTATCTCCAAAAAAAAAAAAAATAATTACAAGTTCCAATGTAAACGAATCTCCTGAATTAAAATGATATCTAATTCAAAAAAATATTCCAAGTCCCACTTCGATTGAAAAATTTCATAAGTACAATAAAATTATTACGAAAATATTATAAGTTCCAATACATGAACAAATTTCTATGTCAGAATAACATTTAATCTATAAAATATTACAAGTCCTAATTTTTGTTAAAAATTTTTCTAAGTGTCGTAAAATCTTTTTTGAAAAATTAGTTCCGATTCATGAATAAACTTCTAAATTAAAATAACATTTTATTTTAAGAGGAAGAAGAGGTTTCCACCTACTTCTAGTTTTTCCTTTTAGAGCGGTTTACACCTGCTGCAAAACTGTCTGTTTTACTATGCGTCTTCGCTTATATTAACAACTTCCGAATAAAAAAAATTAAGACATGCTCCGTACCGATATCATCTCCACCTCCAAAAATGCATATCGATAGTGCTGCACCTATCGGTCAATCGATGTATTACTAGCTTTCAAAAACGTAAACAAATATTTAGGCATCGATTTGTTTACACGTTCGTGATTTGCAATTTCATCTAGCGAAGAATATTGTTTTCGCCGGGCCAAACTGTCGATCTCTCCCGGTCACAGTATTCTTCGTGCGGGAAACACTTTTTTGTCATAATTCACTTAATATTTTATGCTTATTCTAATATCATTTTACGTAAATAAAAATTAAATTTGCCAAAATATTAACTTAATGAATATCTATATACACATCATGATAAAATAAATAAAATAGTAATTAATTAAATTAAATCTAGAAGTGATCTTGATTATGCTTATTTACAATTTACCACCAATCTCAAGATCACTGCAATATGTAAACATGGAAATCTGCCAGGTAGTCACGATTGTTGACTTTCGTCACATATTATAACTAAGAACAGTGAATCTAAGCGTATATGTTAGTAATTATTAATTGAAAATGCCATTAGTCTACTATTTAAAAAAATATAATCTCTATGCAAATACGAAGCGTCTAACTGCAACGAACAAGTTCCCCATTTTTATAAGAATCCATGTGATATAAGAAAAGAAAAATAGTACAGAAGGGACCAAAAGTTCCTATGCGAGTGGGAATAACTATACGCAGCATTTTTCGACAACTCCACATCTCCTACGCTTGCCTGACCACACACCCTCTGAATTTTTCCTGTGGGGTTACTTGAAAGAGAGGGTTTACGTCAATAACCCTCCAACTCGTGACTAACTAAAGCACAGCATTCAAGGACACATAAAGCTCTTACAGGAAGGCATTTTAATGTTTGTCATGAAGCATATGTAGATACGTTAAAAGGAGATACAATGCAAGGCTCAAAATGGCAGACAATGTGGGAAGTTCTCTTTCTTAACAGTTAAACGAGAACATCCATTTAGTGGCAGTTAGAATTATTTTAAAAATAACATTCTGTAAACATAAATTATCTTTTAAAATCACTATGAAAGAACTATATAATACTTCCATATCATCATCCTGTTTAACAGTCTTGCAGTCGACTAAGACGTTTATATAAGTGCTCTTAAAATATCAAGTATTAATATTATAGGACTTTTAGCAGATATGCTTGTATGTTAAAAATTACTTAATTTAATTAAGCTGAAGTTTGAAACATTATTTATTTATTTCATAAATATTTGATATTCATATAATTCCTCATCAATTCAAAATCATAATTGTGAATACTGTAGTTTTTTAAGTATGAAATTTACAAGATTTTTTGCCGTGAAATAAAAAAGCACCTGAGATAAAGAGAGAGAGAGAGAAGTAAGTCAGCTGCAGCTACCTATGGATGGAGTTGGTTAAATGTAGTTTACGACAGTTTTCCATATTTAACCATATTTAATAGGATTAATAGACATTGAAAAGTAATCGTACTTTCTAATACTGCAAATAAACCCAGTGCAAAAATTTTAAAAATTTTGGATTTCCGACTTTTCCAGCATGACCAAACACGGACCATAAATAAAATAACAATAGCAAAGCAAAGAAAACAGTAAAGCCAGGACACTCTTAGTTAATGGAAACCATGTTTATTGAACAGAAATCAAGCCCAAGATCTTTCAAAGCACCGGCACACATTAACAAGTCAACACGACATTTCGAACCAAAAATCAACAGTAGACAAATAAAAAAAAACGAATTTCAAAGAAATCTTTAAAAATATCAACAGCTGCCCTTTGGTCATTATAAAGGGGAAATTAATCAAATATATGAATTATAAAGTAACTGTGTGTCAAAAAGACTAGTTTGGATATTAGATTTACTAACAGATAATAAAAAATCGATAGTTTAAAAAATAAAATGGAAGGTGCCAAGGCTGGAACCTTGAAGAACTCCAGATAAAATACCTGAAGTATTTGACACACGACCACAAGACGAGATTCGCAGTGTTCTACAATAGATAAGTAAGGTTGTAACGATATCAGGCATAAGCGCAAAATCCATAGTATTTTAGGTTAGAAATAAACAAACGGCTAATATAAGAATACTAAAATAAGTGCAAGAATCCCTATGAATTTAAAGATGGGCCTATTTGTATTTTACCAGTTCTTTCTAAAATTATCGAAAGAATAGATGAGGGGCAATTGCGTAAGGATCTTCACAGTCTAGAAATTCTATCACATTATCAATCTAGTTTTCGGGATTAGCACAGCTGCGGCACTGCTCTGCGCAAGGTTAGATATTTTTAACAATTATTAAAATTGACATCAATCAGTTGTCAGAGATTACATATTTCGATAACACATTTATAACACAATTATAAAATTTCTTGCGAATAAATATCAGTCTTAAATATTTATTTTATTTCATATACAATTTGGTTAAGTACAAATGTTAAACATTAAAAGATCATATTAAATAATATATTTCTAGTGTGAATATGAAAGAGTTTAATTTAAAGTATACTTCATCTCACACCGAATCTTTGAAAAATGGCTTTTAAATTCAACGGAAAGATAGGTGCCATTATTCGATCATAATTCTATAATTATAGATTTTCAAAAAGTGTGGATAGCTTAAATATTAATTAGAATTAGATACATATATTTACATGTAAAGCGAATATCATTGGCAAAGTTCTACGACAATAGCAGGTAATAGTACAAGAGTACAAGAAGCCGAAACCTTTCTTTTCTCGAAAGTCATTGGTCGCTATTAGACTGAAGAAAATGTCCGCACGATGAACTCGTCTGATGAAGGGAAATGCAATGGGCCATAAGCCAGCCCACACAAGTAATATAGAGATATTTGTTACCCATCTATAAATCTTCCCAGTCAGCCCCGGGTTATATTACAGATAATGCAGACAATTCAATTTTCTTCCCAAACATTCCTAGCATTTCAATAAAACACGGGTAAAAGAAATAATATTGAGTAAATATTCTTTTACTTGCATCATAAAATACCTTTTTATTATTCCCTTGTTTTATTTAAAAAAAAGAAACATTAAAATGGTTCAATTGAATGAAAATAAAGTGACCTTTGCCTAAATTAAATAGATGTAAGAATGTAAATAAATAGTTTTATTTGGACAATTCAACTTGACCTTTATTATCAATGCATTTAATCAATCAGACAACATACTATCATCGGATATATAAAACAAATTCTTAGAATTATAAAATTTATTAACGTTCTTAAAATGTATTTTTATGTACATCTTAATATACCGGGTGTCCAGTTTAAAATGCAGTACATTGGAGATACAATTAAATGGGAGAAAAGATGCGTATTCATTTGTCCATGAATAATCCGACATCAGATTTTGATATTTTTGTGTCATTGGGCAGATACAGGGTGAAAAAGAAAAAAATTCATTTTTGAAAATCTTCCACATTTTGTTTCCTAGAAGAGATAAATTTACAACAGTTGAAAGCTAGGGATAACAAGTCATGAGGATTTTAAAAATGTTTAAAAAAAAATCTAGGTCTACTAGATTTTGCGTGACAATAATCAACTTTTGTTTTTCTTATGGCAGCCATATTGGATTTTGACATTTTTAATATCTTCAAAAAAAAATGCTATTCAATGATGTATAACATGTTTATGTTCAAGATAGTAAAAACATGAAAAATAGAGAAAGTAAGATTTTAACATAGTAGGCCATGGAACTGTGGATATCTTAAGTGTATACTGATAAAAAAACAAAAAATAACAAGTCTCCAAGTACTGTTAAAATATCTTTAACATTTTATTTATTAGTATTCATTAAATAAAGGTGGTTAGGTAGCTGAATCATTAATGTAACAACTGTTCAAATAAGCCACCGTTCATTCGTATGCACAATCTACATCGTGTTAGTACTGCCTCACAAGATTGTCTAACCATGTTCGGTGTCATTCCATTCACTGCTTCTTCAACTGCTTGACGTAATTCTTCCACATTTTCATAAGATCTCGAATACACCTTGTTTTTCAGATAGCCCCATACAAAAAAATCAAGAGGTGTGACGTCCGGGGACCTAGCAGGCCACCCTATTGGTCCTCGGTTACCAATCCAGTTATTGTAATATTGATTATTTAAATAATTTGTAACCAACAAGGAATTGTGTGGAGGCGCTCGGTCTTGCTGAAAATACATATTTTGCAACGTGGCAAGTGGAAGTTCTTCAATTCGTTCAGCAACATGTGTGCGCAAAAGTTCTAAATACCTTTCAGAATTTAAATTCTCATTGAAAAAGAATGGACCGATAACATGGGTATCAATAACGCCGATCTAGACATTAAATCCCCATCTGACTTGCTGTCTAATGCCACGAACTAGGTGTGGATTTTCATCGGACCAAAAGATAGTATTTTTACGATTAAACATTCCAGAGTTAGTAAATCGACTCTCATCAGACCATTAAATTTTCGCAAAAAAGTTTGGATTTTCATTATGTTTTTCGATGAACCAATGACAGAATTGTGCTCTCCGTATTTCGTCACCATTTTGAAGCCCTTGACTGGCTCTTTCACGATAAGGTTTGACTTTGGCACGCTTTAAAATGGTACCAGCTGTTGACCTAGCAACGCCAAGTGTATTTTCAATTACCCGTAAAGACGTACGGGGATTTTCAACTACTGCTTGAAGAACAATATTTTCATTATTTTCATTGTTTTGCCTTTTTTGGGTTTGACAAAACTTCCATGCATTATCAAACTATCACGCAATCGGCAAAAAATGCTTTTTTCTGGCTGCCGCCTTTCAGGGTATACAAATGACAGAAGTATTGTGATAGATTTTTAAACTTTAAAAAAGTAAAAATTGTGTGTGTCAAATCAATAAACAAGATAAAAAATAAACATTGGTCACAATCAGCAGACGCAACTGTTCATAATCCTTGGGCTTTTATGACCGTCAAACATTTTCGGCATTCAGAAATTACATTTGTACAACCTCGGAATAACAGTACGACGAAAATGATCTATCTTGCACAATGTAATTATCACAGCAGTTCGTTTAAATTTGTCGGTTTAGGTTATACTGTTAGTGGAAACTATTTATTAAGGGGGCTTACGCAGAGGTGCCGACTAACTGCAGTGAGGTAGGACGTAAGGGGGTGGCGCCATATGCGCTAATTTCGCCGTTGTAAGGTATTCGTTCAAATAAAACAAACAGCAGAAATTTGTGGTGTTCTTATTATGTTTTTGCATTAAATTGAATACAAATGATTAATTAAGGTTGTTGTTAAAATTATTTACTCCTACATTTCACTCTCAAAGTTGACAAAATTTACAACAACATAACACAGTTTCAGAAATTTTATTTTGAAAACTAATTCCAGTCGAACATGCATTGAGCATTTGTTTATTTGTGTTTTAAATTTCGTTTTGATATTTCGTAAATGAAAGCGGTAGTATATGTGTCTAATGTGTCTTTATACTGAAATATTAAACTGTAATTGTACTATATACAAACTTAATAGGCTACTTAAATAGATAAACTCAATGCATGCCAAAACTAAACAAAATAAAAACTCAAATAATATCATACTTCTTGTTAAGACGTTTTCTGGACGCGCAAGCGCCTCTCATACAGCCTAACAGCTACGCATATAACAAACTTAACGGAAAACTGAACAAAGACAGAGCGAAAAGAGATAAACAAGAATAAATTGAAACCAACACTATTAATAGTCAAAAAATCTCGAAAAAGCTCGAAAGCTCATTACGAACTGATATAGATCAAATGGACATGATAGTAAACAACTGCACAAATACTTCTGGTAAACAAAAGTTTCGATTTCCGTTTCCATCCACGTGATGTCTATTTGTTGATATAAGAGATTTCATGCTATACCTAATTAGGGACATCTTGGTGTCATTTTACACTACGGAAAAATTATTCCTGTCGCCATGACAGTCTCTCTTCGCCAATCTACGTTTTACGTATCTATGGTTATAGGAACTAATTCAAACCCGACAAATAATTCAAAATTGATTTTATTTCAGAATTATCTTGTTGAATGGCCCTCTGAATACAACTCTTGCTTTGAATTTTGCTTAAATATTTGTCATTCATTCATCACACATTGCTGTTTTTAAAACCACATCACAGCAGCAACTCGTATTCACAAAAACAAATAATGTCGACAAAATTCAGAGCACATAATACGGAATTTTTCTTCAGTAAGCAAAGTATAAATGTAAGTGTCACAAAAATATGTAATTATTTCGTGATTAACATGTATTTATCCACAATTTCATGAATTAAATAACAATGGAAGAATGGAAGTGTCAAATCGTGTATAATATCAGATGATTGACGAGGTTTATATTATTAAGTTTCATTGTAATCGGTATATCGATTTAAGAAAGAATCGTCTTTGTCAGGTATCTACAATATCGACAGTTACATGTTGACAAATCCAATTCATTAATTAACCTTTAACACATATGGTTGTAACGGCAAAAATATTTCGGTTACTCACTTGGCAAAATCACAATTTTAGAGAAAGGTATTTGCTAATGTAGAACAAGTGAGCATATAGTGATTTTGCCAAGTGGGTAGAAAAGTACGAGTAACAGGAACCCAGTAAAGAAATAAACTGAGGCTTTAGAGGCTTCATCAATAGCTTTTATAAGACCAGAGCCTTCCTTCGTCATTCAGGAAAATCCTTCTCATTTACAGGTCAAGAATGTCTGCAAAAAGATAAGAATAGCCCGTGGAAGACTATGGCCTCTCTTGGGAACAGCCAGCTCACTCTCGAGCAAATAGAAACATCGAATTTACATCCAGATTCTCAGGCCAATACTAACCTATGCAGCACAAATCTGGTTCAATACCGCCCCGGCCCATTTACACGCCCTACAAATTATCCAAAATACATCGCTTAGAATGGTATTGAGAGCCTCCTGGTTCATGAGAAATTCCCAAATCCACAGGGACACAAACACCCCACCAATAGAAGAATTCATAAATCAACTCACAGCAGAATTCTACCAGAAAATGGACAATAACCCAAATATAGCACTCCCAGCTGAAATGAAGTACGATCCGCAGGACAAATAAACGCCCACGGCTAGCCCTTGCAAATATTCCTCAGTAGAGTTCAGCCTCCACTCCTCAATATCATGAACAAATCTTACTAAGACTATTAGTAAAAGGCTTAAGGCCTGACTGAAAAGAGCAATAAGAAGGAGAAGAAGAAGCTTCTCATTTACCTCCCCATATTAAGAAAATCCGCTAGCAAATATTGGACAACTCCGACGCCGACGACAGATAATCTTTTTTGAGCGAGTATAGCAACCACTACATAAATAACATGTTTAATGATCTGTAAAATCTTTATGAAATATTTTTTGCGCCTTAATGGTGTACATTATGAATATTTAAATTATCTCACAAAAATAAATATCATTTTCAATTCTGGTACTATTTACTTTGGCCCATACTAGAAAAACAGAACACTAATAGTGGCTTTCTTTATAAATTTCCAAATATTTCAAATGGTATAGCCTAAATCTTTTGATAAAATTACAGGAGTAACAATATCATTCAATTTCTATAGTATAGGTTCAATACTACTAGGTATTTTGGAGATATTCTTAATTCGTTTTGGGGGAAGCAATATATTACATCGCCAACAAGCATTACTTTTGAGTTCGCTAACATTTATTGACGCTATTGTCACTTACGACAGAGCAAAGAAATACTGTAAACAAGTTACAGAATAGCACTATCCATATGGTGAACTGCAACATCTGTTTACGTCTCGAAACGATAACAAAAAAAGTTCATTTAACTGGTAAATTCCTTTCTTCGTCGGCGTAGGTAGAAGCGTGAGGGGTTTTAAAATTTATTATATTTACCTTATATTTCGTAAGATAAATACAGTTATATATGTATATACCTATTTAAACTTATGTTAGTTTCGTTTTTTCATTGTTTTGACTGTTAATTACATACTTCGTAATTTGTGTAATAGTTCCTGTTTAATACCGTTTCATTGAATTTACTTCGCCCAATTATCTTGACGTAAGTGTGCACTGGATTTCGCTAAGTTCAATAACATACGCACACATTTTTAGTTATCATTTATTTAGATCTAGAACATTGTTTATGTTTTATGATATGGAAGAACGTCGAGAATGGCATCGTGAAACAATGGCGATTTGGATTAAGGGTCATACTGATTGTATGTCCATTGCCAGTGATTCCGAAATTTATTGCAAAGTCTGTGAAGTATCGTAACAGAATGCCCAAAAATCGCACGTACAATGTCACTTAGCATCGCTAAAACATACACAGAAATTGGACCCGTTGGAAGCTGACAATTTTAACGAAGAAATCTGTGAAGCTCCCACTTTCAAAACATTTCTCCAAAAATATACTGGTCGAAATGTTCCTGATGAATCCATCTTATGCAAATATTATAAGTGCTTCACGAAAACAGTAGAATGCGTCAGAAGACATCTTTCAAATCAGTACCTGGATAAGTGCCGACGAAACTGTCGATATATTAGCACGCTGTGTGGTAAATGTTGTAGTTGGTGTACTACATCCAACTATTCCATATAAACAGTTGATGCGGAAACAGGTACAGGGAAAAAAATTCTTTTATTTGTTAGTGACAGTGCCACATATATGTTAAAAACAGGCAGACTATTAAAGGGAACATCCTTATATGCTGCATATTACTTGTGTAGCACATGCTCTCCACAGAATCTGTGAATATATCAGAGACACCTATCCGGAAGTTGATAGACTTGTATCCGCTTTTAAAAAAGTTTTCAGAAAAGCACTATCGAGTGTAGGTCTTTACAGGGAAAAACCTCCATCTTTGTAACTGCCTCCCTCGCCAGTAATAACTAGATGGGGAACATGCTTGGAAGCTATTAGTTTTTATGCAGAGAATTTAGATAGTTTACAAAATTTAACTAAGACAAATCCCAAATTTAAAAAATCAGTTGTTATTCCTTCAGGAACACTTTGGAAATTTGCCTAAAGTAATCATATATTTTGAATAACGAAATCTCAAATTAAAAGATGGATTAACCACAAGTGACTTAGGATGTGGCCTTCGGCAAAAGTTAGACGCAGTTTTTAATAGAAAAAACATTAATTTTTTTTTAATGGAACACCTGTATATTTTTACTTTAAATAAAACAGAAATTATTTTTAGATAAAAGTCATTATACACTCTTATATGAAAATACTTGAAATAACTCAGATATTAACCATTTTGTGATTTAATCAAAGTAGTCCTGACTTCCAATAAATCATTTATTTAACTTTGTAAAATTACAATAAATGTTCAAAAATATCACCATTTTGTTAATTGCAGGTTAAAGCTCTTTTATGAACGCCTTATGTAGCATTCGAAATAAACGAATACTATTTTCTAATTCCACTACATTGGCGCAATTCTGTTGATAAACTTTATTGTTTACATTGCCCCAAAAGAGAAAATCTAATGGTAACTAGTCTGGTGGAATGGGCCGGCCACTTTATCGGACAATCTGTCCCTATCCAGTGGTCTTCAAGAAGCCTTTACATAACTGCACGAACCTCGCGGAAATTATGCACAGCGGCTCCATCTTGTTGGAATTGAATGATTTGACGATATACTAAATTAATATTATCTAGGAATTCTTCCAAAACTTCCACCATAACATTCACATATCATGTTCCCGTAAGCGATCCATAATAAAACAGACGACTTACTACTTGACTACCAATCAAACCACACCACACAATCGAACTAAATTTTATTTGTTGTTGTGATGGGTATGTTAATAGTGGATTTTCTCGGAATCAGTTTTTACGGTTAAACATACCGGAATTCGAAAAATTCGATTCGTCGCTCCAAATTATATTTCTTAATAGATAGATACTATTTTCTAGGCGGAGCAATCAGCAATTAATATTATAGGTATGTACTAGATGGCGGCATTGGCTTTTTTGTAGTTTTTAATTAATTTTATGAAATTTACAAGTTACACCAAATTTAGTTAAAATGGACATTTTCACAATTATACTTTATTACTGTAATAATGATTTATTTCGTATATGCAATTTTTATTATTCCCGCATGCAAATGCTACAAGCGCGAAATGACATGTTTTGATAATCGAGTACAAAAAATAATGGAAGTCAGTTTGTGAATTAGTATTTTGATATAAGAGTGTATAATCACTTTTGTCTAAAATTAGTTTTTCTTTCATTTAAAGTCAAAATATACAGGTTGTTCCATTTAAAAAATTAATGCTTTTACGATGTTATTTTTTAAAGTTTATCATCGTAAACACCAGTGAAAACACTGCTAGTTTGCTAATTTAACCAAAGTCTTAGTTCCAATAATAGCAAAGTTAGCCATAGTGCCGAGTCAATTTGAAACAGTCTGTATATTTTCAAAAATATGTACTCTGCGAAACGTTATATGCACGCTAACTGTATATATAACCTACTTTTAAGGAGATATTGAAAACAAATCAGGAAACTGTCGAACTGATTAATCAAGTGTACTGGGTAATTTCGTTTGATATACTGAACATACTTCAAAGACATACTTTGAAATGAGGTCAGAGAAATGAATAATACAAAAAAACAAAGTGCAACTAGCTTCGACTATCATGGATAATTAATAGAATACGATAGCAGCAACATATACACACGCATGCAGATAGATCAAAGGTATTTATGAGGAAGGAAAATGAAAAAACATCAACTACACCGCACATATTTCGTCCATGGCACACTACACTTGTTCTCTCTCATTTTCTACGTTAAAATATGAAACAACGGAGCGTGGAGATCCTATCACGACATCAAAAAGTATTCAGTCTATATAGTCTGTTCACAAAATGATAAAACAAAAACGGAAAAGAAATGGTAATAAAAGACATTCACAAAGTCTTCTTTTCTCGGACGAAGTGAGTAGTGCGAGTATGTTTGTATGTAGTTGGAGGTCTAGGTAGGCCGCGCTAAGCGTTATTTCTTTTTTTTCTCATTCCGCCGCCGCTGCACGTTTGTCAGTCGTTGAGCGCGAGAGGTTCGTTTGCCCGAAGCTGGGGGACAGACAAGAGATCATCAAACGGCAACGCGCTGGTCCGCGATATCGATTTGGCAACGGGGCTCGCTCGAATTCAAGAGTTAGTGAGGTTTTGCACAGCGTGTGCCAAGTGCAACGCACCACCGAGGTAGAGTCGTTGCACGGATGAGCGCTTCATATTCGGTGCTATTTTTAAAACGGTACAAGTACGAATGTGCTGGTTTTGGCGTTCGAATAATGAATGCATCAATAGAACACTCACAAAGCACATTTTTATATAAATATGTATGTACAATTATAAATACGAATGTGCAGTGTGCAAGTTATTGTAATAGGTACCACGTATTGTACGGGTATTTATTTATGGAAAACAATAAGTCAGTCAAAGTTAAGTAAATATTTAATTTAGATATTCACACATAGAAGACGCATACACAGGTTCAAAGGTTTATATGCGAGTAATACAAGCGATAATAATTATAATAATAGTGATAAAATAGAACATAATCAACAGGAATGTCGGTATAAATGCATAGATAAATGAAATAGAAATGAATTCTCTTAAAAGCACAATATTATCATGCAGTCCGTATTTATTATCATTATTAATTCATTTGATAGGAAATACTTCAAATGCATAACGAATTTAGTCATCGTTTAACATAAGAAGCGATTTCATTCAAATTTTTCGGAACGTCAGTAGCCTTTGATGCAATAAGGCATAGTCAATTTTTGAAATAGAAGGTTGAAGTCATGATATACTAGAATCGCTCTCGCAACCGACATGCGCCACCAAAATTAAAATGGCGTCAAATTTGAGACGTTGCAAAATTTGATCTGTCAAGTAATATTAATTTTGACACTATAACCCTAAATGATCAGTTAGGCTTGTGGTTTTAGCACTACCCACAATAATTATAATATGTTACTATTGATTTGATAATAATTTTGCTTAAGTACTATTGAAAAGGAGAATATAATGATTATTTTATATTTGTATGAACTTGTCTGCTGTTAGTAATTAGATATAAATATAAAAAAGTTTAGATTTTCAGAGAAAATTGAACTTTTGAAATTCATTTAAACATTCAGGAATGTATTTAATAATTATGTTCGAGTTAGTTTTACTACAGACAATAATGATATTTGGTAAAAAAGACAATTGTACAGCAGTATCCTTTGCTTTTCCATTAAATGCATCAAGATTATTAAAGTATTTTTACATGCAACAGCGAGGTCAGAAAAGTATTACACTAATTATAAAAACATTTGTTTGCCAGATTCTTACTGTTCACTATGATTATTACCATTATTACTGGTGTACTAAAAGCAACTTGTTTGAAACATTTCTCGTAGGTATATCATTGATTAAAACATAATTTTTGCATGCTAATCAAACATTTTTGATTAAGCTAAACACATCATTATTATATGCTTAAACTTTAAACTAGTGTAAATTTGTTGTTGGTAAAGATTATATTTAATGCAGAATTAAACAATTCAAACATATTATAAAGTATTTCAAATGTTGAGTATTCGTAAGCTGAATCTTTTGCTACTGATCAAAATTTAACTTACCAAGCAACTTTAAATTATAATACAATAATGAACAAGTATTTTTACTATCCCAATTTATAATGTACTACATTAATATTATTACAATACTATCACATATTTTTGAAATTATATAATCTTAATTCCATTAATAACAATAAATAATTACAAAATTAAAGTCCTACAGAAAATATACAAAGGTTATTTTAGAAAAACTATAAAAATAATGTAACAGAGATATGTTTTAACTGCATCCCCCTATGCAAATGCTTATCCTGTTGTCACATTAATAAACTCGATCATTATTTTATTCTGAAATCAATCATCCACCATTCCTCTATTACATTCAACATGGTTATACCTTCTTAAATTTGAAAATTTTCTAAACTGTATTCTTCGATTAGACAGAGTTCTTTCTTCAACTGATCAATATAAGTACAAATTATCTTAACTATCGTAATCTTCTGCCGAAGCATTATGAACAAATATGTTAACAGGTTCCAAAATCTGTCCTTGACTTTTGATATGGATACTGAATTTAATCCGTCTCCAATCCTTTATAAGCTACATTAGTTTTATCAGTTACGTGATTATTCTAAATAACATAAAGCAATTACAAGTAAAACCAAGCATTTATGTTGAATAAAACTTACCTTCTCGTCTATAATTTGGTTTAGATCAATATATTTGACTTATTTCTGAACAGGAAAGTGTGCTGATTAGTTTTTAATGACGTTGTTTAAGAACACATTTCCTTCAGAATAATAATAGTCACCGTTTCTAATGCTTCCTATAAGTAAATTGGAAAACACGTTCTGACAATATTTAGCTTGTATTCTTTTATGTCAGATAATCGTAGGTTATAGAATCCAAACTGCAAAATATTTATGTGCCAGTAAAATTCTGCTATTAATAGCAAGGTCATTTAATTATGTGAAATAAAAGTTCTTTGCTCAGTTTCTTATACATAATCTTACTCTTTGCAAAAATAATCTTGCAATAAGTTCACGTTCAACTTAACCACGTTAACCACAAACTCGCATCGCTATCTGGTTACCATAATAGTAAAGATGACCACAGTGTGACATTCATTAACATTAATAATAACTTTCACAATCGCTACTACCGCTATCATTAATACAAAATATCTGTTTTATCAATTTCTATTTCCCTATCCCAGGACGTCTTTATTTCTTGTTCAATATGAGTGATGATAACCCAAGTTTCATGTGTAATTGTTCGAAAAACGCTATACTGAATACTTGTCACCTGCTTGTCATACGCTGCGCTTGTCAAGTGTCATCCGCTCCGTGAAAATAAAAATCTGACAACAATGCTCAGAATAGCCATGTATTAAATAAAATATTGATATAGAAAAGTAATATTTAATAATTCTATCTATAATATTTAATTTCTAACTGACTTTCATGTAATAGTAGTTTACTAGCCGTAGCTATTTATCGTAAAATATTAATTAGTTGGTTGAATTTTATTGTTCTAAAATTGTTCCGGTTGATTGGAATTTGTAGTGGTATTGAATCAGCGTTTTAAGTTCGTACTTTTGCCGTGTCGGTTGCGAAAACGATCCGACTATACTAATTATTATTCGACTCAAGCTCTATCAGGAAAATTTTTCCGTTCTTAAAAATCTTGTTTAGATCAGAGATTTTCAATAATTCGAGTTTTTTTAAACCTCATACACTTTATGGCAGTTGGTGCAAATGCGACTGGCGTAATTTATTTTGTTTTTAATTTAACAGGCAGTGTCTGTGTTTTAAATAAAAAGTGTCGAAAGTACAACCTATGGACATTTCGGCATCTGTTATAATAATAATAATAATAATAATAACTTTATTAATTACCCAACAGAAAACTCCAAATGGGGCAATACAATTACAGAAATGCTCGATAATACAATGTTCAAATTATGAAATGATGTATCACATGATTACAACAAAAACAACAATTAATAAATTGGAAAATTGACACTAAAATCGCACAAGTTACTCATGACGATTATTGAAATTTATAGCAGCGTGATATAAGGGCGCTTTGTACAGAATATTCGTCCTGGGCGTCGGAACCATAATTAACTTGCTTGCCCTCGACTGAAGACGTGGAACCAGGATGTGCACCCTAGAAAGCAACCCCGGAGCATCCAATACACTGAAGAGTAAGTTATTCATGAAGGAAGCGCTGATGGCAGTTCTTCTTTCGGATAGTGCTCTAAAATTATGTCTCAAGAGCAATGCGCCGTAGTCAGTATTCTGAATCGGATAGAAGCCATCTAGTTTAAATGATAGGTATTTCAGGAACCTTCTTTGCACCCGTTCAATTGCGTTCGAGTAAACACGGTATGTCGGGAACCACACCTCAGATGCGTATTCTAGTTTGCTGATAACGAGGGCATAGAAAAGGGAACATATCGTTTGTAAGTTAGAAAAACAATTACAGGTACGAATAATGAAGCCAAGTATTCTATGCGCAGAAGCGGTAACGGATGATATATGCTCAGAAAACGTAAGTGCAGAATCAAAAAAAACACCCAGTCTTTAACGGATGACAAAGTAGATATATAAGTAGATAACGAGGGCATAGAAAAGGGAACATATCGTTTGTAAGTTAGAAAAACAATTACAGGTACGAATAATGAAGCCAAGTATTCTATGCGCAGAAGCGGTAACGGATGATATATGCTCAGAAAACGTAAGTGCAGAATCAAAAAAAAACACCCAGGTCTTTAACGGATGACAAAGTAGATATATATATATATAATATTTAAAAATAAACGTTTTTTTCTTGGCCTTAATGCATATATATAAATAAAATATTTTTTCTTGGTTTGTTAGGCCATTGTTAATGAATACAATTTAAGGGAACTAAAACAACATTCTCATCGACGTTTCGGTTTTATTATAACATCAAAACCTTTTTCCAGATAAATTAAAAATAAAAGTAATTGCCTATATACAATTTTTTTTAAGGGAAAAAACACATTTCCCTAAGTCATGTTCTAACTACATTTTTGATAATTGTAAAAATTAATTTATCTGATCGGCTAGTTTTATGAACTTATGTGATTTCACCAAGTGTAATACTTATGGTTTATAACATCGAACACATAAGTTCATAAAACTAGCCGATCAGATAAATTAATTTTTACAATTATCAAAAATGTAGTTAGAACATGACTTAGGGAAATGTGTTTTTTCCCTTAAAAAAAATTGTATATAGGCAATTACTTTTATTTTTAATTTATCTGGAAAAAGGTTTTGATGTTATAATAAAACCGAAACGTCGATGAGAATGTTGTTTTAGTTCCCTTAAATTTTATTCATTAACAATGGCCTAACAAACCAAGAAAAAATATTTTATTTATATATATATATATATATATATATATATATATATATATATATTAATTTTTATTGGACGATTTGTAGGTCGTTATACTAGTTTTTTATAATTATTTAAAACTAGTATAACGACCTACAAATCGTCCAATAAAAATTAATATATATTTACTTATATGAGGTCAATAAAAATTTAATATCATATATATATATATATATATATATATATGTTGTCAATATGATACTCTGAACGAATGAAATTTATCTTCCTAGTATAAGTGACAGAGCAGCACTTGTCTATATTGAGATATAACTTATTGCTCCTGCACCAGGCAAAAATTATATCCAAGTTTCGCTGAAGTAGGTATATCGACATCCGAAGAAGTCGCTATTCTATGATAAATTTTTATATCGTCAGCATAAGCCAAAACAGGACATTGAATCGTGCTAATAAGATCGTTAACAAATAGATTAAATAAAAGAGGACCCAGATTCGAGCCCTGTGGTACACCAGATGATGACACATACTGAAGGGATCTGAAGCCATTATAATAGACATAGTTCTGGCGGTTTGACAGGTAAGATTTAAAAAAGCAGACTAGTGCGTTATCGAAGCCCAAATAACTCAGTTTGCGGAGCAATATTGAGTGGTCAATACTGTCAAAGGCACTTGAGAAATCCGTGTATATAACATCCAATTGTCCACCCATGTCCAGCGTCTCAGCTATTTCTTGGGATAATGTGGTTAAATTGGTGATTGTTGATCTTCTTGATGTAAATCCATGCTGGTGGAAGGACATACACGATTTGGTGAGAAAGGCGACTCCTTCATTAATAATTGATTCAAAGATCTTTGCAAAAACAGGGATAATGGCAATAGGGCGGTAGTTGTTGGGGTTGTTAGCGTCACCTTTTTTAAAAACTGGACAGATCCTCGCAATCTTCCAATCATCCGGAAAGACGCACGTGCGTAGAGCCAAGTTGAAAATCTCACATAAAGGTTTAGCGAAAATAGTAGCACAGTCCCTCACCAAAAAACAAGGAAGGTTGTCATTTCCTGAAGTAGATTTATTTTTAAGTCTTTTACAATGCCGAATGACTTCTTCAAGGCCGATATCCGAGACATGCACCAACGGATAATTAGACAGCGAATCAGGTAAGTCATCAATTACGCCACCACGCACGAAAGCACCAGAGAAAGCCAATGCAAAGGCATCAACAATGGCAGATGGTGTGTTATATTCCTGAGCGGAATCATTAAGTTTACTTGGAATTCTACTAGTACATTTTTTTGATCTAACATAGTCCCAAAAGGAACGTGGATCAGTATATAACTTGTGTTGTATATTGTTATTGTAACACATATAAGCTTCAGAGATCTTGGCCTTAACTATTTTGCGTAGTCTCTCAAATTCTCGTCTAAAATACATGACACCGGTTTTTTTCCACTTTACATGATAATACCTCTTAACTGATAATTCATTCTTTATATCAACAGTGAACCATGGCGGGTATTTTAAAGAATTAGAACTTCCAACTGACTTAGGCACCGACAAGTCGAGAATGCCATAAATTATTCCATAAAACTCATGTACTGCCTCGTTAACATCAGTACAACTTTTTAGAATGGACCAGTCAGCATGTAAGAAATCTGAATAAAGATTATTTTAATTGGCTTTATAAAAATTGTATCTTTTGTTATGATTAGATATAAAAGCTGGACATTTTGAAATTGATCTATATGTGAAACTTATACTCAAAGCAGGATGATAAGTATCTTCTGAGACAAGTGGTAGTGAGTCACGTTTTATTCCAATTACATAATCACAGTTTGATAATACCAAATCAAGCATTCGACCGTGAGGATTTAAGACATGATTAAATTGAATAAGATTTGTAGATGTTTGAAATAGCAGGAATGAATTCAATTTGGCATCAGCATTCGTAGGATCCGCATAATTCGGCAGATTAAAGTCGCCCACCAGTAAAACAGATTTATCCAAAATAAATATCTCAAGTAATTCAAAAAGTCTTCAAATAAATGCAAGTTAAGATCCGGAGGTATATAAACAAGGACAACATGAAGTTGCTTCAGGCCCAGAGTAATTCTCAAAACCAATACGTCCACCAGTTGTGTGAGCCGCCTAAACACAGTGGTGTCAAGAGATACACAAGCAAGGGAATCCCCAACAGCAGCCAGCACGCCGCCGCCCAACACTCTGCCGGTAATTATTGGATCACGATCACATCTGAAGACATTATAATGAATTGGAAAGAGCTCGCCGCTGGAGAAGGAGTCGGTAAGCCATGTTTCGGTAAGTAGTATTATGTCAAAGTGAGAAGAAAGAACCGCATTTAGAAAAGTATGTGTTTTTGTACGTAAGCCGCGAACATTCTGGTAATACATCTCCAAACAACAGATTCTGTTGGGCTGAGTTAGTTTTCCGAAATGACAACAACCCTTGGCACTCCATTCACATACTTAATTCTAAGGTTCTCCTCTCCTTTAGATTTACGTTCAGTAAGTTCAGCTTTTACTGCATTGAATAATTTCTGCTGAAATGGAGTACGGTTAGCAGAAATGAAAACGCCAGGATGTTCAGCACAATTCTTTAGTAGTATAGATTTCGTTAACAGGATAGAAACAGTATCAGAAGACGAAAAGGAGATTTTAATAGGTCTCTTAGAAACTGCTTTTGTGGGATCGAATTTGCTTAGTCTAATAGGCTTCATATTTTCGGAAACAGCAGCACCCACATAACGAAACACCTCACGCACCGCAGATAGATCTGCATCCATAGCAATATGTTATATTAATTACTGCATTTCAATTATTCATTTCAATGGTACGACATTATGTGCATTATATTGATGTCAATCCATTAGTTAAATCTACGGAAAAACCTCGGTGGAACTTTCAAAATGCTGACTGGAATGAATTTAGGAGACAAGTTGATTCGAATCTTCCGTGGATACCACCTTTACCTAAAAATTATTTTAGGTTTTTGGGTGTCATTAAAGGGGCAGCTAAGAGATCTGTTCAAAGAGGTTTTCGTAAGGAATACATTCCATGCTGGTCTGAAAGAACAAATGAATTACATAGAAATTTCAATGAAAATCCTAGTCCAGAAATTGCTGATGAATTATTAACTTTATTAAATCAAGAAAGAAAGAACAAATGGTCGCGTCTTGTGGAAGACATGAATTTCACACATTGTAGTCGTAGCAGTTGGAATCTATTAAGAAAACTAGGAGCGGCAACCCAAACTAGTATTGTAGAATCAAAAATCAGCGTCAAGATTAGTGGACGTCTCAAATATGATAAAGTTAAGTAAAGTAGAAATCAAAAATATGAAGAAATTATTGCGGAAGAAAAGAAAATCTATTAATACAAAAAATGATGATCTTACAACACCCTTTTCTATGGAGGAATTGAATATAGTGATAAAATTATTAGATAAGATTCGTAAGGCTACTTGTTTTGATGGAATTAATCCTTTATTAAACATCTAGGTCGTTTAGGACGTAATTGGCTTTCATGTTTCTATAATAATATTTTAAATAATGGTATTGTTCCTACTGTATTTAACAAAGCAAAAGTTGTAGCTGTTTTGAAGCCAGGAAAGTCAGCACATGCTGCTTCTAGTTATAGCCCAATTTCTTTATTATCAATATGTTACAAGATGTTAGAGGAAATTTATATCACAGAATTTCTCCAATTATGGAAAATATCTTTCCCATAGAGCAAGCTGGTTTTAGACCAAATCGTAATTGTTGTGATAAAGTATTAGCTTTAACAAATTATATAGAGAATGGTTTTCAAAAGAATTTGAAAACAGGAATTAGTTTCATTGATTTAACAGCTGCTTATGATACAGTTTGCTTATGATGGATTATTTTTAAAATTATATAATGTGTTGCCTAATGGTAATTTAATTAAACATATGGAAAATATGTTTACAAATCGTAAATTTAGAGTTTTTATCAATGGAGAAAGTAGTAAATTTAAAATATTATATAATGGTTTACCTCAAGTATCGGTATTATCTCCTCTTCTCTTTAATTTATATACGTACATGTGATTTACCAGATACGAATTCTAGAAAATTCATCTACGCTGATGACATGGCAATTGCTTATCAACACAATAATTTCAATTAAAATGAAGTTAATTTAAACGAAGATCTATTGAGTCCGAGTGATTATTTTAGAAAATGGAGATTAAGTCCTAACCCATCTAAGTCAGAAGTTTCTTTTTTCCATCTTAAGAATAACGAAAAACATAAAAAAAACCTCTAGTATCTTTTAATGGTACTGTTCTAAGACTTAATTTTAATCCAACATACCTAGAAGTTACTTTGGATACATCGTTAACATATAAACAACATATTGATAAATTGCGTATGAAAATTAAAACAAGAAATAATATCTTACAGAAGTTGACTGGTTCAAAGTGGGGAGCTCGTGCAGACATTTTACGTACGTCAGTAGATAAGCTATGACAGTTCTGGCGCAAATCTCCATAAGGTTAACACAGGGGGTCTAAAATTACTTTTACCCCCACCACTCCAACTTCTGACATCACGTGACCGAAAGCAACACCCCCGTTAACGGCTTCTGAAGAGTTTTGAACAGCTTCTGAAGAGCTTTGAACGGCTTCTGAAGAGCTTTGAACGGCTTCTGAAGAGCTTTGAACAGCTTCTGAAGTGCTTTGAACAGCTTCTGAAGCCGTTAACGGGGGGGGGTGGTACTTTCGGTCACGTGATGTCAGAAGTTGGAGTGGTGGGGGAAAAAGTAATTTTAGACCCCCTGTGTTAACCTTATGAAGATTTGCGCCAGAACTGTCATAGCTTATCTTCTTACGTCCGCTCTTGCATTGGTGTATTCTGCTGCTGAATATTGTAGTGCAGTTTGGATGAATAGCGTACATGTTGGTAAAGTAGATATTCAGTTAAATTGTACAATTCGAATTATTACGGGCACAGTAAAATCTACTCCACTTCCTTGGCACAACGTCCTGGCAAACATTTATCCTCATCAGTTAAGAAGAAAATAGCTTTAAAACGTTGGGATAAACATGAAAATTTTCCTAATTTATATTTAATTACTCAAGATCTTCAGATCTCACCATCTTACTTTAAATCAACAATTTTCGATTAATGACCTCTAGAAATCTATTTGGTTAGAATGTGAAGTGTTCAATAAACTATTAATAGATGATCCTTTGATTGAAACTCCTGGCTTTACACAAGCAATAAAAATTTGGTGTAAGTTGAATCGTCTTAAAAGTTTTAAATCATGGACTTCGAATTATTCCATATGTATTTTTTTAATGTTTTTGAAAAAATATATAGAAGGTAGGTATGGAGTTGTCATCATAGAATACCTATAATTTTACTTTTATAAATATTTTAAAAACATAAAATATTAAATAAATATGTATTCATCTACAACAAAATAAATAATTCCTCAAGTATCTACATAAAAAACATTTAATATAAAATTTTATTCCTTGTTAACATGAGAATATTAGAATAATTATTAATTGCTTCAGCCAACACTTGTATGGAATCAGCTTAATGTGTTATGGCATTACTTAGATTTGCTAAGTGAATTAGTATTTCTTCGACATCTGTTAGGGGTTTTACTCTATTTTGCCCTCCCCCAGTGCCCTGTTATACTCGTTGATGGTCGCGGGCCCTTTTTCGGGTCCGAGACTTCCATTCCACAAACAACCGCCTCCATTCCTCTCTTGTCCTTTGAGGACCTTGCATATTATTCAATTAAAGTTCAACTCTATCCCATACCTTGTTTTTAATTGGTGTTATTTAAGGTTAATAACGATTTATTTCCTTCAATGAATAGAAAATCAGCTGAAACATTTCCCTGGTCCGTTGTCACTCTAGTTCCTCTGATTATTTTCAAATCGAAGTGCATGGTGGCGAACGAGAAATAACACTCGCCAACAAAGAAACTATCATGATATCAGTAACAAATTTGTTTTAAAAAGAAACTTCAGCATATTTTGAAGAAGTTATTATAACGGTAATTAAAATTTATTTTAGTACCTGCAGTTATTAAGAAAATCACTTTAATACCATAAATGTTAAATACGAATCACAATACAGAGTGACCGTTTATAATAATAACCGTAATAATATTATCGAAAGTAACAAGTAGATACATATAACGGAATATTATAATAGTTGGGGATTTGAATGAAAATATATTATCAAAAACAGACAACAAGTCACAACTAATTACTATATTAGCATCGTATAATTTACAAAATGTATTTGAAGAACCGTCGAGAATTACCTCAAAATGACTTACAGAAACAAAGTAACAAATTTAAAAAAAAGATCAAAAGAAACATATCTAGAAATGTTATTGGATAACAATAGAAGCAACTCCAAAGGGCTGTGGGAAAACTTAAAAATGATGCTTTTTGATGAAAATAAATTTAATAGTAAATCTATTATATTTCTAAATAAATAAATTATGAATAACGTGCAGATTGCACACATTTCAACAAATATTTCATACCTACCGTACACGACATAGTAAACAGTATACCAAAAATTACTCAAAAATATTATTTTCCACAAAAAATAACCAGTGCAGAATTTACACAATTCAACACATTTTCAATGTATGACCTGAAAAAGTATTAATTTCTTTAAAAATTACGGAAGATGTTGCGAGGGATAGAATTACATCTGGAATTTTGCTGAATGTGTGCATGGTTGCCGCTAATAGATTCTTGGATGTAATAATTACTTCCTTGACAATAGATGTATTTCCAGAAGAATGGAAGACTTCTTATGTGGTTCCTGTGGAGAAAGTGAATGGTATGAAATTGTGTGAGTTGCGTCCAATTAATATTGTTCCTGTATATGAAAAAGTATTAGAAATTTGTGTGGAAAATCAATCTGTGAGAAAAACAACATCACAGTTCCTAATCAATCAGAATTGATTTTTAGAAAGAATCATCAAGATGACGGGTGTTTTGTAGTGGCAGTATTTCTAGATTTGCGTAATGCTTTTGAAACTATTGATAGGAACTTATTAAATAGTAAACTAAAGGTTTTAGCAATTAGGGACAAGGTTGGACAGTGACTAAAATCATTTTTCACAGATAGACTACAAAAAGTAAAATATAATGGCTGTATTGCTACCCTCTTGTATTTAAATTACAAATGGCCAACCCCTAAACATATTCGGTACCCAAATTCCAAGAAGGTAGTAAGTCAGATACCACCACGGTAATTAACCTTCTATTTAAATTTAGGAAGACGCTTGTCTATTAAATAATCACCAACTTATAACACTCAAGTCTTACCTCTTACTTCCCAAGGGTCGTTATTAAATACGGGAGTCAGCACCGCCTCCAGCTACAGTCGTAATGTGGGCGAGTTCGAATACAGTACTCGTCGAAGGTTAAGTTGTCAGGGCGCCTATCCGTTAAAATATGCTGAGCCCAACAGATATTCAGACCCTGGACCAGATCCAATGTAAAACTCCCCAGGTGATAAGAAAAATAAGACCAACACACACACATTCAAACTTAACAAACAGTTTATTGAAACTACAATTCAGGTCTCAACAGTTCGTTTCAATTATTGTACACAAACCGGCTATACTATCTAATCTCTGATTTTCCACAAGATATTCAAAGACAAAAAAAAACAATGAAATGTAAATCACAAAGCGCAACTCAGTTGCCAGTATTAAATTTCTGAAGGATTAATTAAAACTTAAATGGTCACCCAAGGTGATCCACAACTTAAAATTATCAATAACGTACAATTACAAATTTAAGAGATTCAAAAACGGAGAACACATGAAACAACCTTTTAAAGTTAAAATAATTAACCAACAATATTCTTACAAGCATACAGTTATAAGGTAACTTGCCGAAAGTCCCTCCAAAGTCGAACAGTTTGATCGTGAGTTGCAACACGTCAACACCAAAATAAAACACTCTGTATACCAGAGGCAACCGACAATCTATTCGACATTAGAGTGCAGACTCTAAGTTATATGGTATCTAATTCTATAAAAATTAGCGCTAGTTAACTATGCTTTACATAAGGAAATGTGATTAAATTAAATTCAATAATTTCTTACGAGATTGTACAAAAATAAATTACAATGGTTGACTAATTGCATTAAATAACAACTAAGAATTTACACAAGACCGATGTGCGGCTACAAAGCCCATACACATCCAAAATTTAGTTCAAGTTCTAAGTCCAAAAATAAAAAGGCTACGTAACATCTCCAAAAATGACAAAGTAACCTCCAAACTGGGGTCACTGTTATTAATAAAACTACGTTAATTCAATAAATTCAAATTATAAAGGCTCACATGCCACAAGGAGTTAAATTAAGAAATTACGATGACTTATTTAATTAGCTAGGCCGGAAAATTGAAATTTACTGTTCGAAGTTCTCGAAATTGACATAAATTCTACCAAAACTGTTTGGCCAATAATTTCTACGCTCTGGATAATATCAGGAAAATTTACACAGTCACAGGACCTTAAAGAAAATCACATCCACAGCTACCATACACGATACCTTCTACGGATCCACACGTTACAAGAAAACTGCTCTCATATCTTCGGCTAACGACATCTCAAGAAATTAGCGTAGGCAGGCTACAGTATTCCATTAATCTGCACCTTAATTATGTCTTCACCGCAAGATCCAGCAATAAATTTCCTTGGAACCGTAAGGTTACCATAGCACGTGGTTCTTAAATCTTAACCCAACAAAAGTGCTCAAATGAGGTCTATGCCATGCACTAACACTAGCAGAGCAGCTTAAACAGTTCCCAAGCCACGACAACCAATATCCTCAACAAGTTTATTATAATAACGCCAAATCACATTAATGCTTGAGAAACAACATTAAAATCCGCCTGTACTAGCGATTGCACACGATATAACTCAAAAATTCTTCATTTCTCAAGTAGTGTCTAAGGAACTGCATCTGCTCTGTGATGTTTAATGCTTCTTCGATGACCGTTAAAGTTCAAAAGAGAGAGATTCTAACATGTCAAAAACCGACCTCAAGCGTAACACGAACATTTGCCCTAAAGACCGAGCGTCCTAACCTGATATTTTAAATATACGACATAAACGCAGATTCAAACGACAATAGAAAAATGGAAAATAATTATAATTAATTTGTTACATAACTCTAAGCCCCAAAAGAAACTCTAAAACTAAATTAGAAATAATTATAATACTTATTATTTATTAATAAACTGCCGAAACCACTAAATAAAACAAGTGCGCCATCTACCCGCCAGGGAAGGTATACATTACGCACATGAGTAATGCCAAACCGCTCGACAGTAGGAGTCTTATGAAATTTCTCACTAGGTGGCGGAAAGAGTTGATAACATTAATTTAATCCAAAAAGCCAAGATAATTTATTTAATCAAACGATAAACTAAAACTCTCAATTCAGAGATAAAATACAACAAAATAATTGTAACAGTATATCAGATGCAGTAAAAATTAACTTTGGTGTTCCACAAGGAACGGTACTGGCTCCACTACTATTTAATATTTACGTAAATGACTTAAGTTATGAGTGTGAAACATTGCAATATTTGTATGTTCGCAGATGACACCATTATATGTGTATGTGGAGACAAATGATTACTGAAATTCATAAGAATTTATCATCGTTATACAATTAGCTTTGTAATAATGAATTATGTATTAATGCTAGTAAATCAGAGTATGTACATGATTGTAGTAGGTAGCAATTATAAATTAAGTAGATTATATGTAAATAATGTTAAAATTAAGATATAATAATTATGAATTGGATAAGGTAGGAGAAACGAAATATCTTGGGACTATAATTGATGAGAATTTAAATTTTAAGTCACTTGCACAATAGCCGATGAATAAAATGTTTAAAAAAGTTCACTTCTTACGTAGAAATTCGAGGGGTTTGTCTATGAAAATTACGTTACTACTAGGTAAATAAATCGCAAATAGGTCCTCATATAGGTTTCAGTTCGACCCTACTTTTCAATTTGAATCAAAATGAAGTACAGCAGATTCAAAAAATTCAGAACCATGGAACGAGAGAAATATTAAAATATAACAGATACACTCCTATAAAATTGATGTTAAATACTTTAAATGTAATGAGTGTTAAACAACATATTGTTTATAGAGCTTTCATAATTATTCATAAAATCAAGATGGGATATTTGCCACCACATTTAAGCAATAGGTTAGTAATAGTGCGAGACATACGAGGGGTCCTTTTTATATGTCCGGACTAGGCATGAAAAAAAAGTTTCGAACAACAATAAAAATTTATTTTTCAATATAGTCCCCTTGCTTTTGGATGCAAGTATTACATCGTTTCAATAACATCTCTAACCCATTATAAAAAAATGCCTTTGGTTTGTCTGCACAATACCTTTCAACAGCCGCTATAAGTTCGTAATCGTCCATAAATTTCGTTCCTCTTAAGAGTTCTTTTGAGATTAGGAAACAAAAAATAGTCGCACGGAGCGAGATCTGGACTATAAGGTGGATGGTCTATTTCTGTAGAGCCACATTCGACAACGGCAGCTTTTGCAAATCTTGATTTGTGGACTGGTGCATTATCGTGAAGCAACAGGACACCTTGCGTCAGTTTTTCGCGCCTTTTACGCAGTCAAAATTTGTTGATGTGTGTTTCTACGCTGATTTTGTGCACGATGTACATGTTTCAATTTAGTAGGTTAACTAAATCCAATCACCAGTGGGATATACTCTTTTCTATTTTTCTACAGGTTTTACTGAAGAAAGCAAATTAGTTGCCGAAATACGTATATAGATTTTTTTATATCGTTTTAATTTTTTTGGCAAGGGATTTTTCCTTTTGAGTTTTGTTTTAGATTTTAAGCCACAGTCTCCATCCATTATTGAATAAATCTTAGAACTTTTAATTACCATCCTCTGCTTGCAAAATGGTTTTAAAAAGTGCGTTTGGATTATTGTAAGGACAATTTTGAAGATTTAAAGTTTTTTGAAAATTATTTTTTTTAATGTGAAATGTGTAGTGTCGGGGCATACATCTTGCATAATTAGTATTAGTTGTTGTGATGAAGAGAAGTGTGAGGTAAAGAATGACGAATGATGTTGATGAGCAATTAAATGAAATAGTACCTCTATATACCAAAAGAAATGAAATATTTAATACAATGTTTAATATTTAGAATTGAAATAAATATAATTTATTTCAATGGTTATGAACCAAATGTATACAGGGTGTCAATATATAGCTTATTATTTAAAAAAAAAGGTACAACTAACATGTTTTTTTTCCATTTATGTTTCACTTAGTATTTATTCCACTTTTGATTTTTAAATTTATTTCTCAAATTTAAGGATTATTAAAGCCTATATACAAGAAAAAGGAAGATACAGAGATGCAATTAGAAATCCTGGAAGGCTAAAAAAAGGAAGTGTCTCGTGAGAACCCTTTTCGTTCTTCATCAAAAATTGCGGCTGGTTTAAAGCAGTACGATGAAGTTCCTGTTGACGCTCGCACGATAAGAAAAAGACTACTGAATGCCGAGATAATGAGTCGTCGTCCAGTAAGAAAAAAAAAACAGCACTATCCAAGAAGAATGTCAAAGCCCAATTCGACTTTGCGAAATCGCATAATACTATACTATTAATGATTGTCGTAGTCATTTTTAGTGACGAATCTAAATTAAATTTATTTAATAAAAAGAGACGGCATTTGTCACGTACGGCGTCCGAATATACAATTGCCAATTATAACGCATGGGGTTGCTTTTCTTGTTTAAAAATGGGCCACTAGATAGAATTCATGGCATCGTGGATCAGTATGATTTCAAAAACATTTTGGAGACTAAAATGGAGCCATATGCGATATTATACCTCTAAAGCACCAATTTCAACATGATACCGACCCTAAGCACAGCTCAAAACTTGTGACTGACTGGCTTGCTTAGAACCAGCAAAATTGGTGTTATGGTGTGGCTATCGCAGTCCCCAGAATTCAATTCCATTGAGAACCTGTGGAAAATTCTGGATGCGAAAATTTGTGATCAAACATATAAGAATTTGAATGAAGTCTTCGAAGCATGCTGCTGCTTTTAATAATTTTGACCTCCTAAATTTAGTTTTGACCTATCACCTACCAATTTTTCATAAACCGAAATCTTAGTAAAATTTCACATTTCATAAGAATTTTATTGCCACTTCTACATATTAAATTGGGCTTGATGAAACAGTTCGTGAAAGCTCTCGTTAAAAACAGAGAAGGTTTTAAATATATTTGCAAACAATTTCCTAAGTTTTCTGATGCCAAAGTAAAAGAGGGAGTTTTTATAGGTCCTGATATTAGGACTTTATGTAGACGAAGACTTTCTAAATTTTATAACGCCTATTGAAAAGAAAGCCTGGAGTTCATTTAAAGAAGTTATTGAGAAATTCTTCGGCAATAACAATGATCCAGACTATGAGAACATAATCAGCAAAATGTTGGGAAATTTTCGTGTGTTACTTTGCAACGGGAGTTTGGAGGTACACTTTCTATTGGCACATCTAGACCAATTTCCAGAAAAGCTTGGGGCACCTAGTGAGGAGCAAGGAGAACGTTTCCACAAGGAAACGTAACGCGTTACCAAAGTCAATGGAGTGTATCGATGATGGCAGACTACTGTTGAACATTACAACGTGATAATCCGCATAAAACTCCTAGCAGAAATTCCACAAAATTGGAGTTTTCTAACAAAAAGGCGAAGATTCCATTGAGTTAAGTACTAAAAATACGTAGTAAATTATATGAAACGACAAAAATAAAACGTCTCCTAAAAAGTTTCATTTTGTTATAGACCTTATAATAATAGATAGACTTATAGAATGTATACCACGGAGATGCAGTCACGTACTAATCGCTAAAGGTTACCATACAAGGTATTAACTTACCTATAAAAAATAAGTAGCCTTTTATTTGTGATTTCAATAAAGAATAAGAATTGTTTCATTTGTTGCTACAGTTTTGTCCATCCGTATTCTACAGATAAATAGATAACTTACTTTCTGTTGCTTAAATTTATCTTAAAGTTCCATGCATGATTTTCCTACGGCATTTATACTATCGCGTAATACTAACATACCTACACTTAAATTACTTATCACTTAGAAAAAGTTACTGTATGTATAAGTAAATAGACACAGTCGACCAATTTAACTGAATGTAAATCGTATTACAAAAGGCAGTGTATCGCTGGAGAGAGCATTTATACCGGGTGTCCACACGAAAACTTTATATTGAATTATTTCTGGTGTTTTTGAAGACAAAAACCTGAAATTTTGGGTGGTTGTTCAGGATATAGGGGGACAATGAATAGTGTATTTCATACCGCCCCATCGGGTCACCCGCCGCCGCCGGCCACCCCCACTCCAATATTTTAAATGACACCCTGTATTTTTTTTTGGTGGTTTTGAAAGAACACAATTTTCTTGATATTCCTATGTGAAAAAACTAGTAACACACATTATGACATTTATGAGATATTTAAATTTAAAAGTTTCAGATATCAGAAATTATTAACTCCGAAAAATCATAAGTTAGTCATGGAAATACTTAAAACAAGATTTATTCACAACATTTTAGTTAAATTAAATGCTCAAATTGTTCACCGTTTACATTTAAACATAAATAAAGTCTATTTTCAAAAGCATTTCTAACATTTTCGAACACTTGTGGCGTTAAATTTCGACATTCCTCTGTTATTCTATTACGTAAATCAGCTATTGATTGTGGCGGTGTCTTATAAACAACAGACTTCAAATGTCCCCACAAAAAGAAATCTAGGGGAGTTAAATCGGGGGAGCGAGCTGGCCATTCAATAGAGCTCCTACGTCCAATCCAATGTCCTGGGAAAATATTATCCAAATAATTCCTAACGTCTAAACAGTAATGTGGCCCAGCTCCATCTTGTTGAAAATATAATTGCTCCTCCTCTATTTCATTCAAGTTTTCTTCTAGACACTGTATGATAAGAGGATGTATTAGCTCTTTCAAAAATTGTAAGTACTTAGGTCCATTTAAATTTTCCTGGAAGAATATCGGGCCAATTACTTGGTTATTAAGAATTCCAGCCCATACATTAATTTTTTGGGGATATTGTGTGTTGCCTTCTCGGAAAAAATGGGGTTTTACGTCGCTCCAATATCGACAGTTGTGTCTATTCACAAGACCATTTAAGTAAAAGCAACTTTCATCACTAAAGCAAATACTTCGCAAAACATTTCCATTTTGCCGAATCATATCTGTCATTATTTTACAAAATTCGACTCTTCTGTCGAAATCACCGTCACCCAACTCTTGGTGAAGTTGAATTTTATAAGGGTGCATTTTGTTTAATTTTAATATCTTATGGCAGGTTGATTTTGGCACTCCCGAAACTTCGGATAATTTTCTCAACGAAAGCTCTGGGTCTAAATTAATATGCCCAAGAACTGCTAGTTGCATAGCTTCATTTAGTACACCACAATTATTCGTATTCCGTTTTTTATTATTTACAGATCCAGTTTGCAAAAATTTTTCAATTAGCGTTCTGACATAAGCAACAGATACGTTTCTGTTTGGATGGTTTTCATTGAATAACGTCGCCGCTTGGGAATAATTTTTGTTTGCAATCCCATACAAAATCACTATTTCAGTTCTCTCTTCAAGAGTATAAACCATTTCAGCGAAAAAGCCGAAACTTTAAGAACAATTTTACAAGTTTAATGAAACACAAAAGTCACAATTTTGACAATTCTAATTTAAAGCAAACTATTTCCATGACTAACTTATGATTTTTCGGAGTTAATAATTTCTGATATCTGAAACTTTTAAATTTAAATATCTCATAAATGTCATAATGTGTGTTACTAGTTTTTTCACATAGGAATATCAAGAAAATTGTGTTCTTTCAAAACCACCAAAAAAAAATACAGGGTGTCTTTTAAAATATTGGAGTGGGGGTGGCCGGCGGCGGCGGGTGACCCGATGGGGCGGTATGAAATACACTATTCATTGTCCCCCTATATCCTGAACAACCACCCAAAATTTCAAGTTTTTGTCTTCAAAAACACCAGAAATAATTCAATATAAAGTTTTCGTGTGGACACCCGGTATATCTCACAACTGTTCATACTAGGAAGTTTAATAATAAATTTAGTCATTGTTCTCATTTCAATGCAATAAAAGGAAATGTTGTATTTCTTGTTTTGAAGAAGGTATTTACAGATGAACAAATTTCAATTCACGACAACATAAAATAATTGACATTCAGCAAGAGACTAATAAAAACAAAATTCTTGAAACATTATTTGCATATTATATCAATGGAGAAGTGATTAATCATGGTTAATCCCAATTAATAACAGCAATGATAGCAATGCCTGAACGATGACTAACAATTTTAGGAATGTTGATACAGTAAGATGTCATTTATTGAAAGTTGAATGGAAAAATTGAAATGAATTAGTAAATAAGCATGTGTCAATTGGAATGAATTCAAAGGGAGTTTGTGTGTGTGGGTCTTTGTCGCGTAAGGTATGACATAGTTAATATTACTTCTCATGAGGGAGTTCGCTTATACGTCCAAGATATTTTTCTAAATTCAATTGAATCTTTTTCTTGTTTGCATGATATATGAAACTATTTCCATTGCAAAGTGCGAGAATACTAGCAAACTGCCATATTGAGCAGGGAGGCGACAACTGCAAATTGTTTTAGCACCACATCGCCATTTGCATTTGCTTAAGCGCATTTTACGAGGCATAGTCGCCTTCTTCTAGCGGCAGAACAAAAAAAATTCTATCGCCAGAAGAAGGCTTCTTTGTTTACCGTTATGCGCCCACGGTGTTCAACCAAATGTTCCTAAATGTTACGACATTGAAATAACTTGTGTTTATTTATTAACGTGCAAATTTTACACACAGTTTTTACAACCAACATCAAGTTAGCACATTTTGGGTTTTTAATGTACATTTATTTTGTGCCTACGTTTGTTGCAGATTGTTGCTACAAAAGTAATCCTAAATAATAATGTTCTCAATATGTTAATTACATTCGAACCTGAACTGACTATTAACAAAATTCGAATTATTCAAAAAATTTGAATTGAGTAAAATTCGAATTATTCAAAAAATTCGAATTGAGTAACTTGGGCAGAAACTTTAGGTGATTCTGGGAATAGGCAAAAGAACACTCCTTTCGAAAATGTTACACTGCCCCCCCCCCCCCCGTGCTATTAAAAAACAACAAGTTAACCTTATATCTCGAAAACAAATGACAGTGTTAAACTGAAGAAAATCTCAAATAATGGAGTCTAAATCCTTCTAACAGTGTGCCAAACCGGCAATTCGGCAAATGTGGTAGTTTTTCAGCAATTCTTGAATTTAGCTTGTCAATTAATTAGGCGTAGTATGGTGCTGTAATGGTTTTTTCTCTTTGAAGATAACTCCATTACTATCCCAAAAAAGAGTCGCCATCACTTTCCCAGCCGAAAAAACAGTTTCTGCTTCTTTGGAGCCGATTTTCCCTTCGCATTCTACTGTTTTGACCGTATATTGGTTTCGGGCGTTTTACAAGTTTCATCTGCATTAATTAATCGGCGCCAACACTCTGATTAATTGCGCCTAAACTGCGCCAATAGAGCGTTGGAACTGTTCATTCGAACACGTTTTTGGTCTAACGTGAGCAAACGCGGCACCCAACGTGTGGACAGCTTTCTCATGCCTAAATCTTAATTCAATATGTGACACACGTTCTTTGGACATATCCATAACCTCTACTATCTCCCTCACTTACGGCGGTCGTTTAGCACAATATGGTAAACTTTAGCAATGTTATCGGCAATGGTTATAGTTTTTAGACGTCCCGAACGCTCATCGTCTCCCAAGCTTGTACGGCCACGTTTGAATTCTGCTCCCGTATACAGTGTCCAACTCATCTTTAATATGCGTTGGCTTATTGCCTTTCAAAAACAAATATTTGGTGATTACCTGTCAATAGATGTGCAACCACATTACCTATTAACGAGTGATGCCATCTTCACGTTGGGGTCGGAAATATTTTAGCAACCCTCGTATTTCAGGACTTTTTATGCAGAATTTAAATACCGACTTGGTTTTTTTCTCGCGCCCTCCTTTTTTGAGTTTTAACCATTAACTTTAATTTTTCTTATAGAATGCCATGTCGGCTTTAAAAAAATTGAACGTGCTTTTTTATCCTCTTTAAAATGACGTAGCATATGTGCTATTTATTATTAAAAACAACAAAGAGAATATTAAAAAATATAGGTACTTTATTAAGTTAAGTTACAGCCTTTGTCATAAAAACGTGTAGAAGCGAAAGGATGTACTTGAGGCTGTCTCCTGAAAAAAGGCAGGCCAGTGTTTCTACGTACATAAATTTGACGTAACGAATTTAAAAGAATATAGTTCGTTTTCCAAACCACTAGGAATCCGAAAGTAACGAATGAGGTTGTAGAATTAAATGTATTACAATCTGTTATTGAAAATCCTACAATATCTGATGGAGAAGTTGAACATAACACTGGAATTTCGAAAACTATAGTACAAAGAAATTTAAAGCGTCACAAATACCACCCGTATAAGTACACCATTCTACAGGGGCTTAGAAATGGAGATCAAGAGAGAAGATTACAATTTCGCCAATGGTATGTAAACCAATGTGAGAATAACAATAATTTTTCTGCTACGATTTTATGTTATGACGAAAGTAGATTTAGGAATAATGGTCTCTTCAAAAGATACAATCTTCTCTTTTAGGACAGAGAAATCCTCACGCTGTTAAGGAAAGTCGCGGTATCAATGGGATTTGGTTTTAACTGCTGGTATGGCGTGTTAGGTGTTAAACTTATTGGGCCCATATTTTTTACCGAAACACTAAATAGTGAAAGGTGTTTGAATTTACTACAAACTGATTTAGAAGACTTGATGATTTACGGTTGATTGTGAATATTAACATCTGCTTCCAACAAGATGGTGTCCCATCCCACACTGTCAAAAATTTTTGTGTAAAATTACACATACTATAATAGGAAACTATTTCACATGGATTTTCACGTAAAATTACATCACTATGTAAAATTGTACACGAGTGTGTAGTAGTATTTTATGAAAAAATACACACACAAAATTTAAAAAAATACTCGGATTGCCCCCGGGTTCACAATTGGGGCCGGAACATGTATTTTTTTAATTTTTTGTTGTTGTATTTTTTCATAAAATATTACTACACACTCGTGTGCAATTTTACATAGTGATGTAATTTTACGTGATAATCAATGTGAAATAGTTTCCTATTATAGTATACACAATTTTTTTACAGTGCACAAATTCAAACATAATCAACGAATATCTTATTAATCGGTTTCCAAATTCGTGGATTGCTAATCGAAGACCGATTTTATGGGCAACTAAATCTCCAGACTTAACGCCATTGGATTTTTTTTTTTTTGAGGTGTAGGTGTAAACATTTGATAATGCCGAAGGTCTTCGTGATGCTGTTTTTTCCAGCATTTGGTAGCATTAAAAGGCAAAAAATACGCAGTGCCATTGCATTGACACTACGCAGGGCACAATTATGCCTAGTACCTATGAGATGGTCAATTGTTTGAACATTAAATATATATAATTATTTTCTTTTATTATTGTTACCTATTATTTGTCTATTTCTCATGTATGACGACCTACTTATTGTTGAGTATTTAATAGAATACGTTTTTTAACATTTTGTTGTTATTAAAAATAAATACCACATAATATATATCATTGGAAAAAAAAAGACGTTCAATTCTTTCAAAGTTGAGGGTTAAAACTAAAAAATAAAAAGTGCAGGAAAAATTCCAAGTCGATATTTAAATTCCGCATAAAAAGTGCATGAAGACAGTGAAAATAAAAATTATGTGTCAACTAAAACAAAAAAGTTATTACACGGAAAAGAAATTTGACATTTTTCTTTTTCTTGCTATAATTATATATATAATTGGAGAATTTCGCATAATTTCACTAATATTTAGAAATAATTCATCTAATTTAATCAAACCTGTATCCTTTATAATAAGCGAGATCTCCATGTTGGAAATGTTATCTGAGACACGTAGCTCAAATCATTAATCTAATGAAATAATCGGCACAACGGTTTTCTAATAATAATTTTGATCATTTTTAGTTTCATTCCCTGTAAATTTTATTATGAAAAAACCAACTCTAATCTATTTCTAATAATGTGATCATATTATACTCAATATATCTGGTATTGCAATGACGTCAAGTAGGAATAATTACGTTTTATTTATAGTCTGCGTATGCATGCAAATTAAGTTCCGCATATTCAACGCTTTATTTTATTAACTGCCACTGGAAATGAGAAATTAATAATGTGGTGTACCGTCAGATATTGCAATCTAGATATATCTCTATAATATAGGAAGTACTGAACTATAAATTGAGGTGAATGTAGTGTATGTAGTAATAACATACGTTTCTCTCTGTCATTCTCGTTGTATTTTTGTCCTACGAAAATAATATGATAATTTGCGGAGAAACCATTTTTAAAACCACACAAATTTCGCCTGTTCTGATGCATCTCGTAAAAAGGAGACGGTCAATTTATTAGGAAGTTTTCCACTGGTGTGGACCAGTCGTCTATTTTAAATACACCAATCCGTCGTTTCAAGATCTCACTCGACATATACTAGATTTGGGGGGCCATAACTAATACTAGGAATGCATAGGTTTATTGCATTCGACCAATGAAAATGGTCGTTAGGGATAACCGTGCCACTCCCATCTGCATTTATGCTGGTTTCTCTTTTTTTTCCAGTGTTAACTTTTTCTAGTACATTGTTAGATAGAAGAGTTCCCGGTGCGTTCGTATTGTTCCACACAATGCAACCGAGAATGCCGGGGAAAATGAGGGTTGTTGCTGCATTATACCAACCTGTTTTTGTGAAAAATTCCACTCCGGTTTTGAATGCAAGTGGGTAATTAAATGTTTTATGTATGTGCGAAAATATTGAAAGTACTATTTATATTACTTATATTAATTAATAATTTGAGCTTCTAGATCGATATTGATACCGCTCAACAACAAGAACAACAACAATAATAATAATAATAGTAATAATATATTTAGATTTTGTAGTAACACCACTACAAAGAAATGTTCATACATACAAATAAATATAAATATAAACTAGCATATGAATGAATGCATTGGTCAGAAACTTTGTATAAATCAAATAAAATAGTATAAACATATAAACAAACCATAAAATGATTAGTCATGGAAGACAAAGTGTATAAACATTAAACAATATAAACGTATATTAAACAATATAGGTAAACAACTCAAATAGTTCAAACAATCTGTGGCTGGTTACGCAGATATTCCTGGACGCTATAACATTCCATGCTGACCAGAATACTTCTGGTTTTCTCCTTAAAGAACTTAATGGTGCTTGCAGGCAGTTTATTTAGTTCTTCTCGTAACCTGTTATACATTCTACTTCCCCAAAGATTTAAAGGTTTCTGCGAGCATGTTAGTCTGTGGTACGGTGCTCTTGTTTCATTTCGTTTGCGTGTGGAATATTGGTGATGATCTCCATTATGGAAAGCGCCTCTTTGTTCTGATATGTGACGATGTAATAAATAGTGAAGGCACTGTTAATATATTTTCTTTCTTGATGTGAGTTCTACAACTTTCGTTATGCTTCAAATTACATAGCGATCTTATGGCCTTTTTTGTAGAATGAAGATTCTATGCATCTCTGTCGCCCCAAGTATGAAAAAGATGCAAGTTTAACTGTTTCCTGGATCGCTATATGTTTAAGTCTTCTTATAGCGAACAGGGCAAAAGATAACTTCCTTGCTAGGTCATCGATGTGTTGATCCCGCTTCATACACAGATCCACGGTTACGCCCAGGAACTTTGCTCCTTCAGAATTGCTAGCATTTATTTATTCTTATTTACCTTCAGTTTATTTGCAGCGAACCAGGTTTCTGCATCTTGAACGGCTATCTCAGATCTTCTAGTAATTGCTTCCAAATCTGCTGCATATGTTAGCCTCTTGAATCTTTAATGGAAGATCGTTTACATAAATAACGAACAGCAGGGGACCAAGTATAGAACCCTGCGGTATACCACATCTCATGCCCGAGTGCTGAGATCTAGTGTTTCTCCATTCTGTTATTTGAAATCAATTCGAAAGGTAGGATTTTAATAGTTGTTAAAGCCATGTAGATATGCTCTTTGCTGTTGGGAACTTCCTTCTAAAACCATGTTGTTATAATAGGGGGACAGTAAATTCTCATACTAACCGACAAAATTCATTAAAAAATATGAAATAGATTTTAACTAAAAATATGCTTGAGAACAAGAAGTACCTACATTAAACGAAATCATTCACCATCTCATTTGAAACATCCTTTAATTGTAAAACTTATATACCTTAAAATACAATCTCTTGGAGCGTAATTAAAATCAAGCAATGGTCGAGTATGCACGCTTCAAAGGCAATAATGCAAATATACTTAAGTATATAAAATTTCAAAAAATTCGGAAAAAACATAATATAGGTTTTTATAAAAAATAAATAAAAACATTAGGAGAAATCTTTGGCTCCCTTGTTTGAACCATAATTTAATTTATTACTTTCTATAATTTAGCAGAAAGAATGCGATTACAATTATTTTTGCTAGATAATGTAAAATTCCAGGAATTGTCCTTCTTTTAAAAAATCCAATTCATGTGAAGAAGAGTTACTTATTTGATACATAAGTTCTATGAAAATTTGTTTGCAACATATTACTTTCATGAGAAGCCAATAATTACGAAATTACTCGTTTATCAATGACACAATAAGCAATTAACAGTGTTTGAACATATTTTATCTTATCACATTTTTTAACAATATAAATTATCCTTAGATAAATGTGTTTACTACTTGTTGCCCACATTTTGTAGTATGAGGAATTACAGACATCTTAAGTAACTTAATAAGAGGGTAATTTTTTTATGTTATCTATCTAAATATAAAAACAATATGCTATCGCGACAATTTTCCTACACGTCGTTTCTGTAGCATTTTATAGTGTCATCTTCAAGTATAGTTCGAATCGCTTAACATTTGTTACTTTTACATTCGTTTAAAGAAGAGAAACTTAATGAATTAAAGCTTGAAGACAGGAGTGTCATGAATTTTTTTGTCAAAAGAAGGCGGTAGTCCAGCCCGAAGAATATCCACGAGAGAATGGTGAGAGTGTATGAAGAAAAAAGCCCGCTGTATTTCCAAGTCAAATTTTGGTGTAAGCAGTTCAAATGGAACAGAAAATCGATTCATGATGACCCAACGAAAGTGTGGAAGACCTCTAGGATCTAGAAGTATGCACGAACTGAAGAAATCATCAACAAAGTTAATGAAGAAGATTTGGTGTTGACTAACCGCAATAATTTAAACTTTTAGTCTTTTCGTTTGCTCTCCAATCTCTCACCGCCAGTTTTTCGTACTTTTTCCCGAGTTTGCCGCACGCTCTCGGGAGCCAAAATTATTCGCTTTACAATAATAATTTAATCTTCTTCATTCTTTGTTGGTGATTTCTTCAATTCGTGTATACTTCTAGAGGTCTTCCACACTTTCTTTGGGTCATCATGAATTGATTCTATTTATTCCCTGCAAACTCGGGGAAAAGTCCACGAAAACTGACGGAGAGATTGGAGAGCAAACAAAAAAGTAAAAGTTTAAATTATTGCTGGAGAAATAGGAATATTAGGAACGAGTGTTTTTAAAATTCTACACAAAGATGTCATAATGAGCAATGTGTCGGAACGATGTATTCTCAGTGTCGAGCAAAAATTATGTAGACGACAAGTTTGCGAAGAGATTTGATTCTATTATCTCAAGATGAATACTTCTTAAAAAGAACTGTAACTGGGTTTAAACTTGGCTATGCCACTAGGACCTTCCCACAAAACAAGATTCCATGCTAGGGGTTCATAAGGGCTCTCCAGGACCCAAGAAGGCAAATTCCTGCGGGAAACGTGATGACCACAGTTTTCTGGGACGCGGAAGGGATTCTCTTAATTGAGTATATGTCAAAAGTGATTACAATAACGGAAAATGTCTACCATGACACAATTAAGAAATTGAACACGGCTATATGCGAAAAAAGACCACACAGTTTTGCTCAGAAACTCTGCTTCTGCACGAGAACTGCAGGGTGCATAAGGCACGAATTGTTCAAGCAGTAATCAATGAATGCGGCTTTAAGGAATTTCAACATCCACCCTACAATTATCCTTTTCGAAAACTCAAAAAACACTTGAGAGGGTGCCGATTTTTATCGCACCCACGTGCAAAGCACTGTTGGATCGTATTTTTCGGAATTGCCAAAAGAATTATTTTTCGAAGGCATAGCGTTATTAAAGGAACGTTGGAGTAAGTGTGTTAGTGTTAATGGTTCTTATGTTGAAAAATAAAATTTTCTTTGTTTTCTAACTCGTTTAATTCATATAGATAACATTAAAAAACTCCCCTTCTATTGTTTCCATATTTCTGTATATTTTATTCTTAATATTATGCATCTTAAGTGACACTGATGGATTGTCCAAACAGAGAAGTGGTTATTATGAATATTAGATGCTGGACTAAATATAATGTAAAGCAAACGAAATCATTTTAGGCTTGAGTTCTAGAACGATTTCAAATTTCTCGGCAACGTATTACTTCCACGAAAAACCAATAATTAGGGTATTACTCGTTTCATCAGACACAATAAGTAAGTACAGTGTTTGAACATATTTAATCTTATATCAAATTTTTCAACAATGTAAACTATCCTTATATAAATGTGTTTACTACTTGTTGCCCACATTCCTTTTATAGTATACAGAATTACAGATATTTGAAACCACTTAATATTATGTTCAAAAACCATCGGATAATCAAATATACGAACACTGAAATAACACATAACATATTCAATATATTCATTACGTTCAGAAAAGATTGTTTTTGCATATTTCTGCATATTTTGCATCTTAAGTGAAAATAATGGATCGTTCAACCGAGAAGTAGTTATTATGAATGTTAGATATTGGACTAAATATAATGTAAAACAAACCAAATCATAGATTACTTAGTGGGAGCATTTTGAAAAGAACGAATGATGACTACCTTCTGAAAATATCCATGCGAGGAACTGCTAATTTAAAGCAATAAACTCTCAATCACATTGAAGACAGTCATGATAAAAAAAACACCCTAATAGTTCCATCACACGAAACGTTACAATGAATGTTTTAAATTAACAGCCTTACCTATAAATAATTAACACCTAATGAATAGCGATACAGAGACATGCAACAGTCAGTGATGGCGTGATCGATTTTTCTGATAAAAATCTTTGTTAATAATATTACATCAAAAGCTGTACAATGTTCAGACAACAACAGAAACGATTTGGTAACTCAATAGATTCATTCCAGTCCTTTTGAAACGGAGATTTATAAAAGATATTTCTGCTGTTGTATTTCGTTAAGTACATTTAATTGTATGTGTTTTATATATAATTATGAACTCTTTTTTGCAAATGCATCTATTTCTAATAAGTGTATTGCATGTCTGCATAATTGTAGTATATAGATACTAAATAATATAGACGTTATAATTGGAAACATCTGATGTTTACAACATGTAAAGAAAAGGTTGTCATGTGGATCTGGATGCATGAAAAAATCCTTAGAAATAGCTATATGATTTCATACTTGTGTATTGCCTGTCTGCATAATTGTAGTAGGTACTAAATAAAATAAACAATTTAGTTGAAAACATCTGATGTTTGCGGCATGTAAAGAAAAGTTTGTCATGTGGATTTGGATGCATGAAAAATTCCTTATACTTATACAGGCTTGGCCTACGATTATCTTGCATGCGGCTTTCCGTACATAACAGGAAGAGTTTCCAAACCGTACCTACCTAACATATATACATACGCGAGGCGACAAGTAGACCTTCAGCGAAACCATATTAAATTCAATCATAAAAATAATAAATCTGAAAGAATTCTCATAATATTAACTTAAGATTCTTTTTTAATAATATTACGAATGGGAATAGTACCTAAAAATCAAGATAACAACCCCTGCAACATGCACGCATGCATTATATTGGAATCTTATGATCGTATCGGCCGGGCCCACTGCCCACATGTGTATAAATACTGGCAACAACGTTCGCTTCAATACATGCTGGCATGCAAGGTAAAAACAGACCGAAACTGTATAATGCTACAAAATATTCTATGTATACGGAATTATTCAGAATAAACACTTCAAATAAAACAGTGGGGGCAGCAATTTCTTATTCGACACATTCGTATTATTGCGTATATATATATATTTTATAAATTATCTACATACATATATATTTTAAAAAGGTATCTTTATATATTATGTTTATTTTAAAAATCATCTTGCAATATTTCAACAACCTATTTTTTTGTTCAGATGTTGTAAAAACACATTTTTTGACCTACCCTGTATTTTTATTGTATGCCAAAAGGGATGAATAAAGAATTATTATTATTATTATTTATTATAAATAAACTATGGATGAGAGTAAAAGTGTTAATGCGGTTTAAATGTTAATTCTTTTATACTTATAACGTTATTCCAAACTAGCTACTGAATAAGGATGTCTTATTTATAAACTTTAATAAAATCGGCTAGCTACTCGCAAAATATGATTCTCGCTTCTGGTCATATTTATTAATCTACCTACGTTTAGGAAAGCGAAGCTTGTGCAATTATAAGAACATTAGCATAAATGTTTTTCATAATAAAACCATACCTTACAGCTTTTAACTCCGAAAACATTTTATTAAAAATTTCAGAATTTTTAAAATGTACTTCTGAATCACACTATATATATATATATATATATATATATATATATATATATATATATATACAGGGTTATTTCTTTAAATCTTGACATAGGCTAACTTTTTTATTTGCAAAGATAGACCTATGGTTCCTGAGCAAAGTTTTAGGAATTAGTCAAAATAAGAAAAATGTGTGGAAAAAATAAACGTGTTGTTGCCAGATTGGCCGCTATTTCAGAGAAACATACTTTCTTAAATGGCAACACCGTATTTTTTTAACAATTTCTAATACATCATGAGATTCTAGACAAAACAAAGAGGATGCAAGTTTTTGATTAGAGTGGCGGTTTACGAGCTAATAGTGCCTAAACTTTAATACATTTTCCAACATTAAAGGAATAACAAGGAGGCTATATTTGTCCCTGCTGTCATAACATGACTATAAGTTTTGTGTAATCTTGAATTAAAATGGATCCCTATAAAATTATGAGTGTACAGCAATTTCATGACGATGATTGTGATCGGCGACTGGAATTTTGCGATTGGTTTTTCGAGAAAAAGCGCCTACAAGCACATTATCAAAATTATAACTTATTTAGCGACGTGGCTTCCTTTTATTTAAACGGTTTGGTAAACCGGCAAAATTATAGATATTGGTCTGATAATAATCCTAGTTGGGCTGAAGATATAGGCGGGAACAGATCAATCCTAAAGTTAATGTTTGGTGTGGCATATTTAACAACAGAGTGGTAAGTTATGTTTTCATAGAAGGAAATTTAACGGGTGCAAGGTACTTGACATTGTTACGAAATCAGTTCGAAATTTTTTTTAAAAAATAAACGTTAGGTAATTAATTTTTGTTACTATTGCTATACTTTTAATGTTGGAAAATAAATTAAGTTTAGGCACTATTAGCTCGTAAACCGCCACTCCAATCAAAAACTTATACTTTTTTTGTTTTGTCTAGAATTGCATGATGTATTAGAAATTGTTAAAAAAAATGCAGTGTTGCCATTTAAGAAAATATGTTTCTCTAAAATAGCGCCCAATCTGGCAACAACGCGTTTCTTTTTTCCACACACTTTTTCTTATTTGGACTAATTCCTAAAACTTTGCTTTAGGAACCATAGGTCTACCTTTTCAAATAAAAGAGTTAGCCTATGTCAAGATTTAAAAAAATAACCCTGTATATATATATATATTTCCATACCCATCATAAAAATCTACTTACATCAAGTGATATTAGTTCTTAATCAATACACTATTTATTGCAATTGTTGCTATTCTTGGAATGATATAAATAGAAATTATTTGAAAAAGAAACAAATTCTTGTAATTATCAATTTATTCTGAGCTTATCTTTTACAAGACAATGACACTGTAAACAGACACTGTCTATCGTAGTTAAAGGAATTCTCTGTGAAGGCGATAAAATATAACAAATAATATTCATTATCGCCAACCGTCAGTAAAGTGATGCGTTACCATAGCGTTTTGCGGAGGTAAAGAAACACTTTATCGTACTGTACAATAAAGTACTTTACCTGCCGCTAATATCTGTCAGCGTAGCATGACTGATGACTTTTAAAAATAAATCGTTTGTCACTGTCATAAACTGTCAAAAGTTATTATATCTTTATTTCTTAAATTAACAATTTTAACGGTTGGCGATAAAATTTTGTATGCACCACGTCAGTAAAGTACCTTTACCGAACTCGTCTGTTACTCGCCGCGCTCGCTTCACTCGCTTGGCTCGTAAACCAGACTCGTTCGGTAAAGTATCACTTTACTGACTTGTTACATAAATAACTATTTCATCCTAGTTACATACACATACACATTTTATCGCAGTGAAATGATGCCAATAAATTGGCATTTTATTCAATACTTAGCTACTGTTGGTGGAAACTGTATACGTGGAAAAAATATTAGACTGACTAGGATTACGTAAGATGTAATATAGTAAATGTAGGCAGAATTCTTGCCAAAAAATGTTAAATATTTAGTTGCAATAGATACTAACAATTTGCCTAGGCAACAAATCGATACTTTGCTGATTGACATTTGTCTGCAAATGTTTCATAAAATTAAATGGGATTTGGTATTCTTATTCGTGGTATCATAGACTTAAGTTAGAACATAGGATTTTTTGTGCAACACCTACGAATTTTTCTGAACACACCCGATATTATTAGATATTTTATACGTCAAAGAATGATACAAACATTTCGCAATATTTTATATATTTTGTATTAGAGTCAAGTCAGTGACGGAATTTTGTCTTCCTTCATATAAGATATTCATCTGATTTTCAAAACCGCGTATTTGTTTATTAATAGGTAGTTCGAAATACAAATTAAACATATTACATTAATATTAAATCAACTGGCAAATTCTAGAAACGGAAATAGAGTCCAGACTTTGCTCCAATATTGAAGAATATCCCATAAAACCATTTTTTTAAAAATTTATAGGATTTTATCTGCAAAACGAAAATGTATGCATAATTATTTGTACTTTTTTCGACAGACACTCTAAGACTATGTATACGTGTACCATTTGCTAAACATATATAATAGTGATAACCGTACATATATAAAAAATAATAATTAGTGGCAGCTACACGTTTAATTACGTGAAAAGATGAATTAACTTAATATTCATAATAGAAGCTAAATAATTTTCAAATAGGTTTTAAATCAATGGCGTCAAATTTGAGATGTTGCAAAATTTTACTTGTCAAGTAATATAACCTAAAAAGCCATTTCAGGACTGTCATAAATAATAATCTTCATACACCGTTTTTACATTTGTCATAAATTATCTTTTAACGTTTGTTATAATTGTCATCTAAACATTTTAAATTTGTCAACAATGCTTGCCTCCTAAATAGTATAGCCAAATGTTATACAAAATATAGGCGCGAAAAAATAATATTTAGTAGCTTTATTTATAATATTTAATTTGTAACTGGCTTTCATGCAATAGTATTTTACTATGGGAAGGTATATATCCTAAAATATTAATTAATTAGTGTAATTTGAAATTGTTCCGGCCGATCGAAATTTGTAGTGGTATTGAATCGTCGTCTTTAGTCTTTAGTCGTCGTAAAATTCTGCAACATCTCATTTTTAAGCCATTTTAATTTATTGGCGCATGTCGATTGCCAACACGATTCAACCATACACGAATAGTTCTTTTGTTATATGTATCTGTTGAAAACTCAGACACTCGATTTTCACGTGAATGTCAAAAATTTTAAATTTTGTAATGTGTAAATCAAATTTCATTTTGATGACAATGTCACAATTGACAATTCCATAGTCACCTTTTTTTAATGCCGCAATTATCAGAATTACAAAAATCTATTTTCAAAACTAGATTAAGAGACGGAATGAGCGTAAGGACCATATCAGAAGAAATAAATGTACCTAGACAAAAACACCGTATTATTAGCAAATCCTAAGTTCGACGACACTGGGTTCATCAGAAGGAAACAGGGCACCAAGAGACGAAAAATTTCAAATCATAATGAAAATGTGCAATTGGTTAGTTTTCTTAGAGAAAATTCGTTTGCGACTGCAGTGCAAGCAAAAATTGAGACAAATTTTCGAGGTTCTTTAAGAACCGCACGCAAAAGGATTATTGAAAGCGAACTAAGAAATGGAGCTGCTGCTTAGTAAGATTTTTTTAATTTAAAGGTAAACAACATGCAAAGACTACGTTTTGATCAACTATATGTAAAAAAAAATGAGGTGTGGCCACCACACGACTTTCTTATACGTATGAAAGTGTTACTTCCGGTCCGAATTTTGAAATTTCATTTATACAAAAAATATTCCAAATCCAACTCTAAATACTTTTGTACTCTTCATAAATATATATATAGAATGCATAATTTACGACATATTTGCAAAAAATCGCTATTGGATAAGAGTAAAAGTGGTACTTCCGGTCTAAATTTTGAAATTTTTTTTATACAAAAGATATTTAAAAGTATGTTCTAAATACTTTTATACTCGTAATGTACCTGCCTAGAAAGCATGACTTGCGAGATATTCGCAAAAAACTGATTTTCGATAAGAGTAAAAGACCTACTTCCGGTAGGAATTTCGAAAAACTTTATTAAAACAATTTTTCTCAAATTTAATTTTCAGTACATTTGAATTCTTTATAAATTTGTTTAAACTTAGTAATTGACGAAATATTTGCAAAATTCGATTTTTTCACTGAAGTAAACTACTACTTCCGGTCTGCCGATTTTGCTCAAAATCTAATCAGTTCTCAAGAGGGAGATTATATTCGTAAATACAAAATTTGGAATTGATATCTACAGCGGTTTGACCGCTATCGTGGTCACACACACACAGACACACACACAGACACACACAGACACACACAGACACACACAGAGACACAAAGACATTTTTTAAAAACCACTTTTTTGGTATCAGGGGACCTCAAAACGTGGACATCTGCAAAAATCTCGAGGTCGAAAATTTTCATCATCACAATACTTCCTTATACTACGTATAAGAAAGTAATAACAATAACTTTTGGGAAAAAATTGTTTTTTCGGACGAAAAAACATTTCAGTCTTGTAGCTATGCACGTGTTCGAGTACCTATATAGACCAATTGACGAAAGATATACAAATCAATACGTTTGCAAATGCAAACGCAGTGGACGATTTTCAGTCAATGTTTGGGGATGGATAAGTGCACGAGGATTAGGAATATGTGTTGTCATTGAAGAAAGACTCTTAGCTGTTGTATACAGAAATATTCTTGAACAATATATGTTGCCGTCAGTAATTCCGGTTTTTGGCAACAATTTTATTCTTCAACATGATAACTGCAGAATTCATACGGCGCAAGTTGTTAAAAATTTTTCTAGAAGCTAATGGAGTGTAGACATTGTTTTGTGAGGATCATGGTCAAGAAAATCAACGACGAAATTTTGCCACAAAACCGAGAATTGATTTAAATTAAACTATTTCAAATATCTGGTATGAAATGCCGTTAGAATGTGTGCAAAGTACGGTATCGTCAATGCCAAGACGCTTCCAAATCGTTATAGATTCCGGTGATGCTAGAATAAAATATTACCCTCTGTTAAGAGCTAGTTTTTTTTTTTTTTTTGAAATACTAATTTTGCAGTAAAGTTTTGTATTCTGATATTGGAAATGATATTTTTGAAATTTCAGCAGAGCAGGACACATCTGCAGTTTTATTAATCATGTTTTTTAATTTAATATTTTTGCAATACATTTAACATTCTACACCTATGATTGGTTTGGGTAAAATTTAAAAAAGAGTTTACATCGCTTAAGATGTTTTTCTATTTAAGTGTCTGAATTTTAAAGGGTCGCAACTGTACCAGTAAAGTAAATAATAGAAAGATTTATTCATTTAGCCGAATAGATTTTACAATCTAATTACAGGACATTCAAAAAAAACCATGTATAAGATAAAATAAGAAATATAAAATGTAGATATAAAGGAAAGAAAAAACAAAATGAACATGAGAATGAACAAGATGAGGTGAGATGTGTAAAAAGAAGGAGCAATATGTGATATGAGCTTATATTTGGTGATATTATCTGATAATTGCTGTAAATGAAGGACGGCTAATGATTGTTATAAACCCCATAAACTGTGGTTCTGGGGAATGTCAAATATACACCGAGAAAAATGGTCTAGCAAAAATTTTTGTTTAGATCATTTTACTTATTTTTACTAGAAAATGTATTGGATGTAAATATATTCTTTTATTTAAATTAACAATAAATTTATATTTAATAAGTTAGCAAAATTTATGTTGAATAATACCACAATGCCGACATATTGGGTGATTAGTCTCGCAGAGTATATTTACGTTTACAATAAAATATTGTAATTAAAGAAATTAATCTGAGGTTTAACAAACTTGAAAAACAGCGAACTTTTATTTTTAATCCTATAGAAATCTCAATAGAGTTTATACACCTACATATTGTTTTTACTTATGTATATATAATTATATTTTGACAATAACTAACAAGTCTAAATAACATACATAACTTGCTATATGGTCTTATTAGCGAACACTGTATTTTAATGGAATTCAAAGAACAAAAACGTTTATTTTACATCTCACATTTAATTAATTTAAGTGTTTCTTCGTCGTGCAAATCACTTTGTGTTTCAAACTAATGTTTGTTACTTTTCAACAAAAATAATGTTATGCTACTAAATAAAGTTCGTTTTCTTAAACAAAATATTATATTTAATTTAACTCTTTTCTATGTCTAATACGGTCTAATGTTCATACTAAGATTCTTCAAGAAGGGATCGAGGGAGGGGGTAGAAGAAATATGCAATGTCACCGGCCTAATTGGACATACTTGGCGCAACGCATGCGCAATCTACCTAACATGGTAACGTTTGTGGCCCGTACTATTATCTGCTATAATCACAAGTATTTCGTTGTAATTGTGCATAGTTTAACATGGATATGAAAATATTATTAGTTGAATGGGGTTTTACGGAATTGGTAGCTGTATTTGAAGGTATGTATCTGCTTTTTACATTTTTATTTGTGCCATGAAACTACTTTCCATGAGAAAGTAGGTATGTTACTTGAATAAGTGTTTATTATTAATTTGAGTATTGTTTAGGTATGTGGTTGTGGAAAATGTTACGTTCTTTATAACCCAAAATTATTTTTGGCACACTCATTGATGCTGTCGCGTGCCGTTAAGAACAGTAATAAACCTATTTTTTTTATTTATTGGATATTAGGATTGTACCATATGAAGATGAAGCATACAAAACTGATAACAGAATTCACCATTTTAGTAGAATTAGTGGAATTATCTGAAAATGATATAACAAAGTTGGATAATTAATTATTAATAATTTTTAATAGAAGTTTTCAAGAGTTTCATTGATATACAAGCTATATATAGGTAAGTACATTAATTACTACGTTGTTCAGTAAAATACTGTTTATTTTAATATGACTTAAATATAAAAATATTATTCAATAAGACGAGAAAATAGTATTGATACTGGTAACATACATATACCAATGGTTAACTAACTTCATATTTTTAACTTAATAATTAACCAAATACTTAGATAGGTACTATAAGAAATATTAATTTTTAATATAAAAAAATAGATATATTGCTGTGCTTATTTTGACTGTTTTTGTTTAATACAGAAAATGAGATAGATTATGATATATGTATGGCAATGGAAGAAAGACACGCAAAAGAGATAATACCGCAAATAGGAAAAAGAATAAGGTTTATGAAAAAGCTACAGCAACACATCGATGACACTTCAAGCACGTCCGCACAAAGTGATGACGTGGTAAGTTAAATTATTTTTATCCGTGATCTAAATGCTCTAAATTTGCTTTTTCAAAGAAACATGATTTTAAGAGAAAAAGAATCTTACAACTAGGTTCAATTGTATTTTGACTGGCTTCTCTATTAATTTCTCACGGTTTTATTAGACATTTTAATGCGCTCAAATCCTTAAATTAATTTTTCTTATACTGTTTCATTTTTATAGCCGGCTCTATTACTATAATCACCAATAGTTAACTAAAAATAATTACTTCTGATCATACAATTTCTTCCAGCCTTCTAGAGAGTATACCAGTTATTTAACATCAACAGTAACTGTATCATCTAATAATAGTTTTGATAGTGCTGACGAGATAGATACCATACTGAAAGTTCTGCTTCAAATTTGCTGAAAGGTTGTAACTTTTAGTACCTACTGTATTTAATATTAACGTTATAGTTTTTATTCGCTTACAGATAAATTTAAGGAATCCCCAGGAGGAATTGTGACTGGGCAACACATATGCTGAAAGGGATGAGACCTTCTTTCTAAAACATACTTGCTAATTATTTCACTCAAGCATCAATGTTAATTTAAATGTATTTATTTGGTAGTTGAAATAAATCAGATTTAACTTCTGATCAAGTATTAATGAAAATATCCCGTAGTAATCTCCATGTCAAATTCTGCAGTGCAATGCCAGTTGATGAACAAGAATAATTGTCAGTTTACTTAATTTACTGAAGGTATATGTATAACCTTGGCGCTCATATTTTTGATTGGTAATTTCAATAACCGCGTCAAAAATGAAAAAAAATAAAGTCGATCAGATTTATGAGCGTCAAAGTTATGAATATCTCTTAATATAATTATAGATATTTATAAAAGTGAGTAATTTATTTATTTAAGGTAAGTAATACATATACTTAACCAGAGCAATTTCGTATGTTCAGAACAAGTACAATAATTGCTATTATTTATATATTATATTTATTTTCATTTAAAAAGGTACTTAACCTAATTATACATACTGTTGAAAGTAGCAATTTTTGCTTTTAAGTTAAGTAATACATATACTTAAACAAAGCAATTCAATGTTGAGAACAAGTACAATAAATGGTTACTTCTGCTTAAATTCTACTCAACATCATTATAATTTTTGTTAAAAATAAACATATACATTTTTGGAATAAGAATGTATTTTATTGATTTTGAGCAACAATTTATTTTAAAGTTAACAAAAAATTATTGTTATTTCAAGATACTCCTTTTATTTGATTTCAATACACAACATATCTCAACTAAATATATTTTATTCTTAATGTTTGAATATAAAATTATTTTTAAATTAAATAAAACACATTTTTGTCCTATATATAACAATATTTTATGTTTAAACACAATATAAATATATTTAAAACTGCAACAAATTTCTCTCGGTGTAACAAATATGATTTAATTCAAGCCGTGTTTACGGGGGCTTACGCAGAGGTGCCGACTAACTGCCGTGAGGTAGGACGTAAGGGGGTGGCGCCATATACGCTAATGTAAATTCTGGACTTTACAAGATTTCGTTAAAACAATAGTACCGCTTTTATTTACGAACTATCAAAACGAAATTTAAAACACAAATATACAAAGACTCAATGCATGCTCGACTGGAATTAGTTTTTAAAATAAAGTTTCTGAAACTGTGTTATGATGTTGTAAATTTTGCCAACTTTAAGAGTGAAATGTAGGAGTACATAATTTGAATTACACGAAAGTACTCCCAACGAAGCCTTAATTAATCCTTTGCATTCAATTTAATGCAAAAACATAATAAGAAAAACAAAAATTTCTACTGTTTGTTTTATTTAAACGAATACCTTACATCGGCGGTATTTATATTAGCGCATATGGCGCCACCCCCTTACGTTCTACCTCACGGCAGTTAGTCGGCACCTCTGCGTAAGGCCCCTTAAGCATGAACCCAAATTGTAAAACTTAAAATTCACAAAATAACAATGGCTGGTCGGCAAATCAGTATACATCAGACACTGTGTGGCTAATCCACCCAATAGTAAGAATGATGGACAGTCAAGGGCAAAGGCGACAAAACAGTGCAGGACTTGGAATAAAAATTTTTAATATAAAAAACCGGAAAAAGATTTGGGCTTGACAGAATTGCATAATGGACATTTCTGAAAAATGCTGAAACGCTTAATGTATATTATTCGGTCATGTTAAGCATGTAAGAGTTTCATTCAAATTAATATTTTATTATAGGTTGTTAGACAATTACTTATGTCAAGGAATCTAGTTGTTGCCAGGACAAGAAAACAAAATAAATAATAAATAACTTATGACCTCTGATATCAATTAAGATGTTTAGTCGATTAATATGCATGACGATCACTTTAAAAATTTCAAATGCCTATTCAACGTAACGCTTATTACTACAGAGACCATACATATGCGTCATACATCATTGTTTTAATACGCAATTTATAGGCTATGTTCAAGAACAATTAACAGACAGCAGGCGTGGAGAATATAGCCACTGTAAATAAAAACCTTTAAATGATTTTACAAACACGTCTACAATAAAACATGAAGGAATTTGGAGTAAGACACTACCAAAAATAACACAGCTATACATTAATAGGATGTATTTGTATTGCAATATTTAAGGCGAAAAATAAAAGATCAAAGTATTCATAATCGTGTTCTTTGTAAAGTAGACACAGATGCTGTTTGTTATTCATAAAATGGATATTTTTGTTCTTGGATGTGCCTTCTTTAAGCGTTGTATTTATATCTGCTGTCAAGACTATAAATTTGAAGTGTGAAACACACAACCCAATATGCATGCACATGAGCTGTTCATATAGTTCAAATTTTCAAATTTTTAAGTCTATTTCAAATCAAAGTTTTTGCAAAATTAATTTATTTCCTTTAAGTAGTTTATATGGATTGCTGTTATTACCTTTTGTAGTTAACGAATTACTACAGTTGCTTCAAACATATGCACCTACATAATTTACCACTGTTATATTGGCTTAGCAACAGTCTTTTGTTTATGATGCATATATTTCGTTATTATAAAATATTGGCGACATTTCATATTGAGATAGTCTATACCGGGTGTCCTAGCTAAGACTTTCGGGTCATATATCTCCATTACTATTGACCGAATTTTCATAAAATTTGGAATTAGGTAATTTATTAAGTGAGGAACCGTTGCGCTATACTGAAACAACCATAGTCTTTAAAACGTGAATTCAACAGCTTTTATTTCCTGTTATTCAGCCGAGTTAAAAGCAGCATACTTTATTTAATGCAAGATACTGGTTTCAGACTTTTTCAGTGAATCTTATTGTTACTGTCTTTACGGTGTGCAAACAATTAAACTCACAGAACACCCATAGATACTGCACTAAACTGCCGATAAAGGTTAAGTATGGTTTTCGGGGCAACAAGAGCGTTAAAACTTTGAATTTCAGGTCTGAAAGTAGTCAATTTAATAATAAAAATTGATAACAAAGAACGACCAAAAAACGAGAACACTAAAACAAAAGTCAGATAAAAATGCCATAGTCATCTCTCCAAACGAATCCTAAAATCATCAACTACGTTTCGCATCATGTTAGCATTTATTGATGCAAATTCTTCTCGGATTCTGTTCTGCAAATCTTCAGGAGTTGTAGGCGGTGTTGAATAAACTTTTGTTTTGACGTATTCCCACAGGAAGTAGTCACAGGGGGTGAGGTCTGGTGATCGGGCCGGCCAAGGCATTGGACCTCCCTTCCTACCCATCGAGGTCCAAAAGCTGTATCTAAATGAGCATGGACTGGTCTATCGAAATGTGGCGGCGCTCCATCTTGCATAAAGACCATTTAATTTCGAAGTATACCTCAAAAAAGTGAGGCCCTATTACATGCTCTCCGATCACAGCACCCCACAGTGCCCCACACATAAGTTACGACACACGCTGATCAACATGCCGGACCCAGTGCGGATTTTCAATTGCCCAGTAACGCATATTGTAGATTCATCAGAGAAAAGCATCCTCCTGATAAAATCAGGATCATATTCAATGGTTTACAGCATGAAGTAGGTAACAAAAATTTAATCAATTAATCATGTCATCTTCAGACAGCTCTTGGTGCAAAGAAATTTTAAGAGGATGATATTTTTTTGATTTTAATATTCTATGGATGGAACTTCTTGAAACCTGCACGCCCAAATCTTGAGAAATATTTCGTACACTTCTTGTTGGATTTTATTCGAATGCCTCCACTACAGCACCCACTATTTCTTGATTCCCAGTGACTGGCTTTTCCCTTACACGCTTTAATTCGCGGACACTCCTTGTATTATTCTTTTGACTTTAAATTTTGAAAGACCTTCGTTCGGGTGACGTTCGAGAAGAACTCATATGGTTTCGTTTATGTCCTTGTGACATTCGCCATAAGCGAAATTGATCTCTTTTTTGAGATACATATAGACAATTCAGCCATTTTTATTCAAAAGGGAAAATAAAAAATCACAATTAACACTTTTTACTGAACTGTCAACAATGACATTTGACTTTTTCAAAAATTATGAGAGATGTACAAATTAAGTAACCGACAACGTTATTCAATTGTTCTCAATGCAGTAATTGTCTTAATAATTAAGTTATATTTTTAGCAACATAATTTGATTTTTCTCTGAAACCAAAATTTTGTTTTACTTCATTTTTTCTGTAGAGGCTTGATTTTTGGTGCTTAACCATCAAAAGATATTTTCGTGAAATTAAAAGAACGATGAATGAAAATTACATTTTTTAACTTTCACTAATTTCAAAAGTAACAGAACAATCCTCAATCAATAAAGTATCTACATTTTAAATTTAAGAAAAAAATCGTTCAATAATAATGGAGTATATGACCCGAAAGTCTTAGCTGGGACAGCCTATATAAAAGAAAAATCGTCTAGCAGTACCACTTGTGAATAGGGTGGAAGATAGGCGTGTTGACAAATACTAGGGCAAGTCCCTTAGTGCTTGTTAACTATTTGATCAGCAATAGTGACGCATCTCAAAATTTCTTTGGAATTTTTAGCCAACGTTACACATCATTTATCAGTTGCATGTAAAATTGTACAAAATAATTAACGTAAATATAAATTAAATTTGAAAAATAAAATATAATGCTTGAATGTATTAGAACGAAAGTCATGAGTATAAAAAGGTATTTTCAAACAAGCCTAAGCGTTAGTTACAATGAAAGTTAGCAGTAAGTTGAAGAAAATGATAAAAATACTACTGATTACATATATACGAGGTAGGCGCCATAAATTCTCGGCCTGACATGCTTATACAAGTTCAAACGGGTTCAAACTCCGTTACGTCATGCATGCACATACGCGAGGTGTACACTATAAATATGACGGTTCCAAGCCTAATAGTTTTTAGTAATCAGACAACCAACGTGCTAGCGCACGAAAATGTTTGAAGTAACGAAAATTGAGTACCGCGCGGTCATTAAATTTTATTTTTACAAGGGTATCGAATTATTAATTAATCGTTGTAATAAATGTATAGAAGCTAAGGGAGATTACATTGAAAAATAAAAATTCTTATATTGTTGTTTTAGTATATCAGGCCGAGAATTTATGGCGCCTACCTCGTACATTTATACGCAAAGCATATATGCATGTGTCAGGATACACACATACATCAAGACTTGTCAAATTTGTCTATGTCCACTTTTGCTGTAAGCTAGCAGTATTACAAAACTGTAAATGTTGAAAGAGATATGCAGATAAGCATTCAATACCAACATCCAGAAATAAACCATATTTTCTTTCAATCTCGCGTTACGTCTAAAATACACAAAATATTGTGAAAGATGCCTTACATTTAAAAATTTTCCACAATAGAATTTCTCTTAACCTTTAATTTAACGCATAATTTTGGAAATCTAGTATGACGTCACTCGCAACAGACGTCTGTATTCATATTGGAATTATCGGATTAATTATAGTTCCATTACATTATTAATTGGCGCCCAGCGTGGGGCTATTTTTCAAAAACTAATTTTGACACAAACATATAACAGTTCTCTTAAAATATATTTTCGAAACAGAATGGTATATAGTAAAAACTATACAATACAGATTGTTACACGCCCCTTTAAAAAAATAATAACGCACCGATTTAAACACCTGTTTATAATTACAAATTCGAAACACGATATCAACGACATACCATAAAATATATGATTATTTCGTGCAAATAATATACACACGCATATATGTATATATAAGACCATGCAATGTTATTTAAACAAACAAGGGCAACTTTAAAAGCTGTTTGCCTACTTGGAAAACAAGTTGAAACCGATAAGTCTATCCAGTTTGTTAATAAAATGAGAATTTCACGTTTTTATTGTGTATTAATACAAACATATGTACAAAGGTCTATAACGTAGACATTCTACTTTGTTGTGTCTCAAGGATAGATTATATTTAGAAATTTGATAGAAGGAAGCTATTACGGACACTATAATAGAATTTGATTTGTGTTCAAATTTTTCTCTACTTTTGAAGAAGAAAAAGTTTGAAGTGATGTGGTCTATGGAAAAAACACGAGACAAGTGACATTCCCAGTCTTCAAAAAATGCTCTAAAATCCAAAAATCGCATCTTATATATTTTTAATTGTAGTTTATATAATGCACTAAGTGTATGATAGAAAATACTACGCGGTGGATCAATAACCGTTTTTGAAGATAGGTGGCGTTGCTGAGGGAAGTTGGCATTGCCAACGTATTATATCATCTGTCAAACGATAAAATACTAAATTACAGAGTAGTTCTAAGTCGTAGGCTTCCACGGTTGTCGTTGATACCTTCTTTGTTTCTGGGTTGAAACTAAACTTCAGCACTTCGTTGCTTTGAAGAAGAAAATATCTAAATTCCTAGAAGACGAAGCAAAGCTTAAAGATGAGTTCTGGAATCATGACATCCTCTTCTTTTTTAATATTACAACACAAGGGTCTTAACGTTCAACTGCAACGCAAGCAACAATTTGTATTTGAAATAATTGCAGTAGTAAAAGCTTTTAAACTAAAAATAAAACATTTCAAAAGTCAGTTAATAACAGGTGAAATGAGTCACCTCTCCACTTGTGCGCAGCATATTCCTCATGACAAGCACGTCATGTTGGAAAAAACATTTGCAAACGAAATTACTCCTTTGATAAAAGAATTTGATAAAATACTTACTCTATCTAAAGAAGAAGAAATTCGGTTTAAACTAATTGGAGATCTATTTTCTGTGAATCCCGCGGGTAGTTCAATTGGAGCTAGAGATTATCGAACTACAATGTTCGGCGATTTACCTAAGCAAGCACAGAGAGAGCAGCCTGCAGGATTTCTATAAAAATCTGAACCGTGAGAAGTAATAGAATCTTTACGAAGTTGCACTAAAAACTGTTAGTGCAATTGGAACCACTTCTATAGGCGAATAGACATTTTCAAAGGTCATGCATTGAGTGATGATTTGGTAGACTTCTTGGGAACAACTACTTCCAATATATCTCCTAAATACGACAAACTTGTTAAACAAAAACGATGTAATATGTACATTAAATTGATTTCTAAGTAACGAAATGTTCTTTATTATTATTTCCCCTTATCCTATTTTCTTTCGGCCTGCACAAGTTTTTCATAAAGTATGACTGCCCGCCTTACATTCTGAATTGTGCAGGCCTCATTTAAAGAATGGCCCGTATGCCATCGCCAATACTGCACTAATTTAACTAAGAAACTGGGATTATCTGTAAAGGTCAAGGCGAATATTAAGAATACGACACTGTCTATATAAGTTTTTAAAAAAAAAGTCATGTCCTCGTAATTGAAGGGTATCCTGGACAAAATAATAGACAAAGAAGATTTAAGCTGAAGTTAGCAGATGAAAGTTTATAACTTTAATCAAAAACTTGTTTAATACATTAAACCACGTCCGATTAAGCTGAAGCCTCGAATAAGCAAATTATCCATCCTCTTTAGTAAAATAAGCATCCATTGCTGTATTAAAGGTCTCTGTGGTTGAAAATGTTTTATACTACATACACGTCTATACATGGTGAAATCCATATTTGGTGCATATCAAACATTTTCAATGAGATTTAAGCTTGAGTTAGTACAGTGACTGGTACCAATGTGCTGGTCGTTTGTAGATCTAGTTTTACGATACCCTAACCATAACCGGCAAATTATTCTCCTTTGTGTTCAGTTCATTTGCAAACTGAATTTATTTCCATACGTGTACATTCCGGTAGGTCTTCATGTCTGTGATAGCCAAATATCCACGGCTTTGTCACATATATGTATTCATATTCTAGTATACCGGGTGTATGAAATACACTATTCATTGTCCCCCTATATCCTGAACAACCACCCAAAATTTCAAGTTTTTGTCTTCAAAAACACCAGAAATAATTCAATATAAAGTTTTCGTGTGGACACCCGGTATAAACTGTCCTAGATAGTGTGTTCATCGTTCAAATCTCGTAAGCAGTACGAGATAATTTTTTTTTGTAATAATTAAAACACCCTGAAGTATAGGAACAAAATTACAAATCTACCATTCAAATTTCGTCACTTAACTGAATAATATTTTGACATTCTCAAGGTAATTTTCATGTATAACCAAAACTAGAATCACTTATTGCTAGATTTTTCTTATTTTAAATACATACAATAATCGTTATTAGTTTTGTTTGAAAGAGTATAATTTCCGTGTATGTATGATACGGTTTAATCTAGAAATATCAGTAGTAGTAGTTTAATAATGTTTCTGCAATTTTGTAATTATCACATTAGAGATTTCATGATAATTATTATTTGTGTTATTATTCACATTTGAATTACAAACAAGAGGGAGATAAATACTAAGAGAATCACGCACTCATTAAAATTGAAATTTATAAAGGATATGACAAATAGATAGATCAAATTACTGCGTAATGAATAGAATAAAGTCAAATATGCCTAATTAAGAAACACTGACTAATTAATGCGTATCGGCAGTCAGGGGTACATTGCAGGACTGGACTTAAATGAACAATGTAATTCGAAATTGGGCAGAGTTATAGTGATTAGTGTGCCCAACTTCGAATGATGATCTCATTGCGAGTGATGATAAGGATCGATAGTCGGGAATACATTGCAGCCATAGACTTAAAATCAATAATGTAATTCGAAATTGGGCACAGTAATAGTGATATCACCACTATTACTGTGCCCAATATTGTTCATTTAAGTCCAATCCTATGAGTGCCGGTCCCTAATAATTCCTCGATTGCATAGTATGTATTACTATATTGGAGTTTCCATAATTATATAAGTATGTGTTATGTTTCTTTAGAAATCTCTTTGCTTTGAATATTGAATTGGGGACTTATTAGGAAAATCAGAAAAAACGTTTTTATACATTTGTTTATTATAAAAAACCACAGATAACGTTTTTCAAGAGGTTGTTTATTATTATGTTGGAGTTTTCCATAACAATTTAGGTGTGTATTACAAGGTGCATTCAAGTTCTAAGGGCTCCAATTTTTTTTCTCCAGACTGGAAAGAAATATAAATATGTGCATTGTTTTAAAATGAGCGTGTGTTCGTTGTCAATACGTCACAGAGATGGCAGCACTGTACGACAGCTCGAATTTTAGCGGCAGCGTCGAGAATGAGAACTGTTTTAAATACTTAAAATGGCTACGTTTTCCTTACTTGAACAGCGTGCAATCATTCGTTTTCTGAATTTGCGTGGTGTGACACCAATTGAAATTCATCGACAGTTGAAGGAGACATGTGGTGATGGAGTTATGGATGTGTCGAAAGTGCGTTCGTGGGTGCGACAGTGTAATGAAGGCAGAACATCATGTGACAACAAACCGAAACAACCTCGGGCTCGCACAAGCCGGTCTGACGACATGATCGAGAAAGTGCAGAGACTTTTTTTGGGGGATCACCGAATGACTGCTGAACAGATCGCCTCCAGTGTTAGTATTTCCGTGGGTTCTGTGCACACAATCCTCCATGACGACCTGAAAATGCGAAAAGTGTCCTCCAGGTGGGTGCCACGAATGCTGACAGACGACCGCAAGTCAGCTCAATGGAAGCACACAGATTCACCGCCGCCAAAAAAATTTCGGGTAACCGCCAGTCCTGAAAAAATGATGGTGTCCATGTTCTGGGACAGCGAGGGCGTAATCCTTACCCATTACGTTCCAAAGGGCACTACGGTGACAGGTGCATCCTACGAAAATGTTTTGAAGAACAAGTGCCTTCCTGCACTGCAACAAAGACGTCCGGGAAAGGCTGCACCAAGACAACGCACCCGCACATCCGGCTAACGTTATGCAACAGTTTTTTCGTGAAAACAACTTTGAAGTGATTTCTCATGCTCCCTACTCACTTGAGCTGGCTCCTAGTGATTTTTGGCTGTATCCAACAATGAAAGATACTGTCCGTGGCCGCACATTCACCAGCCGTGCTGCTATTGCTTCAGCGATTTTCCAGTGGTCAAAACAGACTCCTAAAGAAGCCTTCGCCGCGGCCATGGAATCATGGCGTCGACGTTGTAAAAAATGTGTACGTCTGCAGGGAGATTACGTCGAGAAGTAACACCAGTTTCATAGCTTTCGGGTGAGTTGTTAGTTAGAAAAATCGGAGGCCTTAGAACTTGAATGCACCTCGTATGTTTATTCAGAAATCTTTGCTTCGAACTTTAAACTGGGTACTTATTAGGAAAATCAGGGAAAACGTTTTTTTATCAGATTGTTTAGGAAATAATTAACTGTTAATAAATCTTTCGCAGTTTTAATGCAGCCATTTCTAAGGGGTTTTACTTCTATTAGTTTAGACTGATATATAATTTGCGGCGATAGTCAGCTATACCAAATTGGGCACATGTTGTATCCATTGATACTGGATATATCTACATTTCCGGAATTACTTCTGCAATTGTTCGTAAAAAAGAACATCATAGATTACGAGAAAATGTAAATAGAAGAAGTATGTCTTTGACAAAAATAGTATATTTGGTATGGCTTGTGTTGGATTCGTTTTTAACCTATTTCAAGCCAGCTAAATTTCCCTTTTATGTGGCAGTAGATTTTACAAGGACCTCCTTCAGTTCCATTGCTCCCTGAAAAATTTAGGTTGGATTGGTTTCTGACCTATTTTCAAATAACTATTGCTGTTCCATTGCTCTAACAAATAGCAAAGTAACGTCCTCATATGAACACAATTCATTATCGTAAATATTAATCAGAAAGTCAATGATAGACATAATAAACAAATATGGTTCAAGTGCAGGCTCGTGCGGTACTCCATATTTTAATGCAGATACATGAGAAATAACACTATATAATTACGCCACTTAAGTGAGGTACAATAATTGGAGAAATGTTATTTCCACAAAATGAATGTAACACTGCATGTGCCACTATATGCGTCTCTAGCATCAAGACAGACCTGTATTTAATGATATTCTATTTTATATGTGAACCGTGATAGTTTTGCCAAATATGTTTGTAATAATTTAGTAATTATACAGAGTGTTAACGTCAATTTCTTATATATAAAAAGTGCGAAAGCTTCGAATACACATGTACTCATTTCTTTCAAGCTTGATTCTATAACAGCAGAGGAGGTACCGATTTGTGAACGAGCAGATTATTATTTCATCTGTCGCCGGTTCAAACCTTCTTACATCGAATGATTCAAGCGTTCATTTTCGGTGTCGGTCCCTCTTATCCACAAGATCACTCAACCATACAACTATCTTATTGAGGGTTTGACGAGATTCTTTTCTAACGATATGAACTGAATTTTAAGACTAAATATCATAGACAATATCAATCACAAAATCTTAAGTTTTACCAAGTTCACAATAGAATCCAAAGGATGAAGCATAATTTTATTTAAGCCTTGCTAGACGTTTTCACTAAGGAATTCTAGCAATTTACAAAAATAATAAATGTAATAAAAGATATTTTTAATATGTATAACCTATGGCAACTTTGTTTTGCAAAAAAAATTACGACGATAATCCAGCTTTTAATTATTTCCGCTCATAATTATTATTCAACTGGTGTAAAAATATTATCATTCTTTTTGTCATGATATGTAATCATTACAAACCTGTAAAATTAGTACAATTTACAAACATCTTCCCAATTAAAATGTTCTAACATTTAACGACTAAAAGCGATAATATTCGAGATAAACTAATGCTAAAATGTATAATTATGGTAATAAATAACTAATTTCGCAAGAATTTAATAATTTATGCAAAATACAGTTAATAAACTATGAATTACAGATCTTTATTCTTCAAAGAGAAAATTATCTACTGTGTTATGTGCAATAAATAAACCAGAAAAATGTTTGTCATTTCCTTTTGAAAAATTGTTAATTTCAAAAGGAAATGACAAACCCAACCCAACTTTACTTTTACTGTATATTTCAAAACGTGTAAATAAAAGAAAGACTTCTAGAACTCTTAGCAAAATGGAAACCAACTATGTAGTTGTAAACATTAATGTCGCTCGAACAGTGCGTGTGTTAGTGATACAATTTAAGAAGAACGTCAGGCAGGTGATCAAATACGAATAATTCAAATGTTGGAATATTCAACTTTGAATAATTTCAAAACCAAATTATTCGAATATTAGAATATTCGGATTTAAATATTCGAATAGTTGAAATTAAGTCGTACCCAATTTCTGAATGTAACAAATAGATAGGTATTACTTTCTTATACTACATATAAGAAAATATTGTGATGACGTAAATTTTCGAATTCCGAATATCTCGCAAGTCATGGGTACTATACAGACCTTTTAAGAGTATGAAAGTGTTTAAAGATGGATTTTGAATAATTCTTATATAAAAAGATATTCGAATTTCGGACCGCAAGAAGCACTTTCAGTTTAGCTAAATGAAATTCCTACCGGAACACCGAGAGAAAAAAAGGGTTCAGTTAACCAATAATTGGTTAAGTGAACAGTTTTAAACTTTTACCAGTGAGCAATAGTTTAAATGGTTGGCATAACCATGTAAAAAGTGTTAACTTAAACGTTAAAACAACATTTTAGTAGTTGCCATACAATCTTCTCGAACTGTTAGGTTGACATCCTTAAATGTTAGAATAACATTTTAATAATTGCCATACAAACTTGTGGAACTGTTAGGTTTACATCCATAAATGTTAAAACAACATTTTAATTATTGTCATACAATCATCCCGAACTGTTAGGTTGACATTCTTAAGTGTTAAAAGAACATTTTAATAATTGCCGTACAATCTTCTCGAAGTGTTAGGTTGACATTCTTAAATGTTAAAAGAACATTTTAATAATTGCCGTACAATCTTCTCGAAGTGTTAGGTTGACATTCTTAAATGTTAAAAGAACATTTTAATAATTGCCGTACAATCTTCTCGAACTGTTAGGTTGACATTCTAAAAAGTTAAAAGAACACTAAGAATTGCCATATAATAGATTCATATCAAACTGTTAGGCTAACATTGTTAAATATAAGGAAAAAAAGTAGATTGTTTGGATAGTATTCTATTTCTTCCCCTTAGATTTGAGTGTCATCCTAACAGTTCGATAAGAATCTATGGTAGTTCTTAAAATGTTCTTTTAACTTTTAACATTAATTTTAGCAATAATTTTCATATATCGTTTATTTTTGATTTCTACAGCGTGAAATCTGCCTTAAAGTTACTTGTGGGAAACCCACCAAAAAAATTAGAGTTTTTATTATTTATCCAGCTCAATGCGTAGTTTATATTTAGATAAAAATGATATCTCTTTTAGCTTTCGTACACAGCTTAATAGCGTATCTTTAACAGTACTGGCTGACAGGTGCTAAATGAAAGTAAACAACACGAATGTATATTTGAGTTTTATTAGAATAAAATGTGGTGCATCCATATTAACATAAACATTTTAAAAAGAAACTAAATTGTAAGTATTGGTTGTGCAAAATGCGTATAGGGATGAACATCCATAAGGTCCCTCTATTTTATTAACATAGTTTCATTAGTTTCTAATAACTGATATGCATAATAATGTTCATCTAAATGTGATGTTCTACAAAACTTCAAAATAAAAAGTAAATCTTCAGCATGTATTAAAATGGAATTGATTCTACCAAATTTAGCTGTGCAGAAAGGGGAAAGTATCATTTTCTTATCATCGTTAAATACCTGGAAATATTATTATTTAATCTAACTTACTTTAATAATTCATTACTTAAAGCAATTTCATATGGTAGGTATGTCTTCATCCCACTTTGTAGCAATATTATATACAACCTTTGTATCAAATATCAAATGTGTTCTGATGCTGCGGGATATTCTGACAAGATTTAAATACTAAACCCAAACATTGTAAAACATTTGGACATTTATACACAAAGGTATCGATTACAAGATAAAAATTGTTTATTCTATGTAGACTTGATCCTTCGACAATCATATAAGGCTGGATTTTTTCTCTATTCTTGGCCCCTTCTTCAACGGGTCCTATATCTGCTGGAATCTGAAAATGAATGATTTTATTATTTTTTAGTAATTAGAAACTTACATGAACGTAAATACCTTGATATGTTTAATAATTTTTTCCTGACATTCAGTAATGCTAGGTTCCAATTTTTACTTTTTCTTACAGTCTTCACTTTCCCAGGAGGTGAAATAGTGCTACTAAACTATAAATTTGAATCGCAGCTTTACTATCTGAAATATTTAAATTTTTTATAAATGTTTCTCTATTCATTAACAAACACACCATCTCAAATATCGCTTGATATATGTACTGTTAAGTAGTCCCTGAGTAGATTTGTCTGAATATGTTTTAATTTCAACCGATTTTTGAAAAAATGAATTCCATTTTACATATAAATTTAATTTTTTTGGAAAGGACTTCTTAAAATCGTCTTCAATCTACGACAATTATTATGAAAAATGCTACTTTCACGCATACTAAATGTACGAATGTTTAAAAAGAAATGTTGCAAGAAAGTTACATGTTAACTATAATTTATCCTAATAAGCTATTACAGCAGATAAAGTAACAGAAAGTAAATACGTTTATAGGTAATTACAATTAAAAAGTTATGTAACTTGGAAACAATTTGTAAATTTCGATCAAAATTGTTATGAAAAGGATAGCGCAGATACTCACTTGTTACTGTAGTAGATGTTGTACTGGGTGACAGTTTTAGATCAGTTTTTGTCACGTCCTGAAATATTTTCTTTAAATTTCGATATTTGTCTATTAATTTTCCTTTGGGTTGATTGGCCTTTTATCTTTATTTTCTTTTCCACTTATGCTTGGAATATAGTAAATATTTTCATTACATACTTGAATCTACGCATATTTTCTATAAAAAAAATGTATATTTGTACATAAAAACTAAAATAGAAGTGAAATTATGTAAAATACTTTGTTTTCCAGATTTTCTTCTGGGATCCTTATGGACTTCTTATATTCCTCCAGTTCAGCTATAAATCTTACTCTTGGACCAACCTTTGGTATTATTTCTTTTAGGTGATCATTTTCTAACTTTAGTAGAGCGTCTTCATCCATCTCCTGTTCTGCAGAAGTAAATGTTTCTAATAGTATGTAACATATATTTATGCCAATAATATATACAGTATGCTAACTAGAACGTAGTAAAATCTGTTTATGTGGCAGCTGATAAAACTGTATCACTGTTGTCAAGAGCCGCCGATATGTATAAAGTATAAAGCAGTATTACTATAAACCACATGTATACTAAAAACCAAATATTATATTTCATTATTTCAAATGTTTTCTTGTTAAAAATTTGTTAGGTATTTAGATTTATGGCCGACTTAAAAAAACATAACATAAATGTTATAAATAAAAAAAAAAGTTTATTTGACTTTCACACAAGTCTGATTTTCAATTCTTGTAGGGCCGTCACATATAATAATTCTTTTACAAAATTATATATTCTGTTGCATGGGTCACAATGTTTTGGCAACAAAACGTGTCTCCTACACATCACCCCCTTACAAATTGATTGAAATCACTTCTAAAAATAGAACTGCGGCAATACTAGAAATTCTTCAGACACCACCGTAAAAAAACTGTAAACATGGTTGGTTTTCCGTGTCTTAATATTAAGCGTCACTATACATTACAACTAAGTAGCAAAATACTGTTACTGTTGCTATTAAAACTTTTTGTCGATTTTGTATAAAAGCATCGTATGAAAAATGTCAGCCATTGGGATGAATATCAGGAAACATCATTATAATATAATAAAAACCGAACATACATTTGAAGGTTTCAATTAACGCATCACATTCCCAATCTAATAACAATTTTTCTACGTTTTCCTTACTATAATCAAACTGATATTAAAAATATTAATATGCATAAATTATATAAACTGAATTTTAAATATATATATATATATCAATGTATGTAGGTACTTACATTTTATGAAGACAAGTACGTAAATATGTCGACACTCACTAGTAGAAAATACATGATGATACAAACACAGAAGCTGATGTGATACCACGGTGTGATACACATATGGTCAAATTACGGAAATTAGTTTAGGGCTACTACTCAGATTAGATGTACCCTACAAAATATAGTCTTATTAGCAGCAATACTTGCTTCTAAATAAGCCGTTGGTTTTCAATATGCGAAAACTATTCCCTTAACATTTTTTGTTCAACAAATTTTAGATGGTTGTTTGAATCGCTTATTTTTCTAGACTCAACCAATTATTGGTTAATTCAACATTTTATATTTAACATTCTAAAAAAGTTTGAATTAACACTTCTTGTTCTCTCAGTGAAGTATGTCTTTTACTCTTATCGAAAAACAGTTTTTTGCAAATATTTTGCAAGTCATGTTTTTGAGACGGGTACATCACGAGTATAAAAGTATTTAGAAGTTATTTTCAATATCTTTGGTATAAAAAAATTTTCAAAATTCGGACCGGAAGTAACACTTTTACTCTTATCGAATAGCAAGTTTTGCAAATATCTCTTAAATTATGTATTCTACATATATTTATCAAGAGCACAAATATATTTAAAGCTACATTTGAAATATTTTTTGTATAAAATAAATTTCAAAATTCAGACCTTTTACTCTTAGCGAGTATCACTTTCTTTCGAATATTTCGCCAAGTACGCATTCTATAGAGATTTATTAAGAGAATAGAAGTAGTACAGTAGGATTTTGTTCACTTTTTCAGAAGATAAAAGTATTCAAATCTTAATTTAGAACAACTTTTGTATAATTTGAAACGCACACACGTATAAGAAAGTCGTGTGGTGGCCACACCTCATTTTTTATGTTGAAACGGATACGTGAAGCCATTGATCAGCGTATTATTATATTTATTTCAACCACAAAAACAGGACATTTAATGTTAACTGAAGATCAATGAACGATCATTGAAAATATTGTTCAAATATTGGAATCCTCTTGGTTGGCTACAACTTTATTGTCATCAGAATCTCAATAGTGATGCCCATTTTACAATCTTTGATGTAGATTTCATTTCAAATATAGAGATAGATGAACCAGAAAAGATAAAAGAATTGAAATCTGTTTTGCAACAGGAATTTCAATTAAGGTTCGCAAAAGTCTTTTCTAATAATGATTTGGTTACCGACGCTTCACCAATTGAAATATTTGACATTAGTACATTTCTAAATCCAAGGTTTAAAAAGAAGGAAAGATTTTTTGGATCTCTGATTAAAACAAAAAGGCACCTAAAAGATATCTTTGAAGTCATCAGTTGAATTTGACGAAGGTAACATGAATCCAGCAAAAAAACGCTTTGAATGTTTTTTTCCCCATTGAACCAGTAGATTGTGTCAGTGAAGTCGATATATGTTCGTGGGAATGTTGTACACCAAAAAAACATGTGTCCGTTACAATATATCTCTGTGTCCCCGAAAGTTCGACACCCTCAGAAAGGGCTTTCTTTAAAGCCGGTAACATCGAATAATAGAATGGGTAATAAAAATTCGTGTTGGAATATTCTAATGCATATTTAAATAATTCGAATTATTCGAATATTTGAATACTGAAATTTGGAAAATTCCCGGCCTTAGTCTAAGTCTATACTATTGCAGAAAGTAGGTCTTCAAAATAAGACAGGGGCCAATAAAACTGAGATGTGAACAGAAGGGATTGGATGGACAGAGTTTAGAAATATCGACATTCAAAAAAGAAATACATTATATTTTACTTAGATTAAACATGGAAATTAAACACCATACACATAAAAATACTAGAGAATGTAAAGGTCTGCTCCTATAATTATAGTTGAAAATAAACTAATAGAAACAATATATAGGAGATTTAACATATGTACAATATGGAATTGTTTATGAAAAATTTAGTGAAAAAAGATTTTCAAATACTTTAACTAAGCATAGTAAACATAAAATATACCCCCTAAAAAATATTTAGACAGTAATGGAGAAACTAACACGACAGTATGTAGCGGTAATTATTACCAATTGTTAATTAGAATGTATTTGATCTAATTTTGTATACGTCGATAAAATATGTACCGAATTCCCCGTGCATATTAGAGTAGAAAAGGTTTAATCTAATTAATGGTTGACAACTTCGTTTTCCATTTTTAAATTATTGATTTCAGTTAAACTGTTTTCAAGCTCTGCAATATTATACAAGAGGTAGCCGTATTCCATGCATATAATTATCTATTTCACAATATATTCAGTAAAGAAAAAAAATCAAGGATAAAAAATTTGAATCACAAATGATTCTCGTACATCTTCCTTGCAAGGGCATCTGTAAAACAATGTACCACGAATATCTTGAATATGCTATTTAGACCAAAACGCAGGCATATTATTGCATAAATGCTTTTTAGTATTCAAATAATAGTAAGTCATTGCTAACTAAAATTACTCCTTAATAACTATTTTTCTGGACAGGTAACAAAAGTTTACCGAAAATTTAAATGCCACAAACTAAATTATGACTACTTCAATAACGAAGAAAACACTAAAAAAATAATAGGACTAATTTAAGAAATGAGACACAGGAAAATTGTTGTTGAAATAGTAATCCCATCCAGCATTTTATTAATATTCATTACGATGATCAGGGACATTTAAATAGAAAAAGCATAAATATTCTCGTAAATTATGATAGGAAGTACATTTTAACGTACCAAAAATGAAAAAATCAACTTAAACAAGTTAATTAAAAAAAATGACAGTCAATTATACCACACCTTCAGTAAAAAAATAAATGTTACTATTACCTTTTTAACAGATTTTTTAGCAATACAAATATAATGAATTTTTATAAACCTCTAATTCCTCATATAAACTCGAGATTTACAACTAAATTCAAATTTTTAGTGTAATAAATAATTAAAATAAGGTAAAAATCGATTTTTAATATTAGATCCGCGTTTTTAAAGTTAGTTTTTCATTTATCAGGGCTTTTGTTTTTATACTGGATTAAATAGAAAAAGCTGAAATATTCTCATAAATTATTATTTGAAACACATTTTAACGCACCAAAAACAAAAATTCAACCAATAGTTCTTATTAAGGAATGTATTATAAAAAGAAACATAAACAAGTTAATCAAACAAAAATAACCGTCAATAATACAACCCATTTCGGTAAAAAAAAAGTGTTAACAGTAATTAATTAATTTGGTAATACAAATATAATTACTGATACAAACTCGGGATTTACAATAAAACTAAAATTTTTGGTGTAATAAAGCGTAATAAATAATTAAAATAAAGCTAAAAATAGATTGTGAATATTAGATACTCATTTCTAAACGAAGCGTAGTTTTTCATTTTCCACACCTTTTGTTTTAATACTAAATTAACTTAAATGTAGTAAATTTAATAAAATCCGAAATTTTACTTGTTTCATTATTTTTATACAGGGTGAATCATCTTCGCGGGTAAGGCCGATTATGCCTTAATGAGTAAAGATATTTCGAAGCGGTTTTTTTCTTGTGATAGATGCTCATTAGGTTCACATTTTAAAAATATTTTGTATTATACTGAGTGTTCCATAACTTGGTGGCTAACCATGGTTATGGTTTTTTTAAATGGAAAAGCCTATATTATATTATTGCATTTTTGTATTCCCCATATAATTTTTAGTCAGAAAGTAATGAGATAGTATAGGCCTAAAATCTAAAGTTTTTGACTTATTCCCATTTCTCTGAAAAATTCAATGTTTGTACAGGGTGCGGCAAAAAGATCTGACGGTTTTAAGTAAAAATAACATAAAAATAAAAAATGATAGAAATTGTTTTATTGCTTATTACAGAAGGAATTTCTATCATTTTTCATTTTTATGTTATTTTTACTTTAAAACCGTCAGATCTTTTTGCTGCACCCTATATAAAATTATATTTCTCGAAAACGACGTATTAGATGGACACAATCTTTTGCAGTATTTTTTACAATAAGAGGTCCTAAAAGAAGCATGTTTTATTTTTTGCAGTTACTAACTGCATGTGCAGAAAACTGGATTAAAATTACATGACACGTTTTTGTATAAAAGTCATTTTTTTAAACACCCTATAAATCAGTTCATTTTGGAATTGTTTATTAAATTTTCTGTCAGAAACATGTAAGACGTTAACACTTTAAAAGTGACTATTACTGAGCTACTGTCGTTTTTTGATATAATTTTGTTAATTTTTCCATAAAAATCATTTTTTTCCCAAATGGAACACACGTATATATCAGTTCCTTTTTGAATTTCTTATTAAATTTCACATCAAAAACATGTAAGACGTTAATACCTTAAAAGTGACTATTACTGAGCTATTGTCGTTTTTTTGACATAATTTTGTGAGTACTATACTATATTAATTAAAACCATAAAACTGACAAAATTATATTAAAAAAGACATAATTATGTGAGTACTATACTATATTAATTAAAACCATAAAACTGACAAAATTATATCAAAAAACGAGAATAGTTCAGTAATAGTCACTTTTAAAGTATTAACGTCTTACATGTTTTTGATGTGAAATTTAATAAGAAATTCAAAAGTGAACTGATATATAGGGTGTTCCAATAAAAAAAATTGACTTTTATACAATAAGGTGTCATGAAGTTTTAATCCAGTTTTCTGCACATGCAGTTGGCAACTGTAAAAAAAACATGCTTCTATTAGGACCTCTTATTATGAACAATACTACAAAAAATTATGCCAATCTAATACGTCGTTTTCGAGAAACAAAATTTTATACAAACATTGAATTTTTCATAAAAATGGGAATAAATCAAAAACTTTAGATTTTAGGCTTATAATATCTTATTACTTTTTAACTAAAAATTATACGGGGAATACAAAAATGCAATAATATATAGGGTGTTCCATTTAAAAAACTATAACTATGGTTAGCCATCAAGTTATGGAACACTCTGTATAATACAAAATATTTTTAAAATGTGCTCATAATGAGCAGCTATCACAAGAAAAAAACCGCTTCGAAATATCTTTAGTCATAAAGGCATAATCGGCCTTACCAGCGGAAATGACTCACCCTGTATATAAATATTACATTCTTGTAATTTTGTTTCAGTCAAAAGAACTATTGCTTAAATAATTGGTGAAATATTTGGTATGTAATTAAATTATAATATATAATAATTATCTAGAAGTATTTGAGAACACATGAAATTCATTTCTAAGCCAAATAAGGTATTATACAACACATAATTTTGTTATCCTTCAGGAGTGTCCTTTATATGCTCAATTCGGTTTTATTTTTGGATATGATAACTTTCACAAAGCAAGAAAGTACATAATCGTTTCCTTTCGTTGATAAACTAAAAACAATCACCGAATTCATTTGCATCAGAATCATGAATAATAAATCAATAAAAGGACGTATTAAATCAACAATGTTTTACTGATTTATTAACTAGTATATGTAGTAATAGTAAAAAAATTATAATTAAATTTTAATTTTAATATAAAAATATTTTGTCATTGATTTTTTCAGATCGACATTTTCCTTTATTTGTGAGTGTAATAAATTTTATATTTTTCAGATGAAAAAAGCTAAAATATTCCCATAAATTATTATTTGAGGTACATTTTAAGGTACGAAAATAAAAATTCCAAACGATAGTTCCCAAGTTCTTTAACGTATTATAAGAAGGAACATAAGTAAGACAATTAAAAAAATGGCAGTCAATACCATGCCTTCAGTAAAAAATAAATGTGTTACTATTACTTTCTAAAAAAAAATTTTAACAATACAAAGATTATGAATTTTTCATAAGCCTGAGTGATATAATGTAGAGATTTACAACAAAATTAAAAATTCAAGAGTAATTAAACGTAATAAATAATTAAAATAAATTTATTTTTAGTCTTATTCATTTATTCACTTTTAATACCTTAAATTAAAATGTAGTAAATTTAATAAAATCCAAAATTTTTATTATTTTATTATTTTTATATACGGATATTTATTATGAGAGTTTTATTTGTTTCAAGAGAATTATTTTTTAAAATGTTGAAATACTTGGTATGTAATTAAATTATAAAAAAGGTAATATAATAGTAATTATTCAGAAGTCCTAGAAAATACATAAAATTCATTTCTAAACCAGAAAATGTAAAATACATAATTTTACTTTATTTTACACGTGTCCAATTATATGCTCAATTCGTTTTTATTTTTGAATATGATACCTTTCACAAATCAAGAATAAATAAATGAAAGGACGTATTAATTCAACAATATCTTACATATGTGTAACTAATATATGCAGTAATAGCAAAAAATAACTTAATTTAAATTTAATTTTTTTTATAAAAATATTTTGTCCCTGATTTTTTTAGATAGAAATTTTCTTTTAATGTGGAATAATAAATTTGTATTTTTCAAATAGAAAAACCATAAATATTCTCGTAAATTATTATTTGAAGTACATTTTAACGTACCAAAAATGAAAATTCCAAACGATAGCTCCTAAGTTCTTTAAAATATTATAAAGAAACATGAAGACAAATAATTTTTAAAAAAATACAGTCAATAATACCACACCTTCATTAAGAAACTACTCTTACTACTACATTTTTAAAAGATTTTTTAACAATCCAACGATTATGAATTTTTCATAAGCCTCTGATTTTTATATATATAATATCGAGATTTACAACAAAATTAAATTTTTTGAAATAATAGCACATAAATAATTAAAGTAAGGCTGATTTTTAATATTAGATCCACGTTTTTAAAGCAAGAGTAGGTAGTTTTTCATTTTGCACACTTTTTGTTTTAATACCTTATTAAAAAATGTAGTAAATTTAATAAAATCGGAAATTTTTCTTATTTAATTAATATGATAATAATTATCCAGAAGTCCTTGAAAATACATAAATTGCATTTCTAAAGCAGAAAAGGTAGAATACATAATTTTGCTATATCTTAGAAGTATCCTTTATATACTCAATTAGTTCTTATTTTAGGTTATGGTAACCTTTACACATCAAGAAAGTACTTCATAATTGTTGCGTTTGTCTTTTGTTAGTAAACCAAAAACCATCATGGAATTCATTTGCACGAAGGCCCATCCATGTTTCACATATATCTAGGCACACACGATTTTTAGGTCACATTTACGTACAATACATATCACAGATAACTTGCATAGGTAAATAAAGATAAATGTGCACATTTGCAAGCAATGCTTACCATAGTGTCAGCATGTGGAAGAATTATGACACCAAAGGCGTACGTTCTTCACTATTATTTCTACACATTCCAAATTCCTAAGGAAATTCAACGAGAAGGATAGGTATCTATCCTTGGCGTTCCACTCAAGGTTTCGGACTTTAGTATCGATTATGTTATAAATATAGACACCAAGTGCTTTTTCAAAAAAGTCCCAATCACGAAAGACCAGACATGGCTCTCAGATAAAGAGCAAATATTAATAGCTAATTTAGACGAAACTGAGAAATAATTTGCAATTTGATTTTAAATTCTTTGTAGGAGATCTTGGGATTCTTGGGCATGGAAGCCATCGACAAAAACAATGGACGTCGCAAAACAAAATGGCGTCCAAAAAATCAAAGACCAATAAAATCAAAGACGGCTAAGATGATAAAACAAATTCGATACGTTGAGTAATATCCACCTCAATAGTGATCAAGTAACTAGAGATATTAAAGAAAATTATGATCGTAGTATGGACAGAGAAAAATAAAGTTTCTAGCAGGTGATCTAAATTTTATATGTGAAGACAAGAAGAAAATCACCAATTAGAAAATATATGGTTAAAATCAACTTACCGTAATTGAGAAATCCTCCAAATCTGCGAATGATCTCGCAAATATCTAAATAAAATATAAGCGAGGCGATTCCCCTATTTGCATAAGCAAAAACATAAAAACACTTGCACCAAAACACTACCGGACGCGTCTTAGATGCATCAGAATATTTCAAAATCGACACTGGACGCATTAAATAAACGGACATATCTACTAGTTGGTTTTTGTTCAGTTTAAATTGAACGACGATCGCGACTGTATGCACCGGCCATTGCAGATGCATCGAGAATGCCATGAAAACGCAGATCTCGGATACTAATGAGCGTGTTACAGCACCACCCTCTGACGGCTTTCCCTGCAACTACAGTTGCAAAATGCACCGTCGTCGTTGCAGCATACATGCCCGGCTAGACAAAGATCGAGTCACCGGCGTTTTCGTCTCGGAGAAGAAAAGAAAAACCGGGTAGATTTTTTCCCTATATACGGAGCCTACTCGCAAAAACCGTCCCTTCCTGCGTGAGACCGTCTGCAGGGGTGAAGTGGAAAAATGCGTGCGGCAGATTGTTATTATTTCAAGAAAGGATGAAAAAATTAACATTGTTGAAACGACCGAACGTATTACGAACATGGCCGAACACATGCAGGGGTACATATTGATCCTGCAAGCCATGCACTATCAACAGTTTTATGTATAAAAGGAGTGCAGTTGCATTTGTTTGTCTTCTTTTTTTTTAATTTCTCGAATTTTCCTCCAGAAGCTCTCTTTTAATTAACCTCGTGAAAGATATATTTGTAAACAAAAATATTTGTCTTTTACACAAGTTAAATTAGAAAAAGCTGCAAGGTGGAAACCAAGAAATTAAATAATATATACCGTGTGTTTCATTCTACATGAACTAAATAAATTCTTTACTAATAACGCAATTAGTATATTAAACTTTTACTAGTGATAAAGGCCGTTACGTTTAACATTTTTGTACGAATGATTTTTTTTTGAATCTAAATCCAGACTAAAATAGACACTAGCGTTTCAAGTAATGTCATAGTAACGATGAAGATTGAACAGAATAGTATATTAAAGTATAAGTGGATAATAAAATCATTAAAACACGCGCGATTTTGCAGCAAGTGTTTTAATGCCTAGTTATCCACGAATACTTTACATTATTTTTTTTTATTGGTACACTTTAAAAACATAAGTTATTTAATACTACGAATACAAATACGAATTCATAACGTGAAATTGTTGGATGTGATATGGCATTAGTATACTTTTGGTTGTCATGGAAATGATTAATTAAACAATCTGTCACATAAAGTCATTTTATCGCCAACCGTCAGTAAAGCGATGCGTTACCATAGCGTTTTAAGGAGATAAAGAAACACTTTATCGTACTGTACAATAAAGTACTTTACCTGCTGTTAATATCTGTCAACGCAGCCATGACTGACGACTTTAAACATAAATTGTTTGTCACTGTCATAAACTGTCATAAGTTATTATACTTTATTTCTTAAATTAACAATTTTCACAGTTGGCGATTAAATTTTGTATGCACCACGTCAGTAAAGTACCTTTACCGAACTCGTCTGTTACTCGCCGCGCTCGCTTCCCTCGCTTGGCTCGTAAATCAGACTCGTTCGATAAAGTATCACTTTACTGACTTGGTACATAAATAACTATTATCGCCAACCGTCAGTAAAGTGATGCGTTACCATAGCGTTTTGCGGAGGTAAAGAAACACTTTATCGTACTGTACAATAAAGTACTTTACCTGCCGCTAATATCTGTCAGCGTAGCATGACTGATGACTTTTAAAAATAAATCGTTTGTCACTGTCATAAACTGTCAAAAGTTATTATATCTTTATTTCTTAAATTAACAATTTTAACGGTTGGCGATAAAATTTTGTATGCACCACGTCAGTAAAGTACCTTTACCGAACTCGTCTGTTACTCGCCGCGCTCGCTTCACTCGCTTGGCTCGTAAACCAGACTCGTTCGGTAAAGTATCACTTTACTGACTTGTTACATAAATAACTATTGTGTAACGATGAGTTCGAAGATTGATTACATAAGTAATAAAGCCGAATGTCGATTAATACCGCAAAAGTCGGAAAGTGCATATAAAAAAGAGTACAACAGATTTGTCAAATGGATGGAAGAAGAACGGGCTACAGTTATAGATGAACGTGTTATGCTTGCTTACCTTCAGGAAATGTCGGAGCAGTCCAAGGCCTCGACAATGTGGGCGTATGTTGCGGATAAACAAAGGGGTTGATATAAAATTATTTGCGAAAGTTCGTGCATGCATGAAAGCAATTCGCAAGAATGACGTATCAAAGAGGGTTTATGTATTCAAGGAAGACGATTTGCTGAAATTATTTAAAGATGCACCCAACATTACATATTTATTTTTGAAAGTGGCAGCAATTTGTGGTGTCTTTGGGTCCTGTAGAAGGTGCGAATTGTGCGATTTACGCCTGAACGATATCAAGGAAGAGGGAAGCTTATTACTTATTACTATCCGACCATGTAAGACAATGAAAACTCGACATTTTACTGTTGCCGATAGTGATGTAATTCATTATCATGTCAGTTTAGTGAAGCAATATTTATCATTGCGTCCCCAACATGCGAGTACGGACCGAGTTTTCTTAGGGTATGACAAGGGGAAGTGCACTAATCAAGTAGTGGGTATTAATACGTTTGGATCATGTCCATTGCAAATTGCACGCTATCTTAAATTGGACATCCCGAGAAATACAGAGGACATGCTTTTCGACGTACGTCCGCTATCATTATGGCAAATGGTGGTATGACAATTGATCAAATCCAACGCCAAGTAGGTTAGAAATCGACAGCTGTGGCAAGTGCTTACGTTGCAGAGAGTATTAGCAATAAGAATGTTTCAAACCTTATTGGGAATGCCATAAGTGGAAGCATGATCTCAGTGACTTCCGAAAATAGTGTTAGCCATTTGAATAACATCTTTCCTGATTTAAATCACCAAGGGTTTAATATTTCAAACAATACAAATTGTACATTTAATATTTATTTAAAATGAGACTTTTTTTCAATAAAATTATTATGACAGGTTGTTCTGTCAGATTAAGTGATAAAAAGTTCACATTTATACTTGACTTATTTGAATTTGTTGACGTTGCCCTGGTAACTTTGAAACACGCGCGTGCGTTAATGATTGATTTATAAAGCGCTGGCGTGTTTTAAACAAGCAAAATGATGTACCAATAAAAAGAAAATATTTAAATAGGTTGTTTTTGTCACTAGAATTGACCATGTACGAATTTTCGTTGAAAACTTATTGAAAAAATTCACACTATAAAAACGATTGAAAATACATTAAACATTAAATTATAATTTTATAATACTTATTAAATAGTCGATTTTCCAGCTAAATAGTCCTGAAGTAGAATATATTTTTCTAGTCGTCTTCTGTGGCAAATCATCAACGGGATTCATTAGGCCAGAACATAAAAATCAACTTTTGACTTTTAATTTATAATAGCGCGGAAAAGTTGCCTTTTGGTGTAGATTAGATAAATTAAAAATATGAAAAATATCGGAGTACGTCTTGAGGTGCCCCAAGGACGTTAAAATTTCATAAAACCACACATTTTGGAACTTTTTCAGATTTCTGCCTATCTCAATTGAAGCCCTTGGTGCAAAAAGGTGTTAACTCACGGTTTTTCTGAATTAACAATTTTTGCGTGCAAGAAGGTGTTAACTCATTCCTCATCTACTGGTAAAATCTCCAGCAGCCAGATGGCGCTCATTGCGCCGTTGTAGAAAACTATAAAAGTGTCATCTCTCGACAGGAGAAAAGATTTGCGTGCAAAAACGTGTTAACTCATACTTTGTTCGCATGAAGGTGTTAACTCCGGAGATAACACCTTTTTGTATTGCAGTTTGTACTTTGTTTAATAGTCTATCTAAATCTAATAGTCTATTTAAAAGTGTATCCGTACCTTTTTGGGTGTTTTTCTACGAAAACACAAGGTAAGTGTTTTATGTTATATTGTGAAAAATGATGGAAAGGTTAAATCATGTTCCAAAAACTAATATTTTATGGTTCTATGTATACATAACCTAAAATAATAATAAATTATTAATTCCTGTTGAATCACAAACAGTATTACCTAAGTGTACTTGTCACTAATTCCATTATAATCGTTGCGTCTTTTCGAATACCTAGTTTGTTAACAAGTTTCTCTTGTGATTGTACAGATGAGTGATCGGACAAAGAAAATCGTTGAGATGGCTTTGGCGACTCCAATGGTAGAGTCGTCTGATGAAAAAGACAGCAGTTCCTCAGATGATGAACCATTGAGTACAGTGAGGGCTCGAGTTGTGATAGCAGTGGAACCACCAGCCTTAGGTCGCCCACAATCCGAATATCATACTGAAAACTTACCTCGTAGCAACGAAAAGGAACTTGACAATAATAATTATTATTGTTTTGAAGCTGAAAGCGAAGTTGCTCAAGATCCAGAAATTGTTGTTAATAATAATTTCTCCCAGGAGATAGAACAAAATTCACCTGAACCTACAACAGTTCACGAAGGCAAAAAATCTAGGAAAAGAAAGTGTGATCCTAAAATGTGGAAACGTAACCAAAACAAATCGAATAAAGAGAAAGGTAAATCATATAAAACATACAAAGGAATAGACAAGCCCGCGAAAGTCTTTTGTACAGATAAACCCCTTTGTAGAGAAAAGTGTCGATTAAAATGTGATAGCAGATTCTCTAATGAAGCTAAAATCCGTTTGTTTGAAGAATTTTATTCATTGAATGAAAATCAAAAGAACGCTTATTTATTTGGCATTTTGGAACCGTTTGAAGTTAAGCAACCTTCTGGTACTCATAAGTATCGTCAGAAGTCTTATAGGTATTTCTTTAAAGTTGAAGGTGAACGTCGTCAAGTGTGTAAAGAAGCAGTGATGTCGATGTTAAATATTGGTCGAAAAAAGATTGATTTAATACGGAATCAAATATCAAGTGGAAGATCTGCTCCTAAAGAAGATGGAAGAGGCCGTCATGACAACCGACCTAATGCTACTTCGGAAGAACAACGCAACCTGGTTCAAGACCATATCACGTCTTATCCCAGTGAAATGTCCCACTATTCGAGACATAAAAATCCTAACCGTCGTTACCTTTCACCGTGGTTATCGATCAATAAAATGTACGATATGTTTAAGGAACAATGTATGAACAGTAATGTAAGTCCCGTGTCCAGTACTACCTATAGTCGCATTTTCGTTACTGACTTTAATTTGGGTTTTGGATCCCCGAAAACAGATACTTGTAAAATATGCGATGTAAGTAGTAATGATAATGAGCACATTTACAAATTCAAGAAAGCCTTTGAACAACAAAAAACTGACCGAAATTTTGCAAAAGAAAATGATAATGTATTGTACATCACTTTTGATTTACAAAAGACACTTCCTTTGCCTAAGATTTCAACAAGTAAAGCTTTCTATTTACGGCAAGCTTGGCTATATAACTTGGGGATTCAGTTGATTTCTACACAGCAGCAAAATGGACGAGGATATTTTCATATCTGGACGGAAGATCAAGCATCTCGTGGTCCCGAGGAAGTTGGTAGTTCAATTTTGTCATTTTTGGAAAATATTAGAGAACAGGCAAGGGGTTGTGATCATCTAATTGCATGGAGCGATTCAGCTGGAGGACAGAATAAAAAAAATTTTATTGTGTGTTTATGGCATTATTTGGTAAAGGAGGGCATTTTTCAGAAAATTGATCACAAATTTCCTGAAGTGGGCCACACTTTTATGGACTCAGACAGAGACTTTGCGGCTGTTGACATCAAAACATTTATACAGTGGATCAGTATATATCAATCATGACCGAAGCAAGAAAAAAAACACCATTCAATATTACAAGAATGGGAGACAAATTCGTGGACATCAAAGAATTGCCCAGAAAACTAGGGCTAATCGACAGAAAGAAATCTGAAAAAAACGAAAAAGTTTTATTCCGAGACGTTAGGTGGATACAGGTTGATGTATTCGGAAAAACAAAATACAGATATTCGTTAGATGAAAGAGAAGAATGGATTGTTGTTGATATAAGAAAAAATAGAAAAATGGATAGGTGTGATAAAACACCAAACACGATTTTAACGACCATCAATAGAAACCGTGCCATTGCCGCCAAAAAATTTGATAATATTCAGGAACAAATTCCTTACATTCCGGAAAATTTCAGAGGATTTTATTACAATTTGAAAAGAGATGACAATAATTAACAATAATTGTTAATATTATTGTCATCTCTTTTCAAATTGTAACATGTACCTAATGTTTCTATTTTTGATTTTTGTTAAACAATACAATAATTAATAAAGTTTCCTTTGATGAAACTTTTTTGTTAATCTGTGATTGGCACCATTGCGCTATTATAGTTTTAGAAAAAGGTGTTAACTCAAATTTTTTAAAATTTTGGTATATTTTTCAGGAGATGAAGGTTTGTATTTGCAAAATGCAACATTCACAAGAATTTTGAGTATATCTCAACGCACAATCAACTACAAAAACAAGTAAAATGTGTTTAGAACAAAAGTTCCAGTCAATCAAACTTCAAGTACTTTTTCTCGAAATTGTAAATTAGTGAGTTAACACCTTTTTGCACCAAGGGCTTCAATTATGAAATAAAAAGTTACAAATAGGCGTTATAATATGAATAGACAGATAAAGTTATCTTTAAGATGCCCTGGAAAACTTGCTCACTCCAGCTAGTTGACATTAGCCAACCGCGTGCTAGGACTGTATGTGGCAACTGAAAATCCAACTGAAAATCTTAAGCCTCTGCCTGAGTTCATTGTAAGAGTGTATGCGCCAGTTTTCTTTAATATTAAGTTATACTTATGGTTCCAAACATCTGTTTAACCTTATCCCATATTCACACTATCTCTCTGACAATCTGAAGAACGTTATAGACCCGGTTATTCAAAGAAATGGTTACTTTGCTGCTCTGGAATATCTCCTTTTGTCCATGCTATGTAATGAACGCAAAATTCAAAGAGAACTTGGTTTACGACGTGTTTCCAAAGCAAAAACAGAATGAGGAGTTAGGAAATTTTAAGTTCCAAAGATAAACTACGATGCAAATGATATGATCTCATGGCCTGAAAATGATGTAACTGAACCGCCCACCTTGTTAAAACATATTTCCAGTGACTCTCTCAAGGACTTTATAGGAAAGGCATCTGAAGCTGAACCAAACAGTAAAGTAGACCCGGTTATCCACTTTCCCCAGCTTCCTTGTCACACGCAAGCAGTCAAAAGAACTGTGAAACTAGGAACCAAATCGGCTCAAATTGTCTGTGGTTCAATCGCAAGAGAAAAATACATAAGAGTAAAAATTTATTCACGTGTGAATATGCCAAAATTTAATTTAAAAAAAACAGTTTAATGTGGCAATGAAGTAGAAACAAACATTTTGCAGCTGTAACTTTTGTAATCATTAAGGATACAGAAGTAAGAAATACAAAATTTGACATTACAAAATACTTTTTATTATTATTATATTTTGTAATTAATACATTTTTCCAATTCTAATGTATTTAAAACCATTTTTTGTAATATTATATGTACGAAAAATACATAAAAAATGCTTTATCAAAGTTTATTTTTTTATCAATTTTTTTCCTATTCTTCTTAAATCTAAGAGGCATCTTTTTCCCACTTTTACCGACTTTTACCAAACTAAAATCTAAAAAAAAATTAAAAGGCTATTTTCATTCTATCCGAGTATTCATTAATACGGTATTTAAAAAATAAAAACCGTTACGTGTTTAACGTATCAAAAAAGAAAAAATGAGGTGTGGCCACCACACGACTTTCTTATACGTACAAAAATTATTCAAAATCCTATTCTAAGTACTTCTATTCTCTTAATAAATCTCTATAGAATGCATACCTTTCATGATATTATCAAAAAAGTGCTACTCGCTAAGAGTAAAAGTGTTACTTCCGGTCCGAATTTTGAAATTTCATATATACAAAAAATATTGCAAATCCAGTTCTAAATACTTTTGTACTCTTGATAAATATATATATAGAATGCATAACTTACGACATATTTGTAAAAAATCGATATTCGATAAGAGTAAAAGTGGTACTTCCGGTCTGAATTTTGAAATTTTTTTTATACAAAAGATATTGAAAATTATGTTTTAAATACTTTTATACTCGTAACGTACTTGTCTAAAAAGCATGACTTGCGAAATATTCGCAAAAAACTGATTTTCGATAAGAGTAAAAGACCTACTTCCGGTAGGAATTTCGAAAAACTTTTTAAATAAAATTATTCTCAATTTTAATTTTAAGTACATATGAATTCTTTATAAATTTTGTTAAATTTAGTAGTTGACGAAATATTGGCAAAATTCGATTTTTTCACTGAAGTAAACTGCTACTTCCGGTCTACGGATTTTACTGAAAAACTAATCAGATCTCAAGAGGGAGATTATACACGTAAATACAAAATTTGGAATTGATAGCTATAGTGGTTTGACCGCTATCGTGGTCACAGAGAGACAGACAGACAGACAGACAGACATTTTTTAAAAACCACTTTTTCGGTATCAGGGGACTTCAAAACGTGGACATCTGCAAAAATCTCGAGGTCGAAAATTTTCATCATCACAATACTTCCTTATACTACGTATAAGAAAGTAAAAGGGCGTTATATTACAATCGAATCCTTCATCAGGACTCCAAAAATACAAATTTCCTATTTAAACACTGTTAATTAAAGCAAAATTCTAATATAGTTTTCATTCAAACACAATATTTTAACATAAAAACCTTTCGTCTTCAATGAGATTCTCATAATATCCGCTTGAATGATGCCCATGTAATTATTATAAAATGTGAGTGATGTCAATTAAGTATTACTATTTGATTTAATCTCAATAATTTTTGTTAGTATTTTATTAATCATTTATTTTCAAATAGAAATGTTGATCTTGTCTTTTGAAAACAATCCTGATGAAGATTTCAATGAAATAGCGAAAGCTTAGAAAATTTCTAGGCATTTAAGTGATAAGGGGTCAGCAAAATTGACGGCCATGGTCGCAACTGTGATTTTGCGATAAGTTTTAGAGAGTACTGCCTAATACCAATAGACAAAGTAGAAACCTAGCATTGACGAAATTTCTTTTAGGTTATTGTCGAACATTTTTTTAGGTTATTGTACATATGAAATATTGACGTTTCACGTAAATGCCAATGAAATGTGACTAGTGGTGTGATGTATGAATTGATACATATATGATTGTCAGTCAAAAACTGATCACACATATTTAAAAGGTGGTAAAACAAAAATAATATCTTTTTTAATTTAATTTTTTCAGAAAAATTGCTGTTACATATGCTTTTTCAAAGACTCTTAAGAATGAAACATCATACACTTGTACAATGCAAAATGAGACTGCATTGTAACAGTTTTTGTAGATTTTGCAGATGGTGCGTTGTGTTATTAATTAAAATTGAATCAAGGGTTTATGAAAGCATAGCCGAACTACAAAATATGGTTTAAATTGGAAATTTTCTTCCGTATAAAACAGACATATGCATAAGTGTAATAATAAAATTAAGTTCTATATTATACCCCTCAATGCAAATATAAACTCTCGAGAATGCTACACTGATGACATCATTAATCTAAAAATATAAGTTATCGGGTAATATTCCAGATTTATTATTATCATATACAGTATGTTAGATTTTATATAAGGAAGTTATTAGATTATTTATTCTTAATAATGTGCCAAAATCGAGAAAACAACAGAACATCAAATAATTCAGGTAAAGTAAATAATTTAATATATTAAATGTAACGTACCCGTTACATATTCTGCAACTACATGTTTATAAGGTATATCACATGTACTTACGCCATAAATTTTTTAATTTTTTTTATTATAAATGTTGATTATTGTTAAATCAGTTACAAAATATTAACCACATATCAGAATCACCAGTCTTTAAACTGAGAATCAATTTAATTTTATACGGGGTCATTTTAAGCTTTTTTATAATGGAAAATACTGTACTGTGATGACTTACTCCTTCCACTTAAAATATGAAAATTATTTGCTTTACGTGCAATAATAGGTGTCAATTGTTTTTCCGATTTTGACACATTATTATAAATAAATAATCTAATAACTTTCTCATATGTCATTCTTTAATCATTCATACAATAGCCGAGATATTTACTGTGACACATAAAATCTAATACACTGTATATATTTCCAAATAGTTGAATGACTGCATTTTGCATTTTTCAATACAACCGATTTTTTTCAGTCCATATCTGTCAATTTAACAACAACCACAATGAAGTTCTTATATTGAGATGAAAATGTTGATTGTGCCTATATGAGTTAGATAACAAATTTGTTTGTAAATTACTTCAGACATACAATAAACGTGACAAAGAAGATAATCTGATACATTCTGTTTATTTATTATTTTTAAATAAAAGATTAATTTAAAAACAGTGTAGTGAAGCTTCAGCTTACTTATTTTGTACCGATTAATAATAATAATGTATGTTTGTGTTTCCATACTTCAAATAATCAGGTGATCTGAAATGAAGTACCTCATAACATCTTTATAGTTATTTACAGAGATATACTAAGAAACATACTGAATATAGAAGACACAAACAGAGTTAGTAATAAGTAAACAGAAATGCTGCTATTAAGGGAAAAAGACAAGTATTGAAACATGAGTTTTTATTTCTTAAAAATGTCCACAAGAAAGTTAAATTACCATTTCTTAATTTAGTTTGGTTTATTTATTTTATCAACACATAGTACACGATAACTCAATGCAGGGCTGCACTAATTTACGGAAATAACACATGAAATATAAAGAAAAACATGCAACATATCGATCATATCTAGCACAATATATATTACAATGGGAAGGAAAAGAATATATAATGATAACAATAACATTTTTCAAACAATATGCAGCCAACTATTCCCAAATACGACTATCATCTAAATACTCTTGCATTGCATAGTAATATCTAACTATCAAACACTTTTTAAATAATCCTTCGGAATGCATTGATCGACAGACCCTGAATAGCTTGAGGCAACTTATAAATTGTATTTGTATATTATTTCTTTTACTTTTGGTGTGTTTATATTGAGGTTTATTTAATTGATATATGGATCTTGTATTATAATTATGTACGTCTCCGCGAGGGTTGTAACTATTGATATTTATATGTATGTATAAAAAGCGTTTGGTAAATATATACACACTAGCTGTCCATCAATCTCTTCGAGCTTGAATCGCCTTTTCGCGTCCGCTTACAGCTGTCCGTCAATCTCTCCTAGCTTGAACCGCTTTTTTCGCGTCCGCTTACAGTTTCCTCACAGTTTCCTGTAAAAAGCAATCACTGTCATGGCTTTTTAGAATGTCCGATTTTATTAACTTTTGAAGCACCCCTGTATATACATATATCTTGTGAAGCGAATAGTATGTTTTATTTACAGTGCTTCTCGAACTGTTTTTTACACAAATCTGTACACACTCAAGAGCGAACAGGTAATGTAATGTTAAACATAAGTCGTGTTAAAGTATGCAAAGACCAATGAGATCAAGAAGCGCAACATTTTTATTAAGACAGTGTACAATCCTATTTTGATGTGTAAAAGCCTGTCAACCTTTTCGAAGTCTACTCTCGTTAAGAAAAAAGCACAAAATAATAATAAAAGTAAAAAGCCCAAGTTTTAAATTGAAGCCTTACTGAAACGCGTTTCCTGTAAAAAGCGGTCACTGGCATGACGCTTTCTAGAATGTCCATTTTTATAAACTTTTTAAGCACCCCTACATATATTTTGTTAAGCCAATAGTATATTTTATTTAAAATTCTTCTCGAACTGTTTTTTACACAAACTGGTACACACTCAAGAGCGGGGAAGGCAATTTAATGTTAAACATAAGTCATGTTAAAGTATAGAAAGAAACAATGAGCTCAATGAGCGCAACATTTTCATTGAGACAGTGTACAATACGATTCTGATGTCTGCGATTCTATTATCGTTAAGAAAAAATCAAGTATTAACTTTAAGCCCTGTTCAATCATGTTTCGAAGAATCGCCAAATTGAAGACGTAATAAGCGACCACAAACACCCCCGTATCCAAAATTTCACAAACATTCGTCAATTTTCAAAAAAATCTTCCGCCATTTTGTTTTTTTTGACATTTTGACTTTGGAATCGTGATCAGCGACCCCCAAAACCCCCGTATCTAAAATTTCACATTCATACGTCAATTTTCAAAAAAATCTTCCGCCATTTTGTTTTTTTTGACATTTTGACTTTGGAATCGTGATCGGCGATCCCCAAAACCCTCGTATCTAAAATTTCACATTCATACGTCAATTTTCAAAAAAATCTTCCGCCATGTTTTTTTTTTGACATTTTGATTTTGGAATCGTGGTCGGCGACCCCCAAAACCCCCGTATCTAAAATTTAACATTCATACGTCAATTTTCAAAAAAATTCTTCCGCCATTTGGTTTTTTTGACATTTTGATTTAGGATTTGTGATCGGCGACCTAAGACACCCCCGTATCTAAAATGTCAGATTTATACGTCAATTTTTAAAAAATCCTTCGGCCATTTTTTTTTGACATTTCGACTTTGGATATGTGATCAATGACACCACAAAAACTCCCAAGTGCCGAATTTTACTTTAATCAGAAGAGAAAAATTAAGCTAGCTCCGCCCGTTTAAATAAAATTATAACATAAGGGCACATCGATGTTAAAAGCAATCTTTTTCCCCATTAAGGAAACGGGGCATACGCGTTCTGGAATTAACGTATTTTAATTCAAATCATTATTAAAATATTAATCTACAGCCCGTGTACAGATAAAAATATTAAATCAAGCGGGACCGTTATGTATTGTGTGAAGATGCAGTCGCCGGACCGTAATATATTGATCGCCAGTGCACATGAGAATCTGATTATATTTTTCTCCCGTCCGGAATGCATTGATATCAGTGCACGTTGAATCGGCCATTTTTCTGACCAAATCCTTCTGCAAACGAACTTCAAAGTGCTCATGCCCTTGATTGCGTGCGTCTGTCGACTCGAAATAAGCATGTAAAAGATCCCGAGAAGCCCGTTCTTTAAGACCCCGGGGTCTTGTTGGACCCTCGCAACCTTCAAAATTTCGTATTTCACGCTTAAAAGTGAATCTGTGGTGCAACTCAGTTAGCCTGTCAGTTTGACGTTTCCCGAGATTTTTATCGCTTGTCACGGGAACGGTCAAAACGTAAGCCATTTTTTTGTTACGACATGGAATACACGCTCCTCTTCAACGGACGATATCTCTGCACACACTCCACTAAAAAGGAAAATCTCTCCGTCCACCGGAAATTCAATGTCGCTCCTAGGTCCACCCCAAAACACAGCATTTAATTCCCCATATCCAGAGAGGAGTTTTCTGCAAAGATTTGCCGACTTTTCGGGCGATTAGCAACAGAGGTCTGTGTGGAAACGACATTATTTTCTTTGTAATGGAAACCTCTTTACATGAATAATTGTAGGGTAATTTATATAGTCCTTTTTTTGGAGCACAAATATCCATTTTGCATCAACTGAATTTCCCCATGCTATTATGCAGTAAGACATTGCAGAATTGAACATAGAAAAATATGACAAATAATATATCGTCTTTGATAATTTTATGCACAGTGAATCTACTTGTGCTTTCCAAATTTAAATCGTCGTCTAAAAATAATCCTAGATATTTTATTCATTCTTGATGTGTCTCTTTCATGTTCCTAAAGGTCATGGTTGTTGTGTTAGAGTGAATCTCAACCTGCTGAACCCTATCGACTAAATAAGATTCCAGAAATTTCAAGGATTTAGCACGAAATCCGTAGAATTCTTTTTTTTCCAGCAACAAATTATGTGAGACAATCAAAGACGTTCGAGAGATCACAAAAAAGTGCTTTCGCAATCTGTGAATCCTAAAAAGCATCAGTAATATAATTTAAAATTTGTAGAAGTGCATGCAAAGTAGATACTAATTTCCGAAAACAATATTGCTCATGTGATAAAATGTAACTTAGGATTCTATTGAATCAGACCCTTTCAATAACTCTCCTTAGCACTGGAATAATTGCTATTGGTAAGTATATAGTTTTCAAATTTGTCGCGATCATCATCCTTATATATATTGGAACCACCATCAAATGTTTAAGAGAATCAAGAAAAACTCCTTGGTCAAAACTACTATTACGTATATTTGCTAAAACAACAGCTATCGAGTAAATCATATTGAATAAGTATATGTTCATCCCAAATATATCTTTGCTGCTCTTTGATTTAATATAGTATGAGCAATATTAATCATTTAAACTTTTCAAAACTATTAGATTGTATTTGGCGTTTATATGATTTGACATCAACACCATTGAGAGCAACTAACCTTTATCATGTTATATTTTCACTTTTATAACACTAAAGCTTTCGTCCATCTTTTCTTCTCCATTTTGGAAATGGTAAAGATAAATTTAATTTATCTAAAATTTTAATATATATGGTTAAAAGTGTTTAGTATTAGCAGGACAAGTATCTAATCTCCGATTCATATTTTCATATATATTTTTATCTCATGTTTTGTAATTATTTACAAAACATTTATTTATGTTCCGGTTCTTGAAATAGCACTTTTTAACTCATCTGAATTATGTAATTAATCACTATAAATATTATTCTTTAAATGTACAAACAAGTAATTTATGTAAAGGTCAATATCCTATATCAATCACTTGGTTATGAAAAATTCCTCCAACAACTGTTCTATTGTAATCTACACTCTTATTTTTATAGAATGTAATACATATGGATTTTGTGCTGGCCAGATATAATAAACTTTTAAAATTCACATCATCATGTTACAATGAACCTAATTTAGTTCAAATTAAAAATATATAAAATATCATCCACATTTGTATCTCAAATTTTTATTAAACTTATTACAATATTTAATTTGCTCTCCCACATCTCAAAGCAATAACTTATAGCCGTACACTTTATTTATTGTGCCATATGACAATGCAATAATAGAAATATTAATTAATGAGTAAGTTATCCTGAGGTGTGATTTGTTTGGTCTTTCACAACAGCCAGGATTGCCTACCTTTATTAAGTTTCGAATTATATTTGCATTCAATTTGATTATGGGGTATTCTTAAATACAGAATTCTACAGAATATATTCATTCTCCTGGTTTATTGCCGTGACGAACATAGGTTATTACACGATATTCTTAAACTGAGAAGCTCATGAATGTAAATATGTATCTGTAGTTTGACAAATGCATAATTACATGCACAATCACATTAACGACAATTAAGTATATGGAAAATAATAAAAATGGTAGCGAACATCAATGAAAAATTGGAATCAGAAATGACAACAAATTAACGTAATGATTTCCCTAAAAATATATTCGTCTTGCTATACATGTAAATTTTAAAATAAATGTATTAGTGAAAACTAGAAGAATATATTTTCACATTTAGTAGACCTTATTTGTGACTTCTCATAAATTCTCTAACACTGCCAACAAAATTTAATATTTTAAATAAAACACGCTGTATATTATTCTAAGTCGTAGACTTCCCTGCCTTGGCTCTTCTTCTGCTACAAACTTTTCGTCTACTATCTTAAGGTACATCTTCAGGATTGTCACTGCCTCTGCGGTTACTTGGAATGTTCTGTCTCTAAGGTAATCGCTTTGAAGATGACTTCGGATAGTGGACGTCAAATAGGTAGCAAAAGAAAATATAACAATACAGTTTTATTCTAGAAGACAAGAAGTGTATTTTTATATTGTTATGCTAGATTGATTAAGTTGCAAGAGAAAAATAGAAGTACTTTTACCGTTTATCAATGCAAATCACTTTTTTTTAATGTAAAGTCATAGGTACTCGACACTAAATAAATAGAAAAGGGGGTGATTATTCAAATGATACGGGAAAAAACAAATATACGAAAGCTTACGGCTTCGTAGATACTATTAACACTAATGTAATGAAAAACAATCATCAACGTGGTATCATATAGCATTTACTGAGTAAACATTTTTTAATATTATTATTAAGCTTTAACGAACATTAAACTTCAAAATAAACGGAAATAAGTCATAGAAATAGAAGCACAGACAATGATTACCAAGAAAAACTATGCAGCATAATAAGAACGTGTTGGGACAAAGTTGGAGTTGCATTTAAAAAAAAATCAGTTTTGTCTAGAACAACTGTCAAACTGAACTTTTTAGAGAGAACGTAACATATTTTTTATTGGCATATAACCTAAAATAATTTTATGATACTGGCAGCAGTCTACACTGAAATTTAGGCACCAAACTGTTAGTAACAATTGCAATCAAAATAGAGGGAAAATATGTTTTCGGCGTAGGAAAACTGAGCAGAACCTAAAGACGTAATAGTTATTTACGAACCAAGTGCGGGAAGACTATTTTCCCGCATGAGCGCACATTGTACGCACGAGCGACCGCAGGAAGCGAGTGCTTCTAATTGCGTGAATGCGTGGAAGATGTCTTCACGCAAGTGGTTTGTACAATATTTTTTGTACGAACATTAAATTAAAGAAATATTATTGATTAATGTCATTAGTATCAAACCTAACCTAAAATAGATTACCTAATTAATTTAAGCATTTCATGTACGTAACTATTACTCACCTTTCCCTAAAATTAAGTTATTATATTCTTACACATGGCAAACATGAGGTATTTATTCTTATATTTATAAATTTATACTACATTTATTGCGTTTTTTGGTTTAAATACAAACAATTCCGAACTGCCAATATGAATGTCGATGTGGTTCAAATAGATGGCGCTTGAATCTTGCTTAAGATATCGCTTAAAATGTCGTCAAATAGATGGCGCCACAATTTTTTTGGAAGAATTTTTAATTTTTACTTCTATTTCCCCAACTTTTAGTGAAGAATAGTGGAGGGAAGTAGTATTTTATAGACTAAATTTTATTACTACCAAGTTAGATTTTCTTTAAATGTCCTAAAGTGCCAGTGTTTTTTTCAATTTTTACAGTCGCCTCGGCCGGGAAAACGTATTTCCCAGTCGAGCTACACATGCGCCAAATGTCACTTTACAGGCGGTGAGTACAAAAAACTATATATAGTGCACGGTTTCTAATCGAATCGTTAGAAAATATTACTGAGAATGACAAAATTAAAAATCTAGTCCGCTTATCACATCTGAAATTTTATCCAAATAGCCTAATAACAGCTCATAATATAGGTAAAAAAAAAAGTAATGAAACGTCATTGAAAGCGTCTAGTATAATTCAATTTAGGATAAAAGTATAAAAGCACAGATACAAATTAAAAACCCCTTGTCTATGTAAGTATATAATCTGTAAAATAAAAATTAAATCACTGAATAGCGGTTAAACGCAAAAAATGTAAACAAAGTTACGCAATAGTTAATCAAATTACCTTCGAAAACTTCCCTGTCAAACCTCAAAATGACATTCTGAATTTAATTTTGATAATTATGATGAAATATGGTCTATTATTTTGCAGCGTCGACAATTAGGAGACAAATTTTGTTATTCCAAAAACGTGCAATCAGAATTATTTAGAGCCTTTCATTCATTTAGAGATTCCTACTGCAATTCATTTTTGAATTTAAGAAGTCCAATTGTCTAGAATGGACATAATATATACATCTCGCTGTTCGTTTAAATATACAAGCAATGCTGATGTTCGTCAATATAATACTCGTACATATACCGGTTGTGTCAACTATAATTAGGCATAGGGAATAAATCTATACGTATGTACGATGTATACGTATGTATGTGTATGACAACCCGGTACCTACTGTCCGCCCCAATGCCGGCGACGTATACATCGTATATAAATACATACGTATACGTATACGTTGATTTCCTATGCCTAATGCTATTTGACACATGCTGTATAGGATATAATAAAAAAACACACTTAGCATTAAAAGATATAATTCTATTCCAAATCACGTTAAAAGCAAACTATTACTATTCTTTGGAAGAATTTGAATGTTAATACTTAGACAAATTAAAATAGATTTTAATCTGTTAACAATAATGTTCAAGTCATAGTGATTGATTACTTCATTCCACCATGAATAAATGTTTAATTTATTGATTGAATTTATCTTTCTTTTGTACAGCCAGATTCTTGAGGCAATACGGATTATGCTCTGCAACCTTCTCTCATGGCTGACAGCGCTCCAGACGATTGTTATGGAATATTCAGCCACGGGTTATTGGTAGGTACTACTCTTAATTACTTTTATTTATTATCATTGTTTATATTCAATGTTATTAGAATGCCGCAAAAGCAATTTTTTTATTGTGCCTTTAACTAATATTCATTCACAATAAGTAAATTAATAACACAACAGTTTCAAATTTAAAATTAAATTTTAAAAAAATAGTACTAATATTTAAAAAGACTACTAACATCAAAACAAAGATAGCAATAATTATGTTTTTAGTATTACCGATAATTTCCTATTATCCTAGTGACTGGACCATTGGGGGCGTGTAAATACGAATCTTTTTAATCGACCTGAATTATATTAGATAAGGTTTGTGAAGAGAATAATTTTAAATTCGTTTTTCATAGTCTGTATCAGTTTTGAAAATTATTATGAGAAATACTAAATAAAAATTATTTAAATATGACAGTAATATTTAGAGAGAAAAAAGAAAATATATTCCTAGTACATCAAGAGTGCAAATAGGTAGAGTACTTTAGTGACTAGGAGAAACGTTTGCTTAGATTCTTATTAGAATGCACAATCTAAATTAAATTAAATTACCTGTAGTTGATGTGCCCATATCCCACTGATGCTACGCGTGAGATCTATAAGAAGAGCTATTATCACAAATTTTTGTTACTACAAATGAATTAAATTAAATTGAATCTGAAAGTTTCTACCCACATGATTCTTATAGTTCATTTATCCCCTGCTGACACCACGCCTGAGATTCATAAGTGCAGAACTCACCTCAGAATATCAGGTTATTGAGTGGGGGTGCTTTCTTTAATACACGGTACAATTTCAAAGGTATTATCAAAGTAACGCTTGGTCTAGTCACATGTTTTTCCTTTTTATTCGTGTATAAATATCTTTGTTACAATTCCCTTATCTATAATGGACTGAAGGCATTTGAAACAATAGTTGAAAATTTTCAAATCTATTGTATATTTGCACTCTGTCTGGCACCTACACACAAACAGTTGTGACAAGACAAGATTTCGAAGGACCATAATTTTAATTACAAACTATATGCTACATACATTTTTATTTTCTTCCACAGCTTCTTTTTGAACTTGTAACGGACTTTACTCTTTAATGACATCCTATATTTTTTATTATTGATTTTACTTTTAATGAGAACAGGCAGTTTGAAATTCTAAATTCATTAAGTCAGAAAATGAAATATATTGATTATATATTTATTTTAGTGGAATAAAGAAGAAACTAAATTGATCAATCAGAAAAACACTCAATAACAAACAAGCACAGCAAATTTTGAAATGCATCTACACTATTGATGTTGGTTACTTTTCAGTACTTGTAACTATCCGTTACTTTCGGATTCAATATCCGTGAAAAAAAAATATGAGTAATGCCCGTACAATAAAAATCGCAGTCCAATGTGCACGCAGTGATTGATTGATTTTTCTTTCCTCGAGTTCCAGCCTGTCGCAGTTAATATACAAACATAATAATTTTCATATAAAGGAATTTAAGTTTCAAAATAATATACTTCTATTTAACGAGAAAAAAAAACAGGTTGTCGACCTTTTCCACATAAAGGTGTGCTGTGCTATTCACAAAAAAAAAACATCGCCATAGAAAATATTTTCAATTGCCATTTACAAACTATTTGCATTTTATCGTTTTTTTTTTTTTTTGAAAGAACCTTAAACTGGAAAAACTAGTGGTATTTATTTACGTCAATGCGTACAGTATAAACAATGATATGGACCCACTTTAGCTACATTTTGGCCCTAAAAATTTAGAAATTTTTGATGAGCTTCAAATAAATTTCTTTTTTGATTTCCAGTTACTAATCGTTTCATCTGTTCACAGAATTCACAGTCTATGATAAAAATAATCATCTGCCATGAACTAATTACAGCTTACATGGGTGAAACGCACCGCCATGTTTCGAAAATGTGTTTTCAATCTTACTAATTTGGCTGAGTTGTCTGATTCTTAACTTTCTTCTAAAACGTTGAAACACTACTGATCAATTATTACGATAAAATAGGTTATTTCCCCTTTCGGCATGCATATAAAAATATTACAACATCCCCACTACTTCCCCCAATTTTATTCAGGCAAACTACCCATCAATATATAGAGTTTCTAGGCACTGTTAACATGGATATTCTGTAATAATACCTTCACATTACTCAATCCCCTTGCTTTCCAAATTTCTAAATTTTCAGTTTTCATCTGCTACCGTGCTTCGGAGGGCACGTAAAGCTTACGGTCCTGGCTATGTCGGTAGCCGTCAGAAGATATAGGATATTATTATTATTATTATTTGGATTAGATCATAATCTCTTTCTTTTGTCGAATATGTAACTTGTGTGGTTTTGCGTTTTCTTTACATTACTGCATCTCTTCTTGAGATCCCAGTTGCTTCCTATATCTTCACTGGTGATGTTAAGTTGAATCGCATCAATGTTTATCGATTCTAATCCCAAGTTCTCCCTTGTCAGACTATTTGTAATTTTGAACATATTGCTGTGGCAACATAATTATTTGAATATGATAATAGTATCATTGCCATACCTTAGGCCTTGCCAAATAAGTTATGTTGTGTGCTGTTTCAACAACATAAATAATTAAAATGATGATAATTTTTATTATCCAGATGTGTATTTTATTTATTTTTAACAGCACGTACTTTATAATTATTTATGAATCCTTCAGTGTATCAGAATTTCTTCCCTCTCGTCTAATCTCTTGTTTTTATTTAAGATTGGGATAAGGTAATAGCTTATTAAAAATGAAAAATCAGAAATCATATAACATATAATTGTCGAATTTATTTAACATTTATTATATAAAAATAAATATAGCATTGCTATACTGTATTCACTTTATTTATTTAAAAAGAACATAATTATAAGAAAACGTTTGTACCTCGTTCTAGGTTGTAACGTTTCTTCATGATGCGAATATGTTTTCTTATACTTTATTAAATAAAACTCTAAAAATATTTTCCTGTTTGTCAACAAATAAATCCAATTTACTTTTGTAAATTGTTTATTTCATAGTCAATGTTTGGAGAAAAGCTCGAATCTGATTACTATCTACAACCATTTGCACGCGTTATAGCTAGCATTTCAGAGTCCGCTACCCAGAAACATTTTCCTTATTTATTGTAACTATTAATGATGCCAAATACTGTGCCCGAAAATATACATTTGCACGCTATATCCTCTTAACACTTAACACCATTAATAATTTTATTTCTTATAATCTTGAAATTAAAGAATGCTTATTACTATCCCAGGAAAAATATTTATTATCCCTGTTGCATAACGTTGTACTGAATATACGTTCGCACGATATATTTCAATATTCGTATAGCTACATTGACAAGTCTTTGTCTCTAACTTACTTTGAATCGTTACAAATCTTTTTGACTTCGAACATTTGCATCTCCATTATAACACAAAACAATTAAACAAAGAAAATAAAATAAGTGAAACTTGAATGAAAATAAAATTAATATGCTAATACAAAAGAAATAAATGTGAATCGTGGTGTATCTAACCCTACGATTTATATAACTGTATAAATGAATTAAAGAATGCTTGTTAACTGTATAAAAATCAATGAATGAATCCCCTCGTGTCTATTCTTGTCTTCAATTTATATCTCCAGAAGAGACATGTGACCGTTTTCAACGCCATCTTCTGAAACTACCATTTACGTTGTCACCCTGCATCTTCAGTGCTCCTGACTTTTAAGTTGCCGTAATGTTTCGAACACTCACACACACACACGCACTCGTTGTCTCTTTGACAGTTCTTCACCGCGAAAGGTCAACACCCCAAGAATTGTCTGTTTACAATTTAAAACTTCCTATAAATTGTACAGCGTTTCTCCAACGTAGGTATACTTGTTTTAATATAACTCTTCTTTATAATTGTCTATAAGTTTATTCTTTCCATTGGCTAGTACAATTCTTATTCTTGTTCTTTTTCCAGCTTTCGGCAATATAGGAAAAACATTGCAAACAAAAGTATTCTTTAATAAGATTACTTGCACCACCATGGTCCACTTGGTTTGCCCCTTCGTAACCTCCTTCTATCCAAGACTTCTCCAACGGTGATATGTCTATCTGTAATAAACTACACACCAAGTTTACATTACATTTTCTTTTTATTTTGTAGGTTATCAAGAACCGTACAAGTACCTCTCTACTGTTTATGATACATGATATTACATATACAAATTCCTGAATGTATTCTATTATTACCAGCTGTTGTTTATAAAAAACACTACTACTGATATCTCAGAATAATTTTATTTATATCCTTTTCTTTTATTTATTTACTTATCTAGTAATAAATTAAGGTAAATATTTATTCTTTCTGCATGATTTATTTAATAAATCTTATTTATTACCTTATGCACGTTCTCAAGTTTATCTAATTATTCAATTATTTTTGTCTCGTGCATGTCGAATTCTCACACATTTTATAAAGTCAGGTTGTTTTTCATTGTACACAAACCATACATCTTGTTTCTCTTTTCTATAAAAGAAATATATATATATCTTAAATTCTATCACGTGTTTTATTTTTAGTACTTATTTAAATTGCAAATGTGAATTCAATTTACTGTATGCATAAAAGTGTATGCAACCCAACATACTCATGTCAAATTCCTTCAACTACCTTAAACTTATTATTATAGTTTCTTTCATATTTTATACACTTAAATTAAATCTTAATACTACTGCTATCATCTTATTAATATGTAAGATATCACGGCAATATGTTAACTCTTCCTATGCACCGAAAAATTCTCTTACCACTAATTTCGATTTTGACTTTTCTGGTATGTCATGAATCGCTTCGATAAACTAAAGTATTGTTGCGTTTTTGGGTTCCAATAAACAACTCGTGCAATTATTTATTTAAAACAGTCTGTATATTTATATACTCAAAATTATTTAACAATATAAAAACATAAAACTAACTTAACACACTTAAACTACTACAATTTAATTATCACAGGTATTTATTTACTACTACTATTATTTATATCTCTGTCCGTATTTATTTATATCACACTATTTATATAAAACGGCACTACTATATTTATTTCTACGCTACCACTACGTAAGGACTTTCTTTATCCCGAACTACTCCGCCCGCAATGAATGAATCCCGTAATGAATGTATCCCGGTGACTCAGTCGCCTTATATACCATGCATGAAATGTTCTCGAAGCATTCTCGTAAACTCTGTCTCCCTCTAGAATATTTGTAGAATATTCCCAGACATTTGTCTCCGCTTCCGATACAGTACCATGCGTAAGTGTATGACTCACCGCTTTACGATGTTTACCAGCCGCGCCGAATATGATTTATTGCTCGCCCGGTCTGCCTCTTTTTTTGCGTGTGACAATTTTGTTTTTATCGCGCCGAGAGATCTGATTCTTTTATTTAATGTAACTCATTTCGTCTGCTGGTTTGGTTACAGTATAATCTATCACTGCTTTGCCTGATTAATCTCTTACTGAAGAACACTATTCTATAGAATCATTACATGTCAAGTGATCCAAAGGTCAAAGGTTGCTTGGCCATTTTCTAATCAAATGAAGAAGGTGTCAAAATGTGGATTTTTTTGAAATTACCCGGTTTTGAAAGCCCGTAACTCTTAAAAAACTTTTTTTTTGTAAAGACAGTGCATTAACGTAGCTACACATGCCCACAATAGTAATATGGAGAATAGATTTCTTTTAGGAATGATTTTTGCTATTTGACATACAATTTTCCTTAATGTGTATTAGAGATAATAAAGGCTGTATCTTTCTGGACAAAGCGGCTTTTGATTCATCAACCTCGGGTTCACCAGTTCCGGGTAATATAAAAACGCAAACACAAAAATAAGCAGTTTTGCGCGAGGGGGGGGGGGGATGGCTGCCATAAGTATTCATAAAAAGATGAAAATTTAAAATTAATCGACCCTATATCAATCTTTTTTCCATTGTTAGTTTAAATGATTGTGAACCGCTAAATGAATGGCAGTATTAGATTTCAAACGAATTAGTTAATTAGACCATCTTTTTACATTTTCAAAGTGAAATTTACTATTTTTGTGAAGATTGGAATGTTTGCTTTCATATTCCAGTCACTAAAGCTGTTTTCATCACTCAATTTAGCAATTTTAATACATATTTGGCATAATAATATGTATTCATAGAAGTAGCTTGTTTTTGTTAAAGGATTTTAATATTGTCCATAGGGCATTTTTTGTAGAGATCTATATGGATTATTGATGTCCGATATAACAAATCGATAGAAGCAATTCTGATTTGAAGAATTAACAAGCAGCTACCAGCAGTCATACCCAGTTATTCACGAATGACCACCAGTACACATGCGCCATCATAGCCAATCCAAAAATTGAACGAAAGGCATAAACTTTGTTATTAATATTGTTATCATGCTCAAGGCTACATGTTTTTGTTTTGTAGAAGAGTGGTAGAATTTTTAAACAAACAAAAAAAACGTAGAAGAATTTCAGAAACTTGTTAGCGAATTAATTCAAAACTACAATAAACTGGGGTATAATATTCTTATTAAGATCCACCTCTTGCATTGGTATATAAACTTCTTCCATGAAAATTTGGGTGCTAATAGTAATGAAGAATGAAACAGGTTGAAGGAGGATACTTTTAACAATGGAACAAAGTTGTTAAGGGTGGTAGTATCTAGCAATTATGACATATAACAGTTTGCTTCTGAGAGACAGGTAATACAGAATATATATTTTTTATATCAAAAGACATTTTAAAAAGTTATCCACTTTGAGTATAAATAATCTGAATATTTTCGAGGTAAAACAAGTAAAACATACAGAAGCACTTTATACACTTCAAAAAATATTCCTTGATTTGTTAATTGCTGTTATTTTGAAATTTCCTTCCTTCTTCTAAATTATCTTAGTCTCGCACATTTATTAATAATAATAAGAAAATAAAGTTAATACTGATTACAATGAAATTCCTTCCATTAATAATCTATAGACTGCCACGTATATGAAACAGCAAAACGGCCACAAAATCCACAAAAATCCTTTAATACTATTTCGTATTCCACATCATTCTCTTTGGCCAACCCATACGTACTTTAAAAATAACAAATCCCAGGTTAATGCGCTTTAGTAGGCATGGCGATGCAGAAATAAAAATACTACGCACCCGGTATAACTATACATACATATAATGCGAAAGGGTTGTTTGGTTGTCTATAAAAATCAACTCACTGGGTAATATTTTGCCACTGGTTAGGTGAGTAACGAACTTTGCATTCACTTCTATGTGGTGAACGCAATACATACACATACATGTATGTACGTACATAAAGCCCTGGGACTTCTCGTTCTTAAAGCGCTCATTTCTCGATGACACTTTTTCTTAATGACAATATGAACAATTGTCGGCCTGTCAAACTGTTCTTCCACGAGGATAAAGGCATCTTTGTGTTTAGTCTGCCTCTGGAAGCGTGCTGATATAAAAATGATGAATGTGTTAGGCAGACAGGGTCATATTTTTAAAGGAGTCTCTACTCTTCTCTCATTGCAGACTTGTATGTATATAATTAGCATAAAGTACAAAATAAAATTCTTTTAATTTGGAGATATTCTTCCCTACAATACTTGGATACACAAAGTTTAAATTACTCCTATTTTTACTTTATGTACAATATATACAGTGTCGCACAGTTTAAATGATGCACTTACATTTTGAAATAGAGGTGGGTAGTTCGCGAACGACCGATTCAAAAAAACCGATTCTTCTCATAGAACTAAATGAACTAGTTCGCTTTCCAAGCAAACTAATTCTCGGCGAACTACTTTTCGATCAGACAAATTTAGTCCGCGAGGGTTTAAATTAATTTCTTATAGACCTGTATGGAAAATATTACTAAAATTGTTTTATAAATAATAATTTTTATTTATATGAAAAATACATATATGTATTAAATAAAATAAAAATAAAATTTGCATTTGCAGAATAAAATAAATGTTCTGTGCAATTCTAAAAACATTATTATTTAGATAAAATGATAATAATTTATTATTTCAACAAAACACACATTTCATATAAGCACAACATAAATATTAAAAACAACGTCAATGGATGAGCTTAAGAAGTGAATTATAAATTATGATTAGGGCGCGGACATGACCGGTTTAAACTACGACGAAGTTACAACGGAGCAAAGAAATAATGTAAACAACACACGCTTACTGAATAGCACTAATTCATATCGTGAACTGCAACATCGGCTTACGCCCGAGAAGTGCCCGAGAATGAGAGCAAAAAATGCCCATAAAATAAGGAAATAAGGACAGTTGTTATTCCTTCAGGAACACTTTGTAAATTTGCCTAAACTAATCACATATTTTGAAAATCGAAATCTCAAATTAAAAGATGGATTAACCACATTAGACGTGGGCTATTAATAATTTCAAAAGTATTCCAAGTGACTTCGGATGTGGCCTTCGGCAAAAGTTAGACGCAGTTTTTAATAGAAATCGAGATTTAATAACATTGCGGCAATTGTGTATGCTAAATACGCTGAAATAAAAGAATTCCCAGTACGCACCTATAATCAGTTGCGATGTAGAAAGGACGTTTTCTATCTACAAGGACGTATTTAATTCAAAGAAAACAAGTCTTACACAAGATAAAATGAACAAATAATAAGGTATTTTGTATTTTATAGATCACCAGCCACTTATTATCCAATTATATAAATAAAATTAAAACCTCTTTAAAAATACAACATTTCAATAGTGCGCCCATGGGCGATGAGTCATCAACCGTACGTGTCCGCGCCCTAATTATGGCAAGCAACATAATTTCTTTAAATTTTTTGCTTGTGAGTCTACTTCTGTTTTCGCATAGCACTTGACCCGCTTTAGAAAAAATTCTTTAGCAGGAGACAGACGTGGCGGGAACACACAATCTTTTTTTTTTACCAACTCAAAAACCCTAGATAAACTTTTTCACGTTCTCTCCCCCAAAACAACGGGTCCTTTAGTAAAATAAAAAATCTTAAACTATGAGGGAATAAAAGGGAACTTGAAGATTTACTAATTATAAATAATCATTTTGTATTATCAAGCTTTACATATGCAGTAATATATATGGATAAGAACCGATCTACTCTTTGTAGTATCATCTTATCATCGTGTTAAAATCTCTTATACTTTAATTTAATTTTTTATAATCTCTATAATATGGTGATTATTGTTTGTTAGTTTAGAATTAGTGTAAAATACTAAATGAGTCTACCTATAGTTTTCTCATAAATTAACGGATTTATAATTAATATTTCAAGCGGTGAAGAATACTGTGTATACTACTAATCTTTAGAAGTTACAAGTAGTTTTTCACGAACTAGTTCTTCCATGTCAATTAGTTCGCATGAACTAGTTCATCGATTCGAACTATTATGCCCATCACTAATGTGAAAGAGTTTCTAAATTTGCACTTTAGAATGAATAACAATAGAAATAGCCATGAATTTCAGTTTTTTTTGTGCAATCATCATCAACAGCTTTCAACTACCAGTCCCAGATTTTCGGATAAAATTGAGTTCCTTTCACGAATTCTATTTACTAATGAACTACATTTTCAGGAAGTGTCATCATAAACTTTCACAATCGACATGTGCAGTGCGACAAAAACTCTCATGGTACTGGTAAAAAAATCACTACCAATGTAAATATTCCTTTAACGTTTCGACTTGAATTATTCAATCCCTTTTTTATTCATCATATATGGTCTTACATACCACTAATTTTTGGAATGAATTGCTAGAACATGAGTATCCACAAAGAATGTGATCCATCGATGCCGAATTTCCAGCTTTTTTCAACAGAGCCCGTCAATTCCAGGATTGGATAAGGTATTAATTATTCGACATGTATAAATCATTAAAATATAAATCAAATGAAAACTAGTCTGATATGTAAATAATTATGTTTCTCTGACTGGTCTTCCTGAAGTTGCTTTTTCGATGTTCCAAAATTAATTTACACTATCCTTCCAAATCTTTAGTTTCTATGATATCTATTCCTAAGAGCATAGATGATAATAATAATTATTTCCGTATACATCTACAACATCAGTATAATAACAATAGTATATAATAGCATGTAAGCCAACAAGAAAAAAAATAAAAGAATAATAAAAGAAAAAACAGATAATAATGTTACAGAAACCAGAAGGTGCCGAACAACCAAAGAGGCTGTCCCCTGATTTTCAACCTAAAACCTTCAAAGAAACAGGAAAAAATAAATAAACAAAAGTAAATGCTTAAAAGTAGGATATTAAGAACTAACCTAAACTTATAATTGATGTACAATGGTAATAAGATAGTAAATAAATGTAAAGTAAAATATTCAATCAATGTAATTAAGAGTCCTCAATACCCACCCGTTGCGTTAAACGAGAGTGAGACTCATCTGAATACATTCAGATTTGCTGATATGACGTTTAGGAAAAAAGACGTGTAAGAAAAGTATTTGGAATACGTTGTGTAAACAGTTCGGACACGAAACTTTTTATGAGTTTAACGATGCTAAATTTAGTAAATTTTTTTGGAGATTTCAAAAAGAGGAAGTAGGCAAGTGATATAAAGTCGTACTCCGCAATAAATGCTCTTTGGGACTATGGTAAATTAAGAAAAACACAAGTCGGCCTTGTATTTTAAAAACGAAGACAAACAAATGAAAGTAACAGAATAGTAGATTTTATCCAGCCAAATGCATAGGCTAAATGTCATGTTTTTTATTAAGTGGTTTCTAAGATACTTAACGTGCAATAAAAAATATCGTCGGTGACCTGACAATACCTCCTAACTACAAAAGTAAAAATTTTGCAGGAGGACAATAAAACTGATTTATATTTAAACGCATAATACTTTATTACAAATATTGTAAGACTAATTTATAGCGAATAACATTTACTTATTAGATTCTTTTCCAACATTTGTATAAATATTTAAAATTATATCACATACCTAGAAGATATTACATTCAAATAATTTGAAGATAGAAACGAATAGGAATATAGTTTTATAAGTAATTGAAAAATGAACAAAATAAATTTCTTAAATATTGTAAAATAAACAAAATTATTTCTTAAATATTGCAAAGTTGTTATGTAGGATTTAAATTTTTCTGTTTATGCATTTATTCGTATTCAATTGAGTTATAAAATGAGTCAGTTCCTGGACGTGTTGCCACTTTTTTACCTTCTTATACGTAGTATAAGGAAGTATTGTGATGATGATAATTTTCGACCTCGAGATTTTTGCAGATGTCCACGTTTTGAAGTCCCCTGATACCAAAAAAAGTGGTTTTTAAAAAATCTCTCTCTCTCCCCCCCCCCCCTCTCTCTCTCTCTCTCTCTCTCTCTGGAGACCTTTTTACCGCCTGAAGGTCCATTGTCAGCAATATGCTTTTTTTTCTTTTGCGTCTTGTACATCTTTTTCCTCTCTTACTTTATTTTTTCTGTCTTGATGACTCTTTCATTCTGCTGCTTCAATATTTCCATGCTGATATCCGATGCACATATCGCAAAACGTCGTAGAGTTGTTTTATCGACGAAAAATGCTGCTCCAAATAAAGCTTGTTAGAATCCTTTCGAACATAATGAATTGGTTGTTTAGGTAAATGGTTTAAGAAAATTGTAAGATTTTGTTTTGATTTATTGAATGTAGAAAATCGATAGTGTTTATCTCTTTTTGCTTTATTCAAAAACGTTTTCTCTGGGCTCAGTCCGCACGAACTATTTTTTACCCAACTTTGTACTGTAAATGGCTTTAAACCAAGGGTACTTAAAAACATTTGTCTGCAGACCGGTACACATTCGTTTTTATTGATTAGTGTGTATTGTAATGTAGACTCTACCCTCTTCTGGATAATTCGTCTTCATCCTTAGTTTTTCGTTTAGTTTCAAATCTAGTTACATGCGAGCAAACGAATACCTTTCTCCTGATCCTAATTTAGTTCATTCCAGAACTTATCAAACAGTTGTTTCCTGATTTACACCGTGAAAATATGACATTTTATTTTAGCTGATTTCTTACAAAATGTTGAATTACAACCTATATTAATTTTTTTAGCATTTCGTTTTTCATTATGCAAAATCTTTCCATCTTTGCTCTTTTCTCGTAATTGTTGATTTTTAATCCTTTTCTATTTTTCCTTATTTGCAGTTTTATTCTTCTTTCGTCCGTCATTCATATCTCCATAATCTACTCTAATTTCTTGTCTTGCTTCAAACATTTCCTCAGTCTCTCAATCTTCTGATACTTGGTCACTAAAGCTAGTTTCGTAATCTTCATTTTCACTCTCTTGTGAAACTTGATCAAGTTCTTCATTCTTTGAATCCGCATCAAGGAGATTATAATTAGGTTCATTATCTTCATCACTTGTACAGTCTTTCATCTCGTTTTGGTGTTCTACTTCTACTATAATGTTATTTTGTACTTCATGTTCAAGTAAATAATCACAGTTGCCTTCATTAAGAGATGGCAATATAATATCTGTAGTATCAAAGATCAACACGGGTATATTATCTATCAAGATCTGTGTCATCTGTAACAATTATATTATTCCCAATAGTATTGTTAGACTATTCAATATTTTCTCCAAGAACAGATAATATATCACTTATTTGTTCTTTATGAACTTCTGACAGTAATATTTTGTTAATTGCATTATCTGATACATCATTATAAGCGTGAAGTTTAGACTGTGGTTGACCTGATATTAAAAGTTGCAGAATTTTTTGATCTCGCGAAGCCATAGTAAACTGAAATAAAATTTTGAAAAATCTCATGAAACGGTGGCAATAATTTCATCTAAATCATTATCACTAACAATTTTGACATAAAAATTAATTAATCAGTAATAATGGAATTACTACATGTCATTCAAAAATAACTCCTATATCTACCGTTGAAAACTTACTTCCATACAAATATATCCTATCTGCACTACAATATTTGATACCAATTTTATAATTTCACAATTGTATTTACACTTAACTAAATAACCGCAAATAGAAACAGATAGATTTTCTTATGACGCACGAAGCAGATAGGAGGAAATGTAAATTTTTCAACACATAATGACATAGGAGGTATTTGTTACACTAGCTTTATTTATTCTAAATAACATTTTACACATATGAGAAATTTATGTGACATGCATAGTGGCTTGTTCCATCGAAATATTTAAAAAAACCATTTTGGAAAAATATGTAAGTAGGAGGTATTGTCAGGTCACCGACGATATTACTACTACCACCTCTTTGTATTCGACTTTCCATATATATTAGAAAACAAATAAATGCAAAATCGAATTTTTATTTTTTCTTCCTACGACTAAGTGTAACTAATAAATCGTGATATCATAGTACCTACGAGTAATTTAAATTCTATCATATGAAGAAAGTGGTATAAGGAATGCTATGATCTGATGAAAACTTTTACTAGTATTAATATTATTACTTATGTAACAAGTTCTAACCAGCAAGTGAGGTAAAAAAAATCCAATTTGTTTTTCATATTCAGACTTGCTGATATGACGTTTAGGAAAGTAGACGTGTAAAAGAATGTTTGGAAAGGAGGCTGCATTATATAAACAGCTCGAACACTTATGTACTTTTTTGATTTCTTGAAACCTATGCTGTTCTCGAAGTTCCGCACTATATACAAGAATGAGCTATCTAATCTAGTTAATAAATTAAACATAGTACAAGTGCAACAACAACTATATCTATAGGTGGCTAATAATATGTCCAAAAAATGACGTAAAAATTCGAGTACACAGTCACTACATAATACTGACTGCATGGTGTAGACAAATATCTGTTCTGCTCTCTCGTTGCGACCAGTAATTGTAAGATGTAAACTGAAAAAAATTGTCGACTTTATTGGAGGCATTTTAGGTAAATAATTATAATATCGAATAAATACAAACACATTTTATAGGGTTTGCGCAAGGGTAGTTTCCGTTTTAATTATAACATAGGTACCTAACCACCCCCTTCTAAAGTTATTAATTATTTAATAGATATTATTATATATTAATTGTTTAATAATTATGAAGTTCACCATAAATAGCATTGATGAAAAAAGCAAAGCTTGTAGGCAATTTTAAATAAATTAGAGTAACATACTAAAACATTTATTATCATTAGGTATAAAACTTAAAATAATTATATTCCAAGTTGAATATTCCTTAGTGGCATGTTCCGGGAAATCCTGGAATCTATTATCTCCGGTAGCAAACATTTTTTATAGAACGTTACTAATTTCATCTTCATATTCTTTTTCCAAAATTCTTCATCTTTATATATTGTTTCCACTTTCATCTTGTTTTTGCCCGTCCATACTGCGAGAATACAATATTTTTTTTTGGTAACATTTAATTGACCCTGTATTTGGTAGTACCAATCATGATTTTGATTAACAGAAAAAGTTCCGTCTTGTTGATCTCTCCAAAATTTAATTTTTTTCTGCAAAATTCCTTCCGACGGTGTCAAATTTAATTTGAATGCCGAGTAAGGGCATTTTATTTCAACGATTGCATCACTTCCTTCTACAGTTCCATCGGGTGAAGCTCCTAAGAAGAAGGTCTCCTTGTCAATAAACAAACCGCACGGTTTGATTTTCACTTTACATATATTTTCCAGCTCCTTTCTGGCATCGTCTTCATAGGTTTTTCCATGATCTAATGACTTTACGTTGGTAAGATTTTTAAAATACAACATATATTTTATTGTGTTAGACGTATTTGTTGTTTTTCTCATCTTACATATTCGGGCAAAATTTGACGCTGTAATCAGTTTCCTACGCTGCTCCATCCACTCTCCATTTTCATCTTGGTCCACAGTTTGCCTTTCGATTACCTTTATCTCCTCATCACTTTTTCTTAATTTTTCCAAGAATTCTTGAACCTCTTCTTTGTATATATCTTCGTCCATGTCTGGCTTTTGGCATTCGTCTCCGTAGTCTGGATCAGACTTACTATTTATAATTATTTTGTTTTTCTTTGCTTGCACATGTTTCCGCAACTCACGTTGTTTATTATTTTTTTGCAATCTACGGATTTCTACGCGTCTCATTATACCATACTTGTGTTTACCATAAGTGGTATGTGCCATTCTGGTGTTATGTGAAACAACAGCTGCCGCGCATCTTGCCTGGGTAAGAGTTATTCAGTGCATAATTAATCCGTTTACCACCGATGAATTTTGCAACGATTGAATTAAATTGTTCGACAATGTTGCTATCAACGTCTAATAACAAGCTTCTTGCATTATTTGCTATATATTTTGCGGCATGTTTTATTTTCTGCAAAAATAAATCTGGTAAGCTTCCAAGAACATTTTCTTCCTCATTTCTGTTGCAAAAATATTCCCTGCAGTCTTTATGTTCTCCGAAGACATGATTAATTCTGTTTATTATATCGCTTCTTAAACTTGAGATGGCTTCCTTGGTGTTTTGATTAATCTTATGATGTTTGATCGCACCCTTTACTCCAGCTCTAATTCGCATTATTCTTCCTTCCAATAACTTCCTCTCTTGTATTTTAAAAGTTCTATCCGAAACAATATTTCTGAGCTTTCTACAATAATTTCTAAGCAGATGGTTACGGCACTCAACTTTTTCAACAGAAATATTTTTATATGGTCTAGTTTCTGTACGTGCTACTGTCACCATCCCCTATCAACATATGATATTTTATCCCGTACATTGCTTCGCTAGATTTGAAGCCATCTGCGATAATTTCCGATTCCATTGACGTAGAACTTCCAACGTGATTACGAGTGCAATTGTGGGGTTCAGTTCTGTCAGTGTTGCTGCGAGAGCAAATTGCACAAAACTTATTTTTAACGCCAAAATACAGGACTTTACCAGTATGTTGACCAATAATGGCTGCGGTTCCAGACAGAGCATTGTATTTTGTATTATACGACCTTTTGGACCAACAGCCATCTGCAACAACGGGTACTAGAGGATATCCTTCTTCATCAATAGAATTAATTTCTCTTGCGTGCGCTGCTTCTTTTTCAGCCGCCTCTTTCATGGTATCGTTGGCGGCCATAAGCCACCCATTTGCAACAATATCGTGATACTTTTTATAGGTTTTGTTCGACATGCAAGGAATACTTAGAGAAGCAAGAATCTCCTCTAAATTATATAGTCCACAGCCAATTCCCATGATTCCTTTCACTGCTGCCTTATTCAGATCTATCTCTATTGATTTATTTGTATTTTCTAATTTGAATACTCCATTACACATGGCACATTTTAAAAAGCATTTGGAAATTAATCCTCTCCTTACTTCTTTTTGTAAAATCAAATTTTCAAAGGTGCAACCAAACTGTTTTCCATGTGAGCAAATAAGTTTTAACTGGGAAAATAAAAACACCATGTCCACAATTCTGTTTCCGCTCAGTGTTGATTCTTCAAAATCTAAAAAAACACTGATTTTTCTTTGTATAGATATAAAATGGTAATAATGCTTTACCTGGTGAATTATCATCAATGACTGGTTCTTCCATGTTTATTGTACCGGCTGATGTACAGTTTTCATTAATACAAGAACTAAGACCAGAACTATTTGCCGCCAATTCAATTGAAGAATCGTTTGTTGGGACGGCGACCTCTCTACTAAAGTTTTCTTGTTGAAAATCCTAAAATTCGAAATATGAATATTTAAACAGGACAGAAATTGACAATTAAAATACTCACACTTTTCCGTTTCCGAAAATTTATAAAGTTTTGAATGTTACCCATCTTTCTTTTTTTTATTAGTCATCCTCCTGATAATTTTTCCGTTAGCCCTAGCCATGTTGAAAAAACAAATAGTCGATCGCGAAATATCTATAATTTCTTTTTATAATATGGAAAATTTAAATTATGTTATATTATACTTACAACAACACGTATAACAGTGTATAAATAACTAACTTTTGCTATTATAATTAATTATATTCAAAATATCATATACAAACAGCACTCCAACACTATAATAATCTGTCTCTGTCAATTTAGATTTTATACACAAAAGGCGTTAGCGTAATGATATGATTTTTAAAAAAAAGTTTCAGCTGCCTTACTAACAAATAAAACTAAAGATATTCCCCTTATCCTGCACCCGCCGCCGCACCCGTATGGTCACTAGACAGTATATTATGCGTAATGATACGTCACTGTCTCGCACAACCGAAAAAAAGTGTCTGGCACAAGTGACCTAATTACCTGCCTCCAAATCGAATTGAAAATCTTTCTGCTAATCTGTAAAAGTTAATAATTGACATATTTTCATGGAAATAAGATTTATCTTTTCAAAAACATATTTTCTACAAATATACCGAGCAAAATTTTATTATTGTGCCTTTGACAATATTTCAATTTTCGGTATATTTTATCAGGTTTTTTTATTAATTTCAAAACAAAATTTCCAAATTTTGCTCGGTAAATGTTTAAAGGCTTTTCTTCTCTTTAGAAAGAAATTAGTTTGACAACCATAACTTTATCAGGATGTTTACTGTGAGAGCAGAAAGTTACATTAGAAATCCCATAAGAACTTTAGGTATAGAGGCCTCTTAATGAACAAAGAAGAAAAGCACAACCTAAGGAACTAACGGTAAAAGTACTATTCGCCAAGCTGTTTATTCCACAGTATACCAAAAACCATGCGTTTAAATCCGCACAAAGACATATCCTGTATGACATAATTCGTAAATATTGAAAGTAAAATGCTGTTCTATGCACCTTTCGTAAAATGCTGTTCTATGACGAGGTGGGGTTATAAGATGCACGTTACGAAGATTGATATTATGAACATCGGTCCTAAAAGTGATTCTATCCTAGAGCTACGGTGGTAATTTCAAGCTAATGATTTTATGAAACAAACAAAAAGATTGCAATAGTCTTCGGTTCTTCATGTTTAGCCAACGGATATCCTTCAGTTTATGCGTTATATCAACGGTGCCCAACAGCAGGACCGCGAGCCATGAAATGGCCCACCAACACATTTGAATTGGCCCGCCGCTGGCTTAGCGACACAGCGCATGTGTAGCGCCTCACTCCCGCGTCTGAGTCACATTACAGTCATTCAGATCAGATTTACAGCAACATGTTTCTGTCGGTCGGGTTGTATTCTCATATTATCAATCAACGCTGTCGGTCAGTTTCATTAGGAGTGCAGTTGCATGTATTGTTTTTCTAAAAAGTTTATTACCTACCCGAAGTTTTGCACTCTGATTGCTGTAAGTGTCGTGGTTTGTGCTGGATGAAATGGCTCAAAGCAAACCAAGTTTGTCGAATAAGGGACAAAGTGCATCAAGCTCCCGTAACTTTCATCAAGAATGGGAAACAAAATACCATTTTACCGAGAGCAAAGCATCTAAACCAGTATGTCTCATTTGTTCTACCACGGTTGCCGTTGCCAAAAAAGTTTATATAGAAAGACATTATCGTCAGAATCATAATAATTTTAGCACAGATTACCCGGAGGGTATAGTACTCTTTGAACTGATTATATTGCAAAGAAGAAGTCTCTTCCTTCTCAGCAACATATCTTTCATGTACAACAGGACGAAATGAAGAATATGGTAAAAGCTTCATATGAGATCTCTCTTCTATTGGCGAGAAAGACAAACCCTTATTCTGACGGAGAAATTATAAAAGAAGTTTTGTCTATTTTTTAACCAGGAGAGTGGAACAAATGGCTAGTGATGTGTTCAACCAAATACGAAAGACTGTTGCTGAATGTAAATATTTTTCATTGGCCGTTGATGGAACGTGCGACTTAACTGGAATGGCTCAGTTAGCCATTTTCGTGCGATGCGTTGATGAAGATTTTAATGTGTTTCAAAATCTCGTTGAAGTGTGTGATTTATCCATGACAACTACAGGATTCGACATCTTTCAAAAGGTCAAGGATTGTATTGAGAAGCACGACCTTGATTGGAACAAATTGCTTTCAATCAGTTTGAATTGATGGAGCGCCTGCATGATAGGGAAACGCAATGATTGTGTTGCTTTACTTGAAAAACACATTGGTCGTGAATTATTTTCTTATAACTGCATTATTCATCAAGAAGCTCTTTGTACAAAAGATATAAAATTCGGTTATATCATTGAGACTGTTGTGCGCTGTTTAAATTATATCCGACCAAATGACGTCACCGTCGTGAATTCAGAGCTAACTTTGAAGAACAAATTAATGAACATGGAGAATTAATTCTTCATTGCGCTGTCTGATGGCTGTCAAATGGGGAAATGTTAAGGCGGTTTTTTAAATTAAAAGAGCAAGTTTTGTCATATTTACAAGAAAAAATGCAATGCCTGAAGAAAGAAATTTATATGAAGATTATGGATGGCTATGTGATTTTGCTTTCTTGGTAGACATAACAACTCACCTCAATAAACTCAACTTAAAATTACAAGGCAATGATTCCTCATTACCAATAATGGTAAATAATGTTAATAGTTTTAGGGCTAAGTTGAAATTATTTATAAAAGACACAGCAAGAAAAGACATTGTTTATTTTCCAACACTGTTCGTAATCAAGAACACCTCAGAAGATATTTTACCTAATTGGGATAAATATGAGATGGCGGTCGACTCACTGTTGACATCCTTTAATATCCGGTTTAAAAAATGTGACGATGAAAAGGAAATAATATCCCTTTTTATGAATCCATTCGCAATTAATTCTGAAGAGTTGGTGCAATATTCGCCAAATAGACAACTTGAATTAACGGATCTGCATCATCACTTGCTCCTCAAAGATAAATTTGCGGAGATGATCAGATCACAAACGACAGAAGAGTATGTGAAAGTTTCGAAATTTGTTTCTTATCAGGATTATCCAAATATCAGACTTCAAGCTATGCATTCCGTGTGTCGAATTGGCTCAACATACCTGTGCGAAAAATTCTTTTCGTCATTAAATTTCATAAAAGATAAGTATCGAACAACACTGATGCGAGGTCATCTCTCAGATTATTAATATTATCCACTTCTGCATTCACACCAAACATTGAAGAACTACTTAACAATAAGCATATACAGAAGGCGCATTAAAACTTCACTATTTATCGTTTTCATTTTTAATTTAAAATTGAATATTTACAGATAATAAATATGTAAAATATGTCTAATATTTTCTTATGTTTTATTGTTACCTTACTCAACTGTATCTGAACATTATAAATGTTTAATAAGTAATTAAGTTTTAATTTATAATCGAGTGTATGTATATTGGCCCGCAAACAGATTAACTTTAAAAATACGGCCCACTTCAATTTTAAGTTGCCCACCCCAGGTCATATTTTCTATGACAAAAAATAAAGCGAAGTCAATCATTCTGACCTCGCTGTATTCTCACCACATAAGATGAATCTAAGCATGGGTCATATAGTGATGCAGAAAACGTGAATAGCGAAAGTACCAGACTTTGAGCACGTCAATGTTAATATCACCAAGACAGAAAATAACATCCCTAGAGAGATGACATTCATTGTGCTGAAACTCTAATTCTTTCAAAAAATCAAATGTCTTAGAGCCTGGAAGATTATAAACACACGTCGATATTAGAGCTGGAATTCATTAAATTACATGACAAACAATCTCTACTATAAATAGCAACACCACCACCCCAATATCAAGGCCAACTACAAGGACGAATCAAATTTAAACGAACTTTTTTTAAAGATTTATTTAACAAAAAATATCTAAATTTCTTCATAGAGTCTTCCGATTTGAGAATGCATTTTGCCCAACCTCTGGCAGATTTTTCATCCCGATATCGCAAAAGGACGGCGAGCGCGGGTTCAACTATTTGCGCGCGAACGTCTCCACTTGGTCACTTGAGTCAAAGCTATCGTCTATCAGTGCTTCTTTTAGCGACCCAAACTCAAAAAAAAAAAAAAAAAAAAATCTCAAGGCAATAAGGCAATAATTCATGGTGATTACTCAAGTGTTTCCCAGTAGTGATGAGCATATGGTGATTTTCTGATATCGTCGTGATCAGTGACTGCTACTTTTGAATCACGGTGATTTTAAACGGTAACCGTGATCACGTTATTGTAGTACAAATCCCGATTTTACACCTAGTGAATTCAAACCAAAATAAGCATAACTACTTACCTATAATACGATACGATGTTCACTTCCACTCTACTTAAGTTTTTGTCGCTCATCACGGCATATTGCAATATAGTTAGCGGTGATGTAGTGCCTATTTAACTACATATATTTAAATTTACATACAAAAAGAATGCGTTAGTTCACCTTTCAGAATTATTACTGTTTTGAAAAAAAGACAATGGTTGAGAAATTTGTTGTTTATTAAACAAACGTATTGAAATAAAAAAAAAAACAATATATAATTTACTAAAAATTAAAAACAGATCTATTCACAATTCACAAATATTTGTAATTCGCATTTAAAAATTAAAAATAAAATCATTTTGGCTTTTGCATCACTTAATCTATTTCTACGTTCAGTCAAGACCTGAGCAGCTGTAGAAAAAAGCCTTTCACATGGCATTGATGAGGCTAAGGTACATATTGTAAGCTGCATCCGGTGAGATCACCGGTCACCGTGAATGCGAATATTGGATCACTGTAGTGACCAGTGATTTTTTGACCACGGTGATGAAATCACCGGTAGTGAAATATCGCTCATCCCTATTTCCCAATACATTCTTACTAGTTTTCCTTAGTCAGGCATGCTGTGTGGGGCCTCGCGTTGTCATAAAAGAGTGCACATCGCGGATGGCACTATCTCATCTCTCGCGTCGATACAGAAATCTCACATGATCCAGAAGGCCGCAGTAGTAGGCTGTACTGATGGTCTGACATTCACTTAAAAAATCAACGACCAGTCCCAGAAAACCTTTTCTTCGAAGACAAGCAAGTCTTCAGAGTCACGGGGTTGGCTTCATAAAGCAGCTTATGAAAGTGCATCTTTCCCGAACTGAGCTTATAGTCTGCGGAGAATTTAAGTTAATTTCGCGTTTTCACGGGTGACAAACATCGTAAAAACCACTAAATAAAAAGAATGAACAATTCTACTGAGCTGATTTTGCCTACTCTGAGCAACCCCGCCAATCAAATTTATTTCATTTAAATTTGTTTCTTTGTTTGTCTGTCTGGATGATTACAAATAATATAAACATAACACTACAAAATCCCGTTGGAAACGTAAATTAGGACAAACACATGTATTTCACCGTTAAAAGGAAATATTCCCTACATGTTATAACACGTTCGTTAATCATGCATTTACTAGATTCATTTGGCATAGTGTTTAAAGTTCTTATTACAAAAAAAAATATGTTCTTTTTTCTTTTCAGTTGCAATGACTTAATTTGCATACAAGGCCTCATATTCATGAATTTTCATGAGTACGAGGCCCTTGCCAAAATAGCAATCAGAAACACATCTTTATATGTTTCGATCAACCAACACTAACACGTAAATATTTAAATATTTTAAGTTATGTTATCTAAAAGTAATGCTCAAAATTAAATAAAATATACATATCAAACAAAATACCCGCCAAACTAAAACTCATTTAAGACAGTCATTTATTTTAGATGGGAGCAATATTAGACAAAATCGATATGTCTGCTTAGATATAGATTTTGGTACACGGCGTCTTAGGCGGAATCCATTAGAGCTGCTTCCTGTTGCGCAGACATTTGCGGCAAAAAAAAGCACTAAGAGTGTATAAACACCTAACGATTGTCGTAGAGTTTTCGAGATTACAAATGAAGAAATAATATATAATTGAATCGTTTGAAGTTTTCACTAGGATCACTTGTAAACTTATTTTATAAGGAAGTATTGCATGTAACGATAAATTATTTTCTAACACTTATAACTTACTGTTATATCTCCTTTTAAAAAAGAATACTAAATAAGTACGAAACACTGTTAACTCTATTCATGTTAACATCTAATCGTAATTTAATAAATATTACAATAATTGGAAAAGTATGTAACAAAACGTAATAATTTCATACTTAAGATTTGAAATAAAAATTCTTTCCTAAATTCTCAGTGTTTTGTCCACGTGATTTTAGCTTCATCAATAAACAGAATTAGTGCAAAAACCAGAGTTAATAGTCAGTCAAAAAGTCAATGGTTAAAAGAGTACCTATGTAACTATGATGCATACAAAACCATAAAAACATTTTTGTACTCACCGCCTGTAAAGTCACATTTGGCGCATGCATCGCTCGACCAGTAAGGAGTATTTCCCGGTCGAGGCGACTGCAAAAATTGAAAAAAAACACTGGGCTCTTTGGGATATTTAAAAAAAAATCGAACTTGATAGTAATAAAATTTAGTCTATAAAATACTACTTCCCTCGACTATTCTACACTAAAAGTTGGGCAAATAGGAGTAATAATTAAAAATTCTTCTAATAAATTTGTGGCGCCATCTATCCGACTATTTCTCAAGTATAATTGAAATTGTCAATTAATTGTAATTAACCCAAAAAGCGATGAATTCACTATAAATATAAGAATAAAAACGTCATAAGGTAGAATATAATAACTTAAACTAAATTTAAATGTGAGTAATAGGTACGTACAAGAAATGCTTAAATTAATTAGGTAATGTATTTTAGGTTAGGTATGACACCAATTACTTTAATCAATAATATTTTTTTAATTTATGCTCGTACAAAAAATATTGTACAAACCACTTGCATGAAGACATCTTCCACGTATTCGCACAATTAAAATCACTCACTTCCCCTCGGTCGCTCGTGCTTTCAAAGTGCGGTTATGCGGGAAATTAGTCTTCCCGCACTTGGTTCGTAAATAACTATGTTTTTTTTTTTTACGTAAGTATATCAATTTATTAATTAGTTTTTAAATGTATATAATCACATTTTATTACAATAAATAAATGCACTTGTTAAATGTTTGGATTTTACTTTCTTATACGTAGTATAAGGAAGTATTGTGATGATGAAAATTTTCGATCTCGAGATTTTTACAGATGTCCACGTTTTGAAGTCCCCTGATACCGAAAAAGCGGTTTTTAAAAAATGTCTCTGTGTGTGTGTGTGACCACGATAACGGTGATACCGCTCTAGGTATCAATTCCAAATTTTATATTTACGAATATAATCTCCCTCTTGAGATCTGATTAGATTTTCAGTAAAATCGGTAGACCGGAAGTAGTAGTTTACTTCAGTGAAAAAATCGAATTTTGCCAATTATTCGTCAACTAAACTAAGTTTAAACAAATTTGTAAAGAATTCATATATACTCAAAATTAAATTTGAGAACAATTTTATTTAAAAAGTTTTTCGAAATTCCTACCGGAAGTAGGTCTTCTATTCCTATCGAAAATCAGTTTTTTGCGAATATTTCGCAAATCATGCTTTTTAGACAGGTACGTTACGGGTATATTTACAACATAATTTTCAATATCTTTTGTATAAAAACAATTTCAAAATTCAGACCGGAAGTGCCACTTTTACTCTTATCGAATAGCGATTTTTTGCAAATATGTCGTAAGTTATGCATTCTATATTTATTTATCAAGAGTACAAAAGTATTTAGTGCTAGATTTGCAATATTTTTTGTATATATGAAATTTCAAAATTCGGAAGTAGGGAGTAGCACTTTTTTTCGAATATCTAGCAAAGTATATAGAATACATACTTTGCTAGATATTCGAAAAAAAGTGCTACCCCTTGAGAGTAAAAGTGTTACTTCCGGTCCGAATTTTGAAATTTCATATATACAAAAAATATTGTAAATCTAGCACTAAATACTTTTGTACTCTTGATAAATAAATATAGAATGCATAACTTATTAAGAGAATACAAGTACTTAGAATAGGATTTTGAATAATTTTTGTGTAAAAAATTCTTAAAATTGTATAGTTTGAAACGCTCATACGTATAAGAAAGTCGTGTGGTGGCCACACCTCATTTTTTCATACGAAGTACTGCCAGTTTCTTCAAATCGTTAACAATTTTTGAAAAGCACTCATCGATGGCAATCCCATATTTGGATATTTTTGGTTGTATATCTTTGTGCCACCAAACAAGCACTTTCCCCAAAACATAGATCATATCTATTAATTCCAATTTTAAATATTTCATTTCGCACTTAGCGTAAATCCATGTACTTACTTCCCTTTAAACTGTAGCAATATATCTAAGTTTATCGTTTAAACAATTTTTGACGCAGCGTCTGGGATATTTTTTTATATTATTGCTAATTCATGAACTTCCAAACTTTCCCTGGATTTTAAAATTTTAATAAAAATTACTTATTAAAGAGAAGTAACTCTTTTCGATTAATTTTAGTTATAGTCGTAGTGCAAGTCATGGCAACTCATATTAAGTCATTAAGTCATAATCAGGTTTATTAAGATATAATATCCTATAACTTTTGCAATATTGCCCACAGATGCAAAAAAAAATACATATTTTTAATTAGTATAACATAACAATATACAGGGTGTTTCATTTTTTTTTTTTTAGAATTTGTAACTTTAGCGAATGGTATGTAATTCTAAAGAACATATGTAGATATGTCGAAATAAACATTAATTTCACGTACTGAATAGATATCTCAACTAATTGAGTCCATAATAGGTATTTCATCATCAATCGTTATTTCATAGCAACTTTTCAAATGTGGTACAATTTTTAACGAAAAATCGCCTTATCTCATAAACAGTTGAAAATCGACAAATACAAGTTGATTTCAGTTTAATCAGCCCTTCAAGGGCTATCATAAAATGTAAAAAAAATACATAGCATTCCGTTTAAAAAAAAACATAAGTTTGTGTTGGTTCGTCGTTGTCGAACACTCTGTATAAATAAAAATATTTTTAAATTATACACTTATGATTATCTACAATTTCTGTATTAAAAATTATTCGCTATCTACATTATTAGATACCAATAATGAACTTTACCTACCGCTCCGCTGGGACACCCGGTATATAACACTGTAATCAATTTGTAAGCATTACTCTGTCATCACCTGATGAAGCCAAAGTTTGGCAAAACAATATTGTAGTGAACAATAAAAATGACTTGAAACTATTTTTACGATTATTTTTTATTCCAATATGGAGTTTCAACTAAACTAAAAATTGACTTAGTAAACGAATCTTTCTCGTACCATAACTGAGTTGCAGATTAGTAGTTCGGCAACATAAGAATTGCGTGTCTGACCGAATACTTAGACAGAAGACGCATTCCATTTAAACGAAATAGGAAATAAATATAGGTGGGTGCACAAATTTCGCATGTAGTTCGGTGATCTATAAATTTCGACACCCGTGTGTACAGACAAAGCTCTTGCCCTGCACATACTACACGGACACATACAACACAGCACCACCACCTGTTCGTTAATTTAATTCAGTAATGTTCACATCAACGCTGACTACGTTTTCATCACGACTTCCTCCACTTCGCATGCAAACTATTGCCGTGTGTACACCCCGAAATTTGCCACCCGCACAAAACACACAATGGTGTAGAGTGTAAAGGTACATCATGCCGGAGAAAATATCTCTCTCGCACGTAGGTAGAATTATTACCGAGTTTTATGGTACAATAGTATAATAGATATGAAAATTTCAATGGCCAGAATGGCTCAGACACAATACAAGAAGGCATTACTATCTTTCCTAACTGTTTTATTAGTAACTCGCTGCATATTAATTAATTTTATCTCAATTTATCCCTCTTATTTTAGCTTATTGATAAAAATAATAAAAAGTTTTTTCAATCAATGTATACTCCAGGCAAAAAGTTTTGTCGGGTCATAAAACCAGCTTATGGAAGGTATCCTGGTCAACTCTAGTAAATTTTAACACCAAATAAGGAAAGATTGTCTTCACCTTTTTTAATATGTAAGTTTGGTTAAATATCACATTTAACTGCCTTGTAAAAGAACATACATGTGGCAGCCAGAAGTAAACACATATTTCAAATTTGAAATACATAATTGTCATTCCTAATTAGCGAGACGTGGACATGTTTCGATTTACTTGTATCTCATCAGGTACGCTTTTCGCAATGACAGGTTCATATTTATCGTATACTAGTGATCGGCCAGTGGTCCAAATTCGACCTTTTTATTTAATTTATTTAATGTATTTGTATCACATATTATACATAAATTCTGCCTTTCTGCATTCCTTCTCCATATGAACTTTAACTATACCAAATCTCACACTCCTCCGTGCGCGCAATACGCTTAGAAAGGAGTACAAAGTTATTTCTTCACGTATTAATATATGGATGTTTTATTTTATTTTATTTAATGTATTTGTAATACATATTATACCTAAATATCATTCTGCACTCCTTCTCCATATAAACTTTAATTATGCCAAATCTCACACCCATCCGTGCGAACAATTTTCTTAAAAAGAGGTCAAAGTTTTTTCTTCATGTAATATATTACATATACGATATATAAATATATAAATTAATTAATTTACCGGCAGTAGTCGTTAGTGTAAAAAATCACATTATATGGAGATAAATTAGTATACTTTGTTATTTGCACATGTCTGTAGAAAAGTAAAAATAGATGGACATGTGTGTAATTAAGGGTTTTTGGAATTTACGAAATATCTCATACAAACATATCCTATATTTCAAATATTTTTGTGACTTACTTCATAATAACATTGATATGTCAACATTATAAAGAAAAAAATCTTTTGCTGTTCCAAAAATATTTCAATATACATATTTTATTTTTCAAGGGCCAGATCGAATGCTTTATTAAGGCTCCTCACTAATGAAACGGCAATAGCAATATTGGTTGCATAGCACATACTTTAATAACCGAAGAATGTTCGAGTACCTACCTATTACACATACCGTTTGACTGAAATAAAAGTAGATATAGGGAAACACAGACACGCACACACGTGCATGCAAACATGAAATGGAGGGGTACGATAATAGGGGAATACACATGAGTTCATATCGGGCGGACACCGGATACCGAGACCGAGGCTTCAGTGCAAAACGTTGAAAGCTGGTATGCAGACGTTTGCTTTAAGGAATTGCTCCGCTATTTTGGTAATTGATGTATAATGTATTAACAGTGAACTGAAACAAAACTATAAAAATTGTAACTAAAATAAAATTCTCACATTTAAAACGAAACTAAATATTATAATGAACTATACAAATACATTTTGCACGTCTTTGTACGAATTATGCTTCGCATACCATAACACAATCTGTATTTTTTCCTCGACAGCTAAGGGCATTTTATTTTAATATTTGCGAGTTTGCTCAGACACAGTTCCTGCTCTAAAGATACGGAACGAATGCCATGTGCGCATGGTGTTCGCGCTCTCGGGGAGGTGGTGTGGGTAAACCAAGAGCCACATTCTTGAACTGTTGTATACATACATACATAGGTACATGTTTATGTGTGTGTATTTGAAGATGCATATTAACTTTTAACTACGACAATCTGTATATAATAAACATTTGAAATAATAACTCAAGATCTAAGCGAATAAAAATTCATTTATGATTAAATATTTGCACATTTGAAACCGCGGGAAAGATTTTTACCAGAATAACATTCACTGTAATGTGGGTTGCCTAATTTTAATTTATTTTATAGTCATTTAAAACAAAGTAAAGGATAGTTGAACGAGAAATAAGAGCAGAGCGAGGTAGCTTTTTATTCAATTTATAACGTGAACCCAAGCAAACATATCTCCTCCGAAGGATTTTTGAGAAAACTTGTTTTTAATATTTTGACATATTAATTAATTTTCTAATCCGATAATTTTTTTCTAAATTTGATTTTTCAGCGGGGTATATTACTAAATTCTTCATAAGTTGACGTTGAAAGGTTTTCTACAAATTTAAAATCAACAAAAATATCTTGCATTAAAAATCTGCTATTTTTCAACTATTCACAGATCCACAATCGAGGACCCTTAAGATCTGGGTTTTATAGAATATCTAATTATATTCATGATATTTTCGAGAATGTATTAGTCATTAAATTTTTATCTGTAACATAGATTAATTTTCTGTAATATATTATTATTATAACTAAAATATGACAAAAACGATTTTGTGTTGTAACAATAATGATGTCTGTTTTTCTAATAAATATAATATTATTTACATTCTCTAATAAGCAAATGCTTTGAATTATTGAAAATTATGTTCCTCCCAATCAATAATGATATTGTTAATTAGTGAAATCAAGTACAAAAATTTCGCCACCGAGATTCGAACATGTGTTTTCGATGATTCGTAGCTCTCATCTGTGAAGCACTTGGTTAGTTCGAAGGCTCCGGCAAACTTCTGAGTCCTAACTTCGAGTCTTTCCTGTTTATAATTCAATATAGATAATTAACAAAATCAATGGCGATTGTGAAGAATATAATTTTTAATAATTCTTTAGTGCTGCGAAAAATGTCTGAATTCAAAATGTTTTGAATGTTTGTGAATGTGTGTTAACATTATCAGAATTAGAAAAATAAAGGAATAAAATGATTGTTGTTTTTCAAACATTTTATTTATTTTAAAAAACATACAAATAACTAAGGGTTTCTTATGGTAATTTAATTCAAAATTCTTGATTGCATTACTATATCTGCACTCTAAGAGATTTTGTCCTCTGCAACACTATTTCCTCTCGTATTTACAACGCAATTGTTAGGGGTATTCAAATTGTAGAATATCATTTAAATCAAGATTTTTGTAGACCAGATATCAAAATTTTTCATTAATAGTTTTTATTATAATGGCGAGATTTAGATATTATTTAAAAAAAATATAAGAACTAACAGGCAAACTATACACTTGAATTTAATTACCTGTTTAAAATTGATAGATATAAATCTAAAATAAAAAATAGAGCTTCTTGTACAAGAACTTTTGAAAAACTATAAATATATCTCTTATGCGTAAACAAAAATAATACAATATCCCTTCATGTTCTATTAAATTTTAATGGTAATTGTTATCGAATTACTAGAGTTGACCAGGTATACTTTCCATACAGCCTGTCTTACGACCCGACAAAACTTTTGTATGTATTTGTTCGTTGAGTTAGTATTTTGAAAAGTTCCATGGATAATTACAAAAACTTAACCAAACATTAAATATAACGAAAGGTAAGTACCCATTTTATTAAAAAAGTTTATAGGTACAGGTTTGACGTTTAAAGTGATGCACATAAGATGATAGACATAGAATAAATCTCATGCGCATATGTACTGCGCAGCATCAACTACGAAGTAGCCATCTTCGAAACACAGGCATCAGTGTCTATACTATTTTTAGAAATATATGTGTCGCTTTTCATCAATTATATAAAATCACCGCTTTATCGCGTCACCCTACCAAATTACAGATTTACACATTTATTTCAAATGAGGTTATCGAACAGGATTATACAAACCGATCATCGAAATTATAAGATAATAATTACATTCACAATCCAACAACAATGATGTACAGGAAAATATTGTTAAAAATAAAAACAATATAAAATATTCGTAAACAAGAATTATTAATACTACAAGTAGAGCTAATTGGCAAATAATGATGCTGACGAGTGTTACATGTTTTTAAATTTACCATACTGAGCATGGATTAGAATATATTAACCCACCCACCTCAAAACTAAGGATATAAATTAAAACTCTTTTAATAACCCAATGTAATTAATATAGAAAAGGCTGAGAATCATAACTTCTATAATTAAAACCCTTAGTTACCTTCTACGATGCCGCTGTACTTTGTCTTTGATCAAGTATATACATACATAATAAAATATTGTCAGAGAACTGGAAGGCATCATTTACGTTAGTCTGAATACGAGTAGCAAGTGTCAAGACGAACATCTTAGTCTTTAAAACTACGGACTTCATTGAGATATATTGTCTATATTGTAATTCTGGGAGATAAAAGTATGTTTCAGAGTGAATAATATAAACTTGCTTTTATAAAGGTAATTCAAATTTGCTGTAAACTAACGCAAATGTTGATGAAGCATTCCTTAAAATATAATCTTCATCATATAAAATAACGCTTTTGAAAAATAATATCAATTATATTTAAGTTGGCTTAAAGCATAGCAAGTTTTGGACAGAGTGGCTTTAATTTATTACTGAAATACACAAATTTGCTTTTGTCCTTGTTAACAACTAATTTGTTGTTTGACAGATTTATTAATTTCAATCAGAAATCATTCAGCTTTCAGATTATCATCTGATGGAACAGATAAACTTAAAATAATATTGACATTATCAGCGTAAAAGATTATGTGAAATGTAGATATATTATTTATATAAAATAAAGGTGACGTAGGCCTCCAAACTCTACTCTGAGGCACACCAATCTCAACGGGACTATAGGTGGATTGATAGTTATCACTCTTAAGGCATTGTTTTCGGTAAGATAGAAAAGAGGTAAACCACTTAAGAAAAACACAGTTAATTCCATATTGCTCTAATTTATGTAATAATATTTTGTGGTTGACAAAATCGAAAGCCTTGGTTAAATCAATTAGAACTATCCAGACAGTTGCGATTTTCTTTTAAAACATTAAACAAAGCCGTATTCGTAGATTAAGTTGTTAAAGAGTGGATTGCTTTTAACTATAACTTTTTCCTAAATTTCAGAAAGAACTGATAATAAGCTAATGAGACCATAGTTGATATCAGATCAACAAATAGTAGCTTAACAATGGCCAATTTCCATACAGACGGGAAAATGCCTCGTTGGGGAAAAATAATTAAAAAGATATTTCACTCCCTAAAATCTCTACTATCAGATATTCGTAGTTGGGGCCTTGTTTGTTTTCCAAAAAGCGGATTACCACTCGTTTGGTAGATGTACAAGCATATATCCCGTTTGCTTCCATTCTGCTCTCAAAAGTTCGATCTTTCATCAGTTTTCTGATGTTATGTCCTACGAATATATCTTCTTTCAGATTTGCTTCGGATAAACTCGGGACTAATATCAAAATATTTTAGACTTTGTCCATCTGACAATAATACCGTAATAAATTGTATTATTTTGCCTAATTTAATATAAAAAATGTGGAAATATAGCCTTTCCTGAGTTAATCTGACGTTTTTCGTTTTGTATATTTTAACTCCGAGTGTTGATTTATGTCCCAGTTTACCCGTTTAGAGAGAAATCATAAATAAATAATAGCTTATTCTTTTTTAAATAATATTTATATACACAAAATTATCATTTCAAATCTATAAATACATTTAATAAGTAGGCATTGGATGTCAAGTTTACATGACGTCAATTCTAAGGACGTATTGAGGACATCATGAATCCCGATTTGATATTTCCCACGGGCGGTCAAAATACGTATTAAGGAACAAGTACTTGCCAAATAACAATAATCACATCTTCTCCAGAAGCAATATTGCAAGGCTTATAAAATATACCGCACCTGCTGATTGTTCACCATTCACGTTGAAAGTTCAAATGAAAGTAAATCACCATTAATTGTTCCATATGCTTAGGTGTTAATAACTATCTGTCACCGTCAATACATTTATTTTACCTTCCGCTGTAGTACGAGGTAGGCGCCATTAATTCTCGGCCTGATATACAAAAAAGAAACTTGGAACAATATAAGGATTTTTATTTTTTAATGTAATCTCCCCTAACGTCTATACATTTATTCCAACGATTAATTAATAATTCGACACCCTTGTAAAAATAATCTGAAGTTTTTCCGTCAAAATGTTCTATAACAGCTGCTTGCAACTCAGTGTCGTCCGTAAAACTACGGCCCCTAACGTTCTTTCTTAAATTAGAAAACAAAACAAAAATCACAAGAAGCCATATCCGGACTATACGGTGGATGTTCCAATTCTTGAAAGCCGCATTCGCGGATGGCAGCTTGTGAAATGGCGGCAGTATGGACGGGAGCATTGTCGTGCAATAATCGTACACCTTTTGTCAATTTTCCACGACGTTTTGCACGAATATTGTCCCTTAATTTATGCAATAAAGACGCATAATATGTGCCGCTCACACTTGTATTGCGCTCTTTAAAGTCAATTAGCAAAATGCCCTCACAATCCCAGAATATTGTGGCCATCACCTGTTTCGTTGATTGAACGACTTTCGCTTTTCTGGGAGAGGTTCATTCGGTTGTCGCCATTCCATGAACTCCTCTTTCGATAGAGCAGGGGTCTCCAAACTACGGCCCGAGGGCCACATCCGGCCCGCGGACAGATTTTGTCCGGCCCGCGAAGAGCTAGCATAGTTGAAAACTCCTTTTAGAGAACATATTTTTTATAGCAAATTAAATTTAGTTTACTGAAGTATTCTAATTTTATGTTGAATAATTATTAATATGACATTTACATTGATATGGTCATGGGCTAACTACTCATAACATTGTTGTAGGCTTATTGTTATTGTTTTTGTGATAAGTTGGATAAAGAAACACAGAATTGTAATGAGTAAAGACATGTATAATATGCAGAAAATTTTACTTCAGTATATAATAACTAACAAATTATTGAAATGAATCCAACTAACATTTTATACATTTTAAATAAAAACATAACTTATAACAAGCATAATGACATATGAAATACTAATAAGATTTGTGTAATTGAGATTTTCCACTGACAATAGTTTGTAGTTGTGGACTAATTTTACTTGTACCAATTATTAAAAGAGATTTAAGATGCTCATCAGTTAATTTAGATCTGTAAACATTTTTTGTGTACTTCATTTTGGAGAAGGTCTTCTCACACAAATAAGTAGCACCAAAAACAGAAAACAGCCCACGAGCAAATTTATGCAAATTATCAAATTGTGTCAGTGGAAGACTCTTATAAAATTCCAACAAAGATGAGTTTTGATATTTGTTCTTAATTATATCACTGCACTGTAGATCAATTATTTCCATTTGAAGTTCCGGGGCTAGGGTTTCAATGTTAGTATCAAAAGGATTCTGAAAAATCTTAATTTGATTCGCAATGGCATCAAAGTCCGAGAAACGAGTATCAAAATTTATTTTCAAAGCACTCAAAGTTTCGATTGCAAAATCGATAGGAAACTCAGTCTCAGTAGTGTGGCTGAATATTTCACATGTTTTAAAATGTGAAAAACATTTACTTCGTAGTTGTGATTGAAACAGTATCAATTTCTTCCGGAATGATTTGATATTAGTGTATAAATCAGGAAGATGCTGGTTTTCTCCTTGCAATCTCAAATTCAGTTCGTTCACATGTTTTGTCAAATCAACATAGAATGCTAACTTCCACAGCCATGCGTTGTTTTGTAATTCAGTACGAGGGCGATGCTTTTCATTCAAAAAAATTTCGATCACTGCTCGAAGTTCAAAAAAGCGCTGAAGGACTTTCCCACAACTAAGCCAACGTACGGCAGTATGATAAGGTAAGTCATTTTCTCCAATCTCTTCAATAAATTGTCGGAATTGTCAGTGATTCAGCCCAAAAGATCTGATAAAATTAACAGTTGATATGACTGATTTCAGAACTTCAGACATATCCAAACATTTTCCGCACAAAGACTGTTGATGAATGATACAATGTAAGACTAATGGTTTTAAACCACCGTCATTTTCTACAGCCTTTGACACAAGAGCGACCACTCCTTTATCTTTCCCACTCATGTTTTTGCCTCCATCAGTTGTAATACATTTCAAGTTTTTCCATCGAAGGTTCTTTTGATTAATGGCCATTTCAACTCCTTTAAAAATATCTGTACCAGTAGTTGTGCCATGAATACTATTCATATCAAGAAGTTCTTCATGCACTTCATAGCTTTTATCTACTCCTCGAATATAAATCAACACCTGAGCAGTATCTGACACATCCGTTGACTCATCCAAGGCCAAAGAAAACCACTCAACATGTCCATTTTTGTCGAACAGTTGAGAGGATATATTTTCAGCGATGTTTTCTACCCTTCGAGCCACAGTGTTTGCTGACATACTGACACTTTTTAATAAATTTACCTTTTCAGGGCACATTTCTTCGGCTACTGCAATTATGCATTCTTTGATCATTTCTCCATCGGTGAATGGTTTTCCACGTTTTGCAATTTCAAGAGCCACACGAAAGCTGGCACGCGTTGCAGCCTCTTGTTCAGTTTTGAGTTTTGTAAATGAAGATTGCTGCGATTTCAATCCGCGCTTCATAGCTTCGAATTTTTCTGTCCGCAAACTTCCTGTATATTTTGAGTAATTTTGAAAATGTTTTGTTTCATAATGACGTTTAATGTTATATTCTTTGAGAACGGCTATGCTTTCATTGCAAATCAAACATAGCGCCTTCTTACTGGACTCAATTACGAAATACTGAATGTTCCACTGATCTTTGAATTTTCTGCATTCACTATCAATTTTTCGCTTCTTTTCCATACTACTAAATCACACACAAAAGCAACAATTCAAATCAAAATACTGTTACAAATATGTCTTAAACTTAAACACGCACAAACACGTTTTAAGGAGGTACGCACTATTTTATTTCACAACAGTGTCATAGGAACTGACTTGTGGTTGCGCCACTAGCCTTCTTATATATTCCAATTATTGCCATCTAGAAGTGAGTGGAAGACACCAGAACTTTCTCGAACCAACGAGATTATTCTGTACGTGCTATTAGCGCCATCTGTTAGCGATAGAAGGTACTACCTATTTCCGCTTGTGTCCACCAGATGTCGTGTCACGTTACTCCTCATGGCTCGTACTCTACGACTAATCTAGACATTACAGCTAATGACAGGAAAATTAATAATATGCAGTATTGCCGTTTTGCAGCCTTTTTTAAACGTTGCGTACTTTTTCGGACTTTTTTTCATCAGTGGACTATTTCACTTTTTACCACCGGCAACAATGATAATATGGTTTTGGCCCTCGGAACTTACTGGAGTAATCAGTATGGCCCTAAGGCTGGAAAGTTTGGAGACCCCTGCGATAGAGGATCGTAAAACAGAACCATTGTTTCGTCCCCTGTGACAATGGACTCCAAAATCGGTTTTGGGTCGTCTCCGCGCACATTCGACTCGACGTTCACGTTGGAGAGCAAAAAGAAGTCGCTGTACCCATCTAGCACTAATTTTATTCATACCCAAATGGTAATGGAGAATTCGGCGAACACTTGTTTCGGAAATGTTTATTATCACTGCTCATTCCTTCACTTTCAAACGGCGATCTTCTAGCACTAAGTGTTCAATAACTGAAATTATTGGTCGACCCGACTGATCAGCATCTTCCAGGGATTCTTGTCCCAAACGGAAGCATTTTGCCCACATTTTTACAGTTGAATACGATGGAGATGAATCACAGTAAACGCCGTCTAAACGTTGTTTAATGTGATAAGGTGTATGCCCTTTTTTTGTTAAAAATTTGACCGCGCGGTACTCAATTTTCGTTACTTCAGACATTTTCGTGCGCTAGTCACGTTGGTTGGCTTGTTACTAAAAACTACTAGGCTTCGATCCGTCATATTTATAGCGTACACCTCGCGTATATGCATGCATGGCGTGACAGAGTTTGAACACGTTTGAACATGTATAAGCCTGTCAGGCCGAGAATTTATGGCGCCTACCTTGTAAGAGTATAGACATAAAGTTTTCAGTGCTGTCACATTTATCCTAGGTTCGGAAAATCTACTTCATTACCAGTAAATAAGTCTACAATACAGCGTGCAGTACAAATGCCTGGACTACTACTCAGAACTGTTTTAAATTTTTGTTTGAGATTATCAACAGCAATTCCAGATAATTGAGAAGGGAATTGACGAAAATAATATGCAATATTCAAGGCGTTAGTTATAAAATATTGTTGGGTTGGTCAGAAAAAGTTCTAGATGACGAATGGCTACGGGTGTTCTGGAATAATGTCCATGAATATTGGAAAATCTACTCTTGGATTTGTTGAATTTGTAAAACAGAAACAGCTTCATTCGGATCTAGTAATTGTATTACAGCTTAACTTCGTCCAAACATTTTTCCTTTATTTTGATCGTGCTTTTCATCCTACGGAGATTTCAAACTCGAAGTTACGTTATGTGATATCGATTCTGCATTAGTTCTTTCGACTATCTTACATGCAAGTAGATGTGCAGACATTGCGATGTCACTATCCATCGCCCCAACCAACAAATTTTCAATATTGCGTCCTTTAACATCAGTAGTTTCATCTACTGACACCCAGATATGCCTATCATTTATGTCATTGACAAATGAAGTATTAATTCATCGTACATCGAGAACATATATTTTTTCTATGTGGACTCCGCGCAAGTTGCCATATTTACCGTTAAAACAATGAGTAAACTCAGGATGATTGACCATATTCCATGGAGTGTTACACACTAGTAACAATTTAAGTAGATTCGAATTAAATGCTTTCTGCCGTTCATAAGCAGTTGTAGAACCATGTTTTATTATGCAGGATTTCACTTACCACGAAAGTAATACATTGCAAATGTTGTATAGGAGCTAAATACAGTCGATTTCTAGAGCAGATAAATCTCTTCAAACAATATCTCACGACGGATGTAAGGGGACATTTTTAGGCACTATAACGCATGTAATGAATAAAAGTAATCAATAGATCGGACCGCTACACACACCGCTTACAATTTAACTAAACTACTTTCAGTGCAAAAACCCGTCCGGCCTACAACGTCGCTTACATTCGCCGCGAAGCTGAAACTTCGTTAAGGAAGACAAGGAGCGAGACGCCAAGGGCGACGCGTTGAGCACAATGTACAACTTGTCACGTGTTATTGTATTACTGCTATTACTATGCACAATTTCGAATTACGAGGGTGAGTCAATATGTCCGTGACTTTTTGAATTTCCCGCCTCTTAACTGAAGGGCAACACTGCTCCTGTCAACAGACATCTGTCAGTTGACTCCTGTCAAAATTTGAACAAGCTGCGTCATTTAGTTTGTGTTTGACAGCCGTTGATAGCAGACTACCGCGTGATTTGAGGAGAAAGTGGAAAAATGTGAATTTTGTGTGCTCATTAAGCATTATTTTTTGCGGAAAAAAACCATCACTCAAACCAAGGCTAAGCTTGATAAATACTATGGGAACTCTGCACCATCAATTTCAATAGTAAAAAAGTGGTTCATCGAATTTCGTTGTGGCCGTACAAGCACGGAAAATGCCGAACGTTCTGGACGCCCAGTTGAGGTCTCTACACCCGAAACAATTAAAAAAAATCACGATATGGTGTTGGCCGATCGGAGATTGAAAGTGCGAGAGATTGTGGTAGCCATAGGCATATCCCATGGCTCAGTGGTTTCAATTTTGAATGATCACTTGGGTATGAGAAAGCTTTCCGCAAGATGGGTGCCACGTTTGCTTACAATCAACCACAAACGCAATCGTGTGACAACTTCGCAGGAGTGTTTGGTATTGTTTACCCGCAATATGGAGGAGATTTTGCGCCGTTTCGTAACCGTGGACGAAACGTGGATCCACCGCAACACACCAGAGACAAAACAGCAGTCAAAACAGTGGGTTTCTCGGGGTGAATCGGCGCCAAAGAAGGCGAAGGTGGGTTTGTCAGCCAACAAAATCATGGCGACCGTTTTTTGGGATGCACGCGGTATAATCCACATTGGATACCTTCAAAAGGGTAAAACAATCAATGGCGAATATTATGCCAACTTATTGAATCGATTTAATGAAGATTTGAAAAAAAACGACCGCACTTGGCCAAGAAAAAAGTTCTTTTCCAACAGGACAACGCAAGGGTGCACACATGTGCAGATTCCATGGCTAAAATCCATGAATTAGGCTACGAATTGCTCCCTCATCCTTCCTATTCTCCGGATTTAGCCCCGGGTGACTATTTCTTGTTTCCAAACCTGAAGAAATGGCCCGGCGGAAAGAGATTTGACTCCTACGATGAAATCATCTCAAAAACAAATACCTACTTTGATGACCACAACAAATCTTATTTTTTGGAAGGGGTTAAAAAAAATTGGAGAAACGTTGGACAAAGTGTACTATCTTGACAAACAAAATGATTTTTTATCCAAAAACCTGTGTTTCATTCAAAACGTCACAGACATATTGACCCGCCCTCGTACATTATTCGTTTAAGTCCAGTCTTGGAATGTAAACCTGAGTTCCTATCCGTATTAATAAGTTCACAAAAAGAATAATAATAGATGTCAAACTTTCAAAATCAGTAAAAATTAAACCTGTGCCTAATGAAACTTTTAAATTATTTTTTCAGTAATCACCATCGTAATAACTATTCAAAAAAAAGAAACAATAGTTATATTTCAGACAATTTTTTCATAACGGACACGTGTTATGTAATGGCATGTTAATATAATTTAAAATTCTGTATATTCGTCATTCCACGATTGTTTAATTGAATAATGCATGGCAGTTCACTCTAGAGTACGAAATATGTTCATTCATAAAGTTTACGTATATGATACCAATAAATGTTGTCTATAGTACCTTGACTTCATTCTATCTATAGAACAGGATAATTATTGATCAATATTTACACCAATTGCAATTCAAACATTGCGACGTAGGTGCATAACGTGGCATTGATAAATATGCATTTGTCATATCTAATCTACTATCGTGTAAATGCTGTTCGTACTTGCATTCCAGCATTCATTCAATTAAACTTTAAAGGACATTACTTCGTTGAGGTAAACATTGGTAGCACATATGTTATTTTTGAAATGTTAACGTCTTCGATAAGCACTTTCATCGTAGTGGATAAAAAATAGTGTTAGACGACCTGTTACTAATATAAAATAAATTAGATCTAGACATATTTCAATTATGACAAATACATGAATTGTTAATGATATATCTAGAATATAATTACATACATAGGTATACTCGTGTTTTGTCGCGTGTTCAATTATTTATGTCATACTTCACTCACAACAGTATCGATTAGATAATTGAAATGGAAACACGTAAAACTATTTTCCTTCGGTATAAAGTGGCATATAGAAAAAAATATCGACGCGACAATTGATGTTTGGATGAACGAAAAGGGGTGTGTAAAGCTAGCCCCCCCTTTTTTCGACAATCGAAAATCTGACAGTTGTTCCAGGTTGTTCTCAGTTTGTTATAAATTGTTCCAAAGTTTTTCTAAAAAAAAAGTAAAAAGTGTCCGAAAAAGTAGGAAAAAAATCTTCCATTCCCTTTTTTTCAAAAATTGATATTTTAAATATTGTTTCCAGTTGTTCTAGTTGTTTTAAACATTGTTCCAAAGAATTTCGCAAAAAAAAAATCAAAAATTACCAAGATAATCAGAAAAAACAACTTTTTCCCAGCCCCTCCCTTTTTGAAAATCGAAGTTCTGACGGTTGTTCCAGGTTGTTCTTGGTTTGTTCTAAATTTTTCCAACGTATTTCTAAGAAAAAGTAAAAATTAGCCGAGATAGTTGAAAAGAAAGGTCTTTTTCACCCCCCTTTTTTTTCAAAAATTGATATTTTAAATATTGTTTCCGATTGTTCTAGTTGTTTTAAACATTGTTCCAAAGAATTTCGCAAAAAAAATCGATATTTACCAAGATAATCCGAAAAAACGAGTTTTTCTCAGCCGCTCCTTTTTTGAAAATCGAAGTTGTGACGATTGTTGATTGTTGATTAGGCTTGTTCTAAACACTGTTCTAATACGTCAAAACCGTGTCACTTTTTTTCGCCGGCCCCGCTTTTTTCGCAAAAAAATCGAAATTTACCAAAATAATCAGAAAGAACGAGTTCTTTCCAGCCCACGTTCTTTTGAAAATCGAAGTTCTGACGATTGATCCAGGTTGATCTAGGCTTGTTCTAAATTGTTCTAAAGTATTTCAAAGAAAAAATCAAAATTTGTCGAGAAAATGGGGAAAAACGAAATATAAAATTATGAAGTTAGATTCCATTTTTGTAAAAATTAAAATTTTCACGGTTGTTCTGGGTTTGTTCTAAACATTGTTCTAATATGTCAAAACCGTCTTCAGTTTTTTCGCCAGCCTCCTTTTTAGGCAAAAAAAATCGAAATTTACCAAGATAATCAGAAAAAACGATTTTTTCCAGCCCCTCCTTTTTTGAAAATCGAAGTTCTGAACAGTTGTTCCAGGTTGTTCTGGATTTGTTCTAAATTGTTCCAAAGTACTTCTAAAAAACTAAAAAAAGGAAAAATTGGCAAGATAATTGAAAAAAGGACGTTTTTACCCCCCCCCCCCGCTTTTTCGAATATTGATATTTTAAATATTGTTTCCGGTTGTTCTAGTTGTTTTAAATATTGTTCCAAAGAATTACGCAAAAAAAATTCGATATTTACCAAGATAATCAAAACAACGAGTTTTTCCCAGTCCCCGTTTTTTTTAAAATCGAAGTTCAAACGATTGTTCTAGGTACGTGTATGTATCTATCTAACAAGAAAATATCCTAATCTATTTTTTTTTAACTTAACTTTAATTTTACCACCACACTTAATTTGAGATTGAGGTAGTGTTTTGTGCAATCACGGCGAAATACAATTTATGTATGAAATTTTAATAAATAAGTAAATTCAGACAAACATTAATAAATAAAACTAGGTTATGATAATGATCGTTACGAAAACGACCGACCGGCGGAAATCGACAAATAAATACAACAATTCCGCCGTATCTGCACAAAACACTGCCTTTATCGGCGGACCTCTCAGTTTATACCGGCAACACCGCGGCGGACATTACTCACAGCGGAATATAAAGCTTACTTTTACCACAAAAAACGTATATGAAATTATGTTAACAATCGTCTGCCAAGGATTACTCTCAATCTTTATAATAAAATAGCTAGGGGAATAACGAAACCAATGTTACCGCAGTAATACAGTTCAAATATTGCACTAATGCATTCGCATTTATCATACTTAATAAGCGTTCGCATTTGGATTTCTACATCAGAACGTTGCTATCCGTTTGAGCTACCCTTCGCAGTATGAAGACGCCTGGTCGGTTTTCTACATACACTCAATCATTGCGCGCACATTTCAGAAGTTTTTCGTCTCCTTTTTGTCTCGTTCTTCCGCAAAGGCGGAAGACAGTCGTTCGCCGCCGAATAATCCCGTCGTAGATCCGTGTACACATAGTCGTGTGTAGGACCTGGTGGCAATGACCTTTACTATTATTGATCAAGGCATCTTACAGTCTAGACACTGTACCAGACACGCACCGAATGAACCCCGCCGCATCCCCTTAGCCTACGGAATTGCCAACTTGCCAACGCTTCTTCTTACTGGTCCCCATACTTCTGAGCGATAACCGAGCAACCCCTTTTTTTACCGTGTCCATCTTCATTAAGTCATATAGTGAGAGCAGACGACGGATAAGTTGTATATACGGTGCAATACAGTCTGCATGATAAACTTGTCAATATGTACTTTTATAGCAACATAAACTTAATACTAGTTATCCTATCATCATATTTTCATTTAGGTATAATATTAAAAATGTAATGTGCTGGCATGTAAATGTGTCCTCTACATTTTACTTTTTCAGTCATTCCTGATCAGTGTATGTATAGCCTCAATTCTACAATATGCTTGATGGGAAAGCGAGTAAAACATATAGCACGTTAGTAGTAATGCAATTTTTACTTTCTTATACGTAGTATAAGGAAGTATTGTGTTGATGAAAATTTTCGACCTCGAGATTTTTGCAGATGTCCACGTTTTGAAGTCCCATGATACCAAAAAAAAATGAGGTATGGCCACCACACGACTTTCTTATACGTATGAGCGTTTCAAACTATACAATTTTAAGAAGTTTTTTTACACAAAAGTTATTCAGAATCCTATTCTAAGTACTTCTATTCTCTTAATAAATCGCTATAGAATAGATACTTTGCTAGATATTCGAAAAAAAAGTGCTACTCCCTATGAGTAAAAGTGTTACTTCCGGTCTGAATTTTGAAATTTCACATCTACAAAAAATATTGCAAATCTAGAACTAAATACTTTTGTACTCTTGATAAATTAAGTCAGCACTATTGTTAACTTTGTTATTAATGAAGCTACAGTATCGGTTAAATTAGCAAAGTAGTAGTATTTTTATCGTGAACAATGATGGTAGAACCGAAAAGACAGTTGAACTTCTAATTTTCGCGCTATTTACAAAAGTTACTTTTTTTTAAATGGAACACCCAGTATATTTTTGCATATATTGAAAGAAGGAATTATTTAAAAACAGAAAGCTTTCATACATTATTGAAAAAAATTAAAGTTGCGGCAGTTATCCACTATTTTGTACAGCAATTCATATCAATAAAATCAAGATGGCTATGATAAAAAACACAGCAAATATTAAACAATCATTGTGTATTATGTATATTTATTATAATAGATGTTCGCAGACATCACCGTTTTGTCTAATACACTTCCGAATGCGTTTATGTACATTGCGAGTTACTTTTAAAATTGATCTTGCGTCATGTTATTAGCAATAGCAATTATTTTATTTTGCAGCTGTACAACGTTTTCATATCTCCTTTTGTAAATTTCATTTTTTAAATATCCCCATAAATAAAAGTTCATAGGGGTTAGATCCGGGGACCGTGGTGGCCACTGAATTTGTCCATTCGTACGTACCTATCCACTTATTCCGAAACATTTCGCTCAAAAAATTTTGTATTTCGCGATGATTATGCGCTGGTGCTCCTTCTTGTTGGAAATGTACATGTTGCCGAGTAGCCAAGTCCAGGTTATCCAAAAATATTCCTAAATGTCCAGTCATGAATTGTAAATATCTTTGCCCGGTTAATGTACTAGGTATTATAAAAGAAAACATTAAAACAAAACCGTATTTGTGGAGCATGGGGCAATAAATTTTCTCGTGACCAATAGTGATGGTTTTTTCTATTCCAAATTCCAGAATTAGAAAAATTCGATTCCTGGCTCCACAAAATATGACGAAATGCATTTACATTCTGCGCTGAATAATTAAGGTACCAGTGACAAAACGTTAGTCTCCTCTCTTGGTCACCCGGGAATAATGTTCGCACTGGCTGGTACTTGAATGCGATATATTTAAATTTTCTTAATATTCTGTGCACACAATTAACGTTTACATCTAATTCCCGAACAGCGTCTCTTATAGAATTATTGGGATGCACTTCAAAGTACGCCAAAACGTCAATTTCCATTTTCTCACTAATTACGTAGTCTTTTGTTGTTCTAGTTTTTTTGAAAACATTATCATTTTTTTCTGAATTGCCGATACAGTGTTTGATAATAGCGTGGTTCTGGCTGCGGGCGTAGAGGATAACACTCAGCGTAATATTCTTAGGTTCTTACAGAGTGTTTACGACACACGATATACACTTCTAACATATCACACTTTTCCAAATGATTAAATGCCATTGTCAATGACTCTTTTAAAGTTACAACACAAACTAAAATATAACAACGATAATGCGAAGAAACGATGTTGTACTCAACAGTAAATCAATACTAACTTAATCTAAGAAACAAAATTTAAACATACAAAAACCACTCCCACTCCTCTGATTGTGCGTCATTACTCATAGCCATCTTGATTTTCTTGATATGAATTGCTGTACAAAATAGTGGATTAATGCCGCAACTTTCATTTTTTGTCAGTAATGTATGAAGGCTTTCGTTTTTAAAATAATTCCTTCTTTCAATATATCCAAAAATATACTGGGTGTTCCATTTGAAAAAAAGTAACTTTTGTAAATTGCGCGAAAATTATATGTTCAACTGTCTTTTCGGTTCTGCCATCATTGTTCACGATAATATTACTACTTTGCTAATTTAACCGATACTGTAGCGTAGCATCATTAATAACAAAGTTAGCAATAGTGCCGACTTAATTGATAACACCCTGTATAGAATGCATAACTTACGACATATTTGCAAAAAATCGCTATTCGATAAGAGTAAAAGTGGTACTTCGGTCTGAATTTTGAAATGTTTTTTATATAAAATATATTGAAAATTATTTTCCAAATACTTTTATACTCGTAACGTATCTGTCTTGCGAAATATTTGCAAAAAACTGATTTTCGATAGGGGTAAAAGACCTACTTCCGGTATGAATTTCGAAAAACCTTTTAAATAAAATTGTTCTCAATTTTAATTCTAAGTACATATTAATTCTTTATAAATTTGTTTAAACTTAGTAGTTGACGAAATATTGGCAAAATTCGATTTTTACTTTCTTATACGTAGGTAGAGTATAAGGAAGTATTGTGATGAAAATTTTCGACCTCGAAATTTTTGCAGATGTCCACGTTTTGAAGTCCCCTGATACCGAAAAGCGGCTTTTAAAAAATGTCTGTGTGTCTGTCTGTCTGTGACCACGATAGCGGTCAAACCGCTGTAGATATCTACTCCAAATTTTGTATTTACATGTATAATCTCCCTCTTGAGATCTGATTAGTTTTTCAGTAAAATCAGTAGACCGGAAGTAGCAGTTTACTTCAGTGAAAAATCGAGTTTTGCCAATATTTCGTCAACTACTAAGTTTAAACAAATTTATAAAGAATTCATATGTACTCAAAGTTAAAATTGAGAACACTTTTATTTAAAAAGTTTTTCGAAATTCCTACCGGAAGAAGTTCTTTTACTCCTATCGAAAATCAGTTTTTTGCGAATATTTCGCAAGTCATGCTTTTTAGACAGGTACGTTACGGGTATAAAAGTATTTAAATCATAATTTTCAATTTCTTTTGTAAAAAAAAAAAATTAGGTGTGGCCACCACACGACTTTCTAATACGTATGAGCGGTTCATACTATACAATATTAAAAAAAAATTTATACAAGAATTATTCAAGGTCCTATTCTAAGTACTTCTATTCTCTTAATAAATCTCTATAAGTATGCATACTTTACAAGATATTATCAAAAAAGTGCTACTCGCTAAGATTTTCGATAAGAGTAAAAGACCTACTTCCGGTTGGAATTTCGAAAAACTTTTTAAATAAAAGTGTTCTCAATTTTAACTTTGAGTACATATGAATTCTTTATAAATTTGTTTAAACTTAGTAGTTGACGAAATATTGGCAAAACTCGATTTTTTCACAGAAGTAAACTGCTACTTCCGGTCTACCGATTTTACTGAAAAACTAATCAGATCTCAAGAGGAAGATTATACACGTAAATACAAAATTTGGAATTGATAGCTATAGCGGTTTGGCCGCTATCGTGGTCACAGACAGACAGACACACAGACACACAGACACACAGACACCCAGACAGACAGACAGACATTTTTTAAAAACCACTTATTCGGTATCAGGGGACTTCAAAACGTGGACATCTGCAAAAATCTCGAGGTCGAAAATTTTCATCATCACAATAATACTTCTTTATACTACGTATAAGAAAGTAAAAATTCAAAATTCAGACCCGAAGAACCACTTTTACTCTTATCGAATAGCGATTTTTTGCAAATATGTCGTAAGTTATGCATTCTATATATATTTATCAAGAGTGCAAATGTATTCAGTGCTAGATTTGCAATATTTTTTGTATATATGAAAGTTCAAAATTCGGACTGGAAGTAACACTTTTACTCTTAGGGAGTAGCACTTTTTTCGAATATCTTGCAAAGTATGTATTCTGTAGCGATTTATTAATTAGAAGTACTAATTTTTGTGTAAAAAAATTCTTAAAATTGTATAGTTTGAAACGCTCATACGTATAAGAAAGTCATGTGGTGGCCACACCTCATTTTTTATTGTAGTATTTCCGCAACTTTGAAATGAACAAAATATTATATATCTGAGATGATACATGTTATTTTCAGTATCTGTCTCGATTGTCATGTTCCTAATAAAATAATTTAAACTCACTTTAAACAAATATTAATGTAAATCGTAATAAATAAACAGAGAATTATAATAATTATTTACAAAAATACTCTAGAAGTAAATATATATTACTAAGATCTCGATAATTCGTAAATGTGTGAATTAAAAATAAATATAGATATATTATTACCAAATACTATTGTGCTTATTAAGTAATAATCTATTTAAACATAGAAAATTCATCGTCACTTCTATTACATCAATTTCTGTTATACAATTTTTGCGCAGTGCGACTAAACTAATATTGTATCAACTTAACGAACATTTATTTGAATAGTTTAAGTAAACAAATGTCGCTTCAAATTTATCAAAATACTATAAATTAATATAGTATATTAGACTATAATAAATGAACTTATAATGGACATTCGCGTTTTATTTTCAATGATATATTAATGTAAAGTTAAATTAAATGAAAACTAGAAATAACTCTGCACGAATACGTCGTACCTACACCTACACAGATCAAAATATTTGTGGGTACTTGAACTCAGATCCTATCGTAATGGCATATCGAATTAGCATGAAAATAGACAAAACGGTATTCGAAAAAAAAATTACACATGTTGCAAATTTCATTTGGATTAAAAACTGAGATCAAGGACGGTCAAAAAATTAAGTAGGTAGGTGGGTCATAATGTATGTTAATCTGTGTGCGCAGAACAAAAATCTTTTGGAGGGGATTAGGATTATGTAATACACTTTATAATATACATACATATTCGTTTAGCGGCGGGCCAATAAATATGAACGAATTTATTGTACAGAAAGATTTACTAAATACCAAGGTGGATTATTTACTGCACGTTTAGTTTATTTATTTGGATTGCACAGTTGTTAAGTAATTAGATTTATATGTGTACAAATTGATGCATTTAAATTTCATAATGGTTAAACTGGTTAAAGTATGTTTAAAAACTCTACATATCAAGAGTGTATCGGCCAAAATCGCGTATAATACATCTTTATCTTTATTATATACCGTGCCTTCAAATACTTTCCTCATTAGAGTAGGCTGTTTTTTAAATTTTTTAAGTAATCAATGTTGGTGTAAATGCTTAGTTTCTGAAGACTTCAAATTCTGACAGTTGTCATACTTAAATTCAAATTATACAGCGTTAGTAAAAAGTCCCGGAACGGTCGAATAACTTTGTTATTTGAAAATTATGATTTCTGAAATTTGGTATGGGGGTATAGTTAATATAAATGCATTTTATGCAATACAGTTAATATTTTTTTCACTTCCGGTTTAATCGGCAATACGTCCAACTTTTTTTTTTAAATGGAACGCCCAGATTTTTTTAACACTTTTGAATGCAAAATAAAAAACTACGTTCAGGAAGTATTAAGATGTTTATTTTTATTCACAAGAAAACAGTTAAAAAATTAAAAAAAAGTGTCCTAATACAGAAAAATCAAGGTACCTTTGAAAAAAGTTGTTGTTTAGTGTTTGCATTCTTTTTGCCGTCACATTTGACAATTTTAAAAGCGTTTTAACTTTTGCATCGCTATAAATTTACTTATTTTAGACATTGACACATTTGAAAATGGCAGTAAAACTAACTGCATCAGAACGAATTGAGATATTAATGATGCGTGGGTACGGTGATCGTCAACGTTCTTTTGAAGAGGTTCGTATTTTGTTTAATACTGTTTATCCGGATCGTCACATTAGTAAAAGTACGGTATGCCGAACAATTCAAAAGTTTGAAGTCTTTCGTCAGGTGAAGGATTTACCTAGAAGGGGACGTCCATTAACAGCAACAGATGAAGAAACTAGTTTGAATGTGTTACTTACAGTGGAAGAAAATCATCACGTGTCCACAACAGAATTAGGTCAAAATCATGAGATCTCTCAAAAATCTGCTCATAATATTCTGAAATCAGCAAGAATGAAAGCCTATAAAATGTATCCCGTCCATGAGTTAACTGAAGATGATCCAGATCGTAGACTACAATTTTGCGAAACAATGACTGAATTGATCGAGCAGCAGCCTAATGTTTTAGATCACATCATTTTTTCAGATGAGGCAACGTTTTGTCTCAACGGCACTGTGAACAGACATAATTGTCGCTACTGGTCAATTGAAAATACGCATTGGATTGAAGAAGTCCATACACAGCGTCCTCAAAAGGTGAATGTCTGGGCTGGTCTTGTTGGAAACAACATCATAGGACCATTTTTTATAAGATGAAATTTAACTGGCAACGTCTACTTAAATTTATTGCGAAATGACGTTGTTCCAGCACTTGCGGCCCTCTTTCCAAATGCAAACATAGGTGATCACCCTAATGCACATTTTTGGTTTCAACTAGATGGAGCTTCCCCCCCCCCCCATTTTGCCCATAATGTCCGCGATTATTTCAATAAAATTTTTCCGGGACGTTGGATCAGACGTAGAGGAGCAATCGAATGGCCAGCACGTTCGCCAGATCTCTCGCCATTAGATTTTTTCTTTTGGGGTCACTTGAAATGTCAAGTGTACAAAAATCGTCCCCATAATCTTGAACAATTGGAAGAGAGAATAGTTCAAGAAGCCAATCGCATCACTCCAGAACAAATACAAAATTCAATAAGAAATTTTACTGACCGTTTACATTTTTGTCAAATTGTAAATTGAGAACATTTTGAACAATTATTGTAATCGCAACCTGAATAGACAGGTATCTTGATTTTTCTGTATTAGGACACTTTTTTAATTTTTTAACTGTTTTCTTGTGAATAAAAATAAACATCTTAATACTTCCTGAACGTAGTTTTTTATTTTGCATTCAAAAGTGTTAAAAAAATCTGGGCGTTCCATTTAAAAAAAAAAGTTGGACGTATTGCCGATTAAACCGGAAGTGAAAAAAATATTAACTGTATTGCATAAAATGCATTTATATTAACTATACCCCCATACCAAATTTCAGAAATCATAATTTTCAAATAACAAAGTTATTCCACCGTTCCGGGACTTTTTACTAACCCTGTATATAGACGTATATTACAATGATCTAATACTATTATACTACTAGATGCATTGTACGCTATGTCTTGCTGATTAGGAAGTGACCCACACCATACGAGAAAGAAGGAAAATATATGAGCGTCGAAAGTTTGACAAGGATGAACAAAATTGACCGTTTTATGTGGGCAAAATTCAAATATGTTGCTATAGCTTGTAATGGCTTATAATGTTTAAAAGTATTATTTTGTTAAAAATATGCTATATTAAGAGGAAAGTAAAGGTATTGCAACTTTAATAATCAAAAAGATTAATAATTAAATATATATTATTAATATGGTATTAAATATATTCTGTTTAATAACATTTTAAAGGTGTCTATGCTAGTTGCCATTCTTCATTAAGGAAAGAAAATTAAATAAATATGACTTTTAATGACTATGAGATAACTATATGATTTTGTTCTTCTAATAATACCTGTTTTAGCATGTTTGATGATCATTCAGTTTTTATTTATAACACGCGTAGTATTAGAAAAATATTTTAAAAATCACTACACATATCAGTTGGAAATTTTGAATTGACCACTACAATTTTTCAAAATATTATGTTCTGAAAAAATAAATATAGAAACTGACAGCTTTTCTTAGGTGTTCCTTACAACTTCTGATATATTCAAAATAAAAGACAATTAATGCTTAATTTTTTATTAAAATATAATTAATATGGATTAACAAATACGTAAATGGTAAATATGTGATCGAAGAAAAATGGAGAAAGAAATATTAAAAATACATAAAGCTAGAATAACAACTTGTATTATTTCGTGAGGTGTTTTTTCTGTGACTAATTCAAATACTTCAACATTAGTTACATTTGGGGATTCTGAGCTATAAGGTAAATAGAACATTAAAAATATCTAGGTAGAATAATAACTACAAATAGAAATCTTACTTTAACAGTTCTGGTGCATCAGTAATTTTTAATCGTTGAGATCTGCTATTACAGGGAATTTTTCTCAAGTGAGCACGAAAATTGAAAATACTTTGAATTGCATTTTGGGGCAAATATTTTCTTCCATAACTTACAACAAAATCTTCAGGAGCAAAATGCTCTGAACACAATCTTGAATATTTTGATGGCTTAAAATCCTTTCGTTTAGTACAAATTATCCACTGCTTGCATAGTACTTGATTAGATTGAAAACTATAATTTTTTATATCAAATCTACAAATCATGTATTTTATTAAGAATAGTTAACCTGTGAAATGATACGTTCATTCCCTTTTCTGCCCTATTAGTACAACTATACGCTGCACATGACATTACCATTGTGTCTTAAATATGTGACTCCAAGCACTGCGAAGCTGGTATATATAATATTCAACAATTTAAAATATTTATTTGTAATTTTGGTACTGATAATAGCACTTTTAACCAAATATATTACACTAAATCCATGAGAACAACACTGTTAAATTATAAGCTGAAGTTAACATTTGCCAATATTCTAGATGATTCTCAATTTATATACATTACCTATATCAAATAAAAATGAAATTCTTAAAATGTGTCTAATTACAATCACAATTTTATAAATAAAAATAGTTGATTGAATCATCATGAATCCACAGTTGTCTTTATACTCGTATTTCTTTAAATAAAAATAAAGTCCGTGGTGTATGAAATAAAATCAATACTAGAAGAAATCTATTAATAAAATACATAATCCAAATTACCAAAAAGACAAATAAATATGTATAAATCAACAAAATTGAGAAAGTTTATATACAAAACCATGCGATATCGCCATGTTTTGCCCACAACTAACGGTTTTCTATATCTGTCTCTTTTGTATGTAGAGGTCAATTCCTCTCTCTCTACAGTCCATCTAGTAGTTCTATATTATTAGATCATTGGTATATTATTATTTACATGATATAGCCAAACTATCAAAATTATGCACTGTCACCAACCATTAAAAAAAAGCATGGCCGTCTCTAATGAGGACAGTATTTGAAGGCATGGTACAATCGTTTGTGCGTGTGTATGTTATTCAATAGCTTTTTAATGGCTCAACTAGTCTTCTTGATATTTTCAGAACATATTTATATCGTCCATGCGCGTAAAATTCTGAATTCAAGTTATTAACAAATTCTATATTTATGGCCCAAAATGTCTTTCTTATGCAGGAACTTTAACCAATTCTAAAGTCCCAATTCAAATTCATCGCGCAACCTACCGGAAAGGGCAATAACGTCTAACGGGCCAGCTAGTTATATACCGTAAGCGTCAAATTTTAATTTCGGTTTGCACTTCTTTCATATGCAGAAGACCATCTTATCATATGCAGCGATGCCTGCTTGCTAACAGTGGAGGGAGAGCAACGGAGTGGCGGGGGACCCCCACGCCTTACAAATGTCCAGTGCGGCAGCCTCGCTTATGTCTATCTTTAGTTTAATTCGTCGCGCTCTTTTCCACTTACTACTTTCCTATCATAAATTAAAATATGGACGACCTCGGTATATATATAATCGTTAGTGCGTCTCTACGTTATTCAATAACTTTTTAATGGCTCAACCAATCCTTTTAATATTTTCAGACCGTATTTATATCGTCAATGCGCGTAAAATATCAATGCTATCAAAACATTCGATAGGTGGCGCTGAAGTCAAGTTATTAACAAATTCTATATTTATGGACGAACATGACTCATATTCACAATATATGCTGGTTTAGTGACAAAATGAAAATCACAAAATCTGGACACGATATGTGATGCTATATATACAGGGTTAGTTTTAAATAGCGTCATTAAAAAAGGGGGTGAAAGAAAAATATGAGTAATGCCCGTATAAAAAAAATCGCGGCCCAATGTGCACACAATGACGAGAAATTGATTTTTCTTACCTCGCGTCCGAGCCTGTTGCAATTAAGGGGGCTTACGCAGAAGTGCCGACTAACTGCCGTGAGGTAGGACGTAAGGGGGTGACGCCATAAGCGCTAATGTAAATTCCGCCGATGTAAGGTATTCGTTAAAATAAAAGAAACAGCAGAAATTTTTGTTTTTCTTATTATGCCCTTGCATTAAATTGAATGCAATGGATTAAGTAAGGCTTCGTTATGGGAGTACTTTCTTATGATTCAAATTATTTACTTTTACATTTCACTCTCAAAGGTAGCAAAATTTACATCATAACACAGTTTCAGAAATGTTATTTTAAAAACTAATTCCAGTCGAGCATGCATTGAGCCTTTGTTTATTTGTGTTTTAAATTTCGTTTTGATATTTCGTAAATAAAAGCGGTACTATTGTTTTAACGAAATCTTGTCCAGAATTTACATTAGCGCATATGGCAGCACCCCCTTACGTCCTACGGCAGGTAGTCGGCACCTTTGCGTAAGCCCCCTTAATATACAAACATAATAATTTTGAGATAAAGGAATTTAAATTTCAAATAATATACATATTTCTATTTAACAAAAAAAAACATGGTAATGCACTGAGGTTGTCAACCTTTTCCACATATTTCCACATAAAGGCCTGCTATTCACACAAAAAAAAACATCGCCATAAATCTTTTCAATTGCCATTCATTCTCAAAGATTGTAACTATTTGCATTTTATCGTTTTTTTGGAAGAACTGGAATTACTCATGGACCATGAGTCATGGTATGCTTATAGGATAAACAAAGTTATGGACCGACTTTAACTACATTTTGGCCCTAAAAATTTCGAAATTTTTGATGTGTTACAAATAAATTTCTTTTTTGATTTTCAGTTAGACATTTATACGTATTCTTCAGATTCGTATAGCCTGGTACCTATTTAGCGGCAACCCTGTATATATCATCGCGCCACCTACCGGAATCGACCTAATAATAGATAAATCGACTCTTCCACACATGATACTAAGGAAAATTGACTTAAGTTAACGTTAAACTAAATTTTTTGACGGTAATTAAAAAGTCGAAATTAAGTACAAGTAGGCATTTGTTCTAAATCATATAAGTAAATTCGGCTAATTGTATTTTGTATCACGAACAAAGAGACAAACAGAAGTGCGTGATCGTTCTCTCATTGGTTGAACTGATAAACATTGCAAAGTTGAAGCCTCGTACACGCTGACGAAGATGAAACGCATTTGCAAATATCGGCTTTCATTTATAACTTAATAATTATTTATTATACAGTGAGCTCAAAAAGGTTGGAATAAATTCATTTAAAATTCAACCTTTAATTTTTTTTAAAAACACTGGGACCCGTCAATTTTTATTTTTAGATGGGCATTTTTTAAACTAATTTTTGTTTATACAGGGTGACTCAAAATAAAGATTTCATGTGACACTTCAATTTTTTTTAATTGAAACACCCATTTTTTATTTTATTTTCGAAATATACGTAAAATTTCAATTACATTTCATGTATTATAACCTAAGTCTAAGTTAAGTTAGCTTATTTCTTTTCATTTAAACTCTACATATTAAGAGTTAAACATAATCAAATTTACTGAAACTGTAAACATTTAAACATTAATACCATTTTTATCTGTTACCTAGATTATTTAACATTGACGTTGAAGTTCATTCCCTGTCAAAAGTATTTAAACATTTGTATAAAAGTTCTAATAAAAGTAGTTTTTTTAACTGTAAAATGGCACGAGTAAATGAAAGGGACCGCATAGAAATACTAATGATGATTGGTTATGGAGATAGGATGCGAACCCAACTGGAGGTTACCGAACTGTTCAACAATAAATACCCAAACAGAGCGCCTATATCTCAATCAACTCTTAGTAAAATTGAAAAAAATTTAGGGATTTGGGGCATGTGAGAGATAATTATGTAAAAGGCCGGCCCACTATCTCAGAAGATGTGCAGTTGAATGTGCTATTATCCGTTGAAGAGAACAACCATAAAGTTAGTCGCGCTATTGCTGTCGAGAACAAAATTAGTCAAGGATCTGTATTAAACTATTTACATAAAAATAAATGGCATCCTTATAAAGTTCAGTTAGTTCATGAACTAAATGAGGACGATCCAGATAGAAGAATGCAATTTTGTGAAATAATGATGGAGAGATGTATTGATGATCCTCAATTTTCACGAAGAATTGTGTTCTCGGATGAAGCAACGTTTTGCCTAAACGGAACCGTGAATAGGCAAAATTTCCGTTATTGGGCTACAGAAAACCCGCATTGGATTATGGAGTGTCACACACAATACCCTCAAAAAGTAAATGTTTGGGCTGGGATTATTGGAAACAGAATTTTGGGTCCCTTCTTCTTTGACGGCACTTTGACTGGAGAAAGATATCTAGAATTTCTAGAATTCGATTTGATACCTGCGCTTCCTGTAGTGTATCCAAATCCAGAAGATCCTGACATTCCCCATGATAGCTTATGGTATCAACAGGATGGAGCACCAGCCCATTTTACTCGCCCGGTGCGTGAATATTTAGATAGTGTTTTTCCTGGAAGGTGGATTGGTCGACGGGGCCCAATAGAATGGCCGGCCAGATCCCCTGATTTGACCCCGTTAGACTATTATCTGTGGGGCTACCTAAAATCTAAAGTGTATCTCAACAGACCGAACAATATTGACGAACTTAAAACCCGAATAAGACAAGAAATGAGACTGATAGAACCTCAAATAGTGCACAATGTTTTGCAAGAATTCGAAGATCGCCTCGGATATTGCCAGGATGTTGGTGGTGGCCAATTTCAACATTTGTTAAATTAATATTTCACAATTTAATTACGAATCATTGAGACATTTATTATTTAGAATTAAATAATTTTTTTTTAAATTACATTGATTATTTTAGAAAAGAACTTAACTTAGACTTAGGTTATAATACATGAAATGTGATCAAAATTTTACGTAGAATCCGAAAATAAAATAAAAAATGGGTGTTTCAATTAAAAAAAATTGAAGTGTCAAATGAAATCTTTTTTTTGAGTCACCCTGTATAAACAAAAATTAGTTTAAAAAATGCCCATCTAAAAATAAAAATTGACGGGTCCCAGTGTTTTTTAAAAAAATTAAAGGATGAATTTTAAATGAATTTATTCCAACCTTTTTGAGCTCACTGTAGATATACATGTATTGATTTTGAAATAAATATATTAGAGTGGCTTTTTGCTTTAAAATTATTAATCGAATGAAAACAGAAAATTAATACACACGCCATGTGCTACCATGAGAGTGTAAATATGTTTTAAATTAATTTGCAAAAATTTCTTTAATTACTCTTCTTTTGTTGTACTACATGGGATTGAAAAATAATTTAAATTTAAGGAAGTTTTATTAATAAGGTTAATATCATATATGGTTAATTTAAATTTAACATAACCTGTATTTGATTACAACATTTATTATAAAATTAGAACAAACTAGCTCTCATTATTATCTTTATTATAACAACCTGTTTTTTGGGGTTGTCTCTTGATTATAGGTAAATAAACAATAAAAGAATTATTATGGATGTGTAATTCGGACTTTTTCAGCTTTTACCTTGTAACGTCACAAATGTTCACGTGATTTCCTCGTAATTAGTCTATTTCTTCGTGATACAAAAGAATATCACCTGATGTGGTAGACTGTGCACTTTTTATTACCAAAAATATGACCATTTTGTAGAAAAAGATATTAAGGTTAAATTTTTCATGATTTGGTGAATATTAAGGATTAAACTGATAATAATTGGTTCCAAGCGCTCAATTTAGATAATGAAGCATGGTGGTTTAATTAATATATAGCATACCGTAGTTTACTGGTATTTTCTTTTATCCTAAGTCATAGTCGCTGATGCATATACCGAAATCCTAAGTGCGAAGTCTGATTTTCTGTGTAGATTTCGAAAACAGTTCTTTGATAACTGCGCGCTCTTATGATGTGAGCAATTAACAAATTTTAATTAAAAATTAAAGACAAAATCAAATGTAAAATATTTTTCTATTTTTTTGTCAAATTTTTTTTGTTAAATTTTTGATAATTTTGTACTAATTATTTTAAAAACCCAGTTTTGTTATTTGGCATAATTTTATCGTCACAAAATGGTGACTAGTTATGTTATGAAACATACATATGGCTGACTTCCAAATTCTTACCTAGAAATTAGAATTGCCCATTTTTTCGACCAATCGGTACAACTTCACTTTACTTGTAGTAAAAATTACCAATTGTAACTACTTTAAAGTCATTATTCCCTGTGTGTGTACTAATGGGCATTTTTACAGCAAATCCCTTTTATAAACCTAAAAGTCGAAATTACTTATTTAGAGAAATTCTACCCACTTCCGCTTTGATTTCAACTTCATTGTCGTAAAGCGCTGTCGCCGGCGGAGGTGGAAATCTAACCGCAAATTCACATTGTGTTGTAAACATGCAGTGCCATGCAATTTGGAATGAGTGGAATCAAAATAGTTGCAATCATCAAGAAAGGACAAATTCCACGGCAGTGGACCAAATCACAAAATGGCAACCTATTTTGGCTCAAAACTATTTTCATTATGTGACATATCACTTTTATTTTTGGCTAATTTAAGCTCTTTCACGTTGAAATCCTTGAAAGTTTAAAAGTTTTTGAAGACCTATTTTAAAGTTAAATATTACCAAAAGTGTCCTAGTAATTTAACCATGATTTTCAAGGCAAAATTTTGTCGTTAAGTGAAGTAGTGGTAACTGAATTTATTACTTCATGTAACCATAAAAAGAAAAGACCCCTGGAAGATATCATTAAATTTAATACTTACTTCTATGTGACATAAATTAAGCCTTACTAGGTCCTACGTCCAAGAAGATATTTTCGAAATAAAAACAATGCAAGGTTTAACTTAAAACGTGTCGTCAAATTCTTTTAGTTTATTGGAGAGAATTCCTAAGTATATCTTTCTATTTTACCGACCGTTAATATGCCTTCAAATTTAATTTCACTGTTAAGTCTGTTATTTTTCAAAATCAAGCAATTAAAGACATAAATTAGGATTTTTAACTGTAACAAGGTAAATTTTTCTTATCTTGCTCTTTGGAAATATGATGGGGTACATGCTGGTTATAAATATAGTTCACCTTGTCCCCACGCTAAAATTAAAATGAAACTAACAGAAAACGCGAAGTAATGATAATATATAATACATGACCTAACATTCCCCAATAGCTTTACTCCAATTATAGACGGACACACCTTTAGGCATTGGCTCACCAGACCAAATAACTATGAGGATAGTCTAAAATGTTTTGAGCCTCAACATGAAGATGGCGCTACTCATCAAAACCATTCTGGTATATAGCTGCCCAAGAGTTGAAATATGCCCCTTAAAATTTCAGCCATTTTGAACACTCAGTTGTTGTTTGACAGTCGTTTGTGTCAGTCGTTATCAGTATTTTTGTAGAAATAGGAAAATCGAATATCATGCTGTGATTAAATTCTTGCATTTGAAAGGCAATACGCCTACACAAATTAAAACAGCGTGACTGATGATGAGCGTTCGGGACGGCCAAAAACTGCGATCACCATCGATAACATTAAAAATGTTCACCAAATAGTACTGGACGACCGTCAAATCACGGTTAAGAGAAGTAGCAGAGGCTACGCACATATTGAAAGAGCGCGTTTGTTATATACTGAGTGAAGAATTGGACACGCGTAGGTGCCACGCTTGCTCGCTTTAGACCAAAAACGCATTTCCATGGCCCTGTGTTGGAGCGGTTTAAGCGAAACGAGTCAGATTTTTTGCGTTCATTCATAACTGTAGATAAAACTTGGATCCAGCACTCCTGAGACGAAAGAACAGTCAAGACAGTGAATTGCAAAGGGTAAACCTGCTCCGAAAAGGGCGAAGACGGTTCCATGAGCTGGAAAAGAGGTGGCGACCATTTTTTGGGATAGACACGGGATTGTGTTCATCGACTATCTCAAAAAAGATAAAACAATAACGAGGATGAATTACGAATCATTACTTGATAAGCTGAGGACAGAAATTGCAAAAAAACCGACGCATTTGAAGAAGAAGCAACTTCTGTTCCACCAAGACAACGCAGCTGATCACACATCGGCGGCTACCATAGCCAAAATTCACAAATTGCACTTCGAATTGGTTGAACACCCACTGTATTCACCAGATCCGGTCTCGAGCAACTTTTTCCTGTTTCTTAAGATTAAGGTTTCGCTTGGAGGCAAAGATTTTCATCGAATTAGGAGATCATCGCATACGTAAACGCCTATTCTGTGAAGCAAGACGCTAACTACTATTTGGAAGGGTTGAAGAGGTCAGAGCATCGCTGGGAAAAAATACTTGTTTCTATGTTAGGCTCAAAACATTTCAGACTACCCTCGTAATTTTCAACCAGTACAAGAAATCAAAACTTATGGGTGTCTGTAATAGATTCACTCATTGCGATATAGAAATGTTCATGTTAATCGGGAAGCGTCTTCCTTCATTATTGAAAATAGAAGTTTTAGGTATAAAATAATGTTGTCGTAAACTTACTGGTTATAAATATATTTTTATTAATATACATAACAAATTCATTAGGTATTGTATATATATTGTAACGCAGACTATTAACAATTAATCAAAATGCAACCCTATTTTATTTGAGATTTACAAATACATTTTGAAATACCTAACTGGCTTCCAACATGCGACAACAGCGTCAATTTAATCCAGAGTATATATCCTTGAACCTTTATAGTGGATAAAATCGCGTATCTGATATGTTATTGGCTGGCGCCCGGACTCGTTCATAATTTGGACATGTACCTAAATGATTACAAACTTAAGACTAAGCGATTAAGAGGCTTATAATGATTTAGACGGTTGCAATGTATAGTTTCCACTATAATTTGGAATTTCACCGCTCCATTGTGGTTAGTAGAAACTTTTTTTTGCAACTAAGTGTACATAAACATGCTCTAATAAGTACATATTTCAACCGAAACTAATATATTTATTAATTTATCTAAAAACATAATAAAAAATAATATAAAATATCCATTTTTCATTAGGTAAGTAACAGAATGGATTATCTAAAACAAAAACAATATTAATTAATAATTATTTTATTGTCTACATAGTAACTTATTTAAATATTCTTCAGTCAGTAAAATTACTTATTCAAATACGATATAATATTGTTATGGTATATCTAATATGAATATTATAATTAACGCAATACAGTTGTTAAACATATTTATCTTTCGATGGTATGAGTTTAATATTAATTTGAATTGACTAATCTATATTACACATGTCATAGTTTTTTTTTTTTAAGAGATAATGACTTCTAATATGAGATGTTATTAAAGAAAGAATTATAAATTTGTATTATGAGAATATGATGTAGGTATTTTTAAATTAAATTTAATTTGAAAAGATTAGACAAGTTTTGAGAGAGCTTATATTATAATTAAAATATCTCTTTTAAAAAATATACATGAATAATATCAATATATAGTAATGGTAACTACAATAATTAAAAAAAAAGGTGTTTTAATTTTTGATTAAATTAATAATATTAGTGTTAATAGTAGTGTAAGATACTTTGAATACTTAGTTATTTATAAACAGAAGATGAAAGATTTTTTTTATTCAGAGAGATTATTTGTGCTTCTAAGCAATAAAGTAGGTATTTCTTTCGTTTGAAGTCGTTCGAGATCTATAAGTTCCATTTCAGAAAAGGACCCCCTTATCCGAATTTCCAAGGGGACAAGATCATCAATTCTGATGTTTAAAAGTGCCAAGACGTTACAAGGATGCGATTTGGTTTGACATTGTATTGCAGAGTATCCGTTCAATGACTACTATATTTTCAAGAAGTGTTTTATATTCATTGAAGAGGAATACGTCAAACTGCAATATTGGTGGAGCTGTATCATTTTTTACTAGCAAGTTCCTATACCATAAGACCGCGTGCGTCTGCATTATCGCGATACCTGTAGAGTAAGCGAAACAGATAGAGATGCCTGTGTATTAGAACGGTAAACAAGTAGACGCAGTGTTATACTGGATTACAACAGAGCTAGTATTTCGCATATGCCTATGATGCACTCGTATTTGTCCAAAAAATCCAGATTTATACGGTGTAGTCGGGCAGTCGCATTCCCCGTCGCTTCCACATATGGGCGTCAGTTCGAGTTTTATTATTGCTTAAGAATAACATTTTTTTAGCTAATTACAGGTTAATTGCAATGTTGAATTACAATTCTGTTTTAAGAAGTAAATATTTTATGTTTCAGTAATTTATTATAGTTGAGTTTTTAGATTATAATATTTGTTGAAAAATATTATTTTAGTTAAGAAGTTTTTTTTATTTTAAAGTCAAGGAGTTATTTATTATTTATTTTTGCTCTTTTATGTTGTTTATGAAGCTGTGATGAGTTAGGTACTTCACTGACATATTATCAGTGATTATCTGATGCTTCAAACAACTACAAATAATTACTTACAACGGGAACGCAATACCTATTACACTGCTCTTCACTTGATTTGCCTACGAATACATTTATACGTATAACTTATACGCCCGCTGTCGGTGTGGCAATTCAAGTTGGCACGCCCATTTATAGTCGACCAGTAGTTACTAATACATGCATCGCGCTATGAACGGCGGCCACACGGTATATGTATAGGACCCAACAAGAAGAACATTCACAAAAAGGAGTATCGTATTTTATAAGCTTGATTGTTCTACACATCTATGGCAATATAATCTAGAAAGGTGTTATTTTTCATGTAATATACAACACATCAATCCTTGACTCTTCATTATAATAACATAGTTTACACATAATTTTGATAAATGAAATTATAAGTTGATATTATTTTCAAGATTACACTGTATATTCAACAAGCTATTGTACTTTTGTATTATACAGGCTGTTCTATAACTTGGTGGCTGATCATAGTTATAATTTTTTAAATGGAACACTGTATATTATTATTGCATGTTTGAATTCCCAGTATAATTCTTAGTCAAAAACTAGTATAGAGTAAACTTTAAGGTTTTCTGCTTATTACCATTTTTCTGAAAAATTATATTTTTCGAAAACGACATCTTAGATGGACACAATTTTTTATAGTGTTGTTTATAATAAAAGGTATTTTTTTTCAATTACTAATTACATGTGTAGAAAATTGGATTAAAATTACATGACGCATTTAATAATTTCTTTCAAATGAACCAGCCTGTATATCGATTTATTTTTGAACTGCTTACAAAATTTCCCACCAGCTACATGTAAGACGTTATTACCTGAAAAGTGACCATTACTGAGCAATTCAATTGGCGGCAAAACAAATGTTCTAGATGACTTTAGTAGCCTTGGCAGCCTCAGTTGCTTAAGGTTTGTGAGCGGGCTCTGCGCAACAGAAAAAACTAATGCTATTCTATCATAAACCTTAGACTGCCACAAATAAATTAAATGATCATTTTTTTTGCAATTCATTATCTGTGTGTAACCATAATTTCATGTTCATAATAGTTATAATATTATTTGGCAAATATTTCAATTTTTAATGTGAGCACTATTTTGAATTACCGTAATATACCAAATTGTCTTGCAAAGCTAAATTCCGTCTAGAATAAAGTAGGTTTATTTTAAATTATTATTATTAAATCAATTAAAAGCCAGTAATTGCTGGTAATTCCAGTAATTGCTGGTAATTAACATACTTATAATGTAAGGTCATGTTCACACTTCTTGGTGGAAAACTTAATTGACAGAGTAATTTTACCTATAGTCAATTATTATTTAATTCCACTGTCACTAAACTCTTTTTAATAAACCACTGAACAACTTATTAATATTAATAGCACTGCTTACGCTAAATAAATTAAGTAAATAAAATGTGAGTCTTCGTGATCTTCTATCAAACAAAACCAAATTCTTAAAATATATCTATAATCCTAATTACATTTGTTGAAAAAATTAATAGAAGAAATCTAAAAATTTCACGTATTCAAAAGGGACTGACATTTTATTTTTCATTAAAAAAAATAAAAATACAAATTAATCCTAACAAACACAAAATATTCCCCTACAAAAATAGCATTTCACAAGAAAATAATATAAGTTTATGGATGATGAAACTTAGAGTAGGCGATAATTATAGGCCATCTGAAAGTTGATATTATTAAAATTGCTACATTACTCATGTTTAAGAATTAAAGTGTATTTTTCGAAACGTCGCATGCAGGAAGACAAACTTTGGCTGCGTACACATTGTCTCAAAGATAAAGCCGCCATATATTTTATTTACCTTCCTAAATATTCTTTTCTCCGACTGGTCAAGACGCTAACTCTCTACTCTCTTGTCCCTCCGATACTCTCACTACCACCACACTACCCTCATAGTTACGCGATTTTTCTTAGAGATACTCTTTATCTAGTGTCCGCTAGTGTACATTATCGGCGTCCGTCCAAATCTGTCCAGATTGAAGTGTATCATGTAGTTTGATACACATTACATATAATTTAAATGGTTTACTTTTTAAACCAACTTGTAAATAATCCTTGTTTATTTCCAGAGCCCTTATATAATACTTCAACGTGTCTTAAGATATTGCTTATTCTTTGATCATTAATTTTCACTCACTCTCACTCTCACTCTATAAAAAAATGTGTAAATTTAAATACCGATTTGTGACAATTACACAACCAACGTAATAGTTAATGCATCATTATTATCAATGAAGAAGTTTGGATCTAAAGACAGCATTAAATCGTACTAAAAACTTGAAAATGTGGGACGGCATATTCTCTGGGGCATTTACTGTTTATAATAATAATTGTTAATTTTGATTGGGTATATTGAAAGAACGTTTTGTCAGAAATATTAATTTAGAAATGATGAAATGGATTATTCATTTCTGAATTAGAAATGAATTTAATAATATATACTGAACAAATGACGCAGATATGAACACTTCTGTCGCCGCTTTTAACAAAGTATCCATTCTTATATAGAATATATGTCTGCGCAATAGAAATGCAGGAAAACTTGAAAATCAATCCTTGTATAAAAGGCCAAAAAATCAAGTTTATAAAATTTGAATATTGCCTCAATTTCAAACAGGAAAAGAATAAACTATAAAATAAGAATATTCAATGTAAAATGTAACAAACATGCTTAATATGTAGTATAATTATGTTATATACCTTTCTATACTTGCAATAGCTAATCTAACCTATTTTTATAATCGATACAAACAAACTAGATGTACAGTCCTGTCAACAAAAATGTTAACAATCTAAAGTAAAAAAATCTTTAGTCGAGTTATATATAATCTTACTATGAATGAATTATTAATTCATTCTTGAAAGTTGTCGAATTAAATTCCGGAATATATTTGTCTATACATACGTAGATTTATACCAAATGTATGTATGTAGGTATAAAATAAATAAAAAAAATAACAATGAAGCAGTGTTATATAAATAGCAAATTTGTAGGTTAGGAATAAGTGATGATGCTGAATAATTTATACACATAGTTTTTTACGTTAAATACTGTCTATATTTTAATGTTCTAACCATTTATATAGATGTATGTATGTGCGTATAGGTATATATAATGTATAGCGTTTTCGGGTTCGCAATAAACAACTCGTGCAATTTATTTATTTAAAACAGTCTGTATATTTACACACGTAAAATTAATTACAATATAGAAATATAAAACTAATCAAAATATAAAAATGTAAAATAAATGTAATGCACTTAAAACTACTCACAAATAGATTAACACATGTATTTATTTCACTACTGTTATTTATGTAACACTGTACCGCATTTATATCACTTCTATTTATTCACTTCTATTTATATAACACCGCACCACTATATTTATTTTGTATTGTCCGAATACTACTGAATGAATGTATGCATTCTTTATATTTATGTTTACTTTGGTCTGTTCCGCGCGACGACTACTTAAGGAATTATTTATTTCTGTTTATTTATTTATCTGCCTGTTCCGCACGAGACTAATAAATGAATCTCTTCTTATTCCGGAATTACTCATTCATCGGTGTCCCAGCCGCCTTATATACACATACGAAACATCTGGAAGCATTCGCGTAAACTCCATCTTCCTCTCGATGTTTGTAGAACATTCGATAGACATTCTGTCTCTTAGCAGTACATAGATAATGGATGATTTATTGCTTTATAATGTTTACCAGTCGCGTCGAGATGATTTACAACCTCTTTTTATTGTCGCTCGGATGTCTGCTGGTTTCGTTACAATAATAAATTTCTTCTTTGGAACAGTGGCTGATAAATTACTAATAAAACTAACCTTTGTTTCTTGTAACGTCTTGACATTTATTTATGTCGTCATCTGACAATATGTTTTAACTTAAAGTTTAAACATGTTGGCTGTAACTTCTTTTCTTGCAAATTGTTAAAAAAATCTATTTTTAGCGTTGTTAAGTTTGAACTGCAATTTTATTAATTTTCTCAGTAATAAATAAGTAATCGCCTTCTGTATCTTCTGGAAAGTGAGGTTTCCATATTCCATATATATGTTTATATATATATGCTATTTAAATATACTGTAATATGTTTAATGTCAATAAAAAGCGCATTAAATAAAGAAAATATATTCTAGGTAAGTAAGTAGGTATACATATTTGACTGAAAATGTAGTATACCTACATTTTTTTATAGATTACCTAACTTTGGCCTATGTATATAAATAGGAGTATTATGACAATTTTATTTATCTAAAATACATTCAGTGTTTTCTCTTAATTATAATTATTAATTACTAATTAAACACTTAAATAGTTATTATTTTTTGTGTTTTATTCTAATAAATCACTTCCTTATAATGTTCATGCAACTAGTAAATACGAAGAACGTGAGTACTAGCCTATCTGCAATATATGAAAAATGTAGTTTATTCCTAATTTTTCGCCTAGAAAAAAATAAGAATCCTAATACTAATAATACTTCTAGTAATAATAATAGTAATAGTAGTAATACTTCTTTCAACACCAAAATTACGTTGATATTCTAATTGACAATATTTTACATGAAAATTTAGAGGATTTTCTTATACATACATATCCTCAATTTGTAAAAAATGGAAGAAGCATATTAAATCACTAAGAAATAATTTTGCCAGCAGATTCTTTCAATTAAATATATTAACTAAATTTGTTAGGAAATTACTTAACACAAAATATAGCAATAAAGAAAAGCCTTGAAAAAACGAAACCCCCCCAGACAAACAAAATATAGATACAAAAATGGAAACGCTCACGGATTTAATCAGACTCCTCCTTCTTTACATGTATGTATAACATATCAATGCTGTTACACAATTACTTGATAACTTTCACTAACTATAACATAAAACACAATGTAAACCCAAAAAAAAAATCATTTATTAATAAATTCACATTAACGATTATTGCTACTAATCTTTTGAAATTCTACTTTCATAGATCAACTTATTATTTGAGAATATTTAAGTGTCAACCTTTTGGGATAAAAGGTCAACTTGCAACTAAGAAAAGAATCACACCTAAATTTGAAAGGAATTTTTCAAGATGGTGGCCTCTTATAATGGATAATTTACTATTAGGATTTGTAAATATAAATTTCATTTTACATTCTGAAAGAAGTAACTAATTCATTGTTTTACATATCATAAATGCAATAATATATTGGAAGTAATCACACAAGCTTCTTTCAAATTATTGTCTTGTAATTTACTTTTAACATCTTAGGTTGAGAAAATATAAAATACAGACATATTTTAAGATATATTTACCTTCAGACCTGCCTAAACAGTAAAGATTGATAGTTAAGAAATAATTTATATTTTAAATATTGATATAATACAGAATGTATCCCACAAGCTTTAATTAGAAAACATTATTTAAAATATTTAATAGATTTCCTCTAAATAATATTTTTATATAGGCACTAAAAATTCTTAATTATTTACAAAAAATTGATTCTTTAAAAAGTTAGGTCAATATTTGAAAACCTACCAAAAAAATCGGACAATAATACATTGTATAATAAAATTCCAAAAATATAGGTGAGGCCAGTGTAATAAACAATGAAGTTTGTTATAAAAGTGCATAAGAAGAAAAAAGACAGATAGAAGAAAGAAACCATTTTGTGGACACAGTCAAACCAATAGCCTGCTGTAACAGGCTAATGCAGTGTCCTCCCAGCAACTACTTAATAGAAAGTATTGCAAATGATTCAATAGTACAAAAAAATAATTATTTAATTAAAAAATAAGCATTATATATTTTATCTGCGTCATAATAATTTTATTTTATCGAAAATTAGCAAATGTAAAAAATATAAAATAGTGAAATATACCTACCTATACTTATATCATATACTGACAAAGACATTTTAACAAATATATAAATAACACCTTAATACAAATTTAAAATAATTATAAATTGTAGTGAAAGTCATTTTAAAGACCAATTCTATAGTAAAGGCACCCGTAAAGACAGGTACAACAACAAATTATAATCTTCTATACAATTAGAAATATAAACTTTGCAATATTTAAAATATAGTACCCATATATTATTTTAAATAACACTTAAAATTTATTGGGGTGCATTGTCTTAGAGGACTTATAAAATAATATTATTTAGTAGTCATATTAATAAGAAATGGGTAAAAATGGTACCCATATTTATCAAAAATAAGCCGTATATAAAAAGTATTATTTTGCTTATGAGTGGTAGCAAAATTTTAAGCACATAACCAATTTCATATCATTATACCGTTAGAAGAATATTTTTAAAAAATTTCGGAGTAGGTAAATAATATTTTTTTGTTCTATGACAGCATATTAAGAAAATATTTTTGTATGCACAATTTTTTTAATGTGCAATGGGTCTCGAAGGCCTATATTGGCTGTTATATATGTATTTTCGCAAATAGAACTAAAAAATAAATTAGAGGTCCAACAAATGTCTTGCTTACAATACTTTAAAAAGAAATTTTGTAGAATAAAAGAACTCCATAGTTCTGGCTTAGCTGCACCATTTTATACCAAACCTACCGACAGATGTAATAGACCAATAGGGCAATAGAAAAATAGATTCCCATCCCCTCAAATGTAGTAACGTGCCCTCCATCATAATAACAATCCCTTTTATATCCACCCCTGCTATTAAATCTCGAAGCCCCTTACTCCACTGACCGCTGTAATATCTAGTTACAGTTTCACCCTAATGCTTCAGACATAACCAGGAGGAATACTTTGATAAAATTTACGAAAAACATCAAACAAACTGAAGCGGTACCTACATCCAACGCTTGTTAAGATATACTATAGGAGCATTAGGGGTTAGATTTACATAAAAAATCACAAGCAAACCACGTGCAGATTATATTAAATTAAGGTGTGTGAAACAATCATATTACTGAACTACTGCTGATAGAAAAATAAACATATATCTGTAAGAGATAAGTTTTCTTGAGAAATTCATTTTCTAAAACGTGTTTCTTAAGTGGGCCAATGCCGTAACCTCAAAAAATCGAAAAAATCAGGGCTTTTTCACCTAACTGATGAAGGTACAATAATTTAAGAATGTTCTGGACAAGTGTACGCCAAAAATAAGAATTTCTACACATCGAAAACTATAACTAGGTCAAATTAAAATCATAGCATAGAGAGTCTAGACTTACCCGTTGATATATTCGCATATTGCATAATTATTGGTATATTCCGAAGGACGAAATTGTTGTGGATGACTCCTGATGATCATCCAGTATAGTAAGAATCCGAGAAACAATTTTTGGTGAATTGAACTGTCGCGAATTTGATATTTTGTTGCACTCGACTTTAATACAACACGGTATTCAGACACAACTGGCAAACTTGATTTCGCGAATTGTACAGCACGCGCCATCTCACCGTTTGCACGAGAAACGAAATTCGCGAGTATCTCAGCGCGCTATCGGGCTATTTTTAAATTTTTGCCAACGTATTAGCTATTTCTTCCGACGGAAGGCATCATAAAATAAAATCATTTTTGATAAACAGTGTGTCTCTCTTTATTTTTAAATATTGTAATTTTATAATTTCCAGGATTTTTCGTTTCAGTTTAGGTTATTACATTAGAGACAAAAATAAACAAATCAACACGAAAAGATACGAAAAACTTACCTGTCAAAATCGATACCGAACCCTGACCATACTAACGTGGAACGTTCGTGGGGGTTAACGTAGAAAACACACGATTCTTCAATAAATATAACTTAAAGTGTTTACGTTTATTATCTTAAATCGAAGCTGTGTCTATTTACTTGTATACTAACCGTTAACACTTGAGTTTCTCTCATGAAAGACAAATGTTTCTTAAATAGAAATACAAATCAAGTTGGTTGTATACTGACGCCATGTTGTTGATTGCGCAGAAGCGTATAGCGTCAGTTGCAGTTTCTCAATGCTTTTTAATTGATTTAAAATTTGAACGGAAAGTGCATAATCATGAGTGGATTGTAGGTACAGCTGTTAAATACATATTTAGACAAATATTAATAAACAAATAATATTGTGTGTAGATTTAAGTATAATGTGAAATACAGATGATAAGTATAACTATGAAAATGGAATTGAAATACCTAGTAAATAGTTTAATCAAACTAAATACTTCAAAAGAGTAACCAATAAAAATAAATAATAATGTAACATTAACCTTATTTAAACAAATAAAGTTTTATATTTCTTAACGTACAAAAATTATTTGAAATAGTTAAGCACCTAATTAATTTTAAAAAATGAATAAATAGAAGGTTTACTCAAGTTCATATAGGTAAGTATATCATAATAAAAATACAATTATTATTATTATTATTATAAAAACGTGTCTCAAAAGCCTATCTACAAAACGTGTTTCCAAAATTTACAAGTTTACTAGTGAGAGGACAGACACCTAGGTATAATGTCTTCCTTGCCTATTAGGTACCTATCTACAAATATGAAATCTATTATTTATTAATTTTTTTAAATTGATCAGACATGAAAAATCTATATTTTATTACTCTCCTAACAAAAAACTATTTTGGCGTTTTAACGGAAAAAAAATATAAATATAGGTTAAAAAATAACTAAAAAACCAGGGAAATATAAATAAGAAAAATCATGTTTTGTACTAGAATATATACAATGTGCTCCAAAAGTACATAAGTAGGTATACAAATATATTATTATATATATTGCTATTTCGTAAACGGTTGAAAAATAGAAAGATAATTAAAATGTCTTAAAAAATAACATGAAATGTGTTTATTAGAAACAATATTTTAATATTAGGGTAGGGTTAAATTGTAGAAATAAGTGCAATATAGTTTGCCCTTAATTTTTCATTTATATATTACACTCCAAAGGCAGCCGGTAATTAGTAAAACCATAAATTATTATTTACAAATCATCGTCAATATTGCATTTTGTGATCACTTCCTTCAAAGTGACATTTTGTGCATGTATTGTTCGACCAGCAGTGCTTGCCAATTTAGACTTACTGGCTTTAGGGCATTTAAGAAAAGTCAGTCTTGATAGTAATAAAATCTAGTTTATAAAATACCACGCCCCTGGATATTCCTCTATAAAAAGTTGTGGAAATAGTAGTAAGTAATTGCTAAAAATTCTTCCAATAAATATGTAAGCGCCATCAACTTGATAATATCTTAAACGATATTAACATTGGTAATTAATTGTAATCAAACCAAAAATTCGATAAATCGACTATAAACATAAGAATAAAAACATCATGTGTATGAATATAATAACTTAATTTAATGGAAAGGTGAGTAATGGGCACGTGAAATTTTTTCTCTAAATTTCCTAGACTTTCTTCAATTAGCCTTTTTTATCAGTGTTGAAAATTATAATTATAAGTTTCTGTTTTAGCGCAGAAATGATTACGACAGGTGAGATTCGAACCCAAAGCCTCCCGATTTCTAGTCACAGGCGCTTACCTCCACGCCACCGCGGGCGTGTGAGTTCGAGTCCTTAACTCGTACTGAATTATATCAAGTAACAGATGGATATATGTATTGATGGCAGTGCGACGTGTATACTACATTTTTAAATTATTTTAAAATTAGTTTTTCTTAGTGTTGAAAATTCTAATTATAATTTTCTGCCTTAACACTGATAATTATTTAATTAGTAAATTTTTAAATTTAAAAATTTACCCACGGGTGACGCGGACGTAAAAGCCTGACTACAGATCAAGAGGTCTTAGCTTAGAATCTCTCCGTGGGCAAATTTTTAAATTTAAAATTTACCTAATTAAATAATTATCAGTACTATCCGTAAAATTATAATAAGAATTTTGAATGCTGAGAAAAACTAATTTTAAAAGAACTTAAAAATTTAGTAAATACGACAGACTGTCGACAATACATACCCTCTAACTGTTACTGTTACTTGATATAATTCAGCACGATTTAAAGACTTGAACACGGACGCCCCCGGTGGCGCGAAAGTAAGCGCACCTGACTATAGATCGGGAGGTACTGAGTTCAAAATTCACCCGTGTGAATTTCCCATAGCCACCGTCTTACGGACGCTCACTATGTCACAAATAACGCCATATGTTAGTAGCTAGGTAGAATTGAGAATTAATCATAAAGCTTTAAATAAGTGTAATCATTATTACCCCACTGAATATCATTACCTTCACTTCCCCTACATATAACCAGTGCTCGAAATGGACTTTTTCACGAACCGGAACGCTTACGAATTTTATTTTTATTAGGTAAATAAAAAAAAATAAAGTGTAACTTGCAACTTCTAGTATGTAATTTTTTTAAAAATGTTACATCAGTCGAAATGTTCAGTAAACTATTGTATTTGGGCTTTTTTTGTACCTCTAGTCAAATCCTTAGAAGCTGTGTCAAAATTTTCACAAAGTGCTTGGTAGTTATGTAATACAGCATTAATTGTACGTTTGCTTGATGCAACCCATTGAACAGATAAAATTCTTCCGATTCTTAAAATTTGCGCCTCAAGCGAAGCTGTTGTCTTTTTGGACTCATTTTGGTTTTTGGGCAATTGGTCGTACAAGTTATATAATTTATCAATAAAGATTTTGAAATGGTTGATACCACTGACTTCATTAACGCAGTCATTAACAGCAAGCTCTAATCTGTGATTAGAGCAGTGCCACTCTAATAAATTTGGAAATATTGTTTGCAACCGTGTTTCTAATCCAGAGTTCTTTCCGATCATAACCGAGGGTCCATCACAGGCAAAAGCTATGAGGCACTCTTCCAGAAAAGTTTGATCAAAACCATATTTATTTAGGCATGCCCAAAGGTCCATTGTGATATTTTCGGCAGTTGCATCAGTCAGCTCAATTAAATCAAGGTTAAAGACATAGGTGTCTTCTAGATTTGAAGAAGAATCTTCGAAATATGACCTTATTACTACAACTAAAGTAGTTTTTTTTTGTTTAGGGTTGTTGACTCGTCTATCAAGACAGATTTTCTTTTTATTGTCAATAACATTTTTGCATATAGCGTTTAACATTTCAAATGCAATATGAGTCACAATGTCATGACACGTTTTGTCGATATGTAAAATCTTACCCATAGGTAGTCCATTGGGATCTATATCAACAGGCAGATCAGTAAACCGCCTTTGATTTTTCGCCATTTTGTAAATAGTTCTAATAACTCGTTCAGTGGTAGTAAATAATGTTTCAGTCATTTTGCCAATGCCTCCTTCAATAGTCTTTTTTAGACTGCTCTAATAAATCTATGGCTTTATTATGAGCTTCTGAACGTTTGTGTCCAAATATTTTTTTATATAGGCTTGATTGCTGTGACTCATGAGTCTTTCCATTTCTACTGAACATTTTTTTGTCAGTTTTGAAACTATTTTATATTTATCACTGTGAATGGCGAAAGAATCCACTTTGCACGAAACTAAACAGCCTAGGATCTTATTTTCGATGATGAGCCAGTCACTGTTTTCCTTGAATGCCTCGTACTGTCTGATATTCCAACAAGCAGGTATGTGTGATAAAATCACTGTTCTCGTCGATGTTACTCGTGTCACTTGTACTGGGAAGATTTTGATCATCTTTTTCAAGTATGTACTGTTTTCTTATTATTGATCGGACTAGTCTCGTGTGACCTCTTTTTAAGCCAGTTTTTTAATAGGAAGCCGAACCCGATATGACATATGAGGAAAACTTCTACGAAACGGAACAGTGATTTCACAAACCGGAACGGAGATTTCACGAACCGGAACGGCGATTTCACGAACCGGAACGGCGATTTCACGAACCGGAACGTCGATTTCACGAACCGGAACGGCGTTCCGGTCCATTTCGAGCACTGCATATAACATCATATAACTGAAAATAATAGTGTTGGTTCTTAAATTCGCAAAACAGTAAAATCATTGGTATAAGTTGATAACATTTTCAGAAAGAGAGTTATTGTACAAACACCGGACTACTAATTTATCTATCCGATTTACTAGGATCAGTCACAACGAAGATAAGGGGAAGTCCGAGTTGGGTCCTAATCCTGACAGGTAGATTTACTTAGGGTTCAATTGGGTCCGACCTAGGGTCTAATTGGGTGCCCGTAAATATTAAAAAAAAATAGTTATAACTAAATTTTAATCCAACATTGTTGCCGTTATGTTACTCAGGTAATAAATTAGGGAGTAGGTATTTTTAATATATTATAACGAAACAAGTCCACAAAAAAATAGAAGAGTAAACATCGGCGCGACGTTGATGGGAACGCAATGTAAACAAGTCGTAAATCATACACGTAGTACGACGTAGATAGGCAAAAAAAGTCTGGGTCTTCGCTAGTATAATCCCGAACTCATCGAGAAGAAAGAGAGAATTTTCTGGCATATTTCTAGGCTTTTTATATGCGGATATAAAAGCCGCTGTGGTACCGGAATGATTCATTTTCTTCAATAGTAATTCATTGAATAGTAGTCGTGCAGTTCAAATAAACATAATTAAGTGAGCGGTGCAGTTTTATTACATAAATATTACAGACATAAATAGTAGTGTAGAAATAAATACGTGTGTTAATTTATTTGTAGTAGTTTTAAGTGCGATACATTTATTTTATATTTTTATATTGTGATTAGTTTTAAGTGTGTAAATATACAGACTATTTCAAAACATTTGCACGAGTTGTTCATTATGCCCCGAAAACGCAACAATATAAAGTGTTCTCCATCGCTATTAAGTTTAGTCGCTCTTCAAATTTGTTAGTTGTTTAGTTGCCTTGTTTAAAGTGTTGTTAGTGAGAGTACGTTAGAAAAATGGAATGTATGCTAATTTCAAGTGAAAAAGGAAAATCACTGTTACTGATTAACGAATACAAATTTTGCTTCCAAAAAGACTTGAAAGGTGGTGTAAAACGGTAGATATGTAAATGCAAAAAATCTTTTTGCAAAGCCTTTGTGAAAGCTACTGGAGAAAACCTCATCATCGAGGCAACATTGGAATATAATCATGAAAAACAACCAAATCATCTCTTAAGTCGCCAACTTCTGTCTCAATCCGTCAAGAGAGAGATATTGTTATTTTTTCAACGAGCACTAACATAAAATTTCTAAGCGGTGTTTTAGACTAGTATGTTGATGGAACATTTCAATATTGGCCAAAATTTTGTTTACAACTTTTTACAATCCACGGTTTAAAGAATAGACACTACATTCCATTAGTATTTTGTTTATTGCCTAATAAGTCACAAAGCACCTTTGAATTTTTAAAAAAATACTTTATGTTCCCAAATGCCACACTTCTATCCACGAAACATTACTGTAGATTTTGAATATGCTATTCATTCTGCTATTACGTAGGTATTTCCTCTCTCTAAAATGAAAGGATATAGATTTCACTTATGCCAGGCATGGTATAGGAAAATACAACAGCTTGGTTTTTCATCCGAATGTAGAAAACAAAATAAAGCATCAGAAATAATTAAATATTTGACATATATTTTTGGGTTACCATTTTTACCCCCAGAGGATGCAGGTGATTGTTTGGTATTGACTTTGCCTCAATTTTACTACAAAATTAGCTAATTATTAAGTTTTCGGATTATTTAGTCGATAATTACATTGATGAAAATTTCACGTTTCCACCCAAGTGTGGGCTTAACACTCGTCATCAATTCCCCACCCAAATATTCACCAATTTATGAAAGTGTTATTAGATTTTCAAATGGACATAGTGTTGCCAGCATTACAAAAGTACAAAGCCAAAAAACTAAATTAAAAAGGCAGTTTATTGATGGGAAAATTCAGGAACTACGTGAAAATAAGATTTGAATTTGTTAAAACATTTATTTTTGGATTTTTGGGTTGCTTTTTAGTTTTAAATTAGTTACTACTGTTTTTATAGATCACAAAAATTCAATAAAGTTTTGAATTTGTATGGGTAATTTTTTTGTACTCTTACATACGTCCCTATGTTGTGTTAGCAAATTGAAAGTGCGGCAACAAGGCCCAATTTTTTTAATTTTCAACATGTCTTCTTCGGGACCCAATTCAACCCACACCTTTTTAAAGGCAGGTAAGTGGATATGGTTTGGGACCCAACTCGGATCTGTCCGAAGATAGGAATGGTGTCCACCATCGTACGATCAAGTCATATACATTATGCAAAATAGCTACTATAATATTTGCAATACCAATCGTTCCATGTTCAAAACATGTTAATCACGCCAATTAATTAATTACTTAATTAATTTGATTGACAATTTCTATCTAGGAAAAAATAAATCCTATTATCACAAAAGTGCATTTTATATTTACACCAGTGATTGTTCGAGTAAACACAATCTCTTCTTATTTCTATTATAAGATACAGCTGAATTATCATCGTATTTAAAAATATATGTTATCAATATGACTAATTTTAACAGGATCATATCTTATATTACTTATACTTCGTGACCTATTTCCTGTCTGTTTATTTGTAAAGCAGATGTTAACTCGTATATTGGAATATCCAATACATTCTCAATATAGGGTATATAGGATTTGAACGAAAAGTCGAACTTAAGTTGAGTGACGCAATCAGGTTACTTTATTTTGACAAAGTACAAGTATAATCCACAAATCACTAACTTTGGAGATACATGACGCATGTGCATTCGATTCAAACCGAAAAACTTGAGCCCCCTCTGGTGTTTGAAGGAACAAGTTAAACAATTAAGGGATAAATTCAAACGGACATTTACGATAACACATGATTTATAAAAACTGATAGACGATGTACTATCTTGAAATATTTCTTTCGTTCATTGACAGATAATGCAATTGATTCAAAAATTTCAATTAACTTCTTGCAGCAATGAACAAAATACTGCAGTTGTACGTAATTATCAAATTCTGCTCATGCGAAATGGATTACATTAAAAAAGCCTAGAAGCTGTAATAGTTAATAAACAAATACATGAATAAATAAATTGTGTTTAATCAACAATACATTATGTTAAAGTTACGTTAATTATTGACAATAATAATGATTGATTCTCGAGGTGCATCTGGCAAATTCATTTACTCTATCTATACACTAATAACATTTATATCACGATTATATTTTCTGATATGTCGGATAAAGTCGATTTTTGCAATGATTTCTCTGAAAAAGAAAACTTACGGCAAAAAAAAATTAAGCTTTTTTTTTAAAAAAAAATTTGGTTTACAAACTACTGTGCATTACAACAGATGGAGCTTCAAACATGACTGGCCAGGGCCAATTGGATCTCCCCATTGTTGCGCGATATCAAGGGTGTAACATAATGAAATTTTGCTGATTCTGTTAACCTAAAAATTCTATCCTCTACCTGGCGCCATCTGTCCAAAGCATTATAAACTATTTAATATTTGCGGAGCACCATTAAAATCACGTGCTAAATATATGCATATGGAAATGTAATATAAAGAAAATTCATGGTAAATAGTCACAATATTTGCATTTCTAGGCGAAAATTAGACATATTCTAATATTTGTAGATGTGCAAAAAGAACATTTTTAAATTATAATGAACAAATTGCCGGGTTGTAATGAAGCAGGTTTGCTAGACGTTATATGGTCACTGATGCAGTCTGATGCTATCAATAAGTCTGAATATGCAAATAGAATAATGTGAATGAGTTTACAGAATGTTACACTTTTAACCGGTGTTATTTGGAAATATTATATAAGTACCTATGTATATCTCTTAATAAATAATTGTATGTGTAAGTCTGTATATCAATATTTGAAGATACTGTACAACAAAATTAGGATGTTACTATGTTTTAACAAGATCATTTACTTCCGATGCTGCAGAAGAAATGTTCTCACATGTTAGGCTTGCAGGAGGTGAAAATGATGCTACCGATGCCAGAGCAGTTGAATATGCTATTCGGCAAATACTGCGGTGTGGAATAGTAAAAGTTTCAGAATATTCCAATGCAATTGAAAGCTACAATTACGTTAATACTGCAACATTTTCAAAACCCAAAAGTCATCTACAAAATCCAAATAAACACTTTACAACATAACTGATATTCAATGAATTCTACCTTTTAAACTACTAGAAAAAATAGAAATGTAATAGAAATTGTTATTACTGAAACTACTCAACTTAATTTGAGCAAAATTTCATTAATTTAAAATTATTAATATTAATTGTTGCAGAGCTAATATTTAGCGTTAGTTTAAAGTTCATTTCAATAAAATAGGGAATCATTCATTCTGGGTTTGCTATTCTACTACTAGATGGCGTTACATAAGGGAGGATATTTTGAGTTAGCAGAATCAATTTCAACAATATAAATCAAGTTATACAGGATTGCTCATTAGTGCGTCAAAGACCAATATAGACGTTATTAAATAGTACTGAAGAAATTTATTTTATTGTAACGAAATATGTGTCAGCCAGACCAGGCGACGTTAAAAAAGGGGTTATAAATCATCTCGGCACGACCGGTAAATATCGTAAATGCAGTGAGTCATTTCACAGATGTACGACGTAAGCAAGGAAGAGTCCAGATTTCCTCCAGTATATTGCCGAACTTACTGGTACATTTCGAGAACATTTCATGCATGTGTATATAAGGCGACTGGGTCACCGATGGATTCATTAATTGCGGGATGAGTAATTCGGGATTAAGAAGTGGTCTCGTGGGAACAGTGGAAATAAATAAGTAGCCAAACAAATAAATAGTTCTTTAAGTGCCGTGTTATATAAATAGAACTGTTATATAAATATACAGGACGGACATATTAGTAATGGAAATACATAAATACCTGTGATAATTAAATTGTAGTAGTTTAAGTGTGTTACGTTAGTTTTATATTTTTATATTGTTATATAATTTTAAGTATATAAATATACAGACTGTTTTTAAATAAATAATTGCACGAGTTGTTTATTGGAACCCGAAAACGTTACAATTGGTGTCAGTGTGGGATAAACATAAGTGCAAATAAATAAATAAATAAATAAATAAATGGCTACCAAAGGTTTGGAAGAATTAAAGGTCTCCGAGTTAAGGGCGGAATTGGAAGAAAGGGACGCAGATACGATTGGAAAAAAAACAATTCTCCAGGATCGGCTTCGTGACCTTTTAATAAATGAAGGTGAGGATCCCGAGAAATATTTGTTTCTAGTACAGGCTGATACAGCAGTACTTTCAACCCACTGATTAATATCTGCACAATGTTGATTTTGTAAATACATACTGAACAATAATTATTTATATTTGTGCACTATTTACACTTACGTATTCAACCAAATAAGGAAAGGAACCTGTCTTTCGGCGAAGTGCTATCAGTATGTACAAGTGATCACAGAATACTTGACTACGACCATAGTTCCTCACAACTTAAAACAAGTCTAAATAACTAATGAAACTCAATCCAAACAATACAACGCAACAATTTGATTATGAATTATCAACGACGCATATAATTTTAGGTTAGGATTTTCACAAATAACGCGCTTTTATGTTTCGTTATGACGATTCGTATTCGGCAAACTTCGTGTATCATCTACTAGCGCTTAGTGTTTGTAAAAGGAACTAAAATAAAATTCAAAATTGGTAAAACCCGTGACCAGGTACAGAGTCACCTCAATCACAACTTCTACTCCCCCCCCCTCCCCGTCGAGCTTGTTCCTTTTTTTCGTGTCACTCATATCTTCTTGGTGCCGGTGTTACTTACCCCCACCCCCTCAAGGATCACCATTGAAATTGGTTTAGACCCACGCATGCTGCGTTGTATTTGTATTTAATATCAAATGTGATTTGCTTATTGTCTGTTTTGTAGTGCGTATTATTTATTTGTTTATTTATTAGGTATTTTATTTAAAGTACAATTAAACTTACTTATAAACAAATTATTATATGTATTTATTCGCACATACGGCTCAATCATAACCTCAAAAATTATTTTATTTACCCTCAGCTGTACCCCTACCACTAGGTGAACTACTAGACTTCTTAATAATTACCAGCGAGGGTAGGTTCATTTTAATCTCAGTCATTTTGGCCTAGTTTAGTTTAACCTCTAATTGGAAAGCCCTTTTTTGATGGCACTTTTCCCCTACATATTCTCCTTTATGTAATACACTGAAAATTCAAACTGTTCACACATATTAGTGCATCAATAACCAAACGTTACTAAAACAAGTGTTCAATATTGTAATAGTTAAAGGTTGAAGTTATTGGATAATATCGATATTAACAGCTACTGTTGCGTTTTCGGGTTCGCAATAAACAACTCGTGTAAATGTTTTGAAACTGCCTGTATATTTACACACTTTAAATCTAAACACAATATAAAAAATAAGAAATAAATGTAATGCACTTAAAACTACTACAATTTAAATTAACACACGTATTTATTTCTATCACTACTTATTTATGTCAGTAATATTTATGTATTTATTGCACTATAACATAAACTGCACCGCTCACTTATTTATGTATATTTAAACTCCACGACTACTATTGAATGAATGAATGAATTACTATTGAAAGAATTCTTATCCCGGAATGAATCATCACTGGGCTCAGCTACTTTATATACGCAGATAAAACTTCTGGAAAGGTGCTAGCGAACTCTAGATACGCTCGGAGGATACTAGAAGAATCTGCAGACTTTCCGTCGCCGACACAGTACCAGGCGGGTATAAGATTTATGACTTTATGAACACGGTTTTGTCGTCGCCTAGACGTCTGCATTTTTTTGTAGATTTATTCCGTTAGACTACTTTAAAGATAATGTTGACATTCACACTATTATACCATATAAGCATGTGATTCTACATTACCCATCAACATAACATTTTAATCTTCAATTATTGCATACCCACGAACTTTCAGTAAAGGACGTTCATAGGACATAATTGAATGTACGTAAGTACATCCAACGGGCAATGCTCATAATACATAATATAGATGTACATTTATGGTTCTTCAACACTTATCTAAATTATCGTGAAAAGTCCATTGTTTAATCTAATATCAATTATAATATTACGGTAGAGATAATATGTTATGGTACAGAAATAAACTTCCCAATATTATAATTGAAATACCTACATATATTTCGCTCATTTCCTTTTATTTCGAAATACAAATTAATTAAAATTTAACTTCGCTACAGGTAAATGGAAGTTACGAAGTAAAAGAAAAACCAGGAGTTGTACTCCCTTGGAAACTGGAATATATTCTGAACATAAAGGGCAATAAAGACAATGTGTTTCATGGAAATCTGTCAAACTAAGCGAAGCGAATATTCTCTGCACTAGCTCTTCACGTTAAAAATGAAGAATTATAGTGATATGATAGTTCACGATAATCGACAGCTCATTAAAATGACAGCAGAGAACCGTCAACATTCAATTAAATCTATGCACTGAAGTGTTATACCGGGTGTCCCGTAAAAAACGCCAACAATAATAACTCTGTTATTTATTGTCCGATTTTATTCAAACAAAAAGAAAGTTAATTTGCATCAAAAATGCTACAAAAAAGCAGTGTTTTGTCTGTTTTCAGTTGTTTTACTTTCTTATACGTAGTATAAGGAAGTATTGTGATGATGAAAATTTTCGACCTCGAGATTTTTGCAGATGTCCACGTTTTGAAGTCCCCTGATACCGAAAAAGTGGTTTTTAAAAAATGTCTGTGTGTCTGTGTGTGTGTGTGTGTGTCTGTGTGTCTGTGTGTCTGTGTGTCTGTGTGTGTGTGTGTGACCACGATAGCGGTCAAACCGCTGTAGGTATCAATTTCAAATTTTGTATTTACGTGTGTAATCTCCCTCTTGAGATCTGATTAGTTTTTCAGTAAAATCGGTAGACCGGAAGTAGCAGTTTACTTCAGCGAAAAAATCGAATTTTGCCAATATTTCGTCAACTACTAAATTTAAACAAATTTATAAAGAATTCATATATACTTAAAATTAAAATTGAGAATAATTTTATTTAAAAAGTTTTTCGAAATTCCTACCGGAAGTAGGTCTTTTACTCTTATCGAAAATCAGTTTTTTGCGAATATTTCGCAAATCATGCTTTTTAGACAAGTACGTTACGGGTATAAAAGTATTTAAAACATAATTTTCAATATCTTTTGTATAAAAAAAATTTCAAAATTCAGACCGGAAGTGCCACTTTTACTCTTATCGAATAGCGATTTTTTGCAAATATGTCGTAAGTTATGCATTCTATATATATTTATCAAGAGTACAAAAGTATTTAAAACTGGATTTGCAATATTTTTTGTATATATGAAATTTTAAAATTCGGACCGGAAGTAGCACTTTTACTCTTAGCGAGGAGCACTTTTTTGATAATATCTTGCAAAGTATGCATTCTATAGAGATTTATTAAGAGAATAGAAGTACTTAGAATAGGATTTTGAATAATTTTTGTAAAGAAAAATTCTTAAAATTCTATAATTTGAAACGCTTATACGTATAAGAAAGTCGTGTGGTGGCCACACCTCATTTTTTATTAATGTCAAATGATAGTCAACTTTTACTTTCTTATACGTAGTGTAAGGAAGTATTGTGATGATGAAAATTTTCGACCTCGAGATTTTTGCAGATATCCACGTTTTAAAGTCCCCTGATACCAAAAAAGTGGTTTTTAAAAAATGTCTGTGTGTGTGTCTGTCTGTGTGCCTGTGTGTCTGTGTGTCAGTGTGTCTGTGTGTGACCACGATAGCGGTCAAACCGCTGTAGATATCAATTCCAAATTTTGTATTTACGTGTATAATCTGCCTCTTGAGATCTGATTAGTTTTTCAGTAAAATCGGTAGACCGGAAGTAGCAGTTTACTTCAGTGAAAAAATCGAATTTTGCCAATATTTCGGCAATTACTAAGTTTAAACAAATTTATAAAGAATTGAAATGTACTCAAAATTAAATTTGAGACAAAGTATCTTAAAAAAGTTTTTCGAAATTCCAACCAGAAGTAGGTCTTTTACTCTTATCGAAAATCAGTTTTTTGCGAATATCTCGCAAGTCATGCTTTCTAGGCAGGTACATTCCCAGTATAAAAGTATTTAAATTATAATTTTAAATATCTTTTGTATAAAAAAAATTTCAAAATTCGGACCGGAAGTACCACTTTTACTCTTACCGAATATCGATTTTTTGCAGATATGTCGTAAATTATGCATTCTATATATATTTATTAAGAGTACAAAAGTATTTAGAGTTGCATTTTCAATATTTTTTGTGTACATGCAATTTCAAAATTCGGACCGGAAGTGGCACTTTTACTCTTAGAGAGTAGCACTTTTTTTCGAATATCTTGCGAAGTATGCATTCTATAGAGATTTATTAAGAGAATGAAAGTACTTAGAATAGGATTTTGAATAAGTTTTGTATAAAAAAATTCTTAAAATTGTGTAGTTTGAAACGCTCATACGTATAAGAAAGTCGTGTGGTGGCCACACCTCATTTTTTTATTTTAAATGGAAACAGATATACCTATTTTTGGCTATACTCGGATTGGATTTTTTTCTGAATTCAACAATGTATAAAATGTCTATTTTTGATAAATAATTATTGAAAAAAAATATAAAACACTTAATAAAGTTCATCTTTGTGTTCCATTGTTTATAAATTTTGGAATGTGCCATTAAAAAACAAAAATGCGATAAACGTCAATAAACGTCAGTGTGAGTGTCTATTAAGTCTTATTTGTTGTTCAGCTTGAACGTTTTGCCACAAAAAAAAGTATATTCGTAAAAATGAATAACAATGAGTTAACAGACATGTTGCAAGTGTTTTTTGAATGTAATAAAAATCGTCTTCAAGCAGTTCGCCGTTACAGCGTTCGTTTTCCGGACAGAGAAGTTCCAGATTTGAAAATATTTCAGAGAATTGAAACGAATTTGAGGAATTATGGATCATTTAAAAAACCTAAAACACAGCGACGTAGATTCGCCGAAGATACGGAATATGATGTTCTTCTTGCACTACAAGAAAATTCACGAACTTCGACTCGCGAAATTGCACATAATATTGGGGTATCAAAAACTACAGTCCATAGTATTTTAAGAAAACACAAATTTAAACCGTACATAGCTCGAAAAGTTAATGCATTAGAACAAAATGATCAACGCCGAAGAATACAGTTTTGTCGACTTTTTTTAATTGCATTAGAACAAGACCGGAGTTTTTACAGAATGATAATTTGGTCTGATGAATGCACTTTTAGCAACAATGGTATTTTTAATAGAAACATACATCGACAATGGAGCCAAGGCAATCCGAGATTTGTCATTGAAAATAATTTTCAAAGACGTTTCAGCGTAAATGTTTGGTGTGGTATTTTAGGCGATCAATTAATTGGGCCGTTTTTCATAGATGGTTGCTTAAATCAAGAAAAGTATCACACTTTATTAAACGAAAATCTCCAAAACTTTTTAGATGAATTACCTTTGGCAAATTTAAATAGAATATTTTATCAACTATAGGGGCCCCCGCTCACAACGCCAGAGTAAATACTGATTGGTTGAACACCCAATTTGGAAATAGGTGGATAGGAACATCCGGTCCTATCAAGTGGTCTGCGCGTTCACCCGATCTTTCGCCCCTAGATTTTTGGTTGTGGGCTTATCTACAAGATCGAGTTTATTTGACACCTCCAGAAAATGTTGACATTTTAAGACAAAGAATTATTAACACTTATCAAGAAATACCTGCCGTTTGTCTTTTAAATGCGACTCGTGGAGTAATTAGGAGATGTGCGTTGTGTATTGAACAAGGTGGCGGGCAATTTGAACAAATATTGTGAAGTGTTTTGTTTTTTAGAATAATACTTATAATACTTACGTTTTCAATGTTTCATAGCACATTCGAAATGTTATACATAATTTATTAAAAACATGGTCAATTTTAATAAATGGTTTTCTTTAAATAATCGTTTATAAAAAATAGACATGTTATACATCGATGAATTCAGAAAAGAAAATCCAATCCGAATATTGCCAAAAATATATCTGTTTCCATTTAAAATAAAAAAGTTGACTATCGTTTGACATTAATGAAAACAACTGAAAACAAGTAAAACACTACTTTCTTCTAGTATTTTTGATGCTAATTAACTGACTTTTTGTTTCAATAAAATCGGACAATAAATAACGGAGTTATTATTGTTGGCGTTTTTTACGGGACACCCGGTATACGAAACGAATAGCGACATGAGAAAGAACTCTTCGAATGTGCTCATAAGAGGTGGTAGCAAAATGTAGGTATTCGATGAAAGTCACAAACAGAGCAAAGCAATATACTAAATATTTAGTGTCCGTTGATTACACAAAAAGCAAGTAGGTACTGACGATTTTATTAATTCAAAATTGTTGCGTCCCCTCAAACAGTGATTTCGAAACTGTGCGACACGGCTCCTTCACAAGGGCGCCGCGAAATATTGTAAAGGCTTCATAATTAATTGAACTTGAACTAAGACTTTTGGCCTAACTAGAAAAAAGCACACGTTGCCGACTCGTTCAGTCTGTCTTGTGAAATTGAACTCAGTGATTGATAAATACTTTTGTGAACTGTTGCTGTTCTATCTTTAATGATAGATCGATTTGTAAACAGTAATAAAGCAGATAAAGAAAGTCTTCAATAAGTGGCACGACTGTAAAGAAACGAAAATATCCTAAATATGATGACGGTTATTTAGAGTTTGGTTTTACATACTGCTGCGGCATATAAATATTTATTTTAAATAATGTTATTGCCATACGTTGGGCATCGCCATATAATTTATATGCTGTGACAACATATATTTGTGTGTATTACCACACGTAGGGTATAGTCTTTTGTACATGCTGTACTCTTAAAATTATTCTTTATACACCAAGAACTTATAATTGGTTTTGTATTTTTTATCTTATATTGTTGGAGCATGTACTTTATGACTATTGTGGGTCCTGGCAATGTATGTGGTTCCTTCTCCTTTGCTGATGATTTTTCTCTTGCTCATAATAGGGAAAAGGTAATAGTTTTGTTCAAAGAAAAACTGTATGTCTATACAACATAATCATATATCTTTTATTTTGTAATTTATAGATTCAAAAATAATTTTTATATACACACCTTTATGCTCTAAACAAGATACATAATTTATACCTAATGCCGGTTGTAATGTATGTAAATCTTTTATTTATTTATTTATTCTGCCAAACAAAATAAATATTTATCCTGTAAATAAACAAATGTAAACTTTTATTGTACATTTATGGATATACTTATCGATGTAATTATATTTATGTATTGGCTTCAATTAATTGCTTTAGACAACCATTTGCACGTGTTGTATCTAGCTCTTAATCTTTGCCTTGTGAAATTTTAATTAATTATTTGCTTAACTAGAAAGAGATTAATGATGCCTAGACTATACGATGAAGAAAATGCTCATTTGCACGTAGCATCTCTCCAACTGACCAACACCATTAATCCTATTTGGTTGTAATTCCAACTTTATGAATTTAAAACAAACCTTACAGGATAAAATATTTACTTATCTATATTGTCCAACAATACATTGATTAATCATTTGCACGTAAAAACCAATGTCTGTCCAACAATTTGTATAACTTCCTTTTCAAAAAAAAAATAAACTTACTTGCTATCAAAATATTTATTTTGAATGTCCATTATGAACGCTTCAAGTGAATTCAAATGTATTAAAATAAAATAAACTACTATGACTATACGTGATGAAGAAATAATGAAAACTACAATGTAACAATCTAAAACGTCTTATTCTTTAAGAGATCTTCCTTTCGGAAGTGTTATGAGAAGTCTCCTTCTCGGAATTGTCATCAGAAGTCCTCTTGTCGAATCTTGTTTTCGTATTTATAGCGGCAAAGAAAAAACTATGTTGACCATTGCGCCCTCTAGTCCATATTTAGGTTGGTACTGGAATACACTTTCCCGTGAAACCGCTGCCCGCATGTTGCCGTCTTGATACACGCACACATACACATATTGTTCTGATAGTTCACAATTCACCAAACGTCAACATAACTTTCCAATTCAAAGGTCCCCTCTGCCTCGCACAGCATTTCCAACGGTAGGTTTATTCTTGTCGCTAATACCATCCTTCTTTGTATTCGTCAATGAACCTATTGCCTTGTTCATTGTTCGATACATATTTTTTCTTTCCATTTATTAATGTCAATTTCACTTTTCTTTTAGCCGGATTGCGACTTGGCAAAATGGGAAACATGTTGGAGATAACCATTATTTTTCTTCCCGCACTGCCTGTACCTGTATCCAAGATCTTTCTATTGGTAATATGTCAATCTGCAATAGACTTTACACAAGTTTTATATATTTTGTTGTCTTTTGTAGGTCATTAAACCGTACACGTCTATTTCCAGTCTCTGAAGCATTGTGTTGCAAACAAATCATAAACACATATACTTTTTATTTATTATATCAGCTACCTTTAAATACAAAAATGTTATTGCTGATCGTTTCTACGTTTTACATATTTTTATATCCTTTCTTAGTCTATTTATAAGCTAAGGTAAATTTTATCTTTCAATACAATTTAATTCATAAACACTTTCATAAAATTTTTACTGCTTTATGCATATAAATCACAATAATTTACTCATTTATATTTCTTGCATATCGTATTTCATCTTTTTCATGATATATCAACCATACATCTTGTGTATTCTTTTACAAAAGAAATATATTACTTATATTTATTTTGTCTTTATTTCATATTTTTATTTAATAAATTTTTATTCTACATCTTTTGTTTCATATTTATTTAATAAACTTTATTTTGTATTTTCTCATTATTTACTTGAATAATAATAGTTTTTTAAAATCACTTTTATAAATTGACTATGAGTATGCAACTTTGTATACCTTCATGTAGTTCTTGTTGCATAGTTTTACTCAATAATATTTAAATAGGATTTTTGTTATTTTTATTTTTTTTTATTTCAAAGCTTAAACTAATTCTTAAATTAATCTCTAAAGCTATTCTTATTCTACAAATTTTGCGAGTTCACGGCAATACGTCAACAGAAATTAATGGAGAGACCACAATGTGTATTGTGTATGAAAATTTTGGCAGCGGAGTGTATGCTGCCTGGTAAATTGAAGCGTCATTTAGAAGCAAATCACCACAGCTTGGTTAGCAAACTTCGTGATTTTTTTGCCAAGAAGTCAAAAGAACAGAAACAACAACAAAATACATTTTGTAAGACTGCATCTATACCAATAAAACGCACTGCTAGCATCTTGACATGACCTTGATAACCGAAGATGAAATTTCTTTCGCGTTGAGGAAATGTAGAAGAATTTGGTGTCAGGTATAGACGGTGTGCCTGGCTTCCTCCTTAGTGACTGTGCGGACTCGTTAACTGGGCCCCTGTTTAACCTATTCAATTTAATACTGAAACAGTCTGGGTTTCCATCCCAGTGGAAGACCTCTCGCATTTGCCCTGTTTACATGAGTGGTGATTCATCTGACATAGTAAACTACAGACCCATTTCGATCCTTTGCAATTTCTCTAAGGTTTTTGAATCAATCTTATATAATAACATTTATAACTCTATTAAGCCATACCTATCCTTATCGCAACACGGATTTGTACCCAAGAGATCTACCATTATGAACCTGACTTGTTTTACGCAGTATGTCTCTGAGACTTTGGATGGACAGGGACAGGTGGACGTGGTATATACAAATTTTCGGAAGGCATTCGTTAAAATTGACCACAATATCTGACTAACTAAGCTTTCGAATATAGGCTTCTCCTTAAGATTGTGCAAACTGCTGGAATCATATCTTGTGGATCGCCGTCAGTATGTTGAGTACCGCAATATTGCATCCGGTGCATTTGTTCCCACGTCGGGCGTTCCACAGGGGTCAAACTTGGGTCCAATATTATTCTTAATTTTCATAAATGACATCACAAATGAATTGCAATGCAAAAATCTCTTATATGCGGATGACTTGAAGATCTTCTATAGAATATTCTCTTTGGACGACTGTCTGCTTCTGCAGAATGACGTTGCGATAATAATTTACATCTTAACATATCTAAATGCAAAGTAATAACCTTATCCAGAAGAACTGATCCAATGCTCTTCGAATATGCTGTTGTGGACACGCCTTTGGAGCGTTGTTGTGTTATTAGGGATCTTGGTATTCTGTTCGATTTTAAGTTAACGTTCACTGATCATATAACTGATGTTGTTGCCAAAGCTTATCGAATATACAGGTTTACTTACAGAAATTGTAGATAGTTTTGGGATGTGGGCTGTCTGTTACTACTATATTATACTTTCATAAGGTCGAGGCTGGAATACGGTGCGCTAATTTGGTGCCCGGTATATGCTGTTCACATGATGAGTATTGAGGGTGTGCAGAGACGTTTTGTGAAGTACTTATTATTTCTAAAAAGGATATACACTTCAACGCATTAAGTGTGATATTGGGGTATCTGCAATGAATTATTCTGCAACCACCTCTATTGCCTCACTCCTTTCCTTTTATTGTTTTTCTATTTAGCATATATTTACATATCTTTATACTGTGTGTCCAAAAAGTCTGGAAACACCCAAATAAAATCGAAACGGATGATTTTTGAGAAAAATGCAAAAACAGGTCAATTAGTATTTTCAAAAAACTACTGGCTGATGGTATCTGTTTGGAATTTTTGATGACCTCGAAAAAGTTATGATGTCATCAAAAAAGAATTTAAATGGCAACGTCGCATTTTTAATTTTATTTTTGATAGATCTATTAATTGTCTAAATGACTGTAAAAAAAATTTTCATTTTACTTAAGAAAATGACCGAGAAAAATTTAATTACTTCTTCGAAAATGGAAAAGTTTGTCTTTAAGAGCCTACCGCAGCAGGTCGGTCACCATCTACGGTTTTTGCGGTGTGAAGGGGGAGGTAAAGCGAGACGCCTAAACGTATGTGGAGAAGCGACTGGCAAATAGGCAACACACAATCTTCTATTCACAGTTTTGAAATGTATAAGACCAGGCATAGGGAAGGTATATCTGGTCAACTGCAATAAGCTGAAAACCAAATAAACAGACATTCCATTCAACTTTTTTATTACATTACATTAATATAAGAGAATATACTCAACTAGTTTATAAAAGAATTACTGAAGCAAATATATTTTAAATGTGCCACTTATTTATAGCATGATAATATATGTATTGATATTGATTTATTAGAATACATCTTTTTGCGGTTTTTATCCTTTTGTCTTTTATTGTCAGGTGAATGAAGGTTTTATTCAGATCTCCGCTTTCTTTTGTCTTATTATTCTTGGTCTGGAATAAATATATATTATATCTGGCCGTTGTATTTACTCTAAATGTTGAAGTTTTTTAATCGTAATAATATTAGCAATGCCGTGGACATCTAAAATATTACAAAAACAGGTGTTGTAACAGTAACAGTGCCTTTTTTTCTTTTTTTTTTATAAAATGTAAAAATATTTATATTCTCTCATAAGCAGATTTTGGATTATTGAATGTAATATTGTTCCAAATCGACAAGTGACAGTGTTGATTACCGAAATTAAATTATAAATATTTTTTCGCAGGTAACATAGGTACAAACTAAATTGTATCACCAAATAAGGAAAGTATTAATTTTTTAAATATAAATATGAGCATACATTAAACAGATTTGTAAAAGAAAATAGTAGGTATATATATACCTATACAAGGAAGTAGGTATATTTCAGATATCTGTCGGTGTTCATTTATGATTTATTACCAGATAACATTTTATTAGACTTTTTTTCCTTTTCTTCACTATTCTCGTCGCTTTCATAATGTATCATATTTTTCAAGAGCAAGGTTACGGCTTTATTGAATTTGTACTTATTTTAATGATATTGGCCAGAAAAAATATATATTTAGTTTTCTTGGGCAATAAATATATAGTATTATTATCAATAATTATTAAGTTGCATAATTTCATACTTATTATTTCTCACAATGATTTGTATTTACCTTACATGTTGCAGCTGTTTAATAATATGAGGAATGTTTAGAGAAAACTAAAATCTGATAAAAACAATTTTATTGTTATTTATGTAACAACAGTGCCTGTTTTTCTTATAAAATATAAAAATACTTGTATTCTCTAATTAGTGCATATTTATATATTTATATTCTTCACAATCTACACATACTCTCAAATCTCTCAATTATCAAAATTTAATTATAAATTAGTAAAATACTACAGCAATGTCGCCCTTATTACTTACTTTCATTGCTAAATATGCTTTATCCTTCTATATGCTTATAGCTTCTTTTATAAAACGGTTAATATGATCTATTTCTAAAATTGTGGATTTCTTAGGCTGGTCACCTCTACATAATCTTTTTAAACATGCAAGAAGCCTAGAGAATGTCTATACTTTATAAATATTTAAACAACATTGTAATATTGAATATGTGAACCACGAGGACGATGCCTTTTACTTTCTTATACGCAGTATAAGGAAGTATTGTGATGATGAAAATTTTCGACCCCGAGATTTTTGCAGATGTCCACGTTTTGAAGTCCCCTGATACCGAAAAAGTGGTTTTTAAAAAATTTCTGTAACCACGATAGCGGCCAAACCGCTATAGCTATCAATTCCAAATTTTGTATTTATGTGTATAATCTCCCTCTTGAGATCTGCTTAGTTTTTCAGTAAAATCGGTAGACCGGAAGTAGCAGTTTACTTCTGTAAAAAAATCGAATTTTGCCAATATTTCGTCAACTACTAAGTTTAAACAAATTTATAAAGAATTCATATGTACTTAAAATTAAGTTTGAGACAAATTGTTTTAAAAAAGTTTTTGGAAATTCCAATCGGAAGTAGGTCTTTTACTCTTATCGAAAATCAGTTTTTTGCGAATATCTCGCAAGTCATGCTTTTTAGACAAGTACGTGTTACGAATATAAAAGTATTTAAAACATAATTTTCAATATCTTTTGTATAAAAACAAGAAAATGGGTGTGCTTAAAACCACACTGCAGAAGTGTAAACTTCATCAAGGCGAGGTTAATAATACGAAATACAACTTTTCTTTTCGTTCTATATTCCACTTAAATAATCGTCCGCGAAGTTACCAATTCGCGAACGCAATACAGTTCGCGAAATACAATTTCGCGACCGTTGCTATTGCAGCGGCCGTTAAAGTAAATACACATTTTGACACATGTTTAATCACACATTCTACGACTTATTTTGACAACTATCAAGTATTTGTAGTTTATTATATTCGTCTCATTTCCATGGTAACGCATGTAAAGCAAGTAAACCACTTTAATTTAGCACCTTTAGAACTAAATTAAATTAAATTGTGTCTCAATTTAAATTAAATCGATTGAAAAATTTAACGGTTGCCCAAAAAATTGTGTGTATATCTTGTCCGCGAGAAACTTTATCGTACTCGAGATTGTCTTGTCTCGGCCGCAAGCATTATTAAGGAGATTTTCGGACGCATGTATATATATAAATAGACGATATGAATACTGGCTTTCGACTCCCGCCCTTGGACTAATGGTTAAGTGCTGGCCTCTCACCCAGGCGGCTCCGGTTCACATCTGCTCTGGCACATGGAATTTATTTATTCATTTAAATTTCAATTTAATTGAAATTAAATATCTCTATATGATATATTTATTTATCTTGTTCCCTTAGCCGACTTTACCCGAAGAGCGTTACATATGCGAGCGTTGCAGGTCAGTGGTGTTCACTGCCTACAATCAGCGCAACGCGCCTAAAGAAGTTTACACTTCAAAAATTGCAAAATTCAGACCGGAAGTACCACTTTTAGTCTTATCGAATAGCGATTTTTTGCAAATATGTCGTAATTTATGCATTCTATATATATTTATCAAGAGTACAAAAGTATTTAGAACTGGATTTGCAATATTTTTTGTATATAGAAAATTTCAAAATTCGGACCGGAAGTGGCACTTTTACTCTCAGCGAGTAGCACTTTTTTTCGAATATCTTGCAAAGTATGCATTCTATAGCGATTTATTAAGAGAATGAAAGTACTTAGAATAGGATTTTGAATAAGTTTTGTATAAAAAAAAATTCTAAAATTGTATAGTTTGAAACGCTCATACGTATAAGAAAGTCGTTTTCATCCCTCAATTACTTTACCTTTTAAACTGGGCCAATCGTCGACTCAAATGTTTCCCTTTCTTTTTATATTCTTTTTTATTTCCCATTTTATATAGAGAGAAAAGCAAAGACACAAACGTTTTTATAACTAAAATTAGCAAAGCGTCTAAACGATAAATCGTAAATGAACACAAATATTTAAGAGGCGTACGATCCTGTAAATTTTGCGTAGAGAGGGGGCATTTTCTTCTAAATAGTGACACACGTGTTTGTATTCACAGAAGAAAAACCATGAAAAGAAAAAGTGGCTAGACTTGTTCACAAAATAAAATAACCTGAAATCAGACTTTCGGATTTTGTTTGGTTCTATTTATATCGAGCGATTATGACTTTACTTTGGAACCGCCAGAATGTCGATATTTAAGAAAAGGGGACTGGAAAAATATCGTTTTTTCCTATTACCTCAGCCGGTTTTGATTTTTTCTTTGGAATAGTTTCACCAGCATTTGGTAACAATATCGTTTTGTAATAATAGAACATTATATTAGTTGGAAAATATATATTTAATATTTACTTATTATATTAGATGTTTATTATAAATCACAATACAGTATTGTTATAGAATTGCATCATACAAAAACTTCTTTCAACACTGTAATGTGTGGAAAGTGCAAGTTATTCCGACCCTTCTAAAATTGTTTTTTTCCTATTATTTTTGCCAATTTCGATTTTTTCTTTGAATGCGTTGGAACAATTTAGAACGAACCTAGAACAACCTGATACAACTGTCAGAATTTAGATTTTCAAAAAAAGGGGGGCTAACCTCTCACTTTTAGATTTCGTTTTTTTGCAATATATTTTGATATATGGAATACGGTTTTGATGTAGTAGAACAGCGTTTAGAACAAATCTAGAACAACCTGGAAAAACGGTCAGAATTTGAATTTTCGCAAATAGAGGGGCTATAAGAAAATCCCTTTACCTATTAACTCAGCCAATTATTATTTTTTATTTGAAATACTTTGGAACAGTTTAAAGCAAACCTAGAATAACTGCCAGAATTTCGATTTTCGAAAAAAGGGGCACTGGCGGTAAAAGTTGTTTTTTACAATTTACTCGACCGATTATGATTTATTTTTTGAAATACTTTGGAACAATTGAGAACAAACCTAGAACAACCTGGAACAACCATCAGAATTTAGATTTTTAAAAAATGAGGAGATAACTTCTCTTTTGGATATAGTTTTTTGCAACAATATCTTTTCGTATTTAAGAGACACGGTTGAGACACGGTTTTGATGTAATAAAACTGCGGATCCACACTATGAAATAACATAAATCTTTCTTAGATAGGAGATATAAGAAAAATTTATGTTATTTCATAGTCTAGACTCCGAAGAGTGTTTGGTATGAGGTAATACACAAAGACTGGACAATTAATACTGACTGTCACACGTTTAGACAAACGCGCGGATGTCAAGAAATTAATCATTCTTTTTATTGCACCTACAAACGGAACATCATAAATAATAGCCTTGGAAAAGTTTCCAGGGGACTACACGGCCACTTGCTTATTCCTCTACGTTTTCTATGTTTTTGTGAACATCTTTTTTCAAAAAAAACATAGTTTAGGCCTACTGGGGATACCATGAGAACAAAAGCGCGCTTTGCTTTCTACCTCCAAGGTAGTGCGGAAAGTAGTGCGGAAAGTAGTGCGGAAAGTAGTGCGTTGACGTTTTATATGCCACATAGCGGTTATTTATAAAAAATGCGGTGTGGCCACCACACGACTTTCTTATACGTATGAGCGTTTCAAATTATAGAATTTTAAGAATTTTTTTTACAAAAATTATTCAAAATCCTATTCTAAGTACTTTCATTCTCTTAATAAATCGCTATAGAATGCATACTTTGCAAGATATTCGAAAAAAAGTGCTACTCGCTAACAGTAAAAGTGTTACTTCCGGTCCGAATTTTGAAATTTCATATATACAAAAAATATTGTAAATCCAGTTCTAAATACTTTTGTACTCTTGATAAATATATATAGAATGCATAACTTATGATATATTTGCAAAAAATCGCTATTCGATAAGAGTAAAAGTGGTACTTCCGGTCTGAATTTTGAAACTTTTTTTATACAAAAGGTATTGAAAATTATATTTTAAATACTTTTATACCCGTAACGTACTTGTCTAAAAAGCATGACTTGCGAAATATTCGCAAAAAACTGATTTTCGATAAGAGTAAAAGACCTACTTCCGGTAGGAATTTCGAAAAATTTTTTAAATAAAATTGTTCTAAATTTTAATTTTAAGTACATATAAATTCTTTATAAATTTGTTTAAACTCAGTAATTGACGAAATATTGGCAAAATTCGAATTTTTCACTGAAGTAAACTGCTACTTCCGGTCTACCGATTTTACTGAAAAACTAATCAGATCTCAAGAGGGAGATTATACACGTAAATACAACATTTGGAATTGATATCTACAGCGGTTTGACCGCTATCGTGGTCACACACACACACACAGAGAGAGAGAGACAGCCACAGACATTTTTTTAAAACCACTTTTTCGGTATCAGGGGACTTAAAACGTGGACATCTGCAAAAATCTCGAGGTCGAAAATTTTCATCATCACAATACTTCCTTATACTACGTATTAGAAAGTAATAAAAAGTTCGTAGAAGCTTTTCTGAAAAAAAAAAATGTGAAATATTAATAAAAAATATATGAATAACAATCGGTTGTAAATTGTAGTATTAAAATTTGCTTCAAATCAATGATTACGATGAATCCGGCAAAACTCTATGTTCCTATCTACCGACGTTGAAATTTTTATAATTTAATTTTGCTAATTAACAATATCAGTGCCGATTGTGAAGAATATAATTTTTAATAATTTAAAACGTGCGCTACTTAGAGAATCTGAATATTTTTACATTTTGTAAGAAACACCGGCACTGTTGCAATACAAAATTGTTTTTGTCAGATTTTAGTTTTCTCTAAAACATTCCTCATATTATTAAAAAGCCTCAACATGTAAAGTAAATACAAATTATGATAAGAAATAATAAGAAGTACATACAACTTAGATAATTAATAATCATAATAATAATACAACTATATATTTATTGCAGAATAAAATTTATTATCTAATTAATTCCGGCAAATATCATTAAAATAATTACAAATTATATAAAACTAAATAAATGCAAGCCAAAAGAATGAGTGAATGAATGAGAAAGAGCAAAAAAAAATTTGGAATAAAGTAGACCCATAAATATTTTCCTGCAATAAATGTAAATGCCCGAGACAAATATCCCAAGTTTATTTGCTATCTAGTTGACCAGACATCGGGTCGTGTACGTGCATTCTCTAAAAGGCACGCGCATTTTAAACACCTCCCCTTAATTGAGAACTTCCCCTTAAAGCATACTAGTGTATCGACTCACCGCATGGGGGGCGCCAGCGCACGGTGTGCTTTTTAATAAAAACTTTATAAACATTTTATGAAGAAATGTCACAATAAAAAAAAATTAGAACATGCGAAAAATCCTAGAAAAAAATGCACTTTCTGGCAATGTAAATTACATTGCCGCAACTATTTTCATTTAGAATTAAAAAATACTTTTTTTAACTAAAATTTTCGAAAATAACATTGCCTTATTCTTTATTTATTTTCCATTCTTTTTTATAAAAACCTTTTTTAATTTAAATTAATAATAACTCTAAGAAATTGTTCAACAAGAACGGATCACATAGTCCGACTGATGTAGCCTCTTAAAAAAAAAACATAGTTGGCTTAAAAGTCGATTATTTTTTAAACACATTTTGTTTTATTTGTCAGTTTTGTGGTTTTAATTAATATAGTATAGTACAATTATATCAACTACTGGTAAATTTCCATGTTTTTAAAATGTGCACAAAATGTTTCAAAAAGAAATCGCCAAGTTGTTTTTGTGTATTTCACGTTTAAAATATCCAATACAATATGGACTGGATAGTGATCGAACTATCAACATCAAATTTAGTATATTTACACATACATATACACAACTGTTTATTACAAAACCCAAATAAAAAAATAAAGTAGGTACTTACTTGATAATCTTGATATGCAGGCATACTAGGTACTTTCATTTTGGGCGGGCTCATATATTGCCGCCATCTTGAAGATAAAAAGGTTCTCATAGACTTTAGAGTTCCGGCCCTAATAAAACATGAAGTTCTTGTCTATTTCTGTTCCCCCACTTTCCACATGCATTTATCTATGTCCGCCCGGTACAACTGATAATGAGAAAGTAGGACTGGATAGTAAGTATGTAGTAGGTACAACTAGATGTTTCGTTCTTTAGCATTCATTTTATAATTTCAGTTTCTATTTGTTTTACTGTTTTTTATGCTCTAAGTTCATTGAAAAGGGGTTAATTTCGATATTCCCCTAGAGGTGTATGTTATTTACAAAAAATAATCAATATATTTTTGCAATGAAAAAAAATATTTTTGAATTTTTGGGTCTTGTAGTTAAGAAAATAGATACCGGTATATATGAACTTCAAAAAAATGCGGTACCCTATACAGGGTGTTATAAATTAAGTCGGCACTTTTGCTAACTTTGTTATTAATGAAACTACAGTATCGGTTAAATTAGCAAAGTAGTAGTATTTTTATCATGAACAATTATAGCAGAACCGAAAAGATTTTGTGTTTTAATGGAACACCCAGTATATTTTTGCAAATATATTGAATGACGGAATTATTTTAAAAAAGAAAGCTTTCAGACATTATTTCAAAAAAATGAAAGTTGCAGCAGTTATCCACTATTTTGTACAGCAATTTATATCAATAAAATCAAGATGGCTATGATAAAAAAAACAGCAAATACTAAACAAGCATTGTGTATTATGTATATTTATTATAATAGATGTTCGAAGACATCACCGTTTTGTCCAATACAATACATCCAATACAAAAAATGAGGTGTGGCCACCACACGACTTTCTTATACGTATGAGCGTTTCAAATTATAGAATTTTAAGAATTTTTTTTATAAAAATTATTCAAAATCCTATTCTAAGTACTTCTATTCTCTTAATAAATCTCTATAGAATGCATACTTTGCAAGATATTATCAAAAAAGTGCTCCTCGCTAAGAGTAAAAGTGCTACTTCCGGTCCGAATTTTGAAATTTAATATATACAAAAAATATTGCAAATCCAGTTTTAAATACATTTATATTCTTGATAAATATATATAGAATGCATAACTTACGACATATTTGCAAAAAATCGCTACTTATTCGATAAGAGTAAAAGTGGCACTTCCGGTCAAAATTTTGAAATTTTTTTTATACAAAAGATATTGAAAATTATGTTTTAAATACTTTTATACTCGCAACGTACTTGTCTAAAAAGCATGACTTGCGAAATATTCGCAAAAAGCTAATCTTCGATAAGAGTAAAAGTCCTACTTCCGGTCGGAATTTCGAAAAACTTTATCAATACAATTTTTCTCAAATTTAATTTTAAGTACATTTGAATTCTTTATAAATTTGTTTAAACTTAGTAATTGACGAAATATTTGCAAAATTCGATTTTTTCACTGAAGTAAACTACTACTTCCGGTACGCCGATTTTGCTCAAAATCTAATCAGTTCTCAAGAGGGAGATTATATTCATAAATATAAAATTTGGAATTGATATCTATAGCGGACAGACAGACAGACACACACACAGACATTTTTTAAAAACCACTTTTTTGGTATCAGGGGACCTCAAAACGTGGACATCTGCAAAAATCTCGAGGTCGAAAATTTTCATAATCACAATACTTCCTTATACTACGTATAAGAAAGTAAAATGAAGTGTGGCCACCACACGACTTTCTTATACGTATGAGCATTTCAAACTATACAATTTTTAGAATTTTTTTATACAAAAATTATTCAAAATCCTATTCTAAGTACTTTCATTCTCTTAATAAATCGCTATAGAATGCATCCATTGCAAGATATTCGAAAAAAAGTGCTACTCGCTAAGAGTAAAAGTGCTACTTTCGGTCCGAATTTTGAAATTTCATGTATACAAAAAATATTGCAAATTCAATCTAAATACTTTTGTACTCTTAATAAATATATATAGAATGCATAATTTACGACATATTTGCAAAAAACCGCTATTCGGTAAGAGTAAAAGTGGTACTTCCGGTCCGAATTTTGAAATTTTTTTTATACAAAAGATATTTAAAATTTTCATGTAAATACTTTTATACTCGTAATGTACCGGGTGTTTTTTTATCTTTGATATCATTTTGATCACCTGCAACTTTCTTGTTTTTAAAAATATCAGAATGAAGCAAAAATCATTTTGCATGGGTATCTATGAAGTTTTTTACGTTTTAAAAAATAAAACAAAACACTAACGTTTTTCCAAGATATTAACCTAACTTATATTTTTTTAAATGGAAAGCCCTAAATATTTTCGGATATTTCGATTTTACATGAAATTTCAAATATATTTTATAAAGCATACCCCATACCTATCTTCAACGGTTTGCGAGAAAACGGCGTTTAAACATGCCATTTTTAGAATAATTTAATTTTGTAAAATTGTTTTTTTTAATAATTTGTTACTTTGTTAATCGTTAATCTTTTGTTTTATTAAAAATAAACTTTCTAAATAATTATGAAAAATGATTTATGTTTGATTTCGACATCTTTAAGAACATAGAGTTACAAAACTAAATTTTTCTTTGTTGCATGTTTAAACGCCGTTTTTTCGCAAACCGTTGAAGACAGGTATGGGGTATGCTTTATAAAATATACTTGAAATTTCATGTAAAAGCGAAATATCCGAAAATATTTAGGGCTTTCCATTTAAAAAAATATAAGTTAGGTTAATATCTTGGAAAAACGTTAGTGTTTTGTTTTATTTTTTAAAACGTAAAAAACTTCATAAATACCTATGCAAAATGATTTTTGCTTCATTCTGATATTTTTAAAAACAAAAAAGTTGCAGGTAATCAAAATGATATCAAAGATAAAAAAACACCCGGTACCTGCCTAGAAAGCATGACTTGCGAGATATTCGCAAAAAACCTATTTTCGATAAGAGTAAAAGACCTACTTCCGGTAGGAATTTCGAAAAACTTTTTAAATAAAATTGTTCTCAATTTTAATTTTAAGTACATATGAATTCTTTATAAATTTGTATAAACTTAGTATTTGACGAAATATTGGCAAAATTCGATTTTTATACTGAAGTAAACTGCTACTTCCGGTCTACCGACTTTACTGAAAAACTAATCAGATCTCAAGAGGGAGATTATACACGTAAATACAAAATTTGGAATTGATATCTCCAGCGGTTTGACCGCCATCGTGGTCACAGACAGACAGACAGACACACAGACAGACAGACACACAGCCAGACATTTTTTAAAAACCACTTTTTTGGTATCAAGGGGCCTCAAAACGTGGACATCTGCAAAAATCTCGAGGTCGAAAATTTTCATCATCACAATACTTCCTTATACTACGTATAAGAAAGTAAAAAATGAGGTGTGGCCACCACACGACTTTCTTATACGTATGAGAGTTTCAAACTATACAATCTTAAGAATTTTTTTATACAAAACTTATTCAAAATCCTATTCTAAGTACTTTTATTCTCTTAATAAATCGCTATAGAATGCATACTTAGATATTCGAAAAAAAGTGCTACTCGCTAAGAGTAAAAGTGCTACTTCCGGTCCGAATTTTGAAATTTCATGTATACAAAAAATATTGCAAATATAGCTCTAAATACTTTTGTACTCTTAATAAATATATATAGAATGCATAATTTACGACATATTTGCCAAAAATCGCTATTCGGTAAGAGTAAAAGTGTTACTTCCAGTCCGAATTTTGAAATCTTTTTTATACAAAAGATATTGAAAACTATGTTTTAAATACTTTTATACACGTAACGTGCCTGTCTAAATAGATTGACTTGCGAAATATTCGCAAAAAACCGATTTTCGATAAGAGTAAAAGACCTACTTCCGGTAGGAATTTCGAAAAACTTTTTAAATAAAATTGTTCTCAATTTTAATTTTAAGTACATATGAATTCTTTATAAATTTGTATAAACTCAGTATTTGACGAAATATTGGCAAAATTCGATTATTTCACTAAAGTAAACTGCTACTTCCGGTCTACCGATTTTACTGAAAAACTAATCAGATCTCAAGAGGGAGATTATACATGTAAATACAAAATTTGGAATTGATATCTCCAGCGGTTTGACCGCTATCGTGGTCACAGACAGACAGACAGACAGACAGACAGACAGACACACAGACATTTTTAAAAACCACTTTTTTGGTATCAGGGGACCTCAAAACGTGGACATCTGCAAAAATCTCGAGGTCGAAAATTTTCATCATCACAATACTTCCTTATACTACGTATAAGAAAGTAAAATGAGGTGTGGCCACCACACGACTTTCTTATACCTATGAGCGTTTCAAACTATACAATTTTAAGAATTTCCTTATAGAAAAGTTATTCAAAATTCTATTCTAAGTATTTCCATTCTCTTAATAAATCGCTACAGAATGCAAGGATATTCGAAAAAAAGTGCTATTCCCTAAGAGTAAAAGTTACTTCCGGTCCGAATTTTGAAATTTCATATATACAAAAAATATTGCAAATCCAGTTCTAAATACTGTTGTACTCTTGATAAACATATATAGAATGCATAATTTACGACATATTTGCAAAAAATCGCTTTTCGGTGAGATTAAAGTGGCAGTTCCGGTCCGAATTTTGAAAATTTTTTTATAGAAAAGGCGTTGAAAATTAAGTTCTAAATACTTTTATACCCGTAACGTACCTGTCTAAAAAGCATGACTTGCGAATTATTCGCAAAAAACTGATTTTCGTTAAGAGTAAAAGGTGTACTTTCGGTAGGAATTTCGAAAAACTTTTTTAATAAAATTCTTCTCAAATTTAATTTTGAGTACATATGAGTTCTTTATAAATATGTTTAAACTTAGTAAATGGCGAATAATTGGCGTAATTCGATTTTTTCACTGAAGTAAACTACCACTTCCGGTCTATCGATTTTACTGAAAATCTAATCAGATCTCAAGAGGGAGATTATATTCGTAAATACAAAATTTGGAATTGATATCTATAGCGGTTTGACTGCTATCATGGTCACACACACACACACACTGACATACACATACACAAACAGGGAGAGAGACAGACATTTTTTAAAAATCACTTTTTCGGGGACTTCAAAACGTGGACATCTGCAAAAATCTCGAGGTCGAAAATGTTCATCATCACAATACTTCCTTATACTACGTATAAGAAAGTAAATCAGTACATATTTAACAAGCATTGCGCATATGTTTTGTTTAGGCCAAGCCAAAATTTAACAATAATTATTTGTAATACTTTCACATCTTGTAAAATGCAATTTATATCGCACAGTGTAGGTATTATTCGAAAACGCCGAACAATTATAAAACATACTAAGGTTTAACTATTTGAACATGAATGCATTATTTGTGTACCAGACGTATTCTCTCACGATCATAAATCATGTAAAAACACTCGATTTTAAGTGGTGTATTTCTTTTAATATTAATATCTTATTTTTGCGGGCTCGCATATGCAGCTGTACAAACAAGAGATGTGGGAATTCGTGAAATGAACACACACATATTTATTAAAATTATTAACATTTTGAAAGTGAAACAAGACGGTCGATAGCATTTAAAAAAGGGTACATTTGAGTTCACGAAATTCTATTCTTTTCGGTAGCAACGAAATTAATACCTACAAATCGCGATTTGTCTGTTTTATTATTTGTTAATCATAAGAAATTAATTCAACGCTATCTGTATATTTAAAATAAAGTATCAATTCAACAAGGATAAACTGTTTGTGTAAGTGTTTCCTAACCACGACAAATACATGGTGTATACCCAAAGTTATACTGGTCCTTTGAGCAATAAAAAACAAGAAACGAGCCACCACTAAAAGCATTAGTGGAACCGTTAAAGACTGTCAGGTCGCAACATTTGGTCTATTTCGAGCCGGATTCAGCTACTCCATTTCAGCAAAGAAAGAAAATAACACAGGTTAGTGGCATTTCATAAGTTTCCTTATAATTGATCCTTTCATAACATATTTCACATTTATCCCATAACAATGGCAAATATAGAAATAGAAATCAAAGAATTAAAATTAAAACGTACTGCATTAAAGTCCAGTCTTACCAAATTTAGTAACTATGTGAATGACATCAAAATCGAGTCAAACTACCAAACACAATTAAAAATACGGCTAGGTAAATTATCAAATTTCCTTAATCAATTTTCTGAGATTCAAACCAAGATTAGTGTGCGAGAAGAGGAGGATAATTTTGATAACGAAGTAGATCCTGTTGAAGAAAAGTATTTCAACATTATCACAAAAGCTCAAGAATTACTTGAAAGCAAAGCACAATCGGAATCATCAGAAAGGCACCTCAATATAAAGGATCAAATCAATTTACCGAAAATTTCATTGCCTCAATTTCACGGCGCAATCGAAGAATGGTTTTCATTTCAAGAAACATTCAAGTCTATTATACATAACAACGAACAACTTACGGATACACAAAAATTCATTTATTTAAAATCATGTATTCACAAAGATGCGGCAAACATTATCGAATCATTAGATACTACAGCGGATAACTATTCAATAGCATGGGATATGTTAGTTGAGCGATATAACAACAGAAAACTAGTAATTCAGAGGCACATAAAGGCTATTCATGAGTTACCTAACATAGGAAAAGAAAACAGCTATCTTTTACGAAAATTAGTAGATGGCGCACTTAAACACATGCGTGCACTCAAAGCATTAGGCAGACCAACGGAACATTGGGATGATATATTAATTTATATTATTACAAACAAATTAGATAACCTAACATGTAGAGAGTGGGAGTCAAATGTAGATATAGATGTAGTACCAACATTTAAAATTAATTTCTTATCCGTAAATGCAACACATTAGAAGCAATATCTAAGCCAATCACTACACATACTAAGCCCTGTAAAAATGTATCAGTACACGTAACAGCGCAATCAACCAGCTGTGCTATGTGCAATGAAAAGCATTTAATATATTATTGTAAGCGACTATTAAATATGCAACCAGAAGAAAGAATGAAGAGAATTAAGTCATTACAGTTATGCATAAATTGTCTTAAACCAAATCATTCAGTTTTTCAATGCACCGCATCATCTTGTAAAAAATGCAACGGTAAACATAATACGTTGTTACATATTACGCAGCAGACAAGTAATAATCCACCAGCGCAGCAGCCAAAAAATAAGCCACCATTGCCGGTAAGCGATGCATCGTCCTCAAGAGACGTGATTTCATCAAGCTTATCTAATTATTCCAGTAAAAATACCACGCAAGTATTATTGTCAACAGCAGTAGTGGATATTAGGGATAAATTTGGAAATTACATCGAATGTCGCGCACTACTAGATTCAGGATCACAATCAAGCTTTATTAGCGAAACATTAGCTGAAAAATTACAGTTGCACAAACAATCCACCAATATATCACTAATAGGGGTGAATCAAGCAAAATCCGTCGTGAATGAAAGCATGCAAATCAATTTAAAATCTAGATTCTGTCAATTCACAACTAGTATAAATTGTTTGATACTAAAGAACATTACACAACCTCTTCCGGTATTATCTATTGAAAGAAAATTAATCCCTATACCTAAAAACCTAAAACTGGCGGATCCTGATTTCAATACTACAAATACAATAGATTTATTAATAGGCGCGGAATTATTTTGGAGTTTATTGTGTGTCGGGCAAATTAAGCCAAACAAAACAACGCTTTGTATGCAAAAAACTCTGCTGGGATGCATTATATCGGGTACAGCACCTAATGCAAATTTATCACATACACACATTACTTGCAATTTCGTAATGCGAAATAGCATTAATGAACAACTGACAAAATTTTGGGAAATAGAAGAAGTCATTTCAAAGAATTCATTGAACATTGAAGAAAAGAAGTGTGAGACACATTTCATAAATACTTATCAAAGAGACGAAACCGGTCGAATTGTTGTAGAATTGCCTATGCGCGAAGGGAATCAATTAAAGTTAGGGAATTCAAGGGATGTCGCATTGAAAAGGTTTTACACGGTAGAAAGCAAATTACAAAAACAACCGCTACTCAAAGCACAGTGCACCGCATTCATGCAAGAATATGAAACGTTAAATCATATGCGTTTAGTCCGTGACCCTTCTCACAAAGAACCACGGACTGACTTTTACTTGCCACATCATGCTGTAATAAAGGAAGATAGCATGACTACAAAACTAAGGGTAGTATTTGACGGATCAGCAAAGTCGAGTACCGGAGTTTCCTTAAATGACATTTTAATGGTGGGACCCAGTGTTCAACAAGATCTGTTCTCCATCATCTGTCGCTTTCGCACACATCCCATTGTAATCACAGCCGATATCGAAAAAATGTATCGTCAGATAAAGGTCAACGAAAAGCACCATAGTCTACAAAGAATACTTTGGAGAACTAATATACATGAAGCAGTAAAAACGTACGAGCTAACTACTGTTAGTTATGGAACGGCCAGTGCTGCCTTTTTAGCAACACGCGCTCTAAAACAAGTGGCATTAGAAGAATCCTCGCAGTATCCATTAGGTGCATCAATTATTCAGCGGGACTTCTATGTTGACGACCTACTAACAGGAGCATCAACAATCGAAGACGCCAAGGAGTTAATCCATCAAGTAAACAAGATCCTGCTAAAGGGCGGATTTACTCTACGAAAATGGGCTTCAAATACTCCTGAAATATTAAAGGATATCTTTCACGAAGCAGAAGATACATTGCTAACACTATCAATGGAGTGTACAATTAAAACACTCGGATTGCAGTGGAGTTCAACATCTGATACATTGCAATACAAAATCTCAGCCTCAATGGATGGAAACATAACGAAGAGGTTAATCTTATCATGCATATCTCAAATTTTCGACCCTCTTGGTCTATTGGGACCTCTAATTATCAGGGGGAAATTAATGATGCAAATTTTGTGGCAACTTCAGATTGAATGGGATGAATCAGTACCTATGAATATACACACGGCCTGGTTAGAATACAAACAAGATTTACAAGAAGCAACGGAAAATTCTTCGGATCTAGTTTCACGAGGTTCCTCAACAGGGGAATTAATCACTAATGATCTTTGGTGGATGGGACCTTCCTGGCTGAACAAGTATGAAGAACTGCCAACAAATGCGTTCACCCAAGAAACCATAGTTGACATTCCGGAAGTTCGAACTAAGGTCATAAGTAATACAGCAACAATTCAACAACCATTTGACATATTTACAAGATACTCAAACTTGCACACATTACACAGAATAACTGCTTATTGCCTCAGATTCGTGAATAATGTGCGAGCTAAGTGTACATTCAATCACTCAAATGCAAGCTATGGCATTTTAACGGTTAGCGAAATAGAACTCGCCAAAGCACGGTTACTACAGAACTTACAGCAATCATGCTTTGGCAGTGAATACTTAGACTTATTGAAGGGTGTTGCTGTTAATAAGAAAAGCAAATTGCTGTGTCTAAATCCATTTTTGGATGAAGGCAAGCTAATCGGAGTCGGTGGTAGATTACGCAAGGCTGACTTGTCCTTCTCTGAGAAACACCCCTTGATACTACCTAGCAATCACATTTATACAAATTTGATTATCAAGCACACACATGAACGCCAACTGCATGCGGGGGTACATGGAACGTTAGCAGCTGTTCGAGACACCTATTGGCCGCTTGCAGGAAAAAACTCAGTCAAACGAGTCTTAAGAAAATGCATTGCGTGTTTCAAGGTAAAACCAAACACGTATCAATACATCATGTCTGACCTACCCCAAACACGTGTACAAGAATCTCGACCATTCATCAATACTGGTGTCGACTATGCTGGTCCATTATTGATACGAGAATCACGTAGAAGAGGAAGTAAACAGATTAAGGCATACATTGCATTATTTATATGTTTAGCAAGTAAAGCTGTACATATCGAAGTTGTCTCAGATTTAACGACGGATGCATTCCTAAATGCTTTGAAAAGAATGATTGCGCGTCGTGGTAAAATTACTAATATATATTCTGACAATGCTACAAACTTTATTGGCGCCGATCGAGAGTTACAGACATTATACACAATTTTCCAAGGTCAAACAAACAAAGGCCTGTATGATTTCCTATCAGCACACCAAATCAAATGGAACTTTATTCCTCCACGATCACCGCATTTCGGTGGCATTTGGGAAGCTGGAATAAAGTCACTCAAATATCATTTAAGACGTACAGCCGGAAATGCAGTTTTGACTTTTGAGGAACTTACTACATTGTTAGTACAAATTGAGGCCGTTCTTAATTCTCGCCCTATATGTCCTATGTCATCCGATCCTACTGATTTGTGTTACCTAACTCCTGGTCATTTTCTCATTGGAATGCCATTAGCTTCTTACGTAGAACCAACCATCACACATTTAAAAATCAATCAGCTGTCAAGGTATCAGCTTATTGAGAGCATTAAACAACATTTTTGGTCACGCTGGTCCAGGGAATATTTGCACAGCCTACAAACCAGAACGAAGTGGAAGGATAATCAAGAACGACAAATACAGCTTAATGACCTAGTTCTCATCAAGGACGACAACCGACCCCCATTGCAATGGACTACGGGCCGCGTTCAAAAACTACTTCCTGGTGATGATGGTGTTGTGAGATGTGTGACAATTAAAACTTCTAAGGGTGAATATACGCGAGCAACATCACGTTTATGTATTTTACCTGTCTACGAATAGTATCACGCGAGGCATTGGGTAGTACTTAGTGTGATTTTAGGGACCCTTAAGTATAGTAATACAATTTAAATTCTAAGTACAAGCCACTATAAGGTTTTCACTTAATGTTGATTGAAAGTCAGGGCTTTCAAGGCGGCCGGCATGTTTAGGCCAAGCCAAAATTTAACAATAATTATTTGTAATACTTTCACATCTTGTAAAATGCAATTTATATCGCACAGTGTAGGTATTATTCGAAAACGCCGAACAATTATAAAACATACTAAGGTTTAACTATTTGAACATGAATGCATTATTTGTGTACCAGACGTATTCTCTCACGATCATAAATCATGTAAAAACACTCGATTTTAAGTGGTGTATTTCTTTTAATATTAATATCTTATTTTTGCGGGCTCGCATATGCAGCTGTACAAACAAGAGATGTGGGAATTCGTGAAATGAACACACACATATTTATTAAAATTATTAACATTTTGAAAGTGAAACAAGACGGTCGATAGCATTTAAAAAAGGGTACATTTGAGTTCACGAAATTCTATTCTTTTCGGTAGCAACGAAATTAATACCTACAAATCGCGATTTGTCTGTTTTATTATTTGTTAATCATAAGAAATTAATTCAACGCTATCTGTATATTTAAAATAAAGTATCAATTCAACAAGGATAAACTGTTTGTGTAAGTGTTTCCTAACCACGACAAATACATGGTGTATACCCAAAGTTATACTGGTCCTTTGAGCAATAAAAAACAAGAAACGAGCCACCACTAAAAGCATCAGTGGAACCGTTAAAGACTGTCAGGTCGCAACATGTTTATTATAATAGATGTTCGAAGACATCACCGTTTTGTCCAATACACTTCCGAATTCGTTTATGTACATTGCGAGTTGCTTTTAAAATCGATCTTGCGTCTATGGTATTAGCAATAGTAATTATTTTATTTTGCAGCTCTACGTTTTCATATGAGCTGCAAAATAAAATAATTACTATATACTATACTAAGCATAAGATATCTAACAAACCTACAAACTGTAGAATTTGATTAGGGACGATGTTAATCTATAATTATTATTATTTATTGTGTTAAAGATGTTATTTCACTTTTTTTAAGTACTTACACATATTGGACCAGATTATTTTAGTAATAAATAAATTAGAAATCTGGAAACAGAAGTAAGCTTCGAAAATATACGTAGACATAGGTAATAGTTATAGGTATGCATAAATATTCGTCAAAATTATTCCTGTTTTTCAAAGATTAATCTTTTTCAATTCTTGAAATTTCAGCAGATCTCATTTAACTGCTCTCAGGATCCATATAACCTATTTTAAGTTTTAAAACAACTTTTGAAGGACCCATGATATTTACATAATATACACTGTGTATCAGCCAAATCGAATAAATTCGAAAATAAGTAAATGGGGGCGTGTCGTGTTCGAAAAAACGCTCGGACACGTCGATTGGTATTTTTAGTTGTGCATATTTTTCAACAGAAACTTTTTATACATGGTGTGTCATGTAACGGTGGCCAATACCAACTTATTTATTTAAAATGTAACACCCTGTATATTATTCCCACATTTTGGATTCTTCAGAAAATTCCTATCTTCAACTGTTTCGAAAATATTATGTGTTTTCTGATTTATTGCAAAAATTAACATTGAAGAAAGAAAATTATTAGATAAATGCTCTACAACACACTCAAAAACCAATAACTTAACGGTTTATTTCTTGATAATGTAAAAAAACTTTCAAAAAAAACATTCCTTTTTACCGATATGAAATAAACAAAAACTGTAAATACTTTTGTTTAAAACGACTGGCCTTGGCAAATTGTTGTCTGTCTGCATATCAGAAAAATGGTTCGTTTAACAGAAATGCACAAAATAACAATTCTACTGATAATTGGTTATGGAGATAACACACGAACACAAATGGAAGTTGCTCGCTTATTTCATGAAAAATTTCCAAATTTGCCGCCTATATCCCAAGGGACAATTAGTAAAATAGAAAACCAATTTCGCGATGTAAGGCAGATAAAAAAAGAAAGCAGCTGCCAATGCAATAAGTGATGCTAACCAATTGGATATTATACTTGAGTTTAAGGGAAACCCACATACTTCTAGTCGACAAGCAGCCACGATGTTCGATGTTAGCCATTCATCGATTATTCGAACATTATAAGAAAATAAAATGCATCACTATAAATTGATACCAACTCAGGAGCTCATGGAAGACGATTTTGATAGGAGAACGTATTTATGTGAACATATGATGGCAATGTTAGATAACAATGTGATCCAATTAGAACATGTTTTGTTTTCTGATGAGTGCACCTTTATACTTCACGGTCGTGCTAATCGTCAAAATTGCCGCTATTGGTCGAGGGAAAATCCTCACTGGATAAGAGAAGAACATACGCAATACCCTGTAAAGGTTAATGTTTGGGCAGGAATTGTTGGAGATTATATCATAAGTCCCTTTTACTTTCTTATACGTAGTATAAGGAAGTATTGTGATGATGAAAATTTGCGACTTCGAGATTTTTGCAGATGTCCACATTTTGAGGTCCCCTGATACCGAAAAAGTGGTTTTTAAAAAATGTCTGTGTGTATGTGTGTGTGTGTGTGTGTCTGTGACCTTGATAGCGGTCAAACCGCTGTAGATATCAATTCCAAATTTTGTATTTAGTAGTATAATCTCCCACTTTAGAATTGATTAGATTTTGAGCAAAATCGGCAGACCGGAAGTAGTAGTTTACTTCAGTGAAGGAATCGAATTTTGCCAATATTTCGTCAACTACTAAGTTTAGACAAATTTATAAAGAATTCATAAGTATTTAGAACTTAATTTCCAATATCTAAATTTCAAAATTCGGACCGGAAGTATCACTTTTACTCTTACCGAATAACGATTTTTTGCAAATATGTCGTAAATTATGCATTCTATATATCGTCGGGTTACTGCCAAAACAAGATAAGTGCATTTTCTTGTATTTTTGGGTTAAGTGTGATTCTTTGCTTAAAATGAACAAATTATGTTCTGCCAAAACCAGGTAGGTGTATTGTAAACATAAAAGGCTAATACGCATGTCCCCAAAAGAGACAAGTGCAATATAAGAATTAAACAGCCAGTCAAAACAAGACAAGTGCTTGTATCTCAAGGTGTGATTTATTTTTATATGTTTTTATACTGCCATAACAAGTTATATGGCACCTACTTATCTTATTTTACCTGTCTATTTTTCTCCCTATTTTATGTTTTTATAAACAAAAATAAGATAACTACCACATATCGGGTTTTGGCTGTACTATTATAGACTTTCTAGATGTAATTAATATTATTTGTTCAGCTATTTGGTACTTAACTTATTTTGCTTGTATTAGTTACGCTGCTCATGGCGGTAAGTCATTACGTCAATTATATACAATTGTCACTTGTCTTGTTTTGCTAGTATAACTATTAAAACATAACCTAGAAAAACTGTTGATTTTATGTCAAGTAAAGGTAATCGATAAGTGAAATTTTGCGGTTTTTAGTTGTTTATTAAGTAAGAAACAAAGAATGTCTCGTGGTAAAGCAATTGTTAACATGGTTATTCAACAAAATAATGTTACAGGTAGGATTTTTATAAGATTTTTATTTACTCTATGTTTTATATTATGGGTTGTTTTTCTTAGATGTCCTTAACAGACCTAGTAAAGATATTGCGAATTTTCCGTGTGTGGAGGAGGGTACCTAGTTTAAATGTAAAAGATGCATGTGTTGATGGTGTTAAAGTACAGGTTGAGGTACATAGCCAATTAAACAGCGTCTGGAATAAAAACAAGGGTATGATGCTGTTATAATTTTAGTTTTGCAGCTGGTTAAGATTGACTACTTTTGCTTTAATAGGGGAAGATGCGGGAACTGCTAATACCAAATCATCTATTTTACATTTGGTGAAGGATAATTCAGATTCTATAGCAGCAAGTTGTAGTAGGCGACTTTTTTGTGAGGAAATAGCAGGAACAGTTAACAACTATCTAACCGATAGGGCGTCGTCTCAAGTTTCGGAGCAAAGACAATTTGATAATGAACTGGAAGATTTCACGGAAGATTCTGATTGCTCAGTGAAGGACAAGGATTACGTTCCGGAATCAGAATCTTCAGATGAAGAATCAGCTGAAGATACGTTTTCAGATATTCAAATAAAATCAACAGCAAAGGAAGTGCCTACACATGGTGATACTAGTAATACCACAGTGAATTCTGGTACAAAACGAAGCCGTTGGAAAAAATCAGATCCTAGTCAGTGGAAAAAAAACATAAACAAGCGCCAGAAAATCGAGATGAAGGCACCTAGACCAATAGACTGCTCTAAATGCCGCTTCAAGTGTTCAGATAGAATTTCCGCTGAAACACGATTGGAACTTTGTAAAAACTATTGGAAATGTGACTTCGTCCGAAGGAAAGATTTTATTCTAAATAATGTGGAAAGCAACATTCATATTAGACGTCGAGTGATACGTAATAGTAACAAAAAGGCCAGAACAGATTCCAAAAGCTTCTTTTTTTCACTAGATACAAGAGTACGTGTGTGTAAAAGTTTTTTCATTAAAACGCTTTGCATAAGTAAAGAAGTAATAGATCATGCACTTAAGAACAAGGGAGATGGAAGACTGTTTTCGGGAAGCGACAAAAGAGGCAAACATGAACCCTCTAATAAAACCAAACTAGATGATATACAAAAAGTTAAGGATCACATAGAGAGTTTTCCAGTAATGGAATCTCATTATACTCGTAAATCTACAAAGCGTCTATATCTAGATTCAAAATTAAGCATTAATAAGATGTATTCGCTGTATAGAGAATTGTGTGAGACAGATGGCTCGAAACCAGTCTCGTCAATAACTTATCGAAGAATATTTTGTACCAATTATAACTACTCATTTTATAAACCAAAAAAAGATCAGTGCCAAACATGCATGCAGTATGAAACGTGCAAAGATGTAGAAAAAAAGAAAAAACTAGAAGATGATTACCAGGCTCATATCGTAAGGAAGGAGGATTGCTATTCTGCTAAAGCAAGAGATAAAGAGAGGGCTTCAAGTGAAAAAAAATTTGTTTGTTGCACTTTCGATTTACAATGTGTGTTACAAATTCCCACAAGCGATGTCAGCCCTATGTACTATAGTCGAAAAATTTGTACGTATAATCTTACAATTTATGAGATGACCCCACCCAACGCTGCATTTTGCTATGTTTGGACAGAATTAAATGGAAAAAGAGGGAGTTCGGAGATTGGTACGTGTTTATACACTTATATAAATCAACAACTCTCTGATGACGTTACAGAACTATCCCTGTTTTCCGATACGTGCAGTGAACAAAATCGGAATCAAAACATGAGTGCTTTGCTGTTGTATTTGGTTCAAAGTAATCCTAAGTTAGAAGTGATAGAACAAAAATTCTTAGAAAGCGTGCATACTTACATGGAAGTTGACAGTATGCACAGCGCGATTGAAAAAGCGCAAAAATTTGTTCCTGTTTATACTATACACGACTGGTTGAACATTTTTCGCATGGCTAGAACATCAAAATCAAATAAAAAGCCCTATCAGGTTAAAGAATTGAAGTATAATGGTTTTTTGGATTTGGAAAAATTATCCAAACTTCTCATGAAAAACAAACTTAAGAACACAACGGGGGAAAAAGTTAACTGGCTCAAAGTTAAGTGCTTTAGGTATCTGAAGGCCAAGCCTTGGATTTTACAGTATAGATATGATCACAGCTCCGAATATATGGAAATAAACGTTTTGGGTAAAGGACGTCCTGTAAATTTTAAAGAAATTGAAATTGCAAAAGCATACACTAAGATACGACCATTATCAATTCAGAAAAAAAAAGACTTGCTAAAACTTTGTAAAACTAACGTTATCCCTGAAGGATTTCATCATTACTACAAATCGATACCAACCTCTTCACAGGCAGAAGATGTAGTTCCTGGACCAGCAGCTGAAGATTCGGATCCTGAAGAAGACCTAGTATTGAATGAGCCAGAAAACTGAAAACAGTAAATCTGTTCTGCCAAAAAAAGACAAGTGCTAAAAATTACGTGTTTTTCTTAAATAAATTTACAATTTTCGAAGTATTTTTATTTCCTTAGATACTGTTTTTTACAAATTTCTATTAAAGTTCAGTTGGTTATAAAACATAGTTGTTTTTTTTTAAACCTGATTTTTCCTATCCTACTGAAGTTAAAAACCCCAATATCTCAAAAGTGTAAAAACGTAACTTATCTTGTTTTGGCAGTAAGCCGACGATATATTTATGAAGAGTACAAAAGTATTTAGAGTTAGATTTGGAATATTTTTTGTAAAAATGAAATTTCAAAATTCGGACCGGAAGTAACTCTTTCATACGTATAAGAAAATCGTGTGGTGGCCACACGTCATTTTTTCATTGATGTCAATTTGAATGGCGATAATTATTTAGCATTACTCCAAAATAATGCCTTGCCAACTTTGACAAACTTATATCCTGATCCAGCAAACACACACGTTCCCGTGAATATGATATGCTTTCAGCGAGATAGTGCACCGCCCCATTACCAAATCAATGGATTGGGAGCCGAGGATCGATTGAATGGCCAGCGCGATCCCCTGACCTGACGTCATTAGACTTCTTCTTATAGGAATATGTCAATACCATTGCATACAAAACTAAACCCCTTGACTTAGCTGACTTAAGAAGACGAATAACGCTTACGAATAGATCGGTCACGCCTGAGATGTTGAGTAACATTAGAAGAAATTTTTATTATAAGATTAGGATGTTGCCAAGACGTTCGCGGCGTGCATATTGAACATCTCCTACATTGACATAAATGGGTTTTTTTTGTTTTTTCTTTTTAGATTATCAAGAAATAAACAGATTACTTATTAATTTTTGAGTGTATTGTAGCGAATTTCTGTAATCAAATAATTTTCTTTCTTTAATGTTAATTTTTGCAATAAATCTGAAAACACTTAATATTTCCGAAACAGTTGAAGATAGGTATAGGAAAATGTCCATGAAATATGTCTAGAATTTTCTGAAGAATCCAAAAATTAAATAATATGAAGGGTGTTGCGTTTAAAATAAAAAAGTTGGTATTATCGGCCACTGTTACAAGACACACCATGTATAAAAAGTTTCTGTTGGAAAAATGCACAACTAAAAATACCAACCGATGTGTTCGAAAGTTTTTTCGATCACGCTCCCATTTATTTAGTTTCGAATTTATTCCATTTGGCTGGTACACAGTGTATATTGATTTCCGTTTGCATTTAAATTGTGATTTATGCAACCAATAATACATCGACTAGACTATCAAAACCTCGTAGATCAAAACTATCAGCTTTTATTTGAGACTACACAGTATACACAGAAGTATAAATTAATCAATTTCCGCAAAAATATCATTTATTAATGTGCAAGAAATAGGCATGGGTAACCGTATGTAAAACAGGAAAATGAAATAATAAAGTAATGATCAATTTATTGTGTATATTTCTAATGCTCATCTCCACACTCAAATAATACTTCAGACGAATGTAGTGTGTGGCTTTTCATAATTCCCTAGATATTATCTAAATTATTGAATTGTAGTGGCAGTTTTAAAATAATAATCTGTAGCATTGGTTGCCTGCTTGGTACTAAGGTAATATCAAAGAGTGAAATATACTTTACTAGAGGAAGCATGACTGCAGTTTGTAGGCGAGGTAAGTGGTCGCAACATGTATGGGCCAGGAGAGGCGAGACGAAAGCGGAGACAGATCGAGCAGACAACACAACAGTGGCGGGTAGAAAAAAGGGGCATAAAATAAAATACACTCTTGCAATTCATAACAATTTATTTTTGATCATTATTTTTATACGCAATTAAGAAAAAAATAAAACCGAAAAAAATTATGTAAATAGAATAAAAAAATAACATAAATCATCTATTGATTTTTAAATAAAACTGTTTTTGTGAGCCAGCTCCTCACTTTCAGAACATCTGTTTGGAAACGTTTAGCTTCATGAAGCATTTCTACTATTAAAAAAACCATCGCGTGTGAAACATTCCCCATATGAGAAAACAATACTACTCTCCCGAAATCAGGATCGTTGTGACCCAAAAAGACCCAACCCAAAAACCATTCATTCACAAAAACCCAATCGTAGCGGATAATCTTCAGGATTTAAAGCTTGTACGCGTTGCAAATGGTAAAGGTAGATAAGTTAGTCATGAATGACACTGTGTACCTTCGACTTGGAGGTACCAATAAGGTGTGAAAGTGTACGAACAACTTGTATATTGGTTCTCTTCCACACGGTGTTTTGACCGTACGAACTGTTCTTGGTTCCCACTCTCGCCTAGGCACGCAAAAGTTGTATGATGAGGTTGCCTACGTTTCGGATATCTCTGTACATACAAGCTTGCTGCTTCTCTTCCATTACACTATGCTGCACCATAAGCAAGGTGCATGTCGGCAAGTTCTTCAAATGAAAAATTATCATTCATTTTTAATTAAATTTTAAATTAGACACACTCAAGAAAGTAAATGTTATGTTGATAACTAAGGGCCGTTTGCACCGTTCTAATTTTAAGGGTAGTTTAACTAAGGATCCTTAAATATTTAAGTGTAGCTTAAAGTTAAATGCATTGCACCGTTAAAAATAAAAGGAGGTTTAGCAAAGTTCTGAATACACTTGGCAATGTTGTATTTTGTTCCTTCATTTGGTCTAAATCACAGTAAATTTAACTTTTAGTAGTTTACAGAACTAAAAACTGATTATCAAATCGTCTTGTCCATCTCTGTCGGTAAGAAAGCAGGACGATTTTGTTGCAGATGGGTTTGTTTTGAACCATAAAGTTTTGAATAATCATAACTGTTGACAACATTACGTTTTTGTGGCTGTGAGCACCCATTAGTTTTAAATTTTTGTTTCTTTCAAACTGCAGTAAGTATTATCAAAGGTGTCACGTTAAAAATATATATTTTATATAATAGGGGAACAAAACTAACTTGATATATGTATTTAACAAATCCTCTTCTTCATCCAAAAAGTTCATCTGCTACTACAAAGTGAACAACTGATCATAAAAAACAACGAAAACATTCACAGATGTTGACAAAATTTACATCAGAGGCATTTCCCGCCATTTCCGATATTGTACGTATGTATATTTAATGTTGTAAAGTGCGCAAGCTTGTAACTTTTCTTTAGGTTAAGGGGCCGTTAAGCCTTCAAAATTCCGGGCTTAAATTAAACTCTCCTTAAAGAGATTTAAGGAACACTTAGCATACTGTGCAAACGAATTTTAAAATTTAAGCTGCACTTAACGTTAAACCAGGCTTAATTGTTGCGGTGCAAACGGCCCTAAATGTCTCAAATAACTACTACGATCTCAAAATCACCGTCTGTGGAATGTTTATTGCGATAAAGAAATGTTTCTGCTGCCCAAAAAAAACTATAGTTGCAATAAAAAATGTTAAACGAAAGACAGTGGCGTCCAATTAAATCAAGAATTACTCTAGTTATTTGGATATGATTTAAAACATGTTATTGCTCTAATTGCTCTACAACACAAACAGATCATTTAATTAATAATGTTATTAGACAAAAAATGTTTGTGTTGATTTCCCCTCCCTCCCTTCCAGTTTGTCGGTATATTTTTGGGACTTGCTGTATATTTTTTACATTTTTACATTACAAAACAAAATATTATTATGTAGAAGCTAAAAAATTAAACGACTGGATAAAGGACTCTTCTCAAGAACTCATATCAGGGATAAGATTATAGAAAGAAGTTCAAATCATATTAGTGAAATTGACAAAAAAATTACCACACTTTCTTAAATTACGAAATTGAAGTCTGTGAATATGTATGGAAAATTACCAGTACCAGCGGACGTGGCAGGTTTAAATTACGACGGAGTTACAACGGAGCAAAGAAATAATGTAAACAACACGCAGTTACTGAATAGCACTAATTCATATGGTGAACTGCAACATCTGTTTTGACGCCAAAACAACAACAAAAAAAGTTCACTAAATCCTCCTAAATTTCTTTCTTCATCGGCGTAGGTAGAAGGGTGACGAGTTTTTAAAGTTCATTATATTTACCCGTATTTACCTTTTATTTCGTAATATAAATAAAGTTATATATATATATATATATATGTATATAAATAAAAGGAATATCGCGGATACATGAAATATAAGAAAGAGAAAAATATTGGGTAAATTAAAAAATACCGATGACGACCAATGAGTCAGAAACACGTGTCTACGGTTGCTCTACAGCGGAATTTACCCAATATTTTTCTCTTTCTTATATATATGTATATAAAAATAGGAGAAAGAATATCGGGTTAATCCGCTGTAGTGCAACCGCAGACACGTGTTTCAGACTCGTTGGTCATCGTCAGTACGGTGTAGCCAAGGAATAAGGTGGGATATCCTTGGAGATAGAAACAAAAGGAAGACCATCGGGAAGACAGACCACCAATTGCAGCTTAAATGTCAGAAGATCCTCAGGTCTGAGTGACAACAACTGACACCGCCGCGAGGCAGACATTGTCAACCCGCGTGCCGTCCAACCCAGAAATGATAAATCAATAAAGGAAATATCACGGATACATAATAAAAACGCAGGTTGACAATGTCTGCCTCGCGGCGGTGTCAGTTGTTGTCACTCAGACCTGAGGATCTTCTGACATTTAAGCTGCAATTGGTGGTCTGTCTTCCCGATGGTCTTCCTTTTGTTTCTATCTCCAAGGATATCCCACCTTATTCCTTGGCTACACCGTACTGACGATGACCAACGAGTCTGAACCACGTGTCTGCGGTTGCACTACAGCGGATTAACCCGATATTCTTTCTCCTATTTTTATTATGTATCCGTGATATTTCCTTTATTGATTTATATGTATATACCTATTCATACTTACATTAGTTTCGTTTTTTCATTGTTTTGACTGTTAATTATGTACTTCGTAATTTTTGTAATAGTTCGTGTTTAATACCGGTTTATTGAATCTACAGTCGAAAGCAAAAAAAAGTAGACAATAAAACTCGTACTTTGTAAACCTGGCTTTATTTACTTGTCATTAGTGTCAAGTCATTATTCTATGGCAAATCAAATAATTATCAAAACGTCTTCTATCTGATTAATACAAATCAAAATAATTATTAAAAAACATCATGATGAAATATATGCTTTAATAGGCGCTTTCCTTTTGACATAAATCTCAGATAATATCAACTCACTTTAGCTGAGATTATATTTTGACGCGTTCCTTTTGTAATCAGCTGACTGAGTCGAAGTGAGGTTGGTCAGAACCTTCCTCACTTTAAGTGAGCAGAGACACTCACATCACTTTAGCTCAGTTCAGATCTCTAGTAAAAGGAAAGCGCCTATTATCTGGTTATAGACCAGCTTTGTTTAAAACTTCTTGCAATCTATTTGGAATAGAGTTATAAAGGTTGGTACAAATATTTTGATTTACATTCTTCCATGCTGTGTGAACTATTTCTACCAGTTCTTGTCTATTTTAAGGTCTTCGATTTAATTTCTTTGTTTCTATGATCATCAGACACATTTTCGATAATATATAAATCAGGACTTCTTGGCGGAAAATCCAACACGTTGATGTTATTTTCTCTGAACCATGTTTTCACTCTGTCTGATGGATGGGGCAGTTATCCTGTTGAATTATAAAATTGCTATGTGGAAAAAATGGATCCACTGAAGGCAACATCACATTACATACTTAGAATGTTGATATAAGTCTCTGAATTTAAGTTTCCTTCTATTTCCCATAACATATTTCCTTTCCACAATTTCACGTATTTTGAAACCGTTACTCAAATCTGCAATAACACTGACTTTATTATCTTCATTTATGGAAGGCATTTTGATAATAGTTTAATATCAACTGTAAGGTTGTCAATTTTGATAGATAACCAAATTTTGACAAGTAACTTTGAAGTCGCTATCACACTAATCATTTTGAGAAAGTCTATAACAGAAACCTGTATTTTTGTCTACTTTTTTTGCTTTCGACTGTACTTCTCCCATTTATAAGACGTAAGTGTGCATTGGATTTCGTTAAGTTTCAATAACATACGCATACATTCTTAGTTATCATTTATTTAGATCTAGAACATTACGGACGTTTTTAAATTCATCGGTGGATCAATTGGTGGAATCAGGTTTCCACCAAAATGTTGTTATATTGCGGTTAGATTTATGATGGGTTTTTCAAAACGCGTTTCTATATTCACCAAAGTTTAATGCTGGACTCAACCCAAATCCACTTTTTCCCCTTATTGCTATAGAAATTGGTTCTTTGATGGTTGTTTGGTGGACGAATAGTGAGGGAAATGTCAAAATAGTGGAAGGATAAAAGTAAGGTTCTGGTTGATGTTGAAAAATCGTGTTAACTGATATTTATTATGGAAGAAGCAGCAGGGAGTAACAATTGTTCATCCTTCACTGAAACTTACAGCAGATTACAGTACATATTTACAGATTACAGTAGATATTTTCTTAGGTTATGTATATATCGATATATCAAACGCATCAGCACTTATCTACCATATAAGTTGTCCTATTCAACATATTTTCAATACAACTGACATTCAGCAAGCGAAAAATTCATGGTCGACAGTTCACCATTGGTAGATTTCACCTTAAATAATTGGTGAATTAAAAAACAGGCGTATTGTTTATGTTACTTTTTCATATTTGATATGGAAGAACGTCGAGAATGGCATAGTGAAACAATGGTGAGTTGGATTGAGGGTCATACTGGTCCATTGTCAGCGATTCCGATATTTATGCCCAAAAAGTGCATGTACAACGTCACTTAGCATCGCTAAAACATACACGTAAATTGGACCCTTTGAAAGCTGACAATTTTAAGGAAGAACTCTCTGAAGCTTTAATGGCGGCTAATATCCCATTAAAGAAACTTGACAATCCCACTTTCAAAACATTTCTTCAAAAATATACTGGTCGAAATGTTCCTGATGAATCCACCTTACGCAAATATCATGTTTCTAAGTGTTTCACGAAAGCAGTAGAATGCATTAGAACGCATCTTTCAAATGGATAGGTGTCGACGAAACTGTTGATATATTAGGAAGCTGTGTGGTAAATGTTGTAGCTGGTGTACTACATTCAACTATTCCATATAACAGTTGATGCGGAAACAGTTGCTAAAACCATTGACGAGAATTTGCACAAAATGCTTCATTCCGACGACAGGTACCTACAAGGAAAAAATACTTTTGTTAATGACAGTGTCGTATATATGTTACAAACAGGCAGACTTTTAAAGGAAACATATCCTTGTACGCTGCATATTACTTGTGTAGCACATACTCTGCACAGAATCTGTGAATATATCAGACACCAATCCGGAATGACAGACTTGTATACGCTTTAAAAGAAGTTTTTAGAAAAGCACCACTGAGTAGCTCTTCACAAGGAAAAACGTCCATCTTTTTCACTGCCTCCCTTGCCAGTAATAACTAGATGGAAAACATGGTTGGAAGCCACTAGCTTTTATGCAGAGAATTTCCATAGCTTACAAAATTATCATAATTTAAAGGGGGCCATCTTATTTCAAGGCCAATCCAAATTATAAGAGGGCCATTTATAGGGCCAAACTTTCTCGTTTTCTTAAGGCTCCTTTTATTTCTGCTGAGAGTTACATTTTACCGAATATTTAACAATTTTATAGTGTAGTCAAAATTTGTTTAGTTCAAATTTTTGAGCATGTATTAATAATTAAAATTTAATTAGGTTAGACAGACTTTTAACTGTCAGTCCAATCAAACTTTTTTAAAAAATTTGAACCTGTTAGTAGTTCAACCTATTTCTTTGGTTAAAAATTTTAAGCTATAAATAAATAACGAGCTCAAGAATTGTCAATAAAATACTCTAGTTTAAATATTATTTTTTTTATTACCGATTGTTACGGAATGCTGACTATGTGTGTTATACGGAGCGACAGTATTGTTTAATTATATAATTAGAAGAAAATCCATTCTTCACACCTTAACGGTAAATCTCCGGACTAAGAAAAGAAAAGGATATCATCAATTGCTCGTCTAATACATTTTCAATACTAACAGTGGACTAAATTAATATCTATAGTTCAATTTCTATAGCATTCGATTTATGTCATCTATGACGTAAAATCTGTATCAATAAAAATTCGTATAAAAAGAATTAATATATAAAATAACGTGATATTAATGTTAGTAAGTTATTGAAATTTACATCGTTGCATATTTCTTTGTACATTTTTTGACATTAGAAATTTCTTGACATTCTACTTGCTCTCATTATGACGTTTTATGAGTTTGAACATTTATTTGAAATATTATATACAGGGTGTACCACTTAAAACTCCCAGGTCAAATATCTCGGAAACGGATAAAGATATTAGAATTTTGTAAAAAGCAGTTACTAAAGAATGTAATCGACTCTAGTTTGCTCTCACAATTCTGTTTTATTATGTGAAGATATAGATGGCGCTGCGATGAAAAGATTTTTTTTGATCGCCACAATCTTCATTTGATTTTTATTTGAAAGAGTATTAAAATTAATGTAAGTTATTACTTGTGTTAGTTTCCAAAATTTAACGGTTTCATAGATATTCGTGTTTAAAGAAAGTAAGAGTAATTTTAAAGTTTTGTCTTTATTTTGTTTAAATAATTAATTTGTAGGGAAAACTAGAAGTAAACATATTCACTATTCTTGCTATTTATAGTTACTTCACAATTTAAATTTTATAGTTAGTTCCTTTTTATAAATTCCACTTTATACGCACCCATAGATATGTAGACAGAAAATTACTCATGTCTGTGTTATATGTATGTATGCTTGCTTTGATTATTTAGGAAATATTTTGACATTAGTACACATTAGTGGCCTTTGCTTGATTTTTAATTGTCTTTATAATAAGCTTCATTCAAACATTTACTCACTTTGCGTTGAGGTTGTATTAAAAATATGGTTTTACACAAATGAAGACAAACTGAATATAGTTTTATTTTATGGAGAATCCCGTAGAAATGCATCTGAAGCAATGAGATTATATGCTTTAGCTGGTGTACTACATTCAACTATTCCATATAACAGTTGATGCGGAAACAGTTGCTAAAACCATTGACGAGAATTTGCACAAAATGCTTCATTCCGACGACAGGTACCTACAAGGAAAAAATACTTTTGTTAATGACAGTGTCGTATATATGTTACAAACAGGCAGACTTTTAAAGGAAACATATCCTTGTACGCTGCATATTACTTGTGTAGCACATACTCTGCACAGAATCTGTGAATATATCAGACACCAATCCGGAATGACAGACTTGTATTCGCTTTAAAAGAAGTTTTTAGAAAAGCACCACTGAGTAGCTCTTCACAAGGAAAAACGTCCATCTTTTTCACTGCCTCCCTTGCCAGTAATAACTAGATGGAAAACATGGTTGGGAGCCACTAGCTTTTATGCAGAGAATTTCCATAGCTTACAAAATTTCATTACATGTTTAAATGACGATGCTCGAAGTATTTCTTAGTGCAAGGAACTAACACAAATCCCAAATTTAAAAATCAGTTGTTATTCCTTTAGGAACAGTTTGGAAATTTGCCTAAACTAATCACGTACTTTGAAAATCGAGATCTCAAAATGAAAGACGTATAAACCACATTAGATGTGATTTCAATAGTGCGCCCATGGGCGATGAGTCATCAACCTATCGTGTCCGCTCCCTAGTAATAACAAAGAAGTGTACTGTTTCAAAGTAAATTCTACAGCTTCTAAACTAATTTCTAAAAATTTGTGTACACGCATATCAGTGCTATTGTATAGTTACACGAATTGTAAGCGCATTTACTATTTAGTGTTATTTGAGAAGAAAAAGTGCGAATACAAAAATCAGATTGAAATACACGTCTTATTGTCTTTATTTATGTTTAGAAAGTTGATTTTCGATTTCGTGGGCTTTGAAAGCTATTTATCCGCTCCGAATAAGTTTTCGTTGAACGCAACAGTACTAAAAAAGTAAGATGAAGTGGAAATGAGCACCAACCAGTGTTGTCACCTGGCGAGGAGTTCCATTTTCGGGAAATTTATAGTACAACTTAGCGGAAATAGGTGAAAATATTTAGAAAACTGGGAGTTTGAGTAAAACTAAGAATTATAACGGTAATTTTCAGTTAGGAATTTTGGCTGAACTAATAATAACAATGACACTAATTTTACCATATTTAAATGGGGCATCGGAATATGCATTATAAATTTTATACATGGGCCAGATAGGGGAATACGGTTAAGTTTCATTGAGACTAGACCGACTCGTGTTTTGTCGGCTCTCGGGTACAGTATTACCTACCGGTTACCCCGAGAGCCGACAAAACACGAGTCGGTCTAGTCCGAGTGAAACAACCGTATTCCCCTATGCCCATGTATAATAAATTTACTTGAGTAAGCGCGAAGTCTGCCAGTACTGGAAATTTTCGTATTATATGGATGGTGAAACTGGACGCATTCAGAATACAAACATGTCGGAGCGGATTCGCACAAACTGCTCTATAAGCGCTCCCAGCATTCTGCCGTATTCTGAATTGATTCTTGAAATGTAAATAAAAAGCATGTTGGTTGCTATACTAACAAAGCATTCAGAACATACCTCACGGCATAAACGTTATATTTAAGTGGCCTTTCATTAGTTATTATATTTGATTTGGACGAAATAGCAAACTGTTTGGTACCTACTACCAAGTGTTTTCGTTTTCTGAATGCGACCATTACTGTGCACTAGGCACTCCCATAAAAAATGGTTGTATTCAGCAGGTAGAACACCAGCGCAACTGTTCAGTGATGTTACCGATGACTCCCTATCTCACAAATTGGAAAACGCGCAATTACTTTCTCCTTGTACTTAAGTGTCAGGCGCGTTATCCCAGTTTAACATGCAATTGGTAAATAAAAGGAGATTAAACATATTGTTTTATTTATTATATTGTTAGACTAATACATGTAATTGCTTTATTATTATACGAAAACTTTATGAAAGTACAGCTCCTACAGTATAAGTTGGAGAGCGGTGAGGATACGCCGTAAACGTACCATCCACCTGTCTAATTCAGTTACTGCAAAGCAGTTACGAGTGTCATATTCAAAACGTAAGTTAGCTTTTTGAATATAAATAAGAACTTTCAGTTAACAGCACTGATACGAGCGAATGAAACACAATCTAGCATTCCTCTATCTGCGCGAACTTACTCCCACCGTTCGCCAAAATATATTGCGAGAACAGTACATAATAATTAATGAGAATTATTTTTTTTTTAATATTTCTTTTGTTTGTAATATATTTTGTCACTAATAAAATTTAATACCAACATAACAAAGTCATCAAAATTACAAGACTTACATTTTTAATCTTTAAAAGCGATTATAAAAATCCCAGGAAAATAAAACGTACACATATTTTTTGCAAACAGTTTTTAATAAGTTAGTGCTTTGTTCAAAACATTTTTCATATCATCTTCAATAAATATAAAGCTTTAGAGTATTGTTTTTTTTAAATTTCTCTTCATCTCTCTCCTTCTCCATTCATCCTATTATTCCCTGTTCCATTTTCACCAATTTCGAGTCGTGCATTGTTAAATATTTTATTCGTTTTACTTGATTCCTCTTCAGCGTAACTTCATAATGGTGCACAAGGTGTGTCTTAATTGGTAACTACGGAAGAAACAGGCCGGAAAAAATATCTTCAATAGCAAATATAAACAAAAAACCTGAATTAAAGCTCACTAGTGTTCACCTGTCATTTTGTAAAAAGGGAATTTACCAACCTGTTCCTTCCGAGAAAAAAACTAACCTAATTTTTACAAACGTAAAATACATTATTTAAATATGTATATACAAGAAGAAATAGTTACTCAATTTTATATATATTCACATTTAAATTCTCTTTTCTTCATCAAAACAAATTAATAATAAATATCAATTAATAGGTACTAATATCAGCAAACGATGTACTGTTTCGATAGTCAGGAACTTAGAATGCTTTGATTTCTTCTTTACAGAAAAATAAATATTTATTATATATCTACGTATAGATAAATTCATCATTTCATTGACCATCGAGCAGTACTTTACAAAGAGTATACAGTGTGTATTGTAAGTATCATGGTGGAGTGAGACAATTTTTGTCTATTTTAAAGGATACAGAAAACCTTTTTTAAAAGATACAGAAAACCTATCAAAAAATAGTTTATCTTTAAAACTTAAAATAAAGGCAAACTAACGATCTAATAGTTTATTTTCCTATATAATTTATCCTAAACATGATGATTTTAGTAGTACAAGTGACCCTAGAGTACTAATTACGAAAGAATAACTAATTTTTTAAGAGGAAAATGAAATTTTTTTACAAAAACAAATCTCACTTAACAAACATAACATAGGCAGGAACTGTCGAAAGAAAAATAATAAATATTAAATATTGTATTTATGGTTTAGAACACATCGACAGCTACTTATAATTTAAAATAATGTTCATTCTGAATTTATTAAAGCTTACTTGAAGCCAGTATTTTTTTCTACACATTGATAAAAGTAATAATTAAAATTATTTGCTGTACTTTTATTAGCAACATAACTTATTTATGGTAATATCTGCAGTAAGATTGTAAATTACAATAAAATTAAAGATAAAATAAGTACATTGCCATGATAGTATATTTTACCCTTTTGTTATCATAATCAAAAAAATGAGCAATGCTATCAATGCAAAAAATCGTAATATTTGTGAAAACTTAAATGATAACTATTTTTTGTAATTTCAAAATGCACAAATGCTAAACAATATTAAAACGATAAAATGCAACAAAGTCCTTCTTGGAGAATAAGCTCTCACACTACTGAATCACTCAAAGTATGCATACACGAACAAACTGGCATTGCAAACAACAACATACAGACAGCTGTTTCAATCTTACTTAGATCTCGTCAGTGTACGAGCGTGTTGTTCACAATGCCGTAAAAACTAGGACAACCCGCCGATATAGTAGTTGTACTGCTGAGGGTTCATCATTACCTCGCGTTGTTGCGCTTGGGTAGTAACAGATGCCGCTGGGAATCTCTCATAGGCATTTGGTACTTAAGTCGACTGACTATATTTGCAGGTAGTCCAAGTTTGTACGGCATTGTGAACAGCACGCTCGTACACTGATGAGATCTATGTAAGATTGAAACAGCTGTCTGTACGTTATTGTTTGCAATGCCTTGGTGTAAATGTGCATTCATACATTTTCATATACGAATTAATTCGTGTATGCATACTTTGAATATAAAAACGTTTGATTATTTTAGAAGATTTGATCGCTTTACTTATTTAAATTAAATTCTCTTCTGGTGTACAATCAGTGGAATGTATAGAGAGTATTTTGAACCATATTATTTGAATATGTCAAATACTCAGAATTATATCCAGTGCTTGGATAACAGAAAATAATATAAATGGTGCAAATGAAACAGTTTTTCGTAGTACTGATGGAATCCAGTAATTACAATTATTTAGAAGCTACGATTCAAGCATCTGATTTTACTGATGCACAGTTCCACAAGCTCGAAGAATGAAAATCATATAGCAATTCATCAGTTTGAAGGTAAAAGTTACTAAGTGGCATTTCTATTATCTGGAGATAGAATGCAGAATAGTAAATAATTTTCCGGTCAATTAAGAGAAAATGATCATTTTTTTCCCTTACTTATTAATTAGTAGCTTATTTAGATTCGAAACAGTTTAGAAAAATGTATGTCAGCTTCACTGCTCCTATTTTCTAATTTACAATAGCTTATGATATATCAACAAAATTGGAAGGAGTCCTTAGTAGACGATAACTATTTCATTTACAGCATTGTATCGACAAATACTACATTTACTTGTCTGTATTTAATGATATTTTTGTTAGGTTATGCTGCTTGCATCAAATAAGTAAATTAGTAATTTATAAATTGAGGAGATTTATGCATGGCAAAAAAAGTTATTCACAAAATAAAACAGAAACGTTATTATCAATATTAAGAAAAAATAACTGGCTAAAATACATATAATAATAATAATAAAGGAAAAACACTGCATACGAGTTACATGTTCAAAAATAAACGCACAACATATAAAACCTTTCATTTCATTTTGTCACAATTAGTTGTCTAAAATCTCTTTTTCTAAATATATTCAAGCATTTAAAAACATAACAACAAATAAGTACTTCACTATTTATATAAAGAGTTACCAAATGCACTAACAATATCTAAGCACTCGTATATAACAGTCATTTAATTCACTGAGTATTCTCAATTGCTTTTACTTCTTTAATAAATGTTAAGGGAAGCACATTATTCAGTTATTTCATATATTCAATTTTATATATGCATTTTTCTATATGATATATGAACATATCCTTTATTCATAGAGTTTTACATAGAAAAATAATATCATCATAAAAATTCAATGTTATGATGAACATACATTCAATGGCCACAGAATATATCTACTTTTTGTATTATATGAAATGATATATTATTAGTGCATTTATTAACTCTGTATATGTAGGTATAATATATATATATATTCTTCTATATAGATACCTATATAATCACGGAAAAGAAAAAATATGTTCAACCAGCAGCAAAAAAACAAACAACTACTAAAGATTTCCCATTTCAAAAAATATATGTGTGTATAAATAGAAATAAACTAGGGAATCCCCACAAAAAAGACTACTTTGCTGGTTGATCTGTAATGTCCTCATTATATATATACGACTAGATCCAAATCTGTTTTACATTCAAACTAATCCTAAAGGTTAACAACAACCGTTGTCAACATTACATAAATTAGATTTGTGTAAACATTAAATAAGTGAAAAAGAAAACAAATGCAGCAAAACAAAGAACTTATATATTCTCATCTTAATTCTATTTTCTTTCAATGGACGTTAAGCATGTTTGATCAATATGCTAGGTTTGATCATTTATCCTGAATAAATAACAAATAACTTAAATGGCAGAAATAAATACATACATAATTAAATAGCCACCACGTAACAATTTCTAGAGGTGTTGTGTTATACGATAGTTCTTTTTCGTGTTTCGATATATAATATATCTCATTGGTCTAGAGTCAGAACAGTTAGATCTTCAAAAAAGCAGGGCGGCATATAGTATATTTAAAATATAATTATAATAACATGATAAAAACAAGACCTGTTATATCTGTGAGAGACTGGTTTAAAAAATAATAATAGTAATAGCAGTATAATAACTACTACCATGGCAAAATAGTAGTTTGTATGTATGAAGAAAAATAATATTTAAAAACCTAATATTCTTCGACACTCATAGGTGTGCTTTTTGGCCATCTAATTCGTAGAATAACACATAAGCTTCACTGCTGACTAAACTTTTCGGCGATATCGTGGTTACTCTGTAAAAAAAAAAAAAAAATAGTAACACATTACTGATTATGTGTGATTCATGTACAAAGAGATCATTTTGAACTGTCCTGGGTTGGCAACAAAAAAGTATTATCAAAAACAAGGAAATATTTGCTTCCGTGAATTGCCCATACTAAATTTACATGTCAAATGGAAAATCCATAATGTATTGAAGTGTCTTGCACTTGTTAGTATTTCCATTGTTTTATTGTCGCTTTTCTGTCTATTCCAAGACAATATACCTGGTTTCCATGCCTTTTACGATACAACAGGATACGTTTATTGTAATGTTGCACGTTCGCAGTGGGATGGATCATGGAAATATTCATTGGGATCGTGACTTCAGCAATTTGTAACGGAATATGGAAATCTGGAAATAAACTTGGACACATTCACTCGTCATCGCAATAAGGTGATTGAAGGGTTTAAGGAAATGGGAAGTGTTTGTAAATGTAAACCTGAAAAAGCACAAACAGTTTTAACCGAAGATGTTGTCACAGAAATTAGACAGCGAATGAAAGTTAGTCCCCCAAAATCTGTACGAAAGCTGTCTGCTCAAACTGGTAAAAAGATCTAATTAATTTAAACGTAATTTGTTATGCAGCATTATGTATTTAAATTGTAGGTATTTCCTATGGAAGTGCTCATAAGGCATTTAAAACAAACTTACATACGCACCCATATAAAGTTTCTGTACTACAACATTTACGGCCCAATCAGTTTGAACAGAGATTGAATTATTGCAACTGATTTAATGAAGTATTACATGAAGAAGACTTGAATCGCACTTTCTTTTCGGATGAGCTTGGATCCATTTGTCGGGGTATATCAACTCTCAAAATTACTGTACTTGATCAACAGAGAATCCACATGTTTGCTGAAAATACTCTTCATCCTATCAAAGTTGGTATTTGGGTTGCAATGTCCAAAACATGGATTATCGAACCAATTTTTTTCTATGATACATTTAGCGCAATACGATACCGAGAACAAATATTGGAACCCTTCATTAACAGCCTTCACGAAGATGAATTGACCCTGGGGTACCTCCAACAAGATGGGGCAACTGCACATGCTGCGCAACAAATTATTAATTATTTGCAAGGATACTATGGTGACCGATTGATTAGTCGAAATCGATGGCCAGCCAATTCTCCTGATTTAACCCCACTGGACTTTTTTCTGTTTGGCCATCTAAAAAATAAAGTGTTTCGGAACAGACTGCATAATATCGATGAACTTGAAGAGGCAATTAGAATAGAATTACAAAATATCACACCAGAAACGCTCCAGAATGTGTTCAATAATATGAGAAGACGTGTCAATCTATGCATTGAGAATAACGGTGGATATTTCGAACAACTTTTATAAAATGTATTCATTTTGTGATCTAATTATGGGATTATGTTTTACAATAATGAAGTTGTAACGTATTTATTATTGTTTATAATTATAATTAACTCTATTTCATTGACATTTATCACAAGAAAAATGTAAATAGTAAATAAACCTAACCACCAAAATAAATAAACATGTTCGCCAATTACACTGTTTTCCCATATTAAAATCAGTTTGGTCAAGTCAGAACACTTCAAAATGATCACGTTGTACAATACCAATGGCAAAAGAATGAAATATATCTACCTATTTGAATTTGAAATATATAATTTTCTTAATATACAGTACAGAAGACTGGGGTTTTCCTAAAGATGTGCTTGTTAGACTATCATTAAAATTATAGGCACTTTTTATTTCTTATCTGAATTTCTAGAGGTCCTCATTAAGAAAAATTTAAACCGTACAATATTTTCTATTGATAAACAATAAATATAAACATGTAATAAATGTAGTACCTTTAATAACATCTACATGTTAATAAAAACATTGTTCTTATAGTTCCTTCACGTTAACAGACGAGGTGGGGATGTTCTAGTAATTTCGGACCTAGGAACATTGAATTACAAAAATGCCTAAGCATTATTACCGCTTCTTAAGACTTAGTGTACATTTTATCTTGGACGCACTGTATGGAATATGCGCCGTTTTGTCTAATGTGCTTTGGTGTCTTTAGTCTCTGCCTTTGATTGTCAGCTGTCGTTAGGTTATTTAGTGTTTTCGGTATCTTTGCGTTTGTATCTGCTATACACATTATTATAAAATCAGCTGTTTTCACAACTAAATTATGCCAAAACCTTTGGGTAATCAATCAAAAGATTTCATTGTTAGGCTAGTCGTGTATTTTGAAGCAGAACGGAATAACAACGGATCTTTACTGCCCTTAACTTCTTTCTGTACGGGAGGTAAGTTGTTAGTATGTATTTACAGTTTTATGTTTGTTAAACATGTTTCTTTTCTAGAGAGTAGCAAGTATTGTAAATACAGGGTGTCCCAGAAATAAAAAGACCGAGTAGCAGGTATGTAAAGTCCGAACAGAAACAGGTCCAAATATACCGCAATAAAGAAGAAATTAAAAATTTAATTTTCTATGTTGTTTTTTAGATAAAAAAATTACATTACGGACCTCGCACAGAATGTATGTTTATAAATACACGTAAGAATGTTCATTTGTAAATAGAAACGAACACGCATTTATGGAAAAATACGCTTTTATTTGCATAAAACGGGGAAAAAACGTTAAATCGTACTCATTCATATAAAACATATTTTTTGCCCGATGCGTCTAGATAACGCAGCTATGTAGTCGACTGTTGACCCAGATGGGCGACACACTTTATTGCACACAATAAAAGATTGTTTTTATTTTTAAAATAGGAAGGTTGTTGCTCTTTCATGTGCTTGTAGTCGGAAACAGCTGATTATTATTATTTTAGAATATTCAATAAATCCTAGTTTTTCTAGCCTTTATTACAGTAAATATCAAGAATGTAATTCTTTTTTTCTAGCAGGTGTAAAATTAAAGTAATTAATGGTTTTTTTTTGGTCCTGAAAAGGACCGATTGTGAAAGTGAAGTAGGTGGATATTTAGTCCAGGGTCAGCGTAAGACCAATTGAAATCTTTATTATTTTTTTCTGCCGTCTGCGCACGAATAAAGACTTGATATTTTGAGGGTACGTTTTTACACAATCTAGCTTCCGATTTCTGCTACTCCGTCTTTTTATTTCTGGGACACCTGTATTCATGTTATTACCATAGAAAATTAAATTTTTAATTTCTTCTTTATTGCGGTATATTTGGACCTGTTTCTGTTCGGACTTTACATACCTGCTACTCGGTCTTTTTATTTCTGGGACACCTGTATTCATGTTATTACCGTCAACAAAATTTCTGTTGTGACTAAAGTGGGAGTTATTCCAACTAGCCCTAAGCGAAAAAAATTTGTTGTGGATCCAGTATGTATAAAAAAGTCAGAAATTAATTACAGAAACATATCAATGCCAATTCTTTGAATACTGTTCTTAAAGAAAGAGAAATATTTGATGGTGGTGTAACATCCTTATGGAAAGTATTAAGTAATATTGGTATTGTTTACAAGAAGGATAATTCTAAACAGGCATTAATGAAATTGCCACAGATCACATTAAAACGGATTAACTTTATGCAACATATTTGTATGAAGCACATAGGGCAATTTGTTTTTCTTAATGAAACGTGGATTTTTTATGATGGAACTATGGCAAAATGAATGTGTAAAATCTGTGAAGACATCTAAAGTTGATGGAAAAAGCCAATGTTTGTTATATAAAATATGTGTTGTATTCTCTTTTAGATATACAGTTTAACATGCTGGAAATGATAGATATATTCCTGGTGCAGAGCTAATATTTTCAACAAATAGTAAAAGTATGGACTACTACCATGGTGATATGATTAGACAATTTCTTACATTGATTTGAATATCGGCTTCTAATAAATTTAGAAACATTTATCTGTATCTGTGTATAAAAATTGAATGTCGAACATGTCAACTAATCTAAAAAAAACACGTAGGTAATTTTGGCTTTCGGTAGTGCTCCGCGGAATTGAAAACAGAGTATAGTAGAAAAAAAAAAAAAGAAGCGGGAACGGTTAATTTTATTCGACCTCTATGTATTTCCACTGTTTTCAACTCACACATGAATCTTTTAGTAGAATATAAATAAGAAAAGATTTTAAATACTCGCAACATTTTATGTAAATGCAGTTAAACTTTCTGATTATCATCTAAAACCGCCTGATTTTAAAAGTAATATTTTGTACACCGTATACAGGGTGTTCCTAAATATCATGTACATAAGGAAGGGGGTAACTATTTGGTTTATTTTGTGCCTAAAACTTCATATAAACATAGGTCTGCAAACGCTTCGTTACCAATATGCAGGGTGTTGAAATTTCAAGAATTTTTCACTTTTTACTGTATAGCTCCTGCAGTTTTTGAGATATTTTGTTCAAATTTGGAAGGTAGGTTACGCTATAAGGCCTGCATCATTAGCCATGCCAAATGATTATGTAAATCTACAGGGTAATAATTTTTTCGGGGTCATGCCCTCTTTTCTCACCCTGAACTTTTTTGCGATGCGCCACTGCTAGATTCTAAAATACGCAATAAATTTTCTGTCTTGTTTAGAAACTTTTTGATCTCTTATATTTTTTTCTTATCTCTGACCGTTATCGAGAAAAAAAATAGAAAACAATTTTCTGTAATTCGCCAGAGAAAATTAAATTTTTTAAAATGGTCTAGCAGGCTCTGGCTTTATTCAGATAATCACTTGAGTTTATTAATTTGACAATTGACATTAGAAATCGTAACTTGTGTCTGTATAAGTAAAGTTTTAAATTGCAAACTGTAAGGTGTAAAAGTGTTTTAAATACTTTTAAATATGCCAAATTTCACGAATTCTGAAATGGCTGACATGCATTTTATCTACGGCCTTGCGAATGGAAATGCAAGAGAAGCCAGGCGTCTGTACATGGAGCGCTATCCCAATAGAATGATACCCGATCATCGAATATTTTCAAATATTCATAGGCGTCTTGGAGAAACTGGAACTTTTAAAAAGAATACTAATGATGCAGGTAAACCACGTACTGTTAGAACACCACAGATCGAAGAGGCTGTTCTGAATTAAATAGACAGACATCCTCGCACCAGCACCAGAAAAATCAGTGAACATTTAAATATTAGTCATCAAGTGGTTTGGCGTATTCTACGTGTTTCCCTGCTATACCCTTACCACATTCAGAGAGTGCAGGCTCTTCTTCCCCGAGACTTCCCTTTAAGGTTTGATTTCTGCCAATGGTACCTTAATAAGCTAGCAGTAGACCGCATTTTTGATTGTAAAATCCTTTTTACCGATGAAGCGAATTTTTCAAGGACTTCAATTATAAATTTCCACAACAACCACACGTGGGCAGATGAAAATCCACATGAAATTGTAGAAACGCATTTTCAAGAACAGTTCTCATTAAATGTATGGGGTGGTACAATTGGAGATAATTTGATTGGTCCTTGTTTTTTGCCTGGTCGACTTACTGGTCAGTCATACAGGCTGTTTTTGCAGAATGAATTGCCTTTATTACTTGAAGACTTGCCCCTTTTATTTAGAAATTAAATGTGGTATATGCACGATGGCGCCCCATCACATTTTTCTATTTTGGCTCGGGAGTATTTAAATGAAGTATATGAGAATAGGTGGATAGGACGTGGTGGACCTCAGCCATGGCCCCCTAGGTCCCCTGACTTAAATAGTCTAGATTTTTTTTGTGGGGACATCTCAAATCTCTAGTGTATACAACACCTGTGAATACTGTTGATGACTTACGAAATCGAATAATCGATGGATTTGAAACGATAAGAAATACTCCAGGAGTATTTGAGAGAGTGCGAGCATCAATGAGAAGAAGAGCGGACGCCTGTATAAGGGTTGAAGGAGGACACTTTCAACAATTGTTGTAGCATAGTTTCATTGTCATTGTTATTACTTAGGGTTTTTATTGTTATTAGTTATGTTACTTTGTATTGTAATAAAACAATGCTACGAAAACCGGGTCATCCTATTTTTTAACAGGTAGTAGCACCTTAACTCTTAAAATTAATAAACTCGAGTGATTATCTGAATAAAGCTAGAACCTACTAGACCATTTTAAAAAATTTAATTTTCTCTGGCGAATTACAGAAAATTGTTTTCTATTTTTTTTCTCGATAACGGTCAGAGATAAGAAAAAAATACAAGAGATCAAAAAGTTTCTAAACAAGACAGAAAATTTATTGCGTATTTTAGAATCTAGCAGTGGCGCATCGCAAAAAAGTTCAGGGTGAGAAAAGAGGGCATGACCCCGAAAAAATTATTACCCTGTAGATTTACATAATCATTTGGCATGGCTAATGATGCAGGCCTTATAGCGTAACCTACCTTCCAAATTTGAACAAAATATCTCAAAAACTGCAGGAGCTATACAGTAAAAAGTGAAAAAATCTTGATATTTCAACACCCTGCATATTGGTAACGAAGCGTTTGCAGACCTATGTTTATATGAAATTTTAGGCACAAAATAAACCAAATAGTTACCCCCTTCCTTATGTACATGATATTTAGGAACACCCTGTATATACATATACGAATTAAAAATTCGTATGTGCTTGCCAGAAATGGATGCATAATCTCTCCTAGAGTCGGCATTACAGTAACCAAAGCACAGAGACAGTATTTCAGTCTATTATGACTTCGTCAGTGTGCAACGTGCTTGCTGCAATGCCAAAGGCTTCGTCTTCTTCTTCTTCTTGCTGGTTTTGCTTAGTTAGGCTTATTGCCTTTTACTATATGTCTGAATATGAGTGGTCTTGATTAGGTGTGAGCGTGAGAATATGCTCTTTCAGAGGAATCTTATTTTAAGCTATAGCGAGTCTAGGTCTTTTGATCGGCAGATAATCCTGCGCATCGTAATTCATAACTGCGGAGAGGGAGGTGTTTTCGTGGGCTTCGTATTTCTGGTAGAATTCCTTGGTGGCATTTTGGATGAACGTGGCGATGTCTTCAATGTTAGCGTCTTTGTGAATTTGAGCATTTCTTACGTACCAGGCCGGGCGGAATGCCATCTTTAATATGTTTTGGAAGATTTGGAGTTGACAAACGACGGAGGGTGGTGCATATAACCAGATTTGACATGCGTATGTTAACATTGGTCTCAAAATTTGCTTGTAGATACGGAGTTTGAGTGATGGTGATAGTGTACTGGCTGAACCCAGTAGCGGCCATAGGGCTCCTCTTGCCTTCTTTGCTTTCGAGCAAGTTTGCTTAACGTGATATGAGTAGGTCAGGCGTCTGTCTAGATTCACATCAAGGTATTTCACGCAAGGTAGCCACAGGGAATTTCGGAGTGATCAATGTATAAATTGCCAATGAATGGCTTTGAATGTCTGCGGAATATGATGGCTTGAGATTTATCACTGCTATTCGCCAAGTGTGGCACCAGGCAATGATGTTGTTAACTGCATCTTGAAGATTCTGTATAGCTATGGAGGGGTTAATGGAGGACGATAGAATGGCGGTGTCATCTGCATATGTTGCTAATAGTGTTTTGATGGTTTTAGGGATATCTGCGGTGAAAATAGCGTAGAGGTGTGGGGATAGAGCGGAGCCTTGGGGTACTCCTGCTGTTATGATTCTGGTGGAGGAATGATAATTATTGATTTTAATGGAGAAGGTTCTGCGATATAGGTAGGAATGGACGATTCTGATGAGGTAGGAGGGGTAGTCTTTAGCCAAAGGGCTCCAAGCCCCTCGCATATACGTAAAAATGCCTATGAGTAAATCTCAGCGACCTCTGTCATGCAAAAGCAACGCGCCAGGGATTAATTCGTATATGTATGTATGGTGGAAACGCGTTACATTCAGTTGCACGTCATACTAGATCCATGACGACTCGCCTTGTATATGTTGCCGGATCTATTTTTATTTCTGTCAGTGACATTTGATATAACCTCGTTTTTAATATTTTGTAGGACAAGAATAGATAATAAACTCTGCCCAAAATATAAATTACATGCTACGTGTGTGTTTCCCGAGTACCTACCTGGAATCGTTATACTCATGCCAGGCCTGTGAATACGGATGCCGACAATAAGCTGTGTAGTGCCCACTGTACGTAGTTCCGCTGTGATTAGAGATGGCGTAAAGGTTGTACCGAGCAGGTGTGTGATTGTCTGCCGAGAAATTGCTCATATCAAGGCCTTCTAGTGGAAAATCTACGGTAACGGACAATTTCCCTCTAAACCTTTCGGTTGGAGAGAATCTTTTCAAATCTATAAGTTTAGTTAAGAAATAATCATAGCAAAAAAAAACAGAAGTACAATGCGGGATTATTGTCAGAAAACAATTAAAGTTGTACGTCTATAGAAATTACAAAATATTACAAAATATTATAAAAAATAATGAAAAAGTTCGTTTGCACATAAAAATTTCTGATTTAGTTTCTCTAATGTAAAGGATACGTATCACTAATATTTTGGGAAATTTCTGTATACTAAACGATTTTGTACATTTTCTTCTTTCTTTACATTTCGAGCACGTCTAAAAACAAAAAAACAATCGGTTTTAATATAAAAAATCATCTTGATCTGATACCAGAACTCACCGGTTTTTCATCACCGTCCAAAGTTTCCTCTCGCGTAAAACTCTCGAGACACTGTTGGAGGCGTATCGGGCCCAGTTTCTGCGGTATAGGCAGCGACAGATCCCAAAACGGATCGAATGTAACTGAACAGTGCCCGCAGTGAGTGCATTTTAATGTGGACTTCAGTTGGCCTACGAAAATGTCAACTATTTTGGAGTTGTCCATTCGCAAATAGCGTTGCCATGATTCTGCTGATTTTTCAGCATCGCTGTAACGAAAATATATTGAAGTTAGCATTGGCATTGCAATTAGTGCATATTATACGTTATCTACCTTAGTTTGTCATCAATTTCCGCATGTATAGGTGTTGGCTTTGCGGTTACTCTATTCACGTCCTCGTGGAGACCTTCCAAAAGATACCTGAGGAACTCCTGGGCGTCCTGTTGCGCGTAACCCATAAAACGGGATGCGAAACGTTGTATTTGAGACTTAAGTGCGAGTGTGTTTACTACGCGGTCCGAGCTGTCTTCGGACCATAGTTCTTTTATCACCAGACTGAAAGCTAATAAGAAATTGTTACATCAAGGTATTTTAAGTCTTTTTTAACTCTTTCAGGCTTAGCGATACACAGATTGTAACGTCAAACATTCATCAACTTACCGAACGCAGTTCAGTGGCCTAACATATTGTGATGGTCATGAAAATAGAGAAATGGTATAGGTACACCTATCAAGCGTTAATTTATCAAGTTTTTTCAATAACAACAACAAACTGCCAAAATATGCTGTTTACTCAAATAAAGAAACAATATCATTCTCAATATTACCATATTATTTTATTAGATTAGTTAAATATTTGTGTAGGTGCTCGAAGTATTCATGGTAATCCTAAATCTTGAACTTTTTCAACTGAAAACGATCACCATTTCGTAAGTCAAAGTCGTAGGTTTTTCACAAAATGGTTAAAAATTCTGTGAGACATAAGTACGGCGAAACTTACAAAATAAATCAAAAAAATATTTGAAGTGTACTTCAATGTGATCGAGAAACTTTTCCTATGTTTAATGATATAAAGACGAAGATGAAAAATTACAATTTTGGCGTCCAACGTGGGGGTAATTTTTTTATTTTTTTATATTTTAGCTTATAACAACAAAGCACTGAAGCAATGAATTTAGGTAAAAGAATGTTTGACTACGATATCAAAGATACCCAGGTTTGGTACAGATTCAGCCAATAATAAATATGACACATTTTTCGGCCTCTGTTGAAGTCAGACAGTTGAAAAAGTAGTATCTGAAGGTAAAAGCCTGGAATAATAATAGATGCGCCAGCGAATAATTACATTTTCTTTTTAAGTTAGAGGGGCGTTTTAAAATTTGGCTCTAAAAAGTTAATATTGATATTATCAATTGCTCAGTTAAAACACAAGCTAAGGATTTGTGTTGCACAATTAATGAACTTAATCAATGCATTGATATCAGTCGGTGCACAACTATAAGTTCAGTAAAATATGTTTGTTGGATTTGCTGATCTCTACCTAAACTGTAAGCCACATAATTTTGTATGTTTTAACAAGTTTTGTGGGAAATGTTTATGAAAGTAGTATAACAATAGTTCTCCGATATAATTGGCATATTTTATATTTGTTTAGCATCTTAACGCACGTTTGTTTCCGTGTGGATGAGATGCCAGCCACTTCTGAAACGGAAGATCCCCGCTGCTATAGCGAAACATTTAAATTTGAGGTATTTATATGTGTTTAAGAAACAAATATACTCCATTGAAACATATATCTATTGATCAAACGCAATTAGAGTATATGCAAATAAGTGCAAGAAAAGAATAAATTAACGAAATTTGCTTCGCCTGACAAAATAGTGACATATCTATTCTGTATCGCTGCACAATTGTATAACAATTCTGCATCATTATTTGTAAATTTGAATTCAACTGAAATTCTGTGTGTATTCAACAATCTATGTTTTCCTATGCTTAGTTCAACTATTCATCGTCGACAATGTATTAACGAGAAAATATATAAGGAAAGAGATGCAATATGTAGGAGTTGTTTTCGAGTTAAAAAACAACTATAAGACACTTGTCGGTGGATGTGTATTTTATTCAAATCTTAGCTCTTGTATGTACAACAAATAAATACCATATTTATATTATTATTATTATTTTAAGAAATATATTTATTCCGTATTAGTGCTGAAGGCAAATAGAAGGATATTAATATATTTTAAGGGCGAACTGCCGCCTTCAGTAAGATTCTTGACGAGAGATGTAATTTTCTGTTTTGTGGAACAAATACAAAAAGAAGTAATATATTCGTGTGTTTTAAGTTAAGGATATCTTATGATTGACTCATTATGAGAGGAACACTGAAAATGTAGGCTATGTGTATTCAGAAATAGGGCAAAACTTACGTTTGTAATTCAAGTTTTTCTCAATAACTATTTTGTAAATTAAGTTGAATTAAGAATGTACGTTTACAGTAAGATTTATTGAAGGTACCTAAAGGACGTTTTTTCCCTTTGTGGAAAAATAATATAGCAAACATATGGTAAACTTGAGTCACTTTCTAGACTCCATCTATAAATATTTTAATAAGTTTTATAAAATTTAATTCTTTAGGTATCTCAGAAAAACCATAAAATATTTGTTGATTTTTGTTTAAATAAAATCGCTGCAAAAATAACGGAGAAAAACTTGAATTTCTAACCTCTTGATTTCGGTAGTCGGCAGTTCCCCCTTAAATGCGAAATAGATTCAAATGCCCGGATGTTCAAGTCAGTCATTTATTGTAAAACAATTTAATTTATTCCAAACAGAGAAATTTTATTACGTTTTAAGATTTAATGTACCAAGATTACGTATTTATAATCCTTTGAGTTTGTTTTCTGTGTAGCACTGTTTTTATCCTAGGTTTACTACTTCTTTTCGTTGGTATTAAATTGAGCACCAGAATAAACCCAAAAAATCAGCAACATAATACAAGTCAATTTAAATTAGAATTCGAACAAAATCCTATAGAAAGAAAATAAAATTCGTTATCATTTATATTAAGGGATCATCACAGTGTAAAATTTTCAAATTTTAGATTTTTTTTGTATTATCAGATAGTATAGATGGTTATAAACATGCTGTGAAAATTTTGGGGTGAAATTCGAATTATTTTGGTCACTATAGCCTTTCTTATCAAGCAGCTAAATTCTGCACTCGAAACTTTGAACGCGTTTTTCTCGAAATGTAGTTTTTCAAAATGGTGTACACTCTCAAAGGAAGAGTTCTCAAGCTATTGATCTCAAATTTTAACTCAACATTCTTTACGTTACTCTTTATCTTGCTATGGACGCTTTTTCTATTTTTCATAACGAAAAAACTGTCAGAAAAATATGTTGAATTCGATACTTTTTTTCAAATCGCCGCCATTTTGTCACTTTTGATGATAAAAAAAACCTCCATAGCAAGATAACGGTTTTCATACTGATTTATAACCTTTTTCCAGATTTCGTTTCAGATGAGATTTGCGGCTACAATCGTGTACACCGTGAGGACTCCTTTTTTTCGAAGACATTTTCGTCCGTTCAAAAAATTTTATCAAAAATGTGAATAAACGTTTGAAAATTTATTTCCTGTTCTTCACGAATGTTTTGATACGACACAAAAAAAATCAGATTGATTAGCATATTTTAATCGTCAAAAATAAAATCGCAAGAATCAGTTATTTTTCGACCCGTTACACTGTGATGATCCCTTAAATGAAAATTTCCAGATTTTTAAATCAAAAAATTGAGGTTGTCACTTCTTTTAGAAATATGTAATTTACCATACTATAATAAAATAAGGTTACTTTATGATGGTCTAAAAATTCTGTAAAGCAAAATAATTCATTTCATTTAAAAAAAAAACACCTATAAAATGGTATAAATTAATGAAAAAGAATAATATGAAGTTAACAACTACATAATAAATATTTTTTTAGTTATCCATTATCAACCACCTATCACATATTTTAATGTAGAACAATGTAACATATTGTTGCCGCGAATAGATCTGGAGCCAAATGACGTTTATTTACGTTATTAAGAATTTCTTGATATACTGTATATAATGATATTTGTTATTTAAAAGTAATTTGTTTTCTGTTACTCTTCAGTTTGATTATGACGAATTCATACGTCTTTGTTATAACTAGAGACTGGATTTTATGCAAAATGCATATTTGTTGTGTTTTGGTATATCCCTTCTATACTGTGTACTTATCCATTTTCCACCCTCAGAATACGTTTTTTACCAGTTTTTTTAGTGCATATAATGCATATTTGGACACTTTACCATAACTGCATATGCACGTACATATTTCATAATTATTTTGCATATTTATGCATATATTCGCCATTTAACTTTACAAAACCAGACAATTTATTTTTCTAGTTTTTGTAGTAATATAGTAATTAATAATAATTATTATAACTGAATGTTAAAAATATATATTTGTTACACAGATTACCTGCCAGAAGAAATTTCAAGTAGTGCAACATTTGAACACGACATTTCATCAGAACAGGGTTTCTGAAAATTTGAATAAACCGCGGCAGCAACTTTTGGAGGAAAGTTTTCTCAATAATTCGAAGAATCCACAAGAAGCATTTTCCAAAGATTTGTGTAATCTTTTTGTGGGTTGTAATATTCCTTTACATAAATTGGACAATCCGATATTTCAAGAATTCCTGAAAACTTATTGCAAAGTCGATGATAAACCCATTTATGTACCCAGTTCCTCAGCTCTACGCAAGAAATACATCAACGAAATTTATGAAGATGTTACCGATGGTACTAATACCATCGGTAAGGAGTTGAAAAACCAAAATCTTTGGCTCTCTGTTGATGAAACTACCGACACGAAGGGCCGTCAGGTTGCTAATTTGATTATTGGAACCTTAAATGGTTCAACTCAATCTAAAAGACATTTAATTAATGTAGATAATTTAGACAAAACAAATCTTGTTACCATAGCCAGGTTTATTAATGAGTCCTTAGCGAATTTCTTTTTACCCGACAAAGTACCTTTTGAAAAATTTCTGTTAATGATAACTGACGCCGCTTCGTATATGTTAAAATCAGCTCGAAGTCTGAAATTTTTTTCCCCCCAATTTAATCCATTGTACTTGTTTGGCTCATGGTTTAAATAGGGTTGCTGAAAAAGTTAGATTAGAGTTTCCAGATGTAAATAATTTAATTAGTAATATCAAAAAAGTATTTTTAAAAGCGCCCTTACGAGTGCAATTATATAACGAAATGCTTCCCGGCATTCCATTGCCACCAGAACCTATCTTAACAAGATGGGTAACATGGCTTAAATGTGCTGTGTTTCTTGCCGATAATTACGAAGGCATCAAAAATGTTGTAACTCAATTTGATTCAGCAACCAGTCTTGCCATAGAAAAGTGTAACGTAATTTTCAATAATTCGACAATACAAAATCAGCTATCATATATTAAATCTAATTTTGCGATAATTGAACAGGCAATTACTAGATTAGAAGATAGAAATTTATCTTTAAATGATGGTGTTGGCATTGTAAATGATATTGAAGAGAAAATTGGAAAAGTCAACGGATTGACTGGAAAAAGAATTAAAGAAAAATTATCCGCAATTCTAAGCAAAAATGGAGGTTTTATTACATTAAAATCTATAAATAATGTAATTAATGGCAATTTTAATGAAGACATTAATATAAGCCCCTCATTAATACCTAGTTTTAAGAATGCACCGATCACATCTTGCGATGTTGAAAGAACATTTTCTCAATATAAACATACACTTACAGATCGTAGACATAATTTAACTAAGGAAAATTTAAAGAAATATATGGTTATTTATTGTAATAAATAAACATATAATTTGTAAATACGACATTTTATTGTAATAAGTAAATATACAATTTGTAAATACGAGAAATGAATTTTAATTTCCTAAAACATAATAAATAAATGCACATCATAAGTGCATATTTAGGGATTTTTTAAGTGCATATTGCATGCATATTTGGCAAACTTTTTAGTCCATATTTTCCAGTCTCTAGTTATAACTACAGACAAAGGATCATCCAGCAAATCATTTATATAAATGCGGAACAACATAGGTCCCTAGATGGAACCTTGCAGAACACAAAATATAGTTGGTTTCTTACCAATTTCACATCTGAGATTCCGATATATTATTTACCATGTGCTATTTATACACAACCATTACTAATTCCCGAAATTTCATGCATCCTAGCTTGTCCAATAATATACTGTCTTCAAATGCGTTGAATATTTCTCAGTAACATTCTTTAATTATATGTTCTACTGCTCCTCCAGCTTCTGTTTTCATGGAGCCAGTGTTGGTGAAATATTAATTACAATTTTTTAAATTAAAATTTGCAGTTGCGAATTTTGATACATGGATCTTTTTTTTACATATTTGGCTCCAAATCGTTTGAACGTTTTCGTATCTAGTTTAACGACAGTTCTAAATTATTTCAACTTGAGCTATCTTGTTACAATAAAATTACAATCATAACATGTATTAAAGACGTAAGCTAGAGTTGGTTCATTTAGAGACAAACCAAAACGTTGTGAAAGACTGTGCAAACCTCTAACGTGTCATGCCTCTGTTATATATATTCTACTACCGAAAAGTGCTACATTTATATACTGCGCATTTCTCTAAATGAACAAACTCTACCTACAATCAAAGCCTATAGAATCTTTAAATTTGTTGTAGCGAGAACTTATTATTGTTGTGTCTAAAATTGATATTTTCTTTCCTTCTATTAACGTTATTATTTTCAATCAATATAAAATTTTAATTCTTTGATCTTAGAATTTACTGAAATGTTCAAGATGCAGTGACTTTTAATGACCATCACACTAGATGAACAACCTTATAAGCATTGCTTAACATTGTTGTGCCACAAAGAGTTAAAAAAGTAAATGAGACAAAGCGAAGTTGTCAGTCATCGGCAATCCGTTTAACGTGAAATTTCTTACCCTTGATTAAGGCCCCTTTCATACTAGAAATACTGGTGTTAATGTCGGCAATATACGCGTCCCTCCGTAAATACTCGAGCAGAGGTTTCGTGTTTGACAGGCACTGTATGACGGAATTCATGAAGCAGGTGTTCCCGATATTCTTCAGACCATTGAGGCCCTGATGCCGGACCGGACTGGAACTGATCCTGTTTCGTTCGTATCTGTTTTTGTCGTCGTCTCGAGAGAGAGAAGATCGGCCTCCCAAATTATTCGAGGTGGTTGGGGTGGAGTTGGCCAGCGAACTAGACGCATTTTGAACTAACGATGATCTGTTTAGTCGTGGAGAGGTTGTGAGATCCTACAATATAATATAATGTTATTATTACTGGAAATGATATGAAGAATATGAAATATTAATAACAAAATTGTATATACAGTGCGGAAACTACTTATGGAATAAATTCAGTAACTTCCAAACTAATGATATTTGTCGAAAACGCTGAAAGAGGTAAATTTTTATTTATCATAATACTTATTGTGAGTTGTTATGTTACACTCGTTCATGGCGTCATCCATTTTTGAACTATGACGTCACACTCATTTTTTTTAATGCACTGCAACAATTTTTGTTTTAGTTTTGGATAGTACTCTTAGCAGCTTTTGTAACAAATCCTACATGGTATCTTTACATTTAAAAAAATATATATAAAAAGAACAGGTCAACAGGAAAAAATTGTGTGACAAAAATGAATGCACCTGACGATAGTAGAATACAAGAAAAATAGTAATTTTGCTTTGATCAAAAAAGAATAAGTAAACTTTGACGTTTTTATAATTGTTGTTGTTGTTGTGGTTGGAACGTAAAAATGTAAAAATCTCAAAAACTGTTGAAAATAAAGTTAACTAATGTAAATTCATTGAAAAGGTATTTAATAGTACTATCTACGAATTTATAACAAAATATATATAGTATTCCATTAAAAAAAATGCGTATGACGTCACAGCTCTAAAGAAGATGACGTCGCTAATAGGCAGTGATTTAAAACCAGGGCAATTTAAAATAAAAGTTGACCTGTTTTAGCGTTTTACAAAAATATTATTCGTTTTGAAATTAGTGAATTTATTCCATAAGTGGTTTCCACAATGTATATTCAAACGAATATCTGTCGTTTTCAAAATGTGCACGTGTTAACATTTGTGCACCTCCTTCAATTATATCTTAACTAATTTAAATAATATACATAGTATTGTCCGTTCTAGAAAATCGGTAAAATGCTTTCTTTCTTTTATTAACATCATGCCGTTGTAGTACTTAAAAATTCATAAATATTTGCCGGATTTCAGAATTATAGATATGTATTCTGTAATTGAAGAAACCCGTAAACGCACAGCAGGGCTTATATATTTATATTAGATAATTGTATTGCTATTTGCTCCTTCCGAGAACCTTTAATGAAACTTACAACCCATTAATGTTCGGTTTTTCCGGACAACAATAGAGGAGGTACGGTTTTGTAAACGTACCACCCCGCTCTAAATACTGAATTTGTTTGTAACAGAAAATTGAAATCAGTTTATCAACGAAACTCAACTTGTTAGCAGTTAGCTATCATGTACGATTCAGCTTGCCCAATGCAAGAAGCCTACATTTATTCGCATTGTTATTTTATTTAATTGTAAATAAAGTTGTATATAACAGTGTAGTGTTATTTCATTTGTGAATAACCACGTATAACGTAAATTCAGTGAGGAGTCATTCTTTACTACTTCGAAAATTCGAAAACAAGAAGATTCAAGTGAAAGAAAAACGATTCAAGTCTTTCAAAACAGGAAGACTCAACAATAGTCTTGCCATAAGTTCTGTCCTTTGTGCAAACGTATGTAAATTAAAGAAAAATAAAACAAAGAAAATAAATCCATTGCTAGGTTATTACCTACTTTACAGAGAACTCAAAAATATAAAAATTATTCAAAATATCCGCCGTTTGCTTTCACAGATTGCTTCAAACGGACCGGCGACTCGTCAATCGCCGCACGTTCCACTTCTAGAGGTATTGAAGCAGCTGCTTTTGCCAAATCTGTTTTTAGTGCCTCGACACTAAAGATCAGGCCGCCTTCTCTTCTAAAACATTCCACAGACGGTAGACCAACGGATTGAGATTCGGACTTCCCGAGGGACAATCTTCAGCAGCGATGATTCAGGCAAATTCGCTGCTAACCAATGCTGCGTGGATCTTGTGGGCCGGTGCGGAATCTTGCTGGAAGACCTAGTGCTTTCCTGCGAATAAGGTGTCATTCAGTGACTTTACCTTTTCCATAATATCAGTTTTGTAGTTCTTTGCACGCGATTTGACTCCTTGCTCGCAGAAATGTAGTTGAGTGATATCGTCATACGCCACTTCCCACCAAACCATCACCAAAGTAGGATGATGACCTCTTTCGACTTTCTCAAGTTTTTCTACACTTTCCCTGGAACTGCGAGTATACACTCTATCATTTTGCCGATTATATTTCTGTTCAACCGTGAAAATCTTTCGCTTTTGATCTCGTATCTATGATGTTAGGTAGAATTGCCGTCAATAGCAGTTCCGTGGTTCCCCCGATAAGCTCCAAGGCCTAAGTCTTGTTTAATAATGCGAGATATTGTTCTGAAAGGTATTTTCATTTCACGGGCCATAATTTTCAGTTTTCAGAGCGAATTTTTGCGAATTCTTCCAGCAACAGCTTTTACGACTGCCGATAATATCCTAGTTTTGCATAGCCGATCGCTTCTTGCTTTGTCGTCGACATAGGAGATCTCAATGTATCGTTTTAGTGTCCGAAAAATGAAGTTTTTTGATATTTTTAACGGCTTTAATAAGTTAAAAATCTCCGTTGCAGATTTGCTGCATTTCTGCAAAGCAAGGTTTTCTTTTTTATATCTCATAAAACAACAACTTGTCAATACTTGAGAACATTCCAGTGGCGCATCAAAATTAGGGACAGAAATTATGGCAGGACAAGGTAGTGCATAATATTTAATTCAAAATAACACATTTGAAGTAACGTTCCAATAATTTTGCGACTTGTACTATTTTGCGACACATGTTTCGGTATTCTCATAGCATTTCAAAGCTAAGCTAAATCAGTCAGGGGTTCTTATTTGGTTGTCTTTGTTTCCTTTCTGTAAGTGTGTGTTTTGTAAAATCTGTGTGTTATCTTCTCTTTTCTCTGTATTGCTTTCTTAATTTCTAAATTCTAATAAATTTAGTTTTGGGACTTTTGTATGAGTCGATAGCAATTGATATCGGTAAAATGGAGATTGTTAATACAATGTTCTGCAAAGCCCGTGTTCATTATTTAGTATTGATTTGTTATGTTATTTCATTCTATTGTAATCTTTCTCGTACTTGATCCGATACAAGTGATACCCGGGCGCGTGTTGCTACGCCCAAAAAAAAAACCAATTTTTATCGGCACCCAACATCACAGGAAACTCTCTAGACTATGCTAGAGTTTTCCTGAAAATTTCATCAAAATCGGTTTCGGAGTCTATAAGGAACATACAAACACCGCACATACTTCCAATTTTATGTATAAGATAGGTTGAATTACAGTCTTTACAATTAGTCTAGTACACGTCTGATTTGTCAGTGAGCACAAGTCTATCCTTGTTATTAACTAACATAGCACCTAAGTCGTTTTCATTAACATTATATGTTTTGATTCCTATTTTCTTTAATATAATTATTAATATTGTTGTTATTCTGTAGGATGTAGGTATTATATGGGGCACTTCACATTGTCTTTGTCTATCGTTTTTGGGAAAAGGTATTTATCAAGTTGTGTTTAATATCTTCTACCTGTGAAGCGATAATAACAGTTATTCTTGTGGTTGATAGACTTGATTGTCAAAAATAAGTGAATAAGACAAGATTTGCAGACCGTAAAATGTAACTAAAACGTGCAAGCAAAACTGGCAACTATAATAGAGTATTTACACTTTTTCATTGGCGTTTAATGAGTAGCCTATATCACATGCATAAGAATTGAAAGCAATCTATAGGTGTCTAGGATATAGATGTCTTCGAGCTATATGCACTGCAATATTTAACAGTGCCTTAACTTTATCAGTTAAAATGTCATTTTACCATGCTCACTCTGGTCACTGGTAAATATTGCGGTGTAAATGGCTCGTAATATATACCTCTCGCAACTAAATGGGGGCATCATAAAAATAAATATGTTTTGCGACACTGGTTCGTGGTCGTCATTAGAAAGACAGAGCTATAAGAAAAGGGTTACAACTAACAACTATCCAATCCAGCAGGAAAGGCTCCGATAAAAGCTGACAAAATGGATCACATTAAAAAGTCAACCAAACATGTGGAAGACTGAAGAAACCAAAGCATTTTGGAATGAAAGTTTTGAATGGCCCGTTACAAATTAAGATATAGACAACTCATCTTAATTTGTAATGGATTTTGGATTTCTTCCTGTTATATTCATTACTTATTTTCTCATTTTTTCCTTCAATAAACTCTTGTTAGTAGTACATTAGTAGCATCTTTTATTTGTTGATTCGGGTAACTGACTGCATTAAAATATATTTCTTCGAAATTTAACTGTTTCCCTACATTATTGGCATGGGTTGTCAGTTTTTTCAAATATGATGCATGAGTTTACAAAAACCGGTCTTTCCATTTTTCTCAAAACTATAACCGACTCACGTATAACCCTCCCTTTCTGCAATCAGTGATTCAATTGTATACATACAATATACATATAAATTTTCTGTTGTCTTATTGTCTTTATTTATGTTTAGAAAATTGATTTTCGATTTCGTGCGCTTTGGAAGCTATTTATCCGCTCCGAATAAGTTTTCGTTGAATGCAACAGTACTAAAAAAGTAAGATGAAGTGGAAATGAGCACCAACCCAGTGTTGTCACCTGGCGAGGAGTTTCATTTTCGGGAAATTTATAGTACAACTTAGCGGAAATAGGTGAAAATATTTAGAAAACTGGGAGTTTGAGTAAAACTAAGAATTATAACGGTAATTTTCAGTTAGGAATTTTGGCTGAACTAATAATAACAATGACACTAATTTTACCATATTTAAATGGGGCATCGGAATATGCATTATAAATTTTATACATGGGCCAGATAGGGGAATACGGTTAAGTTTCACTCAAACTAGACCGACTCGTGTTTTGTCGGCTCTCGGGTACAGTATTACCTACCGGTTACCCCGAGAGCCGACAAAACACGAGTCTGTCTAGTGTGGGTGAAACTGAACCGTATTCCCCTATCTCGCCCATGTATAATAAATTTATTTGAGTAAGCGCGAAGTTTGTCAGTAATGGAAATATTCGTTTTATTTAGGTGGTAACACTGGACGCATTCAGAATACAAACATGTCGGAGCGGATTCGCACAAACTGCTCTATAAGCGCTCCAGCATTCTGCCGTATTTCGAATTGATCCTTGAAATGTAAATAAAAAGCATGTTGGTTGCTATACTAACGAAGCATTCAGAACATACCTCACGGCATAAACGTTATATTTAAGTCGCCTTTCATTAGTTATTATATTTGATTTGGACGAAATAGCAAACTGTTTGGTAGCTACTACCAAGTGTTTTGGTTTTCTGAATGCGATCATTACTGTGCACTAGGCACTCCCATAAAAAAAAATGGTTGTATTCAGCAGGTAGAACACCAGCGCAACTGTTCAGTGATGTTACCGATGATCCCCTATCTCAAGAATTGTAAAACGCGCAATTACTTTCTCCTTGTACTCAAGTGTCAGGCGCGTTATCCCAGTGTAACATGCAATTGGTAAATAAAAGGAGATTAAACATATTGTTTTATTTATTATATTGTTAGACTAATGCTTGCATAATGTAATTGCTTTATTATTATTATACGAAAACTTTATGAAAGTACAGCTCCCACAGTATAAGTTGGCGAGCGGTGAGGATGCGCCGTAAACGTATTTAGGAAACGTACCACCCACCTGTCTGATTCAGTTACTGCAAAGCAGTTACGAGTGTCATATTCAAAACGTAAGTTAGCTTTTTAAATAAAAATAAGAACTTTCAGTTAACGGCACCGATACGAGCGAATGAAACGCAATCTAGCCTTCCTGTATCTGTGCGAAATTACTCCCACCGTTCGCCAAAATATATTGCGAGGACAGTACATAATAAATAATTTGAATGATTGTTTTTTTTAAAATATTTCTTTTGTTTGTAATATATTTTGTCACTAATAAAATTTAATACCAACATAAGAAAGTCATCAAAATAACAAGACTTACATTTTTAATCTTTAAAAGCGATTATAAAAATCCCAGGAAAATAAAACGTACACATATTTTTTGCAAACAGTTTTTAATAAGTTAGTGCTTTGTTCAAAACATTTTTCATATCATCTTCAATAAATATAAAGCTTTAGAGTATTGTTTTTTTTTAAATTTCTCTTCATCTCTCTCCTTCTCCATTCATCCTATTATTCCCTGTTCCATTTTCACCAATTTCGAGTCGTGCATTGTTAAATATTTTATTCGTTTTACTTGATTCCTCTTCAGCGTAACTTCATAATGGTGCACAAGGTGTGTCTTAATTGGTAACTACGGAAGAAACAGGCCGGAAAAAATATCTTCAATAGCAAATATAAACAAAAAACCTGAATTAAAGCTCACTAGTGTTCACCTGTCATTTTGTAAAAAGGGAATTTACCAACCTGTTCCTTCCGAGAAAAAAACTAACCTAATTTTTACAAACGTAAAATACATTATTTAAATATGTATATACAAGAAGAAATAGTTACTCAATTTTATATATATTCACATTTAAATTCTCTTTTCTTCATCAAAACAAATTAATAATAAATATCAATTAATAGGTACTAATATCAGCAAACGATGTACTGTTTCGATAGTCAGGAACTTAGAATGCTTTGATTTCTTCTTTACAGAAAAATAAATATTTATTATATATCTACGTATAGATAAATTCATCATTTCATTGACCATCGAGCAGTACTTTACAAAGAGTATACAGTGTGTATTGTAAGTATCATGGTGGAGTGAGACAATTTTTGCCTATTTTAAAGGATACAGAAAACCTATCAAAAAATAGTTTATCTTTAAAACTTAAAATAAAGGCAAACTAACGATCTAATAGTTTATTTTCCTATATAATTTATCCTAAACATGATGATTTTAGTAGTACAAGTGACCCTAGAGTACTAATTACGAAAGAATAACTAATTTTTTAAGAGGAAAATGAAATTTTTTTACAAAAACAAATCTCACTTAACAAACATAACATAGGTAGGAACTGTCGAAAGAAAAATAATAAATATTAAATATTGTATTTATAGTTTAGAACACATCGACAGCTACTTATAATTTAAAATAATGTTCATTCTGAATTTATTAAAGCTTACTTGAAGCCAGTATTTTTTTCTACACATTGATAAAAGTAATAATTAAAATTATTTGCTGTACTTTTATTAGCAACATAACTTATTTATGGTAATATCTGCAGTAAGATTGTAAATTACAATAAAATTAAAGATAAAATAAGTACATTGCCATGATAGTATATTTTACCCTTTTATTATCATAATCAAAGAAATGAGCAATGCTATCAATGCAAAAAATCGTAATATTTGTGAAAACTTAAATGATAACTATTTTTTGTAATTTCAAAATGCACAAATGCTAAACAATATTAAAACGATAAAATGCAACAAAGTCCTTCTTGAAGAATAAGCTCTCACACTACTGAATCACTCAAAGTATGCATACACGAACAAACTGGCATTGCAAACAACAACGTACAGACAGCTGTTTCAATCTTACTTAGATCTCGTCAGTGTACGAGCGTGTTGTTCACAATGCCGTAAAAACTAGGACTACCCGCCGATATAGTAGTTGTACTGCTGAGGGTTCATCATTACCTTGCGTTGTTGCGCTTGGGTAGTAACAGATGCCGCTGGGAATCTCTCATAGGCATTTGGTACCTAAGTCGACTGACTATATTTGCAGGTAGTCCAAGTTTGTACGGCATTGTGAACAGCACGCTCGTACACTGATGAGATCTATATAAGATCGAAACAGCTGTCTGTACGTTATTGTTTGCCATGCCTTGGTGTAAATGTGCATTCATACATTTTCATATACGAATTAACTCGTGTATGCATACTTTGAATATTAAAACGTTTGATTATTTTAGAAGATTTGATCGCTTTACTTATTTAAATTAAATTCTCTTCTGGTATACAATCAGTGGAATGTATAGAGAGTATTTTGAACCATATTATTTGAATATGTCAAATACTCAGAATTATATCCAGTGCTTGGATAACAGAAAATAATATAAATGGTGCAAATGAAACAGTTTTTCGTAGTGCTGATGGAATCCAGTAATTACAATTATTTAGAAGTTATGATTCAAGCATCTGATCTTACTGATGCACAGTTCCACAAGCTCGAAGAATGAAAATCATATAGCAATTCATCAGTTTGAAGGTAAAAGTTACTAAGTGGCATTTCTATTATCTGGAGATAGAATGCAGAATAGTAAATAATGTTCCGGTCAATTAAGAGAAAATGATCATTTTTTTCCCTTACTTATTAATTAGTAGCTTATTTAGATTCGAAACAGTTTAGAAAAATGTATGTCAGCTTCACTGTTCCTATTTTCTAATTTACAATAGCTTATGATATATCAACAAAATTGGAAGGAGTCCTTAGTAGACGATAACTATTTCATTTACAGCATTGTATCGACAAATACTACATTTACTTGTCTGTATTTAATGATATTTTTGTTAGGTTATGCTGCTTGCATCAAATAAGTAAATTAGTAATTTATAAATTGAGGAGATTTATGCATGGCAAAAAAAGTTATTCACAAAATAAAACAGAAACGTTATTATCAATATTAAGAAAAAATAACTGGCTAAAATACATATGATAATAATAATAAAGAAAAAACACTGCATACGAGTTACATGTTCAAAAATAAACGCACAACATATAAAACCTTTCATTTCATTTTGTCACAATTAGTTGTCTAAAATCTCTTTTTCTAAATATATTCAAGCATTTAAAAACATAACAACAAATAAGTACTTCACTATTTATATAAAGAGTTACCAAATGCACTAATGATATCTAAGCACTCGTATATAACAGTCATTTAATTCACTGAGTATTCTCAATTGCTTTTACTTCTTTAATAAATGTTAAGGGAAGCACATTATTCAGTTATTTCATATATTCAATTTTATATATGCATTTTTCTATATGATATATGAACATATCCTTTATTCATAGAGTTTTATATAGATAAATAATATCATCATAAAAATTCAATGTTATGATGAACATACATTCAATCGCCGCAGAATATATCTACTTTTTGTATTATATGAAATGATATATTATTAGTACATTTACTAACTCTGTATATGTAGGTATAATATATATATATATATATTCTTCTATATAGATACCTATATAATCACGGAAAAGAAAAAAATATTTTCAACCAGCAGCAAAAAAACAAACAACTACTAAAGATTTCCCATTTCAAAAAATATATGTGTGTATAAATAGAAATAAACTAGGGAATCCCCACAAAAAAATACTACTTTGCTGGTTGATCTGTAATGTCCTCATTATATATATACGACTAGATCCAAATCTGTTTTACATTCAAACTAATCCTAAAGGTTAACAACAACCGTTGTCAACATTACATAAATTAGATTTGTGTAAACATTAAATAAGTGAAAAAGAAAACAAATGCAGCAAAACAAAGAACTTATATATTCTCATCTTAATTCTATTTTCTTTCAATGGACGTTAAGCACGTTTGATCAATATGCTAGGTTTGATCATTTATCCTGAATAAATAACAAATAACTTAAATGGCAGAAATAAATACATACATAATTAAATAGCCACCACGTAACAATTTCTAGAGGTGTTGTGTTATACGATAGTTCTTTTTCGTGTTTCGATATATAATATATCTCATTGGTCTAGAGTCAGAACAGTTAGATCTTCAAAAAAGCAGGGCGGCATATAGTATATTTAAAATATAATTATAATAACATGATAAAAACAAGACCTGTTATATCTGTGAGAGACTGGTTTAAAAAATAATAATAGTAATAGCAGTATAATAACTACTACCATGGCAAAATAGTAGTTTGTATGTATGAAGAAAAATAATATTTAAAAACCTAATATTCTTCGACACTCATAGGTGTGCTTTTTGGCCATCTAATTCGTAGAATAACACATAAGCTTCACTGCTGACTAAACTTTTCGGCGATATCGTGGTTACTCTGTAAAAAAAAAAAAAAAATAGTAACACATTACTGATTATGTGTGATTCATGTACAAAGAGATCATTTTGAACTGTCCTGGGTTGGCAACAAAAAAGTATTATCAAAAACAAGGAAATATTTGCTTCCGTGAATTGCCCATACTAAATTTACATGTCAAATGGAAAATCCATAATGTATTGAAGTGTCTTGCACTTATTAGTATTTCCATTGTTTTATTGTCGCTTTTCTGTCTATTCCAAGACAATATACCTGGTTTCCATGCCTTTTACGATACAACAGGATACGTTTATTGTAATGTTGCACGTTCGCAGTGGGATGGATCATGGAAATATTCATTGGGATCGTGTTTTCAGCAATTTGTAACGGAATATGGAAATCTGGAAATAAACTTGGACACATTCACTCGTCATCGCAATAAGGTGATTGAAGGGTTTAAGGAAATGGGAAGTGTTTGTAAATGTAAACCTGAAAAAGCACAAACAGTTTTAACCGAAGATGTCACAGAAATTAGACAGCGAATGAAAGTTAGTCCCCCAAAATCTGTATGAAAGCTGTCTGCTCAAACTAGTAAAAAGATCTAATTAATTTAAACGTAATTTGTTATGCAGCATTTAAAACAAACTTACATACGCACACATATAAAGTTTCTGTACTACAACATTTACGGCCCAATCAGTTTGAACAGACATTGAATTATTGCAACTGATTTAATAGAAATATTACATGAAGAAGACTTCAATCGCACTTTCTTTTCGGGTGAAGCTTGGTTCCATTTGTCGGGGTATATCAACTCTCAAAATGTACTTGATCAACAGAGAATCCACATGTTTGCTGAAAATACTCTTCATCCTATCAAAGTTGGTATTTGGGTTGCAATGTCCAAAAGATGGATTATCGAACCAATTTTTTTTATGATACATTTAGCGCAATACGATACCGAGAACAAATATTGGAACCCTTCATTAACAGCCTTCACGAAGATGAATTGACCCTGGGGTACCTCCAACAAGATGGGGCAACTGCACATACTGCGCAACAAAAATTATTAATTATTTGCAAGGTTACTATGGTGACCGATTGATTAGTCGAAATCGATGGCCAGCCAATTCTCCTGATTTAACCCCACTGGAATTTTTTCTCTTTGGCCATGTAAAAAATAAAGTGTTTCAGAACAGACTGCATAATCTCGATGAACTTGAAGAGGCAATTAGAATAGAATTACAAAATATCACGCCAGAAACGCTCCAGAATGTGTTCAATAATATGAGAAGACGTGTCAATCTATGCATTGAGAATAACGGTGGATATTTCGAACAACTTTTATAAAATGTATTCATTTTGTGATCTAATTATGGGATTATGTTTTACAATAATGAAGTTGTAACGTATTTATTATTGTTTATAATTATAACTAACTCTATTTCATTGACATTTATCACAAGAAAAATGTAAATAGTAAATAAACCTAACCACCAAAATAAATAAACATGTTCGCCAATTACACTGTTTTCCCATATTAAAATCAGTTTGGTCAAGTCAGAACAGTTCAAAATGATCACGTTGTACAATACGAATGGCAAAAGAATGAAATATATCTACCTATTTGAATTTGAAATATATAATTTTCTTAATATACAGTACAGAAAACTGGGGTTTTCCTAAAGAAGTGCTTGTTAGACTATCATTAAAATTATAGGCACTTTTTATTTCTTATCTGAATTTCTAGAGGTCCTCATTAAGAAAAATTTAAACCGTACAATATTTTCTATTGATAAACAATAAATATAAACATGTAATAAATGTGGTACCTTTAATAACATCTACATGTTAATAAAAACATTGTTCTTATAGTTCCTTCACGTTAACAGACGAGGTGGGGATGTTCTAGTAATTTCGGACCTAGGAACATTGAATTACAAAAATGCCTAAGCATTATTACCGTTTCTTAAGACATGGTGTACATTTTATGTTGGACGCACTCTATGGAATATGCGCCGTGTTGTCTAATGTGCTTAGTGTTTTCGGTATCTTTGCGTTTGTATCTGCTATACACATTATTATAAAATCAGCTGTTTCCACAACTAAATTATGCCAAAACCTTTGGGTAATCAATCAAATGATTTCATTGTTAGGCTAGTCGTGTATTTTGAAGCAGAACGGAATAACAACGGATCTTTACTGCCCTTAACTTCTTTCTGTACGGGAGGTAAGTTGTTAGTATGTATTTAGAGTTTTATGTTTGTTAAACATGTTTCTTTTCTAGAGAGCAGCAAGTATTGTAAATACAGAGTGTCCCAGAAATGAAAAGACGGAGTAGCAGGTATGTATACAGATTGTCGTATTTAAAAGTTAATATGCATCTTCAAATACACACACATAAACATGTACCTATGTATGTATGTATACAACAGTTCAAGAATGTGCCCCCCCCCACACCGCCGGTCTTATGGTGGTGCGGGTAAACCGAGAGCGCGAACACCATGCGCACATGGCATTCGTTCCGTATCTTTAGAGCGTGAACTTATGTACATTGTGTCTGAGCAAACTCGCAAATATTAAAATAAAATGCCCTTAGCTGTCGAGGAAAAAATACAGATTGTGTTATGGTATGCGAAGGATAATTCGTACAAAGACGTGCAAAATTTATTTGTATAGTTCATTATAATATTTTGTTTCGTTTTAAATGTGAGAATTTTATTTTAGTTACAATTTTTATAGTTTTGTTTCAGTTCAATGTTAATACATTATACATCAATTACCAAAATAGCGGAGCAATTCCTTAAAGCAAACGTCTGCATACTAGCTTTCAACGTTTTGCACTGAAGCCTCGGTCTCGGTACCCGGTGTCCCCCCGATATGAACTCATCTGTATTCCCCTATTATCGTACCCCTCCATTTCATGTTTGCATGCACATGTGTGCGTGTCTGTGTTTCCCTATATCTACTTTTATTTCAGTCAAACGGTATAAAGTCCGAACAGAAACAGGCCCAAATATACCGCAATAAAGAAGAAATTAAAAATTTAATTTTCTATGTTGTTTTTTAGATAAAAAATTACATTACGGACCTCGCACAGAATGTATGTTTATAAATACACGTAAGAATGTTCATTTGCAAATAGAAACGAACACGCATTCATGGAAAAATACGCTTTTATTTGAATAAAACGGGGAAAAACGTTAAATCGTACCCATTCATATAATAGTTATTTATGTAACAAGTCAGTAAAGTGATACTTTATCGAACGAGTCTGGTTTACGAGCCAAGCGAGTGAAGCGAGCGCGGCGAGTAACAGACGAGTTCGGTAAAGGTACTTTACTGACGTGGTGCATACAAAATTTTATCGCCAACCGTGAAAATTGTTAATTTAAGAAATAAAGATATAATAACTTATGACAGTTTATGACAGTGACAAACGATTTATTTTTAAAGTCATCAGTCATGGCTACGCTGACAGATATTAGCGGCAGGTAATAGTATATTATGACACTAGTGCATAATCAAGCTTTTAAAGCACGAGTAACGAGTTTAAAGCCACGACGCGAAGCGGAGTGGCTTTAACGTTACGAGTGCTTTAAAAGCTAATTATGCACTGTGTCATACGATATTTTTTAGTATAAATGCAACAATAATAAATCAATAATTCCAATACATATTATCGAGTGACATGTACCTATATGTCATTTGACATTTCCTGACATTTCAATGGACTATTAAACGCTTGGGATTGGCTGTTACCAAGCAACCTTTATACGCACGCCGTGCGATAAAGGCCCGATTATGCACGCTTATGGGTGTGTTTTGGTTGGTTTATGATGCATGCATACTAAAAAGTACTTTATTGTACAGTACGATAAAGTGTTTCTTTACCTCCGTAAAACGCTATGGTAACGCATCACTTTACTGACGGTTGGCGATAAAACATATTTTTTGCCCGATGCGTCTAGATAACGCAGCTATGTAGTCGATTGTTGACCCAGATGGGCGACGCACTTTATTGCACACAATAAACGATTGTTTTTATTTTTAAAATAGGAAGGTTGTTGCTCTTTCATGTGCTTGTAGTCGGAAACAGCTGATTATTATTATTTTAGAATATTCAATAAATCCTAGTTTTTCTAGCCTTTATTACAGTAAATATCAAGAATGTAATTCTTTTTTTCTAGCAGGTGTAAAATTAAAGTAATTAATGGTTTTTTTTTGGTCCTGAAAAGGACCGATTGTGAAAGTGAAGTAGGTGGATATTTAGTCCAGGGTCAGCGTAAGACCAATTGAAATCTTTATTATTTTTTTCTGCCGTCTGCGCACGAATAAAGACTTGATATTTTGAGGGTACGTTTTTACACAATCTAGCTTCCGATTTCTGCTACTCCGTCTTTTTATTTCTGGGACACCTGTATTCATGTTATTACCATAGAAAATTAAATTTTTAATTTCTTCTTTATTGCGGTATATTTGGACCTGTTTCTGTTCGGACTTTACATACCTGCTACTCGGTCTTTTTATTTCTGGGACACCTGTATTCATGTTATTACCGTCAACAAAATTTCTGTTGTGACTAAAGTGGGAGTTATTCCAACTAGCCCTAAGCGAAAAAAATTTGTTGTGGATCCAGTATGTATAAAAAAGTCAGAAATTAATTACAGAAACATATCAATGCCAATTCTTTGAATACTGTTCTTAAAGAAAGAGAAATATTTGATGGTGGTGTAACATCCTTATGGAAAGTATTAAGTAATATTGGTATTGTTTACAAGAAGGATAATTCTAAACAGGCATTAATGAAATTGCCACAGATCACATTAAAACGGATTAACTTTATGCAACATATTTGTATGAAGCACATAGGGCAATTTGTTTTTCTTAATGAAACGTGGATTTTTTATGATGGAACTATGGCAAAATGAATGTGTAAAATCTGTGAAGACATCTAAAGTTGATGGAAAAAGCCAATGTTTGTTATATAAAATATGTGTTGTATTCTCTTTTAGATATACAGTTTAACATGCTGGAAATGATAGATATATTCCTGGAGCAGAGCTAATATTTTCAACAAATAGTAAAAGTATGGACTACTACCATGGTGATATGATTAGACAATTTCTTACATTGATTTGAATATCGGCTTCTAATAAATTTAGAAACATTTATCTGTATCTGTGTATAAAAATTGAATGTCGAACATGTCAACTAATCTAAAAAAAACACGTAGGTAATTTTGGCTTTCGGTAGTGCTCCGCGGAATTGAAAACAGAGTATAATAGAAAAAAAAAAAAAGAAGCGGGAACGGTTAATTTTATTCGACCTCTATGTATTTCCACTGTTTTCAACTCACACATGAATCTTTTAGTAGAATATAAATAAGAAAAGATTTTAAATACTCGCAACATTTTATGTAAATGCAGTTAAACTTTCTGATTATCATCTAAAACCGCCTGATTTTGAAAGTAATATTTTGTACACCATATATATACATACACGAATTAAAAATTCATATGTGTTTGCCAGAAATGGATGCACAATCTCTCCTAGAGCCGGCATTACAGTAACCAAAGCACAGAGACAGTATTTCAGTCTACTATGACTTCGCCAGTGTGCAACGTGCTTGCTGCAATGCCAAAGGCTTCGTCTTCTTCTTCTTCTTGCTGGTTTTGCTTAGTTAGGCTTATTGCCTTTTACTATATGTCTGAATATGAGTGGTCTTGATTAGGTGTGAGCGTGAGAATATGCTCTTTCAGAGGAATCTTATTTTAAGCAATAGCGAGTCTAGGTCTTTTGATTGGCAGATAATCCTGCGCATCGTAATTCAGAACTGCGGAGAGGGAGGTGTTTTCGTGGGCTTCGTATTTCAGGTAGAATTCCTTGGTGGCATTTTGGATGAACGTGGCGATGTCTTCAATGTTAGCGTCTTTGTGAATTTGAGCATTTCTTACGTACCAGGCCGGGCGGAATGCCATCTTTAATATGTTTTGGAAGATTTGGAGTTGACAAACGACGGAGGGTGGTGCATATAACCAGATTTAACACGGTTATGTTAACATTGGTCTCAAAATTTGCTTGTAGATACGGAGTTTGAGTGATGGTGATAGTGTACTGGCTGAACCCAGTAGCGGCCATAGGGCTCCTCTTGCCTTCTTTGCTTTCGAGCAAGTTTGCTTAACGTGATATGAGTAGGTCAGGCGTCTGTCTAGATTCACACCAAGGTATTTCACGCAAGGTAGCCACAGGGAATTTCGGAGTGATCAATGTATAAATTGCCAATGAATGGCTTTGGATTTCTGCGGAATATGATGGCTTGAGATTTATCACTATTTATGGCTATTCGCCAAGTGTGGCACCAGGCAATGATGTTGTTAACTGCATCTTGAAGATTCTGTATAGCTATGGAGGGGTTAATGGAGGAAGATAGAATGGCGGTGTCATCTGCATATGTTGCTAGTAGTGTTTTGATGGTTTTAGGGATATCTGCGGTGAAAATAGCGTAGAGGTGTGGGGATAGAGCGGAGCCTTGGGGTACTCCTGCTGTTCTGATTCTGGTGGAGGAATGAGAATTATTGATTTTGATGGAGAAGGTTATGCGATATAGGTAGGAATGGACGATTCCGATGAGGTAGGAGGGGTAGTCTTTAGCCAAAGGGCTCCAAGCCCCTCGCATATACGTAACAATGCCTATGAGAAAATCTCAGCGACCTCTGTCATGCAAAAGCAACGCGCCAGGGATTAATTCGTATATGTAGTATGGTGGAAACGCATTACATTCAGTTGCACGTCATACTAGATCCATGACGACTCGCCTTGTATATGTTGACGGATCTATTTTTATTTCTGTCAGTGACATTTGATATAACCTCGTTTTTAATATTTTGTAGGACAAGAATAGATAATAAACTCTGCCCAAAATATAAATTACATGCTACGTGTGTGTTTCCCGAGTACCTACCTGGAATCGTTATACTCATGCCAGGCCTGTGAATACGGATGCCGACAATAAGCTGTGTAGTGTCCACTGTACGTAGTTCCGCTGTGATTAGAGATGGCGTAAAGGTTGTACCGAGCAGGTGTGTGATTGTCTGCCGAGAAATTGCTCATATCAAGGCCTTCTAGTGGAAAATCTACGGTAACGGACAATTTCCCTCTAAACCTTTCGGTTGGAGAGAATCTTTTCAAATCTATAAGTTTAGTTAAGAAATAATCATAGCAAAAAAAAAACAGAAGTACAATGCGGGATTATTGTCAGAAAACAATTAAAGTTGTACGTCTATAGAAATTACAAAATATTATAAAAAATAATGAAAAAGTTCGTTTGCACATAAAAATTTCTGATTTAGTTTCTCTAATGTAAAGGATACGTATCACTAATATTTTGGGAAATTTCTGTATACTAAACGATTTTGTACATTTTCTTCTTTCTTTACATTTCGAGCACGTCTAAAAACAAAAAAACAATCGGTCTTAATATAAAAAATCATCTTGATCTGATACCAGAACTTACCGGCTTTTCATCACCGTCCAAAGTTTCCTCTCGCGTAAAACTCTCGAGGCACTGTTGGAGGCGTATCGGGCCCAGTTTCTGCGGTATAGGCAGCGACAGATCCCAAAACGGATCGAATGTAACTGAACAGTGGCCGCAGTGAGTGCATTTTAATGTGGACTTCAGTTGGCCTACGAAAATGTCAACTATTTTGGAGTTGTCCATTCGCAAATAGCGTTGCCATGATTCTGCTGATTTTTCAGCATCGCTGTAACGAAAATATATTGAAGTTAACATTGGCATTGCAATTAGTGCATATTATACGTTATCTACCTTAGTTTGTCATCAATTTCCGCATGTATAGGTGTTGGCTTTGCGGTTACTCTATTCACGTCCTCGTGGAGACCCTCCAAAAGATACCTGAGGAACTCCTGGGCGTCCTGTTGCGCGTAACCCATAAAACGGGATGCGAAACGTTGTATTTGAGACTTAAGTGCGAGTGTGTTTACTACGCGGTCCGAGCTGTCTTCGGACCATAGTTCTTTTATCACCAGACTGAAAGCTAATAAGAAATTGTTACATCAAGGTATTTTAAATCTTTTTTAACTCTTTCAGGCTTAGCGATACACAGATTGTAACGTCTAACATTCATCAACTTACCGAACGCAGTTCAGTGGCCTAACATATTGTGATGGTCATGAAAATAGAGAAATGGTATAGGTACACCGATCAAGCGTTAATTTATCAAGTTTTTTCAATAACAACAACAAACTGCCAAAATATGCTGTTTACTCAAATAAAGAAACAATATCATTCTCAATATTACCATATTATTTTATTAGATTAGTTAAATATTTGTGTAGGTGCTCGAAGTATTCATGGTACATCTCAGAAAAACGCAAATCTTGAACTTTTTCAACTGAAAACGATCACCATTTCGTAAGTCAAAGTCGTAGGTTTTTCACAAAATGGTTAAACATTCTGTGAGACATAAGTACGGCGAAACTTACAAAATAAAACAAAAAAATATTTGAAGTTTACTTCAATGTGAGCGAGAAAATTTTCCTATGTTTAATGATATAAAGACGAAGATGAAAAATTACAATTTTGGCGTCCAACGTGGGGGTAATTTTTATATTTTTTTATATTTTAGCTTATAAAAACAAAGCACTGAAGCAATGAATTTAGGAAAAAGAACGTTTGACTACGATATTAAAGATACCTAGGTTTGGTCAAGATTCCGCCAATAATAAATATGACACATTTTTCGGCCTCTGTTGAAGTCAGACAGTTGAAAAAGTAGTATCTGAACGTAAAAGCCTGGAATAATAATAGATGCGCCAGCGAATAATTACACTTTCTTTTTAAGTTAGAGGGGCGTTTTAAAATTTGGCTCTAAAAAGTTAATATTGATATTATCAATTGCTCAGTTAAAACACAAGCTAAGGATTTGTGTTGCACAATTAATGAACTTAATCAATGCATTGATATCAGTCGGTGCACAACTATAAGTTCAGAAAAATATGTTTGTTGGATTTGCTGATCTCTACCTAAACTGTAAGCCACAGAATTTTGTATGTTTTAACAAGTTTTGTGCGAAATGTTTATGAAAGTAGTATAACAATAGTTCTCAGATATAATTGGCATATTTTATATTTGTTTAGCATTTTAACGCACGTTTGTTGCAGTGTGGATGAGATGCCAGCCACTTCTGAAACGGAAGATCCCCGCTGCTATAGCGAATCATTTAAATTTGAGGTATTTATATGTGTTTAAGAAACAAATATACTCCATTGAAACACATATCTATTGATCAAACGCAATTAGAGTATATGCAAATAAGTGCAAGAATAGTATATTATGCAATGAGCATTTAATGATAGCTATTAAGACACGAGTAATAGAATTACAATACGAGGCGAAGCCGAGTATTGTAATGAATACGAGTGTCTTAATAGCCATTAAATGCGAGTTGCATACACTATTTTTTCTACGACCTCATAATAAAACATATTTTTTGAACAATCCATTTCATAAATTGAGGTTAAAATTTTCCGTACGTTTTTGTGAATTTGGCTGGTAATAAATTGTTTGTGGCTACTAAGGCTTGTTCCATAATTTCTGGTGGAGTCAATTATTACATTTCACTGTCATTATCCCTCATTTTTTCCGTTTATATTTTCAAAAAAACACAAATTTTAAGTACTTACTTGTAAATTGCAGAGAACTGTCACATTTATTTAATTTGTATGTCTGTCAGATATGCAGTCGCCATATTGAATATTGTTTGAATATTGAAATGTCGCATTCCTATTGGATATAAACTTGTAACATAATGAAAATCTGTATCGTAATGAACATCATTATAGTACAGGTTCGGCATATCTAATAATACATTTAAAGTATGGGAGTAGAAAAAAGAATAAATTAACGAAATTTGCTTCGCCTGACAAAATAGTGACATATCTATTCTGTATCGCTGCACAATTGTATAACAATTCTGCATCATTATTTGTAAATTTGAATTCAACTGAAATTCTGTGTGTATTCAACAATCTATGTTTTCCTATGCTTAGTTCAACTATTCATCGTCGACAATGTATTAACGAGAAAATATATAAGGAAAGAGATGCAATATGTAGGAGTTGTTTTCGAGTTAAAAAACAACTATAAGACACTTGTCGGTGGATGTGTATTTTATTCAAATCTTAGCTCTTGTATGTACAACAAATAAATACCATATTTATATTATTATTATTATTTTAAGAAATATATTTATTCCGTATTAGTGCTGAAGGCAAATAGAAGGATATTAATATATTTTAAGGGCGAACTGCCGCCTTCAGTAAGATTCTTGACGAGAGATGTAATTTTCTGTTTTGTGGAACAAATACAAAAAGAAGTAATATATTCGTGTGTTTTAAGTTAAGGATATCTTATGATTGACTCATTATGAGAGGAACACTGAAAATGTAGGCTATGTGTATTCAGAAATAGGGCAAAACTTACGTTTGTAATTCAAGTTTTTCTCAATAACTATTTTGTAAATTAAGTTGAATTAAGAATGTACGTTTACAGTAAGATTTATTGAAGGTACCTAAAGGACGTTTTTTCCCTTTGTGGAAAAATAATATAGCAAACATATGGTAAACTTGAGTCACTTTCTAGACTCCATCTATAAATATTTTAATAAGTTTTATAAAATTTAATTCTTTAGGTATCTCAGAAAAACCATAAAATATTTGTTGATTTTTGTTTAAATAAAATCGCTGCAAAAATAACGGAGAAAAACTTGAATTTCTAACCTCTTGATTTCGGTAGTCGGCAGTTCCCCCTTAAATGCGAAATAGATTCAAATGCCCGGATGTTCAAGTCAGTCATTTATTGTAAAACAATTTAATTTATTCCAAACAGAGAAATTTTATTACGTTTTAAGATTTAATGTACCAAGATTACGTATTTATAATCCTTTGAGTTTGTTTTCTGTGTAGCACTGTTTTTATCCTAGGTTTACTACTTCTTTTCGTTGGTATTAAATTGAGCACCAGAATAAACCCAAAAAATCAGCAACATAATACAAGTCAATTTAAATTAGAATTCGAACAAAATCCTATAGAAAGAAAATAAAATTCGTTATCATTTATATTAAGGGATCATCACAGTGTAAAATTTTCAAATTTTAGATTTTTTTTGTATTATCAGATAGTATAGATGGTTATAAACATGCTGTGAAAATTTTGGGGTGAAATTCGAATTATTTTGGTCACTATAGCCTTTCTTATCAAGCAGCTAAATTCTGCACTCGAAACTTTGAACGCGTTTTTCTCGAAATGTAGTTTTTCAAAATGGTGTACACTCTCAAAGGAAGAGTTCTCAAGCTATTGATCTCAAATTTTAACTCAACATTCTTTACGTTACTCTTTATCTTGCTATGGACGCTTTTTCTATTTTTCATAACGAAAAAACTGTCAGAAAAATAGGTTGAATTCGATACTTTTTTTCAAATCGCCGCCATTTTGTCACTTTTGATGATAAAAAAAACCTCCATAGCAAGATAACGGTTTTCATACTGATTTATAACCTTTTTCCAGATTTCGTTTCAGATGAGATTTGCGGCTACAATCGTGTACACCGTGAGGACTCCTTTTTTTCGAAGACATTTTCGTCCGTTCAAAAAATTTTATCAAAAATGTGAATAAACGTTTGAAAATTTATTTCCTGTTCTTCACGAATGTTTTGATACGACACAAAAAAAATCAGATTGATTAGCATATTTTAATCGTCAAAAATAAAATCGCAAGAATCAGTTATTTTTCGACCCGTTACACTGTGATGATCCCTTAAATGAAAATTTCCAGATTTTTAAATCAAAAAATTGAGGTTGTCACTTCTTTTAGAAATATGTAATTTACCATACTATAATAAAATAAGGTTACTTTATGATGGTCTAAAAATTCTGTAAAGCAAAATAATTCATTTCATTTAAAAAAAAAACACCTATAAAATGGTATAAATTAATGAAAAAGAATAATATGAAGTTAACAACTACATAATAAATATTTTTTTAGTTATCCATTATCAACCACCTATCACATATTTTAATGTAGAACAATGTAACATATTGTTGCCGCGAATAGATCTGGAGCCAAATGACGTTTATTTACGTTATTAAGAATTTCTTGATATACTGTATATAATGATATTTGTTATTTAAAAGTAATTTGTTTTCTGTTACTCTTCAGTTTGATTATGACGAATTCATACGTCTTTGTTATAACTAGAGACTGGATTTTATGCAAAATGCATATTTGTTGTGTTTTGGTATATCCCTTCTATACTGTGTACTTATCCATTTTCCACCCTCAGAATACGTTTTTTACCAGTTTTTTTAGTGCATATAATGCATATTTGGACACTTTACCATAACTGCATATGCACGTACATATTTCATAATTATTTTGCATATTTATGCATATATTCGCCATTTAACTTTACAAAACCAGACAATTTATTTTTCTAGTTTTTGTAGTAATATAGTAATTAATAATAATTATTATAACTGAATGTTAAAAATATATATTTGTTACACAGATTACCTGCCAGAAGAAATTTCAAGTAGTGCAACATTTGAACACGACATTTCATCAGAACAGGGTTTCTGAAAATTTGAATAAACCGCGGCAGCAACTTTTGGAGGAAAGTTTTCTCAATAATTCGAAGAATCCACAAGAAGCATTTTCCAAAGATTTGTGTAATCTTTTTGTGGGTTGTAATATTCCTTTACATAAATTGGACAATCCGATATTTCAAGAATTCCTGAAAACTTATTGCAAAGTCGATGATAAACCCATTTATGTACCCAGTTCCTCAGCTCTACGCAAGAAATACATCAACGAAATTTATGAAGATGTTACCGATGGTACTAATACCATCGGTAAGGAGTTGAAAAACCAAAATCTTTGGCTCTCTGTTGATGAAACTACCGACACGAAGGGCCGTCAGGTTGCTAATTTGATTATTGGAACCTTAAATGGTTCAACTCAATCTAAAAGACATTTAATTAATGTAGATAATTTAGACAAAACAAATCTTGTTACCATAGCCAGGTTTATTAATGAGTCCTTAGCGAATTTCTTTTTACCCGACAAAGTACCTTTTGAAAAATTTCTGTTAATGATAACTGACGCCGCTTCGTATATGTTAAAATCAGCTCGAAGTCTGAAATTTTTTTCCCCCCAATTTAATCCATTGTACTTGTTTGGCTCATGGTTTAAATAGGGTTGCTGAAAAAGTTAGATTAGAGTTTCCAGATGTAAATAATTTAATTAGTAATATCAAAAAAGTATTTTTAAAAGCGCCCTTACGAGTGCAATTATATAACGAAATGCTTCCCGGCATTCCATTGCCACCAGAACCTATCTTAACAAGATGGGTAACATGGCTTAAATGTGCTGTGTTTCTTGCCGATAATTACGAAGGCATCAAAAATGTTGTAACTCAATTTGATTCAGCAACCAGTCTTGCCATAGAAAAGTGTAACGTAATTTTCAATAATTCGACAATACAAAATCAGCTATCATATATTAAATCTAATTTTGCGATAATTGAACAGGCAATTACTAGATTAGAAGATAGAAATTTATCTTTAAATGATGGTGTTGGCATTGTAAATGATATTGAAGAGAAAATTGGAAAAGTCAACGGATTGACTGGAAAAAGAATTAAAGAAAAATTATCCGCAATTCTAAGCAAAAATGGAGGTTTTATTACATTAAAATCTATAAATAATGTAATTAATGGCAATTTTAATGAAGACATTAATATAAGCCCCTCATTAATACCTAGTTTTAAGAATGCACCGATCACATCTTGCGATGTTGAAAGAACATTTTCTCAATATAAACATACACTTACAGATCGTAGACATAATTTAACTAAGGAAAATTTAAAGAAATATATGGTTATTTATTGTAATAAATAAACATATAATTTGTAAATACGACATTTTATTGTAATAAGTAAATATACAATTTGTAAATACGAGAAATGAATTTTAATTTCCTAAAACATAATAAATAAATGCACATCATAAGTGCATATTTAGGGATTTTTTAAGTGCATATTGCATGCATATTTGGCAAACTTTTTAGTCCATATTTTCCAGTCTCTAGTTATAACTACAGACAAAGGATCATCCAGCAAATCATTTATATAAATGCGGAACAACATAGGTCCCTAGATGGAACCTTGCAGAACACAAAATATAGTTGGTTTCTTACCAATTTCACATCTGAGATTCCGATATATTATTTACCATGTGCTATTTATACACAACCATTACTAATTCCCGAAATTTCATGCATCCTAGCTTGTCCAATAATATACTGTCTTCAAATGCGTTGAATATTTCTCAGTAACATTCTTTAATTATATGTTCTACTGCTCCTCCAGCTTCTGTTTTCATGGAGCCAGTGTTGGTGAAATATTAATTACAATTTTTTAAATTAAAATTTGCAGTTGCGAATTTTGATACATGGATCTTTTTTTTACATATTTGGCTCCAAATCGTTTGAACGTTTTCGTATCTAGTTTAACGACAGTTCTAAATTATTTCAACTTGAGCTATCTTGTTACAATAAAATTACAATCATAACATGTATTAAAGACGTAAGCTAGAGTTGGTTCATTTAGAGACAAACCAAAACGTTGTGAAAGACTGTGCAAACCTCTAACGTGTCATGCCTCTGTTATATATATTCTACTACCGAAAAGTGCTACATTTATATACTGCGCATTTCTCTAAATGAACAAACTCTACCTACAATCAAAGCCTATAGAATCTTTAAATTTGTTGTAGCGAGAACTTATTATTGTTGTGTCTAAAATTGATATTTTCTTTCCTTCTATTAACGTTATTATTTTCAATCAATATAAAATTTTAATTCTTTGATCTTAGAATTTACTGAAATGTTCAAGATGCAGTGACTTTTAATGACCATCACACTAGATGAACAACCTTATAAGCATTGCTTAACATTGTTGTGCCACAAAGAGTTAAAAAAGTAAATGAGACAAAGCGAAGTTGTCAGTCATCGGCAATCCGTTTAACGTGAAATTTCTTACCCTTGATTAAGGCCCCTTTCATACTAGAAATACTGGTGTTAATGTCGGCAATATACGCGTCCCTCCGTAAATACTCGAGCAGAGGTTTCGTGTTTGACAGGCACTGTATGACGGAATTCATGAAGCAGGTGTTCCCGATATTCTTCAGACCATTGAGGCCCTGATGCCGGACCGGACTGGAACTGATCCTGTTTCGTTCGTATCTGTTTTTGTCGTCGTCTCGAGAGAGAGAAGATCGGCCTCCCAAATTATTCGAGGTGGTTGGGGTGGAGTTGGCCAGCGAACTAGACGCATTTTGAACTAACGATGATCTGTTTAGTCGTGGAGAGGTTGTGAGATCCTACAATATAATATAATGTTATTATTACTGGAAATGATATGAAGAATATGAAATATTAATAACAAAATTGTATATACAGTGCGGAAACTACTTATGGAATAAATTCAGTAACTTCCAAACTAATGATATTTGTCGAAAACGCTGAAAGAGGTAAATTTTTATTTATCATAATACTTATTGTGAGTTGTTATGTTACACTCGTTCATGGCGTCATCCATTTTTGAACTATGACGTCACACTCATTTTTTTTAATGCACTGCAACAATTTTTGTTTTAGTTTTGGATAGTACTCTTAGCAGCTTTTGTAACAAATCCTACATGGTATCTTTACATTTAAAAAAATATATATAAAAAGAACAGGTCAACAGGAAAAAATTGTGTGACAAAAATGAATGCACCTGACGATAGTAGAATACAAGAAAAATAGTAATTTTGCTTTGATCAAAAAAGAATAAGTAAATTTTGACGTTTTTATAATTGTTGTTGTTGTTGTTGTGGTTGGAACGTAAAAATCTTAAAAACTGTTGAAAATAAAGTTAACTAGTGTAAGTTTATTGAAAAGGTATTTAATAGTACTATCTACGAATTTATAACAAAATATATATAGTATTCCATTAAAAAAAAATGCGTATGACGTCACAGCTCTAAAGAAGATGTCGCTAATAGGTGCAGTGATTTAAAACCAGGGCAATTTAAAATAAAAGTTGACCTGTTTTAGCGTTTTACAAAAATATTATTCGTTTTGAAATTAGTGAATTTATTCCATAAGTGGTTTTCACAATGTATATTCAAACGAATATCTGTCGTTTTCAAAATGTGCACGTGTTAACATTTGTGCACCTCCTTCAATTATATCTTAACTAATTTAAATAATATACATAGTTGTTAAGGACGTTTATTATTATGATTTTTTTCTTATTCCTTTTTTATAAAGTAATATTCTCTGTTCTATGTAAAACGTATATATGTTTAGTTTTAATCTCAATTTGCTTTATTTCACAAAGGTACAATTAATTAGAACATGTATATTTCTCTGTATGGGTGCTTACAGTCATTTTATTACTTCATAATCGTAAAATAATGTATATTTAAAATTAAATATGGAAAGATCAAAAGGGACATCAGTCTCCTAATGTAATCTCTTTCTAAGAAACTTCTCTATTGTCCGTTCTAGAGAATCGGTAAAATGCTTTCTTTCTTTTATTAACATCATGCCGTTGTAGTACTTAAAAATTCATAAACATTGCCGGATTTCAGAATTATAGATATTATGTAATTGAAGAAACCCGTAAACGCACAGCCAGGGCTCATATATTTATACTAGATAATTGTATTGCTATTTGCTCCTTCCGAGAACCTTTAATGAAACTTACAACCCATTAAAGTTCGGTTTTTCCGGACAACAATAGAGGAGGTACGGTTTTGTAAACGTGCCACCCCGCTCTAAATACTGAATTTGTTTGTAACAGAAAATTGAAATCAGTTTATCAACGAAACTCAACTTGTTAGCAGTTAGCTATCATGTACGGTTCAGCTTGCCCAATGCAAGAAGCCTACATTTATTCGCATTGTCATTTTATTTAATTGTAAATAAAGAAAAACGATTCAAGCCTTTCAAAACAGGAAGACTCAACAATAGTCTTGCCATAAGTTCTGTCCTTTGTGCAAACGTATGTAAATTAAAGAAAAATAAAACAAAGAAAATAAATCCATTGCTAGTTATTACCTACTTTACAGAGAACTCAAAAATATAAAAATTATTCAAAATATCCGCCGTTTGCTTTCACAGACTGCTTCAAACAGGCCGGCCACTCGTCAATCGCCGCACGTTCCACTTCCAGAGGTACTGAAGCAGCTGCTTTTGCCAAATCTGTTTTTAGTGCCTCGACACTAAAGATCAGGCCGCCTTCTCTTCTAAAACATTCCACAGACGGTAGTCCAACGGATTGAGATTCGGACTTCCCGAGGGACAATCCTCAGCAGCGATGATTCAGGCAAATTCGCTGCTAACCAATGCTGCATGGATCTTGTGGGCCGGTGCGGAATCTTGCTGGAAGACCTAGTGCTTCCCTGCGAATAAGGTGTCATTCAGTGACTTTACTACCTTTTCCATAATATCAGTTTTGTAGTTCTTTGCACGCGATTTGACTCCTTGCTCGCAGAAATGTAGTTGAGTGATATCGTCATACGCCACTTCCCACCAAACCATCACCAAAGCAGGATGATGACCTCTTTCTGCAGTTTCCCTGGAACTGCGAGTATACATCATTTTGCCGATTATATTTCTGTTCAACCGTGAAAATCTTTCGCTTTTGATCTCGTATCTATGATGTTAGGTAGAATTGCCGTCAATAGCAGTTCCGTGGTTCCCCCGATAAGCTCCAAGGCCTAAGTCTTATTTAATAATGCGAGATATTGTTCTGAAAGGTATTTTCATTTCACGGGCCATAATTTTCAGTTTTCAGAGCGAATTTTTGCGAATTCTTCCAGCAACAGCTTTTACGACTGCCGATAATATCCTAGTTTTGCATAGCCGATCGCTTCTTGCTTTGTCGTCGACATAGGAGATCTCAATGTATCGTTTTAGTGTCCGAAAAATGAAGTTTTTTGATATTTTTAACGGCTTTAATAAGTTAAAAATCTCCGTTGCAGATTTGCTGCATTTCTGCAAAGCAAGGTTTTCTTTTTTATATCTCATAAAACAACAACTTGTCAATACTTGAGAACATTCCAGTGGCGCATCAAAATTAGGGACAGAAATTATGGCAGGACAAGGTAGTGCATAACATTTAATTCAAAATAACACATTTGAAGTAACGTTCCAATAATTTTGCGACTTGTACTATTTTGCGACACATGTTTCGGTATTCTCATAGCATTTCAAAGCTAAGCTAAATCAGTCAGGGGTTCTTATTTGGTTGTATTTGTTTCCTTTCTGTAAGTGTGTGTTTTGTAAAATCTGTGTGTTATCTTCTCTTTTCTCTGTATTGCTTTCTTAATTTCTAAATTCTAATAAATTTAGTTTTGGGACTTTTGTATGAGTCGATAGCAATTGATATCGGTAAAATGGAGATTGTTAATACAATGTTCTGCAAAGCCCGTGTTCATTATTTAGTATTGATTTGTTATGTTATTTCATTCTATTGTAATCTTTCTCGTACTTGATCCGATACAAGTGATACCCGGGCGCGTGTTGCTACGCCCAAAAAAAAAACCAATTTTTATCGGCACCCAACATCACAGGAAACTCTCTAGACTATGCTAGAGTTTTCCTGAAAATTTCATCAAAATCGGTTTCGGAGTCTATAAGGAACATACAAACACCGCACATACTTCCAATTTTATGTATAAGATAGGTTGAATTACAGTCTTTACAATTAGTCTAGTACACGTCTGATTTGTCAGTGAGCACAAGTCTATCCTTGTTATTAACTAACATAGCACCTAAGTCGTTTTCATTAACATTATATGTTTTGATTCCTATTTTCTTTAATATAATTATTAATATTGTTGTTATTCTGTAGGATGTAGGTATTATATGGGGCACTTCACATTGTCTTTGTCTATCGTTTTTGGGAAAAGGTATTTATCAAGTTGTGTTTAATATCTTCTACCTGTGAAGCGATAATAACAGTTATTCTTGTGGTTGATAGACTTGATTGTCAAAAATAAGTGAATAAGACAAGATTTGCAGACCGTAAAATGTAACTAAAACGTGCAAGCAAAACTGGCAACTATAATAGAGTATTTACACTTTTTCATTGGCGTTTAATGAGTAGCCTATATCACATGCATAAGAATTGAAAGCAATCTATAGGTGTCTAGGATATAGATGTCTTCGAGCTATATGCACTGCAATATTTAACAGTGCCTTAACTTTATCAGTTAAAATGTCATTTTACCATGCTCACTCTGGTCACTGGTAAATATTGCGGTGTAAATGGCTCGTAATATATACCTCTCGCAACTAAATGGGGGCATCATAAAAATAAATATGTTTTGCGACACTGGTTCGTGGTCGTCATTAGAAAGACAGAGCTATAAGAAAAGGGTTACAACTAACAACTATCCAATCCAGCAGGAAAGGCTCCGATAAAAGCTGACAAAATGGATCACATTAAAAAGTCAACCAAACATGTGGAAGACTGAAGAAACCAAAGCATTTTGGAATGAAAGTTTTGAATGGCCCGTTACAAATTAAGATATAGACAACTCATCTTAATTTGTAATGGATTTTGGATTTCTTCCTGTTATATTCATTACTTATTTTCTCATTTTTTCCTTCAATAAACTCTTGTTAGTAGTACATTAGTAGCATCTTTTATTTGTTGATTCGGGTAACTGACTGCATTAAAATATATTTCTTCGAAATTTAACTGTTTCCCTACATTATTGGCATGGGTTGTCAGTTTTTTCAAATATGATGCATGAGTTTACAAAAACCGGTCTTTCCATTTTTCTCAAAACTATAACCGACTCACGTATAACCCTCCCTTTCTGCAATCAGTGATTCAATTGTATACATACAATATACATATAAATTTTCTGTTGTTTACATTGTTCATACTATCGTATGTTACGTATGCTAATTACATGTACACATTTTTAATTATTATATATCATTTTTACACAGAGTAAATAAATATTGAGTTAACCATACAGTTGAATAACAAACACATTTCTTTGCTTGAAGAACTAATAATGTTCTGAAAGTCATTTTTGGAAATAACATTAATTATTATTTCAATTAAGTATTGAAAATTTACAAGTAATTTATGGACACTAGCAAATATTTATTTTCAGAAAATATTTTCAGTAGAATTATTAGAAAAGTAATTTTAATTTAGAAATATATCATTTAATAAATATTATTACCATATGATCACTTAACGGCATGCAACATTTTTACCCCCCTACGCTCCATTTTATTTGTTTACAAACTGACATTATGCTCTCTCTATATATCTTACTTTCTCTAAGTTGTAATTTAAAAAAGGTAAAAATCCCAAATTACTGACACGTTATTTCATCGTGTGCTTTCCATTACATAAATAAGCACATGACATAACAAAACTCTACTGGCTCTACCTATTGTTTAAGGTGCAAAGTACCTAACTTGTAAACCCTCGTTCAGCCTCACGACTAATGGTAGGTTTATGCAGCGTTCCTTAACTTAGCATTAGTAGGTATTAGTCCTAAGAATTAGTTTTAACCTTAAAAGTACACGTTATACAAACATTAAATTTTCAAATTACGCTGCGTGAATGGTACGTAGCTGTGTACGTATTACCTCATAAGGTTTAGATCTTGGCTACCGAGGTCTTAACTTAGTACTAAGAGTTAAAAATTACGAACAAGGTCGTGTCCTAGCGCGGTCTTAAGAGCTTACGACCATAAGATCAGCTGACTGAACGCTAACACGTATACTCAATGCTTTCATTCAGCTGACACAACAGTTGCGCAACTGTTCAGTGATGATGTCCAGTAGACAACCGCTCACTCTGAACATGTTCAGGAGCGGTCGCCATTTTTGTGAGCGGAAAAATTCTACGCTCACTTAGTGAGCGTATTCTGTACGCATGCGCCATTGATGCATTCGAAGACCAACCTAATACATAATATTGAAAAAAGTTACTAGAAAAGTAAGATACAGCAAATTAAAGGTATAGTGCAGAAATAAATGTATTAAAATATTGAAGTTCACCCAGTATTTTATTCGGGGTTGGAAAAACCAGCCCTTCCACTAAAAACTACACCAAAACTTAATGCAGAAAAATAATTTATTATTATTTTTTATTCGGTTTAAACTGTATAATTTTAACATATGGCAGCAATGAAAAGTACCAGATGACAGACGATGACCATAAAGGTGAACTGTCCAGCGAACACTCAACTGTTGTGAAGTGAACGGTTGGAGCGGGATCTGTTCCCGATCCGTCTGCTGAATGAAAGCAATGATCGAACTTTCTTAAGACTAATACTAATACTAAGTTAGGACTAATTCACGCTGCATAAACCCACCATAACATAATATCATGAATCCTACAACTAAAGTATTGCGTGAAGTGTATCTTGTTACGATGGTGTCATTTAAAGATAAATAAAAATCGCATCATAAATTATTTTCACATGTAAAACACACTGCTGAAGTTTGATGCGTTCCTGCTGACTCAATAGGTATACATTTTTACGTTCCAAGCATTTTAATCGACCTGCGTGATAAGAAATACAATATCACTCATAAAAAATAGAATTACAAAAGATAAGAAACATTAAAATTCTTTTGTCAACATCGACGGATTACCAATTTGTACAAATAAGTAAATCTTACGCTAAAAAGGGCAAAGAACAAGGAAAAAATTTCTTGTATATATTATAATTGATAAAATTGTTCATATTAGTATATGTATTATACACATAATACTTACTGTTCGAGAATTAGAGCATAGGAACAAAGAAGTTAAACAAGCATATCTGACATAATTCAAACACACAGTCCAAACAATATCGAAAAACTTGAAAAATATTAGAACGTTCATTGGAACATTAAAATACTAGATTTATTTAAACAATATACATACTATATTGCACTGAAATGTGTAACATCAACGCTCGACCATCAGTAAATAACCTAAAGATTAGAATGTCGACTATCTAGAAAGATATGGGAAAAATACACGTGCTGTGTTCCACGAAATCTAACAGTGAATGATATAAAGATTAGGCCAATAAGGAAATTACAAATATATTTACAAAATACATATACAATATTGTGCAAGTAGTGAATAGATATAAACGAAATAATAACAAACTATTGGTGTTAAAATATACAGTAGGTATAGCGTCCCCATCGGAATCGACACATTTTTGACGGTATAACCGAGTCACGCTATTCACGAACAGGCGAGTTTCGAAAAACTGTAATTTAACAAATTTTACGTAACATGCTTTATTACGTAACCAATTTCTGATTTTAAACAGATTCAACATCGATTCGTATCTTAAAATGCGTCTCCTAATATTAAAAACGTTTGTTACGATGTTATATATGGTTGAAATCAAGAAAAAATAGGTCTTTCTAATGGTGTTAGAATCAAATGCGATACTGATCAGAAATAAGAAAGTTGATGATCTGAAAGAACCGAAACATCTTATAAAATTAGTCGTCTAATTAGATAGAAGACTACATATTTCCTCTCAAAAATGTGTTTGTGTTTCTTTCTTATAAGATCAATGATGAATTAAGACGCTAGAGTCAAGAGGTTGCATCAGGTCCACTATGTGGTCCGGTCTTGCTGAACAATTTCTTACAGTTGTTATTAACTTGAATTAAAAATTGTCTTTATAAAAAAAATGGAACATAAATAAAGAATGTGGGAAAGTTATTTTCGAAAAAAAAGTACATTTTTTACTCTTATATGAAAATAGTTACGGCAATGTTATTTACTTTCCCAAAAAGTACATTTTTTCTAGGATTTTTCCCATGTTCTACATTTGCTTTTATCCAGAAATATTTTCATGAAATGTTACTTAAATTTTTATTAAAACATCGACTGTCAGCTGGCGCCACGTGATCCCCCTTTTATCGCAAAAACCATAGGATGGTGACCGGCTTGCTGCTGTACGCTCTTAATATTAGAAAATCAGCAATTTTCGTGTTTTGTCAAAGACCTCTTTTTTCCCTCCGGGTCCATAATAAACAATAATTTATCAACCTGCCAATAAGCAAGTAAAATCAATGCAGTAGTTATAATTTCATTAGTTTCTCTGTTAAAAATCCACTGGAATCAGACTTCATATCGTTTGTTTATGTCTTCATGGGCTTTTTTATTCTTTATCGTATTTTCTGTGTAAATCTACAAATTCACCGATGAACTTGTGATATCTCAACTTGCACAAATGCAGAATGCATAAGTTTTGGTATGCTTTCGGTAAGGTAACGTCATGGTTATAGTTGTCAGAGGTTATACTTATGTTTTGTGTTTATCTGTCATTTCGTATCTTACAAAATAACCATTTTGACTTAACGCATGCGCAGAACAGACTATGTGACCAAATCTATTTCTCTTACTTAGGATGAAAAATTACACTTTATCAAGATACAGCACCCGTAATATAGTAGTATTATATACAGGGTGTTCCTAAATATCATGTACATAAGGAAGGGGGTAACTATTTGGTTTATTTTGTGCCTAAAATTTCATATAAACATAGGTCTGCAAACGCTTCGTTACCAATATGCAGGGTGTTGAAATTTCAAGAATTTTTCACTTTTTACTGTATAGCTCCTGCAGTTTTTGAGATATTTTGTTCAAATTTGGAAGGTAGGTTACGCTATAAGGCCTGCATCATTAGCCATGCCAAATGATTATGTAAATCTACAGGGTAATAATTTTTTCGGGGTCATGCCCTCTTTTCTCACCCTGAACTTTTTTGCGATGCGCCACTGCTAGATTCTAAAATACGCAATAAATTTTCTGTCTTGTTTAGAAACTTTTTGATCTCTTATATTTTTTTCTTATCTCTGACCGTTATCGAGAAAAAAAATAGAAAACAATTTTCTGTAATTCGCCAGAGAAAATTAAATTTTTTAAAATGGTCTAGCAGGCTCTGGCTTTATTCAGATAATCACTTGAGTTTATTAATTTGACAATTGACATTAGAAATCGTAAAAAAAACTGCAGGAGCTATACAGTAAAAAGTGAAAAATTCTTGAAATTTCAACACCCTGCATATTGGTAACGAAGCGTTTGCAGACCTATGTTTATATGAAATTTTAGGCACAAAATAAACCAAATAGTTACCCCCTTCCTTATGTACATGATATTTAGGAACACCCTGTATTAGTGATGGGAGAAATCGAGTGTAAAATAAGCGGGTAGCCGATTATTCCAATAATCGGTGTAATTGGGTTTGGAATGCGAGTGACTAGTTTACCGACACGACAAACTAATTGCCGTGAATCCAACCGACATGTTCGTGTTTCCTCACCAGAATATTTAAAACTCCTGTTGCTAATTTGTAAGATCTGCAGCAAAGAATTACTGAAGAATGTGCATTAATAACGCCTGCAATGCTGGAAAATGCATTTCACAGCATTAGAAGGCGTATAAACTTAGGAATTGAAAATAATGGACAACACTTTCAACACTTGCTTCAATTCCGCCTTTTTTATTAAATAAAATCTTGAATACCAGCTAGCTTGGATTCACTTTATTTGTCTATAAACTAACATTATGCTCTCTCTATATATCTTACTTACTCTAAGACTGTAATACAATAAATGTTCCATATCATACAACCCCGTTTTTTGGGAAAAATACATACTTTATCAGTCATTTATAATGCCCGGACCAATTTTTTTCTAAATTGCACCTTTTTTTTTTACTACCAGAGACATCTAGCGACTTAAATGCATTTGTGTTTCGGGTTCCCCAGCCTTAAGTTCAAACGTATGCTTTCTATTTCAATGCCATCCATATTCGACTTAGAAACTTTATGATATCACGGTATATAATTCCAACGAGTATGTGGTACGACGGATAAGTGATTTCAAAGGTTGGCAAGACTTTCGCTACGGTAATAATGTTACTGGCTTCCGTCGAGTTTCAGATATCTACTGTCAAACTTTCAAACAAATCTGACAGGTTATATTTTATATTCATTTAAAGAAAACTATTTTCATTGGGTAAATATGGAGAAAGTGTTAAATAAACAAGATTTTTACGTGGAAAAACAAATAAACTCAGGAAAAGGCACGTTAAAATTATACCGAATGTACTTCGTTGCATGGAATGATTTATAAGTGGTTTTCCGCGTTTAAAAGTGGCTATAGGAGCATGGATGATGCAAAACGTCCCGGACACCATCATTTCCTCTAACTACTCCGGAAATAGTTAATAAAGTTCACGCTCTTGTAAGTAGGGATCGTCGATTGAAAGTACGTGAGATAGCTAATGAAGTAAATATATCAACCGAACGGCTATGCAATATCTTGCATTAATGAAGAATGTAGCTATATTCAAACGTAATCTAAGGAAGTTTTTTCGTCGATAAATCACAGTACAAGACAGCAAAAACCATTTTTTCGCCCGATATTTTTTTGGAATTCCAAAGGTGAAATCTTTATTTAGAATCACGAAAAACGATAACTGGTTAACACTGACCTGATTTGCTGACACGTTTTGATGCCGAGTTTTAAAAAAGTCCGCATTTCTTAAAGAAAACTGTTGTTTCATCACGATAATGCGCCAAGAAAGCAAGCGCCCGCTGTTGCTAGAACATAATTAGTTGAATTACCTTTAGACAAGCTGCCTCAAGCGCTATACTCAGCAGATATGGCTCCCGGTAAAAAGATATTTTAGAAGTGATATCAGAGACAAATTACTTATTAGATGGCTTGAACAAATAAGAAACTCACTGGGCTAAGTGTGTAGACTTACAAAAGAATTATGTCAAGAATTAAAATATATTTTTTACAGTAAACCAACTTTTTTTAATTGAAAAATCATTCTTCCGTCAAACGGAACGCCCTCATTAACATAAATAATATGTATAAACTATAGAATTTTAAGAATTAATTAATAGTATAGACCGGACATACGGGGCCGAAATTACGACGGACAAAAGAAATAATGTATAACATCACGCAGTTTCTGAATAGCACTATTCATATGGTAAACTGCAACATCTGTTGTCGCGCAAACGGCCAGCAAAAAATACGATTTTACTCTTAAATTCCTTTCTTCATGGGCGTAGGTAGAAGAGTTTTCAAAATGTATTCTATTTACCTTATATTTCGTAAGATAAATAAAGTACGGGGAGTTAGTTTGGTTTTTTCATTGTTTTGACTGTTAATTACATACTTCGTAATTTTTGTAATAGTTCCGATTTAATACCGTTTCACCGAATCTACTTCTCCTAATTATCTTGATGTAAGTGTGCACTGGATTTCGTTAAGTTTCAATAACATACATACATTTTTAGTTATCATTTATTTAGATCTAAAACACTGTTTGTTATTTTTTCAGATATGATATGGAAGAACGTCGAAAATGGCATCGTAAAACAATGGCGAATTGGATTAAATGTCCTCCACTGTCAGTGATTCTGAAATTTATTGCTAAGTCTATAAAATATCGTTACAGATAGCCAAAAAATCGCACGTACAACGTCACTTAGCACCACTAAAACATACACAGAAATTGGACCCGTTGGAAGCTGACAATTTTAATGAAGAACTCTGTGAAACTTTAATAGCGGCTAATATCCCAATAAATAAACTTGACAACCACACTTTGAAAACATTTCTCCAAAAATATACTGGTAGAAATGTTCCTGATGAATCTTCCTTACGCAAATATCATGTTTCTAAGTGCTTCAAGAACGCAGTAGAATGCATTAGAAGACATTTTTCAAATCAGTACCTATGGATAGGTGCCGACAAAACTGTCGATATATTAGGACGCTGTATGGTAAATGTTGTAGCTGGTGTACTACACATCCAACCATTCCATATAAAGCATATGTAATATAACATCTAAAGTTATAAATACAGTTGATGCGAAAACAGTTGCTAAAACCATTGCCGAGAATTTGCACAGAATGCTTCATTCGGACGACAGGTACAAGAAAAAATACTTTTATTTGTTAGTGACAGTGCTACATATATGTATGTTAAAAACAGACAGGCTCTTAAAGGATATCCTTATGTGCTGCATATTACTTGTGTAGCACATACCCTCCACAGAATCTGTGAATATATCAGAGAGACCTATCCGGAAGTTGATAGACTTGTATCCGCTTTTAAAAAAGTTTTCAGAGAAGCATCACTGAGAGTAGCTCTTTACAGTGAAAAACTTCCATCTTTGTCACTGCCTCCCTCGCCAGTAATAACTAGATGGGGAACATGGTTGGAAGCTACTAGTTTTTATGCAGAGAATTTCGATAGTTTACAAAATTTCGTTACATGTTTAAAATGACGATGCTCGAAGTATTTCTGAGTGCAAGGAACTAACACAAATCCTAAATTTAAAAAATCAGTTGTTATTCCTTCAGGAAATTTGCCTAAACTAATCGTATACTTTGAAAGGCGAAATCTCAAATTAAAAGATGGATTAACCACATTAGATGTGGCTATTAATAATTTCAAAAGTAGTCCAAGTGACTTCGGATGTGGCCTTCGGCAAAAATTAGACGCAGTTTTTAATAGAAATTCAGATATAATAACGTTGCGGCAATTGTGTATGGGGACAATGACACAAAATCTAACTGCTAAATACGCCGACATAAAAGAATACTTCCAGTACTCACCTATAACCAATTGCGATATAGAAAGGACGTTTTCTATCTACATGAATGTACTTCATTCAAAAAGAACAAATCTTACAGAAGAGAACCTTGAGAAAGTATTGCTAGTAAATATTAATACTCCTTTACTCGACTTGAACTACAAAATGAACAAATAATAACGTATTTTGTATTTTATAGATCACCACCCACTTGTTATCCAATTATATAAATAAAACTAAAACCTCTTTAAAAATACAACACTTCAATAGTGCGCCCATGGGCGATGAGTCATCGGCCTCTCGTGCCCGGTCTATAATTATTAGCTATAAAATATATGCAGTCGTTACATAATATTTACTTACAAACCTAGTTAAAATGTAAACATTTACGAATATTTTTGGATGTTACAAATTTGATTAACGTTTCATGAATTTAATTTTGGCAAATAAATATGTTTTTTCTTCTTAACTTTCGCAATAAAGAACTATTTCATTACGAAGAAACAAATCAGTAATGCGTCAATGCAATACTACAAAAGTAAAAACTATGTCATATAACGTGCAAAATTAAACGTGGAATGTAAATACTTCCAGTCACTGTAAATGTAACAAATAAGCTGTAAGAAAAAAAATCAAAAGAAAACAACATTTAGTAAGTAAAATGCAATGATTTCTGTTAAATAGAATTTTCCACACTCTCAATTTTCATGTGTATTTATAGGAGACTTTTTGGCTCAAAATCGAAGGTGACAAAAAAACAGAAATCCGCAAAGAGAACGTACCGAGGTGTAAAGGTGATTGTATTTCGAAGAAAAGGAATCGACAAGACCCAACACGAAAGCGTAGAGGAGAAAGAGAAACGTCATCCCCCAAAATGACCACAGTACGAGCGAAATATACGCATTAGCCATCCTAAAAATAATAATTTAAATGCCAACGTTTTTGCGGACTCTTTTTTTCTTTTTAAAGACCGAAATGAAGTAGGAAGTGGCCCGAATGCGAGGCGCGTTTGTACACTCTCCGTTTCTGTTTTTTCGGGGCTATTTTTAAACGCCGATTACGCGATCAAAAATCACGACGACCGGCCAAAACAAACGCGCATCATTTTTTATTGTCACCGCACGCGCGCCACCGCGATAGAGTGAGAAAAAACGACGACAATTCGGGTCATTCAAAAATAAAAAGTTTATTTTATATGTGGGGAAAGCGTGTATGTACTGACCGTATAATAGTAGTGACGTACTGACATGCTCCGATCGGATCTTCGTTCTTTCGAATTTCACCTCAGCCGTGTGTGTGGCGCTCTCTTCACGCACTTTTTTTTTTCAGTTAGAGCGGACGATAAGACCTGCGATGTTGTTTTCGAAGCGTGCGCTGCAATGTTTTTATTTACGATATGCGGGGATTGTATGCAGCCGTTCGACACGAGCATAAAAACAAACTGACATAAACAAAACAATTTTTTTCACATGTTGCCAAAGAAAAGCTATTCGGACCGGTGTTAGACCGGACTGATACATTTTATCCGAGGCTTTCGTCTGAGTTTGAACGCAAATAATGTGGCACTGTCAAAAAGAGGATGCATTTTTTTAGAAGTAAATATTGCAAAAAACAAATTCATGTTAGGTCCTGGCAACGGTTAATATTTCCAACTCTCCAAATGTCAAATGAACGTCATGTTTGTCCAAAAATCATATTCTTAGTGGTACTAAACATATATCTATTATATAATGTCTATGCATAATCTACACAAGGAAATTAGCACTCTTCTTTTGTAAGTACTTAAATGCTGTAAGTAAAAAAAAAATCTAGAGCTTCAGTATTGATAAAATAAAATTATTGATAAAGCGACTTTTTCAATTGCACAACGTAACCAGATTAGTTTATCAACTACTTATACTTTGGATGTATTACTTGTGAAATGTTTACAAGAAATTTATGTCAAATTCTATTTAAAAAAGTACATTTTTGCAAAATATACACTTAAATGTCAAAGTGACAGACAGTAAAAATGTACCGTTTTCCACACTTCCTAAAGCCTGCTGTTTAAAACGTCTAAATTGAAAAAAAATACGTTTGTCACAAATTTATGTTCAATTCAGTCAACTCCGTCAATGTCTAAGCCCATATCTTTCGGGGTTCGTTTGCAATTAACGTCTGAGCATGCTTGAAACGGTCAGATTGGTATTTTGCGTTTTTCATTGCCATTTCCCCGCCATCAAAAGCATTCGTGATTGTAATTTGTAGATTTCCCAGATGAGCTCAATACGCTCAGATCGAGCGCGGAGAAATGTTCTATCATAACCTCACTTATTTGAAAAAAACGCGTCAGTTTGACTTTTATAACCTAATACCTGCTGCTCGTGCTGAAGTACCTACATTCAAGATTCAAAATGAGCGGTATTATCCTGGATGCAGTTTTGAAGGACGTGATTGGGGGTAATTTACCTTCTTCAAACAGAGGGTAAAGTTTCATTGTTTTTTCATTTTAGGTTGTTATAATTATTTGTTCTTGAAAAGATCAGTAGATGTATGAATAATTATTATAACACATTAGATGATCATAGGTAAATTATTAGAAAATATAATTGATTATTTTCAGAAAGTTGGAACGGCAGGATAAATTTTTAGATTTATTCCAGCAAATGATTCAAAAAATTTGAATGTTGAGATTTGATACTCTAAGACTGTTATTTTAGAATAAAATGTTTGTTTTAAGTAATTAATATGTTTATTGTTAAAACTGCAATAAATATTCATTTTGTGACAGAGCATTATTAAAGTTCATAGCATTTATTGTCTATCAGGAAGTTGTCTTAACAATGGTAAATTCCATCCTTTTTATTTTTGGCCGTTTGTGCAAATACTCTATCATTTGGATGTGGTACATGGACATTTAATAACTTTTCTTCTTGTATACTATTTAGCTATTTAGCAGAGTACTATATGCAGTAAATCAGCCCTGATGTCGCTAACTACAACATAACCTAGCTTTTATCGCCTATTGTGAGGATTACTTTTTGATTAGTTCCGCTCGCAATTAGTGGAACGCTCACAAATCACGTGACTCAAACTTTGAGCGATTCGGTTCGCTTTAACGATGTCAATTGCGAACGAACCCTCAATAATGATATATGATAATTAAATCGGCTTTACGTTATACGTACCGGAAACTTACTGTTTTATTAATAAATTTTAACTGTGGTTCCAAATATAGTGTTACGTCATTTTATACTTGTTTTTGAAACAGCAATTTTTTTTAAAGTGGAAAATGTTAAATGAAAAAGTTGATAAAATACCGCGAGATCAAAAATTATATTGATGCAGGTTTGCCATGGAATGTAAAACGTCTGTCTTAAGTTATATCATTCATATCAAGTGTCATATTGTCATTAATATTTGCCATTATATTTTCTCTCTGACATCTTGTAGTTTTTCAATTATGCAAACAAAACTTACATGACTGAAGCGTATTTTAGAATAGGTGTGCTAGTTAATGGTATTTGGGAATACAGTAAGCGTTTATGTCTGGATAATTTTCGTGAACACTTCCCAAATTTCGCAGTAGTAGAGTAAGATTTTTATGGTGCCTCGCACATAGTGTTGGTGTATTTCGCGAAACTAGGTCTGCTACTCATAAAAAAGGTGCTGGTAGGCCACTATTCATACAGAAGAAGTGATTATTGACGTTCGTAATCGTATGGAACAGGACTCCACAAAATCTTTGAGAGGCCTGTCCCAAGAAATTGGACTTTCTTATGGAACATGCCGAACCATTGTAAAGGAGAACTTAAACATGCAATCATACCAAGCTCTTTTGCCAACAGACCACCCCAGACGTCTTGCGTACTGCCAGTGGTTCGTCAACAATTTAATGAATAACGACCTGTTAAACTTAACATTTTTTTCCGATGAGGCATGGTTTCATCCTTCGGGGTACGTAAATTCTCAAAATATGCGAATGTGGAACACCAATAAACCGCATTTTTTTTGTTGAATCTCCACTACATTCTCAAAAAATTGGGGTTTGGATGGCAGTCTCCCGTAGAAGGATAATTGCGTCGTTTTTTTTTTAATTTCACCATCAATGCAGAGAGGTACAGAAATAACATTTTGAATAAATTTGTTCAACAACTACAGGACGATGAACTTCATAATGGTTATTTCCTACATGACTGCGCAACAGCACATACGACACGAGAAACTATAGCCTTTCTCCGTGAGTTTTTTGATGATCGACTTATAAGTTTGCATACGCAAGTTGAGTTTCCTCCGAGGTCACCTGGTTTGACTATTTTGTGTTCCCTTACTGCAAAAATAGACTTTTCAGAACTCCTGTACATAATTTGCAAGAACTGCAACAAAAGATTATTGAAGTATGTGCAACCATAACGCCACAAATGTTGCAAAATGCTTTTGATAGTATGAAAAGGCGCGTAAACGTGTGCAATGAACAAGGCGGGAGGCATTTTGAATATTTATTGTAATTTGTTTATTAATTTTTAATAAAATGTTATTCAAACGTGTAAATGATTTTAAATAAACATATATTTACAAATTTTATGTCAGTCAAACGTCAGTATGACAGTTAACCTGATAATTTAATCAGAATTCTCGCCAAAGAATGATACCTAATAAAGGTGCAAATCCACAATGAGAATATCTCATGAGATTTTTGTCTCACGCAATAAAAATCGCTTGAATTTCATTGTGGAAACGGTCGGAAGACCAATGAAATTGGAGTTATCCTGCGATTTTTATAGCATGAGACAAAAATCTCATGAGATATTCTCATTGTGGATTTGCAATGAGAATATGTCATGAGACTTTTGTCTCATGCAATAAAAATCGCTTCAATTTCATTTTGAAAACAGTCGAAAGACCAATGAAATTGGAGTTATCCTGCGATTTTTATTGCATGATACAAAAATCTCATGAGATTTATGTTTCATGCAATAAAAATCGCAGGCTAACTCCAATTTCATTGGTCTTTCGACCGTTTCCACAATCAAATTGAAGCGATTTTTATTGCATGAGGCAAAATTCTCATGAGAAATTCTCATTGTGGACTGGCACCTTTAGACAGACAGACAGACAATCCATGGCACCCTTTATCAACATAATTTTTGATCTCGCGGTACATTACAAATGAGTATTATTATATTCTACACAATGCACAAACAATAGTAATTAAATATCCCTAAAAACTTTACGTTTATTGTATTTGTGTGATTTATAGCATACCAAGTAACTTTGATTTGCTTCTCACCAGCCATTATAGTTCTGCCTTCACGTGCGTACTTAAGATTGAACTGTAGTGATAATCTTAGTCAAAAGTTCTAATTCTCAATAGATTCGTAGACCTTTTTAATAAGTGAAACCGGTTATAAATGGAAATAAGTGTTTTTTTAATTATAGAAATACCGCACCTTAATTTTCATTTTTACCTAGGCACAGTTGTGACTCTTGAAGACACTTAAATACAAAAACATTTTACGCGGTGTAAACTTTTTTTAAAACATTACACAAACCAATCATTGACGTAGAATGCAAAATGTATTGCAAAGATAGTAAATTTTAAAAAAAATGGTTTATAAAATTGCAGATAGTGTCCCGCTCTACTTAAATTTCAAAAATATCATTTCCAATATCAGAATACAAAACTGTACTTCAAAATTAGTATTTCAAAAAAATGGCTGTTAACATAAATGTTAATATTTTACTATAGCACCACCGGAATCTATAACTCTTTGGAGGCGTCTTGGCATTAACGATATCACCGTAATTTGCACACATTCTAACGGGGTTTCATGCCAGATATTTTCAATGGTTGCAATCAAGTCTCCTCGGTTTTGTGGCAAAATTTCGTCGTTGATTTTCTTGACCATTATCCCACAGATTATGTGATTTAGATCCGGACTCCTCCCTGGCAAGGCAATGTCTGCACTGCATTGGCTTCTAAAAAATTTCTAGCATGCGCCGTATAAATTCTGCAGTTATCATGTTGAAGATAAAATTCTTGCCAAAAACAGGAATTACTGACGGCAACATGTATTGTTCAAGAATATTTCTTCAATGACAACACATATTCCTAATCCTTGTGCACTTATCCATCCCCAAACATTGTCTGAAAATCGTCCACTGCGTTTGCATTTGCAAACGTATTGTTCTTTTTGTATACCTTTCGCCAAATGGTCTATGTACTCGAACACGTGCATTACTACAGGACTGAAATCATTCATACATCTTTTGATGTTTGTTGTAACTGTCATCCAAACAATATTAAATTTGTCAACGTTTGCCTACTATAAAGAATAGGCAAATATTAAATTAAATAAAAAAGTACAGAAAGTAGTATTTTTAACTTATAACTGGAATAAACCTTCAATAATAATTAATTACTTTAAATTTATTGTTCTGAAATTGTTCCCGTCGGTATCAATTTGTAGTGGCATTAAATCGTTTTCTTTAGATCGTACTTTGGCCGTGTTGCCAGAACGGTTCAACCCTATATTTTGACGGCATTTCAATTGCGACCCCTTCAATTATCTATATTTCTGTTAATGACACGAACTAAATTTAATAGAACGGATTTGTAATTAATCTTTTGTAATTTTGCTATCCTTTCTATGGTGACAAGTGAAGAAGGGGTAAATAAATCTCAAATGTTGGCTGGTATGCAATAAACTTTAGGTGACAATACTCCTTCGAAAGGCACAATTCTTCGCTGTGTGGGACAATTTAAACGTGCTTAGACAAAGCCCGTCAAGAGACTGTTTTTTTAACGACAGAAGATTGACAATGTGGGTGAATAAATGCGATGGCTATCGCAAATCTGAAAGTGTGGTCAAATATGTGAATATTTGAAGTATTTAACACAAATCAGAATGAAAATGTGCGAAATAGTTCAGTAAAAAGTGGATCAATGAGATTTGAGGTTGTGTTTGCATCAGCCAACGCCATTCGCTAGATATTATTAGATTGTTTTCACCGATATATAAATAAATATTAGTTTTTCATTTAAATTATAGTCAGTCACATATTAATTTAAGTACAGCTTATTATCAATGTGTCCTAAGAGATAATTATGAAAAATTAAAAAAAAATAATGTAATTTCTAACACAGCAAGGTATTGCAATGGTATTGGTATAAATTGTTTTCGAGCTCTTTCTCTGCACCAAGTACAATTTTCTAGTACATATAACACAGTTTAAATTATATTTAATGGAATATTTGAAAAATACTTGCACTTACAGAAATGATAGCCTCTAATTTCAATATTTTCCTGTAGGTCTTCAATTGTACCTCCAATTTTTGTATTCTTTTCGTGACTGTTGCCAACTCGGTAAAAAATTGTCTCACAGACCTTTCATACTCGAACCTGAGTTTTTTCAAGTGCGATAATTTTATTGCAGCCTTCCTAGTTTGTATATCGCCACCACGTCTCATAAATCAGCAACGAATGGCAATAACGTAAAAAATAAAAATAAACAAATATAAAATAAACTCGCCTTAAAAACACTCAAATCATCTTAAATATATCCCGTGGTGATCGATTTATCACATTGTAAATATGTATGGATAACAATTTTGTATAGCAATATAATATGGCATACATTAATTTTCTGACGTTCAAAACTTCAAATGGCTGTCATAAATCTGACGAGATCCTTCGAGCGATATGTGCGGGGATTATTTATTTATGAAAGGGGATTATTTATTTATGAAAATTCAAGCAGCCTTATCAACATTTAATAAATGTCATAAAGGGCTTGGTTAGAGAAATATCTGACATTAGATTAGGAGAAATTTGAAATTTCGACAATGTAGTGTTGTTGTATCTGTAGCATTGTCTAATGGTGGCGCTCTATTAATTATCCAAGCGTTGTATGTGCGGAAATGTATTATCCTTGATGTCTTACTATTCTGTCAGAATAAGTGATTGATGCATCATCCAGCTCTAAGTCAAGTTATTAATAAAACACCCATTAAAGGGAGCTACTCAATTTTCTTATGAGGAATTCTCCATACAAATGCCTCCCACAATATCTCGCATGCCGAAGAGTTACGGAAAAAGGATTGCACTTCCTGAATCGTTACAACACAATCTATAAGTCTTACATCTCAGAATTGATGAAATTGGTTGGTGTTAATTGTATTTTAATAGTGGATAATGAACGAAAAGGCGTTTTTTTAACTTTAAGGGGATATTAAAGTCGATTTGTATTTGGGAATTGACCACAATTGCTTTTGGCGGTGTTGGCTCGTAGGAGGAGCCAAATGCAAGCCATCTCATTCTCATATATTTGAAATGAATGTGTTGTTTTCCGTCACCCGAATACAGAGAAAAAATACAGCTGAAGGCGCTGCTAAAATACAAATAATTCAGTACCGCACCATTCCGGAATTTCTTAATTTAATTACTCAAATTAAAGTTTTTTCCGCAATTCAAAAAGCTAGATCTCACAAGAAAACATTGGTCTACACGGGAATTACATCCGTTTCGATCAATTTCATTTAATTATTTCAGATTTTGACCGAGAAACACACGTACATTTTACTCTAATTTGGAATAAAAAAAATAGATGGTTGTGACAAAAAATTACATTATCTGACAACCTTTCCGTGTACTCATATCTATATTGGAGTTGTACAGAAAATTTCACATTTCTATCTTGAACAATAGTAAAAAAACTGATAAATTCGATATCTTGCTTTCTCGACCGCTTTAATATCCCCTTAACTCAAATAATAGTTTTCGATTCGAAGGGGTTGTAAAATGCTTATTCAAACAGTGTTTGGCGAAAACAGGATTTCAATTTGATTAAAAATAATGAAGTTAGAGCAACGGAATGATTACGAATCTTTTTCTATTACGTCATTTTTGGACATATTATTAGCCACTATGTACTTTTTGTTGTATGTACTTGTACTATACCTTGTCTCAAAATAAGAAGGAGTGATTCAAATATCGCGGCAAAATGGCGTATGTTTTTAAAGTATTTCATTGGTTCTTGCGTAGGCAAGTTTAACATGGGAAAATAAGTTTGACGAAACGTCATTTTATGTTTATAGCCAAGCCATAACCGAGAATCTTACATTTTTACTTTGGTTTATTATACTTTATTGTGTTATTAAATAAAATCCATACTTTTATGTACAACATGAGTATGCGTTGATCAGACGATTTAAGACCTAAGGAACAAGTGATCATGCATTTGAAACTTTGAATTTGATGAATATGTCAAAAATACTGTACGTCAGTGGAAAAATCAAACATTCAACAATTAATATCATTGCAAAAATAACTATAGATGAGTTCATACCATAAATGAAGTGGACAACTCACACATATTCTAGAATTGACTCATTAATTTCAAGTAAGTGTTAATTAAATACTAATTATATTACCACATGTTCATATACATGTTATATTTCAGAAATATTTATCAAACGTAAAGAATCCTGTACTAATAGAAAAAGGTGAAAATATCTGGTGGAGAATATGGAAAAAAGTTTGGATTGACACAAGTATAATGAGTGCACGACAAGCTTTGTTGAAAACCTGTAGGATTAAATAGCCATACCGATAAAGATAGGCAATTAAGAATACTTCATATAGGATCTGAATTGATACATAAGATGAAGTTGCTTAAAAAAAATCCCCTTTCAGAATATCACTTATATGAGAACGTTTGACAGAAGCAATTACAAATGTTACAATAAGTATTTGGAAAAATTGTGCCGACCATGTAAATTTTTAATCTTTTTAACATGTTGTGAACACTAAATTATTGTTAATTTCCAATATATAGTAGAAATAAATATTTGTTATACTTTATATATTTTCATAATAAATAAATTTTAATAGGGAATAATAATTAGTAATGTGTAGGTATATGTAATTATCTTTGTAGTTCGTGTAAACAACTTCAGCCGATGTAAATTTTTCTATTTATCACTGTTGTATGTAAGATTCAAATTTCCAAGACTAGTTGCTTGAAGTTACCTCTTCAAGGTTTGTCGCAGTAATACGAATGATTTATCTGTAATTTCTTTATTGATATTTAAAATAGAAACTAATAAACAAAACCTTTTCTGCAAGTTCTTAAGGACATTTTGATAAAAGATAAAAGGTTTGATTCATTCTTGTTCTCTGATACAAATATTTAATAATAAATAGACTTGAATCACAATTTTCATGTTGATATAGCACATTCACTGAAATGTGCAGTAATTATATATTTATAACGGCAATCCTCCTCAAAACGCTCAGAACAAAGTCTATGCTTTCATTTGTAAATTGGGCCTATATCTTTATCCATAGATTCTTCTAATTTTTTTTTCAAAACTAGAATGAACAGATTTGAATGTTAAGAGATTTGTATTCAACAAATTATAGATGTATGCACATACTTGTGTTTATAACTTTACTCTCCTGTTTCCCATTGCCGTGCACTCGTATAGCTGCTTCGATCTGTAGAAATAAAAGCGGCACATCCATCTATATTAACGAAAGTAGTAAATGAAACACAAAACAGCTAAATCCTTAGTTAGAATTAATACAGTTCTTCTAACCTCAATTGTCATAATGTCATATCAAATGTGTACTAAATTTTAAGCTATGTGTTCCATGTTTTGGCGGGATATTTGAATCACTCCTTCTTATTCTGAGACAGGGTATAGTAGAACAGCGTAGGTTTAAAGAAATCATAAAAAGTTTATCGGTATCCGGGCCTGTTTACACAATACAATCTCCTTTCCAAATCATTTATTTACACGTATTATTTTTCTAAACGTCATATCAGCATATCTGATTGTATTCAGATTAATCTCACTCTCTATTAATGCAACGGGTATAGACGCCTTTTAAACGCAAGCATATTGTAAAATACCTTTAAATTGTATGTGCCGCATTATTATAGATTTCCCAATTCAATTATCATATGCTGTCTTTAAAGACATTTAAGCCACAAGACCATCTGTCATTTTTTTCTTCATGTATGCATATTTATTTAACGAACACTGTATTATTTAATGTAACCACCTTTGTTGATAATATGTGTTAGTTTACTATACTCCATTCAGTCTAAGAATAAAGCATTGGGAAAGATAGGGCTTAAAATAAACGTTTGTGATTGGTTGAAATCGAGTGTGCATTTACACCGGCAAAATAATCGCATTTAGCTCGTTCTGTCAAAAATTTGTTTACTGACAGTTTTGTTCAAAGATTTTGTCGATTTCCGTATTTTACATAGTTATTTGTTGTTAATATTCTTAAAAAATAGTTCTTCTTAGAACTCGCAAGTGAAATATTCATTTGTTAAGGTATTTTATCAATTTCGTTAACTTTCTTTTCGTAATCGCTAATATTCTATAGTATGGCGGAAGCAGTTTTACCAGGTCCTTCAAAAAATCGTAAAGGGAAACACATAAGATCTGGACAAAGGCAAATGGCTTATAATGTGTACATTAAGCATAAAGACAATATGTCTAAAACAGCTGCAGTCAATCAAACAGCAGAGGACGTGGGTATTAATAGGAATACAATGTACTGCATTATTAAAGAAATGGAATTATATGGAGTTCCAATTTCTCCTCCAAGAAAAAGAAATTATCGTCATACTTACAATAAATTGGATGAAGCACAAAAAAGTACAATCAGACGACATGTGCATTCCTTTTTCTTGAGGAATGAGTTACCAACTTGTACAAAAATTTACGTAAATGTCAAAATATAATGATATCAGATATGTATATCCCTGCTATCCATCTGACAGTAAACATATGTTTTACTTGTTTTCAAAATACAAAGTTCATCGTGTGTAAACTGTGCTCATATTGTAGCGCCATCTTAGACTGAATGGAGTATAGTTGTGGTAAGATGGCCACACACTGAAAGCCTTCTAGTGTTCTCGGAGTCGTAAATTTTGATCAGATTTTGACACAACGAACAAAAATCTGTTGGTCCGGCTATCGGCGCCTCTCCTGTTTACCCCTTAGCTGTTCAGGATACAATCAAATAATTTTTCCCGTCAAGGGCGCTGTGGTGAAGTAACAAACGACACACAAGAATTACTTTAGAATAATTTTACCTTAATTCTAACTTTTTCCATACATAAATCTCTAGGAAGCTACTATAAAACGCCAGATTAGATGGCGGGCGGTGGAAATGCGCTGCAGTCGTTTTTAAAAATGCGTACGCCCACTTACTGAAGTTACAGTCAGACTATTGGACTATACTTGCCCCACTATTTCTAATGCTGCGCAGACTTACTCCTACCGCTCTCCATCTAATAGGCGTTTATTGTACATCTATTGTAATTTCTCTCTCGCCGTGTCGCAAGACATCTACGTATTTTTTATGCTAGAATAACGATCAACGAGAAGCGAGAGTATAGTCGGATCCTTTGATGTTTCGCGTCCCACTTTCGCCTTATTTAAATGAGAAACAACCAGCAAGTACACTGAGAAAACGTATTTATATTTCCACTGATAGATCGCGAATAAACAAAACATATACACAACCACTATAAATTGTCACTGATCGCAATAATTAATGAAGGATATACTACTAACTTGCTATCTTAAATTTAATACAGAGGGTTGTTAATTGAATCTTGTGTATCGCTGGATGTAGTGTTGTTGCAACGTTATTTTCGATTTTGGGACAGTCATTCTTAAAAAATATATATATGCGTATCGAATTAACTAGTTTGCTATTAAAATAACTTACATTAGGTATACAAGGTCTTAAAAATTTAAGAAAACATAAAATTGCTTCAAGAGAGAAGTATCATTATCTTGCATTTTATTAATTTAAATGTTTACTCAATTAAGAAAGTCAACAAACACATTTCTTTTACTTTCTTATACGTAGTATAAGGAAGTATTGTGATGACTAAAATTTTCGACCTCGAGATTTTTGCAGATGTCCACGTTTTGAAGTCCCCTGATACCAAAAAAACTGGTTTTTAAAAAATATCTGTGTCTGCCTGTGACCACGATAGCGGTCAAACCGCTGTAGATATCTATTCCAAATTTTGTATTTACGTGTATAATCTCCCTCTTGAGATCTGATCTAAATTTTCAGTCAAATCGGCAGACCGGAAGTAGTAGTTTACTTCAGTGAAAAAATCGAATTTTGCAAATATTTCGTCAATTACTAAGTTAAAAACAAATTTATAAAGATATCAAATGTACTCAAAATTAAATTTGAGACAAATTGTCTTAAAAAAGCTTTTCGAAATTCCAACCGGAAGTAGGTCTTTTACTCTTATCGAAAATCAGTTTCTTGCGAATATCTCGCAAGTCATGCTTTCTAGGCAGGTACATTACGAGTATAAAAGTATTTAAATTATAATTTTAAATATCTTTTGTATAAAAAAAATTTCAAAATTCGGACCGAAAGTACCACTTTTACTCTTACCGAATAGCGATTTTTTGCAAATATGTCGTAAATTATGCATTCTATATATATTTATTAAGAGTACAAAAGTATTTAGAGTTGGATTTGCAATATTTTTTGTATACATGAAATTTCAAAATTCGGACCGGAAGTAGCACTTTTACTCTTAGCGAGTAGCACTCTTTTTTTGAATATCTTGCAAAGTATGCATTCTATAGCGATTTATTAAGAGAATGAAAGTACTTAGAATAGGACTTTGAATAAGTTCTGTATAAAATAATTCTAAAAATTGTATAGTTTGAAACGCTCATACGTATAAGAAAGTCGTGTGGTGACCACACTTCATTTTTTTTTCAATAAATTCACCATAGACTTTACACGTATGATTTGTGATTCAATTAGTTCATTGACCGCGTCCTATATTAGTATTTTTAGTGCTTCTCAATCATGCGGCATCTTATCTGCACAAACTTTTTGTTTTAAAATACCCCACGAGAGCAAGTCAATAGGTCAGATAATCTAGCAGGAAAATTTATTTGGTCCAAATATTCCCGTCCTTCTTTCTTCGAACTGATCTGTCAACCACTGCCGTTCCAAAAACGTCTTGTTGCCAAAAAATTGTTCGCTGCATTTCTAGGGGTTTATTGTGCAGAAACAGTGATATATACGTTTCCAAAAGACGCATATAAACAAATTCATTGAAATTCTCTCCAATAAAATAAAAACCAACGATTCGATCGTAAAAAAAATCCGCACCAAACATTCACTTTTTTATAACGTTGAGAAAAACGAATGTTAAAATTATTTAAAATTCACAAACACTGACCTTGAGTAACGTAGTTTGGATTTTGAAAATCCCCATATCAACGATTTTGTGATGAAACGTGACCATTGTTGCAGAAGGTTGCATCAGTAAAGAAGATCATGCAGGGAAAACTTTATCTACGAGGTAATTCTCACCAATCGATAAACAAAAGTTCAATCGCTATTCTACATCTCCAAAATTCAAGTATGTGCCGGGGCTTTTGTTTAAACGGCTGAACGTTGTTTTCCCTATAAATTCTTTGCAAATGAGTTTTAGTAATATCCTGTTTTTAGATTGTTTCCTTAATGAGAATTTTGGTTTTCTATCATTGAATCTATTGCCAAAACTGTAGCCGTGCCGTGTTGTCTTTGTTGTATTTTTGAAGTGTAAACTTCTTTGGGCGCGTTGCGTTGATTGTGGGGACTCAACAAGACTGAGCCGTCACGCTCGGCTATGTAACGCTCGTTCGGGTAAAGTCGGCTCGAGTCGACTAAGGGAACGAGAGAAATATATCATATAGAGGTATTTAATTTCAATTAAATTTAAATTTAAATGAATAAATAAATTCATGTCCCCGAGCAGATTCGATCCCGAGCCACACGGGTGAGAAGCCGGCACGTTAGCACCAGACCAGCGCGGGACTCGTAAGCGAGTATTCATATCGTCTATTTATATATATATATATTATGGACGTCTGCTTGGGTGAAGTGATTGCTTCGTTGGGTTTTCAATTGTCATTTATTAAAAAATATGTTGATGATTTGATTTTGGGATTACCTTCGGACAAAATAGAATACACTTTGAATAGATTTAACGCTTTTCATGAAAAAATACAATTTACAGTTAAAACGGAAACGGAAAGAGCAGTGCCATTCTTGGATACGAAACTTATTAGAAATTTTAACATCATATTTATAGACTGGTAGACAAAACCAACATACTCTGGCAGAATTATAAATTACCATTCCAGTCATCCCTTACAACAGAAGTTAAACATATTGACTTCTACTAAAAACAGAGTAACCAAGATATGTCACCCATCTTTCCTTAATGATAATCTTAATAAATTGAGCAGTGTTTTTATCAATAATGGGTATCCCAGATCGTTGGTAAAAAGATTGCTATTCAACACATCAACTATTAACTTTCATAACAACTCTCACAACGATAACAATAGTCCCCCTCCAGAATTCACTTATTTTAGATTACCCTTCATAGAAGATGTCAGTTATAAAATTTCTAAAGTCCTTAGGTTCGACCACATCAAATTCGGTTATTATGGTGTGCTTGGTTTGGATAAGCTATTCTCGAAAGTAAAAGATAAAGACAACAAAGATTGTCAGTCAAATATAGTATACTCTATCCCATGTAGTAATTGTGATGAGACGTACATAGGCAATACTTCCTCTTGGTTGAAAACTCGCCTTCGTACACATAAAAGCGACATTAATACCAAAAAACAGAGATGTGCTTTAGCACAACATTGTCTTAGACTAAATCACCAACCATTATACGATAATACCAAGATCCTATGTATTGAGAGCCAAAAGAGATCGAGAGAGTTTTTAGAAATGATAGAGATTAATAATAATGCTAAGTCCATGAATTTCAGGTCTGACATCGACCAATTAAGTAATATTTATTCATATCTCCTTTCATTAAATAAAACATAATATTAAAATCATTTTTATTGTTCAACTTTCAATTTTACATACAATACATAACAATTTTGTAATTTGGCGCTCCTCTACCAACCACTTTGTACAATTCAGTTAATTTAACATTTATAAGTTGTAAGCACTCAGTTGGCAACACCACAATGAAGTTGTAACCTATGGTGTCTTTCTGTCATGGCAACAGCTGATCATATCCTGTCAGATGTTTGAAGTGTTAACATGTAGTTTTTAAATTTTTAGAGGTCCTTCTAGGAAGTTCCTTAAAGTTTTCAATTTTTATTATTTTAGTAATGTGACTGTAAAATGTTTGACTGTAGTTTTAAATTCTCAAATAATGTCAATTTAATTCATCCATCCAAAAAAAGTGATGTTTTCTAGTTTTGTGCACGTGTTTCTCTCGATAAGTTCGCATTGTAAGTTATTTTAATTGATTGATGTCCAATTTTATAAAGTTACAATATCTATTTTATACCGTAGTTTAGCCCTGAGGAAGTATTAGATTATAATACGAAATATTGGCAAAAAATAAAGAACTTCACATAAAGTTATATCTTTTGATGCTGGATCCCCCCTAAGAATACATTTTTCTTGACTTTGACAGCAGAGACTCCTTTCCGTTTTATATATATATATATAAATAAAAATATTAATGGTGTTAGCGGCCTGTTTCTTACTCCTTGTCAAATATTAAAATTTAACAATAAAAAAACACATAATTAAAACGTTTCGACAAATTTATTTCTGTCTTCCTCAGTTAAAAAGTTTTTGTACTTATTACACTTTTTTTTTTTTTTTTTGAAAATGTCTAACTGCAACCAGAACCAACGTAATTTGTAATCTTTGTTTTATTAACTTTGGATGCACGTTGTTTTTATATCACCCCTCGAACTCAATTGCATGTTTTATATTTGTAGAAATAAAAACAAACTAATGCCTGTAACGGACAAACAAATTCAATTTATTCACACGTTGAAAACAGTTTTTCAAAAACACGTTGAAAACAGTTTTTCAAAAACTGTTTTCAACGTGTGAATAAATTGAATTTGTTTGTCCGTTACAGGCATTAGTTTGTTTTTATTTCTACAAATATAAAACATGCAATTGAGTTCGAGGGGTGATATAAAAACAACGTGCATCCAAAGTTAATAAAACAAAGATTACAAATTACGTTGGTTCTGGTTGCAGTTAGACATTTTCAAAAAAAAAAAAAAAAATGTGTAATAAGTACAAAAACTTTTTAACTGAGGAAGACAGAAATAAATTTGTCGAAACGTTTTAATTATGTGTTTTTTTATTGTTAAATTTTAATATTTGACAAGGAGTAAGAAACAGGCCGCTAACACCAAGAATATTAATATTTTTATTGCTATAAACGGCCAAGAAAAAAGATTTTATTTTATTATATATATATATATATATATATATATATATACATGCGTCCGAACCGACCCAGAAGCGTATCGGAAAATGTCTCCGTCGAGGAACCCTTTAAAGTTGTCCGTACACCCACGCGATTATATTTCGCGGCCGCTGCCATAGCAACGACCGCGAAATTGTATTTCGCGGACTGTATTGCGTTCGCTAATTGGTAGCTTCGCGGACAGTTAACCAAAAAATTTGTTGTGTGTGTATGAGACATTATCTCTATAATAATATAATATGATATTTCGCGCTCAGGTAAGCTTTAGCATTTTTATTAAAATGATATGGATGACTCGGAAACTGATCAGTATATTCCAGGTGTTAAATAACATCCACACGCATTTACTATAATTTGTATACCAATGCAAAACAGAAACGTTGAGAATAGAGCGTTGCTTTAATTGCTCATTATATACGAATTTATAAGCATTTAATTCTTTTCTGTTACACAGGATGGATGAAGAAAATCAAATCGATGACAAATTAAAACGAAAAAGCGAATTGTCTAATGCGCACGTGAAGAAATATCGTCAAAAGAAGCACACTAAATCTCAGCAACTAATTCGTCGATGCAGAATGACCCTAATGTAATATAGAACGAAAAAAAGAGTTGGATTTCGTATTATTAACCTCGCCTTGATGAAGTTTTCACTTCTGCCGCGTGGTTTTAAACACACCCATTTTCTTGTTTCTTGACTTTTTAACAGTCATTGCATTTTCAGTTAAATCGAATTTATTTACAAGTTTGCGTAATGCTTTTCATGAAACATGTCTAAAGCATACGGAAAATGGCGACGCCCTGCCGGGTACTGGTTTTCGATGAGTAAACGCTCCAATTAAGAAAAGTGATAAAGAAAAATATAAAGAAATATGTACAGTCAAATGTCATTTAAAAAAACAGTCTATTATGCAAGATTTCTATAGTAAATTGACTTAATTTTGCTAAGATCATACACCTCAATAAATTAGAAACATCAATATAGACGTATCTCATTTAAGTGAAATGACGTTAATCAATAAATACAATATGTGTATAACCTTGCCAATTTTCTTGTACATGCATGTGTAATGTTTTAAGTGTCCTGCCTACACAATTGGCACCAAATTTCCGAGAAAAAATATAAATACCACATACACAGGGAAATTGCTTTCAATAAAATATATATGTAGTTGTATCTAATCTAAAACATTGGGCACTAAGTCTAACTAAAAGTTAGTTTGCTTTTTTTTTAAATTTCCATCATACAACATCGCATGAACCGTGATAATTATTTACATTATTATGAAATTTCTAAAGTGGGCCATGAAAATCGAAATGTCAAAATATTAGTGTCACTTGTATTTAAGCTTTTTGTACGTATTTAGAAAATTAAGCCTTTTTGGACACCTGCACATAATTATGTAGTTTGTAAAATCTCATATTCTAACGTTGAAGCTTATGACATATTAGAGTGTATTTTCAATGCTATGAAAATGCTTTCTTGATTTCCGGCAATATATCCTAAATCATCCCGAAAGAAGACATTATTGAGTATTTATTCGCCTTGCGAGATGTTCTTGATTTTTATGTATGGGGCAGAATAAAAGACAGTTTATCACAAAAAGCCGATTACAACAATTGCTGCCTCCGAAATTGAAGTAACTGTGCTCTCTGTTAATCGACAAGTAAACATGTGTATTGAAAATAATGGTGAACACTTTGAACATTTGTTAATTTGACGTTTTTTTTTTTTTGTATTTTCTGATTTAAATATATATTTTTTCGTCTATATTACTTGGTCAATATATTTACTTATTTATGTTTAGGTATAATAATAGGTTCTTTTACTTACTTTCATGTTATATGCGGGGATGAATTAGATATCAACTTTTATATCCTTTCGTCACTAATGAATAAATGATTTGGTTATAAGTAATGCATTATATTATATTGTTTTTTTCCTCAATATTGTCTACTTAGTTCATGAGTTATGGAAATTATTTTTGCTGTTTTGCTATAATTAGATGTATATCTGTTGGGTAATAAAGATAAATTATTATTATTATTATTGCTGTTATTATTTAATTTATTGTCTAAAAATACAAGATATTAAATTTAAAAATAGCTAGAGAAAGGATTGAAGTGAATATGTATATTTATGGAAGAGTATGATGAAAATTGAAGTGAAAGCGAACTATACACTGTCTAATGGCCCTCTTAAAATTAAAATTAAATTATTACTGGCAATAAATAAATTTGTATTTAAAAATTTTTATTTTTCTGGATCGTCTTCGCATGGCTATATATTCGTCAAGATAAAAGCTAGCAACTTCCGGTTTTCATCATTCCCTTCAGTTTTTTATGTGCTTCAATATTACGATGTTAAAATATACCGTTCCATTTAAAATTTTAAAGAAAAAACAAGTAATATACATAAATTGAGAACAGCGGCCCCTGTTATTTTTTTTGACAACTACGAAATTTCGTACTACACATCCTTCAATTCTTTAAAAAAATCTCTATCTAATGAGCCCAGAAACATTAAAATCCGTTGAGGCAAACCGAAATTATACCTACTTTTGTACGCAGACATACCCCCCACACTCCACCCTCCCCTTCGTATGGGACTTAGATTAAAAAGTTTCAAATGAAAATTGTATAAAACCGTCTGAAAATGTTGCTAGTAAAAGTTTTAATCTATCTTAATCTAGAATTTAATGAAAGATTATCGAATTTTTAATTGATCTTGAGAATTGCGCCCCCTTGCGATCATTTTGGAAACTTAAAAATATTTTTGTTGAAATTCTCGTGGTCCATTTTATTATCAAGATTATTTCCGCCAGGTTGTATGATAAACCGTGTGTCGAGATATGGCCGGTGGCCGGGCTTAAACAGACACCCGGTATATATAAAGTTTTAATGTTGCTACGAGGTCATTATAATGTCAAGATTCACATAAAATAATATCAAATGTGTTATGCAAGCAATGGTTACCAGAACAACATCTAAATAAAACTAGTATTCAGAAGAAGAAAATATTAACTATAAAAATAGTGATTCCTAAAATGGAATTTAAATTGATGTGATATACTATATAAGAATTTGCTCTGAAAATGTATAAACAATTTATTTTATTGATATTACATACTTATATGTACCTAATTTGGAAAAAATGACACGCTAACTATAATACATTTAATCGAAAAGACGACGTAATAATCATAACCAAAGAATATTTATGTAAATAAATATTAGCACTTAATAAAACTTATATAATATATAGTTACTTATAGAATTAAATTTTGGTCGCCCGTGTCATTTTCTGGCACGATCGAAAATGTTCTATTGTAAGTAGGTCTGGTAGATTATAACCTTACAATCAATTACGTCAAATACCTGTCTGATGTTGTCAATAATGCCATTCTTTTAAATGTACAGCAGATCAAGGAATTGAACATAAATATAGGTAATGTAACAAGTTTGTAATAAAACAAAAATGGCACGAACAATTAAAAAAAACTATAAAGGAACTTTAATATCTTGTCATTTCTCCATTACTTTCAATTATCTTGTTTAAACGATTATGCATGGACAAACACAAATTTTTAAAATAATCGTGTAAGGAAGATTGTTCCAGGCGTCATGTATTGCGGCCAAAAATTCCTCCTTATTTTGATATTGCACACGCGTGCATCTTATGAGTTTCAATAAAAACTTTTATTTACAACCATACGCGTAATGTTCGCATTTCTGACTTTTTAAAAGTTTGGAAGTCTGACCATGCCCGGTAAACTTCCTATCTACCAATAGAAACTTAGCTCGGTTACAAACCGTTAATAAAAGTTTTTGTCGCCTGCGGCAGGTCTGTAGCACTTTAGTAATTTATCTAGGAATTTTAATATTTTACAGTTTATAAAAACGAGTTATGCTGGTATTTCTGCCGGAGCACGCGGAAGTGTTTTCATAGAGCCATCTTGATTCGTTTTGCTTTCAATGGTGTTGAGGTTTATGTCACTTTATGTTAATATTTTCAGTTTATAATTATTTGTGATTCGGTATTATATTAATTTCCTTTCTTATTACTAGTTACGTGTTTCTCCATTGTATTATAATCATTTATATTCGTTTTTAAAGTTAGTTTAGTTTTTTTTGTTTATAAGTTTTGATTTTGAAATATCTTAGGTTATTTGAACTGTTTTTAATTTGGGAAAATGGTGAAATGCATTATAACTGGGTGTAAAAGTTACCAGTAAAATGCAATTCTGTATATTTTTCCTAGGAAACCCGAGGTAAGCATATTATTTTGATTTTTTACTAAATTATCTTTTTAGCTTTTCAATACATAAAAAATAGTCACGCAATGAAATTTCGACCATATTCGATAAAATATATGCTAACTATATTTTTATTCTTAGCTTTGGGATGAGAGGACCTTAAAATTGAAAAGCGAAGAAATTATCGTGTGTGTGACTATCATTAGATAGTGGGGATGATGATACACGCATGTTAAATAAATTAACGGATGCACACATACAAGGACAAAGTGAAGAAAATGAAAGTAAAACTTGCAGCACAGGTTTTTTCACATCGTGTATCGTCAACAATGCGGTGACTGGTACAATATGGTATATTTTTCTTTATTTGCCTTTTATTGTAATACTCATACTTATTGTTGTAGGGAATTGTCTTTCAAAGGAAGCTCTGGATACAGCAGACTTTTTGCTGTTGTTCGACAAAATGTTTGACAGTGTCAATGCTCTGGCCAAGATTAACAAACATGGAAAGACACTACGTAGTGCAGTATCTAATGACACAAATCATGTCACATTTTGGTATGAATGCATTCAGGTATTGGATACAGTGCGATTCATATCAAGTACCAATCGCAAGTTTGTCCCTCCAACTATAAAAAATTGGTAGTTGACACTTCGTGGCTTCATATATATTTGGCAGAAAGTAAAAACTAAAGGCTTTAAATATCTATACAGCCGCAACCTCAATCAAGACCCCGTTGAAAATTTCTTTGGCTGTATTAGAAGCCACGGAGTGCGAAACATAAATCCATCTTGCTCCTCATTTATAACATCTTTTAAAAGCCTTCTGATAAATAATTTTTCCGCCTCACATTCTGCGGGTGCAAATTGTGAAGAAGATCAGCATGATGGTGCTCTTGATACACTAAAAAAACTTTGTAACGACAAATATCACAACAGAAATAACACAAGATGAAAGCAATGATGTAGAAGATAATGATTTGTTCACCTTTAAAAATGAGAGTCATGACATAATTTTACAAAAGCATGCCTATATTGCCGGGTTTATCGCAAAAAGAATTTTAAAACGGATTGGCATGTGTTAAACTTGTCGGTCTGATTTAGTATCTCATGGCTCAGAATCTATACACCATTTAATTGATGTACGAGCCTATAGTGTACAAAAATTAGTCAGGCCAAAAACAAACTTTATTCGTACATTTTCGAAATATTTAGACGTTACAAATTTCTATTTGCCTAAATTATGCGTTAAAAATAAAGTACGTGCGAAATTGGTAGATAATATTTTAAATTTGGTTCAATTTTCTTTTACATGCCAAAATCATAATTTGCTAGATATATTTACAGATTATTTCACGTTAATGTTAATTTTTCAGTGGACTAACAATATAAACAAAATTTTAAAAGGTAATTTATCGAAAGATATAACTGACCCGATAAAAGTACATGCACTTGACTATTTTAGAAGAAATAAGCAAAGATTAGTGCATTTACGTAGTCAGAAAGGTTTAGTTTAAGTAATACTTTTAGTTGTCATATTTCATTTAAACACACCTCAGTACCACATAAATAAATTTAAAATATAATCAATATTTTTCCATTTAATAGTAATATACATTTTCTGCCAGAAAAGTAGCAAATGGTTTGATAGAACTAGCAGTAACTAAATATGTTTTTGTTAAAATGTAGATGTTTATCGAAATTGTAAATGAACTTAATAAAGCACACACTATATAACATACATTTTATTTTATTTAAATACTGATATTTGTCTCTTGTATACTAATATGTCGGCAATCATACGCATATGTTCTATTATTAATTATACTTAGATAATAAATGTACTTTAAATGCAAAATAAATTTATTACGAAAAAATATATTAGAGTATTATTAACCTGCGGTAACTCCTTTGTTTTTATCCATTTTAAAACTAAAAAATTAAAGGTCTTTATTTCAAAATTGCCGCTCGTGCACATAACGCTGTTGGCGACAAAAACAATTACTACTATTTCAAGTCTCGTGATATTAGTGAACTTAGCCATCTATATAAGAGTATAAATATTTTATCTATGAGTCTGACTTTGTTCACGTTTACTTCCCGCCCTCTATTACTGCCCTCATTTACTTCCCGCCTTCTATTACTGCCCTCATTTCCCAACCTCAATGTCAATCAAAAACTGTCAACTCGAAATGTCAAAACCTTATCGGAATTTTTATCACAAATAATTATTAATTGTGTGGTTGTAAATATGTAATTAGTATATTAAAGGACAAGTTTCATTTTGACGTTTCAAAGTACGAATTCAGAGTTTAAGAAACGAGTGGCGTAGCCACGAGTTTCTTAACTGAATGAGTGCTTTAATGTCAAATGAAACGTGTCTTTTATGCTATTTTTTGCAATTAGTTTTAAAATTTCTCTTTTTGTAAAAGCAAAACGAGAAAAATTTGATAATCAAGGGAAATTTTGTTGCGGTTGTCACCTTGGTTTGGCACAAGATTTAAATTGACAAGTTAATTTAAAATTGACACATTTTTGATAATTTTCAACAGAATGTTTCTACTGCACACGGTATCACTATCACTTCGAAAGATAATTCAAACGTTAATATAAATGTTTATAATAGTTGTACTATTTCAAAGATTAATTAAAAATATCAAATCTTACAATGAATTTCAATATAAAAACCTCAAATGCTTACAAAATGTCATATTGACATCTCCATTTCTGTTGCAATGTGACCAACTTAAAATAAATCTGTTTAAATGTTCCATTTCTATTACGCAACTACGGCTGTAATAGACCCTATTACAGCACTAGTGAAATAAATGGTATGATTACGGTACTAATTGCAAAATAGTAGTTTATCGACGACTAAACAATAACGTAGGTATTATATTAATCACTATTGGCTAATAATAACACTCATAATACCCGTAGGGAATAATGAAATGCGACCAGGGAATAATGGGCCATAACGTTACCATTATTCACTGCATTCCGCCAATAAGAACATATAATGGGCCATAACGTTACCATTATTCACTGCATTCCGCCAATAAGAACATAACGTTCCTAACGTTGTCGTAGTAACGATAGACAAGTCCGGCCATTTTACTAAGTGTCTAACCATCAAACGTCATATTGATATAGTAATCTGACATTTTCGTTTAATTATTTTGATTTTTTTGAGTAATTTTCAGTTAGTCGTCGATAAAGTAGTGTATACTAACTCGCAATAATGACTATTATTCCCTCGAGCAAAATAATTAAACGAAAATGTCAGATTACTATATCAATATGACGTTTGACGGTTAGACACTTAGTAAAATGGCCGGACTTGTCTATCGTTACTACGACAACGTTAGGAACGTTATGTTCTTATTGGCGGAATGCAAGGAATAATGGTAACGTTATGGCCCATTATTTCCTGGTCGCATTTCATTATTCCCTTCGGGTATTATAATACCTATTTTATTGTTTAGTCATCGATAAAATTAATTGTTACATTAGAATTATTGGAAACTTGAATCCATTTAGATAGGTTATAGCCCTGCTATTGGTGATATTATGAAATACTGATTTCTTGTCCTTCTCCATTCGAGCCAAGATATCTGGATTGCTACGAGAGGACAGTTTCCCTCAATTCAAGTGGAGTGCAGTCATAGAAGGCTTTTCTACTCAACATTTCTTTTATAATCTATTCACCGAAAAAACTGACGTACATTTATTTGACGTTTACCCTAGAACATCACAAATCTGACAATTCAATATGTCAAAACTTTCACCGGAATTTTTATTACAAATAAATATAAAAATTATGGTTGTAAATAAAATAGTATATGTACTGTCGCTAACACAAAAAACTGGGACAGCTTTGTTTTGGCTGTGTAAAACCGACGGAAATCAATAGCTGTCAGTTAAAATGAAATTATTTGAAGCTGTCATTAGTCATGCTGCAAGTCATTTTTATTGATAACGCAAGAATAATTACTTGCAGAAAAAATGGTATGACAATAAGGCAAATTACTAATGACTTTGGCATTAACAAAAACACTGTTGCGTCCACAATACAACGATGGGAAGAACAAGGCACCAATAAAGCTGGTTCTCGAAGGCAAACGGCAACAACTGCAGCCCAGGATAATGCCTTAACTGATTATTCGCGGCAAAAGCCGTAAGACCGCAAATTAAACTCATTTTCCTGCAAGCATGATGACGGTTAGTCGCAGAATTTGCGAAACGGATTTACGAGGCAGAGTAGCTGCTAGAAAAATTCATTTGACGAATCTTGGCAAACAAAAACAACGACAAGTGTCATATACACTGCACGGACACAAGAAAGAAATCGTCAGCCGGTAATCGCAGAAGAACTTTGACAGCAAATTAAGAGCACATGGAATACACTAAAACAAGACCAAAATTTAATAAGACCTTTTATATCTTCCATGCCTCGTCGTTTACAGAGTGCTATCGACAAAAACGGAGGGATGATTATATGTTAATTTTATTATTCTTTGCTTTTGTTCATTGTATTTTCTGACATTAAAAATTAAATTACATAACCTCATATTATTTTGTGTGACAGAAGTGCCAAAAGCCTGAATGACATTAGCACAATTTGCAAATTACATGGCTATTTGAAATAATATTTGTCCTAGTTTTTTATGTTACCGATAGTACAAACCTCGGTGAAAAGTTTAATTCTTGTCTCGAGATAAAGTTGTTAAACACTTAATCTCTCGACAGTAATGAAACACTTTCCACCTCGGTATGTAATATACTATTAATGACATTGACGACCAAAATTTAATGCTAGTAACTGTAAGTAATAAAAAAAAAGAAAACTATGGATAACCTAAAATGCGAAATCAATAGAGTGACAGCAACTCAACAGTTTTTAAATTCGATTTGAAAATTTAGATTAACGACGTCAAAGTGACCAGTCGTGACCGCTCGTAACACGAGTCAAGATACCGGACATGACCGCAAATCCTAAACGAATTCGCCTTTACTAATTGTATAAAAATTAAATTTTGAATAAATCCTTACTCTAACAAGTTATATCAATTATTACAAAATTCTTTTAATAACAGTTATACTGGCCAGTGAGCAACATTCTTCTAATATTTAAGTTGTAATTAAATAAGTTATATACTGTAACGAAATGTGTTTACATTAAATAAAAGAATCAGACCTCTCGGCGCGATAAAAACGAAATTGTCACACGCACAAAAAAGAGACCATAAATTATCTCTCTCGGCTGGTAAATATCGTAAATGCAGTGAGTCATCTCACAGATGTGCGACGTAAGCAAGAAAAAGTCTAGATTTCCACTGGTATATTGCAGAATTTACTGGTACTGTTCGAGAACATTTTATGCAAGTGTATATAAGGGGAGTGGGTCACCGGGATACATTCATTACGGGATTCATTGCGGAAAAGTAATCGCGGAGTAATTCGGTAGTCTCGAGTGGTGGAAACGAATAGTGGTAGCCGAATAAATAAATATAGTAGTGTCGTCTTATATAAATAGAACTGTTATATAAATAAATACGGACAGAGATATAAATAATAGTAGTAGTAAATAAATACCTGTGATAATTAAATTGTAGTAGTTTAAGTGTGTTAAGTTAGTTTTGTGTTTTTATATTGTTAAATAATTTTAAGTTACATAAATATATAGACTGTTTTAAATAAATAATTGCACGAATTGTTTATTGGAACCCGAAAACGTTACAATACAATTGTTAGCCGTAATAAGCAAAACAATGGAAGACATTAATATATTGATTTGTTTAACATTACAAATTAGTCAATTTGTTTCTAATCGTACTCACACTGAAATATTTGTCAGGAAATATCAGTGAAGTAGCTTACCCTTTAACCGCTAATCAGAGATATCTCCCTGTAATCTTAACAATATTGTTTTTATACTTTAAGGTAGATAAAATTAAAAAACAGTTTGATTTTGTTTCACTTAATTTATTAGAATATTTCTAACAATTGTTTCGGTATGTTCTACCATTCTCAAAGAATTTACTCAACTAAATTTGTGTGTTTATATTTTAAACTTATATATTACTTGAGGGTGTGTTTATTGTTACCTATTTTGACCACTTTATTATTGTGTCTATTATCGGTATGTTTATGTTTATTTTAATTGTATTTAATTCTTTATTAAAATCTGTTTTACTTAATGGTATGTTTATTAATCTGTGAATGAAGCTATGGAACGGGAACATTTTAATTTTCCAGGATTGTTTTGAATATCTATGTATTATTGTGTCTGTGTATGTCGGTTTTCTATATATGTTATAAGTTAATTTGTTATTTTCTTTTTTGATGACGATATTTAAAATTAACAACAAAATACAATTCACAATAGAAATGGAAAATAACAATCAACTTCCTAGATACCACAACCATGGGCGTAGCCAGCGAAGGGCAGGGAGAGGCATACATATTTTTCTGTTCTGCATATTTTTTTTTGTTATCTGTTTTATATATTTTGTTTGTTGTTGTGGTCGTTTGGTTGCTTTTATGAACATTTTAAAATTAATTAATAAGCTCTAATAAATAAAATTATTCGCGTGTCCTTTGTCACTAAAATATATTTCATCAGCAAAAAACAAAGCTGTTTGAAAAACTGACATAGTGCTAAATATATATTAATAGCGTTTTCGATCTATGCATTGGTGCACACCAGAATTGTCCCACACCAGAATTGGATAAAAAGGAGTGTTCGATTTACTCTCAGGATACGTCAATTTTTAGTGTTCGATTCAACCACTTAACAGTCGGACATTTTTGAGAAAAATGGTAAAAAAATTGTCACTTTTTTTTTGTTTTCATTTAACTACATTTTTTAATCCTATTAATTAAAATAAATTTACTCAATAAGTAGTTTTAGCGTGAAATATTTTGAAACATTCAATACACAATCCTACATCAGAATCCGAATTAAATACTCTTATAACAACTATTGAGTTGGTGTGTAAGTGCTCTTGTCTAGCGACAGTGTCCTAATTAATAGTGTAACAAAACGCCACTGGTTTTCTTCGAGTTCGAGAAAAATCGAGATACAAGTGAGGAATATACGGGAACCGGCGATGCGAATGTTCTGGCAATTTCTAGGCTCAAAAGCGTATATAAAGTTAGTTGTCTATCCGGCGCGAAGACAGACAGTACAGTACAGTACATAGTGCAGGATACGAAGTTGCATACGGCGAATAGAAAACGAGGCGCGAGAAACAAGAGGGAAAATCCGTAACAATAGTTTTACCACAGAATAAAGAGACAGAAAAGACAATATTGATACAAGAAATTGGTTACAAAAAGGTAAGTTAAATAATTTCAGTACAAAATTAAATTTTTAATTAAAACTATAGAGTCAGAGTCATTCCATTAGAAATGGTCCAAAAATTTGAAAATTGGTTGCTCGACCAGCACCAAATAAAACAAAACTACCATGTAACGATAGCTTATAATGCAGATATGTTATATCCCATGTTAATTTTTGTTCATAATTAAAACTTGAAATTTGTACATATTAAAGATCAAACAGCACTTTGTACGTGCTATTAATTTCATTTTGTGTTTTTAATCTAGAGAAAAAATATTAACATCAGATATAGTATATCCACATTATAAGCTATCACTATCATTACATGGTAGTTTTGTTTTATACTAATTTTTATACTAGGGACTAAGACTAGAATGATATTAGGTTATTATTTTTAGGTCAAAAATCTCTAAACCGGAAAAAAGTTCATGATGACAGTAGTGGAAGTGGAAGCAATGATTGTGATGAAGATGAAAATAAAATGGTCGGAACATCAAAATCGGAATCTATTTTTGTAGAAGGCTCAAGTAGTTCTTCATATCTACATGAAGCTGTCTCTGGATCTGGGACCACTAAACAAACTGAAGAACGCGATGGCTACCATGAAAATGACATTGGTCGTAATGTTAGTTGTGCCAATAACTTGCCTTCTGAAAAAAAGAAGGAATTGTTGACAAACCCTTGGGTTCCATCATCCAATTACGATTTTGCTTCTGATGCCATTCACTTGAAAAGAAAATTTAACCATCGCTGGTTAGATCAATATACTCCATGGCTGGTGTACTCAAGTCGTTTGAAAGGTGCTCTATGTTTGTATTGTGTTTTATTTCCGCCAAGAATTGCTACAGTTAAAGGAGTTTTGGGGTCATTTATGGTAAGGCCTTACATGAAGTTTAAGGATATACATGAAAATTGTAGAAAGCACGTTGGCACCCATTACCACAAATCTTCAACAGCTGCTGCAAAAGCATTTCTTGAAAATGCTCCTGTTGATGTCCAGTTGCAAATAGGGCACCATAAGACGATTGAAGAAAATAAACAAATATTGTCAGCAATTATTTCATGCATAATATTTTGTGGAATTCATGATTTGCCGCTTAGAGGAAAAGTAGGAAATGAGGGAGTTTTCTTTGACCTTTTAAATTTGAGGATTGACTCTGGTGATGAGAAGCTAAAGAGCCACTTGGATAAATGTCAAAAAAACGCAGTCTATACCTCACCAACAATTCAAAATGAGATCATACAATTATGCGGTGAAGTTATCAAAGAAAAAATAATCGAAGACTGTAAACGGGCAAAAGCTTATGCTGTAATGGCTGATGAAACAGCAGATATCGCTGGAAAAGAGCAGCTTTCTATTGGATTAGGGTTCTATGATGAAAGCCAAAAAATAATCAGGGAGGAATTTGTAGGCTACATTGAGTTAAAATGTCAAGATGCTTCTACAATCGCTAGCGCAATTCAAAGTTTTTTAGAAGATAATAATTTTTCCGCCGATAATTGTGTGGGATTCGGATTTGACGGGTGTTCTACGATGGCCGGCAAAGAAGGTGGTGTACAGGCCATTCTTAAAAAAAAGTACGCTAAGTCTTTATTTTTCCATTGCTCCAGCCACAGACTAAATCTTGTGGTCAATGACAGTGGCGGCCCGTGATTTTTGGGACGGGAGGGCACCGGGTGGGGGGGGTCTGAGTGTTTAATTTCAAAAATTAAGTACAGACAAAAAAATAAACTCAATATGTTATATAATTAATTTGTTTGAAAATAAAATCCATTCGCCGTTCCTTACGATTAGCAAAATGATTAATAACTAATTCATTGAAGTTTGGTGTTCATGAGTTTATCTTTATTATAAAATTCATCTAGATATTTTCGGTTTGCTGTAAAATTGTCAAATTGTATTGTATATTTAAAACATGTGTTCCTAGTTGCTTTAACAAGATGTGATACATCAAAAGAATAACATATTTTATGTTCTAAGTAAAAGTATGGTGATTCTGGAGTAACTCCTTTTTCTTTTGAATATTTACAAAAATTTGAGCCGACATCAGATACTAGTGCTCGGACAGAAAGCCCAACTGCAAATAACTTTAGTATTGTATTATCTACAGTCTCCTCTAAAGCTTTACCACTACATGTGCTGCTGACTAATACATAACCAACTGGCAGTTTCCAATTCATATGAATGCCCTTAGCAAAGAGAACCATAGCAAATTTTGCTGGTTTATATGTTGTTTGACCATTTATTTTATGAAATCCTACAATTTCGTCTTTAGTTATATTATAAAATAAATTAGCTTTTAGTTACATTTCATCAATGCGTGGAATGCATTCACATGCTTATGGTGTAAAATGAGCAGTTTTTATTTCACTTGCAGAATACACAAAATCAACACTCGTGGGGTTATATTCCAATTCTGTGTTAATCTTTGTAATGTTCTTACGCTTTCCAATTGAAGTATTTTACTTAAGTATTTATAAACTCTTGATCTCAAAAAATAGATATTTAAAGCAAATTGTTTGTACTGTATGCTGTATCTTGCAATATTCTTATTTTTATTAACTGCATTAAATTTAACAACAGTTGCCAGTTCATTTGATAAATATCTGTCACAAAGCCCTAGAAAATATTGTAAATTCTCCTGTTTAGGATAGGATTTCATTTTAGATTTAGTAGCTATAACTCGATGCTGTTTTAGAGATTTTATGTCTTTCCTTTGTGGGTGTTTGGGCAGAGATTTTTTTTCTGTTTGAACCCCAAGGAATTTCCATAACTGGTAAAATAAAATTAAAAAAATACACATTTCGTTAAAACAAATTAATTGTATGTTTGTAATTGAAAAGTTCTAAATTATTCTACTTTATACTAGATTAAATACATATGTGTTGAATTTTTGTTCAAAAATGACTTCGAATTCTTCAGTTAACAACTAAACGTATTTTATGTTTTGCTCATAAAATAATTTTGTATTGTAAATATTAATTGTCATACCTATAGGTGGGTTCACGTTCACTTGTGCTATGAACATTCATAGTTTCCACACATACTAAAATACATTTTGAAATTAGTATGCTTTTAAAATTTCAAATAATACTTAGTTCTTATAAAATAACATTTTATAATAAACATTTACCTTTAGATAGTTTCTTAACCAGTGAGGTTTGAATTGGTTTCTTTTCATTATAGTTATGGCTGTGAGAGATAACGATGTTCTCTAAAATTCTTATTTTCGAAGGAAGTTCCTTCACTATATAAAAAGTTTCATTCAAAGTGTTTACTACAAAGATGAATTATTACAAACTATCTGTTATAAAACTTACGGATTTTCTTCTTTAGGAAACGAAAAGAAATTGTAGAATATACTTTGTTGCTAAACATTTTTACAAGCAAAAATGCAACATCTATGTACTCCGGATTTCTTCTTTCGTACAGTTTCTATTATTTATATCAACAACAATTTAACTGGCACCTTTATTTTTTCGTAAATTATAAGTTATAAAATTAAGACAGGTTATATTTATACAAGTGCATACACAACAAAAACAAAACACGCCATTTTGTTTGATTTTGCGCACAAATATCGGAATTATGCAAGTGACGCTTTTGTCACTTCTGTTATTTTGTGATATTACATACTGGATGTCATCCGGCATCACAGTCTAGTGCCCTATCGTGACATATACCGCTCTCGCCCCGCACCACTTTTTATACGCACGATTTCTAGTACAAACTGGGCAGTGGCGCAAGATGCCCCGGAGCCTACGTCAGACTGTGATTTTTAAACGCGCTGAAGAGACGGACTGTTACTTCCGAAAAAATACCCAAGCACCAAGATCACAATTTTAGAGAAGGATAAAAATATATATTTACTAATGTAGGACAAGTGTGCATATACTGATTTTGCTGCTAGGGATATTATTTGTTATCAAACAAATCAGAAAAATTACATACAAATTAGGTATTTAAATTTATCTGTTAAAAGAAGTTTATCAAGGGGGGCAGTGCCCCGTTGCCCTCCCTGCAGCAGCCGCCACTGGTCAATGATACTAGCAAGCTACCAGAAATAAGAAACACAATTGCAACGGTTAAAGACACAATAACCTTCTTTCGTGAATCGCCAGCCCGTAGGAAATCGGTTCGAAATCTTTCAAGGCTCTGTGAGACCAGATGGTCGGAAAAATACAAGAGCATAAAAAAATTTTCAGAGAGCTTCACTGACATTGTTAAAGCACTAGAACATCTATCTGTCGAAGGAAACTATGCAACAAGAAAATGTGCCTACCAATTGCACTGTGCAGTTACTAAACCAATTTTCATCTTAGGCTTAAACATAATTGCAAGATACTCTGCAATTTTGGAACCCGTTGTAAACGTTTTACAAGGTAAAAGTATGGATTTGGTTATGGTGAAGAAACATATTGATGATATTCTAGATGTAATCAAAGAAGATCGACAAGATATCGAAAATGTTTCTTATGAATTATATAAAAAATCACTTGATATCGCAGAGAAAGTAGGGGTTGAGTTGTCAGTACCACGAGTCACTCAAAAGCAAGTACACAGAAGTAATCCACCATCTGAGTCTGCAGTTGTATACTGGAAGCGGTCAATAATCATCCCCTATCTTGATTCTTTAACTTCGTCTTTGGGTGCTAGATTCTCCAACGAAAATACACCTGCTTTTGCTTTAACTTATCTTCATCCTTCAAGCATGCTCAAAATGGCTTCAAAAGATTTCAAAAATAATGCAGAATCTTTCATGGAATTTTATAAGTTGGGTGATGTCTCTGCAGAATTAGATTTGTGGTACAATATGTGGAAGAAGAAGGATTTAGCAGAAGACAAATTAAAGGACATTGAAGTGGCTGCACTTTTGGAGGAAGCTAATGTTTTTTTCCCTGCAACAAGGCACGCACTGCTAATATTAAGTGCTTTCCCATCCACTACTGCTACCGTGGAAAGATCAGACTCACTGGGTTATGTTTGATGAGTGTTCATCGACAATTTTTTAAGGAAAATCAGGACTGCATAGTGAAGAAAGTTTTGGATAAATTTAGTTTCAACCCAAGAAAAATGTTATTAATTTAATTTAAGTATAATTAAAATCTCAAAGTTTTGTTTTCAATTGCCTTTTCTTTTTATCCTAACATTTTACATTTTGAACGACCATGGACCATGGTTTGCCCCCCCCCCCCCCCTGTTATAAATCCTGGCTACGCCCATGACCACAACCAAAAAAGAAAATAACAAATTAACTTATAACATATAGAAAAAGCCGACAGACACAATACATAGATATTCAAAACAATCCTGGAAAATTAAAATGTTCCCGTTCCATAGCTTCATTCACAGATTAATAAACATACGTATCATTAAGTAAAACAGATTATAATAAGGAATTAAATACAATTAAAATAATAGCAATGAATAACGGATACAATTCAAAAATAATAGATGAAATAATAAAACACAAACATAGAAGAAATCTACAAAAATATTTTTACCCCACAATAAAAGAAACAAACACGAAAAAATGGCATATAATACACTATGTTCCGTCAGTAGATAAACAAATTAATAAAATACTAACTAAGAAAGGACTAAAATTAATTAACGTAAACAAAAACAATCTAGGTACCATGTTAGGCAATAGCAAAGATAACATTACAAATTTAGAAAAATCTGGCGTATATAAAATTAATTGTAAAGATTGTGATGCTATCTATATCGGACAAAGTGGAAGAAACAAAAAACAAGATTAAATGAACATAAAAAAAGAGGTGTGGCCACCACACGACTTTCTTATACGTATGAAAGTGTTACTTCCGGTCCGAATTTTGAAATTTCATTTATACAAAAAATATTCCAAATCCAACTCTAAATACATTTGTACTCTTCATAAATATATATAGAATGCATAATTTACGACATATTTGCAAAAAATCGTTATTCGGTAAGAGTAAAAGTGTTAGTTCCGGTCCGAATTTCGATTTTTTTTTTTATACAAAAGGTGTTGAAAATTAAGTTCTAAATACTTTTATACTGGTAACGTACCTGTCTAAAAAGCATGACTAGCAAAATATTTGCAAAAAACTGATTTTCGATAAGAGTAAAAAACCTAATTCAATTTCAATTTTAAGTACATATGAATTCTATATAAATTTGTCTAAACTTAGTAGTTGACGAAATATTGGGAAAATTCGATTTTTTCACTGAAGGAAACTACTACTTCCGGTCTGCCAATTTTGCTCAAAATCTAATCAGTTCTCAAGAGGGAGATTATACTACTAAATGCAAAATTTGGAATAGATAGCTCTAGCGGTTTGACCGCTATCGTGGTCACAGACAGACAGACAGACACACAGACATTTTTTAAAAACCACATTTTTGGTATCAGGGGACTTCAAAACGTCGACATCTGCAAAAATCTCGAGGTCGAAAATTTTCATCATCACAATACTTCCTTATACTAAGTATAAAAATGAGGTGTGGCCACCACACGACTTTCTTATACGTATGAGCATTTCAAACTATACAATTTTTAGAATTTTTTTATACAAAAATTATTCAAAATCCTATTCTAAGTACTTTCATTCTCTTAATAAATCGCTATAGAATGCATCCTTTGCAAGATATTCGAAAAAAAGTGCTACTCGCTAAGAGTAAAAGTGCTACTTCCGGTCCGAATTTTGAAATTTCATGTATACAAAAAATATTGCAAATTCAACTCTAAATACTTTTGTACTCACTCTTAATAAATATATATAGAGAGCATAATTTACGACATATTTGCAAAAAACCGCTATTCGGTAAGAGTAAAAGTGGTACTTCCGGTCCGAATTTTGAAATTTTTTTTATACAAAAGATATTTAAAATTTTCATGTAAATACTTTTATACTCGTAATGTACCTGCCTAGAAAGCATGACTTGCGAGATATTCGCAAAAAACCGATTTTCGATAAGAGTAAAAGACCTACTCCCGGTAGGAATTTCGAAAAACTTTTTAAATAAAATTGTTCTCAATTTTAATTTTAAGTACATATGAATTCTTTATAAATTTGTATAAACTTAGTATTTGACGAAATATTGGCAAAATTCGATTTTTATACTGAAGTAAACTGCTACTTCCGGTCTACCGATTTTACTGAAAAACTAATCAGACCTCAAGAGGGAGATTATACACGTAAATACAACATTTAGAATTGATATCTCCAGCGGTTTGACCGCTATCGTGGTCACAGACAGACAGACAGACACACACACACACACAGACATTTTTTAAAACCACTTTTTTGGTATCAGGGGACTTCAAAACGTGGACATCTGCAAAAATCTCGAGGTCGAAAATTTTCATCATCACAATACTTCCTTATACTAAGTATAAGAAAGTAAAAGCAATAATCCAAGGAACGAAAACCACAGGATTCTCAGATCATTGCACTGAGAAGCTCCACTTTCCGATATAGATAGTTGTAAATTACTCTATAATGTTAACAAAAGCAACAAACTTAATTATTTAGATATACTAGTAATTAAAAAAGCTATACATAAACAATTACACATAACCAATACACAGACAGAGTACATAAACACACCGATAATAGACACAGTAATAAAATGGTCAAAGTAGGTAACAGTAAACACACCCTCAAGTAATATATAAGTTTAAAAAATAGACACACAAATTTAGTTCAGTAAATTCTTTGAGAATGACATACCGAAACAATTGTTAGAAATATTCTAATAAATTAAGTGAAACGAAATCAAGTGTTTCTTAATTTTATCTACCTTAAAGTATATATAAATTATATTTCACCAAGAACCGACAGCTATATCTATAAATAGAATATTAACAATATTGTAATTTGAGCCCCTTTTTTTTATTTCAGTTAAGCGTTTTTTTTTTTCGATTCCCCATAATGTATGACTAAACAAAAACTTACTATAGTTTGTCGTTTAATGTTTTGTTGTAAATTAATTACCATCAATTTTATTGTAAATTAATTAATACCAATATATTATCAGTTTAGCTCAATAACTAAAGAAATATTAATAAACCTGCTGTAATCTTAAAATTCTGTAGTAACTTAATACAATAATCAAATTACGATTCATCCAGAGCAAAATACAAATGTTAATAACATCAAGTTAGTTACATAGATTTATAAATAAGTACTTACATTAGTTGTTTTATCTGGGAATATTCTTGATTTATTGAAATTGTTCATGTCATTTCTATTGTCATTCTTCAGCAATTCACCATTATCCAACCTCTCAATTCCATTAACAAGGTCTCCCTTCTCGTAATCCTTGGTAGGTATGTACGATGAAAAATTATTAGTCCTACTTGAAGCACTTCTTCTTGATTCACCATTTAATTTAGGTTCCAAAGATTCGGCACTGTTAGTGGTTTCCTCTGTGTTATTTAAATTGCTAGACCCCCTGACTTCGATGCCATTATTTAACTTGTCTTGTCTGTCGGACACTGTTGATTTTGACCAGCTTGATGTTTCCAAACCATTCAAAATGGCTGTGCCATTTTTTGTAATGTCAGTGTTGACACCACCGTCAAATTTATTAATTATTAAATCATCCTTTTGTTTCACATCACTGTCAGCCGTCAGTTTCCTGTCACCATCTGCTACTGACTTTCTATCACATTCACCAGTCAATTTTCTGTCAACGTCAACAGACAACTTCCTATCAACATCTAACTTATCCTCGTTCTCTAATTTCGATAATTTTAATGGCCTTTTTACATCGTTCTCTTCTTTTTTTGTTTTCTCCTTCCATGTTTTGGAAGTGTTGTTTTCAAAACGTTTTCTAATTTCTGACACCGGTGGTGGTCTGTTTCCATTATCGTCTTCTGTTATGTACATGTTATCGTTAGTACTGTTAGAAAATTCTGTCAAACCCAGGCTGTTATTGTAACTAACACCATCCTTTACCTTTTTTTTAGTGGAGCTCTTTTGTTCGATCCTCTCTATTGGTGGTAGGCCAATGTCATGAATGCTTTTCGATCGAGATATGTTCTCTTTCTTCCGGTGCACGGCAGGCACATAGTTTGCTGGTGAATATTTGTTCCTCATATCAGCCAAGGATTCAATAACATTCACCTGACTATATCTACTCTCTCTTCCACTGTCCGATCTTGTGAGAGAGCTGTCTCTTTCTCGTTTCGATGTGTCTAGTATTGAGTTTTCTCTTATAGAACTAATACCCGAGTCCCTAGATAGGGAATCCCTACGTGCACTGCCTTCCCGTGTTTCTTCTTGAAATCTTGTTGTGACGCCATCTTCTGTTATACTCGCAGACCTAAAATATAAAAAAAATATTACACATTTCTACATAAAGTATAGTGAAAAACATACATATACTTAAACATATAATAAACATTTATTAATACTACCCCAACAAGCCCCTTTTTAATAGATGACATTAGAATAACTAATAGGGGAATTCCCTTAATAGCGAACATATGTAAAATAAATTATTATCAAAATATTGTGTAATGTCAAACTATTTTAAGATATTGTTCACACTAAAAACAATTACTTTTGTGTTTTTTAAGCTAAGGAACTACCAATTTAAAAATCTTAACCTTCCAAAACGTAATCTTTGTTTACAAATACGCAGTGGTGGTAACGTAAATATGTACGCATATGCTTAGTAAGCATATGTTGCACTGCAATACCACCCAACACAATGATGATTCACATCAAATCAAGCAATTTATCCATTACCGTATATTTCTATTAAACGGAATTTTTAAAAGTGCAAAGTAAATATTTTCTTTGATATTAGAAATTGCCTGAATATTTAGCATTTAGCACAGACTTGACAATTAAGAAATAAATAATAAAATTCTAATAACAATAATAAAAACTATCATTATACAGTGCCGACCATATAAATAGCACATAAAATAAATCTAGTTGATTATACTGTATGACAAGTAGTTGCAGAACAGACCTCAAATCAGATACTACATATAACAATATTTATTTTAGTTATATTTCAATTTCAGTTAATCTAAAACTTATGAGACGAAGTAAATTAACATAAAAATGTTGCACCACGTCTAAGAAATAAACAATGTCAAAATAATTGTCAGAATCATATGGGAATGACGTTATAGTACAGTCATGTCGACTTTTTAACCATTGTGACTTATTTCTTATAGTTTTTTATTTAGAAATTCATCTCTCTACTATTTAGACAAAATATGGTGTGTCTGTAATTGAATTACGCCGCCACCATTTGCATTTGAACGATTTTGACGTTTTGCAATTCCACCCATGCGTGAATTCAAAATTAATTGTTAAATGTGACATTAGAATACCATAAGCGCTGCTTATAGGGTTTTCTAGCAGTGACTTTGAAAATTATCGACATATACTAGTCATCTTTAACGTAATATGAATTCGAAATTAAATGTTATTAATGCTATTTCATAATTTTTTCATATTTTGCAGTAGGCATGATCGTATGATTATAAAGTGATGTTTATTTTGTAAATTAAATACTTAGGCACCACACTGGCGGTAGAACAAATGAAGGAAGACGTTTTCAAATTACCAATTTAATAAAATAAAAATCTCTAAATCGCAAGCCGTAAGTTACTTGCAGACATCCATTAGAATCAGTTGGGATAAATGTGAACAGAGGTAATTGTAAACAAACCATAAATGCCAAATAGTAAAACTGAATATTTTGAACTTATTCATTTATTCATAACACTTGGGAAAATACAGCATTAAGGATCCGTAAACAACATTAGCGAATCTTTTTGTTATTACATCACACTGTTTATTATTACATTGTTTTGTACTTTATGAATTAAAAACTGTATTATTTTATAAAAAAAATTGGAACAGATCCAATTAAATTTGCACGGGCTTGTATCAAAATAACTGACCGCTTTTCTAAAATGTGTTTCTTTTATTAATTTAATATAAATAATTTGGTCGCATTCAGCAGACGCAACAGTTGCGCAATTGTACAGTGATCGGATTCAGATGGCGTACGCTCACTCTGAACATATTGTGGAGCAGTTGCCATTTTTGCGCGCGGAAAAATTCTACGCTCACTTAGTGTCTTCTGTCCGCATGCGCCATTGACATATTCCGACACCAACGTAACACACAATTTTGAAGAAAGTAACTAGAAAAGTAAGATAAGCAAATTAAAGGTATCGTGCAGAAATAAATGTATTATAATATTGGAATTAACAGAGTATTTTAATCGGGGTTGGAAAATTCGGCCCTTACACTAAAAACTACGACAAAACTTAATGCAGAAAAACAATTCATTATTATTGTTTATTCGGTTTAATCTGTATAATTCTAACATATGTCAGCAGTGAAAAGTACCAAATAGAAGGTGGTCAGTAGTGATCATATAAAGGTGAACGGTCCTGTCCAGCGAACACTCAACTGTTGTCAATGAACGATTGATTGGAGTGGAAACGGTCCCCGATTCGTCTGCTGAATGCGACCAAGAGCTGGTTGGAAAACATTATCTGGCAAAGGTTGGCGATTCAAAGTGGCGGTCGCACTTACATGTTCCGGTACGATTCGTTGTCGTGTATTGTTAGGATTCACTTTGTTGTGTTCTACTAGGGGTTCTAGAACATTCAGAATTTCAAAGCTGGCTATTTCCAAAGCCCTCAGCAGTAGCAAGACACAAAATACTTTTTATTTATCATATAATAACTACTTGCATTTTTAGATGTGGGCACATATGAATCCGAGGGTGTATGAGAGCCTTATGGTTCATCTGACTGAAGATTTGCAGCATTTCTTGCAGATAAAGACGACCTTAGGAGCAAATCGCAGGGGAATTTCAAAAGAAGTAAGAACAACAAATTGCAAAAGGGGAAAATAAATGCAAAATAAAACGATAAGACAATTTGTATAATGAAGTGACCTCATCGACGCAATGTCTTTTTTCATTCGACAAGACATACGAACGCTATCGTTACTAAAAAGCAGAGCTGATTGAAAAAAATATGTAAAGTAGTGATTACATTTTCTTAAAATTAGTACGTTTTAGCGACTTGGCTTGATTCGATTTTTGAAGTGAAATCTTCTATGGGCGCGTTGATGCATTGATTGTTGGGCACTGAACGAACTGAGCCGTCACGCTCGGAATGTAACGCTCGTTCGGGTAAAGTCGGCTCGAGTCAAGTCGACTAAAGGAGCGAGAGAGATATAGTTAATGCGTCTCTGCCGGTCTCTGCTATACACGCGCGGCAACCGTTTCACGCTCGGCTTTGTATTATAACACTAACTAGCGGTATTTAATTTCAATTATATTGAAATTTAGAATAAATACGCGAAATATTGTATTTTTATTTTCTGAAAAATTCTTGCCTGCGTGCAGATGCGATCCCGAGCCGCCCGGGTGTAAGGGCGGATACTCGTATGAGAATTATCATATCGTCTATTTGTATATATACATGCGTACGTATGAATTTTTGAAGTGAAAACTTGATCAGACCGAGCGAAATGTACTAGAATAATGTATACACAATAATAATAAATATATATTTTTTAAATGTAATAGGTAGGTATAGAACGAAAATGGAAAATGTAAATGAATATAGAACGAAAAAAAGTTGTATTTCGTATTATTAACCTCGCCTTGATGAAGTTTTCACTACTGCCGTGTGGTCTTAAGCACACCCATTTTTTTTTGTATTTTATTTGTGCTTACGAACGTAATTGTTGATCTATTTTTCTCTGGAATAGCTTTGGATAACAGATTTATCACTAGTGATTAGTGGGGATCATTTTACTTTAATAAACAAAGGTGCCTATAATAATTACATTTAACAACAGCCGTGGACCAATATTTTCTAAATGATTCAAAAGACTGGTTTTTACTAGCAATGCTCAATGCCGATAGTAGTTCTACTTTTGTGGCTACTTTTTAAAGTGAAAAGATTGACACATTGTTACTTAACTCGTGTAAATGTAACTGAGAATCACGAAATTTTAATTCATATTCTACTTTATATGCCAGTCCTTGAAAGTGTTAGTTGATTGCACACTTCTCTCTGGCAAGACACTTTCTTTTCACAAGCACAACAGTAAATGGCTAAGTTTATCACTAATGCACGTTCTTCCCAAACATTTTATTACATGGGCGTTTATGTCTTTTTCGTTTAACCACAGGCTGCTTTATATTTACAAGGTGCCATTGTTATTTTGACGTTCGGTCCTAGTTATGGGCAAAATAAAGAAACTCACATTTTCAAAGCGACTAGACAGTTGCCTATCAGTTTCCCCAAGAGTCGACAAAAGGCGAGTCTGTCTTGTCTCGTTGAAATGTGCACGTTACGTATTCCCCTACTTGCCCATCACTAGTTCGTTCTTTTACTGTCACACTTAAAAGTAATTACACCGTTCTCAATCAATATGTATACGCTAAACAATAATTGTTCCTATTACCTGCACAAAGGCCTATTTGCATTTATTTCTTAATAAGTCAAAAATGTCTGCGCTTAACAAAATACGTACTTAGTGAGTAAATGCCTAAAATATGTACTTTTATCTACTAGGTTGAAAAATAATTATGTACTTTTATGTAAAATAGCGACCAAATACGGCCGTTGGGTATAGAAAGATTGCTATAGAATCTATACTCCATTCACGTTAAGAAAACAGTGTTAGGTAAGATAGGCGATTATTTCTTGGATTCTGATTGGCTAATAGCCCAGGCAAATTTACTCCACACCTACACTTTCATCCCCTGGAGTCTTCAATTTTTTGAACTATGTGTAAAATTTCTTTTTAGTTTTCAAATAGAAAGATATGATAAAAAATGTATCGCATAATATTTGTTAATGTATTTGTATGTCAAAAATTTCTGACAGTTGATGTTACAGCAAAAATTTTTCGGTGTGATACGATCGCCGATCGCAGCGTTAACTACTGTTTTCTTAAAATGAATGGACTATATCTGGGGAATTGCATTGGTCGACGCTCATTTTTTGTACAAAAAAAGTTAACCAGAGTTTCTTTCAAATTAATGCATGTAGAGAAAGCATACTAGAGGCGCTACTGTTTCCGCGGGAAGAGAAGATTTTAGAACAACGTATGCCAAATCTGTGATACGCAACCACAATTTTCTGACGCACATCAAAACAAAACAAAAAAATTTCTTTCACACATAAAGACAAATAATATGAATTGTACATAACTGTTTTATTTTTCTTTTACATGTTTTTCAACTTTCTATTTTCTTGTATGTAATGTAGATTTTAAGTTTGACAGTACATAATAGATCAGTAAGCATGTACATATATAGTTAACATATTTATAGCAATAACTATTTGGAAAGTAATGGAGCAAGATAGTGAGAAAAAAACAATCAAAAAAAAAACAAAAGAGCCAAGCAGATGTGCATGGCTTGCTACAAGAATTAAGATATTCAATCGACGTTGTGTGCGTGTATTGGGCAGAGTAAGTAAATGTTAACTATAATATGAAAACATGCATATGAACATAATCTTCCGTTGCTAATTATTTCTATATTGTTATACAATATCTCAACTTAAATAACATGTAGAATGTAAACATGATAAAAAAACCTTGCGGTAGGTTAGGTTTTATAATTACTTACTATGACGTTTAATAATCTACTGATAAAAATGTTTGATTGGCTTATCAATTATTTAATATACTGATTGGGATTATATATAATGATAATTAATTGCTATGAAGGAATTCGATTCAGGTAGAGAATAAAGATAAAATAGTAATTATTATTCTCATTATAGACATAGTTCAGTGATATAATAATATTGTAATATTGATTAAAATAACTTCATTGACCAAGCGAGTGAGGTTGATAATGATGACTAATGATTTTACTTCCTTTCATCAATCTGTATATCATAAATTAAAGTACGCAAAAGATATCTATAATAGTGTGATAAATAAATTTGGTCACGGTCAGCGTTGGACACCTAGACATATTGTTAGTAGTTTTCAAAAATATCGAAATATTAATCAAGAAGTACCGCGGTACCAAACATTCTATATTAACTAGTAAAAATTATATTTTCACGGAAGCGTTTCGTGCATAGTTTTTTATAGACTTCAAATAGAATGACCTGACAGTTCTAAATGTTTGTAATTTGCTTTTGTTTTAGATTAGCTAATGAAAACATGATCCACCAAAACAGGATTTATGAAAATATTTAAGCTGATGCTGCACTGGTTTATAATAAAGAAATACTAAACTAAAAAATAATAAGAAGTCCAGGACATCAAAACAGAAGTCATCCAGTAAAGTGAATTGGCGTATTTTTTTTTAGAAATGTGTCATTGTAAGTCATGTAGTACCACCAATTTATGGGGTAATTGATATTTTACACTATAATACAACAAGTGGATACTGATCTAATTAACAAGTACAAAATAACCTATTAATCATCACTTTCCATACATAATACAAAACATCAAATTATATTTAGATTAATTTATTATATATGGGTGTTTATTTATAAAGATGTTTGGATAATTAGAAATTGTTAAAAAATAATTTGGGTGTTTATTTATAAAGATGTTTGGATAATTAGAAATTGTTAAAAAATAATTAACTGAATGTAAGATTTTTCTAAAATCCTGTATAGATATCAATAATTATCCAATTGCCAAAATACCAATTTTATTTTTTTCAAATATTGTTCTAGAACTGGATATCAAATCCTACTTACACATATGTCATTCTAAACATATTGTAAATGTTAAAATGTACTCTTAATGCTGTATCAAGATATGTTTGTATATTTAAATAACCTTCTACTTGCTTTAGACTAATCAATTATTAAATAATTGGTATATCAGTACACATGATATACCAATGCAATCAATCATTTTAGACTGAAACAAATTTGTAGATATTATTCTCAAATATTTGGATTTATCAGATTATACGAGTTATCATTTATTTGTTAATAATCTAATAAGACTGAAGTACATCTTATTAGATATCACAAAGGAACGAAATATTACTAAAATTGTGAATTATGAACTTAAACAAAACCATGTCAATAAAATTAAAAATAATTAACATCTTATAGATATATTTTGTTTTTAGGTACTTAACCTACAAATGAAAATAATAATATTAATAATACCTTGAGCATACTCTTCGTCCATCACTATCCCTATATGAACTTGTTGTATATCTTTCACTGTATGAAGAATATCTAGTAGGATAATTGCTTGTCGAACTATAATATGATCTGTCTAGTGTACTTGATCCTAGCGGTGATCTATAAGCTCCAGTTATGGATGTGCCTCTATGTGGTGAAAGTACCGGCATGTTGATAATGTGTGTAGATGATCGTTATCTAATCTGTATATTTACACAATTACATTTCGTGGTTTCCAAATTGCCACAGCCTGCACAAGGAGAAAGATATGTGAGTTGTTTTTAATCTTTTGATGAAACTTCCACTATTTTTGCACAAATAAGTAATCGGTGCGATATTTTTAGAATTTAGCTACTTTATATTTTTAGACGTCCACTTTCTTAATACAAATATTTGTGAAAATAATTTTTCCCCTATTTAAAAGTGATAAATCCACAGAAGTCTATGTATGGTGTTGGATGATTCGGAACTGACACTAAGCGCACACTAAATTTAAATCTGGAACGTCTCTGGTAAATCTAGAAGGTGTGTGTGTGACTGCAGTTTTGCGGTAGGCTGTAGAAACAATAATTGAATGATTGACAGTACAGGCACAACTTACTTGATTACGAATGTTTCTTGTGTTTTCAGCCTGAGTGTGACGGTATGAATTCTAAAAAAAAAGGGAAAAGGAACCTTTCACGAAAAAAATCTCTCATGCCATTTCACCGCCATTTTAAAATGACGTCATGCCAAACTTAAATGTATCATCAAGGATGACCTTGACGTAGTTAATTTTTTTCATTCCTTTCCTCACTTTCTTGTTTTACTTTATTTTTAATTTATTTATATTTAAATGCATCGCACATTGTCTCATATGTGTCTTATTTATAGAAAATTAAGATGTTCTCGCTCGCTATTTAAAGTGCAAATTTGCCGCAAAAACATTCAAATTATTGGCAAAAGACAACCTTGACACAAATTAGTTCCGAGAGCATAGAACAATTTTCGAGGTATGCATCATAATCAATGTCAAAGGACGGATCTTGATTATTAATAAATAATGTTTTTGATGACTAGATCCAGATCTTAATCCATCATTCAAGAACAGTTTAAGAAATATGAGTCACTGAAACACTTTATTAATTTGTTCATGACGAAAACAATGCAATTTTAATGCAAATAAACAAATTGTTCCATGTGCATGTGGATATTTCTTATATATAGGTATTTACTTATACATTTGTGTGAAATTACTTTATGTACCTACCTAGAGCGTTCCCACTCAATGTGGTACATGTAGCTTCCTGAATTGTTGAATTCCAGTTTAAATATTATACTTACATGTATATCCATGCCTATATCCAAGATATTTATATTTTAAATTAAATAATATTTAAGTTAGGTTGATATACCTAGTAAGAAAATCAAGGGGTAAACCGGGTAGTCACAAATTGACGCTGTCATGTTCAAGACCATTTTTTTAAATACCTCTGTATATAGATAAATTACATAGTCATTGGTGGTCATTCAAGCATATATATCAAATGATTCATTAAGAATCAAGTTATTTTATTTATTAATGAAAGGAATGACGTACTTTATTTATTGATCAGAGCAGTTGTGCAACGAATTGCAGTAGCAATACGGCTATCGTCGTTTTTTACCAAATTCTTCGCCTATTTGTAATGTCCACTCATATACTTTGTTTGTTGTTCGGCAATACACGCAAATTATATAATCAATAAGTATATACGGATGATTATTTAATTGATTTGCGTTCTCTAATATAAGTAATATAACAATAATATAGATGATGTCATAATTAAATTAGCATCATGATTAATTAAATTTGCAAATTCTAAATGACATACCTATTCATATAGAATATGTACCATAATCTATTACGCTTAGACTTTCTATAATAATAATCATTATAAACCTTATTGTCCAACAGACAAAATCCAGTCAACAGGACAAAACAATAATTAAAGTCTAGTACAATGCAAACAAAAATATTAGCATATTTCCATTAAAAAAAGAAAAACAAAGTATTATATGAGCATATACAGATTGTCGTATTTAAAAGTTAATATGCATCTTCAAATACACACACATAAACATGTACCTATGTATGTATGTATACAACAGTTCAAAAATGTGGCTCTCGGTTTACCCACACCACCATAACACCGGTGGTGTGGGGAGACCAAGAGGGCGAACACCATGCGCACGTACATGGCATTCGTTCCGTATCTTTAGAGCGTGAACTTACATTGTGTCTGAGCAAACTCGCAAATATTAAAATAAAATGCCCTTAGCTGTCGAGGAAAAAATACAGATTGTGTTATGGTATGCGAAGGATAATTCGTACAAAGACGTGCAAAATTTATTTGTATAGTTCATTATAATATTTTGTTTCGTTTTAAATGTGAGAATTTTATTTTAGTTATAGTTTTGTTTCAGTTCAATGTTAATACATTATACATCAATTACCAAAATAGCGGAGCAATGTCTTAAAGCAAACGTCTGCATACTAGCTTTCAACGTTTTGCACTGAAGCCTCGGTCTCGGTACCCGGTGTCGCCCCGATATGAACTCATCTGTATTCCCCTATTATCGTACCACTCCATTTCATGTTTGCATGCACATGTGTGCGTGTCTGTGTTTCCCTATATCTACTTTTATTTCAGTCAAACGGTATATCAAAATACAATACGCAGTATTGTATTTATCTTATCGGGCTCTTTAACAATAACTAGATGAAATAACTAGCAATTTTCATAGCAGCAGGCAAAGGATTAATTATGGAAGGGATCAGAATATAAAATATTCGCATTTCTGGTCATGTGAGTTAGCGGTGCTGTAGCCATCACATTCGTTCGAGCTCTGGCAACTAAAAACGTATCAATCGAACGCGTTGCATACGTTGGCACCAAAAAGTCCACGGCCGACAGAAAGCAGGGCGAGTCAATTTCATTATTGATTGATTTTCTTAAATACCCAGCACTGACTATCTGCCTCCTCGAAGTTAAGTTTATAAAATTATGGGTATTTAAGAGTGCATCAGTCGCCGCTCAGTCTGAAAGATATATATTTTATAAATCTCCTCTGCACTCTCTCCAAAGCTAGTTGCTGGTACACGTAGCAAGGGTGCCATTTTATTGATGCGTATTCCAATTCTGGACGAACTAGTGTATAATATAGGGTGGTAAATTTTGACAGATTCGAAAAGCCTCTACATGACCTTACTACGAAGCCAGGCGTGCGTGAAGCAGAAGAACAAATAAATTGTATGTGGCTAGTGAAGTCCAAATGGGAATCAAATAACACACCCAGATCTTTAATGTTGGTCTGCCTAGCTATGATTACTGAGTCCAGAGAATAGTTAAATAAGACCGGTTTGTTAATTTTTATGAATGTCACAACTGCACATTTATTAATACTCAGTTTAATTTTGTTTTCCTGGCACCAGTTGTTAATAATTGAAAGGTGTCTTTGTAAGTGATGGCAATCGGACAATTCGTTAATTTTCAAGAATATTTTCAAATCATCTGCGTAGGCAAGTACCCCGCAATCCAATCTATTTAATAGATCATTCATGTACACATTGAATAATAAAGGCCCTAGATTGGATCCTTGAGATACGTCCGAACTGTAACCATTATAGTGCACATAACTCGATCTGTTCTCAAGGTAGGAAGCGATTAAATCGGTAAGAGAGGCTGAGAAACCGATAGAACCCAGTTTGAGCAGTACTATATTATGGTCAATGGTGTCGAATGCCTTAGCGAAGTCAGTGTATAAGACATCCACCTTTTGTCCATGGATGTACTTAGATACTGAGTAATTTCAGCCAAATTAGAAAGTGTAGACCTTCCTGTCATGAAACCATGTTGTACTGTAGAGATGTAAGATCTTACGCAGCTGTACTGTCACGGTGGCCTTTTTAACCTTACGGTCGCACGCCTCTAATCCGTGACGAGCACTCGCTTTACTTATAAAATATTAAATGCAAAAGGTACCTACCTTAATTCTCGGCTGGCGTGGCTTCTCTTAAGGAGGTGAAGATATTGAACTATTTCAATAAAACACTAGGTACTGGTAACATATAACACACTTATTTATTAAATACTACTAATGACAAAGATATGAATTACTACGGAGGATCACAAGTGATCGCGCTAGCGGAAGAACACATGAAAAATTGTATTCTGGTCGGAATATCGTTCTTTTATTAACTTGGTAACGCCGAGTCCGTCCTTACCTCGCTGAATCGCACATTCCTTCCGTTCGATCAACTTCCGTTGAACTCATCGAACAGATCGACAGGATGCTAGGTAAGTCGGGATTCAGGTTACCGCGGAAATACTTCTAGTACTATACTCTTCTGGTACTTCTTCTAGTACTATACTACTCTGTGTTCCCGGATTGCTGGAAGTACGCCCTGGTCTGTCCCCTTCCTAAAATAAGTGAACCAACCCAATTTAAAGATCTCAGGCCTATAAGTCTGTTACCCACCATGTCAAAAGTTTTCGAGCGAATTATTGGCGCACAACTAACGGATTTTATATCAAGAAATAACGTCCTACCATCGACACAGTCAGGCTTTAGGCCTGGGTATACTTGCGAGACAGCTCTGCTGTCTGTTACTGATGACTTGATTGCATCTGCAGATAGGGGATACCTTTCGTGCCTTGTATTACTGGACTATACTAAGGCGTTCGATACGATTGACCATGGTATTCTTGGATCTATTTTACAATATATAGGCTTGGGCCATGCAGCAGTCACTCTATTACAAAACTATCTGTCTAATCGCAGACAAGCTGTCAAATTGGATGGCGGTGTATCGGAATACCTTGCTGTGTCGCGGGGAGTACCCCAGGGGTCAGTTCTTGGGCCTATTTTATTTACCATTTACACCTCAAAACTATTGTCTTGCATTAAACATTGCAACACACACACGTATGCCGATGATACGCAACTGTACTGCTCTTTCATCCCATCTGATTGGCGTACAGCTGCTACTAACATCACTTCAGATCTGGATTCTTTATATAAATCTTCAATTAACCATTGTCTTTGTTTAAATCCCTCAAAGTCTCAAGTTATTTTGTTTGGACCTGCAAAAGCCTGCAGAAATATTAGCAGAATCATTAATATTTCAATAAATGACGTTCAATTGCCTGTAGTGAATGAGGTTAAGAGTCTTGGGCTCCATTTGCATAATACGTTCAGATTTCGAGCTCAAATTTCCAAATATATAAAAATAGCTTATATCAACTTGAAGAAACTCTTTCCTTACAGGGATATTTTAAATAAGTCAATAAAAAAATTTCTTTGCGACACTTTCGTTCTGTCACGGTTTACATATTGCTCCGCAATTTATCATGGGGCCCTGGATCAGCTAACACAGGGTCGTATCCAGAAAATACAGAATGCGTGTCTTCGGTATATACATGGCCTCAGGAAGTATGATCGCGTTGGCCATAAGCTTCGCGAGACGGGGTGGCTTAACATGCATGACCGCGGGGAGTGCTTAGCTCTGTCTCTCTTCCATCGGATAATGCTGTACAGGTCTCCTCCATACTCCATACTCCTCCATACACAAGATTTCGTGGATTAATTTCTCCACCCTTGCACAGATCATCCCTGTTTCAGAGATCATTCTCGTTTCAGGTTTACACTAAGTACAGTGCCTTGCCTTTACATCTCAAGTTGTTGCCGCTGGAGAGATTTAAACGCGAGCTTAAGTTTATGTTGATGTCGCGATAGCTTCACTTGACACTTGCTCCTTTCGTTTTCTAATTTTGATCATGTACACATAATCATTCGTAACTTTCAGTTGTATATTGCAATTTATCCCCTGTTTTTCGTCTGCACGGTGCCGAATTTCTGTCTTGATTTAGTTACATTTTTAGTTAAATTTTTAGTTAAGTTTAGGTTAGCACTAGTTTTTTTTTTGTTGAGTTTACCATGATCGAGACTCAAGGAAAATAGAACAGCTATTGCTGGATTTTCCTTGTGATTGTACATTAAAGAAAATTAAAGAAAAAATTATTAGGCATTACCATATATATATATATCTTTTCTTTCTCAAAATCACTGGTTTTTTTTAAATAAATATATGTTATATTTCAAGCTTAAGTTGAAAAGCAGCTCTGGTTGAACCTGAGTAAATTAAATGTAATTTTTGTGTTTTGTATTTTTCATTGCCTTTTGTATTTTTAGTTACAATAAAGACATTATTATTATTAATATACAGAGTGTTGATTCGCGACAGTATATCTTGTTATACAGCAAATGTTCAAATACTTTTGAGCACGTAGACAGAATGTTAATAGGCCTACTCGTATAATTGGAAATATCATTTTGATTTCCCTTTTTAAATACAGGATTGATCTTACTCTATTTCCAGACTTCAGGAAATGTTGATGTACGAAGAGATAAATTGAAGATTGCGCATAAAGGTTTGATTAAGAATTTATAAGACAGTACTGACCAATAGTAGATACTCTATGGTGCTGAAACTGGACCCTAAGAAAAACGTGTGGAAATATGGCAGAAATATGGGTGCGGAAAATATTGAGAAAAATAATAAGTGGTGTAAAGACACAAGACCAGTGGAGAAGAACAAATGAAGAATGTAGGTGATTTTTGGAGTACCAACAATATTGAAAGATGTCGGAGCACATAGATTGAGATGGTTAGGACAACTGGAAAAAATGTCAGAAGAAAGAGTAACAAAACAAGGGAACAGCTGGAGTGGAAACGCTTCCCGATCCGTCTGCTGAATGCGACCATACATATGGTTTATTTACAGCTTATTTATTGAGTAGAACGTTGACCTTCATCCAAAGCGTATAAGTATTAGCGTATATTAGTGATAGAAGAACTCGAATGAAAAATAACCGGGTAACCGATTATTCCAATAATTGGTGTAATTGATTTTTTTTATCATTTGATATCTAATTAAATAATTAAATAAAATATTTATATTATCTCTACATGTTTTCTTTTTATTTTATATATTTTGTTTCATACGAATACCACCAAATATTATGTAATCAAATGAATTTGTTAGAATGTTTTCAAAATCTGATAAGGTTACAATGAATAGTATTTTATTTATAGCTAGTATAGATAATGAGATCAATATTAAGCGTTTTAATTAACTTCAAATACCATATTTCAGGATCCATTCCAATTTATTTATACTTAAAATAATTAAGTACCGATTAATTTATTTTTATTAATGAATATTTTTTATAAAAAAAATCTGAATGCAGTTGATAATTTGTTATTCATCTAAATCATTAATGTTTATTGAATTTTGATTATTAATACTTACTTATGGTGGAAACGCGTTACATTCAGTTGCACGTCATACTAGATCCATGACGACTCGCCTTGTATATGTTGCCGGATCTATTTTTATTTCTGTCAGTGACATTTAATATAACCAAAGAAAAAAATTTTTCACAATACAATAACTATAACGTAATATATTTAGTAATTGAAATGCTCTAAAACTTCAGTCTTTCTCAACTTATTATATTGATTTAGATTGTCGAAAAACCTTAAATGTTTCATTACGTATCCATAATATAATTTAAAATAAGCAATACTTACGCTATTCACATTAAATTTAACACATGATTATAGAAAAGTTTGTAAAAAGCCTCAACTGTTTACAGAAACCTTTCGGCATTATATTCAATGGACGCAAATAAATAATAAATACACTTCTAAGAAGCACTGTTTTTAAACAATTTATATCAAAGCAAAAATAAACATGAAAAATTTGACAGGAAGAATATACACAACTCACGTCTTTTTGACAGATATGATTTATCTGTCAACACCGATTTGAACTGTTAGTCTATTAAAAATATATAATAAAGAAATTTAATATTGAAACGGAAATTATGTGTTTATTTGCCATGAATGCGTATATTACCATCAATTTATAAATTTTCTATTTAAGCTAATGAAGTAAATGCCCTCAAGTATAATTTAACAAAGTAACGATTAGATTTTCAGTAAAATCGGCAGGCCGGAAGTAGTAGTTTTTACTTTAGTGAAAAAATAGAATTTTGACAATATTTCGTCAACTATACTAAGTTTAAACAAATTTATAAAGAATTCATATGTACTCAAAATTAAATTTGAGAAGAATTAATTAATTTTTAATAGTTTTTTTGTATACATGAAATCTCAAAATTCGGACCGGATGTAATACTTTTACTCTTATCGAATAGCGATTTTTTGCAAATATGTCGTAATTATGCATTCTATATATCTTTATCAAGAGTACAAAAATATTTAGTGCTGGATTTGGAATATTTCTTGTATAAATGAAATTTACAAATTTGGACCGGAAGTAACAGTAGCACTTTTTTTCGAATAACTCGCAAAGCATGCACTCTACAGAGATTTACTAAGTACTTATAATAGGATTTTTAATAATTTTTAAATTAAATTACCCACAGGTTTATTTTTCTAGGGAATAAAAGACACAATTTAGAACAACTTTGTATAATTTGAAACGCTCATACGTATAAGAAAGTCGTGTGGTGGCCATACCTCATTATTTTCTAATGTGTTCATATCCTAATATTTAAGTAATTTTCAGTTATAAACAAGTAAAAATCATAGTAATTGTGCTTTATTTAAATAAAAATAAGTTAAAATGGAAAAATTGATAAATATAGTTAGTCGTTCACAATTTGGAGGACCAACATCGGCATAAAATTAAATTAAAATCTGTAAATATAGCTATTTATACAGATTCAAAAAAAACACATTTTTTATGTAATTTTGAAGTGAGAACGAGTAAAATGATGAAAAAAATTGGGGTTTGAGTTAAATGTGTTAAAATAACGATAAAACAGTAAAAACTGAAGTAAAACCTGTAAATATAGGCTGTTCTTAGAGGTTCACAAATTGACGGTCCAGAACAGGCGTATTATGTACTACTCCTACCTTAATAAAAATGAATTATTAATCATTTCTGAAATAAAACATGCATTCGAGTAGATTATTTTTATATTTCCGTCTAAAAAAAGTTTCAATATATACATATATAGAATTACAATCAATCACAATGACAATTTCCTTGTAAAGACTTCCTTGATTTCGATCCTTATTAATTTTAGGACGCATAAATCACTTTTATCCTAGTATTAATTAATCCGTACAAATTAATGAGACTGTAATAATGCTGCAAATACACAAGGGAGTGACGTCAACATCAATGATGATGTCCAAACGTTAAAACGACTGGTAATATGCACCCTATCACCAACATCACCAGTTCTCCGTACGACAAGCCTTTCTTCGGTGGCTTCACTGCGCCCGCTTCCATCGTTTGTAATCTTGAGTAGGAATGATGAATGTTTTGAGTCAATTCAGCCAGTACATGGACTGTAGCCACGTATAAAAACGTTCCAGCCGAAAAGAGCATTGCTATGCCTGTTAGGGAAAAAATATTTATTAGAAAAAGATCTTGCACAGTCTAGATTAAATTGAAAAAATAGAGAGACACCAGAAGAACACAAATTAACTTAATTTTTATACAGGTTTTTTCACGGTGTCCGAACGTGGGAAGTATATTGAGACACGGGAAATATTTTTTTCCAAACTTTTAAAAGACAACTGATATAGAGATTTATTGCTATATAATGCAAGACACAACATGATACAACGACTAATTTGGCAAAACAGCCAACCTGTATACATCACATGTATACGGAATGGCGCATTAGTGTGTGAAAATTATGAAAAAAAATTATTAAAAAAAGGTGTAGGTAATTCTTAAGCTTCATACTTTAAAATCAGGTACACATATACAGTATGTTTTATAACGCAGTTGTAGACTTATATTTTTTTAAATGGAATGTTATACTTTTTTTGCGTATTTAAATCCTGCTTACTTTTGCGAGCCTATTTCGTCTGTTTAAAAAGTTATGACCATTTTTACACCTAAATTAAGGTGTGTAAGCCGATAAATGTCTATCGAAGCATTATAAAAAATAAAGTGTGTTCCATTTAAGTTTAATGAAAAAAAGTATAGCATTCCATTTAAAAAAGTTTAAGCTAAGAGTACAATTGCGTTATAAAACACCCTGTATATGTGTATCTAAGTTTAAAATATGAAGCTTAAGAATACCTTTCTTTAATATTTTTTTTCATAACGTTTATAATTCAAATAAATCGGGCTTCCGCCGCACTAATATATACCGGGTGTCTGTTTAAGCTCGGCCACCGGCCATATCTCGGTAACCGTTTATCGTACAACCTAGCGGAAAAAATCTTGATAGTAAAACAGACCACGGGAATTTCAACAAAAATATTTTTAAGTTTCCAAAATGACCGAAAGGGGGCGCAAATCTCAAGGTAAATTAAAAATTTGATAATTTTTCATTAAATTCAAGGTTAAGATAGGTTAATTTATTTACTGGCAATATTTCCAGACGTTTTTATGCAATTTTTATTTGAAACTTTTTGATCTAACTCCCATACGAAGGGGAGGGTGGAGGGGGGTATGTCTGCGTACAAAAGTAGGTATAACTTCGGTGTGCCTCAACGGATTTTAATGTTTCTAGGCTCATTAGATAGAGAATTTTACAGAGAATTGAGTTGTATATAGTAAGAAATTACTTGGTTGTCAAAAAAAGTAATAGGGGGCGCTGTTCTTAGTTTATGTATTTTATTTGTTTTTTCTTTAGAATTTTAAATGCAACGATATATTTTTAATATTATAATATTGAAGCGCATAAAAAACTGAAGAGAACGATGAAAACCGGAAGTTGCTACCTTTCTTCTTGACGAAAATATAGACATAAGAGAACAATCCAGAAAAATAACATTTTTAAATATAAAAAATATTTATTTATTGCGAGTAATCATTTTATTTTTATTTTAAGAGGGTGACTAGAGAGTGTATAGTTTGTTTTCAATTGAATTTCCATGATACTCTTCCATAAATGTATTCATTTCAATCTTCTTACCGATTTTTTAATTCATTGCATGTATTACGTTGAATTCCCCTTTCAAGGCATAAATTTATAATGTCAAGGCCAGTTTTTGTACTTATTTTCTTAAAAAAGTTATGTGTTTTAGAAATAACCACAAAAATGCATGAATTTGATTAATGTCTACTAACTAAGGCTGGTACACAAAAGAAAAAAACAACCTCTACGCGCCAGCTGCACATTTGATGAACGATATGAAAAAAATCTTCATGCAATTATTTTGAAGATAAAAAACATTAAATAGTAAACATTGTCACACACATTTCACACGAGTGTTTTTGAAGCTATTGCGTCGTCTATCCCCACTTTACGGTATCTCGAATCGGTCGGCTATTCCAGACTTAAATCCAAGTGACAGTTTGTAATTAAAAAGAAATGTCATATATACCTATAATATTCGAGTATATAATAATATAACAGTTATGGGCAAGCGAAAATTGGCTTATTATAAAACATCAACAACATTAACAGTTCCGTAAGTACTCATTCTTTATACATATGTTACCCATCTATAGTATTCCCTTATCTATGACAGAATCTGTGAATAAAACCGAAGCGCTGTGATCAAAACCGAATATCGTCTAGCAGCACCTACTCACCCCCCCCCCTTGCGTCTACACGTCCCGCGAGTAATATAAGTTGCATAAGTTTCTATTTGTTGGTAAACGTCCCTCTTAAGACAGACGTTTTACATTCCATGGCAAACCTTTATCAATATTATTTTTGATCTCGCGGTATAACAGTACATGGTCTAAATATCTGAGCTAATAATTCAGTGTACCTACAAGTTTAATACCGCCGGCTTCCCTCCGAGAGGCTGCAGAGAGGTCACCGGCTTCGTAGGTCATTAGCCGGCCAGAATTGCCCAAACAAGTGGATGTAAGAATCACAAACGTTTCATTTATTTTATTCTTTTCTGAATTCGGCTTTATTATTATAAAATTAACCGAAGATGCTCCGTGGGAGAAATCCCGATAGCATGACATTGAATATAGAGCTCACCTAAGAGATTCTCTGCAACACTTTGACAGGAACATCGATTATCATTTGAAACGTGCCATGCTTTTTCTTACAAATGACCTAAAATTATATGAAATTCAAGTTATCCACTGACGTGGGTTGATTAGAAGAAGAATTATGTATTACCAGTAGCTTTTTGGATAACTTGAATAATGAAGACATTCTCGATAAGCGTTTCTTTTCTGATCAAGCCTGGTAAGCTCAAAAAAAGTGGTTAAACTTTAACCGGCAGTGTCAATGAGGCGAATGATTGGATCCATATGTTCTATCGCAACAGTAAATGCTAAAAGATACTGAAATGAGTTGTTAGATTCTTTTCTTAATCAACTACATGATGAGGAACTTACAGAAGCATTTTGCCAACCAGACTAACTATATGGCTCATATTCATTCGGACCAATTTTTTTTGGGTAATCACACAGTCAATTTTCCTGCACGTAAATTTGAATGGATTATAATTTATTAAAGCCATTTTTAAATCAATTCAACTATGATGAACTCACTGAGGAATACATCCAACAGGATAATGAAGCAGCCCATGTGCCGAGGAAAATACATTTGGCAAACGCTTTTGATGAAGGATAGATAGATAGAGTTCGCGCGTTTATCAGGGTGAGGAAGCAACATTTCAAGTATCCATGGAATAATTTTGGATTAAACGTTTTTCTGATTTTAGACATATGTTACAAAATATGATACCATTGTAACACAACAGATGGCAATTATTGTCGACATTTTACTTTTTATATCATTCAATGTCACCATCATTATCTTAAACCACAGGCTACTTCAAATAAAACCTTAATTGAAGGCATTATATTCGTATAGAGGAAACGCGTTACATACAATTGTACGTCATACTAGATCCATGACAACTCGTCTTGTTTACGTTGCCTGATCTATTTTTATTTCTGTCAGTGACATTTGATGTAACCAAAATATATACCGGGTGTCTGTTTAAGCTCGGCCACCGGCCATATCTCGGCAACCGTTTATCGTAAAACCTCGCGGAAAAAATCTTGATAGTAAAATGGATGACGGAAATTACAACGAAAATATTTTTAGGTTTCCAAAATGATCGCAAGGGGGCGCAATTCTCAAGATAAATTAAAAATTCGATAACTTTTCATTAAATTTTAGATTAAGATAGATTGAAAATTTTTCTAGCAAAATTTTTAGACGTTTTTATACAACTTTCACTTGAAACTTTTTGATCTAACTCCCATACGAAGGGAAGAGGGGAGGGGGTATGTCTGCGTACAAAAGTCGGTATAATTTTGGTTTGCACCAACGAATTTTAATATTTCTGGGCTCATTAGATAGAGAATCTTACAAAGAATTGAAGGACATGTAGCACTAAATTACGTGGTTGTCAAAGAAAATAACAGAGGGCGTTGTTCTCAATGTATGTATATTACTTGTTTTTTCTTTAAAATTTTAAATGGAACGGCATATTTTTAATATAGTAATATTGAAACACATAAAAAACTGAAGAGAATGATGAAAACCGGAAGTTGCTACCTTTTTTCTTGACGAAGATATAGTCATACGAATACAATCCAAAAAAAATAAACAATTTTTAATATAAATTTATTTATTTATTGTGAGTAATAACTTTATTTTAATTTTAAGTGTCACTAGACAGTGTATAGTTCGCTTTCACTTTAATTTTCATCATAGTCTTCCATAAATGTATTTATTTCAATCTTCTCACCGATTTTTTAATTCTTGCATATGTTACATTAGATTCTCTTCTTAAATGTTTTCAAATTCTCTAGCTATTTTTAAATTTCATGTCTTGCCTTTTTGGACATTGAAATAAAATAATAATAATGATAATAATAATAACAATAATATATCTTTATCACCCAACTGATATAGGTAGATCTAATTATAGGAAAACAGCAAAAATGATTTCCATAACTCATGAACTAAGTAGACAATAATGAGAAAAAAAAACAATATAATATAATGCATTAGTTATAATCAAATCATTTACTCATTAGTAACGAAAGGGTACTCAAATTGATATCTAAATCATCCCCGCCTGAAATGAAAGTAAATAAAAGAACAATATACCTAAAAATAAATAAGAAAATATATTGACCAAGTAATATAAAGGTAAAGAAAATATATTTAAATCAGAAAGTACAAAAAAAAAAAACAAGAAAAACTTCAACTTAACAAGTGTTCAAAGTGTTCACACCTTCATTTTCAATACACGTTTACTTGTCGATTAGTAGAGAGCAGAGTTACTTCCATTTCGGAGGCAGCAATTGTTGTACTCAGCTTTTTGTGATAAACTATGTCTTTTATTCCGCCCCATAAATAAACATCAAGAACATCTGGCAAGGTGAATAAAAACTCAATAATGTCTTCTTTCGGGATAATTTAGGGAATATTTCCCCGAAGCAAGAATGCATTTTCAAAGCATTGAAAATACATTCTGATCATGTCATAAGCTTCAACGTTAGAATACGACATTTTACAAATTTAATAATTATGTGCAGGTGTCCAAAAAGGCTTAATTTGCTAAATAAGTACAAAAAGTTTAACTACAAGTGACACTAATATCTTTGCATTTCGATTTGCATGGCCTACCTTGGAAATCTCATCATAATGTAATTTAGTCTCATAGTGCATGCCATGTTGTACGATGAAAATTTAAAAAAAAAAGCAAACTACACTGTTCACTATTATTATTTTATTTCAATGTTGGAAAGGAGAAGAAATGATATTTAAAAAATAATAGCTAGAGTATTTAAAAACATTTAAAAGGATAATCTACATTTAGCGAAGAGTATGATGAAATTTCAAGTGAAAACATACTATACACTGTCTAGAGACCCTATTAAAATTAAAATAAAATTATTACTCCCAATAAATAAATAAATTTATATTTAAAGATTTTTATTTTTCTGGATTGTCTTCGTATGACTATATCTTCGTCAACAAAAAAGGTAGGAACTTCCGGTTTTCATCATTCCCTTCAGTTTTTTATGTGCTGCAATATTACGATATTAAAAATATACAGTTCCATTTGAAATTTTAAAGAAAAAACAAGAAATATACATACATTGAGAACAGCGCCCCCTGTTATTCTCTTTGACAACCACGTAAATTCGTGCTACATTGCCTTCAATTCTTTGTAAAATTCTCTATCTAATGAGCCCAGAAACATTAAAATCCTTTGGGGCAAACCAAAGTTATACCTACTTTTGTACGCAGACATACCCCCTCCACTCTCCCCTTCGTATGGGAGTTAGATCAAAAAATTTCAAGTGAAAGTTGTATAAAAACGTCTAAAAATTTTGCCAGTACATTTTTTAATCTATATTAATCTAGAATTTAATGAAAAATTATCGAATTTTTAATTCATCTAGAGGATTGCGCCCCTTGCGATCATTTTGGAAACTTAAAAATATTTTTGTTGTAATTCCCGTCATCCATTTCACTATCAAGATTTTTTCCGCGAGGTTGTACGATAAAAGGTTGCCGAGATATGGCCGGTGGCCGAGCTTAAACAGACACCCGGTATATACACCGTGTCCAGAAATTCGCGGATAAACTTCACGTAGAACGATTCTACGATTAATTCTAAGTCAACAATCCTGATACAAAAAACTTGTATGGTATTTCAATAAACCACACGACGCCTTAAAAATTGAAAATATACGGCTGGAAATACTTCAACATTTTGAAATCTTTTACGAATAACCATTGCTGTTTACAGTAAAATAGATTTATGTAACACAACGTTGATGTTACTAATCGAGTAATGCCAATACTTCGCAATTTCAACATTTCGTCAATTGCACTTTTTACCTTAAAATACATTTGGAGAAGAAAAATATTCGGTTGCAATATAAAGCTCGTTGTCAAATTTTGACGTTTGTAAAATTGAAGTTTAATTTTTTCGCTTTATGTACCTATACGCCATTCAGTCTAAGAATGGAGTAGATGGCGCTACAATATGAGCACAGTTTACACACGATGAATTTTGTATTTTGAAAACAAATAAAACATATGTTTACTGTCAGATGGATAGCAGGGATATACATTGTATATGATATCATTATATTTTGACTTTTACGTGTTTATTGACATTTCACATCACTGTTTCAGACATGAATAATAAATGGTTTCACAATCATCCATTAATCCATCTATGTCTCACATTCTCTTTGCTACTTTAATTACATGGTCGGCACATTTTTTCCAATTATATGGGGTAACATTTCTAATTCCCTCTGTTAATAGTTCTCATACAAGTGATATTTTGAAAGGGGAATTTTTTGAAGCAACTTCACCTTCTTGTTTGGCCCAAATCATTTTAGTCGGATTGCGCTCGCAATGATATGGAGGTAACCTGTGCAGCTGCCCTTTCCAACTTGGGTAATATTTGTTGTAATATCCTTCAAAAATGTTAACGTTCATTTCATGAACCAGTACAATAGTCCTTCTCCCACATATGTCAACTCAGATCCTTGTGTATCTTTACCAGTAGGGGTTTTTAATCCTGTCGATAGGCTTTCCACAAAAACTTGTCGTGCACTCATTATACTTGCTTGCGGCAATCCAAACTTTTTGACTGTTCTTCAAGCATGTTTCATCTAATTAAATATTGGACGACCGTCATAATCTGTACTGTTTTATTATTTTCAGATATTTTCACATTTTTCTGTTAGTACAGATTTCTTATTACATTTGACATATCCGAAATATAATATGTATATGAAGATGTGGTAATAAAATTAGTATTTAATTAACACTTACTTGAAATTAATGACTTTCAAGAATCTGTGTAGAACTGCTCAGTTCATTTTTGGTATGGACTCGTCTATAGTTATTTTGCAATGGTATTAAGTGTGGGACGTTCGATTTCACAAAAGAAACTGTGCACTGCCATACAGTGTTTATGACAGATTCATCAAAACCAAAGTTTCAAATGCCTTAGGTCTTAAGCCGTCTGATTACTTATATTCAGGTTGTACATAAAAGTACGGACTTTATTTAATAACATAATGAAGTATAATAAACGAAAGTAAAAATGTAAGACACTAGGTTATGGCTTGGTTATAAACATAAAATGACGTTTTGGCAAACTTATTTTCCCATGTTAAACTTTCCTACGCAAGAACCAATGAGATACCTTAAAAATATACACCCTTTTGGCGCGATATTTGAATCACTCCTTCTTATTCTGAGACAAGGTATAGTCTATTAAAAATATGTAAGAGAGAAATTTAATATTGAAGGGGAAATTATGTGCTTATTTGCCATGAATGAGTATATTACGACCAATTTATACATTTTCTATTTAAACTAATGTAATAAAAGCCCTCAAATATAATTTAATAGAGTAACTCTTTTAGTTTCTCTAATACAGTTATGACAACTTGTAAACGTCATCAATGACGTACAATTGAATATAACACGTCTTCTCTATATGATAATATTTTCAATACCTGTTGCGTTTATAGAACTCAAAGTCTCCTTTTGCTCCTGTCCAATACCAAAATACGTCAGTAGCGTTAGTAGGGGGGCTGCTGACGAAAATATCGCCAGGTGTTTTCTTATTCTCTGCCTGAAATTTGAAAAAATTCATAAGTCAATTGATTATTTCTAAAAAGGATTTAATGATATACGAGGCGTATTTTTTATGTACCGATATTAAATATGGGGGGGGGGGTGTCGACGTTCCGCGCATGTATTTATCGTCCACTCGTAATGTATATTCGATCTGAGTTAACTACTACATTAGATTATTAATCAATGTATGGTGGAAACGCGTTACATTCAGTTGCACGTCATACTAGATCCATGACGACTCGCCTTGTATATGTTGCCGGATCTATTTTTATTTCTGTTAGTGAGATTTGATATAACCAAAAAAAAAAAAATTATTCACAATACAATAACTATAACGTAATATATTTAGTAATTGAAATGCTCTAAGACTTTCTCAACTTTTTATTATATTGATTTAGATTGTCGAAAAACCTTAAATGTTTCATTACGTATCCATAATATAATTTAAAGTTAGCAATACTTACGCTATTCACATTAAATTTAACACATGATTATAAAGAAGTTTGTAAAAAGCCACGACTGTTTACAGAAACCTTTCGGCATTATATTCAATGGACGCAAATAAATAATATATACACTTCCAAGAAGCACTGTTTTTAAACAATTTATATCAAAGCAAAAATAAACATGAAAAATTTTACAGGAAGAATATACACAATGCACGTCTTTTTGACAGATATGATTTATCTGTCAAAACCGAATTGAACTATTAGTCTATTAAAAATATGTCATAAAGAAATTTAATATTGAAACGGAAAGTATGTGTTTATTTGCCATGAATGCGTATATTACGATTAATTTATAAATCTTCTATTTAAGCTAATGAAATAAATGCCCTCAATTATAATTTAACAAAGTAACTTTTTTCGTTTCTCTAATACAGTTATGACAACATGTAAACGTCATCGATGACGTGCAACTGAACTTAACGCGTCGCCAGTATATGTATATTTCTACATGAGTAACATTTAGTCTTCGCCATTACTAATCTTTGATATTCAATTCAGAAAAATTAAAATCATTAAAGGAATGTGCAGTCAGTCTTCAGTATGTAAATAGAATAAGAAGCAAACGAATAAACTATAAATCATTTTTCTTTCTTGAACAATCGAGCTTGTTAATGTTCCAACGTAAAACGTATGTAGCTACATTGTAGAATCGTTTTGGCAACCGACATGCGCCAATAAATCAAAATGTTAAATTTGAAATGGTGCAAAATTTTACCTGTCAAGTAATATAACCTACAATAGTTATTTACGAACCCAGTGCGGGAAAGCTGTGTTCCCGCATTTTACAAGCACGAGCGACTGCAAGAAGCGAGTGCTTTTAATTGCGCGAATGCGTGGAAGATGTTTACACGCAAGTGGTTCGTACAATATTTTTTGTACGAACATTAAATTAAAAATATTGCAGACTACCGTGATCAGTGTTATACCTAACCTCAAATAGATTATCTATTTAATTTAAGCATTTCATGTACGTACCTATTACTCACATTTCCATTAAATTAATATATTCTTACACATGACGTATTTATTCTTATATTTATAGTGAATTCATCGCATTTTGGGTTTGATTACAATTCACTGTCAATGTGAATGTTACTTGAGAAATAGTCAAATAGATGGTGCTAACTAGTTTGTTGTAAGAATTTTTAGCAATTACTCCTATACTACTTTTAGTAAAGAAAAGTCGAAGGAAGTAATATTTTATATACAGACTGTACCACTTCTTAAAACTCCCAGGTCAAATATCTCGGAAATGGATAGATATTTGAATTTTGTAAAAAGTAGTTACTAAAGAATGTGATCGACTCTAGTTTGCTCTCACAATTGTGTTTTATTATATGAAGATATAGATGGCGCTGCGATAAAAAGAATCTTTTTGATCGCCACAATCTTCAATGGTTTTTTTATTTGAAAGAGTATTACAATTAATATAAATTTTATTATTTGTGTTAGTTTCCCAAATTTAACGGTTTCATAGATATTCGTGTTTAAAGAAAGTAAGAGTAATTTTAAAGTTCTGTTTTTATTTTGTTTAAATACTTAAAATTATCAAATATAACTAACAAAGATGTTCAAAATTGTTGCCTACTTGATTGCTACATAACGTATATCGCCTTATTAGTTCTCTTCCGCAAACATTTAGCAATGTATATCTACTAATTTTTTGAACACTTGCATAATTTTTATTATAAAGGTCGCCCATATCTGTTATGGGTTCCTTGTAAACTTCAGCTTTCAAGTAACCCCACAAGAAAAAATCTAAAGGGGTTAGATCCGGCGAACGAGCCCGCCACCTAATAACGCCATTAGTACCAATCCAACGACGTGGGAACGTTTGATTAAAATAGTCAGTAACTATGTTGGTATTATGAGCAGGTGCCCCGTCTTTATGTAACCACATATTATTTCGCAGCTCTATAGGTACATCTTCCAAAAGTAGTGGTAACTCATTTTGCAGGAAATGTAAGTAGCACACACCAGTTAATGTTTCATGTTAAAAGTGGGGGCCTAAGATATATCCGTTTAAAATTCCACACCAAACGTGAACGCCAAAAACTGTTTGATTTCTTGTTATTTTTAATATGAGAAAATAATTTGTGGCGAAGTTCTTGGCACAGTGGTTGGCATTATTTTGTTCGAATAGACCACGTTAGCATTGACTGTATCGCCACACCACCGCAAAATACAGCAGACCGATTTTCATGTTGCTGGTTAGAAGTACCGCCCTCGAGATGCGCACGAAATTCATAGGTAGGGGCATTCAGTGTTTTGCATCGTTTTAAGCGATAAACACCCTTACTTGACGCACGAACAAATTCTCCCACCGGCCACATGAAATTCGGTCTGCTGTACTTAGCTGCAAATTCTTTTATAAGAGCATTTTGTTGCATAAAATGTCATGTCAAAGTAAAAAAAAATCTGCAATACACGTTGGAAAAGGAAAATAATATCACAGAACATTTTACAAAAATACACATTAAAACATATTAAAAATGTATAATATGTAGTTACATAATATAGTACAAAAAAGTATATATTATACCTTAACTTACAATTATATGACACTTACCTAAAATTGACACTAATAAACTTCAACTATAATAGAAACAAATTTATACAAACGAATGAAAGTAAACACTCATTCTTAAAAATAGTCAAACAAAATAAACCAAAACTTCAGTTAAACACAACAAAATATTAATATATGAATAAGTGACGCGAATGTAATTAAAACCCGTGGTCGGATAATGGCGCTGCGTACAATGAACGCTCGCTTTGGGTAGTGTTTCGCAAACAACCTTGAAAGTTGGTCAACTTTTAACTTTTACGCGCTGAACGTAAACTCACCTAACCTCACATCGGTGTGTTTAAATATAATTGACATCCAAGATTGCAGCATCAGGTCGTGTCTGAGGCAGCTTAAAGGTTAAATGAAGAGTTAATTGGAAATGAAATTATCGATACAGATATACATTTTACTTGTTTTTTAAACGGACTCACGATAAAGTTAAAGCTAGGCGACACTCAAAATCGATATGCTTCCTTATAGAATGTTTACTTAATTCCTCTTGTAATAAATTTAACAACTTGTTATATACGTGACGCGACATTCTCGTATATTTGAGAAAATCTTCTGTGTCAATTGCTTTTAGTTTTAAGTAGTTGTTCATTCAACCTTGGCCCTTGAAGGGTTTGCTTGTCTCACCCACCAACGTCTTCGTGGTGAATATTGTAAATTTAAATCACAAACTAGCATGTGCTGATAGAGCAAATAAAAATACAAAAAAGCCTCAAATTCAGCCAAAATTCATTTATTTTGAAAAATTACATTATGGGATTTTAAGGTTACGATAAAGAGTCTACGCGCAGGCTACGCGTACACTGTAACCACTTTCTACTGATCACCGTATTTTTGACAGTTAATCAGCGTCTAGAGCGCGTTAGTTTCGCGGTCATTGTACTTCACCCTTTATGCGAAACCGGCCAATTAAAATTCATCTGCATCCAAAATTAAAACAATAAAGACGGAAAAGTATAGGTAGCTAATTTAGTAATCTACATGACAGTAGTAATCAGAGTCATCTGGTGAGATTTTCAGGTACCAAAAACTATAGCTACAAACATCTGATTTAAGGTACGCCCCTCTGAGCAACACACACAAAATTTGTTGGTTGACGTTTATACGCGTTTCCATAAAGTGACAGCGCTATAGTAGTGACATCTCAAGTTATTCGGTTAAAGTCATGATTCAAATTTACTTATAGGTCTCTTGTTTCTAAAACCGTGGCGCCATCTAATAATGATCTGTTTGGAAAGTGTAGAACATATAATCGAATTCTTCAGATGCATCTCTACGGGATTCTCCATAAATTAAAACCATATTCAGTTTGTCTTCATTTGGGTGTAAAACCATATTTTTAATACAATCTCAACGCAAAGTGAGTAAATGTTTGAATGAAGCTAATTACAAAGACAATTAATAATCAAGCAAATGTCACTAATGTGTGCTAATGTCAAAATATTTCCTAAATAATCAAAGCAAGCATACATACATACAGCATGTGTCAATTTTCATTAGTTTCATTAGCCATAGGCGATCAATTCATGCAATACGTGACAACGTGGCACCCCTACTTACCTCTCCAGCGCGGCCGATACATGCTCGAAAATACAAGTTAGCTTAGCAGTAACTATTGGACCACTGACTTGGGTATTTGTAATGCGTTCAGAAATAATATTTACGAGTTGCAAGGAATTGTTTTTCTTTTTCCTTTCACTAAATGCAGAGAATTATTAAGCTGCGTTCACGCTGCATAATACAAACAAAAGCGTAATTCTAATAAAATTAAAAATAAGGTAAATAAAAAAGGATTCTGAAAATAATAATAAACTACTAGATCAGGAGATCGCGGCGGCCATTTGATGTTTTCCGTTCCAGTAATAAGACGGCTTTTATTGCAGACTAGATCGCAACGTGTTCGCAGCTAAACATTGAATGCAAAATCTGGTGGGGAGAAGTGGGAAGATTGGTGAAAATCGATGTGATGTCGATTGTTGCCGGGATTGGTGACGGACAGTAGGGGTGCCACGTTGCCACGTATTACTTGTATACGTATAAATCGCACGTAAACATTGAATCCCTATACCTAATGAAAATTGACACATACGGTATAATAAAGACATGAATGCTTTTCTGCCTACATACCTATGGGTACTTATGAAGTGGAATTTATAAAAAGGCACTAACTATAAAATTTAAATTGTGAAGTAACTATAATAGCAAGAATTGTGAATATTTTTACTGCTGTTTTTTCCTACAAATTAAATATTAAAACAAAATAAAGACAAAACTTAAAAATTACTCTTACTTTCTTTAAACACGAATATCTATGAAACCATTAAATTATGGAAACTAACACGAATAATAAAATTTACATTAATTTTAATACTCTTTCAAATAAAAAAACAAATGAAGATTGTGGCGATCAAAAAAATTCTTTTCATCGCAGCGCCATCTATATCTTCACATAATAAAACACAATTGTGAGAGCAAACTAGAGTCGATCACATTCTTTAGTAACTACTTTTTACAAAATTATCTTTATCCGTTTCCGAGATATTTGACCTGGGAGTTTTAAGTGATAAAGTCTGTAATATCCCAAAGAACCAGTGTTTTTTGCAATTTTTACAGTCGTGTCGACAGCTTGCTTTACGCTTAGTATAGTGCTTACACATATAGGTGGGCGGCATTGTCACTAATTCTACGCCTATTATTTCGTGAATGGGTAAGTACTTAAAAACGAGTGACAAAATCTGAATGAAATATCAAGTAATATCAATGATTAAACAATCTAATAACGCACCTTTCTATTCCCTCGTGCATTAGGAAGGTCACCAATCCAAAAGCAGCTGGAGCTTTGTGTAACATAATCGCCAAAAAGACAATAATTTCAACATCCGCGTGACTGGTTGTAGCGGCTGCTCCTAAAGCGATACCATCTGCCGCCGCATGTACAACCAAGCCTATCGTGGCGGTAATGTTCCTTTCGGAAGGATTTAAATTTTCATTTCTATTTTCCGATATCTATAATACAAAACAAAAAGAAACATAATTATCAGAACAATTACTAAATATATAATGTTCGTCATAAGTAACACCTAATAAACGCTTTATCCTGCTAGCGAAACGGTTTCACTAATTTTTAAAAATATTTTATTAACTCGTTATTGATGTATTCCTGGAATTACTACTAGAGGAGATCCATTTTTACCGCAGATAGCCCACAATACGATCACACCTTGAGTAAGAGTCGTATGTAGCTATAGAGAAAACTGCAACTTTCTTCTTTCTCTTGGTCGCTTCTGCGACCATTCTACGACCATCATGAGTCCATAGATTAAATCGAAATTCGTCACTGAAGGAGGCTCGATTCTATTCCTCATTCCAATGCAATGTATCAAATAAATGGGCACCACAAGACAAAGACCGCGAACTCCACGATCAGAAAGGTCCAAGCTATAAACGACGTTATTTAACATAACTTTTTTCTCTCCATATTTGTTAACACCGAACAATTCTATTAACACTACATCCAACACGATCAGCACGGAAAGGAAAATCCTTGTACGCCGATTATACAAGCTGGGTTTTAAAAAACCTACAAGTATGCTTTATAGTGAATAATGTATAAAAAAAACATTGTTCATTGTAAATTTTGATTTCATTGATCATGACATCTTCATCGTTTCTTGGTGCGCATAAAATTTTTAATAATATTATTATTACTACTGAAGAAGCATCATCCACTTGTGCCGCAAAATATTTAGATTATATCATTTAAGGGTCCTATATAGTGGATCGGACATGTAATATTGGTCGCATAGCATATAATTTAATAAGCCAAGGATGTCCGAGTACTTATTACACATAGGGAATATAATTTAATTTGGGTGTTATTCTTGTGGCAATTCAATGCAATGGTGCATCCACTTTTGGACTGAGGTAAGTTGGGTTAGATCGCCCTCAGAACTGTGTGGTAGCGTTTTTTCCGCACCTTTTAGAGACACCCCAGTATAATAAATATTTGAAATAATAACTGAATATCTAAGCGAATAAAAATTCTTTTATGACCAAATATTTACACATTTGAAACCGCGGGAAAGATTTTTACTAGAATAACAATTCGTTGTAATGTGGGTTACCTAATTTTAATTTATTTTATTATTCAATTTATAACGTGAACCCAAGCAAACAAATCTCCTCCGAAGGATTTTTGAGAAAACTTGTTTCTAATATTTTGACATATTAATTAATTTTCTTTAATCCGATAATTTTTTTTTCTAAATTTGATTCTTCAGCGGGGTGGATTACTAAATTCTTCATAAGTTAACGTTGAAAGGTTTTCTCCAAATTTAAAATCAACAAAAATATCTTGCATCTAAAATCTGCTATTTTTCCATTCTTGACAGATCCACTATATAGGACTCTTAAGTCTACGGTATGAATTTAACTATTCCTGTTCACGGAACTACAGAATTAAAGGCTCAGACTCATACAACGAAACACTTTCATAAACTATTTTCCTCTTGCAGTCAAGGTACTTATTATTATTATTATTATTCGTTGAGGACACATGTTTTAATTATTTTTTTAGCTAGGTAACCGCTTAGGTTGGTGTCTGCTGACGTTTTGGGTTAAAAAACATGATTATTATTATGTTTTTTATTAGGAAGTAATATTCGATTCGCGTGTTATGTCTATAACCCACGAAGATGACATACACCATGAGCGACAGCGCGTGGTGTAAGCATCTGAGGTTCTCTTCCATCGTTGCAAGCAAATGTTTTTCATCAAATAAAGAGTGGTTGCACATAGATCGAGGTTTGAGGATGTGGCGACAAGGTAACTGGACGGAGGTCCAAAACATGTACTGACAACTATAAGGTGTTTTACCTCTAGAAGACCTTCAATAGTAGGAGCAGGAGATTTTTCGTCTTCAATAAATTGAAAATCTTTGCATTTAGTCATAGATTCAAGTTGCGGTTGAACCTTTTTAAAGGCGAAATTCCTTAAAAGTCTAGAATACAAATCTTCCGCTGAAAAATTATTTCTGGATAAAAGTCAAACATATGTTTCATCTCAGGACTTGAAAATAGAGGTATTTCAAATTTGCTTCCACATCAACGTTAATAGGTATGCCATTTGTAAGTATTTCGTAAAATTGATACACATTCATCAAACTTCATTCTGTTATGTGGTTTTCTGTTTAGATTTGTTACGTCTTTCAACGTCACAAGGCACCCGGATTCATTAATGATATTATTTTGTACGATTTTTTTGTTGGCGCGAGCCTGCAATGCTGCTACTAAATTAACCTTAAGCTGATTTGAAATGTTCAGTCTTTGGTGGGGTAAACTTTTAAATAAAGTTTGTGATACCGGATTAGTGTGATCTTCATTCTGTTCCTTTATCTCTAAAAATTTTCCACAAGAAGTTAATTTTAAAAACATACCGGCTGGGCACTTACTTTCAACATTCTACAATTAGAAGAACATCGTTTTTAACAAAAAGCATAGCTACAGGGAAAAACATTTCTGCGAATTTAGATAAATTAAAGAAAATTAACACTTAAAGTTAAGGCGTTCACGCGCGCAATATAAAAAACAGAGGTTATGTTGATATGCCGGTAACGATACGTGAAGCCAGGTGCCGTCCGCAAATCTTGATGCCGTAGCCGGCATCAATATGCATACAAAACGGAGACAGGCGCCAGACACTTCCAAAAATTCCTTCTTATTATATACTTCCTTTTACTTTCTTATATAAGGAAGTACTGTGATGACGAACATTTTCGACCTTGAGATTTTTGCAGATTTATTTTAAATGCGAAAGTTTATTGTATATAAAAAATTTGAAAATTCGGGCCGGAAATAATACTTCTACTCTTATCAAATAGCAGTTTTTTGCAAATATTCTCAAATTATGCATTCTATAGTGATTTATTAAGAGAATATTATAGAAGTACTTTGCGCTAAATTTGAGACAATTTCTGTATAAAAAAAAAATAAAATTCGGACCGTAAGCAACACTTTTACTTCAATAAGAATTTAAAACTTAATTTTGAACAACTTTTGTATACACATTTCGGAATGCACATACATATAAGAAGAGTCGTGTGGTGCCCACACCTCATTTTTAAAATTTATATTCATACCTGTACTCAATAATAATATTAGTACAAAACTGGAGTACTGCAGGAATCAGTTTCAGATCCTCTATTATTCTTGATTTATATGAGGCCAATATGTCACGTGATATCATATTATCCGCAGATGAAACTATCGTAATCGGATTGTAATAAAAAATTATTAAAAAAGTAAGTTCTTATAAAGCTCTACTAACTGAAAAAAATAAATAATACTTTTCACAAGAATCACAAACTAGTCAGAACCAATCATATGCTGTAAATTCAATCAGAAATCATCAAATCGCCTGGGACTATTTGTCATCCATATTAGAACTAACCGGTACGATTTTAGTGGAATATCTGAATAAATTTAAGCTATTATAGGTGTTACTAAAGATAATTCTTCCAGCTGGGACTTACAAATTGAACAAGTTCTAAATAAATAAATATACATATACACGTAACAATTTCGTTAGATTATAGCTTACTTTTCTGTGGAAAGAATTCTAAATTACAAACTATATTGATTTTACAATTATTATTAATAATATAAAGCATAAACAATTGTGTCGTGACCATCTTCAATTAATACATATAGAAACAGTACATACCGTATGTGTCAATTTTCATTAGGTATAGGGATTCAATGTTTACGTGCGATTTATACGTATACAAATAATATGTGAAAACGTGTGTCACCCCTACTCTCCGTCACCAATCCCGGCAACAATCGACATTACAATGATTTTCTCCGATCTCCCCACCAGATTTTACATTTAATCTTTAGCTGCGAACACGTTGCGATCTAGTTTGCCATAAAAGCCGTCTTATTACTTCAACGGGAAACATCAAATGGCCGCCGTTTAGTTTATTATTATTTTCAGAATCCTTTTTTATTTACCTTATTTTTAATTTTATTAGAATTACGCTTTTGTTTGTGTCATGCAGCGTGAACGCAGCTTAATAATTCTCTGCATTTACTGAAAGGAAAAGGAAAAACAAATCCTTGCAACGCGTAAATATTATTTCTGAACGCATTACAAACACCCAAGTCAATGGTCCAACAGTTACTGCTATAACTTGAGCTTGTATCGGTCGCGCTCGCATTGGAGAGGAAAGTAGGAGTGCCATGTTGTCACGTATTGCATGAATTAATCGCCTATGGCTAATGAAAATTGACACATCGACGGATCGACTTTAAAAGAGGATTTTTTTTTATTTTTGATTTCTTAGAAAATTTCACTCTTGATGATTTACTCTGCTTGTTTTCAAACCCCAAAAACACAAATACTTTTTATTTAACTCGAACGGTTCTCGAGATAATATCATTTTCTTGCTAGAAAATATACAAATTGAACTCAAGTTTTATTTAATAAATTAGCAAATACTGGTAAAATAAAATATAATTCTAAAACACTAAACTATTACATTTTCTATTCAAACAATGCTCCTTCTTTTTCTGCACAGATTTCAATGCGAGCTCTAAATTCATTGAAGCTTCGTCTTATTTCTTAGATTGATAAGGACTGGACTGCATTTTGTATCCTATTTTTTAATTGCTCTTCATCATTTTCTAGTGGCTCACTGTACACGATTTGTTTTAAACGACCCCACAGATAAAAGTGGCCATAAAATGGGACCATCTCTTCCTATCCAGTTATCATGGAACTCTGTATTGAGCCACTGGCGAACAATGTCGGCATAATGAGCAGGGCACTCATCGTGCTGGTAAAACATTTTCATTCGGTAGTTTAACGGCAATTCATCCAGTTCATTAATTAAAAATTTTTGTAACATTTCCAAATATGAATTACGGTTTAAATTTTGATCAAAAAAATATGGGCCAATAATGCCATGGTACGAAACCGCACACCACACATTAACTTTTTTAAAATATTGTCTGCGACAAGTAATTCTTAAGTTTGGATTCGTCTTACTCCAGTACCGGCAATAGTGAGACGAAACGATTTCGTTACTTGAAAAGGTTGATTCATCGGAGAACATAATTCGTTTATGAAAATTTGAATCTTCCAAACCTCTGTAGCCCATTTCAAAACAAAAATCCATACGTTTGGCTTCATCACCATTTTCTAAAGTTTGCCTAAATTGTGGTTTAAATGATAAAATTTTGTTCTCCTTAAATATTCTTTGTAAATGAGATTTACTTATCCCTGTTATTATTGCCCTCCTTCTTACAGACAACCTTGGAGCTTCTCTTGCGGAATTAACAGCGACAACTGAAGCAGCATCGTCTTCATCGAACAATTTCTTTGACTTCCTAATGTTTAAAACCGAGTCTGTTTTAAGGAATTTAGTCACCATGTTTTTGGCTCCGGAATTTGAAATGATAACTTCCGGGTATTTTTGGTTGAATTTTCTAATAACAACTCGGTAGCACTCTTTCCCAGTTCCGTAACATTGAATTAGATAATTTTTTTGTTGTAAAGTCAACATTATAGCATAAATACTGTTCAAATTAGCGAAGATTTAATTTGCAGTTATACTAAAATACTAACTTATTAGATTTGTCAACTACTACCTACTGTTAGTTGTATTTTTCAATGAAATCCGCCTACTAGAGTTACTGCTAAAAATTACGAGTAAAAGCTTTCAAGTTCAAATTTTGAAGAAAAATGATATTATCTCGAGAACCATTCGAGTTAAATAAAAAGTTATTTGTGTTTTGGGGGTTTGAAAAGAAGCAGAGTAAATCACCAAGAGTGAAATTTTTTGAGAAATCAAAAATAAAAAAAAATACCTCTTTTAAAGTCGATCCGGGGACATATATATAATAATAAAAAAATGTGCTGATTACATTCACAAAAATATCAATAACTCATTTATATATTTCTAGTTGTTACACTTATAATCCAGAGCTATACTGAGTGATTAGATAATAGATTTAAAGTATATGTTTGGCCATATCTATGTACGCAATTTTTCAGAACTTTGAAAACACATATATACAAAATGCTACTCTTCATTTAATTATTTCCTTGAAGAAATATTGTAATTATATATTTATTTATTTTTATTGAAGCAAGCTATATAATTGTGATTTATTCAGAATCATCAAAACTGCCGTCTGCCTATTATTTTTAATAGTGTCCCTTAGATTACTTTTAGTACAAGTGCTATCAATGGTTAATGCTATGTCAAAGGGTGTTGATTAAATCTTTAATTAGTAAAACCTGTAGAATTGATAAAGCGATATCAAAATTAATTACTTTACAATTAATATCCAACAAGAGAATAATCTTGTGTTGTTTAATGACAGATTTGATATTAAGTTCTTTATGTTATTAAAAATATATTTCAATTATTGTTGGCATTGAAACCAAAACTTGAAAATACCTTCTAATTTTAGTAATTATATTAATTGATCTCCCACTACTACAAATTTAGAACAGAATAATCTGTCCAGATTTGCAGTCTGAGAGTAGTAAAGTTTCATGAGTTTAGATGTTCTCGTAATGTCAATCCTCACTCATCTAACATACAGGGTGTACCACTTAAAACTTCCAGGTCAAATATCTCGGAAACAGATAAAGATTTCTGAATTTTCTAAAAAGCAGTTACTAAAGAATGTGATTGACTCTTGTTTGCTCTCACGATTGTGTTTTATTATGTGTAGATATAGATGGCGTTCCGATGAAAAGAATTTTTTTGATCGCCACAATCTTCATTTGTTTTTAATTTGAAAGAGTATTACAATTAATGTAAATTTTATTACTTGTGTTAGTTTCCAAAATTTAACGGTTTCATAGATATTCGTGTTTAAATACTTAAAAGGATCAAATATAACTAACAAAGATGTTCAAAATTGTTGCCTTCTTGATTGCGACATAACGTATATTGCCTTATTAGTTCTCTTCCGCAAACATTTAACAATGTATTTCTACTAATTTTTTGAACACTTGCATAAATTTTATTATAAAGGTCACCCATATCTGTTATGGCTTCCTTGTAAACTTCAACTTTCAAGTAACCCCACAAGAAAAAAATCTAACGGGGTTAGATCCGGCGAACGAACCGGCCACCTAAGGACGCCATTAGTACCAATCCAACGACGTGGGAATGTTTGATTAGTGAGTAACTATGTTGGCATTATGAACAGGTGCCCCCCGTCTTGATGTAACCACATATTATTTCGCAGCTCTATAGGTACATCTTCCAAAAGTAGTGGTAACTGATCTTGCAGGAAATGTAGGTAGTAAACACCACTTAATGTTTCATGATAAAAGTGGGGGCCTAAAATATATCCTTTTAAAATTCCACAACAACGTTAACGCCAAAAACTGTTTGATTTCTTGTTTGCGATATCGAGCATTATACTTAATTAAAGTACCATTGTTCTGAAAACGACATTCATCACTCCACATGATCTGATTCATAAAGTTGTTGTTTTCCGCTAACAATACAGAAAATTCTGCCAGAAAATCGAGTCTGCGTTGATTATCTCCTATTCTTAAATTGTGCACTAAATGAACTTTATACGGAAAGTATTTATTTTCTTTTAGAATCCTACGGCAAGAGGTTACAGATGGATCATGCTGTTCTTTTAATTGCCGTAATGATGTATGTGGATTATTATTAACTGTTTGTAGTACCGCTGCCGTAATTTCATCATCTCTTACTCTTTTCTGCCTTAATTGTTTTTGTTTTTTGAAGCTACCGTAATTTCTGAGATTTGCACACAGACTTATAAATGTTGCGTGATCAGGTAAAGGCCTGTTTGGAAAGCGTAGAACATGTAATCGCATTGCTTCAGATGCATTTCTACGGGATTCTCCATAAATTAAAACCATATTCAGTTTGTCTTCATTTGAATGTAAAACCATATATTTAATACAATCTCAACGCACAGTGAGTAAATGTTTGAATAAAGCTAATTATAAAGACAATTAATAATCAAGCAAATGTCACCATTGTGGGCTAATGCACGATAGACTTATACCCTTATACCGGTATGCCCACTTTAGCTGTCAATGACGTCATTGCGGAGCAAGTCAGATTGACAGTTCTCATATCGGCTGCATTTTGACACAGTGTTAAGTTGTTTTGTCGTTCTTTTAAAATTATACTCCATTTAATATGCCTGGTTGTGTTGTATCCTGCATGCAATCGAAGAAGTAGAGATAGTCAGAATAAATATTACAGGCTTCCCCAAGGAAGGGACGATACAAAATGTGTGGTTAATTGCATGTAAAGGCAGGATTTAATAAATTTGAAGAATGGTATTTCCTGAAATCTGATTTTATCATTGTTCATAATAAAAAAAATCAACTTATTTTAGCATGTATCATTCCGTTAATTTTAAGCAATCATGTTTTCATACATCACTCCAACAAGAATTAATGCAATTTTCCAGTAAATCATACAGAGATTTAAATTCTGATGCAGTTCCCAGATTGAAAGAAAAGACAGTTTGAAGCAATAAACACTGGGTTGAAAATCTCTAAAAAGCAAGAAATAGATGCTTTGATGAAACATATACAGATATGGTTAAAGTACTTAAGATTGAGCAGTAAATTATGTGAAACATCGACATAGACTGATTTTGAAGCTTTTAAAGTGTCGAATGCTTACTGATCACTAAAGGGCGGAATATATGCACGTCAATTCAGTTAAAATATGCGCATATATATGCATCGTTTTTCTCTGAAATATGCAAAAATATGCATTTATTTGTCAAAATATGCAATTATATGCCTTGAATATAACATGGAAAAATGGAAATAAAGAAGCCGACTCTTACAAAAATTATTTATTTTAAGTAAAATTAAAAGAAAAACATAATAGGTACAATTTTCAACCTGAAATAGTATAAAATGCATTTATAACGATATATTTTTCAAAATTTTCCAATAAAAATGTTTGCCTTCTGTCTGTAAAAATATGTTTGTACAAAGAAAAAGTTCTTTCAACATCTACCGATGTGATCTGGCAATATTTTAATTTGGGTAGTAAGTTATAAGGCCAAGGTATTACTTCGTTGGATGGTTTACTATCAAAAATATTTTTGACTTCCATTAAATACTTAAAGCCTTCATTCTTTCCCACAATAACTTCGAGTTTCCCTCTTACTTGATTTCCTACATCACCGGGAACTTTTTTGCATTTGTCGGAAAAAGTTTCAACAATATTAATTGATTCTCTTAAACTTATATTCCTACTTTCTAACGAAGTTATTATATCTGGTACAAAACTAAAATTAACCTTAATAAAAACAAGCTCCTTAGCTAAATTTACATTTTTGAATAATGCTTGACTTTGCACTACACACTGCGAATTGTCTTCTAAATCTAAAACTATGTCTTTAATGGCTTCAAAATGGTCTGCGTAGAATATCGCGGCCTTAATCCATGTTCCCCATCGAGTAATTACGGGCTCTGGAGGTAATCAAACTCCTGGCAATTTCTCTCTATAGATCTGCACTCTTAGAGGTGCTTTCAAAAACACTTTCTTTACATTTGAAATTAATTTGTTCACCAAGGGATATGCTGTTCTAATAATTTCTGCAACTCTGTTTATCCCGTGTAAAAGACAAGTGACATGTACCATATTGGGATAAAATATTTTTAAGTTTTGGCCTACTTTAACCATATACGGCGCTGCGTCAGACAAAAACACTAAAAACTTCTCTACTGGAACAGGATTTGGTAAAAAAAAATTTGATAGAGACTGCTGAATAAATCGAGTTACGGTCTCATTATTTGTTTTGTCTAACTGTTTAGAAGATATTAAATATGGTTTCCCTGGCTCATTTTCTTGAAGCCCTCCAATCCTAAGATGTGCGATATATCGACCACATGAGTCTGTGCTTTCATCAACAATAATATAAAAATGTTCATCGCCCAGTGTAACTTTAATTTCTCCCATTACGGTTTCGTATACTGTTTGCACATTCTTCTTTCTAAGTGTGGATTCGTCAGGGATGTTTTGATTACAATATTTTTGCAAAAAATCTCTGAATTGTGTATTTTGCAGTTTCTTCAAAGGTATATTTGCTGCGACTAAAGCTTTGCATAAGTCTTGATGAAACACCTCCTTTTCACTCTTTGGTTTGACATTTTGAAATGCGGTTTGCACACACTGCTGAACAGGCACTGATTTATTTTTCTGCAACTTAGCTTTATGCATAGCTGTTTTCAAGTGTTGATCAATTTGGAACTTCTTTTCACAAACAATGATTTTGGCACAAACTTTGCAAAACACTTTATCCCCACTAAACTCCAACTCAGGAAAATTTTTAATCCACGAAGCGGCTTTCGGCATTTTAGGCGTTTGAAATAAAATATTTTCGAAATCACTCTTTTCACACTGGAATCTATCGACAAACTAAACTATACAATATAAATATAAAAGAATAGACCACATCTGCTCTCCATTAGGCAAGCTGATTACTTGGAAATTCCTAAACACCCAATAAATGCCGGCAATAAACCATATAATAATAAAAACTATACAATATAAATATAAAAGAATAGACCACATCTGCTCTCCATTAGGCAAGCTGATTACTTGGAAATTCCTAAACAGGGTGGCACTTAATCTTTTCATAAAACGAAAAACATAAAAATATGCACACAAATTTTATTTTTGCCGAAATATGCAATTTTTTGTGAAATTTGTTAAAATATGCAAAATATGCAAATATATGCACTTTGCATATATTCCGCCCTTTACTGATCACCTATGAAAGTGAATTATTCGATTTAATACCTTTTCCAAGACTGTCACACTAAGAGCAACACATTTGTACATCTGCAAACATTCATACAGTATTTTGAGGTATTCTATACATCGTAGCAAGATACGTGGTTTTTTTGCTTATTAAGAATTTTTATTTTATTGTCAACTATTTCAGGTTGCTTTTCGTTAACGCAAGGCTATAGTGAGAATAGTATTTGGATTTCAATTTGGTACAGAAGAATTGTATAGCTTTTTCTTTAATAGTTTTAAAAACATTGACTCGAACTGAATTGAAATAAACGACTTAAACTATCAAAGTCGTCTTTTATATTAGCTACCATAATTAGAATTCGTACCTTCTACAAACATTTATGCTTAACCTCCTTGGTATCTTAAGCAACATATAATACATTATCTTCATTTTATAAACATTTGTATTCTGTTCATATACAGTGTCTTTATCAAATACAAAAACAATCTTATAAAATCTCTTCAAATTAAAATTTTTGTTATACATGATAATAATAAAAGTTAAGTTTGACAATTTTATTTTAATTTAATATTAGGTAAAATTTTGAAATATGTGACTACTACAAATGTTTAATCTAGAATCAAGATTAATTTACAGTTTGAAGTTAGTTTTATGCTCTTGTATTTCAGTGGGTAATTTATAATTATTGAAAACATACTTGTAAAATATGTATATTAAACATAATTACTCCAGCCAAGTTGTATTTGCTTCATTCAAATGTTGGTTTATCTTCTCTTCCATTACCCGAGACCCTTCTATTAAAAGTGATGTAGTTGTACATTACCAATATCAAATACTTCAGATCTATGCGATTCACTAAATATGATTAAATGTTTGCAAAAGAAAATATTATATGCTTCAAAATATACTTATGTTAAATAAATATCTATATTTACATTTTGGAAATGATTTTATTCAGTAAATGAAACATTTATCAATACCTCAATTACAATTTTCAGTTTATATTTACACAGATCATTAATGCACAGTCTCTCGATACTAACAATGAACTCACTAAATAAACTGTTTTGCATTGAGTATTGAAAATGTAATTCAAACAAAAAAAAAATTAAAACATCTTAAGTAGTTATGACTGCATGCAAAATTATCACTTGCCTGAGTACTTCAATAATTGCTTATATTATTAATTTGTTGAAATACCATTTTTCAAATTTATTAAATCCTGCCTTTTACACGCAATTTACCATACGTTTCGTACCGTCTCTTCCTTGGGAAACCTGTAATATTTAATGTGGCTATCTCTACTTTTTCGACTGTAATTACGGCACCCGTATACAGTACAACCTGGCACATTAAATAGAGTATTACTTAAAAAAAACACGATAAAACAACTTCAAACTGCCTCAAAATGTAGCCCATATGAGAACTGTCAATCTGACTTGCTCCGCAATGACGTCATTGACAGCTAAAGTGAGCATACCGGTATAAGTGTATCGTGGGCTAATGTCAAAATATTTCCTAAATAATCAAAGCAAGCATACATACATATAACACAGATATGAATGCTTTTCTGCCTATGAAGTGGAATTTATAAAAAGGAACTAACTATAAAATTTAAATTGTGAAGTAACTATAATAGCATGAATTGTGAATATGTTTACTGCTATTTTTTCCTACAAATTAAATATTTAAACAAAATAAAGACAAAATTTTAAAATTACTCTTACTTTCTTTACACACGAATATCTACGAAACCGTTAAATTTTGGAAACTAACACAAATAATAAAATTTACATTAATTTTAATACTCTTTCAAATAAAAAACAAATGAAGATTGTGGCGATCAAAAAAATTCTTTTCATCGCAGCGCCATCTATATTTTCACATAATAAAACACAATTCTCAGAGCAAACTATAGTCGATCACATTCTTTAGTAACTACTTTTTACAAAATTCAAGTATCTTTATCCGTTTCCGAGATATTTGACCTGGGAGTTTTAAGAGGTACACCCTGTATAGTCGATCGCTTCTTGGAGTAATGATAAGTCTAAATTTGGCGGATTTGAAACATTTTGGGCTGTAGCAAACGGCCTTCGAGATTTTAATAACAGGAATAAAGCACATTTTCTTCTTTTACCACCAACTCTTTTAGTTGACTTTGAAGTGCAAAAACAACTCATAGATCAGTTTTAGTTTTTTGCCTAATGGTGCACTAAAAATAGTTTTAACGCGTACAAGGCTGTACATGTCATTTACTAGGCGTTTCTTGAATATCTCTGGATCTATATTCGGTTGCCTAAATATGCGTTGCCTCCTGTGATCCAGTGCCTCAGAGTTTACTAGGATAGGCCTGAATTTTCTGGTTCCTTGCTGCAAAATCTGGAGCTAATGTCACCATCATAGCCTGTATGATGGTGACATTAGCTCCAGATTTTGCAGCAAGGAGATCTCGTTGTGATTCGCAGTCGTGCTCCACTTGTATGTAATAGTTCTAGAGCCCGCCCTTTTGTTGCATGGTTAGCCAATAAATTCCATACCATGATTTTTCCTGGGAATATTTGTCCAATAATGCTTATGTTTTGCATATAACTCAGTCTTTGATGTAGCTTCACATCATACTTTTTTGTACTCCCAGAGTCGGTTCTGGGCCTAGGAGTTTTGTTTCTGATCCGCTTCTAGCGAGTTCTTCACCATTTTTGTTACCCTCGATCCCTGTATGTCCTGGCACCTAGATTAGTTTCACTTGTTGCTATATCGCTTTATCATAAACCCATATTTTGTGTCTGAATTACGTTTTTAGAGCTTGTTAATATAGTGATCATCAATCGCCCCAGCGAATAATAGGCATTATATGCGAGTCGAATACTATACTGTTCCATTCAATTTTGACCTTTAGTTCGATTTTTTTATTTCGCTTCATTTACAAATTCAATTGTTTAAAAGCATTGGCAGCTCAGTGAGATCGCTAAAGTTAACGACGCAGGGGACTCTTCAAATCCCGTTCAGACCAAATGTTTGTTCTGGAAAAACTTTAAATGAATAATGATTAATCACTAGTGATTCCTGGGTATCATTTAACATAATGACACAAATGTATACTGATTACATTTAACAACAGCGGTAGACAAATATTTTGACTTTTGCACATATTCGTATATTATATGATATATACATACATGCATGTAACAAAAATGATACACAAGGCAACTTTAAAAAATATTCAGTAATAATATGTAATAGACATAAATAAGACTAGAATCATAAAATTACTTCTTATCATAAAAAAAAATATTCATAAACAACTTAGGCCAATAATCCAAGATACGAGGGCGTATTTTTATGTTATCTACCTAGCCATGAAACAAAAGAGTGACGATGTCAAACAAATTATTGAAAAATTGCTGTCACTGTTAGAAGTACATGTGCTAAGTTGTGTTTAGTTTATGCTGTGTATAGACTTGAGACGGTCCATTTCTCGATAAAATGAGTGAAACTAAAGTTGAACATCGCAGCGTAATAAAGTTCCTGTCAAAGGAAGGCAATGGTCCAAAAGCAATTCATGAAAGAATGGTGGATGTATATGGGGAAGATACACCATCTTTTTTCCAAGTAAAATATTGGTCTAAACTCTTTCGATGGGGCCGAGAGTCAATCAATGATTACCTAAAGTCCGGACAACCCGTTGAAGCTAGAACTGAAAATATTTTGTGAAAAGTCGAAAATTTGGTACTGAAAGATCGGCGTGTAGAGATCTCTGTCATTGCCAATGAAGTCTGTATATCCGAAACAAGTTTTCTCAAAATTTTACATGACGATTTGAGTATGAAGAAGGTGCCTGCACGGTGGATACCCAGATTGTTTACACATGAACAAACACTGTGCAGAAAAGAAGCTTCTCAAGAAAATTTGGTTAAGTTGGAGAGGGACAAAACACTTTTATCTCGAATTATTACCGGGGATGAGACTTGGGTATATTACTGGGACCCACCTACTAACCAAGAATCCATGCAGTGGGTTCAGAAGGGCTCTCCACCACCAAAAAAGGCCAAGGCACAATTTTCTGGAAAAAAACTGATGGCAACTGTTTTCTGGGATGCTGAAGGAGTTTTGCTTATTGAATATATGCCGAGAGGGTCTACCATAAATGGAGAGGCCTACGGAAACACAATTAAAAATTTAAAAACTGCTCTGGAGGAAAAACGCCCGCATTCTTATCCACAAAAAAACTTGTTGCTGGACGACAATAGTCGGGTTCATAAGGCAAACAAAGTTCAGCAGATAATCAATGACTGTGGGTTTATAGAGTTATGGCATCCACCTTATAGCCCCGACCTAGCTCCGTCAGACTTCTTCTTATTCAAAAATTTAAAAAAGCATATCAGAGGAAAGCGTTTTGTTTCTGATGAAGAACTCAAAGAAGCTGTTGAAGAATATTTTGCGGGGTTACCGAAGCAATTTTTTTCTGAGGGTATGGGGCAACTGGAAAAAAGATGGAATAAGTGTTTTAGTGTTGAAGGGAGTTATGTAGAAAAACAATTTTTTTTGTTCTTTTATGTGCTTTTTTTCATGGCTAGGTAGACAACATAAAAACACGCCCTCGTATCTACGTACCAGTTCACATTGGTTTCAATATGTATTGCTTAATTTTACAGCTTCTATTCTTTTTGCAATATAGTTTAGATCGGCCCTGACATTTGTTTCAACTATATTGTTGTTTTCTAGAGCTATTGACAGTTTTTGTTGTGCTTCATCTAAAAGTTCTTTGGCATCTCTTGTTTTTAGTTTAATTATCACATAATTCTCTTGGGTCTCTTTGTAAGTCATAATATCTCTCTGCCTTTTTCCTTAATTTTTGATTCTTTTTCATCAACTTTTTTCTTTTTGTCTTTCGAAGTCTGCCTTTTCCAACGTTCCTTTCACTTTGCACTTTGTGCTAACGAATAAAGCTCCGTTATATTCTGTATATTTTCAAATTTACCATAATGCACAGATGTTATAGCATATTCAACTACTAGAATTGCATTTAATGTATTTTCTTGTAATGACTTTCTATTACATGATAGGATTTTTGTCGAAAGAGAAAGGACGGTTTCTACAACTCTTTCTAAATTTGGATAATTTGTTATTAATTCGTATATTATCTGTTGTTAAATTTTCCCGTTCGAGTGGTCTTCATTTGTTTTCTAGTTTGTTCAAATTTGAAAAATTTGGAATGTTTTGAACTTGTGCAATAATAATACAACTAGAAATTTTTTGATGGACTCTGATTTTATACGTCCTACTTTCTTAAAATAGTGCCAATTTCAAATATTGGCACTTTTTTTTTTGACAATGTGTGCAATGTTTACTCACTTTACTTGTAAAAGTGGGCAGGCCATTGATTGATGAGTTTATCGCAAGCTAGACCTGATAATGTCCATTTGGATTGCACATGTTTAACGAATTTATTTTTAGAAAAAATTTTTTGGTAGAATTGATAATACTGTAACGTTTTCGGGTTCGCAATAAACAATTCGTGCAATTTATTTATTTAAAACAGTCTGTATATTCACACACGTAAAATTAATTACAATATAAATATGTAAAACTAATGTATCACACTTAAACTACTGCGATTTAAATTAACACAGCTATTTATTTCTATTACTAATATTTATGTAACACTACCGTATTTATATCACTTCTATTTATATAACACCGTACCACGCAAGGAACTAGTTATTTATTTCTTATATTTATTTTTACTTTAGTCTGTTCCGCGCGACGAGTACTTAAGGACTTTCTTATTCATCCATCGGCTCAGCTACTTTATATACGCAGATGAAACTTCTGGAGAGGTGCTAGCGAACTCTCGATACGCTCGGAGTATACTAGAAGAATCTGCAGACTTTCCGTCGCCTAGCTACGTCGTGCGGCGTGCATGATTTACGACTTTATGAGTACGTCTTTGTTGTCGCCTAGACGTCTGCATTTTTTTTTTGTAATTTATTTCGTTACAATACGAAAGTCTTGACGGTTTATTCTTAAAAGAATATGTACTGTTAAACCAGTTTCAACCTACCGTGTCTCGTCAGTAGTGGTGCCCTACAGTGGCAAAAAAGAAATAAATCTATATTGTTGTTAAAATGCAGTGATGGTTGGATGATAATTAGTATGCACACCGGTTAATGTTAGTAGCTAAAATAATTAGTTAACAGCACTAAACATATCAATCTGTAAAATATTTTTTAGTTAACAGATGTTTAGAGAAAATGTATAAATAGGACTGGAAGTTATTTTCTGAAGATGGAAATTTTCGATACACAATTTCCTCCACAAACTTAGATATTTATAATTATATATTTGGCAGTCGAGTCGGTAGTTTAAAACAAAAAATCATAAAAATTACCTGATCCACTAGCAACATGAAGACGAAACCTAAAACTAAACTGATTCCTATCACAGAAAATGGATCGCGCTCCTCCGATTCATCGTGTGGTTTCCCCGGAACCACGGCAGTGGGTTCATGGTGGTGGCTATCTAACGTTAATGATCGGACCCCTTCTGGTATTATCACAACCAAAGCAGTTCCCACTAGGAGGCCAGCTCCTAATACTGTAATTTTTTTCAGCTTGTCCTAAAACAAAAAAATTAAATTAATAGAAGGCCAAAAGGACAGTTTAAGTTTAATATAGACGTAAATACTATAGATATAAACAATTACGTTCTCTGACTGTCAAGGTACTACAGTTTACTGCAGTTAAACAAGATTAGGATTGCAATTTAATCAGAATGGTTAAATTTATTGAATATTGTGTTCCAAAATTTGGCCTGTTTTAATATGGTTCAAATCTATGAAGCAGGCGTAATTTCTTGGGTGGAACATGTAAAAATTGTAGTTAGAAATATGTAGAGTACAGGGAGTGGGTGATAAGTTTGCAGACACCAAAACAAATTAACTTAATTGGCTTCTCATTGACGTGCAACTCTGGAAGATGTATCACAAAATTTTTGTAGAGGGAAAAGTATAAAATTAGCATCTCAATTAGCAATGATAAAGCTGAAAATTTGCATGTGATTTACAACTTTGCGATTTTATATTAAACAAATTGCAATCCGCTACAAACTCTATTTGAAAAAAATAAATGTAATCTGTCTACGTCAACCCGAAACATGCAGTTATTTATTGCAGTTAATAGTCATATTAGGTATTAATTATGTGAAGTAATTTTTATCTACGTTTGAGAATACTTGAATTTGAAAGAGGAGCATTTTCTCTACAAATTGTATTAAAAGAAATATTTTTTAAATACTTTTCATATGAAAAACACAAAGTATTTAATAAATGTTTTTTAATAGTGAGTACAATCAAAGATAAACAAAACTAAATGCAATAAGGTTATCTTTCAAAATCTTACAAGTGGTTGTTGTTTACGTCGAATATAATTCTATGCCATTTATTGCTGTTTTTCTAAACATATGAACTGATAGATCAGAAAACATCAAATGGTGTTTTAGATTTTTTCCTTGGGGAAAGAACTTCTATTCTCTTAATACATCTTTATAGAATGCATCAGTGGCGGCTGCTGCAGGGAGGGCAACGGGGCAATGCCCCCCTGTGACAAATTTCCCCATGACAAATTTGTTTTAAAAGATAAATTAATTATAAATACCTAATTTGTATGTAATTTTTCTGATTTGTTTGATAAAAAATAATATGTTTTCGGAAGTAACAGTTCGTCATGTCAGCGCGTTTAAAAATTGCAGTCTGACGTAGGCTCTGGGGCATCTCGCGCGACTGCCCCGTAAGGCCCCGTCTGTATTAGAAATCGAGCGATGAAACTTGCGCGGGTAGCGCGCAGATATACGTCAGCGGTGGGGCACTCCTCTATGGTGCCGCGTGGCGGTCCAGTATGTAATATATAGCCGTGAGTGTATGTTGTAATTTCTATCGATGCAAATGCAACTATGAATTGCGTTAGTAACATAATCGAAATGATAGAAAATAACACACAGAGCTATGACATTAAGATAGAAAACTAATAAAACCGTGACAAGAAAGTTCAACAGAACCTCTTACAGTTTATCAAACTGGTTGTGTGGGTGTAATGTGCAAAATGCTTTTAGCTATTTCGGTGCTATAAACTTCACTTTACGACACCCGTTTTGGTTGCTATTTTGTTGTTTTGACGTTGGTAACAAAAAAAAAAAAAAATGGAACCAAATTATATTTAAATGTCAAAATGTAAGCCTTTAATGTAACAAACATGTGCAATAGAAGTTGTACAAAGAATAAAAAGCACACTTGCTAACATTTTATTTACTAATTAACAATATAAATTGTTAAACAGAGTTGATGATAAGTTTTCTGATGCTACTATTGAAATTTACTTCCAATGTTGAATAGTACAACTGTTATACAAGTTTCTTTTTGATAATATGTCGAGACTATGTTGGCAAAAGATTTTGTAAATTGTCTTCTGCTATTTTGCGAATCTCTGGGGGCGTGCAATTATTTATTTCGTCCTTCTTGTTGGTAATTTGAAATAATTTATTGCATAAATCAGTCTGAATTTTAACATAATTACATATAACACCGCCTATATTCAAATATTTAAAATGTTCACGAAGTTGGCCGGAGACAAGGTAAGGCCTTCACCGATATTTCGAAGACGTCCGAACACAAACGAAGTTTGCCGAAGCCAAGGCAAGGCCTTCACCGATATTCCCAAGACGTCCAAACCCATACGAAATTGGCCGAAGGTAAAGCAAGGACAGCACTGACATTCCGAAGACATCCGAACTCATACGAAGTTACAGTTTCCATACACGTTTTAACCATAATTACATATAACACCGCCTATATTCAAATATTTAAAATGTTCGAACGAAACATGTCTCTCATTTTAAGCTTTTTTGAACTTTTAATAACCAAAATAGAAAAAATACTATAAAATACACGTTTCATAACACATTTTGCACACTTGTTCTTGTTCTTAACTTAAACGCGTGCGCAAATGTTATAAAACTTGTAGTTTATTTAATATACTATTTGTTGTTATGTGTGCTTAATTAGGAATTCTCCACAAAGCGACCCTGTCTGGACTTCTAATGGTATTAGGGATTTAAAACACTGGTCAGAAAGTAAAAAGACGTAAAGTAAGTGAAAAACATCTTATAGCAACATGATAGAATATCCAGTTTTGGGAAAGGTAAATACCTATAATGTGTCAGTTGAACACTGCATATACATAGATTAAATATAATTCAGCACAATGAAAACGTCAGTAAAAACAGACATACTTTTGGAAAATTAATAGACTGCATTAAGTTTTGTGTCATGTTTGAAATCGCTTTAAGGGGCCATGACGAAACACAGTGCGAATCCGGGGATTTTTCGTGGATTGGTTAATTTATTGGTAGAAATTGACACCACCCTCAAGGACCACATTCACAAGTCTAATAATAGAGTTTTTATGGGTTTGTCAAAAATCATTCAAAATGAATTGGTGGACCGTATCTACGAAGTTTCTCGCACTTTGATTCTAGACGAAATTAAGAAAGCCCATTATATCGCTATACAAGCAGACGAGACGACAGATTCGGCTACATTTTCCCAGTTAGCTTTTATAGTTCGATGCGAATTGGTAATTTTGTATAATAGACCAGATTTTGGAACTGCTTCATCTGCTCTAACATTACTGCAATGTTTCTATGAAAATAATTTAACAACTACATTTGCCGAATCTGTGAAGCTATTGAAAATAATTTGCACCATATCGATGACAACAGCTGAAAGTGAACGGTGTTTTTCTACTTTGAAAAGAATAGAAACATTTTCTACAAATACCATGCGAAAAAGCAGACTATGTGCCTTAGCAATGTGTTCCATTGAAAAACAATTACTGACATCAACACCAAACTTCAATCAAGCTGTTATTAATCATTTTGCTCATCGTAAGGAACGGCGGATGGATTTAGTTTTCAAACAAGTTAATTAAATAGCATATTGAGTTTATTTTTTGTCTGTACTTAATTTTTGATATTAAACACTCAGTGCCCTCCCGTCCCAAAAAATCACGAGCCGCCACTGGAATGCATACCTACTTTGTAAGATATTCGAACACTCGCTAAGAGTAAAAAACTTCGTATGGTGGTGAAGATGCGCATAGCATGAACAGCTTGAAGTCAAAAAAGGCTCCATTGTGATAGTGTGATAGTACCAGTGGTACTACCCTAAAATTATGCGGGCCAGCAATTCAAAAGCCCTTGTTAGAAGCGTCTTATCATGGTATATCCGTGTGCAAAGAAAAAAAAAACCTCACACGTCCGCTGAGGAATCGATAAAACCTTGCATTAATAATAACTAAAACTGTATTAGATTCTGAAGTACATAAAAAAATCCAGCAGATTCCGTTATTGAACGATATAATTCGACCGCGAATTCAAGATCACAGTAAAGATATTTTACTGCAAATAATAGAAGACATAAAAGTTAGTCCACTAAAAGTAAGCATACAACTGGATGAGTCACCTGATGTTGATATTGCGGCCAGCTCTTGTGGTATTTGTGCGATATGTAAAAGAAAAAGAAATGATAGAAGAATTTCTATTTTGTGAGCCACTGGAGTTGACTTCGAGAGGAATTGATGCCTTCAATCACATCAAAGATTTTTTTAAAACATCAGTTACCAATGAATGTGATTGGCTCAATATGCACTGATGGGGCCCCAGCAATGTTAGGCAAAAATTGGGAATTTTGCAAACTTTCCCCTTGCTTGATGCAATTGCTGTGGAAAATTAAAAAACTCCAATTAAACCCTATATTGCAATACATTTGAAACGATTGAGCGAATCATTCAATGGATATTTTTCTACTGGAAATATTACAAAAACTCAGAGATGGATGATAGTGATTTAAAAGAGACGATCTTATTGAAATGCGAGACAGTAGTGGACATATTCAAAGGGAATTATTCACAGTTGACGAAAGAAGCATTGCAGACACTTCTACCATTTGCCACCACATACCTGTGTGAAATGGGATTTTCACAGCTTTTGCATATAAAAACTAAAGCGAGAAATCGCTTAAATGCAAGTGATGACTTACGCGTGTCTCTCTCAAAAAAAGAGTCTGGCTTCCCAAGTATTATAATGAACAAGCAACAACAGCCTAGCCATTAATAAAAATAATATTGTTTTGTATTTGATATATAAAATGTACAATTTTCTTTAAATAAACAATAAATTTCGCATAAAAATGTATTTTTCTAAACTAAACACTCGAAACGCATTTTTCAATGGGGTGCGGAGACCTATTTTCAGAACAAAGGGGTGCGGGTTACTTAAAAGGTTAAGAAACACTGATTTAGACGAATATGTTTCAAAAAATATCGCCATCATAATAATGAAAAAAAGTCGATTCAAAAAATGGACATTCTTGTTAATGTTTTGTTTTTTTTGGGTGCCACTCACACATTTTAAACATTTAGAATAGTTTTTTTATTATATATATAGTGGATATTTTAATCTAATTTTACACAAAATTTGATTGTTTTCTTTATAAATAAGCTCCATTTTAGCGGTCGCGGTAAAACTTGGATCACTCGGTATATATTGTTTTGTATTTGATATATAAAATCTACATTTTTTTTAAATAAACAATAAATTTAGCATAAAAATGTATTTTTCTAAACTAAAAAATCGAAACGCAGTTTCCAATGGGGTGCGGAGACCTATTTTCAGATTCAAAGGGGTGCGGATTACTTAAAAGGTTAAGAAACACTGATTTAGACGAATATGTTTCAAAAAATACCTCCATCATAATAATGAAAAAAAGTCGATTCAAAAAGTGACCATTCTTGTTAATGTTTTGTTTTTTTTGGGTGCCACTCACACATTTTAAACATTTAGAATAGTTGTTTTATTATATATATAGTGGATATTTTAATCTAATTTTACACAAAATTTGATTTTGTTCTTTATAAATAAGCTCCATTTTAGCGGTCGCGGTAAAACTTGGATCACTCGGTATATATTGTTTTGTATTTGATATATAAAATCTACATTTTTTTAAATAAACAATAAATTTAGCATAAAAATGTATTTTTCTAAACTAAAAAATCGAAACGCAGTTTCCAATGGGGTGCGGAGACCTATTTTCAGATTCAAAGGGGTGCGGATTACTTAAAAGGTTAAGAAACACTGATTTAGACGAATATGTTTCAAAAAATATCTCCATCATAATAATGAAAAAAAGTCGATTCAAAAAATGGACATTCTTGTTAATGTTTTGTTTTTTTTGGGTGCCACTCACACATTTTAAACATTTAGAATAGTTGTTTTATTATATATATATAGTGGATATTTTAATCTAATTTTACACAAAATTTGATTTTGTTCTTTATAAATAAGCTCCATTTTAGCGGTCGCGGTAAAACTTGGATCACTCGGTATATATTGTTTTGTATTTGATATATAAAATCTACATTTTTTTAAATAAACAATAAATTTAGCATAAAAATGTATTTTTCTAAACTAAAAAATCGAAACGCATTTTCCAATGGGGTGCGGAGACCTATTTTCAGATTCAAAGGGATGCGGATTACTTAAAAGGTTAAGAAACACTGATTTAGACGAATATGTTTCAAAAAATATCTCCATCATAAAAATGAAAAAAAGTCGATTCAAAAAATGGACATTCTTGTTAATGTTTTGTTTTTTTTGGGTGCCACTCACATATTTTAAACATTTAGAATAGTTGTTTTATTATATATATATAGTGGATATTTTAATCTAATTTTACACAAAATTTGATTTTGTTCTTTATAAATAAGCTCCATTTTAGCGGTCGCGGTAAAACGTGGATCACTCGGTATATATTGTTTTGTATTTGATATATAAAATCTACATTTTTTTTAAATAAACAATAAATTTAGCATAAAAATGTATTTTTCTAAACTAAAAAATCGAAACGCATTTTCCAATGGGGTGCGGAGACCTATTTTCAGATTCAAAGGGGTGCGGGTTACTTAAAAGGTTAAGAAACACTGATTTAGACGAATATGTTTCAAAAAATATCTCCATCATAATAATGAAAAAAAGTCGATTCAAAAAGTGACCATTCTTGTTAATGTTTTGTTTTTTTTGGGTGCCACTCACACATTTTAAACATTTAGAATAGTTTTTTTATTATATATTGTACTAGGTAATATCTCATACATATCAGTTCAACCCTCGAAATAATTATTAATTCCTATTACAGTTTAAATGTCATAAATTGAACTGTATATGAAATGAAATAACACTCTAGACATGTTTTGTAAAATTACTATTATTTAATGAACAACCCTCGTATGTGCTAGTTTTATAATATCTTTATTTATTTCCTAATATTCCATTCATTATACGAAAGTGTTTTATTTTTATGCCCAACTAGCTTTATATTTTATCTCTACATAAATTATTTTACTCTATCCTAACTCTTTATTTAATTGAAAGTATTTAACTCTGCCTACAATCATATACTTTAATAAATCTCAATAATCCTTTTTTAAATTACTTATTTTTTTTCTAAACTAACATTTTATACATTACTGATTTCTGTATTATCTTAATACTTTCTATATTTTAAATATTCCAGTCTACTAACGAGTGTTCAATAAAACACCTAGATGTCACCACTAATCATTCCATTGTAGATGTATAAAACAATTAATGCCAGTTTATTTATTGCATATTTCTAAATGTTTCATTGTTGGATGTGAAATACTATTTTTTCTTTATTAAGTGGATTTTTGATTCCTCAAATTATACTTCCTATCACATTTACTTAATTCCTTCGGTAAGAAAACAATGATAAACAGATTCCAATTCAATATATCAAATGACATTTATTTCTTTCAGGTTATAAATTTACCATAATATTTCCTATAGTTGATAATTTGATTATGATAAAATAAAACGATACTCAACTAATAAATAATATGTTTATATTCAAACTTCGTGCTTTTTTAAATACTGGACATTTGCTAACAATATTTTAATACGGAAACTGGATATTTGACGCTTAGAAAATATTTAATCCAAGGTGTATAGTTCCAAATCCAACTAAATAATTCAGGTACGTGCTCTGATATTATTTATTATTGATATTCAAAATTAAGTAATACGTTCTATTACTTTCTTTCTCAAATTAATTTATAATATTATTATAATGTATTCAAAATTATTTACTTGCTTGATAACTCCATAAATTTTTATATAAATGACAATTATTCATATCTTAACATATTACTGGATAGTAGAGAATTAAAAATAACTTGTGTTGTTTATAACATATGTAATAGTTGTAATAACTACTAGTTCAGTTTATTTCAATACTGAATTATATTGTAAATAATTAAATCTTTTCCAATATTTATAAAATTGTATCTTTCTTTAATACTGACACAAATAATATACTAAAATGGTAATACTTAATTGCTTTCTTCTTTCAGATGAATAACTATCCACTTCCTGATGACGTTTTAGGACTGATACTACTTCCTTGATGTTGTTCAACTTAAATCTTGTTCAAACCCTTAAAGAAAGAACTCCACTTGTCTTGTATGGGATCTTGTTCGACGTTGGAATAAATTGTCCTTTTATTATGATGCCAATTCTCTTAGTGCCTTTATGGATCTCTTGTGATAAACTGCCTCTTAGTACCACCAGTACTTCTGGAATTAGCGGATCTTGAAAATTGTAACAATCTTTATGGAATTTCAAAAATTCTGGTAATTCAACAGCCTCCTGCAAACTCCTATAATCCCAGAATCAGCAACCCTATTTTGGATGGATCTGGATCTTGTATAATTGTAAGTATTATCACCTTTTCTTTTATTTTCTTTTATTCGTAATTAACGTATTTCACTCGAAACACACTTTACTCTTCTATAATTAACTATATTCGTGTTTTATATCAGTAATTAACTTCTTTCTGAAAAAACACGTCTCTCGTATTTTTGAATTTTAAAAATTTTTTTGTTTATTTATCCATTTCCCTAGTAATCCTTTCTCATTTTGTATTCTCCAATCAAAGTTTTACAACAGCAATAACAATCAACAACATAGCTTTTAAATTCTCTAATATACCTAGAATACTTCTTAAAATTGTATTATCTGATTATCTAAATTCTTTTCATAATTTTATCAACCCTTCTTTACATATTCATATCCCAATACCTCTCTACATCTATATTTCTGAACAAATGTCAAATAATGACAGTTCCTGTATTTCAAATTATTCCCGGGAACTGTTCTACATTACAATCTATACACCTTTCAAAATAAGATTCTAAATATTTTTATCACCTCATAAACGTCAATTACCCAAGTTTTTACAAATTTATAATACATTTTACAAAATAACAACTAATATTCAACTCTCTTCTTTCCAGAATATTTTGAACTTCTAAGAAAAATGAACATGGTCAACCTTTCCATATACAGGTGGTTTATTATAAAATTCGAATACTTGTTAAATACGATAAACCTCTATTATGATAGACCTAATAAATTTTATTTTAAACACATCATAATCAATTTTTCTACGTTTATTTAATTAAATTTGGTAACTTTCATAACTTTCCATATTATATTGTTAACGTATGCCTTTATACTATAACAATATATAGTGGATATTTTATCTAATTTTACACAAAATTTGATTTTTTTCTTTATAAATAAGCTCCATTTTAGCGGTCGCGGTAAAACTTGGATCACTCGGTATATATTGTTTTGTATTTGATATATAAAATCTACATTTTTTTTTAAATAAACAATAAATTTAGCATAAAAATGTATTTTTCTAAACTAAAAAATCGAAACGCATTTTTCAATGGGGTGCGGAGACCTATTTTCAGATTCAAAGGGGTGCGGATTACTTAAAAGGTCAAGAAACACTGATTTAGACGAATATGTTTCAAAAAATACCTCCATCATAATAATGAAAAAAAGTCGATTCAAAAAGTGACCATTCTTGTTAATGTTTTGTTTTTTTTGGGTGCCACTCACACATTTTAAACATTTAGAATAGTTGTTTTATTATATATATAGTGGATATTTTAATCTAATTTTACACAAAATTTGATTTTGTTCTTTATAAATAAGCTCCATTTTAGCGGTCGCGGTAAAACTTGGATCACTCGGTATATATTGTTTTGTATTTGATATATAAAATCTACATTTTTTTAAATAAACAATAAATTTAGCATAAAAATGTATTTTTCTAAACTAAAAAATCGAAACGCATTTTTCAATGGGGTGCGGAGACCTATTTTCAGATTCAAAGGGGTGCGGATTACTTAAAAGGTCAAGAAACACTGATTTAGACGAATATGTTTCAAAAAATATCTCCATCATAATAATGAAAAAAAGTCGATTCAAAAAGTGACCATTCTTGTTAATGTTTTGTTTTTTTTGGGTGCCACTCACACATTTTAAACATTTAGAATAGTTGTTTTATTATATATATAGTGGATATTTTAATCTAATTTTACACAAAATTTGATTTTGTTCTTTATAAATAAGCTCCATTTTAGCGGTCGCGGTAAAACTTGGATCACTCGGTATATATTGTTTTGTATTTGATATATAAAATCTACATTTTTTTTAAATAAACAATAAATTTAGCATAAAAATGTATTTTTCTAAACTAAAAAATCGAAACGCATTTTTCAATGGGGTGCGGAGACCTATTTTCAGATTCAAAGGGGTGCGGGTTACTTAAAAGGTCAAGAAACACTGATTTAGACGAATATGTTTCAAAAAATATCTCCATCATAATAATGAAAAAAAGTCGATTCAAAAAGTGACCATTCTTGTTAATGTTTTGTTTTTTTTGGGTGCCACTCACACATTTTATACATTTAGAATAGTTGTTTTATTATATATATAGTGGATATTTTAATCTAATTTTACACAAAATTTGATTTTGTTCTTTATAAATAAGCTCCATTTTAGCGGTCGCGGTAAAACTTGGATCACTCGGTATATATTGTTTTGTATTTGATATATAAAATCTACATTTTTTTTTAAATAAACAATAAATTTAGCATAAAAATGTATTTTTCTAAACTAAAAAATCGAAACGCATTTTTCAATGGGGTGCGGAGACCTATTTTCAGATTCAAAGGGGTGCGGATTACTTAAAAGGTCAAGAAACACTGATTTAGACGAATATGTTTCAAAAAATACCTCCATCATAATAATGAAAAAAAGTCGATTCAAAAAGTGACCATTCTTGTTAATGTTTTGTTTTTTTTGGGTGCCACTCACACATTTTAAACATTTAGAATAGTTGTTTTATTATATATATAGTGGATATTTTAATCTAATTTTACACAAAATTTGATTTTGTTCTTTATAAATAAGCTCCATTTTAGCGGTCGCGGTAAAACTTGGATCACTCGGTATATATTGTTTTGTATTTGATATATAAAATCTACATTTTTTTTAAATAAACAATAAATTTAGCATAAAAATGTATTTTTCTAAACTAAAAAATCGAAACGCATTTTTCAATGGGGTGCGGAGACCTATTTTCAGATTCAAAGGGGTGCGGGTTACTTAAAAGGTTAAGAAACACTAATTTAGACGAATATGTTTCAAAAAATATCTCCATCATAATAATGAAAAAAAGTCGATTCAAAAAGTGACCATTTTTGTTAATGTTTTGTTTTTTTTGGGTGCCACTCACACATTTTAAACATTTAGAATAGTTGTTTTATTATATATATAGTGGATATTTTAATCTAATTTTACACAAAATTTGATTTTGTTCTTTATAAATAAGCTCCATTTTAGCGGTCGCGGTAAAACTTGGATCACTCGGTATATATTGTTTTGTATTTGATATATAAAATCTACATTTTTTTAAATAAACAATAAATTTAGCATAAAAATGTATTTTTCTAAACTAAAAAATCGAAACGCATTTTCTAATGGGGTGCGGAGACCTATTTTCAGATTCAAAGGGGTGCGGATTACTTAAAAGGTTAAGAAACACTGATTTAGACGAATATGTTTCAAAAAATATCTCCATCATAATAATGAAAAAAAGTCGATTCAAAAAATGACCATTCTTGCTAATGTTTTGTTTTTTTTGGGTGCCACTCACACATTTTCAACATTTAGAATAGTTTTTTTTATTATGAATATAGTGGATATTTTAATCTAATTTTACACAGAATTTGATTTTTTTTCTTTATAAATAAGCTCCATTTTAGCGGTGGCGGTAAAACTTGGATCACTCGGTATATCTTGAAATAATCCCTTGTTGTATGTAATTAGTAATATCGAGAAGTCATTAAAATGCACAACGAGAAATCTGTGAGCGCACTAAAAAATAAATGTTCCATCAGATACTTTGTGCTTCACAAAGATATACATATATAAAAGCTGTGCTAGTTAAATGGGAAAAACCAAACATGAAAGACTTTTAAGGAATGCAGGTGTTGGTTGATCTTTTTGTTGTATAACATGTTATTTCTTATAAGCTAATCTGTATGTACTAGTATGTACAAATATACTTAGTCAAATACTACTATTAATATAAACGAAGAATGTTTAAATTTTAATTATAGATCTTGTATTCTTATATTATTATTTTTAATTTTTAATTTTATTAAAAAAGTTTTTCGAAATTCCTACCGGAAGTAGGTCTTTTACTCTTATCGAATAGCGATTTTTTGCAAATATCTCATAAATTGTGTTTGTATATATATTTATCATGAGTACAAAAGTATTTGTAGCTGTATTTGGAATATTTATTGTATAAATGAAATATCAAAATTTGAACCGGAAGTAACACTTTTAGCGAATAGCACCTTTTTCAAATACCTCCCAAATTATGCATTCTATGGAGGTTTATTGAGAGAATAGAAGTACTTAGAATAGGATATTAAATATTTTGGTAAAAAAAACATTAAACTTGGACTTGAAGTTACTTACACATTTATTTTTATAAATACTTATAGATAAAAGTATTTAAAACAATTTAGAACAACTTTTGTATAATTTGAAACGCATATACGTATAAAAAAGTCGTGTGGTATCCACACCTCCTTATTTTACTTTCTTATACGTAGTATAAGTATAAGCTTACTTCAGAGATAAAATCATATTTTGTGAATATCAGCTACTTTTTAAAAATACAAAAAAAAGCATGCAGAAACCGATTTAAAACAATTATTTTTTCAATTCGAAATTCGAACCGGAAACTTTGATCGGGAAACAGTTTCTTGTAAATATCTCGCAATTAATAGGTTATACACAGATTTATTAAGAGTAAAAGTATTTAAAATGTAATTAGATTAACTTTTGTATAAAAAATACTCTTACCAGAAGTATCACTTTTATTCACGTAGATATGAAGAAGTGTTTTATTTTTCGCAAATATCTCATATTATGCGTTCCACAAAGATTTATTGTGGATTTAAAACTTAATTTGGAACAACTTTTTTATAAAAAAATATGCAGTTAAGAAAATGTACGAAGACTATGAAAGTCTTCTGTTAGTAATTTCGAATCGATTTCAATTTCTTACACGTATGTACGGTTTTAAGATTTGTGTGTGGTACCCACATTAATTTATTATGCTTAATGAACACCGCCTGCTAGATCGTCGAGAGGTGTCTGTTTTTGTCAGACACTGTTATAAATACTTAATAATACTTCCCGGAACTACATATTTCAATTCTACACCCACTAGTATAGATAACAAAATTCTAAACATATAGCTGACTCGCTCTCGCAACCGACATACGCCAATAAATTATAATGGCGTCAAATTTGAGATGTTGCGAAATTTTACCTGTCAAGTAATATAACCTACAATAGTATATTATGCAATGAGTATTTAATGATAGCTATTAAGACACGAGAATGAAAATTACAATACGAGCCGAAGAAGTTACAGGATGTGGCGTTTTTTATCACACAGCCTGTATATCCTGTAATATTAATTAATTAGTTTAATTTTATTGTTTTGAATTTTTTTCGGCTGATCGAAATTTGTAGTGGTATTGAATCGTCGTCTTTAGTTCGTACTTTGGTCGTGTCGGTTGCCAAAACGACTCTACTATAAATAAATCGTACACAAAAACAAAACAATAAAGCAAACTTTATTCCAAGAAATTGATATTCATTATATAATGAATAAATTATATATAAATATGCATAATTAATGAAAGCATATAATTTGTTATTAGTATTTTATTTATATATAGCTGTTAATTCTCTGGAATTGTAGTAAAATTTCTATACTAACTAGTTCTTAAAAATAGTCAGCAATATGATAATGACTCGTAGAAGCACATACACATCTGAGCAACAATATGGCAGAAAGCAATTATCACCTAAATTACACGGGAGCTTTTGTTTTTTCCGAATAAATTGTTAGTTTTTAACGAAAATTTTAATTGCTGGGTAACTGTATACCGTAGTCGATATATTTTAATTTCTGATACGAAAGTAGAAAGAGGAAAAGAGCGCGACGAAATAAACTAAAGATAAACATAAGCGAGGCTGCCAAGACAGTACACTCGACAAACGTTTGCTATGAAATGTAAGGCGTGAGGGTCCCCCGACACTTCGTTGCTCTCCCACCACTGTTAGCAAGCAGGCATCGCTGCATATTATAAGGTCATCTTATGCATGGGATAGAAGTGTAAACCGAAATTAAAATTTGACGACTACGGTATACGAAACAAAGAGAAAGAAACTGCTTTATGGAGGAGGCAATTTGTTGAGTTCAGTTACCATTTAGCAACAAAATTTTAGTTTGAAAATGGAAAATTTATCCGGAAATAAAAAGACAGCTCGAATGTAATTCGGTTAGATAATTTACTAAATGTGTAAACAATTGGAATATTCCATTTGTGATATGGTGGTGCCACCTATTGGCCTTAATATGCGGAGATACACATTTAGCATACAGGTTTTGTCTTTAGCACAGTGTGCAAGATAAAACCGTCGTGTTCGGCTCGTTTGGATGGCAGATGTCGCTGAGATATTCTCACGGGCATTTTGCGGTCTTGCCGACATAAGGTACGATCTTAGTTGTTGATCATTGCTAACAGCACCACGTACACTGAAGAGGCCTTAAAGTCCGAAACACGTGTCTGTGCGTTCGTTGTTGGTGATGACACCTAGGTGTATGCTGTGTATCCCATTTCGTACATATATGCATATACGTTTACGTATAAATGTATTTATGTATACTTGTGATAATGTAAACAATTATTGAAACATCTATTGCATAGTAATTATATTATTCAAAAATACGGTTATTAAAAACACAGTTTACAGCTTACTGTTGTGTCGACTTTGACATTTCAATTTGATTTGTCATTACCACGTTAAAACGTCACGATGGTTGGACGTCCACGGCAGTCTCTGAAGAATATATCGATGAATCAAAATAAATTTGAGGTTTCTAATAAAATTGCAAATGTAATATATCACATTTCAAACAAACCATCGTCTTCAGGAATGGGAAATCGTGAAAGGCCGTCGACTTTAATGACAGAAAATTGCCAATATCAGGAAAATATTATAAAACAATTTAGTGAATTAGTGAAGTTGTTGGAAAAGGAATCTACTAGAGAAGTTTTTAAAAGAATTATAGAAGATCACAATCACTTTTAGTTATTTTTTTATTGCAGTGTAATGTTGTGTTTAAGTTTATCTTTATCTCTTCTAAAAAGTTTTAATAAAATGAAAATTACATGTTATTTGCAAGTAATTTTGAATTTGGCTGAAACACACAACAGTAAAAACACATTAAAATTAAACTTAAATTTGGAGTCTGTATCTATAACTTTTTTTTAATTTTAGCTTCAATGCTGAATTTTGGGATTTTTCAAAATAAAAATTAAAAAGCCGGAAAACAAACCCTTAAGGGGGGTTTACTTGATCGGCGTATGCCGCAAAATGGTCAATTTCCACGCAAAAAATCGCAAAAATTAAGGCACTTGAAAAAATTGTTTCTACATGAACGAAATAACTAATATTTGTTCTACTAACTCTGGCTTAAAATTTGGAATTATATTAAAAAATAGTTAAAATAAAATATTTTCGTTTTTCAGCGATATAAAGCTTACTGTACTTATAAAGTACTTTTTTGAATCGAGAGATGATAGATATTTTCACTCTGAACACGATATAGTTATTTACGAACCAAGTGCGGGAAAACATATTTCGCGAATGAGTGGCCATTTTTGGACACGAATTCGCGAAATGTTTCACGCACGAAGTTTGTACAATATTTTTTGTAACGAGCAAAATGTCAATAATTTTATTAATATAAATTATATCGGTACTACTTTTTTGTGGAGTAATGCAAAAAAGAAGGACTCCTAACTGTCATTCATTGCTGTCAGGTGTATTAAATAATTTGCATACATACCTATTTTAACATATTTCTACAAAATATTTCCACATAATACTTTTGAAAAAACGAAACTTTGTAAATACTATAATAGATTTACGTAGGTACTATTTTCTTGGCGGAGTAATCAGCAATTAATAATATAAGTATGTAATAGATGGAGCCATTGATTTTTTAAAAGTTTTTAATTAATTTTATTAAATTTACAAGTTGTAATACACCAAGTTTATTTGAAATGGACATTTTTACAATTATACTTTATTACTGTAATAATGATTTATTTATTTAATGCAATTTTTACTTCCCGCACTAGTGCGGGAAAGCTTATTTCCCGCACTCAAATGCATGCGCGAAATGACATGTTTTGATAAGCGAGTACAAAATAGTTATTTACGAACCAAGTGCGTGAAATCATATTTCGCGAATGAGTGACCAGTTTAAAGCGCGAGCCGAAAGGCGAGCGCTTTATGGACACGAATTCGCAAAATGTTTCACGCACGAAGTTTGTACAATATTTTTTGTACGAGAACTATAATAATAATACATATTGTTAAATACGTTATCGTTTATGACACACTACTAATCTCTTGATATTAATTAAAAAAAATTGAATTGGCAGTATTGATTATTTGAAGTGACATTTAATTTAAAATTATCAAATTCAAAAAATTCTATTTCATTTCCTTTTATTTTCATAGAAAAACAACGAACTGGGTAGCATATTATTAAGGTTAGGAATTTATGATTTTAAAATGTCACTAAATTAATCAAGTTCTAGGAAGTACCAACTTTACTTTTACGCACTCGTGTTTAAAGTGACTTTTTACGCACGCAAATCGAATTGTGAAATGACAGGTTTTGATAAGCGAGTACAAAAATGTATTTACAGCTCACAGACTGAGACCTGGCCGATTAGATGCCCCTCCCACAAGGTGCGCAGTGAATCCTTATAATATTAGGACAAGCACGAGCAGTCTGGAAAAATTGTCAAGCGCTACACATACCGGGTGTCCAGTTTAAAATGCAGTACATGGGGATATTGGAAACCGTTGGAGATACAACGTCGGTTAAATGGGAGAAAAGTTGCGTATTCATTTGTCCATGAATAATCCGACATCAGATTTTGACATTTTTGTTTCATTGGGCAGATACAGGGTGAAAAAGAAAAAAATGCATTTTTGAAAATCTTCCATATTTTGTTTCCTAGAAGAGATAAATTTACAAAAGTTGTAAGCTAGGGATAACAAGTCATGAGGATTTTAAAAATGATTAAAACAAAAATCTAGGTCTACTAGATTTTGCGTGACAATAATAAACTTTTGTTTTTCTTATGGCAGCCATATTGGATTTTGACATTTTTAATATATTCAAAAAAAATGCTATTCAATCATGTATAACATGTTTATGTTCAAGATAGTAAAAACATGAAAAATAGAGAAAGTAAGATTTTAACATAGTAGGCCATGGAACTGTGGATATCTTAAGTGTATACTGATAAAAAAAACAAAAAATAACAAGTCTCCAAGTACTGTTAAAATATCTTTAACATTTTATTTATTAGTATTCATTAAATAAAGGTGGTTAGGTAGCTGAATCATTAATGTAACAACTGTTCAAATAAGCCACCGTTCAGTCATATGCACAATCTACATCGTGTTAGTACTGCCTCACAAGATTGTCTAACCACGTTCGGTGTCATTCCATTCACTGCTTCTTCAACTGCTTGACGTAATTCTACCACATTTTCATAAGATCTCGAATACACCTTGTTTTTCAGATAGCCCCATACAAAAAAATCAAGAGGTGTGAGGTCCGGGGACCTAGCAGGCCACCCTATTGGTCCTCGGTTACCAATCCAGTTTTGTAATATTGATTATTTAAATAATTTGTAACCAACAAGGAATTGTGTGGAAGCGCTCCGTCTTGCTGAAAATACATATTTTGCAACGTGGCAAGTGGAAGTTCTTCAATTCGTTCAGCAACATGCGTGCGCAAAAGTTCTAAATACCTTTCAGAATTTAAATTCTCATTGAAAAAGAATGGACCGATAACATGGGTATCAATAACGCCGATCCAGACATTAAATCCCCATCTGACTTGTTTTGCCTTTTTTTGGGCTTGACAAAACTTCCATGCATTATCAAATTATCACGCAATCGGCAAAAATGCTTTTTTCTGGCTGCCACCTTTCAGGGTATCTATCGAAATACATTTCTGCAGCCAATTCATCATTTCTTCCACACAAAATAAAACACTCCAGCATTTGATATTTGTCACTATTTGTAAAACGATCCATCTTAGGTTTGCACAGTACAGATACTTATAACAATACAATGAGATTAACAATAAGATTACTGACAGTTCAGAATAAACTTCACAGCTTTTAGAGTTGTTTAATACAAATGTCACATTTATTATCACGGCCTACTATGTTAAAACCTTACTTTCTCTATTTTTCATGTTTTTACTATCTTGAACATAAACATGTTATACATCATTGAATAGCATTTTTTTTGAAGATATTAAAAATGTCAAAATCCAATATGGCTGCCATAAGAAAAACAAAAGTTGATTATTGTCACGCTAAATCTAGTAGACCTAGATTTCTTTTTTAATCATTTTTAAAATCCTTATGACTTGTTATCCCTAGCCTACAACTTTTGTAAATTTATCTCTTCTAGGAAACAAAATATGGAAGATTTTCAAAAATGCATTTTTTTCTTTTTCACCCTGTATCTGCCCAATGAAGCAAAAATGTCAAAATCTGATGTCGGATTATTCATGGACAAATGAATACGCAACTTTTCTCCCATTTAACTGACGTTGTATCTCCAACGGTTTCCAATATCCCCATGTACTGCATTTTAAACTGGACAGGGTGTATATAGGTTCTGCAAAGTTTATTTGATCTTTCGTCATTCATAACAATGACGTTATATAACAGCAGCGATGCCAAATACATTCGGTAATGGAGATATTGGTTATGTATATTTATTTTAAAAGTTTGGTTATGTATCTATACATTAGAAAAAAGTAATTTATTTTAAAAAAGTGGGAGAATTACCTTCATTTACCAATATCGGCAATAATAATAATGTTAACATGAACACAAAATGTATTTCCAAAATAAATACTTGTTTTTAGCAATGTAATCAACGGTAAATCTCTTATTACATTATTCACATTAATTGTCGAGGTGTTATTTAGTTTGACTTTTAAAAACTAACACAACTTTAATATAAACTCTTCTTTCCATGGAATGTATGCAACAACTAACAAATTTAAATGGCTATAGCAGTGAAATAATATTGTACATACGATGAAGAAGTTGTATACTGCTAATTAATATCACTAGTAGGAGGACTGAAGGAAGTACTACTTTTGTTTGTTGCTCAACTATTTTCACTAAAGCTGACTTTATTTTCCCAGTTATAAGTTTAATTACTTAAACAAAGAAAAAGTACTTTTTAAAAATAATCCAATGTAAGTTTTTGTTAGTTTTGAAAGTAAGAAATAATACTGAAACACATTAAAAAAAACAAACAAGTTTATTAAATTAAAATTCCTTGTTCATAATTCCAATGAAATGTTTAATACTTTATAATACACAAATATCTCAAAATTAAAATAATGTGCATATACTATCCCTAGGTATCTGAAAAAGCACTATCAGAACTATCATCATTTAGATTTATTATAAATGGTTCTATTTCTCTTTGTTCAAATCCTATTTCACGGTTCCACCATACATTAATTTCTTTTTCCACATGGTCAATACAGTTAGTCCATTCCTGTGCTGTCACTTGTTGCAATGCCTCATCCCACATATTAACACTTGCTTCAATAGATTTCCCATCCCTACCTATGTGGCGATTATAATAAGTTTTGGTAATCCCCCATACCAACTCAATTGGATTGAAATTGCAATGATATGGAGGAAGACGTAATACTTTATGTCCTGCTTTTTCAGCCATTTGATCAGCTACATATTCTTTTGGTGGCTTATGCCTAAAAGTTAATAAATATTATATTGATAACCAAAATAATGATATTAATGATTCTTACAATGCCACTTTCAGTAGTAATTCTTTCTTCAATGACGTTTCATCATACTGAATGCCATTGTTATTCAACCATTCCTTAATTTCATTTTTTGTGGATGCAGTGTTTGGTACTTTTGATACCAAAGTACTGTGGTATGGAGCATTATCCATAACAATTATTGATGGTCTGCTTAAGAGGTTTAGTAAATTTCCAAACCATTCTAAAAAATTTTTTTGGTTCATTTCCCCGTGATAGTCAGAGCATTTTGTGTTGGAAGGAAATACTAATTTGGCACCAGGTATAAAGCCATTCCTATTTCCAGCATGTAGAACAATATACCTAGTTACAAAAAAAAAAATAAATCTTAGGCTGCATTATTATTTGTTTATATTGTATTATAATATATTTTTGTTACTTTTTATATGATAAAAAAAAATAATTAACCTTTTCCCATCCACCTTAGTACTTCTTACGGAATGTACATTTTTATCTTGCCAGGAACGAGCAATTGTACCATTTTGAAATAACCATGTTTCATCCAAAAATACAAAATCATATATATCCTGGGTCTTATATTCATGGTATAACCTCAAAAAGGTTAATCGCTGTAGCACTACATGTGGCATTTCCATCAAACCACGACGTGGATTATCCTTCTTGTATTGAAAACCAATCTTTTTCAATACAGTAGACAAAGATCGTTGACATCCAAAAAATATGTCAGTTTCCCTTAATTTATTCCCCAACGACTCAAGTGTAATGTGTTCATCTACAATCCTCTATTTTAGATTTTATAAATCAAATAATTTTTTTTTTCACTTACGCCGTTCATACATTTGGTATATAGTATTTCTAATTGCGACCTGTGCGGCATCATCAATTCCTGTAACAGGTTTAGCACGTGAATGTTTAGGTTTATTTGGGTTTAATGGTTCATTTCTTTTAATAGATTGCCATATCGATGTTATTGTATTTAAGCTTACGTTGGCCATCGCAGCTACACGCTAAAATTAAAAATCATTTAAAAAAATTCTCAATCAGTATTATTGTTATTTTTATACCTCTCGTACAGCTGTTAATGGTATGATAACACACTTATTGTCCCGCTCTCGTTCACAAAAAGTTAACATCGAAGCGATGCACTCTTTCATATCCTCACTCAACACTTTCGGCATTTTCAATTAATATAAATATCAATACAATTGAAAATTTGTTCTAAGAAGAAAAATTTGTAACTTAAAATATGTCAAAATATTAATGTCAAAATAAACGATGCGGCAACTTCTCATATTTCAGTAACTTCGACGAATTAAAATCACTAAATTTCCCTTGCTAAACCTTACATTTAATTAAATTTATTGTGGTAAGAATTTTACGTCACAGATGACGAAAGATCAAATAAAGTTTGCAGAACCTATATGTATCTCCTTTCAGTATATTACAATTTCTTATCTGCATTTACTCGTTCGTCGGGCTAATGTATGCGATGACGAACAAATGTTTGTTATCATTTCTTTTTTCCGAATACTTCCTCTGTCACGCAGTGACCTATAAATCTGTGCGACTTATAGGTCGAGGCTCCTCCCATCGGCCAAGACTCAGTCTGTGTACTTTACTTTATTTACAAAGTAACCCTACTCATCAAAATATTACTTAAAAAATAATGAGACTGATCACAAAATAAATGGCAGATAGGCAACACACAATTCAAACCTCTATTCACAGTTTTATAATGTCCAAGACCAGCGATATGGAAGGTATACCTAGTCAACTGTAATAAGCTAAACACCAAATAAACAGAGATTGTATTCAACTTTTTCATTGCATTAGTTTAAGAGGGATCTCTACTGGACGGGCCAGTCCATTTGACAATGTACAAAAATCATGAACATTACCACTGCAGAGGTTACGATTTCCCCTTAAAATTAATATCAAATTTTAACCAATGCTATAAATAATTACACCAATTTGTAGAGAAAACTCAAATTTACGTACGCTTAGTACTAAAATTTTGAATTTCTTTTTATTTATTTCAAAATAAATTCTACAAAATGTCTAATATTGACCTACTTCTGCTGCTAGTTATGACAATTTCCAAAATATTTTTAGAAAAAATATTACTAGGCGTACATAGATATTCGAATTCTCTTTCATTTGGTATAAAAAAATTAAAAATCGATTAATATTTACGGTTAATTTTATGGGGAAATCAAACTGTCTACAGTGGCCTCAGCGGCTGGGAGTAGAGATTCCTCTTAAGAGAATAAGGTTTGTTCCAACATACAGTTCTGAACGATTCTAGAACTAGTGCGCATGTCATTTAAGAAAAAGACTGTTCGGACCATGCAGTTCTGGAACTACAAATTCTGAGAATTAGTAGTGTTCGGTCTTTCAGAACGCGTAATTCAAGAACCGTTCTGAATTACGAGTTCTTCTAGAACTGCATGGTCCGAACAGTTTTTTTACTTTCTTATACGTAGTATAAGGAAGTATTGTGATGATGAAAATTTTCGACCTCGAGATTTTTGCAGATGTCCACGTTTTTGTCCCCTGATACCGAAAAAATGGTTTTTAAAAAATGTCTGTGTGGGTGTGTGTCTGTCTGTCTGTCTGTCTGTGTGTGTGTGTGACCACGATAGCGGTCAAACAGCTGTAGATATCAATTCCAAATTTTGTATTTACGTGTATAATCTCCCTCTTGAGATCTGATTTTTTTCAGTAAAATCGGTAGACCGGAAGTAGCAGTTTACTTCAGCGCAAAAATCGAATTTTGCCAATATTTCGTCAACTACTAAGTTTATACGAATTTATAAAGAATTCATATATACTTAAAATTAAAATTGATAATAATTTTATTTAAAAAGTTTTTCGAAATCCCTACCGGAAGTAGGTCTTTTACTCTTATCGAAAATCAGTTTTTTGCGAATATTTTGCAAGTCATGCTTTTTAGACAATTACGTTACGGGTGTAAAAGTATTCAAAACATAATTTTCAATATCTTTTGTATAAAAAAAATTTTAAAATTCAGACCGGAAGTACCACTTTTACTCTTATCGAATAGCGATTTTTTGCAAATATGTCGTAAGTTATGCATTCTATATATATTTATCAAGAGTACAAAAATATTTAGAACTGGATTTGCAATATTTTTTGTATATATGAAATTTCAAAATTCGGACCGGAAGTAGCACTTTTATTCTTAGCGAGTAGCACTTTTTTGATAATATCTTGCAAAGTATGCATTCTATAGTGATTTATTATTATTAGAATAGAAGTACTTAGAATAGGATTTTCAATAATTTTTGTATAAAAAAATTCTTAAAATTCTATAATTTGAAACGCCCATACGTATAAGAAAGTCGTGTGGTGGCCACACCTCATTTTTTAAATGACATGGCGCACTAGTTATAGAACCGTTCAGAACTGTATTTTGGAACAAACCTTATATTAAACTACTTTATAAAAGAAACATTCAGACAAATATATTTTAACTTTTGACACTTATTTATGATTTATAGCATGATAATATTAGGTTTGTTTGAACCTCCAGTTCTGAACAGTTCCAGAACCGTTCTAGAATTAGTAGTTCTGATAATAATGCGCATGTCCGGCCAAATCCTGGTTCTAGAACGGTTCGAAATTCTGAAGGTTCGAACAGTTTTAAAATTGGAATTTTAGGGAAATTTGTACTACCAACATTAGTAATAGTAATATTAAAAAACACCAAACTTATTGGAAGAAATATCTATCGTAATGAACTTTAATAGTTAATGCATCTAACTACCAAAATTGCGACAGGATTTAAAAAGTAATGAAAAAGTTGTTTATATGAAATACTTTTTTCTAAATTTTGGAATGGATAATTCTGCATTTTTTATATAAGGAATATATTTATATATTACAAAACACCAAATGGTGGACAAATATCAATCAATCAATCATCAATGTTACTGCATCTGCATCTAACCACCAAAATTGCGACAGCATTTAAAAAGTAGTCAAAAAGTTGTTTATAAGAAATAAATTTTTCTAAATTTTCCTATGGATATTTCTGCATTTTTTAAAAAAACACCAAACTGGTGGACAAATGTCAATCGTAATGAACATTTAAACGTTACATCTCAAAATTGCAACAGGATTTAAAAAGTAATGAAGAACTTGTCAGAAGTACATTTTTCAATATTTTGTAATGGATATTTCTGATAAACCGGGTAAATAAAACAAGGATTTTTAATACAAGCTGTTATTAATAATTGGCACGTGCATCAAATGCACACACACATTAATAAATATGTATTACATAACTGTAAAATCAACAATCATAATGAATTTAAAGAAATATATTACAATACATTTTCAACGTTTAAAGTCAGCTCCTCTTCTTTTTTTTTAATCTGTGAAGTAGAAGAAGTTTCAATCCATTTTGGAGAATTAAAGCCTTTTTGGTAATTTGAATTGCGATACCTACATGATTTGGTACTTACATCAATCAGACTCTGAACGTTTTGTGTCACAAGTCTGGGAGTCACATTAACTTGCAATTTATTATAATTTTCATGACATAACAGGTACAAATACATACATATAATAGATTGTACGGATATCTAATATATTGATATCACAGATTCCATTTATTTTGCTTAAATCTCAAGGGGGACACATCGAATCAAAAATTGTAAGTTTAGTATACATAATATTAAATACTATTTTGTCTAAGTTTAACAAATATGTCAGTTTCTCTACGAATATATGATAATTATAAATTAACTTTTTATATGTTCGCAAGTTCCTATAATTGTACCATTACATTCACTTTATTCTTAGAGGAAGAATGATTTGCTAGACTCAAGAACATGGTAGTCAATGGAGTAATTTCTAAAACAATAAACCACCATTTGAAGAAACTAATGTTTAGTTACATACTTATAGCTGTTTACTTTGGCTATTACAAAATTGATATAATGGGTGTGAATAAAAACTGAAAAAAATTAAAAATAGGTTTGATAAACCGGATCACACCAATACTCTAATAATATCACAAACTAAAATAAAAAACAAATAGGTACTTGAATGACAACTTAAAAACTAACCTACAACTCTGAAGTTCAACATAAATACTATAAACATAACCAGAAAAATGCGAAAGCTGATACGAATGACAATTACGCATGCTCCGGATTTATCAGAATTTCAAATACTAGCCCATCATGCAGAACTGTTAGAACCGTTCCGAACGGTTCTTGAATTACTAGTTCTGAAAGACCGAACACTGAACTACCAGTTTGTTACCTTTCAGCTTATAGGAATTACTCAAGATACGGTTATTCGAATTACCTGAGCTCTTATAGCTGTAGTACTCTAATACGGGGAGACGTGGCGTCCTTCCTTCAGGATGGCACTACACTTATTCACTGGGTGTTCCAGGATAGGGCTTATATTAGTGTCGAAGGTTAATGAAAGAGTTGTATAAAACCACATGAATTTATTACCACAACTCGGTCACTAAAAACAATAGCCACGCAGGACTATAAAGAAATGGCTTAAGGCAACACTAAATATTAAGAGATATTTACATAGATTGATATTATATACACTGTCTACTGAGACACCTTGACCAAAGGGCTAATGATCCCACACACAGGGGGATAAGACAAAGGGGGTGGTCGCTAGATACTGGCAATTTAAAATAGAGAGGGATATTTGAGACACTCAGTTGGGGTTCTAGGGGATAAGGCTCCCTTCGGGGTACCTAGTCAATTAACGCCTAGAATGGGTAAGGCTGCCTTCGGGTACCAAACCAACTAACTACTTCTGAGTGACGTGACGGGGCTATCTTGAGATTGCCAACCGTGCAAGCTTAGGAATCAGTTCAGTACTTACGGTTGTAACAATGGGTACGACGTGAGGTCACTTTAGCCACACGTCACAAGTCACTGGGATGGTGTATCGGCACAGGACCTACACTTGGATAACGATCCGTGGTCTGGATCTTTGTTGAAGCACTAAGTGGCACTCACAACTTCAACAACCTCTCGTATTTGGTTGGGTCACTTTGTTCAACAACCTCTCTTTTGGTTGGGTCACTTTGTTCAACAACCTCTCTTTGGTTGGGTCACTTTGTTCAACAACCTCTCTTTGGTTGGGTCACTTTGTTCACAGCCTCACTAACAGGTCACGAATGCTCCTTGGATGTTGGTGGAAGCACGCAACTGCTGTTGATTCGGACTCTCAGTCCTCCTCGTAAGTGTTCGGCTTATCCTTTTTAGGTCCTTCCTCGTCTTCGGGTATCTTCGGGTCACCTCGGAAACGTTCGGGTTTGCTTCGTCTCGTTCGTGGAAGCCTTCCTACGCCTTCGGGTATCTTCGGGTCACCTCGGAAACGTTCGGGTTTGCTTCGTCTCGTTCGTGGAAGCCTTCCTACGCCTTCGGGTATCTTCGGGTCACCTCGGAAACGTTCGGGTTTGCTTCGTCTCGTTCGTAGAAGCCTTCCTACGCCTTCGGGTATCTTCGGGTCACCTCGGAAACGCTCGGGTTTGCTTCGGCTGCGTTCGGCTTGCTCGTAGAAGTCGTCCTACGTCTTTAGTTCTCCTCGGGTATGTTCGGCTTTGCCTCGGAAACGCTCGGGATTGCTTCGAGTCGCTTCGGCTTGCTCGTAGAAGTCGTCCTACGTCTTTAGTTCTCCTCGGGTATGTTCGGCTTTGCCTCGGAAACGCTCGGGATTGCTTCGAGTCGCTTCGGCTTGCTCGTAGAAGTCGTCCTACGTCTTTCGTTCTCCTCGGGTATGTTCGGCTTTGCCTCGGAAACGCTCGGGATTGCTTCGAGTCGCTTCGGCTTGCTCGTAGAAGTCGTCCTACGTCTTTAGTTCTCCTCGGGTATGTTCGGCTTTGCCTCGGAAACGCTCGGGATTGCTTCGAGTCGCTTCGGCTTGCTCGTGGGAGTCGTCCTACGTCTTTAGTTCTCCTCGGGTATGTTCGGCTTTGCCTCGGAAACGCTCGGGATTGCTTCGAGTCGCTTCGTGGAGGACTTCCTGCGCCTTCGGGTATCTTCTGAAACGATTGAGCACGTTTCAGAGATCTTCGGGAAAACTTTTCCCGGCTTCGGCTTTTCGTCGGATGCGTTTGAGCTCGCTCGTAATGTTCGGCTCGCTCGTAGAAACTTCCTGTGCCTTCGGGTATCTTCTGAAACGATTGAGTACGTTTCAGAGATCTTCGGGAAAACTTTTTCCCGGCTTCGGCTTTCGTCGGATGCGTTGCTGTTGTCGCTCTAAGTCTTTAGAGTCGACTCGATTCAGCAGCTAGAGCTGACTGACTGACTTGATATAAAATTTCTTAGCTTTTATAACATTTTTAACGACGTAAACAAATGACGCGCTTGCAGGTGGCCTTTCGAAAGACGTATTCTATTCGTTAGAATAACGACTCTTTTGATTGGTAGGAGCCCTTGTTTCTTGTGTAAAATATTTTTCACTTGATAAATTTTCGAAGAAATATATGGGAATTTATGGGAAATGTGCATCGTTTGTTATGTTTGTTTATAACAATTTCATCCACGGATCGAAATGATTTTTAAGTCCGCACAATCCTAGTAAATATTAATAACGACAATATGCAATGTTTATTAGCTCATTTTTCAGTATTATTATATTTATTAATACTGTTAGAAATATATGGGAATTTTATGGGAAATGTGCATCGTTTGTTGAAATTGTTTATAACAATTTCATCCACGGATCGAAATGATTTTTAAGTCCGCACAATCTTAGTCAATATTAATAACAACAATATGTAATGTTTATTAGCTCAAATTGATCGCAAGCACGTCGTTTAATTCGTCTCCAGGAGACGGCAAAGGTAACAATTCGACCGCTCCCGGGGAAGACGTTGCTTGAGGTTTGTTTGAGCACATTAAATTAACCTAAGTAAAGTCTCTATGGTCGCTTATATCTACACACGCGAAGGAGGGTTGTTTCGCGATGTGTTCTAAAAGGGAGGGGGAGGTATACGATACACAATGGTTTTGGGTTTTAACTCAGCCTTGAACACGTCGCTAGTTCACACCCAGGTAACGGCGTATTAACAGTTTGGCCGCTCCCGGGGAAGACGCTGTTCGAAACCTGTTTAAGCACACACTAAATTACCTAAGTAAAGTCTCTACGGTCGCTTATAACTACACACGCGAAGGAGGGTGTTCGCGATTTGTTCTGGGGGAGGGGCGTACGGATGACTCACTGGGCGCTTCCAGTTGCTCCGGGTGGGCGGCCTGGGTCCTGTGTAGGAACCTTTTCGGGGGGCTCATTAGTTGGGGCTATGTCTCGTGGCCCATGTGTTGGGGGAGCTATGTCTGGTGGCTCCTGGGGTGGGGCTATGTCTTGTGGCCCGTGTGTTGGGGCCACGTTGGGTCGTCGCATGGGCCGTACCAGGTCTAAGTGAGGCTTCACTAGGCGTGCGCCTGAACGCGCGGCCCAAATAGCTGTAGGGCCGGCGTTTTTGACCACTGGGTACGGTCCCAACCAACGTGGTCCGATATGTGGGCCAGGGGGTAAGTGGGCTTTCACCGTTACACTCGCCTGGCCGCAGTTCAAGTGGCATTGGAGCGTTGGCATTGACATACCTTCGCTCCCGATGCCTCAGTGCATTAACCGGAATATATCGGGTCCGGTTGGCGGCTGGTTCTGGTGGATTCACCTGCGGGTCTCGCCATTCTCCGGGCCGATGCATTTCGAAGCGTTTGGGTGTCTTCGGAAGTGTTCGGTTCGCCCGTGGAAGTCTTAGTTCGGCTTCGGGTGACTTCGGAAGTGTTCGGTATGCTTCGGAAATGTTCGGTTCGGCGTTATGTCGGCGGATTTCATGCTTCGTAGCGGCAGTAGTCGTGACAGCCTTTCCTTCCTCGAAGAGTTCCCCGAAGTCATTCAGGGTTCGTTGGAAGGTCTGCTTGTCTACTGCCGCCCAAGTGGTTGCAACCATGTGTGTCTGCATGGTTCTCGTGGGGCGTTTTTGAGGGCCCCTTGTAATGAAGGGTAGTGCTTGGCTTATCTCTGTGCCCACATGTATGCACCTCTGAGTAATATCCATTACTGCCTGGCGTTCCTTGAGCCAGGGCTCTCCAGGATGAGGGCGGCTCGCATGTTTGGCACTAACGTCGCATTATATGCGAACGTATGTTACGAGAGGAAGCCTTTAGGTGCTCTTGTGATGAGTCTAGAAGGTGGATTCGTCGTGAATTTCGGGTTTTTTCGAAGCCATTGTCTCCCCCCTGAGTTCGTCGATGCTTTCTGCACCGAAAGTTTCCGTGTCTAAGGTACGTGAAACTTTGCCACACTCACGTTGGCGCGCCAAAATGTTACCTTTCAGCTTATAGGAATTACTCAAGATACGGTTATTCGAATTACCTGAGCTCTTATAGCTGTAGTACTCTAATACGGGGAGACGTGGCGTCCTTCCTTCAGGATGGCACTACACTTATTCACTGGGTGTTCCAGGATAGGGCTTATATTAGTGTCGAAGGTTAATGAAAGAGTTGTATAAAACCACATGAATTTATTACCACAACTCGGTCACTAAAAACAATAGCCACGCAGGACTATAAAGAAATGGCTTAAGGCAACACTAAATATTAAGAGATATTTACATAGATTGATATTATATACACTGTCTACTGAGACACCTTGACCAAAGGGCTAATGATCCCACACACAGGGGGATAAGACAAAGGGGGTGGTCGCTAGATACTGGCAATTTAAAATAGAGAGGGATATTTGAGACACTCAGTTGGGGTTCTAGGGGATAAGGCTCCCTTCGGGGTACCTAGTCAATTAACGCCTAGAATGGGTAAGGCTGCCTTCGGGTACCAAACCAACTAACTACTTCTGAGTGACGTGACGGGGCTATCTTGAGATTGCCAACCGTGCAAGCTTAGGAATCAGTTCAGTACTTACGGTTGTAACAATGGGTACGACGTGAGGTCACTTTAGCCACACGTCACAAGTCACTGGGATGGTGTATCGGCACAGGACCTACACTTGGATAACGATCCGTGGTCTGGATCTTTGTTGAAGCACTAAGTGGCACTCACAACTTCAACAACCTCTCGTATTTGGTTGGGTCACTTTGTTCAACAACCTCTCTTTTGGTTGGGTCACTTTGTTCAACAACCTCTCTTTGGTTGGGTCACTTTGTTCAACAACCTCTCTTTGGTTGGGTCACTTTGTTCACAGCCTCACTAACAGGTCACGAATGCTCCTTGGATGTTGGTGGAAGCACGCAACTGCTGTTGATTCGGACTCTCAGTCCTCCTCGTAAGTGTTCGGCTTATCCTTTTTAGGTCCTTCCTCGTCTTCGGGTATCTTCGGGTCACCTCGGAAACGTTCGGGTTTGCTTCGTCTCGTTCGTGGAAGCCTTCCTACGCCTTCGGGTATCTTCGGGTCACCTCGGAAACGTTCGGGTTTGCTTCGTCTCGTTCGTGGAAGCCTTCCTACGCCTTCGGGTATCTTCGGGTCACCTCGGAAACGTTCGGGTTTGCTTCGTCTCGTTCGTAGAAGCCTTCCTACGCCTTCGGGTATCTTCGGGTCACCTCGGAAACGCTCGGGTTTGCTTCGGCTGCGTTCGGCTTGCTCGTAGAAGTCGTCCTACGTCTTTAGTTCTCCTCGGGTATGTTCGGCTTTGCCTCGGAAACGCTCGGGATTGCTTCGAGTCGCTTCGGCTTGCTCGTAGAAGTCGTCCTACGTCTTTAGTTCTCCTCGGGTATGTTCGGCTTTGCCTCGGAAACGCTCGGGATTGCTTCGAGTCGCTTCGGCTTGCTCGTAGAAGTCGTCCTACGTCTTTCGTTCTCCTCGGGTATGTTCGGCTTTGCCTCGGAAACGCTCGGGATTGCTTCGAGTCGCTTCGGCTTGCTCGTAGAAGTCGTCCTACGTCTTTAGTTCTCCTCGGGTATGTTCGGCTTTGCCTCGGAAACGCTCGGGATTGCTTCGAGTCGCTTCGGCTTGCTCGTGGGAGTCGTCCTACGTCTTTAGTTCTCCTCGGGTATGTTCGGCTTTGCCTCGGAAACGCTCGGGATTGCTTCGAGTCGCTTCGTGGAGGACTTCCTGCGCCTTCGGGTATCTTCTGAAACGATTGAGCACGTTTCAGAGATCTTCGGGAAAACTTTTCCCGGCTTCGGCTTTTCGTCGGATGCGTTTGAGCTCGCTCGTAATGTTCGGCTCGCTCGTAGAAACTTCCTGTGCCTTCGGGTATCTTCTGAAACGATTGAGTACGTTTCAGAGATCTTCGGGAAAACTTTTTCCCGGCTTCGGCTTTCGTCGGATGCGTTGCTGTTGTCGCTCTAAGTCTTTAGAGTCGACTCGATTCAGCAGCTAGAGCTGACTGACTGACTTGATATAAAATTTCTTAGCTTTTATAACATTTTTAACGACGTAAACAAATGACGCGCTTGCAGGTGGCCTTTCGAAAGACGTATTCTATTCGTTAGAATAACGACTCTTTTGATTGGTAGGAGCCCTTGTTTCTTGTGTAAAATATTTTTCACTTGATAAATTTTCGAAGAAATATATGGGAATTTATGGGAAATGTGCATCGTTTGTTATGTTTGTTTATAACAATTTCATCCACGGATCGAAATGATTTTTAAGTCCGCACAATCCTAGTAAATATTAATAACGACAATATGCAATGTTTATTAGCTCATTTTTCAGTATTATTATATTTATTAATACTGTTAGAAATATATGGGAATTTTATGGGAAATGTGCATCGTTTGTTGAAATTGTTTATAACAATTTCATCCACGGATCGAAATGATTTTTAAGTCCGCACAATCTTAGTCAATATTAATAACAACAATATGTAATGTTTATTAGCTCAAATTGATCGCAAGCACGTCGTTTAATTCGTCTCCAGGAGACGGCAAAGGTAACAAGTTCTCAGAATTTGCAGTTCCAGAACTGCATGGTCCGAACAGTCTTTTTCTTAAATGACATGCGCACTAGTTCTAGAACCGTTCGGAACTGCAGGTTCGAACAAACCTATTGATTTATTAGAAAAAAATCTTTATGCGGTTTTTATGCTTTTGTCTTTTATTTGTCAGGTATTTTAGTGATATTTGCGAGTGTATTAGATATTAATTCGTCGTCTGGTATAAATATATGTACCTACTGTAAAAGTGCAGTGAAACTGGTGGTAGATTTTGAACTCTGTGTAAGTAATTACCGCTAAGCATTGATATTGGCATACACTTTTTCTAATGAAGTAAAGTTTGATATGTTGGATGTTTATTTCAAAGTAAATAGAAACTCTGAAAATGCTTGCACAAATTACGCTCAGCGTTTTCCGGAAAGACCACAACCACACCGGACAATTTTTAGCAGAATAATCAGAAATTTAGTGAACTATGGAAACATCGAACAAAAAAGATCTATCAAGTTAACAGTACTGATATACTTCAAAATAATATTTTACAATATGTTATGAACAATCCAAGTACATCAGTACGTCGAGTGTCTCGAAGAACTGGAATTCCGAAATCTAGTGTTTACAGAACGTTGAGAAGGAACAAATACCACCCATACAATTCCAATTTAACAGGTGGTATCTACAAAAATGTAAAGATGATACTGATTTTCCTAGGAAAATACTTTGGACTGATGAAACACGGTTTACCAACTGCGGAGTGTTCAATAGGCATAAATATCATCACTGGTCTACTGAAAATCCACATTTGGTAAAACAAAGAAGATTTCAAGTTCTATTTAGTTTTAATCTCTGGTGTGGCTTGTTTGGTACGAACTTTTATTGACTTCTTTTTTGTTTTTTATTATATTATCAGTATCATCTTCATATTTTTGTAGATACCACCTGCTACATTGTAATCTTCGCTGATAGTCACTATCACTTAAACCCTGCACAATTGTTGGTTTGTGTGGGTGGTATTTGTTTTTTCTCAACTTTCTTAGATTTCGAAATTCCAGTTTCTCGAGCCACTCGACGTACTGATGTACTTGGATTGTTCATAACATATTGTAAAATATTATTTTGACGTATATCAGCATTGTTAACTTGATCTTTTTTGTTCTAAGCTTCCATAGTTCACTAAATTTCCGATTATTCTGTTAAAAATTGTCCGGTGTTGGAGTGAAATTTTACTTAAATGTTCATATCTCTCGTATAAATAAAGATTTATTAGGCATGTTGTACATTATTGAAAAGCTATTTTTAAGAACTATAAAACTAATTAAAAGTCTAATATGTCCGCCATAAGAAAAACAAAAGATAGTGCTAAGAACTTGGAAACAAATAAAAATCAGGGGTTACTGTTAACACCAAAGAATTTGTCTTAAAAAAGTGTCTGAACAATGTTAGAGTTTAAAAGCGATCGCATTAGGCGTTATCGAGTTATTGACGAAAATTCAAATCGACAAATATTGGTTTTTTCAATATATTTCAAAATTGTAAAAAGTCCGAATGAATTTGAAATGAGATTTGTTGCGAGCATTGAATTCTGCATAACATTCCCCATGTCTTCTAATAACCAATATACCAATGGTGAGCATCGAAATCTGGACACACTGTATAAGCAAGTAGATATATTTCAGATATTTGTCAGTGTTCATTTATGAGATATCACGTGATAACATTGTTCCTGTTTCCTGTGCCTCAATAGTCTTCTGGCTTTCAAAATGTATTTTATTTTTCAAGAGCGGCTTTATGGAATTTGTAATTATTTTACACCTTCGGTAAGGCAGTTAGGAACTTAAGAAGGCTTACGTAGAGGTGCCGACTAGCTGCTGCTAGTCGGCACCTCTATGTAAGCCAGCAGAAAAATTGGTTTCTGATGACGAAAAAATTATTACTCTCTACATGCCCCCGAATGTCACAGCTCCTATACAGCCCATGGACCAGAAGGTGATTAGGTTCACAAGACTGTTTTATAGAAGAAGCCTTTCATCCACAATAGTTGCTTCTCATAGTAATGGTATTTCAGCTGTCATTAAAAATTTGAATCTAAAAGATGCTGTTACACATTTTGCATTAGCATGGAATAATGCGAAAGAAGAAATAATTTCTTAAGTGTTTCAGAAGAAGATTTTCCACTGGCTATTATACAACAACATTACAAAGAACAGCGTCGAGCCAGTGACAATTCAAGAAACTGTAGCATTACTACAGGAAGTGAACGCAAACATACATACACCCGTGAAGACACAGAAAACTGAAATAAGGATGTCATAGAAGAACTTGAAGAGGATGTAATTGAAATTAAAAATGTGGAAGAAATAATGGATGATGAGCCAATGCCAACTAACATCCCCACCAACGAAGCTTTACAAGGACTTATTATAGTGATTTCTTGGCCAGAACAAAACATACTAAATTCTGACGATCAGTAATATTCACTACAGGAGTGCAGCTATATACGCGTTCTTTTAAGTGGACGCTAAAAGGAGGCATTATGAAAGGAAGCGCGGTTGATAGTGGGATGTATATATATATATATATATATATATGTGAACAATCTTTAATTCAACTCCAACCAGAATGATTTCCCATAAACACATCTAACTTATTTCTAATTATATCTATATCTGACAACTGATCATAAATGCAATGAACATAAATTCATGATCAACTTGAAAATAAAAAATCCATAATAAAAACAAACTAACATTCAACTTAACACGAGTAATTGCGCATTAAAATGAGTAAAAGAACATTATTCCGAATAAATGAGCAACAACTTGCGAAGAAAAGATCCATAACATGGAATTACGAAGGAACCAATATTTGTCGATTTGAATTTTCCTAACATTTGATTTTAAGTGTGACTCTTGTGACTTTGAAACAAATACCAAAAGTCATTTAAAAGCACATATAAAAACTAATCATTTAAAATAATTTGATTTTTAAGTCAAAAGAAGGTTCAAACAAAATTAATCGGTTTTTTTAACAAACAAAACTGACTTCTTTAAATCATTACGTATTCATGTATGTATGTACCTATGCAGTGCATGTATATTCTTCATTTGTAAGTTCTTTTTGATGTTACTGAATATATAAATAAACGATTTAAACTGCACCTTCGATTTAGTGAACATTTCGCTTCTGTGAAGAAGTAAGGTTTTAATTAGTTCACATAGTCGAACGGCTACTGTACGAATAATTTTTAACGTTGTCAATTGTGTTATGTTATTGCGTTTCAATATTAGCACGTCCTTTTCGGTGCACATTTGAGATTTTTTTCTACTAGGATACCGCTACATTATCAATTCTGAAGCGTTTTGAAGATTCGGGGAGGTAATTGTTGTGTAGATACAATGACCTTGAATTATCATAAATCAATGCATTGGTGTTGGGCAGGAAGTAACACAATTTTCAGATTTCTAGATGGTAAAAACATTCATTTATTTATCTGAATTTGTTGTGCCTTCATGTTTTTGTTTTATTTATACGTTGTATTTGGACTCCAGGACAGTTTTTAGATTTTTTTTTGTTTGTATATATGAGATAGTAAAAGAAATTCTACATTTATTTTAACGCAAACTTTGCTCATGTGTAATAAGCAAATGCTATGTCCGAGCGAATTACGAGGGCGTATTTTAATGCTATCTACCTAACCATGAAAAAAGCACATAAGAGAACAAAAAAAATTATTTTTCTTCATAACTCCCTTCAACACTAATACACTTATTCCATCTTTTTTCAGTTGCCCCATACCCTCAGAAAAAAATTGCTTCGGTAACCCCGCAAAATATTCTTCAACAGCTTCTTTGAGTTCTTCATCAGAAGCAAAACGCTTTCCTCTGAGATGCTTTTTTAAATTTTTGAATAAGAAGAAGTCTGACGGAGCTAGGTCGGGGCTATAAGGTGGATGCCTTAACTCTATAAACCCACAGTCATTGATTATCTGCTCAACTTTGTTTGCCTTATGAACCCGACAATTGTCGTGCAGCAACATGTTTTTTTGTGGATAAGAATGCGGGCGTTTTTCCTCCAGAGCAGTTTTTAAATTTTTAATTGTATTTCCGTAGGCCTCTCCATTTATGGTAGACCCTCTCGGCATATATCCAATAAGCAAAACTCCTTCAGCATTCCAGAAAACAGTTGATATCAGTTTTTTTCTAGAAAATTGTGTCTTGGCCTTTTCTGGTGGTGGAGAGCCCTTATGAACCCACAGCATGGATTCTTGTTTAGTAGGAGGGTCCCAGTAATATACCCAAGTCTCATCCCCGGTAATAATTCGAGATAAAAATGTTTTGTCCCTCTCCAACTTGACCAAATTTTCTTGAGAAACTTCTCTTCTGCACAGTTTCTGTTCAGGTATAAGCAATCTGGGTATCCACCGTGCAGACGCCTTCTACATACCCAAATCGTCATGCAAAATTTTGAGGACAGTTGGATATACAGCCTTCACTGGCAATGACAGAGATCTTTACACGCCGATCTTTCAGTACCAAATTTTCGACTTTTCGCACAATGTTTTCAGTTCGAGCTTCAACGTGTCGTCTGGACTTTGGGTCATCATTGATTGACTCTCGGCCCCATCGAAAGAGTTTTGACCAATATTTTACTTGGAAATAAGATGGTGTATCTTCCCCATATACAACAACCATTCTTTCATAAATTGCTTTTGGGCAATTACCTTCCCTTGTCAGGAACTTTATTATTACGCTGCGATGTTCAACTTTAGTTTCACTCATTGTAACGAGAAATGGACCGTCTCAAATCTCTATACACAGCATAAACTAAACACAACTTAGCACATGTACTTCTAACAGTGACAGCAATTTTTTAATAATTTGTTTGACATCGTCACTCTTTTGTTTCATGGCTAGGTAGATAACATTAAAAATTAAATGTTGGAAAGTGCATATGCTTCTAAAATTAATTTTATTTCATAAGAAACATATATTAAAAGAAATAATATGAAAAGAATTAATTATTAGTTCAAAACAGATCATGTATTTTTATTTAGTTATTCCCAGTGCCAATATCCCATGAATTTATTGTCTACTTAAAAACCAATATTTCTATATACCGCAGGTGTATACAAGTTAAATTTATAACACTAATAAAACTTAAAAATTTATTTATTTTTACAAAAACCACACATAAAATATTTTATAACAATAAGTACATATATAACACTACGAAGGATAATAACTACTGTGTCCTATGGATTCTTAATTTCCCTTTTTATATAAAAATATACCTTAGCTAAGCGATCTGTCTTAATTTCTATGAAAAGCATGTGGTCATTGTGTTAGGATAAGCTTATGATGATCTCACTGACCAGGTGCAGTACGTGACTTACATTTTCTTTTGAAAATCAGAAGTACAACGCTACGTAGACTATTGGGGGCCCAAACTGTATAACAAAATCAAGAACCATATTGAAGAGAGGGACAAATTATTCATAAAAAAAGTGGAGGAAATTTTAAGCTATCACAGCTTTTATTCAATAGAAGAGTTCTTAAAGTGTGACTTAGAACATTAATGACTTTTAAATACATTAATGCATTATATACTCATTATTGTTTTGTTGTTATTGTTTGTTTTATTGACAGCTAACTGTGCATTTTAAATTAATACACTGACTTTCTTGTAATGGTAATTACAATGAATAAAATATTATTATTATTATTATTATTATGTACGAAAAAAAAGACGTTTTTGTCAAATTTAGCTAGCGAAAATTTTGCTGAAATTCGAAATTTAACGAAAGGACAAAAAGATAATAAACTATGAAAAGAAATAAGGGTAAAAAGATTAACGGCATCAAATTTTGGCAAGACAATGACATTGGAGAGAACTACACTTACGGCCAATACTGTGAAGGCTTTATTATACCATGAACTTACAGGAACCTTTGCGACACGGTATGGTAATGAACAAGAAGACCAGGCTGTAAAAGCTTTTGAAATTTCGACAAACCTAAAAGTCGATTCTGGTGGTTTTTTATTCAGCCTATATACAGGGTCTATTTGAAATAAGGGGACAGAGTATGATTAATGGAAAGATTTAATTTTATTAGACTCAAGTCCAAAATATTTTGCGCAAATTCAAATTTTAAAAATTACAAAGATATTTTTAAAATATTCGTCGTGCCACTGCACTTTAATATGACTATAGGGTATGCAAGAGTGGGGTACTAAGTAGGAATGTGAAGGCGTGCGAGGTCAGTCTCGTTCGATTGTTACGTGTGGATGTTTCGACTATGGCTTACACAACGCACGAACTGAAATAAATTATGTTTTTTTTAATTCATTTGGGTCCAATTAAAATAAAAGTTTCTCATAAGTAGAGTTGGTCAAATTTTACAAGACAAATTTGTTTTTGTGAGAAATAAGAAGTAAAAAGTCGTTGAATTTAATCATAATAACAGTAATAGTACTTACTATACATTTATTGCGGAAGAAAATGTAATATCTAAATAATCCTGCCAAATATTAAAATAACTACAAAATTCATACAGTCGGCATCTCAATAAAAAAAAATCTCGTTGTTGAAAACTAAGGTATTTTAAAAGAGAACAAAAGAAATCGAATAAAGTACACGCATCAATTTTATCCCAAATCAGCTAATATTAAGGTTGTTGAACTCTTAGCATGAACAGCTGTTTAGAAATAGTAAACAATGCTATCATTAGGGTTTTTATAACGTTTACAACTGTTATTGTGGTGTGTATATCTATGTATGTATATGTTTATTTAGTTCCTTAAAAATATTATTTATTACGACTCATGACGTCGGCCGTCTGGCCTAACTGGCGCGATACCTGCTAAATCCATGGGCGGCACATTAAACACTTTTCGGGGGTTTTTAATTTTGGCGTTCGTGTCGTAATTGACTCACAATTTTTGGGATTTATATTCTACATAATTGCATCTTTCCATTTATCATATTCTGTCCCCTTATTTCAAATACACCCTATAGATTTTTAGCAGCATCTCATGACGGAATAATTGCTAATCAAAACGCTGTTATTGAAGTAAATTGTCCATTCAAGACTCGCGCAAGTGCCTCCATTTGACGCTACGGAAAAAAGATAATTTACATTTGTAGAAATTCGGAACGCTTAGTTACGTTTTAACCCTAGGCACCATATATAAAATACAGGGCTAGTTGATTCTTGCTTTACTACCTGAAATATTGATCCTTGCATTATGAGAAATCGACAAATTAGGTAGGGGCGTTAAATTCGACAATCAGTACTGATTGTCACATGTTTAGACAAAAACGCGGATGTCAAGAAATTAGTCATTCTTTTTATTGCACTTACAAAAGGAACGACATAAATAATGGCCTTGTGTAGTTTGCAGGGAGCTGCTTGAGCATTCATACTTATTCCTTTACGTTTTCTATCTTTTTGTATAAAACATGGTTTAGGCCTACTGGAGATACCATGAGAACAAAAACACGCTTTGCATTCTACCTCTAAGGTAGTGCGGAAACGAGTGCGTTGATATTTGTATGCTACATAAGGGTTATTTATAAACAAAAAGTCCGTAGGAGCTTTCCTGAAAAAAAATTAACAATGTAAGATAATAATAAAAAAAACATCAATAACATTCGATTGTAAATTGTAGTACCTATTAAAATTTGTTTCCAATCAATGATTAATCCGGCAAACCTCTAAGTTCGTATCTTACCGACGGTGAAATTTTTATAATTTAATTTTGCTAATTAACAATATCAGTGTCGATTGTCAAGAGCATAATTTTCAATAATTTAAAACATGCGCTACTTAGAGAATATAAATATTGTTGCGTTTTCGGGGTCGAAATAAACAACTCGTGGAATTATTTTGAAACAGTCTGTATATTTTTCACACTTAAAACTAATCACTATATGAAAATATAAAATAAACGTAGCGCACTTAAAACTACTACGAATAAAGTAACACACGTATTTATTTCTATTACAACTATTTATGTCAGTAATATTTATTTACTTCTTGAACTATAATAACACTGCACCAATTACTGTATTTATGTTTATTTGCACTGTACACATACTACTTGAATGAATGAATCATCCCGGCCCCAGCTGTTCTTATATCGGCATCGTAAAAGGCCTAGAAGTATAGAAGAAAATTCTCTGGATCATCTCGATGAGCCCGGAAATATACCAGAAAAGATCTAGATTTTTTTGTTTACGCCGTACTTGCGTGCAGAAGGTTTATGACTTGTTTACATTTCGTTTTTTTAACGTCGTCGCGCCGATGTTTATTTTTCTTTTAGAGTTATTTGGTTACAATATTTTTACATTTTGTAAGAAACACCGACACTGTTACAATACAAAATTGTTTTTGTGAGATTTTAGTTCATATTATTAAAAAGCCTCAACATGTAAAGTAAATACAAATCATGGCGAGAAATAATAAGAAATACAACTTAAATAATTAATAATCATAATAATAATAATAAAACTGTATATATATTGCAGAATAAAACTTAATATCTAATTAATTCCGGCAAATATCATTAAAATAATTACAAATTACATAAAACGGAAGTCTTAATAAAACCAAATAAATACAAACCAGAGAAATATTGAGAAAGAGCAAAAAAATTCTAATAAAGGAGAGGCATGAATTTTTTCAAGAAATAAATTTAAATGCGGGAGACAAATATTCCAAATTTATTTGTTTTTCAGTTGACGAGTCATCCCTTCATATCGCTGGTCTCAGTGCATGTGCCGTCTAAAAGCCACCTGCATTTTAAACTTCGCAAATACAGTGTGCCCATAAAGACTCGATCCATTTGATGGAAAACGAAGTGTATATTTTTTCGGTTGCACGTATTTAAAATGTTAACTTTACAAGATAGAGTAGCCGAAGTGAGTGCCCGATTGCAAGGGTTAACTTATGAAGAACGTCGCGAAGAGTTTACAAGAAAGTTTCGAAAACCAGGGGCCCACACGAGCCAATATTCGACGACTTGTCAATAAATTTCAACGTACAGGAAACGTTAATGATGAGTCACGTTCGGGAAGACCATCCGTTTTTACTTTCTTATACGTAGTATAAGGTAGGGATACGCATCGAACACCGATGTTTTCAAAACATCGATGTCTGTAATTCGATGTTGCGATGTTTTGACATCGATGTTAGTAGTTCCATATAAATCGATGTAAATCGATGTTGCTCCAAAACGTCGATGTTCAATGATCTATAGAAACCTATATTGCCGGTGGGATCAAAATTTGTAAATTTGAAACGAGGAAACGTAACAGCACAGAAACAGATATTTAGATTCTCATGTACTTAAATTATCTCAAATTAATAATAAAACCAAGTACTTGGTGTTAAAGGGTTGTTTAATAGATTCAGTTTCACAGACCAAGGAGATCCATTCTTAAATTGTCATACGGCTCTAAGTAGTATTAATTTTTCAACTGAAAATACCTTTTTGATATATTTACTAATTTTTTTTATAATTTACCAATTTATTTGAGTCCAACTGCACTATTACTATAGTTGTAATGCATAAACACATAGTGTGTCCAATAATGAAATTTATTTTAATTATAAAAAAAAACCGTAAAACGTACACAATTACTTTAACGAATACTATACAAGGTTATAGTTTAAACATATTTCTATCTATAACGTTTATTTATAATATTGGTTATAATAATAATAATATCTATATAAAAAATGAACTGAAGATTACACAAGTTATTACCTACATATTTTACACAGAAAATTTGAAAGAACCATTTTGGCCCACTGAAATAAATATTTTATATTCGTAACATAACTAGTTTTATGAAATGACAAATATCTTTTCTATAATGTTATAATATTTCTTCTAAAACTCATTGGCGACTTAAAAGTCATCAGTTTGGGGAGTGGAGTCCCTAATTACTCATACGAGAAATTTACTATTTTTTCTGATCGCAAAACTTTAGAATTATGGGATTTACGGACTCGAAACGGCACATCATTGGCTAAGGAAGAGATGACTGAAAGGGGTAAGTAGTTCACCAGTTAACATTTCTGGGATTTACAGCGTAAAAGTATAAATAGGGCCAGCATGCAGAATCTGGTTCATTTTTATTTTTGATACATATTACGATACTGTTCAGTTTAAGTATACGCGTCTTTTTTTTTACTCCTACTTTATAATGTCTTCAATAAGAAAAAGTTATGTGTGGAAGTTTTTCGAAAAACATTCAGATGGTACAGCGACTTGTAGATTGTGCAAGAAAAAACTTAAAACGTCGGGAAATACCAACAATTTAACTGGTCACGTAAAAAGTCTTCATCCACATGCTGTAAAAATTAGTGCTTCAACACAATCAACATCGAAGTATGTAGCTTCAACATCAAGATGTGTACAATCTTCAAGTCCAGGTGTAGAATGTACTACCTTTGTCGAAAGTGGATTGTCCGAAACACCTCCTCCGGAAAAAAAGGCAAGTGAGTCTATCAAACAAAGATTAATTTCTGAATCTTTTTCGGAAATACAAGCATATTCTGAAAGAGGTGCGATATCCTTAAAAATTACGAACTGTATCGTATTCATGATTTGCAAAGACTGCCAGCCTATTTCTATAGTAGAAAACGAGGGATTCCAGCAGCTTTTAAAAACAATTGCGCCACTCTATAAAATTCCAAACAAATCGAGTATTACAAGATTTATTGAAACAAAATACGATATAATGCAAAGGTGTATCAAAGAAAAATTGTCAAATTTAAAACACGTAACATTAACTACAGATATATTGACTGACACCCACCAAACAAGAAGTTTTTGGGGGGTCACAGTACATTTTTTAAATAATTACGAACTCTTTGCCATTATTGTCGGAGTTGTAGAATTGTCCGAAAGACACACTTCAGAATATCTGGCTGATCAAATCTTGACAGTATCCAATGATTGGAATATTGCAAAGGAGAATGTTACTTGTGTTGTGACTGACAATGGGGCAAACATAGTAAAAGCTATAGAATTGGCATTTGAGAAAGGAAAACACTTACCATGTTTTGCTCACACTCTCAATTTAATGATAGACAAGGCCATGGAACAGACTACTGGACTTATTGAGTTAATCACACGAGTAAAAAGTATTGTTACGTGGTTCAAACACAGTGTTGTTGCTTCTGACGAGTTAAGAAAAAATACACATTTAAAATTAATACAGGAAGTGTCAACAAGATGGAACTCAAGATATTTTATGACTGAGAGATTTTTAGTAAATTATAAAGCTGTTAACGAAATTCTAATTAAACATCCGCAGGCTCCAAACATGTTATCAGCATTAGATATTTTTGAATTAAGAGAAATTGCTGAAATTTTGAAACCAGTCGAAGCAGCCACAAGAGAAGCTTGTGGTGAAAAGTACTTAACTACTTATAGTTCAATAATACCAATGGTGCACTGTTTACTTGACACTGTGAGTAACATAAAATCAGAAACTCCCATTGCTACAGCACTTCGAACTTCAATAATGAATGAAGCTAAAAAAAGATTTGGACACAGGGAAAGCGTATATTTTCTAGCGTTAAGCACTATACTTGACCCAAGGTTCAAGAAGATTCATTTCACAGATGCACTGGCCTGTTCCAGAGCCATTAAACAATTAAGGGATTTAACTGTGCAAGATGTAGAACAAGCACATCCTCATGAATCCGAAATTGGTAAGTTAATTGTCTTCACATTCAATTATTTAAGAGCTTATTTTGTATTTTGTTAACTAGATGTCCCAGGAACCAGTACCAGCGAGTCTTTTTTTTGGACCAAGCATTACAATTTGATGAAAGCTCATACTATCTCTAACTCGCGTTCCACTGATGAAGTAGCAGCATACTTGGAGAGCCCATTGTTAAATCTGTCGAAGAATCCTCTGGAAGAATGGAAATCTTTGAAGCTCCTCTATCCGAAATTATACGGTGTAGCCCTGAAGTACCTCACGACAGTTGCAACATCAGTTCCTTCAGAACGATTATTTTCTAAGGCTGGACAAATCCTATCTCAACAAAGAAATCGCCTCAAAGGAAAACGTCTATCACAATTGTTATTTTTACAATCCCTTGATAAGCTTATATGGGATTTGTAATTTCAAGTGTAGCTTATAAGATTATACATACTTATTTATTACCATTATTCTATTTTAGTAGTTATTTGTAATAAAGTTACCAAGTAATTACTTTTCTTATTTATAATAATTATTGATTATGTACCACGCTTAAGGCTCTATTACACTTATCAATTTTTTGACCAAGAACCAGATCAAGTTAAAATTGACGACAAGTCGTGTATTACACTTGTCAAGTGGACTTAATCAATGATCAATTTGTTGACAAAGAACTTGTTGAATTAGAACATGTTCTATTTTTCCTCTCAACTTAATCAACTTTTTAGTGATTTCTAGCAAAATTCATGTTATAAAGTTTTTTGCCAACTGTGTAAAATGAAAACATTCCATTTTAGAATATTGTTAAGAATGACGTTAATTTGATACTTCTTGAAAGAATTGTGTGCCTAAATTATTTATTTTCTTTTGCAGCTCTTGTGCAGTTAATTTAGCATTCAATATCAAACACAAATCTTCGGTAAATTTATTATTGTTTTTATTTCGTACTTTTGCACTATTGGTACTACTAATTCACCTAAAAGCATGCTAAAATCTTGGTGAAAAAATTGATAAGTGTAGAAAAACTAACAACTATAAAGTTACTACTGACCACCTACCTACTCTGCAATTAATTAAAAATATATAAATTACCACTGACTGTATAGAATTTAGTTAGCTGAATGGTAAATGCATATTTTTTGGGATTTCTAAATAATATGAAATTTGTTTCCGATGTATCGAAGACATCGATGTTTTTTGTACGATATATCGAAGACATCGATAGATTGTATTTAATATCAAACATCGATGCACCATCGATGTTTTGCTTTCGATGCGCAACCCTAGTATAAGGAAGTATTGTGATGATGAAAATTTTCGACCTCGAGATTTTTGCATATGTCCACGTTTTGAAGTCCCCTGATACTGAAAAAGTGGTTCTTAAAAAATGTCTGTGTGTGTGTGTGTGTGTGTGTGTGTGTGTGTGTGTGTGTGTGTGTGTGTGACCACGATAGCGGTCAAACCGCTGTAAATATCAATTCCAAATTTTGTATTTACGTATATAATCTCCCTCTTGAGATCTGATTAGTTTTTCAGTAAAATCGGTAGACAGGAAGTAGCAGTTTACTTCAGTGAAAAAATCGAATTTTGCCAATATTTCGCCAACTACTAAGTTTAAACAAATTTATAATGAATTCATATGTACTTAGAATTAAAATTGAGAACAATTTTATTTAAAAAGTTTTTCGAAATTCCTATAGGAAGTAGGTCTTTTACTCCTATCGAAAATTAGTTTTTTGCGAATATTTCGCAAATCATGCTTTTTAGACAGGTACGTTACGGGTATAAAAGTATTTAGAACATAATTTTCAATATCTTTTGTATACAAAAATGTCAAAATTCAGACCGGAAGTAACACTTTTACTCTTAGGGAGTAGCACTTTTCTTCGAATATCTAGCAAAGTATGTATTATACTCGTATAGCGATTTAATAAGAGAATAGAAGTACCTAGAATAGGATTCTGAATAATTTTTGTGTAAAAAAATTCTTAAAATTGTATAGTTTGAAACGCTCATACGTATAAGAAAGTCGTGTGGTGGCCACACCTCATTTTACTTTCTTATACGTAGTATAAGGAAGTATTGTGATGATGAAAATTTTCGACCTCGAGATTTTTGCAGATGTCCACGTTTTGAAGTCCCCTGATACCGAAATAGTGGTTTTTTAAAATTGAGAATAATTTTATTTAAAAAGTTTTCCGAAATTCCTACCGGAAGTAGGTCTTTTACTCTTATCGAAAATCAGTTTTTTGCGAATATTTCGCAAGTCATGGTTTTTAGACAAGTACGTTACTCTTATAAAAGTATTTAAAACATAATTTTCAATATCTTTTGTATAAAAAAAATTTTAAAAGTCAGACCGGAAGTACCACTTTTACTCTTATCGAATAGCGATCTTTTTGCAAATATGTCGTAAGTTATGCATTCTATATAAATTTATGGAGAGTACAAAAGTATTTAGAACTGGATTTGCAATATTTTTTGTATATATGAAATTTCAAAATTCGGACCAGAAGTAGTACTTTTACTCTTAGCGAGGAGCACTTTTTTGATAATATCTTGCAAAGTATGCATTCTACAGAGATTTATTAAGAGAATAGAAGTACTTAGAATAGGATTTTGATTATTTTTGTAAAAAAAATTCTTAAAATTCTATAATTTGAAACGCTCATACGTATAAGAAAGTCGTGTGGTGGCCACACCTCTTTTTTTTTTCGTTTTTACTTTCTTATACGTAGTATAAGGAAGTATTGTGATGATGAAAATTTTCGACCTCGAGATTTTTGCAGATGTCCACGTTTTGAGGTCCCCTGATACCGAAAAAGTGGTTTTTAAAAAATGTTTGTGTGTGTGTGTCTGTGGCCACAATAGCGGTCAAATCGCTGGAGATATCAATTCCAAATTTTGCATTTACGTGTATAATCTCCCTCTTGAGAACTAATTAGATTTTCAGCAAATTCGACCGACCGGAAGTAGTAGTTTACTTCAGTGAAAAACTCGAATTTTGCCAACATTTCGTCAACTACTAAGTTTAGACGAATTTATAAAGAATTCATATGTACTTAAAATTAAATTTGAGAAGAATTTTATTAAAAAAAATTTTCGAAATTCCTACCGGAAGTAGGTTTTTTACTCTTATCGAAAATCGGTTTTTTGCAAATATGTCGTAAATTATGCATTCTATATATATTTATGAAGAGTACAAAAGTATTTAAAGTTGGATTTGGAATATTTTTTATATAAATGAAATTTCAAAATTCGGACCGGAAGTAACACTTTCATACGTATTAGAAAGTCGTGTGGTGGCCACACCTCATTTTTTTCATAGCAGCGGTAGAAGAAATTACACCAGATATGCTGCAGAACGTGTTTCGGTCCACTGTAGAGCGGTGGGAAAATGCTTCGAAATGGAGGGCAGTCATGTCGAATTACGTTAGTTATGTTATTGCTTATTTGTTAACATTGTTCTTATCCCATTAATAAAGCTTCATTTGCTACTATAGGCCGTTTTCAGTTAAATGGATCGAGACTTTATGGGCACACTGTATATTCAATATATTTCAGGCAACCTGACATACGACGTTCGATAATTTTTCTCAAGTAAAACCTCCCCTTATATCTGCATATTTCATTGTATTAATTCTTGTTAATGGTATACTAAGCGTGAGCAGTAGGTTGCCATAGAAAAATATAGTATCATACTCGTGCAAAATGTGCATAATTTTGTGCTTGTCGCACAATATATTATGTATTTCAATACGTATTTATGTAGCTACTATAGAAGATGTATTATTTGTTAAACTATATTGCTCCTTTTGTTCTATATTTCAAATTCCTTACATTAAATGTTACGTACATGTTGTCTTTAGGTCAGTGGCGTAACTATACCCCCGCATGCCCCCGCGGTGCGGTGCGGCCCTAGAGTCGTGGGGCCGTAAGAGCCCAGATACTGTTTGTAGGAAACACCAACGTAATAATTGGTTGAGCTGGATGTTGCGGGGGGGGGCCAAAACTTGTAGTTACGCCACTGCTTTAGATATATCGTTATACCACAGTATAGAGCTCTATAGACACAGTAGTTTCAGTCGCCGTCGGCACCTTTGATGTTTGTGTCCCAAAATGGTACTGCGCATTCACGCACGCGCAACCAGAGGCGTAGTCGATTCTTCTATTCAGGAATAAATTAGTGGCGTCAGAACCAAATCGTTTATGAGAAAATTATGTTAATCTATTTTAAAAATTATGAAAAAGCTATATCAATAATACAAAAAAAAGAGGATAACACTTTCTTTTTATTAAGGGGGCGTTTGAATGCAAAAAATTTCGTTTCTGTCAAAAAATAACAACATTTTAGTACTAAAGATGTCGCGCAGTGTAACAAATATAAAAATAATTGAATTTGGCCCTTTTCTTTATGTTAAGCTTGAAATGTAATAGGAGTTGCCTGCATGGCAGAATGTGTTCCAAATAATAAATAGGTATACGATCACGTGATGGGTATTATAAAAAAATTACTTTTATTTAGCTTGCATATTGGATGGTTATTACGTTTGAAACTGGAAAGGCATTAGTTGCAACGTTGCCACCTCTCACTTTATCTATCATTACAACACAGCGTTGGAATTTATAGGTTGACTTGTCATTGCGATTTATTTGTGGTTCTCGAATATTTTTGTATGTGTTACAGTTTTGGTTTTTGTTTGAATAGTTTTAGTGTTTTCTTTGTAAAGACAATTGCGAAAGACTTGTGTTGTTAGATACATTTTTACGTAGTTTTAGGTAAAATAGACGGAATACTTTACTGTATTAGAAATAAAAAAATAACAATATTAGCAAATAAACAAAACTTATTATGTTGTATAAATTTTATGATTGAAAAGTAAGATATTTCTATCTTTTTGGATCCAATGGCAATTTCAATAGTTAGCATGCAAATGCTTTTCTGCACTTTTTGCCATGTGCTTCTATAGATAACTTAATTTTTACAATAATACTTAGATAGCATTCCTTCAACTTGTGGACTATTTTTTACACAGCTATTTTTATTGTTAATACACTGTAACTAATAATTTTTATAATGCAAAAGTTAAAATCATATGCATTTGTAAATTGTAACGATTTATTTAATATTAACTAATTGTAGACATGCCACCTAAAAGAACGTTATGCCGGCAACGGAAGTTCTCTAAGAAGTCTGTTGCGATGAAAAGATTGTGGAAAAGAAGGCAGCCGTAAGTAAACTGTAGCCATACGTATATGAAGTAAATTTACAAACAAGAGTTTTGATGACGTAGATAGTATGGTAATTATATTGCCTTTTGATAATAAAAATTATATTTTTAGGATAGAGCAATTTCTACAACAGGAAGCTGATGTTAATGACATTATGGCTGTTCATGATTATTGTATTAATACTGAAATGTCCGCAGCAGAGCTACCAATTACATGTGACCCAATCAATGAGTATGTTCGACAATAAAACTTAGTAAAATTAAAAAATCATGTACCCACAAATATTTTTTTTCAATTATTACTTTTACTTTGTATATTATTTCTTATATTTTAAAAAGTTTATATTGATTTTCAAACTTCATGTTTAGAGAAATCCAATCTTCTGAAAAGGACGCAAACATTAATGATTTTATGACGGACCATGTGTATTGTACGGATCCTACTAGGTCTCCCATACAACAAGTAGCCTTTGATCCTTGGGATCCAAATAATGAATATAACGGGTAATAAAAATAGCTCATAGTACAATATGCGAAATATAATATACAGTTTTAAACTTATTTTTTGCTTTAATTATGTAATAGATAGTAGGTTTTTATATATGAAATCATTTTCAGCATTCAGTCTCACAAATTATATGTTGAGAAAGAAAAGGAGAAAGAAGTATTTTCTTTGAAGGGAAATAGAATCGTCAACATACAATATTTCCTTACTGAAACATTGAAAGTGCAGTATAATCATTCCAGACACTGTACTTTTGGGTTATTAAAACCTTCTTATGAAAAGCTGCATGGTTTATCTTCAGTAATAACATTAAAATGCTCAAATTGTGAAAAGTTATTTGCAGTTAATACCGAAAAACCGAGAAATACATTAGAGCTCTTGTCTAAGTCTGTTATAAATACAGCATTTGTGTGGGGAACATTAAGCAGCGGCCTTACTTTTACTAGTACCCAGGATATAATGGCATCACTAGATATACCACCGATATCCTATTCATGTTTTAATCAAATAGAGAACTTATTGGGTGACCAGTGGAAGGATGTACTTTGGGCATGCATGCATAAAGCAGGCCAGGAAGAACAGAAAATTGCAGTAGAGAATAATCAAATTACTGAAGATGGTGTTCCATGGATTTCTGTTCACTGTGATGGTGGTTGGAGCAAAAGATCGTATGGACATTCATATAATGCTTTATCCGGAACAGTTAGTAACACAGATTTTTTTAAAAAAGTAAATGCAATACTAATACTTTATAACATTAATATTTGTAGGCTGTCGTTATTGGTAAAGAAACTGGCAAAGTATTATTTATTGGTATACGAAATAAATACTGTTGTATTTGCACCCGTGCAGCTAATAAAAAAATTTCTGCATCCAATCATCGTTGTTTTCGGAATTGGAGTGGATCTTCAACGGGAATGGAAGCTGATATTATTGTAGAGGCATTTCAGTCCAGCATTGAAATGCATGGGTTAAAATACTTAAAAATCATAGCTGATGGAGACTCTAGTGTATATACCAAAATTCAAAAGGAAGTATCTTATGGAAAAGATGTTGAGAAAATTGAATGTGTAAATCATGTAATTAAAAATTACGGGAAGCAGCTTTATAAACTAAAAACAAATACTAACATCCCAGCAGTTACAAGAAAATTGCTAACAAGTGAGAAAATTAAAAAGTTACAAAACTTTGTCATGCAGTCATCAAAGTTAAACAATGATGTAGAAACTATGAAATATGACATTTCAAATTCTATTTACCATGTATATGGCAACCATAGTAACTGTAATGAAAGATATTGTAGTGTTCTTGGTCATCAAGATAATGTATTGTGCCAAAAATTTGAAGCATCTGGATTGATACATTATTTTAAAGGTAATGTTATTTTTGTTGACTTACTTAGAAATACCTTTTTTTTTGTAATAGATGCTCAAGATTTTTTAATGAAAAAAGCTCATAAGATTGTTTCGTATGAAAATAATAATAAAGCCGAGATGTTTATGTCACTGCTGTCAAAAATGAATGCTGGTAAGAGGTTGAATTTAATTCAAAGACGATCTTTTGAAGTACGGAGTTATTTGGCAGCTCTTAGATACAATGAAGGTACACTGAAATCAACATTCTTGGAACTATTCTTCATTAGAATACTATCTATTTATCTGAACTTGTTTTAGGACTATTATGGCAAGTGCAAGCTTATGAGGATGCAACAACATCAGATGTAGGGGAATACTTCTCAAAGTTAATTAGAAGAAGCGCTATGAAAAAACAGCACAAACAAAAGAGGCGATATAAACATAAGGGGTCCTGTAGTATGGATATGGATTATGGTACTGAAGCAAATCAAGCACTTTTAAATCCAGAAGAATTTAAATCGGAATGCAAAAGAATTCTTCAATCCAATCAGGTTTTTCATTATAAACATTATGAACTTAACATTAAAAATAAGAATTCTCTTTCAGTTTTTATATACATACTTTATTAAGGAAGTAGGTAATAAATAACACTGACATGATCTATTTACCATTTACAATGTGAGTGGTAATATAATGAAAAAGTGTACAGGTTATTTCTTGAAAGTAATTTTATTGTTTTTTTAATGGGTGGTTACTGTATAGTTAATACAGTCTGGGTTCCGATAGGTAAGCAAGCGTAAATTCGAAGCTGGATAAGTATATCAACAGCAGTGGAAAAATATAAACACTATAAATGCATATGGGTCGTGCATGGCTATTTGCTTGTGTAGTGATAGTATTCAAAATGTCCTAACATTGTCTTGCTTTGGTACTATAAAATGTGTTTGCTTTCTATAATGCTTCTTATATCCTCTGTAGATATACTGCATGTTTGCATGTTCATAAATCTGCGTGTTTATTGACATATAGTATTATATATCATATATTCATTCTTTTTTTTAAAAAGATTACGGAAAGTCAGCAGTGGCAAATTGCATCAGCAACTGTAGGTCAGTTTGATAATCCCATTTTCAAAATTGAAAGAAGACGTCGCCTAACTGCTTCGAATTTTGGTGCTGTTGTAAAACGACAACGTAGTGCCTGTAAACCCTTGCTAAGAAGAATATTGTATTCTAAAGGCATATCAACTCCAGCAATCGAATATGGGAAAAACTTTGAAGCCAATGCCAGACTTAAATTTGAAAATGAAATGGGATTATTAGTGCATGTAACTGGATTGTTTGTGGATACTACATATGGATTTTTAGGAGCTTCTCCAGATGGTAATACTAAGTCGTAAAACACTATTAACATTTTGTAGTTTTTAATTTTTCTTTGTAGGGCTTATCGGTGATAATGCACTTATTGAAATTAAATGTGCCTATAGTTTAAATAAGAATAGGCAATCTATTGATGACGCAATACAAAATAATAAAAACTTTTATTTAAAATATAACGAGTTTGGACAACCGACATTGAAGCAAAATCATAACTATTTTTATCAGGTATAATTCTGTAATATCATAAATAATTGATAAAGTACAATAAATATATTTCTAGGTGCAAGGCCTCTTGAATATCACCAAAAGAGAATTATGTTACTTTATTATATACATAAATGATAAAGAACCACTTTTCGTGGAAAAAATTGCGAAAAATGAATCTTTGTGGCAAGAAAGAATGCTACCAAAATTAAAAAAATTCTATATGGGGTGTTATTTACCAGAGCTGATTCAAAGATATATTGAGAGAGGAGTTGAGTGCCCTCATGAGGAAGTGTCAGTTTAAAAGCACTTTTGCCGTAAGTTGAAAGACAAGTTCGTTCATTTATGACTTATGTATGTTACACTCCTAGGTGGGACAAGTTGTGGATAGTTTTGTCATACTTGATCATGACCATAAACACTATTTCATCTGTATGATGGGGTCCAGTAAGAACAAAACATTGTATTGGCAATGACTTGGTGCAGTTAGTGTTGTAAGATTAGGAAAACAGCTTGTGTTTAACCTGTATCAAGCTCATACTTGCTGCATCGATAGCAGGCCATGACTGTATATGTGACCTGTACCTCCAAATAGAACCAAGGCAGCATATAGGGACTCTGTTAACTTTAACTGAGTAGAAGAAAACAAGTGTATCTCCCATATTGCCTTGGTATGCCAATAACTAGGCCCAATATTTTCATTAGTAATTGTTAGGGACATTCCACTGATGGTTTCTTTCAAACACAACTACAAAATACTTTACCACTATAGTCAGTGGAGTTTTAATTTATTTTGAAGCTGGTAATTAGTGATGGACATAATAGTTCGAATCGATGCACTAGCTCATGCGACCTAATTGAGACATGGAAGAACTAGTTCATAGGAATAGTTCGCAAAGAACTACTTGTACCTTATGTCTGTATTTTAAGACAGAGATCCTTGTTGAACTAAAGATTAGCAGTATATATTATACTTTGTAACACAGTATTCTTCAATATTAATTGTAAATCCGTAAATTTACGAGAAAAGTAAATAGCTAGACTTCGAGTTAGATTGAGGCAACTCATTTTAGTATTTTACAATAATATTTCTAAACTAACAACCTATAATCACCATATTATAGAGATTATAAAAATTAAATTGTTGTACAAGAGAGTTTAGATGAGGCAAAGAGTAGAGTGGTTCTCATTCATATATATTACTGTACGTAAAGTTTGATAACACAAAATGGTTCTTTATAATTAGTAAATCTACAAGTTCCCTCTAATTCCTTTATAGTTTAAGATTTTTTATTTTTCCAAAGGAAATTTTGAAAATATATTACTATATGTTTATTCTCTAAAAAGAAGTATTAGTGTCAATATTATATAATATATGAAATTTAATGTATGTATGTTCCCTATAGACTCCGAAGCCGATGAACCGATTTTGATGAAATTTTCAGGAAAACTAGCATAGTCTGGATAGTGTTCATCTGAAGTTTTCACTTACCACTTTGTCTAAATAAAAATATTTTTAGAGATGCACTGAACATTGATACGAAATCAAAATTTATTTTATACACATATGTATCTGTCATATAAACAAAAATTATTATTTATAACATATATTTTTAATTTTAGTGATATTTTCCATACAGGTATATGAGAAATGAATTTAAGACCTTGTGAACTACATTTCTCTGACCGAAAGATGGTTTCAGCATGGTTTCAATAGTCACACACAGTTACTGCTTTTTATGAAAAGTAGTTCGCCGGGAACTAGTTCGCTTGGAAATTGCGAACTACTTCATTTAGTTCTATGAGAAGAATCGTTCTTATTGAATCGGTCGTTCGCGAACTACCCATCTCTACTGGTAACTGCAAGCCTGAAAGTATTCTCTTTCTGGAGATCACTACAATAATGTACTAATGTACAATTGGTTTCTTTTCAAATGGCCGGTGTAAATTGAAAATAGATCCCCAAATTCTACGATAGTAACATTCTAATGTTCGAGTTAAGAACGGGACAAGCAAAAAACATGCATCGTAAATCTTATATGTATAGCATGAATAAGCCATTGTACTTAATATGAGTATGGTTTATATTTTCTGAAGTTTTTAAATACTTTATTTTCCACAATCTGCACGAAATATACATGTCATATATATAGTAACGAATGAAACACATATTTTGAATGCCTTGCTTTTAAAATTATATATAATTAAATATTAAATACAATTAAAAGAAAAAGATTGTATTACGTTATGAATTAAATTGCTTTGTAAAAGAAACTACATCGGCCATATACTATAAGCCAATATATTTGAAATATTTGTGTTTATTCATAATAATTTATTGTCTGATAGGGATAACGTTCATGCTAGGTACTTTATTAGAAAAAATCATTTTTATCTTCCTCAATATCTTTCTGGCTTTTATTTTATTCTATAGTCTTTTATTTTGATTTCTACAGGGAGATCCACTATTTTTCATTAAATCTTGGTTTTATGGAATTTTGGACTTGTTACTATTCTTTCTGGAAGTGATTTGTATTTATTTTAGATGTTGAAGCTTTTTATTTAAAATAACAATGTTTAACTGAAAATTAAAATAATACTTAAACAATTTAGTATTATAACAACCCATGTTTTTCTTATAAAAAGTAAAAATTGTTATATTCTCTAATAAGGGAATGTTTAAAATTATTAAAAATTATATTTTTCCCGATCAACACTGATATTTTGAATTAGTTTACTTCACTAAAAAAATCGAAATTTACTAATACGTCGTCAACTACTAAGTTTAGAGAAATTTCTAAAGAATACAAAAGCATTAAAATGTGAATTTTAGAAAGACTTTTTTTGAAATTTCTACCGGAAGGAGGCCTTCATATCTTACCAAAAACCGGTTTTTAGCAAATATCTTACAAATTATTGATTCTTTACAGATTTATCTAGAATACAATAATATTTAGAGCCCGAATTAGAACAACTTTTGTATAAAAGAAATTTGAAAATTCGGACCAGACGTAAGACTTTACTCTTATCGAATAGCAGTTTTTTTTATACAATCTATATACATGTATTATAAGTGCAAAAGTAATTAGAACTACATTTGGAACAATTTTTCTATAAAAGAAAGTTTAAAATTTGGACCGGAAGTAATGCTTCTACTCATCAAATATCTGTTTTTTTTGGAAAATCTCACAAATTTTGCATTCTAGTCAGATTTATTAAGAACACAAAATTGTTTGAGCCACATTTGGAATAATCTTTATATAAAAAAAAATCAAAATTCGGACCGGAAGTAACACTCTTACTTTCTTTTATTTTTTTTTATTTATTTAACGATAATAACGTAGAAGTATTTGATTGGGCGGCAAAATCTCCATATCCGAATCCCATTGAAAATATGTGGAGTGCTATGGTGCCGAATAGGAATGCTAATAATGATAGAGTTCAACTTAATATAGAAAATATTACTCAATATGCACAATCTGTATGGGAGCATTTCAGAGGAAGAAACTTATGTGTAACTTTAATAAATTCTATGCAATCAAGAATGCAGGAGTATATGGACGATAATGGATTTTATATGTCGTACTAAGGTTTTTATTATTGCGAAAAGGAAACAAACTATAAGACCAAAATCACATAACCATTTTCTTTAATTTCTTTATTAATTAATTACTATTATACAGGGTGAGTCATTAGTAGCCGCTTCTTCGATTGCTCTTTTGTGTTTTAAATAAAAGAAAAAACAATTAGTGGAAGATCCATGGTTGCTTGTGGCGCATATTGTAACAATACTTTAAGCTCTGGCGCACTTCCGGTTTCGACGGAAATGTACGGAACTTAATTTTTTTAAATGATTCACACTATATATTTTTGGATTTTCTTGTACTGCTTTAAATTGTCTGTTTGACTGTTTTTTCTTTTTCAAAACTGGGCCAATAGTTTTTGAGTTATTAATTTTTTTTGAAAATATTTGACCAAAACACGTGTTCAGAAAAAAATCATTTTCACATTGTTTTTAAAAGTAAAAACATTAACTTTGGTGGTGCTTGTAGCCAAGAAAATTCTACATCATTTGGTAAAGTTGCACTCGACAATACCTCAAAAAACTTTGTTTTTTCAAAGCCTACTTCCTGAAATTTTCACGTACCAAAAACTTATTATTTTTAAATGGAACACCTAGTATTTTATTGAGTCATTTTGTTTCTTTCATTTTTGTTAACAATGTCCTATACCTATCTTTTGTAATTTTTGAGATAATCACTATAGGAGCAATTAGCGGTCAATTAAAGACTACGGGCGCTGTTCTATTCACCCAAATTTTCGTCCAATAAAGGCTGGAATGCGGCTGATTGCCTCAGTCAACTGTTGAAGAAAGTGGATATACATTTATTTCAAACTTACAAAAGCATCGCTGTTAGTTATCATCCAAATGAATTAGTCTTATGAAGAGTTAATAGATATGATTGACGTTTTGGGTGAATCTGAAAGAAACTTTTTGCTAGTATCCAGACTTTATGCACAGCGATCCCTGGTAGAAGTCAACCGAATCCAGAAACCTTCGAAAATATAAAGTGGACGGTTTGAGTGAACAGAAAGCATTGAATATGAAAGAAGGTGCAGAAAAAGCAATAACTGGTGAGGATAAGACGTTTATGGTACTTGCGAGTGTAGTCGATCACCTCCATACTAGTACTACGAAAATTAGTCGTCAGTTAGATGTAAGTCAAATTTGAGAATCCAGAATAATTAGGAAATATGAAATTCACCCGTAGCATATTTATACACAGGGTTAGATGAAAGAAATTTTCAGAATCGCTTACATTTTTGTCAATTGGCAGCAGATAAATTATCCTGGCTTTCTCAACTTTTTGTTGTCTACCAACGAAGCCACCCTCTATTAAAGTGAATACGTTCATCGTCACAATTTCCATTATTATAACACTTAAAATCCCCCATTTTATCACACCTGTAAACTTTCAAAATCGTTGGTCATTAAAACTGTGGGGAGGAATAGTGGGTAGTTACATAATTGGACCTTATTTCTTTGATGAAAATGTTAATGGTGAAGAGTATCTTCGCTATCTACGGACGGATTTTCAAAACTTTTTGAAGACCTCTTCAAATATGTTAGTAAACATAACCTTTATTTTATTTCGATGTTAACCAACAGTGTCAAAAATGCAACTGGACATTGCCGGAATTAAAAAAATTAAATGCGATGCTCTTCATTCTATAAAATTATTACTTTTGGGATAGTTGGATATAACATTTATATTGTTTGACAGTTGACTAAGGATGTCGGGCGCCATCCCTGCCCTCCATTGGTTGAACGAATATTTTGGTGCATAGAACAACAGCGCTCGTAGTTCTTTAATTGATCGCTAATAGCTCCTATAGTGATTATCTCAGAAATTACAAAAGATAAGTATAGGACATTGTTAACAAAAATGAAAGAGAATAAAAAAAGGAACAAAATGATTCAATAAAATACTGGGTGTTCCATTTAAAAAATATAAGTTTTTGGTATGTGAAAATTTCAGGAAGTAGGCTTTGAAAAAACAAAGTTCAGTGAGGTATTGTCGAGTGCAACTTTACCAAATGATGCAGAATTTTCTTGGCTACAAGCAACAACAAAGTTAATGTTTTTACTTTTAAAAACAATGTGCAAATGATTTTTTTCTGAACACGTGTTTTGGTCAAATATTTTCAAAAAAAATTAATAATTCAAGAACTATTGGCTCAATTTTGAAAAAGAAAAAGCAATCGAACAGACAATTTAAAGCAGTACAAGAAAATACAAAAATATATAGGGTGAGTCATTAAAAAAAATTAAGCCCCGTGCACTTCCTGTAAAACCGGAAATGCGCCAGAGCTTAAAGTATTTTTACAATATGCGCCACAAGCAACCATGGATCTTCCACTAATTGTTTTTCTCTTATTTAAAACACAAAAGAGCAATCGAAGAAGCGGCTACTAATGACTCACCCTGTATATTAATTACTAAAAACTTGATATCTGCTACAATTTTTGTTTTAATTTATTCTGGTAAAGGTTAGAGAAATTAATTTTACAATCCTAATTAAATTTTATTACATGATTACCCATTAATTGCACAGAAGTTCAAATATGGGACCTTGTATGTATATATGTATTATTTTTTGTTATAAACTTGTAAGAATAAGTTTATAATATCACTACATACAATTAAATCATGTTATAATGTAATAATTAATACGAAATGCAAAATTTTGCTGTTTTAGAATATGTTTTAATTTTTTTAGAGAGCTATATCTAAAAATGAGGTGTAGTCACCATACGACTTTTTTATACGTATGTGACATCCGAAATGTGTATACAAAATTTGTTCCAAATCAAATTTTAAGTTGCCTCTTTATAAAATAAACCTCTGATTAAAAGTGTATCTTCCGGTCCGAATTTTGGACAATTTTTTTATACAGAAATTATTGCAAATCCAACTCAAAATATTTTTATTCTCTTAATAAATCTCTATAGAATGCATAATTGCGAAATATTTGCAAAATACTGCTATTCGATAAAAGCAAGAGTGTTACTTCCGGTCCGAATTTTGAAATTTCTTTTATACAAAAATTGTTCCAATTCGGGTTCTAAATATTTTTGTATTCTAAATAAGTCTGTACAAAATGAATAATTTGCAAGAAATTTGCTAAAAACCGCTTTTCGCGGTAGGTAGAAAGACCTACTTCCACTAGAAATGCCCAAAAAAGTCTTTCTAAAATTCACATCTTAGTACTTTTGTATTCTTTAGAAATTAGTTTAAACGTGACGACGTATTAGTAAATTTTGATTTTTTTAGTGAAGTAAACTACTGCTTCCGGTCTACCGATTTTACTCAAAATCTAATCTGATCTCAAGAGGAAGATTATTAAAGTTTGGTATTGATAGCTGTAGCCGTTTGGACACTGAGACACAGACAGACAGACAGACAGAGAGAGAGAGGGAGAGAGGGGGAGAGGGAGAGAGAGTGAGAGAGGGCGAGAGAGAGAGAGAGAGAGGGAAGGAGGGCGAGAGAGAGACGTTTGCCAAAAGCCACTTTTTCGGTATCAGGCGACCTTAAAACGTGGACATCTGCATCATAATTCCTTACTACGTATAAGAAAGTATAAAGGCAAATATTGCTTTAATTAATAAACCACAAGACAAGGTGTTAAATCGTTGATTGAAGGAATATAAAAGATGCGCAACGCTATAGTAAAACAGCGCGTCTTTCCGTTAAGTCGTCCCACAAACCCCTTGCCGAGAAACATCATCGCTGTCTCGGGCTGTTTCGAATCCCGGATCCAAACGACTGATGCAGTCGTATAGATCTCGGTTCCAGTTTTGGCTACGCTCAGTGCTATAGTGGCGCATCTTTATGTATTCCTTCAATCAACGGTTAAACTCATTATTTTTATTTTCTTATACGTAGGATAAGGAAGTATTGTGATGATGAAAATTTCAATATTATCTCCCTCTTGAGATCTGCTTAGATTTTCAGTAAAATCGGCAGACCGGAAGTAGTAGTTTACTTCAGTGAAAAAATCCACTCTTACCAATATTTTGTAAATTACTAAGTTTAAACAAATTTATAAAGAATTCATATATACTCAAAATTAAATTTGAGAAGAATTTTATTAAAAAAGTTTTTCGAAATTCCTACCGGAAGTAGGTCTTTTACTCTTATCGAAAATCAGTTTTTTGCGAATATTTCGCAAGTCATGCTTTTTAGACAGGTACGTTACTAGTATAAAAGTATTTAGAACTTAATTTTCAATACCTTTTGTATAAAAAAAAATTTTAAATTCGGACCGGAAGTAACACTTTTACTCTTATCGAATAGCGATTATTGCAAATATTTCGTAAATTATGCATTCTATATATATTTATCAAGAGCATAAAAGTATTTAGAGTTGGATTTGGAATATTTTTTGTATAAAAGAAAATTCAAAATTCCGACCGGAAATAATACGTTTACTCTTGGCGAGTAGCTTTTTTTTGCAAATATCTCACTAAGTATGTATCCTGTAGAGATTTACTAAGAGACTGGAAGTACTTAGAATAGGATTTTGAATAAGTTTTGTATAAAAAAATTTTTAAAATTGTATGATTTGAAACGCTCATACGTATAAGAAAGTCGTGTGGTGGCCACACCTCATTTTTTTTATTTGAATTAATTTAAAAATAAGGTATGAGTTATAATAACAAAACTAAAGATATTTTTCAAAAGCATTTGGGTATATTATCTGTTGAACTAAGCAAATAGAAATAAATTTAGTAAATCAGGGTCACCTGTTATTTAAATTATTTTAGGAAGCTAAACCGGTTCGTTTTATAATCCAGAATATATTATTATGGAAGTAGAGGAAAGGAATGTAAATAAGAAATTATACAATGAGCAGCATTCAACAAATATAAATACTCTTTGGAGATATTTATTTAGTGTGTTTTCAAGACCAGACATCCATACAATTAGAATGTGACTATCGACAGATACGCGCAGCGTTTTTAAACTCACACCGGCCATTCCTAAAGAAACCAATTGTACATTATAATACGATTATAATAAATCAATAAAATGGATTTCTTTGACTTTTACTTTCCATTTCCTTATATAGTTTGTACAAATTAAATTAAATTTGTTTTAAATAATAATGTATGTATATAATACATGTAATACTCTGAATTTTCTTTTGTCTATAAGTTCAAAATGAACAAGAATTTAATTATTTAAATTATTTACTATTTCTTGCAAAAGTTTTGTCGCATTAGATATAACTGAGTACCACATTCTTCGTTTTAAATAGCTTAGGTGTGTGGCTTAGGTGATATTTGTATAGACAACCAGTCATACTATAATGCTATCACAATTATATTATTTTACACTTGCGCCCTCTCTTAGGAAACCGTCCAAGGTAGTGTCTATGTGTGTGTGTAAATATGGCCGCTGTTTACTCAATATTTGAAATATGCAAATAATCCCAACTAATACATCATTACCAAAATTTCTGTTATATTTCTCTTCTACGAAACACGCGCCATAGGGTTAAGGGGTTCTTTTGATAAAATTGAAATAAAAAATTTATAAAAAGAATTTGTGGAAATTAAACCCCTATACCATACGTAGGAAGATATTACGACTTATTTCATACAATAAAACAAACATTTAATGATTTTATAACCGATATTTGCATAAATATAAAATTGTTACCGGCCCATAGGTATCTACTTTATCTTAACCCCCCCTTAAGTACATATTACACACGCATTTAAAATGTAATGCATTATACGTACAACACAAAATAATCCCGCCACGACTCAACAGCTGATGGCTGACTACTGCGCAGTCACGCACGTGTCGGTTTTACGGAGGACAATTATTTCCCTCTACTGAAACTACTGTTTCTATTACATAGCTATATACTGTGGTTATACTATCGGGAATACTGTATTTTATTTTAAATTTCGTCAGTCATGTGTTGCACATTGTGGAATAGTAGAATTTGGCATTTTCAGAGCTTCAAAAACTAGTACTATTTCATTATAAAAACTTTCTATTTAAAAGTTAGCAAGAAGAAAAACTTGTAATTCGAAAAAACAAAATAGATCTTTAAAACCAGAACACATATTAGTTTCAGTCGTGTCCTACTTTCCGATGAGTTTGCATCACGTACATATACTAGTGACTGAATAAAAAGAGAAGATATTATTTGGGCAAGTTAAGTGATAAAAGAATATTTTATATCTAGTAATCAAAATTAAAAGCAAAAAATTGGCTGAGAATCAAAAGGATTTTTTAAGAATAATGTATGTGGCGCTAAATTTACTAATATCTTATCAAAAATCTATTTACATAGGTATACAAATTGAATTCGTATCATGAGTTAATTGCCTGTAGGTTAATACCTTTATCTGTTTGCATCAATAAATAGTAGTTTACATAATTAATTATTGTATCTATTTATTCAAGTTGACTCTGCAAAAGCGTATTCCAATAAATACCACAAAACACTATTTGTTATACTAGTAATGTTCCATCCCAAAATGATAAATGATAATTTAACATAAACATGAGTCCTACAGAACTACTTCAGGTTATATACAAACTGTGTATACAAACAAGTATTGGCAGTGATGTAAAATTACCGTAATTTATATTTTTCGGTAAATTAGAGCGCTCTTTTTTGTCAAGATTTATTCTTGAGTAAATCACCATGGTAATTTAAAGATCGGTAATTTACCAAAAATATAAATTACGGTAATTTTACATCACTAATTACAGGTGTTTCAAATTTAAAAAATCTCAATACAACTATTTATTTTATATTTTTGCTAACTAAATAATACATACATTGCTGAGTTTGGAAATATTTACGTATTATATTATATATATTTACAATTTTATGTTTATATAAATTTGCAAACCAGTCCAAGATTTATGATTATGTAAAATTAATTGTGAACCCTTGTTTAAACAAAAAAAAAAAAACAAGAAAATATATATGAACTTTCACTTACCTCTGAGAAGCTGAAAAACAGGGGAATGGATCCAGCCAGGTATGATCCTATGAGCATTACAACCACCAGGGCCAAAAGCATGAGAGTCTCTTCCATGATGTTTGTAAAGCTTTTTCCAACTACCTGGCAATCCTGAGTTGTAGGCGATTACTGCTGATGGAGTATTTTAAAAAATGCATGCGTATCACACAAGATTTGCAACAATACGATGAAACTACAGTAGCTTACACGTATCAAAACACTAAACCGGTCACGTGACCCAATAAATGTCAACAACTAGGAACTTAGGTTAGATTTCCTGCTGTTCAAATGGTTCCGTACAATTTAATTATGAATATACATATATACATAACATTCCTACACACGTTTAATATAGCAAAAAATGGATAATGGATTGCCATTATCAGATAAAGTACATAAACCCAATAAAAACAACATGATCAACCACAAATGACAACCCTATGTCATGAATCAGTGCGGCAAATATAGAAACAGAACAGAAAACTGCTGGTAATAGAACTAGATATTAGTACATGCGTTCAGTAATTATTCCTGATATAAGTAAGGTAAAAGTATCTCGCTTTGTTAATATGACACATTTTGAGTATATGCAACATTCTCAGAATAATATTAATTAAAATAAGTTCCTCTTATGAAGTATCTCACTTAGCGACTTCTTAAAACACTGTGTGGAAAAGGGGGCATATTATTATATGTCATGCACAGAGACATTCAAAATATCTATTCCGCACAATCTTTTTGAATCTCTGAATATTTTGTAATAAAATATAATTTAATGTTATGTGATTGTGTACGTAGGGCGTATTAAATAAAAATATTACTATCTGAATTTGAAATACTAGGTAATATCTTGAACAACTTATTCAAGAATTATGCTAATTTTTGAATTTGCAAATACTTGTTCCTACGAGTAAAGAATAGAACAGGAGAGAGTCTCTTTAATAATAACATTTGTCCAAATGTGGTAACTCAATATGGCCGCCGCAATGCCTAGGCGTGCATAAATATTTTGTATAGGGTATATGTACACTTCCTGTGTTCTCGATAATCATTTAAAATAGGTTGTTAGTCTAAAAATAATTAAAGAAATATCGTGAGTGTATTATGTTTTCAATTCTTTTCTTCTTTTTAATATATTATAAACGGGTTTAAAGGAAATCTGCGTCAAAAATATAACAAATATTAAATGACTTGGGTATATATGTTACGACACTAAACACATAATCAGACATGTCAGATATATGACAATTTATTTAAAATACCTCTTTTTAAATTATTATTGCCTATGTTGAATGCCAATGAAATAACTTACCGATGAAGAGAAAAATTAATATTATTTGTTCTTGCCGTTTTAGAACGACCACAAGCCACACAATTGACCATTATAGAAACACTAAAATGTCACTTTTGACATAATCGGACATAACTGACCTACCGAAAGTGGTAACTCAGTCTAAATAATACCTATTTCCCCACTACGTTATTATCTCTCCTGTTCTATTCTTTACTCGTAGACTTGTTCTGATAAAAATTAGTCACAAAACTTTTAAGTCGAACCGGTTCTTACTGCTAATGAAGATGTTTATGCTGCTGGCGCTAGTATTGGCTGAATGCGATGAATCTAGTGACAAAATCTAAAATTTTATTACATGCCGTGTAATCGAAATTGAAAACAAAAATGTTCCTAAAAATAGTTTCTAATGTTTTGATATTTGTGGGATTTGTTCTATTTTCATAAATTTATTGTACTTTACTGTTGTTACTGGAATTGTTTTAAATTACAGTACTTAGATAAGAAAAATGGAGTTAGAATCTTGATCTCTTGCGCATAATTAAAATGAATTTACAATCATTATTTCAAGATTTTAATCCAAGGTATAGTACATTTGTTATTGTAATACTTTCGTGTTTAACAATAATGTCAATTCTTATCAAAAATAAATTATAAATAGAATATATGTATTCTGTTGTAGCAAATTTGTTGTACATACATGTTTGTTAATATTCCTTGCTCTTTTTGCTCTACGTTTGGACCAAACAGTGTCTTGGTCATTTTGGTGTGTCTTTGCTCCAATATGGGTATGGAAAGGTTTAGTAATAACTGGAGCAACAATAGGTAGCTACATTTGGTGGAGATATCCGCATTTTAGGTACTGTTCTTACCTATATCCATTTTCAAATTTACCTTTTGTATGTAACAATTTTGTTTGAAGCAGCATGTGTTAATCAGATATTTTTATTCGTAGATTAGAGGGAGAAGCATATATACATTACAAATCTATGCTAATATCTCTGGCCCTTCATCTAATATTACTAATGTTTGAATTGTTAGTATGTGACAAATTGGAGTCGGGTAGACATTTATGGATCTTAGTATTTATACCTTTAATATTTATATCGATAGTAAGCATAGCTGTGTGCATTTGGGCTGTAAAACATGATCGATCATTCGAGGTAAATAAAAAAAAAATTATTTTCTTTTTATTATACAATTTTTCAATTACAGTTGGAATTATTTTGTGCTGTGAATGTCCTGCAATTTATATTTCTAGCATTAAGATTGGATAAGTTTATACTCTGGTCATGGGAAGTAGTTTTTGTTCCATTATGGATTGTTATGTGCTTGTCACTTGTAAGTATTTTTCAACAAAAATAAATAATGCATTTAGTACAGAATTCTGTAACTTTTTATTTACATAAAAGTTCATATTTTTTAGGTTGGAGTATTATATACAATCATATTTGCTGGAATATTATTAAGAACACCAGAAGTCAATGCTCAACAGAGGCGTGCAAGTTTTCAGAGTGCATTGGGTTATACATTTTTAGTGATACCAATACTGATATTTCAGGTTTGAAATCGTAAAATAATATGTTGATATTTATTCATAGTTTAATTTGTTCCAGGTATTATTAGCTAATAAATTAGATGATGATATCACAATAAGTTACATAGCTGTTGTTAGTCCTTTATTTGTGTCATTTATTACACTTATATTGATGTCATTCAGTTCTAAAGGCGGCAATAAATGTAAGTATAATTACTTAAAACCAATTATATTAAAAATAATATGAGAATTAATGAAATAGGGTGGTTTGGAATTAGAAAAGACTTTTGTTCGTTTATTTTGGGAGCATGTCCATTATTACAAGAATATGCTAACATTGCATATCACAGTGAAAGAAGTACCAACGGAGTTGAAATGCAACAGACAGAGAAGAGAGAACACAATATACTGAAGAAAGCTGATCTTTTGAAACCAGTGTTGCCTATTATTTCGATAGAGATGCCAGACTGATTTTATATGTGTTTTATTATATATTTAAGTTGGAATAGAAGAGATCTTCTCAAAAGTAGAAAGTTAGATAAACTAAATTACATCATTATGTAAATATATTAATATATGTGCTTCCTAAGAAGAAACAGAAGATATTGTAATATTTTTATCTGTTAATTAAGTTAGAAAGAAAGTATTAGCATTTTTTTGTATTTTGTTAATAAATGAAAAACTCGATGAAGTTTGTTTATTACTCTCCTTGTTACGCTTTCAATTAAGTGCATGTAATTCAATCTAAATTACTTTGCTAAAATCTGTTTATGTAATGGGGAAAATGTTCAACTGCAATAAATTATATTGATAATTTTCAAAGAAATAGAATTTTTTTTAGGATGCATCTAATTCAATGATAAAGACACTAACCTTGATTATAATACATGAAATATACATTATATTTCAGAGTTATGTAACGGGTAGATACCGGACATTTATTTTTTTAAATTTCCATATTGCTCTTCTTGAAAAAAATTGCTATAAATAATGTAACGTAAATAAATAAATTTACTAACGACACGATTATTAAATATTTTATGTATATTATCAATCATCAGAGAAAATACATTTTATAAAATTCCCGCGTATATAGTAATAACTCTATGGAATAGATGTCACTAAACATTGTCCGACTATGTGAGTAATACACTTACGTTTCAGATGTTGTACCCATGTCAAAAATTGAAGAGAAAGAGATAGCTATAGAGTTCATATGTTTTAGCTTGTTCACTGTGTGTAATGGTGAAAACAAGAAAATCGTGCAGTTGCGAGTTGTCCGCCATTGTTGTATCGTGAGCAGACATATTTCTCCGCCATATTGGGCGACCATATTTTATAAACAATAAATCGGCCATCGGACATCAAAATAGTAATGGCCGACCAAAACATTATGTGCGAAGTGGAAATGCAACCGGATATTCAGGAGTGCGTCGAAATTGAAACAATACCGGTTGATATGCACGATGCTGTTGAGACAATTGTCGAATGTGGTGAACCTATTATTCCTTTGCACTCGTTAGAAGGCCGCGATATTATTTTAGAGGCCCAAGAAGAAATAATAGACGATACCGGGGATCCCTTAAACTTGTACGATGTCCCTGTGCCGGACGGTTCAGATATATACGTGGAATCATCTCCAGGGCCTTCCAAGCGGAAGAAAACGGTCAAACGCGGCTCTAATATTCTCAGGCGCGATAGCGAGATGATGCTTAGCGAGATTCAACACGAAACCAGGCCTAGAAAATGGGAACAAAAACAAGTACAAATAAAAACAATGGAAGGAGAATTTTCCGTAACGATGTGGGCATCAGGAACTAGTGATGGTAAGTTTTGATGTGTTTTACCTCCTTCTGCGATTGATTTTTTACCGATGGCAAGGTCAATTGGGTCACTACACATCTCCCCTGATTTTCAACTATGAAGCTGTTGTATTTATACTTATTTATTACTCAAAATATAAAGATTATTGCAGAGCAAAACAACCATGGCCATTTGTTTTCTGCCATTTTATTAAATGGCTGAACGAAATCTCAATGGACGATGACTAATGGCCGCCACAATCCATTTTTTTTTTCATGAAATAATAAAATTCATGTTTACTGTTACCGAGCAACTTATTTATAGTAAATAAAATGATTGCAACAACAAACGGCATGAATTGACAGGTAAACAATAGTTTTCTTAATTGTTAATAAAATTGATTGACTGACATTTTTCTTCCATGTTGGTAATTTAGGTATCGTAAAATACCATATAAAATACCCTAAAAATAAGTATGCATTAAACTATTTCAAATAAAATATATAAATTAATTTTTCTACTGATATAAATCTGTAAAATCTGTAATTTATTTTCTGCCTATAACTATGAAACAAAAATAGCACATTTATTAATTAAAATTTTCTTGACAGCAGTAAGGGTAGATATAAAGTATAAGTTTTTATATTTTGATCCTTGATATTAGGATATTATGTATTTTCTTTTAGATGAAGGATCAAATCCAGAACCAGATCCTGATTATACAGAATATATGACTGGTAAGAAATTACCTCCAGATGGGATGCCAGGTTTAGATTTGTCAGATCCCAAACAACTAGCCGAATTTGCAAGACCTGGGTTGAAAAGTCCTCGTATGAGAAGACCTAACCAAGATGCTAGTGATCGAACGATTGGTAAATTATATTATTGGGCTGCTATAATTATAACATTGATTATATTATTTTAGCATGTCCCCATAAAGGTTGCAACAAAATGTTTAGGGATAATTCTGCTATGAGGAAACATCTACACACACATGGTCCTCGAGTGCATGTGTGTGCCGAATGTGGTAAAGCATTTGTGGAATCTAGTAAATTAAAACGTCATCAACTTGTACATACAGGAGAAAAGCCTTTCCAATGTACTTTTGAAGGTTGTGGGAAGAGATTTAGTCTCGATTTTAACTTGAGGTGTGTACCTAGAAGTTCTGCAGTGAATTGTTCTTTTGGATATATGAATACCTACTGTACCTGTTATAATTTTAGGACACATGTTCGAATACATACAGGTGATCGTCCTTATGTTTGTCCATTTGACGGCTGTAATAAAAAGTTCGCTCAATCGACGAATCTCAAAAGTCATATATTAACACATGCCAAAGCCAAGTAGGTTATGTTTATTAGTTAATGTAATCCGAACAATTTTTTTTTAGATTTTTCTTAGGTGTTTTTGAGTTAAACGTTTATTTTTTTCTTATAGATCAAGAAACTCGATGGCTCGCTCTGCACCTAATGTTCAAATGCTCCAACCCCAATATGTAAAAGTGGAGGTCAATGATATTGAACCGCCATATATAGTTTACGCGGATTAATAAGGTGAGCTTTTAAGAATATGACTTGTTGATTAAAACTTAAAGTACTGAACAAGCACTCAAGAAAAATATTGTTTTTACACTCATGAAATTAAAAATTTCTTCTAGTGATATTAATTACAGATTTTATCTTCAATCATTGTGGTGTCATCAGTGAGTGAGGAACTCGAAAGCTAAGAACACATCCTGACTGCGTTTGTTCATATTCGTTACAATGAATTTTAGAAGTAAAGAGTTGTTGAATTACATCGATTAATATATCTACATCTTTATGCCTTTGAAATGTGAAGATGTAAGCCTGTGGATGATCATCAAAACTCTTATTCTACTATGTCAGACCACTTCAACAGAATCCAAAAAGATTGTATGTAACACATACGTTCAACTATCTCAATTATTTTTACATTGAGCTACATGTTTACGTGTTATAGTCATACGGAATTTCTCGGGCTGAGGTCATAATCACCTGTTACTAAAATTAAACTAATGTGGACTTAGCTTCATGTGTAAATAAATTGGTACGATAAAGTGAATACTTAAAAACCAAATTTGCAGAAGTGATAATGGACCATATGATCTACATCATCATACTGAAGTTATGTGACAGTAAAAGTGCTATTATTTATTTTATAATTTCGTTTTCAGCTTTCTGTAATAACTTTGAGATGGATTATCATGTTGTTTTTTTGTGAAAAACACTGCATATAGGTTAAGATGTAACTTAGAATTTAAGTTGATTTTGTTTTGTGATTTAATACAATAGGACTTACATGATTCTTGTACTGAGTTTTGTTCTTGTACATTCGTCTTTTCTTAAAAATATTTATCACAGAGCTGGTCTAATTTGTTACAGCTTCTTTTTATATACATATATGTAGTTGTGTAAAAAGTACCTGCTAAGTTATGAATGGTATTTTCTTAAGTTAGATAATTGACGTTTATTTAATGTAAAAATGGTAAAAATTTCACAAATTTGGGTGGGTTCATATTGTGGTAAGATCAGTTCTGCTTAATAAGACAAAATAAACAGTTTTGTTACTTTGTTTATCATTTAGCTGTATGCTTATGTATAGATAATGTTGATGATACAACAAAAACTATTCCTGATGTACATAAATAAATAAATAATTTTTCATTATTATGTGTTTTTTATTGCACTTTTGAAAATGATTAATAAATATATGTGCTGAACTTTTCATCACATACTGGTAAAACAAACAAGAAAATGGGTGTGCTTAAAACCACACAGCAGAAGTGTAAACTTCATCAAGGCGAGGTTAATAATACGAAATACACGCGTATAATATTCAGTAACGTATTAAATAAAACGTATTCACACATTTATTTCATTTACATATGTACACACGCGTATTATACGACTGATGCGTCATGCTCTCCCATGTAACGGTCGGTTGGACGTATGTATATACAGGGTGTCATTAGTAGCCGCTTCCTCGATTGCTCCTTTGTATTGTAAGTAAGAGAAAAAGCAATAGGCGGAAGAGTTGTGGTTGCTTGGGGCGCATATTCTAAAAAAAACTTGCAGCTCTGACGCCCTTCCGGTTTCACCGGATATGCATAAGGATTATTTTTTTAAATGACACCCTATATATTTTTGGATTTTGTAGTACTGTTTTAAATTGTTTATTAAACTGTTTTTTCTTTTTCAAAATTGAACCAACAGTTTTTGAGTTATTAATTTTTTTTGGAAATTTTTGTCCAAAACACGTGTTCAGAAAAAAAATCATATTTGCATGGTTTTTAAGTGTAAAAGCGTTAATTTTAGTGGTGCGTGTAGCCAAGAAAATTCTGCATCATTTGGTATAAGTTGCATTCGACAATACCTCAAGAAACTTTGTTTTTTCAAGGCCTACTTCTGGAAATTTTCACATACCAAAAACTTATTTTTTTTAAATAAAACACCCTGTGTTTTATTATGGCGTTTTGTTCCTTTTTTTATTCTCTTTCATTTTTGTTAACTATGTACTATACCTATCTCGTGTAATTTTTGAGATAATCACTATAGGAGTAATCAGCGATCAAAAAATGAACTACGAGCGTTGGTCTATGCACCCCAAATATTCGTTTAACCAATGGGAAGGCCCGACTGCCTGTGTCAACTATCAAACAAAGTAAATATTAAACCTAACTATTCCCAGAGTCATAATTTTACAGACTACTACATTTTCAGTTAATCTTTTTTGTAATTCCAGCAATGTTCAGTTCCAATATTTTTTCAAAATTTACTTTGCCCGATTGCTCGTATTCATTCATTTAGTTAATGCTCTTCAGAATAGATGGCTGCAGCTTTTCGAAATTATAAATTGATAGCGCAAAACAAAACAAATATAAAAACGCAATTTAAATAACCTAAATAATTATTAATCAAAGCAACAACAAACAAACTTCATCAAATATGGTCAATATAATCACCATTCTGTACAATGCACGTGCGTATTCTGTTTTCCAAAGAAGTACTAACGTTACGTAAAACGTTTTGACTAATTCTTGTAAACGCATTTCTAATTCTAATTTTCATGTCCTCTTTGGTAGTGGGCACTGTTTGATAAACTATATAGATCTTTTATGTATCCCCACAAAAAGAAGTCTAATTTGGTTAAATCCGGTGATCTTGCGGGCCATGGTACAGGACCACCCCGCCCAATCCACTTGTTCTGAAATTGATGACCCTGATCTAGGTATTCACGAACTTGATGGCTATAGTGAGCTGAGGCTCCGTCATGTTGAAACCACATACGACCAATAATATTTAGAGGAAGATTTTCCAAAAAGTTTTGAAAATCCGTTTTTAGAAAATGAAGATATTCTTCTCCATTAACATTTCCGTCAAAGGAATAAGGTCGAAGTATGCAACTACCTACTATTCGCCCCCAAAACATTTAATGACCAACGATTTTGAAAGTTTGCAGGTCGAATAAAGTGGGGGTTTTGTGTGTCATAATAATGAAAATTGTAACGATTAACGTATCCATTTTTATGAAAAGTGGCTTCGTCGGTAAACAACACAAAATTGGGAAATTCAGGCTGTTCTGCTGATTTATCTACTGCCCAATGACAAAAATTTAACCGATTCTGAAAATCTTCATCTGACTCCTGTGCTAATTTAATATGATATGGATGAAATTTATGTTTCCTAATCACTCGGGATCCTGAAGTTTGACTTACATCTAACTGACGACTAACTTTCCTAATACTATATGGGAGTCTTCGACTATACTCGTAAGTACCATAATCTCATTTTCCTCACCAGTTATTGGTTTTGTCCGCTCTTTTTTTCATATTTTATGCTTCCAGTCCTCTCTAACCGTTCCTTTACACTTTCAAAGGCCTCTGGCTTCGGATGCCTTCTATCAGGGTATCGCTGTGCATAAAGCCTGGATGCTAGGAAAGAATTTCTTTCAGATTCACCCAAAATGTAAATCATTTCTATTAACTCTTCATGAAAATAATTCATTTTGATGATAACAAATAGAGATGCTTCCATAAATTTGACATAAACTGAATTTGTTTGACAGGTAATTCAGGGAGTCGGGCTTTCCCATTGGTTGAACGAATATTGCACACAAATATTCGTTCAACCAACAACAGCGCTCTTTTAACCGCTGTTGGCTCTTATAATGATTATCTCAGAAATTACACAAGATAGGTATAGGACGTTTAATCTTTACTTTGTTTGACAGTTGACACAGGCAGTCGGACCAGAGAAATAGAGTAGGGGAGAACGCGCTTAAAGATGCGCCAACTAAGTTAAATTGAATTCCGCCATTTTGAAGGTTGCTCACAAGCCTTACAAAAATGTTTGGAACAAATAACTTTATTTTTGGACCAGGTCCACGTTTCAACATTTTTTCCTAGCACATCTAACCACATTTTCAATGAATCACCCCGTGGAAATCTACAAATAGTGCAGAATTAATCGCGCTCTTAAAGATGCAATTCTTTCATTCTATTACGGTAATATTTATACCTAGCTCAACAATTCGCATGTAAAGTTCATTGACTTAGAAAAATGTAAACAAACTTACGTGTGAAAAGAAATGCCTTCCGGCTTAAATCTTCGACTGTTACTGCAGCCCAACACAGAGCACGACATGTTAATAACACACACAAGTCCTTTTTAATACAATTAATTAAAAATAACCTCCAAGCTTGACAATTACAACAACACAAGTGCCAATTACCCTGCAATAGAGGCGGGTTGTGAAATCGCAGTCTGCTACTTTGTCACTGCTACTGGTCAGTCACCGTTAGTAACAGTGACAGCAGCTTTAAAGTAGCAGTTCTCTCAGTAGTGTTTTATAAACCCGCCCTTTCACGTGAACGCCAAGTCTGTTACCATAGGAAGGGCGCAGTTATATGCAATACGTTTTTCCTCGACTTGCGACTTGCGACTAGCGAAAATAACCGCTTTCAGTAGTATCAGTGAATATAAACAGTGACAAAAATAGCTGCTTCTTTTCACTGTGACTACCGTGTCACAGTAACAGTTTGTCACTGCTACCGAAAAATAGCAGTTTTTCCCGACACTACCCTGCAAAATGGCGACCACAATAGCGTTTGCTTAAAACTGGATGCGCACTCGTCGAAGCGCGTTCTCCCCTACTCTATTTCTCTGAGTCGGACCTTCCCATTGGTTAAACGAATATTTGAGGTGCATAGAACAACGCACGTAGTTCATTATTTGACCGCTGATTATTCCTATAGTGATTATCTCAGAAATTACACAAGATAGGTATAGTACATAGTTAACAAAAATGAAAGAGAATAAAAAAAGGAACAAAATGCCATAATAAAATATAGGGTCTTGCATCTAAAAAAAATAAGTTTTTGGTATGTGAAAATTTCCAGAAGTAGGCCTTGAAAAAACAAAGTTTCTTGAGGTATTGTCGAATGCAACTTATACTAAATGATGCAGATTTTCTTGGCTACACGCACCACTAAAATTAATGCCTTTACACTTAAAAATCATGCAAATATGATTTTTTTTTCTGAACACGTGTTTTGGACAAAAATTTCCAAAAAAAATTAATAACTCAAAAACTGTTGGTTTAATTTTGAAAAAGAAAAAACAGTTAAATAGACAATTTAAAACAGTACTTGAAAATCCAAAAATATATAGGGTGTCATTTAAAAAAATTAATCCTAATGCATATCCGGTGAAACCGGAAGTGCGTCAGAGTTGCAAGTATTTTTAGAATATGATCCCCAAGCAACCATAACTCTTCCGCCTATTGCTTTTTCTCTTATTTAAAATACAAAGGAGCAATCGAGGAAGCGGCTACTAATGACTCACCCTGTATATAAATAGACGATATGAATACTCGCTTACGATCCCCGCGCTTGGTCTAGTGGTTAAGTGCCGGCCTCTCACCCAGGCGGCTCCGGTTCACATCTGCTCTGTGACATGAATTATTTATTCATTTAAATTTCAATTCAATTGAAATTAAATATGTACCTCTATATGATATATTTATCATCTTGTTCCCTTAGTCGACTCGAGCCGACATTACCCGAACGAGCGTGACGGGTCAGTCTTGTTCAGTGCCTACAATTAGCGCAACGCGCCCAAAGAAGTCTACACTTCAATTAAAAAGAAAAAAATCTAAATACGTATTTCGGCAACTAAGTTGCCATCTTCTGTAGAAAAACAAAAAAGAGTGTTAAACGTAGTATTTTTGGAGGCGTAATGTTATAAGAAATTTATTTCTACAAATTGTACGCGTATTTAAGATTGTCGTAGAACCACAATTAGCATAGAACATAATAATTATTATAATTAACATTTAATAGGAGTTATATTTCGTTCAACCTTTCGACATTCTTTCAATTTTTTTCTCTGAATATCATCATTTCCCCAGCGATGATTATTCACAGATGTTTTATCATCAATAAATTTATGTTAAATATGCTAGCAAACTTATGGTGTTCAAAAATGAATTAAATTTTATTATTCAAATGAACGAAGATTTGAGAAAATGTTGGATGGCTTTGTGAGAAATCCGCGACCGTACAATTTAGTTTGTTTTACTTTTCCAGTAACTTTCACAAAATTTTGTGTTACGTTGGTTTTAGAACGCGTTCATGCGAATGTAAATCATAATACATAATTTCACTAAGTGAGCGTAGAATTTTCTGTTTAATAAAATGGCGACCACTCCACATGTAGGAGCGGCTAACGGCAGACAAATATTCCACGTTGTGCGCATGCGTCGGAAATTCGACTAAAATATTTTGTCCGCGATAGTACATGGTCATGTATTATATATGTCATTCACGATTAAATTATCTAATAAAACTGATTTCACATTGAGACATGTGCTTATTTTACATCCCCCCTGAGTAATAATTATTAACATGACTGTCATAACAGTCGCTAGACGTTTGTTTGAATTCCGAGCAATATACACGGTTTAATTTAAATAAACATATGAGAACAGTGCATAATAAAGAACCTGAATATATAGAATGTGCTTCGAAAAAAAAGTATATGTGTGCTACTTGTAAAGTTTATTTCCAGTTCAATAATGATTTACGGAAACATTTAATGGATAAACATGACGTCGAAAATATCGTAGAAGAATTGGGTTTTGATTCTTTCAGTGGTAGGTAAAATTTGTATCTGTTGACTAAGTAGTTTAATTTTAATAATTTTTTAGCATTTAGTCAGTGGTTATCTGAAGAAGAATAAGGACGTAACAATTTAATTCAACACTAATTGGAGAAAATCTACGACTGTTTTTCAGTGATTATTTTAATTTTCTTTTGGATGTTTCTCAAAAATAGAATCTTATAAAATTCTTGTCTTTTTCTTTATATAACAATAGTTTTATTTACACTTCATTTAATTTGTGCCTTACACATTCATTAGAATTTTGAGCAAACATTATCTCTGTAATACTAATAAAAATTTATTTCTTTCTTTTAACAAAGATTGAAATGCATGTTGGTTTGAATGGCACCGGATACAATTAACAGAAGTTTCTAAATTTGTTTTTAAATTAAAATAAAATGTGCAGCCATATTTTATGTTTATAAATTTATTATCAAATATTTATATAAACTTATGATACAATAATTCATTAAATAGTAGGAAATACATAAAAAGGGGCGTATAATATATTATTTCAAAAGTTAATTTAATGAGTAAAAAATGTACAATGTCACATGAATAACTAATCACATATTTATATAGAGCACACTGTAATTTATACAGATAACCACTGACTAAATGCTAAAAAATTATTAAAATTTAACTACTTAGTCAACAGATACAAATTTTACCTACCACTGAAAGAATCAAAACCCAATTCTTCTACGATATTTTCGACGTCATGTTTATCCATTAAATGTTTCCGTAAATCATTATTGAACTGGAAATAAACTTTACAAGTAGCACACATATACTTTTTTTTCGAAGCACATTCTATATATTCAGGTTCTTTATTATGCACTGTTCTCATATGATTATTTAAATTAAACCGCATTGACATTTCCGACGCATGCGCACAACGTGGAATATTTGTCTGCCGTTAGCCGCTCCTTCCACATGTTCAGAGTGGACGACGTTTTTTGGACATGCTTGCTGATCAGTTGCGCACCTGTTGTGTCTGCTGAATGCGACCATTGTTACTGCTAACCTCAAAATATCGTCCCTAAAGCTGGATAAGTTAATTCTAGTTATTTGCCAGTGCTAAACATTTAGAATAGCACCGGCTTCCCAAAAATTTAACGAGATAGTCGTTATCTCATTTTATGCGATAAACCTCTATTATTGTCGGTTCAGCAGTTATACAGAATTTTATATCTAAGATTAAACATGTAGGTTATGAGTACTTACGGTGTGACATCTATAAATCTCTGGCTTAACGTTAAATATTACAAAGTGATTGATCTCTGCCATGCCTGTGGCACTTATATGGAAATACACGATACATTGTAGTAGTCGTGTCACTCCAGTTCGGTAGATGGCGCAGAGTTATAAAAACAAGATAACTTTTAAATCGATTGAGTCAAACTAAGAAGAACCACAACAAACACAATCGCCGTCAGTGTTGCGATTGCTGTTACAGTTGTAACAGATCTGTTACGTTTCACAATGTTTTATTACGTCCTTACGAAAGCATATAAATCTATTACGTTTTCGTTGATTTTTCAACGATTTTTTTTACTTTAATTTCAAATCTTCCCAAGCAACAATATCACAATTTTAGAGAAGGATGAAAATATATATTTGCTAATGTAGGACAAGTATGCGTATAGTGGTTTTGCTACTACGGCTGTGTCCAGGGCCGCCGCGTGGGTATTAGGCGCCCTTGTTCAAATTGAAATTTGGCGCCCCCGCCCCTTTATGGGGTTCTGTTGGACTCTTATAAAGTGCTTCAAATTATATGTGATATACTCTTTTATAGTATTCAAAATTTGACTTTCGAACTGAAAAGCTTTAGATTATTAAAACACGTTTGTCTTATTGTTTTTTATTATTTCATAAATTTTAAAAACAAAACAATGATAAAACATTTTTTAAGTAAAATATAAAAAATAGAAAATATATTCAAATATTGAGCTTTAGCAGCTACAAACGCTCGTATCAATTCCTTTTTATTTAATTTATCCAAAATTTCGCTCTCTATGGAAATAATTGACAAGTCCGATAATAATCTCTCCAGCGCCATGGTAGATCGCATGTAGTTTTTTATAATTTTAAGTTTTGGAAAACTTCGTTCTCCAGTAGCTACCGAAACTAGCAGGGTTACAGAAATCCGTAAAGCTATTGCAATATTTGGAGATGTATCGGTAAGATTGTTTCATAAATATAATTTAAAACATCAATAGGTGACATATCCTCTTTGGTAAAACATCGCAAAGATTTTATTTCTTCGAACAAATTTAATCCATCAATGTCATTTTCATTAACATTTTTAGTATCCGTTAATTTTTGTTCTAATTCTTTACAATGTTTTAGAATTTCATTGTCACTCCAGTTTTTTAAATGAGGTATATAGTGTACCACCTTGAAGTAATTGTAATCTTATTTTAATTGACTGAATCTTTCAGTAATTGAAGAAATGGCAGTGTCTAATATTATATCGTAAAATTCAACCTTAAATTTTTGTCTTGGATTGTTGATTGGTTCGTCGGTTTGTTCATCTTTTAATAGTTTCTTTTTAAACCTGTTTCGAGTTTGTGGAAAATCAGTATCCACCACCAAATCATTAGCAACGATACTTGCATTGGCAATTGCATGTTTGCATACGTTTCATCTGATCTACGATTATTTAGTTCTGATATAAGATTTTGTAAAGTCACGATTTGTAAGTCACATTTAGAATTTTGCATTATTTCATTTACCACATTTACTAAATTTAAAATATCGTGCCAGATGTTAATGGAACAAATGAATTTAAACGAGGAAACCTTCTGAATCAATTTTTTTGCTTGAATTCTTGATTCCATGTCTCTTGATTGATCTTCTTGAATATTTATTAACGCTCTCAAAATTCCCTTCAAATCGTTTTTCAGCGGTCTTAAAGCTTGAATTCTACTTTTCCATTTGGTGTTGGAGAGTGGCTTTAAAGTTAGATTTTCAACATACTGTTGCAAATAGACCAACGTTTAACGGATGAAGAAAAGTAGTTGTAGCTCATGCACTACTCCGAAGAAATTAACTGTTTCGAAGGAAATTTTAGCTGCATCATTTACATCTAAATTTAGAGAATGCGCAGAGCAGGATAGATAGAGTGCCCTCGAATTATTTTCAATAATTTTTTGTTGCAATCCTTTGTGCTTTCCTCTCATATTAGCACCATTATCGTAAGATTGGCCTCGTAAATCTGAAAAATTTAGTTCCAACGATTTTAAGTGTCCATTTATGAATTCAAACAGAACCTGTCCAGCAGTGTCGTCGACAGATTGAAATCCTAAAAAAATTTCTTCAATTTGGGCTTTATTGGTTTCCTCGTTTCCTCGACTTTTGGTTGTCACATTTAAAAAATGAATGTGTATTATCATTGCAAAAATAAGGCAAACTAAACAACGACGTTGAACCGCAACAGTTTCTCAGCACATAAAGAATAAATATATGCCGATACAAAACATTCCCAATTCCTGTTGTTACATGTTACAAATTCTAAGATTTTTTACACGTTCCGTGTGGTAGCGCGAAATCCACACGGAACGTGTTTTTATTGTTCGCATCGGCAATCAAATTTTGTTTTACACAAACGAAAACAGCCCGCAGAAACGAAAACAAAAGTAAAATAGAATTAAAATATAAAATTAAAATAAAAATAAAATCTCATTTTATTGCTTTGAAAATATAAAAAATTGCAAGCGAATAATTAACAACTTTTATTTAAGTAACATTAAATTAAAAAACTATAAGTACTATCTATAAATTTTGGCGCCCCCCTGGCCCAGGCGCCCTTGTGCGGTGAACAACTTTGCCACCCCCACGCGGCGGCCCTGGCTGTGTCCTATATTTTTGGAACAGTATTCTTGTAGCAAAATCACTATATGTAGGTACACTTGTTCTACATTAGCAAATATATATTTTGATCCTTCGCTAAAATTGTGATTTTGCTGGTTGGGTACATCCAACTAATACCTACATCAAGAAAAATATTATTGGCTGTCAGATTTTGGACAAAAAATGGTTACCGTATTGCGGTTTTTTAACTATTCAGCCTACTATTCAGGGACTTTATACAGTCTTGAAAATAGCTGCGCCATCTATTACGAAACAAGGTAAATCTATTACGTTTTTGCGCAGAATTCTATTACCAACTCACATGTCGCTGGGACAACACTGATCGCCGTTGCTTTGGCCACTTTTGCTGTTTACTGTTTTGTTGTAGTGTGTTTGAATTTTTAATTTTTTTCAAATATTTACTCAAACTGTTTTTTTTTAAACAACCATTTTATTGGGTGTAGTATACGGTAATAGGTGGGTACAATAATACATATAAAAGTGTAGCAAGAGGTGGTAAATTATTTAATGTTTTAGTGTATCCCGTGAGTACCAGTATAACCTAAAAATATTACATACTTCAAATATGGGTTCTTACTGTGCTGTCTTCGGATGTATAGCTAAAAACCAAAGTAAACACAGATTTCCAAACCCAGATAAATATCCTGTGCTATTTCAAAATTGGATTGTAGCTTGTGGAAGGACAGAACTCGTACATAAATCGCCAACAAGTATATATAATAGTTCTCGAGTTTGTCGGAAACATTTCACTGAAGACTGTTTTGGGCCAAATAATGTTCTTTTGAAAACTGCGATTCCAACCTTACACCTTCCAGGTATTGTACTTTGTATTTATTTTCAGGTATTGTTTATCATATTGAATTAATGTGTTTTACTCATTTAGAACCTTTGAGAATGAGTATGATACCTGGAGTGAAGAAAACTTTAAGTATCCAAGTTGCTCAAAAGGGGGATGAAACAGAACATAATCCATCAACATCAAAAGAACATATTCCATCAACATCAAGAGAAACGAATCCAATTAATTTATTAGTCCCTGAATGTATCGAAATTGCTCAAAAAAAGGATGACTTGGAACATTTACAAGATCCTGGATGTAAGTTGTCATAATAATTGTAATTGTTATACCGGTAATTGATTTATTTTAAATAAGAATTAGTTCTGCATTAATATATTTGATATAATCCTGAACCAGCTTTCTGTTTTTTTAAGTTATAGGCTTGTGTTTCATGTAGATATATCAGCACCATCAACATCAAAATCTACAATTGAAATTCCAAAAACTCCTAGAAAAGGTAATCTAATACTTATATAAATATTATATAATAGTTAAGTTCATTAGAAATTATGTAAGAATTGTTTCAATGTTTAATAGATTAATCTTTAATGTAACTGGACTGGGAGCGTGGCGCACTCCTGTAATCCAGCAACTTGGAAGTCAGATGTAGTGAACAAGTATGGTCTGTTAGTTCTGGAGTAGAGAACAAGAGAAATTTAGTGGAAATGTTTAATTATTGAGAAATGTTATCAGTTATTTTTTAGGACAAAGAGATGAACTACTTTCATCTATTGGTATGCGGAAATTTAAAGACTTATCACCTAAGACAAAATATCTCTACACAAAGTTATGTAACTACAAAAGAAAGTTGTCTTCAGTAAAGAAAAGGCGCCAGAAATTTAGAGAAAGGTTACTATTAAAACAAGCAAGCCCTAGTTTGTTATCGCAAGGTAATTCTACTCTGGACCGTATAAGAGCAAGATTTTTTCAAAGTCAAGTGGATAATACAACCAGACCACCAACAGGCCATCGATTCACACTTGATGACAAAATTTTTGGTCTTGCCTTACAAAAGCAAAGTGGAAGTGGGTATAAATTCCTTTCCACCATTTTTAGTTTACCATCAAAAAGGACAATACAGAGATTGCTAGAAAAAGTTGACATTAAGCCAGGAATAAATCAAGCATGTTTTGAACTTTTTAAATCAACCAAATTTAAAAATGAGTTAGATAAATACTGTGTACTACTGTTTGATGAAATGAATATTGCACCTCATTTACAATATAATTATAAGAATGATACCATGGAGGGATTTGAAAATTTGGGATATCGAAGAATTCCAGACATTGCTAATCATGTACAGGTAAAAATTTAGAAAGGCAAGGAATACTGATGATTTAGTAATAGTATTTTGTTTTTTATTTTAGGTTTTTATGCTACGAGGAGTATTCCATAAGTGGAAACAGCCAGTGTACTATAACGCTGTTAGAGGTGCCACAAAATCAATAGATATTGTAAAAATTATAAAATTAATCGTTGCTGAAGCCCAGGCAGCTGGTTTGATTATTGTTGCTACTGTATGTGACCAAGGTACAAATAATGTTAGTGCAATAAAAACACTAATTGCTGAAACTCGAAAAAATATTCAAGAAGATGTGGTACGCACAGATCCAATTTTTGAAATATTGAATATGACCATAATACCTCTTTTTGATGTCCCACATTTGATGAAGGGTGTGCGCAATAACTTCTTAAAGAATGACCTATGTTTTGAAATTCATTCAGAAAAGAAGGTAGTCAGGGATGTTTGTGTATATATTTTAGCAAGCAATTATTTTATTTATTTTAGGTTGCCAAATGGGATCATATTTATACAGCATATAAAATGGACCCATACATCGGCAATGTGAGAAGCATGCCTAGAATTACAGATAACCATGTAAATCCCCTTGCAATCAAGAAGATGAAAGTATCCTGTTGCACCCAAGTATTTAGTAATTCAGTTGCAAAGGCAATTAACTTGATGGCATTTTCTGGTAATTAAAATTTGCAAATAGCTTTGAATATATTATCAACAGATTATTTACAGAAACTACTGTTAATACGGGCAGTGAAATATTGCACCTTCCAAAAGCTGCAATGCATACTGCCGAATTATGCGATTTTTTTGACCAGCTGTTTGATAGTCTAAATGGTAGTTCCATTGTGTCTGCAAAGAAATGGAGAAAAGGGGTATCGCAGAATTCTGGGCACATTGATTTCTGGACCAAAAGCCTTAAAACATTAAAGTCAATGTATTTTATATCAAGTACAGACCAAAAACTTAAACCACCATCTTTACAAAATTTTATTTCCACACTGGCCAATTTTAAAAGGTTATTTGACATGCTCCAAAAATGTGGCGTTGAATATATGATGCCCAGGACCTTTAATCAGGATCCTTTGGAGAATTTCTTTGGACAGATTCGACAAAGGTCATACAGATATACAAATCCAACAGTGTCATCTTTTAACTCATTATATAAAAGCATCTTAGTTAAAAATTTAACTGGAAAGCACTCAATAGAAAGCAACTGTGAAGATGACGATTCAGATATGTTTTTTACATTAAAAAATTTAGTAAGCCAGGTAATTTTATTGAGTAATATTTTATTGTTATATTTTATTAATTTGTTTGTCTTTGTTCTGTTTTAGAATCAGCCAAATGTTGAACAAATGGTAATAAAACCATTCCACATATCAGTGTATGTAATCAGATCAAGTCTTTTCTTAAAGCAGGTATTAACATATATGGGTGGCTATATAATAAGAAAAATAAGATTTTGTACAATATGTAATGTATGTAAAAATGAGTTCCTTACTGATGAAACCTCTGACATACATAGGCTTACAGTTTTAAAAGAATATAATAAAGATAGCAAAAGCTTAGTATATGTTAATGACCATATAGTAACAATTTTAACAAAAGCATATTATTCAATTCTACATATACTTAGACATCACATTCATGAAGCCAATCTTCGAAAACGGATTATAGCCACATTATATAGGTACATTAAATTTCATTTGCATTGTTCAAATCATGGCAAAAATATTAAATTCCAAATTTTCGAGGTATTAACAAGAACATTAATATATAATTACACAAAACAAATAAATAATATAATGTGTGGGAAAGATTTAAGAAAAATTAATGAATCTGATCCAAAGGTTTTTAAAGAAGCAAGAAATATTTATTTAAAACGAAGGAAGCACATATCCATATAATTTTAATATTTTCTTCTAGTTCTTCCTTAAATATTTTTTTTGTTTGAAATTTATACTATGTATCAATTTATCTTTGTTGGTGTTAAAGTAAATATTGAAATTTATTTTTACTTACTTTTTTTATATATAGCTTTGTACCAATAAACATAGTTATTAGATTCTTTTGTACACGAAGTTTACTCATTAAAGTATTATTTCTATTACTGTTTTTTATTTTAATTAATATAAGTTTAATCATTCGTTATCCTTTTTTGTTTATTGTACTTTTATGGGTACAATAAGCAACATATGAGAACATAAACGAAAATGCAATTAAAAATACCTAAGGCATTTCTACGCGCTATATATCTATATATATGAAGTAGTGTTATCACTCCACGCCTATAGATGTCGCTTTTACTCTGTTCACATTTAGTATAAGGAAGTGCCGCTTCTATCTCTCTTGTTCTATGATCTCTGCATAGAATTATTTACAGAAGATAGAAATGGTCTGAGATATATTTGCAAAAAAGTATATAGGGTCTGATGAGGTAATTCTGAGACAGCCAAAAAATTGGGTAAAAATGAGACACTTAAGTAGCAATTACATTTTAGTTACGTTTCTTCTAAAAATTTGGTAGAACATTTTTATTGTTTTGTTTTTTAATATGTTATAATTTAACTCTAGACTTTAAACTGTTTCCATAGTATTTTAACTAATAATTTTTTATGTGATTTAATACTCACTGGAATTTTTGAACGTTGTCATAAAACTTTTGCGAATGTCGCCATCTGTGGAATAATAGATCCATGATAATGTTATAAGTTGTTGACTAAGAGGTATTGCTTATGTTCTCCAAAGAAAAAATCTGTAAAATTCATTGCTTTACAGAAATTTACTTAATCGTTTCTTGAAGGTAAAACTGAGACATCTAGTGGTACAAATATGAGACATGCGCAGTGCAAAAATGAGACGCCTATCATAACCTTACATATGTGGTTCCTGTTGTGGCTTAATCTGACACGTGGTAGCCTCGATTATTAGTGTGTTTTTAAGTGCCTAGGTGATCCATAAATATCATAGTCGCAATGCCCCGTGTATATGTACCAAAACCAACAGGTTACACAGCCCAACAGTTAGCTGAAGCTGTAGAATTAATTAAACAGCAAAAGCTTACAATACGCGCAGCAGCAAAAAGGTACAATATTGATAAATCTAAATTAAGTCGTTGTGTTCGTGGAGTAAATGATAGTAAACGAGGAAGAAAAACTGTGCTAACCAATCAACAAGAAAACGACTTAACTGAAAAACTTGTTACTATGGCTAAATGGGGGTTTGCCCTCACAAAGGAGGAAGTAAAGTTAACGGTAAGAACGTATGTTACTGAAAACAATATACCAAATAATTTTCGAAACAATATCCCCGGTAATGAATGGTTTACTGCGTTTTGCAAACGCAATTCTCTCAGTCAAAAAAAGATGGAACAATTGGAAAAGTGCAGGCGTAGCGCAACGAGCGACCCTTTTATAATCTATGGTTTTTTGACCTTGTGGAAGCAACTGTTAAAGAGTTGGGTTTAGAAAATAAACCAGCACATATCTATAATCTCGATGAAACTTACTTTTCGTCAGACCCTACGAGAATTAGGGGTGTTGCTAAAGTAGGCCAGAAAGTCCATAGAAACATAGAAGGTTCGGGGAAAGAAAACATCACCGTAATGGCGTGTGTGTCAGCATCAGGTTTATCGAGACCTCCGCTAATAATATATCAAGGCCAAAATTTATGGTCAACATGGAAAGGTAAAAGCAATGTGGACGCTGAATATAGTGTCTCTGAAAAGGGATGGATGAATGTGTCTATATTTAATAGCTGGTTCGAAAAATTTTGTCAAAATGTACAAGAAAGGCCTCTTCTAATAGTATTAGATGGACATATAAGTCATTTAGACAGAGGAACTATAGACCTAGCTATTCAACAAAATATTGTGCTCCTAAAGCTTCCAGCACACACCACTGATTTATTACAACCTCTCGATAAGTGTTGTTTTGGGCCCCTAAAGTTGAAGTGGAATAAGAAATTAATTGAGTGGCAACGTCTTAATCAAAGAAAATTGACAAAATCTGAGTTTGCTGATTTATTGCTAGAAATTTGGCAAGAAGGTTTACCTGTAGAAAACATTCGTTCAGCGTTTTATCATACAGGCATTCATCCATGTGATAGAAGCAAATATCCAAAAGAACGTCTCAACCCAGAAAAACTTAGAAAATACGAACAATTTGGAAACAAAGAAAGTCCGACAAACATTCAGGATCTTATTAGCGTACAAGAAGTCACTGTTGACGAAACTAGTGCAGCAGGTCCATCTCGTACTTTGGATTCAGAGACAGAAGTAGTAAACGAAGCAGAAAACAACATTAATAACGGTAACAGAACCTTTGAAGATTTGCTATTACAAAAAATTCAGAGATCAGCACCGACTACCGAAAAACGACGTAAGATTAATACGGATGGAAAAGTCATTACCAGTTCAGAATTTATAAAATATATTAGGCAGAAAGACGAAAAACAAAAACCCAAGAAAAAAATTAAACAAAAGAAGTCACGGGTGGAAAGTGAAAGCGACAGCGATATTTCGGTCAATCTTCAGGATGTATCAGAAACAGAAAACTTAAGTCTTAAGGATATGATACAGGAAGAAACTGATGACATAAGTGAAGCCAATATTGAACAAGGAGACTTTGTGTTAGTGAAGTTCCCAACCAAGACAAATGTTATTCATTATGCTGGACGTGTAGAATCTGTGGAAGGTGAACTCTATCACATTAGTTTTTTAAGACGAAAGAACAAAACATTTGTATTTCCTACCATAAGCGATGTTGCGGTAGTTCAACAGCAAGATATAATACTGAAACTTCCAATTCCAGCTCCTACTGGTGGAACTGAGAGAACAGCCAGACACTATAGCTTTCCAATTGATTTCGGTACATATGTAGTTCACTAAACATCATTTATAGGTATAAGGTAGATGTGTAGGTAAGAACTTACCTATGTTATTGAAAATGCCTTTATTTTTATAGTCTTTTTTGTGAAAACTCGTATGGCAGTTAAGTTTTACGTAGATTTAAAATGTATTTCAGTTATATTTCTGCGTTAAATTTCATAAAAGTTTTGTTTGCAATAGGTGCATTTTTACCCTTCGTGTATCATTATTCCCCTTGTGCAATGGAAAAGCTTAAATTCATGGTTTTATAATCATGTCTCATATTTGGACAGCACCGTCTCTTTTTTACCCCAAATCCTTGTTAAAAATGAGACACACTTTTTTGGTTGTATAACAAAAATTAAGATATATACTTTAAAAACACTATCTGAAGTATAAAGTTCAACAAAAGTTACATATACATATTAATATTAGTTTAAGAAATAATTCTGTTAACACCTTCAAAAATTAAAAGTTTGTAAAATGTCTCATTATTACCTCGTCAGACCCTAATCATGATAATCTGTATGCTTCTTAGGCAGTGCTGCCAATTGCGGGTATTTTACCCGAAATGCGGGTATTTTAATCAGACTGTCGGGTAAAATTGTGAAGCGGGTAAAATCGGGTATTTTCACATAAAACAATTAAAATTTCCTTTTCTTAACTCGATTTAGTCAACATCAGATATCAATATGTATTTTATTGTCTATTAAATCTAATTAACGCTACAGAAAGATTGTTGATGCATTTATGCAGCAATTTTATCAATTTCAGTGACTTGAAAGAGAAAAATGTTTTAGCTGTTGACCACACAAATATTCGCTTGTTTGTTTCATTTCTGTCTGTTAAAAGAACAAAAGCTACTTGGCTTGTTAAGGAAAGTTTAGGATGTACACTTCGCAAAAATCTGTTTGAAATATTGAAGGAACCTGTGCAATTAGTGCTATATACTATTCAAAACCAAATGATGTCAAAGTAACTTTTTTGATGTGTTTAAAACTGCATCTGGAAAAGCCAATAGTTTGTTCAACTCTCTGAAAAAATTCACGAAAATTTATTTAGAATTTATGTCATATACCTACATTGGGACTTGTAACAGATTTTAACCTTATATTTCAATCCGAGGGGTAATCCGCAGGCTAATTTGTGTACACCACTCTGCCACAATCTACCAACTCTGCCACATGGTCTGCCTTACTCTGCCACACTCTGCCACATGCTCTGCATTACTCTGCCGTACTCTACCACACTCTGCCACACTCTGCCACATGCACTGCCTTACTCTGCCACACTGCCACATGCTCTGCCTCACTCTGCCACTCATCAGTCATCACTGTATGTCACTCTGCCACAGAAAATTTTTCATCACGATCACACGGATTCAACAAAAGGCATGAACACAGCTAGGGATATAGTGTAGTTATAAAAAAATAGTTTATGTTCCAAAATTTGTATCAGACAAGTAGTTTGTAATCTGATCTAAGGACACTCATTGTTTTTATGAATTTTACGGAATTTTATGAAAACTATTGTAACCTTTTTTTACGCTTTTTTTGTTGTTATAAGTAGCAAAATACAAATACAACGATATTTAAGAGAATAAACTTTATATTACAAGCATTTATATATTGTTACAAATTTCAACAGATGTACAGTCTTTGGTCTATCTGTATATTCCTTAATCTAACACTATAACACATAAAATAAAGAAAAAAAAAAACAAAAGAAAAAAAAAACATCTTTCCTTGAAAGAAAACAGCACATTATTGCAGTGATTCCTCTCGTAGCATTAATAAAGTTTGTTACTCACATTTATGTACAAAACTTCTCTAAAAATAACAAAATAAAATTAACAAAATTAGTCTCAAAATAACGTAAATTTAACAAATAAAAACACAAACACGAAACAAAATTATAATGCGTAAGTAAGTAAAATTACACAATAAAAATTCATAATATACTTTTTTTCAATATTTTGTATTTTTTGTTGATGTTTATCAAATCTGATCGTTTAATTTGGAAAGGTTCAGTGCCTATTAAGTCTATAGGTCCGTGAAAAATATATTTTTTTTCTACTTCTGCTATATCGTCTACTTTTGGCCATACATAGTTGTCAATATCTTGTTTTAAGAATTTCATAACGTATGTCTTTTTACTAGTTTCTTTCAGAATTCGTCCGACAAACCATTGTTTATCATAAAGGACACAGTAATATTTTTCTAAAACTACGTTGATCTCGTTTGATCCTGTAAGTTCTGAACAATCGTCAGACGAGAAATGTTCCGTATCTGTAGAATCATCGTACATAACATTTGTTTCCTCTGATTCACTATCCTCACTTCGATCTTCAGAAGGATTTTTTTTAATTTTCTTTGTCTTTGGCTGTTTCAAAGAAGTGTTATTTTTACTCTGTACAACAAATCTTCTTAATCTGTCGGAACTTACTTTTCCATTACCTTCGTCTAGCAACCAACAGTAAGCAGATTTTTTAATAATTGCTTTTCTGTTGTTCGGAAGATGGACTTGCAAATATGGGCTGTCTTCTGTTAGTGGCAATTTTCTGTCAGAATATTCTTTCAAAGTTACATCGTACGATAACTTATTTTTCTCATCGTCTTCTAGAATTATATCTTTTTCCAAAACTTCCTCACTTTCAATTAAGCTGTCATCTATTAGTTTTCCATCTTCATCTCGATCCTCATCTTCTCCGTCCTCCAAATATGCTGGTATATCCAGTGTATAACATGCATCTTTGTCAACAAACATTTCTAATTTTTTGGCATCGAAGAAAGCATCATTTAGTGCTTGCTGAATTATTTTATCTATATCAAGATCTATGTTATTGTCGTCACACACATCATTTGGGTAAGACTGCTCTTCACGGGCCTTGGTTTTTGCTTCTTCTCTAGGAAAAATGTATGTGTCTTTCAGATCAGTTATAATATGATTAATTGTTGTTATTCGGTCAATACGAGAAACAAAATCTTTAATGCTAAAGTTTACTCTAGTGGAAAAAGTCGACGTCATAGATCTTGTAGCTCGAAATAATTTCTCGCAATGTTGGCTGTTAAAAAGCCAGGGATGAAAAATGCTCGAATCAAGTTTATTATCTTTTTTAAATATCTCCAATAATTTTATTAACATGTGTCCATTCAGTTCGATGCATGCATAGCAGTTGCTGGTTATAAAGTGATCTTTTAGCTTGTAATGAGAATCTTTCAACCATCTACGCCAAATTCTTAAAAAAAATATAACATACCAAATATTATATAATCGTGTACACATTCGTTCGTTTTTTTTAATAAAGGAAGCTATCAAAAGGTTCATCATCTTGAGATAAGTTTGCGTAGCATTACTAACTGGGACATTATTCAGTAAATCAATTACCTTTATGTCACACATTTTCTTTGCGGCTTCATAATTCATTTTATCTTCTGCGGTTAGATCAGATTTTGTCAACAAATGTTTATCTTTAGTTGCAATTTGAATTAAAATATGCAAATGATCTACATTTACTACAAAATTACCCATTGGTAAGTGTATACCTGGTTTAAGAAACCGTGTTCTTAATTTGGTTAAAATATGAACTTGATCTTGCACGTAGCAAAGTTCAGTTTTGTCCATATCCATATGGAACCATTTTCTAGAATTATTTGTTGAACTTAAGGGAAAAGCAGCTTCGGTTTTCATTGCTTTTAAAAGACGAGTATCCCCGTCAGATGAATACCCGACGATTTGTATTCCAAACTCCTCTGCATGCTTTTGCATTTCAGCCCATCTCATACGGACATCTTTGTGGGTAAATTTATTATCAGTACCGAAAACTGAAATACAAAATGCAGGAGAAGAAGGATCAAGGGGCTGCGCCATTATTGCATATGCATAATCAGCTCTCTTAGCTGAATTAAAATACGACTCAATAGCCTTTGCGGATTTTGCAATATAACATTTGTTATTTGGAACACCGTTTTCCAGAGGTAAAACAAAACCCATTACTTTGTTTGTAGATAAATCGCATTCGATTTTTCCGGTGATCCTTGTAGCGTCTTCTGCAACCCACACAATTTTTGGCAAATCTCGTTCTTCTAAAAATTGATTTAAACCTCTAAAATTGAACTCACCTTCTTCTATTTTATAACAGTTTCTAGATGCAAATCGATGTAAAGTCGTTAGGGAAGGCAAAACGTCGTTTAAATTTGCGTGTAAAGTTTCATATAAAAGTCTCCCTCCTGTATAAAATAAATACAGTGCAAATTTTTTTAAGTTTGATTCGTAAGTATTTTTGCTACTGGGACCATTATTTAAAAAAGAAACTTTCAGAAGCGCGTTTAGAAACGAGTTTGTTGTAAGAGGTTGACTTTTATCAAATTGCTGAAACTGAATTCTCTTAATACCTTCAGTGACTAGATGATTTAGACTTGGATTATTTTCGATTGTCGAAGTAACTTTTTCGATAACTGGAAAAAAACTTGTCAGCAAGTACTGATTTTCTTGAAACATTTCTCTTTTTCTTCGCATTCTTTCAGAGCGTGAATATTTTAAGCAATCTTCTATGTCGTGTTGTGACGAAGGTTGTGAGGGATGTGTTAAAGTATAGTCCATACTTTCCAAGGTAGTGTCTATTGGAACAAAATTTTTTAAAGTTATTGATTGTAGAACTTTAATACTTGAAGCAGAAGAATTCGACGTGGTGGTTAATTGATTGGAGAAGTAGTCAGTAATCTTGCTTTCATGTCGATTGGTCTCAACCGAAGTTTCACCAGAACTAACGGAACTATTCGAGGAACTATTTTTTAAATGTTTTTTAGTAAAATGTGAGTGAAAATTCGAATACATCCATTTTGGACTTTGTGTGGCTTTCCTAGACGACTTCGGAATCTTGTACTGTGCGCCACAAATACAAGTTACAGTGCATGTTAATTCTCTTGATGAATTCACAGACGTTTGGATTTTGATATTGTCAAATGCTATTTTTGACCAATCTTCTTCATTGTCAAACTTGGATTTAGCCCATTTTTTCAAAGCTGTGTAAATAGACGCATTTTCCTCTGTTAATCCAGAGGTTAATTCCTTTTCTGATAAATTCTTTTCCCCTTGCATAATATTATTTTTAGGTAAATTGGTGGAAGCTGATTATGTAATGTATTAGAAGAAGGTTTGTTACAAGGGATTGTAGTTTGGCCACATACATCATTTTGAGAATTGCTAGACAGCATCGATACATCAGTCATTGTCTGTTGATCTTGTGTTTTTTTATATTTTTTTTGCAAGTGGTCTCGTATGACGTAAACCAAATTTTTGTGACCGCCCACTAATACAAATGAACCCGGATTTTTAAAGAATAGTGGTCCATAGTATTCTTTATATTGTTCTTCAGAAATTTGCTTGCAAAGATAATTTCTCGCAAAATTTTCCATTTCCTCTATATCGGTATTAGTTATTGCATTTAATATAAGGGTACTGTCAAAGCCATATGCGATCAGCAAATTTTTCAAATAAACTGGAATCTTTATATTTAGATTAGTTTCCACTTCTTTAAAAACTGATTCTTCATTCTTGGATGACATCTGAAAATATATTTTAAGCTATATACAGGGTTTCAAAAACTGTCGTACTAAATGTTCACTGTCATGTAGGGGATCATTATAGAACAACCAAAAAAATATTTAAAAAATTCCCTGCAGCTCCGTTTATGAATTACAGGGATTTAAACTTAGAACATTTATTACCATTTATTTTCATTAGGAGCGAATATTTTTTCGCTTTATTTCCATATTTTAAACTGTTCATTTATTTAGTTGTTAGAAGGTGCACTGCTTTAGTAAGAACACATTTTTAATCTATAACTAAGCGTATTTTAAATCAGTTAAAATTTTAGATTTTTTCGAAAAAACACAGTGACAACCTTGCAGTCGTTTTCTCGTGAGTTTCGATGGAAAACCCATCGTTTACAACCCAAACGGTTGCTGATCAATGGAAACAGGCATGAACCGACCCTGTCATAAATATCCCAGTAATCCGACAAAACCAATGCTCTTTGTGTACTGATAATGTTTACTACTTTATGGCTAAAGTCACTCTACTATTTCGCTAGAAATACTGTAAAAGATGGGTTTTTCATAATGTCCTATGAGCAAGTAGTAAATATAGCTCAATACCAATAATAATAATTATTGCGTACTCTTGAGTTCATTTTTATTACTTTAGTCATTCTACTATTTCCCTGGACAGACTGTTAAGTCGTCAGTACTTACTTTTGTTTGAAAATTCACTAGCACAACTTGAACACATCACATTGGCGTTTTTCTAGAAATAGTTAGGTTATGTTTATTTTATGCGCAGCGAGATGTGCGCATACCTACTAGGTATATACTCTGCCACAGTTTATTATGTACTCTGCCTATATACTATATCACTCTGTTTACATACTCTGTCACTCTGCCTATATACTCTGCCACCCTGCCTATATGCTTTGCCACTCCGTCTATGTACTCCGCCACTCTGCCTATATACTCTGCCACTCTGCCTACATACTCTGCCACTCTGCTACATATAAGCCACCTACTCTGCTACTCTGCCAAAATTTTGTACACCAAACTGCCACTGCGGATTACCCCTCGTTTCAATCAGAATCGCCACTTATTCATAAATTGAAACCTGAAACACAAAGATTGTTGATGCATTTATGCATCAATTTAATTATCAATGTGAGTGACTTGAAAGGGAAAAATGTTTTTGCTGTTGACCACACAAATATTCGCTTGTTTGTGCCACTTTGCAAAATTTATTTAGGTATATCTGCCAATGAATCTTTTGAAATGTTGAAAAATTATGCATTCCAAACTGAAATTGACCTGTTTCTCAAAAGTTGTTTAAATCTTTATGTAGAGCCTGTCCCTGACATTAAAACGCGATTTTATTTTTCTGATCCAATTTTTAACATTTTAAGAATTCTTGAACCAAAAGCGGTCCAATCCTATGAAATAAAATCGCTGCAAAAAATTGTACAAAGATTTCCAATAAATAAAGAATTTACAAATCTTCTAATTTTGGACATGGAATGGAAACAACATGGTTTTTTTAAATCATATATATGGAGTATGGTTTAGATTGTGAACTAAGTTGTGAAGTTTATTGGAAAATGGTATTTGAATTAAAAAATGCTGTAGATGTTCTTCTTTTCAACAGTATGAAAGTAGTGCTTTCCTTACATCTTATTCTGCCTTTTTCAAACGCATTTGTTGAAAGAATTTTCAATGATTTGAAAAATATCAAGACAGACCACAGAAATGCGTTACGCACCGCAACGCTAACGTCTTTAATGGCGACAAAAAGAGGCATTAAAGATATGGGAGGTTGAAGATCTTACTTACATTCGAATTATTTTAGACCACTTTTAAATTTGGCGCTTTCTATTTGAAATGTGGGGTAAAAGCGGGTATTTTTCATTCGCTTATGCGGGTAAGGCAAACGTATGGCTCCGGCGTTCTTAGGGCTAGTTGTACAATATCCCGATATACTGTCCGATAGCGTTATCTTGCCGACAAGGTTGTGTTTGTTGTATTACAAATATACCGATATCTTTGTTGGTCACTTTATCGGCGAGATAATCAATCTATCGGGTACTCGAAGTACGAGCGGCTAAATCACAAGTTGCGTTCCGTATTCCATCTCTTTTTAATTGTGTTTGTTCATTCTTCGAGGTTATGTTTATTCTAATTCCATCTACGTTACTGACACAAATACATTAAACGACGAAGTAATTTTACAAATTCAAAGTCATTTAGATATTATTGAAAAATGACTCAATTTATCTACCAGTTCAAGTAAATCCTTTGTTCCAACTAACTACAATAATGAACCTACCAACAAAAAAATTAAAAGCAAAACAATTTCTTTTCAACTCAGAAAAAAAGGCAAGTTAAGAAAAATCAGTGCAAGGGGTCTACTGTTTCGGAAGTAGCAGAGATAAATGCATATTTAAAAAGTAATTTTAAACAATTATTTGTTTCCTTTAATTTTTCAGATCATAATTATTTGTTGTAAATTGTATGCTCTTTTTGTTTTTTACCAGCGTTTTAAAGTTTATTACACGTATGTAGGTACTAGTTTAGTTACTTAATGTAGGTATTACTAGGTATTGTAATATGATGAAATAAATTATGTAATACAGTCTCTATTCTTTTACTTCTAGATTTTTTTAAGAATAGCTAGAACAGATTTTTATTATTTCTAGCATGGTTACTGAATGTTGACTTTTTTAACGATAAATCGTCCAGAAAGTCATACTGTTTTAACGATTTAGACACTTTCGTTTCCATAGATTTTATAAGTTTATCAGCTTGCTATGTGTCACAAGGTATTTGTCTATAGTTCTTTGCTTCAATCATTCTTAGTCTTGACGACGGTACAACTGTATCACTATGCAAAGAAATGTTGCGTGCAACACGTTTTAAAAGTCTTTTTTTCACTCATTTGCTTGATTAACTTGGGCTGGGACCTTGTTAATCAATCTGCAAATTCGTGAAAAAAAGTATGACTTTCAAAACCAGTTGTACAAATAACTATTACTTAAGAAATACCCTCATTAAAAGAAAAGGTCATTAACATTTTGTTTTTCAAAAACGAAATATTTGCGAATCTATGATTGTAGTTTTTTTCCCTTATTTTTTAAGGTAGAATTCGGTTTAGAATTCACAAAACAATATATAACTTAATAGTAAAAAGTTTAGACAATGTTTAGCGCCGCCTGCCAACTGCAGGCAGTACTAAAATGGATCAAACCGATGAACCGGGAAATTTAAATATTATATATTTCTATTCTATTTTGTATTTACCTTAGTAGTTTTTATTCTTCACTTTAAATGTTCGGAAGTAAAATATAAAGAAAAATAAACTGCACTTATTGCTATAATAACTTAGTAATAAATTAGAAACATATCTTTTTGTAACGCTTTATTTTTATATGAAAATTTATTTCTATTTCAAAATATTAAGGAGAAAGCATTCTAAATTATTCTTACATTTGAACTTATTTATTCCTTAAATGGAAATCGTCGATCTTCTCTTATGACATTGAATAAATTAGGATCTCATGTAGCTTCCTACCACTCATGAAAACGAATTGATTTTGGATGCGGGAAACTTTTACATTTTGGTCACAATTTGACACATAACATTTTCTTGTCGGCATAATTACTAGGAAGTCTAGAAAAAAGTGCTAATAAGATAAGTTAAAGTTGAAATCTAAAAATTATACAGAGTGTTTAAAAACAATATTATGATTATTACTTCAAACAGATACATTATTTACTATTATTACTAAAAACTATATTAGTAATTTAGGATTTTCAATTTCAAACTTTAAGGCTGTATTACACTTACCAAGTTCTTGGCCAAGAACTTGATCAAGTTAAAATTGACGACAAGTCGTGTATTACATTGTCAAGTCGACTTGGTCAATTTCTTGGCCAAGAACTTGGTGGCTTAGAACATGTTCTATTTTTCTTCTCAACTTGATCAAGTTTTTAGTGATTTCTAGTAATATTCATGATTCATGTTATAAACTTTTTTGCCAACTGCCTAAAATGTAAATACAAATTCCATTTTAGAAAATTGTTAAAAATGACATGTTAACTTGATACTTCTTGAAAGAATTGTATGCGTAAATTATTTATTTTCTTTTGCATCTCTTGTGTAGTTATTTTTACATTCAATATCAAACGCAAATCTTCGGTAACTTTATTAATTTTTTTGTTTCGTACTTTTGCACTATTGGTACTGCTAATTCATCTAAAAACTTGGCCAAGAAATTGATAGGTGTAAAACAGTCAAGGTCAACAATAACTTGATCAAGAACTTGCCGACAATTTCTTGGACAATAACTTGGTCAAGAACTTGGTAAGTGTAATACAGCCTTTAGTTTCGTGCAATTCATTTTTTAAATGGCTAATATTTATTAACCTAACGGTTTGATTGGTTTTGTTTCACAATAATTAAAAAGCGTCATAACTAGGTAAACAACAAATACATACTAATTAAACAAATAACAAACTTAAGTAGTAAAAGAAAACTAACAAGTGCTCAAAATGATGTTCTTATTTTTCAATACATAAACAAATTTTCTCTTGAAAGGACTGTTTAACTCTTGTTAAAATACTTGGTGTTAAAGAACGAAACGCTATTCTTATTCTGTCCCTCATATCATCTGGTGTAGTTGGTGGTGTATCATAGACAATATTTTTGAAATATTTCCATAAAAAAAAACAGAAGTCGTTAGGTCTGGAGAATTTGCTGGCCAATTGAGTGGACCGCCGCGTCCTGTCCACCTATTGGGATATTGCCTATCCAATTCATTTCTAACATTTACTTGAAAATGCGCTGGTGCACCGTCTAGTTGTAACCACATTCTTTGTTAGTTACCATCGAAAAAGAACGTATCACTAGCGTTCCAATTATTCCACCCTACACATTGACACAACATCTGTGTTGCCTTCAAGAGTTCTAAAAAAATGGGAATTTTCGTCACTGTAGTAGTGAAAATTATGTCTATTAACTAATCCGTTATTGTGGAATGATGACTCGTCCGTAAAAAGTACAAAATCCAAAAGAAATTCATCTTTATTAAACCTCTCTAGAACCCATAAACAAAATACGAGTTGACGATCGTAATCTACTTCCAAAAGTGCTTGGTATAATTGAATACAATACGGGAAAAAGCTGTGCCTTTTTATAATTTTTCCGGCGCTCCGCCTGCTTAATTATTCCACTGGCTTCACTTATTTTTCGCTGACTTGTATGCAGCTTTTCTACAAGAGATTCGATAACAACAAAATCATTTTCTTCATTTCCCATAATTGGTCTTTGCCTTTCTGGTTTCTGATAACACTTGCAATAAACTTTCTAATGGCCGCCTGTCAGGGTGATGACGCGTGTTAGGATATTTTTGAGCATAAACTCTTGATGCTAGCAAGTAATTTTCGTCAAACTCTCTAATTACTAAAATCATATCCACCTTTTCGCTTTGAGAATCGGTTCTCATTTTAAATAATTGAAATTATTGAAACGACGTTGAACGGCGATGACGTCTTAACTAATATGTACTGTAACTGTCAAATAATTTATCTGGCTGAAGTAATAATAATTCCGCCTACTTTTGAGAAATAAATTGCAAGGAATTAGTGTTTGAAATTGATAATCCTAAATTACTAAAGAACTGAAAACTCTTATAGCTGCGACCATCATCTGACTAAAAACTTGAACAGAGAATTTTACACTCTCTTTTTGAAAGGAACTGGGTGGTATATGCGCATTTGTTATTTTTGTTAGTGCTCTGCTCTTCCTGTTTTTCTGATCAATACTATACTACTATACTACTACTCCTTTATGTCACTGAAAGAAATAATTTTATTACCTATACATAACCGCCATTTAATAAATTATTTCGAAAACTCTTAAATAAATGAGGTGCAAATCTTTCACCGGCACTTCGACACACTCTTTGACGGCAGTCATTTGGACACTTGATGTAAAACCTCGACTCGATCATCAGTAATAGGGATATTGCCTCATTTTCATATAACAAAAATTCTGTGATATGAATGTCTAATAAAGCTACTAAGTTGATGTAAACATTTTTTGTTATAATCTGCTAAATAGGTAACCGAATAACATTATTATGTTTCAGTGAAAGGACAATAATTCCAGATTCAGAATAATCTAAGAAATTGTGATTATGATCGACGGACTTCAGTGAAATCATTCCGGGCTCTTTTTATGCTTCATTCAAAGCGAGATTGTAGATGGTGATACCATTAAGCAATTTATAGGGCAACGTATGAAAATGATTCTTAATATTCTAATACTGGGATTTATTTTATATTCAATTTTCTTATGGCATGTAAATGTTTTAGTGTAAAGTGACTCAGCCTTAAAAGTAAAATGACGATCCTCATAACTAAGAAAAAACATCTCTCTCAACTCTATTTGGTTTATTTTCTAATATAAAATCTCACTCGGAAAACCGAAAATAATGTTTGAATTTCTTTCATCTGAAATTCAAGAATTCGTAATTTATATTGATAACTATGGTGTGTTTACATATACCTTGGGTTTTTTTTATCACTGAACATAGCACACGATAACACCTATGTTCAGTTTTAAAATAAACGCGTCAACGCATGGAACATTATGCAACCAACATTGCGTTATATAACTAACATCAGTCAATTATTTGTTTGGACAAACGTCAAAATCAATGTCATAACCATATTAGAAGTAAACACAAAATTTAATTCTTTAATGACTACTTTTCTGTCTGAATATCGAAAGTGGCAACAGTCTTTGAAAAGTGGATGTGGTGATGATGATGTAAGTATCATTTAATAAAGTACTAAAATATATTTACCATATTTTATAGATTGCAGAACCAACTTTATGGTATTTTGAAGATATGATGTTTATTGTAAATCATACAGTAGCACGTAAGTCGACTGATGTTATTAGCGAAAACTGCAAAGGTGAAGAAATAATTGTGCAAGTGGATCAAGATATCGACTATTCACAAGATAACACAGATATTGTAAGTTGTCTATTGGTATTTTAATATTAATTTTTAATATTTAGTCTTCTTAGTTGGACTACAGTTCTGGTTTATTTATAAGCAATGCAAATGAGGATGTTCAACCTGCTCCAAGTACCTCAAGTAATTATATTGAGGAAGGCGCTATAAATACAGGTGATTTTGGCACAGAAAACAAGAAAAGGAAATGTGAAGCTATTAAGGACAGTACTCCATCCCGCAAGAAATGAAAAGATGATGAATATTTGAAACATGCAAATGATGCTTTAGTAAAACTTACTTCTGCTTTGGAGAATGAGCCAACTCAACAGCCTGAAAACAGCGAGGAGGTATTTGGTAAATTAGTAGCCGCCAAAATTAAAGAAATTAATTGTCTTCGAATAAAAAATGAAGTTCAATTTAAAATTTTAAATGTTTTATATACATATTTAAATAAATAAATATTTTTTTGTATTAGACTTTATTTTTAATATTAATTAATCATAACTGGAATAAACATAAATCAATGTTCTACATATTATGGTCAGCCACTGCGTGTTCCTGCCAATCCACACTCCCATTGTTGGTACAGAAATAGTTCCGGAATTCATCTCTAATATTTCTGGCTTCAATACTTGACTTATTACCACCTTTTTTACAACTGTTGGTAAATGTTTGGTATTGCTAATGTTAACATCTGCAACATACCTTTCACTTTCTGTTACCAAGAAGTTATGAAGTACCATACATGCTAAAGTTATTATTTCTACTTTTTGAACATCTAAATTTATTGGTTCTAATAAAACTCTAAATCTATTAGATAAAATTCCAAATGTGCTCTTGATAATCGGTAATTAAGTATTTTATTGTCATGACTTAAAAATCTTTTCAGATATAGCTTCATAACTTCTTCTGTTAATGGAAAGGCTTCATCTGCTACGATTACATAAGGCACCTTTTTCTTCGACCAGGCAAATTACATGGGGGTGGAAAATTCAATTTGTTTTCTGCTAGGCAAGATGTGAGTAAGCTTTCACGAAAAACACCTCCATCACTCACTCTTCCATTAGTACCTACATTTACATAGGTAAATTTATATTTAGCATCTGCCATGGCCAGCAAAACTATGCTGTGTTGCCCTTTATAATTATAATAATAGGATCCTTCACATAATGGTGGTCTAAATGTAATATGTTTCCCATCAAGTGCCCCTACACAATTGGGAAATTGCTACATTTCAAAAAATTCAGTAGCAATTTTCTGCCAAGTTTCAGGATCTCTGGGTACCTATAAATATCAAAAAGAAAATGTATATGAGAATTAATCACCATACTGCTAAATAATGCTCTCTTAACTTCCGGTAAATTGTTTCACACACTTCTGGAACAAACCTGGAAATAGTGCTTTCATGAACTCGTGTTGAATACATTTGAGACCGGAAACTTTCACCAGTTGCTAAAAGCCGCAAAGTAATTTGCAACCTGAAAAATTATAAGTATATTGTATTTGATTTTTTTAAATATTAAGAATATCTCACTTGCTATGGGCTGATATACTGTCTCGCATAAATGTATCTTGCTTTGTAACATCAGCTTTAATGTAATCTAATAATTTATGAAACAGAGCATCATTCATCCGTAAATAATTCCTATATAAGTCAGGGTCCTCAATGCGTAATACATTATTAATTAATGACAAAACATCCCGGCCGCCTTAAAAGCCAAGGTTTAGTCCATATCTTCCTTTTTTGTTCGCGTTTTTTTATTTTTTATATTAAGAATGTTTGTTATTATAACAAGAACTGCAGCTCGTAATAAATTCTTTCTTTTATTTGTGTCCATTTGGAATTTTTCCAGAAAAATACACACAAATGAAATTTTAGGGTTACAAAATTTCGGATACCCGCCAAACTAGTAATACATTCGACGCATGCCCGGACCTTTAAAATTTTGCATCCTTGCAAGTGGGCAAAATAAATTCTGCACAGAAAGTTGTACAGAATATTCTGTACAGAAAGCTGTGCAGAATCTTGTACAGAAAATTGTACCGTGTCAAGAAAGGATGTGAGGAGTTTTAATTTTCTTTCTGTGGGTATTTATTATACAGCCATCAGAATCAAATTTCCTACTAATCGCCTGAATTGTTCCGATAAGGGTATGGGCTTCTCAAGATATTTGACAGCAAACAGACCCCGCACTTTCCTTAAACTATTTCCAGCTTTATACCAGTTTAAAATTTCTATTTTATCATCTTTTGTATACATTTTTTAAATTAGGTGAATTCAAATGTGAAATATTGAAATATTCAAAATGTCATTTCTGTTATGACATTGATTTTGACGTTAGTCCAAACAAATAATTGACCGATGTTAGTTTGTTAGTTACACAACGCAATGTTGGTTGCATAATGTTCCATGCGTTGACGCGTTTATTTTAAAACTGAACATAGGTGATATCGTGTGCTATGTTCAGTGATAAAAAAAACCCACGGTATATATGTTTTTTGTCGTTCACTAACAAAAGTGAATTGGTTTTTTGTCGTCATAAATCGTAGTGTCCTCTATTTTCCTTAAATGAACTAAAACTCAAGGGCTACAATAAAGCCTATCTTATGGGCTCTCTGCTTCTTTCTCTGCGGTAGAACTGCTTTCAAACTACTTTTGGATGAATCGATAAATAGTCTTCAGTTTTCGGGTTTATATTCATGGTGCAATGTTAAAACCAAACCGTGGATATCGTCGCAATAAGCCAACGAATTATTCTCAATTGATTTAAAAAAATGAGAAAAATGACGATGACGGTCGATTGATCCATATACACGAGCGTCTGATGCCAAAATGTTTACTCGTTTCAATACTTTAGCTAAGAGAATGGACTGTCGCTGTGATAACTTGAGGCGGCGTGTCATAATGTCAAGACGGTTTTATGTAATTTCAATATGGTTGCAATATGCAATGACGTTTGATGGTACATATTCGGATACGTACACCTGACTCCAGCAGTTTCAACAGTTGGCGGCGTGTATTCTTCATTAGGGCTCGGTTTTTTTGGGATGGGTATGTTTTCGGAGTGCGGTAGTGGCAACTGTACAAATTTTGTTGCTTTGTATGTCATAGAACGAATCTTATTTATGTTTGTTCCGAAAATATAATTCACGCACGCGTAACATTCAGCTGAATTATGTACTTGTAGGTCCGTCCAAATTATAGGAATACCAAAAGGCATATATTCCATTGATTCAATTTTTTCAAGGATCCCGTACAAATGATAGACGGGGCCCATTCCACATCGTGAAAAACTTCTTGATTGAAATATTGGCGACATATTTCAACTATGTTCGGAGTAATTTTACGCCGACTAGGCATGATAGTGTATTTTCCACAAACATAACAAAAGTTATTAAATTTTATTGCTCCACATATATCCATTTTATATATTTTAAAACGATTAATTTCGCAAACCGATCAAAATACGCAATAATACACAATATGTTTGATGGTTATATAAGTTATATAAAAACACTGATGCCATCTGTTGGAAAATATCTCAAACTGAATGCATAATTTTTAAATGTGTATAATCATAACTCAATTTTGTTTCTATTCATATCTTATGCAAAAATAAAGTTATAATTTAATTAAATGACCTAACCTAAAAAAACGATTGGCACCACTGAATTCAGCGTACCCGAATTGACTTTACCTGATACGTGCCCCGGTTGTTCCAAATATATATTGTCAATTTCGTGCACAGTGTAATTAGCATATATGTATATATAAACTAGCTGTCCATCAATCTCTTCGAGCTTGAATCGCCTTTCGCGTCCGCTTACAGTTTATTACAGATTCCTGTAAAACGCTAAAAAAAATCTTATTTTCTAAACTTTTGACACACCTTGTATAGACGCATACTTTTTGCTGTCACGATGACAGGACGAACGACAATATAATTAAGCATATTTACATCAGTTTGACTGTTCATTGTTGAAGTTTTAAGTTTGGGCTTTATTTAGCGTAAAGCTAATACTTGACACTAAAACATTGATACAGACTGACGTGGAAATATCTGTGTTAACATTTTGCTTACATACATTGCAAAAAAGTCCTCTATAATTCATATTTGTTGGGTTATTTTGCGATTCTTATGAAATATTTTATAAAAAATAATACAAAAGTGGAGATTTCATGATTAAAACCAAACTACAAATAATAATTGAATCGATCGAAATAAGATCGCGACACCAACCTGGTACACGATCATCATAAATCATAGGTGATCTATAATGTTTGTCATACAATATTGGTATAAGTAATGTAGATTACTCATTTTGTTTTTATTTTTTTTTAATTTAAGACACAATTATTCTATTGAACACTCGCTCTTATTGTTATTATAGTGTTTCATTAAACTCTTCGAATTAGAATTGCTTCTTCGCGTCCACTTCTTCTCTATAAGTTGTTCTATAAATGTGCCTCTTTGGAAATGTGATCACTGCCAGACGCAAGGGTACATGAATATTAACACTTATATATTTTTTTAATGTAAGTAAAATGTTATTAATTGCTTTTGACTCCTTTGCCTTATTTTATATAACAATGATATTGGAATCTGTATCTGAGGTACTGTTAATGGAGAGTAATTGCAACTGTAGTTCACTTTGCTTTTGTTTATGAATAAAGATTGAATTTAAACAATATATGTCTAATAATGAATTATACATTATTTGACATTTATAATTTGTGGCAAATGAATTTATTTATTAAGAATTTGCCCATAAAATATATAATATTTCTATATAATTTACTGAACGTTGAGTTGACATTTAGAACATTTCGTTGAGTCAGGTTTTGTATAAATCGTGTGCAATTAGCGTAAGACTGTCATAGTCAAGTCAGACTGAAGTTAAGATGCTTAGGTAAATTATTGTCATTCCACTTGTCATCGTGACAGCAGTTCGTTGAAGTGTGTTCGTTCATAATAACATGCGAGAACGAAATGTCACAGTGACAGTGCTTAACCAAATTATCTTTCCAATTGTCGTATGAAATTAACAAAACATGATGAACAGAATGTGTTTTTAAATTTGCTAACATTTAAAAATAGGTACTGTCGCTCTTATATTTTTCAAACGCAATGGAATGTTATTATACCACCGCTGTTTGAGAAAGCTACAGTGTTAGCGAAACGCGTTACAGCATTTACATTTTTGTAAATAAATAGATATAGTGAAGATATAAACAAAGTTGTTGTTTTATTTTACGTTGATTTCAATAGATCTCCACCAAGTAAAAGCCACATCTATCCAATTTTCCAAGCAATGGAAAATCCTGCTATGGCGTACCATTTAACAGAAAATGTGCCTCTGATCGGTTGATGACAACCAGCAGTCGCATCCCTTAAGTGCTTGTTTTTATAACAGAATTATTATTAAACAAAATAACATCCGGTTACATCTTTCTTCCAATTTCCTGTAAAACGCGAGCACTGCCATGATGGTTTTTCTAGTGTCCGTTATCATAAACTTTTGACGAACCCCTATATATACATATATGTTTGCGTTATAATGGTTATAATTGTCATCATGAAAGCAGTTCAGATGTCATCACGAACTGAAATTGATCGATCGTTTGGACGTTTGATAGCCTGCAATTGAATTTTCGTGCGACTGCCAACGTTAAATAAATGTTAGACGGATTTTTGCCTGTCAATTGTGACGTTTCCTATAATATTTAAGTCAACCTAATGTGGATGTTAAGTTGTCATTGTCAGCTATGCCGACGTACTTTAATATTTAATACAGACATTTTGCGTAGACCCTAGTTAAATTTATCGGTGTTAGAAACGGTAATAGAAAAATGAACTTGGTGACATAGATGTGCCCGTCAATTATTCTTAATTCTGATCAGCACATATAAAAATCAGCTGGATAGTAATGCTTACTTCATTTTTTTCTGAAGAAGTGATGTTATTGTGTATTAAAGTACTTTGCGATCTTAGAGTAACTAATAATTATTAAATTACCATATATGATGTTTCTGTATCGTATTGTCTTTATATGTAGTAATAGTTCCATTACTAAAATAGTAATTGCCCATTTTACTCTTTAAATCGTTAAATTAAATGTGATATGTATGTATTATGCATTTATGAAAAGTAAAGTGTTACAATTAACATTGATTTTCACGACAATAGGCAACAGAAATAAATTTCTTCTTCTTCTTTATTGTGACTTTGAGTTAGACTATTTAGTCTTTTACTCTTCATCTGAGAGCGGTGAATCTTGGAATGTTGGAGTTGAATTTGATTAGCTATTGTTTATCTTTATTTTGATTAAGAATTAAAGTAGAACCATTTTAGGTCTTTTGTGTTTGAAATTTTCATTTCCATCATATGCAAGTGCTCTTTTAAGATTTTGATTTGAGTGGTTTTCCATCTGATTTATTGGACGTAATACTTGTTTGTAAAGTAGAATTTTGTTGTTCGTGTTCAGCTGGCTTTTTCTGCCTATAAGAGGCCATAGTTGACATCTTGTTTGTTTCGTTTTGGTTATCGTTTTTGCTATGTGTGTGTTATAATTGAGCTTTATATCCAGGTATATTCCCAGGTATTTAATTTCTCTACTCCATGGTGTAGTGTTGTTGTTGATGGTTATTTCGTTGTCTGATGTTTTCCGATTCCTTTTGAAAGATTATTACTTGGGATTTGTCTTCGTTTATTGTTGTCCTCCATTGTTTGAACCATTTTATCGTGTTGTCTAGGTGCGTTTGGAGTTCCTGTACCGCGTTCGTCGGACATCTTGATGTTGAGAGCAGTGCCGAAATAAATTTCTATGACGTTCGTTCAAAATAGACAATAGACTATATAAGAATCGGTGTTATTGGGTTTGTCAATTTTGAAGTTTTCCGGCAAGTGTAATTGTGATTTAAAATTGATTGGCCACTTTAAGGATTAACTTTAAACTTTTTCGAAAACCGTCACTGCGTCAGAGGTTAACTGATGTTTATATAAGTTCCTCCTATAAACTTCAAATCTGCGAGACCTAATTGTCAAATTGAATATCATTGTTGAAATATGTAAATGTGGCAATTGGATTTAATATTTTCTGCATTAAAGATCAATTTTATTGTGATTAACATTTTAATTTTATTGACAATTTATAGTAATATAGCGGAAAGGATGGAGATATTTTATTATGTGTTGGTAATAATAATAATACATATCTAATAGGTTTCACATTTCATCAATCAAAAACCACTCTTGAACTTTGCATTTTTTCATTTCCTTAACATTACATATTCACATCGTGTCTGCTCATAGCGCCCATGTAAATGTCTGATAGAAGATATTGAACTTGTAAATTTAGAGTCTCTAGTCGTCAAAAAGAAAAAAGAAAGAAAATATTGTTCCCTTCTTTTCGCTTCGCGTATGTTCTCAGGTGATTAGCCAAATAAATTCACTTTTCATTACCAAACTGTCCAACATTTGCCGACTTTATGGCTTTAAAGTTTCACAACACGTCGATGATAGTGACTGTTCTTCCTCGATATTTTTTCGATAGCACATCTCTTTATCGTCACATCTTTGGTGTTTTCAGTATTTAGTCCGGTCAGGTCACAGTATTTTTGAGATGACATACCAAGTCGATTGCACCACCGAGACTATTATTGCAGTGAATTCTGACATTTCCCAGTAAGTGTTATCGCCTATTGATCGTCTTGATGGTTCATAACTCGAATTGAAGTTTCATCGCAAGTCAAACGTTAGATGGATTTTTTGTATATAAGTGTTAAAGTTTCCTGTTACTTTAAAGGATATTCTTACACTTAAACTTAATTACATATCAACATGTCAAAGTATAGGATTGCGTACTGAAAAATTAAAAATACGGATCACTTCTGTTTCATTTCCTGCTTTTAAGTATACACTTTTCTTAGAAAAGATGCTAAATTAGTGATCGATGAATTTAATGTAATTTAGTATATATACTCTTCAAATTCTTTAATTCTATTTGGATATTTCCAGTATTTAATGAATGAAACCTGCAAACTTTTAAGACTGTCATTTCTAAGTGTATAAACATATTCATATGTAGTTACTGACCTTGTGGGCTTCAATTCTTTCAACTTTAATTTACAGCCATACCAAAAAATCGAGAAACTACTTCTGTATCATTTCCTTCGGATCAGTTCCCGTATATATTCTCAAATAAAAGGTAAATTCATGTTTGATTAAATTAATGCCGTTTAGTATATTCTTTAGTGCTTACGTATTTGATTCCCTCGATCTAGATATTTACTTGCCTTAGATTTTTCCAGTATTTAATGACAAAACTTGCAAACGTTTAAAACTGTAATTTGTAAATGTTATACGGTATATATTCATATGTAGTTAGTGACCCTGTATTGTCAATTATTTCCACCTTAATTTACGACAGGGGTCGTTTGTTTTAGAAATTTACTTGCCTTAGATTTTTCCAGTATTTAATGACAAAACTTGCAAACGTTTAAAACTGTAATTTGTAAATGTTATACGGTATATATTCATATGTAGTTAGTGACCCTGTATTCATAAGGCAGATTTCATTAAAAAACAACTAAAAACATACGGTATAACTATTTTCGGTACGCTATTTCTGAAAATAAGGGAGCTAATTAGAATTTAGATCCGTATAATATTTGTCCCTGTGAACAGTTGAGTTCACTGCTACAGCTCACTGGTTTGACGTAATGTCAGATTATGTGTATGTGTTAAAAAATCGTATGGCATATCGGCAACAACTCTAACCATAATACATAAAATTGTCGGAGTACCTATGCCATTCATAATGTTAATTTAATTTTTATGATACCGCATACGCTTCTTCTTTTTAGTTGGTATTCACTATTACCTATACTATTTATGGTATTTTAATTTCTATATGAATGAATGACAGTGGAGAATAATTATGTAGTTAACTTTGCTATTGTAATGAATGAAGATTAAATTTAAAGAAATATCTCTAGAAATGGATTATACATTATGGTGGCAAATGAATTTATTTATTAAGACTTTGCCCACAAAGCGAACAATATTCCTATATAATTTGATGAACGCTGATATTTAAAATTTTTTTATTGACATTTAGGTTTTGTATCAGTTGTGTACATCTAGTCCATGGTGAACGTCGACAGATCAAAAAAAAAAATTAATTGAATGTTGTTTCACGTTATTAGTTCTATAAAATTGGTACTACGCTTTGTGTCAAGTTTACGATTGAAATAGTGTATAATTCAAATTTTCTGACAGACTGTCATCGTAACGATATTTCGATGACACATACCTATGACAATGAAAAGTCAGACAGCTGACATGAAGATGTTTAACCAAAATTGTCGTTCCACCTGTCATCGTGACAATAGTTCGTTGAACTGTATTTGTTCACACATAAACTTGTGAGAACGAAATGTCAGGCTAACTTAATAAAACATGTTTTAAACTTCCAGGTCATTGAGAGAATTAATTAATTTTCATATTACGCTTTAATAATATACTTTCTAAAACGCAATCGAAAATCTTGCTAGCTCCTATACGGTTGATGCTAGACACTGTCGTACCATTTAACCAAAAATGTACTTCTGATTAGTTGGTGCCAACCAGCAGTCGCACACTTTAAATACTTGCTTTTATAACTGAATTGGTAAACGAAATGACATACATGCTTATGGGAATCTTATTTGATGTATTTATTTTATTTCGAAGTGCTTCGGACACATCTGACAAATAAAGAAAAGTCGCCCTATTATTTGTACGTAGAGAGATCGATGAGAAATGTTATTAAATGATCCCATTCGTAAAATGGTTTAAATTTATATAATTATAACTTGAACACTGATACATTTCCAACATTCTGTTGACATTTAGGTTTTGTATAATTCGTGTGCATCTAACGTAATTTGACAGGCCCAAATGGCAAAACTCAGATGGTTCTTCTTTATATAAGCTTGCTTCAAGTTCTTCGTTGTATGAAATTTACATTTCGATGACATATATAATGAATAGAGTGTCATTGTATTTATTAATATATCTTAATAAAAGATAGCAAAATCGTTATATTTATTACTGTACTTACGTGCGACAATACACTTTAAGTTTATTTTATCATATCCGTCGGCATTTTGTTCATATATTCATATAGAAAAGAAATAGTAACGATTGATAATAATAACACTAATACGTATCTGAAAGGTACCACGTTTCAATTAAAAATACACTTCCTCTTCGTAATATCTTTATTTGTCGGCCTTCTGACATTTAAACTTGACAACCGATGGAGGAACGTGAATATATATATAGTCATTAATGACACGCAAACTCGTCATCGCGAGATTTTTTTACCCTGCAGAAAAGCTTTAAATGAATCGCACCTTCCACAGCGACAGATTTGGCACGTGGACAGTGCACTCAATCGTCGCGGAAAAGTCCACTCTTTTAGTTTCCGACCCTCTTTCCGCACTCTAAACCTCGACGGCCTGAAATTTCTTCGTCAATGTGAAACTTTTACAATTCTTTCGCGCGTGCCTGTCATACCTGACATTTTTACAATTTTGATCGGCTGTCACGTGAATCGTCATGACGTAAGCCATTTTGCAGTTAAAACATCGAGTGCAGGCTCCTCTTTAAAAGCCCGTATCTTTACAACCGCTCCACTTGGGAAGAAAAACTCTCCGTCGAGGAACAATTCAAGGTCGTCGGTAACTTCACGCCAAAGGGCAGCTTCCAATTTTGCGTATCCAGAGACGAGTTCTTCCCCCCGCGTACCCAATTTTTGTCGATTTCGACCGGGTTTGGTTGCCATTGGCTACTCGGCTTTTATTATATATAACGAGTACTGCGCCCAAATTCACCAATTTCAAGTCGATTTTGAGCCGTCCGATCCGTAACCATGGTGATGCGGTTAAGCCGTCTTTTCGCAAGAAATTAACACGAAACGGCCGCTCGCTTTTATAGAGTATAATATTAATTAAAAACTGTCAACAAAAATATTTGAAAACTATACCACATGTAGTTGCCATAGTTACCAAACACAGTCAACAGCCTACAAGCAGCTAAGCCCTTAAGTATCACATGTGATCCTAAAATTTCGTCAACACATGCGCCACCTACCAACTGCAGGCAGAAGTAAAACGATGTCTACGCAATCGCAATTTAACATTTCCCCCCCTGGGCACAATGCCAAAATTAGTAACGAAATACGCACATTAATTCTATGAATCAGGAAAAATCTTCTGTTGAGGAAGAGAGTTTAATGTAAAATCGAATTAAATTTTATGCAAAAAATGTGCAAACGAGACAAGTACATAATCGACCCCCCCCCCGACCGCAGAATACAAGATGAATAGAAATTCTTTCGTAAATTGTGTATGAATTTGCTTATGAACTTCATTAAGTATTTACAATCTATTTTACACACATATAATAAATATGCCATTCGACTGCTTTCAATTATTATATTATTTACATAAGAAGAGGGAAAATCATTTAACAAATAGTAAAACTGATTGAATACAAAAGACAAATCGTGAAAGACAACCGAAAAACCCTGTATAAAATTCAAAAATTATTGTAAGCTAAAAAAAATGTGGATATAATATGGTTGTGGTAAATGGTTACTAAAGAGTGAGCAGTTGTTTTGTGATATGTTTCAAATCAATATATTTTATTTTGTCTAGTTATTTTTTGAGAGTAAAAAAAAAGGTTAACAATAAATTTTTCTGGATTCAGTACGTTTTTTGTAAATTCAGTATGAAAATTCAGTACGTTTTTAAAGCTAGTGGCGGCAGCACTGGTAGTTGTTGTTGGGCGGATAAGGAAACATAACCTGTTGTTGTTCTAGTCCACATCTAGTCTTTGTTGTAGGCATGGTACAAATATATATTTGTACCATGGTTGTAGGGATGAGCTTAGCAGTGATTTTTCAATAGCTGTGATCACAGTAACAGTGATTTTAAAATATCAGTGAAAATTAAAAGTGATTGTGATCACGACTTATATCCATACCCAAGTAGCAAAATCACAATTTTAGAGAAGGATGAAAATCTATATTTCCTAATGTAGAACAAGTGTGCATATAGTGATTTTGCTACTAGGGTATCTACATATAATCAATATGCATGCATGTTAAAAATATAGTAATAATTCCTATATGCATATGAAATTAAAAACCACCTTCAACCCTATTTATAAGGACTGTTCTCTCTTAGGCTGCACGCACACCAATTATACAAAATATATCTATAACTATACATTCATTTTGCCTTTATAATCAATGTTAATTAAATTTATTAACACATTATTAATTAAGAATTTGCTTGAAATGTGTTTAAAATGCTTGTCAAACATTTTGATTGGTGTGCATCTCCTTAAGACATATATTTTAATGGACGCTGTCGTACTTCAAACATTTTTTTTGACAATTAAATTGTTTTGTATAATTGGTGTGCACCCAGCCTTATAAATTTTAAATGGCACTGTCTTACCCGAGAAATTATTTGGATGGGTTTCAGATATAAGCAACATTTGTAACCGCGGGAAAGATTTTTACTAGAATAACAATTCATTGTAATGTGGGTTGCCTAATTTTAATTTATTTTATATTCATTTAAAACAGTGGCGGCTGGTGAGCGCCTTTTGGCGGTGCAGTTGCGTGGATGGGACTGGTTCGTTTGTTGTCGGTGATATACTCGACATCTGGGAGTACATCGCCGATAATGGGCGAGTCGATCTTGTCTGTGTGGTTGCTCACGCCCCGAGCCGCCACTGATTTAAAACAAAGTAAAGAATAGTTGAACGAAAAATAAGTGCAGAGCGGGGTAGCTTTTTAATCAATTTATAACGTGAACCCTAGCAAACAAATCTCCTCTAAAGGATTTTTGAGAAAACTTGTTTTTAATATTTTGACATATTAATTAATTTTCTTTAATCCGTTATTTTTTTTTCTAAATTTGATTATTCAGCGGGGTAGATTACTAAATTCTTCATAAGTTTACGTTGAAAGGTTTCCTATAAATTTAAAATCAACAAAAATATCTTGCATCAAAAATCTGCTATTTTTCCATTATTCACAGATCCACTATATAGGACCCTTAATGTTTTGCCATTGACATATTAAATTAAATACATGTAGTAATAATAATAATCAATGTCTTAACATTTTACGAAAACTGAATGTCAATAATAATATACAACTCAGGTAGGTTAATTCAAATTGCATCAAATTAATCACTAACTGACACAGCCATGTTTTAAACTTGCTAGCAATCAACTGCCGAATTATTATTCATGGTGCTAAGTAAGCCCAATCATATTCCAGATAGTCAATATTCGAAACATTTCTTAGTTAGCTACAGCCGAATAGAAACACTGATAGGAAATGCACTTTATTTTGTCTTAAAACCAATATATTGAGTTTGGCTTAGATTATTTCAATAAAACCAACTACAATAAGATATTAAACTTATTTAATTCTGAAAATAGTAAAATAGTTTTAGAGTAAAAATGTTTTTAAAATATTTTTTATTGGAAGATATTTAAATTATGCTTATACAATTAAGAACTGGTTGAGTAATAAATTTTTACAAAGACTAAAATATTAGAAAATATATTGAAAGCATGAACAAATAATATAGTACTTATTGCATTTATTTTGACATGTTTCACTCAATATTTAACTATTTCTTAGTTTATTTCATATCAATCTTCCTATAAATGCCGGACAATATTTTAAGAACAGCGGATATATTAAAATATTAATAGCATATAGATATTTTAAGCGCGACTAATATCTTAACTGCGATCACCGTTAATATCAATCACGCTTTAAAATATCTACAGACTAACATGTGACAGCGATCACCGTCAATAACAGTAACGCTTAAAAATATCTACGTGATTTATATCAAGTAGATATTTTTCACCGCTACTGATATTAACGCTTAAAAATATCTACGTGATTTATATCAAGTAGATATTTTTCACCGCTACTGATATTAACGGTGATCACGGTTAAGATATATTAGATATTCTTAAACGTGATTGTTATTGACGGTGATCGTAGTTATAATTCACTGCTACCGAAGTGTGGCGAATAGTTACGATCAGAGCCGAATATCAGTCTGCACGTACACGCTCTCGCCGTTGAATTGTACGGTCGATATCCAAACGTTATTTCAATCACTGATATTTCTAAAGCGATATTAGTTGTGATCACTGCTACTGTAGAATAACAGTGATTAATAACTGCTACTGGATATATCGCTCATCTCTACTTTGTTGTATCTTGTATCGTTATACGTGACAACTATGGTTAGACAAAAACAAAAATAGCAAGTATTTTCTCATTTTTCGAAATGGCAAATCAGTGTAATCGTTTGCGCACTGCAAATTATATTGATTGGTTGATTGATTTATTTACTCAAAAAAGATGTACAGGGTATGTACAAGTTTGCAAATAGTCATGAATATATATATACAATATTAAACGAAACATAATATATACAAGTAAAACTACATCAAAAATATAGACATGTTCACGTATGTGTAAAAGTAACAGAACAACAAAAAGCACAAGCACTGAAAAAACATTAAAACTAACAATAGCTTTCCCAATTCAAGTTCATGAATTCCGGTATATCATAAATTACATTTTCAAGCAGTATCGTTTTTATTCTATTCTTAAATCGCTTTGTATCAAGGCGTCTAATAGTATCGGGCATCCTATTAAACAAAATCAGAGCCTGATGATTTGTTGCCATCTGCGTTCTCGCCAGTCGGTGATAAGGATAAGCTATATTATTTCGTCCCCTTGTGTTGTAGTTGTGGACATCACTGTGGGTTTTGTATTTGTTTGATTTGTGGATTTGTGTGAGGCAGGCGAGGATGTAAATGGCTGGTAAGGTAAGTATTTTTAAATTTTTAAAATAGTCTCTGCAACTTGTGTATCTTGTGATGCCAACTATTGCTCTAATAGCCTGTTTTTGTTGCAGGAAAATTCTCCTAGCTGCTCCACAACCACCCCACAGGATTATGCCATATGTTGCTCTACTGTGAAAGCAGCCATAATATGCTACTTTTGCAGCCTCTGCACCTGCTATTTGTTTAATTCGTCTCACGGCAAAAATGGATGTTGCTAGTTGGTGTTGCATGTGATCCAGATGTTCATTCCACGAAAGATTACCCGACAAATACACACCCAAAAATTTTAGAATTTCACTCGCCGGAGCACCAGTGGAGAACACAAGGGACTGTTGTTTATCTTGGTTCATTTTCAGACCATTAGCCTAGAACCATTCTTGAGCCTCCTTCGCCACTCTGTCAGTCTCATCCTCCCCATCAATACCGTCTACATTGATTAAAAAGGAGGCATCATCCGCATACAGGAAAGTGCAGTCACAATTCACATTAATAGGGAGGTCGTTAATATATATGATAAATAGAACTGGACCCAGTATCGACCCCTGTGGGACACCAAGCTTCACCTCAGCAGTGCCGGACATCTCGTTCCCCCAACAAACCCGCTGTTGTCTATCTTCTAAATAGCTCTTTATGAATTTTAAGACTGTGCCTCTTATCCCCCAGTACTCCAACTTTTGCATCAGAATCGAATGGTCGACCGTGTCAAAAGCTTTCGACAGATCTGTGCAAAGCAACTTCATATTCTGCTTCGCGTCCATTGATCCCGCCACTTGATCCAGTAGGTCTAATAATGCTGTAGTCGTGGATCTCCCACGTCTATACCCATGTTGCTCGTTGGTAAACATGCCGACGTGTTCCAGATATTCTATAAGCCTGTCTCTAGTTATTTTCTCGAAAATCTTTGATATCGCTGGTAATATAGATATCGGCCTATAGTTCTGGGCGTCATCGATACTTCCAGTCTTGTGTATTGGTACTACCTTAGCCTGTTTCAGTTCTTTAGGGAAGACACCGTGGAGAAGACAATTATTGAAGACATTCATAATCGGTTCTGCTATTATATGAATGACAGACGCCAGAATCCTTGTATCGAGACCATAGATGTCCTTTGTCGATTTCATCTTCAGTCCCCGAAACGCACCAACAACCTCTTCCGTCGAAACTGGCATCATGAACATTGAATTGGTCGTCACATTGGCATGGTTCTTCAATAGCCTGGAAGGACTATTAACAGGACCCGGCATTGTAGTGGTCACATTTTCACCCACACTACTAAAGTAGGTGTTCAGTTCATTCGCAGTCAAGACGTTCTCGTGTAAATTCACTACCATTCTACCAGTCTCTCTCTTTATAACATTCCATACCGCTTTCTGTCTATTTTCTGAATTGACAATCATGTCCCTAATGGCTGCAGATTTACTTCTTATAACTAGTTCTTTGTACTTCCGTCTTACATTGTCATATTCTAACTTCACATCCGGTGATTTCGTCACTGCATAGATTACATGAAGTGCATCCAGACCGCGCTTTAGTACTCTAAGTTCATCTGTGTACCAGTTTGTGTTCATGCCACCATTGAAATTTGCAGGAACAATTTCCTCCGGAAAAGATCTATGAAAACACTCGATAATCCTGCCGTGAAGTGCAGTAAACTGTGTCTGTGGATTACTGTTATCCGAAAAACTCCAGGTTTCATTATTCAGTGCATTAATAAAATTCCAGGTATTTGTTTCATTCATTTTTCTTATTGTGATATATCTTTTCCTTTCAGATATCGCACTCTCTGGAGAAAAGGCAAGTATCTGCGCACAATGGTCGGAAATATGTGGCTGTACGGTCTTTGCTATATATTTCGATACATAAATGTTTGTAAACATTTGGTCAATGCACGTTTCCGAATTTTTGCTAATACGAGAAGCGTCCCTAAACACAGCATGCAGACCGAAAGATAGCATGCATCCGGTTAGCTCTTCTCTCTCCACACTCCGTTTGAGAAAATTTATGTTTAGATCTCCTGCAATAATGACTCTTGTATTAACATATCTTTCCAAAATGTAAGTCAAAGTTTTATTTAAATTTTCTATGAAGATCTGTATTATGCCACTTGGAGGTCTATACACAGATACGATTAATGTATTTATCTTTTTAATAAATGTACCTGCCAACTCTATTTGTTTCTCAACCGAAATTTTTTTAATCTGTTTGTCTTCGGATTCATTTATTCGTTCTTTTATTAATATCATAGATCCTCCATGCATAGTATTTATTCTACAATATGCTGCCGATACTTTATATCCCGGTATCACCCGTGCATGTGGGCCCGCTTCTTTTAGCCAGTGCTCTGTAATTGTTACAACATCTATATTTTCGTTTTTTAAATAAGATTCTAGTTCATCAATTTTGTTTTTTATTGACTGTACATTTATATTGAGAACATTGATGTGTTGTTTCGGAAACTTATCTCTGTTTTTGCTGCATTCTGCTATTGTACTTTTTTGTGTTGTTTCTTTTATGAGATGCCTGTTTATATCTACTATTTCTTGCTTTTCGGAAATCTGTTTATTCTGGTGCATTGTATTTATATTTAAGATTGAGCAATTTTTATTCACCAAATTCCGTTCTCTATCCACGTCTGTTTTGTGAGTAGATATAACTTTTTTGTGTGTAGTTTGTTCTTTTATGGAATCTATTACTTTTTCTTGATTTTTTAAATTCTCGAAAAAACTTTACGTTAATGTTTTCCGGCCATCGGTTCGGATCGAATATAGTTTGATCATCCACTGTGTGATTAAAGCCGATTTTAAAAGAGTTATAATTCTCTCGAGTCTCGTAATCCTTTTTTTTTAATGTTTCTATAACAAAATCATCTCTACCGAATTTGCTAACCAGGAGGTGTCTCATCTCATCATTTGAGAAACTATCCTTGTCTACAAATATCCATTTGCGTTTTTCTTTCAAAAAGGCCACGTTTTCTTTGCTTGTGCCGGTTATTGCTGTATATTTTCTATCTCTGTCAGTATGTGGTTGCCTCTCTTTTATTTTGATTTGTTGGGGTTTACTGTTTTTCGTATTTTGGTCCCTTTTTACTTCTAACTTTTGAGCGGAATTCATTTGATTTAATGATTCCTTTCCATGTTTATCTGCTCTCGGAGGTTCTTCATTGTTGCAGGGTTCTGTAATTTGATATTTTGCGAGATTATAGTCTTCGGCATCAGATGGCTGTTGTATGTTCGATGTTGAATTTTGTATGTTTACATTCTGTTTGTTTTGTACTTCTTTGACAATGACATCAAATAATGAACTTTTAATATGCGTTTGAATACTATTTTGTATAAATACCTTCAATTCTGTTATTTCTTTTGTAAGTAGATCTTTAAATATAGTTGCTTGCTCATGTTTGGATATATCCCTGTCAGCAGTAATTCCTTCTATGTTGTTATCGTGTACGGATTCGAGATAGTCAGAGTTGTTAAAATTCTCCGCAAGCGATTTTTCAAGCAGCTTCTCGTTTGTTTTCGATAACCTTTGTTGTAATTCTCTAATATTACTTTCCTTTTCATTCTTTATTATGGTTAATTCATCTTTTAGTTGTTGTATTTCTTTCTCTTTTATGTCACATTTACAGGTTATTTGCAGAGAAACTAATTGCTGTTCCAAGATTTGGATTTGTTTCTCTCTCTCGAAACACTTACATTTTGATTTTAGTGTTTCGATTTCCTCCTTTAATTTTCTGTTATCGTCCTGTATTTTCCTAGTATTCTCTTCAATAGAGGTTATGTTGTCGCAGCATCTTATCTTACCACTTGCATCGACGTTTACTCCCGGAATTTTTAGAATACAACTTGGATGAAAACTATTAGAACATTTAACACACATAACATAGTTTTTAACTTCTTTTGTACACTTTTTACACGCAAATATTAACTGATTACTAGAATTTACATTAACCGGCGCCATGTTTTCTGAATATGACACATTTCATGATATACAAAAGAAGAGTGTTGACGGCTCATTGAAATTATCGAAATCTATGCAAATATCGTAGAAAACAGATGCATTGACATGGAAAGATAAGGTAAAGTGTTTTTATGAAATAAATTAGTAATATTTATATTTGTATACTATGCATTTAGAAAAATGCCTGTGAAAATATTTCCAAGAAATTCAATTCAACGGGTACTCAAAATCGTACAGGGGAGCAGTTAAGAAGCAAGTACAAAACCCTGAAGAAGGAAACAAGAAGAGCTGTGGCCAAAAGGAGGACTGAAATTCTGGGCACTGTGGAGGCCCTAGTGACAGTTATATAAACCCCTTATATGAAAAAATTAGAGCCCTAATAAAGTTAAGTTGTGATGGACTGACATCTTGTTTTGACAGTGATTATATAGGTAAAAAACATATTAAACGAATAAAACACTTGGTTATATTGTTTCACTTAAGGACAGATTTATTGTACTCTGACACGTGTTTCGACCTCTCGGTCATTAACGAAGAGTATACAGACTTAAACTAAACTAAGAAAGTTACCAATACCTATTTATATGTGTGGGCTAGTGTCTTAAGTACAGTGTCAATAATGGGGGTGTTTATGAAGTCCAGTTGTGTGTTTGTGACATGTTTATTTGCTGTTGTAGCTTTTTTAATTTCTAGAATTTCTAATAAATCTAATTTCCTTCCTTTATAACTATTATGTAATAATGTATAATTATTGGTATCAAATACATGTACAAGGTCTATGCAATGTTCAGCAAAGCCTGTATTTTTATTATTGTTTAAAATTGACTTTTTGTGTTCATTAATGCGATCTTGTACGGGTCTGCCTGTTTGGCCAATGTAGATTGCGTCACAATCACTGCAACCTACCTCATAAACATCTGATTTGTCACACAATTTTGCTTTTTCTTTGTTATTAACTAAGATTTTTCCTAAATTTACTTTGTTCACTTGGATAATATTTAAACCTAACTTTTTTAATTCGTTAGAAACTCTGCTGCTAAGACCTGGAATATAGTTAAGAGAATGATACCGCTTGTTGTTTGTATGTTGAGTTTGTTCAATGTAAAAATTTTTTATAAGGATCTTTTTTTGTTTCTTTTCAAAGAAACAAAGAGAATGATAGCGCTTGTTGTTTGTATGTTGAGTTTGTTCAATGTAAAAATTTTTTATAACATTTTTACATTGAACAAACTCAACATACAAACAACAAGCGGTATCATTCTCTTAACTATATTCCAGGTCTTAGCAGCAGAGTTTCTAACGAATTAAAAAAGTTAGGTTTAAATATTATCCAAGTGAACAAAGTAAATTTAGGAAAAATCTTAGTTAATAACAAAGAAAAAGCAAAATTGTGTGACAAATCAGGTGTTTATGAGGTAGGTTGCAGTGATTGTGACGCAATCTACATTGGCCAAACAGGCAGACCCGTACAAGATCGCATTAATGAACACAAAAAGTCAATTTTAAACAATAATAAAAATACAGGCTTTGCTGAACATTGCATAGACCTTGTACATGTATTTGATACCAATAATTATACATTAGGTATTACATAATAGTTATAAAGGAAGGAAATTAGATTTATTAGAAATTCTAGAAATTAAAAAAGCTACAACAGCAAATAAACATGTCACAAACACACAACTGGACTTCATAAACACCCCCATTATTGACACTGTACTTAAGACACTAGCCCACACATATAAATAGGTATTGGTAACTTTCTTAGTTTAGTTTAAGTCTGTAAACTCTTCGTTAATGACCGAGAGGTCGAAACACGTGTCAGAGTACAATAAATCTGTCCTTAAGTGAAACAATATAACCAAGTGTTTTATTCGTTTAATATTCATAATGTTTCACCAAGAACCAACCGTACTAAATACTAAATATTATTTATTTATTACATATTTTATGTAATATTCAATGTTCAAACACTGTTATTTCCTGCTACTCATTTATTAAATTTTTTGCTCTAGACTCTGGTCCATCTAAAGAAGAAAACAGTGTAGATATCGCAAGTACAGATACAGATGTTGTACAAGTAGTTACAGATAGTCAGTGTAATATGGATATTATCTTCGATAATGAAGTTGGCAATATAGAAGGTATTTTTTATACTTATTAATAATCTTATATATCATGTTTCATGAAGTAAGTTTATATTTTGTTGCAGACATGCTGTCAAGTAATCCTGTTAGTGCTCAGACGAGTTGTAAAGCAAGTTATTCAGCTGGTAAGTGCATATGTAAGGAGTAGGGATTGGCAGTCTGGTGTACATTGGCAGTATTTACTGCCTGGTAATTGTTACCAGCGAGTAAGCAGAATTTACGTGATAGAAATTGTTGTAATATCACTATTTATAACATATAAATTTGGCCAGTGTACACCAGGCTGCCAATATACTTATTAATAATCTTATACATCACATTTCATGAAGCAAGATTATATTTTGTTGCAGACATGCTGTCAAGTAATCCTGTGAGTTCTCAGACGAGTTGTAAAGCAAGTTATTCAGCTGGTAAGTGCATATTATGTAATGAGTAGGGATCGACAGTCTGGTGTACATTGGCTGTATTTACTGCCTGGTCATTGTTACCAGCGAGTAAGCAGAACTTACATGATAGAAATTGTCGTCATATAATTATTTATAACATATAAATTTGGCCAGTGTACACCATACTGCCGATCTCTAGTAATGATCTACTGAGTGAATTAGGTTTCAAATTTTTATTTTTAATTACAGATCCACAACCACATATGAGCAGCCCTTTATATACTGAAGAGAATACTGAAACAGGTAACAGACAGTAAATATAAATTATTTTGATATAGAATTGTTTGCAATAGCTTTATTTATATAAATTTCATATAATTTTACACACATTTATTTTTCAGTGAATAATTGGAGTAGTTATTCCCCCGCACAGTTAAAAAAATCTCAACACCCAGTCCTTCAAAGTCGAAGGCCAAAGAAAAGACCCCACGCCAATGCAAATGTTTCGGCAGCTGGTCAAAAGATGCAACCTTGGCTCGACTCAAAAACTGAGCTCACAAATTTAAAGTTGAAACTTCTTCAAGATGAATTCAACATGAAGCAAGCTCGAGAGCAAGAGCTACATGAGCAGCAGCTGCAGCTTAATAAACAGCTGATTGTAATAAATGACTTAAGAATACAAAAGTTAAAAGAAGAACTGGAAACTATAAAAAAAAGCAAATGCCTAATATTATATGTTAGTTTTATTTTCAATAAAATGAATACATCAATTACAATAGTGTTGAAAAATATTCAATAAACTCTGCACGTGCTCCATAATTTCCACCATCACCATTACCATACACATTTGCAATATTTCCTTCTTGTATATCTTGCAAAATGTTTCCTTCCAGTGCAGGATCTAATGGGGGTTCATTTTCACCATTTAAAACAGCAATATTATGTAATACAGCACATGCTACAATTATGGATTGTACTCGTACACAATTTAGTTTAATTCCTAATGATAATATAGGAAATCTGCACGGGAACTATGTAACTTGATAGAAATAGAGATAGAAAAGAGATAGAGAAGAAAGAAAAAGTTCTCGTCGCACTACGTAGCGGTCTTTCTACGAGAGTCGGAATCATTCGGGTCTAGAAACTCGACTGTGTACTATTCTACAAATGTAAGCTTTCTAACCAATTTAACCACATTATAAGCACAATAAGTATTATAGTTTATTAATATTTGTGGATATATCTGGCGTGATGAATATAAATGTAATGCATCATTTGCATGAAGAGGAGAGAGACCGTAGAGCCCAAGTTAAAATTGAAAGACAATTGCTACGGAATCGCCTGGAACCGCGAACAATCTTCCAGATCGTGAATTTCGACAATTATTTCGACTCGGTAAAGATCTCTTTCAAACACTGGTGGAGCAGTTGACACCCCACATGGAGCAGGCAAGGCGAAACACTAGACTGTCAATAGAGACTAGAATTTTAGCGGCTTTACGTTTTTTTGCAACAGGTTTGTATGAAATCATAATGTAATGAAATATGAAGTTAATTTTTGCTACAGGTTCGTATCAAAGAGGTATTGGGGAAGAACGTAACATTGCAATTGCCCAACAAACCATGAGCAAAGTAATACATGAAGTGGCAAATGCATTAGAGGCCATTGCAGACCATTGGATCCAATTCCCAATCGATGTTGAGAGGAAACAACAAATCCAACTTGGATTTCTGGAAAAGTTTGGGTTCCCAGGCGTTCTTGGTGCCATAGACGGCACCCATGTTGCAATTTTGCAGCCATTGCAAGATGAACACATTTATTGAATATCAATGACTATTACCCAAACAACATATTACATGAGGGACAGAGGCAGCGCCAAAATCTTATTAATTTGTACTTTTAATAACTTTTCCATTTTCACATGATACTTTTTTCCTACAATGTATGATAATATGTACGTATGATAATTACATTAAAGAATTTCAAATATTATAAAAACATTTTATTAACCTATAAAAATACAAATAAGGATAATAATTGAACAAAAAACATTGCACTGCTAGTAAAATAAAAAACATTGCACGTACAAGAACAATTACATTATTGTTCTTGATCCTGTGTAGTAGATAATTTTCCCACAGCAAACGAAAGGCTTTCTAGGGCATCCGCTAAACGTGCTACGTTCCTGTCAATGCTCTTTAACACAGCCATATTCTCTGTGTGCATGTGTGTCAGTGGTACAAATTTCCGTGTTTGCTCGGTCCGCCGTGGAACGACTCGCCTTGTTATTGGGGTCGACGGTCCTTTGGAAGCTTGTTCCTTCCTGTGCATAGGCCTCAAGTCTGGTTCTACTTTAGGGCATGCTGGCAGCGTTACAGAGGGCACAACTTGTAAGTTGCCAATGGTGGCGGTACTTCCCAAGATGTTCCTGGTGTTGGAGGCAGTGTAGCTTGTCGAGTTGATAAGGGTGGTGGAACTCCATTGCATGCTGTTGTTGGCCGTGGTGCAAGTCCTATTTCCTTATTTGCATCGCCTGTCACACTTCTCCACCCCATTACTGCCATTAGTCTCTCTTCAAGGGCTGTTAGTGGTACTGCCCTAGCTGTACCACCAGCCTCACTAGTGTGACTTTCGCTTTTACTTTTGAGCGCCATCGACTAACAGCCAATTGCCACTTGCTTAGGCTTTTTGACCCATAGCCCAAGTTGTTTAATTGGAGCACTAGCTCCTCCCACCTTATTTTGAATTCATGGTGATCACCATCAGCATGTTGAAATTTCGATTTTAGCAAAAATGGATACATTTCCAAATAATCTACAATTAAGGCCCAGTGTTCCTCTCTCGTCTTAAACTCTCTTTTGCTTGTATCTAAAACAATAACACTATATTATAATTCAGCATATCATGTGAACATTATAATATTAGATTATGATAATAATGAAGTGCAATACTTGTAAAATTTTCAAAATTTTACAAGTATGTATTCAAATTCAAGGTGTGAGTAAATATTGTATTTATATTTATTTTTTTGTGTTCCTATTTCTATTTATCAATGTTTACTATTCATATAAATTTTATATAGTGAATATTTTTTGATAAATTTTGTTACTTTAAAGAATTTTTTCCAAACATATTTCCAGGCGCACGTATTTACGTGTGCTTCGTACGCAATGAACGTTATATTGTTATATTTTGATAAAAATGGTCACCTATTTATTTAACATTTTCACTCACCCATTTTCGCTATTTTGCAGTAACAATTTACGCTTCAATACTTCCCAGACACTACTAAACAATAAGAAAATACACAGCTTCCCCCTTGGCGCGAAGATCTTGGCGGTAATAGCAAATGCACACACACATAACCTAAATTTATGAGAATGATAATCTCATAGTGAATCGTATGTGCCGAACAAAGACAGACTATAACAAAGAAGTTGGGAAACAGGTCTGCAGCTCTTTCTATTCTCTTCCTTACCGAACTCATTCGGGCCGGCCGATTATGAACGACTGCACTTACAGAGTACCAGTTTAGAAAGAAAATTTCTTTCTATTTACTTACAGAGTTCCCATGCTGTGTTTCCAAACTCCATAACTTCTTTCAATTACATTTCTTGTGCGAACCAGGGCTTCTTGAAATAAATTTTCTTGTGGCAACAAAGGGTTTGCCATAGGTGTAATTAAATATGATAAAGCACAGCCGCTATCACCTAATAATACCTTATTCTGCATTTCACCTCTCTCAAACCTAGCTTTTATTACAGAGGCGTTAAAGATGCTTTGATCGTGACTAGAGCCCGCATATCTCTTATACCGGGTGTATTATGAAAAACCTTTGGTGCTGTAACTTCCTTATATTTTATCTGATTTTAATGAATGATATGTCAAATTAAATCGTTTTTAAAACACTGTAACCAGTTATTAAAAAAATTTTTTTTTGACAGACAGTAGTTAACTTTTTTTTTTAAATTGTACTACATAGTTTTTTTTACTTATTCTCCAACTGCTGCGTTTAATATAAGATTTGGTGGTATTTCATGACATACTTGTACTATCCTTCTTACTAAATCATCTCTGGTACCAGGTGGAGTCAAATAGACATGATCTTCAATGTAAGACCACAGAAAAAAATCCAGTGGATTCAGATCTGGCGATCGAGCAGGCCATCTAATAGGTCCGTAAGTGCCCATCCATCTGACGCCAAAATAATTATTTAGAAAATCAGTATTCATTCGTGCATTATGGGGTGTGGCACCGTTCTGTTGGAACACCACCCTGTTTAACTCAGCAAGTGGCAACTCATCCAAGTAATCGCCTATTTCATTGCGTAACAAATTAATATATTTTTCTTGGTTTAGATTACCCTCAACAAAAAAAGGCCCTACTAGTCTATCGCCTAAAATGCCACACCATGCACTGAACCAATTTTGAAAATTGTGTTGCACCACAACATGGTTATTTTCACTGCTCAATGGCGATTATTATTTCTGTTGAATACACCATTTTTCCCAAAAGTGCATTCATCTGACCACAACACACGACGGAGTGTTTTCACAATTTTATTTATTTTAATAAAAACACTTACAAAGTAAATCTCACAATTGTTATTTAACGAGAGATGTTGATTATCTTACTGTCTGTAACGAAGTCTGTAAAGAAACTGATGAACGTGCTGATGAAACACTGAAAACATTGATTTATAATACTTTATGGGCTATATAGTATTGAATGTAAGTGATTTTAAATGGTACACACACTTGCTGGTAATAAAATAAAATAGAGTATTTAAAATGCATTTAAGAAATCTCTGTGTTCGGAAAAACCAGAATAAATTGAACTAAAGAAAAAAAAAAAACCTGCAATTTCTCGTTTTTTTTTTTCATACAAGGGTACCGTTGTTTACAGTTTCATATTCAGAAAAAAAAATATATTTGAATAAGTAAAAAAAAATAATATAGTACAATTTAAAAAAACACAGTTTGCTGCTGTCTGTCAAAAACAAAATGTAAAAAAAAAATTCAAAGCGGATTACGTTACAGTGTTTTAAAAACGATTTAGTTCGACGTATAATTTATTACATTCGGATAAAAAATAAAGTTACAGCACGAAAGGTTTTTCATAATACACCCGGTATATAAGTTGGCATCACAAATTGTTTGCACATTAAATGAATAATAACCTTTCCTATTACAAAAATTTTCTGCATTATCACCACCTAAAAATTCTTATTTAATAATAAAAATAGGAAATGATTATAACGCATACCTGGTGACTGAATTCTAATGTGTGTACAGTCAATTGTTCCTACAACTCGAGGAAATTTTGAAATTTCATAAAATTGTCTGCAAATTTCATCAATTTCTGGTTGATTTTGTGGAAACTTTATATACTGATTCCTAAGGCTGGCAATTGCTGCAGAAACTTTCCTTATGATTCTACTCGCAGTAGATTTATGAACTCCACAAAAATCTCCAACCACAATGAGCATGCTACCTGTAGCAAAGTATCGCAGTGTCAATAACAATTGAGTAATAGGGGTCACAGCTGCATTCCTACAACAGACGAATTGTAAGCAAAAATAGGTACATATAGCATTAATAATATCAGTTTGTAGTTTTGTTTTTTGAATATACAAAATAAAATAAATACTTGTCTTACCTATTAGTTGGAGTTTCTAATTGCTCTACAATTTGTAATAGTAATAATCTAACACTCTCTTTCTTCAAACGAACACGCATAAAAAATTCGTTATCATCCCAGTAATCCATGTGATTTAGTCGTTCTCTAATACGCTTCTCTTTACTTCTGTTTAGGAAAATATTGGCTAGTAATTCATTTTCGGAATCACTGCTGCTACTAGTCTCAAGCAGGTTAAACATTGTTTATTTGTATATCAAATGAAGATTAACCGAATATTCACTAATATCAATTTGTTTACTGATGGTTTACTGTTTTACTCTAAAATTTAAATCTATACTCCATTCTCCATTCTGTCTAAGAATGGAGTAGATAAGAATGAGTAGATGGCGCTACAATATGAGCACAGTTTACACACGAAGAATTTTGTATTTTGAAAACAAATAAAACATATGTTTACTGTCAGATGGATTGGATTATGTTATCATTAGTGATGGTGGGCAAAATCGAATTATTTCAATAACCGGTTACCCGGTTACTCACTACTCGAGTGATCTTGATAATCGAATTATCACTCGAGTAGTTTTCACTCGCATCATCACCCTGTATTCAATAATAATAATATTTATTAAACTGGCCAACATGTATAATGTCTACAATGCAAATGATACAACCCGCAGAATGTACTATGACTTTTCCTTGTATAATATTCTGGTATTCCATAAAAAACTATATAGTAATTATTATTTAAAAAAACGGCGTATCTATGAAAGCAAAGTGTTCTTTCAAAATTATAAATATACATATTCATATAGTTCTTCATTTAACAAAACACTAATAATTTCAAGCTTATTTCGTATACAGGTTTTTAAGAACACTATATCGTCACTCTAATTAGCAAACCTCGTAACTCCCAAATGACAAAATTTGTAGGAAACAAATAAATTTATCTATCTTTACAGTTTTTTCAACAAGGACAGTCTCTATTCATATGTATAACTGTAAGTAGCTACTTTATCAGTTATATCAATATTTTTAAAGATCCATACAATACTTCGGTGTTACAATGGAGTTACGAGGTTTTTCCATTAAATCCCAAAGTATCAGGAGTTACGAGGTCACGAGATCATTAGAAAAAGGTGAAAAAAATAAAAGAAGTAAGTACCTAGTTTTGTTGATGATCAGTGTTTACTTATTTGAAATTAAACAGAAAGGTACTTCAAGAAAATATACAAGAAATATATATTATTTAGAACTAGCATTAATTCACTTAAAATTAAACATGTAACTAAGCACTCGACAACAAACTGCACTACGATATAAACTCAAAATGAATTACGTAAAGCATACTATGAAAAACAAAATTTTAAAGATGCTGTAAGTTATCATAGAATGCGTGGTAATCAGACAGCATAGTGGTTTTTAATGCCTGGAGATGTTCAAACTTTTCTTGGTATGCCTAAAGCACAGATAAATATCCAGATGGCCCATGATTAACAAATTTTTGTAGCCCTAAAATGGTTACGAACACCAGGCTACGCCACCGTCGCCGGGTTACTACCACCAGAGGCGCTGAATATTTGATAAATTTATATAATCTGCAGTTTAGTTGTAATTTAAGAGATTGAAACCTACAATTGGTATTCTAGTTAACGACAGATGACGCTCCTAAAAAAATTATTATTTTAGGTAATTCATTTCGGTACTGAATAAGTTACGTTACATATATTTTTTTCTGTTATTTGAAAGTATTATAATTATTTTTGTCTAATAATTGACAAAACCATTTTTACTAAATATAGGATTCAAAATTTCATTTAATTTCTACCCATATGATAATAAGACTTAAGGTCTATAGCTGCTTGCAATCATTTCTGCACAAAAAACTGTTACATCAACTATGCACACAAAGTTACCTTCGGCGTACTTTTTTTTCTATTTATATGATTTATTGACTATAAATTCCAAGAGCTCCTTCTTTGAGTAAGATTAATGTTTGGGGGAATATTATTATAAAAATACAATCTAGGAAGAGGATTGATTTTAGTGAACAAACTGGAAAATATCCTAATGTAATGTTATATAGGTATAGCACAGATAATATACAGGCTGGCGCACCACATTTCCGTCGATTTATATATACGAAGTGACAAAATGTTTTAACACTTTGCCACATTACGGGCACGTTTTAAAATTGTTTTGAAATATACAGAGTGATTCAATAAAAGTTGCGTACCAAAGTTATGAAAATTTAAATGGAACACTTGTATATTATGGCATATTTTGATACTATAGGCTAAATGTAGGCTACTTACTGTTATACTCCCTATACATAACTTAACAGAGACATTTAACTATTTCTGTCTTATATATTTGAGCGAATTATTTTAAATTGTATTTATTGTTTACTCAAAGCATCAGACTCTAAGATAAGTTAAAGTTGAAATCTAAAAATTATACAGAGTGTTTAAAAACAATATTATTATTATTACTTCAAACAGATACATTAATTACTATTATTACTAAAAACTATATTAGTAATTTAGGATTTTCAATTTCAAACTTTAAGGCTGTATTACACTTACCAAGTTCTTGACCAAGTTATTGGCCAAGAGCTTGATCAAGTTAAAATTGACGACAAGTCGTGTATTACACTTGTCAAGTCGACTTGGTCAATTTCTTGGCCAAGAACTTGGTGGCTTAGAACATGTTCTATTTTTCTTCTCAACTTGATCAAGTTTTTAGTGATTTCTAGTAATATTCATGTTATAAACTTTTTTGCCAACTGCCTAAAATGTAAATACAAATTCCATTTTAGAAAATTGTTAAAAATGACATGTTAACTTGATACTTCTTGAAAGAATTGTATGCGTAAATTATTTATTTTCTTTTGCATCTCTTGTGCAGTTATTTTTACATTCAATATCAAACGCAAATCTTCGGTAACTTTATTAATTTTTTTGTTTCGTACTTTTGCACTATTGGTACTGCTAATTCATCTAAAAACTTGGCCAAGAAATTGATAGATGTAAAACAGTCAAGGTCAACAATAACTTGATCAAAAACTTGCCGACAATTTCTTGTCCAATAACTTGGTCAAGAACTTGGTAAGTGTAATACAGCCTTTAGTTTCGTGCAATTCATTTTTTAAATGGCTAATATTTATTAATCTAACGGTTTGATTGGTTTTGTTTCACAATAATTAAAAAGCGTCATAACTAGGTAAACAACAAATACATACTTTATTAAACAAATAACAAACTTAAGTAGTAAAAGAAAACTAATGTTTTAACAAGTGCTCAAAATGATGTCCTTATTTTTCAATACATAAACGAATTTTCTCTTGAAAGGACTGTTTAACTCTTGTTAAAATACTTGGTGTTAAAGAACGAAACGCTATTCTTATTCTGTCTCTCATATCGTCTGGTGTAGTTGGTGGTGTATCATAGACAATATTTTTGAAATATTTCCATAAAAAAAAAACAGAAGTTGTTAGGTCTGGAGAATTTGCTGGCCAATTGAGTGGACCGCCGCGTCCTGTCCACCTATTGGGATATTGCCTATCCAATTCATTTCTAACATTTACTTGAAAATGAGCTGGTGCACCGTCTAGTTGTAACCACATTCTTTGTTAGTTACCATCGAAAAAGAACGTATCACTAGCGTTCCAATTATTCCACCCTACACATTGACACAACATCTGTGTTGCCTTCAAGAGTTCTAAAAAAATGTGAATTTTCGTCACTGTAGTGGTGAAAATTATGTCTATTAACTAATCCGTTATTGTGGAATGATGACTCGTCCGTAAAAAGTACAAAATCCAAAAGAAATTCATCTTTATTAAACTTCTCTAGAACCCATTAACAAAATACGAGTTGACGATCGTAATCTACTTCCAAAAGTGCTTGGTGTAATTGAATACAATACGGGAAAAAGCTGTGCCTTTTTATAATTTTTCCGACGCTCCGCCTGCTTAATTATTCCACTGGCTTCACTTATTTTTCGCTGACTTGTATGCAGCTTTTCTACAAGAGATTCGATAACAACAAAATCATTTTCTTCATTTCCCATAATTGGTCTTTGCCTTTCTGGTTTCTGATAACACTTGCAATAAACTTTCTAATGACCGCCTGTCAGGGCGATGACGCGTGTTAGGATATTTTTAAGCATAAACTCTTGATGCTAGCAAGTAATTTTCGTCAAACTCTCCAATTACTAAAATCATATCCACCTTTTCGCTTTGAGAGTCGGTTCTCATTTTAAATAATTGAAATTATTGAAACCACGTTGAAGAGCGATGACGTCTTAACTAATATGTTCTGTAACTGTCAAATAATTTATCTGGCTGAAGTAATAATAATTCCGCCTACTTTTGAGAAATAAATTGCAAGGAATTAGTGTTTGAATTTGATAATCCTAAATTACTAAAGAACTGAAAACTCTTATAGCTGCGACCATCATCTGACTAAAAACTTGAACAGAGAATTTTACACTCACTTTTTGAAAGGAACTGGGTGGTATATGCGCATTTGTTATTTTTGTTAGTGCTCTGCTCTTCCTGTTTTTCTGATCAATACTATACTACTATACTACTACTCCTTTATGTCACTGAAAGAAATAATTTTATTACCTATACATAACCGCCATTTAATAAATTATTTCGAAAACTCTTAAATAAATGAGGTGCAAATCTTTCACCGGCACTTCGACACACTCTTTGACGGCAGTCATTTGGACACTTGATGTAAAACCTCGACTCGATCATCAGTAATAGGGATATTGCCTCATTTTCATATAACAAAAATTCTGTGATATGAATGTCTAATAAAGCTACTAAGTTGATGTAAACATTTTTTGTTATAATCTGCTAAATAGGTAACCGAATAACATTATTATGTTTCAGTGAAAGGACAATAATTACAGATTCAGAATAATCTAAGAAATTGTGATTATGATCGACGGACTTCAGTGAAATCATTCCGGGCTCTTTTTATGCTTCATTCAAAGCGAGATTGTAGATGGTGATACCATTAAGCAATTTATAGGGCAACGTATGAAAATGATTCTTAATATTCTAATACTGGGATTTATTTTATATTCAATTTTCTTATGGCATGTAAATGTTTTATTGTAAAGTGACTCAACGTTAAAAGTAAAATGACGATCCTCATAACTAAGAAAAAACATAGGCATACTGCTTTTTTGTACATAGGGCAAAATTGATTTAAAGAGTGCTAAATTAACAAGTCATTACTCCCATCGTATAGAGTGTAAATTAATTAAACATATTTTAACAAAAAAAATGATTTAATCCGTGCCGGAGGTGAACATAAAATTTTACAGCGTGCCAAAATAAATGTACCCATGCAATTAAAATTGTTATCGGATTTATGTCAACTACTTTTCTAAGCTTTTCTTATTGGAAAGTGTTTGTAACTACGATCATGATGATTGATGGGTACACAGATATACTCTATTTGGTTTATTTTCTAATATAAAATCTCACTCGGAAAACCGAAAATAATGTTTGAATTTCTTTCATCTGAAATTCAAGAATTCGTAATTTATATTGATAACTATGGTGTGTTTACATATGTATATGTTTTTTGTCGTTCACTAACAAAAGTGAATTGGTTTTTTGTCGTCAACTCAAGGCTAAATATGTTTGGGATGAGATGAATAAGGAGATTGTATTCTTGTTAAATATTAAAAATAGAAAATAGATCTTAATTCAAGTTCCCCAATATCGTCATCTGGTGTCGGTTAGTTAAACTTAAAAGGTAACTTATAACAAATCTTAATTTCATTTTTCCAGCAAACATGTGGTTCAAATATAAAATAATGGTAAATTCTAAATCGTAGTGTCCTCTATTTTCCTTAAATGAACTAAAATTGAAGGGCTACAATAAAGCCTATCTTATGGGCTCTCTGCTTCTTTCTCTGTGCCTAAAGGTACCTTTTTGTTAAGTGCATACTTTGCAAGATATTTGAAAAAAGGTGCTACTCGCTAAGGCCGGGCGCAAGTTGAGACGCAGGGAAGCAGAATTCAATGAACTTGGGGTCTATTATTGAACTGAGATCGTACGTAATTGCTATTAATTCTAGTTATTTGCCAGTGCCAAACATTTAGAATAGCACCGGCTTCCCAAAAATTTAACGAGATAGTCGTTATCTCGACTCGTTAATTTCAAATCATAACCATATATGTCGGTTCAGCAGTTATACAGAATTTTATATCTAAGATTAAACATGTAGGTTATGAGTACTTACGGTGTGACATCTATAAATCTCTGGCTTAACTTTAAATATTACAAAGCGATTGATCTCTGCAAAGAATTATTTACAGAAGATAGAAATGGTCTGATATATTTGTAAAAAAGTATATAAACTGTATGCTACTAACGGCCGGTTTCATAATCAAGTTAAAGTAACTTTAAATTTCAAAGTTGACTTTAGATCTCAATTTCGGTTTCATAATTTCACTTTAACTGAACGACAAAGTCTCTTTAAGCCAAAGTCACGATTTTCCCGCTTTAACCAACTTTAACTATTTAGTTTAACGACAAGTACGGTCTAACCTCACATAATAATCATAATATCGTCCCCTTCGGAAGAAAATCACGTAACTCCAAAAAAGTAACTTTTACACCAGACACTAAAAACTGCATACACAGTTTAATTCCCTATTTGTAAGTAACTTTTTTGGATAGTAGGTATTAAAAATTAGTAGTTAATAAAAAAGTACAATAAAAAATTCAATATTTTTTTAAATTAAAATGTAATTGGAGATACGTTAATTTCGGATTTAAAAAAATGGAGATACGCAATTTACTGACTTACGAGAAAATATTATAGTACATTATGTTGAAAGGAAATAGAACAAATAATTTGTATGCAAACAACGTTAAATACAGAATCTCTAATATTGATTCAGTACAAAAATTCGTAAAAAACAGATTTTGAAAAATGTGTTAAACATTAATAAGCATTAATAAAAGCATTCTTTATTCATAGGGAAGGGTGTCATAAAATGCGTGGTAGTCCGAAAGTAAGCTTTGTTTCAAAATCTGAAGGTGTTGGTATTTTTCAGCCTTAATTTTTCTTTTTTCTCTAAAAAGTGGTTGAATTTCACTTATCGGTTTAGGGATAAGAGATTGACTTCTCTGGTTTAAATTCTCCCAGGGATCAGGATGTCGGAGCTTAAACAATATTTTTCCGTTTATTTCGTACTTTAAAGCACGGATCTGATTTACCGTGTTTCTTCCTGGCCTAATAGACTTATAAAATTTAAGTTCGTCGTATTTTTTAAAAAAGTCAAAAGTTAAGTATTTCACTTTATAAGGTTTGTCTCTTCTTGCGATTCTACAGGCGTGTACATAGTCTGCAGGTACGTTGATTGCCCTGTTGCGAATTTTTTTCTCTATGCACGAATGCATGTTGTCCACCTCCATTTGCGTATGTCCTTTTTCGAGGTACTTTTGCATTATGGAAACTTGGTGAATCATTGCTACATTTACTAAGCTATTTGATAACGTCGAGTTTCTATTTTGCCCAGTACAACCGTCACTGAAAAGTACTATTTCTCTTTTGTCATTAGGCAAGAATGGAATCACGTGACTTTCCAAGAAATACACCAATATAGAGGAAAATTCGTTTGCTGTGAGCCCACCATCTGACTCGTTCCATAAGAAGCAGTAACCTTCATGTGTTTTTAAGTCGAATAAGGTAAAATTATGGACGATCAATTTTGTTTTATAATACATGGAGCTTACTGTAGATTTAGGTGAGAGAAGAACTGCTTGTAGATCCATAGCAAATACAGCGGCTCCTGTTTTTTTATCTCTTTCTTTCTCAGCTCTTGCTTCTCCTTTCATTTCTTGGTGTAAATTGTACTCTTCTTCAGGTAAATTTTTCATTTTGAATGCAACACATTTGTCACAAAGGTCTTTTTTGGGAATATAAATTGAGTAATTCTTCTTACAAAACTCTTGGAAAAAAATGGTCCTGGAAACTGCTTCTTTTTGGTTTTCTACGCAGTAGGTTTCTTTGTAAAATTTATAAAGCTCATTAGTTGAGGCCCACATTGGCTCTAGATAGAGTTTTGATGTCGATGCCCTACAATAATGGGACTCAACCTTCGGCAGACATTCAAAAAATTCATTTAGGCTTTCATTTCGATTTTTAAAACGCTCAGTTCTACTTTCTCTCCTTTTATCTTGCGATTTTTTCTCATTATCTTTAATTTTGTCGGTCTTTACCCAATTTAAAACAGTTGATTCTTGCATTACTAACGTGTTTAAAAACATTTTCTTACAGACTCTTATTTCTTTATTATCAGTTTTTAAAAAATACTTTAATGAACTATTTCTCCTACTACTTTCATTTGTTCCACGTCTCCTTGCAACAGGTTCAACCCGAACAAGACTTCGTATGTAAATTTTTCTTTCTTGCCAATTCATGTGAACCCAAAATAAATCAAAAATAGCCTGTCTGTTTTCTTCTGTGACTTTGCTACACTGAATTTTTTTTAATATTTGTTTGATTTTACAATCACAACTTTTTTGTAATTTCTTTTTGTTCTTTGGGATATCATATTTCCATTTATTGTCAAGCTTCCTTTTACCTTTGTATCGTACGCCCTTTTCACGATTGATTTTATTAATATTTTGAAACCAAGAGGAAGGGTTTACATCATGTTTCCTAGCCCGCTTTCTTTTTCTTAAATTATGTACTTCTCCTTCAGCTTCATCAGCTTCTTGTTCTTGATCAGTTGAATTAGCAGTTTCTTCTTCCCTTCTCACATCTATGCTTGTGTTGGCTTCATCATTTTTTTGTTGTACAGGCTGTACTTCATCTTCAATTTCAGCTTCTTGAATTAGTCCTTCTTTTTTTCTAAAATCTATGCTTACGTTGGCTACATTACTTTCTTCACTGGAATTCTCGACCTGTTCAAGATTTTCTTCGTCTATTCTTTGTCCTGAGTTTCTGCTGACTTCTTCAATATTTTGTTCAGAATTATTTTCTATTATGTTGACGCTATCCTCCTCAGTTCTTTGATCACTGACGTTCTTAATGGCGTTCTCAATACTTTGTGTATTGCGATATCCTATTGACAGGACAAGGTCTTGAACGTTCTCAATAATAATATTATCATTTATCATATTATCTGAAGGTGGTAGAATTGGACTCAGAAGACCTTCCTCACCAACCTCATAAAATTCCACGACATTATCATTGGGTAGTTGGCTATTGATAGTTTCCAAGAAAACCTCTTCTTTATTGGCGTTTTCAGAAAAAGTTTCTAAACTATCATGGGCGACACTACTTACAGCCATAGCCACTAGCCGTCTTGATCTTGAAGACATTTTTGGGCCTGAAAATACAACGAAAACCTTAATCATACTTTTTTCATACAGTTTTTCCTTGGAACAAATAATAAATGTCGAATGAAATTGACACAAACATTGAGATGCATACTTTTGTATTTCACAATTTAAATAAAAATAAAGTTAGTCAATTGTTATACGCTCGTAGAGAACATCTTGTATGAGATACAATCATGTGAAAAGTGCGTCTAAGGCACTCGTATGAATTGCGGAACTCTCTACGGTCGTTTCGCACTTTCATAACAGCATAGACAAGACATGAAACCGAGAAAACATGCTTAACTCCATACTATGGGACCCTCACAATCTAATACGAAAATTGCGTATCTCCAGCTATCATTTCTGTGAGTTTATCTTAATAATATATTCTTAAAAATGCACTACATCTTACATTTCAACCTTTCTATGACACTTACCGTTTCATAAAATCAGGAACTGTACTATTAAAACACTTTTTTCTAACTAAATATTCAAAAAAACTAACCACACACTTGTAAACACGTGTATTGCAATTTGTTTACGTTGAAAAATGGGGAGTTACGCAAATTTCCGCGGACGATTCTAAACCTTTGTAGATACGTAATTTTCTTTTTAGCTTTTTAAACACTAACGTTTGTTATTTGGACATACATATTTTGCCACTTGCAAGGTTATACCGATAAGTAACAGACGGCGCCATAACCTCATTTTCGGAAAAATATGGAGTTACGTGATTTTCTTCGGAATGCGACGATATACTTGTGTTGTTGACGAATACCTTGTTAAATATGGAAATAGATATACAAGGGTATTTATTTCGAATACTATCTAATAAAATGAACCAATACATATTGCAAACGAGTTTTAGTTCCTCATCTGGTGAGGTTGATGTAGTCGCAAGACGACCGACGTACAGTTTATAGAAATAGGGAGAGCGGTTTGAATAAATTCAATGACAATGAATTTTTCAATAGATTCATACTAACTAAGATAGAGGTGGGCAGCAGTGTTGTTCCGAGCAGTAAAAATATTGTAACGACATCTTTAGTGAAATTGTAATGTTTTCCGTGGTTTTGTAATGACAGTAGCGCCAAATTCAAATAAAAATCGTTTTATTATTAACTGATGTATTTATTGTTGTTGGTACCAAATGTTGCAATAAAAGCTTATGTATTAAACATTTTAACTATCATAAACAGCGTACTGTAAGGTAATGATTTTAAATGTGAATTATACAAATATTTTTTAAATTTTAATTATCACAATTTACCTATTCATGTTTATCAATGTAAATAAAGTGTAGGGTAAGGTCGCCAAAATCGTACCGGTCCGTAAATCGTACTTTTCGTTTATTTATATGTTGGAAAAGATTATACCGCAATCTGTTCCTGTTTTCTTGTACCTTTTACGTCTTGTAATATGCATTCACAAAACGGCATTAATCAGACGACGTTTAGTGTTCATTACATGCCGTTCAAAAAAGTGTACCTAATCCATGTAAATTTCTATATGTGTGTCTAAGGATATATTTATGATGTGAGTACAACTTTCGACTCTTTTAAGGGCAAATAAGATTAAATGAAGTATATAGGTTAAAACAATAAGAAGAAACAATAAGATTTGTTTAGTTTATAGGTTAGAATTGTAATTTATTCGTAATATGACAGAGTTTCACAAATCGTACCGAGTTGAGTGCTGTATATCGTACTGGTACGATTTGGAGGTTTACTAATTGTATTTATTGATTATGGTTATTTCAGCTAAAGATGACAAGAAGGCAATATGGAAAATGGTCTGAAGCTGACATGAAAAAAGCTCAAGAAGAATATACAAGTGGAAAAATTAAGTTCAATAAATGTTGCATAAAGTATAACATTCCTAAACCTACATTGAAAAGACACGTAGACGGGAAAGTGAAAAGGAGTGAATTTAAAAGACCGGAACAGGCACAAGCAGAGGACAACCCAAAAAAATTGAAAAAAATCGAAGGAGAAAAGAAGAGTTAATGGTCGATTACCTGCTATTCCAGTTCTACTTGAAAATGATCTAATAAAACATATTTTGTTATTTGAAGAGTGTCTTTTCGGACTTACCATAACAGATGTTAGGAAACTTGCGAATGATCTAATGGAGGTTAATTCACATATATTAAAAAATCCTTTTTTTGGGAATAAAAATAAAATGGCTGGTAAGAACTGGGACTACCGTTTTATGAACAGACATCCAGAATTAGCTTTGCGGCAACCTGAAAATACATCGATAGCCCGTTGTAAGGGTTTTAAAAGAGAAAATGTGTACGAATTTTTTGATTTATTGGAAGATGTTGTTGATAAATACAAAATAGAAGCTCGACATATTTATAACGTTGATGAATCTGGCTTCTCCACCGTACAAAAAAATCGCCAAAAGTTATAGATCAACGTGGAAAACATCAAGTTGGATTCATAGCAAGTGGAGAAAGGGGTGTAAATACAACAATCGTGTGCTGCTGCAATGCAACTGGTAACTTTGTTCCTCCGATGACTATTTTCAAAAGAGTTCGTATGCATCCAGCTTTAAAAAATGGCGCTTTTCCCAATAGTCTTACAGAAGTTAGTGAAACTGGATATATAAATTCAGAACTGTTTCTTAAATGGCTTAAACATTTTATTGAATTTGTGAAACCCACAGAAAACCAAAAGGTACTACTTCTTCTCGATGGGCACACCACACATTCAAAAAATCTGGCAGCCATTAATTTAGCAAGACAAAATAATGTCCTAATGCCCAACTTCCAGGCCATACAACACATAGGTTGCAGCCCTTAGATGTGGGAGTTTTTAAATCAATGGACTCCAGTTACAGCAAAATTATGACAAAGTGGCTTCGTTCTAATCCTGGAGAAAAGGCTACCCAATTTGATGTTACCCAGCTGTTAACTGAGGCATATGTCCAGGCTGCAACAACATGCAATGTAATGGGTAGGTTTCGGGCTACTGGAGTATGGCCAATTGATAGAAATATTTTTAAGGATTCAGACTTTGTGGCAAGTGAGAATTTACGAGGTGAAATAATCGTGGACGATGTTGAAAACTCTGAGGGTACCAACGGTGAAACTGAAGTAAACATTCCAAAAAATTCTGATAATGTGCAGGATATTCCCAACAATGAAATGCAGGCAAGTATTCTTAGAAATCATCAAGATAATAACCATATACTACCAACAACTAAAGTACAAGTAGAACCAGAAAAAGAAAAAGCAGCTTTTATCACTTTAGACATAGTGAACCCTCTTCCTAAACCAGCAAAAAAACACGTTAAACGTCTTACAAAAGGACCACAGAAGGCTACTGTAATAACATCTAGCCTATACAAGCATGAACTAGAAGAGAAAATTAATATAAAAGAAAACAAAGAGAATAAAACTAAAACTAGCACTAATAAAAAGCAACGAAATACAAAGAAAAAGTTGATAAAGAAAAATGTTTTTGGTGGAGAGAATTTAGAAAAATGCAATGGAAAAACTGAATTGCCAAAATCTAAGAGAGCAAAAACGTCAGACAAAAATGTTGTCATTGAAGTTAATGAAGAAGACTGGTACTGCTTTTTATGTTCTGAATCGGTTGTCGAGGAGATGATACAGTGCTCTCTATGTAAAAAATGGGCTCATGAAAAATGCACAAGAGGGTCTTCTAGTACATACATATGTGATATCTGTATGTGATGTTTTTCCTTTGTTTATAGGCAATATTTTAAATTTTTTATGTAACGTTGTTTTTCACTGGAATTAAACGGTTTCAATAAACTAACATTTTATTCCCAACCTGTACTCAAAACAAGAAAACATAAGTGAGCATAGGTAATATAATGAATGGTACGATTTAAAACACCCTAGGTACGATTTAGGAACCCAGGTTTCCAAATCGTACCATTTGTAGGGTTCCAAAAAAACTGCCATAAAACATAGTTTTGCCTATGTATTTCATTCTTACTATTTTTTTCAGTTATAAAACACCACCTGTCAAATAAAACAAAAATATCAATCACTACAGAACACCATATTTGCAGAAAATGAACAAAATGTACTAAGTGGTACGATTTCGGCGACCTTACCCTACAACATTTAAAATAAATAATCCCACATTCTATAAAAAAAAAAAAAAAAACTAAGTATAATTTTTTAACTGAAACTTAACAATTCTATTAAAAAAATATTTCGGTACCACTACTAGAGGTGCCTTCATCCCTATCAGTCGTTAGATTGCTACACATTGACATAAGTGCCTCAGAAGGTTTAAAATCATAACATTTGGTCTTACTCAATAAGCATTTTGTATGTAAGAGAGCATCGCATGTCGAAATATGAAGTTTATTGCGATTTTTAGTTTTTATTAAGGCCATCTGAGAAAAAATTCGTTCCGCAGCTGCAGAAGAATGGGGTAAACACAGTAAACCTTTCACAAAATTTGATACATTGAGAAACATATAATGATCTAATCCAGTTTTTAAATTAAAGATTACTGACCAAAATTCCACCAAAGGCTTTGTAGCAATTTGCTTTATTTCATTTAAGTCAGCTAATTGCCGCCTTTCAGAATTTAAATGTTCAATGTTGTTTACTAACCTAGGAAATCTACTGGCTAACAATACTAAGGATTCGCATTCACCTGATACAGTGACACAAGGATCAATATTTCTCATGAATTTCAAAACAGGATCATTAAAATTAAATTTACTTTGTATCTGGGTGGCTAATTCTACATAAAAATCTAAACATTTTAATTTGAATGTATCTAGTTCTTTTTGATTAATTGCCGCATTTTCCACATAACAATGATTTCAGAATTTACTCCACAATAAATATCATTCAAACATTTATACGTAGACGGATGGTACAGGCCAGATGTTAAAACATTATCTATATATTCTTGTTTTATAAAATTCCTTAATATTGCTCTAAATAAACTGGTTAGTCTGTCGTTTAATAAATGTAGTTTTGGTGATTCACTTTGAAATTCCAAGTTCATATTATTGACTATGTCAAGGATGTATGCTAAGAAACTAAAATAGAGTTTGAATACATTATTATGTAAGGCATCTAAAATGAGTTTGGGATTAATTAGATTTGAATTTAATTTGTCATACACCTCGTTCGTAAAAAACAATATTAGAGCTTGCCACTGCTCTAAGACACGATTCACAACAGCCTGCATAGAAAGCCATCTTGTATTGCTTAATTTTAGGAGTTTATGTTGACTTATATCTATAAATTGTTGATACTGTTTGAACTCATCTTGTCGTTTTGAACTATGTGCAAAATACATAACTATATCTCGTGCAAGTTCTTCAATTGATGTAGGTATTTTTTTACAAGCTGCTGAAGAACATAGTGCTATAGAGTGACAGACACACCCAAGTACAAAGATATCTGGAATTTCTTCTTTAAACTTAGCTTGTACTCCATTTTTATTACCCTGCATGACTGCTGCATTATCTGCTGCAAATCCAATCATTTTATCAAAAGGAATACCGTTTTGGTTTAACAGATTTTTAATTGCACTAAATAATCCTTGTGTTGTACCATTAGCAACTTCTACCAATCCTAAATAGTTATCTTTTACTTCATTATCAGCAAAGCATTGTGCTAGAACTGTTAAACATTTTGTGGTAGATACATCTGTTGTTTCATCTATTATTATAGAGAACCAATTATTTTTCAATTTTTCCGATATGTTTTTTAGGTTTTCAAGCCCAGTAATTTGTTTACAAATTTTGGTACCCTTCTTTCGTCCACATTGTAAGTGTTTACCGATTTGAGAGTCATAACATACTGATGCTATAAATCTTGGCAAGTGATCTAGTATACTCATAGGAAGATTATGTTCTGCAAGAAAAATTACCATTTTTAGTTCTGCTTCCTTTATTCATTGTCTTAATTTTGTAGACTCTGTAACATTTAAAGCGAAATCTACTAGGTCCGTTGTTCTACTTAAAGCTTTCATCTTTTCATGGTTTGCACTCTCACCATGCCTATTTATATGAGTTATTCCTCCTACAATTATTTTGTTACATACTTTACAAGTCGTCTTTCCAGTTACGGTATCTCCTGTAAGCCACTTTCCATTGTCTTTATTTGACCAAGACTTTTTAAACTTCTGTACAAACACATTACGCTTCCTTCGCTTAATTGATTTAGCTTCGCTACTATCACTATCGTTTTCATCCTCATTTAACCCTTAACCGCTACAGTGCGGTCTCACAAACCGCTCGCATCTTATTACACTATAGGTGTTTTCGGAAATTAAACCCGGTCATTGGGGTTACAACACGGTTAGCACGAATGCGTTCGTTAATTCAGTCGGGTAAAAACAACGGTGTTCGTAAAATCGAAAAAGTAACCGGGTTCAACAACCCGGTTCGATTTTCATAACCCTGGTACATTGATTATGTATAAGAAGATAGTCCAAGTCCATAAGAAAAAGGTTGCGCCTAAAATCAACATTTTGGATGTCACCACCAGTGGGGCGCTAGTCGTCAAATTGTCCACATGTGGTGGGGGTAGTTTTCAAGGTAGTTGAGATTTAAACCGTTAACCAACATAATAAATTCCTAGTTTCGGCTTTTCAGTAAACAGATGACGCTGTAAAATAAAGTAAATAAATTTAATTTAATTTTTATATAGGTAATAATAATAGTTCTGATCATATACTGCGTAGTGTCATTAATAAAATGTGTATACTTATACTAATAGTATTAAAAAATATTTTATTTATGTTCCACTCTACCACAAAAGCCATTTATAAACACAATGAATATACATATATCTGAAAACGTGGGAGTCGGGCTTTGCCGAAGAAAGAAGGCATAGATATAATACTTTTATTTGTATTTTTTTTCGTTATGTATATAAGTACACTGACAATATACCAAATTCTCACGGAATCGTCTGTAAATATTTCGAAGACTGATAGGCGTTTGTCTTCACTTACAGTATTATATATTGGCTCTTAACATTTGTTCATTTATTTTGTCATTTAGGAATATAAAAATTCTATTCTATTCTATTCTAACATATCACGTATTTATAAATATGTTTTTTGTATCCAGTGGCGGCTCGTGAGATTTCTGATAGGGTGGGCAAGTCGGATGGGGCATTTTGAATAAGGTATTGTACATCTATTAAAATTTATTGGAGCTCTATGTTGGTCGGAAGAATTTCCTAAAGCAAATATACCGTTCAGCAAGAACCTCGTGAAGGTCTAGAGCTGTATCTTGCCAGGAGAGGAAGGGGGAGGTTATTGTTAGTACGTGAAAAACAGTTAGCAAAATAAGTATTAACAAAAATAAAACAATATTTTCTTAACAAAACGAAATAATAATAACAATATAAAATCCAAAATTGGTTAATAAAACGGAAAAAGAAATTCTCAAACAATATATACAAGTAAATAAAATATTCAACAAGAAATAAATTAACCATAATATTCTATTAAAAGAAGACATACACGGGCCTTAACTAATTTATGTACTGGCGATGTGTGTGTAGTTTAACTCAATTCGTCTATTTTTTTGTAGCGCAAAGTCATCTATAATTTTTTCGTCAAACTGAGTTGATTCATGATTTTCCTGAAGATATTTGACTAAACGCCTTTCGATAGCAATCTTTGATAAGTGACATAATCTTGACTGGCTCATAGAACTCCTAGCAAAAGTTTTTACTCTTTTCAATGTCGAAAAGCCTCTTTCTACGGACGCCGATGTAGAAGGCAGACACAAAGCAATACACAACAATTTATGTATTTCCGAAACATCATTTTGTAGATCATTTGAAAAAATAAAATTTTAAATATCAACACAATTTGACGAATCTCCTAATATATTAGCATCAGAATACCAAACGCGTAGCAGGCTTTGCAATTTTGGTTTTGGTACTTTTGAAAGTTATAAATTTGTTTTTATCTAATAAATCTAAAAAATCTAAAGAAGCCATATCCTTCAACCTGACCTCTATTTGATTAATTATTGTGTAAATAATTTCATTGAAAACTCTTTTGAAATACATTTTTGGATCGTCCATTCCATCATGATCGGATTTACGTTTTGTTAACATGGTATGTGGTACGGAAATACTGCAAACGGTGTTATATATTTTGTCAAAATAATTCTGATTTCTAAAGTTCTGTAAACTTAGTTGCAAATTTTCGATTCTCTTCTTACAGTATGCAATGTTTGAAGATTTAGATTGAACAATATCGAAAATTAACTCTATTTGCTCAAAAATAAGACTGAAGGTGTAAAGTAACATTAAAAAACTAAAATTCTTCAACATTTTTTTAAATCCAATCGATTCTCTAATTGCCTCACAATCTCTAGTAAAATCCTCAGAATCAAAAATTGTTTCAAAAACATTCAACAATTTTACTCTTTGTTGGATAACAATATCAATAAGACGCGATTTAAAATTCCATCTAGTGTCGTATCCGCTAGGTATTCTTCTGGCACCTAATTGATCTAAAAGATTTGTTCTTTTCGTTGATTTGGAAAAAAATGCAGGTAACCCACTAAGACTTGCAAAAAAAATTCTACATTCTTTAATTTTGGTTGAGGATCTTGCAATATGAGATTTACCTGTGAGCATAACAGTGGGTAAACAGTGCTTGAGGAGCTATCTGTTTCATTTTTGATTGTAACCCATTTAATTCACCGGCCATTACAGAAGCCCCATCATAAGTTTGACCAACTAGTTTATTTGGGATATCGTATTTATTAAAATTTTCTATCAAAAAATTAAATAAGTGAGTAGCAGTTCGACCTTCACTTACATCAAAAAAATCCCATGAAACGTTCAATAGGCTTACCTTCTCTGTTATAATGGAAAGTAACAGATACTTGAGATCGACACTTAAGGGGGCGTTTGAATCATAGAATACAATATAAATTTACAATTATGCAAATGTCGGTTATAAAATCATTAATTGCTTATTTTATTGTATGCAATAAGCCATAATATCCTCCTACGTATGGTATAGGGGTTTAATTTACACACATTCTTTTTATAAAAAAAATATTTCAATTTTATCAAAAGAACCCCTTAACCCTATGACGCGTGTTTCGTAGAAGAGAAATATAACAGAAATTTTGACAATGATGTATTAGTTTGGTTTATTTGCATATTTTAAATAATTGGTAAAGAACGGCCATATTTGTATTTTGTACCTTGCAGGATTCCCTAAGAGAGGGCGCGGATTCAAAAATACTGTACTGTGACTGGTTATCTCAGGAAATTAACAGATAATCATAAATATCCAAGTTATTTAAAATGATTTAATAGTGACCGTATACCTATTTGTTATTTCAAACAAATTCTGCCAATTCAATTATTTGTATATTTGAGATGATGAGTTCTGATACAGAGCGCGACATCTTTAGGACTAAAATGTTGTTATTTTTTGACAGTAACGAAATTACTTATGTTTTCTATGATTCAAACGCCCCCTTAATGTCAGTCGTCTCATCTACTTGCCAGAAAAAAACGGGACTTAATTTAAATTCGTTTTCAATAATTTTGGAAATAACTTTGTTTATGCTTCCAATTAAGTCCTTTTGAATACTTTTACAGAGACCTCTAAAAATAGAACACTCATCTAAAAAGGTTTTAAATTTATTGTCATATTTCGAAATCAACGAGGCTAATTCCTTGAAATTTCCTCGATTCAGAGAATCTTGTGATTCATCATGCCCACGAAAGGCTTGTTCTTCCGTTATTAAATAAATAACCATATCAATTATACGTGTTATTATTTCTCTGTTTTGTTTAACAATCTCGTTGTTTCAAAATACTTTGTCGATGTGCTGAATCAACTGAAACTTGAATATTTTGTTTACCAAAAAGTTTAAACTTTAAAGACGCGTGTGTAGGTATATCGCTCTGACTGTCCATGTTTTTGTAAAGATACCGATAAATGTTTCAAATCATCGCAGCCAGTAGAATTCTCCAGGGACCTAGTTAAGTTTCAGAGAATAGTAAACAGTTCCAACAGTAAAGCTTATTTATTTTTTCACTTCCCGTTAACCAGTTACATTTTTCATACCAACTGATATTAAATCCTCTACTGCCTCTGTTTGTTTTATTTTTAATAATCAAATTAACCATTTTCGGACAAGGTTTTAATTTTACCACAAAAAGTTTATCATCGAAATTTACTTTGCTAAATTTTGTTTGTAATAAAAAAATTACAATATCACCGTCGTTACTGCTTACTACTACCCTTGTTTATTAATACTATAGTTATACAACTGAAGGTTAGTTCGGGTAGGTAGCCAACAGAGGGGTTGGGCAGTAGGATGTGCCCATTCATAAGTTTTCCCGCTAAATTTGTTGTAGTAAAAGCAGTCTTCTCGTAGTAGTAAAGAGAAGCCAATGGGAGCTTAAAGGAAGTGACGCAATTATCCAATTACACCAATCGTGTTTGTTACAATTTTGTAGGCGTTTTGCTTTAGATTTAAATATCTTAAAATATTTTGAATTAAGGGATATGATAAGTCTACTGACACTAATTTTTCAAATTCCAAAAATAAGTGATGATGTGATTGTGGATGTTAAATGTTATTCTAAAATACATATTGCAAGACGATGTAACGAAGAAATGTCATTTTTCCTATATATTTTATCTTATAATTGACAATGGATATTGCAGTTATACAAGCTGAAAAAGGTTCAAAGTACTAACCTTTAATAAAATCTTTGCTTGCTTATGAATTAGTTTGTTTGTATAACTTGTTGGGTATGTACTATCCTCAACAATAATTGATGATTATTCATTCAGACTTGTATCATGGCAATTGTTGTTACGATTCAGGCCTAGATAAAATAAAAATAACTAGAACCATAATAAAATAAGTATCTAATGTCAAAGCCAAGTACATTTAAGTGTGTATCTAATTAACTTTTATGAAGTGATATACCTCACTTCAACCAGTATGAAGGCTAAAATTCTACATATATAACACAATAAAATCCATGAAGATTTCAAACAATTGCAATTAAACGTGGGTGAAAGAAAAATTAAATAGTAGAAACATAAGTAAACTAGTTTGATAATGACGTGTAATGTCAAAACTGCAGTCACATAGTGATTAAAATAAAGTGAAGTTATTCAAATTTAATTGAGTGTTTTATTTTACTTATGTATAAGTAACAGCCGAAAGTGTTACATACTTTAAACTAGTTTTGTTTGATAACCCCTACGTAACTTCAATTATTAGGAATTACTATTATTGAAAGCAATTTTTAAAATCGCAGGTAAATACAAATTGAAGAAACGTCCATATACAGACCATGTGTAGGCAGTACTTACTATATTGATAATTACCAAGAATGTAAATGTATAATGAAAGTTGCTGCAACTTCCCTGACGAGCTGAGGTATTGTGGGTGTAAAAGCAGGATTAATTATAACACTTCTACAGTAAGAAGGATAGTGTTTCTATTATAATAATAAATTTATTATATCAATAATAAGATATACATACAGTTTACACAATAGCACATCAAGCAAAAATGTAATGATAACGTCAACACAGGGCTAATTTATGTCATTGACATTGTAGAATGCTTCTTGAAGGAGAATGTCCTTTATTTTCTCTTTAGATACGAAAGTAGAAAGATGTCTACACATAACTTTGATTTTGTTAAATAATTACCAGTGACGTGTTGTACTGAAGTGGCTTTTGTCCTATGTAATGCGGGATGTGCAGCAAATGGTGATGAGGGGTGGAGACTTCTGTAATCTCACCCGTAGTCATGAGGTGTGACAGCTTTTTCAAAGGCCTCCTTAGTTGTTGCAGAATATGTGTCTAGGCTAATGGACTTATCATAAGTTCTCTGAAGAGAGGTTTGTAGCGAATAGTTTGTGAAACACAGAAATTGCTCGAACAGCCTTCTTCTGCAGGATGAACACCTTTTCTACATAGGCCTACTTACCCCATATTGATTAAACATTGTTGATATGTGATTTGATAGTCCATAGTATATCGTTATTCCAGTAGACTATCAGTTATAAATCTGATATGTCTAATTGCATAAGTAGCAGAAGATAAGTGTTTGACTAATTTAACTAATCTGCGGCTTCCATGTTAATCTTGTGTTTAGTCTAATATCAAGGAATTTTCAATTCGTAGAATATATGTTTGATCTATGTTTACTAGTAAAATAAATTGTCTCACATTTATCCTGGTTAAGTGATAAATGATTGGCTGTGAACCATTTAAATTTCTAAATTCTGAAGATACCAAAACCTTAAAATATTGTGGTGTTTATAATGCATTTTCTTTGTAAAACGTACTACATTACTGGTTTGAAAGCCTCACATAAACCAGTCAAGTTGATGAAACCATGCAAAGCAACTTAATAAATGTTGTGGTTCGGATAGCTTTTAATTACTTTTTCTTCTTTTACATAATACCTATATCTAGTCATACCAAATATATAGAAGACTGTTTTAGACATACCTGTTGAACACATAGAAAAAAATTAGAATAACCCGAAACAGACTGACATTTCATGTAGGTGAGTATTTAATAAAAATGCTGACTTCTTAATACCGTTTTCTTGTTTAGATTTATTTTTTTAAAAAACATGAATACGTTTTTTAAAAAGCCTTTTGTATGTCTTTTTTTTTATTATGTTATAAAAGGGTAATTGTGAGTATAATAAGAGAAAAAAAATAGTAATCCTACGATTCTTCAATGAAACATTTACTTAAATCTACTTTATCACAGTTAAGCTATATAGGTTATGTTGATATGTAATTCAAGGGCAAACGATGTGAAAAGCAAATCAAACAAAATATACTCTTATGTAAAATTTAATAGAAAATATCAAAATATATTTACATTTTTTATAAACTTCCGGATTAAATTGTGGGAGTGGCGTTGAGAATATTTCATTGGCTGAGCACTTTCATTCATTTGTATTAATCCATTTGAAAGATATCAGAGGACGACACTTTACTGCATAAGAAATATTTACAGTTTTCTCTAGGTTGTATAACTATAGTATTTATAAACAAGGCTACTACTCTTACATTTGCGCTTGTGTTACCCAAAGCTGATGTTAATGGCGACACTAAAACACTGCTACAATTTGCCATAATTAACTCTCTTAGTAGCTACGACGCACGACACGATTTAAATATGGGCAAGCCCTTTGAGGTTTGAGTCGACTAACAGACGATGTTGAACGACGACTATATAGCAACATCACACAATTATCAAGGTGGTCTTGCCCGACCTGCCGACTCACACACATGCAAGTTAGCGTGGGCGTTCTCGTTGCAAATACATAAAACTATTTTAACATTTTTAAAGCAACCAACAAGGTTCAAGATAACCCATTCATTTGATTCATTATTATAAATAAAATTCACAAACACTGCAGTTGTTTGTTATTAATTCCATGGTATAGCAAGCATTACATACTATTATTTTACTTAATGATTAATTTTAATCCAAAAAACATTTCCAATATATTTTTAAAAACTATTTTTTTCTAAATTCAGTCTAATAAATTTTCAAAAAAAATTAAATAAAGCTTTTTTACTACTATGTTATAATGTACAATATTTTAAATATAAGTAGTATAATGTTTGCTTTTAAAATACATTTGACAAACCAATTTATCTTCAGTAATTTTTATATGGTCACATTTATTATGAATTTATGCTACAAAAATTATTCTGCGTATAGAGTTACAATAATATAATGAATGTATGTATTTATTTTTATTTCATTAACCGAATAACGCTGCAAGCGTATATGCCAGCAGCCAGCTTCAAGGTGGGCTGATCCGGTTTTGCTCATCGACTCTCCACTTATTCCACACGCGCTCGTCATGACATCACATAAGTACGTGACATACGCTTGTGTGTCTGTTTCTCTTTCTCTGCCAAATTCTACTACTGAATACTGGGAACGTCGTTCTCTCTTAATTCAGCTTTAGTGGGGCGCGCCCAAACTCGCATGAAAATTTTATTTTACCTTCGTCTAATACGATTAATTTCGTAGGAATTTAAGTGTATATATATATTCACCGTAAACAATTTCTGTTCGTTGTAACTCCATGTTAACGGCCCTACTTTACAATTCCTAGATTAGTAAATACGAACATTTATAAAATCGATGTTCCATAGGGGAAAGGGGATTTCTAAACATGATTCAAAGTTTGGAGTGGGAGAAAATATGATCACAACGAAAGAACCGAATTATAATTGAACATGTTCACTATGTTCACGAAACATTGTGGCGAACGAAAGCAGCTATTATCTGTTGGAATAATTCAAAGAGATACAATTCCGGCCATAAATAGGTGGTGCCCCAATGATATTTATTTTTTTTTGTGTTGGGTGATTTGTATAAATTAATTTTATTGCCTGTAAAACTTTTCAAGCTTCAAAGAATCAGGGTGGGCAGTGCCCACCTTGCCCACCCCGAGGAGCCGCCACTGTTTGTATCTATTATTACTTTATTTGTGTTTCTTATAATCAGCACATTATTTCAAATACTGTTTGTTTTTCGCAAATGGATATTTGTCTACAATTGATTCTTTGTGAAGACGCTTTCCCTTATACTACGAATATTCGTTTTATGCATTATAGATATATTTGTATAAAATACATTGTCCAACTAATAATAAAGGTCTTGCTTCATTCATAGTACACAAAAACAATGTTACCTATGTATATGAAAATAGTTATAGATAAAATTTAGATAATAGTAATACCTTGTAACGTATAACCCTATACTATAGCATTGACTATTAAATATTCCTATTGTGCCTTGTAAATTTTAGATTTCTATAAAGTACTGTACTCCAAAACTATGAAAACCGCCATAGATTAAATTTCGTATTTACGAGGGCGGGTCAATATGTCCGTGACTTTTTGAATGAAACACAGGTTTTTGGACAAAAAATCATTCTATTTTACAACATAGTCTCCTTTGAGCTCTCTACACTTTGTTCAACGTTTCTCTAATTTTGTTATCCTTTCCAAAAAATAAGATTTGCCGAGGTCATCAAAATAGGTATTTGTTTGTGAGATGATTTTATCGTTGGAGTCACATCTCTTTCCGCCGAGCCATTTCTTTAGGTTTGGAAACAAGAAATAGTCACTCGGGACTAAATCCGGAGAATGAGGCGGATGAGGGAGCAATTCGTAGCCTAATTCAGGGATTTTTGCCATGGAAACTGCACATGTGTGCGCCCTTGCATTGTTCTGGCGGAAAATAACTTTTTTCTTGGCCAAATGCGGTGGTTAATTTTCAAATTGTCATTAAATCGACTCAATAAGTTGGCATAATATTCGCCATTGATTGTTTTACCCTTTTGAAGGTAGTCAATGTGGATTATACCGCGTGCATCCCAAAAACGGTCGCCTTGACTTTATTGGCTGACAAACCCACCTTGGCCTACTTTGGCGCCGATTCATCCCGAGAAACCCACTGTTTTGACTCCTGTTTTGTCTCTGGTGTGTTGTGGTGGATCCACGTTTCGTCCACGGTTACGAAACAGTGCAAAAACTCGTCCATATTGCGGTTAAACAACGCCAAACACTCCTGCGAAGTTGTCACACGATTGCGTTTGTGGTCGATTGTGAGCAAACGTGACACCCATCTTGCGGAAAGCTTTCTCATACCTAAGTCATTATTCAAAATTGAAACCACCGAGTCATGTGATATGCCTATGGCTTCCACAATCTCTCGCACTTTCAATCTCCGATCGGCCAACATCATATCGTGAATTTTTTTAATTGTTTCGGGTGTAGAGACCTCTACTGGGCGTCCAGAATGTTCGGTATCTTCCGTGCTTGTACGGCCACAACGAAATTCAGTAAACCACTTTTTTACCATTGAAATTGATGGTGCAGAGTTCCCATAGTATTTATCAAGCTTGGTTTGAGTGATGGTTTTTTCCGCAAAAAAATAATGCTTAATGAGCACGCGAAATTCACATTTTTCCATTTTCTCCTTAAATCACGCTGTAGTCTGCTATTAATGGTTGTCAAACACAAACGAAATGACGCGGCTTGTTCAAATTTTCACAGGAGTCAACTGACAGATGTCTCTTGACAGGAGCAGTGTTGCCCTTTCAGTTAAGAGGCGGGAAATTCAAAAAGTCACGGACATATTGACCCACCCTCGTATATCCATGTTTTTAAAATTCCATTTAGTAGCCTAAAATAATTCGTTATTTCAACAAGTAAAATCAGTAAAGTAAATTATGTCAGGGAATAAGTGTCAGTATCTAAATTGAGCTCTGTCAACTTGGCGTCCCCGAGTTACAATTTACATTGTATAAAATGTGTGTCAATTGTGCTCCATTTGTGCTCAATTATGCCATTATTAATTTTACTTGTGCTCGTCTGTTTTCAGAGATTTTTAAAAAAATCGAAGGGGGGGTAACTTGACGATTGGTCCCCCCAAAATTTTGAAATTCTTTTTCGTGCCATCGCAAAGCACTCCAATTGTGCTCAATTGTGCCGTATACCATTTTTTTGCCAACCACTCACTTTCGAAGTTATATTTAAAAAAACAGTGCGTCACATCTAGAATTGCAGGCAGTATTAACAAAGTACTTTTATAGAACTGACAGACGCAACATCTGCGTAAAAACTGAATTTGTAAGTGCGACAACAAGAAAAATTGAATACAACAAGCAGTACATGTTGATAGAAGTAACTATACGAAATAACATTATGCTTCTGATAATAATGTACCAAAGACCATTACTACTGATGACATTAGATATGACCTAGGTGGCCTCATCGCTTACTCTGGGCCCCTTGGAGTCGTCGAGCAGAACGTCAGTGGCCATTTTAAAGCATTCTCTTTCAGAATTAACGAAAAATGGGAAGTCTACGATGATTTACTGCAACGCAAAGTAGACTGCAATGATAGTGAGATGGTGTATCTTCATGCAATATTATATAGAACATAAATAAAAGTAAATAAATCTTAACAAAATAATCTTTTATTAAAATTGTAATAACCCAAGCACTTTTTTGATAAGTAATTATTCTCAAGACGAATGTGCTCAATAAAATTATCACATCGTTCTACTACTGTTGTTGAATGATATTCACTTTCGATCTTTTTTCTAATTTCCTTAAACAGTATAGCTGAGTCCAAATGAAACTAACAACAATTGAGTGCAAATGGAGCACATTTGATAAAGATTTTATACTATACAAGTTATAACAAAGGTGCGGCAGGACAGTAGACTTTCGTCAGTTTCAGAACTTCTTTTTGGTATAACTTCAAAAGTGAGTGGTTGGCGGGAAAATGCTATACGGTACAACTGAGCATAATTGGAGTGCTTTGCCAAGGCTTCATGTTTTAAAAAGAATTTCAAATTTTTGGGGGCAATCGTCAAGTTCGGCCCCCCCTTCGATTTTTTTTTAAAAATCTTAAATGACAGAAGAGCACAAATTACACTAATAACGGCACATTGAGCACAAATGGAGCACAATTGATACGCATTTTATACTGTATAAATTGAAATTGCGGGGGGGGGGGGGCGGCAACTTGACAGAGCTAAAATGAATCGTTCTCAATACACAACCTTCTTTTACTTTCTTATACGTAGTATAAGGAAGTATTGTGATGATGAAAATTTTCGACCTCGAGATTTTTGTAGATGTTCACGTTTTGAAGTCCCCTGATACCAAAAAAGTGGTTTTTAAAAAAATTTCTGTATGTCTGTGTGTGTGTGTGTGTGACCACGATAGCGGTCAAACCGCTGTAGATATCAATTCCAAATTTTGTATTTACGTGTATAATCTCCCTCTTGAGATCTGATTAGTTTTTCAGAAAATCGGTAGACCGGAAGTAGCAGTTTACTTCAGCGAAAAAATGGAATTTTTGCCAATATTTCGTCAACTACTACGTTTAAACAAATTTATAAAGAATTCATATATACTTAAAATTAAAATTAAGAATAATTTCATTTAAAAAGTTTTCCGAAATTCCTACCGGAAGTAGGTCTTTTACTCTTATCAAAAATCAGTTTCTTGCGAATATTTCGCAAGTCATGCTTTTTAGACAAGTACGTTACGGGTATAAAAGTATTTAAAACATAATTTTCAATATCTTTTGTATAAAAAAAATTTCAAAATTCAGGCCGGAAGTACCACTTTTACTCTTATCGAATAGCGATTTTTTTGCAAATATGTCGTAAGTGATGCATTCTATATAAATTTATCAAGAGTACAAAATTATTTAAAACTGGATTTGCAATAGTTTTTGTACATATGAAATTTCAAAATTCAGACCGGAAGTAGCAGTGAGGAGCACTTTTTTGATAATATCTTGCAAAGTACCTATGCATTCTATAGAGATTTATTAAGAGAATAGAAGTATACTTAGAATAGGATTTTGAATAATTTGTGTAAAAAAATTCTTAAAATTCTATAATTTGAAGCGCTCATACGTATAAGAAAGTCGTGTGGTGGCCACACCTCATTTTTTTGTATTATAATTAGTAACATCGATCTGCGTAATACAAAAGCAACATTATTTCATAAACTGATCCTTTTTCCTCTTATCACATTTTGTGTTTGTGTTTGAATACAATTTTGAGCGCTAATACATGCTTAAAAATTTATCGTTCAAAGATAAGAACTGCTGTTATACACTTCCATATTTTAAATGGCGTTAAAGTATGCTGGGCACATTATTCCAAAGAAATTTTATAAGGAATTCAAAAGTGTATTCGGCATTTTTTGTCCGAGATAACAAAAAAGACAGTATTACCCCGTTCCTCCACAATTACTGCCTAATTCATTCACTTACAGTAAACGTATTCTTTGTTTGTCAAATTGGTGTTAAATAAATCTAGGAACAAATTTTCTTCACATTATTTATAGTGTTTTGCATAGGTACTTTGACATTACTAGGTGTTTAGTATAAATATAAGAATTAAAAATGTACCATAATGTAAAATTACTTTAAAATGCTTCTCAGTATATTTATAGAAAAATAAAGATGTAACCTTGAAGGTATACTTATCTAAGATCGTATCTTGAGTATCTTTTTATGGTCTATGTTATTCTTACTGACTATTTTTGTATAGCATTTTATTAGATTTTAAATCCAGAAAAAAGAAAAATTGACCTTCTTTATTCAAATATAGAGAGAAAGAGAGAAAGAAGAAATAAATAAACCGGGTTCATACAATACATCTCTTCATTCGCCCGTTCGTATATTATGTGTTATGTGTATGTATATATCATAGGTATATATTAATCATATTATTAAATACATATCCAAGAAAAAATATGTGTTGGTTACATTGCTCTCTGCTTTTGGTTTATTTACGCAAGAGTTTACAACAGCCACAAGAACTATTCTTCCGTAGATAGCGCAATGTGCCTTGGTTTTAAACTTGAATGCAGTCACGCGCGAAATTGCAATTTTTCATGTTTGGATAGTTAGGCGACATCTTCCGCTGACATTTGTAACTATTTTGATACTCAATGGACTTGGACTATCTTCTTATACATAATCAATGCCCTGGTAAGTGAGTAGGGTAATGCGGGTTGTTTTCCCCCTCCCCGGTCCATTTTTTCTGTCGTATTGCCAGTACAGCTAAACTATGTTATGAAGATAGGTATTTATAAGTTATATGCAAACGTTTACGTTACGTTACTCAGCGTGACCGCAATTGCGTTCGGAAATGTTTCATTTAACCGGATAAAGTTACTGAACCTGTTAGGTACTTTCTAACCGGGTCAGGTTAATGCTATACATTTTCCGAAAACGCCTTAGGGTTATGAAAATCGAACCGGGTTGTTGGACCCGGTTACTTTTTCGATTTTACGAACAAGGTTGTTTTTACCCGACTGAATTAACGAACGCATTCGTGCTAACCGTGTTGTAACCAGAGAAATAGAGTAGGGGAGAACGCGCTTCGACGAGTGCGCATCCAGTTTTAAGCAAACGCTATAGTGGTCGCCATTTTGCAGGAAGGCATTTCTTTTCACACGTAAGTTTGTTTACATTTTTCTAAGTCAATGAACTTTACATGCGAATTGTTGAGCTAGGTATAAATATAACCTTCAAAATGGCGGAATTCAATTTAACTTAGTTGGCGCATCTTTAAGCGCGTTCTCCCCTACTCTATTTCTCTGGTTGTAACCCGAATGACCGGGTTTAATTTCCGAAAACACCTACTATCAATATCGAAAGCGAATTCAAGCTATAGTTAGACAGTATTAGGTTTGTTCGAACCTCCAGTTCTGAACAGTTCCGGAACCGTTCTAGAATTAGTAGTTCTGATAATAATGCGCATGTCCGGCCAAATCCTGGTTCTAGAACGGTTCGAAATCCTGAAGGTTCGAACAGTTTTAAAATTGGAATTTTAGGGAAACTTGTACTACCAACATTAGTAATAGTAATATTAAAAAACACCAAACTAATTGGAAGAAATATCTATCGTAATGAACGTTTAATAGCTAATGCATCTAACTATCAAAATTGCGACAGGATTTAAAAAGTAATGAAAAAGCTGTTTATATGAAATACGTTTTTCTAAATTTTGTAATGGATAATTCTGCATTTTTTTTATAAGCAATATATTTATATATTACAAAATACCAAACTTGTGGACAAATATCAATCGTAATGAACATTTAAATGTTACTGCATCTAACCACCAAAATTGCAACAGCATTTAAAAAGTAGTGAAGAAGTTGTTTAGAAGAAATACATTTTTCTAAATTATGTAATGGATATTTCTGATAAACCGGGTAAATAAAACAAGGATTTTTAATACAAGCTGTTATTAATAATTGGCACGTGCATCAAATGCACACACACATTAATAAATATGTATTACATAACTATAAAATCAACAATCATAATGAATTTAAACAAATATATTACAATACATTTTCAACGTTTAAAGTCAGCTCCTCTTCTTTTTTCTTAATCTGTGAAGTAGTACACTCTTTCAATCCATTTTGGAGAATTAAAGCCTTTTTGGTAATTTGAATTGCGATACCTACATGATTTGGTACTTACATCAATCAGACTCTGAACGTGTTGTGTCACAAGTCTGGGAGTCACATTAACTTGCAATTTATTATAATTTTCATGGCATAACAGGTACAAATACATACATATAATAGATTGTTCGGATATCTAATACATTGATATCACAGATTCCATTTATTTTGCTTAAATCTCAAGGGGGACACATCGAATCAAAAATTGTAAGTTTAGTATACATAATATTAAATACTATTTTGTCTAAGTTTAACAAATATGTCAGTTTCTCTACGAATATATGATAATTATAAATTAACTTTTCACATGTTCGCAAGTTCCTATAATTGTACCATTACATTCACTTTATTCTTAGAGCACGTGATTTGCTGGACTCAAGAACATGGTAGTCAATGAAGTAATTTCTAAAACAATAAACCACCATTTGAAGAAACTAATGTTTAGTTACATACTTATAGCTGTTTACTTTGGCTATTACAAAATTGATATAATGAGTATGAATAAAAACTGAAAAAAAAATTAAAAATAGGTTTGATAAACCGAATCACACCAATACTCTCTAATAATATCACAAACTAAAATAAAAAAACAAATAGGTACTTGAATGACAACTTAAAAACTAACCTACAACAACTCCAAACTCTGAAGTTCAACATAAATACGATAAACATAACCAGAAAAATGCGAAAGCTGATACGAATGACAATTACGCATGCTCCGGATTTATCAGAATTTCAAATACTAGCCCATCATTCAGAACTGTTAGAACCGTTCCGAACGGTTCTTGAATTACTAGTTCTGAAAGACCGAACACTGAACTACCAGTTCTCAGAATTTGCAGTTCCAGAACTGCATGGTCCGAACAGTCTTTTTCTTAAATGACATGCGCACTAGTTCTAGAACCGTTCGGAACTCCAGGTTCGAACAAACCTATTGTCAAACATAAAAGTGTTGATGGACAATCAAACTTATTTGAATTTGCCGGGTACTTATATATATATACTGCATGACATGGAAACTGCAACACCAAGAAGGGGTGCGGATTTTTTGACCAAACTTGGTAGAAACGTATAACTAGTCAAAGGCAATAATTGATTAAAATTTCAAAGAAAAAAAACAAAAGACTAACACAATTTAACATAATTTTTATGAATAATGTGTTGAACCGCCCCTATTAGTGTCACACTCCCTCACTCTTCGTGGCATTGATTCGACTAGGTGGTCGATATCCTCTTGGGGTATGGTGTCCCAAGCAATCTGTAATTCATGCCGGAGAGCTATTAGTGTCTGCGGGGGATTGGCTAAATTCATAAGTTTTCGTCCCATAATGTCCCACACATGTTCTATTGGCGAGAGGTCGGGGGATTTGGGTGGCCATGGCAAGATATTGACATGAGCCTCTTCCAAGCGATTTATAGAAATTCTCGCTACGTGGGGAGGGGCATTATCCTGCTGGAAAAGTGGGTCTTCGAGCGTTTGAAGATATGGTAGAATATGGGGTTCTACCACCTCATCAATGTAACGCTGGGCGTTCATGGTGGTTTGGATGAACACCAATTGAGACCTACTCCCATATGCTATAGCACCCCATACCATAACACCCACTGCTCGATGCACATGCCTTTCAACGAAAAACTGAATATCACGACGTTCCCCACGTCTTCGTCTGACCCTCATACGGCCATCATGCATCCCTAGACAAAATCGAGATTCATCACTGAATACCACCCTGTGCCACTCCACGTTCCAGTGCAGTCACAATCTACACCACTCCAAACGTTGCTGTCGGTGTTGAGCCGTAAGTGGTAACACAAGATGTGGACGATAAGATTGTAAGCCGAAACCCCTAATTCGACGATAAACGGTTCGAAGGGTTACAGGACGACCAATATTACCTAACCACACGTCAGCAATTGATCTGGTACTGGAAAATCTGTCTCTTAGTGCCATTAAGCGAAGGCGGCGGTCCTGTATCTCATTAGTTCTTCTTCGGCCTCCGGTTCCTCTTTGGCGTCTTTCCTGACCTTCCCTAGTCCATGATTGATAACAGCGCATAATGGTGGATTGGTACCGGTTAAGGCGATTTGCAATTTCCCTGTATGAAAAACCACCTTCTCGCAAACCAACAATTCGACCTCTGTCGAATTCGCTTAATTGGCGATAATTTCCACGTTGCCGCACTCTAGGCATAATAAAACTCTTTAAACACGTTAAACAAAGGTATAATAAGACAAAACCGTTGAAATTAATTTCAAACAAACAATTAATACACCACACATTAATGTCAGCGAAAACTGAATGAAGTGTCAGATGTGTCATGACCACTTGATCTATCGCAACAAAATTTTAATCAATTATTGCTTTTGACTAGTTATACGTTTCTACCAAGTTTGGTCAAAAAATTCGCACCCATTCTTGGTGTTGCACTTTCCATGTCATGCAGCATATATGTAAACTATGTGAAAGTAGTTACACTTAGTAGTAGCTGTAAGCAAGTTGTTCGCTAATGCCGAATGTTATTTTTGTAATATCTTAAATAGAAAGTAAACTATATTTTTTACTCCACTGGCTGGCTTTATTTCAACACAATTACTAACAGGTTATGGGCCCAGGACGTGCTTAGTGCTGTGGTTTGATTTCTTTTCATCCAAAGTTATTTTGTTTGAAACTTTTTTTTTCAAACATAATTATGTATATACACAAAAATGGAGGACGATAGATACAAGATTCCTTTGTTCGATGGAAGCAATTTTAATAATTGGAAATTTAGAATGGAAGTTCTGTTAGAAGAACATGATTTATTGGATTACGTCAACAAGGATATTGGAGAAGAAGAAGAAAATAAGAAAAAGGATCGTAAGTGCAAATCAATGATCATTCAAAGAATAGCCGATAGTCATTTGGAGTACCGTACGACGGTGTTTTATGGAATCGGGGGGGGGGGGGTAATATGGAACAAACATGTAAATTTTTAAAAAGAGCGCCACAGCACCCCTTTAGGTTGGCTGCATCGCCACGAGAAAATTCCCTAGTAGTAGAATAGAACGTGATTGTTAAAGTTATCTTTCGTCGGTTTCGTTGATATTGTAAGTTTTTTTATAAAAAACTTACAAAAGACATCCCAATTTTTGCACATTTTTAAACTCCTGAAAACTAGCTCTAGTTTGCGATAATTACAAGACTTAGGTGTCTGCTCCAATGACGTTAATATTAGATCCTAACCTCATCTTTTGAATGCGTCATTCATTTTTTTGTTATCTACTTTGGTTTAATTTATATTCAAAATTTTGCAAAACATGACACTTTTCAGGCTTATATGGAACAGCATGCCAAGAAATTTTAGACGTAAATTTGGTGCGCCTTTGAGAAGAGACTATTCTCTGGACCAACTAGAACTAGCACTGGAAGGTGTTATAAATGGCAGATATTCTTTTTCACAAGCAGCTGAGAGATTTGGTGTACCAAAGACTACAATATATAGAAGATATAGAGGCCAGAATTCTGAAAAACTTGGTCGTCCGACTGCTCTAACTAGTATTGAGGAGAAACAAATTGTAAGCTGTCTGACAACAGCTGCGCAGTTTGGAATTCCGTTTACAGACAGAGGCTTGAGAGAATTCGTTCAGCAATATTTAAATCGGAAAGGGGTCGCAAGTCCAATTTTTGTTAACAATCTTCCGGGACCAGATTGGTTACAATCTTTTATGAAAAGAAATAAATCACTATCTATAAGACTGTCAGAAAACATGAAGAGAAGTAAAGCAGAATTAAGTGAAGATGTTTTAAGGACTTATTTTGAGGAGCTAGGAAGATCTCTTAATGGGGTTCCACCTGACAACATCATAAACTATGATGAAACTAACTTCATCGATGATCCTGCAAAGCAACGTGTAATTATCAAAAGGATAAGTAAACATGCAAGTCGCATCATGGACACCTCAAAAAATGCTACTTCTGTCATGTTTGCAGCGTCAGGTAGTGAACAGTTATTACCTCCGTATGTGGTTTTTAAATTTAAATGTTTATATCGAGAGTGGGTAGAGAAAGGTCCTGTAGGTGCTGCATTTAATAGGACAGACAGTGGATGGTTTGACAGCAACACATTTGAGGACTGGTTTTTACAAATTGCTTTACCTTATCTGAAAAGAAAGGTAGGAAAAAAAGTTCTTATTGGTGACAACTTGGCTTCCCACCTATCTGAATCTGTTATAAGAAAGTGCACTGAGAACAATATCAACTTTATTTTATTACCACCAAACAGCACCCACTTGTGTCAGCCATTGGACGTCTGTGTTTTTCGCCCCATGAAAATTACATGGCGAAAAGTTCTTCTAAAATGGAAGATGAAACATAAAGGAACAGTTCCGAAATGTGAATTTTCAAATCTACTTCGAGAAACTTTAGATTCTATGCAACCCAACTTGGAGGCAAATATTAAGTCCGGATTTGAGGCCTGTGGCATTATTCCTTTAAATGCTGAAAGGGTCATAAATAAAATCCTCTCCAGAAGTAGGGATAGAAATGGGGCCAATGATGAGTTGATAGCGTCATTTACTAATATTGTTGAGCAAGCTACAAGGAAAGAAAAACCAACTGTGGGAAGAAAGAAAAAAATTAATGTTGTACCTGGGCGGTCAGTAACGGAAAATGATTTTCTTCAACTGGAAAACTCGAGTGTAAACGATGTTCAGCCTGCATCTGAAAGTTTCGATGGAAACCAAAGCAATGAAGACTCTGACATAGAAGTCAGCAGTAGTGCCTTAGAATTAAAAGTGCCTGCCAAAAATTGTGATCTTACTGTTAATAGGTTTATAATTGTTAATTTCATATATGATAAAAATACCAAAAAAGAGAAATCTAAGCAATTTGTTGCGAAGTTGTTAGAAATAAATAAGAAAAGTTATTCAGTACAATGTATGAGGAGCTATAAGGGAAAAAATAATTGTTTTGTTTTTCCAGTTGTGAATGATATTAACACTGTTACTAGGGATCAGATAATTTTTGTTCTCTCTGAACCTGTGATTTGTAGAGGTGTGCACACCTTCTCGGGTGATGTTTTATAGACTAATTTGTTTTTTTTTGTTTATTTTTTTTTCTGTTGCTTAAAATGAATTATTTTATTTTGTTTTTTTACAGAATGACTGTTTTATTTATTTAAATAAATGAATTATTTGCTGTTCCTATGAACAATTATATATTTGCCATTTCCCTACCTTTTTTCCAAAAATTCAATTTTTTTTTTTGTTAAAAATGTTCCATATAAGCCATAGAAAGAAGTTATATGGGACACATAACTTTTAACGTATCTTTTACGTACAAAAATTAGATAGTTCCATATTCCCCCGAACCTCGGGTTATATGGAACAGCAGAAAATTATAAAAAAAAAATAGTAAGTTCCAACCAAATACTTTTTAATTTACAGAAAATATGGCAAATTCGAACCCCTACCCATTGCTATAAAAAAAAATATTATTGAGTCAACAATAAAAAAGTTATTTAAAAATTTGTCTGGGAATCGTTCCATAAAACCCCGTTTTACGGTATGTGAAGGATAGCAAAACTGCAAAGAACGTATGGGATACATTGGCAAAAACTTTTGAACGGAAAGGAATAATAGGTCAGTTGTTTTTACGGCGCAAGCTGTTGGCCATGAAATTCAGTGATGGCGGAAATTTAGAGAAACACTTTCTGGAATTTGATAAAAGTATTCGGGAATTACGAAATTGTGGAGCAACTTTAGATGAGGCAGATATAATATGTCATTTGTTACTGACCCTACCAAAAAGTTTTGATACAATAGTAACAGCTATTGATACTATGGCAGATGATAAAATAACACTTAATTTTGTAAAAGGAAAATTACTTGATCATCAGCTGAAAAGGAAGACAAATGACAGAATAAATGAAAAAGTAACAAGTACTGCTTTCACAGGTCACACAAAGTTTAAATATAAATGTCACTTATGTGGAAAAATGGGACATAAACGTGCTGATTGCTACATTACAAAAAGAAAAACTGAACACTCAAACAATTACAAAATAAATTCTTTTAATAACAACAGGAATGCAAATCTCACAGTTGAGGAAGATATTGCTTTTATGGTTGGTAATAAACACGCAAACTGTGGCATAAAATGGTTCCTAGTAGGGATGGGACATCGGTCGGTAAACATCGATATCAAACATCGATGTTAACATCGTTGATCAACATCGATGGTTGCAAAATATCGACTACCAAACATCGATGTTTTTAAACATCGATAATTTTATTTATAGATTTATTTTTTGGCAGTTTAACAAAAACTTTAATTAATTTACGTCCTTTAAAAAATGATATAAAAGATATCATTATTCATAAAATTAATGAAAGAAACGTGGCTCATATACATTTATAATATGTAGTTAACGTTAGAAACTACTCAAAAAAACTATATAAAAAAACAATATGCAATTACGCATGAAACAACCACATGACAAATCGTCTGATACTTAAAAAATATTTATATTTACGTGTATCAAAACTTTTAAGAGAACGATTTCTATTTGGGATTTTATAGTCTTGCATTTTCTTTGACTACGCTGGCAAATACCCAGATACATATGGATATGGTTTTATATTTCTAATGTGTCATCTTGCATCTATACGCGTATGATTGTACGCACTTGGGAATTCCCCGAGGAGGTATACATCGTTAGTGTCTATCTCCCTTCTTTTTCTATGAAAATACGTTTACCTCCTTCACTCATTCTGCGAGCATACATAATTTAACTCTTATTCTGCACATTAAAAGTACTATAAATTTATGTATTTAATTATATATTATTTAAATATTTATACTGAGTAATATTTAAAAGAGCCTAAAACGAAATATTCGAATTTATATAGTATACCACTGTGAAATTTAAATACCTCTTTTATTCGTAGACAATCTTAAATCTATCGGTAGAAAGTATTAAAGTAATGTCACATCCTCTTAAACAGTGCCATCTAATGTTTGTCCTTGAATTTTAAAAATACTTTGGCGAGAGTGGTTATGTCTAACCATAACGTTTGAATTCTTTTGACAGCTGCCTTATTTATTAGGCATAATGCTTGTCTTAAGGCTTGTGTCTATAGTATAGTCCATGCTGAAATGTTTCTGGGATAGTATAGTCACATACAATAGTCTGTGTGTGAGTGTTATTAGGAAACATTGTTGTATTTGTCAACAGAGGACGCTGTTTTATTTTTGTGATTAGTGCATACATTTTGTCAAGCTTAAAAGTTCGATGTTCATTATATTTCTTCTATGCCAACGTCACGAATAACAATAGTCAAAATCAATCCTCCAACATCCAGAACAAACTCTCCCTCGCAGCTTCGGCCATCGGATCTATGCTTGAAACAATAGCTAAACTAAACCCGCCGCAAGAAATTACAAACGCTATTATACAGAATACTCAGACAATATTATCATTGCTCTGTTAATCAAAAGTGCTCACGGCACCCCATACGCAGACAAAAGCACAAAAGTGCAAATCAATGACATATACAGATCAATCGTCTACAGATTATGAGTAAAAAGCTATACAGCTTGACTCGAGAGTCCGAAAAGAAGAAGAAGAAGTATATTTCTTCTAACATCGATAGTTTATCGATAATTCTAAATTGCAAACATCGATGCAAAAACATCGAACATCGATCCTAAAATATCGATGTTCAATGAACATCGATGTTTATCGCCCATCCCTAGTTCATTGATTATGTATAAGAAGATATACCAAGTCCATTGACAATCAAAATAATTAGAAATGTTAGCGGAAGATGTCGCCTAACTATCCAAAATATGAAAAATTGCATTTTCGCGCGTGACTGCATTCAAGTTTAAAACCACCACCACGCTATCTACGAAGGAATAGTTCGTGTGGCTCTTTATAAACTCTTGCGTAAATAAACCAAATGCAGAAAGCAAAGTAACCAACATATATTTCGTTTTTTTACAGATATTTAAAAATATATACCTGTCATATATCCATATACATAATATATACATGTATTGTATGAAGTCGGATTATTTATTACTTCTTTCTCTATTTCTTTCTAATATTTGAGTAAAGAATCTGAAGTTTTCTTTTTAATTTATTTAAAATGTAATAAAATGCTATACCAAAATAGTCAGGAAAAATAACACTTCCCATAAAAGGATACTGAAGATACAATCTTATATTTACCTTGAACGTAACATCTTTAATAATTTTTCTATAAATATACTAAGAAGCCTTTTAAAGTAATTTTACATTATGTTACAGCTTTATTTCTTATATTAATAAACAGTAATTTCAAAGTATGCCAAAAATTATAAATAATATGAACAAAAATTGTTCCTAGATTTATTTAACATGAATTTGACAAACAAAGAATATGTTTACTGTCAGGGAATGAATTAGGTAGTAATTGTAGAGGAATGATAATACCGTATTTTTTGTTATCTCGGACAAAAAATGCCGAATACAATGTGCGAATGAAATGTGCCTGGCATAGGTACTTTGACACCATTTAAAATACGGAAGTGTGTAACGTGAGTGCTTTTACTTTCTTATACGTAGTGTAAGAAAGTATTGTGATGACGAAAATTTTCGACCTCGAGATTTTTGCAGATGTCCACGTTTTGAAGTCCCCTGATACCAAAAAAGTGGTTTTTAAAAAATGTCTGTGTGTGTGTCTCTGTGTGATCACAATAACGGTCAAACCGCTGTAGTAATCAACTCCAAATTTTGTATTTACGTGTGTAATCTCCCTCTTGAGATCTGATTAGATTTTCAGTAAATTCCGCAGATCGGAAGTAGAAGTTTACTTCAGTGAAAAAATCGAATTTCGCCAATATTTCATCAACTACTAAGTTTAAAGAAATTTATAAGGAATTCATATGTACTCAGACTTAAATTTGAGAAAAATTTTATTATGAAAGTTTTTTGAAATCCCTACTGGAAGTAGGTAGGTCTTTTACTCTAATCGAAAAACATTTTTTTGCAAATATTTCGCAAGTCATGCTTTTGAGACGGGTATAGTACGAGTATAAAAATGAGGTGTGGCCACCACACGACTTTCTTATACGTATGAGCGTTTCAAATCATACAATTTTAAAAATTATTTTATACAAAAATTATTCAAAATCCTATTCTAAGTACTTCCAGTCTCTTAATAAATCTCTGTAGGATACATACTTTGTGAGATATTTGCAAAAAAATGCTACTCGCTAAGAGTAAAAGTATTACTTCCGGTCCGAATTTTGAATTTTCATTTATACAAAAAATATTCCAAATCCAACTCTAAATACTTTTTTACTCTTGACAAATATATATAGAATGCATTGAACTGGTCTCTTATATGCTCCGAGACCAGTCAAATACACATAATTAGTACGAGTTTCAACACTCCATTTTTTACTTTTAAGTTTGTTATTAGGGACGAACCCTGGTACTTGTTGAAATGTTGGAGTTGCCATTGCGTTACTTATACAAAGGAGAGAAACAACAATGCACACAGAATCCATCCCACTTAAGCAATTTAGCAAACAATTATATCTTGGTCATGTAGTTTATTTGAAAAGTTAAGATTAAAGAAATTAGCATAAAACCTAACAATATTAGTGAGAACAAATTTAATTACACAGAAACGCACTATACAATCTTATACATATATGACATATATTATTTTCAATCTTTCATTATCATTACACATTGAGTGTTGACAAAGCATCATGTCTAGCACAAACAACTCATGCATTTAGAACATACAAATATGGCCGATATAAAAATGCAAATTATGACTAAATCAAAACATAATCATAAATTGCACATACTAGGAGTGACACTCCAAAGCCTGTTGATTGTATATCTCGTGTTTTTAAAAGCACAAATAGAATTATTGACCTAGAAATATTCAATAGCATCATTTAAGGTAAAGCATGGACGTTCATCATGAACGCCCATTGTTAAGTCAAATACAATGTAACTCGGTGAGGAAACCAATTTTAATGTGAAAACACAAATTAACTACAGCCTTTTCTATATTTAGAACAGATTTGAATTAGGGCATGAATATCAATAGGGCTTTAATTTAAGTACAAACAACATTTGAAGCATCACTAAGAGACCTAGAGCACATGTCATATTAAAGCTAAAATTTCGTGACTAAATTTAGTAATTGCCTGGTATATGAAGTTAAATACTCAAACTGCACATATCACAGCACAGTTATGATTAGGAATTGTCATGAATTGCGTCCTTACTAATGCATAATTATCAAAAGCATCATTTCTAATTTAGAGCAAGTAGCCATCATGAACAAACGTCAAACATCAATTTGTAAAGTTTAGTAAAACACCTTAATTATAAACATGTTAGGCCAATTACTGACACGAAGGACATACATAATTAAGTGCCCTACCAAACTAAAGCCATTAGCAAGAATTTACTAATAAAATCAATATTTAATTTGACATGTAAAAAACTGAATAAGTGTTGCTACAATTATACCAAAAAGGGATATTTAAAATTAACCCTTGGCTCTGTTATATGTGAATGATTTGATAAAATTTCGATAACCAATTAAGCAAGATAAATTAATATTAAATTAGAAAAGGAAACTGACTTTGAATTGAAAATTTAAAAAACCGCATTAAGCATTTTATTTTAATGCACAGATTTTAATCAAATAAAAAACAGAAATAAAGTGAATGTATTTAGTAATTAAGTTATTATGTAAACCAGCTCCACATAAAGTCCAAATATCCTTATTTTTGGATAAAATCCAAAAATTATAACATTTAAATATTTTTTTGCACATGACTGTACAATTTATCAAAAAGTGACGCTAAAAATGCCATTCTCATTAAAATTCCTAAAAACAATATTCAGAGTATTTCACGTACTGAAAATATATTATTAAATTTTTATAAATGTAAAAACTACAAAATAACATCCTTTAGTATAAAAAATTATTCGAATATTATTATAATACATCAAAATTTAATCCATAAACACTTTGGGTCCGAGGCTTTAAACAATCGCCATCACTGACCTATATATAAGGTATACATACTCCAGACGAGGTCATTCTTTTTTTTGTCATTGATTGATTCATAACCCGAAGAGTACGTTGTGAGTCATCAGACAGTTAGTAAGCCAGTGGGTCATCGACAAGGTTGACACCATTGAAAATAAAGACAGCAATAGTTCTGTGTTACCAATACGAACGAGCGAAGATAGGCGCCACCGAAGCTGAAAAGAGAAGAGAATATAAACAAAGATTCTAACCTCCAATAAATCGAGGCGGACACTACAATCAAATCACAATAAAGGGGAAGAAAAATACACTTACTGATACTGAAGAGTACGAACAAAGGCCAGTACAAGGAACACCCCCGAGCCGAAGATCCCGCTTGCTGTTAAATTCCAAGGGCCGCTACCGAAGTTCATCCCGGCGGAGTCCCAGAATATCCGAAGAACAATCAGCTACAAGTCCCGTTCCAGTTCACCGTACAGACCCAGGCGCAAAGCTAGTAAACATTTTTTATATGTTAAACTGAAGGTATTGTGAAAGTTTTACAAGTATTTAAGACATCCAAAGAGGTGTAACGTCAAAGTCATAGTAGTCATATGGAACTAATGTATACCATTGTAGTTTTTTATTGAGATTAAAGTCAAAAATCAATTTCGTTCAAAGTCAGATTAGTTTTAAAAGTCACAAGATTCAATTTATCAAGAAGTAAATAATTTGATGTACGCATTCACATAATATTTAAGGCATTTTTAAATCACAACGTCAGTCACGTTTCATGTAGGTAAACCTAACCTAACTAGGTATTCAAACAACTAAATAAGGCTAAATAACATGCAAAATATTAACAGTAACTTACGTACAGTAAAAGTTTGGTTCTCCAAGTACAATCAGTTTAGATTATTTAATTAAATAAGTTTGGGACGTCTTTTCTGTCCACATACATTTCATATGTTAGCACTCAACCGCTGTACAATAATTAGGTGGATATTTGTTGCAACTTATAGTGGAACTGTGTACCATTATTCTCGTTGTTTGTTGATTTTCATTTAAATGTTTGTTTTCTCTCCTAATAAAGACACTCCAACTAAAAAATTAATTAAAAGATTTGTAACCTGTTTTGTTTAAAATATAGAGATTTGTTTTATATACCTGTGTTTATTTTGGTTATTTTGTTACGTAACGCCCACCATCAATCTCGTGGCTATTCGTCCCTTTTATGCACGACGAGGAAGCGCATTTTATTTTGCCAACAGGTGTTTCATCAACCTCGAGGATTTGCCGACAGCTGCCCAGGATTATAAGTAAGCGTACAGGTAATGTGAGTGACTCTTGTAGCGTTGTTTTGTAAGACATGAACCCCCCTAACGACCCTAAGATAGGAAACTTATAAACCGTTCACAAGTTTAACTGTATTCGAGTATAATTTACTAAAGGCCGGAAACTAACCCCCTCTCTTTTTCTTTAAAATTAGAGCATTGGCGTAAATCATAGGAGATAGGAAGGAGAGTTTCAAGCGCGAAATTTAGGACATTTTAAATTTCATACAGCAGTGTTAGGTACATTTATTTGAGTTATTAAATTTAGACTTTCACGTGCTTACCAGTTAGTATTTGTCAAACTTAACTTAGATATCATTTCTCTCGTGAATGTTGATAGTTTCTTTTTATTTAAATTTTATTCTAATTAGTCTCATAGCTCTTTAAGAACACTTTACTGCTAGGGGTTTATCAGTACCACACCCCCCTATAGCATTCTGACACCGCAACTTGGGGCTTTGTAAGGGTACCTCCCCCCCCATAGCATTCTGGCGCACCAACGTCTTGGGGCCATTTGAATAACCTACAGAGTACACTTACATCATTTTTTTCAGCTCATCTTCGAGGATTTAAAGAAGTGGAGGACATTATTTTTTTTTTAAATAAAATGAGTGTATAATAAAAATATAAAAAGAAAGATGTGTATTTGATTTATGTATTTGTGTATGTGCTTCTCCACGGATTGATGGTCGATGTTAAATAAATAAACACTGGGTATATTTGAAATCATTTATTTACTGTCATAAAAATTAAAAACACAGGTCTGGTATTTTATTACAAACATTTTTACAACATATTATACAGGGGTCGTATCCAAACGACACATCGCTTTCGTTCTATTATTATTGTGTGTATTTGTAAAAATAATAAACCTGAAAAATGAACACAAGATCCAGAAGCGTTTCAACAGTCCGTCATGAATCAGCCAGCGGAAGAGAAGACGAATCACCTGCAGAACTAGGAATTAATCTGAGGCCAGAACAAAAGGAGTTCATCGAACAGATCAGATTGATGATGAACGGATTAGAAAACAAAATAGACAGCACATATGAAAGATTAGAGAAAAAAATGGATGAGTCTAGACAAGAGTATAAAAAGGATATACAGGAACTGAGAGAAAGTTTCGGGACAAATAGAAAACGAGATAGGGAAGAAGTACTAAACAGAAATGACAGTAGCGATAACAAAGCAGCTGAAGAATCAGTATCTATAAAAACAGTAGGGAAACCAGAGCAGGAGGACAAAATAGAGAAACAGGAGTTACCTGCCGAACCAAAAAGAATACAAACCGCACCAATAGGAACAGTACTTGCAGCATCAACAAAAGAAAAAGAAAAGGAAGTAATAATAGCAGCGACACAATTAGGCGAAAAGGACAAACAGAACTTAGCCGAAGAAAAGACATTAGAAAATTTCGAGAAGAATGTGCCAAAGGGCCCAAACAAAGAAAAGGTCACAGAAGAAATGAAGGAAACCTCCACAATAATACTCACACAGACAAAAACCAAATACATGGACTCTAGCAGGAGGATTCTGAGAACACACTTGGACGCGCTTCTAACAGAAGAGGAAGAGGACAGATATTTACGTTCCTACATCTCAAGGAAGACTACATATACGTTTACAGGTGCCGAAAAATATACAAGTTCTTGGGAACGACAAGCACTTATCACACGAAGTGGCAGAATTAGCAAGACACACAAAGAGGTGATCACATTTAGGGGCATAGACACCAACACATGGACAGACATGCAAAGTAAGTCAACTCACACTCACATAAAAAATTCAAACACACATACACACAATTTAACAACTTTAAACGTACACCCACAAACATTAATAACACTAATCTATTACACATGCGAAATGCACAAAAATCTTAACACTTTAAAAGGAATTCATATAGCTGCAATCCTGTACGAAGGAAACCAGGCAACACTTCGCCACTTCGCGAATACACACACACATTCAGGTAATCAACCAAACAGGAAACGTATCATACAAACCACGAACACCAATAACATCCTTCGGGACCAAGAAAATATCATCGACTTTCGCCTCAAGATTTTAGGCACATAGACCCACATATAAATATATCGGAGCAAGGCGAAGGGATTTACAGGCGACCTTCGATGGGATAGCGACCCCACTCCTACCTGAGCAACCCCAAAGTACAAAGGCCTATCAACACCAAGAATCATAGCCTAAATATAACGGAGCAGGGCGAAGGGATATACAGGCGACCTTCGATGGGATAGCGACCCCACTCTTACCTGAGCAACAGCAAGAAACAATAGCCTCAACATAACCCCAAGAATTATTCGGACGAGCCCAACCCGACAAGAACTGAACCTGATGCAGAAATATTCAGACGAGCCCAATCTGAACACCCGCACATAAATTACAAAGAAAACTCCGAGATTGTCTTAAATAATGACAAGATTCCCGACAAAACCACTACAAGAAGAGAAACCATTGCAAAAGCACAAAAGAAAAAGAAGAAACATACCCGGAATTTAGGATACAATTAGGATAAGCAAGTTAAATATAGGAAAGTTTAGAAAAATATAAGAAATACATTCTCCTAGAATTTTAAGAAAACTAGAATTAAGTTAAGTTATTTTTCCCCATTCCTACTGTGAGAATTTAGCAGCATATAATGTAGTAATATAAGTTGGAATATTACATCAATACCTCATACAGAAGAAAACGAAACACACAATAAGATGATTGCAAACATGGAAAAAAAAACACTAGGAACAACGAACACTTACAAGAAAAACGAAGAACACAGCGTACGGATAAAGAAAAAAAAATATAAATATTCGAAGTTAGGAAAATCGAACAACCGCCTTTATGAAAATACACAAATAGACATTACAAGTTGCAATACACAGGAAATAATGTGCCTACACAACATAAGAAATGGAAAAAGTAAGTATCGAAGGAACTAGAAAAAGGATGATAGAAGAATGGGCCTAAAAATTGAAAATATACCTCGTAGCGAATATAACGCTCATATAAGAAATTAAATCCATGAAGAAATCCATGAAAAGATATGGTATTGTGGAAAGATAAATAAATATGATATAATGTTGCCTCATAAGTAAAGCCATGAAAAGATATGGAATTATGGGAAGAAATAGAAAAAATGATTAAAATTAATGTATAACCGAAAAAGGGTACATTAGCACGAAAAAGTGCAAGATAAAATAAAGTATGTTCCGCAAATAGGAAAGAAAGAGTTGACAAAATGTCGAATACAAGTATAATAAGAAATAATATGTGAAATAATAAATACAATTTATGTGTATACATACACAAGGTATATTAAGAATAGGCCACCGGCATCTATAGTAAGATACAAATTCGATACAGTACAGGCAAAACGCAGAATAAAAACAAAAGAAGAAATTATGGCACATAAGAAAAATTTTCTGAAGGCAAACATTAAACATTAAATACACACACATGGAAGAAAAAAAAACATACGTACGCCAAACAGACATTAACTAGTGTTCACAGACCAACAGGTACATAAAAATAAATAAAGGTACAGTTACACAAGAAATAAATATCATCTTAGCACTAACATCCATATACAGGGATAAGTCAATAAATATAATTTGGAATAAATTTTCACACACAACAACAACTTATATTATTACAAACATATGACATACACACTGTATTGAAAACTTAAATATTAGGACATTAGCTATAGGTACACCTAAATATAATAGTTCTTTAAAAATAAGAGAAAATAAAATATAAAATATTATCTGTACATAGAATAGATACATTAATTATTTCAAAGTAGGACCATACATAAGTATTTTTTTGTCGTTTATAACGAACGCACATTTTCACAAATGAAAATCTACCTTCGTTAAGGGGCAAATTGAACTGGTCTCTTATATGCTCCGAGACCAGTCAAATACACATAATTAGTACGAGTTTCAACACTCCATTTTTTACTTTTAAGTTTGTTATTAGGGACGAACCCTGGTACTTGTTGAAATGTTGGAGTTGCCATTGCGTTACTTATACAAAGGAGAGAAACAACAATGCACACAGAATCCATCCCACTTAAGCAATTTAGCAAACAATTATATCTTGGTCATGTAGTTTATTTGAAAAGTTAAGATTAAAGAAATTAGCATAAAAAACCTAACAATATTAGTGAGAACAAATTTAATTACACAGAAACGCACTATACAATCTTATACATATATGACATATATTATTTTCAATCTTTCATTATCATTACACATTGAGTGTTGACAAAGCATCATGTCTAGCACAAACAACTCATGCATTTAGAACATACAAATATGGCCGATATAAAAATGCAAATTATGACTAAATCAAAACATAATCATAAATTGCACATACTAGGAGTGACACTCCAAAGCCTGTTGATTGTATATCTCGTGTTTTTAAAAGCACAAATAGAATTATTGACCTAGAAATATTCAATAGCATCATTTAAGGTAAAGCATGGACGTTCATCATGAACGCCCATTGTTAAGTCAAATACAATGTAACTCGGAGAGGAAACCAATTTTAATGTGAAAACACAAATTAACTACAGCCTTTTCTATATTTAGAACAGATTTGAATTAGGGCATGAATATCAATAGGGCTTTAATTTAAGTACAAACAACATTTGAAGCATCACTAAGAGACCTAGAGCACATGTCATATTAAAGCTAAAATTTCGTGACTAAATTTAGTAATTGCCTGGTATATGAAGTTAAATACTCAAACTGCACATATCACAGCACAGTTATGATTAGGAATTGTCATGAATTGCGTCCTTACTAATGCATAATTATCAAAAGCATCATTTCTAATTTAGAGCAAGTAGCCATCATGAACAAACGTCAAACATCAATTTGTAAAGTTTAGTAAAACACCTTAATTATAAACATGTTAGGCCAATTACTGACACGAAGGACATACATAATTAAGTGCCCTACCAAACTAAAGCCATTAGCAAGAATTTACTAATAAAATCAATATTTAATTTGACATGTAAAAAACTGAATAAGTGTTGCTACAATTATACCAAAAAGGGATATTTAAAATTAACCCTTGGCTCTGTTATATGTGAATGATTTGATAAAATTTCGATAACCAATTAAGCAAGATAAATTAATATTAAATTAGAAAAGGAAACTGACTTTGAATTGAAAATTTAAAAAACCGCATTAAGCATTTTATTTTAATGCACAGATTTTAATCAAATAAAAAACAGAAATAAAGTGAATGTATTTAGTAATTAAGTTATTATGTAAACCAGCTCCACATAAAGTCCAAATATCCTTATTTTTGGATAAAATCCAAAAATTATAACATTTAAATATTTTTTTGCACATGACTGTACAATTTATCAAAAAGTGACGCTAAAAATGCCATTCTCATTAAAATTCCTAAAAACAATATTCAGAGTATTTCACGTACTGAAAATATATTATTAAATTTTTATAAATGTAAAAACTACAAAATAACATCCTTTAGTATAAAAAATTATTCGAATATTATTATAATACATCAAAATTTAATCCATAAACACTTTGGGTCCGAGGCTTTAAACAATCGCCATCACTGACCTATATATAAGGTATACATACTCCAGACGAGGTCATTCTTTTTTTTGTCATTGATTGATTCATAACCCGAAGAGTACGTTGTGAGTCATCAGACAGTTAGTAAGCCAGTGGGTCATCGACAAGGTTGACACCATTGAAAATAAAGACAGCAATAGTTCTGTGTTACCAATACGAACGAGCGAAGATAGGCGCCACCGAAGCTGAAAAGAGAAGAGAATATAAACAAAGATTCTAACCTCCAATAAATCGAGGCGGACACTACAATCAAATCACAATAAAGGGGAAGAAAAATACACTTACTGATACTGAAGAGTACGAACAAAGGCCAGTACAAGGAACACCCCCGAGCCGAAGATCCCGCTTGCTGTTAAATTCCAAGGGCCGCTACCGAAGTTCATCCCGGCGGAGTCCCAGAATATCCGAAGAACAATCAGCTACAAGTCCCGTTCCAGTTCACCGTACAGACCCAGGCGCAAAGCTAGTAAACATTTTTTATATGTTAAACTGAAGGTATTGTGAAAGTTTTACAAGTATTTAAGACATCCAAAGAGGTGTAACGTCAAAGTCATAGTAGTCATATGGAACTAATGTATACCATTGTAGTTTTTTATTGAGATTAAAGTCAAAAATCAATTTCGTTCAAAGTCAGATTAGTTTTAAAAGTCACAAGATTCAATTTATCAAGAAGTAAATAATTTGATGTACGCATTCACATAATATTTAAGGCATTTTTAAATCACAACGTCAGTCACGTTTCATGTAGGTAAACCTAACCTAACTAGGTATTCAAACAACTAAATAAGGCTAAATAACATGCAAAATATTAACAGTAACTTACATACAGTAAAAGTTTGGTTCTCCAAGTACAATCAGTTTAGATTATTTAATTAAATAAGTTTGGGACGTCTTTTCTGTCCACATACATTTCATATGTTAGCACTCAACCGCTGTATAATAATTAGGTGGATATTTGTTGCAACTTATAGTGGAACTGTGTACCATTATTCTCGTTGTTTGTTGATTTTCATTTAAATGTTTGTTTTCTCTCCTAATAAAGACACTCCAACTAAAAAATTAATTAAAAGATTTGTAACCTGTTTTGTTTAAAATATAGAGATTTGTTTTATATACCTGTGTTTACTTTGGTTATTTTGTTACGTAACGCCCACCATCAATCTCGTGGCTATTCGTCCCTTTTATGCACGACGAGGAAGCGCATTTTATTTTGCCAACAGGTGTTTCATCAACCTCGAGGATTTGCCGACAGCTGCCCAGGATTATAAGTAAGCGTACAGGTAATGTGAGTGACTCTTGTAGCGTTGTTTTGTAAGACATGAACCCCCCTAACGACCCTAAGATAGGAAACTTATAAACCGTTCACAAGTTTAACTGTATTCGAGTATAATTTACTAAAGGCCGGAAACTAACCCCCTCTCTTTTTCTTTAAAATTAGAGCATTGGCGTAAATCATAGGAGATAGGAAGGAGAGTTTCAAGCGCGAAATTTAGGACATTTTAAATTTCATACAGCAGTGTTAGGTACATTTATTTGAGTTATTAAATTTAGACTTTCACGTGCTTACCAGTTAGTATTTGTCAAACTTAACTTAGATATCATTTCTCTCGTGAATGTTGATAGTTTCTTTTTATTTAAATTTTATTCTAATTAGTCTCATAGCTCTTTAAGAACACTTTACTGCTAGGGGTTTATCAGTACCACACCCCCCTATAGCATTCTGACACCGCAACTTGGGGCTTTGTAAGGGTACCTCCCCCCCCCATAGCAGCATATTTTACGAAATATTTGCAAAAATCGCTATTCCATAAGAGTAAAAGTGTTACTTCCGATTCGAATTTTGAAATTTTATTTATACAAAAAATATTTCAAATTCAACTCTAAATGCTTTTGTACTCTTGACAAATATATATAGAATGCATAATTTACGAAATATTTGCAAAAATTGCTAATCGATAAGAGTAAAAGTGTTACTTCCGGTCCGAATTTTGAAAATTTTTTTATACAAAAGGTATTGAAAATTAAGTTCTAAATTCTTTTATACTCGTAACATACCTGTCTAAAAAGCATGACTTGCGAAATATTCGCAAAAAACTGATTTTCGATAAAAGTAAAAAACCTACTTCCGGTAGGAATTTCGAAAAACTTTTTTAATAAAATTCTTCTCCAATTTAATTTTGAGTATATATGAATTCTTTACAAATTTGTTTAAACTTAGTAGTTGCCGAATAATTGGCAAAATACGATTTTTTCACTGAAGTAAACTACTACTTCCGGTCTGCCGATTTTACTGAAAATCTAATCAGATCTCAAGAGGGAGATTATATTTGTAAATATAAAATTTGGATTTGATACCTATAGCGGTTTGACACCGCTATCGTGGTCACACACACACAGACACACACACACACACACAGAGAGAGAGAGAGAGAGACATTTTTTAAAATCCACTTTTCCGGTATCAGGGGACATCAAAACGTGGACATCTGCAAAAATCTCGAGGTCGAAAATTTTCATCATCACAATACTTCCTTATACTACGTATAAGAAAGTAAAAATATTTGGAACTTAATTTTCAATATCTTTTGTATAAAAAAATTTAAAAATTCGGACCGGAAGTAACACTTTTACTCTTATCGAATAGCGATTTTCTGCAAATATGTCGTAAGTTATCCATTCTATATATATATTTATCAAGAGCACAAATATATTTAGAACTACATTTGAAATATTTTTTGCATAAAAGAAATTTAAAATTCGGACAGGAAGTAACACTTTTACTCTTAGGGAGTAGCACTCTCTTTCGAATATTTCGCCAAGTATGCATTCTATAGAGATTTATTAAGAGAATAGAAGTAGTACAGTAGCATTTGGTTTATTTTTTCAGAAGATAAAAGTATTTAACTCTTAATTTAGAACAACTTTTGTATAATTTGAAACACACACACACACACACGTATAAGAAAGTCGTGTGATGACCACACCTCATTTTTTGCATAATGAAAAGCCATATTATATTTACGTCAAATATGTTCGTTCCTGTCAATATTTTTTGACGTATCTGGACAATTTTTTTGTGATAGATTATGTTAAAAATAATTTAATAGAAATTTTTATCTTTAAACGATAATTTTTTAATTAATAATTTAATTTTTTAAACATTTATAAGCGCTCAAAATTGCATTCAGACATAAACCCAAAATGTGATAAAAGGAGAAAGGATCAATTTTGGAAATAATGTTGGTTTTATATATTACGCAGATCGATGTTACTATATACAAAAAAATATTGAGGTGTGTCCACCACACGACTTTCTTATACGTATGAGAGTTTCAAATTATAGAATTTTACGAATTTTTTTATATAATAATTATTCAAAATCCTATTATAAATACTATTCTCTTAATAAATCGCTATAGAATGCATACTTTGCAAGATATTTGAAAAAAGGTGCTACTCGCTAAGGCCGGGCGCAAGTTGAGACGCAGGGAAGCAGAATTCAATGAACTTGGGGTCTATTATTGAACTGAGATCGTACGTAATTGCTATTAATTCTAGTTATTTGCCAGTGCTAAACATTTAGAATAGCACCGGCTTCCTAAAAATTTAACGAGATAGTCGTTATCTCGACTCGTTAAATACATCATATCACAACCATAATATGTCGGTTCTTCGTCTTCTTTTAGTGACGTTCAAGTTAGGCTGTTGCCTTTTACTTTTAATCTTATAGATGTGGATCTGGCGATGACTTGTTTGTTGGTTGATACCTCTCTTGTGGGGAATCGGATGATGATAATAATAGAAATAGCTGCTGTGTGGTAGCTTGAGCGTTTTATTTAGTTTCTATTGTTGAATAGTTCCACTATTTTTGCTGTTTGATGTATAAATTCGGTGATTTGTTCGGCTGTTGCGTTCGTGTTGTGTAGGGTAATGAGCATTTTACCCAATGAGAGAGCTAGTTCTTCGTGTGTAGAATGTTTTGAAGGTGGGGTTGGTTGAGTGCTTGTATGGGGCTGTTCGGAGTTCTGTTGACGATATGTCCACGGGTTGATTTTCGGCATAGGTGCTTCTATGTACGTCGGTTGGGAGATGGTTCTGTTCGGGTTTCTCGGGCAATTGACCCAGGCCGCTGTGTGATTTCCCGCGCAGTTGGCGCACTTTGCCGGAGTTTCTCTTGATTTGTTGCATTGATGGGTAGAATGCCCCTCTCCGCATTTCATACAGGTGTACTGTGAAAAGCAATTTTCTTGGATGTGTCCGAAGCGTTGACACTTGTGGCACTGGATGATTCGAGATTTTCTCTTTAGCGGTTCTGCAGTAATTTGTATGCCGCAGCATTCTTTTAATTTAAAAATGTTGTTTTTAAATTCACTGTTTACACTCACTAGAATTAAGGGGGCTGGACGGTTGTATTTGCCCGTCATTCTAGTGATGTTTTGTGTTGTAATTCCATTTGCGGCGAGATCTGTTTTGATGTCGTCTATCGTCATTTCTATTGGTACGCCTCGGAGGACTGCTTTTGTCGGTTTTTTGTAGTTCGGATTGAATGTATAGAAGTCTGTTTGATTGTCTTGAAGCACTTTGTGCAGTTTATGATATTCAGTTTCTGTTGCTGGTACGATACGGATGCCCGAGCGTATTAGTTTACTTTGGGTGGTGTTGATATTATTTTCTTTGAGTATTTCACGCAGCTGTGGCCATTTGCTTGTGTCTGTTGCGATTATAGGTGTAATGCGTTTCTTGTTTGTGTTGTTCGGCTGTTTTGATTTTTCAGAAGGTTGAGGGTTTTCGGTGGGTGATTTAACTTCTGTATTTTCTATGTTTTCGTTAAATTCTTCTGTGTCCATGTTGTCTGATTGAAGAGGTTCGAATCGGTTGTTGGTTGCTATCGGCTTCTCTTTAATTTCTGTTCTATTTCTTTTGACTCGCTTGACGGGATTTTTCGGGGGCGTGAACCCCTCATTGTCCATCTTTTCCTTTGCAGGGAGTCCCTGTACTAGCAATTGTTTTAGCTTCATTAGTGGAGCAACCGGTGGTGGTGAACTTGGTAAAGGTGGCAAGTTTTGTGTCGATGTAGGTATTTGCTGCGTTGGTTGTTGCGGCATAACCGTGTTTATGCCTTGTTTGCGTTGTAATGTTGCCTGTGCTTGTGCAAGTAACATTTGCACTTCTTCTGCAGTGGTGTTTGGGTTATCTGCATGGCTGTATAACCTTTGTGTAAATTCGTTGGGGTCAATATGGTGACCACTCGTCGTGGCACTTTCTTCTTCGCCTTCGCTGTCTGATAGCATTATGTCGCTTGTATTCTGACCGCTGCGCACAAGTGCTAAAGTCAGAATAATATGTCGGTTCAGCAGTTATACAGAATTTTATATCTAAGATTAAACATGTAGGTTATGAGTACTTAAGGTGTGACATCTATAAATCTCTGGCTTAACTTTAAATATTACAAAGTGATTGATCTCTGCAAAGAATTATTTACAGAAGATAGAAATGGTCTGAGATATATTTGTAAAAAAGTATATAAACTGTATGCTACTAACGGCCGGTTTCATAATCAAGTTAAAGTAACTTTAAATTTCAAAGTTGACTTTAGATCTCAATTTCGGTTTCATAATTTCACTTTAACTGAACGACAAAGTCACTTTAAGCCAAAGTCACGATTTTCCCGCTTTAACCAACTTTAACTATTTAGTTTAACGACAAGTACGGTATAACCTCACATAATAATCATAATATACTTGTGTTGTTGACGAATACCTTGTTAAATATGGAAATAGATATACAAGGGTATTTATTTCGAATACTATCTAATAAAATGAACCAATACATATTGCAAACGAGTTTTAGTTCCTCATCAGAAAAGGTTGATGTAGTCGCAAGACGACCGACGTACAGTTTATAGAAATAGGGAGAGCGGTTTGAATGCAGCAGCGTTGTTCCGAGCAGTAAAAATATTGTAACGACATCTTTAGTGAAATTGTAATGTTTTCCGTGGTTTTGTAATGACAGTAGCGCCAAATTCAAATAAAAATCGTTTTATTATTAACTGATGTATTTATTGTTGTTGGTACCAAATGTTGCAATAAAAGCTTATGTATTAAACATTTTAACTATCATAAACAGCGTACTGTAATGTAATGATTTTAAATGTGAATTATACAAATATTTTTTAAATTTTAATTATCACAATTTACCTATTCATGTTTATCAATGTAAATAAAGTGTACAACATTTAAAATAAATAATCCCACATTCTATAAAAAAAAAACTAAGTATAATTTTTTAATTGAAACTTAACAATTCTATTAAAAAAATATTTCGGTATCACTACTAGAGGTGCCTTCATCCCTATCAGTCGTTAGATTGCTACACATTGACATAAGTGCCTCAGAAGGTTTAAAATCATAACATTTGGTCTTACTCAATAAGCATTTTGTATGTAAGAGAGCATCGCATGTCGAAATATGAAGTTTATTGCGATTTTTAGTTTTTACGAAGGCCATCTGAGAAAAAATTCGTTCCGCAGCTGCAGAAGAATGGGGTAAACACAGTAAACCTTTCACAAAATTTGATACATTGAGAAACATATAATGATCTAATCCAGTTTTTAAATTAAAGATTACTGACCAAAATTCCACCAAAGGCTTTGTAGCAATTTGCTTTATTTCATTTAAGTCAGCTAATTGCCGCCATTCAGAATTTAAATGTTCAATGTTGTTTACTAACCTAGGAAATCTACTGGCTATTCCGTGCGTTCAGGGAGTTACGGCGCTGGAAGCGTATACCGCTAGAGTTTGTGGCCAGCGCCTGAAGTCATTGAACGGGTCACAGTAGTACATTTTAAAATTGTTGCTTGGACCAACACCACCTATATAACAAGAACAAGGCCTGACAGCAGAAATGGTGACGTCAGAACGAGTAGGCCATGTTTTATGCTATGCACTGTAGAGTGAAATGTGCTAAATTTGAAATACAACTTAGTTTTAAATTTTACTGAAGGTGTTTTTAATTATTTAATCAAATATATGTAATATTGAATATTACCATTTCTTTAACTATTGCAAGATAATTTTGTAGTAAAAGGGATTAAATTAGACATTCTTACTTTAATAAGTTAGGTATTACTTATTAGGTACCTAACTTATTTTTGTATTACAATATGGCAAGCAGCAAAATGACGGTTAATCAATTAATAAACAAAGCAGGTTTAGTTAAAGTACATGTATTTAATATAATATAAACAATATCACTACATAATTTATCTACTATTACAAAATAGAAGTATATTGTCGTAACTCTAATACATAGTTGAAAAAATATTAGTACACAATTATTGTTACCGTACATAAATTTAAGATTTTCTTTTAAATGTATCTCATCCATAAGTAATACAACAACTCTAACATCTGGAGATAACAAGCTAGATTTTGATGACACATAAGACAGTAGGTCTTCCGTGTTTTGCTCAAATTGTGGGTTACATTTATATTTACCACATACTTGCCGAATTGTAGACTCACTTGGCACTTTAAGCTTATTTGACGATTTAAGAAATCTAAAAGCATGTTGAGATATTGAATGCAAAAGCGAAAAAAAGACCATTGTTTCACAAGAATATCTGACTCTGACCTTTGGTATCAATAAAAAAATTACTTGTTCTTTAATAAAATCAATTGTGGTACTGTTTTCAGGTATTACAGTTTGTAAGCCATCACAAGCCGCATTTATTAAATTTATACAACTTTGTAATGTTGAATCGATTGCAGAATATTTAGAATAAAGCTGATACATTAAAGTTTCAATTTTGTTAATATCACATACTGTCTGTGGAAATTTCATTTCTCCAAGAGAACTGATACTAACTTCTTTCACCAGCACTGACATAACACAATCACCATCATGTTTATTATTTATTTGTATGCAGCATTCCACTTTTGGATTTTTAGGATTTTTAATTAAAATTGTATTGAGAAACCTATCGTACTTTTGAACAATCCATTCCTTATTATATATGCAATTGTCCACTTTGTTTAAAAGTTCTTCAAAACTTTTAAATTAAATATTTTCATTGTAATTATTATGTGACTGAATGCTCAGCATTAATGATTTGTTGAGGCTATTGTTGTCCAGTCTTTGTCTACGAGCAGCAGGGCTTTCCCTAGAAACTGTAGGCACTATTGTTGATGAAAGGTAAGATGGACAACCTGGCAAGGTGACAGGCACAGTACCTGAATACGATCAATTTTACTTTAAAGAAAGTAAGAACATAATGCTATAATTACCTGCTATAAGTCTTGGGTATCTTAAAGGACAAGTCAATTGCATTTTCATTATACATACTAACACTTCTCTCAATATCCGATTCGATTTATGTTATAGATAACATATATCGAAAAAACAAAAAAGAAAACTTATACTCGAGTATTTTCGGTCACAACAAAGTTTTCCCCAATGATCTAATAATATAGAACTACTAGATGGACTGTGGAGAGAGAGGAATTGACCTCTACATACAAAGGAGACAGATATACAAAACCGTTAGTTGTGGGCAAAACATGGCGATATCGCATTGTTTTGTATATAAACTTTCTCAATTTTGTTGATTTATACATATTTATTTGTCTTTTTGGTAATTTGGATTATGTATTTTATTAATAGATTTCTTCTAGTATTGATTTTATTTCATACACCATTGACTTTATTTTTATTTAAAGAAATACGAGTATAAAGACAACTGTGGATTCATGATGATTGAATCAACTATTTTTATTTATAAAATTGTGATTGTAATTAGATACATTTTAAGAATTTCATTTTTATTTGATATAGGCATATAGGTAATGTATATAAATTGAGAATCATCAAGAATATTGGCAAATGTTAACTTCAGCTTATAATTTAACAGTGCTGCAATGTTCTCATGGATTTAGTGTGATATATATTTGGTTAAAAGTGCTATTATCAGTAACAAAATTAGAAATAAATATTTTAAATTGTTGAATATTATATATACCAGCTTCGCAGTGCTTGGAGTCACATATTTAAGACACAATGGTAATGTCATGTGCAGCGTATGGTTGTACTAATAGGGCAGAAAAGGGAATGAACGTATCATTTCACAGGTTAACTATTCTTAATAAAATACATGATTTGTAAATTTGATATAAAAAATTTTAGTTTTCAATCTAATCAAGTACTATGCAAGCAGTGGATAATTTGTACTAAACGAAAGGATTTTAAGCCATCAAAATATTCAAGATTGTGTTCAGAGCATTTTGTTCCTGAAGATTTTGTTATAAGTTATGGAAGAAAATATTTGCCCCAAAATGCAATTCAAAGTATTTTCAATTTTCCTGCTCACTTGAGAAAAATTCCCTGTAATAGCAGATCTCAACGATTAAAAATTACTGATGCACCAAGCAAAGAACTGTTAAAGTAAGATTTCTATTTGTAGTTATTATTCTACATAGATATTTTTAATGTTCTATTTACCTTATAGCTCAGAATCCCCAAATATAACTAATGTTGAAGTATTTGAATTAGTCACAGAAAAAACATCTCACGAAATAATACAAGTTGTTATTCTAGCTTTATGTATTTTTAATATTTCTTTCTCCATTTTTCTTCGATCACATATTTACCATTTACGTATTTGTTAATCCATATTAATTATACACCGCTGGTCTGAGCAGATCTGGAATGCGGCTATCAGTAGAAAACGCGCACAGTGTTGCCTTATGTATTTGAAACATTTTTCCCGGTATCGACTTTAGACTATGCACTAACGTAATGTAAACATTAAACATGTTGTTGTTGTGCATTGGTTAGGTCAGGCTAGATAAACGTCAGTGAACGTCATGTAAACGTTACGAGTGCATTTAATGCTTCCGTATAGCGCGCTTTTGTTAACGGTAATTTATATTTTATCGAAAATAAGTAATATCACACTGGAGAGAAGTGAAAAAATACAAACAGAACACAATAATCAGTTTAGAGGTAGCAACGTTTTAATAAAATTGGAATAATTCTGCGTAAGCAATGGTATTAATGTAAAAAGATCGCTAGAAAATTAAACTAAAATATTCTTGAAAAATTAAATTACAAAATTAAACTACCGTATATTAGAATTAAACTAAAATGTTTTTTAAACTAAGTAGTAAAAGGAAAGATTTTATTTTATAAAATTTAGTACAAAAATTCTATAAATATTAATGGAGTAAATGTTCAAATAAACCGCCTGTTGGCTCTTGACAATAACCAAGCCTGTAGTAAAATTCATTCCGTACGTTGGCAAGTGTTTCAGGCAATATACTATTGCCAGTGTTGACAATCTTTTGCCGTAATTCTTCCAAATTTCTAGCTCGCTCATGCGCATATGTATAAACTTTTTCCTTGATACAGCCCCAAAAGAAAAAATCTAACGTCGTCAAATCGGGCGAGCGAGGTGGCCATTCTATCGTGCCGCCTGAACCTATTATACGGTTAAGAAAAGTTTGTTGAAGAAATTGCCGTACAATCCGTGCAGTGTGAGCTGGACAGTTATCCTGTTGAAACTAAATCTCTTCAACATTAACATTGAGAGCACGAACGGCCGGCATGATATTAGTTTCGAGCAATTGCAAATATCTGGCTGCTGTAAGTGTACCATCAATAAAAAATGGACCAATAATATGATCACCCAATATACCGGCCCACACATTCAATTTTTGAGGATATTGGGTACGAAGGGGCAAAAACAGATGTTTATTTTGCTTTGACCAATATTTAGTAATCATTGGATTAGAACGACCATGTAAATAGAACGCAGATTCGTCCGTAAATAAAATGTTTTGTATAAAATTATCATTTTCGACGACTCGTGCCATTACACTTTCACAAAAGTTAATGCGCCTTACTTGATCTCCAAGAAAAATTTCCTGGCGTTTTTGTATGCTGTAGCTACGATACCCTTGCCTATTCAAAATCTTTCTAACAGTACGCGTTGGAATATCAACCTGTTCAGATATTTGCCGTGATGAACATGGTTCATTTTGCTCAACAGCACTACATACATTAACTTCCCGTTGTTCCCTTTCCTCGCTCAGTATCCGTATACGACATCCTTTGCTCTTCTCAATGCATTTATGGCAGTCCGTAATACATCCAACAGATTCGAATTTATGAACAATGTTCAAAACTGTTTGAACGGCAGGGACGGGTCTATTTTCAAATGAAAATATGAAACGACCAACTACTTCCTGTGGTGTACTACCTGAATAGTACCATTTAATTATTTGAATTCTTTCTTCCGTAGTGTACAACATCTTAGACAGTGTCAGTAACTCAAACAAAATCAAAGAAAACTGTCCGCGTGAATATACGATTTTCTATTAAATGTCATTTGTGTCATTATTAAGTACTGTCATAGTTATGATGCCGGACTAAATTATATTGGCAACCTCGCTTGCTACCATATGTACGAAATACATGTATTTTATCCCGCATTCTAATAGTAAACAGACCAGCGGTGTATGTACATATATTTTAATAAAAAATTAAGCATTAATTGTCTTTTATTTTGAATATATCAGAAGTTGTAAGGAACACCTAAGAAGAGCTGTCAGTTTCTATATTTATTTTTTCAGAACGTAATATCACAGGTAATATTTTGAAAAATTCTAGTGGTCAATTCAAAATTTCCAACTGATATGTGTAGTGATTTTTAAAATATTTTTCTAATACTACTGTTTTAAATAAAAACTGAATGATCATCAAACATGCTAAAATAGGTATTATTAGAAGAACAAAATCATATAGTTATCTCATAGTCATTAAAAGTCATTTATTTAATTTTCTTTCCTTAATGAAGAATGGCAACTAGCATAGATACCTTTAAAATGTTATTAAACAGAATATATTTAATACCATATTAATAATATATATTTAATTATTTATCTTTTTGATTATTAAAGTTGCAATACCTTTACTTTCCTCTTAATATAGCATATTTTTAACAAAATAATACTTTTAAACATTATAAGCCATTACAAGCTATAGCAACATATTTGAATTTTGCCCACATAAAACGGTCAATTTTGTTCATCCTTGTCAAACTTTCGACGCTCATATATTTTCCTTCTTTCTCCTATGGTGTGGGTCACTTCCTAATCAGCAAGACATATGGTGCGTTTTATTGTAACATTTGTCTCAGCCGATGGAGAACAAATGTCGTTTTATTGTGCTACCGGTGTCCACTGTTGGCAACTTTCTCTACCGCTCTCTACGCTCTTTCGAGACCGCAGAACACAGCAGAGAAAGTGGGGATATGTCAATTTACTTGAAATCCGCATTTTTTAAGAGTTTAAGGTTATAAATAGTTCTTGTTGCCAAAGTAGTTATAATTTTATTTTTTCGAAAAAACCATGGATGCTCAGCATCTAATTCAAACAGATGATGGGGAGTTGCTGTGGTATGATCCAAAAAGTAAGTTAAATGTATTTTTCAATAATTACAAATAAAAACTACAATGATTTAAAATTTTTATCATTAAGCAAAAATGTATATGACAGTGGAAACACTTTCAAATGAGATAACACCAATCCCAAACCCTGAACTACATGTTGACCAACAAGGGGACTTTCAATCATCATGTGATGATCCGAAATGTGAGTTGGATAATATTTTTTTTTGTTTTAGTTGAAAAGAATTAATTACTTCATTTTTAAGGGGAAAAAAATAATGGAGTGAAAGCAGTTACAAATGAACCAACGTCAGTCGTACATTCTGAAATACATGTTGTAGGGGATGAACAGAAAGAACAGCTACCAGCATCGTGTGAAATAGCAGCATCCAGTACTAAAAGTATTTGGGATGAATCACAAACTTTATTACTCCTGGATCTATGCAAAAAAATTAAAGAAGATATAGATAATCCTCGTGTTAAGAAAATGGATGTTTATAAAAAAATTGCACTAGAAATGAGGAAATATGGATCATACATTTACGTGGTTGCAATGTCAAAATCGCATGAAAACATTATTGACTAAATATAAAGAAATCAAAGATCACCTTTCAGTAACTGGGAATAATACAAGAACATGGGCTTACTATGATGTAATGCTTGATTATATAGGTGATCGACCAAATGTTGTACCCACTAGTAGTTTGTCAACATTACAACTTCAGCAACAAAATCCAGAATCTGATGCAAGCTCTTCCTCAAGTTGTACAGCCATTAGTAATTCATCAAAAAACATTATTAAAAAAAGAATTACAAACAAAACATCTCCTAGAAATAAAATGTTGTTATGGCTTGAACAACATAGAACAGAAATGAAAGAACAAGAACAGAAACGTTTGGAAGTTGTAGAAAGACATCATGCAGAAAATAAGGAACTTTTTAAGCAGTTCCTGGAAGCTGTCATCACATATCAAAAAAAAGTAGACAATACATTTTACATTAAAATGCATCCCGAGGACTGCTAGCTGAGCTCAAGAATTATAATTTAGTTTTTATCTTGAAAGGCTGTTAGTTTGACTGAAGAATTGTTTGTTTAAGTTTTCGTTAAATTTTATAGACTTATTTACTTTATATTTTTTGTTTTAAATAGTTCCTAATAAAATATAAAAAATAAATTTATTGTACTTATTGAAGATAACATCTACATTTCATATACCAAAATAAATAATGTTGATAACAATTCACACATGAGCTTGTTGCCAAAGATCTAGCATCAACTGATTCCTGCGTTCAACACCTGCAACATCATTTTGATTTTGTTCTCCAACTATTCCTATGGGTTCAATTTCTCTCCCTTCATTTATGTATTGCTCAACTTCATTTTCTCCATTTATTAAGCAAATATTGTGCAAAACACAAGCAGCAATAACAGTACGACAAATTTCATGAGGATCATCTCGATGTAATAATGTTTAAGTCGCCGAAATCTTCCTTTGAGTAAAGCAAATGCATTCTCAATTACTACTCTAGTCTTTGACAGCATCTTGTTGAAATATACTTGCTGTGGCAATAGGTGGCCATTGTTTTTAAAAGGTACAATGAGCCAATTTTTCAAAGGGTAGGCACTATCGCCTATTAAAAAATGAAAGGGTCCACACAATTCTTGAGCAATAGGATACATATCTGATGTTCTTAAAACTCTCCCATCATGCACACTCCCAGGCCATCTAATATCACAATCTATAAATAATAAATTAGATTTACAAATTCCTTGAAGGACCATTGAATAGAATTTTTTTCTATTGAAATAATCAACTCCATTTGCTGTGGGTCTCTTAATTGGGATGTGACAACCATCAATTGCTCCTATAATGTATGGTATGCCGTTCTTTGCAAAGCTTTCAGCAATATGATCTCTTTCTGCAACTACAGGCCACTTAATAAACTTGGGTGACAACTCATACAAAATAACATCAATTACTATTTTCATGCAATTATACACTGATTATTTTGCAATTCCAAACCGTTCTCCAACTGAATGATATGAATCTGGTGTTGCAAGCACCCAAAAGGTAAGTAGCAAGGCTTTCTCTGGGCATATTTGCTCACGTCCCCCAAACTGGATTTGATCTTTTTTATGAAAATATTGACTATTACCAATAAAATCAAACACCATCTCAAATGTTGCACGACTTATACGAAAGTGTGATTTAAATGTGGACGGTGCTTGCCTTGGGATGACTTCTTCATAGTAATTTTTAATTTTTTCAATATCATCATTTGATGAACTGCAAAATGCAATCGTTGATTGTAATACACACAGCACAAGTAAACATAAGTAATAAAAACCTCAATACAAATTCGTACAAAAACCGAAGGTTTAACACTTCCTCTTCACGCACTAATTCATCTTCAACAACTCTTTGCTGTTGTAAAAATCGATCAATTGCCGGAAATGATATTAATATTCTTTCCATTTTTTAAAGAAATTATTCAAATATAAGTAAGCATATCATCATAATTAATTAAACCAAAAAAAACTGACATGACAGATAACGCCCGGTATTGTTAACAGTTCCAGCAACTGTCATTCTTTAATGTCGTTTTATTGTGCCGTTTCTACTGGCGTCTACTTTTGCCACCAGTGGTATGCAATAAAACGCACCTATAGGGTACACTGCATCTAGTAGTATAATAGTATTAGATCATTGGTTTTCCCTACTAACAGTTTTTAACCATTTCTTTTGGAGGTTATCATCTTTGGGAAACGAAAATACACTAAATTTATTGCATTCACTATTGTAATTGCTTTTGCAATTTGGTATACAACACTTTTGTAAGGCATTTTACAACGATCTTCAACATAAAACACAACTGTATTTATGTTTAAAAACATCGTTCTATCTATATTATTAACTATAATAACACAACAGCCACAATCCTACTCTCTCCTCATCGGCCTACTTCTAGTGACGTCACGCGCATGTACACAGAGCATGTATTTCATTAGCTGTCAGGCCTTGTTATATAGGTGCTGTTGCTTGGACATGCGTACTTTTACTAGTGATGGGAATAACGGTTACACATCTGGAACGTTCCATATCGTTCCGTTCCAGAAAAATAACAGTTCCAAAATAACGTTACTTTGGAACGACGGTATTTATAATCGACGCGTAAGGATAAGAAGAAATATTTCATTCTCCTGATTTTTAAAAAAAATAACATTGGCACATTGTGTTTATGAAAAAAATTCCATAAATTAAATACAACAAAAACCAATTTTACAATTTGTTTATTTTAAATTAATAATGCGTAATTAACAGATGAAGATTATTGAGCAATATTTAAAATTTAAGTTTTGGCTTTATTTTGCAATTAATTTAGGAATTACATAACTTGTTTTATTTATACAACAGAAAAGTTATTTATTGTAAATATTAAATTATACTTTATTATACTACATTTGAAAAGGTACAGGTAATTAATTGTTCGACATTATATAATTTCATTTATTTGGAAAATAAAGGCGAAACTCGCGAAATTTAAAATTGTGAGTTATTTATTATTAGTTTATCTAATTAATATATTGGTATGTTTTGTTTTCGTCATGTTATGTGTATTTGTTTTTTGTTTTAGATTTTATATATTGTGTACCTATATTTTATTGAAATTTTAAATATTATTCATGTTATTATTATAGTATCTTTTATGTATAACCACTTGTTTTTCTATCCTTATAATTTCCTAAACGCTGTCAAATTCGTTTGTATATATCTATTATGATATTTGTGTATCGGTCTGTAACTAAATATATCCCGGTCAGTGCTGCCGCCACTAGCTCTAAAAACGTACTGAATTTTTCAATAATTCAATAGATTCGGCCTTCACTTGATGTAAAAATCCATATTCCAATAGAAATAAAAAACACAAACACTTGGTTCAGACACTATATTTAATTAAAAAACACAACAGCTGTTTCGCTACACTGTAGCTTTTTCAAGTGGTAACAAATTCTAAATTATTACAATTCGAGAACAACTCTATTATATATAGAAAAATATAATGACAACATTAACAGATAACTATAAAATATTTACAAAAGGTAATTTAAATGTGTTTACTTAAAGAGGACAGTTTTCTTAATAATACGGCAGTTTACGAAATGGAACCTGCATTATTACTGAAACGATTAGGAAAAACCTAAGAACTGGAAAGATATAGATTTAACAAAGGCGATTGATTCAGATTTACTTTCTCGTTTAATAAATTGTCTGAATATTTCAATTTGTTAATTTCCATACATTCAAGTAAATCTAATTTTCTACTTTTGTTTTGTACATGGAGAATGTCAAATTTATTGTTAAGGCTGTTCATACGGTCGGATTTGTGAAGACGCGCAGGGGTTGTGCTGCCAATTGATTGTGCCATTACTGCAGGATATTTCTTGACGAAAATTTTTCTGTAATAAAAGGAAAGTTGGTTCTATGCTTCTATAAGATTAGATTTTCAATAACTTTCCCCACTTAAGAGAAATTCTAATGTAAAAATGTGCTAAAATGACTGAATTCTAACGTAAAACAAACAACAAAGTATGAACTTTATCGAGAAAGTATTCTTATAGAAGCATAGATTTGTCTTTTGCAAATATCTTACAAAAATCAGAAATAAAATACATGCTTTAATAAATGTATAATCAATTGGCACCGTGAACCTTACATTCACCAATTCTGCTTATTTAACCCACTGGAAAGTGGCGCTGCATAGTGCATTTTAGCTTCAACTACCGAATGGGTGGAGACTCCAAACTGAACGTATTATAATTATTCTAGGCCCTATGTTTTGAGAGTCTTCTATACCTACCCGTTGTATTTATCGAGAGTGAGACTCATCTGAATACATTCTTATTTGCTAATATGACGTTTAGGAAAAAAAGGCGTGTAGAAATTTACTCGGACTATATTAAGTAAACAGTTCGGCACCGAGACAAACTTTTTATGATTTCTTGAAGCTAGTCTCTTCTCGAGAAAGGTGATGTTCATATAAAACAAGCAACTGTCTAATGTAAATAATGTCATACATAGAAGAAGTAAAATAAAAAACATTTACAATTTCGAAATAGATAATTTTAAAAATAATTAGAATTTCACATGTACACGGGCTAGGAGGATAAGTAATTTAAAAGAAACTATAATGAAATTCCCAATAAAAATGCTTTGCGTCAACATTTGTATAGTTGAAATATTGAAAAAACAACTAATTATCAAGTAAAATACTGTTGTGTTTTAGTAGAAAGTAATAATAATAATATGCAGAGAATTTCGATAGTTTACAAAATTTCGTTACATGTTTAAATGACGATGCTCGAAGTATTTCTGAGTACAATAAACTAACACAAATCCCAAATTTAAAAAATCAGTTGTTATTCCGTCAGGAACATTTTAGAAATTTGCCTAAACTAATCGAATCTCAAATTAAAAAATGTGGTGTGACCACCACACGACAATCTTATACGTATGAGCGTTTCAAATTATAGAGTTTAAAAAGTTTTTTATATAAAAATTATTTAAAATCCTATTCTAAGTACTTCTATTCCCTTAATAAATCTCTATAGAATGCATACTTTGCAAGATATTATCAAAAAAGTGCTACTCGCTAAGAGTAAAAGTGCTGCTTCCGGTCCGAATTTTGAAATTTCACATATACAAAAAATATTGCAAATCCAGTGCTACCCTCTTGTATTTAAATTAAAATGGCCGAGGCCTTAAACAAATCGGTACCCAGAAAATTCCAAGAAGGTAGTGAATTAAGCACCACCACGGTAATTAACCTTCTATTTAAATTTTTTTAAAAGGACGCTTGTCTATTAATTAATCACCAACTTATAACACTCAGTCTTACCTCTTACTTCCCCAAGGGTCGATGTTAAATATGGGAGTCAGCACTGCCTCCAGCTACAGTCAGAGAAGGGCGAGTTCGAACACCGTACTAAGTCGAAGGTTATGATGTCAGGGCGCCTATCCGTAATAATGTGCTGAGCCCAACAGATATTCAGACCCCGGACCAGATCCAATATAAAACCCCCAGGTGATAAGTAAATAAGACCAATACACACTCATTCAACTTAACAACAATTTATTGGAATTAAACCAATTCTCAACAGTGTATTTCCAGTGCTGTACAAAACCGGCTATATATAAAATCTCTAACTTCCAAGAGATATTAAAACAAAGGCAAAAAAAAAACAATGAAAGTGAAACCCAAGCGCAACTCGGTTGCAAATTTTCAGTGACGTGACATTACAAAATTTAGAAGTTCAAAAAGGTGAACACAAGAACAACTTAAAACTAACATTGATTCACCAACAATATTCTTATAAGTACATAGTTATAAGGCAACTTGCCAAAAGTCCCTCCAAAGTCGAACAGTTTGATCGTATAATGCAACACGTCAACCAAAATGAAACACTCTGTATACCAGAGGCATCCGACAATCTATTCGACGATAGAGAACAGACTCTAAATTGTAAGATATCTAATTCTATAAAAGAAATAGCGCTAGTTAACTATGCTTTACAGGTAGAATATGTGATTAAATAAAATTCATTAAATTCTTACGAGAGTATACCAAAAATAAAATTACAATCATTGACTAAATGCATTAAATAACGTCTAAGAATTTACACAAGACCGATGTGAGGCTACACTGCCACACACATCCAAAATTTAAATTCAATTTCTAAATCCAAAAATAAAAATGGCTACGTAACGTCTCCAAAAATGTCAAAGTAACCTCCAAAATGGGGTCACTATTGTTAATAAAACTACGTTAAATTAATTAATTCAAAAACATAAAGGCTCACAGGCCATAAGAAGTTAAATTAGGAAATTACGATTACTTATTTAATTAATTAAGCCGGAAAATTGAAATTCACTGTTCCAAATTACACGATATTGACACAAATGTAGACAAACTGTTTAGTCAAATAAACTCTACCCTCTGGATAATAACAGAGAAAATTTACACAGTCACAATACCTTTAAAACATCACATCCACAGCTTCCAAACACGACAAATCCTACGGATCCACACGTTACCAGGAATATGCCCTCCTATCTTCGGTTTACGACACCTCAAGAAAATAGCGTTCGAAGGCTGCAGTGTTCCAATAACCTGCACCTTAAATGTGTCCTCACCGCAAGATCCAACAGCAATTCCTTGGCACCGTAAAACTACTAGCACGTGTTTCTCACGTATTAATCCCAAACCAAAATGCTCAAATAAGGTTTATGTCAGGCCTAACACCAGCAGCTAAATTTGAATATAGAAACGACACAAATTAGGATCGATTAGACACGTGGAAAAATATACTTACAGCAGCTTAATAATTCCCAAGCACAGAAGAAAATATCCTCGTAAGACTCAAATAAACGCCAAAAATTCAACAATAATACTCGAGAAGCACCAAAAAAATCCGCTCTTGTAAGCGATTATCGACGATAAAACTTAATTCTTCATCATTCTCGAGTAAAGCTAAGGGAAATGGTTCTGCTCTTGGTGTCCAACCTTCCTCGACGACCGTTAAAAATCAAAGAGAGAGAACCTAACGTGTCAAAACCCGACCATACAACCCAAACACGACAAACGCTCCAAAAGAAGGAACGAGCCAACTCACACTTTAAACGCACGACAAAAATACAGGTTCAAATAACCATAGGAAAATGGACAATAATTATTAGTAATTTGTTGCATAACTCAGGGCCGAAAGAAGTTAAAAAAAAACGCAATTAACAATAACTAAGGAAACAATTTAATTAAATGAAATAACATACGCCATCTACCCGACAATGCCTGTATAAGTTACACCCACCTAGGCAAGACAGAACGCGTGTAATAGGAATCTTAAGCACTTCTACACCAGATGGCCGTAGTAGTAGGAAGACGACATAAATTTAATCAAAACGAATTACGTATTCCGACAATTAAAATAAACCATTAAAGGATAACATACAACCAAAAAAAAAAAAAAACGTAACACCAGTTCTAAATACTTTTGTACTCTTGATAAATATATATAGAATGCATAACTTACGACATATTTGCAAAAACTCGCTATTCGATAAGAGTAAAAGTAGTACTTCCGGTCTGAATTTTGAAATTTTTGTTATACAAAAGATACAGAAAATTATGTTTTAAATACTTTTGTACCCGTTCGTACTTGTCTAAAAAGAATGACTTGCGAAATATTGGCAAAAAACAGATTTTCGATAAGATTAAAAGACCTACTTCCGGTAGGAATTTCGAACAACTTTTTAAATAAAGTTATTCTCAATTTTAATTCTAAGTATATATGAATTCTTTATAAATTTGTTTAAACTTAGTAGTTGACGAAATATTGGCAAAATTCGATTTTTTCGCTGAAGTAAACTGCTACTTCCGGTCTACCGATTTTACTGAAAAACTAATCAGATCTCAAGAGGGAGATTATACACGTAAATACAAAATTTGGAATTGGTACCTATAGCGGTTTGACTGCTATCGTGGTCACACACACACACACACACACACACACACACACTGACACACACACAGAGAGGCATTTTTTAAAAACCACTTTTTCGGTATCAGGGGACTTCAAAACGTGAACATCTGCAAAAATCTCGAAGTCGAAAATTTTCATCATCACAATACTTCCTTATACTACGTTTAAGAAAGTAAAAATGGATTAACCACATTAGATGTGGCTATTAATAATTTCAAAAGTATTGCAAGTGACTTTGGATGTGGCCTTCGGCAAAAGTTAGACGCAGTTTTTGATATAAATCCGGATTTAATAACATTGCGGCAATTGTGTATGCTAAATACGCTGAAATAAAAGAATATTTCCAGTGCGCACATATATATAACCAGTTGCGATGTAAAAAGGACGTTTTTATCTACAAGGACGTAGGTACTTATTTCAAAGAAAACAAGTGTTACAGAAGAGAAAATGAACAAATAATAAGGTATTTTGTATTTTATAGATTACCAGCCAATTGTTATCCAATTATATAAAAAAAAAAACCTCTTTAAAAATACAACATTTCAATAGTGCGCCCATGGGCGATGAGTCATGACTCGCTCGATTCCGCGCCCTAATTATCACTAAAAGTTCTTTTTCCAACTAACGATGCCTACCCACAGAAAATACTGCTTTATTTTTGACAAAAATCTAGTTAATTTACTCAAAGTAAACTTCAGAAATCGTAAATTTTTGTCACCGATCATAATGAATTTTGATCACGAAGTGGATTGTTTAGTGCGTTGTAGTATACCTAAGGAGAAAATATTTCAAGCTCCCTGCTTGAAATATTTTCTCCTTAGGTATACCAAAACGCACGAAACAATCCACGTCGTGATCAGAATTCATTATGAAAAATATGAATACATATTTTCGGAAATATTGTATAGGTATATTATAAACCAGTCTAAAATTTTAGTGTTTTGCATCGTTTTAAATATAAAAACTGTATTCTAATATAGGGTACAAGTGACATTTACCAAATCAAATATTTATCTGTTTTCACTAAGATTAACGTAAAATTTAAAATTGCAACAAGCACGAGCATTGTCGCGGCTATACCGTGAAGAACAGCGACACTACAAAGGATACGACGTCACACATTCCAGAGATAAGTAGCAAATTCTAATATATTAGTCAACGCGCAATATACTAAAATGGAAACTAATACGTGCATATATGAAGGTTGCAGCCGACCTAGTGATTCATTTATTGATTAGTTGCTGTGGCGGTCTGGCAAGAGGCAAACGAAATGTCACTGAATTGTCACTTAGCTAAGAAATTTTGAAGCAGTGTTCCACATGTTGTGTTGCGTGTGATTTCCAAGAGTGGAAAACCGTGAAAGAGACTGTAAAAAATTTCCGGACGGTTTTTGTTATGTTTGTGGTTATAGGTTACAAAATCGCAAAAAAGCCTCTAAGTTAATTAATTCAAAGATGTTATGAACAATACTTTGGCTTCAAAATTAATAATCACGACAAAACACGGGTAGGTAGCACATATATATGCTGTACTTCGTGTTATGTCAAATTAACTCAGTGAGACAAAAACAAGAATTCTTCTGAAGTCCTGTAAGAAAGGCTAATGATTTGGCGTGAATTAGTAGATCACGCTACGGACAGTTACTTCTGTCTTGTAAAAATTGCAGGGTTTTTAAAAAGAAATAAACACAAAGTAATATATCCAGATTCCATCTGTAAGCAAACCGTTGAAAAGAACTGATTGTGAGCTTCCAACTCCAATGCATTCATCTGCAACGTTTGTCATTTTTAAGTGATCTGACGTATGTTCCTTCTGACGAACCACATCCCGTTACTCAATCAGATATGAATGATTTGATACGGGATTTGGGTTTAACCAAAAAAACTCACAAATTTTGGGATATCGATTAAAATAATGGAATCTTTTACATCCCACTACAAGAATCTCTGTATTGAAGAATCGTCACGAAAAATTCAGTTCATTTAACAAAGTTGCAAGACGTTTCTGTTACTGTAAATCAAAATTTTTTAAAATGAGTATTAAATATAACCTTGCAGAATGGCGATTGTTTGTCGACTCATCGAAAACATGTCTCAAAGCCGTTTTACCTTATAATTATAACTCGAAACCAACAATTCTAATGGCTCATTTTACAAATACAAAAGAAACGTATGACACTATGTCAACTATATTAATTCTCATTCAATATTCAAATAATTTTTGGCAAATCTGTGGTGAAGGTTATTTCCTTATTACTTAGACTGCAAGGACGGTTTACCAAATATTATTGTTTGTTGTGTCTGTGGGATAGCCAAGCAGTTCAGTCAGCATCATTACCAAATAAAAGAATGGCAGCCACGGAACATAGTTTCTGGAGAAATTAATATAAAATTTGAGCCGTTAGTGGATTCTAATTTGGTGATTCTACTACCCCCTCTACACATTAAATTAGGATTGATTAAATAGTTTGTCAAAGCACTAGAGCTAGCAGCAAGAACTTCTTTTAAAAATGCTTGCAAATATTTTCTGGGAAATCAAAAGAGTAAAAACTACCAAGATATCGTGGCTAATTTGCTAGAAAATTATAAAAATTTAGGGTGTCGGATGTCGCTCAAAGTTCATTTTTTGTATTCCCATTTGCATTTATTTCCTGCTAATTTAGGAAAGACGAGTAATGAACAGGGTGTTTTTGTATTCTTGATACTAATTAAACATCCAAGTATTTTTTATGTCAAGATTTTTGTACTTATCTATTTCTTTTGATAACGTCTGTATAACAAATTTTCTATATATAATATTATTGTTTATCTACTAGCGGAGTATGATTATAATTCTAAAACTAGATGTGGTGAAAGGATTTGGGTTTTGGTTATGGCTTCAGTTAAAGACTGTAAGAACTGTACACCCATTTTTAAAACAGCTATAAAAAAAAATTAAAACTGTGGGCTAGTGTTATTGCATTAAATAAAGAACTTAACTGTCTTTTTCAAAGAAAAAATCATTGTCAACACTCGGCTCACTGTTTTCTTTATCCATTCTTTATTGGATAATTTACTTTAATCTTTACAACTTTTTTCGCTTAGCGTAACACTTAATCTGACCTCGAGATTACATTACACGCGATAACGCTGACTTTTTCAATTCTTTTTACTTTTTTATACGTAGTACAAGGAAGTATTGTGAATGAAAATTTTCGACCTCGAGATTTTTGCAGATGTCTAGGTTTTGAACTCCCCTGATACCGAAAAAGTGGTTTTTAAAAAATGTCTGTGTCTGTGTGTCTGTGTCTCTCTGTGTCCGTGTGTGTGTGTGACAACGATAGCAGTCAAACCGCTATAGCTAGCAATTCCAAATTTTGAATTGACGTGTATAATCACCCTGTTGAGAACTGATTAAATTTTCAGTAAAATCGGCAGACCGGAAGTAGTAGTGTACTTCAGTAAAAAAATCAAATTTTTCCAATATTCCGTCAACTACTAATTTTAAACAATTTTATAAATAATTCATATATGTATACTCAAAATTAAGTTTAAGAAGAATTTTATTATGAAAGTTTTTCAAAATTCCTACCGGAAGTAGGTCTTTTACTCTTATCGAAAATCAGTTTTTTACCAATATTTTGCAAGTCATGCTTTGTAGACGGGTACGTTACGAGTATAAAAGTATTTAGAATAATTTCAAAATTCGGACCGGAAGTACCACTTTTACTCTTACCGAATAGCGATTTGGTGTATATGGTAAATTATGCATTCTATATATATCTATCAAGAGTACAAAAGTATTTAGAACTGGATTTGCAATATTCTTTGTATACATGAAATTTCAAAATTCGTATTATTAAGACAATGCAAGTACTTAGAATAGGATTTTGAATAACTTTTGTATAAATTTTTTTAAAAAGTGTTTAGTTTGAAACGTTCATACGTATAAGAAAGTCGTGTGGTGGCCACACCTCATTTTTTTATTCAAAATAGGTAGAGATAATGTCCGTCGGGATGTATCTCGTAGATAACAAACAATACCGTGGTACAAAACTAGCCTGAATTTTGTTTTTTGTGGGACTTGTGTCGTGAGGAATTATGTATTGTAGTTTCCTAATTAAACATGTTTGTATGGAATATCAATAAACTCAACGGTTTATTCATTTTTAGACAAAGTTGTTAAATATTTATGTGTACATTCATTATATAGTATATCATATCAATTTAAATTCCATCTTTTTATTTTGATTCGGAATCTGTTAGACCTTTCCCTCTCTTGGTTTGACAGAATAATTTTTTAAAAATATATTATTATACCTATAACACATTATACTTATATATTATACACATTATACCTTATGTAGTTGATATAACGTAATCTACTTTAATAAAAGTATTATTTTATTATATTCACATTAGCAAATACATATTTTCATCCTTCTCTAAAATTGTGATTTTGCTGCTTGAGATAAATATATGTACCAAATAAATGACAGTCAATGACCGTGCTAACGATAAGAATTTGCAAAATCACAATTTTAGAGAAGAATGAAAATATAAATTTGCTAATGCAGAACAAGTGTGGCAGATAGCGATTCTACTACTGGGAAATGACCAAAAGGTACCAGATGACACAATTTTAGAGGAGGATGAAAATATATATTTGCTAATGTAGAACAAGTGTGCATATAGTGATGTCGCTACTCGGGTATAATTGTATTCGACCGCCACTGCACTAAAAATGACTGGTCCACGCCGCTACAAAAGGAACTCCCTTATATTTCGTTATTTTTACCTCCCACGTCTAAACTATCAACTTTACTATGGGGTCGTCGCGAACTTTTTTGTAGAGAATTTCATGTTTTACAAAAAAGGTACTATACAATTTTGCTCTATCTAGCTTCGTTTTCAAGGCGGAAGAGATATAACGTCTAAAAATGAGTAACTTTCACAAGTTTAGCAGTTTTTAGAAATTATTTAAACAATTACTTTATAGCAAAATTAATTACATGCCCTATTCAGTCGATTTTCCTATATATTTCCTACTTTTTGATTGTTCGTGAAGTGAGAAAAATTTTAGTTTGACTGATTCGTGTTTGAATCGTTGCACTCTCGCCTCGTTTACATGATTTTAACTTTCGGCCGAACCTGGATTGTGTCAACACAAAAATCTAGCTCCGTCTTCTTTTAAGAAGAGACAGATACAATGATACAATATCGTGGTCCTCTAGAACCAGTATTTGGCCGGACATGCGCATTATTTTCAAAACTACTAATTCTAGAACGGTTCCGGAACTGTTCAGAACTGGAGGTTCGAACAAACCTAAATTATTATTATTATTATTATTATTATTATTATTAGTATAAATAACACAATTTTTCTTATACGAAAGAAATGAGTTTTAACTTATTTTCCGAGCAAGAATTTTAAGAAATATGGAATAAGATATTCTTAATTTGAACAGAAATACAAAGTGAGTCAGTGCTGCACTTGATTCATCAAGAAAACCGCCACTGATGCGCACAACAGTATTGCCAATTAGCTGAAGTAATTGAAAAGGAATTGGTATGAAAAATTGGTGAGAGAATTATTTTCTCACCTGACAACCCAGAAATATTATTTATGGTGTGCACTAGTGTGCAGTGAATGTAACATCAGTCAGAATTATTATTTTAAATAAAATATCTGGGAAATAAATTTTTTAAATGAAATCCTGTACTAACCAAGGCATTCATATTATAAAGAAAGAAACTCATTTTACTTTATTTTTGATTTAGTAAAGTGAGTTTCTTGATTTACACATAAAGGAGACAAAAATCCATTATCTGTCATATGTTTAAAAAAAAGACGTGGCGCCAAATTCATAACAGTTACCTACTTTATTTCCCAGCTATGTGAGATAGTTTTCTTATCTGCGGTTACCTACTTACCTACGATTATTTACTACGAGGAAAGAATAGAACAGGAGAGATAATAAACTGGTGGGGGAATAAGTATTATTTAGACGGAAGTTACCACTTTAAGGCAGGTCAGTTATGGCAACATTGACCAATCATAATTTATAAAATGAGTATTTTGAATAACTTGTGATATATCCGGTATGTTTGATTATGTGTTCAGTGGCGTAACATACATATTCCAGACATGCTTTTTTTAATGTTTTCCTTAATACAGGTAGAATAAATGTTACTATATTAAAAATAATTGAAAACATAATACACTCACGATACTTGTTTAATAACTATTGGACTAACAATCTATTTTAAATGATTATCGAGAACATACGATGTGTACATATACCCTATACAAAATATTTATGCACGCCTATGCATTGCGGCGGCCATATTGAGTTACCACTTTGGACAAATATTTTTATTAAGGAGACTTCCTCCTGTTCTATTCTTTCCTCGTAGATTATTTAACTAAGCGAGACTACACAATGCAAATTTAAAATAGGTAATTACAGTCACTTTATTTGGCGATTATTCCTACACAAAAATGTTGTAATTAATGACTATTAATGAATGCTTAAAGACATTAAAAATAATGAATGGCAAACTAAATTATTATTATATATTTAAATTAATGAAAAACTATCTAAACATGTACAGTTAAAGTTTCTAATTGATTCTTTGATGAGTTTCTTCATTTATTATCAAAACATCGTGTACGTTGACTTTTACACTTCTCAAGCTTGTAACATCTGGTTTTTTAATCTTCTTTGATGATAAATACACGGTATTATCAATGAAATATTCAGCAATTTCATCTAGTTTTTTCCCGTGAGTTTCTGGCAAAAAGATGTACGTGTAAATCATTCCCAATAGTGACATCACCCCAAAAAACCACTGCGTGCGCAGTATATTCCCTAAAGTGGATACTAGACTTGGAAAACTCTGAACAGCCAGAAACATAATAATTTGGGCACCAGTATGTGATAAGCATTGGGCCATTCCCCTAATCTCTAAAGGAAACAGTTCTGCGGTTAACATCCATGGAATTGGTAATAAACCGATCATTGAAGTGATAACATGTAATACAAGACATAGAGCTTGAAGCCACGCAGAAGTATTGTTATCTGTAAATTAGAAATAGCAATATAAAAATATTTGTCTTAAACTATGGGACAGAAAGAGACAATAAATGAATATTTACTTATTGTACATTTTGATTAGTCACTTAGTTTTTTTGGCTAGGGCTATTATGGGTATCCATAATATAATAGTTCATTTTACACAAACCTTCGATTATCCATACACTAAAGAGGCAAGATAAGAACATGCAAATCGTCATTCCCAGACAACTGACCATCATCAAACTTCGTCTCGAAAAGTATATTTGCAAGTAAGTATTTGTTATAGACATTAATAACCTTACTACTCCAGTAAAAATCGATAAAACATATGGATTAATATTACTTCCTAATTCCTATAACAGGCAGAAATAAATATGGAAGTTTTGTATCATGCGGGTGCCGGCAATTTTGAAGTTTTTTTTTTGAAGAAATAGGTTAATGTCTCTTATAGATGCGCTATAATTGAACAAGTTTTATTAATAATATTATTGTCTGGAAGGTATGAAAAATGAAATAATTAATAAAACATGTACTTACCGAGTCGATTTTGCAGGTTAGATTGTGTATGGTGTCTGCCGTATATGTAGATCTTTGAAATTATGAAGATCATAATAGTCGATGTTTATTTTATAAATTCATAACACAACCTTGAATTTTAATTTTTACGTTTTGTTATTATAAATAGAAGCAATTTTAAAGTGCAACTCTAATGAACCCTCTGCGTGTCGTATGTTTATTAACTCAAAAAGCAAAGCTTATTGATACGGTAGTAACATAATACAATAGTGCCTAATTAATACCAATGCTTTGTGTGAGAAAGAAGAATCTACGCCTTGCTTTGCAGATGCTTCTGTTGGAGAAACAGTAGTTCTAATAGCTTCTTATTAATTAATATCTAGGGAATTTTATTTTTTTATGTTTAAAATGAAATATAAATTGAAATTAAATGACTTGCAGAAATACGTAAATAGCTAATTAAGATGTATATTTAGAATTTACATTTATTATATTACAAAGTAAACAAAAGAATATTCGTCAGTTTTAATATGAATAATTATCATACGGAAATGCGGTAGGCTATATAAATCTCTGACGGCTTTTGATCGATACATTCATATATGTACGTTCGGTAAAATGATTTCGCAGAGTGCTAATGTTGATTTCTAAGGAAGAAATTTATATTTGATATACGTAAAAATAACGGACTACAGAATTTGAAATATATATAGTTTAAAGACAAATGTGACAAATGATCTCATGAGTGCACGGACCTTTTGTTTGGGGGGGGGGGCACGGGAATTATCCATACAATGACGAGTGCGTCTTCGTAGATAATTGCGGAGAGCGGGAACGGAATTAATTACTTATAACCACGTGTGCACGTTAGAAATAATTACGGAAATCGGAAAAGGGATTTTCTTGTCGATGAGTGCACCATGAGTGGGTAGACCATTTATTCCTTGAGATGTCAGGGATAGAATGACAATTTTACATATACAATTCTTCCTTATATAGGCATTCGTGTGCACAAATAATACTTGAAAATACTATTTTTAACAAAATACACGCCATGATCACGTGCAACTGCATACATTGAACACCTATGTCACAGCAATAGATATGTTTACGGTTACATATACCATCGCAAAGCCATTATCCCTTAAAATGATAATTAATATATATACACAGGATTAATTAATTTTTAATTGAGGGGATTATAAGCTCTTCTAAGCTAAGAATCAACGGTATTGCTTAATATATATTATTTTACGTTATTTTTGTACAGTGACGGATAAAAATTTGTTACACAACAATGCAGGTTCAAAAAATATGAAACACACTACATATTACCGACTTATCCAGCATATTTTAAGATTTCGGGTTGCTTTGGTCCAACGTTCGGTTTCCATAAAATTGTAATATTAAGTAGAGTGTCATTTAAAATTATATATTTATGAAGTAGATTAAAGTTATAGGCAAAGCAGTAACAAAATATTAACAAGTATTAAAAAGTGAATTATTTAGAAAATTGTATTTTATTTTATTAGCTTTTGACAGGTCTTTTAAAATTATATATCTTGACTACAAACAAATGGAAAAAGCAATACAAGGACAGCACGATAAATAATTTCAATTTGATTTACGCACTTGTCTACTGGCTCTCATATATTTTGAAATTACACGTTAAAAGCAAAAATAGTGGGAGAAGCAGGTGGAAAAAAGCTAAAAAGGCATTATAAATGAATGGAAAAATAGCAAATACTTCTAATTCACTTGGTAGGTACGTACTTATTTACTGCCTTTTATATAATTTTAAAAGACATGTTAAAACCCCAATGTAATAAAGTACAATTCTATAAATAATTTACATTTTGTTAGGTATTTTGTTACTGCCTTGCAAATAATTTAAGTACATAGATGGAGTTTAAAAATATACAATTTTCACTGACACTCTACTTAATATTATAATTATATGGATACGTAATGTTTAGATAACCGATTGTAACTTAGAATGGGCTGATTCCGGTGGATAGTTTAGTCGTTATGGTCTACATTTATTTACATTGTTACACATTTAAAATCGCAGAAAAGTATTAAAAAAACACAAATTAAAATAATTCTTATCTGATAAAGTGATATCAATTATTACTATTTTCATAATTTCAAGGGTGTGATAGATATGACTATAAATGTCACCAGGAAAAATTCACCCGGTGAGTAGGTACCAAATTTATACTTTATTTCTATTTCTGTATTTTTCCCCCCAATAATTTTATTAGTAAAAGTTGTTCAATTACATGTCATCTATAAATCGATTTCAGATCGAATATATCCAAAATTATATGTACAGTTCTTTTAACAAAAAGATTGACAATCTACACGTGCCGAGCGCATTTAACATGGTCTTTAACTTGAACCTTTAGGCAACATTTATTCATAAATTGATTACATAAACGATATTACGAAAGACACTTGTTAGGTACGTTAAAAGGGCACAGAATAACCTGCTTGTTAAAATACATCAAATACATAAAGAACAAAGAATCTGTGTGCTCCAATACCATGCTTGAAATGTATAAAAATGTTTTTGTCAAGGTAGGTTTCTGCAAATTTAAGCCGTTTTCTTTGTTGTCTCTTAGTTAGTTTCGGTTTTATAACGGCAATAGTATAATTTCCAATCTGTTGCGAGCTATGCTAACACTTACGCTAAATCCTGTTACCTGGATGGCACTGCGACAGGTTTCCAAAGGATGTTCTTCAATATAACGTCTTGCTACAGAGTGGTCTGCCAACCATTTCTGTCGAAGTTTATAAATGCTAATTTGGCTGACACCTAATTCTCCAGTAACGCCTCTAATGAACTACCCATATTACAGCATTGCTACGTTTTTTTTCAAGTGTTGTCAACATGGTGACAAAATTGTTACTACTTGATATCCCTTTTTTCCCTACGATGGGAAGGTTAAGTAATAAAGCGATGAATCACTTTACATGCACATTTTGCAGTGATCTCTTGCATATTAAAAATAATAATAATAGCATTAAGAATTAATTTAAGTATGTATAAAAATATAAAAGAAACAGTAAAGAATCAGATTTTATTGTCTTTAAAGATTTCAACATAAGGGTATAATAAGTTGCATACATTTAGGTATACAAAACGCAGTAAAATTGTATGAACAAAATCAAATACGTTATTCAAGAGAAGAAAATATAGTTGAATAAATTATATGAATTTGAAAACGTGCACAATGTAATAAAACTTTATAAGAGGGATTTATATAAATCATACTTAAAGAATAAAATTTACCTTCATTTATTACTATAAATGAAAAAAGGATATAAATTAAAATATTCCGATATGATACAATCAGCAATAATGTTTTATATATAAAGACAGCTGAACGAACAAAATAAAACATCCATGAATTTGTGTGTGTAGCACTATGCTTCATAGACTGTAGAAAGACACGTAAGGTTCGATGACCTACAAAAAGAAAATATGGTATAAACTTCGTTTGTAGTTTCTTACAGATAAATATATCACCATTAGAAAAGTCCTGAGTAAGAAATTAGCGATGAAATAGCAGGCCAGATGGATCGTGATAGTACGAGTAACCTTGGAAGAATTCTTGTTATTTGTAAAATGTATCTTCATATACCTAAAAGAAGATGATGGTTTACATTAGCGTGTAAGAAGGAAGTATGTGGCAAATAATGAAGAAGCAAGTTCATAAACAAATACAAGGAAGAATTGTATTATTAAAAATATACCTACTTTAGAAGATATCGAATAGTTTAAGTAAGCGAACAATTTCAATGTGCAACGGCAATTTGAGGACAGAGATCTCACTGAAGATGCAGGGTGACAACCTAAATATTAGTTCCGGGGATGGCGTAACGAGCATTACACATTTTTCCCGGGTATAAATTCAAAGACAGGAATGAACAAGTGGAGACGAATGCTGACTGCGACTTTGAAAAGATAAAGACTTTAAAATAGAAATCGTAGAGTCAGATACACCACGATTAAATGTAAATTCATAAAAATGGAGATGCCTATGGCACAATTTGAAGAGATGTTTAACGATACAAAGTAAGTTTTAAATACAAGGATTTATCAATGCTGCTATGCGTATATGGAATACAATGTGCAAATATTTATTCAATATAACGTTGTGCAGCAGGGATAATAGATATTGTCCTGTAGTAATATGAATTCATTAGTTTTTTTACAACACAAATAGAATTATTAATGGTGTTGGGTGTTAAGAAGGATATAACGTGCGAATGTATATTTTCTAACACTTTATTAAGCATCATTAATTCTCACAATTCAATTTTTTTGATTTCAAATTTAAAATAGATATTTCAAAAAGGGAAGTGTTTCTGGGTGGCAGATTTTGAGACGCTGGTCGCAATGCGTGCGAATGATTGTTGCCAGTGATCAAATTCAAGCTTTTTCTCCGAACATTGACCATTGCGAAGTTCTAAGTTTATCAGAGCATTACGTGCGAATATAATGTTTCTGATGGAATAGAATTAGCATAATATTAATAGAATACTTATATCCAATTGAATTTTTCTTTGTTTTAAAACAGGATAATATTTTATTTTTGATTAAGCATTATCGATATATTTGTTCTACAAAACATTATAACCGAGAACACGGTACAAATGTTTTCTTTCAATTATGTTTTCTTTTATAATTCTTGGATGAATATAGTATAGCGATGTTATCTATTCTTAAAAAATGTTGAATAAAATATACAATTATGTTTTATATAGATTCTGATTTTTCTTTAATATAAGCTATAACCTTATCCCTATAAAAGAAAAACAAGAGATTTACCAGGAGAAAAGAAGGTTGAATACACTGATAGAATTCACGTATACTTATAAAGTACGTGCTGTTAAGAAAATAAATGAATATATTAAAGATAATAAAAATTATCATTATTTTTATTAATTATGTTGCTGGAACAGCACACAGCATAATCTATTTGGCAATGCCTAACGTATGGCAATACTACAATTATTTTATACCAAATAATTTTGTTGCCACAGCAATATGTGCAGAACAAAGAATTTATTGTGTTCCAAATATTTATTTGCCACAAAGATTTATATTAATATCAACTATTTTTTTACAGAATAAACAACACATCAAATTGCGTATAACTATTGTGCGCTGGCATTTTATAAAAATAAATTCGCTAAAGTAAAATTTGCTATACATAACAATAAATAATTTATATTATTGATATTAACACATTATGCGTTAAAGTGTATATATGTATGTATAAAAAACGTTAAATATATTTTCGTTAATGACAAGATAATTCATTATTACTGTATTCATATTAGTGCCTTGATCATAAAAGGAAACAAATTCTAAAATAACTTACTTACAATTAGAATAAAAAGCCCACATAAAATCGATAAAATCGCAATAACATCGCAAATAAAACCCCATGATGTAACAGTTGCACACTGCTTCGTTGTTCTTTATGTTTGTATAACATTATATTGTATTCTTTATGAATGTATATATTCATCCATATCTTTTGTGTAGAATATCAACCTTTTTGTTAAGAGGTCTGTATGCAATGATATAATTGAATACCTTAAAGATATCGATGGCGTAAAAAATAATGATGTAGACACCACTAAATTGTTGAAAGAAAAATAGGAACAGTAAGATAATGAAAGGTTTCGTAACACCTGGTTTAGTAAATTCTTTCAATTTTGTCATCACCTCAACATGATCATTAGACTTTTGTTTTGTTTGCTTCTTCTCTTGATCCTTTATCAAAAGCTCTAACTGAAGTTGTGCCACTGTTTGAGTCTATATAATAAATATATTTGTTTGTGTCCTCATATTCTGTAATATTTAAACACTGACCTTATTAGACGGTTGCGGTTGATTTTTGTGTAACCACTCCAAAGAATCTCCGGCTTTGTCATATTTTCCTTTAGATATATACCAAGGTGGACTTTCTGGTATGCAAAATATTAGCACACACGGCAATATTGTCCAGATATTGGAGATCCAAGCATTGGTTCTCCAATTCATTAAATAACCGTTTACGTATACTAGAACGGTTCCTGGAATTTCAAAATCACCATCAATGTACTATCAAACTTACGTACTTATTTATACCTAAAGAAGCGTATGCTGGACCAGTAGATAATAAGGAGCCTCTTGTTTCTGGGTTGGCGATTTCGCTCACATATACTATAGCAGGATTTGTTGCGAACGCTTTATAAAAAAATGCATATGATTTTGAAAGATTTCGTATTAAAAACAATAATTTTACCTATTGATACACCCACTAAAATTCTCCCTATCAATATCGTCGAATAGTTTTGTGCAACAGCAATAAGTATCCATCCTAGAGTAACTGGTATTGTGGCTAATTTTAGGGTATTTAATCGACCTAAGTAATCCATTGATATACCACAAATCAAAGAAGCAATTGGGACAATAATTATTGTAGTACTTGCTAAAGAAATCCAAAATTTTTGTTATTAATAGACTATCTAGAGCAGGGGTCTCCAAACTTTCCAGCCTTAGGGCCATACTGATTACTCCAGTAAGTTCCGAGGGCCAAAACCATATTATCATTGTTGCCGGTGGTAAAAAGTGAAATAGTCCACTGATGAAAAAAAGTCCGAAAAAGTACGCAACGTTTAAAAAAGGCTGCAAAACGGCAACACTGCATATTATTAATTTTCCTGTCATTATCTGTAATTTCTAGATTAGTCGTAGAGTACGAGCCATGAGGAGTAACGTGACACGACATCTGGTGGACACAAGCGGAAATAGGTAGTACCTTCTATCGCTAACAAATGGCGCTAATAGCACGTACAGAATAATCTCGTTGGTTCGAGAAAGTTCTGGTGTCTTCCACTCACTTCTAGATGGCAGTAATTGGAATATATAAGAAGGCTAGTGGCGCAACCACAAGTCAGTTCCTATGACATTGTTGTGAAATAAAATAGTGCGTACCTCCTTAAAACGTGTTTGTCCGTGTTTAAGTTTAAGACATCTTTGTAACAGTATTTTGATTTGAATTGTTGCTTTTGTGTGTGATTTAGTAGTATGGAAAAGAAGCGAAAAATTGATAGTGAATGCAAAAAATTCAAAGATCAGTGGAACATTCAGTATTTCGTAATTGAGTCCAGTAAGAAGGCGCTATGTTTGATTTGCAATGAAAGCATAGCCGTTCTCAAAGAATATAACATTAAACGTCATTATGAAACAAAACATTTTCAAAATTACTCAAAATATACAGGAAGTTTGCGGACAGAAAAATTCGAAGCTATGAAGCGCGGATTGAAATCGCAGCAATCTTCATTTACAAAACTCAAAACTGAACAAGAGGCTGCAACGCGTGCCAGCTTTCGTGTGGCTCTTGAAATTGCAAAACGTGGAAAACCATTCACCGATGGAGAAATGATCAAAGAATGCATAATTGCAGTAGCCGAAGAAATGTGCCCTGAAAAGGTAAATTTATTAAAAAGTGTCAGTATGTCAGCAAACACTGTGGCTCGAAGGGTAGAAAACATCGCTGAAGATATATCCTCTCAACTGTTCGACAAAAATGGACATGTTGAGTGGTTTTCTTTGGCCTTGGATGAGTCAACGGATGTGTCAGATACTGCTCAGGTGTTGATTTATATTCGAGGAGTAGATAAAAGCTATGAAGTGCATGAAGAACTTCTTGATATGAATAGTATTCATGGCACAACTACTGGTACAGATATTTTTAAAGGAGTTGAAATGGCCATTAATCAAAAGAACCTTCGATGGAAAAACTTGAAATGTATTACAACTGATGGAGGCAAAAACATGAGTGGGAAAGATAAAGGAGTGGTCGCTCTTGTGTCAAAGGCTGTAGAAAATGACGGTGGTTTAAAACCATTAGTCTTACATTGTATCATTCATCAACAGTCTTTGTGCGGAAAATGTTTGGATATGTCTGAAGTTCTGAAACCAGTCATATCAACTGTTCACCGACAATTCCGACAATTTATTGAAGAGATTGGAGAAAATGACTTACCTTATCATACTGCCGTACGTTGGCTTAGTTGTGGGAAAGTCCTTCAGCGCTTTTTTGAACTTCGAGCAGTGATCGAAATTTTTTTGAATGAAAAGCATCGCCCTCTTACTGAATTACAAAACAACGCATGGCTGTGGAAGTTAGCATTCTATGTTGATTTGACAAAACATGTGAACGAACTGAATTTGAGATTGCAAGGAGAAAACCAGCATCTTCCTGATTTATACACTAATATCAAATCATTCCGGAAGAAATTGATACTGTTTCAATCACAACTATGAAGTAAATGTTTTTCACATTTTAAAACATGTGAAATATTCAGCCACACTACTGAGACTGAGTTTCCTATCGATTTTGCAATCGAAACTTTGAGTGCTTTGAAAATAAATTTTGATACTCGTTCCTCGGAGTTTAATGCCATTGCGAATCAAATTAAGATTTTTCAGAATCCTTTTGATACTGACATTGAAACCCTAGCCCCGGAACTTCAAATGGAAATAATTGATCTACAGTGCAGTGATATAATTAAGAACAAATATCAAAACTCATCTTTGTTGGAATTTTATAAGAGTCTTCCACTGACACAATTTGATAATTTGCATAAATTTGCTCGTGGGCTGTTTTCTGTTTTTGGTGCTACTTATTTGTGTGAGAAGACCTTCTCCAAAATGAAGTACACAAAAAATGTTTACAGATCTAAATTAACTGATGAGCATCTTAAATCTCCTTTAATAATTGGTACAAGTAAAATTAGTCCACAACTACAAACTATTGTCAGTGGAAAATCTCAATTACACAAATCTCATTAGTATTTCATATGTCATTATGCTTGTTATAAGTTATGTTTTTATTTAAAATGTATAAAATGTTAGTTGGATTCATTTCAATAATTTGTTAGTTATTATATACTGAAGTAAAATGTTCTGCATGTCTTTACTCATTACAATTCTGTGTTTCTTTATCCAATTTATCACAAAAACAATAACAATAAGCCTACAACAATGTTATGAGTAGTTAGCCCATGACCATATCAATGTAGATGTCATAATAATTATTCAACATAAAATTAGAATACTTCAGTAAACTAAATTTAATTTGCTATAAAAAATATGTTCTCTAAAAGGAGTTTTCAAGTATGCTAGCTCTCCGCGGGCCGGACAAAATCTGTCTGCGGGCCGGATGTGGCCCTCGGGCCGTAGTTTGGAGACCCCTGATCTAGAGTAATATTGTATGTGTATAAATGTAAGACGCACAATTTTGCGCAATAAACTTGTTAAGACCCGTAGTTCTGAATAGTTTTTGAAATAGTGCGCATGTCATTTGAAAAAAAAAACTATTTGAACCATGCAGTTCTCTACAATTTCTGAGAACTATTAGTTGAATATTTAGTCCTTCAAAACCAGTAATTCAAGAATACTTCCAGAATAGTTCAAACAGTTCTGGCCGATAGACTGGTATTTGGAATTATTATAAATTTTGAGCATGGGTAATTGTCATTCGCATTAAAATTGTCGTGGTTATGCATATGTTAATCGTCGGAGTTCTTTTAGGTTAGTTTTATTTTATACTCGTTCAAATATTTCGTTTTCCATTTATTTTAATTTATGATTTTATTAGAGTATTACAATAAAATCTTTTCGGTTCTCATTTGTAGAAGATCTGTATTATGTATAAGAGAAAAGGGTTAATTTGATATAGAACTTACTTTATTGAAATAAACATACGAACAATCTATTATATGCTTAGCGATCCAGCAGTGGCGTAGATAAAAAATTTAGCCCCCCCCCCGCAAAATTTTTAGGGGCCCTTCCAAAATACTTGTTTAGAGATAGTAGCATAGAATGTGAATATTGGAGTAATTATAATAAATTTATTTTATAATAAAAAAATCTAAATTATACATATTTAATTATTTATTTTATAATAATACATTTGAAAACACAAAAAAAGCTAATTAGAAGACAAAATGCCGAAACGTCTTTTTTTCAGTAGTAGGAAATTTTCAACTAACTCTTCCAAATCAACGGACCTACTTTGTTCATGTTCAATACTTATAACAGCCAAGGCACTTAACCGAACTTGTTTAATGGTGCTGCGTAAATAGGTTTTAATTAATTTTAATTTCGAAAACGATCTTTCTGCTGTTGCTGATGTTACCGGTAGTGTTAAATATAACTGAAATAGTGTACATAGATCTGGAAGACTAGTTGCTAAACATGCATTTTCCACTATTAATAATTTGGCTAAGTCCTTAATAGAAGATTTTTGTTTAATTTCATTAAACAAAACAGTCTTAAGATTAATTAATTGAATCGGCAAATCTTCTGAAAAATCAATTCCATATTTGCTCAGAATATGTCTTCCGTATTCCACTATTTCTTCATTCGTTAACTTAACAAATTTTGAGGGATTAAGAAACGAGAAAAGGTTTACAACTTCATTTATGGAGTAAAACCTTCTAGATAATTGGTTGATAATAATATCAAGTGACGCATTAAAAACTTCTACTTGAAATTTTTTATCGGGTTAGGCATTACACAGTCGTTTTCACATTCATCAAAAAACTTTTTAATTCTCTTCTGGCGTTTATATTTTATCATAGGCTGAATATTCCAAGATTCTGCTATATTTTTAGCTTCTTCTTCTAATTTATCAAAACTTTGTCGCAGTTCTGTCAAGTTTTCTTGACCATTATTGAGCAATTTGCACGTCTCTTCTAAATCACATGAAGGGCTCTGAAGTTGCTTTGAAATTAAATTAACAGTTTAGAGGATTTTACTCTGGAAAACTAGCAATAGAATAAACTCATAATTATCCATTTTATTCTGCAGAGACTTTGCTTCATTTCTGTCATTTTGCTTTTTGCACACCAGGATAAAATTTGACAAACATTGCATTACAGACTGCTAATTATATTTTATTGACAGTAAGCATTCAAATCTAGAAGACCATCTTGTTACACACAGCTTCTTCAGTGTGTACTTAATTTTACTTCCATGTGGTGCAGCTTGATGAAGGACTTGCCAGCGTGGCAAGCTTTCACTAAAAAACACATAAATGCTTTGCAAGAGATCATAAAAACTCTGTAGTTTAATGATGTTTTTGACAGAATCATTTAAGACTAGGTTCAAATTATGAGCTGAACAATGAATATAATCAGCTGTAGGAACTCGATTCTTAATTCTGGCTTGTAAACCATTATATTTTCCAGAGATATTAGCAGCCCCGTCGTATCCTTGCCCTCGACAATTTCCTATTTTAATATGAAAATTTTCTAAAGTAGTTAGAACAACAGCTTCTAAACTCTGTGAATCTTGTTCGGTTAGCTCTATAAATCCAATAAATGATTCCTTTATTTCTAGAGTGTTTTGTTTATTTGAATTTTTCTTCATACTTGTATACCTTATAACGAGACTTAGTTGGTCTTTCTTGGATATGTCTTGCGTTGTTTCTATTATAAGGAAAAAAAAAGGAGCTTTATTAATATTTTTCGTTAATTTTTTTAAAACGGTTTTAGCCAAATGTACAATGTATCGGGGCTTAAGTATTTGTTTCGAATATTAGTGCTTGACAGATGAGCTTTTAGAACAGGGTCATAACGTGCTATCAAGTCAATAATATTTAAAAAGTTATCACTAGTTGCTCCAATTTCTTTAACATTTTCTCTATGTCCTCGTAATGGCATATTGCAAATTGATAATGTTCTTATCACATCACATATTCTTATTAAAACTTCTTTAATTTTTTCATGACCACTTATTTGACTATCAATGGTTTTGTTTTTTTTCCCAAGTACTATAAACTATGCATGCTTGCAAATGAGCATCACTTCCCTCGTGGATTTTAATTTTTTTACTTAATCCCTTCCAGTCATTAATTGTGCCCTTACACCAATTTACTGATGCTTCATTACTAGAGAACATCCAACACGGTTGACAGTAAATACTATTCAACTTTTGGGAATAACATAATCAAAAGCGATCGATTTTTTGACCAGTTTTAGTTTTAATGGTATAATAATCACTACTGAACGCTCTATTATCGTCTTTATTCCTTGGAAACGGTCCCATAGGCTTATTTAGCCCTGCAGTAATAATTTTTCTTTTTAATTCGTCGGAAAGTGATTCCGAAAATAAGGCTCTGTCGGTGTTAAAATATGTTGAATCCTCCTGATTGCAATCGATTTCATTTTTTTCCAGAACTATATCTAATTTTTGTTCGATTATAACATTTTCGTATGGTTCAACATTTTCATCTGATGCAGATGTACTAGCTGTCGAAGCACTTTCAAAAAAACTGCTAATCTTCGGTAATTTACGCAATTTTACAACATTTTCTTGTTTCAATTTTCGTTTTTGTGCACCACTCATATATTTTCTTTCGCTCATCTTATTTTGAATACCTCGAACTATGCACTTTGATACATGTTAATTTACTTAGTTAAATTTTGATAAAATTAAATTAGTATACGTCCATATGCTAATCACTAATTCGTCACAAAAGTTAATGCACTAATACAAATAGAATTTATTTTCACAATTCGAACAAACTCGCTGTTAAAATAAAACTGAAGGAATGGAAATAATTTTTCGTATTTATTCAGTAAAATATTTTTTTACAACTAGGTCATTAAACCAAATGTGCAAATGCAGTTTTATGAAATAAACGTGCCTTTTCATAATTTCGTAATTTCAAGTTTTATGTATTAGTTTATGTACCTACAATCTATATGCATAACATAGTCATATAACTTCATAGTACATGTAAAATGCAAAATTATTATCGTTGTCTGTCTCTAATGAATTTGCAATTATTTTTAGCTCATAAAAGCATGGTATTTTATACGGACTATATATTACCTACTTGTTAGAAAGCATTTGTGACATCTGTTGTAAAACTGTAAGACTGTGCAGGCCAAAAGTTAGGTAAAAACATGAACCTTTTTTTATATGGACCTGTGTTAAGGCAGAAAATGTAGTCATACTGTGGGTTTCTATATAAGTAGAGATATTTCATTTCTTTTTAAGGAAGAGCAAATTGTCAATACCAGATGTGATATTTTCTTGGAACTGAAAGAGAAATACGAACAATAAAAGAATAAAACTGGACGAACGTTATCAGAGTAAAAAATACAAATACACGTTCTGTTATAATTTTTAATACTAGAAAACAAGTACATATAAAATACCATACACATTTTTTATACATGACCGGTAAAACAGAAATAGTTTTGTAAATTTCATTACTAGTGCGGGGCCCTGAATTTTTGGCCCCCCCCGCATTGCGGGTTCTGCGGGCGCCTTATCTACGCCACTGCGATCCAGAAATTTTCATGTTATTAATCAGGCAACTTTGAAACGTCTTCCTTCATTTGTTCTACCGCCAATGTCGTGCCTAAACATTGAATTTTCAAAATGAACATCTCTTTAGAATCATATGATCACGCTTATATATAACTAGGTATAATATGGCCAATATGTTAAAGCAACATTAATAACCTGTAATTTCGAATTTATATTGTTGATTAATTTATAACGCTAATTTTCAGAACTTCTGCTAAAAAAATGGGGTTCGAATATGAAATTTGACAATTAATTTAAATTCTCGCATGGGTACAAATTGTAAAACGTAATAAGCTTTAAATGCAAATGACGGTGTGTAAATCAATTTCGGACACATTATATTTGTTGCAGCGTGTTACATTATTAAAATTATAATATATTTCAGACTAAGATGGCTGCACACTTGTCTGATACAAAACATTCAGAGTTTGATTGATTGATGCAACTACTAAATCTCACAATGTTTGATACTCTTCAAAAGAACTTAAAAAGTGTATACTACCTACTTCACAGTTTAAAAATAACCTAAAAATATCTTGGAAATAATCTTTTACTTTTTAAATGAATAACTGAACGAAAGGAAAGAGGGCTAGCTCTGAAAATTGAAAATGCATTGTTATATTATTTGTTTAATTCATTAAGTTTATTGCTTTTTATAATTATGTTAATATTTATTAATGTGTCCGTTTGATATTTGTTTAAATCAGTTTAGTGTTTTTTTTAAATATTTCTATAACTAATGCTGGTAGTACAATTTCCCTTCAAATTCGAATTTTAAAACTGAACGGAATTTGGAATTTGGAATATCAGAACTAGTAATTCTAGAGTTCCAGAGATATTCATAACTGGGGATCCGAACAAACTTATTGTATATCAGTGTTCCCTTAAAGCAAAAATAAATTATTACGATTGTTAAAGTAATACAAATTGATATTTCTTTTCAGGCTGTATTACACTTACCAAGTTCTTGACCAAGTTATTGGCCAAGAACTGGATTAAGTTAAAATTGACGACAAGTCCTGTATTACACTTGTCAAGTCGATTTGATCAATTTCTTGGTGGCTTAGAACATGTTCTATTTTTCTTCTCAACTTGGTCAAGTTTTTAGTGATATCTAGTAATATTCATGTTATAAAGTTTTTTGCCAACTGTAAAATGTAAACACAAATTCCATTTTAGAATACTGTTAAAAATGATATGTTAATTTGATACTTCTTGAAGGAATTGTATGCGTAAATTATTTATTTTCTTTTGTATCTCTTGTGCAGTTATTTTTACATTCAATATCAAACACAAATCTTCGGTAAGTTTATTATTTTTTTTATTTCGTACTTTTGCACTATTGGTACTGCTAATTCACCTAAAAACTTGGTCAAGAAATTGGTAAGTGTGAAACAGGAAAGATCAACAATAACTTGATCAAGAACTTGCCGACAATTTCTTGGTCAATAACTTGGTCAAGAACTTGATAAGTGTAATACAGCCTTTCTACTTGACAGCTTTCCAATATTTTTCTCCTTGTTTAGGTACTTACAGTATTTGAATCAATGGTTAGCGTGGGTTTAAGGTTTACATTAAGGCTGTGTTCCCAAAATGAAGGAATTCCAACTTTAAGTGGGCGTGTCCTGTATTTCTCAAAGAGAGAGAAAATAGATCAAATATTCATGTTAAGTTGGAGCCGTAATGCACTCTGATTATGCGTGCGTTGTGCGTCATTCAAATCAACGTGGATATACAGTGTGCACGCGGTCTACCTGCGGATGAATATATGTCGGTCGACTTTAAGTGGGAGAATAAGAGGGTAGCCTCTGTTACTAACATTAGAGCTACGTTAAAGTCGACACCGCAGAAATCGTTACTGCGTTAATCCCTGAAAATTGCTACTGTTACTGTTAATAACAAATTCTTTAACCAAGAATAAAGTCATTTACTGTACTGCTTTAGAGAAGATGGAAATAATATTAATCAATAAAAAATCACTACCTGGATAATTTATAAGTAGAAACTTGTTGAAGCATCAAATAATCGCAGTAAACAATTTTTTGTACCAGTAGTAAAAAATCATAGCATTTTTACACGTAACAAAGCGCCACGAAATGACATTTCACGACCTGGAACTAATAAGAGGTAAATAATGAGGCCATTATTGACCTAGGGAAATAATGAAAACAAATAAAACGAATGCCGCAACCATGCACTCATGCTTGTAGTAGTAGTAGTATGTCAAGTTGTGAACCGTCAAAATAAATAACTCTATTTTAGGCACAATTTTAGGTTAACAATACCAGAATTATAATATACGTTTATTTAGCAATTGCTATTAATTTTATATTTTCTAACAATACTTTGTTGTTTACATGAAAAAAAAAGCATTTGTCTATTAATACATAAAATATGTATGATAGTATAATATGGAATCAATATATCACCTAACTATTACAGATGCAAATAATTATTTAATTCATATTGAAAATTCCTGTATATATTGCAGGTGTGGTTGCGTAAGTAGATGTAGGTAGATCTTGTAACATACATTCTATATTTTTTTTATTTACTAGGGAATCTTCGATATAACCTTTAGCTACAAAGTGGTTCCATTATTACAAACTTTTGAGACGTACCATTTTTGCTATTGTGGATGTGAAAAACAATTAAATTATCTCTCATGATGACATCAGAAATTAATAAATTACACAAATCATCCTTCGGCATGCACCAGCAACACCAATTACAAGACCAGTCTACAGAGATATAAATTATCAATAATTTCAAAGTATTAATATATAAACATACTATCTTAGTTGCAATGTAACATATGTCGGGTACCTCAGTAAAGAATTTTATAATTTCCTCGAGTAAATACTAATGATTTTTTGGGCTTATAATTTTAAGTTTTTCTTTTTAAAAAGGCAACTAATTTAAAATATTTTGATATGTTAATATTCTCTTTTAGGCCAAGTGTAGCTTTCAACATTGAATATTGCGCTCATAAAGTCGAGGCTTTTTTATTTTTTGAATATTCATGAAAATAAGCCTGAAGTACGTTTTCAGAGGTTACTACTGTATATTTGGAATTATACCATTTTTTAAATTCTGTAAATGTTTTCATGTATAAGTGATTGTGATTAGATTTATGCGGAAGCAAGTTCTCAGCTGCCTGTTCTGCAATCTCGCGCATTTCAGGTGGTGTACATCTAAACTCTTTAGACATTATAAATGGAATGAAAAATAATCTAAAAAATACTTGACTTTTAGTTTCAGCATTTACGTCAAAACTTATTTGTAAACATCAAAATATAGCCTACTTATTTGTTTACATGAAGTTTTATTACAAGGGCATTCTTACATATATGAGTAAATTTATTCATAATTATTAAGGTTTTAAGGTCCAATTAGACTACTGGTACAAAAAATAGTATACATACTACGGTTGAGAAGACTATTATTGCCCTTGTGGCTTAAATTCCTCGGCGCTTTGCGCCTCGGAATTTAATCTCGCCACTCGGGCAATAATAGTCATCTTCTCAACCTTGGTATGTAATATACTATTAGTAACGGATTTCATCACGCTTCCCAAATTGTATGAGTTAAAAAAAATGATCATTAATTCTAAAAACGTAAAAATAATAATTTGGAGCGTAATTATTCTAAATTAGATGGACGAAACGCGATTTTAAAATGTATTAGTCGACTAGAGATCGAGCGTGAATAAAATTCAAATGAAATAGGCAAGTACAACTGCTATCCTAAACGCCAGTCAGTCAAGGCCTCACTACACTCGACCAATAGAACAGTTTGCATATTGCTTTCTCGTACTAACTCATACAAACTCTCGGTGTCGTCGTTTTATCACACAGTAAACTGTATCCGCAGGTCGCCGGCAAGCACTTGGTATATGTGTCTCTGTTGAGTTCTCAAAACCGATAATATTGTATGGCGAAATTTCGCTTGCTAGCCGAAACTGAACCAACTTTTCTTTTAAAATTTTCCATGTATTACTCTTGCTGTATTTATTTTATTTTCCAAATTATCAGTTTAATTGTGAAAAAAATTTTTTTGGTTTTTTTCAAAGCCGTAGTTAGAATATTTTGTAAATTATATTAATGTCGTTAATTTTCGGATAATTTTCTAATTTAATTTTTTATTTTTTTTTCTACAAATATTTTCGGAAAAAGGACCACGCTATCGTATTTCTTTTATTCTTTTAATAACGCAAAAAATAATTGTTTCAATATTATTTAAAAATAAAGCAAGGATATGGACGAAACTGATTGAATACATGTAATATAACCCAGAAAATATATTTCAAATATTTGCTTGTGTTCATGATTTATTGCGTGATAACATTCATGTGTTTAGTTTATTAGAATTTTTTATGCCGTCCTTTAATATTCTTCTCGCTTTCAAAATTTGCGATCTTTTGTGTTGGAAATTGACCATTTTGTGGTATAGGTACTCCGATCAGTTAACCCCCGCCCTCCTTAAATCTTAATAATACTAACCATCTGGGATATCAACTAAATTAATGTACTCTTTTGACAGTATTTACTATATGTTATTTAATTATTAATAGTTACCAATCCATGCTTCTTGTTGCTCATGTGAAATAGTAGTATTTGCCGTTGAAAAAATAGTTGTATTTCTCAATTGCGGTATCAGTATAGCTGAATATGCTAAAGTAATTCCTACAACTATATGATAAGAACTTGATATAAGTGTAGCTATTATCTGAAATACATGACCATGGTTGCATAAATATGAGCTTGAAATAGTGTATTTTTATTGTTTTACTTGCGGTAATAAGGCAACAAATGTTGCACTCTGAGTATGGTTGAATAATGAATTATCGGCATCGATTTCATCTGGTTGTTTATCATCTTCATCCAGGGAAGGAGAAGGCTTCAATTCTTCACCACTACAGAAAGATATTTCACATAATCAAATATTTGAATAAAAGCTACCTAACTATAAAGCAATGTACCGACAAGGAGACGAAATTTGATTTGTGTTTGTGTTGCATATTTCTCGTGTAGATAGGTATGATTATAATTTAAACAAATAAGTATTAGTTTTAATTATTATTGGGCATTGAAACTTGTTCTCCCAATATGTAGATCCAGTGGCGGCTCGGGGTGGTTCACAAAGGGAATCCATAATTTCAAAATTAAAAAGTATAATACAAGAACGCTTACCCAATCTTTATAAGTTTCACCGACATACTGTTCCAGACAGGTACTGTTCATTGTACAGTTTGTTTTGAGGGAATAGTAAATATAACACTACAGTTTGATTACATCTGACGATAAACGAAGTCCATTTTACGTGTCTTTGACTTGCAGAACAGTTCTATCACTTTTTCATTAAAATTGGGGAAATCATTTATAAATTCTTTTTCACAAGATAACATAGTAAGGGCATTTAATCTGTCTTCTTTCATTGTATTTCTCAGGAAAGTTTTTATTCTCTTCAGCCGTAAAAACTGGCGTTCCGCTTCAGACGTTGTCATTGGAATTGTAATGACAATTTTTAAAAGCTTAACAACTTCATTAAAGGTGTCGCTTAATCCATCCAGCAGAAGGCTTAGCAGACCTACAGCACCGACTTCTATATTTTGCCTAAATTCTTCTCTAGCATATAGAACACTTAATTCAGTTCGTAGTCTGCTTTCATTGAGGCATGGATAAAATTTTACTGCTTCTTTAAGGCAATCTTCCGGAATTTTTTTTTGAAAAGAGGAGAACTGTTTAAAAGAAATTAAGTTTGCTAATATTAAGTGCCCTGTCTACCAAAATCTAGTTTTTATTTCAAGCAAAATAATATCGCACACTTCAATAGTTTCCCTCCGTCTTTGGCTACCATCAGTTACTCTTCGTCGCGTTGATGGTCGAGGAGTCAGTTCTGAGTCATTTTGTTTAACCAACTGATTATCTGTGTCAGCGATTTCGGTTCGAATTTTTCCAATAGCGCGTTCAAAATGATCTAAATTATTCTTGATTTTTAATGCATCTGTATTGACATTTTGTAATTGATTAAACAATATGTCCTCATGTGGCATAATTTTATGAAAGAAAGTTAACCAATAAATAAAACTTTCCTCCTCTAAAATTCGCAAATTGGCACCAGCTTGATGAATGGTAGTTTTTAAACTAGCTTCTCCCTCGATTTGTTCTAGAGCTTCAATTATTTCTTCTCGGTGCTCATATATTGTATTCACTGTCCTAGAATTGAAGTTCCATCTTATTTTTGAAGAACGAGCTAAGCTTTTTCTCTGAAGGAATTCTTCCAATCTTGCAGCTCGTTGTGGTGAAGTGGAGAAAAAAGTACATAATCCCGTCAGATTGGCAAAAAAAATTCTGCAATTACTACTGCTCGATGTAGCATGTGACATAATAAGATTTGTCTGATGTGCGTAACAATGTACAAAATTGGCCCTTGGATACTGGTCTTGGACATGTCTTTGCACGCCGTTAATAGCACCACTCATGACTGCTGCCCCATCATAGCTCTGTGCAATCAGCTTTTCTGGGTCATCAACAAGCAAACTAATTTCGTTAAGGATGGAGGCAGATAAAGAATTAGCATCATGTCCACTAGGCAGAAGAAATTTCCAAAATCTTTCGAGCGGTCTCGCGTTCACAATATATCTTAAAACAACCACCAACTGAAACTGATTGAACACATCTGTGGTTTCATCAGCTAACACAAATATGAAGTCGGTTGCTTTAATTTCACTGGAAACTTGTTCATGATACACGTTCAACATTGCATCAAGCAGCTCATTTTGTATCGTTTTTGATAATTCCTTAAAAACCGGTGCTGCTTCGATGTGATCTCTGAGCGATTTATCCAATTCTGCCGTAAAATTTATCAATTCCCGAAAAATGCCCTTGGTATTCGACGTTTGCCGTTCATCATGACCCCGAAGTGCCATTTATTATTAAATTTAACACATGCCTATTTTTTGTTACCTGTTCATTGTGTTGTTGAACTGCTTTTCTATATGATGAATCTAAAACATTCGGAATGTTATTTTTTCCTAACATTCTTAGAATAAATATATTTTTCAAATGCCCTTCGGAATTTTCATGTTTCGTAATTTTAGCACTAAGATGAATTAAGTCTTTTATTCCGTTCTTTGACCAAGAAGGTTCACCACCAAACAAAAGACACGGAAAACAAAACAAACTATTTTTAATTTCACACCCACAAATCCAGTCATTTTTCTGATAAATATTCATTTTGAATTTTCTTATAACGTCTTTATCTTTAACAGATTGTTTATTTTCTAAACATAATTGAGGCATCGGCCGTTTAAGATTTTTTATTGGTTTTTTTTCTTCATACGTTAACCGCGAAAACGTGTTATTCTGTAACGCAGACACGAAGTTCATCTTACACCAGCGGTGAGCAGACTGGGAATCTTGCTCACATGCTATGTATTAAACGATATGGAACTAGAACAAAATACAGTTCTCCCCACCTTCAATGTAATGTTTAATGGCTTAACGCAGCAACGGTAGGGCATTGCTCATGGGTATGTTTCTCTCGGTGGAAGGGGTAAACATTCGAATAGTCTCTCGTCATTATGTCTGTGACGACGATCGGTGCATGTAGGTTGTCTCGCGAGCCGCACACGCCACGTTCCTGTTCAATAACTATGAATACGTAATAAATAAATACTTTCACAGTTAGTCGCCGCTTGGTTTGTTTTGTTTCAAAATTCCAGGGGGTGCAATTGCTCACTTGCTCTCATTAAAGAGCCGCCACTGTGTAGATCGTTTCTAAACTCGCATTAAAAAATATACCATTCGACTGTCACCATTATATCTACCAATTCCTGCAACGCATCGTAAGCCTTGTCTGCATAAACATCAACGACTGTTGCAAATAGACACAAGAAAAGTTTTGTGTTTATTAATATATAATTCCAAGTATTTAACGGTACATAAATTGTTTAGAATATTTAAATAAGTTTTTTGCATTCACCATATGCATTAGTTTTTGCATAAATGTTCATATTATTATGATATAACAAAGAGTTTGTTTTAATCATTTGTAATAATAATAAATTCGGATACCTTCTGGTGTTTACGTTTTCAAACAACGCTTTTAACGTGGCATACGATTATTGAAATAGCAGCAACTAATGGCTGGCTTTAAGTATCCTGCGAAACATGGCAGTAGCTCAAAAAATGTGCGTATATACAAATTTTACAATATTTTGAAAATGATAGATTAGACCAAAGAAAATCTAAATACAAAATCATTGAAACTAGAAAAATTAACTAGAGAGAAATTGGAGCAAGAAAATTTAAAAAATTAAAATTAGACGGAGAAAGCCTAAATAGAGAGCAATTGGGGATAGAAAATTTAACTGAAGAAAAATTAGAGAAAGAAAATTTGGAAAACGAACAATTAGATGAGGAAAAATTGGATAAAGAAAAAGTGGACGAGAGAAAATTATCTGAGAGAAAATTTAGCTTAGGCCACGAGCATCCGTAGATATATTCATAGAGCATTTGAAATATGCCAAAGTACTAGAACAATCTAAGAAACCCAAGTCGGGACCATCCACTACCAGCAAATTTAACTGAAGAAAAATTAGAGAAAGAAAATTTGGAAAACGAACAATTAGATGAGGAAAAATTGGATAAAGAAAAAATGGACGAGAGAAAATTATCTGAGAGAAAATTTAGCTTAGGCCACAAGCATCCGTAGATATATTCATAGAGCATTTGAAATATGCCAAAGTACTAGAACAATCTAAGAAATCCAAGTCGGGACCATCCACTACCAGCAAATTTAACTGAAGAAAAATTAGAGAAAGAAAATTTGGAAAACGAACAATTAGATGAGGAAAAATTGGATAAAGAAAAAGTGGACGAGAGAAAATTATCTGAGAGAAAATTTAGCTTAGGCCACAAGCATCCGTAGATATATTCATAGAGCATTTGAAATATGCCAAAGTACTAGAACAATCTAAGAAACCCAAGTCGGGACCATCCACTACCAGCAAATTTAACTGAAGAAAAATTAGAGAAAGAAAATTTGGAAAACGAACAATTAGATGAGGAAAAATTGGATAAAGAAAAAGTGGACGAGAGAAAATTATCTGAGAGAAAATTTAGCTTAGGCCACAAGCATCCGTAGATATATTCATAGAGCATTTGAAATATGCCAAAGTACTAGAACAATCTAAGAAACCCAAGTCGGGACCATCCACTCCCAGCAAATTTAACTGAAGAAAAATTAGAGAAAGAAAATTTGGAAAACGAACAATTAGATGAGGAAAAATTGGATAAAGAAAAAGTGGACGAGAGAAAATTATCTGAGAGAAAATTTAGCTTAGGCCACAAGCATCCGTAGATATATTCATAGAGCATTTGAAATATGCCAAAGTACTAGAACAATCTAAGAAACCCAAGTCGGGACCATCTACTCCCAGCAAATTTAACTGAAGAAAAATTAGATAAAGAAAATTTGGAAAACGAACAATTAGATGAGGAAAAATTGGATAAAGAAAAAGTGGACGAGAGAAAATTATCTGAGAGAAAATTTAGCTTAGGCCACAAGCATCCGTAGATATATTCATAGAGCATTTGAAATATGCCAAAGTACTAGAACAATCTAAGAAACCTAAGTCGGGACCATCTACTCCCAGCAAATTTAACTGAAGAAAAATTAGATAAAGAAAATTTGGAAAACGAACAATTAGATGAGGAAAAATTGGATAAAGAAAAAGTGGACGAGAGAAAATTATCTGAGAGAAAATTTAGCTAAGGTCACAAGCATCCGTAGATATATTCATAGAGCATTTGAAATATGCCAAAGTACTAGAACAATCTAAGAAACCCAAGTCGGGACCATCTACTCCCAGCAAATTTAACTGAAGAAAAATTAGATAAAGAAAATTTGGAAAACGAACAATTAGATGAGGAAAAATTGGATAAAGAAAAAGTGGACGAGAGAAAATTATCTGAGAGAAAATTTAGCTTAGGCCACAAGCATCCGTAGATATATTCATAGAGCATTTGAAATATGCCAAAGTACTAGAACAATCTAAGAAACCCAAGTCGGGACCATCCACTCCCAGCAAATTTAACTGAAGAAAAATTAGAGAAAATTTGGAAAACGAACAATTAGATGAGGAAAAATTGGATAAAGAAAAAGTGGACGAGAGAATATTATCTGAGAGAAAATTTAGCTTAGGCCACAAGCATCCGTAGATATATTCATAGAGCATTTGAAATATGCCAAAGTACTAGAACAATCTAAGAAACCCAAGTCGGGACCATCCACTCCCAGCAAATTTAACTGAAGAAAAATTAGAGAAAATTTGGAAAACGAACAATTAGATGAGGAAAAATTGGATAAAGAAAAAGTGGAGGAGAGAATATTATCTGAGAGAAAATTTAGCTTAGGCCACAAGCATCCGTAGATATATTCATAGAGCATTTGAAATATGCCAAAGTACTAGAACAATCTAAGAAACCCAAGTCGGGACCATCCACTACCAGCAAATCTGTCAAAACATGGAGAACGTATGACATTGACAGAGAAAGAGAGAAAGAGGAGAAAGAAAAAATGAACAAACAAAACCAACATCGAAGAAAAAAGTCCTAAGCAAAATAAAAAGGAACCAAGGACTAAAAGTGGAAGTAGCAGAAGTGGGGTGTCTGCGAAGAAAGATTGTACAGTGATGCCGAAGAAGAAAGTGATAAAAATGTTGGATGCGATACTTGCCCAATATCACGTCATTTAAATTGTAAAAAGTATACATGTGCGAGATAGGGGAACTGGATCCGATTTCACTCAGACTAGACCGACTCGTGTTTTGTCGGCTGTCGGGTACCGTATTACCACCGGTTTCTCCATTGAGGAAAAAATACTATGGAGACGCTGTAAAGCATCTTTGCAGTACGCTCAAAACGGGGCCATTGGGATAAGTGTGGGACCAATATGGCGGCCTCACCTGGTCCGAATTACTCAAAATTATAATCTGTCATCCCACACCTATCAGGCCCAAGTTTAATATAATAGTATGTAAGTCGTGGTTTTGAATTTTTTGGGGAATTCCAACAAATGTTTTATCTTATACAGGAATTTTGTCCAAGGTACGCTTATAACTGAAGATTGAAAAAGAAGAAATGTAGTTTAAGAAATATTTATATGACTTAAGTGTAGTATCAATATGGCGGACCTGTACCCGGTTAGATCACGTGACGTCGTCTCCCTACCTATTCTTTCTCAATGGGTTTCCCCGAGAGCCGACAAAACACGAGTCGGTCTAGTCTGAGTGAAATCCGATCCACTTCCCCTATCTCGCCCCTGTATAGTAAAAAGTAAGAATTAAGTACCGATTTTTTTAAATTTACAATGACCATGGCAGATTTAACAGAAAATAATATGTTATTTTTTTAATTATATAGCGGAAAATATACACTCAGTTGTTTTTTATTTACTATTTCATCCTTTTATTTACTCAATTTCATTGAAAAGACAAAAAACAAAACAATACCACTAGTATGAGGGGACAAAAGGTTTATACGGACCTGGCAAAAATTGACAAGGACGACTACTACCAAATATGTATGTTTTCAAAAGAATAGAAAAAAGTATGCTTCATATTAAAAATTCTCTGCAAAATATATCAAACGTGTACTTCTAATTTAATTATAAACAAAAACATAACTTACCTATTAGTCATTAGGCAGCAATGTTAACAAAAAGGTTATGAGAATATTAATATAATTTAATTACGTCGTTAACAGATACTGTTGGAGTTGAACCTAGCTGACTTATGCATACCGAACAGAAATTATCAATAAAAAAGTTTAGCGTTTTTTATTTAATTGGTAAATATTTATACAGACGAAATTTTCAAAAAAAAAAAAAATTAAAAGTCAGAATAAGCACACTAAATACTACATGCAATAGATTAGTTCAAAGTATAAACGTAAAGTAAAATACAGACAAACATTTTTAGGAATACTGCATTTGAAATTATTAGTCAGTGACCCTATTTTAATATTTTAGAATTTTAAAATATCTTTATTTAACTTTCTTTTTATATTGTAGAGCGCGGACACGGACGGTTGATGACTCATCGCCCATGGGTGCACTATTGAAATGTTGTATTTTTAACGAGGTTTTAATTTTATCTATATAATTGGATAACAAGTGGCTGGTGATCTATAAAATACAAAATACCTTATTATTTGTTCATTTTCTCTTCTGTAAGACTTCTTCTCTTTGAATTAAGTACATCCTTGTAGATAGAAAACGTCCTTTCTACATCGCAACTGGTTATAGGTGCGTACTGGAAATATTCTTTTATTTCAGCGTATTTAGCATACACAATTGCCGCAATGTTATTAAATCAGGATTCCTATTAAAAACTGTGTCTAACTTTTGCCGAAGGCCACCTCCGAAGTCACTTGGAGTACTTTTGAAATTATTAATAGCCCGCATCTAATGTGGTTAATCCATCTTTTAATTTGAGATTTTGATTTTCAAAATATGTGATTAGTTTAGGCACATTTCCAAAGTGTTCCTGAAGGAATAACAACTGATTTTTTAAATTTGGGATTTGTGTTAGTTCCTTGCACTCAGAAATACTTCGAGCATCGCCATTTAAACATGTAACGAAATTTTGTAAACTATCGAAATTCTATGCATAAAAACTATTTCTGTGTATGTTTTAGCAAAGCTAAGTGACGAACGTGCGATTTTTTGGCATTCTGTAACGATATTTTACACACTGTCATAAATTTCGGAATTACTGACAATTCATTTTCATATCAGAAAAAGTAACATAAACAACGTTCTAGATCTAAATAAATGATAACTAAAAATGTACGCGTATGTTATTGAAACTAAACGAAATCCAGTGCACACTTACGTCTAGATAATTGGGAGAAGTCGATTCAATAAACCGGTATTAAACAGACTATAACAAAAATTACGAAGTACGTAATTAACAGTCAAAACAATGAAAAAACGAAACTAACGTAAGTATGAATGAAAATTTTATTTCTCTTGCGAAATATAAGGTAAATATAATAATTTTTAAAAACCCCTCACGCTCCTATCTAAGCCGATGAAAAAGAGATTTTACTCCTAAATTCCTTATTTTATGGGCATTTTTTGCTGTCATCCTCGGGCACTTCTCGGGTGTAAACAGATGTTGCAGTTCACCATATGAATTAGTGCTATTCAGTAAGCGTGTGTTGTTTACATTATTTCTTTGCTCCGTTGTAATTTCGTCGTAGTTTAAACCGGTCATGTCCGCGCCCTATATATAAGATATGTCATAGGTGCATAAAATATTTTTCCTCTACTTCTTCTTATTGTTACAAAAAATTTCAATTAAAATGTGTTTATATTTATTTATTATGTAATCAAATACATTTCTTAAAGAAAATATTTATTTTTAAATTTATCACAATAGTTTATCACTGTAATAGAATAAATACAATAAATATTTAATAAATATCGTTGCACATGAACAAATCTAATCAAATAAGTCATAAATAATGTACAAGTAATTAAATTTTAATGAACAACGTTATCTATTATGATTACATTAATTTAAATTGAATTTGATGGATAAAAATTAAATATACAAAGGTTGGTCAAATGTTTTGGAACTAATTAACGAATAGAAAACAATGCACCACAATCTTAACGTATACATTTTTTTTTATTATTTGTCAAAGATATATTTTTTGAACATTACAGCTACAACTATTCTTACTTTTTTAAATCCTGACAAATAAAGGTTATTTTAAATGAAGTTATTAATGACAGGATAAATTTAATTTTGTAATTATTAAAATTCTTATTGATTTGTCACATCATTATTGGACCACTTGAGGTGTTTTAGTCAGGTTATCATCCACACTTTGGCAAAACAAAGTTTTCTTTCACCCCGGTAATGTGCCTGTTTGCATTTCTTCCACATTCAACGTCTTCTAAACACTAAGGAAATAGTTCATTGGATAAAGATTCAAATCAAATGATGAAGTCAAGGCGTCAAAAAATATTCGGCAATCTGTTATTTGAGGAACCGGACGAGTAATATTTTATGGATATTATAAAAAAAATTGTATAGTCAATGTTCTAAACGCATTATATTGAAAGATCAAAAATTTTATGATTTTTTTTGTCAAAGTGAGAGAATTCCGAACTATACTTGCTGTTTCGAAATGGCATGAAATGACTTGAAACTTTTTTTTGTTTCTAAATCCTAGAAGAAGTTTTTAGAAGGCCACATTTGTCGTTGCTGAACTTATAATAAATGTTGGGAGCATTTTGTGGAGGAAATTTTAACAACGAATTATCATGGTTTCAAATCAACATTTCTGTTGCTGCTTGTTCTTAGATCGTTAGTGCAATTACTTCAATTTGATTAGGATACCTACTATTCATTAATTACAGTGAATGGTTTAAGTTACTTTTGATAATCAGAAGAATGATCTCTTTGCTTACAGATTTGACGCGCTTTTCTTTCTTGAAAATGAATACCTTGTGCACTGCAGTGGCGGCTGCTGCAGGGAGGGCAACGGGGCACTGCCCCCCCCCCCCCGTGATAAATTTCTTTTAACAGATAAATTAAGTATAAACACCTAACTTGTATACAATTTTTCTGATTTTTTTGGTAACAAATAATATCCCTAGCAGCAAAATCACTATATGCACACTTGTCCTACATTAGCAAATATAAATTTTTATCCTTCTTTAAAATTGTGATTTTGTTGCTTGGAATTTTTTCGGAAGTAACAGTTCTTCTCTTCAGCGCGTTCAGTCTGACGTAGGCTCCGGGGCATCTCGCGCGACTGCAGCGTTTGTATTAGAAATCGAGTGGATGAAAAGTGGCGCGGGGCGAGAGCGGTGTATGTCAGCGAGCGGGCACTGCTCTGTGATGCCGGATGACATCCAGTATGTAATATCACAGAATAGCAGTGACAAAAGCCTCACTTGCATAATTCCGATATTTGTGCGCAAAATCAGACAAGGACACATTTCAAAATGGCGTGTTTTGTTTTTGTTGTGTACCTGTATATTGTTGTATAAATATAACCTGTCTAAGTTTTATAACTTGTAATTTACGAACGAATAATAAGTAAAGGTGCCAGTTAAATTGTTGTTGATATAAATAATGGAAACTGTACGAAAGAAGAATTTTGGCGTACGAAGATGTATTTTTACTTGTAAAAATGTTCAGCAACAAAATATATTCTACAGTTTCTTTTCGTTTCTTAAAGCAGAAAATCGGTAAGTTATAGCTATTGAGTAACAGTTAATTTGTAATAAGTCATCTTTTTTGTAGTGTCTTACAGTGGATCACCAGCTGTAACCGGAATAACCTTCTAAGTAAAGATTTGTCAAAATTATGGCAAACAACATTTGTGTGTGGTAAACACTTTGAATCACACATGTGTTTAAATGATTTAAGGAATCCAATGCAATTCCCGCATTATTTCTCTCACTCTGTATGGAAACACCAGAAACAACAACAGTTTTTGATGCAAAATTATAAATGTGTTTTTAATATAAACTATCATATAATTAAAATATTTCCAAAATTATTTGTTAGCATTTATCTTTTATATATTCAGCAATTTTTGTCTATATTAAGTTGCAATACCGTTGCATTGTAATTTTAAAATATGTAACTTCATACATCATTGAAGTAGAATAAATATAATAACATGACTTTATAATTTGAAATATTCCAAAAAATCTGTACATGATGATAACAATGTTTTACTTTAATTTCTCTAATAAGATATTTCGTAATTTAAATTTGTAAACTTATTTACTATATACAAAAAATATATGATCTTATTTATCATTGTTAAATATGTTTTGATAAGATTTGCACTTATAATTAAAGTTTTTATTAGAGATAAAGCATGAATATAAATACTTCTAATGTGGTTTTTATCTTTTTATATTAGTGAAGGAACCTCCTTCGAAAATAAGAATTTTAGAGAACATCGTTATCTCTCACAGCCATGACCATATTGAAAAGAAATCAATTCAAACCTCACCGGTTAAGGAACTATCTACAGATAAATGTTTATTATAAAATATTGTTTTATAAGAACTAAGTATTATTTGAAATTTTAAAAGCATACTAATTTCAAAATGTATTTTAGAATGTGTGGAAACTATGAATGTTCCTAGCACAAGTGATATTGGATCCCAAAATTTAGAAAAAACTGAACCACCTATAGGTATGATAATTAATATTTACAATACAAAATTATATTATGAGCAAAACATAAAATACGTTTAGCTGTTTAACTAAAGAATTCGAAGTCATTTTTGAACAAAAATTCAACACATATGTATTTAACAAGAAGAATAATTTAGAACTTTTCAGTTACACACATACAATTAATTTGTATTTAATGAAATGTATAATTTTTTAATTGTATTTTAGCAGTTATGGAAATTCCTACTACAAGTGATGTTGGGGTTCAACCAGAAAAAATCTCTTTACCCATACACCCAGAAAGGAAAGACTGAGAAAATCTCTAAAACAGCATCGAGTTGTAGCTACTAAATCTAAAATGAAATCCTATCCTAAACAGGAGAATTTACAATATTTTCTAGGGCTTTGTGACAGATATTTATTAAAAGAACTGGCAACTGTTGTTAAATTTAATGCAGTTAATAAAAATAAGAATATTGCAATATTGTTTTTCAACTTTGAAGAGTCTAAAAACATTTTCTAGAAATACCATGCAGGAAAGCAGACTATGTGCCTCAGCAATGTGTTCCATTGAAAAACAATTACTGACATCAACACCAAACTTCAATGAATTAGTTATTAATCATTTTGCTAATCGTAAGGAACGGCGAATGGATTTTATTTTCAAACAAGTTAATTAAATAACATATTGAGTTTATTTTTTGTCTGCACTTAATTTTTGATATTAAATCAAATCACGGGCCGCCACTGGTGCACTATGCTGTTTATTAAACAACCATGCCGTCGTTCTCTGACCAGCTTTCATATAGTGAGCAAGCATTTTCATTACTTATACCATCCATGTTGAAGAAATTATTTTTATTTTTTATCTGTACTGTTCTTTATGTTCCACGGGCGAATAATTATCATTTTAAGACTAAATTAGATTTAAGCCATAAGTTCATATTTTTCCTTTAAGTATAACTAGCAAACTATTGAAACACGTTGTACATGCATATATACAGTGTGGTGATAAAGTCTGGACAAAATTCATAAAAGCGTTCTATATTGTTCTATATTTTTGTTTTTAAAATGTGATTTGATGATTTTTTTTGGAATGGCGTCATTGGTGTTTGCACAATGACGTCGTGAATGTTTTTTTCTGTTCTTAATAGACCTTCTTACTGCTTAAACGTGGGTGTAGCTTACATAACATTTTCTTAAATAAATCAAAAAACAAACATACAATGAATATTAAACAAAACTTAACGTAAATGTTCAAAGTGTCTCCCTCCAACTATTGGGCCCCGACCAGCACGATAGTAAGTACAACTTTCTATACTGTGCTCAATAATATCTGGCCTAATTTGTTGCATTGCATCAAGAAATTCTCTAATGTACATCTTTCAAATTGTTGGGTCTATTGAAATAAACTTTTGATTTCAAGTATCCCCATAGTTAAAAATCTAAAGGCATTAGGTCGGGGGAACGCGCTGGCCACTCAATTGATCCATCTTTCTGTAAATGTAGCATCAAGGTATTGACGGACTTCTATGCGAAAAACCAAATATCCTGATGAGGTACGTCGCCATCTTGATTATTAGGAAAAAGAGCTGACACCAAATCAAATTGCAAAAAATGTAAATATCGGGCAGCAGTCAGGTTTTCTTCAAAAAAGTAAGGTTCTAAAAAATGCTGTCTATCATTCCTATCTATACATTTAATTTTTCCTGATTTTAACTGTGTGATTTCTGGATTCAGTGAGGATTATCCCGTGATGAATACCTGCAGTTATGGCGATGTACTGATCCGTTGAGGAAAAAAGTGGCTTCATCATAAAAAATAATGTTGTTTAAAAAATTCGTAACATTAATTCTTCACAAAATTGCAATCGGCCATCTGGACGATTTTCGTTTATCTCGTGAATTAGGTGCACTTAGTACGGACGATACTTTTCCTTTTTAAATATTTTTACAACAAATTGTGGTTCACGTTGTCTTGTAGAAATAATAATAATAAATACATTTATTAATATTCCCATGCTACATATTCTTAAATATACCGTAGTCGTCAAATTTTAATTTCGGTTTGTACTTCTATCCCATGCAGAAATGACCTTATAATATGCAGCGATGCCTGCTTGCTAACAGTGGTGGGAGAGCAACGCATTGTCGGGGGACCCTCACCCCTTACATTTCATAGGAAACATTTGTCGAGTGTACTGTCTTGGCAGCCTCGCTTATGTTTATCTTTAGTTTATTTCGTCGCGCTCTTTTCCTCTTTCTACTTTCGTATCAGAAATTAAAATATGTCGACTACGGTATATACATACAACATTAATAATAATAATAATATTAATAAATACATCCATTAACTACAGTTATATATACATGTATACCTACATAAAGTATGTGCGAACCGAATGTATGTGCACGCGTGAGAGTGACCGCTGTGTCTTTTTAACAGATTACTCAAGTAAAAATTAATAGTTAATTGTGGAAGTTACACTGTTCTGTTAAGCAAATCGTGAGGATTCCATTTGTTAAAATGCCGGTTTGAAAAAGTGAGTAATTCACTGATTAAATGAGTTAAACGTAGACGTATAGTGTCAACATGAAATGAATATACACCTGTCTTTTTCCTCATCGTTATAAAGAAATAATATACAGCGAAAATACACTCTTCTTGTTTTTGCTCACTGGGTCGCTGAACTGTTTATTCTTATTGATAAATATTATATTGGAGGAACTGCATTGCGATGAATACGAGACTTAAAGTACATAAAAATAAATAAATATTTGTTTACAGTTACCTTAGAGTAAGTTATCAATCCATCTAATATTAAACACTGCGTGTTTTCATCTCCTTTTTATGCACATACTTGTAAGAAGTGTTGGTTTTTAAAAAAACCGGAATATTTTCATAACATGAATACGAGACAAAAAGTATTGAAGGAAAAACTATCAACAAAGAATCAAACAGTTATTCTGAAAAACCAGGAATGCTTAAATAATAGCTATATTAGTATTGAATACAATAATGATACTAACGATAAAAATATTTATGAGAAATGTGATTTGAATACTATTATATTAGATTTACGTAATAAATTAGCAGAACGAGATAATGAAAAGGTTTTGCTTTTAGAAGCAAAAACTGCCCTTATTAATGAAAGAGAGGCATTACAAAGTGAGATAGTTAATTATGAGACAATAATTAAACAACAAAACGATATTATTGAAAAATTATCACAAAATCGAATTTTTTTTAATGATGCAACTACCCAAACCTTTGATATTAAAAATCATCAAGACAACGGAACTCAAACTGTGGATTTAAATTCAAATTTTAAGAAGTTCAATACGAATATTACACTCGCAAATTGTGGTATTAACGATGGTATTAACGATGAAAGAAAAAATAAACAAGCGGAAGCCATTGAAAATAATGAACTGAGTGATAACCCACAAAGAAAACTAGTATTGTTGTCTGATAGTCATGGAAGATCTTATAGTCAAATGTTAAAAAACAAAGTGGGAACGACTGATCCTACAATAGGAATAGTGAAGCCGGGTGCAAAATTAGTTAATATCATTGAAAACCTTGAGAACGCAGTCAAAGAACTGACCAAATCAGATATTTTAATAATAATGGGTGGCTCGAATGATATGGAGGATTGTGGTGATAGTGTCAGTATACAGAACTTATTGAACACATTTGAAAAGATAATGGAAACAACTACCCGAACAAATATAATAATTAGTACTATTCCGTTTGTATTAAGTAAAAGATATCTCAATAAGGTCATAGAGCATATTAACCATCGCATATATAGCATGGCGAAAAAATATAATCACGTAAATATTTTTTGTATAAATAACTTAATATACGCTGAAAGTTATGTTAGAGATGGCATCCATTTACAGTATCAAATCAAAAAATATGTTAGCAAACAATTGTTAGGAGTTATAAAAGATATAATGGAACCAAAGACTGTCCAAAAAAATGGTATTTTTTTAGAAGAAATTTTGAATATGAGGAAGATTCAATAAATATGTCAATTGTGCATCAAAATGTCCAATGTATCAACAACAAAATAAATGAACTTGATCTGTTTCTGGAAAGTGGTTGTGATGTGTTTTGTGTTTCCGAACATTGGTGTGTCGGGAATGATATTGAGAAGCTAAAAATAGAAAACTTTAGTTTAATAGATTATTATGGTAGAAAAAACCGGAAACATGGGGGGGTAGCAATATATGTGCGTAATAACATAGCCAAATTTAGTAGTGGCATTGATGCAGTCAGGAATGTTTCGGTTGATATTGATTTTGAGTGTGTTGTGACTAGGGTTCAGCTGCCCAATTTAAAATTGCTGGTAGCAGCGATTTATAGGAGCAATAAAGGTAGTTTTTCTATTTTTTTGGATAGGCTCAATCAAGTGTTGGAAATCTTACAGAATTTTACAGGGTATAGTATTGTTCTTTGTGGGGACTATAATATTAACTTTTTGTCTTCTTCAAGTGAATTAGAAACATTTAGAGATTTACTATCGGCACATAATATTATTATAACCTTGAATGAGCCTACGAGAAAAAGTAGTTGCTTAGATAATATATGTATTAGTTCAGAGTTAATGAGATTTGAGGTTGCTGTTGTTCATAATGGTTTATCTGATCATTCAGCCCAGTTGCTTGTATTTCCAATAATGCCTGAAATTCCTCCTTCTAATACCTTAAGCATATCATATAGACAAATAAAAAATAAAAATAAAATAGAAAATTTCAAGGAAGTGCTGGGGCAACTGAATTGGGCAAGCATTATTGATCATGTGGACGTTGACCGACAATGGGAAGGGTTTATTGATACCATTAAGTATAATTTTGAGATTGCTTTTCCTTTGGTACATAAAAAAATTAAAGACGGGGGTGTTCATAATGCATGGATCACAACTGGAATAAGAGTGTCTGCACTAAAGTTGAAGGAGTTATACAAAACTACGTTAACCGGAAATGTTGTAAATATAGATTACTATAAAAAATATAAAACTGTATATAAAAAAGTAATTGCAAGCGCTAAGCTATTGCATAACAACCGAATTATGTCACAGTCGTCAAACAAGGTTCGCGCTGCGTGGAATATTATAGGCTCATATACTGGCTCGGGGGAGAAGGCGAAGGGGAATTCTGCCATAAGCGTAAAGGAGGAAACGGTCACGGATCCGAAACTGGTTGCAGAACATTTTAATGACTACTTCCATGGCGTGGCAGACGGTTTGCTCGCCACAGGTTCCCGAGTTGAGCGGTTTGATGAAGTTGGTTCGGCTTCGATGAATTCTTTTTTCTTTGAGCCTGTCTATGAACAAGAAGTTAAACAGATTATATGCCAACTTAAAAATACACACTCATATGGTGAGGATCAAATTAGTACTAATTTGCTGAAGTGTTGTGCTGATGAAGTAGTTGCGCCATTGACACAGCTTATAAATCAGTCCGTAGTTCGTGGCAAATTCCCAATGGTATTAAAAGTTTCAAGAATTAAACCTATTCCTAAGGGTGATTCAGAGCGGGTCGTGAGCAACTATCGTCCCGTATCTCTGCTGAGCTCGTTCTCAAAAGTATATGAGAAAGCAATGGCAGTAAGACTATTACAGTTCTTAGAGAAATATAGGTTACTGAATGATCGACAGTTTGGTTTCCGAAGGGGTTACAGCACGTCGGCTGCGATAGCGTGTTTCCTCGATTTATTATATAGTGACATTGATGCGGGGAACTTGTCTTTCGGTATATTTTTGGATCTCAGCAAAGCGTTTGATCTGGTCAACCATGAAATACTGCTTCGTAAGTTGCACAGGTATGGTATAAGGGGCAATGTATTGGATTGGTTTAGAAGCTATCTGAGTAATCGTGTGCACTACGTAGAAATAAATGGTCATCGCTCTAGGAAATTGCCTCTAAATAGAGGGGTGCCTCAAGGAAGTGTTCTTGGCCCTCTATTATATATAATATATGTCAATGACTTTAACATAGACAAAAGTGTCTTGTATGCAGATGATACGTCCCTGCTGGTGAGTGCTACAACAAAACCAGGTGTGTTAAAAACTGCCGAACATAATATGACTATCATCGAGGATTATATGTTGGCTAATGATTTGGTTGTGAATAATAACAAAACAGCATTTATAGAGTTTAGAGCTGCAACATATGATAGGACTGAGTCTAGCCTACTTAGATACGGTATGAGTATTGCTCAGGTAGATAGCATTAAGTTCTTGGGTCTTACGATTGACTATGCTTGTAAGTGGAGGGAACATATCAATAATTTATGCAATAGACTGACGCCCATGTGTTTTGTTCTCAGGAGGCTAAGGGTGGAAGTGGGTTTTGATGTGCTGCTATCGTTTTATCATGGTCACTTTCATTCGGTGTTATCTTATGCAATTATAGCGTGGGGATCCTCTCCAGATTTCAATCGAGTTTTTAAAATACAAAAACGTGCAATACGAGCAATGAATGGACTTAGCTATAGAACAAGTTGTAGAGATTATTTTGCTTATATGGGGATATTGTCCCTGCCATGCGTTTATATAATGCAATTATTATTGTATGCTTGGAATAATATTGATAGAATGAAAAAATTGGGTAGCTATCACACGTACAACACACGCCATGGGTCGGTGCTTGAACTTCCTAAACATAGATTGTCATTTTACGAGCGCGGTCCTCATTACTTGGCCATAAAAGCTTACAATAAGTTGCCAGAGCGTTTTAAGTCGGGAAGTGTCGGTGTTTTTGGGAGTTCTATTAAACGGTTCTTGCTGCAAAAATGCTACTACTCACTGGATGAATTTTTCAATGATAAGAGTGATTAGCATATTTCGTTATTCGCTGTTTTAAAAATAAAAATAAAGAAAAACTGAAACACAGAAAAAAAAGAAAAGAAAAAACAATTTTAAAAAAAATTAGAAAAATCTAAAGCACTCCCAACAAAATTAAAAATAAAGGAAATCGCGGGACACTCACCGTGGCTCCTGCAAATACCCTTTGTATTTCTTTTTAAAAGCGCTACAACTGATAAAATTTTTATTTTATTGATGCTGTGGATAATATAATGATGTTCCTCTACTTCACTTATTTTTGTTTCATCACTTATTCGTAATCGACTTTCTAGAGACATATCTTTTACACTTCCAGTTTCCGTAAATTTAGCGACCAATTTACTTACGGCTGATATTGCAATTGGAGGTCTATTAGGATGTGCTTGATTGAATAACTCACAGGCTGCCGCATGACTTCTTAGCTAGTCACCAAGCATTATTAAAATCCCTATTCATTCCTGTTCAGTTAAATGTGCCGTTTTTTGTTCTTAATTTCAAAATTTAGATTGGCTTTTTCAATTTAGATAATATTCAAACTGTTCCCGGTTGAGTTGATTGAATTAAAATTTTTCTTAAAATAATTTTTACTTTGTAAATGTGTCATTTATTCAAAAAAAATGTTATATAATGTGCCAATTTTACTACATCACCCTTTAAGCAGTTAGAAGGTCTATTAAAAACTGAAAAAAAATAGTGAAGGTTGTTATTTAAAAACAAAGATGATTGTGTAAAAACCAATGACGTCATTTAAAAAGAATTCCGTCAAAAGACGGCATTCTAAAAAAACACATTATAGAAAGCTTTTATGATTTTTTCCAAACTTTATCACCACATATATGTATATACAGTGTGGAAATAAAGTAACGGATAGAGGCATTAACTTCGTTAATATTCATCATTTTTTGAAAAAAATCTGGAAGGGGTATAGCGATTTTAATTAAAGGGAATATTTTCATCGCATTTCCAGTTTCTTACTTCATTTGTTTCTCATGTTATGATGTCACCGACTTTTTTTTTTTTAGATGACAACCTATAATTTTTTTAATTGATTTCGATAGTACTTTCAATTCTCTATCCAACGGTATAAAATTTTTATAATGTTATATTTGAAAAAAATTGAGAAAAGTAGTCTTGAAGTTCAAATATTAAAAATTCATTATATTGGCAAAATAAATTTAGTTACCGATGCCTATAACAAAAAACATTAGTTGCAGCTGTCAGAAAATAATAATTTGTCAGTAACACATTAAAGTAAGTGTTATTTCTCTTTTCTAAATTAGAATAACTTAATTTTGGCCCAGAATTGGACACGAAATTGGATTAATATCAGCTCAAACTATTCAGAATGTGATAAATGAGTTTTATAATCATATTGGGTATTGTCGGATGGTCCAGGGTCGTCATTTTGAACACTTAATGAAATGTAATTTAAAAAGTGTTATTTCTGTGCTTATATTTGTGTGATGTTATTGTTAATTTTTTTCCTGGTTAATGAATTTAGTTGTAATGTGAATATTAACTTTGAATGGTGTAGATAGTAAATTTACAATTCGATTTTTCAATAATTTTATATTATATACAATAAAAGCCATTTTTATAATAAAAGCCAATTTGCCGTCAACTTTTCCATCAAATTTATGTGACTAAATTCGTTTAATGAATTTTTAATATTTGAACTTCAAGAGTCCTTTTCTCAATTTTTTTCAAATATAATATTATGAAAATTTTATACCGTTGGAGAGAGAATTGAAAGTAATATTGAAATCAATTAAAAAAATTATAGGTTGCCATTTAAAAAAAAGTCGGTGACATCATAACATGAAAAACACATGAAGTAATAAACTAAAAATGCGATAAAAATATTTCCTTTAGTTAATATCGCTATACCCCTTCGACATCTTTTTCAAAAAATGAATATTAACGAAGTTAATGGCTCTATCCGTTAAGTACTTTATATTCACACTATATATTAAAATAAATATATTTCAGTATTTTATGAATAAAATTACAAATAAATTACTTTACGAATTACAATACAGTTCCGGTAAAGAATTAAAATACATGTTGACTCCGACATTTTTTTCCGTATAGGTAACTTATAAGCGTTGGAGGTTAAGAGTATGTACTCAGGTACGTACTCAAGTAAACGATCACAGAAAGATCAATATCTAAAATTCATCAAGCCTCTTCTATTAAATTTTTATTCTGTCCATTTGAAGAATTTTCAAAGTCTTCTTTACTTAACCTGCTGTTCTTCACGATCGGTTTCCTATCGGTGATTTCTAATAATTCTGTTTTCGCGTTCTTCTTCTTTCTCTTCGACGTGATATACATGGTGTTATATTTGAAATATTCGACGATCTCACTTAACTTTTTCTCGTGCGTTTCTGGTAAGAATACGTAACAGTATAAGATTCCAATTAAACATATGACTGCGAAAAACCACTGAGCGTGCACTATACCGCCCAGGAGGTGGGTAAGACTGGGATAGGTTTGTAGAGCCAGGAACATGATTAAGTTACCGCTACTGATGGCCAGACTTTGAGCGGTTCCTCGAATTTCCAAGGGAAATAGTTCTGGTGTCATCGTCCATGGAATTGGTAACAAACCAATCATGGATGTCACGACGTACATGAGAACGCACACTACTGGGACCCATGTCATAGTGGAAGTACCTGTAAGTTAAAGAAAATAATGTAAGAAGAAATTTTTTACACGTATATAGACAGACATAGTTTGTTTATACAGTGATATAAAGTTTCTAGGACGAAGATGTTATTGCAATAGAAAACATATGTCTGACCTTAAGCCATATTATCATACTCGTAGCACAACCTTAAGAGGAGCGTTTACATGTCGAAAATTAAGGCATCGCCGTTTCGCGTTTTTTAAACTCATTTTGTAATTTTAGAATCTCAAATTTGGGTTAGTGATGCAAAAGGCATAAATTTATAATGTCAAGGTCAGTTTTTGTACTAATTTATTTTCTTAAGAAAGTTACGTGTTTTAGAAATAACCACAAAAATGCATGAATTTGATTAATGTCTACCAACTAAGGCTGGTACAGAAAAGAACAAAAACGACATCTACGCGCTAGCTGCACATTTGATGTACGATATAAAGAAAAAATCAAATTTATGTAAATATTTTTAAAGATAAAAAACATTAAACAGTAAACATTGTCACACACATTTTACACGACGTTTTTCGAAGCTAATCGCGTCGTCTATCCCCACTTTACGGTATCTCTACCGGTCTAAGCGAAGACGAAAATCTATCGGAATCGGTCGGCTATTGCAGACTTAAATGCAAGTGACAGTTTAATTACAAACTAAATCCCAAAAAAGCTTCTGGTATAGACAACACCACCAACAGATAACTACAAAACCTCCCCCCAAAAGCAATAATGTCAATTCTAACATTCCCAAAGATATGGAAACATGCCAAAGTAATAGTTATACCTAAACCAGGAAAACCAAAAACAATACTAAACAGTTACAGGCCCATACGCCTGTTACCATCCATTAGCAAAGTGATAGAAAAAAATAATCCTACAGAAGATAAAGTACCACTCTGACAATTAAGACATAATACCAGAAGATCAACACGGGTTTAGAGAACATTCAACGATAACACAACTTTCAAAAGTGACTGAGATTATCCAAGAAGGGATTCAACAAAAATCAAGTGACAGCAGCTGTATTTCTCGACATAGCAAGGGCATTTGATAAAGTCTGGAGGCAGGGACTCATATATAAAATGATAATACACAATTACCCAACACACATCATAAAAATCACGAACAGTTTTCTCCAAGGACGCTGCTTTCAAGTTAGCATCCAGAACACACTTTCCTCAATAAAACATCCAACAGCGGGAGTGCCCCAGGGCTCATGCCTGTCACCGCACCTATATACAATATTTACAGCCGACATACCAGTATCAAATCCTACAAGATATTTAAAGACGGCCACCTTTGCAGATGATACGGCACTGCTCTCAACATCAAGATGTCCGACGAACGCGGTACAGGAACTCCAAACGCACCTAGACAACACGATAAAATGGTTCAAACAATGCACGACAACAATAAACGAAGACAAATCCCAAGCAATAATCTTTCAAAGGAATCGGAAAACAACAGACAACGAAATAATCATCAACATCAACACTATACCATGGAGTAGAGAAATTAAATAGGTACCTGGGAATATACCTGGATATAAAGCTCAATTATAACACATACATAGCAAAAACGATAACCAAAACCAAACAAACAAGATGTCAACTATGGCCTCTTATAGGCAGAAAAAGCCAGCTGAACATGAACAACAAAATTCTACTTTACAAACAAGTATTACGTCCAATATTCACATATGCATGCCCAATATGGGCACATATGTGCAAGACCAACATCAAAAAACTGCAAATAATACAAAACACCAGTCTTAGAATGATACTAAATGCTCCATGGTATATGAGAAATAATCAAATAATGAATGAAACAAATACCCCAACCATCATTGACTACATCAAGGAAAGAGCGCTCAGCTTCTATAACCAGATGGAAAACCACTCAAACCAAAATCTTAAAAGAGCACTCGCATATGATGGAAATGAAATCTTCAAACACAAAAGACCTAAAATGGTTCTACTTTAATTCTTAATCAAAATAAAGATAACAATAGTTAATCAAATTCAACTCCAACATTCCAACTCAGCTTCTATAACCAGATGGAAAACCACTCAAACCAAAATCTTAAAAGAGTACTCGCATACGATGGAAATGAAAACTTCAAACACAAAAGACCTAAAATGGTTCTACTTTAATACTCCTCCCTAAATCTTAATCAAAATAAAGATAAATAATAGCTAATCAAACTCAACTCCAACATTCCAAGATTCACCGTACTCAGATAAAGAGTAAAAGACTAAACCACTGGCAGTAAGCAAGATTTTTAGGTTAGTCTACCGGCAAAATAGCCTGATTGCATCTTATACGGATGCATGTGGTAGTTTTTCTTTCTTACAATTTTCTGGCATATTCCACAAGAAAGTCCAATCTCTTGAGAAAGACGTTTCAAAGGTTTTATGATTTTATTTTCCATACTTTGACAAACATCATTTATGACTTCTTCCGAAGAAGCAGTTGGTCTACCAGTACGTGATTTATAGCCCACACAACTAGTCTCACAAAAAACACCAACACAGTTGACAAAACATTTGTATTACACTATGGATGCTATTTCGTCTGTAAATTCTGACCTTCCCCGGCAAGTCTCATCGCTAACTAAATCAAACTAAATTTGACGAATGGTTTTCACAGTTCACAACCTGCAATTAAATTTTTGTGCGCCTGCCAACGTTAATAAAACGTCAGATAGATCTTCCATCGTTCAATTCTGACGTTTCGTGTAACATTAACGTCAACCTAACGTGGACTTTGAGTTGTCATTGTCAGCTGTACCGAACGACCTCCATACGGGATTTCACATAGACTTTAGACGCTATTCTGTCCGTCAATTGTGATGCTTGCCAGCAAGTATCATCGCGAACTTAAATTGACTAAGGACTACCCAAAATAACACAAAACATCAAATCAAAAATGTTCTACATTCAATTTTAATATCGTGCTTCGAGATGCATTGTGTCACCTGTGTGCCAAATTTCACGGCTGAAAGTGGGATAGACTCGTCTGGACATCGCACGCACAAAAATACTTCCTTTTATAAATATATATAGTATAGATAGATAAATTTATACTGACCTGCAAGTATCCACTTAGTAAATAATCCAGATATAATCATGCAGACAGCCATTCCAGCGCAACTGGTCATTACAAGGCCTCTCCTGGGAAAACGTTTTTGCAGATATGTATTCGCCATGGACATTATAAAACGTACCGTACCAACGAATATAGATGTCAAATAGGGATTCATGGTACTGCCGATTTGCTGAAAAGAAAGGACAATAAGTTAGAAGTGATACATCATGTACGTATATATGTATGTACCTGGAAAAAGTCGATCGAATTGAAGAGAGTAATGTAAATACCACTAAACTGTTGGAAAAAGAAGAATGCCAACAGGATGGCCAGAGGTTTCGTAGCAGTTGGTTTAAGGAATTCTCTCAATATCTGTGATATTCCAGTGTGTTTATTGGCCTCTTTTTCTTTATCTTTCTTTTCCTTTTCTTTTAGTAGGGAATCCAAATGGAGGTGTGCCATTGTTTTAGTCTAATTAAAGTAGAGAGAATTAATTAATTAAAATTAATGTCAATTAACATTTTATATATGTATATATGTTAGTTCAAGTTGGGTATATTTACTGCTAAATCTATTCTGCGCAACGATCTTAATATACATATTCTCAAATATACTGCTGATCTATATTTTATAAAAAAAATTCTGTCAGGTGGCTCACTTATTTTTAAAACATTGGGTAATGTGTAAACTACTGTAAACTAAACAATTCATAACTATTTTGAATAAAAATAAAAATAAAACTCTTGAAAACTTTCCACAATTTTTATTTAGTCTTTGCGACATAATATGTTTCGGTATTTTTCATACCATTCTCGAGCTGAACTAACAGGTCAATTTGTGACAGACATTCAATTAAAATTTCAATTTACATTTAATAAGTCATAATTTAGAAAATCTTGTTATTGTTAAAATCTATTGGCAGACAGGCAGTACATGGATTCAGAGAGTTTGTTGATGATTTTAACACTCTAGAGTTCTGCAAATTTCTGCGTCATCTGTTGTCTGTGATATGCTATTTTTAAGACATTTTTCATACTGGTATTGTAGTCGTATGTGTTTCTCTATATATGTGTTTTATTTTTACGCACATGTTTAGCGCACATGTTTAGTGCACATGTTTAGCGCACATGTTTAGCTATGCTAAGTATGTATACACAGGGAAGGGTAAGTATTTTCTCTTTGATAAATGCTTGCCTATATGTCAGTTCCTATTTCAGGTTGCTATTTAAGGCACGTTTTTGAAAGAGAAAAATCCGTTCAGCACCCGTAGTCATTCTCCAGAACTGCGCCATAAGTAGTCCAGTTCAACCTACTAGCAACTACCTGGACACCGAACACCTTGATACTATTATTATTTTCCTTTTTATCTAAACAATATATAGGCGTTTTGTCTTGTCGCTGTTTAGTTCTAGTTTATTCGATATAAACCAATCTCTTGCTTCCGTCATTGAAATTTCAGCCTTGCTTGATTTTCCATCTCTAGTTTTATCTGTGACCACAAAGGATATGTCATCAGCATATAGGTAGATCCTTTTTGCAGAAGAACTGAACACTAGATCATATGTATAAATGACAAACAAGAGGGGCCCAAGTTAGATCCTTGTGGAACACCCTTTTCCATAGTTTTCATGCTAGATGTTTTATTATTTATATCGATATACTGTTGTTTATTAGTTAAATACGATGCCATCAAGTTTTTTCCATTAGTGCCTTCTGATCAATTTTGCCAAAGGTCCTGCTCAAATCACAGCAAGTTGGACATATTCTTGCTGGTTCAAAGCCGTCTGCACATCATCTAGTATGCTCGTTGAGGCAGTTACTGTGGATTTATTTTTACGAGATCCATGTTGAGCTATCTACATTGAATTATTTTTGTCAAGGAAGCAACTCAATGTAATCGTAATAATTTTCTCAAACACTTTCGAAAATGCTGGTAAAATTGATACTGGACGGGAATTCATCGAATCGTTTATATCTCCACGTTTATGTATAGGTATTATTTTTGAGCATTTTAGTTCTTGCGGAAAGTATTCTTCCAATATGCTTCTGTACATGACAAAAGTCAATGGTTCCAAAATACTCCCAAAGGTTCGCATCTAGTTACTGGCAAAAGTAGCGTGATTTTTAATTTATATTATTAGCTGTTAAAAGTTCATGAAATTCATGAAACTAAGTCTCAAGATTATAAAAATTTCGTTCATATCTTCACGATCCACATGTTCATCCCGCACTTGTTTGTTCTTTTTTCCAAAAATATTTCTAATTATTACCAAATTGTCTTTTGTTTGTTTTCGGATTTCTTAATTTCATTAGTGTAGTGTTCTGTAATATCATTTTCTAATACCGTTTTCTACATATTTTTGCGTTCAGGGGTGTTAAAGGGAAGATGTTCAAATTTTCGACTTAATAAATTTTTTTCTGTGACGGGAAAAAAAGTTGACATTTTATCCTTCTTGACAGGTAATAAAATGTCACTTTATCAACCCGGGAAAAAAGTACTTACTTTTTTACCGGGGAAAAAAGTGCTCACTTTTTACCCGCTTAAATTGACAGATATTTGATTATTTTACAGGTTTCCATTAGCAACGCAGGTGTAATGTCACTTGAAATGTCACATCGATTGATTTTCTGACTTCAATATATAGTATTTACGTGATTTTTTTCAATATTAAATCGTCGTTTTTCCCATCACAGAAAAAAATAGTGTATTATACACGGAAAAAAATTAGATTTTAGCTCTCGGTAATTTATCTCACTCCGCTTCGCGTCGTGAGATAAACCTTACCTCGAGCTAAAATCTAATACTTTTTTCCCTTGTATAATAAATAACTATTTTTGAAGCACTTGTAATTCTAATTTAATACATCAATAAATACTCACCTTGCCTAGTGGTTGTGGCTGATATTTATGGAACCATTCCAGTGACTTTCTAGCTTCATCGATTCTTCCTTTAGATACATACCATGCCGGACTTTCAGGTATGAAACAGACCAATACAAATGGAAAGATGGAAAAACCAATAGAGATCCAAGCGATTGTTCTCCAACTCATGAACCAACCCATTAAATAGGCTATCACCATGCCTACGGGATAAATCTAAATGTAGTGTCAACAAATTGGTCCTTTGTTTTCATGTAATAGCCCATTGCTAACTCAAATTTTATTCATTCTATATTTTGAGAAATATTTTTTTTCTAATGAAGTTAATCATTTACTAGCATTTTATTTTATTTTGTTTTACCAAACAAGATTTTGAGTTTGACGTATGTAAAATATACAGTAAAGAAGAAAATTGGCTTTCAAACGTTGTTGGGGTAAATATCAAAATTTTCCCAATTTATATTTAATTACTCAAGATCTTCAGACCTACCACCTTATAGATTGAAATCACGTTCCTAATATTAACAACAAAGGACCTTTAGTATTGTGACGCTGTGATGGAGGTTGATCATTTGTCGAAAACTTTGCTTCATCACTAAACATTAAATTCTAATAAAAATGGCAATGTTCAAGTGTTCTCACCAACCCATAAACATAACTGTAGTTTGAAAGCGTGATCTGCATTTTCTAAGATATGCCTAAATCTAGGTTTATATGGATACATTCTATTAGCTTTATAAATTCGATAGCCACAATGATGACAGCATTATCATCATTGTACGCTTTGCAAAGCTTCTTTTTGTCGGAAACGGATCTTGTTTCATCAAAATTATCAATTAATTTGTTCAATGCTGTTCTACTTAGACTCACATTCGGGTATTTTCCATTAAATAACTCTATTGCATATTTATACGAGAGTTCTTCTATACCATAACATTTCACCAGGTAGATTCGCTGCTTTAATGTCAACATTTTTCGCAAATAAAGCTGGCTGAACTGTCAGGCAATGTCGTTGGTTAGTGACTAATACATGGGTAATGCGATACCGATGTGACATTCGGACTTAATATCAAATCAACCACTAGACATAATTTCAAGATTTTTATCTTATCTTAAATGATTACTGTTTTCTTTTATTTACCAAAAGGGGTTTCGATACGATAATTTTTTTTTTATAAAGAATGAGTTAACATACTTAAAACCGAATCTCCTTGGTTACGAACCGAACCGTTAAAATCGACAAAAATCAGCGAAATTGTGCAAAGAACTCCTCTCTGGATACGCGAAATTGAAAGCTGTCCGTTGGGGTGGTTGTACGGACGACTTTAAAGGGTTCCTCAACGGAGAGATTTTCTTTTTTAGTGGAGCGTGTGCAGAGATATGGACTTTTAAAGGGGAGCGTGCAGTCGTTAAAATCGACAAAAATCAGCGAAATTGTGCAAAGAACTCCTCTTTGGATACGCGAAATTGAAAGCTGTCCTTTGGGGTGGTTTTACAGACGACTTTAAAGGGTTCCTCGACGGAGAGATTTTCCTTTTTAGTGGAGCGTGTACAGAGATAGGGCTTTAAAAGGGGAGCGTGCAATCGATGTTGTAACAGAAAAATGGCTTACGTTATGACGTATTCCCACGACAATCAAAAAATCCCGAGAAACGTCAAACTGACAGGCGATCGCATATGTATCCCATGTTTCACTTTTAAGCTTGAAATTCCAAATTTTGAAGGTTTCGAGGGCTCAACAAGACTCGGAGTTTTAAGGAATCGGCTTTTTGGGACCGTTTATATGCTTATTGCAAGTCGACAGTCGCACGCAATCGAAGGTACCAGCAAATTAATGTTCGTTTGCAGACGGATTTGGTCAGAAAAATGGCCGATTAAATGTGCACTGATATCAATGTATTCCGGACAGGCGAAAATATATAACAAATTCATGTGCCGATCAATGTATTACGGTCCGGCGAATGTTCGGCATCTCCACACAATACATAACGGTCCCGCTTGATTTAATATTTTTATCTATACAGGGGTTGATTAATATTTTAATAATGATTATAAATTTGAATTAAAATACGATAATTCCAGAACGTGTGTTTCCTTAAAGGGGAAAAGGAGGATAGCTTTCGACATTTATGTGCCCCTACGAAATAATTTTATTTAAACGATTACGCAAACATGCACAGTGGGCGGAGCTGGTTGAAATCAATTTCTTTCTCTTCTGATAAAAAGTAAAACTAGGCACTTGGGAGTTTTTGCGGTCGCCTATCGCTATTCCAAATGTCACAAAAAAAAATGGCGGAAGCGTTTTTTAAAAATTGACGTATGAAAGTCAAATTTTGGATGCGGGGGTGTTTGCGGTCCCCGATCACTAATCAAACGTCAAAATGTCAAAAAAAACAAAATGGCGGAAGGTTTTTTTGAAAATTGACGTATTAATGTGAAATTTTAGATACGGGGGTGTTTGAGGTCGCCGATCACGAATCCAAAGTCAAAATTTGAAACAACAAAATGGCGGAAGATTTTTTTTTTAAATTGATCTATGAAGGTTAAATTTTAGATACGGGGGTGTTTGAGGTCGCCGATCACGAATCCAAAGTCAAAATGTCAAAAAAAACAAAATTGCGGAAGAGTTTTTTGAAGATTGACGTATGAATTTGAAATTTTGGATACGGGGGTTCTTGAGGTCGCCGATCACGAATCCAAAGTCGAAATGTCAAAAAAACATAATGATGGATTCAATATGGCGGAAAGGTTCGTCAAAATGTCTTTAATCTTGGTGAAATTTAGTATATGGGAGTCTTCGAGGTTGCTGATCACGAATCCGAAATAAAAATTTTAAAAAACAATGTGGCGGAAAGGTTCTTCGAAAAGTGCTTGAATATGAGCACATCCTTCCTTCGTAAACTTTAACGTGATTTATGTTTAACATTTAATTATCCTTCTCGCTCTTCAGTGTTCAGTGTAACGGTTTGTGTAAAAAGGAAAGAAAAGTTCTAAATAATATATACGATTGGCATAACAGAATTTATATGTGTACGGGGCTTTTTACAGGAAACTGAAAAAATTCTAAGCGGACGCGAAAAAAGTGATTCAAGCTCGGAGAGATTGACGGACAGCTGTAAGCGGGCGCGAAAAAGGCGATTCAAGCTCGAAGAGATTTCAAATACAACTAGTTTTTCTTCTAAAACTCGTATTAAAATATTTTCCCCTATAGAAAACCACTGTAGATTTATGACATTGTATGTATGTATTATTAGAGTCTTTTACCTAAAGATGCCAATCCAGGGCCGCTTGAAACGAAGGAACCTCTCATATCAGGCCTGGCAATCTCAGCAATATACACGATGGCAGGATTTGTTCCGAATGCTTTAAAGAAAGGAATATTATTAGTTGATATTTGTTTTGAATAGTACAATGATAACACACCTCCAGCGATACCCGAAAGAATTCTACCCACCAAAATCATCCCGAAATTTTGTGCACACGCAATGCAAATCCATCCAATTACAACTGGTATTACTGTTAGTTTTATGGTGTTTAATCGTCCCAACCAATCCATTAATACACCACACAATATAGCAGCAACGGGGACAACCAAAACTGCAGAACTTGCTAAAAATAAAAAAAAACATTAAATTTATTCGGAAATATTTATCCATACTAAGCCCCCCCCCATGTAACATTTTTTGAATTTCGCGAGTGTTTTAAATTGGCTACGAAAACGATCAAATAGAATACAGGTAGGCTAATTCACAGTTTATTGCGAAATTAGTAGACAAAACAGCCTACCTAAGCAGAAGATTGGTCAAAAAATAGATGTAGAAACATTTATTGACAAAATTACTTTCTATTCACTAATTTTACAGTGAAACATCCATTGCTTCCAGTACAAACTTAAAACACCCGGGAAATTCGAAAATTGTTACATGGGGGATCTATTAATTTAATAAAATACTACGCCGATGTACTTCTTTACTTTATATTTCTATAATTATTATTATTGTACTGAACATTATAACATTTATATGCATTCATGATGAAAGGAACAAATTCGTTTAAAATTCAGGTAATTATTTTGCAGAAAAACGCTCCAAGAGGTCGATTAGTATTTTGAGTTGTGAATTTTTTGACATAAGAAAATTATATACAGGGTGTCTAAAGAAGAACATATGCAGCAATCATTGTTTTTTTAATGGAATAACCTGTATATTATGCCATTTTTGAATTGTATGGTAAATTCTCAACACTTTTTGTGTAACATATCATATCCCCAAAGTCAGCGGTTTTCGGAATAATGACGTTTGAAATGTAATAAACTAAAAGAAAATACATGAAGCCTAAATAATAAAACATATAAAAGAAATAATAACATTTGCTTTATAAATGTTCAATATGTTGTCCGTTTACTTCAATATATTTTTGTAGTTGACGGATTGTTTGCTGTTGAACGTTTTCAATTACCTCTGGTGTAATAAATCTTATTTCCTGGCGTATTCTATTTTTCAGGTCATCAAGATTATTTAGTCTATTCACATAAACTTTAGATTTCAAATAACCCCATAAGAAAAAATCTAATAAGGTTAAATCAGGTGACCTTGGTGGCCACTCAATAGGACTTCTGCGTCCAATCTATCTGGATCTTGTGGATGAGCAAGTACAACAGCTAAAGTGGGTATGAGTTCAAACTGAAGAAAGTGTAAGTAGCGTTCCCCATTTAAAGTTTCAAGAATTTGATTTTCGACAATACCTGCTCAGACATTTATTTTTTGACGATGCTGTGTGTGATAGTTTTGTGTCCAACGAGGATTTTGAGTTGCCCAGTACCTGCAGTTTTGTCGTTCAAGTGTCCATTTAAAGTAAAACTAGCTTCATCAGAAAAAAGAATCTTTACATGAAATCTAAGTTTTGATTATTAATTTCAATTATCTGCTCACGAAACTGCGTTCTTCGATCGAAATAATCACGTATTAATTGAACCTTATAAGGATGATATTTATTTTTTCGCAGTATTTGTGACACTGATCTCCCGTTGACATATTACAATTCCCGGAGATTGTCCTAATGGTTACATGGGGATTATTTACCGTTTCTAGTATACGTCTAATTGAGTATTTTCTGATATTTTTGCTGGTCTTCCTTTACGTAAATCTCTATCTTTGCCGTGCTCAGCAAATTTCAATTCAATTGTGCTGACAGTAGATCTAGTAACTGGAGGTCGATTAGGATGAATTGCATTAAATAAATTACACACTTCTTGTTGAGTACGCACTCTATCTTCAAAACCAATCATAATAAGTACTTCAGAACGTTCTTTTTCAGATAAATGCATTTTTAAAATGAAACGGAAAACAAACAAAATGACACTGACAAACTAAAAGCCGGTGATGGTTTAATTTTAATGGTCTAGTGGTCAAGGAATGAAAATCGAATAATTTGAAAAAGAGTTTTTTGTTGAAGATAAAATATGCAATACTAGGTTGTTTTTGTTGGTTTTTAAAAAAATGTTCAAGGTGTCTTTGTTCAATTTAAACATTTTATTTCATTACTTGTGTGTATTTTAATTTATCACGTTTTAAACATCATTATTCCGAAAACCGCTGATTTTGGGGATATGGTATGTTACACAAAAAGTGTTGAGAATTTACAATACAATTCAAAAATGGCATAATATACAGGGTGTTCCATTAAAAAAAAGAATGATTGCTGCATATGTTCTTCTTTAGACACCCAGTATATAATTTTCAACGAATTTGTTCCTTTCATCATGAACGCACTGTATATTATTGTATAAATTTACATTAAAGTAAAGATAAATTGATGATGATAGATAAATGTTGAAATATTATTATTAGATATTGAAAATGCAATTTGTTAAAATTGAAAGGTGTTTTTAAATTTTGATTATTAGAACGATCATGTTAACAACACATTGTGTTGTTAACAGAAAAACCAAGAATAACAATACAAAGTTTATTTGACTGAAATATCTTTTAACAAGGCTTTTTACTTTCTTATTCTTAGTATATGTCACGAAGAAAATTTTCAACCTTGAAGTCGAATCATACCGAAAAAGTGATAGCCACGATAACGACCAACCTGCTAAAGCTACCAATACCAAAACAAACGGTGGACCAGAAAAAGTATAATCACATTTTACCAACATCTTGTCAACTACAAAGTTACGACAAACTTTTAAAGAATACAAAAGTACTCAAAAATTAATTGAAGGCAATTTTATAAAAAAGGTTTTTCAAAATTCCTATCGGAAGTAGTACTTTTACTCTCATCGATAAACAGTTTTGGCGAATATTTTACAAATTTTGTTTTCTAGACAGATATGTTGAGAGTATAAAAGTGTTTTTCTACTCCCATCTTTGCATGCCATTTATCGTAAATATTTCCATAATGTTAAGTGATCTTTTAAATAGTTCGTGCTCTTTAGTCACGGGGTGAACTCAGCAAAGATAGTTGAAACTGAATCATGTTGGTTGATACTTGTTCTCTATCTGTCAAAATAACTCGACGTTACGCGACTTATACACTATGCTAGGGTGGGTCACTGATGTATGAGAAAAAATAAAAGTTCTCAAATCATATTCAAATAGCAATATTTTTTTGTCTTACGTTAAAACAAATAAAAATTGCTAAAAAAAAGTTAAAAAAAGTCACATATTGACCCCGCGCCGGAGCTCCTAAGAATTAAGTATTTTTGAAAAAGAAGCCATTTTTTAAATTTTAATATTTCATTTACTATCAATTATTATTAATTAAAACTGAAAACATTTTTAATTAAACTTAAAAAAAATAAAATTTTGCTTTCTATTCAACATAAAACAATAAAATCACGAAATTATATTACTTATTTTTTGGTCACAAAATATTGTTTACTGTCAAATCTGGGCATCTCTCGTCTTGATTCAAGTTTCGTCTGTATTAAACCTTCTCTTCATTTTTTATAGCATTGAGCCATGGATGCTTCTGACACTATTTCGTTCCACCGCCTGAGTATGACATGGCAGCTTGGCAAAAATTAAATTGTCACTTTCTTGACACTCAACTGTCGCATTTATTTCTTCAGTAGTGATATTTCGAAGAATTGGTGGATCGAAAAACTTTTTATTCCAATTTATAACTTCAAAGTAGTTACTTGCGTCAAAATTGATGGTCGGGACCTCAAACACGCGAGGTTGCTTTCCAGTATGAAGTGAGCTTCGTGCTTCTTGAATTCGTCTGGCTGCCAGGTCTCTCACTGTTTTATTTTCATCCAACAACATCGATAGAAGCAAGCTTTCTGGGTGAGCAAAATAGGCTTTACGTTGAATTACGGGATCTATTATTAATTTTAACTCTGCAGGAAGGTATCGTGAGTTTGTTACCAATTTCCAAAAATTTTTAGACCCATGTTTGCAAGTTGGATTTGTTTTTATTTCAAACCATACTGGAGCATACACTTTTACACAATACTCAGCTAATACTTTTAGGGGTTTGATGTAGAAATATATAAACGTAAAATTCTATTTGCTTTTGTTAGCCATCGAGCATGAGATATTTTTCCTGGAGACCTGTTAGCTAAGCCATCGTGGCAGTGTCTACTTATGACAGATATAGTTATTTCATACAAATATTTTTCATCTGTACTTAAGCCCTCAAATTGTATTTCCGGAAGCTGGCCTTCAATTCTCTCGTACTTGGCTATGGGTAGTTTTTCGCAGTTTTTTAATAAGTTGCCAATAGAACCAGCATGCGAATATGATCCCTTGGTAACACAATCTAGTTTGTTCAATAGATGTTTTAATGGCAATTCGTTCAAATGTAGCATGCAAATAATCCATTGCAGTGGGTGCTGAAGTCTTTTTTCCAATAGTCTTATTACTCCGTTAAATTTCCCAGTGTTAGTGACTGTACCATCACAACCAATTGCCATCAAATTTTCTTTATTAATTTTTTGAGACGTAGGAAGGGCAATAATTGACATTTCAATACTTTTAGAAGTACTTCGTTCTGGTGTTGCATAGCCAACATAAACTAAATCTGGCTCCATAAGAACAGATACATGTTCCTCAATCAATATTTGTCCGTATTTCTTAGCTCCCTTTTTAATAATATTAAGCGTCTTATATTTTCGGCCGTCAAAGTATAAAGCTGGTAGATCTAGCTGCTGCTGCTTTTGAATATATTCTTTACGTACTTTTTTTTCTTTCCCGTCGTATTTTTGATTTATCAATTGGTTCACTACTAGGAGATATATCTTGCAATACAGAAGAAGCAATAGCAGTCGCTGCTTTATCGGAAACACCGTAACGGTCACAAATTTTTGACAACATAGGCAAATTAAAATTTTTTTTTGTTTTTTCTTTTTTTCCTTCTGCCTTTGACGTGGAAGGTAAATTAAAAGAATCATCACAAGAACAACTGGAATTACTTACAGATAACTCCAAGTCCTGCTGTTTTGAGTTAATTTTGTCGTGACTTTTATTTACGTAAAATCGTCGGGCTGCTCTTTTTTGCAATTTAGTTGTAAGAACTCGATCTATTCCTCCAATACGCATCTTTCTCGCCCCCCTTTGGTCACTCAAAAACTCCTGTTCTTCTTTGGGTACCTTATATCGCCTTGGACAGCAACAAAGCTCAATTTGTTTACATTTACAGGAACAAATATCAAACAAAACTCTGCTACGTCGAAGAAAATTTTCTTTCTGATAAACGGATATTTTTTTCAACGACTTTTTGAGATTTTTGCACTTTATATGATAACCGTTTATTAGTTGCACGACTCTTGTATTTGAAACTGTAGGAAGACACGATTTTCTCCAAACACATTCTACCCTTTGAGCTACAAGTTTTGCAATATCTAAAAACGATGGTTCTTTGGTAGTAGTATTCCTCGTTACTTTTAGTTGCAATCTATTCCAGTCATAGCATTTCATAACATCTTCGTAAGTTGGCAAAACGTTATCATTAATATCTTCTACATTTCCGAATATCGGGCAGAAATAACCTTGGCTTCTGGTTTCCATAATAACGATTAGAAGTTAAAACAGTTTAAATAAAAAAATAAACACACAACTTTACTGTCGGAGTAGTAAAACCAAACTGATCTTTTTATTATGTATTATTTATATGTATTCTATCAAAAATATTACCTGGAAGAAGATTACGTTTCAATGAATGAATTGCTTGCGTGCCTGAATTCTCGAGAATTTAAAAGTCGTTAGGATACAGTAATATGCTTTTCTGCAATACAATGTTAAGTTGTTATGTAAAAATGGGATATGGTCCTTATATTCAAAATTTAACAAAATTAAAGATCAAAGCGCGGGTTCTTACACTAAAAATAAATTAATAATATTTTACAGGGGTCTAATGCAGACAAGAATACAACATATTTACGCTATCAGAAGTCGATACGAGAAAAAAAAAATTTGACCCACCCTAGTGATTACCATGAATTTTGATCACTGAATTGTCGCAAAAGAGTTAAGCCAACAGATGAAATTTAGCTTTTTATCGCCATTTCTTTGCCTCTATTAATTAGAAGACATGTAATAGTAATTTTATATTATTTTGATTATTTGCTGCCGTAGAAAAAAATATGGTATGAAACTTGTTAGTCACTTGTTTTATTCAACATTCGCTCCGCTACGCTTCGCTCGTGATTAAGTAAATTCTTGACCAATGTGAGTTTTATCAAACGTGCTACATAGTATACTATTACAACTTGATTTTGAATATTTTTTTTTGGTGTAAAAGACATTTCAAGGTTAGGTCCAGAAGTAGCACTTTAACCTAATAACAGTTTTTTTTGCAAATATGATCAAATATCTCACAAAATATGCACATTCTATACAGATTTATTGAGAGTTTAAGATTAAGATTTATAGTATCATGATGTATACCCTATATAAAATTAATAACGCATCAATTCCAAGTAATAATATTTGACGTCGTCAAAGGTGTGGTGTTAACCGCATACACAAATTTCCAGGTAGCACAGTGTCGTCCATTTCACGACATTTAGGCGTAAATTTTTGTCACCATTGACGTCATTCTGACGGTCAAATTGACGTACGAATGACCCTAAATTGACGAGAGTTTGTCACATCTAAAATGACGTCATCCACTGACTTCAAAAGGACGTCATACCCGACGTTAAAAACGTCACAAACTAACGTCAATATAACCTCAAAATGCCTTCCCATCGGCGTTAATTTCATTTTTCATTAAAAACACTTTGTAATTGCTCTTTATTTGTATTAATAAAACTAACATTTAGGGCAATATATTTTATTAGAAAAATGCCTATGCAAAATACGTTAGTACATCTATATACATAATAGTATTATGTATTTGGTACTTGACTGACATAAGAACGTAGATGGTCTGTAATTTTCAGTGATGTAAGTCGGTAAATTACCCCGTATATTACCGAATTAATTACCGTCATTTACGGTAAACTACCACATAAAATTTCCGTAAATTACAAAGTAAAACATCATCTATGTACACGTATGACATTGCACACCCGGTGATTGGGGACGACCCTTTCTAGCAGATATAAAAGCCCGTGAATCAGCCGTTTGTATGACATTCAATGATGTAAAATTACCGTAATTTATATTTTTGGTAAATTACTGCTCTTTTTTTACCAAGATTTATTCTTGCGTAATTTACCACGGTAATTTACAAAAACTATAAATTACGGTAAATTTATATCACTGGTAATTTTAAATTCCAACGTAACAATAATAATACCACTGGAGTAAAATATTCGTGAAATCCTATACAATTTCCACGTGTTCTCATCTGCCGGTTCACCTAACCTCAAAACTTTATCAAACCGATGTTGCTCCTTATATGAAGGCCAGAAAACTTCTCTTTTCATAGTCGTAAGCCAGCAAGAGTTAACAACAGCTAAACCGCCTTCGTCGCAATCTTGATTAGTATCGAATTTAACAATAACGTACGCCATAATAATAAAAAGAAATTGAACTGCTACCTACTACAACCAATCTTAAAATACGATGAATTGGATTGGAATAGAAGGCATTCAGGGCGCAGGTGCGCCACTTGCGTGGGACCCAACCAAATAATTTAGTAGCGGGAATATTTAATTTCAAAAAATCTTTTGAACATAAAACAGAAAACCAAAACATAATTATCGTAAGACAAACAGTTTTTCCAATTAAATTAAGTTACTAAAATTGCTTCTAAAAGTCCAAACTTGGTTGTAAAATGTCGTCAGTTGTACATCTAACACAGGAGGTCATATCAACGTCAAAACTGAGACGTCAACTTTACGTCCTGGATAGGTCATTAGACGTCTTTGACGAGAAATGTCGTCATTGAGACGTTTTGTGCTACCTGGGTTTCTAACTATGTTTCAACGCAGACACTAATTAATTAATCTGTTAATATATTACTGTTATTACATCATTAGTACTTTAGATTTACTTCACACTTAGACGGGCATGATTGTACTTCACTTAGAATTAAGAATGTTTTGAATATTATTTTCGAACATGAAGAAAAAGAAAATGTTTGATTGTATCAAATCTGTATGTCATTTCTTTATTTACTTAAAATTTAATATTCATCTACTTTTAAATTAAGGGACGATTTAGTGGTTAGCTACTTTTAGTTGTATGGTGATGTGATTGCAATAACAGTTTTTACTTTCGGGGATTTGGATTACTTTATATTAACTTTTATGTAAAATCAGAAAATGTAGGGTAGATATTATTTTACTTAGTAGTATAAATTAAAAGTTAGAAGCTCAAGGAAAAAATAGAACCATGTATCAGGTTAACTTTAGGGTAAACATATAATACTGTGGGTCTTGGCTTTGTTTGATAGATATGCTGCAATTAAAACTCTGAAAATAATTTAACCTAGTAACTCATGTATCACTGATATTATTAAATAGCTTCAGCAGTTTAGAAATAAAGTTGAACAAAAATTTAAGCGATCTAAGTCGATGATGGCCAACTGAAATTAATTTTACAACACAACCTTTGCAATTCGTTTCCAAAAGAAATCTTTCTTCACTTTTATATCTTCATCTAGAGACAGTAAAAAGCTTTGGTCCGAACTCCGAAAATTTAAATATGTCCCACAAAAGAATGAGATAATATACTCACCAATCCAAGCTTCTTTTTGTTCAAGTAATATATCGGAACCATTTGCTGTTAAATTAATACCTCCCGATACAATATCTGTTTCTCGTAATTGTGGTATCAATATTGCAGAATATGCTAACGAAATTCCGACCACTACGTGAAAGCATGCAACTACCAATGTGGCAATTATCTGAAATAGTATATAAAATTGTACAAGCTGCGTTATAAGTATGCATATTTTCCATCGTTTTGATGGACGTATTATAATAAAATGGCAGTGGATATTCGTCCGACTGTCGGAGGAATAAATTATTGTCTTAAAATTCCGATGATCGGACAAATAGTAATTGTGATTATTGTTCCGAAGGTAATTACTAACGATGACTTAAAAAACTGATGTATTCATATCATTTTTTAGATTTTCTGGTAAATTATAAAGACATTATTATAACTGCACCGTATTTATTTTAAAAATGGATTACATTTCTTTTTTTTTCTTAAACCCACCACTGTAACATCAATACCTTTGGGCCGCCCCCTTCTCTTCATTTTCAAGGGCATTTTAATATTTTCTAGCAAAAGTAATTCTTCCGAATCTTTATTAATTCCTATCTTTCCAACTGTGCTACGAGTATTTGGGTTTTCCATAAGCGATGTCCTTTCAGCTGTTATGTCTGTCTCTTCGTTAACAATTGCACTTTTAAATGTTATATTTGGCTTTTCAATAACCGATGTCTTTTCCACTGTGATATTTGGCTCTTCCGTAATCGTTGTCTTTTCAACTGTGGTATTTGGCTCTTCCGTAATCGATGTCCTTTCAACTGTGATGCCTGGCTCTCCCGTAATGGATGTCTTTTCAACTGTGATATTTAGCTCTTCCGTAATTAGTGTCTTTTCAACTGTGATATTTGGCTGTTCCGTAATCGATGTCTCTTCAACTCTGATATCTGGCTCAATATTAATTAATGTATTTTCAGGTGCCATCTCTGTCTCTTCATCAATGACCGTCTCTTCAACTATAATAGTTTGTTTGTGTTCATTCCACATGTTTACTAAAGTTTCTAACTGAGAATAATGTTTATTAAACTCACTCATACTCATTTCCGACACTATAGTTGCTATCTGCTGACATTTGGCCAACACTCTAGTATATTTTTGTTGCTGTGTTAAAATAGACCTTTCGCATTTCGACTGAATTTTGATATATTCTGAATCGCTATCATAATGTACGTTTGATTCATCTAACGTCACATTATTACTCATCGATGTGCCTTCCAAATGCAATCCATAATTTCGGAAATACAAGTGTTTTCTAAATCTTTTAGGTATAAGATCTTCGCTGTACAAATCCAGTCCTTTTAATTGTCTAAATTTAAACATGTGTTTGCATGGTAACTGCATATCCATAAAATAATTACATTCACAATAGTTTTGTGATACTTTAATGGCGGTTCTTTTTAAAATGCAATAATCTTCTTGTTCTTCATCGAATGTAACTGTCTCTGATTTTGATAGATTATTTTCTATAAACTTAAAAGCGAAAGGCGTAACAATTTTGAAATATTTTTCTTTCAGTGAATCTTTCGTTAAAGAGCTGAATTTCTTCGACATCATGTGCAAGCATGTCTGCTTCCTTTCTGAATTTACAGAGTTCGAAAGAATTCTAAATTCTCTATAAAAATCTTGCAATGTGCTATATTTTGTACAGACTACTTTAATTTTCTGGTTAAATGATTCCAGGTGATTGGTAGTTGCAACTCCGTAAGTACAACATTTCTTTTTAAAACATTGCACCCACTCTTCTTTGCAGTTGTGCCAGTTATTGTTGAAATAATTCAAAACTCGCAAAAAATTTAGTTCCACTAGTGATCTGTAATTGATTTCATAAATATCTTTAGTCTTTGAGTAGGCCATTTTCTGTAATAAACTTAGTACAACTTGTCTCTCTTCACCATTTATACCCATTGACTGAGTTGTTATAGTAGTACGAAATGCTTTCAATGTGTGGAACAAGCATAACAAGAGATTAGCGTTAGGAAATTCAGTAGATAAAGTTTTTCTTTCGCTAAAATCTTTGTCGGTTAATATTGTTTTAGTTTTATTCCACGACGGGTTATGTTCTTTAAATATCTTCAACATATATCCAATCGATTCCGAATCTTCATTTTGTAGTAAAAAAGTGCATACTACAATTCCTGCATTATTTCCATCTATCGACATTAGTATATAAAACGGCATTCTTAAATTATTTAATTTATAAGTTGCATCAAGTAAGAGTAGCTCAGGGTATAAAGAGAAATTATTTTTCATTGCCGACTCTTGAAAATAAATCCCTTGAAGAATATTATCTTCACCAATTAACAGTTCTGTCACAGAATCTCTGTCTTCATCTTCTTGTAAGATCCTGGCTACTTCTAGCAAGTCACTATTTGAAGACGTTGTTGCCCTGATGTTTGTAAGATCTCGAAGTAATACATTTTTTCCGGTTTTATGCTGCATGTAGTCTTTAAGTAAGGTTTTATTACATTTTAGTCTTTTTAATTTTAGTACTTCTTCTTTTTCTTCATTGTCTAAATGTCGTTTTCTTGGGAATAAGCTAAATGTTTCTTTGTTAACATTGTGGTTGTGAGTCGTAAAAGCGTTACTCAATATTAAACTTTGACCATCTTCCGCCAAAGTAAACACAATTTTCATGGGACAGTCTTCTCGGAAAGTGCTAAATTTAAAACAATAGTTTTTAGACAAAATGAATAAAAGTAAGTGGCAAACTATCTCACTTTTCGTGCTCCTTTGCTGACACTTTTAAATCTTTTCCCTCCTTTAATGCATGTATACTCCAGTCGATAATAAATCAAGTCATTTTTCGCTTTCTTACACTTCTGAGGGTAAATTTTTGAAACGGTAGTTAACTTCTTTGCATCCATTTTGTAAAAAGTTATAAGTTCATTATTTTCCACTTCACTCACAAAATCATACACATCTTTTAAAGTATCGAACTTCTTTCCTACTGTAATTGTATTCATTTTTAAGTCACGGTTGGCTTTTGCAACTAATTCTTAGGTTATGTCGAGCTATTGTAGTTCATTGGTGAACGTGCGCATACTGTCGGAACAATAATAAAAGTTATTAAACGTCCGAACATCGGAATTTTAAGATAATAATTTATTCATCTAACCGTCGGACGACTATCCACCGCCTAATAAAATTATTAAACTGTTCTAAAAAATATTTTTTTTTTAAATTTTGACACATCATGTGTACAACCTTACACAATTATTTTATAATTATGTTAGAAAGCAATATAGATGCAATATTTTCGTTTTGTATGTTTGTATTCAGATAACATGAAATTAATAATATCTTTATTACAGTGGCGGCTCTTTAATGAGAGCAAGTGAGCAATTGCACCCCCTGGAATTTTGAAACAAAACAAACCAAGTAGCGACTAACTGTGAACGTATTTATTTATTACGTATTCATAGTTATTGAACAGGAACGTGGCGTGTGCGGTACGCGTAACAACCTACATGCACCGATCGTCGTCACAGATATAATAACGACTAACAACGCACGGATGTAAACTATTCGAATGTGAGCAAGATTCCCAGTTTGCTCACCGCTGTTAGTTCTGCATCTCCACATAATACGTAACGGTTCCGCTTGATTTAATATTTTTATGTATGTACAGGGGTCGATTAATATTTTAATAATGATTTGAATTAAAATACGATAATTCCAGAACGCGTATGCCCCGTTTCCTTAATGGGGAAAAGGATTGTTTTTAACATTGATGTGCCCTTATGTAATAATTTTATTTAAACAATTACGCATATGTACATGCAGAATGGGCGGAGCTAGCTGAAATTAATTTCTCTCTTCTGATTAAAGTAAAATTCGGCACTTGGGAGTTTTTGTGGTGTCATTGATCACGTATCCAAAGTCGAAATGTCAAAAAAAAAACAAAATGGCCGAAGGATTTTTTGAAAATTGACGTATATATGTGAAATTTTAGATACGGGGGTGTCTTAGGTCGCCGATCACAAATCCAAAATCAAAATGTCAAAAAAAACAAAATGGCGGAAGATTTTTTTGAAAATTAACGTATGAATGTGAAATTTTAGATACGGGGATGTCTTAGGTCACCGATCACGAATCCATAATCAAAATGTCAAAAAAACAAAATGGCGGAAGATTTTTTTGAAAATTAACGTATGAATGTGAAATTTTAGATACGGGGGTGTGTTAGGTCACCGATCACGAATCCATAATCAAAATGTCAAAAAAAACAAAATGGCGGAAGATTTTTTGAAAAGACGTATAAATGTGAAATTTTAGATACGGGGGTGTCTTAGGTCACCGATCACGAATCCATAATCAAAATGTCAAAAAAAAACAAAATGGCGGAAGATTTTTTGAAAATTGACGTATATATGTGAAATTTTAGATACGGCGGTGTCTTAGGTCACCGATCACGAATCGATAATCAAAATGTCAAAAAAAACAAAATGGTGGAAGATTTTTTGAAAATTGACGTATAAATGTGAAATTTTAGATACGGGGGTGTCTTAGGTCGCCGATCACAAATCCAAAATGAAAATGTCAAAAAAAAACAAAATGGCGGAATAGTTTTTTGAAAATTGACGTATGAATGTGAAATTTTGGATACGGGAGTGTTTGTGGTTGCTTATTACGTCTTCAATTTGGCGATTCTTCGAAGCGTGATTGAACAGGTCTTAAATTTAATACTTCATATTTTCTTAACGATAGTAGATTCGAAAACATCAGAATAGTATTACCTTTCACGCTCTTGAGTTTGTACCAGTTTGTGTAAAAAACAGTTCTAGAAGAATTTTAAATAAAATATACTATTGGCTAAATAAAATATATGTAGGGGTGCTTCGAAAACAAACTGTACAATGAACAGTACCTGTCTGGAACAGTATGTCGGTGAAACTTATTAAGATTGGGTAAGCGTTCTTGTATTATACTTTTTAATTATGAAATTATGCACTCCCTATGTGAACCACCCCGAGCCGCCACTGCTTTATTACTTTCAAAGAAGAAACATTCCTTACCTGTGGTACTAATGTTACAAAAAGTCGACTTTCGTATGTACTTATTGATGCACTGCTAGCTATCATCTCTTTGAATTGTGCATCTTGTTGTTTTTGCTTCGCGATGGCTTCTTTTTCTTCTTCATTACTGAAAAATAAACGATTTTTAGGTATTAGTCCAGTCAAATTATCATAAATGTTTACATTAATTAGAGTAGTTTTTATTTTTTAATACGTTGAAAAATCCAAGTTTTCTAATTCTGCCCATTACCGTGGGCGCCGACATCTTGAATAAACCGCAAAATGTTTGGACTTGTTCCTGTTTTTACAAAATATCTCCTAAAGTATTGATCTGAGAAAAAAAAGACTTTTATTAAACTATAGAATATTATCAACAATTTGAGATAAAAACGGAATATTTACCTCCAATACTTCCCGACATAGCCCTCTTTGAATTTTGAGATTTTTCTTAAAAATGTAGAAATTACAGATTTTTAGTAGCTTATTGCTCAATGAATAGTGTCATCCTACGCTAAAGTTTGACATAACATTTATAGAAGTGGTCAATAGCTAATTAAGGTTTAAGATCAAGCTGATTCTTCTAGCTCGTGTTTATCATAAAATATGTGTAATGCATAATTTATTTATAATTATTTATCATTTATTTATTTACTTGCTTATTTGTTGATATATAATGCAGAGACCTACTGAATATATGTGATATACAAACTTAGCAACATATGAATTTTTTGTTTTTTAATATGTACATTGATTTTGTCAGTATTAAGTTATTAGGTGCTTCCCTAAAAAACTACAAAAATATTCAAAAGATTCTATCTAATAGTCTAAAGTCTAAACGATCTAGAAGAATCAGTTTCGTTTTAAACTTTAGCTATTTAATTTTACTATAAATGTTATGTCAAACTATGGCGCAGAATGCACTATTTACTTGCTACCGAGCAAAAACGGACATAAAATAGTTTTTACATTTTTAAGAAAAATTCTCAAAATTCAAAGAGATCTGTCTCGGGAAGTATTAATAGAGCTTCGTGTTTTTTCTCAAATTTTAAATAATTTTTGCTAGTTTAATAGATCTGTAAACGGTTTTCTTCTCAGACCAATACTTTAGGAGATGTTTTGTAAATACAGGGACAAGTCCAAATATTTAGCGGATTTTTCAAGATGGCGGCGGTGGAATTGGAAAACTTGCCAACCCATACAACATATCGAAAAATTGGAACTACCCTAACTAATGTAACCATTCAAGCTTTTTTTGGTACAATTTGACTGGACTATGTCTAAAGGTCGATTTAATTTTTATGTTCCCATTACCGTTGATCGTTACCGATCTTGGATCGTTTTGCATAGACAACTATCGTTTCCTTTTCGTTTTGTTCATAAGTTCACCAATTAGAATTAAATGGACGTAGATGACTTTGAAATGTTGGAGCATACATCAATGCCCATTGAGAAATATGAATATTTGCGCAAAAAAATATGTTCCGAGCACAAATAGCAAATTATTATCAATAATGTAATGTATTTTTTAGCGACTTTACAAAACTAACCACAACATAGGTATACCTACTTTATGAATGTTTGACGAACAAAAACGACAAACGTCTGAAGTTTATAAATTGATTTCAATAGCGGTAACGTCACACACGAGCATAACAGAGAAAGGAACGACAGTATAAAATCAATAAACAGGTTCTTAATAAAAAAGATGCTGAAGTTTTATGTTTGATTGAAAATTTAGTCAAAATTATATACGAAAAATACACATAAGTAACTTTTAAATTAAAGCTTCCCTTAGTTTGTCTAGTAATATACATATTGTGTAACAAGAAAAATGTATAACTGTGCAAAAATTAATATTTTTAAATAAATTTCGTTTACTGCCAAAGAAATGTGAAAATAATAAATGATAAAAAATGGTATCAAAATAATAATACATTTTTGTGTTGTTTTTTCCGAACTCTAACGTTGAAGATCCTTTTTCCTTTTCTTTATTTGGGAACAGTTTAGTTTAGTTTTTTGCTGTAATTGTAACAGTTGATAGTGAATTAAAGCCGTTTTTTTCATCTCTGACTAAAATGCGTAATCCTTGATTAAAACACCGGTTACTACAAATTTGGTTTTTCAACACCGGTTAGCACTAATCACTGATTAAGAACTTCGTTAAATCAAAAAAAATTAATTTGTGTATCGAGTACCTGATAAAATATTGGGGTTCCTTGCACATGCGCATAACCGAGGAGATTTGAATTTTTGTTTTTATTGATAGTGTTTATGTTTTCATATGCATTTGTTTGCTGTATGAAAGTATTTTTTGATAATTAAAAATAACATAATATTGAACATGTGTAATTTTTAGCTTAGTATAGACAGAATAGTATATTAAAGTAGATAATATAGTGGATAATATAGTATATTAAAATACAAGTTTCATAAGACACGATTTTTGCGCACGCGTTCAAGTTTAGAAAACGAGCCGCTAGGCGAGTTTTCTAAAGAACAAGTGCGCAAAATGTCTTATGAAACGTGTATTTTATACTATTTTTTCTATTTCGGTTATTGAAAGTTCAAAAAAGCTTAAAATAAGAGACATGTTTTGTTCGAATATTTTAGAAATTTTGCTTTTTTGAAGTTGGTTACTCTGATTTTTAAGTAGAACGTTTTAAATATTTGAATATCGGTGGTGCTATATGTAATTGTGTTTAAAATTCAGACTGATTTATACAATAAATTATTTCAAATTATCAACAAAAAGGACGAAATAAATAACTGTACGCCCCCAGATTCGCAAAATAGCAGAAGACAATTTACAAAATCTTTCGTCCACAAACTCTCTACATATTTATCAAAACAAACTTTTATAACAGTTGTACTATTCAACATGGTAAGTAAATGTCAATAGTAGCATCCGAAAACTTATCATCCAACTCTGCTTAACAATTTATATTGCGAATTAGTAAGTGAAATGTTAGCATGTGTGCTTTTTATTCTTTGTACAATTTTATTGCACATTTTTGTTACTTTAAAGGCTTATATTTTGACATTTAAATACGATTTGGTTCCATTTTTTTTGTTACCAACTTCAAAAAAATAAAATTAGCGTGCGATAAAGTAATACTTTATGCAACCAAAACGGGTGTCGTAAAGTGAACTTTATAGCACCGGAATAGAAAAAAGTCATTAAAACACGCGCGGTTTTTCAAGTACGACGGCGGAGCCGGAGTGCTTGAAATAGAGAAGGTGTTTTAATGCCTAGTTATCCACGAATAATTTACCTTTTTTTTATTACACTTTAAAAACATAAGTTTTAGTGGTTTTATTATAAATTATATTCTTTTTATTGGTACATCATTTTGCTTGTTTAAAACACGCCAGCGCATGTATAAATCAATCATTAAAGCACGCGCGTGTTTTAAGGTTACCAGGGCAACGTCAACAAATTCAATAAGTCAAGTATAAATGTCAACTTTTTACCAATTAATCTGACAGAACAACCTTTCATAATAATTTTATTGAAAAAAACAATTTGTATTGTTTGAAATATTAAACCCTTGGTTATCTAAATCAGGGGAGATGTTATTCAAATTACTTAAGTAATCAATCTTCGATCTCATCGTTACACAAAAATGACTTTATGTGACAGATTATTTAATTAATCATTTCCATGACAACCAAAAGTATACTAATGTCGTATCACATCCAACAATTTTACGTTATGAATTCGTATTTGTATTTGTAGTATTAAAACCACTAAAACTTATGTTTTTAAAGACTACCAATAAAACAAAATAATGCAAAGTATTCCTGGATAACTAGGCATTAAAACACTTGCTCTATTTCAAGCACTCCGGCTCCGCCGTCGTGCGTGTTTTAATGATTTTATTATCCACTTATACTTTAATATACATACTAAATTGATAACTACGGATACATTGTCTTTTCTGATGAGAAGGATTCAGCTTTGGAAGTTTTTGAATTCTACTACAATTCCGGGACTTTATCTCAATTCGTCGAGATCCTAATTATTATGCCTATATTTGCTCGTTTCCCCTTTGTAATTGCATTTAATAGTACCTTATTAAAAACATCATTTTAGTCGAATATATTTTGAACTCACTCTAGATATGTCGTTAACATATTAAACTAAACCGGAAAATTATAAATGACATTGAAAATATGGAAGAAATTCCACAGAAGCAGACAGGTTTACGTCGAGAACTTCCTCCAGAACATAACAATTTTTAAGTTGAAATCATGTAAACCAATTTGGAAGCAAGGTTCTCTCGATCAAATTTTTTTGATTAAGGGAATTTCAGTAAAACTATCTGTCTTTATTCATCCTACAGAAATTTGGTGCATGAAAGACCATTTAACTTTTGTCTAACATACGGCAATGGAAAGTGTAAAATCTTATACGAGGGCGACCTGAAATGTTTCCGGAATCGACAAGAAAAACACGGTATTGGTGTGGTTTTTTATTTTTATTTTTCGATGTAGTTTCCTGTCAGCGATTTTTTCAGATTTGGAAATAGGAAAAAGTCGCTGGGAGCTAGGTCCAGTGAATATGGAGGATGAGAAGCTAATTCGTAGCCCAAGTCATTCAATTTGGCCAAGACGATGCAGGATGAATGAGCCGGTGCATTGTCGTGGTGAAAAAGCACTTTTTTCCGCTGCAAACGAGGCCGTTGCTCCATCAATACTGCATCGAATCGGGTCAATAAATCGCTGTGGTATTGCCCCGTGACCGTCTCTTTCCCTTCTGCAGATAGTCGATGAGGATCACCCCTTGGGAATCCCAAAAAATGGTCGCAATGACCTTTCCGGCCGATGAAACGGTCTTTGCTTTCTTCGGAGCTGATTCGCCCGGAAAAGTCCACTGCTTCGATTGTTCCTTGGTTTCCGGTATGTAGTGGTCTCATCCATAGTTACGAAACGCATGTAGAAAATCTCTTGGACTGCGTTGAATCCTGGCCAGACACTCCTCCGAAACGGTCACCCGATTTCGTTTTTGCTCTGGTGTGAGCAAACGGGGTACCCATCGCGCCAAAAGCTTTTTCATTCCCAAAATCTCATGTAGGATATTGTCAACGCGTTCTTCTTATATGCCTGTTGTCTCTGCTATCCCTGTCAGCTTCAATCGGCGATCGGCTAACACGACATCATGAATCTTGTCGACCATTTCATCGTTGGTAGCGGTTTTTGGGTGTCCACTGCGTGGTTCATCACTTGTGCTTGTGCGGCCACGTTTGAACTCGCTCACTCAGAAGCTGATGGTCGAAAATAACGGAGTAAATCCGCCATGAACCTCTAGCAAAATATTTCGAATTTCCGTGGTCGTTTTCCCAGCCAACCAGAAGTGTTTTATCACTGCACAAAATTCGATTTTATCCATTTTTGCCAAACCGCCTGACTTGCTATACAAAACACAAAAAATGTTGACAGTTGCTATGTTGCCCTTGCCGACCAATGAATCCACTTCAACCTTCGTGCGCCATCTCTTGCCGATTCCGGAAACATTTCAGGTCACCCTCGTATACCCTTAGATATGTGATTGATAATCCAGCTAATGCTCGAAATGTAGAGTTTACTTTTTCAACAAATTATTCCTACTTTTATGATTTTGTTACATGTCATATATTTTACATATATACAGTGTATATATAACAAGTAGGCTTGTTTCTCCTGTCTATATGTAAGTAAGTTCATTACTTTCTCAGTTAATTTGAAATATGAAATAGTAAGGTACTTACTGCAGATTGTAGGCACTAGCACTGCAACAAAAAAAAGACAAATTAGTTTTACGTATTATAATAAATATAATTTATAATAAGTTAAAAGAAATAATAATTCTGTTAATACATATACAATAACATATAAATATTATACGTTTGATTCTCAACAATATTCTAATATTACCGACATATATAAATACATATATCAGTTTTACTTATACCTATATTTATAAACCGCTTCGTATTTTACGTTTTGATTAAAATTGTTGTAAGTTAAGGAAAAGTGTATTTGCATATACCTTTTGTTTATTTATGTTAGTAGTAACACTTTATTCACAGATTTATTAGGAGATAAAACTATTTAAAACTTAATATGAGACAATTTTTATATAAAAAAGTCAAAACGCATTTACGTATAAGAAAGTTGTTTCAGCAACATATTCTTTGTCCATGCTTTTAAAAATGACTGAAATACTATACAAAACATACATTTTTTCTATTACTTCTTTTATATTAAGAAATACTTGTTTTATTACTTCACAAACAATAAATACTACTTATTACTTACTAAATATTGATTGCTTTCCTTCCATGAATTACACAAAAATCATTATACAAATAGACTTTAATAAATATATTTCCTATTAATTACAACAACAATTAATTTGATAATAAAAAATATAATGAATAATCATAATATAAACATATTTATTAGAAGTGAATTACAGGTATACTAAAAAACAGTATAATTTTTGTGAGTGTATCCTAATAAATCCATTCTACTAATTACAACACTTATTTTGACCGTTTGAAACAGAAATAATACTTCAAACATAAAGAAAATATATTTTACAGTTGTTAATTATTCATAAAATTAAAAATATGTAAATAATAATTCAAATACAATTAAAACATACTCATAATAATACAAGTAAAATTTAATTAATTAATATATAAAACTAGGTTATGACCATGATCGTTTCGATAACGGCGGCATTTTCATGGTATATAGTAACATGCCGCCGACTGGCAGAAATCGACAAACAGATAGGCCCATCCGCCGTTTCTGCACAAAACACTGCCTTTCTCGGTGGATTCGTTACTACAATCGTAAAGTTTCCGCTGGCCGGCGGAACTCTCGATTTATACAGGCAAGACCGCCGGAATTTGTACGGAATTACATAATGTAGCCAAGAAGTGAATATCTGTCGAAACACTATAAATGATTAAGATTTTATGTATATTGTAACATTATTACAGTTTTCGTTCGGAAGTTTATTTATGAATATATATACATATTTAAATGATTATAATATATAAATATATATAAGAATTTTATCAAAACAATAATTTTTTTTTACAGTAATATTTATATATGTCTATGAATTATTTGTTTTTGGAATCAAGATTAATATTAATTTTTGTTTTGTAATGCTTTTAAGAACTTCATAAAGTAAAATGTTGCACATTTCAAAATTTATAAAAGTTGTGTTTCAAGGTGCTCATGGAAACACTCTAGTAAAATAATATCAAGTAAAGTAAAAAATCAATTGATGGAAGTAACTTCTGAACTGTTAAAATTCATTACAACTGCATTCCTTTATCAAAGTCCAATAATAATAATAATAATCCAATTTCATTTCATCAAATGCAGTTATATTCCATTGGAAATCTCAAAGTTCAAGTGTCTGTATTATACAGTAATAATAATTTAACTTGTGATACACATTCTCAGAGACACTATATCTACTTAATTCATGAATAGAGAAAACTTGAATCTATATATTCACTAAAGGTACCAAAATACAGTTCACAGGTATCCCATTTAGAATAATAGTTTGGACGACAGATTAAATCAGAATCTGTTTGTTTCGGAATATATGCCGTTTCTAAAATATCAGCACAATATTACCATTTTTACTCTATTCACACAATACGATATCAATAAATCTGATAATTTTGAATAATACGTTACAATAGTTATTCCCTGCAATTTTTGTAATGCAAATTGATATTGATAATTGAACTGGAATTATTCGGTTCTTTATTGCGGTGATTACATCAGCTTATTGAAATATGTAATAGATCGAGCATGAAATTTAGTTATAGGAATTACAGTATGTATTTTAAAGTGTAAAGTTCTTTTCAAGGTCTATTATCTGATTCTGGACTTAGACAATATTACAAGCGACTTTATTATCATACATCCGTTAGAAGCACATGACTCGACAATTAATTATGTATAACGTGTCATTAATTTTCGAAAACCAGTACATCTTATAATTTGCAGTAGATTCTTCGCATTCGATATGTGGCTTTTTCTGAATTGTAATGAGATATGTTCGAAAAGGACATATTACGACAGAAATTCGAAATTTTAGTGGAAACATTTACTTTCTTATACGTAGTATAAGGAAGTATTGTGATGATGAAAATTTTCGACCTCGAGATTTTTGCAGATGTCCACGTTTTGAGGTCCCCTGATACCAAAAAAGTGGTTTTTAAAAAATGTCTGTGTCTGTCTGTCTGTCTGTGTGTCTGTCTGTGACCACGATAGCGGTCAAACCGCTAAAGGTATCAATTCCAAATTTTATATTTAGGAATATAATCTCCCTCTTGAGAACTGGTTAGATTTTAAGCAAAATCGGCAGACCGGAAGTAGTAGTTTACTTCAGTGAAAAAATCGAAATTTGCAAATATTTCGTCAATTACTAAGTTTAGACTAATTTATAAAGAATTCATAAGTACATATTTAGAACATAATTTCCAATATCTTTTGTATAAAAAAAATTCAAAATGCGGACCGGAAGTATCACTTTTACTCTTACCGAATAACGATTTTTTGCAAATATGTCGTAAATTATGCATTTTATATACATATATTTATGAAGAGTACAAAAGTATTTAAAGTTAGTTAAAAAGATATTCTGTTTATTTCGTCAATTAATACAAAGATGCTATTTTTTTAATAATGTTTTTTCATATAAATTCCAATTGTGTTCTGGTTGGTGGACAACAGAGAATTATTAACAATTAAACAATGAAATAATGAAAATGAAAATGATTTAAAAAAAAAAAGAAAAGATATAAAAGGTGTTCAAAATGTCTACCATTTTCGTGAATACAAAGGTCTATTCGCCGGAGGAAATTAAATTGAACTCTTTGCAAAACTTCTACATCACCTCTGAGATTATTGGTTGCTTCTTGAATACGTTGCCACAATTCTTCTTCATTATTTACAGGTGTATTGTAAACAATGGATTTCTGGTGTCCCAAAAAAAAATAATCCAGAGGATTCAGATCTGGACTTCGAGGTGCCCATTGTACAGGAGCGTCATTACCTCTACCGATCCATCTATTTGGAAAGTGATGGTTTAAGTAGTGTCGTACGTTCATCGAAAAATGTGGTGGTGCACCATCGTGCATAAACCACATATTCCGTCGAATATCTAGCGGTATATCATCTAACAAGTCCGGAAGAGTATGTTGTAAAAAAATCAAATAGGCTTCTCCAGTTAATCTTTGCGGTAGTCTGACAGGTCCAATAATAAAATTTCCGATTATTCCAGCCCATACATTCATTTTAAAGTCATGTTGAAAATGGTTAATTTTAATGGCATGTGGATTTTCCTCTGCATAAACATGTTCATTATGAAAGTTCGTTATCCCTCTTCTTGTAAAACAAGCTTCGTCGGTAAATAAGATTTTTTTTCAAATTTTCAAATTAAATTTCTTGCTCTTTTATGTTCAATAAACCGGCAAAAATTTAGGCGCCTTTCAGGATCTTGAAGTAAGAGGTCTTGAACTCGAATCTTATGGTATGGATGTAATAATTGTTCTCTAATTACTCTATTGACCACATCTTTAGATACTGCAATTTCTCTAGCTATTCGTCTAACGCTCAGTTCCGGATCTTCTTGAACACGGTCTAAAATTTCTTCTTCTACTTCAGGTTGCCTCACAAAGCGCTGCCTGCCATAGTTTGCTGTTACAGGTGCTAAGCGACCGGTTTCTCGAAGGCGTCTCTCTACTGCGGCAAACGTTGGATGACTTGGAACACGACGATTTGGAAACCGTTCCGAATATACTCTAACACTCTCGGCACAATTGCCTTGACAATATCCATATACTAATAACATATCGGTATATTCTTCGTTGGTGTATTGAACAGCCATGACAAAACGAAAATAAAAGTAATGATGGAAAACACTTTTGAAAATCCAGAAAAGTCGTTGTCAAATATTCAAATAGTTATAACTATGGAAACCAACAATAACAACTAAATACAAACATATGTATTTTACAAAACGCAGGGCACAAGTGGAACTCTTAAAACAAAAAAAAACATCAAAAAAATAGCATTTTTTGCATCAATTGTCGAGATAAATAGAATATCTTTTTTGTAAACCAGTGCCTTTTTGTTTTAACCTATCTGGTATTGGCCGTTCTGTATTTTTTAAAAAAGAAAACATTTTACAAAAAAAAATTATCAATTCAAAAACGACGTCAAAAGCCGTGTACATAGTTTAAAGAGACGTCTAAACGGCCTAAGACACGTGTACACGGCTTAAAGATACATGTACATGGAGCACACAGTATGCGCTGCCGTCCTCTAGTTAATGTTCTCAAATCTTAAAATGCGATTTTTGAGAAAACGATGCAATTTTTCGAGTCTTACCAAGAGTACCTTTTTTCTTGTACTTAAAACACTTAATCTAAATTTTATAGACAAACTCTTTTTATCCATTGGCGTAGAAAATGGAAATGTTTTAATATTTATAAACGCAGGTTCTCCGCCTATGGATTGATTACTATCACAATTTTGATACAGAATTTCTTGACTCATAAAACTATGTAAACGTGACAAAATTTAGCGCAATCGCTCCCGCCGTTTCAAATTTATAACAAAAAAACAATTTTCCAACTGCAACTTCAGGACCGTATTGCGCACAAACTAAGCAACTTTGACTAAGCCAAGTTTTGCTAAATCGGTTTATTTTGGTCCGAAAAATACGTGGTAGAGTTGTTTAAAGACCTTTTAGAGACACCTTGTAGAATAATAAGTTAATGAAGATGTCAGTGTAAAACACATTGAATTAGAAAGTATTTTCACTGTGTTAAATTTATGTTTGTGTTAAATATTATAACACATAATATATTGGAAATATAAAGAAGTCACAAGGTAAAAAGAAGAAGGAAAAGAATAAATATATTTGGAAAAGAAGATACCTACACAAAAAACACACTCTATCATAAATCATAACTGAAGTAATTTAATTTGATTATTGTATAAAATTTTGAAATATTAGATATTTGTAAAAAAAAACATTTTAAAATTATATATGTCATAATTCTAATTCATTTTTATTTAAATCATATATAACATAACAATATCTACGCTTACAAAATGTATACATATATGTATACTTAGTTGCAAATCCAATCCACTAAAATTTTGAATACCAATGTGGTTCATGGAAACTTTTTCTTTGCAACATAGTGTACATTTTGTATGTAATGTTCTACTATACAAATTATACGAATTTTTCCAACTCGGGTTTTTCAGCCCGACGCAGCTAGCTTCTCCCGCCTTGTCATCAATAACGATGTTTACAATTTGCGATATGTATACAATATAAAATTGGGCGGGTATTTGCGTCGAAAGTATTTTAGTTAAATCAGAGGCGTGATGTGTATCGGGTCGATCTCTTTTACTTTCTTATACGTAGTATAAGGAAGTATTGTGATGATGAAAATGTTCGACCTCGAGATTTTTGCAGATGTCCACGTTTTGAAGTCCCCTGATACCGAAAAAGTGGTTTTTAAAAAATGTCTCTCTCTCTCTCCCCCCCCCCTCTCTCTCTCTCTCTCTCTCTCTCTGACCACGATAGCGGCCAAACCGCTGTAGATATCAATTCCAAATTTTGTATTTACTTGTATAATCTCCCTCTTGAGATCTGATTAGTTTTTCAGTAAAATCGGTAGACCGGAAGTAGCAGTTTACTTCAGTGAAGAAATCGAATTTTGCCAATATTTCGTCAAATACTAAGATTAAACAAATTTATAAAGAATTCATATGTACTTAAAATTAAAATTGAGAACAATTTTACTTAAAAAGTTTTTCGAAATTCCTACCGGAAGTATGTCTTTTACTCTTATCGAAAATCGGTTTTTTGCGATATTTCGCAAGTCAAGCTTTTTAAACAGGTACGTTACGGATATAAAAGTATTTAAAACATAGTTTTCAATATCTTTTGTGTAAAAAAAATTTCAAAATTCGGACCGGAAGTAACACTTTTACTCTTACCGAATAGCGTTTTTTTGCAAATATGTCGTAAATTATGCATTCTATATATCGTGGGCTTACTGCTAAAAGTGACCAAGTCATATTTATAGAAATGGAGCAACAGTGAATTGAATTTTCTCCAAATTTTCTTCAACTATCTGTAGCTGAATTTTACATTAATATTTCCTTTTTTTGTTTCAGTTCTATTTCTAGAATGCTCTTCTAAAAATTGTAGTTTTGTAAAATACAATTTTATTTTTTTTTCTGTAGAAAAAAATGACTTGGTCATTTTCACCTGTAAAAGTTTTTTCATTATTTGCATTTAGTCAGTACCTGCTCATTAAAAAAAATACTCAATTCGTAAATTTAATCTAAGCAATCTTTATTATTAAAAATAAAAACCAAAATTCAAATTCTTACAATAGTTTTGAAAAGTTTAAATAAAATATAACACTAATCAGAGTCTGTATCTGAGTCAAATGATGGTTCTGGTGCTGTATCTTTCTTTGTTTTATCAGTTGGAAGAGAGCTATACCAACCATGAAACTCTTCAGGAATAGCCCCTGTGCTGCAAAGCGTCATCAAATTTTTCTTTTTAAGTTCTGAAATTGAGAGTGGTTTAGAATACAGCTTGCCAATAGATTGTGGAATATTATTGCTTTTTGAGCTTCTATTACGACTAGAAACGTCTATAGTACTGTATTCATTATCACTATAATTATATTTAAAGAGAATACACATAGGTTTCTGTTTTTCGTATTTCATAGTCTTAATCTTTAGCCAATTTAGACGATTTCCGCTATCATCAGTAGTTCGATTTTTGATAACATCCGCTGCTAACGTTTTTAAGTCTAGAAAGTCATTATAGTGGAGTTCATGAACCGAATATGGTGCACTCACTTTATTTCTTCCCCTTTTGGAACGTGCTATTTTAAAAATATTTTTCCAGTCGTGCATTGTGAAGACTGGCACGTTCTTTTTGGCAGTTTCGATTGCGCTATGCATTGAGTCGACCTCCATGTATGAATGCCCTTTCTCTAAATAATTATGATACACTGTTTCTACATTGGTGTACTGCACGATATACAAAAACATTGCCGCAATATACTGGTTCCTGTTTTGGCCACTGCATGTGTCCGAAAATAAACTAATTTCTGTAACGTTTTCAGGAAGTTTGGTGATCCAATTCAGCAAAGCTGTACCGATTTCACAACTCCCTCTCTGCCCATTAACTTCTGACCAAACAAAGCAATGGGCTTGATTTGGAGTAGCAGCTTCATAAATTGTAAGGTTATAGACACAGAGTTTACGGCTATAATACATTGGTGAAATATCTGAAGATGGTATTTGCAAAACGCTCTGCAAATCAAAAGTTGCACTGACAAATTTGTCATCGTATTCAGCTCGCTCCTTATCTTTAGTTTTCTGTGCATTTGCTTCATCTCTTCGACGAATATGAGCATTATATTCCATTTCTAAATCTTCAGAACGGGTTTTTTTAAAGTTCTCGCAAATCATACATTGATCTTTTTTCGGCTTGAAGAAGGCTAAATTATATTCCTTGCAAAATATTCGTCTATAAGTTATTTGGGACGCAAACGGGAGATTTTCTTCTCTACACTGTTCTACATACAGTGCATGCATTTTTGTTATTGATAAATTGGGGTCTAAATATTGTCTCTTAGTAGTTTTCCTGCAATAATGAGATTCCATTGTGGGAAAACTCTCAATATGTGCCTTGATTCTAGCAATCATTTCTGGGCTGCTTTTATTACTTGGAGGTTTTCGTCCACGTTTATCACAGGTAACAAATATTCCAGCTTCATTGACACCTGATAAAGCGCTGTCCACTGGTCCATGGCTGATGCATAAAGTCCCTAGAAAGAACTTTTTGCAAACACGAGTTTTAATCCCGTCCTTTAGAAATTGATATACTCGGCTACTGTTTTTTGGAACTCCTGTTCCAGTTCGAACTCGTCGACACTTAGGTTCTACGTTGTCCACACGAGAAAGAATAAAGTCTTTCTGGCGATCAAAGTCTAGTTTCCAATATTCAGAACACAGTTGGTTTCTCATTTTGTCATCAAAATTGACGGAACACTTGTATCTACAAGAAGTACAATCTATAATATGTTTGGGTTTCTTTTGTAACTGTAATCCTTTTTTTGTCTTGTACGGCAGACATAACTTTTTATTCATCTTATTTACATTATGTTTCCAGGTACTTGGGTCGGATGTTCTCCAACGACTTCTCTTTTTTGGTATTTCTGTTGCAGGTTCAGACACAGACTCTGAAGAATCTTCTGATTCACTGGGAATGTAGCTCTCAGAGCTACTGGAATAATCTTGACTACATTCTCCTTGCTCTGGCTCAGTCACATTCAAATTGTTTGAAGAATTGGCGGTATTTTCTATAGAGCTGTTTGCATTATCGGACCCTGAACAAAAAAAAATTAATTAGTTGTAAGAGTTTGATGTAAATCGTATGTCGCTGGATCTATTAAAAATATATTAGACACCAAATTACCTGTTTAGCCAAAGTTTTACACTTTCATACCAACAAAAAGTGTTAGACCTAAACGCTAAATTTGGTTCTTTTGCAATATTTTTAATAAATAAAACTTTTTACCGCAATTTACTTACAACAGAAAAGTAAAAAAACTGTATAATTACCTTCAACCACTATTCCTTTGCACATTTCTACTAAAGCTTTGCCTCGAGACATCATTCTTTATAAAAAGTAATCACTAGAAACACTGAAATGCACATAAAGTAAGAAAAACTTGTAGTATTTCAGTCAAAAACTTGTAGGTTATGTCTGACTAATACCATGCTACTGTCTACACTTCAACCGGTAAAACTGCCCAAGTCGACTTGGTCATTTTTAGTTGTTTATGGTGACTTATGTAGTTTGAACATGTTAAAATGATCAAGTGGACTTGTTCAATTTTACTTGTATAAAATTGTATCAGCAAGACTTGGACAATTTTAAAAATGACAGATTGCGCCAAGCGCAGTTGTTCCTAGACTTGGTCAGTTTTTCTAGACTAGAAACATGTCATTTCCTTGCAGTTGGTCACATAATCCCATTTTTTATGAATTTTGACTTGGTCAGTTTTTGCAGTAAGCCCACGATATATTTATTAAGAGTACAAAAGTATTTAGAGTTCGATTTGCAATATTTTTTGTATACATGAAATTTCATAATTCGGACCGGAAGTAGCCCTTTTACTTTAGCGAGTAGCACTTTTTTTCGAATATCTTGCAAAGTGTGCATTCTATAGCGATTTATTAAGAGAATGAAAGTACTTAGAATAGGATTTTGAATAAGTTTTGTATAAGAAAATTATACCAAAAAAGTGGTTTTAAAAAAATGTCTCTCTCTCTCTCTCTCTCCCTCTCTCTCTCTCTCTCTCTCCCTCTCTCTCTCTCTCTCTCTCTCTCCCTCTCTCTCTCTCTCTCTCTCTCTCTCTCTCTCTCTCTCTCTGGGACCACGATAGCGGCCAAACCGCTGTAGATATCAATTCCAAATTTTGTATTTACCTGTATAATCTCCCTCTTGAGATCTGATTAGTTTTTCAGTAAAATCGGTGGACCGGAAGTAGCAGTTTACTTCAGCGAAAAAATCGAATTTTGACAATATTTCGTCAACTACTAAGTTTAAACAAATTTGTAAAGAATTCATATATATTCAAAATTAAATTTGAAAAGAATTTTATTAAAAAAGTTTTTCGAAATTCCTACCGGAAGTAGGTCTTTTACTCTTATCGAAAATCAGTTTTTTGCGAATATTTCTCAAGTCAAGCTTTTTAGACATGTACGTTAGGAGTATAAAAGAATTTAGAACTTAATTTTCAATACCTTTTGTATAAAAAAAAATTCAAAATTCGGACCGGAAGTAACACTTTTACTCTTATCGATTAGCGATTTTTGCAAATATTTCGAAAAATTATGCATTCTATATATATTTGTCAAGAGTACAAAAGTATTTAGAGTTGGATTTGGAATATTTTTTGTATAAACGAAAATTAAAAATTCGGACCGGAAGTAATACTTTTACTCTTAGCGAGTAGCATTTTTTTGCAAATATCTCACAAAGTATGTATCCTGTAGAGATTTATTAAGAGACTGGAAGTACTTAGAATAGGATTTTGAATAATTTTTGTATAAAATAATTTTTAAAATTGTATGATTTGAAACGCTCATACGTATAAGAAAGTCGTGTGGTGGCCACACCTCATTTTTTACTTATTGTATTAGTTACATGTATTCTATTGCGTAAAATGTGACGTCCACATCTGGCGAGAGATATTGTTAGAAGGTGGATAAGAGATTTGCATGCGCTAGAATTTGACGGTATTCAACTTCGAAGCGAATTTTGCTATGTATTACTGTCGTGGTAAGGGAAAACCTGTGTAGTAAAACATGCGTCGTCGGATACACATAAAGCTGGCTCTGTAATTGCTTATGAACGATAGAAGGCATTTATTTCAGATCTACTTAAAGTGCTAGTAGCGTGTAACATTCCATGGAATACCACGAATCCTGAGTTTACTCATTTTATACAAAATTATGTTAACGGTAAATATAGTGATTTGCGTGTGTAGATGAAACTACTGATGTTAAAGGACGCAATACTGCCAATGTTTCTGTCGGAGTGATGATTAGTGACACGGCAATGTTTACACATTTACATGCATCTAAGAGACCCGAAAGAACTAATGCAGAATCCACTTCACATTACGTAATTTCGTGTATGAAATCGCTATGGGGTGAGAAGCACGATAAAAATAAAGAAAGTATGTTATTGTTTGTAATGCATCTGTTACAAGCAATAACAATGCTTTTTAATGTTTCCTAAAATTTCCTTAAATCATCTGTATAATTGTCATTTAGCTTGTTTCAATTTTTTTTAAAATCTTTCGCAGCTTTAGTGTTGTTTTATATCTTCTCTAATTTTCCCATTTAGTTCTGTTGTTCGTGTTTGGCTTACCCTAACAATTTTTGTCTCATATATTTTTATTGCTGAATGTTATAGTGTCTGTTTTAAATTTTCTCATCTATCGTCTGTTCCCCATTCTACATTTGTATTATCCAGAATATTTAGTTTTCTATCTGTTTTTAATTTGTATTTATCTTCTTTTTTCTTTCTGTTTTAATTTAGTTATTATTATCTTTGTATATGTTTGCTGCTTTTGCTTCTTCATTTTTCCCATTTGTCGTGCAGTTTATGATCTTATTTCTGTCACTAGATCTACCTATACGTTTTTTTTTATTTCGGGAATTTTTCTTAGTATAACACAGGTTGACAATGTTTTCTAAAGTAAATTAATATTTGATTATGTACATTAACTAGGAATTCATTAGGCGCGTTTTATTTGTGATGGACGCTTTCTTCATGAATGACGAACACTTTATTAACTTTTCTAAAACATAACCTATCATTCGTTTTAGTCTGACATTTTTAATTTCTTGCATCTATGCCAGGGTTTCTCAACCGGTGGGTCGCGACCCCCTGGGGGGTCGCGGAACATGTCTGGGGGGGTCGCAGATTTGGAAGGAAAAAATGAAAACAAATATTGTTAATTTAAGATCAATGTATTTGAAAACAAGTTTTTGCGCTACTTTTTACAACTCTTTTAAGTAAGATGTTGCAAATGGCATCAACACTTTCAACGCTGTTATTGACAGGTCTGGATATTCCTTTTTTATACTCATCCAAAATCTATCGGCACAAGCATTATTGAAACTTAATTGAATCGCCTGATCAGTCGAAACCTCTATAAGTTGTTCATGAAGACGGACACTTAGCTCGGCATTTTGTACTGCTTGTTCCTTGAAAGGATTTACTACCCACAAGTCACCGCTCATATCTTTGTTTGGAATGTAATCCGTCAGTTGTTGAATTAAGGCCGCGAGGTGTGAGGATATGAGCTGAGAGAGAGAAGAAATGTCAAGGGATGTGTCGCCTGCACTCAAAATATACTCTCTGAATTCTTCAGTAAGTGGAAAGTTCTCATAATTGTCTCTCTCAACTCGTGTGTTCCATGCAGTAAGTTTATTTACAAATGCATTCACTTTGGTTTGTGCAAACAACACTGTTTTGTCTGGTCCTTGTAGGGATGCGTTCAAACTGTTAAGATGAGAGAAGATGTCAGCTAAATAAGCAAGCTTTATTAACTACTTCTCATCACTGAAATAACTCGAAAATTCAGGTTTATTATCAACCAAAAACAACAACATTTCAGACTTCAGTTCAAACAACCTGCTTAGCACATTGCCACGAGATAGCCATCTTACTTCGGTGTGAAACAGCAAGTGTTTATGTAAGGCTCCCATATCATCACACAAATTTTCTAGTAACCGACTCTGCAAGGGGCGACTCTTAATAAAGTTGACAACCTTTACTGCCTCAGCCAAAACTTGACGGAATTCATCTGGTATTTTCTTAGCTGCCAAAGCTTGCCTATGTAAAAAGCAGTGGACCCATTTTGCGCGTGGAATTAATGATTTCAGCCTAGTTATAAAACCACTGTTCTTTCCCGTTAGTGCCTTTGCCCCGTCACTGCAAATTGAAACACATTTGTTCCATTCAATTTCAAAAGGTTCAGTCGCTTCTACAAAAATCTTAAAAAGACTTTCACCGGTTGTGTTATTTGGCAGGGGCTTACAGAATAATATATTTTCATGAATGCAATCATTGTAATCATACCTAACGTAGCACAAAAATTGGGCACAGTTGGCAACGTCAGGTGACTCATCAAACTGGATGGACAAAAAACTACTTTCTTTTAATTGTTTTTTTAGCTGGTTCTGGACATCTTCAAACATGTCAGAAATGCGTCTTGATATAGTGTCATTTGATAAAGGGACTTTCTTTCTTCTGATTCTTGAGGGCTGATCATATTAGTAACCAAATCAATTGCGGCAGGAAGAATGAATTCCTCAGCGATTGTGTGTGGTTTTCCTTTCTTAGCTATCTTCAGCGCCACCTCGTACGATGCCGTGAGTTCATTTTTACTAACATCGCAAAAGTGTTTAATATTTACCTGTTGACTTCTGAAAGAAACCAATTTTCTCTGGAAAAACTCCACTGGTTTGTCTTTCAAAGCGAAATGTTTAGTTTCAAGATGGCGTTTCATTTTCGAGGGCTTCATGCTTTCCGCTGATAGCGTTTCACTACAAATAACGCACTGAGGTCTGTTGCCTAATTCAGTAAAACCGAACTGTATGTACGTTTCGTTGTACTTACGAACCTTTGTACCCATGGTATCAATGAAAAACCGCACAACAAGAAGACTGATCACATCAATATGACGCCCTCGGGCAGACTGGCGCTGTGTGGCTGTGATGTGAATGTGAGTGATCAGCTGACAGGCAGCTACCTGTAGTGCTCAGGCCTGCCACTGGGTGCGCGCGCACACATGCACCCGCGACCATCGACCTTGTGAATTGCCGGTTCTTTTTTGAAGACTTCTTACTTTCAGCTGACGTCGCTTAACAAATTAAGTGTTTTATACTTCCAGTTAATAGCAATAATCGTCTTAAATAGTTACGCGTTAAATTTATTGTAATTATAAATCAATAAAAGTAACTCACTTTTTCAGTAAATATAAACATTTATCTATTGTAGATATAATTAGCATGGTAATTTAACTTTGCAGTTCATAGGGGTCGCCTAAATATTTGACCTAAAAAGGGTAGGACCTAAAAGGTTGAGAACCGCTGAATCTATGTATTGTAACAACTGGTATGTTCACGTGCATAATTTTGGGCGTGAATATTAAAAAACAGTGACTTTATCATCACGTTTACATTCTTGACTCTATCTACGTATTTGTGAGTGGAAACATCACGTTATTCGATAGTCTATATCGATCTTATAGTTAATGAAGTGGCATTGTGCAATTATAAGATAATATACAACGCATTAAAACGCGATATAATGTAATTGTCTTTAGTTTTCGATTCCCTTACTCAATTATAGAAAAAGGCATTTTAATTAATGAGGTGTTTTCTAAATTGAAAAATGCATATATATGCATGCGTAAAATATCATTTGAATAGTAAGTATCTATTTCGTGATAAAGTCTAGGGTATGTTTGTGCCGTACATCATTGTATATTCTTTTATTTGGAGAAGGCATGTGGTGGTACTTTTAGTATTCTCGCATATGCAACCTTGACTTTTTGCACCTATTTCAGTACAATGATCCCTTCTATGTAGTGAATTGTCGACAAACAGTTTCAAATTTTGATGATGTTTTAAGTACGTATTGTATTCTGCATTGAATTTAATTTGTGTATGTGTTCAAATTGTTTGTTGAAATTATTAATTTATTTCGCATATGTTTGTTGCCATAAAATTATTGGTTCAAATTCCTCAACCGTAAAATTTATACTTTTCTGATTCATATGGAGAAAAATAGGTTTCTGCCTATTTCTTTTGAAATCCACATTATGAATTCTTTGATCATATAAAAGAAATAATATACAACGTGTCCACGAAAGTATGAGGCAAATGGGAAATTTTTTTTACAGAAAACTTTATAGGAAGGAAAAGTGCGAGCATCAGAAGAAACCTAATATTTTTTATTCAAAGTTGCTTGGTTAGAGAGAAAATTAAAAACAAGTAATTTTGCCATAAGAGTAAACTACATTTATTTTTAAAGATATCAAATATATCCATATAAAAATGTTGTTTCAAATTTTAAAATATGCACAAATATGAATTTATATTAACATAACTAATAAAATTAAAATTCACTGTTATAGAGAAATAATAATAGTAAATATGTAATAATTTTTAACTGCTATCTACATTTCAGTAATTCTGTGGTTGTCATGTGGACTGTCACTTCAATAATAATTTCCATGTCATTTTGACACTCGCTGTCACTTTAATAAATCAGTCATTTTAAGAAAATAATATATTAAGTAACTATACCAAACATGACCGAACGATTAACTATGTAAGAGAGAGCTGAGTTAGTTCTCATTTGTGGAGTTAATTACAAGACATGCAGAGAAGCAGCTGATGTTTTCAATAAAAGACATCCTAACAAAACAATTAGTCACTAAAGCGTGTCGAGAATTTTATATCAGTTTAAAGCTAGTGGTAATTTAAAAATGCGTTTCAAGAAAGAACGAGAAAAACATGTGAGAAGTTTCGAAAATTCTTTACGTATTATGCAAAGCGTAATTGAAAATCCTAAAATTTCTATTAGAAAAATTGCAAGTAATTTAGATATGAAGAAATCATCGGTAAGCAAAATTTTGGTTAGCAATAGGTATCACCCCTATAAGCCGAGATATATTCAAACCTTGCAAGAACGGGACTATAATAATAGATTTGAATTTTCTTTGGATATTCAAGTTGAAATTGAAACGCACAAATCATTTTTCAAAAATATTTTATTTACTGATGAAGCAACATTTACAACAAATGGTGTTGTTTGTGCACAAAATTGTCGTTGGTGGTCGCCTATCAACCCAAATTTTAGAATTCCTTGTAAGAATCAGTATTCGCAAAAGGTAAATGTTTGGTGTGGGATTTTAAATAGAAAAATTTTTGGTCCGTATTTTTTCCAAACGACGTTAAATTCACAACGTTATATTGAATTTCTGCAAACAGACCTCGATAACGAATTAGATGAATTGCCACTAGAAATTAGGAGAACCATTTGGTTTATGCAAGATGGAGCACCTGCACATAGTGCACGAATAGTTGTCAACTATTTAAATGAAAAATTTAGGGAAAGATGGATAGGACGTAATGCACCTTTTCCATGGCCCTACCCGACCTAAATCCTATGGATTATTTTGTTTGGGGATGGTCAAAGAATAAAGTATATTCAGAAAGACCTTTTCAGAATGTAGAAGAATTGAAAAACAAAATAAATGATGCGGTACTGTTCTTCAGAAATAATCCTATAATGTTAGAACATGCATGCAAGGATTTCAACAGGCGTACAAACTTGTGCGTTCAACGGGAAGGACATTACCTTGAATAGTTTTTTCTATTATTTGTATTTCTGAATTTTTTATTTTTGCCAATTTCATGTTTGATGTATATTATAAAAAAACCACTGTGAGTATATGATTTCTGTTTAATTCCATGCATATCAGCTCTAAGAATTTGATATCAAATGTAAATTATTTTACGTGAAAATCACATGAAATTTATTATTGAAGTGACAGTCCACATGACAACCACAGAATTATTGAAATGTAGATAGCAGTTAAAAATTATTACGTATTTACTATTATTATTTCTCTATAACAGTTAGTTATGTTAATATAAATTCATATTTGTGCATATTTTAAAATTTGAAACAACATTTTATAGGGATATTTTTGATATCTTTAAAAATAAATGTAGTTTACTCTAATGGCAAAATTACTTGTTTTTAATTTTCTCTCTAACCAAGTACTAGAAAGCAACTTTGAATAAAAAATATTAGGTTTCTTCTGATGCTCGAACTTTTCCTTCCTATAAAGTTTTCTGTAAAATCAATAATAAAAAAAATTCCCATTTGCCTCATACTTACGTGGATACGTTGTATATATGTATACAAAAAAAAGATTAAAAAGTGGAAGGACCATTCATCGCTGGGAAAATGTTGGAAATATTAGCGAAAGCAGCTTTTGGGCATCAATCAATAACCTAATATCTGCCAAATAGGAGGCAATGGGAAATATAGACCTTAGATAACCTTACCTATGAAAAATAAGGGGCATACATTTGTTATTAGTATTTCATTTGTTGCTATAATTTTGTCCATTCCTATTATACAAATAAATATACCTATTCAACTTGAGAATGAGAATAATCAACATCAAATTGAGAATTAATAAATTTGCAGCATGCCTTGATTAACAAAATAATAGCAAACGTAAGTGTTACTGAGTATCATTTAGCGTCAGCGGTTAGATATTTACTGATATTTACAACTTCTTTACATTAAAAATGCGAAGCTGACAAAGTTGAGCAGCAAATTTGTGTTGTGTGTAAATGTTAAGGTGACTGGAGAAGGCGTTAAAAAATCAACTGTCTACCGATGAGTTAAAATCAAGAAAATGTGGAAAAGCTACACGTGGGGGATAAAAAATTGTGAAAATCACGAAGGAGCATCGTCGATTTATCTTTCAATATATTGAAGAAAACCCAAAATTTACATTAAAAGAACATAAAATTAAAGTGCAACATCAAATAACAGTATCCGTTGTTGCGAACAGTAATACTATTTGACGCTGATAACTTGGTATGCCAAATGTGTAATGTTCAATGAGCTCGCCACCCACAGGTTGTAAGGCCGTATAAGCTATATTTGTTAATTGATCGGCGACAGTTAGTTGTATTAAAAGACACAAACTCACAAAACTTCGTATATTTGTGTAGACAGCTCAGCAAATCAAAATGGTAAATGCATAAGTTTTTAATTATTAAAATAAACAAGTATCACACTAATAATATTAGAAATAAATTACGGTTTACAAACTGTATTGTTAATTTGGTATTACAGAAAATGCGGAGCCCATGTTAATGATTAGAGGTAACTTAAGGAACTGACTTCAAATATGATTTTTTCTTGCAAGCAGAGTTCGCATGATATCTAACTGAGGTTTCTAAGAAGTAAAACAAAAAACAGAAAACAATTTCTTGCTAACCGATGTCATATACACTATAGAAAACAAATATTGATTTATGGCCACAAAGGGATGAGTAAACTAAAATACATAAAATTACAGTTGAACTATCTTTAAATATTTCTAAATGCTTAAAAGATTTATTAGGCTAAGTCATGTGGACCCTTCGTTTCGGTGAGTACCATAAAGTAAAAGTACATAATGGCAAGAATTTACAGTGAGCGTGTTCTGAGAACATATCTGACAAATAACAGATGTGGTACATGCAATTCAAGAAAGGGTCCGGTTCGAAAATTAATGTAAATATTATATACAGAGTGTACAACAACAAAAAAGCGAATTAAAGTTTGCACGGGAGTAAACAGTATCCAAAGAAACACTTGGAAAACATTTGGACAAATTGTTGTTCACATTGAAAGACATATGGAAAGAACCTGAAAGAGCAATTAGTGATGAAAATAAGATAAAATGTCGTGAGTATATTCAGCAACTTTTAATTTATCGAACGGATAATGTGCCAATTATTTAAATGGACGAAACAAATTTTAATTTATTTATATCAAGAAGACAAGGACGATCAAGAAAGAAATCCCGCCGCAGTAACATTAAAGTTTGCACGGGAGTAAACAGTATCCAAAGAAACACTTGGAAAACATTTGGACAAATTGTTGTTCACATTGAAAGACATATGGAAAGAACCTGAAAGAGCAATTAGTGATGAAAATAAGATAAAATGTCGTGAGTATATTCAGCAACTTTTAGCTTATCGAACGGATAATGTGCCAATTATTTAAATGGACGAAAGAAATTTTAATTGATTTATATCAAGAAGACAAGGACGATCAAGAAAGAAATCCCGCAACAGCTATATAATGGATGATTGCCGCGGAATCAATATACACGTTATAGGCCATATTGGTAATATGGGAATGATTCACAACGAGGTCAGAAGAGGTGCCTTTAGAATGGACGACGCAAATCAATTTGTCCGTCAGTGTTTGCGTGCAGCCTATAACATTTATCAAACTCATGTAGTATTGGTAATTAACAATGCTCTGTGTCATGCCGGTATGGAAACCGTATTTACTGAAAATGAATTCAGGAACTATAAATTGTTAAGGGATCATCACAGTGTAACATTTTCAAAATTTCGAATTTTTTTGTATTATCAGATGGTATAGATGGTTATAAAGATGCTGTTAAAATTTTGGGGTGAAATTCGAATTATTTTGGTCACTACAGCCTTTCTTATCATGCAGCTACATGAGAGGTGACGCGGACGGCGCGTGGTGTGTTCGAGTTACTGCTGGAACTGCCAGCGTTCCTGCAGAAACACGTTTCAACTTGCTCGCTAGATAAGGCAGTACGTTTCCAATATCGAGCGTGGATACATCAACGAGAAAAACGCCCGAAGAATCCATGTGGCAGGATAAGAAAGGCTCTAGGAGCATACGTGGTCGAGCTTGTAGGAAAAGAACCTCAGGTTTCAAGGGAACGAATCGACATTTCATTGAAAATGACTCTGAATTCGTGAGTACTTTGGCAGCAAAACTAGCCAGAAAAAATCCGAACTTTGAGGTCAAAATTGACCAAAATTTTAGCTATTGTTTTATTGAACTCTGTCTAGTTTTCGGCGCACTTCAACAGTTGCTCAAGTGCAAAAAATGTAACGGTGATGTGAAATTTTACAAAAAATCGATTCGCGGATTGGGTTTCAAACTGGCATTGTTGAATGACCGTAAGTAGACTATTTATATGAAAATTCTGCACTCGAAACTTTGAACGCGTTTTTCTCAAAATGTACTTTTTCAAAACGGTGTACACTCTCAAAGGAAGAGTTCTCAAGCTATCGATCTCAAATTTTAACTCAACATTCTTTACGTTACTCTTTATCTTGCTATGGAAGCTTTTTCTATTTTTCGAAATCTTTCTATTTTTCATAACGAAAAAACTGTCAGAAAAATAGATTGAATTCGATACTTTTTTTTTCAAATCGCCGCCATTTTGTCACTTTTAATGCTGAAAAAAGAAACCTCCTTAGCAAGATACCGGTTTTCATACTGATTAATAACCTTTTTCCAGATTTCGTTTCAGATGAGATTTACGGCTACGATCGTGTACACCGTGAGGACTCGAATACATTTTCGTCCGTTGAAAAAATGTTATCAAAAATGTGAATAAACGTTTGAAAATTTATTTCCTGTTCTTCGTGAGTGTTTTGATACGACACAAAAAAAAAATCAGATAACATATTTTAATCGTCAAAAATAAAATCGCAAAAATCAGTTATTTTTCGACCCGTCACACAGTGATGATCCCTTAAGACTAGTCCTTACAGTCCAATGTTAAATCCAATTTAAACGACTTGGTCTAGCTTAGAAGCTGCTCTTAAACGGGACTTAAGTCTGCGTATGCCACGTATTTTAGGTGGTGAGGGCAGAACAAATTTAAACCAGACGGAGTTTCGTCTACAACAATTGGAGGAGATAATACATACAATAAATCCGGCAAACTATCCAAGCTATGTAGCGTATATTCAACGATTTATACCGGGCGCATTAAATTTAAACGATTTAATCATGTAACTTACAAAATCCATTTATTAATTGTGTTACTTTACATGTTAATAGGGATTCACACTGATGCAATTAGTTGCAGCGATTTATCGCATGTGAAAAGTTGCATGAACGGTGCAATTTTTAAGAGTTGCACGGTTGGTTCATACTGATCAGGGAGTACAAGTAATTTTTCACAAATGCAATTTTTTTTTGTGGTACTACCAGCATGAAATAATTAGGAAGTGCCTCCGTAGCCGGCGCCGGTGTTGCGTACTGTCACCGGCGCCGGTTTTAAGTATGGTTGCCGGCACCGGCATACCGTATCGCTACCGGCGGTTATGTGCATATGTGATTGAATCTCTACCCTGTTTTACAATACCTATAATTCAAAATTTCGAACTAATTTTAAAATTTTATCTACAACTATCCCATAATCTATGAATTACTAACGTGATTTTGGTAAGTTATGACAGTGATTATTCAGTCAGTTGAATAATAATGACAGCGATTGAGTTATGGTCATAACTCAATCGCTATGTCAACACCAGTTTCTTTCCGTGAAAGTTGTAGATAAAGTACATATAATATTCGATTCACGTGTTATGGCTATAACGCACTCAGATGCTTACACCAAGTGCAAGTCCTCTTCGTGGGTTATAGCCGTCATAACACGCTCATTGAATAATATACTATATTTAATACACACATTATGATATAAATAATATACTATAAATATAGAAGAATAATTTATTTATTTCAAAACTAAATGTAAACATTAATAATTTACATTAATTTTTAAAAAAATTGTTAAATAGATTCTTTAGTAGATATTCTTTTTTTTTAAGCCAATAACTGTGTTTCCGCATCCCTTAGGCCGGCCTCTAATTTTCACAGTAGGTATCTTAAAAAATAAAATTTTAACAAACTTTGCCAAAACACTGAACTTACTAAGTAGGTACCTTAACATCGGAAATTATGATGACTTTTGATTTCGAAGAACTTTCACCAGATTGATTATCTTGTGTACTTAAATTTATAATATTAATGGCACAATTTCGGTCAACATCCCAGCGCACGGAATTAGAACTGGTGTCTTGTATTTGGTTTAACTGCGAAGTTGAATTATCGTTATTGTTATTTTCAAAGTTCTTCCTATTCATATGCATTTTGGGGTTACTCTGATTTTCAGGTTCCTTCTCAGCCTCCTTATCATCGTTATTGGGGAAACTACTAAGGTTATCAATTTCAATTTCACCGTTAGTGTTATCTAAAGTAGATTTATAACTATTATTGGACCATTCTGTAACAAGAGACTTAATGAATTTCAGCCTGTTGTAAAAAGTCTCGGATGAAATCTCACTGCATATCTGGGACAATCTCAAACATTCATCGTTCATTATTTTGAACTTTTGGTGATTTGTTAGTGGTCTGCATTTATATGGATAATCATTCGTGACTTCTAAGTTAACCTCAAGTTCTGAATTAGTATTTGGCGTCTCTTCAAACTGGCTAGTTTTGAGGAATGAAAGAAATGGGTGACGTGATTCAAAATAGGTTCTCTTCCATCGTTGCAAGCAAATGTTTTCATCAAATAGGGACTGGTTGCACATAGATCGAAGTTTGAGGATGTGGCGACAAGGTAACTGGACGGAGGTCCAAAACATGCACTGACAACTATAAGGTGTTACTTCTAGAAGACCTTCACTAGTAGGAGCGAGACATTTTTCTTCTTCAATAAATTGAAAATCTTTGCAGTTAGTCGATCATACATTCAAGTTGCTGTTGAACCTTTTTAAAGGCGAAATTCGTTAAAAGTCTAGAATACAAATCTGTCGCTGAACCTGACGTAAATGCCCTGGTAGTAACTTTATGATATTCTTTAGAATTTTTGATATTTCTATCTGCTCGTGAAGAATTGAGGATAACAAAAAAAATTTTGATGAAATCCTCCAGATTAGAAAATTTGGCAATGACAGATTTCAATTTGATACTTTCAATTCTGTTGTTTGTTTTGTTCAGAAAAGATAGATTTGCGAAAGTCAGGTACAATACCCACTCATCTTTAATGGGTTCCCAGTTTTTCTCAAAATAATCGATAATGACTTCAGGAACATTCTGTTTCATTTCCAAATAGGTTTTTTGAAAACACTCCTCAGATGAAGCATAGGCTAAATTCTGCAAGTACTTTTTAGCGACTTCACATTCTGTGGTGGATAATCCCATTTTCTTCACACTTACTTCTCTATTAAATATGTGTAGAGTATGAAATAAACATATCTGCAAGGAGGCGTCAGGAAAGTTTTCTTTAAAAATATTTCTCTCCTTGTTGTCTTTGTCAGACATCACCACTTTTATATCTGATGTTCTCTGATTCAAATTTTTTAACGTTTTTATGAACCAATCGATATTTTCTTGCGTTTCGTTTAGTAATATACCAACTGCTACTATTGCACCACTTCCCTCTGCATCCTCAACCATAATTAAATAAGTGGCCGCTCTACTGCTGTGTAGACAATAGGTACCATCTACAAAAATTATTTCTGGATAAGAGTCAAACATATGTTTCATCTCAGGATCTTGAAAATAGAGGCATTTCAAATTTGCTTCCACATCAACGTTAATGTGAACGTCACATTTGTAAGTATTTCGTAAAATTAATACACATTCATCAAACTTTATTCTGTTCTGTGGTTTTCTGTTTAGATTTGTTAAGTCTTTCAAAGTCACAAGGCACCCGGATTCATTAATGATGTTATTTTGTACGATTTTTTTGTTGGCGCGAGCCTGCAATGCTGCTACTGAATTAACCTTAAGCTGATTTGAAATGTTCAGTCTTTGCTGGGGTAAACTTTTAAATAAAGTTTGTGATACCGGATGAGTGTGATTTTCATTCAGTTCCTTTATCTCTAAAAATTTCCCACAAGAAGTTAATTTTAAAAACATACCGGCTGGGCACTTCTGTCTAAATGTAAATGTGTTTCTTGTTTTATTCCTAGGAGTGTGCATTCGGCCACCTTTAATGCAAGCAATTCTTACATAATGGTAAATTAAGTCTTGTTTTGCTTGAGCTGCCACACTTTCAGGATGTCTTTTAGCCTGCGTCTCGATGGTTCTAGAATCTCTAATCCAGTAATCATTGAACACTTCACTTTTGTATTTCTGTAACTGCTTGTTGAAATTCTTGTAACTTTCAAACTTATCGCCCACTTTCAACATTCTACAATTAGAAGAACATCGTTTTTAACAAAAAGCATAGCTACAGGGAAAAACATACCTGCGAATTTAGATAAATTAAAGAAAATTAACACTAAAAGTTAAGCCGTTCACGCGCGCAATGTGGAAAACAGAGGTTGATATGCCGGTAACAATACGTGAAGCCGGCTGCCGTCCGCAATTCTTGATGCCGTAGCCGGCACCAATATGCATACAAAACGGCGACCGGCGCCGGCTATGGAGGCACTTCCAAATAATTATATGTCATCATTACTTTCAATGTATAGTGATGAAAAATAATACATGTGTTTTGGTAATTTCATAAGACAGGTTGGCAGCGTCAAAGTTATTAAAAAATCGCATGCAATTTCTTCAGAAAATAGAACACGCTCTAATACGTGCAACTTTTCACATGCGATAAATTGCTGCAACAAATTGCATAGTGTGAACGCGAATTTTCATAAAACTGGAATTGCTGCAACTAATTGCATCAGTGTGAACCCCTCTTTACAATATATTACAATATAATAAAAGCAGTTTTCATTTGTAATTGTTTATTCCGATTTTAAAAGTTTATGTTCTCAATTTGAACTTAATTATTCTGAATTTGAAGTTGAAAAGGTACAGATAACTCACCTTGCGTTGCATAAGTTGAACTTAAGTTTCATGCATGATTTAGATACGACAATTATAAAGCTCATAGTATATAGCGAGGTATAATACTATCGCGTAATACTTAAATTATGTTTCAGAAAAGTTGCTATATGTCTGGCCAGTGCTGTGTATTATTATTAAATACATATATTTTTGTACTAGTGTAATTTTCCTTCAACTGTATTTAATGAGGTATTAGTTTCTATTCTTTGACATTATAAATACAGTAAAGTAAGTTGTTGATATTAATTATGTGTTATTATATATTACATCAGTGGGGTTTCAGGGCCGCTTTACGTTCTCAAGCATGCAATGTACGAGGGCTGTCCAGAAAGTAACAGACGTTTTGAAATAAAAATAAACGAAGTGAAAAAAATAATATTTATTATATACATTTTGAAGGTAAACTCTTAGACTATTTTTTTTACATAATCGCCATTTAAATTAAGGCATTTATCATAACGTGGTGCAAGCTTTTCAATACCTCTCTGAGTTGATTGTTTGGCCACGCTCAAGAAAATCAACGAGAATCACTCCCTGAGCGTCCCAAAACACTGTAGCCATGATTTTTCTTGTTGAAAGCGTTTGCAAATACTTCCTCGGTTTCTTGGGCGAATGGGTGTGTCCCCATTCCATCGATTGCCGTTTTGTTTCACAGTTGACGTGCTTTACCCAAGTCTCGTCGCCAGTTACGATACGATCGATAACATGGTTTCCACTTTTGTTGTAGTCTTGTAGAAATGTTAGTGCTGCAGCAAGTCTCTGTTTTTTGTGGTCTTTCGTTAGGATTTTCGGAACCCACCTGGCACAAAATTTGTGGTAACCAAGCTTATCAACCACAATTTCATGAATTAAACTCCGTGAAATTTGAGGGAAATGTTCTGACAGTTCCGTAATCGTGAAACGACGATTTCCACGGATTTTTTTCGTTGATTTTCGCCACCAATTCATCTGTCACAAGACTAGGCCTGCCACTGCGAGACTCTTCGTGAACACTGGTTCGGCCATTTCTAAAATCAATACACCACTGCCTCACTCGGCTTTCACTCGTTATTCCTTGGCCGTACACATCACAAATCTGGCGATAAATTTCAATTGGTTTGTGATTTTTTGCTAACAAGAATCTTATTACAGCTCGCACTTCATAACTGGCGGGATTTTCAATAGGTACGCTCATTTTAACACTCCGTTGTATACAAAGTACGATAAGCAGGAACCGCAAATTACCACGGCTGGTTGCGTACTGAGCGTAGAGACGCCAAAATGGCCCTCTACCGCGCCAGGCCAAAACGTCTGTTACTTTCTGGATTAGCCTCGTACCATCTATAGAAACATGTATTGGATGAGTATTTCCTTCTATGTATATGTATGTCATATACAGGGGGGGGGGGAGTCAGAAGGCAGAGTAGGATTTGGCATGTAAATATCTTCTTTACTAAGGGTTTTGTTTCTTTACTTACAGGTGCGTATCATAACTGATTTTTTGGAGGTTAGGCATGATGAATTACACCAAGGAAGAACGACTAAAAATTGTCGAATTCTATTTTCAAACTAACAGGTATATTATTCTAATGCAAAGCGTTTATCGCAACCATTAGTATTAGTTTAATTTTAAGTATAATAAATTCACATACTGAATGTTCATGTACAGATCTCGAACTATTTTCTGTGTTTTTAATAGGAATAAGGACTGATGTTAAGGAAACCACGAAACAATTTCCTTGATACTTGAAGTATATAGAACATACTATATACAGAGTGTTCAGCAGAAGGACCCCTATTTCACTTAATTTTTCTGCTTTTTTTTTTAATTTAAGCAATGCTTTCTCATTTAAAATAAGAATTTTAGTACTTAATTATCTCATCTAAATGCAACATTGACGGATTAATTGTTTTCCTCTTAAATTGTTAAATTTGGCAGCGCAAAAAACATATTAAATTGTTATTGTTTGCTTCCGGGTCAAGAGACATTTTGGGGTGGGGATCATTTCAATAGGGAGCTGGCGCCTATATTTCATCCATCAGTATTCTAATAGACCTACGCCCACTGAAAGCGACGAGCAAGAGGCAGATCTCCCCTCCATATTAGACAACATACCTAGGGAAGTAAAGGTAAGGCATACTGAAGACGTCGCACCAAAGTCCTCCGAAACTTTCGCAAGTATTTGTTGTGCAGAGTTGCAGAAATTTTGACTCAGACAAACAGGCTCATTCTCATATTACCGAACGGATGAACATATTTTAGTTTCCGGCGGCGCCATTTTGTGGTACTTTCTGCCAGGTTGTTAAATTTTACGTGTAGACAGCAAAGGCGTAACAAATTGTGAAATAGAATTAATAAATGGTGAAACGCAATTGGAAAATCCTGTATTAAATTAATGTAGTTTTAGTTACCCAAAGTTTATTTCAATGTTTCAGTAACATTAGCCAGCCACTTTTGTATGCATGCTGTTTTTCCTTATATTTTTATGTAATATAATGAACTGGTATTCTGTACTGTTCAATAAATGTGAAAAGCATTTGATATGAAGTGAATCTGTTTTGGAAAAAGGTGAATCTTATTTAAAGATATGGGAAACTCATTTGAAAAATAGTGAAATTGACAAAAGGGAAAAAGCAAATGAAAAGCACTGTAAGATTTTAAGCTTTCTACATATCCATGCAAGATAATACGGATTCTCATAGAGCTATATATTGGACCAGCAGTATTAAATATGAATTAAATGTCTAGAATTTTTATATTTCAAGGTTATTGAATAAATAATTTTAAAGCATTTTCTTGTTAATTGTAGTTTTGTATTAAAATTGAAAATGTTTGCAGTATTTCGAATATTATAAAATATACAGCTTTGGAAAATTGGATGAATTATTATTGCTAAGGATTAGTGAAATTATGCGATATTTTTTACATTTCAAATTTCCATGTTTTACAACGACACTTTCCTTTTTCTTACTATAATGTCTGAAATACATGTAAACTTGAAAATTAAAAAATATCGTATAATTTCACTATTTTTTTTGGAATCATTGATTTAATAATTTAATCTCTTTTATAATTAACGACATTCCAATGCTAGAAATGTTATCTGGAACAAGTTGTATACCTTATGCTTTTAAATTTACATTTTATTTTTCTAATGTACTTTAATGCAACAGCAAATTGTCCACTTTGACCTTCCATCAAGTTTATAAATTATTATAATAACCTAATCATAAGTTTCTATATTAAGCAACAAATGTCGCGAATCGTTAACGGAAATGGTATTGTAGATATGTATAGTGCACATGTTTTATTTTTAATTTTATTGGCTCTCAGAGGCACGCGATCAATATTTGACGTAGCGCAACCTGTTAAATTTATACGCATTGAATATCTACTGCGAGTAAATACACAATTGTTTAATGCTTTGGTTAAGATATGCCACTGGCATTTTTTTGAGTGCAACAAACATATTTTTATTAATTTAGTATTGATCGGCCATTCCACTCGATTTGAGCCAAATTGAGGCTTTTCTATTTTTTAAAATTACTGACGGTCTTTAATATTAAATAATAAATTAACAGTCCATAATTTACTCTTGTAATTAATTTCTTTTAAGCAATTTTGTAAGATAAAAAATATAACAGCATGTGATGACAAAAGCTAACTATTTGTCATCGCTTTTATAACAAGTTGGCGCTTTGATTTTATGTAGATCGAATTGTCACCCGAAAGTCGATCAGGTAAGATTTAAATAACTGATTGATTGGAGAGTTACTTGTTGAAACTTCATTTTAATAATTAATAAGTAAAAAATACAAATTTTAGTTTCAAAAATATTTAATGTAGACACTACATATTGCCGTGGTATCTTGCATATTAATAAGATAATAGTAATAGTATTAAGACTTAATTTAAGTGTATAAAATATAAAAGAAACAATAATAATAAGTTTATTGTATTTCAAAAATTTTAACATGAGTATATTGGGTTGCATACACTTTTATGTGAGAAAATGTAGACATAAATTTTAATTTATATTTACAAATTAAATAAGTACTAAAATAAAAGACGAGATAGAATTTAAGATGTATATATATTTCTTTTATAGAAAAGAGAAACAAGATGTATGGTTTGTGTATAATGAAAAATTCAATATGCACGAGAGAAAAATAATTGAATAATTATGTAAACTTGAGAACGTGCATAAGGTAATAAAATTTATTAAATAAATCATACAAAAAGAATAAATATTTACCTTAACTTATGACTAGATAAGTAAATAAAAAAGGATATAAATAAAAATATTCAGAGACATATAATCGGCAGTAGTGTTTTTTATAAACGACAGCTGGTAATAATAGAATACATTCAGGAATTTGTATATGTAATATTATGTTTCATAAGCTGTAGAGAGGTTTGTACGGTTTTTGATGACCTACAAAATAAAAAGAAAATATAATGTAAACTTGGTTTGTAGTTTATCACAGATAGATATATCACCGTTGGAGAAGTCTTGGAATGAAGGAGGCGACGAAAAGGCAAACCAAATGGACCATAGTAGTACAAGTAATCTTATTAAAAGAATACCTGTTATTTACAATGTTTTTCCAAGGTTGCCGAGAGCTGGACATAAAACAAAATAAGATTTGTGTTAGCTAATGGAAAGAATAAATTCATAGACAAATATAAAGAAGAGTTATATTAATACAAGTATACCTACGTTGGAGAAACGCTGTACAATTTATAAGAAACTTTTAAGTTGTAAACAGACAATTCTCGGGGTGTTGACCTTTTGCGGTGAGGAACTGTCAAAAAGACAACAAGTGCGTGTGTGTGGGTGTTCAAATCACTACGGCAACTTGAAAGCCAGGAGCACTGAAGATGCAGGGTGACAACTTAGATGGCGTTGAGAACGGTCACGTGTCTTTCACGGGAAATATAAATTGAAAACAAGAATCGTCAAGATTCATTAATTCATTCATTCATTGATTGATTCACAGATTAGCTGGTTATATACAACTTAAAATCGTAGGGTTAGATACACCACGATTCATATTGATTTCTTTTGTATTAGCGTGTTAATTTTATTTTCATTCAAGTTTCATTCATTTTATTTTCTTTGTTTAATTGTTTTTTTGTAATTTTGTAAAAATAATGGAGATGCAAATGACCGAATTTGAAAAGTTTTTCAATGATTCAAAGTAAGTTAGAGGCAAAGACTTATCAATGTGGCTATACGAGTATTGAAATATATCGTGCGAACGTATATTCAGTATAACGTTATGCAACAGGGATAATAAATATTTTCCTGAGATAGTAATAAGCATTCTTTAGTTTCAAGTTTAAAAGAGATAAAATAATTAATGGTGTTGAGTGTTAAGAGGATATAGCGTGCAAATGTATATTTTCTGGCACAGTATTTGGCATCATTAATAGTTACAATAAAATTTTGATTATGAATTAATGATTTAAGATTAGATTTGAAATAAGGAAAGTGTTTCTGGGTAGCGGACTCTGAAATGCTAGCAATAACACGTGCGAATGGTTATAGATAGTAATCAGATTCAAGCTTTTCTCCAAACATTGACCATAGCGAAATTCTAGGTTCATCAGGGCATTACGTGCGAATATAATGTATCTGGTGAAAATAGAACTAGCATAAAATGTAAATAATATACAAAAGTTAATTGGATTTATTTGTTGAAAAACAGGAAAATATTTTTAGAGTTCTATTTAATTAAGTATAAGAAAATATATTCGTATCATAAAGAAACGTTACAACCTAGAACAAGGTACAAACGTTTTCTTATAATTATGTTTCTTTTAAAATATATATGGTGAATACAGTATAGCGATGCTATATTTTTTTTATGTAATAAATATTAAATAAATTCGACAATTATGTTTTATATGATTTCGGGTTTTTCATTTTAAATAAGCTATAACTTTATCCCAATCTTTAATAAAAACAAGAGATTTGACGAGAGGGAAGAAATTCAGATACACGGAAGAATTCACGTATACTTATAAAGTACGTGCTGTTAAGATATATATAAAATATACATTAAGGATAATAAAAATTATCATCATCTTTATTATTTATGTTGCTGGAACAGCACACAACATAATTTATTTGGCAAAACCTAATATATGGCAATCATATTCCAAATAGTTATGTTGCCACAGCAATATGTTTCACCACACTGTGGCTTCATCATGTTTCACCACACTGTGGCTTCATCAGGTGATGAAAATATACAAATTCAATGCCTGTTACAATGTCACTTATAAATACAGAAAATAGATGACACAATTATTGTTGTTAGGTAGGGGTATTCAATTACAGTTTTAAATTTAGTAGGGGGGAGCTATTGCGAGCATTGAATTCTGCAAAACATTTCCCATGTAACCGTTGCTCTATCTCTACCAACAACCGATATACCAATCGAAATGTGGACAAACTGTATAGATAGACTCTGTATTTTGAAAAAAAGATACAAAAAGCAGCCGATGGACGAAAACGTAATTAGACAAACAAAATTGTACTACAGAAACAGTATTATATCTGCTGTAGTAGAAAACAACACGAATATTTCCGCCATCGGGTAATCTATATAAAATCACAATAAACAAACAATAACTATCGTGTATATACTTTCCATCACACTTTTCAGTTTGTTTTTGTATACAGAAGCGAGTGAGGTCAATATCAATTACATTTAAATTTAATCGAGAAAAAGCCACACTTCTCCTTTTTTCCTATATGTTGAACGACAATACTAGCTTGACCTAAGAATAGTATATTAAAGTATAAGTGGATAATAAAGTCATTAAAACACGCGCGATTTTGAGCAAGTGTTTTAATGCCTAGTTATCCACGAATACTTTACATCATTTATTTTTATTGGTTCACTTTAAAAACATAAGTTTTAGTGGTTTAGTATTAGTATTAGTATACTTTTGGTTGTCATGGAAATGATTAATTAAACAATCTGTCACATAAAGTCATTTTTGTGTAACGATGAGTTCAAAGATTGATTACTCAAGTAATTGGAATAACATCTCCCCTGATTTAAATAACCAAAGGGTTTAATATTTCAAACAATACAAATTGTACATTTAATATTTATTTGAAATGAGAGTTTTTTTCAATAAAATTATTATGAAAAGTTGTTCTGTCAGATTAATTGGTAAAAAGTTGACATTTATACTTGACTTATTTGAATTTGTTGACGTTGCTCTGGTAACTTTAAAACACGCGCGTGCTTTAATGATTGATTTATACACGCGCTGGCGTGTTTTAAACAAGCAAAATGATGTACCAGTAAAAAAAAATATTTAAATTAAACCTATTATTAGATGCATCACTGCACCAAGTCTCAGTTAAACACGTAAATTTTATACAAGAGTTTTGTAAATAGATTCAGTTACGTCAATTTTATTTGAATTAAAGTGCATACATTAAACAATAGTAAATGTGGTTCAAGTACGATAGCTATTTTAGAATTAAAATAAATTTCGTAATTTTCTCTTCTCATTATATTTTTTTTCAAAAATGGTACAACAATAAAATATTAGCAGGCCTAAAGTTAATCCCATCTTAAATGAAGCCTTCCTTCTTGTTCATATTAATACCTCCACTTCAAAATTGTGATCCAGATCCGCTCAGATTCGCTCTGCATCTGCAGACAAATATCTATTACATTATATTACAAAGGTCGCCTTAAATCATTTACAGTTTTAAGAGAAGAGCTGTGGAAAATTTAGCGTAAATAATTTCAATTAATAATTATGAATGAAGGAATTCAATATTGATTTCTTCAATAAATGCATGAATAAATTGCTAAATTTTAATCGATTCTGAAGTGATTACTTTTGAAACTTGGAGGCCCATGTATGATAATTTGAAATTATAATCTTAATTTTAGTTGAATTATTGTTTATATACCATTGGAAAATATCGCGCCAAATTATGTGATATTCTTAGTAGATCTCCCCCTTCTTATCGACATACAGTAGATTTCAATATTATATTTGTACTTCCTTAATTAATAGTTCTTATTTCTCAGATTTGTTTCTAAAATTTATTTTACTAATTCGTTAATAGATATCCCTCAATCTTCAGCTCTTTTGTTTTCTCCGTAATTTTATTGTGTATTTCCTTTTGTAATGGTCGTCTTGCGCAAGTTATCTGCGCGTGTGAAAGACTGAGAGGTCAGACGGACAGTATTACTTTTCATTACATAGTGTCATAAGATACCAATTTGCGTACTGTTCACTCTTCACTTCCTGTATAGTTGATTATAGGCGGTGTGCCAAAGCCATAGTAAATGTGATTAGAAGCGGAAGTAAAGATTTGATTTTGTTGGAGGAAATTGCTGAATCAATTCCGGATTTTTATTTAGTGGTATTTGGCCAGTGTTGAATTGGGTAAGTTATTGTTTTAGTTAATCTTGGTGGATAATTCGTTCGTTTTCATAATTTCTAAATGTCGTTTCTCTCGTAATGTTTCGTCAGTATTTCCTGATGCCCGATTACCTGTACGAGATGAGATAATTAAGGATTTATACTATCATGTGGCCGCGCCATTGACCCCCATCATATCTCTATCTTGTATCTTCGATTAAAGAACGCTCCCGCATTGGAGGTTACGAAAAATCAGTTTATTTTAGTTTATGAATATTATGTTTATATACTGTTAAATTTGCAGTTTGAAAGGTCGGTAATTCCTCTTTGCTGTGAGTTCCGTAACGGATACTAAGACTGATATTGTATTGGAATTTCGCGTAAAATTAATTTTTAAAATATATAGGGCTCTAATTGCTTCTAAGAAGTGTGAATAGCATTGAACTTTTTTTGTTGAAAATCGTGAATATTTCAATTTTATATGTCGATTTAATTTTAGTTTTATTGTTATATACTTCTTATTTACTAATTTTAAATTTGGATTCCCTATTTATTTATAATCATTTAATCTTAAATTTTAAATGGTAAACGTTATGTAGGATTAAAATATTGTAGGTATTATCCTAATAATTTTTATATTTTTGCTGAAGTAGTAATTTTCAATTAATTTCTTAGTGTATGATGTATTTACATATTTGTGTATCCAATTCTGTGCATCTTTCTTGTCTGTAGAGGGACGCTTCATACATTTTGCGCAGGTATACAAAATCCATATTCTCATTATTCGTGTATATTTTGTAAGAATCGAGATTTAACGAATCCCTTCTGTCGCACTCTGGGAACGGCCTTCAAGGTCTATTACCCGAACCAATTACACTAGTTAGACCTCTTATGTTTTACGGATTTGTATGCGTTGATAACTTTACGCATTGATGTAAGACTAATTTATCTTCAAATACTTATTTTCGCATTATATGTATACTCTTGCCTGTTGGACTGAAGAAAGAGATGGCACAAAGTTATATAACAATACCTTTGCTGAAACGCAGTAACACAGTTTACGAGAAATAATTTTGTTCCATCTCAAACTAATGTAAAGCATATCGCCATAAAATCATACAAAATTGGGGTTAATTAACAATTTCGTCAAAGTATTACCCAAAGAAAATGCTTGGGGTTTTGTTAAAATTTAATTTTTTCACACACACACACACGGAGAGAGAGAGAGAGATGGAGAAGGGGGAGGGGGAGGCGGCGAGGAAGAGTGAGGGGGAGGGGGAGATAGAGAAATCATTTTTTCGGTAAGCAGAATAGAAGCATGAACAAGTCGCTGTAATTATAATAATAATATAATAATGCTTTATTGCCGTAAATTTCTTTTCAAAAACACTGGCAGTGTCAACAAAGAGCAAACATAACAAAAGATAAAAAAGAATATACTGCAATAGCAGAATCATAAATAGCACAATGCATATATTTACACTAGTAAAAGAGACATACAACAGTTAACACAATTATACAGTCCGGTATTTACAATATATTTACTTAATATATTGTATTGTATGTTAATAACTCCTTAAAGTTATAGAAGGCCCTGTCCAAAAGATATGTTTCCAAATTACGTTTAAAATCGTTTATTATTATTATAGAGGACTCCTGTAGATAATAGGACACTAGAATGAACCAATATACAGGGAATGTGATGTGGATGGCAAAACAATATACATACTGTAGATTTATTTTCTTTAGTACACACTGTAGTGTGTACTAAAGAAAGTAAATCTACAAATGCTGTAGCATTTACGACAATTATATTTTTAAATTAGAGTATGGGAATTTACTCTAATATAAAAACAAAATTCTATTATGCTCTTATTCATCCATACACTTTTATGAACGTCTATTTCAAGACATCAGCAATAACGTTACATTTATATATTTATATTACAGGAATGTTGGCATAATATTAGTCCTACACTCTAAACCTATTATTTTGGCCAATCAGTAGACAAAGAACTTATTCAAGGGACATTGTTGCCAGCCTTTGTTACAAATATTAAAACCTACCATTCTACTTTTGTGACGAATATTATAACAGATTATTATTAATTAGCATATTGTACCCCTACTTTCAATCTCTTTATGTAGATAGCAAAAAGGGCTTCTATAGTCAGCGTCTATCAACTTGTACCGATAAAGTATCACAAGTTTATTTATTTATTTATTTATTTTTTATTTATTTATTTAGAGATATATTAGGAACACCCATTTTCTCTATCTACATAATACGGCCAAGCAAATATTACATTAAATTTGTGGTTTAACTCCCAACCAATCCCCAACACAACAAACCAAAGCAATCAAGAACAAAAGTGCAATATACAAGCATACAAACAGTAAATATATATATATCTATATATATATACAAGAATTCAGTATTTCCCCCACCATGAACTAGTAAGTTCACCAAATCAATCAAACTGTCAAAAGAGCAATGAAACAAATCCCCATAATTTGATAAAGAGTTTAGTTGTGTGTAGTTAATAAATAAAACTTTAAATACTGTGTTTTCTCAATTCCATTGGTTAAGCTAAATACTATTTTGTGCATTTAGATAAGTTCTTTATTTTGTTAAGGACATAGTTTATGTTGTTATAATTGGCAAAGAATTGTAATATATTTTATATCTATATATATATATACAAGAATTCAGTATTTCCCCCACAATGAACTAGTAAGTTCACCAAATCAATCAAACTGTCAAAAGAGCAATGAAACAAATCCCCATAATTTGATAAAGAGTTTAGTTGTGTGTAGTTAATAAATAAAACGTTAAATACTGTGTTTTCTCAATTCCATTGGTTAAGCTAAATACTATTTTGTGCATTTAGATAAGTTCTTTATTTTGTTAAGGACATAGTTTATGTTGTTATAATTAAAGGATGTAAACTCAGTGAAGATGCTATTTATTCATCGGTGTATGCTCCGCTAAAAGCAAACTGGTCCTTTGTGCTAAGAAATAAAAGACGAGCTACCAATAAATCTTTTCCGAATCGTCCAGATCAACCCAGATCAAACCATATGTGCCATATGTTGCACAAATATGCGAATTTTTACAATCTTCACTTAGCAACCAACATCACACGATGACTGGTGATTGCCCCTTCACATACCGTGTGAAAGTGTATCTTAATTTGGAGCTTTGTATTATTAATTGCAAAAAATCTGGATACGACTAGTTAGTCACCAGGAAAACTCATGATCAATTTTAAACATAAAAATGAGCACTTTTTTACAGTGGATGTTTGAAAAACGAAGATGGATTAGCAGAATTACATAATTCACTAGCTACGATCAGATGGGATAATCTAGGAGCTTCAGAAATCATAAAGAACTATGAAACAATTGCAGGCAAATAAATCTGAATATAATGGCAAGGCTATATCGATGCAATTAGAAAATTAGAGAGGTAGCAAGACCTATATGGTGAAAAATCGCAATGGACTGGAGAAACTGCCTATGTCGGAAGCACTCAAGAATGTATAATTAAAAATTCATTTTCTTTTGTTTTACTATATTTTGTTTTCTGTTCGTTCAGGCAGAATTTTGATGAAAGCCTTATTAACTTGATGAAATATAATTGAAATACAATAATAATAAAAATTTAGTGTTTATTGATGAAGAGTAATATACATAAACGTAAAGAAGTAAATAAAAACAAAACCAGCAAAACTTGTTAATCAACAGGTTCTGATTCAGTTCATGACAATATCAGCAACTGCTTCTGAATCTGAAACCGTAAATGACGAATTGAAAAACGAGCACATAATAATAACAGTATCAATAATTAATAAAAAAAAACTCTAAGTCAAACTGAAAGCAAATAGCAAATGTAGGAAATCAGAATTAGAACAAACAATATTAAAAGCAATAATATAAAGTGAGAAATCCGATCTCTGTTTGCTTGCATAATATCCAGAATTTTCTGGGAGAAAACTGAAATTGTAGTTGTAGCTGAAGGTGGCCATCTGATAGAAAGAGAATCGTCACATTGCTACTGTGTATCTCTGTCGTTTTTCAACCATTTGGCCTGTATTATGTGTTGCATACGTGAGTGTATTTTTATTAGCCATCTGGTTGCAAGTAGCAGCGATATGATTTGTAAAACAAATTTATTGGATACAAGATGGTACTACTAACGCAACGTATGTCTTAGATTGAACCAAATTATACAGAGACTGACAGTTCAGACCGTTTTTTCTTGTGTCTGGATCATACACGATTTAATAGAATATGTGTCTATTTTGAAATCATTGATATTTAGGAGCAAACAATAAAAAATACCCATGAAAATTTGTTTGAATTGAACAAATAGTATCATATCATTTCAATTTCATGTTATTTGTAAATATGTGATTTTTTTAGAGGTTACTCTTTTAATGGCTGACAGAAAGACATATATAACGTATTATATGACTGAGTAAGCTACATAAGACGTATGTCGACCCTACATTCAACTAGAGAGCGCCCCAAATATTCTTAAAAAGTAATATTATTGTTGGCAGCGCCCTCTGTTTAGGAATTACTTCACCCATCACTCTGATTATGATATATGGAATCTACTTTTCTCATTAATTAATGGCTTATTTAATCGGAATGACGGGTAAAAACAATTTAATGCACAAGACAATTATAAAATACGCTTAATTGCTTTGTATCAAGCATCAAAAGAAAGAGAATATATTTACCCAAAGGCTAAGCTACCTAATATCTTGCAATTATTTATATATTCGAAGTAATTGCGAAATAAAGTAGCAGATTTCTGATACAAAAACTTCCTGTTTTTTAACAATTTTTTCCACATTAATCGAACAAACTTCAGTTATTAAAACTACCCAGTCCCCCAGAGATAAGTTTGCAGATTATGCCAGTATTTTTTTAATATCATTTTGTTGCTTATTAACGGATTCTGGTGCGATATGTTAGCAGCATGTTTGCAATGTAATTGAGATGGGCGAGATGGCCACCTGAAGGATCGCTTGATAATTTTCATATTATGCACAGGAGGTGTTAGCAGACCTCAACATCTAAAGTTGATAGTGAGCCCATGTTCTAACTTTGATTTTGCGATAAAGATAGATTAGTTTTTATCACATGCTATCTTTATAAAAAAAATATTTGTCATTTTTTTTCAAATAAATATCTAAAGTCATTCTCACCAACTCAAAGCCTATCTTCGTTATTAATAGTGTATAAACAATACTTACAATGGAATAGCGATGGAAGAGAACACATGTTATTATTGACTAAAAGTGATACAGAGTATCCAATTCGGTACACATTCCCTTAATTTAATAAATTGCACTATTTTAAATGAATTACACAGCTAGAGCACGTGGCCAGTTCAAGGTAAGTCATTAGTATTTTGATAGCCTAGTAGATCCTGCGGCCAGAGACATTCCCTAGTCTGGTATAATCCGGCCCGTGATCGAGTTCTAAATGACAACTTTACCTATACAGAACATTCAACAGTAATACGAAAGCAAGACAGGCTTTGTGGATTTTTTAACCAAACATACGAGCAAAATGTTGTATTCCTAGCTTGCTATACATCAAGGCATCCTTTATAAATCTGCTCTATAGACTTGGAACACATGCTCGATTAAAGTGATAAATAACACTGGTCAACAAAAAAGAAAAATTGTTTGTTTCCTTTTTTTTTTGTTTCTATCTCAAATTGACGCGTACTTTTAAAATACAGCTTTTGTTTTTGAGTTATAGCTAACTACCCTTATTTACTATTTTTACTTAGATATTCGTTTTTTATTGGACACTAAAATATATTTTGTTGTTGTTTTAGATATGGCTTCGTCAAGAAGATGTTGTGTGCTTAATCCAGATTGTTTTTGCTATATTTGTGGTGTATATCAGAAAAAGAAAAATATTGGGTATAATCCGCTGTAGAGCAACCGTAAACACGTGTTTCTGACTAATTGGTCGTCATCAGTACGGTGTAGCCAAGGAATAAGGTGGGATAACCTTGGAGATGTAAGCTAAACGGAAGACCATCAGGTGACAGACCACCATTTGCAGCTTCAGCCAGAAGATCCTCGGTTCTGAGGACAACAACTGACGTCGCCACGAGGAAGACAATGTCAACCTGCGTGCCATCCGAGACCCAGGAAATGTAAATGAAAGAATAAGAAATTATTGCGGATACATAAAATATCTTCTGGCTGAAGCTGCAAATGGTGGTCTGTCACCTGATGGTCTTCCGTTTAGCATACATCTCCAAGGTTATCCCACCTTATTCCTTGGCTACACCGTACTGATGACGACCAATTAGTCAGAAACACGTGTTTACGGTTGCTCTACAGCGGATTATACCCAATATTTTTCTTTTTCTGATATTTTATGTATCCGCAATAATTTCTTATTCTTTCATTTGTGGTGTATATATATTTGAAAAGTATCGAAAACCTATATCGAATTTTGTGAAAACTGGGTATCATCAATACTTTAAAATAAAATTGTGTAATCAGGACAAGCCATGGGTTCCTCATATTGTATGCCAGAAATGTGTGGTATATCTACGGTTATGGTCCAGTGGAAAAAGAGATGCAATAATGTCCGTAACACCCATGATTTGGCGAGAACCTCAAAACCATCATGACGACTGCTACTTCTGCGTTGTGAAAATAAACGGAATTAACCCTGGATATCGAAGTAAATGGTCATATCCCCTAACTTATCTTCTGCTCAACGACCTCTATTAAAATCACGAGAGATGCAGCCCAGCACATCTAAATCTGCTGATGATCCAAATCTCTGTGAACCCGAACGAAATACATCAAGTGAAGACTCTGATCCAGACTACAAATTTAGCTTTTCAGAACCTGAACGATTTAATCAGAATGAAGTAAATGACTTAGTAAGAGATCTGAACTTACCGAAAGAAGCTTCTCAAATTTTAGCATCTCGTTTAAAAGAAAAAAATTTGCTTACTCCGGAAACCAACATCACATTTTATCGTACCCGAGAAAAAAAACCTGTTACCGTATTTTGCTCAAGAGAAGGATTTAGTCTTTTGTAACGATGTTGGTGGTATTTTGTAACAATTTGGTTTAAAAAAGTACCAACCTAGTGATTGGCGTCTTTTCATAGACAGCAGCAAAAGAAGTTTAAAGTGTGCTTTGCTTCATAACGGTAACAAGTACGGATCCATACCTATTGCACATTCGACGACTTTAAAAGAAGAATACGCAAATGCTTCTAAGGTTATGGAAAAAATTAAGTATCAAAAGCACAACTGAGTGATTTATGTCGATCTGAAAATGGTTAACTTTCTTTTAGGTCAACAAGGGGGTACACAAAGTTCCCTTGTTTCATGTGTCTCTGGGTCACAAAAAGTTTGGCCATTGCGAGAATACCTAAAAGTTGGTACAAAAAATGTCATAGACGTGCCTTTAGTTAGCCGAGACCGCATCATACTTCCACCACTTCATATTAAACTTGGCATAATGAAACAGTTTGTGAAGGCGCTTGACAAAAATGGCGAAAGTTTCAATTTTCTTTCATGCAAGTTTCCAGGATTGAGTACAGAAAAATTGAAAGCTGGTATTTTTGATGGGCCACAGATTAGGCAACTCGTGAATGATCCTAATTTAATCAAATCAATGACTGAAGTCGAATCCAAAGCTTGGAATTCATTTGTTTTGGTTATGAGTAATTTCCTAGGCAAAAAGAAATCTGACGACCATGTCGAGCTTGTTGAGTGTATGCTATCGAATTTGCAACAGCTAGGGTGCAACATGAGCATAGAAATCCACTTCCTGCACTCGTATTTAGACCGATTTACAAAAAATCTGGGTGATTTTAGTGAGGAGCCGGGTGAAAGATTTCATCAGGATCTTCGGACAATGGAAGAGCGTTATCAGGGAAGGTGAGACTCACATATGATGGCAGACTACTGCTGGAGTTTGCAACGAGATCTACCTAAAGTCGTCCATTCAAGAAAATCGTTTGATAGTGTTCGATAGAAATTTTGTTTTTTTTTTATTTTTTTTTTGACAAAATAATAAAACTGTATATTTCAAAAAATAAAGTTGTTAGCAATCTCCCAGTATTCTTTTCATAGTAAGGGCCATAGAAATACCCAATAACAGAAAAAAAAAAAAAAGGAAACAAGAATTGTGTTTATCAGTGTAATATTTGATCTCCAGCTCTAACCCACAGACAATTTACTTACTAGTAGACTGAGATGACTGAGTGCAGATCGTGTTTTCGAGCAAGCGGCAAAAGAAAATTATTTTATTCATGAAAAACAGAACAGAAGGCTGTGAAGTTTTGGAAAATACCGCAAGGCTTTCGAACTTTGCTTTGCAACGAAGAAAGAAGACGATGAAGAAGGTTATGATGTTTAGGGTCATTTCAAATGGTTTAAAATGCATCTAGTGCTATATGTAAAACAACTACCTAAAAGAGACCTGTCTTACTTCCTGAGGCTAAAAATAGGCCCACTGGTGGAAGATAAGCTACGAGAAAAGCGTGAGAGAACTCCATGATAAATTTCTAGACTATAAAAATATTGAGAAAACTTAAATATTTTCAGTATGCCATTTAATTTGGAGCGTGATACAGAATTTCAGCTTTAACTAATTGAGTTACAGTGTAACACTGAGTTATAAAGCAGCTGTTTTTAGCGTTCCAAAACTGAAGTTTTACAACTCGCTATTGATATCAAGTTTCCAAAATTGGCTCAGAAGATAACTTCTCTGCTCGCATCATCTTAATTTCCTAGTAGTAATTTCAGAAGCAGTTTGGCCACTAAGAATCATCACCTTGCAGTCATAACTAAATTTTGAAATATTTTTAGAAACCTACTAAATGACTACATGAGTTTGTAACAATATGTCAAGATGCAATAGGAAAATTGTAAAAAAAAAGTATTTTTCTATTTATTTCTTTCTAATAAATTTTGTCGTTTGCCCGTCTAGATAATTTTTGTTTTGCTCTGGCCCTTTCATATAAAAGTTTGCCCCTTACTGGCCTAGGCTGGATCAAAGAAAAAACTAAAGTTTTTTTCGCATTTAAAATCAGTCTCTTACCCTAAACATCATTCTATCCTACTTAAAAGCGCATAAAATTTTGACAAAAAGCATTAAAAAGGCATATTTTTTTTAAAAAGTCATACAATTCCAAAAAAAAAGTATAAAAACCAGAAAAACAACACAAAAAATACTGTACCTACCTAATAACATTTTATTTTCATTAAAAATACCTTTTCCCACGAAACTTTTATAAAAAAAAACTTTTTTTGTCATAATTTTATGCCTTTTTAAGTGCCCTTTTTCTGTTTTGTGGTGCTTTTTAGTCCGGTCTTTAATTATCAGCAAACTGTGTCAATTTAATCACAGGTAAACATGTGGGTATAGATTGTTGTTATAAATTAAGAAAAGTAAAGGTCCAAGTATGGAACCTTTAGAGGTGGGCAGTTCGGGTCCGAACCGGTTCAGTGAACCGAATCCCAGACGGGAACCGAGGTTCACTAAATTTCAATGAACCGGATCTCGGCTCACTTGGGTCGACTGAATAATTTGGAAATTATACTTGGAATACGGTCGCAGGTTGGATTGAAAAATAAAAATTGATATTATATAACAGGTAGGGTACGCACTAAAATATTTATTTTTGTACAAATTGTAGAAATATATAAAATGTATATACTGAACTGAATATCAAAATGTAAAAATAACTAAACAGCTTACGTATAAATCTAAATTCTACATTGATAATTTACAAATTATAATTTAAAAAAATGATTTGTGAAGTATTCGCGGTTGTTAATCGACTTCTCCTGTCAATAATAATGTTCCCAGACAGTGGCGGCTGCTGCAGGGAGGGCAACGGGGCACTGCCCGCCTTGATAAATTTCCCGGTGACAAATTTCTTTTAACAGATGAATTAATTATAAATACCTAATTTGTATGCCTGTATTTTTCTGATTTGTTTGATAACAAATAATATGTTTTCGGAAGTAACAGTCCGTCTTTTCAGAGCGTTTAAAAATCGCAGTCTGACGTAGCCTCCGGGGCATCTCGCGCGACTGCCCCGTCTGTATTACAAATCAAGCGATGAAACTGGCGCGGGTAGCGCACGTATATATGTAGGCGGCGGGGCACTACTCTATGGTGCCGGGTCCGGGTGGCGGTCCAGTATGTAATATACAGCGGTGAGTGTATGTTGTAATTTCTATCGGTGCAAATGCAACTATGAATTGCGTTAATAACATAATCGAAATGATAGAAAATAACACTGAGCTATGACATTAAGATAGAATTAAAAAATCTAGGTCTCCCTAGACCAGATTTATTGATTAAACTAGAAGATCACAATTCGAAAACTAATGAAACCGTGACGAGAAAATTCAATAGAAGCTCTTACAGTTTATCAGACTGGTTGTGTGGGTGTAATGTGCAAAATGCTTTTTTTTTATTTTGGTGCTATAAAGTTCACTTTACGACACTCGTTTTGGTTGCAAAAGTATTTCTTTATCGCACGCTAATTTTGTTGTTTTGACTTTGGTAACAAAAAAAATGGAAGCAAATTATATTTAAATGTCAAAATGTAAGCCTTTAATGTAACAAACACGTGCAATAGAAGTTGTACAAAGAATAAAAAGCACACATGCTAATATTTTATTTACTAATTAACAATATAAATTGTTAAGAAGAGTTGGATGATAAGTTTTCTGATGCTACTATTGAAATTTACTCCCAATGTTGAATAGTACAACTGTTATAAAAGTTTATTTTTGAACTATGTCGAGACTATGTTGGCGAAAGATTTTGTAAATTGTCTTCTGCTATTTTGCGAATCTCTGGGGGCGTGCAATTATTTATTTCGTTGTTTATAATTTGAAATAATTTACTGCATAAATCAATCTGTATTTTAATCAGAATTACATATAACACCGCCTATATTCAAATATTTAAAATGTTCACGAAGTTGGTCGAGGACAAGGCAAGGCCTTCATCGACATTCCAAAGACGTCCGAACACAAACGAAGTTGGCCGAAGACAAGGCAAGGCCTTCACCGATATTCCGAAGACGTCCGAACCCATACGAAGTTGGCCGAAGACAAGGCAAGTCCTTCATCGACATTCCGAAGACGTCCGAACCCATACGAAGTTGGCCGAAGTCAAAGCAAGACCACCACTGACATTCCAAAGACGTCCGAACACAAACGAAGTTGACCGAAATCAAAGCAAAGCCACTACTGACATTCCGAAGACGTCCGAACACAAACGAAGTTGGCTGAAATCAAAGCAAAGCCACTACTGACATTCCGAAGACGTCCGAACGCAAACGAAGTTGGCCGAAGACAAGGCAAGGGCTTCGCCGATATTCCGAAGACATCCGAACACAAACGAAGTTAGCCGAAGTCAAAGCAAAGCCACCACTGACATTCCGAAGACGACCACTGACATTCCGAAGACAAACGAACTTGGCCAAAGACAAGGCAAGGCCTTCACCGATATTCCGAAGACGTCCGAACACAAAGGAAGTTTCCCGAAGACAAGGTAAGGCCTTCATCGACATTCCGAAGACGTCCGAATCCATACAAAGTTGGCCGAAATCATTGCAAGGCCACCACTGTCACTTCGAAAACGTCCGAACACAAACGAAGTTGGCCGAAGTCAAATCAAGGTCACCACTGATATTCAGAAGACGTCCGAACACAAGGCAAGGCCTTCACCGATATTCCGAAGACGTCCGAACCCATACGAAGTTGGCCGAAGTTAAAGCAAGGCCACTACTGACATTCCGGAGACGTCCGAGCACAAACGAAGTTGGCCGAAGACAAGGCAAGGCCTTCACTGATATTCCGAAGACATCCGAACACAAACGAAGGTAGCCGAAGCCAAGGCAAGGCCTTCACCGACATTCCGAAGCCGTCCGAACCCATATGAAGTTGGCCGAAGTCAAAGCAAGGCCACCACTGACATTCCGAAGACGTCCGAACACGTACGAAGTTACAGTTTCCATAGACGTTTTAATCATAATTACATATAACACCGCCTATATTCAAATATTTAAAATGTTCGAACAAAACGTCTATCATTTTAAGCTTTTTTGAACTTTTAATAACCAAAATAGAAAAAATCAAGTGAACGGTGTTTTTCTACTTTGAAGAGAATAAAAACATTTTCTAGAAATACAATGCGGGAAAGCAGACCATGTGCCTTAGCAATGTATTCCATTGAAAAACAATTACTGACATCAACACCAAACTTCAATGAATTAGCTATTAATAATTTTGCTGATCGTAAGGAACGGCGGATGGAATTTATTTTCGAACAAGTTAATTAAATAGCATATTGAGTTTATATTTTGTCTGTACTTAATTTTTGATATTAAACACTCGGACCCCCCGGTGCCCTCCCGTCCCAAAAAATCACGGGTCGCCACTGTTCCCAGATTTACTGAAAATGCGCTCGCAAGGAACAGATGTAAGACACATAAACGTTTTTTTACTATTTCGTAAATTCTGGGATAGACATCTTTTCTTTGATGCCACCATTTTAGTGGATCTTGTTGTCTATTGATTATCGGTTCATTTAAGTATTTATCAAATTCAATTCTTTTACCTGTTCTATGTCGGTCAAAGACCCATAACAGTACTTATTTGTTATTTATATAGTTCTCAAAAATATTCCTTTGGATAATAAAATAAACTATTTAATTTATTAGTTGTCTGTGAGTTACAAAATTCTTACAAATATTTTTATTACACCTGCATCATAATCATAATTGCCATTTAATAATGCTATGAAAATTATGAAATGCTCTATTTCTAATTACTTTTTGTTCGAATGGCATTCTCTTTAATAATTATAAATACCAAATGAATGTATAATTTAGTTTTACATAGGTATATTTTGCTTAATTTGTGTACAACAATCTGATAATTTGTCAAATTTGTGTGAATTGTACCTTCAAATAAATTGTTTGTCAAACATTTTGTATAATTGGTGTGCGCGCAGCCTAAATTATCATCTCGGTTCGTTTGCGCCGACGACGGCGCCGAGTATGTATTATATACGCCATAGGTTCCCAAAGTGGGCGATAACGCCCCCTTGTGGGCGCTGCAGGTCTAAAGGGGGGCGGTAAGAGACCCAGAAAAAAAATGGGGGCGTTGTGTAAAGGCTTAGGGGGCGATTTGTAATTTCATCTAGAATCTAGGAGGACTCTTAGACACCGACTGAGCTCTCGACTCTCGACTAGGGATGGGCGATAAACATCGATGTTCATTGAACATCGATATTTTAGGATCGATGTTCGATGTTTTTGCATCGATGTTTGCAATTTAGATTTATCGATAAACTATCGATGTTAGAAGAAATATAGTGAACATCGAACTTTTAAGCTTGACAAAATGTATTTGCACTAATCACAAAATAAAACAGCGTCCTCTGTTGACAAATACAAAAATGTTTTCAAATTAACAGCTCACATACAGGCTACGAGGATGTAAAATTGTCTACGAATAAAAGAAGTATTTAAATTACACAGTGCTATATCATATAAATTCGAATATTTCATTTTAGGCTCTTTTAAATATTACTCAGTATAAATATTTAAATAATATATAATTAAATACATAAATTTATAGTACTTTTAATGTGCAGAATAAAAGTTAAATTATGTATGCATGCAGAATAAGTGAAGGAGGTAAACGTATTTTCATAGAAAAAGAAGGGAGATAGACATTACCGATGTATACTTCTTCGGGAAATTCCCTAGTGCGTACAATCATACACGACGATACACGTATTAAATGCAAGATGACACATCAGAAATATAAAACCATATCCATATGTATCTCGGTATTTGCCAGCGTAGTCAAAAAAAAATGCAAGACTATAAAATCCCAAATAAAAATCGTTCTCTTAAAAAGCTTTGATACACGTAAATGTATATATTTTTTAAGTATCAGACGATTTAAGTCATGTGGTTGTTTCATGCGTAATTGCATAATATTGTTTTTTTATATAGTTTTTTTTTTGAGTAGTTTCTAAAGTTAACTACATATTATAAATGTATATATTTCTTTTATTATTTTTTTTGAATAGTGATATCTTTTATATCATTTTGTTAAGGACGTAAATTAATTAAGTTATAATAAAGTTTTTGTTAAACTGCCAAAAAATAAATCTATAAATATAATTATCGATGTTTAAAAACATCGATGTTTGGTAGTCGATATTTTGCAACCATCGATGTTGATCAACGATGTTAACATCGATGTTTGATATCGATGTTTACCCACCGATGTCCCATCCCTACTCTCGACTACAGCTTGTGAACATCAACTAATATTAATTAAGAGATTGCTCAAACCAACTCGGTTCGATATTTCTCTCGGAGTAGTTCATATATCTGTCCTGTTTTATTGAATAAATAAAATAAAAAACATATCAATCGGTCGCTCCGTTTCGAAACGAAAAGAGATACAAACAAACAAATAAAAAGGCAACTGTATCAATCGGCTGGTTCATAGAATACTTGTTCTTACTTGTTGAGTACGATTGAGCGTCGAATGAGATAAACGAGTTTATGCATGTTTGTCTTATTCCTGTCGGTGCGTGCTGCTTATGCAATCCTATATAAACAACGTAATATTTATTTTATTTTCATTTGCGGTTTCGCGCGTAATAGATAAGCAGTACTTAAGTTCAACACTTATACTTACGTATTTCTCAAAACAAAACAATGTCGGAAGTAAAAAAGAAGAGACGGCAATACTGTGCGGAATATATTAAATTCGGATTCATTGAAAATCCTACAAACCCATCGTCGCCTTTGTGCCTTCTATGCCTAAAAACATTTTCGAATGAAGCAATGAAGCCTTCAAGACTTCAAGATCATTTGAATAAAATGCATCCAGATAAGAAAGACAAGAATGTAGCATATTTTCAAGACCTAGAGAAGAAGCATAATACTCGGCCAAGTGTAGTAAAACTCTTTTCGGCGGCTGCTAAGCAAGATGACGACGGACTTCGAGCTTCGTACAACATCTCTTTGTTAATTGCTCAAAAAGGCAAACCACACAACATCGGAGAAGTGTTAATTTTGCCAGCAATAACGGAAGTAATAACTACTGTGCTTCATAAACCGGCCGCAGATATTATCGGAAAAATTCCTTTGAGTAATAATTCTGTGCAAAGACGAATTGATGAAATGGCCGGAAACATAGAAGAATCATTGTGCAATCATCTGAGGACTAGTCAATTCTCAATTCAGCTCGATGAGTCCACTTTACCAACTAATGAAGCATTGTTGCTGTCTTACGTGAGGTTTAGATGAGAAAATATGTGAAGAACTATTGTTTGCTAGAAATTTAGAGACCGATACAAAAGGCGAAACCATATTCAATGCATTGGAAAAGTTTTGTGATGAGAAAGAGATTCCCTTGAAAAATATTATATCAGTTGCTACGGATGGCGCTCCGGCTATGACAGGGTGCCATAAAGGCTTCATAGCGTACGTAAAAAATAAAATTCCAGATGTCCTTGCTGTACATTGCGTTATTCATAGACAACATTTGGTTGCTAGAAATTTAAGTGAACGACTATTTCAATCACTGCAATATGTCATCAAAGCAGTCAATAAAATCCGTAACTGCTCTTTGAATGATAGATTATTTCATCAGCTTTGTGTTACTAATGACGAAGATTTCAACCGTTTGTTGTTTCATACCGAAGTTCGTTGGCTATCAAGAGGCAATTGTCTGACTCGATTTTACAACCTGTTTGACTCTGTGATAGAGTTTTTGGAAACTAAAGATACAGAATTGCGCAACAAGCTCATTACATCAAAAAATGATATAGCTTACATGACAGACCTGTATAAATTGTTCAACAACATGAATCTCCAACTGCAAGGCGATGAACTAAATTTAATTAAAACAAAAAATGTCGTTGCTGCTTTCGCAGCCAAACTGCTTCTACACAAAAAGAATATGGGCAGACGTGAGTTTCATAATTTTCCGAATTTATCAGTATCCTGCAGTAACGACGACTTGTTTGCCTACTGCCAACATTTGGAAAAGCTCCACATTGACTTCACCGAACGATACCAGGATATTTTGAACTTGGAAATACCAGACTGGGTGTTGGATCCGTTTTCAAATGTCAACACAGCAATATCACCACATCTGGAAGAAGAACTTATAGAATTGACAACGAACGAGGAAATAAAAATCAAGTTCAAAAATGGCTACCAAGAATTTTGGCTACAAAAACCGATCCCGCAATTGTACCCTGGATTGTGGTCAATCATTCAACGATTCTTGATAGCATTCCCATCGTCATATTTGTGTGAACGTGGATTTAGTGCTGTAGCAACGCTGCTTACTAAAAAGAGAAATCGTTTGCATGTTACCGAACGTGGTGACTTGCGGCTGTTCTTGAGTAAATTGGAACCTGATATCAACAAACTTATTAAACAGCATCAGATTCATCCTTCACATTAGTTTTTATATTAGAATCGATTATGTTTGTTTTATTTTGAATTTTGAATAAAAGATACTTTGTCTGAATACTATAAAGTTGCGTTTCAATAATCATTCTCATTGGCAGGTGTAGCCCGTAAAAGTTAACTTGAGACCTGAGCGCCGTTGTGTACTACCTACTACGCTCAGGTCTCAAGTTAACTCATTCATTCTAAACGAGACTTTTACTATAACCCATAGTAAAAGTCTCGTTTAGAATGAATGTTTAATCTCCGCTAATATAGCTCACAATAATTAATTTAATTTGAAGTTATAGTGGTTTTTGAGTAGGTGAAAAAATGGGGGCGCTAAAAAATAATTTATTCTCAAAGTGGGCAGTAGGCAAAATAAGTTTGGGAACCACTGATATACGCTATGCTATTACGGATCCACACGGTTCAAATGAGCCAGTTCCGGGACCCGGCTCACTATGAGGAGCTGAACCGAGTGAGCCGGGTCAATGAAAAGAACCGTTTTGCCCACCTCTAGGAACCCCGACGCCTATAATTCTTTTATAGTAATTTGTATAAAACATTAAATTTTTATCAGCCGATTAGTTAAATAAATGAATTACTTAATAGTAACAGGCAGTTTTTTCGATTGCATTTAATTTAAATCTCAAGCATCAATTAATTTAATCGCAGTTAAAAGATTACGCAATTATGTATTTAGTCAAATAATTAACTGATTAAAATTTTAATTGTTTGTAGTCCAACATTGTGCTTAGTAAAAATTAAAAAAAAACCGAGTATCTCTCAGTCAAATTCCATAGAAAAAACATACTAAGTATGAATGCCCAGGAGGTATATGGATATTCAAATTAAATGATATAACACTATATATGTACTTAAAAAATATATTTATATAAATATGTATATTTGCCACATTTTTTTATTTACTTTAGATAATAGGCAATCAAACCATTTGCTAGTCGAATGAGTTTGTGGACGCATTAACTAATCGAAATTTATTTATTAATTTCGTCATATTATAATTTACGTTAGAAAATCGGTTTTAAAAAAAGTAATTCTTTTAACAAACAAATTTTGTTATATAAATATATTAATATTTATGAAATAGACCACGACTAAAACACACATGTAGGAATTTAATAGTTACAACATATCAGAAGATGTTGCACGTTTCGTATATACAATAACATATAGGTAGGTTGTGCAAGAATCAAATAGTAAATTAATTTTAAAAAATGCTGATTAATAGTTTATAATTGTAATTCATGCAATGACATAAAAATTAATTCTTGCATTTCTATTATGTAGTAGTACCTCGTGGTCATTTCAAAATGTATTATTTAAAAAAAACACTTAAGTGCTAATATAATTATTTTAAATATTTGAAATAAAATAAATAGTAATTGTATCCACTCGTACCTTATATCCATTATGCTTCGATTTTATCACCACTTTCAGTCAGTCAATGTCAGGGCAGCAGTTTCAAGCGAGTCGTCGATGCCAAGCCACCTGCGCGCTCAATAGCACCGAAATCACTACTGACACTGAGCCTGAGTCTGCGAAAGCATTCGGATAACTTTCTCGTGTTCGTGAATCTAGTTCTGTATAATTGGAGAATCACGTTTATCAATCACTCGTCACAATTTACTAATTTAATTGCACTTTGAGTAGATGACGATCGTTGTAAAAATATAGACGTTAATCCAATCAATTTGAGTATTTATGCCCGCCTCATTCTTTGTGTAGTACAACATACAATGTCCACTTGTAATAAGTATCGAATTGTGCGCGAAATGTATACAGAAAAAATATTACAGATAATGATTGTCATGTTATAATTGAATCTCTATATTTGTTAGGCGAGAAAATGTCGGCTGTGGTATTTTGATACAATTTAAATTAATTTTTTTTTTTTTTGTACAGATAAGTAATAAATAATTGCCAGAAGGGTTTTGTAGAAATTATTTCTTAGATAAGAATTGAACATTTATAGAAAAATTAATATCTATAGCATCGTATTAACCTTCGGAAGACCAAGGGGGGTCAATTTTGACCCCAGATACCGTTGTTCATCGAAATTTTTTGCAATATTTGTACTAATGTTACCATTATTTTTTTAATCGACTTTTTTGGCGAGTTTTCTTATGTGTTTGATTTTTATCTTGATCGAGCAACTAAATTTGTCAACAAAAATGTTTTGACACCTTGGGGTTTAAAATGACCCCTCTTAGTCATCGACGCACCATTTTTCTACAATTATAATTTAAGATTATTTTTAAAATCCGCGCGCTAAATGTGTCATCAAACATAACCTCAATTGCTGTGCATTAAATTTGTAAGTTTGTCTCGGTCAGTAACAGTTTTGTGATGGCCCGAAAATATCTTACCACGCCAGAGTTAGAGGCTATAGCTAACGAAAGCGACTTTTTCGATGATATTGACGACGAAAATGTGTCTGAAAACGAAAATCAAGTGTTGGAAGATATTCCGTCGGATGACGAAAGTTCAAATTCAAGTGATTCAGCTGAGGATGATGGTAACACAAGTGATACCTTGCAAGCGAGAGATGGTACAATATGGAGCAAAATCAAACCTAGATTGAGCAGACGACCCTCTAGAAATATCCTTTGCGAAAAGCCTGGCAGGACTGCCTATGGTGAGAACTTCACAACAGCAGCAGAAGCTTTCCATCTATTCATGTCTGATGAAATTGTGGATGTCGTCATTCAAGAAACAAATAGAAGGGCTTACACAATTTTAGGAGACGATTGGAAGCCCGTTGACAAGGTAGAAATAAATGCTTTCTTTGGGTTACTTATTCTTGCTGGCTCCTTCAAAGCAAATCACGAGCCAATATTAGAATTATGGAGTACTAAATATCCATCGTTTCAAAGACCAATTTTTTGTGCCACAATGTCTCGCAACAGAATGAAATCTTTACTTAGATTCATACGGTTTGACGATTTAGTAACCCGACCAGAGAGACGTGAAGTTGATAAATTGGCAGCTATTCGTTATATTCATGACACTTTTGCTTCAAACTGCAAGAAGTCTTACACTCCTAATGCTGGAGTTTGTATCGATGAGCAGCTAGTACCTTTTAGAGGAAGGTGTCCGTTCAGAGTATATATCAAATCAAAACCTGATAAGTATGGTGTCAAAGTTTGGGCGCTGTGCGATTCAACAAATTCATATTGCTGGAATCTACAAGTGTACACAGGAATGACAAACAACACACCAGAAAAAGAGCAGGGTATAAACATAAATATACTTACAAGCCGCTAATATTGTATAATAATTTTTTTTTTTTAGGTAAAAGAGTCGTTTTAGATTTAGTAAATGGATTGGGCAACGGATATGGCGTAACCACGGATAATTTCTTTACATCGCTGCAGCTATCACAGGAGCTTCTGGACCAGAACAAAACTCTAACAGGAACAATAAGGAAAAATCGCAAAGAGATACCGAAAGAATTTATTCCCTCAAAAACTCGTCCAGAACATTCTAGTGAAATTCTGTACACTAAAGATTGCTAAGCACACAACATTATGAATTGAATGTGTCAGGTGAACAGACAGCTTATAAACCTCAAGTTATTCTCGACTACAATGACCAAAAGGGGGCGGTTGATACCCTAGATAAAATGGTCAAGGAATATTCCAGCCATCGTAATACAAAACGATGGCCGTTAGTTTTATTTTTCAATTTTATTGACATTGCAGGAATAAATGCTTTTGTGCTGTATGTTGATAAATACCGTGACTACGAAATAGGAAAGTCATTCAGAAGGAGGCTGTTTCTCCAAAAATTAGGCCTTGAGTTAGTTACACCTCTCATAAAATTACGATCGCTTCAAGGATTACACAAACATGTCCAAATAGCAATCAATATGGTGCTTGAAACTGACGAAACTGCAGGATGCGAAGTCCAAGCATCTGATGAAGAGCAAAATGTGAGGCAAATTCAACCCAAGCGTGGCAGGTGCAAAATGTGTAGCCGTACTTCAGATCGAAAAACATCGACTAGATGCGACAATTGCAGATATTTTGTGTGCCAAGTGCATTCTGTCACCAAAAAAACCATAATATGCAATAACTGTAGGATTAAAAACTGATTCACCCATAATTTTTTGATTAGAATTTTTCATTTTCCATTTCGAAGAATTTTTTTTTTGTTGATTATTATTTTATGTAATTTTGTAATATTATTAATAAAACATTCTAAAAACATAAACCATCAAAAGTTTCTTATTTGAATAAATTTTAGCTATAAAATAAATGGGGTCAATTTTGACCCCGCTTGGTCGCCTACGCCAGAAAAAAAGGTTGGTCATCCGAAGGTTAAATTCAAATTGTGTCTAGACCAGTATTTCTCAACCCCTAAAGAATCATGGCCTCCTTCAAGCAAACCCTAATGTAGTATGGCCCCATTCCTTCGCGAGAAAAAAATTGTTATGTTTATTAGTTTATTTGAAAATTATGTACTTTGTGTAAAAAAATAAACAATTATTTACTCAGATTACGTGTTACATTTTGATATAATTAACAAAATTAAAAAACATAAGTTTTAACATTTTAACGAATAAATTAAAATACAATATACAGGCTACCCATTTTCTATCTCCCTATATGGGTAAATTACTTAATATTGAAGATACAGGATCGGTTAAATTAACAAAGTTCTTGAGAAATTTGAGAAGTATTTGATAGTATTTTCGGATTTAACATTCATTGTCATGTTATAACTACTAACAACTTTTCCTAATAATGGATAATGTATATACTAGAGTTGTCCGAATCCATGGGTATAAGAGAAAATAATGTGCAAATTCAGGACAACGTTGCCACATTCATTTACAGATAAAATTAGCGAAAAATAATTTTCTGGAAATGGTATAATTGGAAGTGATTAATTACAAATCTGGTTATAGTTGTTCAAAATTGTTATCCCACTGACCATATCAAAACCATCTTTAAAATGTTTTACAGTAATTTAGACAAACGACGTTTAAAGTGTTAACTTTGAATATTAATTGAGTATTAATTGATCCTTGGTCCTCACATAATAACGTACTATCCAGGTGTTCTGCGAATTTTGGGATACGTCGCATAATATATCTTCGTAACTATTGAAGGTAGAACTAATATAAAAATGGTGTAATGGCGTAATTTTTTACGTAGAATTTAATCATTTTTAGTTAAATATTCATGGCACATTGTCAAGATTAAACATAAACTTGTGTGTTCTTTAAAGGCAATCACAGTTGGCCATGACTTCATAAAAATGCTTATTTTTTCTGATTTCGTAGATATAAGGTTTGGTGTGGTAATCTTTTAAAATTTTTTGTTATAGCGAGAGTAATTCAATTACTGTTAATTTTTGAGGAAATACTGAGCTAGTAGGCATTGAAAAACTATTTTAATGCCAACTCTATATTAAAATAGTTTTTCAAAGATTACTAAAAAGCTCATAATTAAGTGTGGCATGAATTTTTAACTAAAATGATTAAATTTTACCTAAAAATTACTACCAGCTACCATTTTGACTTTCTTATACGTAGTATAAGGAAGTATTGTGATGATGAAAATTTTCAACCTCGAGATTTTTGCAGATGTCCACGTTTTAAAGTCCCCTGATACCAAAAAATGGTTTTTAAAAAATATCTGTGTGTCTCTGTAAGTGTGACCACCGGTGTAGACATATCTATTCCAAATTTTGTATTTACGTGTATAATCTCCCTCTTGAGATCTGATTAGTTTTTCAGTAAAATCGGTAGACCGGAAGTAGTAGTTTACTTCAGTGAAAAAATCGAATTTTGCAAATATTTCGTCAGCTACTAAGTTTAAACAAATTTATAAAGAATTCAAATATACTCAAAATTAGATTTGAGAAAAATTATGTTAAAAAAGTTTTTCGAAATTCCTACCGGAAGTAGGTCTTCTACTCTTATCGAAAATCAGTTTTTTGCGAATATCTCGCAAGTCATGCTTTCTAGACAGGTACTTTACGAGTACAAAAGTATGTAAAATATAATTTCAAATATCTTTTGTATAAAAGAAATTTCAAAATTCGGACCGAAAGTAACACTTTTACTCTTACCGAATAGCGATTTGTTGCAAATATGTCATAAATTATGCATTTTGCATATATTTATCAAGAGTACAAAAGTATTTAGAGGTAGATTTTCAATGTTTTTTGTATAAATGAAATTTCCAAATTCAGCCGGAAGTAGCACTTTTACTCTTAGCGAGTAGCACTTCTTTTATAATATCTTGCAAAGTATACATTCTATAGAGATTTAATAAAAGAATAAAATTACTTAAAATAGGATTATGAATAATTTTTGTATAACATTTTTTTTTAAATCATATAATTTGAAACGCTCATACGTATAAGAAAGTCGTGTGGTGGCCACACCTCATTTTTTACTTTCTTATACGTAGTATAAGGAAGTATTGTGATGATGAAAATTTTCGACCTCGAGATTTTTGCAGATGTTCACGTTTTGAAATCCCCTGATACCGAAAAATTTCTGTGTCTGTCTGTCTGTGTCTGTGTGTCTGTGTGTGACTACGATAGCGGTCAAACCGCTATAGCTATCAATTCCAAATTTTCCATTTAGTAGTATAATCTCCCTCTTGAGAATGGATTAGATTTTCAGTAAAATCGGCAGACCGGAAGTAGTAGTTTACTTCAGTGAAAAAACGAATTTGGCAATATTTCGTCAACTACTAAGTGTAAACAAATTTATAAAGAATTAAAATTGAAATTGTGAACAATTTTATTAAAAGAGATTTTGGAAATTCCTACCGGAAGTAGGTCTTTTACTCTTATCGAAAATCAGTTTTTTGCAAATAATTTGCAACTCATGCTTTTTAGACAGGTACGTTACGAGTATAAAAGTATTTAGAACTTAATTTTCAATACCTTTAGTATAAAAAAAAAAATCAGAATTCGGACCGGAACTAACACTTCTACTCTTACCGAATAACGATTTTTTGCAAATATGTCGTAAATTATGCATTCTATATATATTTTTTTCAAGAGTACAAAAGTATTTAGAGTTGGATTTGGTATATTTTTTGTATAAATGAAATTTCAAAATTCGGACCGGAAGTAACACTATAATCGCTTGAAGTTTCTCGAACAGCTGGAATTATTAGTTTTCCCCCAATGTTATGATGCACCGAGAGAAAAAATTCGTTGAATTAACGCAAAATGCATACGACCAACTCCTTTTTTTAGTCACCTATTAGCAATGCATTTGAAGTGTTCACTATATAACTATCAGAATGTTAAATTTGATAGCTTCAGTCAAAAACATGTTGCTTCAGTCAAGAAAAAATATTATTACATTCAATGCGCGACAAAGTTTTCAGGATACATATTTTTGTTCAGAATAGACATAAATGACATGCTAACATAAAAATTTGATAAGTTCATACAATGCAAATTTGTGTACTGGAAAGATGATGAAATATTCAAATAACAGAAAGCTGAATTTGTGTCAACTATTCTTTTCTCTCAACTTAAGAGACAGGAATGTCAAAATAACAAAAGAAGCATATTGAGTTTATTCATTTTTTACATTTAAAGAATCTCCAAAGTTGATTGAATTAACATTTAAGTTTGTTAAAACGACTAAGTAATGTTTTAAAGCAATGCATACTTTAGTATATTCAAGATATACTTACCTTAATCCAACTTACGAGTTTTGTTGAATGAAGAATTTTGTGCTGTTAAATCAAGACTTGTGATATGTTGACTATACTTTCTATTGTTGTTAATGTAACATTATACAGGGCGTGTAAATAGCATGAAATGGGATTATGTAGAAACGGTTTGACATATAGATTTGAAATTTGGTGTGGTTTAATTATACATACTTATCCATATTTTTTTTGCAAGTTTAATTTATTTTGTTCGACTGGTATTTATCAGAGTCAGCCATCTTGCAATTTTTTAAATGACAACCAAAATTTAATTTGGTTTCTCAAGAAGAGAATGTACAATTTGAGCAGTGATTGTAACTCACTTTTGTATTTGACATGGAAGTCCACATGAGAAAAACACTTATTCGAATTGCTTTATGATATTCCATATTGTAATTACCAGTCAAATGACAACTAATTAAATCTAGGTTGTCATTTAAAGAAATTCAAGATGGCCAACTCCGACAAACACCAGCCGTATAAAACAAATAAAACTCATATCAGAATGCCAAATCTAAATGTCAAACCGTTTGTACATAATCCAGTTTCAAGCAATATTATTTACGCACCCGTATTTCCCAAAATTTCGCGCCAAAAGGAATATTGCATTTCCGATTTCTAACATTATTTTATTAAAAAATATCGAGAATGCAAACTATACTTGGTGCGCACTTTGAATTATTGTATTTTTTGTGATAAAATTTGATCTAAAATGCTGGGCAAGTGTGTGATGAAAAGTAAAGCAATGTTGGCATTTGTATAATGTAGATATTTGTTAAAGCTACACATTTGTTGGCATTCTCTAGAGTTTATAAACAGACAATAAAGTACAAGTTTATACTCGGATAACATTCGAAATGCAAATAAAAGTATAATCAAACGTCAAGAGATCGTAAAGGCATGTAATATATATTATATTGTAGTACAAAAAAATTCTAGCCTTAACAGTTTTATATTTATCCATGTAATATCGATTATATCACTGAGTTGTGCTTAAAGTAACGCTTATGTTTGAATACACTTATATTCAAGCTTGTTTGTTTGTTGATATTTAACGAAGTAAAAATAATATAAATGTAAATTATCACTTCTTTAAAAGGTTATGGAGGAAACATAGTTAAACCAGAAATTCAAACAATATTTTTATTTATAATGAATATGTAACATACTTCTATTGCAAGTATTAGACATTGGCTGCGGTGAATCAAGAATAGGTACACTTTGTATGTCAACTGTAATAGAGTTACCAGTGGATGTAGTATTGAAGTTTGTTTGGTTATGTTTAGATACCACGTGTTTTATATAAGATCCTATTGTTTGAAAAGATCTTGAACAATCTGTATATTTACAATTGAATACTCTAGAAAAGCAATTGTGTTTTATTTTAATATGTTTTACTAGTATATGAGATAACTTAAAATTACTGTTACAAAACGGACAAGGAACCATTATGAGCTATCAGAAGGACGTTACAAATGAACTAAATACTATTCTTATACTTACACTAATTAAGATTCTAGTTACAACAAGAAAATAACAAATATAACTCTAAAAAAAATTAAAATGGTTTCGTAAATATTTAATACAACATATAACACATGTTATTTAAATTCTTTCAATTTCATAGATTAATGTTTCTACATAGGGTATTCTTACGTCAAAAGCTGTTGTAAATCCATACACAGTTCTTTGAACAAGTTGCCAAATGTGCTGTGACTGGATTGGATATTCGGCATTTAAAACGTAAAACGCCTTAAATGTCAAGTCGAAACACTGCAGTACTGAATTTGCCTTGTGAATATTAATATCTATAACAAAGTACGAATCGAAATTCTTTAATGTATTACCGATGACAATTATATACGGCTGCACCCTGCATCCCCTTTTCTGGTATTCAGTTCTTCGTTTTTCGATGAAAGTTTCAATGTCAGAGTGAACCTATAACAAATTAATTTTGTTAAAAACTTTGCTTCTGTATTAACTCCTATAGTAAAAGTCAGCGTAATACATACACTATTAATTTATTGACAGATATGTATTTAAAATGATTGCACAACACAACTGACTCAGAAATAAGCCAGGTATTTATTTATTTTAAATATTATTTTTTATACGTTTTTAAGTTTTTTCTTTTTGAAATATAGATTCGTGTTATTTTGTGTGTAGTAATGGATTACTTATCTATCTATATGAGCTCTGTAGCTTTTCAAACTATAATTTATTCATGTATTTTAAAGAATACACTTCCTATCTTTTATTTAGGAAATTTCATACCTTTAAGTGATTAGAGTTGATTTTTTTTTTTTTTTTGTCAGGGGAAATGCATTATGCACACCAAGTGCTTAGCTCGATCGCAGATTGGCATGTGGGACTCTCACCCACTAAAACCCCTCAATGCCCTCAAACAGTATCTGGAACTATTGTTGATATATCATCAGATACTGCCGGCAGCCCTATAACCCGAAACTTTCTTTCACAACTCTTTAATTAGCACGATTTTGTCTTTGTATTTCATCAGTTTCCTTCCTTGACATTAACTCCCTTATCATATTATGCAACATTGTCCATTTTTGCGACGACTCGAGCATAGTTGGTACTAGTGTATCTGGTGTTACCATATACCCCAATGTTCTTTGAGAGCTCTCTCTGATATTGTGCCACTTAGGGCATGCAAAAAGAGTGTGGTCCACTGTATCGATGTCTCCACAGTACATACATATATCAGAATCATCTTTTTTTATACGTTTTGCGAAAGCGCGAAAAGAGCCATGGCCTGTTAGTGCCTGTGTTAGAAAATAATCAACCTGACGGTGCCTACATGCAAGCCAGCCTTCTATATGCCCTATCAGGCATTTTGTCCATTGCGCTTTCACAGACTCCATATCCCACCTTCTCTGCCATTCCGTTATGGTATTATTCTTGGCATCTAACACAATTTGTCTTCTGTCCTCATGCCTATTCTCATAAATATATGCCCTTTCCTTGACCATCAAATCGATTGGCACAATTCCAGTGATCACTTGCAGCGCCACCAGAGATACTGTCCTGTAGGACGAGGCCACTCGGAGGAGCATATTACGCTGACACCTCTCAAGGATACGTCTGTACTTTTGGATGCATACTGTCTTTTTCCATACTGGAGCGCCATAAAGCACCACGTTATGGACCGCCCCACATAGAACCGCTCTCTTACCACTGCTTGGTCCTTTAATATTGGGTAAAAGCCTGTTTAATCCAGCAATCATTGCATCAGCTTTACTGACAGCATTTTTCACATGAGGTCCAAAAGATCCCCTTTCATCAAGTGTGATACCAAGATATTTAATTGTTTTTGAAGGTACCAGCACTACACCTTCTAAGATAAAGGTAATGTTATTTCTCTTCCTTCTCCCCTTCATTATTAATACCTCCGTCTTATTTGGCGCAAGTGTTAATCTTTGGTCTTTCATCCATGCACTTATCAACTCAAGACATGAATTTGTATTCTCCATCAGGGTAAATTCATCCGCAGCTCCCACGATCAATGCAAGGTCATCAGCAAATCCAACACATGTAGCATCCACTGTAAGATCTAGACCTAGGACCCCATCATACAAAACATTCCACAATGTCGGACCCAGGACCGACCCCTGCGGTACTCCCGCACTCACCTCCATCACAGCATCTTTTCCTATATATATCTTTCTATTGGTGAGGTAATTCGCTATTAAATTAATTAGGTAGCTCGAAATATTTCTGTTTTTGAGCTCTCTAATTATAAGCTCATGACAGGCAGTGTTAAATGCATTCTTAACATCTATGGTTACCAAGACACACCACTTACTATTGTAATCATTAACAGTTCGTAGAACGGTCTCGATCGCGTCAAGGGTTGATTTTTTTTTACAGAACCCAAATTGTAGGCTGTGAAGTCCTCCTTTTTCCTCTAGTTCAATTTGTAGTCTATTCTTTATTAATGTTTCAAACAATTTACTCAATGTATTGAGTAAACACAGGGGTCTATAGGAGTTTGACGCTTCCGGGGATTTTCCACTCTTCAGGAGCAGGACCAGTTTAGCAACTTTCCATTCATCAGGAAATTTCTGCATCTGCAGCAAATCATTCATGGCTTTGGCTAAAAAATCTGGCAAGAAGTCGGCTATTATCTTAATGGTTATAGTTGATTGACATTCTGAAATGGAAAATATCCAGGACTTAAATCTTCGCTTTGGTGGAAACAGACCCGCTAACAATGATATTTGCAGCGCATGTTTTTCGTCTACAATGAATAAAATATACAGTAAGTACTTATATATCAATCAAAACATATAGTATTATAAATACCCTCTGTTGTGTCTCCTTTTAATTACTGTGTGCTTGTCAACATTATTCTTTATCTGACATATCTTACTGAAAAAAGTGTCCCACTTTTTGTATATTTCCATTGAATTCTCTGGAAACATTTTCTTGAAATCTTCTTCTATCTGCAATAATATCTAATTTGAAATATTTAAAACCGCGTATTCATATTATTCTAACCAGTTCAGAAGCACGCTTTCTTTTCAAAATCGGCAACTCTTCTAAAAATTCTGCTACCATAGAAACTTTACTTTTACGTCTGATATCATATGTTATTGACCAGTGTTCTAGAACAGATATCCACGGTTCCTCGTAATATTTTAACCAAGTGATACTTTCCAGTATTTGGTCTGAAAATAGTATCTATATTCACTTGAATTTCTAAAAAGCATACTTGGTAATTATACTGCTTTTTATAAATTAAACAGTATATAGTGATATGCGTAGTTTGATTAAGCTTCTCTATGTATTGCATATCAAACTAAATTATAATTTAATGTCCTAATGGTTTATAAAGTACTGAGGAAATACAACATTTTTTCTGTTTTTTTTTTTATTTCCTTTGGCAAGTGTACCAGGTCTTGCTGTGAGCCACATTTCGTGCTCCACTTTTCAATATCTTCCTTAACTAAATGTAGATATATATATAAATTTAATACTAAATCAAGAAAAAAAACATATTTTAAAATATCGATATATAAAATCACTATATGTTGAAGAAATATAAAATATCCTACAATGAACAATTTTATGATATAAGACTAAAACAGTTAATTTAGTAAAACATAAATTCAGTTCTAGTATTACAAATTTTAAGATACAGATTCACTGTTCTAATAAAAAATCACAACTCATTCTCTTGTTTAATGGAAATTATCTGATATTTTCATTATGTATTCATTCGTATTTACATATAATTAAACTCTAAAACATTATAATAATGTTAATAGTTTTTACGTAAGTACCCCTATATAAATAATAAATTATGTATTTGTAGGTATGCTTACCTTGAAAAGTCCCCACAAGGGAAGAACATCCCCCACTCGTCTAATACATTTCGTATTTCTTCATCAACCATTGGAAAAATATGATAATTCACTAATAAACATAAAAAAATGTTTTCGTGTAAAATATCAAAGTAGATATGTATATTAATTTTACCTCAGATTTAAAAATTACCAAGGCAGCCATAATTACGCACTGTATAACTGCAAACATATTATCTGTGATATTACTGATACACGTATTCTATCAAAACTGGGTATTTTCTTATGCATTGATGTTTACGGGTTGGAAGGGATGATGCATGCATGCATGGTTATTTGCTTCTTACCGTTTACAGGCATATAGAGATTTGTTAGATCATGTCTAATTTTAGCACCATTCCAAGGAATACGCAGTATTGTTATCCCAAATATGTAAGCCGATGTATTCAACAACGAAATGTATTCAGTTAATAAAAATAACGTAACATTTTTAATACTTTCTCAGGATATTACGTATTGTTATAACAACAACTTTGATAGTTTCGTTTAATGTATTACATTTCTTAATTTAACTATTATGTTTTTGTATTCCTTATTTCTTCATCTAACAGTTCAAACCTTTTAGATGAAATAAAATAATTTGAAGTTCGTCTTAGCGTTTACTCAACTTATTACTTTCAGTCACATGAACGCAATTTTAATCCCTCCAACTTCATGAGAAATGACATTCATCATTTTCTTGATTCAACCGATTCATTTTTCTCGGTGTGCTTGCCATATTTTGCTGTTAACAATGAAATCTTGTATGAAGTCAGAAGATCCTTGTTAATTTGAATTGCTGAATCCTTAAATAATTTACAAGTGTTTTAAAATTGTCTAACATATTTTTTAAATAAAAAAAATAATCAACATCTTTGTCTTTCTTATCGGAATGCTTCCCTGAAAAAAATTCTTATTTAAGGCTTCATTCCCTCGTTTGAAAGAACTTGCTGAGATATTACAGCCACATTGGTAACTGCTCATTAATTGGTGAAACAACAAAACCGAATTTTAAATACTCAATAAAATATAGGCGACGTTTTTTTCACATATGGCTTAAGGTAGTGTTTAATTTACTCAAGAATTAAAAAAAAAATTAGTAAGAAGAAAACTAACTTTACTCCTTTCATTTTATTCTTGTACAGTCTGCGCTTTGTCTTCAATCATCATTAATAGTTTTAATTATTATACTTTAAATTTAAATACTTTTTTTTAAATATCTTATATGACACATATAAACTGTTATTTCAATAAAAATTGTATCTTAAGGTTATGTTTATTCCTTCATCGCACAAACAATTCATATTAAATTTAATTTGATTTATTAACATTTTACTTATTATTAAAACTTCGAAAATAGACTACCGACTAGTATAATGTCATTTGTTTATTTATTAACGAATAAAATATTTAATTATTCTTAATATAATGTTTTATCATATCGCCCGGAAAATTGTTTTTCGCTCCACAAAATTTAAATTGTTGCTGACGCTCCTCCCCAGTATGGATAAACGACCACAGGAGCGGGCGATATCGCTCTAGTTGAGAAATACTAGTCTAGACAAAGGTAATGTAAGATATATGTAACTAATTAAATGTATCAGTTAGTTAGTTAAAGTGGTATACATGCGTTTATGTAATTAGCGAAATGGTCTGCAGTAATATCGGGTACGTGAAAATTGTTTGATAAGAAACGTACGGAATATCGCAATGTAACTTTTATCAAAATTTTTCAATTTTTGGCAAAATTAGAAAATAATTGCTTTTTAACTTAACAATGATATATTATCAAATCTAGTATTGTATATCTATATATTATTTATTTATGTATAATATACTTGAATACTTAGAACTAACTAGAGTCCAACCAGCCCGATATAACCGCTCGAGCAGCACAGTCGTTTTGAAAGGTATACTCCGAGTAAAATTTCTAAGGTTGTTGAAGTTTGACGTTGTCATGTAACCAATGTCAATGTATTACGTTTATGTTGACATTGAAGCGAAGGATTTAAAAATAATAATTTATGATTTATGTACCATACTTCATTATTTACATTATACAGAGAGATCGTAAATGGTTGACCGTGTCGCTTCGTAGTTATGGCGTAATTGCCGCATATACCGCATATATCATAGTCTGATATGTATGTATTTCGTTCGTGCGACATCTATTATTGTACGTATGAACTATTGTCAAGAATTTTTGTTAAATTTACTTGTTTTAATAACTCAAGGAATACATTTAATAATTGAAAACATCTTTATTAAAAGTAATTTAATACAAAGATCGATATTGCATATAGGTAACATTACATATTTAGAAATATTATAACATATGTTCAAAATGAGATCCTTCATTTTGTAGACACACATTTATACGTATTTTGAGAGAATTGCATCTTGTAGTTCTGGTAACGTATGTAGTAGAGTCTTAATGACAGTGTTCTTTAAATACTCAAAAAGGAAAAAATCCGGATGAGTCAAATCTGGTGATCTAGGAGGCCATCTATTTCTGCTAATCAGTCGGTTATTATTAAAATATCTTTGGATGAATTCAATTGTAGCATGTGCAGTGTGAGCAGTAGCACCATCCTGCTGAAAATAGCCAAATTGTCTTTCATTGTCGTCAAGTTGTGTAATAAATGGTTCTAAAAGAAGTGTTCTATATCGATCTGCATTTATTGTATCATGCAAGAAAATTGGCCCCATTATTCTTCTTCGTGATATTGCACACCAAACACCTATTTTAATAGGATGCATGTCAGTTTCAACAAAAACATGTGGGTTTACAGATGACCAGTGTCAATAATTTTGGGAAATGACATATCCACTTGGATGAAACAGGTCTCATCTGAGAAAAATGTGATGTCCAACAAATTATCATCCGCAAGATTATTATTAAACCACGTGCAAAATTGTATGCGTTTCTTAAAGTTTCTTGGCAACAATTTCTGTACAACAGATACTTGATATGGATGTAAGTGTAGTTTTTTAGTGGCTTTATGGCATGTTCCATAAGATAGTCCTGCGCTGATAGTCGCCTTAATGATTACCAAAAAAGTGGTTTAAAAAAAATGTCTGTGTGTCTGTCTGTGTGTGTGTGTGTCTCTGTGTGTGTGACCACGATAGCGGTCAAACCGCTACAGATATCAATTCCAAATTTTGTATTTACGAATATAATCTCCCTCTTGGGAACTGATTAGATTTTGAGCAAAATCGGCAGACCGGAAGTAGTAGTTTACTTCAGTGAAGAAATCGAAATTTGCAAATATTTCGTCAATTACTAAGTTTAAACAAATTTATAAAGAATTCATATGTACTTAGAATTAAGTTTGAAACAAATTGTCTTAAAAAGTTTTTCGAAATTCCAACCGGAAGTAGGTCTTTTACGCGTATGGAAAATCAGTTTTTTGCGAATATCTTGCAAGTCATGCTTTTTAGACAAGTACGTTCCGAGTATAAAAGTATTTAAAACATAATTTTCAATATCTTTTATATGAAAGAAATTTCAAAATTCAGACCAGAAGTACCACTTTTACACTTATCGAATAGCGATTTTTTGCAAATATGTCGTAAATTATGCATTCTATATATATTTATGAAGAGTACAAAAGTATTTAGAGTTGGATATGGAATATTTTTTTGTATAAATGAAATTTCAAAATTCGGACCGGAAGTAACACTTTCATACGTATAAGAAAGTCGTGTGGTGGCCACACCTCATTTTTTTTGAATATGTATATACTCTGAGGACACAACAGAGTATATACATTTCAAAAAAGAAAATGGGTGTGCTTAAAACCACACAGCAGAACTGTAAACTTCATCAAGGCGCGGTTAATAACACGAAACACGCGTATAATATTCAGTAACGTATTATACGACTGATGCGTCATGCTCTCCCATGTAACGGTCGGTTGGACGGATGTATATATATAAATAGACGATATGAATACTCGCTTACGATCCCCGCGTCTAATGGTTAAGTGCCGGCCTCTCACCCAGGCGGCTCCGGTTCATATCTGCTCTGGGACATGAATTTATTTATTCATTTAAATTTCTATTTAATTGAAATTAAATACCTCTATATGATATATTTATCTTGTTCCCTTAGTCGACTCGAGCCGACATTACCCGAACGAGCGTTACATATCCGAGCGTGACGGTCAGTCTTGTTCAGTGCCTACAATCAGCGCAACGCGCCCAAAGAAGTTTACTCTTCAATAAGAAACTGACGAAAATTTTCACACTGCACTATGGTTGATCTGGGAATCCGCTTTTTGTATTATTCGTCTATTTGAGCGTGGTCACTTTATTAAATTACCAGTCTGTTGCAGTCATTCGATGTGTTGAGGTTTCGAAATAGTTTTTTTTTTTTTTTTTTTGAATATTTATATACTTTATTGCAGGCATGTGCAACTTAAAAATCTTTTCATATATTACTGCTGGCAAGTCTAATCTACATTATTGATATATAAATGGAATAAAATTGAATGATATTAACGAAATCAGCGGCAATTATTTCCATTGAATAAATTTGACGTGAACACACTATCTTGATAACTTTAAAAATTTCTTGTTTATGTATATTAAGTGGCACATAATGCTATCATCCAGTATTATTTTTAAGATGTTATCTATAGCAAGACGTCTTTATCGAGCAATTATATACCGTCTACAAATTTATTCAAGATCTTTAGAAGTGTTTCAATGAAATGTGGAATGTGTTTACAATGATCTATTTGAAAAACAATACAATATAATTTCAGATTGACGAGTAATGAATTTCATTCTAAAATACTAGTGCTCAGACAAAAAATTTTAACTCTGATCAACTCAAACACGCCAACTTATAGTCTGTTAAGAATTTACCGTTAAGCGTCTATTGATTTTCGTCATTTTCTGTTTATGTTATATTTAAATTATTGTACAAATTATTGCTTGTTATTAACAAATGTACTTTACTACATTTTTAAGAAGAGTAGCACATCCAGTCGTTATTATGTAATATTAACAATAATTATAAGAGCCTGTTTTGCAACAAGATTTACAGCTTTTGAAGAGATATTTACCATAAAAGGAATTAATAGATAATTGTAAATTGCACTATAAATATTGTTAGAAATTATCTATTTGGCAGTAAATTCAGAATTGGTTTTTGATAAAAGATTACAAGAAGTGGGGGCTTGATTTGTGCCGGGATTAAATAGCAAAAGGAGTGACACATATCAAAATCATATAATAATAATAATAACAATAATAAATATCTTTATTACGTTCAAAAATAAGATAACGACATAAAATAGTTCATATTACAAAGTAAGTACTACCTACCTGCAAAGTAAATATTACTAGGTACAATGACATGTAAAATGTAATATCAAGGCGAACCTTAGTAAAACTGCTTGCTTGACTTGATAATTAATGTTAAGTGACAATATAATAGGAAAATATACATGTGTCAACCAATTATTGTAATAATAGATGCGACTTGAGTTCGGATTTAAAGCTGATAAGGTGAGAGACTTAAGCTCAGTTGCTACAAGATTTAAATTACAGTTCTTACACCTGAAATGTAGATCTTAAAAGACTCTTATGGGGCGTGAGGAGGATTAATTCTCGAAATCTGGCGGTTAAGTTGTGTACCTCTGATCTAAATTTTGTCTTATTATAAAAAGTACGGTGGAGATCTATGTAAGAGTATGCCATGATAGAGACACAATGCCTGCAACTCCCTACGCTCCGCCATGTCCAACCAACCCCCTTCAGGTAACTTGTAATATTTGTGATCAAATTTGCGTATATCGTAAATGTATCGCAGAAAAGTATTTTGTATTTTTTGATTTCTGGAGCTGGTAAAGTAATCCAATGCCCTATGATACACTGTTGAATAATAAGAAAAATGCGATAGAACAAGTGGCTCACACAACATTTTCTTTGTAGCCTCATTAAGAACACGTCTGTAAGGGTATAGTTTTTTCAAATTTATATAAGCAGTTGTAATATATTTGGATATCTGATGCTTGCATGAATTGTGAGTGTAGAGACCAAGACTCTTTACTCTTTCAACAAACGGTAAATATATATTAGTAACAATATCCAAAGTTTTGCCAATGTTGAAGCAAAGAAAATTTGAAAAAGATGATCTGCAATTTCTCCAGGTATATACGCTGGCTATGATTGAGAGCAGTATTAAATAGATCTGAAAGATTGGCCTTAATTTTGTACATTGCAGTTTGCCATTCGGATGGGGGAAAAGAGTATTAAAGCTGAGTATCGTTAGCATAAATATCTGATTTGCAGTACCTACACTATATACAGTAATAATTTTGAAGTGTATATGTTACTGTGAAAGACCGAAATCTGGTGAATGTCGAGATTCACCGGTGAATGTCAACATTCTCAACGTTGCTTGACGTATGTCCGAAATATTGGTGAAATTTCATTATTTCTAACTTACACCGGCGATTGTCGACATTCAGCATGCACTCATGGTGTATGTTAAAAACATTTTTTTTTAAATAAAAAAAAAAACCCATAGGTCTTTATTTATTAAAATAATATGGGAAAAAGACTTTGTTGAACTCAAAACAAACAGTAGAACATAAAAATATAAAATGAAATATAAAAAATAATAACAATATCTTATTTATTGCAACAACATAAACTACCATGACACTTCGAATTGCACAAAAGTTCCTTGCTTTTACAGCTGCATTTAGTCGTGGAACACTTTCTTTTGCAGTTACAACGTGTGTAGCCTTGCCCTCCACTTTTTGAATTACCAGAAGCTGCTTCTCTTAGCGACATTTCTTTTGTTGAAACTTCGTCCATGGAAACTAACTTTTCTTTACAAATTACGAACTGATTACGGGTGAAAAGCTGCTTCAAGGTACCATTTTTGTTAGCTAGTCTATAAAAGGCTGAATCCTCTATTCCAACAACAACCGCTAACACATTTCGAGGGTCTGTACGACCACGGTCGACATCAGGGACTTGAATTCTTACGGTATCACCAATTTGGGCAGGAGGAAACTTTTTTTTTGAGGTTCGCAACATTTTTGTTGCTTGAAGTAGAAGACTCTCTTTTGCAGCTACTCTTTTTGAAGAAATTAGCTCGTGTTGTTCAGTCAGTACTTGAGATGAAGATGTGCTAGGTGGCGGATCAGTCAGTGCTTGAGATGAAGACGTGTTAGGTTGCGGGTCAGTCAGTGCTTGAGATGAAGACGTGTTAGGTTGCGAGTCAGTCAGTGCTTGAGATGAAGACGTGTTAGGTTGCGAGTCAGTCAGTGCTTGAGATGAAGACGTGCCAGGTTGCGGATCAGCTCCAATGGTATTTTCATTATCCATGCCTCTTTCAATATGGTCACTACCCAAATTTTCTTCAACATAAGCTTCTAGCTGTTCTTCGGTCTCAATGTTTGCAATTTGCCCGCGGGGGAGTGATGGCGATGTTATACCCCTTTTTGGTTTAACGCCAAACAGGGCTTCATAAGGACTCTGGCGTATTCCTTCGTGATAAGTTGTGTTTTTGGCGAATTGGACAAACGGCAAACCTTCTGACCACTTGTTTGAATCATTGTCTTGCATCCATGCAGTTAACATATTTTGTATGTCCTGATTGGCTCTTTCAACTGAGCCTTGTGTTTGACTGTGACGAGGCTTTCCGTGCACTATTTTAACATCTTTCCACATAGCGCATAGTTCAGATATGACTCGATTACTGAACTCTCTACCATTATCCGAATGCAATATAGCGGGAGCACCAAATGTTAAAAAAAATTGGAGAAGGTGATAAGCTACTTCTTCCGCTCTCTTGCTTTTTAAAGGTCGTAACTGGACAAATTTGGTTAAATGATCTTGATATACCAATATAAACTTGTAATCGCCATCCCTGTGTGATTGCAAGTCTATCAAGTCGACTTGACATCTAGAGTTCAATTCGGAACTGACCATTGGTTTCACAACAATACCTTTTTTAGGCGCACTGTGTTTCATTTGACATTGTTTACACAAATTTAAATACAACATTACAACTTTATAAGTAATATTTTTGTATCTAACTTGCAATTCTTTAAGCATTCGTGTTCTTCCTCCATGGCCTGTTCTTATGTGAGTTTCAGAAAGTATTGTAAACAACTCATCATTAGTAACATAATACTGGATATTCGTTTCTCCTGGTTTTAATGGCACAATTAACTTTTCTTCATCACTAACTTTTAAAATGTCAAAACGTTTTAAACGTCTGTAGTCCAAAGGTGTACTACACTTACTTTTAGCAGAAATTACTTCAGAAACGATTTTAGAGTACTTTTCTTGTGAAAAATAAAAACAATTGTCTTCTCGTTTACTTCCAATTAAGGCATGTAACTTTTCAAAAAACTTATCACGATTCACTGTAGTAGCCATTGAATACAAATTATAATTTCTAATAAGAAAATTAAATTAGGTTAGGGAGCGTGCCCGCAGGCTGTCAAACGTTGCGTTAGACTGACGAAGGCAAAGCTAACTGAAACAAGATGCTGGAACCGTCTAAAAACTTGTTGCGACCTGCCGTTTCCGACATTCACCGGACCTCATTTGTGTTTGTCGACATATACCGGTAAAAGTCCGAATCTATAATACAATTAAGAAATGTTCGGACTTTCACCAAGGCATTTGGTATTTGTTGACATCCACCGGCGGATGTTGACATTCACTACTTTCGGTCTTTCACGGTAACATATATAGTGAATAGAATTGGTCCAAGGGAAGCAAATCAATTGCCATCTTATCAGTTGCATACGACCATTTAGATTAATTTGTCATTAATGTGAGAGCTCTATTATTAAGGTGGCCATCTCGCCCATCTCAATTACATTGTAAACATGCTGCTAACATATCGCACCAGAATCCGTTAATAGGCAACAAAATGATATTAAAAAAATACTGGCATAATCTGCAAACTTATCTCTAGGGGACTGGATAGTTTTAATAACTGAAGTTTGTTCGATTAATGTGGAAAAAATTGTTAAAGAACAGGAAGTTTTTGTATCAAAAATCTGCTACTTTATTTCGCAATTACTTCGAATATATAAATAATTGCAAGATATTACGTAACTTAACCTATGGAGAAATAAATTCTCTTTCTGTTGATGCTTGATACAAAGCAATTAAGCGTATTTTATAGCTGTCTTGTGCATTTAATTGTTTTTACCCAGCATTCCGATTAAACAAGCCATATTTTAATGAGAAAAGTAGATTCCATATATCATAATCAGGGTGATAGGTGCAGTAATTCTTAAACAGAGGACGCTGCCGACAATAATATTAGTTTTTAAGAATATTCGGGGAGTGCTCTAGTTGAATGAAGCAAAACTTTAATGTCTGTTGCAAACATAGGGTCGACATACGTCTTATGTAGCTTACTCAGTCATATAATTACGTTATATATGTCTTTCTGTCAGCTATTAAAAGAGTAACACCTAAAAAAATCACATATTTACAAATAACATGAAATTGAAATGATATGATATTATTTGCTCCTAAATATCAATAATTACAAAATAGACACATATTCTATTAAATCGTGTATGAGACAAAAACTCTGTTTTTTGATCCAGACACAAAAAAAAACAGTCTGGTCTGTCAGTCTCTGTATAATTTGGTTCAATCTGAGACATACGTTGCGTTAGTAGTACCATCTTTTATCCAATAAATTTGTTTTACAAATTATATCGCTGCTACTTGCAACCAGATGGATAATAAAAATACATTCACGTATGCAACACCGAATACACGCCTAATGATTGGAAAAGGACAGAGACACACAGTAGCAATGTGTCGATTCTCTTTGTATCAGATGGTCACCTTAAAGCCATTGCATTTTAAAATACAAATAAGACTACCATGATTAACAGTATCAAATGCCTTGTTATAATCAAGTAAAACTAGACAGGATATAAGGTTTTGATCTGAAGCCGTGGTCAATCATCAGTTTGGAAAGTATCTGAAATTGCTTAGAGAGAAAGTTGAATTTTCATAGAATTTTTTAATGTGGTCAGCATTATTAGCAGACGTTGACTCACTTGTTCACAAAATAATCATTTATTTTATCACACAAGTAAGGAGGAATTTCTGATGAACGCTTGGGACTTTATCCAAACATGTTCAATTGTTTTCATAGTTGGGTATGGTCTTTAATACTTGACATATAGGCAAAGTAGAACTGCTACCACGTATTTGTACTTTTGCCTAGAGTACATATTTAACAAAGAGGAACGGTCAAAAGAAACAAAAATGAACATATACAACGCGTTACATAAGCAAAAAATGAGGTGTGGGCACCACAGGACTTTCTTATAGGTACGTATCTGCTTTCCTAAACGTATATACTAAAATTGTTCTTTCAGGTTAAGTTTAAAAATATGTGTTTTGTTAACAAAATAAACCTCTAATCCTGGGTCAAATTTTGAATTTTTTTTATACAGAAATTATCCCAAATCTAGACCAAAGTACCTAATAGATTTCTAGAGAGTGCATAAAAAAATATTTGCAAAAAATTCTATTCGATAGGAGTAAAAGTGTTACTTCCGGTCCGAATTTTGATGTTATTTATATAAACAATTATTCTAACTCCAGCTAACACCATTGTAGTCTAGATAAATCTGTATGGAATACGTAATTTGCGAGATATTTGCAAAAAAAACTGTTTTTCGCTACGACAAAAAGTCTTACTTTCGGAAATTCGAAAAACTTTTCATAAAATCATTCTAAAATTCATTTATATCACTTTTGTATTTTTTAGAAATCTGTCTAAACTTAATAGTTGACGAGGTGTTGGTAAATTTTTTTTACTGAAGTAAACAACTACTTCCTGTCTACGGATTTTACTGAAAATCTAATCAGATATTATGAGGAAGATTATACTCGCAAATATAAAGTTGGGTATTGATAGCTTCGTCCGTTTGGCCGCTTTTCATCACAATACTTATGCTGCATATAAGAAGGTAATAATAAGTGAGCGAAATGAAAATAGATAGAAGAAAAATGGAGTCAACAAGAAGCGTAAAGTCTTTCAACCTGAGAATAAAAGAGAATGATTTCTTATTGTTTGCGTCGATAGTAACGTTTTTGGGATTGCATTAAGATTGCGTTTTCTAAGAGCCAATTGGCGTAGGTATTGATTATCGCTTGGTGTGGTTAATATTGGTCGATCCTCTCCTTGCTTTCGTCGAGCACTTCGAGTTCAAAAAACGCGATTTCGAAATCTTAAAATTACACTTTGACACACTCCAAGCATTTCAGAAATACTATTCTGTCCTTTTGCTCTCCAATTCACACATGTATCTGAAAGCCGATATTTCTGTCAGGTCGTGGTGTGTTTTTATTTGTACTGCACGTAACATTGCGCAAAATTTCATTACTAATTATAGAGGCGAACTGAACATATATTTCTAAAATCATGAAATGTCGGTTATTTTTTCGTGCAGTGTATATTTAGGAAATATATATTCATAATTTCTATTGCAAATGTCAAGCACTAGTAGTAGACGAGAAATAATTATTATGTTACTTGATCTCATTCTACTGAAGATTATTTTGTTTAAATAAGTAATTTTTATTACTATTTAAATTAGTACTCAAATTTACATACATATTTTACACGTTGGCAATGATAAAATTAAATATTTGTATACAATAATATTGTATGTGTAAGATGACCATTTAATAAAGCTAAGTATTTACAGCGCCATACACAAATTAAGCATTAGCAGGAGGCAATGACTCAACGACATCATTTAGCGTGCTCCGTTTCCGAAAGTGGGGAGACAATTTGTTTTTAGGAAGCTCTTCTTGCTAAGCGATGCCTCTCTGGTGTAACTACTTGTTGAATTACACTTACCAACAAAATTTAAACTTTTGGTTTTACCATGAAATACCGTATATTAATTTTTAATTTATTTCAATAAATTGGTCAAGTCACTGCAATATCAGGAATACCCCAGGGATCCATTCAGTGTCTATTATTTTTTACCAGTTTTTTTAATGATGATGAGTTTTCAGATGTAGGTTACCTTCCCAAACTCCCAATTCAAGAAGCTTTACACGCTCAACAATTGCCATTTTATGCTTTTGCATCGCAAGCATTAAATGCCAGTCGCCAACTTTTTATTTGTGGATGGAGAACCAAGCTCGAAGAGGTGCTGTTGAAACATGCTCTGCTGAAATTAAGTTTTTTGTAATCATGTTACTTTTTTCTTGCCGATAGATGAGCCGGCTAAAATAAAAAGTATTTTGTTGTGCATCAATTTATGCTCCGAACACTATAAAAACTATAGAAATGATATTTCCTATCTGGAGACATTCGTTTCTCCCCGTGGACTCAAGTGGAGAATGTATTTAGACGGAATAGTGTTATCAGAACTCCTGATAAATATTGGGATTTGTATTCTAAACACGACCATGTTCGAATACTTGGCAAAGATTGGCATTTGGTCAACATAAAAAATTCTGTAACTTGCTTGAAGAAGTAATTGGAATAACTAATAAGTAAAAAGGTAAAATCTAAAGAAAACCAGGTTATAATAAGTTCGTTATGAAAACTGAAGTCTTCTTCTTCAATGATGACATAACAAAAAAATCTAGAACTGCAACATCTGTTGTTGTCCCGAAAACGAGAGCAAAAAAAGCAGATCAACAAAGGAATTTAGGAGTAAAATCCTTTCTTCATCGCGTAGGTAGAAACGTGAGGGGTTTTTAAAATTTATTATATTTACCTTTTATTTCGTAAGATAAATAAAGTTATATATGTATATACCTATTCATACTTATGTTAGTTAGGTTTTTTCATTGTTTTGACTGTTAATTACATACTTCGTAATTTTTGTAATAGTTCCTGTTTAATACCCTTTCATTAATTCTACTTCTCCCAATTATCTTGACGTAAGTGTGCACTGGATTTCGTTAAGTTTCAATAACATACGTATACATTTTTAGTTATCATTATTTAGATCAAAAACATTGTTTATGTTACTATGGTATGGAAGAACGTCGAGAATGGCATCGTGAAACAATGGCGAGTTGGATTAAGGGTCATACTGATTGAATGTCCTCCATTGTCAGTGATTCTGAAATTTATTGCAAAGTCTGTCAGAATGCCCAAAAAGCGCACGTACAACGTCACTTAGCATGTCTAAACCTTACACAGAAACTGGACCCGTTGGAAGCTGATAATTTAACGAAGAACTCTGTGAAGGTTTAATGGCGGCTAATATCCCATTAAATAAACTTGATAATCCCACATTCAAAACATTTCTCCAAAAATATACTGATCGAAATATTCCTGATGAATCCACCTTACGCAAATATCATGTTTCTAAGTGCTTCACAAAAACAGTAGAATGCATTAGAAAACATCTTTCAAATCTGTACTTATGGATAAGTGCCGACGATACATTAAGACGTTGTGTGGTAAATGTTGTAGCTGGTGTACTACATCCAACTATTCCACACAACTAGATGTGGCTATTAATAATTTCAAAAGTATTCCAGGGGACTTCGGATGTGGTCTTGGGCAAAAGTTAGACGCAATTTTTAATAAAAATCCAGATTTAATAACGTTGCGGCAATTGTGTATGGGGACAATGACACAAAATCTAATTGCTAAATACGCTAAAATAAAAGAATATTTCCAGTACGCACCTATAACCAGTTGCGATGTAGAAAGGACGTTTTCTATCTATAAGAATGTACTTCATTCAAAGAGAACAAATCTTACAGAAGAGAACCTTGAGAAAATATTGCTAGTAAATATTAATACTCCTTTACTCGACTTGAACTAGAAAATGAACAAATAATAACGTATTTTGTATTTTATAGATCAGCACTCACTTGTAATCCAATTATATAAATAAAATTAAAACCTGTTTAAAAATACAACATTTCAATAGTGCGCCCATGGGCGATGGGTCATCAACATTTCGCATCCGGTCTGTACTTATTACAGTTGACTAGGTATACCGTCCATATCGCTGGTCTTCTTAGTTAGACATTACAAAACTGTGAATAGAGGTATGAAATGTGTGTTGCCTATCTTTTTTTTATCAGTACGCAATTTGTGATCAATCTCGTTAGTTTCAAAGTATTTTTTTTGTAGAAAAGGATTACTTTAATTACTTAAATACATTGTCGTGTTCAGAATAAAAATATATAGGGTCTCTCGATTCTAAAAAAATACTTTGTAAGCACAGTAAGCTTTATATCGCTTAAAAACGAAAAAATTGAAAGTGCTGTGTTTTAACTATTTTTAAATATAATTGCAAATTTTAATCGAAAGTTACTAGAACAAATATCGGTTATTTCGTTAATGTAGTGGCAATTTTTTCAAATGCTTTAATTTTTGCGATTTCTTGCGTGGTAATTGACCATTTTGTGGAAGTTATGCCGCCCGAAATTGACGAATAGGTATTCATAAAGTTGTTGCTAGTTGACGGGATACATGTTGTTGATACAATATAAAATATACTTACTGTACTTACCAGAGTTGCCAACAGAAACTCGGTACAAAGGACTGACTAATTATCGTAGACGTATCAAAGAAATACCTATTTCGCGCCATCTGGTGGCTGAAATACTGAATTTAAACTTATTTATTTTAGGATTATTGGAATCATTTAAATGATAAATGTGCATAAAAGAAAACAAATTGTGTACTAAATTTGAAAAATGTAATAATTTATTTACTACCATAACATACCTTTAACCTTTAACAGTAAATAAAATAAATTATAAGAACTAATATAACATTTAAAATAAAGAGCAATTCTACTTTAAAAATCAACATTTACATTACAATATATTGTTCATAAAAATGGATTAAAACAAAAATTATTCTGCACTTAACGGTTCTAAAATTATATCCCCTATATCCACATCATCATCACTGTTGTGATTTTTATGATACTTACAATGTTGAAGAGTTATTATATTTGGTCAACATTATATCCGATGGTTCAAATTCAACACTGTTTCCTATGAACGCACTGTTTGTAAAAGACCATTAATAGTATTTGTCAATAACTTGTTGCGTAGCTAGGTCTTTATATCAAATTAACTTTCGAAAATTTCTTACCACTGATTGTCAATTACTTGAACCTGAGCATGTTGATTGATATCAATGATTCGAGGAGTTAATTGCAACAGATTATATAATGAATGATTTTTCTTATTTCTTACATTAGCTATCTGGATTAATATGATCTACTATTACCATAAGTTTATCTGAAAAATCATATCCCCTTTATTTGCAAGCAAGCTGTTAATAAAAATTGCCTACAACGTATACAAAAATCAGTAATCATATCATATAATCTGCTTCGTGATGTAGAAGACTGTGATTCCATTTCGAATCAAAATGCTGAAGACAAAAAGTAGAATAATTAAGCGTTGATCATTATTTTATTATTTAAAAATTTCACTTAGTTATACAATTTGCACTGTTTTGCAAATATACGCGACAAAAGTACTGAAAATCTTGATATAAAACAACGCTTACTACGTATAATATTTATAACGTTTAACGTGGAGAAAAGGCAGGGTATTTCCCTTATATTTCAATAATTTGAAATTCAAATTTACGAAGAGAAAAAGAAACCTTTCTCTCAATTATAATAGTAAGTTCAAATTGAAATATGTGTATCTGTACCTCTATATTCCAGATGACGCTCGAAGTACATATATACAGTGTCAGGGACGTATTTATAGCTTTTTGTTGGGGGGGGGGGGGTTCTAACAACCGATTTTCGTATTTATCCCCTATGCTGAAGTGAGTATAAACGTGTCTTGGTTTTGGGGTACCTATTTAAAAACAAATATATCACATGATTGAAAATTTATTAAAACTTAAGATATTTATTTTTACAAAATTAAGTTCATTCTCTTTCTTCTTTCAGCTAACTTATTTACAATTGCTGAGGAATCTAGTTGTATTGCCATATTTCGATGAATACTCATGAGCGCGAAGCCTGTAAGTCTCTCGTCTCCCATTCTATTCCTTAGATACGTTTTTAGCCGTTTAAGTGTGGAAAAAGTACGTTCAGGAGTGGCAGTGGATACTGGGCGTGTTGCTAAGATTTGAAGAAGCTTCTTAATCGTTGGGAAAAAAAGTTCATCACATTGATCCATAGCTTCTAATACACTAAGGGGGTTTTTCTGATTACACCACTGGTTGTGCCAAAGCTCATACTCGCTCACCAAAAGTTTTATTTCAACTTCACTAAGAAATATTTCTGCTATTCTTGCTATAGATTTCTTTGCTCTTTCAGTGTTTTGGGCCCGGTCAGGTAGGAGCAACTGAATTCCTGAAATTGTTTCTTCGTGAGGCTTAAAGCGAGCATCAAGCTCACTGACTACATGTTCGATAAATGGGTAAAATACATTTCGCCTATAGTAGACTTCAGCTGTGTCCCCTAATACATTACTGCGGTTCATTTGTCTTCCACTTACTCTTGGAACACTTATACCAGTTGAACTTAACATTTTTGCTTCCTCAAAAAGGTTTGAGAATTCCCGTTCATCACGTAAGTTCTGCAAGGTGGTTTTTATTGTTTTTACATATCTGCAAGTGTTAGTTAAATCTACATTGACTTTTTGCAGCCTGCAAAAAGTCAATGTCAAACTTACCATTTGCAAGTTGCAATGGAAAATAGTCAGTTCATAGTTTCAATGACAATTTTGAGGAAAATTTTCCCGTATACATCAAACTTAAACCGAACCCTGCAAATTTTCCTCAAAATTGTCATTGAAACTATGAACTGACTATTTTCCATTGCAACTTGCAAATGGTAAGCTTGTGTTGCAAGTTCCGCCCTTCCAGACTCTTGAAAAGCTTGAAGTGCTGCAAGTACTATAGAAAACATCTCAGCAAACCTTTCGACGGCTGTGTGTTTTTCCGTCCAACGTGTTTCACAAAGCGATATAAGCGTTGAATGAGGCGCTCCAATCTCGTCCGCAGTTTTTTTAGAAGGCCATCTCGAAGTGCCGATTGTCGAAAGAAGTTAATAATACTTTTAATAGTTCCGATGCAGTTACGAATTGCAGAGATCTCGCATGAATGAGCCAAAACTAAGTTTAAGGTATGAGCTGCACAGTGTACGAACTGTGCTCTGGGATATTTGTCCATAATTATTGTTCTTACGCCTTTAAATCGTCCGCTCATCACAGCCGCTCCATCATAGCCCTGACCAACTAAATTCTCTAAGTCTAATCCAAACGACTTAAGTCTTTCCATGAACGTCGAAGCTAAAGCTGATGCTGTAACATCATTAACGTGGACAAATTCAAGGACATCTTCTCGAATAAGAGCCTTTCCAATAGAGCAGTCGACATAACGAAGACAAAATGATAGCCGTTCATGACGCGATACGTCTTGAGTTTCGTCGGCAAGTACAGCAAAGAAACCTGACTGTTTAACTCTATTTATTAGTTGCTCTTGAATAGCACTTCCACACAATTCAATGATTTCATTTTGAATGATGGAGGATGTGTACATACCCCGAGTATGACTACTTTGAGAAAGTAAGTGAGTTTTAAGTACTTCGTCACCTGATCGCGCACGAAAACGAAGTAGTGCACGAAAATTTCCATCATTAAGTTGAGGATCTATAATGCCGATTTCACCAAAGTCTTGATTTCCCCTCAGAGGCAACTCCTGTCGTCCGCAAAATAAGATTGTGTCTACTATAGCACACAGCCTCTATCTATTTTCTTCGGCAATTTTTTTATTTTGCACATTAAATGACTCTGTAACATCACGCGATTGACCTTCCATAACGCTTATGAAATTTCTTGCCCGTTCAACAGCATATTTATGATACTTTCTATTTCGATGATGTTCGATCTTTTCGAGAGCTTTTTTCCAGTTATGAAATGGCTTTGTGACAAAACCTTCAAGTTTTTGATCAACTTGACCACCTTCGGTCTGTCCAAACAAAACGCACATTTTGCAAAGTGATCCTTGTGATATATTTGAATAAACTAACCATGGGTTCTTTTGGGTCCAATGACGTTGAAAACAAAGATTTCTTTTACCACTGATGGAAAACTTAAAAGTGTCTGAAGGGGTCCAAGTTTCTTTCAAAGCTTTTAATTTTTCTTCATCATTTATTGGTTTCTTTGACAAATATTTACCAATATCGTACTCATCTTCCTTTATAACAAACTCTAGACTAGCTAAGACACACTAAGGAATGTTGACTATTGTCAACCGTCGCTCGACGACGTAGAAATTCTTCTCTAAATGTAATGCTGCCGACTTGCCGGTATTGCATACAGAATTTATACGCACTTGGTGGGCACTGCTGCAAAAGTACATTGAAATTCTGTATATTTATTTTAAGTTTTTTAGATCTAATAATAATTGTATTCAATGTAATTCTAATACCGCAGAAGAATGATGATAATTCTGGGCGGTTCGATTGGGGAAGGGGGGGGGGGGTTTGAACCCCCTAAACCCCCCCCCTTATATACGTCCATGTACAGTGTGACCAGTGAAGTCCACATCATATGGGATTTTTTTTTATTAATAGATTTATTCTAAATTTTAGTTTGGCATCAATTTCTGCTTCGATTAAGATGAAAATTAACCAAAAAATAATAGTCACGTGATTCGCATTATCTGTCAAATTTAAATTTTTTTCCAAAAAAAATTCAAAACTGGGGTTATTTCTCAAAATATCGAAAAAGTTATTAGAAAAAGTTTTTCTAAAAACAATTTTTAGCCCATATGCAAAATTTCAGCTGCATAAGATAATTTAGATTTTTTGCCAATTTTTTTGTAAATTGCACCACTGTTGCGAAATAAGACAACGCAACCTACATAAAACTTCTTAGTTTTAACAATGCTTTATTCCAGACACATTTTCTTTAAGGCAGTGCCATATTCAATGTGTGTTTTTCTACAAAATCCAAATAGGGCTATTAAAATTTGGTCACATGTGATGCAAAGTTTATTTGTTTTAGACCCTGTATAAGGTAACTTCATAAAATAACTGTTTTTGAAAATGTAGTTTGTGTCTAAAAGTAATACACATTAATATTAAGAAAATAGTTTAATTGAAAAGTCAAATTTTCTAATAAAATAATCATAATACATTATAAAAATGAAACGCATTCAAAATTCCACCGTTTCAATTAATAACAATATGTATTTTTGGTATTTGAATATTAAATTAAACATAATTTGAAAAGCCTAAAAATTAAAATTACATTTCTGTGTGCCTCCCATTGCGTTCAATACAAACAATTGTTCTTCTTGAGACATCTTTAATGGAGTTTCTGATACTAAGGGGCCTTATTTCTAAAATACAGTTTCGAATCAACGTTTCCAAATGATCAACATTACGGAAAGGTTTTTCTTTGTAAACTTTTTGTTTTGGGCAACCCCACAAGAAAAAATCAAGTGGGGTTAAATCCGGAGACCTAGCCGGCCAGTATTGCTCCATATTACGTCCAATTACTTTGCCCCTAAATACTTCCAAGAGGCGTTCTTGAACCCGTCTTGTAGTATGGATGGGAGCACCGTCACACTGGTACCACAAATTATGCCTTATTTCAATAGGCATATTGCCCAAAACTTCAATGACCTCGGTGTTAAGGAAGCGTAGGTATTTTTCAGAATTTAAATTGCCTCTAAAAAAATAAGGCCCAACAACTTGATCGTTTAAAATACCGCACCACACATTAGTTTTAAAGGAATACTGGTCCTTGCATTCTATTATAAAATTTGGATTTTCTTGAGCCCACCATCTACAATTTTGAGAGCTAACAACGCCGTTTGAAGTGAAAGTGGCCTCGTCTGGTACCAAAAAGAGAATCCCAAACGTATGTCAAAATCTTGTTCTTTAAGAGTATTTATAAATTTAGGTTTATACGGCTTAAATTTATTTTTGTGCAAAATATTCCTTACACTCTCTCTTTGAACGTCAGTTCTGCGAGAAACATGTCTAATACTAGTTTGACCATGTTCCACAATATCTAGGCAAACATTTAATTCGACTTCTTCACTATGTTTTATAGGATTGTGAGGTTTTTTAAATGAACTTTCCACCGATCCAGTTGATTTAAATTTCACCATAATCCTACTCACAGTAGATTGTTGCACATTTTTGCCTGGATGCCTTTCATTAAAAATGTTGGCCGCTACACGATGACTTGTGTTTTCACCACATATTAATACAATTTCAATTCTTTCCTGTATAGTTAACATTTTTTTATTTAATACGCAATATTAATTAAAAGCCACTATGACAAACAGAAAGAGATTTGACTGTCATTAATAAAGCAATGGCTTGTTGATCTTTTTTATCATTTGTTTTGCGGCCAACTTGTGTTTGGTGCATCATCGTAAGGTACAAAACTAGTTAATTTTTTGGAAACTGAACTTAAATAATAAGAGACTATTTTTACTTTTTATAACATAGCTCCATAACAAATTTTAATAAAGGGGTTTTAAATTAAATCATTGACACTGGTTAAACTTACGTAAAGTTAAACGAAAATTTATTTTCCACTTAATGCAGACTTTACTTGTGACGCTGTGTACTTGTCTGTATTAATATTAATGTGTATTACTTTTAGACACAAACTACATTTTCAAAAATAGTTATTTTATGAAGTTACTTTATACAGGGTAAAAAACAAATAAACTTTGCATCACTTGTGACGAAATTTTAATAGCCCTATTTGGATTTTGTAGAAAAACACACATTGAATATGGCGCTGCCGTAAAGAAAATGTGCCTGGAATAAAGCATTGTTAAAACTAAGAAGTCTTATGTAGGTTGCGTTGTCTTATTTCGCAACAGTGGTGCAATTTACAAAAAATTGGCAATAAATCTAAATTACCTTATGCAGCTGAAATTATGCATATGGGCTAAAAATTGTTTTTAGAAAAACTTTTTCTAATAACTTTTTTCGATATTTTGAGAAATAACCCCACTTTTGAATTTTTTTTGTTTTTTCGTCATTAAAATTCAATTTATTATTTTGTGAAAAAAATTTAAATTTGACAGATAATGCGAATCACGTGACTATTATTTATTTGGTTAATTTTAATCTTGATCGAAGCAGAAATTGATGCCAAACTCAAATTTAGAATAAATCTATTAATAAAAAAAATCCCATATGATGCGGACTTCACTGGTCACACTGTATAAAAAAAACAAAAAATTTTGAACAATTACACCATGTTTCTATTACGACAGAGTTTGTAATAAATTATCGTAGAGTTTGCTATTATGGTAGAGTTATTATCGATTATCGTTTTTACTGCATAATTGTCGTAAAATCTGATAATTATCATAGGAATGGCAACACTGGTACTTACCTTAAGTGACCACGTAATTTGGCAACGTAAATTTGTGTAATGTTTAATATTAGGAAAATTAATTATAAACCAAATTCGTCATTAATTTTTTGTAAGAACATTTATTGTTACAATTTATCACAATATTACATCGCACAAGAGTAAATACGATAATAATTTAATAAATCCTACTATGTATATATAAATAAGTATATTATAAGCATTCAAGAGAATTACTTACGTGACTATGTAAATAGTAAACTTAAGTAGAAAAATCAACAAAGTACTTACTACTTCTTTCTTTAGTGGGAATAAAATAAAAAATGTATAATAATAAAAAACACAAGTGAATTACTAACTTTAAGTTAAGTATTCTTAAAATTATTAAAAATATTGTACAAATATTTGTCATGAAAAAAAAAGACACGTCCAATACTCAAAACTATAAGTAAAAAAAAACATACATAAGTTAGAATTAAATTAAATTATAAGACATAATACTGACGGCGCGACGTTTGAAAAAATTTATCTATCAGGGACCGTATTCGCATTCGATGCTCGAGAACGGTGAGTCAATACTCACGTACCGTACTCGATTTCTATTTTTGTATGATACGCTTGGTCTAACGTCTCTTTATACGTTCTCGATCAAAGTTTTGCTTTGACCGTTTGTAGATTTTTCGAAATCTCCTTTGGATACCCTGCTATTTTTCACGATCGGTTTCCTATCCGGCGACTGGACAACTTTCTTCGGCGTGTTCTTCTTCGCGGTTATGTACATCGTGTTGTGAACGAAATAATCGACGATGTCGTTTAATTTTTTACCGTGGGTTTCTGGTAGGAAAACGAAAGAGTATACCAATCCCACTAGTGCAATTACAGCGAAAAACCATTGGACGTACACAATTCCGCCCAGTGTGGTCTTCAAGCTCGGATAACTTTGTACTGCGAGGAACATGAGGATGTTTGCCATGGCATAGGAGAAACTTTGCGCGACACCTCTGATTTCTAAAGGGAAGAGTTCTGCCGTCATAGTCCACGGGATAGGTAGCAGACCGATCATGGACGTAACGACGTAAAAGAGAAGGCACAGCACTGGAATCCATGTCAAGGTGGTAGTACCTGAAAATCGAAATGACGTAATTAGTGATGGGTAACTCAGTCATATTACATGGGAAGAGCTACGATTAATAATAATACATTTAAACTTGTAGTAATAGCAGAGAATAACGATGAACAAGAACCGACAGTATACTTTTGCTTCGTCGGATTTGAGCGATAAACAACCACCAAGTACACCCAGAAAACATATTTATATATTTACAGTGGAAGGAATAACAGGTAATGTTCCTCATATAATTAATAATAATAATAATAATAATAGTTTATTACCAACAACAACAAAGAAAAAAAAATAAGTACATTGAAAAACTCATTTCAAGGTTTGTGTTATATACATAATAAAGATTTATTAATATACATGTAACCAGTATTGCAGCAAATTTAAATTGAAGGTAAAAGGATTAAGAATCAGTCGAAGACTGGTCTTCCTCTCAGCCCTGTGACTTAACTAAGCATAGCAGTTAACAGATGACAGATGACAGACGCGGCCAAGGCTCAAAATACGCAATGCACACATACTCGGCAAAGTTCATTCAGAAATGGTGCCAAAGACTTCCATAGCCATCACCTGCTCACGCCAACGGCGCCCGCTCCCGAAGCAAAATTGTTTTCAAATTATATTTAAGTACAGGAAGGCTCATGCTTCTGAGATCATCGGGCAATGAGTTATAGCAAACGTAAACACAGTACGAGAAGCCACGCTCATATAGAGTCGTTTTGTGAAATGGCGGGGAAATTAAGCCTCTCGTACGGATGTTCACATTATGCACATCAGCCCGAAATCTAATTTTTGCTGTCAAATAGGGCGGACAACCAGATTTTATGATTTTAAGAAAAAATACAGTAGACTGCAACCGTGCCCTATTCCCCATACTAAGCCAACCAGCATCATGCAGCTTGTGCGAAATATGGTCAAACTTACGGATTCCATACATGAAGCGAAGACACGAATTCTGCACCAGCTGGACCCGTCTTCTATCAGAGCAATCAAGGCAAGGTGCTATTACAGGAGAGCAGAATTGAAAATGTGACAACACCAGGGAATCGCACAGCAACTTCTTAGTCTCCACAGTTAAGTACGATCTATGCGGATAGAGTAGCTTAAGAGCTGAATAACAACGCTTAATGCATTGAGAGATATGCGATTTAAATCGTAGAGACGTGTCTAATATCACCCCTAGGTTTTTAGCCTCATTTACTATCGGCAATGTTATGCCATTAGCCGATACAGTAATGGAATCCAATAATGCCTGTGACCTGCAACCGAAAACCAGCACAGAAGACTTGGCCGGATTCAGGAACAGAGAATGCTTCGCCGAAACCTCACATAGAGCATTCAAGTCCTCATTCATGTTATTGACAGCTCGCGATACGTCCACAGCACTGAATGAATGGTAAACCTGCGTATCATCGGCATACATATGAAACTCACAGACACGCAAAGATATCGGAAGTCTGCAAGTGTATATAGTAAATAGAAGAGGGCCCAATACTGAGCCCTGAGGCACTCCACTAACCACCGGAAGATCACTAGAGCACTTTCCATTCAAGGAAACTCTTTGACGCCGATCCCGAAGATAGCTAGCGAAGAACCCAATAGCAACATCATCGAAGCCCACGAAACGCAAAACTGCAAGAAGCAGCTCATGGTTTATGGTATCGAAGGCCTTACTGTAATCCAGTAATACCAAAACCGACACATTACCAATATCCAGATTAGAGATGATATCATCAGTCACCTTCGCCAGGGCCGTCGCACAACTGTGCATGGGTCTGAAACCAGACTGATTCATTGGCAGCAGATCATTAACTAATAAATGTTCACGTACCTGTGCGTCCACAACCTTTTCCAAAATTTTAGAAAGACAAGGAAGTATACTGATTGGACGAAGATCTTTAAAGTCCTTAGGATTTGCACATTTAGGTATAGGAGTAATTAACGCTGTTTTCCATTGATTAGGAAAAACTCCTTCAGCCAGACAATAATTCAGTATGTGAGTGATGAACGGGATTATATACGGACAACACATCCTCAGCATAGTAATATTTATTCCATCACAACCCGTTGCACGAGATGAAATAGTCATGATGATTTTAGTAACCTCATGTTCAAGTACTGGCTTGAAACCAAAAGAAGATTTAAGATTAGGGTGTTTATTATCCAGATAACCCCGCAATGTATCAGCATCACATGTCAAAGGAATATTAGAAACTGACGATACAAAGTAGTCGTTAATGCAATGTGAATCTCCCAGGTTTACAGGGATAGGTGTCAATTTTTTCCTACAGATATTTAGTTTCTTCAATTCCTCCCAACATATCTTTTGACTGGAAGTTGAGAATTTATGATTCAAATAGGCTGTCTTTTCAGACTTAATAACAGAAGTGCAGAAATTTCGTAAGGACTTATAGTATTCCCACTGTGGAGGGCGTTTCGAAATTTTAAATTTCTTATAAGCTTCATCACGAAGCTGCATCAAGTATTTCGTATTCTGTGATAACCAGGGGCTGTGCTGTTTGTTCGACACTGGGCGTGTACGCAATGGAGCATAACAGTCAAATAAACCTATAACTGCAGCGTTTAAATATTCTAACTTATCAGTAATATTATTCATATGAAACACACAATGCAATGGAACTCTACACAAGTCCGTTCGTGGGTAAATTTTAAAATAAACAAAATAAATTGTTGTAATAATTTGAAATTTTAACTAGAAAATGTATTATAATATTATACAGTGCATGTCAAATGTCCCCCGCCCCCCTGTTATCTTTTAAACGAAGTGGAGTAAAACGTTGAAACAAAAATAAAAAGTAAAATACTGTAAAAATACTAACTTTATGAGCATGTTTTATTTTAAAATTTTCACAGATGGCGTTGTAGGCTATATCAATTTAAATATTTTAAATGGCGAAGGGGCCTGAGTGACCCCCTGATTTGAAAGGTGTTTGGAAGATCTATTCAAGATTTATGGTTTTTTTTTTAAATTTCCCTCCTTCGCCGAATTTAACGGGTAGCGAATAAAAAAACTTCTAAAACAAAAAAAAAACAAATAATCCTGAACACATCACTGTGATTTTAAATTAAATGTTCAAAATGAACGCCCTCACCCTCCTGGCTATAGAACTACCGATTGCAAAACAATGATGTAATTATCCTACTCGTGAAATTCGGCGTTTTTTTTTTAACAAATGAAGGATATTTAAAAAAAACATAAATGTTGAATAGATCTTTAAAATGATAATAGCCTACAACGCCATCTGTCAAAATTTTAAGAAATATATATTCGTATTAAACTACTTGACAGGTACAAAAAAGAAACATACACTCGGATTCAAGAAAGATGACTCCTGCTTCACTAATATATAATTGTATCAAAGAATTATGTCTACATCCAACTAAGAAATAGTATCTACTTGTATAACAAGGATATAGCATAAGCGAATGCATGTGTTTCCAGGGCGATGCAAGCACGACATACGATTCATGCAATTTATTTGAGCAAGACAAAGACGGAGTGATTATATGCGCTGTATTATTTCATACAATTCCGTTTAGCGCTTTGACGCAGTTTGGCTTTGACATTTCTAGTAGTTTGATTTCGTTTCACAATTTGTTTATTTGGTATAAATAAATAGTACCGCGCGATCATTTAAATTCTAAATTAGAGCAGTTTGTGAAATTTAAATTAAGTTGGTATATAAGTTCTAATTTACAATTTGAATTGTCAAAGTGACGTTTCAAAATGTTTGATTTAGAACATAAGATTTTTCTTACTGAAAGTTATTTTGAAAACGCCGAACGATAAGAGAATGGTGAATGGACATAATCAGTACCGCACTGCATCAATGATTTTCAAAATGCCTTCCCTAATTTTCCTGCGGATTATCAAAAATTAGTCCAAGAAATTTACACATGTGTGGCGAAATTTCGTAATGTTGGAACTGTAGGTAGGAAAGCTGGTAGTGGCGCGCCCAAAAAAAAGACTCCTGAGATTGTGGCAGATGTTGCAGAAAGAATGGAACAGTCTCCAAAAAAATCTCTTCGCAGATTAGCCCAAGAAATAAACCTTTCATATGGAACTTGTCAAAAAATTTTAAAAGAAAATTTAAATCTTTATCCCTATAAGATTAACGTCGTTCAAGAGCTATTCCCTCGAGATTTTCCTGTACGAATAGAATACTGTCAGTGGTTTTTGAATAATTTAAATAACAACAACACTTTGGATTTAACATTTTTTTTTGACGAAGCATGGTTTCACCTATCCGGCTATATAAACAAACAAAATATGGGTATTTGGTCTTCGGAGAATCCTCATGAGTTTATTCAATCGCCTCTCCATCCGCAGAAAATTGGTGTTTGGCTAGCGGTTTCTAGAAGGCGTATATTTGGACCTGTGTTTTTTGAAGGAACGATAAATGCTGAGAGATATCGAAATAATTTACTTGAACCGTTTTTACAAAATCTTCATGATGACGAACTTTTACATGGGTATTTCTAACAGGACAATGCAACAGCTCACAAAACATGGGAAAGTATGGCTCGAATTCGCGAGTTTTATGATAATCGAGTCATTGAATTTCGGCCTCGCAGTCCGGACATAACGATTCTTGATTATTTCATTTATCCGTATCTGAAAAACACAGTTTATAAAAATAACCCACAAAATCTTGAAGAACTACAAGAGGCAATTTCTAATGCATGTAACGCTATAACCGTTCAGATGTTGGCAAATGCTTTTGAAAATATGAAACGGAGGGTTAACAGTTGCATTGCAACAGGGGGAGAACACTTTGAACACCTTTTGTAATTCACAATAAAACTAATTTATCTTGTAATGCTTTCATTTCCATTAAATTTAAATCGATTACACATAAGATTCACAAATGTCACAAAGTATAACATAACCGCCAATTTCAATTAATCAATAATTGACATTCTGGACAACCTAATAAAAAAAATCCCGCCTGCTATAATTTAGAATTTAAATGATCGCGTGGTATTTATTGTTTGTTTTGTTTATTTCTCAATAAAGTTCTATCATTTCTATTTGGCATATGTTAAATATAGTACATTAAAAGACTATTGAGTTTATATTATTATACTGGAGACGCGTTAAGTTTAGTTGCACGTCATCGATGACTTTTACATGTTGTCATAACTGTATTAGAGAAACTAAAAAAGTTACTTTGTTAAATTATACTTGAGGGTATTTATTTCATTAGCTTAAATAGAAGATTTATAAATTGATCGTAATATACGCATTCATGGCAAATAAACACATAATTTTCGTTTCAATATTAAATTTCTTTATTATATATTTTTAATAGACTAATAGTTCAATTCGGTGTTGACAGATAAATCATATCTGTCAAAAAGACGTGCGTTGTGTATATTCTTCCTGTCAAATTTTTCATGTTTATTTTTGCTTTGATATAAATTGTTTAAAAACGATGCTTCTTAGAAGTGTATTTGTTATTTATTTGCCTTCATTGAATATAATGCCGAAAGGTTTCTGTAAACAGTCGAGGCTCATCTATTAATTGTTTATTAAACACTTCACATTCTAACCAAATAGATTTCCAGAGGTCATTAACTAAAAATTGTTATTTAGGAAATCTTCCTTCCAAATTGGACTACGTGATTTCAATATATAAGGTGGTAAGTTCTGAAGATCTTGAGTAATCAAATATAAATTATAAATTTTGATCTGTATCCCAACACCGATTTAAAACCAATTTTCTTCTTAACTGATACGGATAAGTGTTAGCCAGGACGTTGAGCCAAGAAAGTGGAGTAAATTTTAAAATGAAACATGGTCAAAAATTTAGTATTTTTATAGTGTTTTTTTTTGTTTCAACTTTTGTTCGTTTATTTTGTTTTGAACCACTTCGTTTAAAAGATAACAGGGGGGGGGGCGCTTTAGACACGCATTGTATACATAGTTGACTAAGGGGCATGTATAAGGAATTGAAAGCAAGTGTCTGCAAACATTAAATTGGTGCTTGAATAAAGGAATATTTCCAAAACGCTGATATAGCATGGGTGCGGAAGCAATGAAAAGAATATAGACTAATTAGTTTGCTACCAGTCTTCGGGAAGACGCTTGGTAAGTTGTTCGCACATTGGCCAGAGAAGCAAGGGTGGTTGTCAGAAAACCCATTTAGATTTAGACCAGCTAGAGTTACCACCAAAGCAATAAGAAAAATTGTAAGAAGGATCAAAAGTAAGTTAAAACTATACTCCCTAGTCGTTAACTTGTCGATATAGCATGGGTGCGAAAGCAACGAGAAGAGTATAGACCGATTAGTTTGCTAAAGGTCTTGGGGAAGACGCTTGGTAAGCTGTGCGCACATTGGCTAGAGAAGCAAATTACCTGGAGGAGCAAGAATGTCTGTCAGAAAACCAGTATAGATGTAAAGCAGCTAGAGCTATCACCAAAACAATAAGAAAAATTGTAAGATGGGTCGAGGAAGGAAGTAAGTTGAAACTATACTCCCTAGTGGTTAACTTGGACCTACAGAACTTATTTAATAGCACCTGGCACGCTAACTTAATCGAAGCGCTCAAAAACATCAATTGCTAAAAAAAATTGGCGATCACGATTAGAGACTTTCTGAATGACAAAGTGGTAGTTGGTAAAGGCAACGGCAGAAACATGGAAAAAGACTGCCCGCTCGGACCAGTACTATGGCTATTGCTAATGGCAGAGCGGTTCCATAATATAACAGAAATAACGGTAAAGAGGGAAAGAGATTATTTCCAGACTTCTGCGGATAACCAAGTTGTGATGCTGGCCGACAAGAATGCAAGAAAGCCAGAAGAATAGTGGAAAGGGATTTGGAGAGAATTCGAAGAGTGGGCATGGGACAAGCTTAGCTAAAATGACTATAAAACGGAAGAAATGTTTATCCCGTATAACAAACTGATACGAGAGCCACGCGAAAAAATAGAGATAGAAAAATACAGAAATAGGAATATACTAAGTACTTAAGGCGTCATAATAGATAAAAAAATAGTAAAGGGATGTAGTAGGCAAAGTAATCTACATGAAAAGTGTTAACCATGGTTTGGTGTAACCTTAGAAAATATGCTCTTCACCAAATCACCAGTGGGATTACAGTGATTTCTTAAGGCGAAAGGTAAAATGTATTTAATGTGTTTCGGAAACGAGAGATGGCGCTGATTTTAGTTCCCGTCTTTTTCAAAAACTATACAATATATTATGAATTTCATTGACTGTATATGTAGTTAAGTGTATTTAGAAACGTTTTACCTTTTTTTTTATTTATTATAATTGCTACGGGCTAAGAGTAAAAGTGTTTCTTTCGGTTCGAATTTGAAATTTCACTTATACAAAAAATATTCCAAAGTTAGCTCTAAATGCTTTTGTACTCTTGACAAATATATATATAGAGAATGCATAATTTACGACAGATTTGCAAAAAATCGCTATTCGATAAGAGTAAAAGTGTTACTTCCGGTCCGAATTTTGAAATTTTTTTTTATATAAATGGTATTTAAAATTAAGTTCTAAATACTTTTATACTCGTAACGTACCTGTTTAAATAGCACGATTATTTTCACCAGGTACAGGGGCAACTTGTAACAAAAAATGAATTCTGTGAATTTGTTGTGTGGACCCCGAAAGGCATACATTTTTCAGACCAGGAACTATGGGAAAACAAGATGCTTCTAATTTTTTTTTTTTTGAAAAAGCTCTCTTGCCCTAAATTTTAAACCCCAAAAAATGCAAGAGCATGAATATAAGGGAACCTCACAAACACCCTTGTCATCAAAGTTTAACAGGTTCTGCGGAGCCCTAGTTTCTGTTGATATCTTTTGTCAATGTTGTTTATTCGAAATGTAGTTTTCGTCAAAGTCTTTACCGATGAGGATGATAAACAAAGTGTCGACTCTCACTGTTTCTTACTTTGCGAATATTTTCTGGTTCATAATTCAATAGATACTACTTCAGACGAAATTCAAAACTAGTGGTATATAGGAAAAATGCATGTTAAAATAAAAAAAGGAATGTGAAAGGGACATTCATGTCGAATTGTAATACAACAAATTTAGATTAAAATTATTTGACAGCACTGAACACTCCTATATTTTAAATTGTACCCAACTTTTGACTGACATGCTCTTATTCATTTATTTGCGAATTACACATCTTTTTAGGAAACTAAAATATTGTATACTAGTTGCCTTAATTTTCCGGTTGTAATTTGAGCACCCAAAAACTGCATAACATCGCATTCTTACATGATAATTAATAAGAGTCGATCGCAATAACTGATAAATTACCACTACAACATTCACCTACAAGTAACACATATACATAAATACCCAAACATGAAAACAAACCGTACTTGCTGCTTCGAAGATGACGTCATGACAATAAGTCAGATTTTTGACACGCCCTTATACTTATATCACGGTGTTTTTGCCATTTAATTTAAAAATTACCCACCTACCTAAAAAATGTAGTATACAACACGCTTTGAAAATAAACTCTTATGAAACATACCATAGTTACTAATTTTGAAAACCCGAGTGCGAAACGAACGAGGGATTTTCAAAGCTGGTAATTGGTCGACTATAGCCTTTTTGGACTTCTATCATATAATCTATTTTTCTTCACTATTAATTTAGTTAATTAATTTAAATTAATTCTGTTAGTGTCAGGTCATACTGTTCTATTTTAGTAACTCAAAACAGTTATATTTGCTTCTATTACTATTGTATAATTTTAAAAATTATGAAACGATCCATCCACTAAACATTTACGTAGACATTTCGACACCTCCCTGTCCCATAATCACTCATAATGGAACAGAATCACAACACACAATATTTAAAAATATTTTCTTCACATGCCCCCTTTCTCAGAACTTTAAAAGAACATTAAATACCGAAATTATACAAAATATCTCAACTATTATAAAAAAAAACTAAAAAAGTAAGATGCTGCATCTCTTTAGAAGAGCATTTTAAGTCATATACTACTTTCAAAAAGGAAATAGGATTTGTAATTTGTTTATAAAAACAGGAATAATTTTCCGATACTTTTATCTCTCTTCCACACTTGGCCACCACCTTTCGCCTTAAGGTGGCCATCTCGCCCATCTAAATTACATTGCAAACATGTTGCGAACATATTGCACCAGAAACCGTTAGTAAGCCACAAAATTACAAAAAAAAATACGAGCATAATCTACAAACTTATCTCCAGGGGACTAGGTGGTTTTAATAAGGGAAGTTTGTTCGATTAATGTGGAAAAAAATGTTAAAAAACAGGAAGTTTTTATACCAAAAATCTGCTAGTTTATTCCGTAATTTCTTGGAATATATAGATAATTGCCAGATATTAGATAGCTTACCCCCTGGAGAAATAAATTCTCTTTCTTTTGATGCTTGATACAAAGCAATTAAGCGTATTTTATAGCTGTCTTGTGCTTTTAAATGTTTTCACCCATAAATTCCGATTGATTTGTATCTAAGAGACATATTCTTATGGGAAAAGTAGATTTCGTTTATTATAATCACTGTGGTAGGTCAGCAATTCTTAAACAGAGGGCGCTGCCAACGATCGGTTATTGTTAGGCATGTTGAGTGTTACAAAATTTGAATGTCTACGGCAAATATAGACTCGACATACTGTAAATTGCTTACTCCGTCATACTCAGTTACGTTATATATGTGTTTGTCAGGCATGAAAAGAGTATCTTTAAAGAAAAAAAGGTTACAAACAACATGCTCTTCAATTACAAAAAATCGAAAATAGAACTCAGGCGTCTTGGATTCTCATTTAATAATAAATCTACTGAAAATATCGGGCCAACAGAGTATTTCAAGTACCTATTGTTCAACCATATTTTACGAAAATATTTATGTTTTGATGATTATGTACAGTGTATCTCAAAATACATGCTAATCTGAAAATACCTTCTGTATGTTGTAATATACAGGGTGAGTCATTAGTAGCCGTTTCTTTGATTGCTCCTTTATGTTTTAAATAAAAAAAAAAACAATTAGAGAAAGTTTCATGGTTGCTTAAGGCGCATATTCTAAAAATACATTAAGCCCTGACGCACTTCCGGTTTCACCGGAAATGCATGGAATTTATTTTTTTAAATGACACTCTATAAATTTTTGGATTTTTTAGTACTGTTTAAAATTGTCTATTCAGCTGTTTTTCCTTTTCAAAATTGGGGCAATAGTTTTTGAGTTATTAATTTTTTTTTTAATTTTTTGACCAAAACACGTCCAAAAAAAAAACATTTTGTCATTGTTTTTAATTACATTTTTGTCAATGGGCAGCAGATAAATTAGCCTGACTTTCCCAATTTTTTGTTGTTTACCGACGAAGCTACCTTCTATTAAAATGGATACGTTAATCGTCACAATTTTCGTTATTATAACACATAAAAACCTTCACTTTATCACACCTGCAAACTTTCAAAATTGTTGGTCATTCAGTGGTAGTTATTGGTAGTTACATAATTGGACCTTATGTCTTTGATGAAAATGTTAATGAAGGAGAGTATCTTCGTTTTCTACGGACGGATTTTCAAATCTTGTTGAAGACATGAACATTATAATCAGAGAAGAGTTTATAAGAATATGTAAAAGTTTTATACAACATTAGTACTTCTTTGGAAAACAGAATACTCACGTGCATTGCACAAACTTGTGGTTATGTTGAACATATTCGTTAACCCTTTGCCTGTCTAACCACATTGCGCGCGCACTTCTATACGTCTACGGCGTGGAGGGGATATGGGAGTTACTAACATGGAAAAGATTTTCAGGGGCAGTATTGTCAGTGACAGTCAACAAATAGCGCGTATAAATTGTTGTGTATCACATGTGATACACGGGACAATTTCGTAAGTATATATTTCTGTTACGGTTGTGCATCACATGTGTTACACATGAGTAAAAATTTATTATTTTTATTTTATATTTGCTGCTAGGTTTATTTTCTTTTTAGTCCCTAAAAATGGATCCAGCGTTGTTCTATGGTCGTAACAAGAAAAAAAGAATTGATAACCAGTCTCATACAAGTGACAACAATGAAGATATTACAGCAGATTTTGGTGATTCAAGTGACGAATACATACCCTCCGAATCTGATTCCACATCAATAAGTTTGTATACATCTTCCAACGAAGACGATGTTCAAGACAATCAATTGCCAGCGACACCATATCCATCGTCTCCTCTTTCCCAATGGAGTTCGAACTTTCAGCAGAGAGAGAAGTTAAATTTTACTGGCAATTCTGGTTTGAAGAAAAGGATTCGAAATGGAAATGTAATACCTCTTGACATATTCCAACAATTCTTTGATGAAGAAATCGTCAACTTGATGGTAGAAGAAACAAACCGTTATGCTCAACAATATATATCAACGCATACACTTCGACGTTCCTCCAGGATGAACAAGTGGGTCGATGTTACTTACTGCGAAATGCGTAAATTTTTGGGACTACTCTTGGTAACTGGACTTATCCAGTATCCAAATATAGAAGACTACTGGCGACGGGACAGTATGTTTTACCATCCCATGTTTCACCAAATTGGAATGAGCTATAACAGATTTTCTTTAATATTAAAAAATTGGCATGTTTGTAATAACGAAGCAGCCCTACCTCACGACAGATTGCATAAAGTAGCAAATTTCATTAAGGTGTTAATTTCAAACATTCAAGAAGTTTATACTCCAGGAGAGGAAATATCTGTTGACGAAACGATGATCTCTCACAGAGGAAGACTGATCTTTCGTCAATACAACCCTGGTAAGGCCCATAAATATGGCATTAAATTGTTTAAATTATGCGAGATGTCAGGATTTATTTGGAATTTTTCCATATATTGCGGACAGGGAACGTCCGATATATTACCTGGATTAGACCATTCCGGATCCGTTGTTATTTCGTTGTCTGAACCTTTGCTCAATGAGGGAAGGGTTCTTGTTGCGGACAATTGGTACAGTAGTATTCCCTTGGCAACTTTTTTAAAGAATAAGAATACAGAATACTGTGGAACAATGAGAATGAATCGAAGTGGTATTCCGAATGAAATGAAAGCAAAGAAGCTAAGCAAAGGACAACTTGTTGGAGCAGTAAATAATGACGGAATTAGAATAATCAAATATCAAGATAAGAAAGCAATATATATCATTTCAACTTTCCATGGGGCTGACCTGACAGAAACTAACAAAAAAAATCGCCAAGGCGAAAAAGTTAAAAAGCCCACTGCAGTACTGGATTACAACAGAGTAAAAGGTGGCATAGATCTCTCAGATCAAATGATTTCTTATTACAGTCCAGCTCGAAAAAGTATCAAATGGTATCGAAAAGTACTTTTTGAATGCATTAGTATTGCAGTAGTTAACAGTTGGGTGTTATATAATAAGTTTTATGACGATAAAACAATGCACCTGGCTCAGTTTACCAAATGCTTAGCAGCATCTTTACTTGAGCTACCTGAAAAGGCAAATATAGGAAAGCCCATTCGTAAGGCTCATGAACTAACAAATATTGCACGCAAAGAAAATGGCAAAATTGTGCGCAAGAGGTGTCATGAATGTTACAAGAAAATTAGTGCACAACATAATCGAAAGAGGGCCTTGGCGGAAACTAAACAAGTGTCTACTGAGTGTGTGATTTGTGAGAAAGCTTTCTGCCTTGTCTGTTTCAATGAAACTCACGAAAATAAAAAATAACTCTTTTTTTACATTTAAAAACGTTGTTTAATGTTTAATTTCACAGTAACTGTACATTTCTATATCAATAAAGTCTTTAAAAACAGTCTAATCGATTTTACAATTCAACAAACATAGAATACTTTTCCAAATAACAAATAGGTAGGTAGGTACCTTTGCTTCCATAAGTTTACATTTTAATTGAAAATTTTACAGTACATACACGTTGTACATGCGCTAGGTTACAAATATATGTTCAAATCTACACGTTTAAGGCAGTAGCAAGCTATATTTCATACGTTCCAAAGAATTACACAAGCATGGAAATTCTAACGTTTGTGTATCATATGAGATACACGAACGCCATAATTATATATACTGTGTATCACATATGCTGCACAGGACAGGCAAAGGGTTAATGAAATTTGTTTTTCTTACTTTTGATTGTTGTTACGTTGCACAATAGTTGTAGGTTATTTAAATTGCGTTATTTTGTTGCAAAATTTATTTCTATTAAAGTTGTAGGACATCAATTTATAATTTTGAAAAACTACAGGCATCTGTTATGAACAGCTTCAACAATAAAAGAATACGAGCAATTAAGCAAATTAAATTGAAGATAGCAGCGTTGTTTCATACACCTTTTAGAGAGGCGGAATCTTCAAATATGTCAGTAAACTTATGCTTTATTATATTTGGTTGTTAACCAATAGTTTAAGAAATGAAATACTGCAACTGGATATTGCCGAAATTAAAAAAAACTGAAACGCGATGCCCTTCATTCTGTAAAATTATTACTTTTGGGATAGTGGATTTAACCTTTACTTTGTTTGACAGTTGAATAAAGAGGTCGGGCACCATTCCAGCCTTCCATTGGTTGAACGAATATTTCGGCACATAGAACAACAACGCTCGTAGTTTTTATTAGACCGCTAATTGCTCCTATAGTGATTATCTCAGAAACTACAAAAGATAGGTACAGGACATTGTTAACAAAAATTAAAGAGAAAAAAAAAGAAACAAAATGCCACAATAAAATACTTCCATTAAAAAAAAAATAAGTTTTTGGTATATCAAAATTAGTAGAAGTAGGCTTTGAAAAAACGTTTTTGAGGTATTGTCGAGTCAACTTATACCAAATGATGCAGAATTTTCTTGGCTACAAGCACCACCAAAGTTTATGTTTTTAGTTTTAAAAACAATGTGAAAATGATTTTTTTCTGAACACGTGTTTTGGTCAAATATTTTCAAAAAAATATTAAAATTGAGAATGACATATTATTTAAAGAAAGTATTCTAAAATTATACGATGAAATGATGTAAGTTAAATTATTTGAAGATTAGAGAAAGTGTAGAAATGGTGTATTATAATTAAACAATTTTTTTTAAATATATATATATTTTCAAATATATATAAATCGTTGGTACGTTTGTGTCCGATCTTGTAGCTTCTAAACGACTTGACCGATTGAGGTCATATTCACGCAATATATTTATTTTGTCGAGACGATGGTTCATAGCTAGGCAAGGATCCGATAAATGGTGCTGTAGTCAAGTTACTTAAGAAATTTATATAAAAAGCAAATTTGCGAGATATTTCAAAAAACTGCTATTCGATAAGAGTGAAAGTCAGTTGCAGTCTGATGAGTTCGTTTAGGTGAAGCAATTACATAGACAAGACTGATTCGTTTATTATTGCTGATATACTCCCAGTAGCCGAACATATCACCGATAATAAACGAATCGGTCTTGTCTATCTAATTGCTTCTCTAAAACAGCCGTCACTGGCGAAAGTGTTATTTCCGGTCCGAATTTTGAATATTTTTTTTACAAAAATATTCCAAATCCATGTTTAAATACTTTTATACTGTATAAAATGCATAATTTTCGTGATATTTTCAAAAAATTGATATTCGATTAGAATAAAATTGCTAGGTACTTTCAGTTCGAATTTTGGAAATTTCTTATTACAAAAATATTCAAAATTGAGCTTTCAATATTTTCATACACTCGATATGTTTGTCTAGAATGCATGACTTGCGATATATTCGCAAAAACCTGTTTTACGATCAGAGTAAACACCTACTTCCGGTAGGAATTCTTTTATAAAATTGTTTTCTAATTTACTCTTGATCACATTGTTATACTTTAGATATTTGCCTAAAATTAGTAATTGACGAGATATTGCTATTATTTGTTTTCTTCACTGATATGAAGTACTACTCCCGATTTATCGATTTCACTGAAAATATAATCAGATTTCCGAGGGAGATTATATTCCTAAATATACACTTTGGTATTGATGGCTTTTGCCGTTTGGCCGCTATCATGGTCAAACAGTGAGAGAAATTTTTTTTTGCAAACAAATACATTAATTAATTAACTCGAAAATTAATGCATAATGACGTATTTCTACACGCTCGCAGCTGACGTAATAGAAAATTGAAAAAAATTGTATGCAATGGTTATAGAAGTATATTTTTTGACAAAAGAACCTCAATAACTCAAACTTAAAAATTTAATGAATTGAGATCAAATTTCGGCCACTGGTCGACCACTAGTATTAATTATAAGGCAAGTTATTTAGGTACCTATACAAAATTATTAATCTATTTTCTTCAATCCTATAATAAAAATTACTTACATACGTAAGAAATTTAATTCAATATTCTGCAGATCTCGTTTTTAATTATATTTTAGTAAATTATTATGAACGTGGGAAATCCACACTGTCGGATAAATTTTAGGGTGGTCTTTCAAATTTTTTTCCAACTGAATCGGGCATTCTAATAGCTGATACGGTATCAAAAGTAATACAAAGAGGGCATTTTATAATATCCAAAACTACTTTCTGAGCACACATGTAGATTTAACCTATTTAATTAGAGTGTTATAGGTATGTGAAATAGGTATATTGATTGTTTCTCTTTTTCTTACTTTTACACACACAATAGGCCTTGTGTTTCTTACATTGACAGGTTCACTACTTATGGGTTTTCTTAAATAAACAGTTCATTTTTTAGTCAAATTTGAATAAATACTTGGCGAAATACTTCTATAAAAAAACTATTTATCTATAAGAATAAAAATGTACTGCCTCTGTGAAAGTAGATTTTTTTATGCAAAAGTTGTTCCAAACTTACTTCTGAATACTTTTGTATCCATTACACATTTTGAAAAAACTAACCATTGACAACATACTTGGTAACTATGTATTTCGCGCTCAAGTGTTACTTCTCATCTACTAATCTAATTCTTCCAACTAAGACATGGTACATGCTCAAGTTATATAACAAAACACAAAATTTACCAACTTTGCCAAACTCAAACCTACTCTCTATTCCAAATAATAAGCGAAATACCCATGGTGACCATCAAAATTGAATCAGCCTATATATTCCTTTTTCAAAAATGCAATAATCACTAAAAAATACATATTTATTATCTAAATCAAATAGATAAAGGACAGATCTACATAGGTATTTACAAAACAAACATTATATGTAACAGTATGTTCCTATTATTCTTGTAAGGACGCAATTTGCATTTTTACAATTTAGGGTAAATATCAATGATTTCAAAATAGACACATATTCTATTAAATCGTGTATGAGACAAAAACTCTGTTTTTTGTCTCATACACAAAAAAAACAACGGTCTGGTCTGCCAGTCTCTGTATAATTTGGTTCAATCTAAGAGATACGTGGCGTTAGTACTGCCATCTGTTATCCAATAAATTTGTTTTACAAATAATGTCGCTGCTACTGGCAATCAGATGGCTAATTAAAATACAGTCACGTATGCAACACATAATACACGCCTAATGGTTAGAAAAGGATAGAGCAATGTGACGATTCTCTTTCTATTAAACGGCCACCTTAACAAAGAATGCCACTTTATATACTACCTACATCTAGCGGAGCAATAACGGAACCGTGAAGCGTGACAGACTAACACCTAAACTTACAATAATTCGTACAAACTGGACTCTGATATTGGTCCATTGTCAAAATTCATTAACTTTATCTACTTCCTATATACAGAGTGCCCCACCGAAAACGAAACAGATTGAATATCTCGAAGAGAAAACTTTTTGAAAAAATGCAAAAACAGGTCGATTTTTGATCCAAGGGGGACACCCTTCCATCATATCTTCAACTGTGATACGTCTTTCCCCTCCCCTCCATCACTCTAACCATTACAATTTAAATAGGGAAAGTATTAAATACGATACATTATTGAAAAGGTAATTGTACGGAGAATTCAGCAAAGTGATTATTGGTTGCGGTATTTTTGATTTTAGCGCCCTCTAGCGGAAAAAAAACGGTTACGTATTCCACAATGTGACACATCATTTCAAAGCTAATTTTATTAGCAATTTAATGCACAATTGAAAAAAAATAAATAATTAAAAAGCCTTGCAGAGCCCTAATATTAGAAACTAAGAACTTATTAATTTACAAAAGACCCTGACAGTCTGTACTTGACAATGATGACAAATAAATGTCAAAAATATTACGTATTTAGTTGCTAATAAAATTAGCTTTGAAATGATGTGTCACATTGTGGAATACGTAACCGTTTTTTTCCCGCTAGAGGGCGCTAAAATCAAAAATACCGTAACCAAAAATCACTTTGCTGAATTCTCCGTACAATTACCTTTTCAATGATGTATCGCATTTAGTACTTTCTCTATTTAAATTGTAATGGTTAGAATAATGGAGGGGAGGGGAATGACGTATCGCAGTTGAAGATATGATGAAAGGGTGTCCCCCTTGGATCAAAAATCAACATGTTTTTGCGTTTTTTCAAAAAAGTTTTTTCCTTCAAGATATTCAATCTGTTTCGTTTTCGGTAGGGCACCTGTATATAAATACTTTGTGTAACTGTCTAATTCTCTGAAATTATTTACAATTTTTAATTAATTTAAGACTATCTGTAGGCATACCGTGGCCTGTGTCGAAAATATGCCGAGCAACGCTTGATTTTCCGGTCTATTGTATCTGAAATGAGCAATGTGTTCTTTGGAACGAAATGATTTTTTATTTATTTTTAATTTTTGTGGTAAGGGATTTTTCCTTTTGCATTTTGTTTCAGTTTTTGAGCCTCAGTCTCCACCCATTATTGGAAAAACATGTTTCGTAAATTTACATCCGGTGTAGGGTTCATATTGAACGTACTGAATAAAATAAGTAGAGGTATTGACAATTTCCAAAAAGCGGCTCCAAAACGTCTAGAAATTTCCCTTTTTACAGACTCCACATACTCCACTTTTCAAATGACTTATATTTGATTTTATACCTCATTTTTCATTAATCATCCGCAAAATAATGACAAAAATCTCGGTTGCAAAAACCAACTCACCATCCTTTATGCACATAGTAAACGACCCTGATATGAACATGCAAACAGCCATTCCTACGCAGCTGACCATTACCAATGGCCTTCTTTGGAATCGCCTTAATAAGTAAGTATTGACCATGGACATTAAGAAACGTACAATACCAACAAAAATAGATGCGAGGTATGGATTAATTGTGCTTCCAGTTTCCTAAAATCAAGAAAAAATCAACAATGTTGTGTACCATTTACTTTTCAAAATGTTTGACATACCTTAATGAAGTCGATAGCGTAGAAAAGAGTAATGTAAATGCCGCTAAACTGCTGTAATGTGAAGAGCAACAGCAACATGGTCAGTGGTTTAATGGCTGTCATTTTGGTAAATTCCTGTAGTTTTTTCGCCAAGCCGGTGTATTTGCTGTTCTTTTGTTCTTCTTGTTTCTTTTCGTGGTCCCTTATTAGCACAGCCAAGTGAAGTTCGGCCATTGTTTGTGTCTAAATATAAAAACAAGTTAATTAATTGTGTGCTGCCTAGAAGTTACACAAACACAAAAGGTAAGAATAGATTATAAGGAGGTTAAGGAACGAATCAGGAAAAGCATAAACAAATTAGGAGCTTGATAATATACATAAATGTTGATTACAGGTATGGCAGGCGAGTAAACCCATATAAAGCCTGTAAATTACGCAAATAAGTCTTTTAATCTACAAGAAATTCCTTTGAAAGTAACTTTACAATTCAGTGTAACGATTTAAGTATATGTTAAAATCGAAATCAATATTGAAAACTTACAATTAATTGAGATATGTTTGTATTAAAACTAGTGTTTTCCATAAGGTGTTATTTGTAAGATTTCTATAAGGATGTAGTTAAGATATAAACTAGAAGCATATATTCGATTAGATTGAGGCAATGCTAAAAGAAATTAGAAGGTTGATAATATTAAGTAAAACTTGATTATAGTTAGGGCTGTCGAGTAAACCCAAACAAAGCATGTAAATTACTCTAATAAGCCTTTTAAACTACAAGAAATGCCTTTGAAATAACTTCACAAATTAATAAAAGAATTTATGTTAATGTTGAAATCAAAATTAACATTGAGAAATTACAATTAATTAAGACATGTTTGTAATAAAGCTACTGTTTGCAAAATTTCTGAAATGATATAGTTAAGATATAAACCATAAACCTACTATTAGAAAAATATATTCGATTAGATTGAGGCATTGCTAAAAGAAACTAGAAGGTTCATAATATTACATAAACCTACAGTTATGGCAGGGGAGTAGACCAATATAAAGAATGTAAATTAGATTTAAGTAAATGTTGAAATCGAAGTCAACATTGAAAAATTATAATTAACTAAGATATGTTTGTAATAAAGCTACTGTTTTGCATAAGGTACTGTTTGTACAATTTTTGAAAGGATATAGTTAAGATATAAACCTTCTATTAGAAGAATATATTCGATTAGATTGAGGTAAAGGTTCATATTTATAATACATATTATAAAAATGTGTGGACAGGTTGTTACATTTGAAATGTTTCCGGCCCTTCCGACATAAACTGATTGTAGAAGAAAAATCCTTTTGCCGTCCAATAGATTGTCTAGACATATTGCCGTGATCCCTACATTGGTCAGGCATTGTAAGATAAATAAATAATTATGTAATAGAATAAGTAAATAATTTATTAGTAGTAAGTGTAATTATGGAAAGATGTATCATGAGTTGCATAACCGCAACGGCGTAACATTATAATGTTAGGTAGATGACAATTAATAATTGTAACAAAATTTATTTTAAAGGTATAAAAATAAATACAAAAATAAAGTTCATGTATTCCATATTTGTAGAAACGAGGAGCACAAGATGCAATTTCAATATACAAAGACAGAACCAAATTTTATGCATTGTGTGAGAGTCGCATTAAATATTTTGAACAATAAACCACTATTTAAAATGAATAACGTATTAAGAATAAATAACAGAGAGAGAGTTATGATGAAAGATGGTGTAGTCAAAAGAGTTAGTTATTTGAATGTCGTAAAGTTATATGAAAAAGGTGAAATTAGATATTTACGAGATGAAAACATCTTTCATCATGAATAGACGTAAATTTGTAAGAGATTGTTATTTGTTCGACATTTTATGGTCACATTTAATAACATGATGTATACCTGACACTTATATCTAAGTATAATTTTAAAAGCAATATGTAAAAAGGTATATTATTTTCATTCGACACAATATAATGTGGAAAAGCTTCAGTGGCAGGTTTAAATCCAGTTTTATCCAGGAAAAATTCCGGAAATAACACATTAAAATTGGTTTAATCTCATTAAAATCTACAAAGAAAAACAATGTTCAATATTGTTAACAGCTGCATACAAATCAACCTACAAGAAGACGAGGAAAGATGGTTCGAAGATATGGATGAAGTTGTCAGGGTCCAGGTTCATAATAACATAATTAATAAAAGGAGCATTCCAGTCGTATGCAATGTTTTTCCTGTTATTTTCAAAGGAAACGGCTGCAAAAGAAAAATACGAATAGTGTTAAATAGTGGTAGAAGAATATATTCAAATAATGATGAAAGAAGCAACGAATTCATCTATAAACATAATGAAGGATGGCATTAATGAAAAGGAATGTACCTACCAAGATAAAAATGTGCATTGACATTAACAATAACAAACAATTTAAGTGCGTGCATAATTTGTGTACGAGTAATTTCGAGATGTCAAACAATATTGGTGCAGGTCAGTTTAGGGAGAACGTCAAGAAAATAAATCTGAGCAGGACAATGCCAACATAAACGTTAGTGCGGAGTTTGTGGCGCTGCGAACGATGTATGGTTTTTTCTGATGACCGAAAATTATAAGAAGGCAAGTACGAGAGAAGTACGGGAGAAGCTGTCGATATCTAGAAGTGAACAAGTTGCCGAGCTCTAGTAAAAGTAGCGTTTGATTTTTCATTTCGTTCGATGATTGCAGGCGTGTTATACACTGCATAAAAATCATCCTCAGCAAAATGTATTAGATTATTTTATTTTCACTTAATTAATTATTCGAAAATAAACGCTTGGCTCAGTTTCACAACTTCTTTATTAGATACACTAACAATTGTTTCGGCTATGAGGCCATTATCAAAGAGTTATCTAGAACTAAACTTATTCTACTTAAGGGTTAACTTATATACCTGTGTTCATTATGGGTGGGAGGATATGGATAATTGATATTTAAAATTACATCGATATAGGGGGTATTTACAAATTCTAATTGTGTATTTATGATAACTCGATTTTGTTTTTGAAATTAAAAAAGCCCAAAAACAAAATCGAGTTATCACATAAAATTCCTTCATTTGAAAGGGAAAAAGACTCAGGAAATAAAAGATGAACTAAATCTGTATACGGTGAAGCCTCCCTTTCGTTTACAACGATAAAGCATTGAGTGGTCGAGTACAAACGTGGTTGTACGAGCAGTTTAGACGACAAACGTTCCAGGAGTCCGAAAACTGTTTACAACTGATCGATTTAGTGCATCAAACTGTGAAGGTAGATTGTCATGCAGTGGATTGCGGTGGGAAAACCAACTCCGAAGAAAGCAAAGGCAGAGAACGACAGTTGCCTTCTGTAGGGAAAGTGACGACGACAGTTGTTTGCGATAGCTAAGGAATAATTCTTATCGACTACCTTGCAAATGTGTTTACGTCGTTGTCGAACACTCCGTGAAAATATTTTTAACTGTAGAGCTCAGATTTGTGTATTGATTTTTTTTCGCTATCTGTAGTAGGTATTAGATGCTATTGATGGACATTAACCGCTTCCCTGGGACACCCAGTACAAATAAATAAATAAATACCGTATTTAAATAATTCTTCATTTGTTTCAAAATATATTAGATAAATGTAATTTAATATAAAATCAGTGATGATATTTCGTATGAATTTCACAGTACAACGAAATGTTTGTCACCTCAAACCTGGAGATGGCGCTGATCGCATATTACCGTTTAAGTATGGAATAAGTTATTACAGTATTTGATGATTTGCTCGAGGTGCGCTACAGAGTGAAGCAATTAAGAAATTTGTCAAATATTTAAATAAAGTATCGTCAGCGTAAGGGTCTTATTGTCAGTCGACTTGCATTCTACAGAATAAACATCGTTGACACATTTAACAGTAAGTAGAGGTCCTAATATTCAACTCTGGGTATGGAACAATTAGTTTGCAATGTGAGCAAACAGGTAATAGAAAAATAGCCAAAAGGTGACATAATTTAAAAGGAAATATGGGATTAATTTGCACCATACATATTGGATCTAATTAAAGCAGGCGTATTTCCACACAGGTATCTTTAATTACATGCTTTTTGGATTTCTTTAATTCAAAATTGAATAATTACCTTATTTGGTGGTTGTGGTTGGTATTTGTGTATCCATACCAAAGATTTTCTCGCCTGATCAATTTTGCCTTTAGATATAAACCAAGCAGGGCTTTCGGGGATGAAGAATATAAGTATGAACGGTAGAATTGTCCATATATTGCAGACCCACGCAATGGTGCGCCAGTCCATGAACCAACCCTTCATGTAAGCCACTACCATACCTTAACCGTAAATAAGACATACATTTGATAAGAGATTCTATGAAATAAGCGAGAAATTCTTACCCAGAGAGGCATACGCAGGCGCGACAGAAATGAGAGAACCTCTCATATCTGCTCTGGCGATCTCTGTTATGTACACGATGGCTGGACTTGTACCGAAAGCTGTTAAAAAGTATATGTTAATAAAAATATGACTCTAATCTCTTTCAATAGATCGTAATTATAAAGACTATTGTTTACCTCCTGCTATTCCTGTCAGAATCCTGCCAATTAGAAGCATTGGAAAATTTTGTGCTGTTGCAATTAGAATCCATCCAATTGCTACTGGTACGGCTGCTAGTTTTAAGGTATTTAGTCGACCTAACCAATCCATTATTACGCCACAGAATAGACATGCTATCGGTACTACGACGATTGTGGTACTCGCTAGAAAAAAATTAATAGTAAATTAATAATGCAGGTAGCACCAGTCAGAAAAAAATACGTTTGATTATTGATTTTTCTTCTTGTTTATCTGAAGAGTATTGTTCAAGGTCTACCATGGATGAAATTCCAAAACATGATACGAGTATATTCATAGAAGATTTTTAAGCCAAGATAGGGAAAAGGAGAAATATCAAATTTAGCTAATTCTTAGCTACTAGGTTCGTCAAAGGTTAATAATCAACTTTTTTTATGTTAAATGGCAACCTGCTACTTTTTTCACAGAATTTGACAGACTCTTTTTTCTGTAGTTTTTTTTTAAATTTCAAGTCAATTTTAAATCACTTTCCAATAATCACCTCACCCTTAAAGAGACCGGTACTGTAACCATGACAACATAGTATGTAGTTGTAGTTGTGTTAGCCAATATATGTCTAAAATTAAAAAGCTTTGATGGCGCCTTACATTAAATAATAACGTTCTCACATTCAAGGTATGTTCAATAAAACAACCATTTAATAATACAATGATATTTTTTTTAAATTCTTCAATAAAATGAACTTATTTTAACAAAAAATAATGAATTTCAAGGCACTGTCGACACCTGGATATCACACCAAACGTAGTATTTATCAGAACTTTTAGAGACATTTCCTGACATGCGTCAATTATTCGATTTCGCAAAACTTCGACTGTATCAGTAGGTGTGACATAAACAATATCTTGCAAATAGCCCCAGAAGAAAAAATCCATTTGGGTCAAATCATAAGAACGAGCTGGCCACAAAGGTTCGTATGTTCCCATCCAACGATCTCCAAATTATCTATTCAAAAACTCTCTATTGATTATGGCGTTGTATGGAGTAGCTCCATCTTGTTGAAAAACTAAATTATTTTTTTTTTTCATTTAAGGGTAAATTGTCAATAACTTCTAGTAAGTCTTCACATAACATTTGGTAATAGTTTTGCTGCATCGATGAAGATTGGACCCAGTCGCGGCTGATTTTTTTTTTATTTGTAAACAGACATTCGTCGGACCATAGTATTTTTACGTAAAACAACGGTTGACGTCTTAACTGATATTAAAAAAAAAACTGACAAAAAAATAAACGACGTGCTGAATCACCTTTTTCTAATGTGTGGATCTTGCGCGGCACAAATGCTTTGTACTTATGTTTTTTCAAAAGTGAACACACATTTACTCTGGAAACTTAAAGATTTGAAGCAATATCTCTTACAGAAGTCCAAGGATTCTCCTCAATCCACAGTAAAACGCTAATCTCTAAATTTTCATCTAGAAATTTCCGATTTTCTTTTCTAGGTCTTTTAAAGCATCCATACCGTCTCAAATTGATTTCCAATCGACTAAACTGACGGCGATTCGGTACTCGCCTATCCGGGAAGCGTTCTCCGCAGATTCTACAACTTTGCGCACCGTTTTTGTGACACAAAAAATAAATTTCAAGCATATCCACGAACTCGTTAGAGACTACGCGGCAGAGACGATAGTACTCACAAAAGGGGACGAAGAAAAATTAAGAATATTTTTAAGGGATGTACAGTGTGAACAACGAATTGCCCAAAGCGAGAAGGAAATGAAATGCAAAATCTAATAAACAACGAAATCGAGCAACTAGTGAAAGGGACATCTAAAAGTGCAAAGAATAAGATGATATGGGCTCATGAACAGAGTAAACCCATGAGCAACAATACACAGCATCAACCAGTGGACATCAATGGATAAGAGAATAAGAGGATGACCAAGAATTATATGGAAGCAACAAGTGGCAGAGGACCCGAATAAAATAGGAAGAACAAAATGGAGTATGAAAACAAAGAACAGAAGATAATGGAGACAAATAGTAGAAAGGAGAAAATCACACAAAAACTTATAGAATATATTTGCAGCAATGTAGAGTGATCCCAAAAAAAAAAATTAGGTGTGGCCACCATACGACTTTCTTATACGTATGAGCATTTGAAATTATAGAATTTTAAGAATTTTTTATACAAAAATTATTCAAAATCCTATTTTAAGTACTTCTATTCTCTAAATGTCTATAGAATGCATACTTTGCAAGATATAAAAAAAGTTCTACTCGCTAAGAGTAAAAGTGCTACTTCCGGTCCGAATTTTGAAATTTCATTTATACAAAAAACATTGCAAATCTAACTCTAAATACTTTTGTACTCTTGATAAATATATACAAAATGCATAATTTACGACATATTTGCAAAAAGTCGCTATTCGGTAAGAGTAAAAGTGTTACTTCCGGTCGGAATTTTGAATTTTTTTTTTACAAAAGATATTTGAAATTATGTTTTAAATACTCTTGTACTCGTAATGTACCTGCATAGAAAGCATGACTTGCAAGATATTCGCAAAAAACTGATTTTCCATAAGAGTAAAAGACCTACTTCCGGTAGGAATTTCGAAAAACTCTATTAACACAATTTTTCTCAAATGTAATTTTGAGTACATTTTAATTCTTTATGAATTTGCTTAAACTTAGTAATTGACGAAATATTTGCAAAATTCGATTTTTTTACTGAAGTAAACTACTACTTCCGGTCTACCGACTTTACTGAAAAAGTAATCAGTTCTCAAGAGGGAGAGATTATACACGTAAATACAAAATTTGGAATAGATAACTACAGCAGTTCGACCGCTATCGTTGTCACACACACAGAGACAGACAGACACACTCAGAGAGAGACATTTTTTAAAAACCACTTTTTTTGGTGTCAGGGACTTCAAAACGTGGACATCTGCAAAAATCTCGAGGTCGAAAATTTCATCATCACAATACTTCCTTATACTACGTATAAGAAAGTAAAAATTAGAGAGCTCATAAGAGCGGCTTCTACTCCGCATGAGCATACAGCCTGCCTATATATCTAAACTATTATTAAAACTAGAACATATACTCGATAAATATACTGGCGGCAAATATATGGTCTAGAAAAATAATACTAATGTACACCAGACAACCTATCAATTATGTAAATGTAGCAAACCTAATATATTATTAAATTATGGAATGATAAGCTACTGCTAAATTTTGAATTTCGGTTTGGTCCATTAAACGCGTTATTATGTTTCTCTATTTGTTTCAGTTCGTTTTGTTGTTCTTCTCATCAAATTGTGGTTTCATCAAATTTAAAGTTATGGTTTGTATTGCTGATATGCTTTTCTTAAGCGGTAATGTTTTTAGTATATTTGTGGCCATTTAGCCTATCTGATGAATATTGCATGTTTTGACCTTTATACAGGCTGTTTGATAAAAAACGCCCCATCCCGTAACTTCTTTATTAATTATCGGACTTCAATAAATGTAAAAAGTATAGAAATGGTTTGACAAACTTTATAAACTGGCCATAATACCAATTTTTTTCAACCTTTTTTTTTAATGGACACCTGTAGTTTTTTCCCTGGTAGGTAATTTTTTTCTGAATCTAGTATTGTTCATTTAGTTATCATTTGGTTGATATTTAATTTAAAAAAAAATTTTTTTCTGCAACCTTCATACGCCTACTATGAAATTTTCAAGTGTGCCGTGAAACACAAATGCGACAAATATGTAATTCAAACGTCTGTCATATGACAATGACTGTACCTGGTAATTTTTTTCACGGCAAAATTTTATATTTTTTCATTTTTTGAATTAAATATCAACCAAATGATTACTAAATGAACATTACTAGATTCAGAAAAAAAATTATCTACCAGACTAAACGAAAAAAACTACAAGAGTCTATTAAAAAAAAAGTTGACTATCGTTACGTATTCAAGACAGCATTGAAAAAAAATGGTTTTAGGGCCATTTTATAGAGTTTATCAAACCAGTTTTATACTTTTTTTATTTATTGAAATCGGATAATACAGGAAGTTACAAAATGGGCCGTTTTTTTATAAAACAGTCTGTATATAATTATATTGTTAATATACCGTAGTCAACAATTTTTAATTTCTGTTTATACTTCTATACTAGCTATCTACTCATGCATTGTAAATGCAGCGATGCTTGCTTTCCAACAGTGGTGGGAGAAGCAACGCAGTCGGGGGATATTCACTTTTCATAGGAAACGTTTGCCGGGTGTACTTGGCAGCCTGCCTATATGTTTGTCTTTACTTTATTACGCTGTGCTCTTTTCCTCTTCTACTTTTGTACAAGAAATTAAAATTTGTCGACTACGGTACAGTTTTCAATAGATTATAAATAAAAAAAAAGATTTGTACTATTTTGGCCTGGTTTTGTCGTGTTCAGAAAACGTAATATGAATATAATAGTCATAAATTCTTTTCTTTCTTTATTAATATGTATTCAATATTATGATGCAATTCATTATGCGATATGACTACATTTAATAAATTGTATATTGTAAATTATTAAATCACATAGTACGTTTTATTATTTCATATTGTATTACTTATTTACCATTACTTATAAAATTAAATATAAATTATATTTCAACAGAATTCTATTACTAAAATTCCATATAAAACATTATAAAATGAAAATTATTATTATATTAGAAAAGTTAGCTGTCCCTATATTACTTGTCATACCTCGTATTATTTATTTTTCTCAGAGTAGGTAGCGGGGATCTCTTCGCATTTATTCCGAGAAAATTTTGCAAAATGTGCTCGATTTGTAACGCCGCGCGCCGTTGGATCGTATTTATATACTTCTTCTCTATCATGTCAATAAAATATTAGCATAATTTTATGCGGCAGTTTCGTATCTATTTTGAAATATGTAAAATATCCGATAATATTAGTAAGTATTTGCGTGCGTGCCTAAGTAATTATGAATGAATGTAGACAAAGCAAATTCTTTTATGTCAACGAAGTGTTCCGTCCCGTCCATCTATTTTTAGTAAAGAAAATCACGTTTCAGTTAAAATTGAGAACGTTGTTTTGCTGTTTACTCAATTAATTATTGTGTCGCACAAGAAGAGAAAACATTCGCGAAGCTCATCGAAAATTATTATTGCGACTCGAGACTCAAACGGCTTAATATTCATTTTACGCACATAATTCCTATTCAGCAAAATTTAGTATGTAAGTATGTACACCAGCGTAATTAAATTTCCGTAGAGTTTGATGAGATAAAAGGTTGTGTGAAATTTAATTCCTCTGGTGTACAATCTATATTGAATGTTATGTTCCTTCAGAACATACCTAACATATTTTAAGTTGATATCTTGACAACAAATTTGGAAACAAGGTTTTCTCAAGAAACCTTTTTTACTTAAAGGACATTAAATTAGTTGAATGTATTTTCATAAATAGCTGATACTACATTTAATAAATTGTATATTGTAATTTATTAAATCACAAAGTGAAAAAAAATTATCTGGCTTTATTCATCCTACAGAAACTTGGTGCAGAACTAGATGGAATAGCCTATTATATGGTTGAACGATTTTATCAATGTTATCAATCACGTGCTAGAAAAGCTCTTATTGATTTAAATATTGAAATTTCATTTTCAGAACAAGAAATTATATTACTAACATGATAATATTTGCATTACTGCCTATAAAATTGGCTGTTGAAGCGTTACGAGCAACTGACTGTATGTTTCTTAATGGCGATGTTGTACTTAAATTTATGTAGTTAAGTTCCTTTAAAATACCTTAATATAATTTTTATGCAAAATTCGTAACTGTGTTTGATTACGCTTACAAAAGTATTGTATTTGTTAAAAGAATCCGCATTATGGCATGGGGATGGGATTATATTTAAAAAATGTCAGTTAAAATAATTACCGGTAAAACACCGGTTTCTTCGGAATACTTTTATCGTTTACCGGTAAACAAAAACCTCAGTCATTTTGGAAGCCCAGTCTCAGATATGACAGTGGAAAGTGCAATAGCTTATATCATTAAAATGTAATTAGCTTAAGACCCTAGATGCAGACTTCTCTTTTACAACAAACTGTTGCAAAACTACTTTTATGATTTTGTCACATATTTTACAGTTTTTTTTTGGTAAATGTTAATTTCATATGAATATATGTACATATCTATATTATATTATTTTTTTTTTCATTTTTCACAATATTTTTTGTATTTCTCAATACCAGTAAGTAATCAATAAATTTGTTTCAGTATCACTCAAATTTGTTGCACTTTATTACTTATTTTCTAATAGAAATTTAAATGTGTTATGTACACAGAAATACTCATATACAAAATTCACAAAATAAATGGCTAGAGTTTACCTATTTACTAAAGTGAAATTTCTCATTATATAGAATACAGGTAAAATTTATTGTGCTTACGCGTTTTATACAAGGATCTAATACTATACTATACTATACTTATACTACTAGATGCACTATATGCTATGTCTTGCTTATTAGGAAGTGACCTACACCATAAGAGAAAGAAGGAAAATATATGAGCGTCCAAAGTTTGACAAGGATGAACGAAATTGACCGTTTTATGTGGGCAAAATTTAATTATGTTGCTATAGCCTGCAATGGCTTATAATGTTTAAAAGCATTATTTTGTTAGAAATATGCTATATTAAGAGGAAAGTAAAGGTATTGCAACTTTAATAATCATCATGAATGCACAGTAGTATTTATACCAAAAAGACAAATAAATGTGTATATATCGGCAAAATTGAGAAAGTTTATATTCAAAACCATGTATTGGCGCCTTGTTTTGCCCACAACTAACGGTTTTGTATATCGTTCACCTTTGTATGTAGAGGTCAATTCATCTCTCTCTACAGTACATCTAGTAGTTCTATATTATTAGATCATTGGTTTTATAGCAACTATTTACTTTCTAAAACCTCGCACCTCTAACATGTCTACAGAGTCTATGTGTTAAATTTATAATTATTGCTGAAGATACTAACCTACCCACGCTTCTCTTTGTGCTTGCACTGTACTAGTTTCATTCGTGGATGAATTAGAAGATGAATTAAAATTGGGATCTAATATCGACGTGTTTCTTAATTGTGGTATAAGTACTGCTGAATATGCTAACGTGATTCCTACGACTATGTGATAAGCGCCCGCTATTAATGTGGCTATTATCTGAAACAAAATTTTCCAATTTAGTATCATACACTGAATATTCAAAATTAATATATCATTGAGAAACCGTACCTGAGGTAATAAAGTGGTGAAACGTTTGCTTTCGTAGTGACTAAGTGACGTACAACTGGTGATAATCTCCCTGAATTGAGCATCTTGTTTCTTTTCTTTTGCAATGGCACGTTCTGTTTCTTCATTGCTGTAAAATAGTAATGGTTAAATTAATATATGTATGTGTGAGGAGTGTGTGTTACAATACATTATAAATATACATGGTGATAGGCAATCTGGTTTTCATGATGAACATGAGCAGAATTTTATTGATTAAAATCTCGTTCGATGGCATTCTATAACTTTGTTTATTAGTTTATGTACTCCATTTTTTTCATCGATAATTTATATGACCAAGATTCATCTAGTGTACCTATCAAGTAACATGAAAATTTGTTCAATATCTTGAATCATTACGTAAGTTCTAGCCCTAGGTAAGTGTAAATAGATAGATAGATAGATAGATAGATAGCTTTATTTCATCCTAACATCACATAAAATGAACATAGGACAAGTCATAATGTTAAATGTCATCCATAAAATAATAACAATAGTAATAATATACACAAATATAGGTAAAAATTCAAATTCACATTCTACAGAATTGACTAAAAATTACTACACAATGAACATTAATATATGAATGTAAGAAAAAAGAAACATCCAATATCAAAAATGATTTGTAAATTCTTCAATAGTGTAAAAGACACCATCGAGTAATACACTTTTAAGCCTACATGTCAGCTTGCTAAGAGATTGGCACTTCAGTTCACTAGGAAGAAGCTTATATAGCTCAACACCCCAATAGCTAGCACTATTTTGCGTGGTTTTCAGTCTATGATAAGCAACCCTCAAGTCACTGTGCCGTCGAGTATTATAATCGTGAATATTACAGTTTTTATTATAACTTGACTTATTTGCATGCACATGTTTAATTATGGTAAGTATGTATTCCGACGCCATAGTGAGTATTCCCTCATTCCTAAAATACGGCCTACACGAATCACTCAGTTTCAACCCACACAATGCTCTAATCGCTCTTTTTTGGAGCAAGAATATCCTGTCCGCTGGTGGACTATTTCCCTAAAACTGCAGTCCATACATCATTAGAGAGTGAAAGTTCGCGAAATAACACATCCTAGCAGCCTCGTGAGTTGATATGTTCTTGATATATCGAATACTATAGACAGCTGATGATAATTTAACCTATCGGCTAACGTCATTATATGTGAAGACCAATTAAGTTTATTGTCTATGGTAAGCCCCAGTAACTTCAGATTTTTAGTTTCATCCTTTCTCGAAGTTGTGAACAGTAGATGTTGGGTTTTATTTTGGTTTAATATTAGACCATTGGACTCGAACCAATCCTCTGCACGTTCCATGGCTAAGAGTACCTTTCCGTTTAATTTTTCTTACGACATGGCCCTATTTAATATGGATGTGTCATCTGCATATAGACATACCTTATTTTCATTTAGGTAAGATGGTAAGTCATTCATATATATGAGAAACAGGAGTGGCCCCAAAATAGATCCCTGTGGGACTCCCCGGTTCACTATCACAGCATCTGACACTGTTTCCCCAAACTCAACATATTGTAGCCTATCTCTCAGGTAAGACCTAATTAGCTGACCAGCCATGCCACGAACGCCATAGAAGTGAAGCTTGTCCAACAACAGTTCATGATCTACAGAATCAAAGGCACGGCTAAGATCACAACACGAATGCTGCACACTCTCACCAGCATCCAATGCCTCCATCACTGATTCTAAGATGTCCTCCATAGCCGTACTTGTGGATTTGCCCACACGATATCCATGATTGGAGGAATTTATATAATCAAAGTAGTCCATGTACTTTATAAGAGTTTCTGCAATTACTTGTTCCAGTATTTTTGAAACAGATGGTATAATCGATATCGGCCTGTAATTTGTAACGAAGTTCCTCGTTAATTGCACAAATTAACATTTTTAGTCCATTATTAATTTATTTAACAATATTAAATTAATAGAATGTAAGTTATTTTGCTCAAATATTGTATAAAATGTTTTGGACGGACCTGTATATGTATTCATGTGCAACGATCATTCAAGTTATTTGTTATTTTTCAATATAAGGATGTATACGTCATGCTCGTAGTCGCGCGCAAATTGTATATTTTAAAACGAGTTTTTCCTACAGAAATAGGGGGGTTTACGGATATATAAAGACACCAACAAGTGTGTCTCTTTCATTTTATTTTCCTATCCTTCTGCTGCCTTTACCTTTCTTTACTCAGCCTTGATGGCGTGGGAAAGATAGGTGTTTATCCTAGAAACGTATTACATTCAGGTCTCATGCGCCGTGGAGTAATCGTTTCAAAATCCGCTAAAATCCGTCCGAAAGTGTTTGTTTCATTCAGACCAGGGGTCGTGAAGGAATAGACATTTTTACCGCTACTACCTATAATTCCCGTCCGAGTCAGACTATAAATGTCATGACTATGTATATATCTCTGTATTTAATATATGTATTTCATTTTCAGAAACGTTAGATTTCAAATTTTGTTTGTAACGCGCGTATAAATTCAATACATTGTCCGCGCTTTGTAGCATAAACAAAGATATAATAATAATTCTCCGAATAGACGCGCGAAAGTCCGCACCGATTGAAATTGTTCTCCGCGACGAAATATATATAAGGTTCTTCTGCGAGCAGGGTAACGTACAAAAATTTAGTTGTAATATAATTTAAGCAAACCTGATCATCCGTATTTTATTTCAAACACCATTTTATTTATGTTTTTCTTTAACGGAATATTCTGGGATTGTAATTGTTAATTCAGGGACTAGGAACGTACAAACGTTCTTGCTTGATTTTATACGCGACATATAGAGGTCATTGACGCGTATTTAATTTGTATTCTATTTATGTACATAGATTTTGTAAATATATAATTAATATTAAACCATAAAGTGTATCAATTGTGACCATAATTTAATTGTTGAATTGTTTATTCGTTTGATATGATTTTATAATGTGTTAACAGAAATAAAAGTTAATTATTATGTACTTTTCAAATGAATTTCTAACCGTGTGTTTTTTTTGCTTACCTTTACCGTTTGCTAGTGAGATAGAGAAAGTAGTATATTCAAGAGTAACGAATCATATTAAAACAATAAGAAGTACTCACGTTATTTTTCTCCGCTGAGTCAGCTGTGAGCAATAGGTCTTTTGTCCCAAGGCACCACTCTAAAACCACCATAACTTTGATTTATTTTAAACCGCCCGAACGAGTTGACATTAAGGTCAACGGCCGTACTTTTACCAGATCATAACATTGAAGCCTGAACATATAGGCAGCCAGGAGTGCGTATTTTTGGTGTCTGGACGACATTCAGAAGACCAATTCTGTAACCGGCGAGGTTGCCCTTGGTGTTATATAAGCAAATGGCACTGTGTATAATAAAAGTAAGCCAGCTAGGTTACAGATGGCGCCCACCGTGGGGCTGTAACGAAGTTCCTCGTTAATTGCACAAATTAACATTTTTAGTCCATTATTAATTTATTTAACAATATTAAATTAATAGAATGTAAGTTATTTTGCTCAAATATTGTATAAAATGTTTTGGACGGACCTGTATATGTATTCATGTGCAACGATCATTCAAGTTATTTGTTATTTTTCAATATAAGGATGTATACGTCATGCTCGTAGTCGCGCGCAAATTGTATATTTTAAAACGAGTTTTTCCTACAGAAATAGGGGGGTTTACGGATATATAAAGACACCAACAAGTGTGTCTCTTTCATTTTATTTTCCTATCCTTCTGCTGCCTTTACCTTTCTTTACTCAGCCTTGATGGCGTGGGAAAGATAGGTGTTTATCCTAGAAACGTATTACATTCAGGTCTCATGCGCCGTGGAGTAATCGTTTCAAAATCCGCTAAAATCCGTCCGAAAGTGTTTGTTTCATTCAGACCAGGGGTCGTGAAGGAATAGACATTTTTACCGCTACTACCTATAATTCCCGTCCGAGTCAGACTATAAATGTCATGACTATGTATATATCTCTGTATTTAATATATGTATTTCATTTTCAGAAACGTTAGATTTCAAATTTTGTTTGTAACGCGCGTATAAATTCAATACATTGTCCGCGCTTTGTAGCATAAACAAAGATATAATAATAATTCTCCGAATAGACGCGCGAAAGTCCGCACCGATTGAAATTGTTCTCCGCGACGAAATATATATAAGGTTCTTCTGCGAGCAGGGTAACGTACAAAAATTTAGTTGTAATATAATTTAAGCAAACCTGATCATCCGTATTTTATTTCAAACACCATTTTATTTATGTTTTTCTTTAACGGAATATTCTGGGATTGTAATTGTTAATTCAGGGACTAGGAACGTACAAACGTTCTTGCTTGATTTTATACGCGACATATAGAGGTCATTGACGCGTATTTAATTTGTATTCTATTTATGTACATAGATTTTGTAAATATATAATTAATATTAAACCATAAAGTGTATCAATTGTGACCATAATTTAATTGTTGAATTGTTTATTCGTTTGATATGATTTTATAATGTGTTAACAGAAATAAAAGTTAATTATTATGTACTTTTCAAATGAATTTCTAACCGTGTGTTTTTTTTGCTTACCTTTACCGTTTGCTAGTGAGATAGAGAAAGTAGTATATTCAAGAGTAACGAATCATATTAAAACAATAAGAAGTACTCACGTTATTTTTCTCCGCTGAGTCAGCTGTGAGCAATAGGTCTTTTGTCCCAAGGCACCACTCTAAAACCACCATAACTTTGATTTATTTTAAACCGCCCGAACGAGTTGACATTAAGGTCAACGGCCGTACTTTTACCAGATCATAACATTGAAGCCTGAACATATAGGCAGCCAGGAGTGCGTATTTTTGGTGTCTGGACGACATTCAGAAGACCAATTCTGTAACCGGCGAGGTTGCCCTTGGTGTTATATAAGCAAATGGCACTGTGTATAATAAAAGTAAGCCAGCTAGGTTACAGATTATAATATATATAATAATTATACATGTATATCTAGCGGAAAACTGTGAAATTATTCAAACAGTTTTATTAAACGCGGCGGAATTTAATTTTTTAAATCTCTTAAAACACGGCCAAACGTTCTGGGCGCCATCTTTTTTAATTAATTTTATAAGCGGAACGGTAAGTTGTGCGAAATTCGGTACGAACCGACGGTACCATGACGTTTGTCCCAGAAAACCACGTATTTCTTTCTTGTTTCGCGGCGGCGGTACATTTAATATAGCAGCGATCTTGTCCGGGTCTGTACGGATTCCGTCCGGTGTTACAACATGACCTAAATATTTTATGTCTTGTTTGGCAAAAGTACATTTGTCTGGTTGTAGTTGAAGGCCTGCTTCCCGTAAACGCGCGAAAACATTACTTAAATTTTCCAAATGCTCCTCAAAAGTCTTGCCTAAAATAATGATATCGTCCAAATATACAAATGCGTACTCTGCCATTTCGGGACCTATCACCGAATCTAATAGGCGTTGGAACGTTGCTCCCGCACTATGCAATCCATACGGTAATGATACAAAATGAAATAGGCCCTTTCCCGGAATTGTAAAAGCTGTCACGGGTCTGCTATCCTTTTCTAATTCCACTTGCCAGTACCCACTTTTAAGATCAAGCGTCGAAAAATATTTACTGTCGCGGAGTTTATCAAGAATATTTGAAATATACGGCAAAGGATATGAATCTTTAATCGATACAGAATTAATTTTTCGGAAATCGACGCAAAACCGAACGCCACCGTTCTTTTTCGTGACCACGACGATTGGAGAACTCCACGGACTGTTACTGGGTTCTATTATACCGTCTTGTAGCATCTTGTCTACTTCGGCGTCGATTAGTGCTTGCTTCTTCGGGTTGCACGGATAATAACGTTGTTTTATTGGGGCGGTATTCGGTTGCAAACGGATTGTGTGACGTATTAGATTCGTCCGACCAGGCACGGTAGTAAATTTACTTAATTCTTGATCAAGGAATTTTTTTAAGGCGGTCTCGTGGCGGTCCTGTACTCCGGAGATCCCACAGCTCGCGGCAAAGACTGCATTGTCTCCCTTAAAGTACAGTTTCCTTTCGGAAAAATCGAGAACAGCCCCAATTTCCTTGAGAAAATTAATTCCGAAGATGACTGAGCACGGGCTCTTCGGCATAATTATAAAATTTACGTCTGTAGTTCGGCTACCCATGCGGACCGGTAACAAAACTGAGCCAGGCGATTCTACAACGTCTCCATTTGCGAGGCGGACTTTAGATTTTCTATTTAAGACGCGTTGTGTATTGTTTTCCAACAACCGGGCAACTAGCGATTCGGACAAAAACGATGAAGTCGCTCCGCTGTCCACGAGGGCTCGTAAATTCTGGTTATGTATGTGTACGCGGATCCAGACGCGATTGTCTGGCACTGTCGAGTCTTTGATACCTGTGTTTGCGGATTCAGGCGGCTTTACTGCTTGCGGACGGTCTTTGCCTGCAGACCGCCCTTCTCGGCGTTTCCCTGGATGGATTATTTACATCTCCTTTCTTGTATATTGGAATGACTTTGATCACTTTAAATGCATGTGGAAAGAGCCGTTTGTCATAGTTTTACAAACATTAAAACAGCTAAACAAATTCAGTACATCATCAACTTGCCCTGACTTCTCATTAAAATTAATATTGAAATCACCAGCAATAAACACCCGCTTACTAAGTATGTCATTCCCAATGTGACTTAACATGTTATACATTTGTATCATGAAATTATTCATGCTACCAGTAGGTGATCTATATACTGCAATGTATATACTAATATTGTATTATAAGATGATACAGGAAGATATATTAGTAGATTTCGATGGTCAACATCGTTATTCAATAATCATGACAGAAATCATAAATTGTCTTGGTACAGAAAATATAAGAGAAGAAGAATTATATCTAAAGACGAAACTATCATAACTGATTATACACGCAATTTTTAAGGATATAATATGTTAAAGAAATTTGTTTTATACTCTCTTTAAAAGGATTTTGTGGTAACAGTTAATTCTATATTTCAATATTGCCTGGTTTAGTTAATATGTCTCGCGGTCTATTTAATTCGATTAAAACGTTATAAACACAAATGATACTACACCGAAAACGAATCTCGACTGAAATGATGACGCTTTTTCGATTATTAGTATAGTGTCTTTTGTCTAGTCACAGTTCCTCCACCTCCTCTGAGAGTTGGTTTTCCAGTAGGTCCCACACTCATTGGCAAATGCGGCGAAGTATAAACAAGCGCTGGTGTAGATAATAATGACTCACGGCTGCCGGAGTTCCCTTTATTTCGCGTAAAACTACTAAGAGGAATCACTATTTATTTCGAAAAATTATGGATTATTTAGATAAATGTGTTAAAAAATATAGTAAAGTGTTCTATATGTATCATTAGTCAATAAGAACTACAATAAAGTCACGGTAAATATTTTGACATGTAATAAATTTAAAAGTAATTCATGTTTCTCTTTTATAATTTGCAATAAAACTGAGTTTAACTGTATCTTGCTATTTTGCAGCAGTTATATGCACGAAATTAACACGTGCATTGATTTATTAATGCCAAATTTTTTTTAATAACAATTGCTTATCAATTCTGTGCGTTTTACGTTTGGGGATTCTCCTAATCGGCCCGTGTCGAGATTATTCAAGTAGCAAACATGTACTTTATACAAAGATATGGTACATTTATTTATTTATTAGAATCGACTGGCATTGACGGCGATGCGCTTGGAATTATGTCACGGCACTTCTGGTAGTATCATTAGTTGAACTTGCATTTCTATCACGCTATTCATGGTGTAATTTTCTGCTTGATAATGAAAATCAGATAGCCCTGTATGTAATGAAAGAGACAGGCGTAATCGAACAGGGAAGGACAAGGTCTGACTGAAGGTAATTTCGCTTGATGAATTGCCTCGGTCATAAATTAATTATTTTAGAAGTATCTAATGTGTTATTTGTGGCTTACACACACATATACATGTGCATACCTATCTACCTTTATTTACATAGGTATTATATGTTTGTAGCAAACTTTGGAGGATGTTTACAATACTCGTGTTCGGAATGCAAACATGTAATTTATAGATTGTTCCAAGTATGTATAATAAAATAATAACACGAAGTAGTCGTAAAAGTCACATACCTACGTTGTCCATATTTTTTGTATTGTTCGTGTTGGATCTAAGATCAATAGATTTCAAAAAAAAAAAACGTATAATTTACTAAATAATGTAAAATTGTCAGTTTTTAATAATAACTAAATTTGATTAACCTATATAGCTGGTATGGTAAACAAAAAACAATAAAGCGTGGACCTGCCGACCTTCTCAACTAAGTTCACAGAAGCATAACAGAAGAAGTTTATACAAAGGCACCCAGAGTTATCAATAAGAGCTGCTCAACCTACAAGTCTCCTCAAACCGACAAGTTTCAAAGCTGCAAATGTTAAACTTTTCTTGGATAATTTACAAAAAGTTTTGGACAGGATCATTTTGAAGCCAAAAGCATTTATAACATAGATGATACGGGGGTGATTACCTTTCAAAAACCCAACAGAGTGGTAGGCAGATGAGGAACAAAACAAGTTGAAGCCATAACTGCCGTAGGAAATTCGATACCACCATCATTTTTCCACGACTTCGTTATCACGATCATTCTATAAGAGATGACTCAATAGGAGCTATGGGAGAAGGAAATGCCAGTGGTTGGATCCAGAAAAAAGAGTTTGTGCAATTTCTAGGACATTTTCAGAAACACATCTCAAAGTATTACTGCTTCTTGATAATCATTTTTCACATGTTTCAATACTGGCTTTAGATTTTTGCAAAGAAAATGGAATTGTGGTTCTGTCATTCCCGCTTTGCTGTTTCCATAAGCTCCAACCACAGAATAGATTGGTCCATGGTCCTTTTAGAAATCCACAAATTCGGCTTCTGACAATTGGCTTAGAAGTAACCCGGGCAAAACAATGACTATATACAGCATGTGTCAAATACTATTAGGCATAGAGATTCAATGTTTACGTGCGATATATTCGTATGCATGTAATACGTGGCAACGTGGTACCCCTACTGTGCGTCACCAATGCCGGCAACAACCGACACCACAACGATTTTATCCGATCCCCATTCTTCCCACTATTCCCCAGCCAGATTTTACATTCAATGTTTATCTGCGAACACGTTGCGGTGTGCAATAAAAGCATTCAGTAAAATTAATTTATAATGAGTCTCTATACACCCGCTGTAAAGCTTCAGATAGTAAAATGGTTTTATGGTAATAACTCTACTATGAAGTGCATAAATATGTTTGCTCTGACTTTTGCAGACCTTCCTGTACCTTGTAAACAAACAATTTATAATATTATTAATACATTTGAAAATTGTTTCAGTCTGAATAACTGCACGAAATGCAAACCAAGAGAGATATCCCCCCAAAAAATTGAGGAAAGTGAACGGTTGGAAATTGACAACACGATATCAACTAGAAGTGCTGCCGAGAATTTGGGTATAAGTAACAAAAATGTTTCACATACATATTTGGAAACGTAATGGTTTGAAATGTTTTCAGCATTCGAAAACCCAAGAAGTATTTCCGCAGGACCATTTTCGAAGAATGCAGTTTTGTCAATCCATTATGGATAAGATATATCGAGACGACAATTTCGTTAGAAGTATTTGCTTCACCGATGAGTCAACTTTTCCATTGCACGGAAAGCACAATCCCTCTGTTCTTCGATATTGGGCTACGGAAAATGAACACCGGCATTTTGCAAACCGCACCCAATATCCTCAAAAAGTAAACGTTTGGGCAGGTATTTTGGGTGACCATTTGATAGGACCGTTTTTTATTGATGGTACATTAAATCCCGACAAGTACCTGGAATTATTGCAAAATCAAATACTTCCCGCCATTCAAAACACTGGAATAAATCAGGAAATCGTTTGATTCAACATGATGGCTGTCCAGTACCTAATGCAGTTAGGGTAAAGGAATTTTTAGGGAATACTTTCCCTGACCGTCTTATTACTGGAACGGGAAACTTCAAATTACCTCCGCGATCTCCTGATCTATCTCCAAATGATATTTTTTTTGTGGGGATATCTAAAAAATATTGTTTATACCCATGAAGCTGGTAGAGCAGAAAACATAATTGCCTTGAGAGAAAAAATAATTGAGGCTGCTAATTCAGTGATTGCTCACATGTTGCTGTGCAGGGAGGAATTTTTGGGCCGCTTGTATAGTTTATTATTATTTTCAGAATCCTATTTTATTTATTTTGTTAGGGTTATGTTTTTATTTTATTATGGTTATTTTTTAATTTTATTAGAATCACGCTTTTGTTTGTGTCATGCAGCGTGAACGCAGCTTAAGAATTCTCTGCATTTACTGAAAGGAAAAAGAAAAACAAATCCTTGCAACTCGTAAATATTATTTCTGAACGCATTACAATCACCCAAGTCTGTGGTCCAATAGTTACTGCTGCTAACTTGTATTTGCGAGATAATTGTTGTGGTATTGGTCGTCGCTGGCATTGGAAAGGAAAGTAGGGGTACCACGTTGCCACGTATTGCATGCATTTATCCCCTATGTCTAATCATGACTCAGAATAACATTCAGGCCGGATTTAGCGCTCCTGGTAACCGAGATAAGTCCACTGAGTAGATTTTGCACAGTCAGACAGACAAATGCCTAATAGCTCTCCAGATGTTGCAATTTCGGGCTCCATTTCGGTAGGCCATGTAAATCCTACACCTTCAACAAGTACCAGTGTGGAAGTTAATCAAACAGGTTCATTGTTACTAAGCCATGAAAATACTACGCCTTCTGTGAGTGCGAAAACTTGTCGAAGCTCTATTGATTCTGCCATGGCAGCAGCGACAAGCAATGCTGATATTTTCTCCTGAAACTGTACGACTACTGCCCAAAGCTCCAGCCAGAAAAAGTATGGCCAAAGGAAAAAAGACACCAAAATCTGCTATCTACACCGACACCCCAGAGAAAGTGGCTAGAGGATGTGAATATAATGAAAAACATACGGAAATGGTTACAAAAAATTAAAAATTTTCTAATAATAAACCTAATAAGGCTGTTAAGACTAAGTTTAACACTGCTCTAACGACTAATGTTAAAACTGTTATAAAAAAAACTATTGTAGAAAATAAATTAGAGACAAAGTCTGGTCACACGAAAAGTGCACCAAAAAAGATATGTTTTATGTGTGTCATAATTGTAAATCTGTATAGTAGCCTACATCTTGATTTTTCTGAAACTGTAACACTTTTTTAAGATTACTGGATAAGGAATATCATTTTTTGTCTTTTAAACTATTTTTCTAATGGTTTTTTTTATTTTGTTAACTCTTTTAAAGGGTACGAAACATGACACATTGTAACTTTTAATAAATATTTTAAAAACATGTAGATATTTTCAGTTGCGGTTTTGTCAAAATTTCTAACTTTATAAGTTTTCACCAGTCAACATAGTCTGTACTTTTCTAATATTTACTTATTATAAATCTACAAAACTATACTTAAAATAAAGATTAATATGAAATGATGATATAATTTGTTATCTAGCTTAGACAGTTATTTCTCTTAGATGAACTATATCCGTGTCTGGGCTGTTTACACAATGCAGTCCAAATAATTTTCTTGCACGTCTTTTTACTTTCTTATACGAAGTATAAGGAAGTATTGTGATGATGTAAATTTTCGACCTCGAGATTTTTGCAGATGTCCACGTTTTGAAGTCCCCTGATACCGAAAAAGTGGTTTTTAAGAAATGTCTGTCTGTCTGTCTGTCTGTGTGTCTGTGTGTGACCACGATAGCGGTCAAACCGCTGTAGATATCAATTCCAAATTTTGTATTTACGTGTACAATATCCCTCTTGAGATCTGATTAGTTTTTCAGTAAAATCGGTAGACCGAAAGTAGCAGTTTACCTCATGAAAAAATCGAATTTTGCCAATATTTCGTCAATTACTAAGTTTAACCAAATTTATAAAGAATTGAAATGTACTCAAAATTAATTTTGAGACAAATTATCTTAAAAAAGTTTTTCGAAATTCCAACCGGAAGTAGGTCTTTTACTCTTATCGAAAATCAGTTTTTTGCGAATATCTCGCAAGTCATGCTTTTTAGGCAGGTACATTACGAGTATAAAAGTATTTAAATTATAATTTTAAATATCTTTTGTATAAAAAAATTTCAAAATTCGGACCGGAAGTACCACTTTTACTCTTACCGAATATCGATTTTTTGCAGATATGTCGTAAATTATGCATTCTATATATATTTATTAAGAGTAAAAAAGTATTTAGAGATTTGCAATATTTTTTGTGTACATGAAATTTCAAAATTGGGACCGGAAGTGGCACTTTTACTCTTAGCGAGTAGCACTTTTTTTCGAATATCTTGCAAAGTATGCATTCTATAGCGATTTATTAAGAGAATGAAAGTACTTAGAACAGGATTTTGAATAAGTTTTGTATAAAAAAATTCTTAAAATTGTATAGTTTTGCAACGCTCATACGTATAAGAAAGTCGTGTGGTGGCCACACCTCATTTTACTTTCTTATACGTAGTATAAGGAAGTATTGTGATGATGAAAATTTTCGACCTCGAGATTTTTGCAGATGTCCATGTTTCGAGGTCCCCTGATACCAAAAAAGTGGTTTTTAAAAAATGTCTGTGTCTGTGTGTCTCTGAGTGTCTCTGAGTGTGTGTGTGTGTGTGTGTGTGTGTGTGTGTGTGTGTGTGTGTGTGTGTGTGTGTGTGTGTGTGTGTGTGTGTGTGTGTGTGTGTGTGTGTGTGTGTGTGTGTGTGTGTGTGTGTGTGTGTGTGTGTGTGTGTGTGTGTGTGTGTGTGTGTGTGTGTGTGTGTGTGTGTGTGTGTGTGTGTGTGTGTGTGTGTGTGTGTGACCACGATAGCGGTCAAACCGCTGTAGATATCAATTCCAAATTTTGTATTTACGTGTATAATCTGCCTCTTGAGAACTGGTTAGATTTTGAGCAAAATCGGCAGACCGGAAGTAGTAGTTTACTTCAGTGAAAAAATCGAAATTTGCAAATATTTCGTCAATTACTAAGTTTAAACAAATTTATCAAGAATTCATATGTACTTAGAATTAAGTTTGAAACAAATTGTCTTAAAAAAGTTTTTTGAAATTCCAACCGGAAGTAGATCTTTTACTCTTATCGAAAATCAGTTTTTTGCGAATATCTCGCAAGTCATGCTTTTAAGACAGTACGTTACGAGTATAAAAGTATTTAAAACATAATTTTCAATATCTTTTATATAAAAAAAATTTCAAAATTCAGACCGGAAGTACCACTTTTACTCTTATCGAATAGCGATTTTTTGCAAATATGTCGTTAGTTATGCATTCTATGTATATTTATGAAGAGTACAAAAGTATTTAGAGTTCGATTTGGAAGATTTTTTGTATAAATGAAATTTCAAAATTCGGACCGGAAGTAACACTTTCATACGTATAAGAAAGTCGTGTGGTGGCCACACCTCATTTTTTCCCTAAACCTCATAGTGGCAAATCTGAATGTATTCAGATGAGTCTCTTGATTAATGCAACTGGTAGATATAGAAGACTCTTAAGGCAGATGAAATAGAGATATAGCATGCCACCTGTATTTTTATGAAATCCGTAGCAATCTAGCAAAAATATCGCGAGACAACTTCAGTATTCGCTTATTTTTTACTGCTCATGACTGTAATTGAAGTTTTGAATTTCGATTCGACGAATAAAAACATTTAACATATCACATTTCTCTTCGTTGGTGTATGGCGTCTAAACTACGATTAATCATTCAAGTGTGATTATTTGAAATTCCACGAATACTTTAATCGTAAGCTTCAGTTTCTTATGATAAAATATATACCCTAATATTAAAAACGTTCGTCAAGGTCTTATATTATGCTTAAAATCAGAAAAAATAACTCTTTATAACGGTGCTAGAATCCAATATGTTGCTCGTAAGAAATAAGAAAATTGATGATGTTTCGAAAGAACCGAAACGTCTTATAAACAATTCGATTACGCCATTAGAAAAAAGACTAGAAGTGCCCTCAATAACGTGAAATTGGTCCTTCACTGTATAGCAAAATTAAAATGCTAGAGTTAATAACAGAAAATCAACATTTTTCGTTTTAAAAAAAACTAGAATGTCATCCGTCACAGATCTCATAACCAAGACAAAATTGACTAACTTTCATATATTTAAATCTACCCTCTATTCTCAATAATAAGCGAAATTCAAATAAATATAAATATATATTTCATGTATTTATGGAATTATGTGTATAGATACCTAACTTTAATATTACCAAATCTAATAAAAGACATTACATCATAGTATTTCCATTTTTAATTATTTCTTTGCTAGTTTTAGACTTTCTTGGTCTTTCTAAAATAATGAATAACGTTTCAATAAAATACAGAATAGGTATATACATAACTCTTGATTATATTGTAACGTTTTCGGGTTCCAATAAACAACTCGTGCAATTATTTATTTAAAACAGTCTGTATATTTATGTACTTAAAATTATATAACAATATAAAAATATATAAACTAACACACTTAAACTACTATTAATAAATTAAAATTAACACTTGTATTTATGTACTACTAATATGTCCGTATTTATGTAACCCTTCTGTTTATATAAGACGGCACTACTTATTTATTTCGTTGGCTACCAAGCACTCGAGACTGAACCCCGCAATGAATCCCGTAATGAATGAATCATCCATCGGTGACCCAGTCGCCCCATGTACACCTGCATGAAATATTCTCGAAATGTACCAGTAAGTTCGGCAATATACTGCAGGAAATCTGGACTCTTCCTTGTTTACGCCAACAATACTGTGAGATGACATATTTACGACTTGTTTACATATCGTTTTTATATGCCGCGCCGAGATGATTTATGGGCTCTGCTTTTTGTCGTCGTACACTCATTTCGTTACAATATCTAAACCAAGCAGGATAGAAGAGAAAAAATGAATATAGTCGTTAGTAAATTGTAATGAGTGAGTTAATCTATACTGAATATATTAACTATGAGAATATTACTTTTACATATTATTTTTCAATTTTATAGGTTATGTCATTCTTTTGCTTAGGCCCACTTGACACGCATAATATTTAGTACAAGATTCTGTTCAGTCTTTTGTACAAGGTTAGGTATACATTCACTATATTTGATACTGTAATGAAATACGTAGATTATTGGTAACACCTACCTAAAATCTTTTCAAATATACTTGTCTAAAATTGAAAACAAAACATGTCGTGTTTGACTCATCTCCGAATTATATTATTTGATCGTCCATGTTACATTAGTTGTTTCAGTAAGTTTGTCATTTCTTAATGTAAATAATAACATTCTGTGCTTCCATGAACAATTAATTAACTTTAATTGTAATCGACTGTCTAATTACGCTGGGCTATTAAAAATTAATTCTAATTAAATTCAAATCCAATTACCACTCTAATTGCTACATAAAAAACACAAACTAATTGCAATTAAATATGTATTTCATTTAAGACAGTAATATTTTATCTGGTTTAATCGACATTATAAGGATAGGTGGAGAAGTTTAACATGTAACACTTTTGAAACGTTTTATTGACTATTGTAACAAAATGTTCTTAATAATACAAACACATTTTAGCATGATTATAATTAACCAATCATACTTTTTTATTATTTAAATTCGCTTGCAGTACAATTCTTTTTCCAAACATTTGGTCCGAAGACTTGGGATCTTTCGGAGTATGGATCATCACTGCATCTGAGGAGAACAGTTGTTGAACTAGGTTGGCAGACGGTAACACAGTGTTATATTTGATAAAGAGACGTTTTATCTCGGCATGTCTATTTAAAATTTCCAATTCTTGACCTTCCTCCGCAAAGAAATGTAGCATTAGTTGTTCGGCCTTGATCAGTCGAACGTCCGGAGATTGGCTGAACTTAGTAATGGAACTTTCAGAATCGGAATCCGAATCGAAGTTGAAGAAATTATCCTCGCTTGAAATGTTTTTAATCTCTGCAGTTTCAGATTCTGGGTTTTCCCTAATCTCCTTCGATATTAGTAATTTAAAAAGACTCAAAACTGTACTGCGTTGTGTAGGTTCGATACAAGATAACCACTTGTTTTTGAAACGTGGGAAAGACAACGCGGCGATAGCAGCATTTAGTGACTCTGGTGTGATCAAGTCGTAATATTGACTGAATCTTCTGTGAACGCTTTCCATGTATTTCTTTATCAGTGGTGCGCAGTAGATGAAGTTTTGCTTCCGATCAATTCTTTTAAGTTTCTTTCTCAATGTAAGTAGGCATGGCAATACTATACCGTAATATGAATTGTTTTCTTCTTGCATTATATTCAAAGCTTCTGATACTGGTGCAGCACATCTTAAATACTCATGGAGGTAATCGTATTCCATCTCATTAATAGGATTCTTCAAAGTTAGCGCGCGATGCAATTTTAAATTTTTTTCTTTGATGCTGTAAATTTGTTGGATGGAGTCAAACAAACTGTTCCAGTTGGATTTCTTAGGACCACTCAAAGAATGATGTAATATGTTTTGTATTACTTCTGCAGATTCTGGCTGTGCTGCGGCTTTCCACAGCGCATTGCATTTTAACATTACATCATTATGCATAATTGATAAGGTAGTGTTGTTCCGTTCATTTAATACCTTGTTAGCGTCTGTAGTTGCGCATAGAGTTAGAGTATGCACAGAAGATCTTAGCTGTGCAAGCTGTGAATAATCTTCCATAACATCAGTGTCATATAGGGTTGAAGTGTCCTTAATTTCTTCCTCTTCAAACTCATCAGAGTCAGATGAATCGGGAACATCATCATCTTCTTCACAACGCTCAACCATATTAATGCTGCTAAGCTCTACGCCAAAGGTAGTGAGAGGCTTTACATAATCGCTGCCATTATATGCTATCGTAGCAATTATCTTATCAGGATTGATATTAAAATTATCGTAGATTTCTTGTATCATCTCAGTGATCCTATCAAGGGTGAAAGTACCTTTAAATTTTCGACATGCCAATGCTAGTGATAATCGACGAAAGTCATTTGTTATCCAATGGACTGTAACTCCAACAAATCCCTTAATGGAACATATGTCAACTAAAGTACATAGGAAATCAATCTCACCTAATTTATATTTTATGTCTTCCATCTCTTTATTATAATAATCTTCTAAACGCTGCACTAACATTTTTCGACTCATTACATTCAGACCCATTTCCAATATGTTAAATTTCATGAAGATTTTTGAAAAATACGGACTTTCCACAGCTTTTAACGGTGTCATGGAATGTATGAAGTATTCAACAATATCTTCGTCAAATTGATCTTGTGTCAAGGTTTTAGATTGTTGGTTTACTTTGGTGCTCGTTTCAGATACTTCCCCGTTATTAATTTCACCGGATATTTTCCTTCTTTTCACATTTTTCATGTAATTTTTATATTCTTCTACGCAACCTTCACCGTGTTTCCTCTTCAAATGACTCAGGAAATTAGACGAGCAGTTGTTATAGCCCTTAACGTATATCGTTTTCGGAAAACATTTCATACACAAAGCGACTATTCTAGTCGATGTCGAATTGCCGGGCAAGTATTGAAAAAAGGTTCCGTCTAATAATCTCAGTCTCGATTCTGATGCGTACGTCGAATTCGTGGCGGTAGATGGCGTTGGCGACGTCGCTTCGAGTTTAATGTCCTCTATATTCACCGGCATGTTTGCGAACTCTCTATCGTCGTACACAGATGACATTTTTGAATTATATTTCGTGCATTAAGCGATACAACCGTTATTTTTGTGCAAGATTTAATGCACTCTATTAGAAATTCAAAAGCACAGCACTTGAATACACGTTATTTTATTTGCTTTTGCGCTAAAGCATTCTCAGTGATTTCATTTAAAATACGCGAGCACACCTGGGTACCGCGATAGACTGGAAACAGATAGCGAGAAAGAGATAGAGAGCGCAGTCGCCGTAGATGCAACTAGTTGTCTCTACTAGTTAATTATATTTCTATAATATACACCCATGTGCATGAAAATAGCAATATCATGGAACAATAACTGTTTTTAAAATATTATATATCTTCTTCTCTTATAAATGACTATTATTCATTTATTATAATACCTTTTCTCCAAATAAAAATTAATAATATTCCTGTAATTAGCATAAATCTGTAGTGAAATGACACATGGACTATTAATATTATTTATGTCAAAGTTATGTAAAGTAGGCATTAATTAACTATTAATAATTTATAATTTTCTATTATTAGCAACGATTGAAGGGATTTTATTTGTCTGCACAAAAACATTAAGAGGGGCATTTACCAACTGTATCCGGGTGAATCAAAACATATGCAATTTGTATTACTAGCGGGACGATAGACGAAAGGGGGTGCGAGTAGGTGGAGCTAGACGATGTTCGGGTTTCTATCAAAGCGCCTCCGTTTTATTCACAGATTCTGTCGCAATGTAGATCGGAATAAAAACGCTCCGTTCTGAAGGAAAAAAAATAGCGCAGAACCAGTTCAAACCGATGGCTTTCCTCAGGGGTCCAACCTGGGCACCCTTCTCTTTATCGTCTTCCTCAACGACCTGTGGCTGTCATTAGATTGTGAAGTAGGTATTAGCCTATGCTGATGATCTTAAAATTTATTCTCGAGTATCTTCGTCGAGAGACTGTGAACACCTACAATGGGAACCTTCAATATATTGTTGACTGGTGTGATCGAAACGGTTTCACTTTAAATGTTAATAAGTGCACGGTTGTTACTTACACTAGAAATTCAAATCCGTTTCAATTCCGCTATGGTATAAGTCACACTCAGTGCCTAGAAAGCATTGATTGGTGGATCTGGGTATTATCTTCAACTTGTGCCACAGCAATTAAATCATTCGGTTCTCTTCTAAGATCTTCTAGACCAGGGGTCGGCAAGTAATTTTCATTGGGGTCCGGATTCGGTGTAAATGTTTTTATGGAGGTCCAGAAAAAAACTAATCATTAATAGGTACTGTTTTTTATTATGTTTTCAAGTCGAGTTAGTTTCCAAAAAAAAGGGTAAACCAAGTAAAACATAGAACAAGTAGTTCTGCAATATATTCAATGTGAGAAATTACATCGACGGTCTTGAGCAAGTTTATAAAGTTCGGTGTACGAGGGGTGCAGCAAATGCGAAGTATGTCTTCGAGGTGAGCGTCCGTCAACCTTGACCGATATGTGTTATTCGAAAAATTCATTTTCGAGAACGACGATTCGCATATACAGGGTGAGTCAACTACGCGGGTAAGGCCGATTGTGCCTTTACGACTAAAGATATTTCGAAGCGGATTTTTTCTTGTGGTAGCTGTTCATTAGGGGCACATTTTAAAAATATTTTGTATTATACAGAGTGTTCCATAACTTGGTGGCTAACCATAGTTATAGTTTTTTAAATGGAACACCCTATATATTATTGCATTTTTGAATTCCCCGTATAATTTTTAGTCAAAAAGTTATAAGAACTATCTTATAACTTTTTGACTAAAAATTATACGGGGTCAAAAACTTTAGGCCTATACTAATAGGCCTAAAGTTTTTGACATTCCCATTTTTCTGAAAAATTCAATGTTTGTATAAAATTGTATTTCCCGAAAACGACGTATTAGATGGACAAAATTTTTTGCAGTATTGTTTACAATAAGAGGTCCTAATAGAAGCATGTTTTATTTTTTTAGAGTTACTAACTGCATGTGCAGGAAACTGGATTAAAATTACATGACACGTTTTTGTATAAAAGTCAATTTTTTTTAATGGAACACCCTGTATATCAGTTCATTTTTGAATTGTTTATTAAATTTCACGTCAGAAACATGTAAAACGTTAATACAGTAAAAGTGACTATTACAGAGTTATTGTCGTTTTTTGATATGCTTTTGTTAGTTTTTGCAAAAAAGTCAATTTTTTCAAATGGAACAGCCTGTATATTATTTCATTTTTGAATTTCTTATTAAATTTCACATCAAAAACATGTGAGACGTTAATACATACAAAAGTGACTATTACTGAGCTATTGTCTCTTTTTGATATAATTTTGTTAGTACGAGTATTATACTATATTAATTAAACCACAAAACTGACAAAATTATATTAAAAAGAGACAATAGCTCAGTAATAGTCACTTTTAAAGTATTAACGTCTTAGATGTTTTTGATGTGAAATTTAATAAGAAATTCAAAAATGAAATAATATACAGGGTGTTCCATTTCAAAAAATTGACTTTTTTGCAAAAACTAACAAAAGCATATCAAAAAACGACAATAACGCTGTAATAGTCACTTTTACTGTATTAACGTCTTACATGTTTCTGACACGAAATTTAATAAACAATTCAAAAATGAACTGATATACAGGGTGTTCCATTTAAAAAAATTGACTTTTATACAAAAACGTGTCATCTAATTTTAATCCAGTTTCCTGCACATGCAGTTAGTAACCGTAAAAAAATAAAACATGCTTCTATTAGGACCTCTTAAAAGTAAACAATATTGCAAAAAATGTTGTCCATCTAATACGTTGTTTTCGAGAAATATAATTTTATACAAACATTGATTTTTTCAGAAAAATGGGAATAAGTCAAAAACTTTACACTTTAGGCCTATACTATCTTATAACTTTTTGACTAAAAATTATACGGGGAATTCAAAAATGCAATAATATATAGGGTGTTCCATTTAAAAAACTATAACTATGGTCACCCACCAAGTTATGGAACACTCTGTATAATACAAAATATTTTTAAAATGTGCCCCTAATGAATAGCCACCACAAGAAAAAAACCGCTTCGAAATATCTTTACTCGTAAAGGCACAATAGGCCTTACCCGCGTAGTTGACTCACCCTGTATATGTCGAACCAAACATAGTGGCCAGATTGATAGCTACTTTCTTACAATTTTCATATTTTTCTGAAATACCCCGAAATTCTTCAGTGGATACAGTTTTATACATTTGCAAAGAAATATCTTCTTGCAAGTCGATTATCTCCATTTGAAGTGCAGCGTTTGAAACGCTGAACAACTTAGCAGCCACATCAGTCCATTCTGCCGATGCATCAACTTCATAAGGAAATTTTAGGAATTGAGACAGCTTTCCAATTTCTGCGAAGTCTTGAAATCTTGTAGCAAATTCCTCCCTTAGATCGGACAGAAATCTTACAAACACTGCAATGTCTTCTTCACAGTTCTCTTTTTTTATATTCAAGAATTGTTGGGAAATGAATACATTCGTGCTTTGCAATATCTTTTTCAAAAATATCCAGCTTACGACGAAAAGCAGACACGCTTTCTATCAGATCACATATTAATCTCCCATTCCATTGTAACTCTATGTTGAGCGCATTTAAATATTTTAGAATATCCTTCAGAAAAGCCACAGTTAGCATATTGCGCTCGTTAGTTATGAACTCTAAGTGCTTCTTTGCTCCCTGCGTATCCAAGATTTGCAAGAAGGAGGTTACTTCTTCCTTTATTAGCCAGAAACGTTCAACAACTTGACCTTTACTTAACCAACGAACATTGTTGTATTGCAATAAGTCAGAATACGCAGCATCACATTCTGAAAGAAACTTCTTGAACTGTCGGTGTTGAAGAGAAGAATGAGATCCCATAAAATTAATCAACTTCACCAAGCTGTCCATTACTTCATTCAGTGTAGCACTGAGTTTTCCACAAAGGGCGGTCTGATGAATTATGCACTGATACGATATTAGACCTGGATTCTCATCCCTGATTTTCTTTGCCAATCATCGCTGGGGCGCCGTCAGTTGAAAGCGACACTATTTTATCATAACGAATGTTGGAATTATTAATAAATTCGTCAATAGCTTTGAATAAATCTTCTTTCTCCTCGAGTGTTACCTTTCAAAGGCAATATTGCGAGCAATTCTTCCCTGAACATCTTATTTTCAATGTCGAAAAATCTCACGAAAATAGATATTTGTTCATCATCAACAATGTCACATGATTCGTCAAGTGCAATGGCGTAGCAAGGTGCCTTTTCCAAAAGTTCAAGCAGAGTGCTTTTAATATCAGCAGCTAAAATTTCCGTTCTTCTTGTATTACTTCTTGCCGTCATTGGAATACTTTGAATTGCAGCGACATCATTTTTTTCTTTAAAAAGTGCCGAGGCTAATTCCAACATGCATTCTTTCATTATTTCAGAATCTGAAAATGGTTTCTGGTGTTTACTAAGTGTCCAGCACACACGTAGCGCTGCTTTTGCCGATTTTTCTTGCTCACTCATGCAGCGAACCAGCAATTTCGTGCTTTTTTCGTAAGAAGTGAGATATTCCTGTAATTTAAATTTAAATTTTATCGTGATAAGTTTACAAAGCAGTTATACATATCACATTTTTACATTAATAGGATTATATTACCTGTACTTTCTCTTTACGAGCCTCACTGCCAAGAGGAAAGTTTTTGTGGAATTGCTGATGAGTTGTTTCATAGTGTCGCTTTAAATTGCCACTTTTAATAACAGCGACAGTTTTATTACATATTATGCAAACTGGAACCGCTTGAGGCCTATCTGGCAGCGTCAAACAATATTGTTCAGTCCATTCAGTCAAAAATCTCCTATTTTCAGTGTCCACTTTTCGCTTTTTAGGACCCATTATTAGTATAGGTATGTACGAAAAAGTTTTTCACACGACAACTTGTAAAACAAATGAATAATTGCTCTGCGCTCTCTTCGACTAAAGCGACAGGTTCGGACTTGTTTAACAAATGAACGAGTGAGCAGTGACGCGTGGTGGGAGGCACTACTCGCCGATCAGACACGTCTTGTTGGACGTCGGGCTGTATTTAAGAATATTTGGCGGTCCGAGGTTCGACCTTCCGCGGTCCGTATACGGACCGCGGTCCGCCTGTTGCCGATCCCTGTTCTAGACCATACGTCTTCAACCCGCGGCCCGCGGTGCCATTCTTGGCGGCCCTGGCACTTACTTGACTAAATGAAATTTACATGTCTAAGGCCTACGACTGGGTAGGTATGCGGCGAGGCGCGAACGCACCTCCCCGCCCGCAATTCTCCCGGGGCGCGGGCGGGGAGGTGCGGTTACTCTTGTCTTGTTCGCTTGCTCAGTGCAGTGCGTTAATTAGAGTTGAATAGTCACGTGCAACTTGAGTACGTTTTCGACATCGAATGAGTGTGAGATGGCAGGAAATACAACTAGAAAACGCAAGGTTACTGATGAGAACAGATTATTCCAAGATAAATGGACGAACTTATATTTATTTGTCTGTGTAGGGGAAAAACCCATTTGCCTCGTATGTAATGAATCAGTCTCAGTGTTGAAAGAATACAATACGTACATTTAGTGCGCGTCATCAAATTCTGTTTGCATACAGTTCAACAGACCTATCTATTGTGACGTATTTACTAAATGAGGGTTGTTTGCATCCACTTCACTGACTTATCTTATCACCGTGCTTAACAATTTGGCGTTGTGACGTATTTACTAAATGAGCGTATATCAAACGACATTATGATTCCAAACATTCCAGTAAGTTTGCACATTTTCAAGGACAATTACGCATTGATAAGGTGGAGTCTCTGAAGAAACAACTTCAAAGACAGCAGTATTCATTTCACAAACAGAATGAAGACAGTGAAGGAACTGTAAAAGTAAGCTACATTATTTCAGAGAAAATTGCACGTAAATCAAAACCATTTACAGACGGCGAATTCATAAAAGAATGTATGGAGGCTGCAGCAGACGTTTTATGCCCCTCGCAAAAGCAACTTTTCTCCAAAGTAAGTAGCAAGGAGGATAGAAGAATTGGCTGGAGATATCGAAAGAACATTACAGGAACGCGTGTCGCAAATTGTTTACTATTCCGTTGCACTCGACGAAAGTACAGACTGAAGTGATACCGCTCAGTTAGCCGTTTTTATTCGCGGGGTTGACGTTAATTTTGGAATTACTGAAGAAATGGCTGCTCTAGTTCCAATGAAAGGCACCACAAGAGGAGGTGATTTCTTAGAATCGTTTAATACCGTCATAAATAGATATAACCTCAAATTATCAAATTTGGCTGGGATATCCACAGACGGCGCACCTTCTATGGTTGGTAAAACCGAAGGAGTTGTTGCTTTAATAAAGAAACAGAATCCCGATGTCTCCTTCGTACAGTACCACTGCATTATCCATCAAGAAAATTTATGTGCAAAGTCTCTTAATATTCACGCTGTCATGAGTGTTGTGGTAAAAACGGTAACTTCATCAAATCTCGGGGCCTAAATCACAGGCAATTTCAGGAATTTTTAAAAGAAACGAATGCTGAATATGGTGACATAATTTATTTCTGTGATGTTCGTTGGCTCAGGAGAGGGAAAATGTTAAAACGTGTGTTTGATTTGCGAAAGGAAATTGCAGCTTTTATGCAAAGTAAGAATAAAGCTGTTCGGCAATTCACTGATGAAGCATGGCTGAGTGATTTGGGTTTTCCTACCGATGTTACATCACATCTCAATGATTTAAATAAGAAACTGCAAGGAAAAGATAATTTGATTCATGAGCTATTCGACGCTTTATAAGCGTTTGACATGAAGATGGACTTGTGGATTAATCAATTACAAAAAAATGTTACCACTCATTTTCCACATTTGTCGTCTTGCCAAATTTCAAACATGGACAAATACATTACTGCGCTGCAAGATCTGAAAACACAATTCGACTCACGTTTTACCGATTTCTGAAAAAATAAAATAAGCCTGAATTTGTTTGCTAACCTATTCAATGTTTCTGTCGAAGATGTTCCTGAAGAAATTCAAATGGAATTAATAGAGTTACAGTGCAACTCCACTTTGAAAGATAAATTTAATTTAGGTTTGCTTGAGTTTTACTCAAAATACATCGGTTCTGATTTTCCTAAAATCAGAGATCATGCACTGAAAATGGCATCTCTGTTTGGCACAACATATCTATGCGAGCAATTATTTTCTCGAATGAAAAATGTAAAGTCCAAGGCAAGAACCAGAATCACCGATGTTCACCTTGAGAACAGTTTGAGAATTGCAACGACTACTATAGGGGTAGATATTGATAAATTAGTTAAAAACAAACAATGTCAAACGTCTCATTGATTAACTTTTATTCCTTTTTTGTATAATTTTCTAATAAATAACTTGAATATTTGATCAGTGTTTTTTATTTACTTAATTAAGTTTATATATAATGGAATGTTTTCTTGTGTTGCGGCCCGCCGAACCAAAATTAAAGTATTCTCGGCCCTTGACTTTAAAAAGGTTGAAGACCGTTGTTCTAGACTCTAGACAATTTAATAATCCCCTTCCATTAAAATCTATTTACTATGCACTTATAAGGTCTAAGTTAGAATACGGTTCTATAATATGGTATCCGCATTATCTATACCTGAAATTGGCTCTTGAAAGAATTCAGAGATGCTTCTTAAAATATCTTTCATTTAAAAGCGGTGGTTATTATCCGGAGAGGAGAGTGGATTATGCAGCTCTAATTGACAGACATTCCGTCGATGCTTTAGGTAGCAGAAGAGTGTTGAGGTGTACCAACTTCCTAGTTAAATTACTTCAGAACAGAGGGCAACGGGGCACTGCCCCCCCCCCCCCCGTGACAAATTTCTTTTAACAGATAAATTAATTATAAATACCTTATTTGTATGTAATTTTTCTGAAATGTTTGATAACAAATAATATCCCTAGCAGCAAAATCACTATATGCACACTTGTCCTACATTAGCAAATATATATTTTTATCCTTCTCTAAGATTGTGATTTTGCTGCCTTGGGATTTTTTCGGAAGTAACAGTCCGTTTCTTCAGCGCGTTTAAAAATCACAGTCTGACGTAGGCTCCGGGGCATCTCACGCGAGTGCACCGTTTGTATTAGAAATCGAGTGGATAAAAAGTGGCGCGGGGCGAGAGTGGTATATGTTAGCGAGTGTGCACTACACTGTGATGCCGGATGACATCCAGTATATAATATCACAGAATAACAGAAGTTGTAACGAAGTTCCTCGTTAATTGCACAAATTAACATTTTTAGTCCATTATTAATTTATTTAACAATATTAAATTAATAGAATGTAAGTTATTTTGCTCAAATATTGTATAAAATGTTTTGGACGGACCTGTATATGTATTCATGTGCAACGATCATTCAAGTTATTTGTTATTTTTCAATATAAGGATGTATACGTCATGCTCGTAGTCGCGCGCAAATTGTATATTTTAAAACGAGTTTTTCCTACAGAAATAGGGGGGTTTACGGATATATAAAGACACCAACAAGTGTGTCTCTTCCATTTTATTTTCCTATCCTTCTGCTGCCTTTACCTTTCTTTACTCAGCCTTGATGGCGTGGGAAAGATAGGTGTTTATCCTAGAAACGTATTACATTCAGGTCTCATGCGCCGTGGAGTAATCGTTTCAAAATCCGCTAAAATCCGTCCGAAAGTGTTTGTTTCATTCAGACCAGGGGTCGTGAAGGAATAGACATTTTTACCGCTACTACCTATAATTCCCGTCCGAGTCAGACTATAAATGTCATGACTATGTATATATCTCTGTATTTAATATATGTATTTCATTTTCAGAAACGTTAGATTTCAAATTTTGTTTGTAACGCGCGTATAAATTCAATACATTGTCCGCGCTTTGTAGCATAAACAAAGATATAATAATAATTCTCCGAATAGACGCGCGAAAGTCCGCACCGATTGAAATTGTTCTCCGCGACGAAATATATATAAGGTTCTTCTGCGAGCAGGGTAACGTACAAAAACTTAGTTGTAATATAATTTAAGCAAACCTGATCATCCGTATTTTATTTCAAACACCATTTTATTTATGTTTTTCTTTAACGGAATATTCTGGGATTGTAATTGTTAATTCAGGGACTAGGAACGTACAAACGTTCTTGCTTGATTTTATACGCGACATATAGAGGTCGTTGACGCGTATTTAATTTGTATTCTATTTATGTACATAGATTTTGTAAATATATAATTAATATTAAACCATAAAGTGTATCAATTGTGACCATAATTTAATTGCGGAATTGTTTATTCGTTTGATATGATTTTATAATGTTTTAACAGAAATAAAAGTTAATTATTATGTACTTTTCAAATGAATTTCTAACCGTGTGTTTTTTTTGTTTACCTTTACCGTTTGCTAGTGAGATAGAGAAAGTAGTATATTCAAAAGTAACGAATCATATTAAAACAATAAGAAGTACTCACGTTATTTTTCTCCGCTGAGTCAGCTGTGAGCAATAGGTCTTTTGTCCCAAGGCACCACTCTAAAACCACCATAACTTTGATTTATTTTAAACCGCCCGAACGAGTTGACATTAAGGTCAACGGCCGTACTTTTACCAGATCATAACATTGAAGCCTGAACATATAGGCAGCCAGGAGTGCGTATTTTTGGTGTCTGGACGACATTCAGAAGACCAATTCTGTAACCGGCGAGGTTGCCCTTGGTGTTATATAAGCAATTGGCACTGTGTATAATAAAAGTAAGCCAGCTAGGTTACAGATGGCGCCCAGAACGTTTGGCCGTGTTTTAAGAGATTTAAAAAATTAAATTCCGCCGCGTTTAATAAAACTGTTTGAATAATTTCACAGTTTTCCGCTAGATATACATGTGTAATTATTTTTTGTAAATAGTAAGATAGGAAAATTGATACACATTTTTACGTACATACATAGAGATAAGTTTTTATTAAAGGATAGTAAAACATACATATTCTTTATTAATTGTGAGGGAGTAAAAGGATTGGAGAATAAAATTGCAACTACAATACATTTTCATTTTATTATTATTTTATTTTTATTTTGTACAGTATAAATTATAAAATGACCGATCAGGACAAAGGCAAAAATCCAAACCCTCTTGGGTGGATATATACTTTGAAAAAAGAGGATTTAAATGCCGCAGCAGAATCTTTAGGGTTAGACGCTACCGGTAATGTCGAGGACGTACGTAAACGCATTAGTACCTTTCTGAAAGAGGATAAAACGGGTTCAACGAATAAGGGAAACGCTCCACCGCAAAGGGACACTAACGTTCAGATTTCTTCCGCGGAAATCTGTGCTCAAATAAGGAAATGGGGGATTCATTTTAATGGCAGCTCGGACGCTGTATTTTTCCTGGAAAGAGTCAACGAACTCCAAGTATGCTATGGGATTAAAGACGAACATATGCTACATGCATTGCCTGAGCTTTTTAGAGACAAAGCACTGCTTTGGCTCCGGAATAATAAAACTTTATGGGGTACATGGGACGAGTTCTTAGAGGATTTCAAACTTCAATATCTTCCGCCTCGGTATAATTTTTCAATCGAAGAAGAAATACGCGCTCGGTTGCAAAAACCAAAAGAATCTTTTAAAGATTATTTAACCGCCATATTGACGTTGATGAGACGCGGCCAAGATATGTCCGAAGGTGATAAATTGGAACGTGTATACGGTAACATGTCACCTAGTTACAGGATGTATATACGTAGGGACGCGATACAATCCCTCCGGCAATTATCTAAACTCGCTGCCGACTACGAATTACTGCTGGAAGAGCAGGCGCGCTTTTGTAAGAAAGAGAGTACGCTATCAGCACCGGAACGTCCGCCCAGCGATAAACCGAGTACTTCGCGTTCGCATCATTTGTCATATGCCGCCCAGGATAATAAGCCTCGCCAATTTCCTGTACCGCCGTCGCCGTCACAAAAATTATCACACCCGGAAAACCGTTGTTGGCGCTGTGGCAGAGAGGGGCATACGCGTGGTTATTGCCGTAACCCATTTAAAATGTTTTGTTCACGGTGTGGCAAGTTAAATGTGCGTTCCGTTGACTGCCGATGCCAGGGAAACGCCGAGAAGGGCGGTCTGCAGGCAAAGACCGTCCGCAAGCAGTAAAGCCGCCTGAATCCGCAAACACAGGTATCAAAGACTCGACAGTGCCAGACAATCGCGTCTGGATCCGCGTACACATACATAACCAGAATTTACGAGCCCTCGTGGACAGCGGAGCGACTTCATCGTTTTTGTCCGAATCGCTAGTTGCCCGGTTGTTGGAAAACAATACACAACGCGTCTTAAATAGAAAATCTAAAGTCCGCCTCGCAAATGGAGACGTTGTAGAATCGCCTGGCTCAGTTTTGTTACCGGTCCGCATGGGTAGCCGAACTACAGACGTAAATTTTATAATTATGCCGAAGAGCCCGTGCTCAGTCATCTTCGGAATTAATTTTCTCAAGGAAATTGGGGCTGTTCTCGATTTTTCCGAAAGGAAACTGTACTTTAAGGGAGACAATGCAGTCTTTGCCGCGAGCTGTGGGATCTCCGGAGTACAGGACCGCCACGAGACCGCCTTAAAAAAATTCCTTGATCAAGAATTAAGTAAATTTACTACCGTGCCTGGTCGGACGAATCTAATACGTCACACAATCCGTTTGCAACCGAATACCGCCCCAATAAAACAACGTTATTATCCATGCAACCCGAAGAAGCAAGCACTAATCGACGCCGAAGTAGACAAGATGCTACAAGACGGTATAATAGAACCCAGTAACAGTCCGTGGAGTTCTCCAATCGTCGTGGTCACGAAAAAGAACGGTGGCGTTCGGTTTTGCGTCGATTTCCGAAAAATTAATTCTGTATCGATTAAAGATTCATATCCTTTGCCGTATATTTCAAATATTCTTGATAAACTCCGCGACAGTAAATATTTTTCGACGCTTGATCTTAAAAGTGGGTACTGGCAAGTGGAATTAGAAAAGGATAGCAGACCCGTGACAGCTTTTACAATTCCGGGAAAGGGCCTATTTCATTTTGTATCATTACCGTATGGATTGCATAGTGCGGGAGCAACGTTCCAACGCCTATTAGATTCGGTGATAGGTCCCGAAATGGCAGAGTACGCATTTGTATATTTGGACGATATCATTATTTTAGGCAAGACTTTTGAGGAGCATTTGAAAAATTTAAGTAATGTTTTCGCGCGTTTACGGGAAGCAGGCCTTCAACTACAACCAGACAAATGTACTTTTGCCAAACAAGACATAAAATATTTAGGTCATGTTGTAACACCGGACGGAATCCGTACAGACCCGGACAAGATCGCTGCTATATTAAATGTACCGCCGCCGCGAAACAAGAAAGAAATACGTGGTTTTCTGGGACAAACGTCATGGTACCGTCGGTTCGTACCGAATTTCGCACAACTTACCGTTCCGCTTATAAAATTAATTAAAAAAGATGTGCGCTGGGAATGGACGACGGAACAAGACGCCGCATTCGCCGCCGTAAAGAAAGCATTAACAGAGAGCCCAGTTCTCGCGTGTCCGGACTTCTCCAAACCATTCCAATTACATACCGACGCCAGTGAGAAAGGTTTAGGAGTCGTTTTAATACAAATAATAGAGGGTGCCGAAAGAGTGATTGCCTATGCCAGTAGGACTTTAAGTAAGGCAGAATTAAATTATTCGACGACCCAGAAAGAAGCTCTTGCCGTCGTTTGGGGTATCAAAAAATTTAAGTACTATTTAGAATTTTACCAATTCACCGTTATTTCCGATCATCAATGTTTAAGATTCCTGAACGACTTGAAGAATCCGTCAGGACGACTCAGTCGATGGGCTGTTGATTTACAACAGTATGATTTTGTCATTCAATACCGTAAAGGAGCGATGAATAACTTAGCCGATTCTCTGTCCCGAGCACCGCTTCCTTTCAAACACGAAACCGATGAAGATACCTGTGCCTTGTTAGAAGAAACGTCTTGTTCTTGGTATAACAAGAAGGCTGCGGACGTTCAGTCAGATCCTGAAAAATTTCAAGAATACCGATTGGAGAATGGTAATTTGTACAGACACATACCTGATACACAACATACCGAGGGAGTGCGCGCATGGAAATTGTGTGTAGCTACGCCTGACAGAAACGACGTCCTGAAGGAAATCCATGACGCTCCTGAAGCTGGACATCTTGGGGTCGCCAAAAGTATAGCGAGAGCCGCTTCGTTATATTATTGGCCAGGGATGTTCAGAGATGTCCGCCGCTACGTCAATCGATGTCGATCCTGTAAACATTATAAATTTAATCAGGGAAAACCTCTAGGCCAGATGTTATTCTCACCCGTTGATTGTCCATGGGAACAAGTGAGTGTGGACCTCCTCGGACCTTTTCCGCGTTCCAAGAGAGGATATACTTCATTATTGGTAATACATGATCGATTCACGAAGTGGGTAGAGTGCCAGCCGCTACGCTCTGCCACATCACGAACCATCATCCAGGCACTGAAGGAAAAGGTAATCTATCGTTTTGGTTGTCCGAAGATCCTGTTGGCTGACAATGGTCCGCAATTTGCCAGTCACAGTTTCACCAGTTATTTTAATGGATTAGGTGTCAAGATAAGGTTTAATGCTCCGTATGCTCCGCAATCGAATCCTGTGGAAAGGACAAATAGGGTATTAGGACCTATGATTGCACAATACATCAATAAAGATCATAGAGAATGGGACCAATACCTACCTCAGTTCGTTTTCGCCATCAACACCGCTAAACATGAGTCTACAGGATTCACACCTGCCTTTCTTAACTTTGGTAGAGAACTCATGCCGCCGAGCTCTCTGCGGAGAACCGCTGATGGGCAATTAATGGATCCTGCTCGACCGAACACAGAAGAATTGGCTCAAGAACTGTCGAAATTGGACGACTTTTTCAAGATTGTCAGGATAAAGTTGGCTCAAGCGTTCCAGAGGCAAAGTAGGCCCTACAATCTGAGACATCGTCCTTACCGCCCTCAAATTGGACAATGGGTGTATCACCAGACCCATAATTTATCCGACGCCTCTAAGAAATTTACCGCTAAACTTGCTCCGAAATTTGAAGGTCCCTCTAAAGTTATCCAGATCCTGTCTCCGTCTATTCTTATGTTACAGGTACCAAACAGACGAAAACCCGTGAAAGTCCATGTGAAAGATGTAAAGATTCCGTCCGCAGACGAACTCCAAACCGATCTTCCACCTCCAAATCCGCTGGAAGTAGTGGGGGAAGGCCAGGAGGATATATAAATTCGTACGTACCATCCAGTATACACAGTCGACGCAATGGGCACTTCCAAGCAACCAGGCAAGATGACCGCTCCCCGTCCCTTGGTATCTCCGCCGCCATCCGCCATGGATGATCGATATCGAGCGTTGTGGGGTACACCGCCTGGGTTGAAGACGCCCGAACGACCAATAACGCCTCGCTATCTGGTGTCACCAGCGACCGTTGCCCTCATGGAGGAGAAATATCAGACATATTGTTGCAGGACACCTCCCAAGCCAGTAGTCTCCGTGCCGCCCTCCGACGAGACAACAGTCGATGTGGGACCCACGTTACACAGTCCCGACGCAGAAGCCTATCTGGGTTTCAGGCTTCTACAACTTTTCGGTGCTTCTCCAGTGCCCGACTTATTGTCACCGTTGCCAGCAACGCCTGAAGCGAAGAAAGCACCCTTTGTCAATGCCTCCCCTCCGACAATCTCAATTCCTTCGCCACCTCCCGCACATGGTACCTCAAATCTACCAGTTATTCCTTTTCTGCCTCATTTTTCCTTGGACATGCCGTTCCTTTGCTCAGACCCTCCGCCGCTGCCGACGATTCCGCCGCCGACCGTTAAACCTCGTCTGGCAAATCCTGGGGCCTGGGTGAGGAAGGAAGGTTCGCTGGGGAAAGGAGTCCGTAAGAGGCGACATGGGAACAAGCGAGTCCATGTGCGGGTCGACGGAGTGAGCGTCGTGATGACTCGCAGGGAAGCTGAGATCCACCACGCGAATCTGAAAAGACAGAACAAGCAGTGATAGTGCGTGCGTCATAGACATCGTGAGTGATGATAAACTGACGAGTTTTAGTTTTTTAATTTTAAGATGATAGACTTTCAAGAATTAATTGTTTAAATTTTAATTTTCCGTTTCTGTACTTTTGATATTTAGTTGTTAGGGTTCGTTGTTTACTTTTAAGGAGGGGGCTGTAACGAAGTTCCTCGTTAATTGCACAAATTAACATTTTTAGTCCATTATTAATTTATTTAACAATATTAAATTAATAGAATGTAAGTTATTTTGCTCAAATATTGTATAAAATGTTTTGGACGGACCTGTATATGTATTCATGTGCAACGATCATTCAAGTTATTTGTTATTTTTCAATATAAGGATGTATACGTCATGCTCGTAGTCGCGCGCAAATTGTATATTTTAAAACGAGTTTTTCCTACAGAAATAGGGGGGTTTACGGATATATAAAGACACCAACAAGTGTGTCTCTTCCATTTTATTTTCCTATCCTTCTGCTGCCTTTACCTTTCTTTACTCAGCCTTGATGGCGTGGGAAAGATAGGTGTTTATCCTAGAAACGTATTACATTCAGGTCTCATGCGCCGTGGAGTAATCGTTTCAAAATCCGCTAAAATCCGTCCGAAAGTGTTTGTTTCATTCAGACCAGGGGTCGTGAAGGAATAGACATTTTTACCGCTACTACCTATAATTCCCGTCCGAGTCAGACTATAAATGTCATGACTATGTATATATCTCTGTATTTAATATATGTATTTCATTTTCAGAAACGTTAGATTTCAAATTTTGTTTGTAACGCGCGTATAAATTCAATACATTGTCCGCGCTTTGTAGCATAAACAAAGATATAATAATAATTCTCCGAATAGACGCGCGAAAGTCCGCACCGATTGAAATTGTTCTCCGCGACGAAATATATATAAGGTTCTTCTGCGAGCAGGGTAACGTACAAAAACTTAGTTGTAATATAATTTAAGCAAACCTGATCATCCGTATTTTATTTCAAACACCATTTTATTTATGTTTTTCTTTAACGGAATATTCTGGGATTGTAATTGTTAATTCAGGGACTAGGAACGTACAAACGTTCTTGCTTGATTTTATACGCGACATATAGAGGTCGTTGACGCGTATTTAATTTGTATTCTATTTATGTACATAGATTTTGTAAATATATAATTAATATTAAACCATAAAGTGTATCAATTGTGACCATAATTTAATTGCGGAATTGTTTATTCGTTTGATATGATTTTATAATGTTTTAACAGAAATAAAAGTTAATTATTATGTACTTTTCAAATGAATTTCTAACCGTGTGTTTTTTTTGTTTACCTTTACCGTTTGCTAGTGAGATAGAGAAAGTAGTATATTCAAAAGTAACGAATCATATTAAAACAATAAGAAGTACTCACGTTATTTTTCTCCGCTGAGTCAGCTGTGAGCAATAGGTCTTTTGTCCCAAGGCACCACTCTAAAACCACCATAACTTTGATTTATTTTAAACCGCCCGAACGAGTTGACATTAAGGTCAACGGCCGTACTTTTACCAGATCATAACATTGAAGCCTGAACATATAGGCAGCCAGGAGTGCGTATTTTTGGTGTCTGGACGACATTCAGAAGACCAATTCTGTAACCGGCGAGGTTGCCCTTGGTGTTATATAAGCAATTGGCACTGTGTATAATAAAAGTAAGCCAGCTAGGTTACAAAGTGACAAAAGCCTCACTTGCATAATTCCGATATTTGTGCGCAAAATCAAACAAAATGGCGTGTTTTGTTTTTGTTGTGTACTAAGAAACTAAACTTGGAGTCTGTGGCTTGAAACTACACAAAAAAACACTAAAACACCTTACCACACTAAAGCACAAAAATGGCTAAATACGTATTTCAACAACTAAGTTGTCATCATCAGTAGCACTGATTAAAAATCGCGATGTCTACACACCGTAGCGTACAGAACAACACTGATTTCCAATTTACGGGGATGGTTTATTCTTTTACCTAGGCTATTAACTACGTCATTATTAACAGTACCTGATCGCTGTATCGTTAAATTAACATTAGTTAAATTTTTTGTTAATTTAAGATGTAAACTATATAATTCTAATTCTAGTCTACTACGCTTACTATACTGATATTTAATTTCTGAACTCAGCCACTTGTCTTTAGCAGCTTGAATTACTTTATCCGATATCCTACAATTCGTAGTAACATTTACTTTCATGAATTTTGGAAAAACACTCTCGCGTTTGCAACGTTTCAGAAATTTAATATCAGCGTCTAATAATCTTACCTTAGTAAATAAACCATGGAACTTGTTGTACTCCTTTGACCGGACAGTCATGTTTAAGAAACGCGAGAGTGTTTTTCCAAAATTCATGAAAGTAAATGTTACTACGAATTGTAGGATATCGGATAAAGTAATTCAAGCTGCTAAAGACGAGTGGCTGAGTTCGGAAATTAAATATCAGTATAGTAAGCGTAGTAGACTAGAATTAGAATTATATAGTTTACATCTTAAATTAACAAAAAATTTAACTAATGTTAATTTAAGGATACAGCGATCAGGTACTGTTAATGACGTAGTTGATAGTTTCGGTAAAAATATATAAACCATCCCCGTAAATAGGAAATTATATTGTTGGTTTTCTTAGAATATTAGAATTAAAGGATATGATTAGAATAGTAAGTATGACGTATTTAACGGTACAACTATCAGGTATTTTTAATGAAGTAGTTAATAGCCTAGGTAAAAGAATAAACCATCCCCGTAAATTGGAAATCAGTGTTGTTCTGTACGCTACGGTGTGCAGACAGCGCGATTTTTAATCAGTGCTAGTGATGATGACAACTTAGTTGTTGAAATACGTATTTAGCCATTTTTGTTCTTTAGTGTGGTAAGGTGTTTTAGTGTTTTTTTGTGTTTGTTGTGTACTTGTATAAATATAACCTGTCTTAATTTTATAACTTATAATTTACGAAAAAATAATAAGTAAAGGTGCCAGTTAAATTGTTGTTGATATAAATAATGGAAACTGTACGAAAGAAGAAATCCGGCGTACATAGATGTTGTATTTTTAGTTGTAAAAATGTTCAGCAACAAAGTATATTCTACAATTTCTTTTCGTTTCCTAAAGAAGAAAATCGGTAAGTTTTAGCTATTGAGTAACAGATAATTTGTAATAATTCATCTTTGTAGTAACACTTTGAATGAAACTTTTTATATAGTGAAGGAACCTCCTTCGAAAATAAGAATTTTAGAGAACATCGTTATCTCTCACAGCCATGACCATAATGAAAAGAAACCAATTCAAACTTCACTGGTTAAGAAACTATCTAAAGGTAAATTGTTTATTATAAAATATTATTTTATAAGAACTAAGTATTATTTGAAATTTTAAAAGCATACTAATTTCAAAATGTATTTTAGAATGTGTGGAAACTATGAATGTTCCTAGCACAAGTGATATTGGATCCCAAAATTTAGCAGAAAGTAAACCAATTATAGGTATGACAATTAATATTTGCAGTACAAAATTATTTTATGAGCAAAACATAAAATACGTTTAGTTGTTAACTGAAGAATTCGAAGTCATTTTTGAACAAAAATTCAAGACATATGTATTTAATCTAGTATAAAGTAGAATAATTTAGACCTTTTCAGTTACAAACATACAATTAATTTGTTTTAACGAAATGTATAATTTTTTAATTGCATTTTAGCAGTTATGGAAATTCCTACCCTATGTTGGGGTTCAAATAGAAAAAAATCTCTCTGCCCATACAGCCAGAAAGGAAAGGCTGAGAAAATCTCTAAAACAGCATCGAGTTATAGCTACTAAATCTAAAATGAAATCCTATCCTAAACAGGAGAATTTACAATATTTTCTAGGGCTTTGTGACAGATATTTATCAAATGAACTGGCAACTGTTGTTAAATTTAATGCAGTTAATAAAAATAAAAATATTGCAAGATACAGCATACAGTACAAACAAGTTGCTTTAAATATTTATTTTTTGGGATCAATAATTTATAAATACTTCAATTGGCAAGCGTAAGAACATTACAAAGATTAACACAGAATTAGAATATAACTCCACGAGTGTTGATTTTGTGTATTCTGCAATTGAAATGAAAACTGCTTATTTTACACCAGAAACACGTGAATGCATTCTACGCATTGATGAAATGTGACTAAAAGCTAATTTATTTTATAATATAACTAAAGACGAAATTGTAGGATTTCATAAAATAAATGGTCAAACAACATATAAACCAGCAAAATTTGCTATGGATCTCTTTGCTAAGGGCATTCATATAAATTGGAAACAGCCAGTTGGTTATGTATTAGTCAGCAGCACATGTAGTGGTAAAGCTTTAGAGGAGACTGTAGATAATACAATACTAAAGTTATTTGCAGTTGAGCTATCTGTCCGAGCACTAGTATCTGATGTCGGATCAAATTTTTGTAAATATTCAAAAGAAAAAGGAGTTACTCCTTATTTTATTTTTTTGATGCACCACATCTTGTTAAAGCAACTAGGAACACATTTTTTAAATATACAATACAATTTGACAATTTTACAGCAAACAAAACATTTCTAAATGAATTTTACAATAAAGATAAACTCATGAACACCAAACTTCAATGAATTAGTTATTAATCATTTTACTGATTGTAAGGAACGGCGAATGGATTTTATTTTCAAACAAATTAATTAAATAACACATTGAGTTTATTTTTTTGTCTGTACGTAATTTTTGATATTAAAAACTCAGCCCCCCCCCCCCGGTGTCCTCCCGTCCCAAAAAATCACGGGCCGCCACTTCTAATGGGTACATTCCTGATTCTTTCTTGAGAAAATTTATTATTTATATTTTTGTTCTGTGTATTGCATGTATTTTTTACTTATTCTCTTATTTACTTGTTGTGAGAAGTCATAAGTAGTCATGTTTCAAAGTTCATTTCCTAAAACTAGATTACCTTTTTGTTATTATTTATATATTTTATTATATTATTAGATTATTGTTATGTACTGTATATTTAATTTTTGTCCTGTAATTGGAATTTCTTCTGTTGGACAATAAAGAATATTATTATTATTATTATTATTATTAAAAATTTAAAATTAAATATGTCATATTCTAGATCATTTTTTAAAATAATTCTTAAAGAGATATGCAAAGTATCTTATATAAAAATAATACTAGAATATTATACATAACTCATCACTAACAATATAATTATACGATATCGTACTTTGTTATTAAAATTAAACAGCCGCTGTAAAATTCCTGGCTTAATGTACCCGCATATAATAACTCTACAATTATTATTATACTCAATTTCTTTAAATTAACAAATGGATGGAATGATAAACTCTGTAATTGTAAAACGTATCACTCGTCGACATTTGATGACATATTACAAATTATTATTTAATATCTCGTAGGTTCGTCTAACAACTGTTCATATGATGTATTCACAAATCATTGTCAAGGTTAAGATAGATCTACTGTTCACGGAAAAATACGGTGGAAATAATGGGACAACGAATAAGAAAATGGAATCGAAAGGAGTGTAGTAACTAACTAGCACGCGAAAGCAAGCGGAACGGGTATAATTCGACCGCCTATATGTATGTGATGGTACATGTTTATTGTCTGCTGTTACTACGGTACAAAGCTATCTTGATGGTATTTCGTAACATTTTAATTGAGTATGATGCATGTGTTTCATTTAATTGCAGGCTGGTACCGATTTTTTCGTTTAATTGGAAATGAAGCAGGAACGGCTTCGAAAAAATCGCGTAGCAACAAATTAATGTTATTTGCAATTGGGTTGTAATTGATGGAAGTTTGTATAAGTAAAAGGCGATATTGTGGGTGCGTTTCTAAATGCTCATCGATGAACTCCGAACACACCGAAGTGTACCTAAAATGCTTTTACATCAACGGTGTAACTCTAAAATCTGTTTCTGAAATTTTTGATGGCTAATCGGTGAAACACCAAACTCACCGACGATTTTTCTTGATGAGTTCGATGACATCGATGATTTTACGTTGGTGGGGATCATCTGGACATAATTTGAGGTTAAGTTGGTTCATTATAAAATTTAAACATCAACTTTCGAAAATGAAAAGTATGTGTATGCTTGCGAAAAGTGCGATTTTAAAAGTGAGGATTTTGACTTAGTTAGTCAACACGTACAGAATGATTGTAAATCTTCTAAGCTTGAAATTAAAGCAAGTACTTCTAATTCAGATTCACTAGCCCATAGTAAGTAACGTGTTTTAAATTATATTACATAAGTAACCATCTGTTGTTGTAGTATCTTCTTATGAATCTCTAAATGACGAAGTTGAAAACTTTTCATGGAACAATGAGTCAACAAAACTTTTATTAGCAATCAGGTTTGAAATGGATAATCAATTTAGCAATCCAAAGAAAAAGATAAAGCAACTATGGGAGGACGTGACTAAACAAATGGTCAGTATTGGAAATTATCATGTAGCGGGTGTAATCTGTAATAACAAGTTTCGTACAATGATGACAACATATAGAAAATGTAAGGACAAGTGAAAAACCTCTGGAAGTGGTACAAGTTCAAAGTGGTCTTATTTTGAAATTATTGATGAGCAATACGGTGGAAAAGCATCAGTAAGTCCTCAGCCTGAGTTGATAGGTAGTTCACTGGAAGAAGAAGAAGATATTACTGAATATGTAGAAAAGAAGACTGAAGACGAAGAAAACATGTATGATTTGGAATATTTTAAGAAAAATGACAATGTGAAAAGGCAGAGAGTGGAAACAACTGCCCAGTTGTACAAAAAAAAGAATGAAACTTGAGAATGATAGACACATGGAAGAGAGTGCAAAGAAAGAAGAGATATTTAAGCAGAGGCAAATTTTGGAAAACATGAAGATTGAGGCAGTTAATAGATTAACTTCGGTTTTTGAAAAAATTGCGGAAAAATTACTTTAAATTTACAACTAACTTTCTTGTTTTGTTTTAAAGAATTTATTTTATTTTTGGATTAATATCTTTATATTTGTTACATTAAATTTTTTGTAATAATAGATGCAGAGTAGTAGTTTTATGCTTGTAGTGCGAGGACGTATTTTTTATCGGCTCTGCAAAATAGTAGTATCGATAAGTAAAAACGTTGTTTTATATTGGGTCACACATGTGTACATAAAAATGTATTGACTTGCATAGTTCGTCGATGTGAAGTGATTCCTAGGATATAATATTTCTTTCAACTATTAGTGTATAAAGTAAGAGTTTTATGTGAAAAGTCAATTTTAATATGTATTAACGTGTAAGGACATACAGTCAATATTAATGACAAAAGTGTGTTGCAAGTAAGACAATTGCGATGCCGTCAAGTAGGTGCTATATCTGTTCTGGAGATATAAAAAGACTCGATAAAACATTGCGATGTTTTTTGTGTGATGGTGAGCATCATGTAAAATGCATTGGATATGATGAAGAGCAAATTAAAAGAATAGAAGTTAAAGGATTTAAAATGGTCTGTAAATGTTGTAATGACACAAATATAGCTCAAAAAATTGAAAACATGACTACTAAACTAGATCTCTGTCTAAACACGATAATAGAACAAAGTAAAAGCATACAAGAAATGAATGATATTATTGCAAGTATCAAAAACACAAAGTCAATATCAAATGAAATAAAGATGTCATACAGTGATACTGTTAAAAAGAATAATGATGTAATTATTTTAAAACCAAAAAATGAATCGCAAAAAAGCCAGGAAACGAAAACAGAAATGAGAAATTCAATCGATCCCATTAAATTGTCTGTAAGTGTGCAAACAATTAAAAATATAAGCAAAGGTGGTATTTTAGTTAGTTGCGGGGATCATACGTCCAAAGAAAAGTTAAAAACTCAAATGACCAGAGAATTAGGAAATAAATATGAGGTGTTAGATCCTAAATTGAGAGATCCACAGATTATTATAGCAGGCGTAGAAAAAGAATACATAGATATGGAGTCGGAGGATATTATGAACGCAATTATTAGTCAGAATGATTTAGAAATATTAGACAGTGATATACGAGATAAATTAAAGATAAATAGGAAGTACCGTAGTAAACGGAAAAGGAATTATGGTAACTTAATAATTGATGTTAAATCTGATGCATTTGAAAAAATACTGTGAATACGCATGCGCGCGGACTTTTTGTTTTACCATATGATTTTGGTATAATTATAGGTTATACAATTGGTAGCATTCAGCAGACATAACTATTGAGCAACTGTTCAGTGATCGACTGCAGATGACGTTCGCCCACTCTGAGCATGTTGTGGAGCGGTCGCCATTTTGGCGAGTGGAGAAATTCTATCGTCGTTATTCAACGTATTCTGATCAACATGTGCATTAAATCGTCCTAACACCAACGTAATACAAAATTTTGAGAGAAAGTTACTAGAAAAGTAAGATAATCAGAAAAACAATATATTATTATTGCTTATTGAGCTTATCTGTATAATTCTAACATGTGGAAGCAGTGTAAAGTATCAAATGGCAGATGATCACATGACGGAGAACTGTGGTGTCAGCTAGCATCTCAATTGTTATCACGTGAACAGTCGGAGAGAGAACGGTCCCGGATCCGTTTGCTGAATACGACCAATGTGACGTTTGATCAAATTTTCGTAATACTTTTATAAAAAGATGTTCTTGAAAAGAAATTTTAATGTTTCTTTCTGTAGTTAATAATAACAAAGTGTCTTTATTACAACAGGAAACAAGGTATACAAGTATATAATTAACATAAATACACTGATATATTATACAATTTGAAAATTAAAACCAAATTTAAAGTTAAAATAGTTGCAATCGCAAGGCGAAGTTCAGCTTAACCTTGGACATTGAACCAGAAAAGATTGTATTTTGATATTGAGTGCTTAAGGGAAAAAAAAGAAAATTCGATAACGCACTACGCACCACTGCAAATCAATTACTACACAAGAAAACGAAAGACAGAAAACAGTTATTAAAGTTTAAACTCACCAATTTCACAATATCTATCAATTCTACAAAATTACTGAATCAATTCATTAGCAAGCATCAACACCTTGCCCACGTAATAATTTTGGTGAAGAAGTTTTTATAACACGTAGATGACACTAAATTTTTGATTGGAGTCATGGTGAAATACTATTAAATTTAATCTTCCTAAATTTCTGCATTAATAAAAAAAAAGGAAGAAAATACATTTTCTCAATAAAAATTTCAAGCAAGCGCTTTTTATTTTCTTGTACGTAGTACAAGAAAATAATGTAATTTTTTTCAATTCGTCGGTGTCTTGAGCATATGAATTTTTGACATCTTGAACATCTTAGAGTACTTTTTTGTCATCTTTTCGTGTGCAGAAGTAACACCTACCTCTCTTTCTATCGGTAGGTAATGGTGCGAGTGGCAGAATTTCTTCATTTTTGCACACTCCACAGGCAGCCAGAGCTCGAATGACGGGCTTTTGTAAGTTCTGATTGGTTTCAAGTCTTCTTAGCATATCAGGCAATGCTAAGGATTTTCCTAAATCCAGCAGGTACTGTCGCCGGGCCCTCATTTTTCCACGATTCCAATGTGGATTTTGGTGAATCCAAATTATAAAACTATTTAGAGATGCTATGTCAAGCATATTCATAAATAACCTCAAAGGCCATCTGGATGTCCTCCTAGAGCATGTATACTCTCTTGTTAGTTTGTCAGCATTGTCTACTGCTCCCTTTGTTGCATTATAATCTAAAATCATACGTGGTTTCTTTTGTTCTTCATCACTTACTTCGTCATGTAAATGTTGGGTTGAAAGAACATGAACCATTTTATTCTTCTTTGGCATATAAGACACCATAGCTATTCTTTTATCATAATAAGCAAAGCGAGATGAAAATTCGTCACGTCCTGTGGTTGAACATACTTCAGAAGATGTGTCCGGCTTGTTCTTTCTAACAGTTCCCAGGAGAGTAATTTGTTTTGTTACAAGAAATTCGGCCAATTCCACAGATGTAAAAAAATTATCTGTTGTGACGCCTCTGCCAGAATTATATATTGGTTTCAAAAGGTCACACAGTACACGCATTCCTTGGGTTGTCTCAGGTTTATTACTTTCAAGTTTACCAGTATAAACTTGAAGATTATGAATATAAGAAGTCTTGACATCGGCAGAAATCCAGATTTTTATGCTATACTTAGCTGGTTTAGACTTTATATATTGTCTGAACGGGCATTTTCCTCTGAAAGCCACCAACTGCTCATCAACGGTAATATGTTCGTACGGACTAAATGATTCTTGACAATTTGTAACAAACATATCCCATAACTCTCGAATAGCAGCTAGCTTGTCAAGTTTTCTTCGCTCTTGGCGAGTATTTTTGTCATCAAATCTGATAAAACGATAAATTTGAATAACTCTATCTCTTGACATTCCAGCTGTAAATATTGGTCTTCTGTAGGTTTCACCTGTTGACCATAGTTCTGAAATAGACTCTTTTCTGCAATGGAGAGCCCCGCCCGTTATCAAAAGTCCAATAAAAGCTAAATTTCGATCTTGTCCACAGGTTGCCAAATTTTAATTTTATCAGGATGAGTATTATTCCAAATGGTGACAACCCGTTCGGCTTCCTCATTTGTATGGATGACTATACCATCAAGGATATTGTCAGTGAGAAATAATTTGAAGCAATCAACGATTGAAGTCACATTTTGTGCACAGGTGGTAGGACCAGGCTTAGCTTTTTCTATATTGTGTTGCAGCCGTCGACTAGATTTTGGTGGAACTGCGTTCCACGGTTTACCAGCAAATAATTACTCCTTGCGCAACTCTGCAAAAAAAGATGTGATTTTTTATTTACCTGATTTGGATATATAAGTTGTAGCAGAACTATCTGCTTGGTTGTCTAAATCTGTGTGGTCTTCAATTTCATTTTCACTTTCTTCCGACAACTCTTCAATATTATCTTCAGATTCTGAAGCTTCACTCTTTGTTATTATAACACTTGGATCACTGTCGAGATTATCGTCGACGTCACTTTCAGAATCATTTTCGTACAATAAACGTTCTAATTCCGCATCGGATAAACCTCGACGACACATATTAGCACTTATAAGAGCACAAAGAAATAACAACAAGTCTACGAAAAAGTAAGGTTATGTTATATGTTGTGCGAAGGTTCTGTCAAACTGACAAAGAGTGTTCTGAATTAGAGAACTCATTTGCGCATAACATACTAAGTGATTTTACATTTTGTTTTCATTTTTCAAAACTCGTGAGTAAATTTTTAGTTAGTAACTGACTAAAGTGAGGATTACATAAATCTACAACACAAAGAAAAAAAAAGTCAATCAAATATCAAGTAAAATGCACACCTGGGGTCACTAAGTTACCCCACTTCGTCGGTTAAAGGTTAAAGAATTTAATATTTTAAAATAAACAGTTAGCAAAGAACCACTCATGTACATTAACTCAGTTCTACAGAACGTATTTCTGTCCTGAAACCGATTCTGGTATCAACTGATTATTTTTCATCTGCATTTGATAAAAGTTGTTATGCACATGCTTGCTCGTAAGTAGGCGGCATCATACGCCTTTCATTAAACGAGCATTTTCTTAAATACTCTGAGAACACGCATCCCGTTTTATTAATTAATATGAAGCTCGCTGCTTGTGTCCAAACAGTAAATGTTCATATTAGCATTAATGAAACGTTGCAGCAATTATACGAGACTCTTTTCAATAGAGAAATTATCTGTATGAGTAAGGAGTAAATTATTGCACGTGTATGTGATTAATTATCTTCATATTTGTATAAATGTAGAACAAAAAATAACAGCAAAAAATGCTAGGATGTTTACATATTTGTGTAATTATTGCAGTGGTAATTACGCAACTATTATGGTGTGTATTTGTTCTATAGTAATTATAATTTAAACTCTTTTCTTCGTGTGTTGTAAATAGAATTAGTATATTAGTAATCAAGTTTTTAAACCTCGTTTCTGTCATGAGTTTTATTATCACGAGCGAAGCGTAGCGAAACGAGTGTTTAGTAAAATGAGTGACTAACAAACTAAAATCGAATTTTGGGCTATAATTTTTCTGTGACAGCAAGTAATCAAAATAATACAAAATTACTTGTCTATTGTCGCACCACGGCGGATTATTTTGACAGATGGATGACAAGTATCGACCAACTTGATCGAGTTTCAAAGAATTTTGGCAATTAAAACACCTGAAGCTAACTTCAGTCGGTGACTAAAGAGCTCGTTGTTAAACTCAGCCCGTGACTAAAGCACACAAAATCGCAGCTTGTCAAAATGAATTTAAAAGATCACTTAACGTCATGGAAACATATACGATTAATAGCATTTTAAGGGTGGGAGTAGAAAAACATAATTAGGCACTGAGAACATTCGAGTTTTATGGATAAATAATTGCATTTATTCTTTTTCTATTGTTCAATGAATTTATTTACAATAATAATTCGTGCTTCAGCATTTGCCAACAACTTACCGCCAATTACAAGAATATTTGCTGTTTATAAGTAATTGTTACAATCCTCTGGTGCGATTTAAATTGGGGTTTCTTAGTATTCTCCAACGAGTGAACAACTCCCCCCCCCCAGAGAAGACAATTCTTGGAAAGTAGAGGTACTAGTCTGTGAGACAGACGTAACAGATACCAGCCTGGGAGTCATAAATATCTATGTATATAATATTTAATAATAATAAGAATAAAAATTTAAATTAGTAGATATTTTAGATTTAAGGTTTAATATTAACATAACTGAAATTATTTTTAATAATAAAAAGAAGAGTACTTTGGAACAATTTAGAACAAATCTACAGCAACCTTGAATAACCGTCGGAATTTCGATTTTCGGAAAAAAGGGGGGGGGGCGAAAAATTATTTTTTGCCATTTCATCGGCCGATTATGATTTTCTTTAAAGACTTTGTAACAAATTAGAATAAATCTAGAGAAAGCTGGAACAACTGTCAAAATTTAGATTTTATATGATAGTGCTGCTAAGTTTTCACTTTTGGATTTCTTTTTATATACAAAGTGTCCCAAAATTCGCTAAACAGCTCCACACTACGGTTTGAAGTAGGGATAAAGAAACACGGAAAAAATATTTAAAAAAAAACACTCATCGTTCATTCTAGTAGATATTGGTTTTCTCGTAAAAGTCAATTTGGCAACACATTTAATTTATCCTAATAATAGATAAGGTACTGGAGTTGTCCTTGTCTATGGGAATAAGAGAGAATAATGTGTAAATTCAGAACAACGTTGCCATATGTTTTTTCAGGTAAAATTAGAGTTCAATGATGTTCTGGAAATGGTATAATTAGAAAAGTGATTAATTACAAACCTGGTTATAGTTGTTCAAAATTGTTATCCCACTGACCATATCAAAACCAATCTTTAAAATGTTTTACAGTAATTTAGAACAACGATAGTGTTAACTTTGAATATCAATTTTTTTCTAAATTAACAGCGATGGAATTTTTTCCATATTTTCTCATTATCCTTGGTCCTCACATAATAACCTACCATCAATACATACATATCAACTTCCTTATTTTAAATGGAATACCCCATTTTTTATGATTGATTCGTATTTCCAACTTAATTTTAAGGATAGTTTGTCTAATAAACTTTGCCTCTAAAGTTAGTCATTTTTGAAGTATTTCAATTCTTGTAAAAAAAATTGACAGCAGCAGACTATTACTCATAACAACATTCCCAACAATTGAATGCATGCACATATTTAAAATTTTAGGTAAGCATTTTGGAAAGTATACTGCTTCAAATGCTGTATTACAAACTTTTCAAAATAGTACAGGGTGATCAGAAAACCATGTTAAACATTTCATCCAGAAAATATCCATATCTTGTTATTTTTAAATAGCAACCTACATTTTTTTCAACTTCATTGGATTGCACGCTCAAAATTAGGGGCAGTATGTATTTACTTCCCTATAACTGAACATCTTAGTTTCAAAGTTATTTTGGAAAATGTAATTAAAGTTTGAATTGATTCGGTCTTTACTTGATGAAGATCCATCGTATTAATTACTAAATAAACAACAAATGTTGGATTTTCACTATTTAATATTCGAAATAATATTGACAATTGTTTGCTTCTTCAGAAAAAAAAAATATTTTTTTTTCTGAGTTGGTGAAACAATTGTCAAATATTACTTCGAATATTAAATAGTGAAAATCCAACATTTGTTGTTTATTTAGTAATTAATTAAAGTTTTATTTTGTATAATCAGTTAGGTTATGGAAATTCAAGTGAATAAATAAAAACAAGTTGCAATTATATTACCTGTCATCAGTAAGCTATTTACTAGTGCTATTCAGCCCGTTTTCTTTGTTTTCCGTTTTTGAATACTTGAATAATAATAATAATGTCGCGATTTGGATTTAATAACGAAAATTTTTTAAATCTAATAACATATGGTGAATGTAATAGAGTAATCGACAGGACATGTCGTGTTTATGCAGAGAAATATCCAAATCGGTCAAGACCTACCAAGAGTATCTGAAGCAATTTTTTAAAAAATTGCATTTCCTTCGGATCATTCTTGCCGAAAACAACCAAAAGAAAATCTGTTGTTGATAGTGAAAATGTGGAGGTAACAGCACTTGCTTACTTTACTGCACATCCTAGTGATTCTCTAAAGGATGCAGAAGCTGAAGTAGGTGCATCCAGAATGAGCATACATCGAATTTTGAAAAAAAACAAGTGGCATGCTTACAAATTTCAACCTGTTCGACATATTAATGAAGCTTATTTTGTAACAAGAATGCAGTATTGTGAGTGGTTTTTAATAAAATCACAAGAAGACGACGATTTCACAAAAAATCTTATATGAACAGATGAAGCAAAGTTTTGTAGAAATAGAATATCTAATAGGCACAAGAGCCATTTTTGGTCCGAAGATAATCCTCGAATTGCAACGACGTTTTCAGGACTCTTGGAGTTTTAATGTATTTTGTGCTATTAAAGATGACAAAATATTTGCTTTGCATTTTTATGAAGAAAATTTAAATAGTGAACGATTTATAGACATCTTAAGAAACGTCATAAATTTAAATTTAAATACACTGTCCGCAGAAGAAGCTCGTAGTATATGGTTTCAGATGGATGATGCACCAGTACATACTACCTGAGGTGTTGGAGAGTATTAGACAACATGTTTTATGATAGGTGGATCGGAAATAAAGGACCTTATAGGTTTTCACCGCGATCACCCCATTTAACGCCTCTAGATTATTTCATTTGGGGCTATGTTAAAGCAGTATACCTGCTACCACCAAAGAAGATATGATGACCAGGGTGCGAGGCGCGTTCAGTAATCTAGACGGTACCATGATTCAGCGTGCCACGCGTACGAACATTTTAAAAAGAGTAAGAAAGTGTTTAGAAAGAGGTGGTGATGTGTTTGAAAACTTTATTTAAAATTATTAGAAACTAGTATTAAGACTACTTCTTCTCGATATTGTGTAGTTTTCATTTAAATGTTTTAGGACTTTAGTTATAGGGAAGTAAATACATACTGCCCCTAATTTTGAACGTGCAATCCAATGAAGTTGAAAAAAAAGGAGGTTGCTATTTAAAAATAACAAGATATTGATATTTTCTGGAAGAAATGTTTAACATGGTTTTCTGATCACCCTGTATTATTTTGAAAAGTTTGTAATACCGCATTTGAAGGAGTATACTTTTCAAAATGATTACCTAAAATTTTAAATATGTGCATGCATTCAATTATTGGGAATGTTGTTATGAGTAATAGTCTGCAGCTGTCAATTTTTTTACAAAAATTGAAATACTTCAAAAATGGCTGACTTTAGAGGCAAAGTTTATGGCAAACTATCCTTAAAATTAAGTTGGAAATACGAATCCATCATAAAAAAATGGGGTATTCCATTTAAAATAAGGAAGTTGATATCCATTTCGGATGTAACCGGAAGAAGCAAAAATTCAAAACTATTTTAAATCGAAAGAGCTTAAGGCGAAACTAAAAATTTCAAAACTCAACTCTTATTAGTTTTCTATATTGTTCTAACGAAATCTCATCGTGTTATACCCTGTATATGTATACATATATATAAATTAAAAATGCGTTCTTTTCGTAGCCGTTTGATAAAACAGTTTCCTTTCGTGGTTTAGCGGCTGTAAAATGAACTCAAAAAAACACAATAGGAATTAAAAAAATTATTAAAGATAGAATAAATAAATTCTATAATAATAATAGAAATACTAGTCATTCAAAATCAACAGATATACAAAAATATGTAGCAATTCCTTATGTAAAAAATTTATCAGAAAAAATTAGTAAAGTATTACGCCCATTTAATATCAAAATTGCACATAAAAATCATAATAATTTAAGATTTCTGTTTAGTAATATTAAAGATAAAGATCCTTTCTTTAAACAAACACATGTAGTATACAAAATTCCATGTGGAGATTGAAATGGTATATATATAGGTCAAACCCTACAATATTTATCAGAAAGACTAAATGGACACAAATACGCAAAAAACATTACGGCTTTAAAAAAACATGTGAACATTACAAAACATAAGTTTAAATTTGATGAAACAACAATTTTATGTAAAGAACATAACAACAAAATTAGAAACTTTCTAGAGCTCATACAAATTAAGAAACATGATAATGCAGTAAATGACCGAACAGAAATTAATAATTTGGCAATAGCATACCATTCAATAATTTAATATGTTGTATTGTGTCTGCTTCATTTACGTATTCTGGGTCGTCTAGGATACACCAATATTGTTTATTCTGTACCATATATTTGCCGCCAATATATTTGTCAAATATATGTTACAGTTTTATTAATATTTATTGGTGTTTTAATGTTTGATTTAGTTAGTTTGTGTTAAATAATTGACAAAGATAATATTTATATTATCGAAACGTTTTAATTCTTATTGTGTTTTTTTGAGTTCATTTTACAGCCGCTAAACCACGGAAGGAAACTGTCCATATATATAAATTATATATATTTCCAATAAACCTAGATCAATCTGGAACAACCGTCAAAATTTTAATTTTTGCAAATGTGGGTCCGACGTCATATTTTTGGCTTTCGTTTTTCCATATTTTCTCGAAATACTTGGGAAAAATTTAGAACACACTTAGAACAACATAGAACAATCGTCACAATTTCGATTATCAAAAAGGGGGACTGGAAAAAACTCGTTTCTTGCAGTTATCTATCAGTTTTGAATTTTTTTCACGATTCCGAAAAAGAGGGCTCGGTGAAGACGTCTTTTTTTCAATTATCTTGTCCGATTTGCCTTTTTTTAAAATATTTTCGACAGTTTAGAACAACTTAGAACAACACGGAACTACCGTCAGATTAAAGTATAAATATTTTAAACTGGAAAGAAACTAAAAATGCTCTTGCCTACAGGCTACACAGCTTGTACAGCAGTGCAGTTATACAATTCAGTGATGTGTTTTAAAATCGATATGAAGGTGTTGTTGTTCTATTTATTAAAAAATAACACTTTTCCGGTTGCTCTAATGCAAATATGTATATATTAAACAGATATTAGTCGTATCATGATCTTACCTATTAAAATAACGACTGGTTAGGTTACACATTAAAATATATAATTATAGTAAGCTGTGCAAAATAATAAATTATTTAAAGAGGTTACGACGTTCACAGAAAAACCTCGCATGTCCATAAAACTATTCATTTGCATAAATAAATATGTAAATATAATAGAACAGAAACAGCTGTAAGCAATTTGTTTATACGGTATAGTAAATAGCAGAAACTCTCAGACAATATGCATATTATTTCCAACCTATCAATGATGTAAGATTTAGATTCGTTTCCGATGAAGGATTTATATACATGGTTGATAATCTACGTCGTCATAATGACGTAAGGATTAGTCACAGTAGATAGAACAATATTTAATTCATTCTTTTTGAGTATTAGATATTTATTTACATAATTGAATTGTTTTAACTTTATTACTTTTTATATGGATTGAACTTGATACATGAAATAGATTGTCGAACCACTACTATCATTAATTTTATTATTGATAAAAGGATCACAAGTGCAAGGGGAAACATAAATTGCACTTCGGAAACTGATTACGTATTTCGTATTTCTGTAATTTAAAAGTATTAAATATTCAGATGTAGAAAAACACACTCAGTACTTGAGTTAAGAGTTCAGACTAAGTGCATAAGTAAAAGTAAAGGCCTCAGGACTAACACTAGTGGTACACCAACACATATTATTGCATAACATATTTCATTGTTACATTACACAATATTCTAGGTAAAATAACAACTGTTTACACAACTTAAAAAAATGTTTTTAGGTGTTGACTTTATGTACCTACTGAAAATATACCGGGTGTCCGTTTTAGATTGCCCACTGGCCATATCTCGGCAACCATTTATTTAACTTTGCGGAAAAAATCTTGATTATAAAAGCGACCAAGAGAATTTCAACAAACATATTTTTAAGTTTCCAAAGTGACCGTAAGGGGGCGCAATTTTCAAGATGAATTTAATTAAATTTAAGTTTAAGATAGGTTAGAATTTTTACTAACAAAATATTTAATGTTGTTACACAGTTTTCATTTGACACTTTTTAATTTAGCTCCCATACGATGGCGAGGGTGGAAGGGGGGTATGTTTGCGTATAAAATTACTTATAACTTCGGTTTATCTTAAAGGAATTAAAATTTTTCTAGGCTCAAGAGATAGAGAAAATTGTGGAGAATTTAAATGTATATAGTAGGTAATAGTGTGGTTGTCGAAAAAAATTGACAGAGGCCTTGGGTGTAAAGAAAAAGCATCAGTGGTATGAGATATACATCCATGATATTTCCGTTATTAGCTTTTGTGCCACAATGTAAATTTTTATAGTAGGTTCCCATCGGCTAAAAGGACATATCTACACAGAAAAATTTCAAAAATCAGAGAACTTGGGAATGACAAAGAAATATTTTCGTTGTTATGTGATATACACCCCTTATTAGGGGTGATATACAGACTTCCCTTATTATCTTTGTGCCGCGATGCAATTTTCATGTTGACTTGATCACAAATTTTTACTTTGTAATTAACGTGTGAGTTTAGTTAAATTGTCTTGAATTAACTTTTATTACTTCTTTTTGCATTTAATTTTTTTGTTATTTCCTTTTATATTCTCCACTGGAAAAGCATACTCTTGTTAACTGATGTATGTCTATCTTACTGTCAATTCCTCCCGGTTAATTCTTCTCTAAGTGCTTCCCGATTAGGTGTCTTATTAAATAAAGGGGGTGGCGCTTTCTTCAGTCCATCGTCTAGCCGATATTGTTAAGCCCACGACCGTCTCCGTTGAGCAAAGCGGCAACAAACCTTCCTGTTTTCCAACACCACTAATAGTACATCGACTTTTAGTTTTGATGCGCCTTTGTTTTTTGCAATTTTAACTAATTATTAAATGACAACTTCAAGATAGCTATAAATATTAATATTTTTCAATGTTGTTGACTTATAAGCTATTCCAAAACTTTGGAGCATTTAGGGTAGATAGAGGAGATATCTTTTATCTTCAATGTCGACGACATTGCTCAATCTAATCGCAAGATTATGTGGCCAACCTTACGTGCTTATGCGGACTTATGAATACTTTTAAGTCTCTGTTAGATTGATGCTACTAGAAAAGAGAATGATTTCACTTCTTTCAATAAGTGTCAGTGAATATTAAAGAAAAACATATTACCTTGTATTGAATTTGTTGGTATGATGGCTTAATTAATTAATTAATTAGTTTGGCATTGAAGAAGACTTATTTAAGCTTTACTGAGATTATAATATTGTACCAATTCTGTAAAAATATTGGATAGCATCGGAACGGAATTGGCAATGATTCATTTCAAAGAAGTTGAAGAATTTATGCGGAAGAGATTACTTAAAATTAAGCTATTTGAGTTCCACAATTTCCATAAGTCATGGCATAAAATATATATATACATATTAAGTTTATGTGTAAAATGTATGTAGGTACGAGACGATTGAAATTCAAGTACGCTCGATTGTTTGAAATAATTATATTGTATAATTCTGCGTGATATATATAATAACCTGTAAACATGTGAGCATATAAGTGTGTGTGTGTGTGTGTGTGTATGATTGATATTGTTCTCATCGATACATGAAAGGAATACTTACAAAATAGATTTGACCTACTTATTGTTGTTGATGTACTTGGCTTGTCGATTCTATCGGCTGATTAATTTTATTTTGGTCGATTATTTCCTCAATGCTAAACTTTTATTTCCTTGAAATTTAAACCGGGCAATTAGGATCTCCGTTTTAAGAAATTATGTTCAACTAGTTAAAAGACTGTACTACTGCGTTTGATAATATTCAGAAATAGTAAATGAATAAAAGTAAAACGATATATAGTTTTACTTTATTGTTCGATTATTATTAAAACTTCCGTTGCATTAACTATTGAATAATTTGTTTACCTATAGGTATAATTCAAAATACAGCAGATTCTCCTAACACATTTACCATCTCGGAATGAATTTCCATTGTCTTTAAAACTTTTTTTTAACAAATATGTTATTGCATCATGTTTAAAATTTTCCATTGTAAACAAATATAATTACACGTCAATTTCAATTGGCTTGTCAACACTGACAGAATTAACAGATAAAAATGAAACCTAACCTAGTTTCATATGAAGAGTTCTGCTTTTTAACCTACTACAATTTATAATTCTGCCGTTTACTTATAGATGTCTCTCCGCGAACTTTTCATCAAGGCTAACTGGATCTCGCTATCGCTGCGTGATGTATTCCTTCAGATAACGAGATCTTTTTGATTCCGATAACCTCAAAATATCTACCCTTAAGTAACGCCATCTATCCAAAGCATTATAAACTACTTGGTACTGAGCATTTTAAAAATCACGTGCTAGAATATGCAATATGATTGGATTATATCCAGCCTATTGTTATTGACCTTTTGACTGATTTGACATTTATTTTGTCTATTTTTTTCAATTTAAATTCTAATACTGTACACATTTAGCCGTTTCATTTGATGTGTGTTACACATTTACTAAAATATATTTTGGAAGTTACGTCGAGTACCAATACAAACTATATCTAGTTTTTCCAAGGAAAAAACGTGACTGTTGTGGGTCATTCTTACCAAAATAGTCTGTGTTAAAAGGCAAGTAATTCTCAGGGTACTTTCGAAAATGAGAACTGAGTATCCGAAACGTAGTATAAGGAAAACTCTTGGTAAATAGCTATCATTTTTTGCATTTTTAGGGTAAAATTATATATTAATATTTTTAGATGTGTAAAGAGAATTTTCTTAAAATTCTAATGGAAAAACTGCCAAAGTTCTGCCAAAGCTAAGTAGCTTTGGTAGAGGTTATTTGGTCACTAATATTAATAATAAGAGTCTGAATATATGAACTCTGAGGTATTTCAGACCTGATTTAGTCCAATTTTAAAAAGGATAAAAGTGGGTTTATCATGAATACTTATACTAAATATTATAATTATACTTGTATCGGTTGGATAAAAGATGCTACAGTAATTATTAAAAAGCTGTATTTATTACCAATAATGCACCTTGTTATAATCGTAAAGTTGGCAAATCTTCGTCTGTCTTAAAACGTGTGCAAAGAAATACAATAGATTTGGTATATGCAGCCCTAAAGAGTGTGTCACTGTAACTAACTAAGTCAGCAAATTGTAATTGTGCCAAAAAATTACATCAAAATTTACCGGAATGCAAAGTAAAGATAATGAGGTGTGGCCACCACACGACTTTCTTATACGTATGACTTTCAAATTGAGAATTTTAAGAATTCGATTTTTTTACTGAAATAAACTACTACTTCAAGTCTGCCGATTTACTGAAATTACAATAAGAGGTCCTAATAGAAGCATGTTTTATTTTTTTACAGGTACTAATTGCATGTGCAGAAAACTGGATTAAAATTACATGACACGTTTTTGTATAAAAGACTATTTTTTTAAATGGAACACCCTATATATCAGTTCATTTTTGAATTTCTTATTAAATTTCACCTCAAAAACATGTAAGATGTTAATACCTTAAAAGTGAATATTACTATGAGCTATTACCGCTTTTTGATATAATTTTGTCAGTTTTATGGTTTTAATTAATATAGTATAGTACTGACAAAATTATATCAAAAAGCGACAATAGCTCAGTAATAGTCACTTTTAAAGTATACGTCTTACATGTTTTTGATGTGGAATTTAATAAACAATTCAAAATTGAATTGATATATAGGGTGTCCCATTTAAAAAAAATGACTTTTATAGAAAAACGTGTCATGTAATTTTAATCTAGTTTTCTGAACATGCAGTTAGTAACTGTAAAAAAATAAAACATGCTTCTATTAGGAACTTTTATTGTGAACAATACTGCAAAAAAGTTTGTCCATCTAATACGTCGTTTTCGAGAAATATAATTTTATACAAACATTGAATTTTTCAGAAAAATGGGACAAGTCAAAAACTTTAGATTTTACGCCTATACTATCTTATTACTTTTTGACTAGAAATTATACGGGGAATACAAAAATGCAATAATATATAGGATGTTCCATTTAAAAAACTATAACTATGGTCTGCCACCAAGTTATGGAACATTCTGTATAATACAAAATACTTTTAAAATGTGCTCCTAATGAGCAGCTTTCACAAGAAAAAAACCGCTTCGAAATATATTTACTCATAAAGGCATATATCAGTTTATTGTAATATTTGAGAAATGTGTACAACAAAGTTATGATTTTATTAAGATCATTTACATCCGATGCTGTAGAAGAAATGATTCCACGTGTTTAGGCTTAAATGAGATGCAAATGATGCTACCGATGCCACAGTGGCTGAATATTTTATCATCAACAAATTCTAAACGAACACTTTACAACATAATGGAACCCTACTTAGTTTTTACCTTTTGAATTGTTAGAAATAGTTTGAAATGTAAGTAAAATTGTTATTCTTGAAACTACCCAAATTAATTTTCAACAACACTTTGTAATTTTATGTCGTCCTATTCCACTATTTTAAAATTTTTAATACTAATTATTGTAAAGTTAATGTTTAAAGCGTTATTTTAGAGTTTATTTTAATAGAAATTAAGAAATAATTCTGTTTGGGTTACTTATTCTATTACTAGATGGCGATACTTAAGGATCAATATTTTGAGGTTACCAGAATCAAATTCATCAATGTAAATCGAAGCATCGCATTTGCTTTTCAAAGAGCAACTTAGTAGGTGGACGAAACATTTACGAAACTTCTACTAAATAAAAAGCCGTTTTATTAGTTGATAGATTTAAAACCAAATCTGTGTTATGTATTCTTTTGTTATGTATGTCTCTCTTGAAGACTACTTTATTGTAAACGTATTTGGTTATTCACTGTTAACAATCTTATGAAATAAACACGTATAAGTACGTATTAGCACACTATTACTGTGCCCAATTTCAAATTACATTAGTCATTTAAATCCGGTCCTGCAATATACCCCTGGCTGCCGATCCCTACTTATAATTGCTCTTATTATTTTTAATTTTATACGATGTTTTGAATTATCTAAAAATATATACTGCAAGCCGTTCCTCCACCATGATCCTTAAGTATCAACGTGTATTCATCAATCAAAAGGGTGTAGTTAATATAAGTCGAGTTAACCAGGTCCCCGACAACTAATATATCATGAGCGGCAAATAATTTAATCATATTAAGAATGATAAATGTTAGCGAAACAGTTATTCAAAAAACAAAATACGAAATAAATAAGAGAACCCCAACAAACTAACAAGTATCTAGAAAAAATAAATCAATTATACAAGGTGTGTATAAATTGGCGGATGTTCTTCGTTAAATTCGGGGTCCAAAATCCTAATACGAAAATGTTGTACCATGCTCCATATCTTTGCACGAGGTTCCTAAAGTTCGCACTTTCAGTCTTTAAATAAGCATTATTACTTGATATTTGTTGACAGAAAGAGCTACAATTTAGAAGAAAGAAGAATTGTTGTTATTATCCTTTCGTTAAAGTTTTCTTTTTGATTTTAAAGTTTGTTTTTAATATTTGTTTATTAACTTATTTTGACGAAAAACACATCTGACAACGTTGTAAAACAATAAGTAGGCAGCCTAATGTTGTTCTAGTCAAATACATTACTACTGTCAAATTTTGACACTTTGTAATCTACCTATTTCATTCGACTTGCTTATTTTTCGTGTTTATTTGTATAGTTTTAATCAGTTTTTGGGTTTTCGTGTTTACTAGTTGTTCTGTTTGTTTATTATGAATTTTACGTTCAACGAATATGCCGATATGTATGTACATGATATATGGTTTCTGTCGTGGAAATGCTAGCATGGCAGGGCAGGAATATCGAGTGCGTCTTCCAAATCGGAGGCATCCAAGTAAAAATGTATTTCGAAGGCTGGACCAACGACTTCGTGAAACAGGTTCGTTTATTCCAAGAAATGCGAACGCAGGTCGACCAAGGCAAAGGCGTACCGTGCAACTAGAAGAGCAAGTTCTAGCCACAATACAGGAAGATCCCTCTGCGAGTACCCGTCAATTAGCTTCTACACTAAATATTCCCAGTAATAAGACTGTTCATTTGGTTCTACGAGAAAACTTGCTTCATCCATACCATGTTTCTAAAGTTCAGCCTCTTTACGGAAATGATAACTTATTTCGAATGTATTATTGCAATACAATCTTAAATAGAATTCAGGAAGAAGGTGATTTTTTAAGACGTATTCTTTGGAGTGATGAGTGCATGTTTACCAGAGATGGTGTGTTGAATACTCATAATTTTCATGATTGGGCAGATGAAAATCCACATGAATTTCGCGAATACGGTCACCAAACAAGGGTTTCTGTTAACGTTTGGCTGGGTATAATAAACCACAGGGTAGTTGGACCAATTTACTTACCAAATCGCCTAGATGCCGGTGAATATTTAAATGTTTTAGAACAAGTTATTGATGAGATACCGCTGAACGTAAACCGTAATATGATTTACATGCATGATGGAGCTCCTGCGCACTTTGCTCGTAATATAAGAGACTGGTTGACTGAACATTTCCCAGACAGATGGATTGGTCGTGGCGGTCCCCTTTTGTGGCCTGCGCGATCCCCCGATCTCAATCCATTAGATTTTTTTGTTTGGGGTTTCATTAAAGATAAAGTTTACGCTACACCTCCACAGGACGCTGACGAAGTTAGAGCCCGAATTGAAGCCGCAGTATTAGAAATCACACCAGAAAGACTTGAGCGAATAGTACAAACGATACCGCAAAGATTGCAGCTATGTCTACAAATTGATGGATTTCAATTCGAACATTTATGTAGGTAATAATTACATCGATTTCTATCAAGAAGATGTACAAAAATTAGTCAATATTATCAAAAAAATTTTAAACTTTGTAATATTTTCGTAATAAATATGTAATCTAAGAAACCAATTTTATTTCGTTTGTTTCTTTTTTAAATTTAAAATGTAAGGTTCACATGACGACGTGTCAAAATGTTCCGAAGATTATAACTAGCACATGCGTGTTCAATGTTGCCAAATGTATGTTTCTTTCAAATTCATTCTGAAGACAAAGGAAGCCTGATACATCGTTTTAGGATTAAGACTTTTAACTCAAAATTTGACCAAGAATGTCGCCACGTGCAGTGGGTCCGCCAGTTTATACACCTTGTATTACTCAAAAAAAAAAAAAAAAACTAACAGACCATGCAAAGTAATCATTACTTCAGAAATAATTATAATACAATGCAATAATAATAACAATATTATTAATGAGGAAAAAAATTAAATGAAAATTGTAAATATTGTTCGTTTTACTAAAAATGAGACAATTTCTCCAAACGTTTATTTAAGTAAGTATGTATATATGATTATATGTAGGTATATACCTGCATATATAAACGTAAATATATGTGTAATGAACGCGGTATTGTAGAAAGATGAAGAGCAAAAAGAAAATGCACACACTCAGTACTAAAATGTTACCTCTTTCCAATAAATTTTTCGCCTTATCTTTCAGGCTATACTCTGGACGTTGTCTCACTCACTACACACACACTTCACCTTTCAATTTAATTATAGTGTCTAAATCTCATCTAATGTACTACATAAATACAGAGAGCATTAGGCGCAAAGGAGATGTTCCCTGTGGGTTAAATTACAATAAAAGTAGAATTTTTATTATGGAATTTTTGGGAAAACATGGGGATCAGGGTCATCACTGGAGCGATATGGTGTACGTGGAAACGCACTGAACGTCATTAGTTCTTATTTGACAGGTAGAAGTAGTAGTCCATCTCAGTATTTTAATAAATAATGTCCGAACAACGGTCAGTAGTGATCCTAAAGAAAATAAACAGGGCATTCCACAGGGTTCCATTCTTGGATTATTTTTGACAAATGTTGCTTTTTTTCCCGCCTAATATCACAGGACTAATATAGTGGTATTAACATGCATCGAAGACGCATAAAAGAGAAGAAATTCATATAAAAGCTAAACATTTGAAGAATCGATTGTGAATGTCATTCTTGTGAATTTGTAACAAACAACAAAAATCGTTTAAAATACCTATAAAAACTAATCATTTGAAGGAACTTGATTATAAATGTGGCTCTTGTGAATTAGGAGCAAAAAAAAAAGAAACGTCATTTAGGGTCGGTTGTACCAAAATCGGTTCAGCTTTAAGGTCAGCTGAACGACCGTTCAACGGTGAACTTAGTTCAAGCAAATATGCGTTGTATCATCATAATAACATACCGTTCTACTAATCCTAGTAATTCTAGTAATTTAGGGAAATGTTGGCAACAAAAAGTGCCATTAGAGATTTGGCGGGATTATTTTCGAAGCGTGCTAGTTGTGTGAGCCTTTCTTAAGATTTTTATGAGTATTATTATTCAATTTTCCTTTTATTTTATAATTAAAATCGCGTAAGAATATTGTATAGGTGATGGTTATGCAAATAATAGTTCAGGTGGTGGTTTTAATTTATAGCAGATGATACAAATGGCTTTGAAAACGATAGAATTTTCAAGAGCAGCTAATTTTAATAATTATTATGAAGAGCTTTTAGTTGCTCTTGTTAAAAAATATAAGCACATAATAGAGTGCAAGGCTACCGATAGTAGTAGTACTTGGGAGAAGAATGCTGCTTGGAATACGTTAGCAAAAGAATTTAATTCAAATTCTGGTGGGCAATTCAGTGCGATCTTCTTAATTACTCGACTGGCAGTACTTTTATCAACCCCAGTAAAATCTCCTGCTACTCTTAGGAAACATTCTGTTGCAAAGAATCGCAGGTCAATTAAAACCATTTCAGCCGGGGAAATTGTTCTATTTCTTTCATGATTGTCACATCTTTAGTTAATCTAAGCCTATTCTGAAACTCATTTTCAGACCACTTTGGAAAATGATTGTTTCTTACTTTATAACTTTGTTTTCTTCTCCTGTTTAAAAAAAAATCATACATTTCCAGAAAATCATTTTCTCCGTCACTAAATTAATTGTAGAAAATAATATCTAATTCGAATATATCTTTTTAACTACTTTTTAAACAAAACGTAAATTATGTGTTAGGTTAGGTAATCAGCTTTGAACCAGCTTGAACCACCAAAACTTGCCGTTCAACTTGAACGGCCTTGAATAGCTTGATCGCAGATCTATGTTGTTGGTACAACGGCTCTTTCTAATTAGATCGCTGAACTTGCGTTGAACTTCGTTGGTACAACCGGTCCTTAGAAATACATATAAAAACTAAAAACTAAACATTTGAAGATTTGACTTTAAATGTGACTCGTGAATATGGAACAAACAAAAAAACTGAGCTAAAGAGGCATATAAAGACTATACATTTGAAAGAATGTGAGTTTTGTGAGTATAGAACAAACTAGAAACGTAATTTAGAAAAACATATAAAAACTAATCATTTGAAGGAATTTGGTTATAAATGTATCTTGTGTGAATTTCGAACAAACCGTAAAGACTATTTTGAATTCCACGCAAAAACAAATCATCAGCAAGAGTTTGCTTATAAATGCAAGAAATGTGAATTTACAGCAAACAATGAGTATCATATGGAGTACGATATAAAAACAAAACATCTTGAATAATTCACTTTTAATTGTGAAAACAATTCATTTGAAAGAATTTGATTAAGCATGAGACTTGTGAGAATGACTTAAGGCCGGTATCTGAAAGAATTTAAAAAAATGAGGTGTGGCCACCACACGACTTTCTTATACGTATAAGCGTTTCAAATTATAGAAATTTAAGAATTTTTTTTACAAAAATTATTCAAAATCCTATTCTAAGAACTTCTATTCTCTTAATAAATCTCTATAGAATGCATACTTTGCAAGATATTATCAAAAAAGTGCTCCTCGCTAAGAGTAAAAGTGCTACTTCCGGTCCGAATTTTAAAATTTCATATATACAAAAAATATTGCAAATCCAGTTTTAAATACTTTTGTACTCTTGATAAATATATATAGAATGCATAACTTACGACATATTTGCAAAAAATCGCTATTCGATAAGAGTGAAAGTGGCACTTCCGGTCTGAATTTTGAAATTTTTTTTATACAAAAGATATTGAAAATTATGTTTTAAATACTTTTATACCCGTAACGTACTTGTCTATAAAGCATGATTTGCGAAATATTCGCAAAAAACTGATTTTCGATAAGAGTAAAAGACCTACTTCCGGTAGGAATTTCGAAAAACTTTTTAAATAAAATTATTCTCAATTTTAATTTTAAGTATATATGAATTCTTTATAAATTTGTTTAAATTTAGTAGTTGACGAAATATTGGCAAAATTCGATTTTTTCGCTGAAGTAAACTGCTACTTCCGGTCTACCGATTTTACTGAAAAACTAATCAGATCTCAAGAGGGAGATTATACGCGTGAATACAAAATTTGGAATTGATACCTACAGCGGTTTGACCGTTATCGTGGTCACACACACACACACAGACACACACACACACACACACACACACACACACACACAGAGACACACAGACACACACAGACATTTTTTAAAAACCACTTTTTCTGTATCAGGGGACTTCAAAACGTGGACATCTGCAAAAATCTCGAGGTCGAAAATTTTCATCATCACAATACTTCCTTATACTACGTATAAGAAAGTAAAAATTAGCAAATTGTAATAGTGCCAAAGAGGAAAAAAGTACATTAAATATATACTAAAATACAAAGAAAAAATGCGTTTAGACAATATAACATTTTGTTATTTGGAAATATTCTATATTTCTTTTAATACAGTAATGGTTCAGGTACCTCTTAACTATATATATATGTATATATAATATGTTATATATGTATATCTTTGTTTTAGTTTTTCGCAATAATCAAAAAGTCATACCACCCATAGAAAGCGAAATATTAATGAAAAAATTATTTCTATGACCTTGACTAACTAACAACGCATATGCGATGTCGATGCGGACTTTTAAGACGTATTTATAAATAATAGTAATAAAAAAAGTGTTATGCAAAATTTCAGCTCACGTGGATTTTTTCGACATATACTGCTTTTTCCGCCTAATATCACATGACAATATAAAAGGAAGTGTAATTAACATGCGTCGAAGACGCATAAAAGAGAAGAAATTAACATCTTCCGTATCTTGGGGTTTCACATAATAAAGAGGATGATAATTATAAACATATCATTAGATAGTAAACATGTTAAAACAAACTCTTGATCAACGTTAATTTTGACGTAAAAAAAATTAAATATCACGCACGCAGACTTTTAAAAATTCCGGTATTTAGGATAAGATCGTTATAAATAATAATTTCATGCCAATTTCTAAAAATAACATTTATTAAACGCCAGTACTAATTGACAAACATGAAAAAGGTCATTTAAAAATATATTTCATAAAACTAATTAGTATATAGAATCACCATCAAAATTTGCCAAACCGCTTCATTAGTATATATTATATAATTAATACTATTCTTGTGTGAAGTTTGTAAATTCAGCATAAATAATAAATAACTGTATATTAGGAAGCGAAACTTCGTGAGCGTCCATTTCAAATGAAATGGAAAATACATTGTATGCAAATTAGACCGCAAACTCGTTGTGGTCTCTATGGGTTCTTTAATTTATGTATAAATGTAAACACGATCTGTATATTAAGTACATGCCTACGTCGTTTTCACTTATCGGTCATATTAAATGAGAAAATTTATCATATATTGCGAGTTTTAATGATCTCTGTTGGTGTCTGGTTTGGGCAATTTAACACATCAGCATTCATCCAGATGGCAGTAATTAACTTAAATTTGTGAAAATATACAATACTCAATTAAAATTTAAGTGTTTTTTCATTTCATTAAAACATTGAAGAGAGCAATTTTGGTTTTTATTAGTCTCATTTTAAAAACATCTAAATTAAATGAGACACAGATCTTTAAGTACTCGTTCTCAGTACATTTTCTACAATGGATCCTCTTCTTTCATTTATATCGCTACGTCGGGGATCCCGCAAGGTTCTAAGCTAGGTCCCTTAATATTCAATATGTTTATTAATGATATAATTTCCGTGATCAGTCGTAATAAGCTGCTCTTCGCGGATGATCTAAAGTTTTTTGTAGTATTTTTTCGATTTCATATTGTATCCACATTCGGGCTGACCTGGGTAGCATCTTTCATTGGTGTACTACGATAACTTACCACTAAATGTAGCAAAGTGTAAATCTATGTCCTTGCGCTGTATTATATACGGAACCATGTATGTACTTTTGTTTATAGTTTAAATAACTTTGTTTTTTAGCGTGTTCAGACAACACGGGACTTGGACGTAATTTTTGACGTGAGACTCACGCTCATTGCCCGCATAAACAATGTCACTTCAGCTGCTTTAAGAATGCTGGGATTTATGGCCCGCAATTGCAGATCCTTTACCAATCCTGAACCAATAAAGTCGTTGGTTAGGTCACCTTTTGAGTATGCTTGTGTAGTGTGGTATCCACTTCATCACTGTCATATGCGGCAGCTTGAATTGGTTCAGCGCAAGTTTGTTAAATTCTTGGGGTCGGGTTGACGGAGTTTATCCTTGTAGGAATGCTGACCACTTATTAACCCGTTTCACATTATCTTCATTTCAGGAGTATTGCCTCAGGTATATGTTTTTCTAGTGGTGTAAGGTCATTGACCCAATGACTTATTCGACCGGTCAACAATGGTCAGTCATTTTTCGTATTTGACCGGTCATTTTTAAAATTCAAATTCCCCGCTTATAATGTTGAAGGTTATAGGATCTGATAACTGATGAGGTTATGTGAGTTTTAGTTTTACGACTTATTTTATTTACGAAAGTAACACGAGGTACCTAATTAATTAAGACGATTAATACTTATCTGAAGACATTGTGGGATTTTGCAGGTATGTATTGAGAATTTCGATTAGAGATACTAATCACTAATCAGTAACTTTCATTATTTATTTATGTATTTATTTATGTTACCTAGTTTATTTATGTTTATTATTATTGATTATTTATTCGATATGGTATTACTTTTTTCGTTAATAATTGGACTAATAATTCTAGAAAACCATTATAATGCCAAAAGTGGACAGCATAATTTGGAAATATTTTAAAAAAATGAACAAAAATGGACGGAAACATGGATCATGTATATTCTGCAAGGTGCAGTATCAAACTCATGCGGCAAGAAGGAGAAGACATTTGGTACGTTGTATAAAATGCCCAGAAAATATAAAAAATATTTTCCGGGACAAGCCTGCTTCTAGTAGGCCAACAGCTCAAACTCCTCAAACTGATGTAGAAAATAATGGACATGTAAGAATGCTTAAATTATTCATTTGTAAATCTGTAACTATTTAATTTTATTATTAGAGCATGGCCTCAGCTTCTACTTTAACAAATTCAAGTCAGATTTTGGGGATAAATCTGCATCACCGCCAAAGTCAAAGAATCATGAAATCTGTTCATTCTTCGATAACATTTCTGTAGCTGAAAATCATAAACTTGATATAGCACTAGCCAGAGGTATATATGCGACTTCCTCACCACTAAGTCTTGTAGAAAACAACCATTTCATTCGATTTTTAAAATAAGTTAGGCCTTCATACAGTCCACCTAGTAGATTTACATTGTCAAACAGACTATTAAATTTTGAACATTCAAGATATTATGAAGTTGAAAATTTGCAAGGGCTGACAATATCAGTATTGCAACAGGTTCATGGACTGATATAAATGGAGTACCATTAATTAACATTATTATTTTAACCCCAGAATCAATTTATTTTTATAAGGCTATTGATTCAAGTAATCATTCACACACGTCTGATTATTTATCGAGGATTTTGTGTGAATCAATCGAAGAAATAGGATTTCAAAAAGTGAATGCACTGGTATCTGATAATGCTGCAAATGTGAAAGGCGCCTGGACTCTAATAGAAAATAAGTATCCCAATATTTGCATATATGGCTGTGCAGGCCACGGGTTTAATTTATTTTGTAAAGACATTACTACAAAAATCAATGTGTTTCAAACTATTTTAGGAGATGCCAAATGTGTTATACAATACTTTAACAATAAGCACATACCTACCTAAAGCAGTATTGAAGTCAATACAGCTGGAACAAAATGGAAAAGAAATCGCTTTGCTTGTTCCAATAGAAACAAGATGGAATTCTTTTTGTAAAACCCTTGAATCTTTAATTAAGAGTAAAGATTACCTACAAATGACAGTTCTGGATAAAAGGTTAATTACACAAAATGTCACTTGTATAAAAAATCTGGTTTTGGGGGAAGACACTTTTTGGTACAACGTGGAGAGGTGTTTTAAAGTTCTAAAACCAATTGCAATTGCAATAAATAATTTAGAAGGCGATACACCGTCATTAGCATACGTACCGCTAAGTTTTAAAAATGTTAAGACTGAAATAGAAAGAAATATACATTATTTTACTGAAAGGGAAGGAACACAAATTTTAAATTTGATTGAAAAGAGAATCAAAACTATCTTGTATCCAATTCAGTATCCTGCTGTTATATTACATCCAAAACTAAAAAATACAGATTTAACTGAAGATGAAATAAATCACGGTGAAGATGAAATTTTAAAAATGAGTGAGAGTTTAGGTATTGATACTGTAGTTGTTATGCGGGAATTGGGAGAATATAGAGCAAAACGAGGGAAGTTTAGTAGAGAAATATATTGAAAAGCTGCAGAAACAATGAATCCAATAACTTGGTGGACAGGTTTTTTTTGCAAACAAGGAAATAACAAGAATTGCAAAAGTAATACTGAGTTTCCCTGCAACTTCTGGCAGCAGCGAGCGAAATTGGAAATATTTTTCATTAATAAAAACAAAAAAAAGAAATATATTGACCATTGAGAGAACCAGTAAATTAGTTGCCATTAAATATAATTTAAATTTATTTACAGAAGATGATTTTGGAATGTTCGATAAAGATACATTTAATGAAACAGAAACAAATAATCAAGGTACTGTTATGAAAGAGGCAGGGTCGGAAAATTTTGATGAAAATGACAACGAAGAAGTAAACGATGACAATGAAGAGATAGATTATGACAATGAAGAAGTAGATGGTGACACCGAAGAAATAGATTATGACAACGAAGAAATAGGCGATGACAATGAAAAAATTGATTATGATGACAATAAAGAACTAAATGATGACGATGAAGAAATAGATCCTAGCAATGAAACATCCGAAACGTTAAAGATCATAGTGGAAAACGATTAAGATTTGGAGTGCCATTTGTATGGAAAGTGGTTTTTGTTTTTGATTCGTTTTATAGTATCTTTATTTAAGTTTTTTTTTTGTTTTATTTTATAATCCATATATTATATCCAGTAGGCATGTTATATTTTCATTTTCATAAAACCTTTTTTTTTTAAATTCTAAACAAGTTTTTAAGTATTTTAAAAACAACTACAAAATTGAAAATACACATACAGTAGTTGTATTGAAAGTTTTAAAACATTTTAAATTAACAAAAAGTTCAAGTTCATGTTAAAAGGAGAAACAAAACATTATCATAGTTAAATAACTTAAATAATAATTTCAAACTTAACCTCACTTGCACAATTTTAGAAAAATTCTTTATGGATCAATATCTCTTATAAAAATTTAAATTAAGAACTATTACTTGGTATTAAAATAATCCTTGATGTTAAAGCAATTATTTCGTGATGTTTAAGTCGCTCCTACTTTTTGACGAATAATGACTGATCATTGATCGATCAATGACCGGTCAACTTTGACCAAAATTAAATGACCGGTCATTTATCCATCACTAGTTTTTTGTTTAAATTGCTTCACAATACAGTTGTTTCTCCTGCATTATTTCAGGAAATAAGATTGCCGTTAATTTACCTTCTTCCGAAAGCTAATGTCGCCGTTAGATCACCTATTTATTCAATGTGTTCCAATTTTAACAACACCAGCTTACATTGTGATATCAACTACCCCAGCATCGGGTTTGTGAGGTTAGTATTCCCTGAACACTTCAACAGATATCATTGATGTTCGTTGTCATTGCATGCTCTGTGATACTGATTTCTTCTTCTCTATTGTATAACTCTTAATTACTTTATAAGATTGATTTTTCTTTGCTTTGTAAGATGTGCTGTGTCTATTTCATATATTGGTTGATTATGTACTCGCTTTTTGTAATATTGTAATAAATTGCCTTGTAACTGTTGGGTAGTAATAAAGCTTATTATTATTATTATTATTATTATTATTTACTTAATTTAAATATTATGATAGTGTTTTATGAATATATATGAAGGGATTTTCTCAAAAAGAGCACTTGTCAAGAAGGCAAAATATTCAGGAGAACCAAAAAACGACCTAAAATGAAAAAATTATAAAATTAAGTAATAGTATCAGTGGGAAACTCAAATTTGCGTTTCATGTGTCAATGTGAAATTTATCAAAAATATCTGAAAAGTCCTAAATTTCGAATTTTGTTTTTGACAAGTGTCATGTTTGGAAAAAAGTCATTAGAGTTTTTAATTGTATTTGTATTAATCAAACAGGAAAATCGGTATTAGGAAAAAATATTTAATATTTTTTTAGATTAGCATTTTAGTATTCCAATTAAAGAAATACTGTTAAAATACTTTAATCTTCATAAGCGCCGTTCTTCATCTATATCATTCGGGCATCCATTGACCTCTACGATGGTTTCTGAGGTTTCGTGGAATATACGGTATTCCCAATTGCTTAGCACTTCACAAAGAATTTAAAGATTCTTCAGCTACATGGGTGTAAGTTCTAGCTTGTTAGTTATAAGCGACCCTTGTTTCTAACTATGCATCATCTCCACGTTCCAGTATAACTATATCTTACTTCCAGAAATTTATTGCACGATTGTATACAAGACATTCTCAAAGACTTGAGTTTAGTTGGTGGCCGAGGATTCTTTATAAAAAATCGATTAGTTGACAGCTTAAAGTTAAAAATGTCTGCCTCGCTTTTGCACTATAATCAAGTGAAATGGTGATGGATTCCTAATGATCGTGTACCAATTCCTTTGTATTTCTGCTGTTTTTTCTTTTAGTAATCATTGAGAAGTCTTGGTCGTTTGGAAGGAACGAGTGTCCCCGGATCGATCTAGTTATGTATTCTAGAATGAACATTTCTCCCAACATATGGTGTGCCACAGGGACCAAACCTAGGCATATTGCTCTTTAATACATGTTTAAATGATCTACTAACTGACGTTAACCTGTGGTGTTTTGGCATATGCTGGTGATCTTAAAATATTCTTGCGCATTAGTAGTTAAAATGATAGTTGTATACTTCAAGATAATTTGCTGATAGTCAATCATATAATAATAAAATACTTTTAAATATTGGTAAACTTTATTTGGCTCAGTTCTTCAATTCTCGGACCATATTTATGAATTTTGTAATATCGCCACAAAATCTTTGGGTTTCCTGGTCACTTCCTGCAAGAGTTTTACTTATCACTTGGCTCTTAAATCCTTTTATTTTGCCTTTGTTAGGTGTAGATTGGAGTACAGAGCCTTTATTTGGTATCCCTACTACTTATATCAGCAGTTGGTATAGAAAAGAGTAGAAAATCGTTCCTTAAAGATCGTCAGTTATAAAAGTGATGGTTTTTACCCGGCATACGCATTCCCTTGAGGCTTTATCGGACAGAAGAATATACAACAGCGGACTTTTTATTTTATATAACTCGATTAATAATGTGGTGGACTCGCCGGTACTGTTGTTCCGATTCCAGGCTTTCCACTGGACACTTTTCGATGCCCACATCCAGAACTAACGTGATTTTAAGGGCGCTTCTCTCTTATATGGTGGCAAATATAACTTGTTTGTTTCAGTTTGGTTGATAACCTCGTAGTGCAGTAGAGTATGTTATTTTTATTTACTATATTACTTATGTATTATAATGTAAAATTCAATTTATCATTAGTTTGTAGGGAGCAACTGCTGCTAAATCTACATGCACTTTATCCTGTAAGTGGAGGTCATTCTCTGTCGAGTAATAAATATATTACTATTCTTATTATTATCATAATCAAGGGGAGTGCGGTAATGGATGGTTAGAATTTTATAGGGATATAATTTTAGGTCTTTTTTAGAATAGCGTGGTATGCTCCGTTTAATAACTGTACTGCTTCTGATAGTGTCGCAATGCCTTTCTTATATGAGGCTTTAATTCGATGCTAAACATCTTCAATGCAATCTACCGTTCTTCTTTTATGTGATTTATTTATATAATTACTTTATCAGAGAAGGTTAAAGAATTGTTATTGAAAATCCTGCATATAAAGATTAATCGCATTTTATAATTTGTTTTCGAAAATAATTTTCAACAATAGAATATGTTGTTATTCTAACGTGGTAATAAATATTCTACTGAAAAATATAACTATTATTGAATTAATTATGACGACATCTGTCAATATCATTACTATTTCATCAGCTTTATATTAAAATTATAGGCTATTCAAAATAAGAATTTAATTGAAGGCAGGGCCATGGTATTTTTTACACTTTATGTGTGCAAATAGTAACATTCCTTTCATAAAAATAATTAAAAAATATTTTTTTGGTTATTTTAAGTACCTAAGTAAAAATATTTTATTCTTTTCATATAATATAGAATAATATGTGAAATAAAGAAATACTTACTGAAGGTTAAAGGCACTGGCACTGTAACAGAAAAACAAAAACACATTAGTTTTATTGCTATATATAACAATAAATCAATAAAAACGAGTAATAACACACTTTTGTATTATTAACTTAACATGTAGTAATTCATTTTTATTTTAGCAATTATACATAAATGTTTTACTTGATATATTATTATGTTCTACATGGACATCTTAGCATCAAGCTACAATACGTTATTTACATTTGAAAGACAATTCTGATGCAATACTGACGTTTATTAAAACTTTTGTACGTGTTACAGACATATGGACATACATATATGTATAAAGATGTTTTGCAAATTATAGCTTATCACTTATTAAATTATTTCTTCTATTATAGTCGGCTGTGCTAGAAGCTATTGCAACATAATAATGATGCTCGTGGGATCAATTAGAGCTTCTAATGACACCCTTAAAAGTTAAAGGTTGCTCGTTTTAATTATTAATCTTGTTAATGCTTGCCAGCCATACTATTTTCTTCGTTTATGTTCGATATAATATAATGAGTACTTCTCTGTAACCTATAATTATGAATATATGACGACGATTAGAATTTTTAATTTTAAAGTTTGCATCCCTGCTTGAATTCAATCAAAATTGTCAAAATTGAATCAAGCCAATGCTTTTTCACAAATAAGTGAATACTCTAATGTACTAGTGCAAACGCATTTTAATATTAACCCCGTATATGTAAAATAAAACCATCTGTATTCTAATTTATTCATTCAAAAACAATACTTGTTTTTAATTTTCTTATAGACGGCGAATCGTTTGGATAATTTATAAACAAATATGTTTTTCAAGAGTTTTGGGAAATATATTACGTGAATACATTATGAAATGCTGTAGTTCAAAGTACGAAAGATAAAAGAAATTTAATTTCACGTTGTAATGAAACATTTTTCATTCAAAGTCAATTAACCATAATCATTTTATTACTTTTCTATAAAAGTAGATATCATCAAAGAAACTGAAACTATAAATTGCATATTATTTTTGGAATTATAATTTATGATTATATAATACCTAATAATAATAATGAATTTATAAATATGGGCATATAGCAATTGAACGGAAGCTGTGATAAAAATAATATATGTATTCTATTGTCTGTAATTTGATGATATCGACCTTATCAGTTTGACAGTTTTATCCTCGTTCCATGATACCTATTATTTTTTCTCTAATATGACATCAGATTAAGGTAATCAGACGATGTAATTCTGATAACATACATACGTAAACGTCGAATATTCAAAACTCACCATTGTAGCTTTTCCAGACGTCTTATCTTAAATTACATATGCGCATATCGTTATGCCTTGCAATTTATCATTTTGCTTCAATATGGATTTATTAAATGAAAGTGTTTGCAGATAAGGCGAGAAACTGTGTCAGTCAGTTGATACACAGTAGGTGTTATAGACACGTGGAGGAAAATGAATGTATAATTGCATATTTTTAGTTTCTCACAAATGAACGATTAAATTCGAATATTGCACAATCAGTGTTAAGAAAAAGCAATTCAACAAAGCAGAAACTATCGAGTTTTGGAAAACAAATATAAAAACACATCGATTTTCCTATTTAATTTAACATTTTTGAAGTGTAAACTTCTATGGGCGCGTTGATTGTGGGCACTGAACGAGATTGAGCCGTCACGCTCGGCTATGTAACGCTCGAGTCGCCATGGTTACCAAACGAACCGTAAATTCAACAAAAATCGGCAAAACTGTGCAAAGAACTCCTCTCTGGATACGCGAAATTGAAAGCTGTCCTTTGGCATTGGTGTACGGGCGACATTGAATTTTTGGTCGACGGAGAGATTTTCTTCCTAAGTGGAGCGGTTGTAAAGATATGGGTTTTTAAAGAAGAGCGTGCACTCGATGTTTTAAAAGCAAAATGGCTTACGTCATGACGATTCACGTGACAATCAAAAAATCCCTAGAAACGTCAAACTGACAGGCGAACTGAGTTGCACCACAGATTCACTTTAAAGCGTGAAATACGAAATTTTGAAGGTTGCGAGGGCTCATCAAGACTCGGGGTCTTAAGGAACCGGCTTTTTGGGACCTTTTGTATGCTTATTTAAAGGTCGTTTGCAGAAGGATTTGGTAAGAAAAATGGCCGTTTAAATGTGCACTGATATCAATGTATTCCGGACGGTCGAAAAATAAATATCAGATTCTCATGCGCACTGGCGATCAATGTATTACGTTCCGGCGAATTGCATCTCCACACAATACATAACGATCTCCCACATGACTTGATATTTTTATCTATACAGGGGTCGATTAATATTTTAATAATGATTTGAATTAAAATACGATAATTCCAGAACGTGTGTATTTCCAGAAAGGGGAAAAGGAGGATTGCTTTCGACATTTATGTGCCCCTACTACGAAATAATTTTATTTAAACGATTACGCAAACGTGCACAGTGGGCGGAGCCGGCTGAAATCAATTTCTCTCTCTTCTGATTAAAATTAGGCACTTGGGAGTTTTTACGGTCGCCCATCCCTAATTCAAATGTCGAAATAGAACAAAATAGCCGAAGGATTTTTTGAAAATTGACGTATGAAAGTGAAATTTTAGATACGGGGCTGTCTTAGGTCGCCGATCACCAATCCATAGTCAAAATGTCAATAAAAAACAAAATGGCGGAAGATTTTTTTTGAACATTGACGATCACAATTCCAAAGTCAAAATGTCAAAAAAACAAAATGGCGGAAGAATTTTTTTGAAAATTGACGTATGAATGTGAAATTTTAGATACGGGGGTGTCTTAGGTCGCCGACCACGAATCTACAGTCAAAATGTCAAAAAAAAAACAAAATGGCGGACGAGTTTTTTGAAAATTGACGTATGAATGTGAAACTTTAGATACGGGGGTTTTGGGGGTCACCGATCACGATTCCAAAGTCAAAATGTCAAAAAAAACAAAATGGCGGACGAGTTTTTTGAAAATTGACGTATGGATGTGAAATTTTAGATATGGGTGTTTTGGGGGTCGCCGATCACAATTCCAAAGTCAAAATGTCAAAAAAACAAAATGGCGGAAGAATTTTTTTGAAAATTGACGTATGAATGTGAAATTTTAGATACGGGGGTGCCTTAGGTCGCCGATCACGAATCTAAAGTCAAAATGTCAAAAAAAAAACAAAATAGCGGAATTTTTTTTTGAAAATTGACGTATGAATGTGAAATTTGAGATACGGGGATGGTTGAGGTCGCCGATCACGAATCCAAAGTTAAAATTACAAAAAAAATTGCGGAAGTTGTTTGAGAATTGGTGAATGTTTGTGAAATTTTGGATACGGGGGTGTTTGTGGTCGCTTATTACGTCTTCAATTTGGCGATTCTCTCGGCGACTGTTACTTGGGAGAGCCCTGATGAAGTTTTCACTTCTGCTGTGTGGTTTTAAGCACACTCATGTAATTACGTTGCTATAGGTTTCTTCATATAGGCTATTCATTGCGTATCATAATTTTAACAGGTCTATGAAATGTTAAAAATACCGTGCATGTTCTTGTTTTGTCCATCAATGTAGTTTTTTCAAGTTGTACGAATTTATTTTCATTCTAACTTTGCAATATTTGAAAACTATTATATACTAATAAATATTTTATTATTATAAGTAAATAAATTCCTCAGGCCCCCTAAGCGCCTCTAACATGATCTAACGACTACCAAAATAGCCAGAACCAACAGCTTTAGGTGCTCTCCGAAGCACGGTAGCAGCTCATAGAATTTTTTATTAAACAAAAAATTTCAGTAAATATGGTTGGGAATTGAACCACGACCTATAGATAATATACGAGCTAGTGTCAAACCATAGACAAAAACTTTTTTTTTTGTAATATTAATACTAAATATAAATAACATTACCACATTATTCCTACGAGAAGTGCATTAAGATTTAATTTCTTACAATAAATGTCTTATGAAGATAGCAAATATGACAGTTTTAGAGGTAATACATCTCTCAAAAGGCCGATAAACATACAGGAATCATTGATGACACGTAATTACATTGACAAACAACACTAACAACATATTAAAATGTTGTGTCAAAAAATGTTAAATGAAGAGGAATGATCGACATACAAAACTTATAAATGGAGATCTATATGTTTTTCTACTTTTTTAAACTCCTATCCATAAAATGTCTTTTAAAACATAGCCGATATATTTTGAATGATATTAACAAAAAACTGATTTAAAAAAATAGGTAGTGCTCAAAAAAACACCCATTGTTGCTAAGTTCAATGAAATGCCCAATAGGAAAGAGCAGAATAATTATTTGTTTGGGTTAGTTACCATAGACAAGGAGACAATAGTTAACTAACTCGAGGTCAGTGTAAGAAAAAAATCATTAAATTTAAGGTGGGTTTTACTAATAGAGCTAGAAACGCTCCGCAATAATGCTGTACTTTAAATTTAGGCACGAATTTTGGAGAGTAATAATAACGTGTGTCAAAGAGCATTTAAAAGTCTACACAGAATTACAATTCGACGGTTAATTATTACTTTAAAAGGGTATTTAAAACAAGAAGGGGGCAGTTGTTCTGACATGATGGACAAACATGAAAATCGCCCCCATAAAAGTAAGCCTGAAATTGTGAACTGTCTACAGGAACGCATTAGATCATTCATAATCTTAAGAAAACTTAAAAGATTTACTTGCCCCAAGCTCTAAATGTAAAGAAGATGCACAGTATTTACTGCCACGAGTTTCCAGATTGAATTGTGGCTTATTATTGTGAACTGTCTACAGGAACGCATTAGATCATTTATAGTCTTAAGAAAACTGAAAAGCTTTACTTGCCCCAAGCTCTAAATGTAAAGAAGATGCACAGTATTTACTGCCACGAGTTTCCAGATTGTATTGTGGCTTATGAGGCCTTCAGAAATATTTTTATCAATAATTTTAGTATTAGCTTTGGCGTCCCACGATCAGACACGTGCAGTGTTAGTGACAAACATTTAGCAAAATACGATTATTGGAACTAGTATTTAAAAAAATATCTTCAGATAGTAAAATTAAAACGTCTGATGTGGAACAACTATTAACCACGTTGAACACTGAAAACGAACTTCATAAGCTTAAAGCGGACACTGTCTTATAAAGGCAAATCTATGCAATCCGAAGAGTTTGAAGCTATAATCTTGGATATTGTCAACAATCTACCAACGCCAAATATAACAACAAATATTATATACTACAAGAAACAATTGACCTTTATTACCTTCAATATTCATTTTCTAGGATGTTCTATACTTATCCACCAACGATTCCAAAAAAAGGTGCAGATGATATGACTTCTCTTTTAAACCATATTTGTCTTGAAGTATTATCTCCCACTGTTCATTATCTTGAAACATTTAGATTTTTGTTAAGTTTCCAATTAAAGATTACTTCTATATGGAAAGAGGATTTCGGTCTTAGTAATCAAAAGTAAGCAGTGGAGGTCCTCTCTCAATGGGTGGAAGTGTTCAGAAATTCACGAGTAAAGCCTACTCTCTTCAAAGTTATTGAATCCAAGCAAGAACTTATTTTGCATGAACCAAGTACCTAACACAACTCTTCAAAAGAACTTCTCCATTTCAGATCAAACCAATTAAGGCACTTCTTTTAACTTTGGAAGACCCGCGCACTATTAACGTAAGAAATTCATAAAACGGAGCAAAGGAAGGCTATTTACTAAGTAATTTCATTACCGAAGAAAAATTTTGATTATTTGCAAGAATTAAAGGCATTACTTCTGATCCAAAGCAAAGCAATTATGAAAATTTGCCTTTCTTTGAAAGGGACAGAGACAGAGACAATGGCGCTGAGATATACACTAATAGTAATAGCAATAAAATTAACATTAATGCGATGTGTTTTCAGCTTGAGTAACGCCATGGAGAGTTGGGTTAAGTGTGAACTGGGTTCACTTTCCCGTTGGACTATATGTTTTTTTTTAATCAAAAAGTTATACAATAAAGTTAATTTCCAAATATTTTATTGTGAATACTATTACAGTCATCTTGGTAGAGATGTCAGACTATATTTACAGTCACCAAGAATAATAGGTCTTCAAACTTTAAATTGTGTTTACATATCTTAAAACTAGGAAAGTGTGACTTAGAACATTTTTCCCATGTTGTCTTTATAAGTAGATAAGCTATGAGAGTTCTGGCGCAAATCTCCATAAGGTTAACACAGGGGGTGTAAAATTACTCCCCCCCCACTCCAACTTCTGACATCACGTGACCGAAAGCAACACCCCCGTTAACGGTTTCATAAGCTGTTCAAAGCACTTCAGAAGCTCTTCAAAGCTCTTCAGAAGCCGTTCAAAGTACTTCAGAAGCCGTTCAAAGCTCTTCAGAAGCTGTTCAAAACTCTTCAGCAGTATGTTATGTATGTCCATATGAATAAATACTAGAGTTTACATAAATTGGTTGGCTAATTTCTCATTGTTTTTTGTTGCAAATAAAAAATATTACTAAAAATGTGTCCATGTTTATTTATTTACTAGTGTTATTTACGTAAACATGACCAAGAAATAAATAAGTGAGAAGCTTACCTTATATCCATGGCACTTTATGATTCAAAAGCAGATCTTCCCGAATGATATCAGTGCACCAACTTATCGGTCGGTGCAGCCGAAGCTACCTGAAAACAAATGAAATACACGGATTAAAACCTGTTATCAAGTTCGTATTGATTATGATTTTAATTCTCGCATTTGTTTCGGTGCAATAAGCCGAAAAATAATGATAAAACTGTCTACTCATCAAATCACATACTATAATATATTTCTGAACTATTTGACATTTCACATTGGGAAGACGACGATTGTGTTACTGAGGCGTACAATCAAAGTAATTTACGCTCATGATTAACGTCATATACTTATGTTTTAAGATTAATGTGAATATTTTAAGATAAGGATGATCGGTGTAAGTTGTTTTAAATTCATTGGAGATTTGTTACAATCAAAAGACAAAAATCGAAATTAAACAATTATTTTTTTCATACCTACGTAATAATTTTGATTTAAATGAAATTTAAAAAAATGAGGTGTGGGCACCGCACCACTTTCTTATACGTATGAGTGTTTCAAATTATAGTATTTTAAGATTTTTTTTATACAAAAATTATTCGAAATCCTAATCTAAGTACTTCTATTCTAAGAGTAAATGTGATACTTCCGGTCAGAATTTTGACATTTCATGTATGCCAAAAATCCAGCTCACTTTTGCACTCTTGGTAAATATATATAGAATGCATAATTTACGACATATTTGCAAAAAATCGCTATTCGAATAGAGTAAAAGTGTTACTTCCGGTCCGATTTTGAAATTTCTTTTTACACAAAAGGTATTGAAACTTACGTGTTAAATAGTTTTGTATTAATAACGTACCTGCCTAGAAACATGACTTGCGGGATATTCGCAAAAACTGATTTTTGATAAGAGTAAAAGACCTACTTTCGGTTGGAATTTTGAGTACATTTGAATTCTTTATAAATTTGCATAAACTTAGTGTTTGACGAAATATTGGCAAAATTCGAAAATTTCACTGAAGTAAACTACTACTTCCGGTCTGCCGATTTTACTGAAAATCTAATCAGATCTCAAGAGGAAGATTATACTAGTAAATACAAAATTTGGAATTGACAGCTATCGTGGCCATATACGCACAGACACACAGATACACACAGACATTTTTTAAAAACCACTTTTCGGTATCAGAACTTCAAAACGTGGACATCTGCAAAAATCTCGAAGTCGAACATTTTCATCATCACAATACTTCCTTATACTACGTAGTATAAGAAAGTTAAAAACTTAGGTTAAAAAAATAATACAATAATTACAAAATATCTTTAAATTAAATATTTATTTTTAGCTTTCGTTGTCAATATATAGCTTCTTTAGATATTTTTCTGTGTAGTTAATTATGTCTGGTAAAAAGAGATTGCTAATCGATTACATAAAATATTATACGTATGAAAAAGACACACAATGTATATTGTTGAGCTAGAGGTTCAGCACCAAGTATTGTATGTTCCAATTGTTTTGGCACAAAATTTCGGGTTCTAAAAATAGGTTGTAATGATGAAATATCAAAATAGCTTATTTTCTTGATATTAGTTAGACAAGTCGTTTTTTATGTCAGTTGCAATAAAACGTCTTATAAGTTAGAAGCATTCATAATTTGGTTGGACGTATTCCCAGGCTTTAAATAGTTCGGTTTTTCAAAATATTTCACGCAGAAGCATTCATCGCATTGTCAATGTGAAGAAGGAATACCATTTTTAAATCTCCCAGAAAGTGGAAAACCAAAAATTTTTACCCGTGAAAGAACAGGAAAATTGTTAAGAAGTGCACAAGACAGTTGCAAATGGTCAACAATATCAAAACAGACAAAATTTCTGTTGTTCTAAACATGCCCTAAATGAATTAGCATGGATATCAAGATATTGTCGTCAACTAAGGTGAATACATTTTGCGAATGAGGGTGTCAATGTTATGGATGATGATAAATAATTCACACTTGCTAATTTGGAAATCAAAGGAAACATGGTTTTTATACGGATAGTATATAAGAGTGGCCAAACAATGTAAAATATAGAAAATTCTGGTCTGATATTTCGACTAGAGGGATATCCAAGACCTTATGGGTCGAGTACCTAAGGGATGAAGCTGTAGATTCTGAAAGTTATATTAAGAACTGCATCACTAAATTAGCCAATTTTGTACGCCATCATCATACGGATGCAAGTAATTGGCGGACGCGATCGGTCAGGTAGAACGAGAGCTTCTCGTTGGAGAATTAAGCAAAGTCAAAAAAAGTGATTTAATAGATATACTGATACTACAGAAAGTGCCAAGTAGTCTCATTGTTAGTGAGAAAGTATCTCAATATTTAGCAAAACTTTTCAAGATAGAAGAAAGTGATGTGTTTCTTGACAGTGTAACCGATGAGGTTATGAGCGGGAAGAGTAGTGCAAATTGCGTGAAATGTATCGAACTTAGATGTTTGAAAACTGAATTAGAGACTGTAAAGGACTTTAACAAGTGTTTGTTAGAACGTGCCGAAGATCTAAAATTAATTATTCAGTTATTAAAAATCGGAAAAGAACAACAAATCAATACGCCATCTGCAATCACATCAAAGAAGCAAGTGAAACAAAAATCGCCAACAAAGCAAACAGCTGGCACTCAACGGGTCGCTGACCGGACTAGCGAAAAAGTTGAGGTAAAAAACGATCGATACCTAGAAATAAATAAACAGAATAAAACTGGAATGCCTGCAGTTAACATAGTAAGAGGCAACGCTGAGGTGGGTAGCGACAGATTTGCGGCTGCGGTTCGAAGAGCATGGATCTATGTTGGACGTGCAAGTAATCAAACGACTAATAATGATATTGCAGATTATTTTTATTAAGATGTTTCCAAATACAGACTTTGATGTGGAAGAAATCAAAAAACACGCAGAAAATAAAAGCAAAACTAAATCCTTTAAAGTTGGCTTTGATTTTAATATGCTTGAAAGTATTAATAAACCTAGCGTGTGGCCAAAGAATATCTTAGTTCGAAGATTTAAGTTTTTTCGAAAATCATCAGAAGATCAAGGAACTTTTAAGAGGTAATTCAGCGGTAAACAAAAATAACAACATAATCATCATGAGCTTGAATATACAGTCAATGTCAAAGAAACAAGACCAACTAGAAACAATACTAGTAGATAAGGCAGTTGATATCATGTGCATAAGTGAACACTGGATGTGTAAGGAGCATCTTGACGTATTTAATATACAACACTATTATGTAAGTGGATACCACTGTCGAACCAATGCGAGAGGTGGCGGTGTGCTTATTTTGATAAAAAATCACTATAAATCGGTACCGATGGAAGAAATAAGTAGAATGTCGATCGATGAACATATTGAACTAACATTCACACGAATAGAAGCATTGGGTCTTATAATAGCTTCTATATACAGACCCCCCAACGGAGACATGGATATATTTCAAGAAGTAATGCATAATGCGCTGACAGTAGTTACGACACGTTTTAATCGAAGTAGGATCTATTTGACTGGTGACTTCAACATAGGTATAAATAAAAAACAATAAGAAAACAACAGATATTATACAGTTATTTGGCATGTTTGGTCTGGAATATGTCTTTAGAGAGAACTCCAGAATAGGATCGAACAGTGCAACATGTATCGATAATATTTTTGTCAGCGAGAAAAGTACAATTGTTAGTGCGATAACTGTAGAAACTCATGTGTCGGATCATCAGGGCCAGTTAATTGGTATTCTTGCAACAAATAGTGCCCCTGAATATAAAACAGAGGCTGTAAGTACGGTAAGAAACTTTAGTCAAGGCCAAACTAACTTATTCATAAATATGCTGTCTCATGTCCCCTGGATGGAGCTACTGGCTGGAAATGATGTTAGAGAAGCTTACAGTGGTTTTCATGAGAAATTTATGGCAGTGTTCGATGTGTGCTTTCCTGAAACACAAAAGAAGATAAAGTGTCGATATCAAAATAAGTGACACACAGAAGAACTTAAGGAAATGAAAAATAAGCTGGAGGCATTGATAACTATCTACAGGGCTAGTGGAGATGCAGCTGCTTTACGGATATACAAGCAATTCAAACTGAAATACAAGATTTTGAGTGAAACAACGAAAAGAAGACATAATGAAAAATATATACAGACAGCGGAGATTAAACAAAAGGCAATATGGATCATTATTAACAACGAGAAGGGGAAAACCTGTCATGTAGCGAGGTTAGCGCCGGCAACCTTATAGACGAACAGCTAAACGACTTCTTCGTAACGATAGGTGACAATTTAGTTGAGAATGCTGATAATAGCAACATAAAGCCTGAAGAGTTCGTTAATAGAATGAATTAAAGTCCGCAAAACACAAGTTTTCTGGAACCCATTGACGCCCATGAAATAAAAGAAATTGTATATTCTCTAAAAACGAAAAAAAGCAGGGACATATATGGAATTAGCGTGGATCTACTACAGAAAATAATAACAACGATCTTAGAACCGCTAGTGGCTTTAATAAACATGTGTCTGGAAAAGGGCATATTTTCGGATGAGCGAAAGGTTGGGAGAGTTATTCCAGTACACAAGAGTGGAGATATCAACTGTGAGTCAAACTATAGGCCTATATCAATCCTGCCCGCAATATCCAAGATAATTGAAGCTGCAATAAAGAAAAGACTGTTGAAATTTTTTGAGAAACACGAAATCCTCACAAGTAGTCAACATGGATACCGTGTTGGGAAGTCCACAGTAACGGCAGCAGTGGATTTTATTGAAGCGATATTGGAGGCTCGGGACAAACAGCAACACATAGAAATCGTACTCAGTGATTTAAGCAAGGCGTTTGATTCTGTGCCACACGACACATTACTGAAAAAGTTGCGTTACTATGGAATTCGTGGTACAAGCTGGAGACTGATGAAGTCGTATTTGACCAATAGGAGCCAGGCAGTAACGTTGAACGGTATACTGTCAAAGTTTAAGACCGTAGAACGTGGAGTTGCTCAGAGGTCGATGCTTGGTCCACTCATGTTTATAGTATATATTAATGACTTGCCGATGAGTGTACCTCACCTTAAAGCGTGTTTGTACGCAGATGATGCATCTTTCGTGATCGGGAAGTTTAACGCTTAAAGTGCAAAAATATCTATAAAAGTATGGTGTAATGCTAATGGACTAAACCTAAATGAAGATAAAACACAAGTTGTTGCTATTCCGAGTGAGAGTGATTCCTCCGCAAAATTTTTAGGGTTAACACTAAATACTAGCCTTAAATGGAAGGACCATATAACATCTATAAGTTGGAAGCTATGTTCAGCAATACATACCATAAGAAGGATAAAAAATGTCTCAACACACACAATATCATTATATCCTCTCCAACGTGATGATGGCGTACACATTCAACACGTTGGAGAGGACATAATGTTTTAGCCATAATGCAAAAGCAACTAATAATTGACTTCACCAAAATAATATACCTCAAAAGAAGATAACCCCTAAATTACATCAGATCTGCCCAATTGAAGATCTTTGGTCTCTTTTATCTGAAAACTGCAGTGTAGAATTTTTAGAAAGATAAGCGAAATAGATGTTCAAGATGTCAGAATCTGATGAGAGATGCTCGAAGAATATTGCGCATAGTTGATGAGCACCCATTACTAAGCAGTAAATTACAGCAAGTAGTAAAAGTTTAAATTAAATTACTTATTATAAAAATATATGGTTAAATATTTTGTGCCAAAACTATTAGGGCATACATTAGCGTAGCCCAAGCCAAAGTGGGTATGTAATTTGTTAGTACAACTAACAAATTACATATCCACTTTGGCTTGGGTTCGACATTTTTTCCAAATTGTAGTAACTCCATACAACATTGCAGAATAATTCTTTTGAGCAATAATATAATGCGTGAAAAAATTCGTCCTTCAGATTTTTGCAGATGTTTCGAACCTCTAAATAAAGGAATGTAATGATTGAAATGATTTCTCTCTCTGTGTGTGTTTTGTATCTACTTGGGGACAAAATTGCATCTAAACGATTGAAGCTATAAACACCATATTCTAAACTTCAGTCTGTAATCTCAGTCGTAAGCATTGTTTTCAGCGAAATCGTTAAATAGACAATATATTCCCAATAATATTTTGCAAATATCTAATCAACTATTAGTTTTATGAACATTTATAAAAATATGTGATATATAGTAGTCAGTAGGCAGTTTGGAATAACTAATTACTTTTTATTCTTAAATCAGCCTTTTTTTTGCAAATATCTAGCAAATTATGTACATTGCACAGACTTATTAAGGGTATAAAAGAACAAATTTCACGTACAGAAGATTTCACAGGTTGAACTGAATGTAACATTTTACGAAAAGCAGCTTTTTGTGAACATTACGTACATAATTAAGGTTAATTGTGTACTTTAACGCAAAAATCATATTTCATCAAGTTATTTGTAGTTTCTTTTGGGAATATCTTACCCATGATTCAATCATCACACTTTATTCTCTGTCACTTATCTCCCCCCCCCCCCCTTCCATGGCATTACAGAGCAAATCAAACTATTCTTGGCATCTCTATCAATCACATCTTCTCATCTCATTCTGTGTTCTACTCACCATTCGTAGTATCTGCTCATCCACCTAAGCCACATGGCAGGTCGATTGCTGTCTCTGAATTTTTATGAATAAATTTAGTGGTGGATACTTTCAAAAATGGTTACACTACTTTCTGCTTCTTTCGTTAAAATACATGAGTCAATATAAAAGCTTATGATATGTCTAATGATATTTTTTTATAAACATATTTTTGCTACTTGCCTGGCCGAATGTTACCCTTGAATTTTTATGAATAAATCTAATGGCGGATTTTTTCAAAGGTGTTTACACTTATTACCTGATTCTTTTGTCAAAATACATGAGTCACTATAGCAGCTTATGATATGTCTAACAATATTTTCTATAAACGTATTTTTTCCACATTCCTGGGCGGTTACTGTCCTTGAATTTTTATGAATAAATCTAGTGGTTGATTCTTTCAACGGTGTTTACACTATTTCCTGCTTTTGTTTTTCAAAATTCACGAGTCAATATAGAAGGTTATATGATATGTGTAATGATATTTTTCTATATACGATGACGATTAATGTGGTACATTGCAAAGTTTGGCTGTGAAAGGTCGCCTACGAAGTAAGACTTTACCCTTATGGAATATACTGTTTTGCAAATAGCTCAAATTAGGAAGTAAATTAATTGCGACTACAAAACCTAATTTCGAAGATACCTCGAGCCAAAATTTTATCAAAATCTGGACCGTATATTCCTATAAAAGGAAGTCGTGTGGTACTGACACCAATTTACTTCTTTTATTATGTTATTTAGCATCGAATTTTTTATCTTATGGGTGATAAATATTTTCACTATATTGGTAACTATATCAGTCATTTAAATGATAAAACAAAACATTAAAAATCACGAGCGCTGTCCGCAAGAGATACTTTCAATAATATTATTAAAAAGGTTTGGCATTAAATTGTTGCTAAAATTGATTTATTATTTTTTATTGCTTCAAATATAACAGATGTAATGTTGTAATGATCATATTAATCTTGTTTTTCAGCAATAAAAGTCCGATTACCTGTCAAATATATCTATACAGTAAAACTATCCTACTTCAAACGCTTGTGTTTTTTATAGTGTTTTTTTTATAAAAATCTCATGCACGTGATTGTCTCGTGTTCTTTGACGCGTTCTCGCTTTGAAAACAAATCGTTAATATTTATCGTCCTGTCCTATGACACAAAATAAGTGGAATCAAGCCGTTTCGGTGAATTGGTCAAGGACTTCTTAGCAATTTTTTGATTAAGTTTACATATTCTAATTTGTAATTTATTCTTGTTATTGTTGTTGTCTGTTACGTAAGCATTATTTAATAAAATGTAGAACATATGTGTAGTGGTGTATAAAAGAAGCATTTTGATTTATTCTTATTGAAGAGAATTTTTTTATTTTATGTCTTCAAAAACCTCTAAAGTATGAAACTCATAAAAGTTAGGACAACGCACGTGTAGTAATTTATGAATTCAAACGTATAATATAAAAATGACATGCCTATTTTCTTAATATTTCAAGGATTATTAAAATTATTATTTTCCACAATTTCCGTTCCTTTTTTTTTTAACAGAACAGGGATCCTATACTGGGTGTCAACGAGATCATGTATCAGCCGGGCATTTATTTGAACCTAAAATAAAACTTTGAAACTTTGGCCATATGTTTGAGTGAGTGGTGGGCTTATTCGGGTGCCCTCAGTTTTTTTGTAGCACTTCCGGTCAAATTGGAAGTGATATTAATTTTAAATTTTTAAATAAAATACTCTGTATTTTTATTCATATTCGATTTCTAATAAATATTTGCTATCCGTTACAGGTTAACTTTTGACATTTCTGTCAAAGATGGCGGTATCTACAAATTTATCCGTTAAAATGTAACCGATTCCTAACACAAACCACAAAAGTTGGCGTTTGAACAATTTCAACAATTATATAACCTATTTCTCACATTTAGAAGCATTGCGGAAGGAAACATATATTTCAAGTTGAAATTACTATAACAATTTTAAGTGAAGGGAAGTGCCAACGGCCATGTTTCAAAGCGGTACTTTTCCTTAGAAGACACTTGGTATTAAATTCAGATTGCACAGGAGCTAGGCAAGCGGCTGAGAATAAATATTTTATTTGAACGTTATCCAGTTTTATACATATAAATTTTAAATAACCTTGCACTAATGCAATATTTAAAAGTATGTTTCCTTTCATTTATTACTGAAAATGACTTAGATGATGTTGTGGTTTGTATTTTCTCTGTGATTATTAGTGCAACGTCATGGGTTAGTACTAATCTAACCACTGAATAATAATCACATGTTATCAGATATCAATAAGATTAAATGATCGAAAATGTTATCATTATTAGTCCGATTTTAATATAAACATTCTAGACAATCATAAGCTCTACAATTTAAAAATATTTTCATTTATACAGAGTGTTCGACTACGACGAACGAACACAAAGTTATGTTTTTGTAAATGGAATGCTACGCATTTTTTTACATTTTATGATAGCCCTTGAAGGGATGATTAAACTGACATCAACTTGTATTTGTCGATTTTCAATTGTTTCTGAGATATGGCGATTTTCCGATAAAAATTGTAACAACATTTGAAAAAAGTTTAAGTGGTGCCAGTTTAATCAGCCCTGCATGGGCAATCATAAAATGTAAAAAAATCCAGAGCATTCCATTTAAAAAAAAACATAAGTTTGTGTTGGTTCGTCGTTGTCGAACACTCTGTATAAATAAAAATATTTTTAAATTGTAGAGCTTATGATTATCTACAATTTTTGTATTAAAAATATTCGCTATCTACATTATTAGATACCAATAATGGACTTTACCGCTAAGCTGGGCCACCCGGTATATAAGATTACTCATTTCAAAAATTTTTGATGATTCTTATTGGGAATAGGTATTAAAATAAAACACAGTGTACTTGAATATATGTGTGGTCAATATTAACGTGTCTGTAGAACTAACTCAAGAGAAAAATAATATCGTACATATATCGCATTTCTCCAGCCCAGCTGCATCTTATATAAAGAAGTATACAGATAGATAATAGAGTGCTGAGATTTTAATGAGTATAACATATACACACAACTCGAGCGGTAAACACCACAGACCACAACATATATTTGTGATTTATATTTTTGTATAGGAAATGCCCATGATGCATTTCTACCAATTCTTAAGATAACACGGCTATAATTGAATGTAATTTAGGTGGAACATACGTTTACTGTGGAGCTTTATGTGAGTTTGTATTCTGATGTTTATGCATGGAATGCAAGGTGAAACTTTTTCTTGGTCCTTGATGAGGTTGCAGGAGCACTTATTTACACTTTTAACCTATTTCTGATTAATTTGTATTCATTTTATAATGTTAGCAATTGCTGCTTAGGAAATCATGTGTTTCTTCAATAAATTTATTTATTTTGCCTTCAAAAATTCTCTGCTTTTTACATTTCTTTCTCTTAGATAAAATGTTACATATATATATAACATATAAAATATGACACATTTTAGCTATTTAGGTAGTCGGCAATTTAATCATTTTGTTCCCATTTGATAGCGTATGATAATTGACCAAACAAGTCCCCACGCGTATGTCGCCAATATTGAAACACCAAGTCGCCTGACTTGCGCTAACCTCCCGGCATTGCTATTATTTTGCTCACCCGTATCAGTATACTTTTCATTTATAAATTAAATTACATATTTCTGTATAACGCACGGAAAGTTATTATTACATGAAAGAGGACTTATATGTACCTACTTTAATGTAAGTGCCTCCATTAGTGTTACTTGTAGAAAGTTATGAAAAATTAATCAATAATTCGTAACAGACAGATCTTAGTCTTACGTAATCCTTCTCTGCCAAGATGTATTTTTTTGCGATATCACGTGATCATTCGCACACGAATTGCAAAATAACGCCCGTAGGTGTTTGGTCACGAAAGTTGCTCTTTTTAATTATGTACGTTGACCGGGGTGGGGTGACCTGCTTTTGTTTATGTTTTTGTAAAGTGCAAAATATGAGAGACAGATGGCTGCTCATTTGCATAATCACACTGACAAAAAAGAAACAAATCTTATGCAAAATGATTATTTGCATAAGCAGTCAGGCGATATTGTTGATTAAGTAAACAAGTGGAGGATACACATGTGTAATCATCGTAAATATTTTTTAGATTATGAATACATACATATATTAATTTATTATTACTAGTACTACTATTGTTGAATGTCAAGAAAAATATTTATTTGGTCTTTATCCTTACTTTAATATTTGGAATAGGTATATGTATTTGTCCTTTTAATATTTACAGTAACTTTTAATATATCTTCTACGTGTTTTTGCTAATTCCAAATATTTAGCTAGCTCGGTGTCCAAGAACGAATTATTTAATATCTGAAAAGCAGGTCTTTAATAAAAACAAAAAAATAAAATTAGGAAAAATAAATTTAAACTACTTGGCAAACTTCTTTACGTCCAAGATTCATAGTATCTCCGATCTGAGTGCTGATTTTTTTGACGTTTTTCACAGTTTTCGACGCCAATGCTGAGGAGTGTAAATTTCACATTACGGATATAATAACAAATCATGACCGCTGTATTATATAGTTGGTAGATACAAGAAAAGAAAATTCTGGAACAAGAATCGACACACAATTTTGGTTCCAAAATAAAGATGGAGATCATATGAAATGTAAAAATTATATGGGTATACCAAGAAGTATTCCAATGAAGCTTTACGCAAGGATGATGAATTAAAGATTGAGAGACGATATGGAAGACACAAGATCAAAGGTTCAGTTTACACCAAAGAACAGAAAAATCCTAAGAGTCAATAGCGAAAGTAATGATTTATTGAGTCAGAAAAAGCCTTTGATACAATAAGAAAAGCAGATATTTTGGAATGTTAACAAGACAGAGAAATTAAAAGATAAGTCGGTCATTACAAATTACGAATTGAAACAAGGATGACGTGGTTTTTATAGCAAAAACAGACATAAATTTGCAATACAATTTAGCAATATTTAAGCAAGAATTAGAACAAATAAATATGAAAATTAATAAAGACTAAACAAAAACAATAGTCATTAGATAATGTAATGGTACAAACCATTTCAGTTATTAATTTTATAATTTTACTTTTAGGATTTAATTAAGTATATTCTGTTATTAATATTTTGAAGAAAAATAATATTTAAAATCAAGGAATATGTTATGGTATTATTAAGTAAATATTAGTCATAAGCTTAGTATGTATTTAGTTCTAAGAACTGTGGCGCCGAATGTTAACAACAATGAAATAAACGCTACAGTTGTGATAAACATTCGCCTACGTAAAAGAGTGTGTATGGGAAACTTTAGTGGAAATTACCGAACTATATAGAAAAAAGGGGAACCACAGACACTTTTATATAAAATAGAAATACGCGCTAAAAACGAGGGAGTCAACCGCTAGACTTCATTCGAGTCGGAAAGTGAACTCCAAAGTCGGCAGAGATTCGACTGGCTGGCTTCATAAAGAAGTCGCCGAACCCCGACTAGCAAAAAGTCAAGTGATATTTGTTAAATGTTATATCAAAATGAGAACCTAAAACTCCTATAATTAATTAGATAACAATCATAAGAATTGTTATTTGAAAAATAGTGATTAAAGTAGCACTTAGAGAGTAAATGTGCTTAGTGTTAAAAGTTTATAATAAATATATTGTGCTCCAGTAAATAGAGCAAGTAGATTCGTTACTTCAGGATCGTGACTACTAAGGAAATTCCGTTGATGACAACGCCAAGCAAAGAAGATTTTACTGAAGATAGACATCGCTGAAGAGCGAAGAAAGAAACTTTATTATAAGGTATTTTTAAAAGATTATTGTAAATAAAAATATTGTAGATAATAAAGAGTTAAAGATTATGAAATAAATTTTAAATTGAGATTAACATAATAAAGTTGTTTGATCTGTATTAACATTGTTGTGTATTTATATAATAGTACACAAAACCAGCCTACGTAGTAAATTCTGGCATCCATTGTTTATGTTAGACTACGTCGAATAATATACATAAAAATCTATGGTCATTAATTATTTGTAAAAATGTATTAAAATTGTATGTAAATATATTTTATTTCTTTTGTTATATGTAAAAAATAGTTTTATACATATATAATTCATTGGTTTTGAATATACGAATTGTTTAAAGTTTTATAATGGTATTTTTTTTATTAAATATAATTAATGTTTAGGAACACCCTTTACTTAATCATTTCTTATTAATCCAAATCGCCCTGAGAGAATCTGATTTGAGTTTAGCCGGCAAAGCAAGTTATTTATATTTTATTTTAGATTTAAACTCTACATTCTTATTAAATTAAATATAAGGCTGTTCCTTTACATTAGGTCGCCCAATTTTGGGGCAGTTTTGGCATTTTAATTGGATTTTAATGCAGGTTCCTTTACATTATGGCGCCCAACGTGGGGCAGTTTTGGTATTTTAATTGTATTGTAATGCTTGTTCCATTACATTATGGTGCCCAACTTTGGGGCTGTTCCATTACAATAACAAACGAAAGAATATTAAATTATCCTAAATAACTTTACTTTTAATTACCTTGGAACGACAATTAACGCGCTAAGAGGGAAAGACGAAACCAGTAACTACAGAATTGTGGAGACTGGAAGGGTATATAAAGCGATTAAAATTAAGTACCTAATAAAAATAGCATCTCAACATGAACAAACTGAGGTACACACATAAAATGGTATTTCCATTAATAGTACACGCAAGTTAGTTATGGAAGATGACATTAAATGAGTAAAAGAGACAAAATAATCGAAATGCGAAAATAACACTAGAAGGCACTTCATATGAAATACAGGGTTCAGAGAAAATCTACACATAAAGTTGTTAACAGCATTATCCAAGGGAATCAGTTTAGATGGGATGGTCATCTTCAAGAAATTAATCCCGCGAGACTAACCAAAATTATGAAGAAAAATCAACAGACCACGAATTTAAGGGAATACCAAGAAAAACTTTGAAACACAAAATAAACAGAATAATTGATTGTAATAAGATTAGCAGGAAAAACTGACAATAATATTAAAGCCTGGAGGCAAATAACCCAAGGCTCAATTATCTCCTACATTTTTGCACCAAAAGGTAGAATGAGTTTTGGATCAAGTAAGTAAGAAAATAAACATTGATCCTTTAAGCAAGTGCGCGGAATAATAAATGAAATTTATAAAGCTCTATAGGCAAACAGATATTACTCAGCTGAATTACTTGATATAATTGCTTTGGCTTGATAAGATACAGCATTTAAGGATAGTAATTAAATTAAAACTGTATATTTTATGCAATAGCTTTTATTTCCAAAATAATACCTGAAAATTCGAATTTTTCACTGAAGTAAACTGCTACTTCCGGTCTACCGATTTTACTGAAAAACTAATCAGATCTCAAGAGGGAGATTATACACGTAAATACAAAATTTGGAATTGATATCTACAGCGGTTTGACCGCTATCATGGTCACACACACAGACATTTTTTAAAAACCAGTTTTTCGGTATCAGGGGACTTCAAAACGTGGGCATCTGCAAAAATCTCGAGGCCGAAAATTTCATCATCACAATACTTCCTTATACTACGTATAAGAAAGTAAAAAGAAATTTATTTGTAACTCATCAACCTTGGTGCATTACAATGTTTTTTTTTTCGGTAAAGAGAAGTGTATTATTTTGAAACTTAAATTCCTCTATATGAAAATTATTATATTTGCATATTAACTGCGACAGGCTCAAACTCGAGGAAAGAAAAATCAATTTCTCGTCACTGCGTGCACATTGGACCTATTTTTTTTTTTGTACGGACATTACTGATATTTTTCTTTCACCACATTTTTTTTAATGGCGCTACTTAATACTAACCCAGTATATTTAAGAATGTAAATAAAATATCTAAAAACTAGATGTTTGCATGAAGTATTTTCTCGTAAGTAGCTGGCAAGACGGGAAAAGTTCTTAAAGTATTATAACACTGACGCCTTCTTAATAAAAATAAGAATTTCTTCTTGAAAAAGTTTGTTACGAACGCAAAGTTTGCCTTGTACATGCGATGTTTTTAAAATAGAGTTAGATATTTAAAATTAAATTCTTAGAAACGCCTAAGTTACGTAATATGTAGTTTTGCCAATGTATTTTAAAGAAATACTCTTTTCTATTTACAGAACCTCTTACTACGCCACAATTGGCACATAACTTAAAATAGCCTCTCTCATAGTAAACCATACGATTAAAGTTACACTTGTTTACAAACGTTGAGCAGATTCTCGCGTCTGAACGTGTACTAGAACTGATATTAACACACATCATATGGAATTAATTTCCTATATACATAAACATATGGTTAAAGATACTCGTGTATCCTAGCAACCAACAACGGTAAGTTCGTCAATGCGCTACTGACCTACACAACATGATGTATACAAACACGAAACATCAACAAAAGGAGGTTTCGGAAAACTGTTACGATATACGGAGAACGCTTTGATTAATTACCCTTCGATATGATTTGAACCGTAACCCTAAAATATTATGCATTAATGTAAACCGGTAAACACATTTTAGTATTTCCTCATATTTATAAGTAAAACCAAAATAAATTCTTTTAACGCTTGCTAATTGCTCACGCGTTTTTACTACGGACAATTTGCCATTTTTGTCTGATCTACTTTCTTTTAAATAGAGAAATCTAATTTTAATGCTGAGTCTACGAGTAATATATTGCATTTGGAATGCCTCAGAGTTCAATTTAGGACCCGTGTCGTTCTTGTTCTTCATTATCAATACTCCATTCACAATCTGATATATAAAATTGGATGTGTGTGTGTGTGTGGCGGTTTGTATGTGCCCTATAGACTACGAAACCGCGATACCGATTTTGATCAAATTTTCAGAAAAACTCTAGCATAGTCTGGAGCGTGTTCTTGTGAAGCTTGGTGCCGATCGGACTAAAAATAAAAACATTTTCCATCATTTAATCTTATTGATATCGGATCACATGTACTTATTCCGTGGTTAGATTAGTACTAACCCACGAAGTTGCAATAATGATCTTATGTACACTGGATCATCTGTAATTATTCACTGGTTAGATTAAAAGTGGATGTGTGTGTGTGGGTGAGTGTGTATTTTCCCTATACACTCCGAAACCGCTGAACCGATTTTGATGAAATTTTCTGGAAAACTCTAGCATAGTCTGGAGAGTGTTCCTGTTTAGTTTGGTGTCGATAAAATTGGTTTTCTTGAGCGTAGCAGCGCGCGCCGGGTATCGTTAATATATAATAAAAGCCATTCGACGGACCTGAACTCAATTAATTAATCGCTTGAATCGCAAATATCAAGTTTGGTATTGATAACTTTAGCCGTTTGGCCACTATTGTGTTCAGAGATAATTTTTTAAAACCACTTGTTTGGTATTTGGGGGCTTAAAAGGTGGACATCTGCAAAAATCTCGTGGTCGAAAATTTTCATCAATACTTTTATACGTATAAGAAAATAAAAAGATTGCTCAAATGAAAAATATATGGACCAGTAACTATACCAAGTAATATTGAGAGGATAAGGAGAAACGGCCAACGTTAAGTATACTGAACGCCTAATACACATTTTAAAAGTGCAAAAGTTATAGATCAACTACCTTCAATTGAATTTTTACCAAAAAGAAGAATAAAGTAGAGATGTACTTAAAGAGATATAAGATAACTGACCTGGATCAGTTCTTCATTTGTGTATAAAAATGAAGTGTGGGCACCATACGACTTTCTAATACATATTGCCGTGAACTCGCAAAATTTGTAGAATAAGAATAGCTTTAGAGATTAATTTAAGAATTAGTTTAAGCTTTGAAATAAAAAAAAAATAAAAATAACAAAAATCCTATTTAAATATTATTGAGTAAAACTATGCAACAAGAACTACATGAAAGTATACAAAGTTGCATACTCATAGTCAATTTATAAAAGTGATTTTAAAAGAAAAAAAACTATTATTATTCAAGTAAATAATGAGAAAATACAAAATAAAGTTTATTAAATAAATATGAAACAAAAGATGTAGAATAAAAATTTATTAAATAAAAAATATGAAATAAAGACAAAATAAATATAAGTAATATATTTCTTTTGTAGAAAAGATACACAAAATGTATGGTTTATATATCATGAAAAAGATGAAATACGATATGCAAGAAATATAAATGGGTAAATTATTATGATTTATATGCATAAAGCAGTAAAAATTTTATAAAAGTGTTTATGAACTAAATTGTATTAAAAGATAAAATTTACCTTAGCTTATAAATAGACTAAGAAAGGATATAAAAATATGTAAAACGTAGAAACGATCAGCAATAACATTTTTGTATTTAAGGGTAGCTGACATCATAAATAAATAAAAAGTATATGTGTTTGTGATTTGTTTGCAACACAATGCTTCAGAGAGACTGGAAATAGACGTGTACGGTTTAATGACCTACAAAAGACAACAAAATATATAAAACTTGTGTAAAGTCTATTGCAGATTGATATATTACCAATAGAAAGATCTTGGATAGAGGATAGAGAGGCAGTGGAGAAACAGACGTGTCCTACAGGTACAGGCAGTGCGGGAAGAAAAATAATGGTTATCTCCAACATGTTTCCCATTTTGCCAAGTCGCAATCCGGCTAAAAGAAAAGTGAAATTGACATTAATAAATGGAAAGAAAAAGTATGTATCGAACAATGAACAAGGCAATAGGTTCATTGACGAATACAAAGAAGGATGGTATTAGCGACAAGAATAAACCTACCGTTGGAAATACTGTGCGAGGCAGAGGGGACCTTTGAGTTGGAAAGTTGTGTTGACGTTTGGTAAATTGTGAACTGTCAGAACAATATGTGTATGTGTGCGTGTATCAAGACGGCAACATGCGGGCAGCGGTTTCACGGGAAAGTATATTCCAGTACCAACCTAAATATGGACTAGAGGGCGCAATGGTCAACATAGTTTTTTCTTTGCCGCTATAAATACGAAAACAAGATTCGACAAGAGGACTTCTGATGACAATTCCGAGAAGGAGACTTCTCATAACACTTCCGAAAGGAAGATCTCTTAAAGAATAATACGTTTTAGATTGTTACATTGTAGTTTTCATTATTTCTTCATCACGTATAGTCATAGTAGTTTATTTTATTTAATACATTTGAATTCACTTGAAGCGTTCATAATGGACATTCAAAATAAATATTTTGATAGCAAGTAAGTTTATTTTTTTTGAAAAGGAAGTCATACAAATTGTTGGACAGACATTGGTTTTTACGTGCAAATGATTAATCAATGTATTGTTGGACCATATAGATAAGTAAATATTTTTTTATCCTGTAAGGTTTGTTTTAAATACATAAAGTTGGAATTACAACCAAATAGGATTAATGGTGTTGGTCAGTTGGAGAGATGCTACGTGCAAATGAGCATTTTCTTCATCGTATTGTCTAGGCATCATTAATCTCTTTCAAGTTAAGCAAATAATTAATTAAAATTTCACAAGGCAAAGATTAAGAGCTAGATACAACACGTGCAAATGGTTGTCTAAAGCAATTAATTGAAGCCAATACATAAATATAATTACATCGACAAGTATATCAATAAATGTACAATAAAGGTTTACATTTGTTTATTTACAGGATAAATATTTATTTTGTTTGGCAGAATAAATAAATAAATAAAAGATTTACATACATTACAACCGGCATTAGGTATAAATGATATGAGCATTTTTCAATTATGTATCTTGTTTAGAGCATAAAGGTGTGTATATAAAAATTATTTTTGAATCTATAAATTACAAAATAAAAGATATATGATTATGTTGTATAGACATACAGTTTTTCTTTGAACAAAACTATTACCTTTTCCCTATTATGAGCAAGAGAAAAATCATCAGCAAAGGAGAAGGAACCACATACATTGCCAGGACCCACAATAGTCATAAAGTACATGCTCCAACAATATAAGATAAAAAATACAAAACCAATTATAAGTTCTTGGTGTATAAAGAATAATTTTAAGAGTACAGCATGTACAAAAGACTATACCCTACGTGTGGTAATACACACAAATATATGTTGTCACAGCATATAAATTATATGGCGATGCCCAACGTATGGCAATAACATTATTTAAAATAAATATTTATATGCTACAGCAATATGAACCTTTCAAATGATGCAAAGTTGTTCTATATTAAGGTTTAAATACTATTATCCTCTTAAAAAAATACGCCTGTGAGAAAATGTGTTACTTCAGATCTATATAGAATGCATAATTTACGACATATTTGCAAAAAATCGCTATTCGATGAGAGTAACTAAGTGTTACTTTCGGTCCGAATATTGAACACACAAAAAGGGGGAGAGAGGGATAGACGGGGAGGGGCAGAGGGGAAGAGGGGGATTAGGAGAGAGGGGGGTAGGGGGAGGTAAAAATTCAATCAATTGTAAATTACTGTATATTTAAAAAATTTGCGTCGATATTATTTGTGTAGTGGAATTGAATGTTGTCTAAGATGAATCTAGAATCTTTTAATAAAACCACATAGATAGTAACGGCTGTTTTATGCTTAATTCTTTACGTTTTCACATTTAATTCCATACTTTGCGTTTTCATCTTTCCGACATTTATTATTAAAAAAAAAAATATATCTACAATTAGTAGCTAATCTATTTTAAATGTAAGTTATATATTTTATATCGTTATAATACATACATAGAACACTGTTAACGACTTCGTATTTATTTCTCATTATTTAGAAGAAGCCTCATACCAAGAAATAAAACCAATACAGATCATTTGTTGAAGGCCAAAAAATAAGGATATAGATATATTAATATCCTATTTTTTAAATAAATAAATATATACAGGGTGCCCCACCGAAAACGAAACAGATTGAATATCTCGAAGGAGAAAACTTTTTTGAAAAAACGCAAAAACAGGTCGATTTTTGATCCAAGGGGGCACCCTTCCATCATATCTTCAACTGTGATACGTCATTCCCCCCCCTCCCCTCTATCACTCTAACCATTATAATTTAAATAGGGAAAGTACTAAATACGATACATTACTGGAAAGGTAATTGTACGGAGAATTCAGAAAAGTGATTTTTGGGTGCGCTATTTTTGATTTTAGCGCCCTCTAGCGGGAAAAAAACGGTTACGTATTCCACAATGTGACACATCATTTCAAAGCTAATTTTATTAGCAATTTAATGCAAAATTGAAAAAAATTTAAACAATTGAAAAATCTTGCAGAGCTCTAATATTAGAAACTACGAACTTATTACTTTACAAAAGACCCTGACAGTCTGTACTTGACAATGATGACAAATAAATGTCAAAAACATTACGTATTTAGTTGCTAATTAAATTAGCTTTGAAATGATGTGTCACATTGTGGAATACGTTACCGTTTTTTCCCGCTAGAGGGCGCTAAAATCAAAAATAGCGCGACCAACAATCACTTTGCTGAATTCTCCGTACAATTACCTTTTCAATGAAGTATCGTATTTAGTACTTTCCCTATTTAAATTGTAATAGTTAGAGTGATGGAGGGGAGGGGAATGACGTATCACAGATGAAGATATGATGGAAGGGTGTCCCCCTTGGATCAAAAATCGACCTGTTTTTGCGTTTTTTCAAAAAAGTTTTCTCCTTTGAGATATTCAATTTGTTTCGTTTCCGGTGAGGCACCCTGTATATTACAAACCTGTTATAATTTATGATAAACACAATCTAAAACTTTTTCTATATATACTTTACAAAAATACAAAAAGTAGTATACTAACAATTTTCGCAGTTGTTTACCGATAGTTCAAATGGCATAGCTTACTATTAAATAGTTATTTGGAATAATAATATTGACAGAATCAGATGTTGATCAATTAAATACCCATATAATATAAAATGTCTCTTGTTAGAAAATAAGAAATCCTCCGGTCATTAAATTTAATAATACCAAGATACAACTGCTCAATAAATATTTATGAAATAGTTATGTAAGTCACATATTTTCAGTGTGAAATCATTCTTAAAATTGAATTCAATTCATACCCATTATTATACCATTCGTATTCTTATCGTGTTTTAGTCGGCAAAACTGAAAATATCTAATTAATTAGACAAATAATCTTTTTTGTATGCTTCCGGGATCGCCAATATATATGCGGCACTACGTATACAAATGATCCGTCAAACGATACATATTCTTCGATAATGAACTATATACATAATCTGACTTGTTGTTTAGGCAAATTCTGGGAATTCTACTTGCATTAAGGAAGGCTGACAATTAGTCGTACAACAATATATTTATTAAATATTTCGCCCTGACTATGATTTTTATCCTTCTAATCTAAATTTAAGAATTGATAAGAAAAAATATGTTTATAGGAAATATAAGTGTAAATCTACTTCTCAATTTAAAATCATCTTAATCTTTAAAAATATTTTCAGAAGGCGGATTCTACTGATCGTATAGAAAACTTTTATTATGTGGCACTTAGTTTAACTCAATGTTATACTGTATATTTACTTGAACGCGCTTGAATTGACGACATTACGCAAGCTGTGACCGTAAGTGTAATAATGTCAAAGTTAATGGACATAATAATAGTTTTAAGAAAACAATAAGGAAAAGTGGAAGGTTTTTTGCAAAATGTGATGGTTTCTCTTCTACGAATGAATAAAATACTCGTCTTTCATTGTGTTATGTAGGTTCCTAATATTAAATTATATGTTTCTAGTATACTAATTATACATAATAAGATTGTCCATAGAAGATCAAAATAATTACGAATATCACCGAAAGACGTCGTATGCGTATCCAAAACGCTAAAAATTAAAATATAGCGCTTTAATGTATTGAAGTTTAAAACCAACGCTTAAATAGTTATAATTTACACAAAATTAACATTGTCTTGATGTTATCTAATGCTGAAGATGTTTCTAAATTGATACGTATATACAGATTGTCGTATTTAAAAGTTAATATGCATCTTCAAATACACACACATAAACATGTACCTATGTATGTATGTATACAACAGTTCAAGAATGTGGCTCTCGGTTTACCCACACCACCATAAGACCGGTGGTGTGGGGAGACCGAGAGCGCGAACATCATGCGCTCATGGCATTCGTTCCGTATCTTTAGAGCGTGAACTTACATTGTACCTGAAATGCCATCGAATGTACGAAATGGGTTTTATAATCATTTAGGGTACTGCTTGATGCAAGAGGGACAGACATTTGAACATCTTCAACATTAAATTTTGTATAGTTCATTAAGTATAATATTTTGCTTCGTTTTAAATGTGAGAATTTTATTTAATTTTTTTTAAGAATTTTATTTTAGTTACAAATTTTATAGAGTTTTGTTTCAGTTCAATGTTAATACATTATACATCAGTTACCAAAATATTATACAAAAGCCGTACATAGCGGAGCAATTCCTTAAAGCAAACGTCTGCATACTAGCTTTCAACGTTTTGCACTGAAGCCTCGGTCTGGGTACCCGGTGTCCCGATATGAACTCATCTGTATTCCCCTATTATCGTACCCCTCCATTTCATGTTTGCATGCACATGTGTGCGTGTCTGTGTTTCCCTATATCTACTTTTATTTCAGTCAAACGGTATACTACTACTACTAATAATAATATAATAATGGTCTTGAAACAACAGGCATCTCAGAAGAATGCGTTGGCCATATCCTACACGAAATTTAGGGAATTTCACTTTCGGCGTGATGGGCACCGCGTTTGCACACACCAGATCAAAAACGAAATCGGGTGACATTTTCGGAGGAGTGTCTGGCCAGGATTCAACGCAATCCAAGAGATTTCTTCATGCGTTTCGTAAACGTGGATGAGACCCCAAAGTTCACACATGGCAGCTATCAAAGAACAACGCTGTACGACCGACACAAAAAGATGGTGATAAATTCAAAATACTTTACAATACAATATAATTATTAACAAGTTGTACTGTAAACTATAATCTATTTGTTTATCAGATTAAATTTCACGTAATTTAAACATTCCCAGAATTTTAATCATTTTATTCAGCTGCTAGTTTATTTGTAAATTACAATCGGCTTTATTGATTTTTTTTTTGGCGGAAGTAGCCCATCAAATCGATTATTTAATGCTAAAATAAACTCAGGTGATTTATTTATATGTACATACATAAATACATTGATGATCGAACCTTGTTGTGGCAATGAAAACACACCGCGTAGTTTATTACTTAAACAAAGGTAATCGACCTTTCACTTTATATAATAACAGTAGGATAGTGCTTACAAGCAAATAATATATGAGTTTACTGATAGTTACCTAAACTATATATATATATTGCTGTAATGGCTGATTTAAATAAAAAAATGCCCCACGTTGGAAAGAAATGTCCGCTTGCTTGCTAGCTTGTCAAGTTTCGTTCATCGTTCTTATGCTCTTAGAGGTTAAATATTGAACAAAGGTTATATTAGGTGACATTGGACATAGTGTATCAAAACTAAGTCTATGATCAAACTTTCAAGATGTTGTTCTTTTGTTGCCAAAATGAAAAATATATAAATGAAATGTGAAAGTGTCAATTTATAAGAAAGAAACGCTAACGTATTTAAGAGGAGCGTTTACCAACAAATAGAAACTTATGCATCTTATATTACTAGCAGAACGGGTAGACGCAAGAGGGCGTAAGAGGGTGGAGCTAGACGATATTCGGTTTCGATCACAGCGCTTGGTTTTATTCACAGATTCTGTCGCTATGTAAATCGGGAAAAGATGCTCCGTTCTGAAAGAAAAAATTGTCGGTTCTAAGCTGGTAATATAATAGTAATAATAATTAAATACGGCTACTTTCAAGTAGGCTAACAGACAATTTTTTTTTCTAAACGTTTTCAAAACAATTATTAAAAATTTAAGCGAAACAGGTACCGTGGGTTGTACATTTTAATATACAGGTACATAAAATGAGTCGTCAAATATTCAAATTCAGTTATGCTTGCTTTTTAGACAGGTACGTTACAAGTATAAAAGTATTTAGAACTTAATTTTCAATACCTTTTGTATAAAAAAAATGAGGT